>OX244031.2:72802765-75554885 GCA_945859785.2 Tridacna gigas | reverse complement strand
AGCATTTTCTCCTTTTTCCCTACAATGTTTTCAATCCTATGACAGACAAATTTCAGATTTGGAGTCACATTTAACGAGATGTTGTCATAGGCCTGGAGTCGGCGACGTCGTCGGCGTCATCATGCGAAAACTTTGACATTTTAATAGTGTTTCTGTTATTACGGAAGATATTTGCTTCAAACCTTGGATAAGTTATCAACTATCAAACGGGGAACCTATACGACAAGAGCAGGTAACCATCGAAGTATTTTTTTACAACACTTATGTCCCTTTGTTGACTTATAATTTTTCACTTAAAAATAAAACAACCGCAGCCGAGCGTTGGCTTTCGCATGCGGTACTCTTCAGTATGGACCAACGTACAGTGTCGCAAATCGGAAGCTGCTGCTACTGTACGCCCCCAAATCAGTTAGCCTGCAGTAAACAAATTTAACAAAACAGGCTGGCACGCGTAATCTAGCAGACAGAAATTGATCGGGTGTTTTGCATTTGAAAGGGAAGAAGCTTTTCTACAGATACATACTGCGATTGGGTTTATAAACCGACCGAGTTTTGTATAGGAAAGCTGCATCACCAAATTTTGTCGTTGGGGGCTGCTATGAACTTTAAACTTTTGCTTTCTACTCCTTCGGGAAGATCGGAAACCATTTTCTGATACTGCAGACAGATAAAGAAATCATTCAGCTTCGCGTATACATGTCTATCGTTGTATTCAGTGCCATATCCATTGAAATAATTCACTTTTTATCAAGGTACCATCACAACGTTCACTGTACGGCTAGCTGCATCTGTACGCAACGATTAGCTGCATTTCACAATAAAAAAATTGTACGCCTAGCTGCATTTATGCATCAGTACAGAACAAAAGGTTCAGCCTTATGGTAAAACACGATTTTTTAGCTCGATATATGTCGTATGCCGGATCGGAATCTAGGCAGATCCGGAATCTACCTAGACCAAATTAGAATAATACTTTAGTGTAGACCAAAATACATCTAGATTCTTTTCCAAATTTTTAATCATATTAATTCTCATGTGTTTACAATTGAGACGTATTTTTAATTGAAGCAATTAATTTGTTTTCCCCACAATTGCTCCGTTTTTCACGTTGCATTTTTTCCTCGAAAGTGCTAAACATTCAAAATTTAATCTTACTCAGAATTTCTAATTAAACTTCTTTTATGTTGGAGTTTAAGTTGAATAAGATGGTTAATATGTAGTCGCATTATATAAAACGAGAAAATATTCCGATTTGGTATAGGCAGATTGTGGAACTGCCTAGCCAAACTGTTAAACTATTTTGGTAGAGGAAAATTCCAGTTTGGTCTAGATTCCGGATCTGCCTAGATTCCAGTTTGGACGGCGACATATACAAATATATAAATTCAAACAATAGCAGGTAAGATTTTCTTGTTTCTTCCAGGCATTTCATGAATTACACAAATCCGGCCCCAGTGATAAATCCTTTTAAACATCGCGGATATTATTTCATGATTTAAGTCTAGTTCCTGTACAACAGATAGGTACATAGTTTGCCATTTTTTGCAACCCCTAATCATTGATTTTAATTCACTGATGAACATCAATGAATTATATAGTAAGTTTTTTTTTTTGGTAGCTTTTCAACGAAATAAAGAATTCAGCTCGCGCTAAACGTAAAGGTTTTCTTTCTTAACCTAAATTCACGATATTATCTCGCACATCCATCCTCAAGTCTTAAGTCTTTACCAAAGCATTTGCAGACGTTCATTTGGTAGCATTTTCCCTTGAAAGGTATCACTAGCTTAAACGCAGCCGATTCTTTTATTACATCTAAACCTCTAAACGGCTATGTCGACGGATCATCCGAGTTTTTCAGACAATTGTTATTGACTGCCATTCCTGCTTCTCGCTTTTAACACGTGTTTGTACTGGGTTTCAACAGTAAATGTCAAAGGACAGACACACCACTGACTATTGGTCGTTTATAGACGATGGTAGAGCTATTCACGACCCATTGATTAACCCAGTCTTTAAAGGGTGGAAATGGAATCCGGAAAGTTCGAATACGAACTTCATACATTCACCACTGCCAACCTCACATCTTCAGAGCGAGATCTATATGTCATTTCTTGCAACACACCTTAACCTAGCATGATGGTGATCTTCTTTTTCTCAATCAATATATGATAAAAACTATATCCAAGATGTACACAATTCTCTTTATAAGTTTAAGCCTGTTTCACATCAGCCTTACGACAACCGTACGGGAACATTTTTTGACAAATCGCAGGACTTCGCGCGAACTCCGCAAGTCTGCCTTTTACGAATTTGCAACGCCGTAGACGTCGCAATTAAGCTGTTTTTTTTTTTTTTTTTTTCAACATGCCCATTTTCTTTTCGATTTCTTTGCGATTTTTTGAGTTTGCACGGCAACTGTACGGTTGCCACACGGCAACCGTACGGCTACCTTAAGACCATCGCACATCAATCATACGATTTTATAACTTAGGGTTTGTTCTGGGAAGGCTGCAAGACGATCGCACGAACATCTTGCGGCTACCTTGCGAATGCCTTGCGTTTGGTGAAAGTCAGTCTGAAGACTACGGCGGAACGTACGAACAACGTGGAGATTCGCACGGCTGCCCCGCAAGTTAGCGTCATCCCTTCTCTTTTAAAAAGTTTGTATGTCTTGTTCGTCATCAGTCCGCTATCGAGATTTCAGGACGAGAAGGTCAGGTAGAAGCAAAGATCTCAGAATGGAAAGGGATAGGTTCCGATTGCTGAACCCCCATTGAACCCGAGACATTCAAGGTACCACCAACCAAGGATTTAGATGAAGAAGACACGTGCTTGTACAAGAATGACAAATATGCCCTTAGCATAAAACATCGTCGTACCGGTCTTTATCCCCGAGTATCCTGTCCATTGTTGCAATATGAAACCTATGTGCCGGGGTAGCATTGTGAATATATATATCTCCAATCTGGACAAGAGGAGATAATTCCTCCTCCTTATGGCGATCGCACGAACACCGGTACAGCTGTCTTGCAAAATCGTGCTTGCCGTGCGGTGGTCGTAAGAAACTTTGAAAATTCTTACGACAGTCTTGCGGGGTCCGTTGAGAATTTGTGCGGCAGCCTTAAGATAACTGCAAGACAGCCATGCAAACACGTCGCTTTGGTTTTTTTTTCGTACGTTCAACCTGCGTACACCGTACAGTTCGTGAGTCAACCGTACGAACAACGTACGGAGATCGCTTTGCAAATTTGCAATATGTGCGACGGGTACGAATAGATAGCGATCGTGTTTGCGGCGGAAATCGTACGACGAAAAAATCGCAAGGCTGATGTGAAAGAGGCTTTACCAAGAAAATCGCAGCTAACCGAGCGGTACAAAAATCCGGGTTGGCAGCTAGCCGTACAGTGAACGTTTTGATGGTACCTTGATAAAAAGAGAAATATTTCAATGGATATGGCACTGAATACTACGATAGACATGTATACGCAAAGCTGAATGATTTCTTTATCTGTCTGCAGTATCAGAAAATGGTTTCCGATCTTCCCGAAGGAGTAGAAAGCAAAAGTTTAGCGTTCATGGCAGCCGCCAACGACAAAATTTGGTGATGCAGCTTTCCTATACAAAACTCGGTCGGTTTATGAACCCAATCGCAGTATGTATTGGTAGAAGAACTTCTTCCCTTTCAAATGTAACACCACCCGATCAATTTCTGTCTGCTAGATTACGCGTGCCAGCCTGTTTTGTTAAATTTCTTTACTGACAGCTAACTGATTTGGGGGCGTACAGTAGCAGCAGCTTCCGATTTGCGACACTGTACGTTGGTCCATACTGCTCTTGTTTAAAAGGTATTTCAGTTATATCATGGAAACAGCACACGTATCTCTTTATTTTCTGACTAGGTTTATAGTTATTATAACAGTCGAAATCCTCTTTATGAGAGCAAACATCTTTGTGACTTATTTTGCGACAATATAGCCATGTTGTAAGGGACTGCAGTCTGACCAATAGTTTTTTCCGAAGATTAATTCCTCTCTCACCGCCGGTCATTGTTTCGACAACAGTTATGTACGGAAAGCAGCCAGTAGTTTGGGAAGGATAGCATGTCGACTTTTCTGCCAATGATGGACCAATGACGTTTGATTTGCCTGGGAAGTAAACATTATGAACGAAATGTAATTGAAAAAGACATAAAGTATGCTAACACGACGTGAAGCCAATCTTCACAACGCATCACGGGGAAATAAAATAAAATTATAATCCAGTACTTGGATCGTCTACTTCAATCAAATCTTCTTCTTCAAGTAATTTATCTTTTTCAGTATCACCCGTTCCTGACAAATACACAACCATTTGTTTCGCTTCTGATATCTCTGATACGGGAGATCGGTCACGTGATTCCAAGAGTGTCACGTCACTTCCGTTTTGATAGCTACTTGGTTCCTGTCCCGACTTAATATTAGTAAATTCCTTGTCAGGTTGAATTTCATTTATATCGGCATCATCATCAGTATTATCAATGTCCGAAGCATACGTGTTGTTCATTATTTCGTATGTTTCTGTCTCATCAAAGTCTGGATCTACTAAACACTGTTCATTGGTCATATATTGATCACGTGATTTGTCAACAGTTACATCCGGTACAGCTGTCACCATCTGTGTCTCTGCAAATAATGATTAAAAAAACGCCTTATTCACAGATCATCTACATGTATAATTCGTTTTGAAATTTTAGGGCCATACAAGACCGATCGTTTGAGTACGAGATGACAATAAGATATGCTCGAATTATCATTGTATTTGAGTTATCAATAGTTCACTCGAAAGTTCTTTTTTTCGTATCTTTAACAAGGGCGGACATATTATTTATTAGGTCATTACAGATTTCAAGCACAATCAAACTGAAAGATGATACTATAAAGCCAGAGCGGCAGCATTTCATAAGTACAATCAGAAATTCTTCGACACTGTTTATATTGCAAAGAAATCGTATTTATTTCTTCCCCGTTGCTTATTGCGTATCAATTTGTTTATATTTAAAAAAAAAAAAAAAAAAAAAAATCGTTCGCTTTGACAGGTTATGTGTTTTGGCTCAACGTCATATTAGGCCACAATTCTAAATATCACTCCTATTTTCATTTCCATACTAGCCACCTGATTGGCTGAGACGTTCTGTCTCAGCCAATCAGGTGGCTAGTCTTGGAAGTGAGTCTTGGAATAAGATTCTTTGGTAATGGAACATGAGGGACACGTGACTAGGTGCAGAGACCACTTTAAAAAAGCCAAAATACTGATTGGAAATACATACCCATGAGGCTAAATTTATGTTAAAGTGACATCCAATCAGATTTCATATAATAAGTTTTAGAGAAAACCTTGACAAAGACTTAATTCTATTTGCGTATACAGACAGCTTCGTGACTGAAATATAGACGGAAATGAATGTAGAAAACACGAGGAATTGCCTGGTTTTGTTGTTGTTGTTGCTGCTGTTATTTTTTCTATAAAAAAAAATTCCATCCCGTTTGATAACGTGTATCCGTTACTGCATAACAAAATACATTTGAACCGTGCTCTGGTAAGAAAATAAATGAATAAAAATGGTGGATACATTTCCGTGATGCATTATACAAAGCAATTATACCTAAATGCATAACTAGGGATCCATAAAAATTCATTTTGTCTGACAATCGACTGAATCCTGAAGTAGAATGGTCCTTGGACATGCAGAAAATTGACCAATAGCAAAAAGTTTCCACTCAATACAGCCTGCACGGACGTCCTTGTAAGATCTGGGTCAATACTTTTTTTGCAGATGCATTAAACCCCTTTTTCACAGAGCATGGCTCATTTTTTAACACAGATGAGAAACAGGTATACATTCGGATTGCTCAGTTTAAAAAACCGCTAAAATAATGGTTTTGAAGGTTTCAAGTTCTGATCTCAGTGGAAGTAAGTTATTTTTGCACTCCCTCCCCCCCCCCCCCCCCCCCCCTCCCCCAACTAAGATCTAACAGTTACGTCCTTTTGACTTTCACCTACAATTTGCTCTCCCGAAAAATTCATGGATCGACTTTAGATTTATGCTTAATCTCTGTATCTCTGTCGCAACAAAAAATAAGCCATTCTCTGGCAAAAGGGGGCTTAACGTATCTCCGTGATGCAATGTACCAAGCAAGCCATCACTAAATTATGGATCCATAAAATCCATTTTGCCTAACAACCAACCGAATCATGAGGTAGACTGGTCCTTTGACATACAGAAAATTGACCAATAGCAAAAAGTTTCGGCCCAGGTCAGCCTGCGCGGACTGCGCAGGCTGACCTGGGTCGATACTTTTTGCCGATGTTATTAAGCCCCCTTTTCACAGAGCATGGCTCAATTATGATGCGATTGTGTGCTTCGTTCCTAAATATGTGCTGCATCAGTAATGACATGTGGGAATATGTTTGATTGATGATTGTTTCATAACGTATTTAGTATGTCTAGACGTACAATGTTTGAGAAGGTTCGTGTATTGGCTGATTTTGGGATAAGTGTGCTTTCTTTGAAACGGAAAGGATTTATTTCTCTGTTTGTGCGGACAGAGAAAAGACAGACAGACAGAGACAGGCAAACGACTTTCGTAAACAAAGGGAAAGACAGACGTACAGACAGAGAGGAGAGAGACAGAGAAAGAAAGAGAAGCACAGAGAGATAGAA
This sequence comes from Tridacna gigas, assembly GCA_945859785.2. NCBI lineage: Eukaryota > Metazoa > Mollusca > Bivalvia > Cardiida > Cardiidae > Tridacna > Tridacna gigas. The sequence goes on along the minus strand of OX244031.2, from coordinate 75,548,185 downwards.
CGAGACAGAAACAAAAACGGAGACAGACCGATGACAAAGTTTATGAAAGAGGGGGGTATAGAGAAGAAGAAGAAGAAAAGGAGGAGGAGGAGGAAGAGAAGAAGAAGAAGAGGAAGAAGAAGAATAAGAGAAGGAGGAGGGGGAGGAAGAAGAAGAGGAGGAGGAACAAGAAGAAGAAGAGGAGGAGGAGGGAGAAGGAGGAGGAGGAGAAGAAGAACAAGAACAAGAGGAAGAGGAAGAGGGAGGAGGAGGAGGAGAAGAAGAAGAAGAAGAGGAGGGAGGAGGAGGAGGAGGAGAAACTATGTCTTTTTCCTTAAATCTTTCGGTATCGTCAAAATATGAAATATTCTTTCCTTTGTACATTCCTCCTGAATCTGATGTTTTTTTTCCAGTCGTTGGATGTCTCAGATTTGTTATGCACAGTAATGGGTTTACTTCAAGTTCTTTGCAGAAGATTTTCCGTCAACACGAATTTACCATCCTCGCAGGCTGACCTGTGACGAAACTTTTTACTTTAGAGAGAGAGAGAGAGAGAGAGAGAGATATTTTTTTTTTTTTTTTTGCAAAATGACCATGCTACCTCATGATTCAGTCGGTTGTTAGACAAAATGGATTGTACGGATCCATAATGCATCACGGAGATGAACCAAACTTTCTTTTCCCAGAGGATGGCTCTAATAAAAAATGTTACCAGTGATGATATTCGAACGTTTTCCACATCGGCAAACTGTGATGAGTTTCTTCAGAGCTCGACTGTATCCCCGCCTATAGGACTTGTCGAAGAAGGCGTAGATTAACGGGTTTATAAGGCCTGTCATAACGGTTCCCAGCATTGCGTATACTATCGCCTTTTCGCTGATGGAGATTCCAGCAATCGCCAGAAATAGCATGACCTAGAATGGTTAAAACTTTAACTGATAAGATAATTCCTGAGAAACTCACAGGTCTGTATTTGCCAACCGTTCTTAATAGCATTCTTGGTCTAATTCTTAATAATTTTCTAGATTTGAAAGTAACGCAACTTCTGATTGGCTAAACCAAATGGTTTAGCCAATCAGAAATTGCGTTACTTTCTAGAATACTATAATTAGACTAAGAGTGCAATTTAGAATGGCTGTTGAATACGGACATTGGGTATACAATTTTCAAAGTATGCAATTAAGCCAAGCCTACAATTTTGTCGTCTGCGAAAGAGTTAAATCTGGTTCATTATCAGAAACTGAAAGAAAAATATCATTTTTTAAAACTATTTCAGCGCTAAATATATGAACTAGACCTCTGTCGAAGGCTGGATATAAAATCCACTGAAACGGTAATGATTTTTATCTTGTACGCTTGACAAAACAAGCTGGCGTATAGATTCAAGACAAGACTGCTCGTTCTGTGCTGTCTGATCTTGATCTTTGCTGACAGCAAAAGCTCCAATCTCCGCCTATTAAGCTGAAACGGTTCAATCGACTGACTTTTGCCACGCCATACAGTCACTTTGCTGTTGACACACGGGGAAAACATTGTTATACAATACTTTCAGTACTTTGATTTCAATCGTATAGGCAGAGGCACTTGCATCTTAACAAGCATCGGCATCATATCATATTAATTAGGTTATAGTCGGCGAATTTTCGTCAAAAGAAACAATGAAATCCATAAAGCATACACAGGTGCCTGTGGCGAAAAGTCCAAGGACAAGATCTAATATATCTACTAACCAAATATATAAACACACTGTAATTTAACGAGAGATAGAGCGGAGGCAGAAAAATAAGAAGGGGAGAAAAGCATTCTAGGAAGAGGAGAAAATGCTGGTACGAGCAGTTTTCCTTTTTTTACACATTTTTTTCAAAGTCTTCTTTGATGAAGGGTTCTTAAATTTCGGGATTGTTTCAAGGCTTTTTTATGCTTAAAATTAAATCAGAAAACACAAAAAATCGTTCAGATTGAGAGCAAAATTTCGTGAGTAAACATCTAAAATGCTCTCTGTAAAATATCGACAATTCTAAAAAAAAAAAGGAAATTTTGAAAATAATTTGATCGAATTTAGTAGTAACAATGTCATCTTTTAGGTTGTTCTATACAATTCGAGATCTCTTTTAAAGTCAAGTAAATAGTCGGATTTTGATTAAGTATCAGTCAAATTGTTACCGAAACGACATGATGCCCCCAAGGCATTTCTAAAAAAAAACAAGGGAAATGTATCATAATATGATACTCAGTTTTTTTTCTACGGGAGAAATCATTGGTATTTCTTGAAATTCATGTTAGATATTATACGAGGTACCGTCATAAAACTGTAATTGCCCGGCCCCAGTAGCTCAAGGATAAAGCACATGACTGGTAAACAAGAGGTTGCGAAATCAAATCTTCGACTTGTCGAAAATAATTTATTTCCAAGGATTATGCCTTTCGGTGAATGATCTTTGATTTTTGCGTTTGCTTGTTTGGTCAGGCCTATAACATAAACACGAGCCATGCTCTGGCAAAGAGGGGATTTAACCCTTTCCCAAACGATAAATTTTGGACTGGTCCAAATTGAATGAGTTTGCAGACGACAATTTTAAATTTGATGAAAATGGCAGAAAGTTATCAAAAAGGGTAGAAAAGACTGTGGGAAAAGGAGAAATTACTCGTTACGAGCAATTTCTCCTTTTCCCACAGTGTTTTCAAAAGACTTGTACTGCAGACACGTGAAAACGAGGGCTGAGCCCACGTTTCAGGGCATTACATAATATTATCTTCGTCTAAATGGATTGTACTTTCAACCGTCGACAGAGGTCAAGTTTGCATATTTGGTGCTGAAATGGATTGTACTTTCAACCGTCGACAGAGGTCAAGTTTGCATATTTGGTGCTGAAATAGATAAAGACACATCGTTACAGCAAAAAAAAAAACGCTTTTAAAACTTCAAAGTGTGTAGAATGGCTAAGAATTTGGTCAGCTGTGTAAACATAGATAAATTACCAATAAGGGATACAGAAACTCAATGGATTTGTCCTCATTTTAAAACGGAAATGACAACAGTGATTTTGAAGGCAGCAAAAAGTGAAACGCATTTTCTATCCGTCGTAATCTGTGCAACCTTGCAGCCGTCATGGGCAACATTTGGCATGAAGATACAAGAATGATTATAGTTTCATAAAATAAAGATGAAATGGAATAAAAATTGGCTGAAAACGAGTGTGGATGTATCTTTAACCCTTTCAGCGCCTTAGGCGAAAACAGGGACTTTTGCGGACGGCATAGATCAAGATCAGACTGCACAGAACGTGCAGTCTGATCTTTGATCTATACCTTCTGCTTGTTTGGTCAAGCCTATATGATAAAAATCTTCCGGAGACTCAGTGGATTCTATTTACAGCCATCAAAAGAAGCCGAGTTTGTTTATTTGGCTCCGAAAGAGTTAATCAGAGACCAAACTTTTGATAATTTATTACTGGTTTTGACCTGGACATTTTACTTATCGATAGGACGGTGCAGGGTGCAGAATCAGGATAAATCTGAGCCTGATGCGCAGTCTGATCCTTGATCTTAAATGATCACTTAACAGCGTTAAGTTACTTGGAACTTTAATAGTCAAAGACCCGAGTGGATTTAAGCTAATAAAAAAAGTTTCTACACTGTTTAACGCCACTTTCAGCTATTTTCAGTTATATCTTGGCGGCAAGTGCACCTATCCATGCTTTCCCTGGACTTTCTCTTTTTATTTTCTTAACCAGTACTTCGAACAATATTCTTCCCAGCGACACGTCCCACCCCCTCACCCGCTTTCAATTCCTTTACGTTACCGCCTGAGCTATCAGGCTCGGCTTCAGTAAATAAGCCATGCTCTGTGAAAAGGGGGCTTTATGCATTTGCAAAAAGTATCTACCCAGGTCAGCCTGCGCAGTCCGAGCAGGCTGACCTGTATCGAAACTTTTTTGCTTTTAGTAAATTTTCCGCATGCCGAAGGACCATTGTACATCAGGATTCAATCGGTTGTTATACAAAATGGATTTTATAGATCTTTAACACTGTGATGACTTGCTTGGTGTCATGGATCCCGGAGATGCATTAAACCCCCTTTTGCCAGAGCGTGGGTAAAATCTAATCTAATACAAGTAAGAGAAAACGCAAAATGTCATTAGATACGATAATGTACTCTGGTGAAAGTTTTGCTGTTATAGCAGAATCTCTCCAGATAATACTTCATCATTTTTTACGACACTAATGGAAATAAAAGAAACCTTTCAGATCAATTTTGCCCTTAACCCCCGGCAATCCAATCCCGTGTTCCCATGACCCTGAGGGATACAGCTTCTTTTTAAAAACATTGTGGTAGAAGGAGAAAATGCTGGTAAACCAGCATTTTCTCCTTCCACCACAATTTTTTTCTACCCTTTCAGGGATTGATCTAATTATTTAAGGTATGTCGAATTCGCCGTCTGAAAATGCTTTCATTTTAGGCCAGTGAAACGTTTTTTCGTCTTGTATAGAGTTGAGCTTACACTTATAAGGTTGCTGGCAGGCTATACATCAGAGAAACAAGAGATCAAAGTACTGACAGTTAAGAGAGCTGTATTTGGTGTCTTTTAATATGTAGCAATAATTCTAGCAGTCTTCTTGGGTGATTGTGGGGGTAGGGTTGCAAAACCAGTGAAGAAGACAAAAATCAGTAATCAATCTGATTTGAAAAGTCGACGCTCAACCCTTACATAACTGACCCCTTATTTACACCCTAGCAGTTTCCATTTTTTGTTCAATTGCTTGCTGTCTAAGAGTTTTCAGCTTTTGTTCATGTATTTACACCCCAAAGGTTACAAGCTTCTGTTTAAACATTTACGCCCTAAGAATTCCCAGCTTTTGTTTAAGTATTCGTGCCATGGGGATTTCCGGCTTTTGTTCAAGTATTTACGCCGTATGAGCTTCCAGCATTTGTTCAAGAATTTACGCCCTTGGAGTTTCCAGCTGTTGTTCAAGTATTTGTTCTAGTAGTTTCCTGTTTTTGTTTAAGTATAAGTATACATGTGTATACCTTTAGAGTTTCAAGCTTTTGTTCAAGTATTTACACCTTAAGACTTTCTATCTTATGTTCAACTATTTACACCCTACGAGTTTCCAGCTTCTGAGTATTTACGCCCTAAGAAATCCCAGATTTTGTTCAAGTATATTTACCTTAAGAGTAATAGCTTTTGTTTAAGTATTTACATCCTAACAGTTTCCAGCTTTTTGTGTAAGTATTCATTCCCGAAAATTTCCAAGCTTTTGTTCAAGTATCGTCGCCCCCAGAGTTTCCAGCTTTTGTTCAAGCATTTTCGTCCGAAGAGTTTATAGTGTTTGTTCAAACATTAACACCCTGCGTGTTTCCAGTTTTTGAAAGTAATCCAGTCAAATGAGCAATTACATGATATAAATAGTTGCTTCTTTCCCCCTCTATATTTGCAACACAATTTAAACTCTATCAGATGGCGACTCTAGAAGTAGCTTTTGTGGAAGGCGTAGATCAAGATTAGACTGCACAGAAGGTGCAGTTCATACCTTGAGTCTACACCTTCCGCTACTTTTCACTTAACCCTTTACCAGACGACAAAATTTTAGCCCTGTCCAAATTGAAAAGCATTTGCAGACGACAATTTCAATGTGGTTTAAATGGTGCAATTTTTCTTTGATAGGATAGAAAACATTGTGGGAAAAGGAGAAAATGTTGGTTACCAGCATTTTCTCCCTTTCCCACAATTTCCCACAATGGTTTCAAAAGGCCTCTTTTCCAGGGTCGTTAAAAGGCGTCATTGTGCGGTAGAGGGTTAAATAGGACCAAAAAGTTTCGCAATTTGCAGAGGAACTGAATGTTGATGCCTTGGAAAAATTTATAGTCGCTTCCGGTATTATCGTGGGTTCTTCAATATCGTGGTATTTACAATTTCCGAAAGTGAGACTGAAATGCGCCTCCTTGAGGATTTCCTCACGTGAGCATTTGTAGGTCAAATACTGTTAACGCACTTTCCAACCTTACCTCGGCAAATTTTCGGAAAATGGTAGGTAAAATCAAGTTTTCATCCCAATACTCAGAAAACTTGCCTCTTTGCAAAGTCACGCTGTCCCCCAGATGAAACTGGTGACCTCATCAGCATAGCAAAAGCAGTATCAGTATAACAGTTCTGTAAAATTTGTTTCCTGTCACTGAAGTTTATGAAACAGGAATGTAAATTCCAGGCGACCATTAAATGATGACGTCACCGCTTTCCAAATATGGGAATGAAAATAAGAGGCCCTGACGAAATTTTTGACTCGCTAATTACAAAAAATCTTCTCAAGCACTACATTTGTTTTAATCGAGTTCCCTGATCTATTGAAATGAAAGAACACTCTAGAAATTATACATTCACTTTTTTTTTTATCCACAAAAGAGGTCCAAAATAGGGTATTTGATGCAATTTCAATCAAAGATCTGTAGACGTCGTTTTTCCCTCCATTTTTACAGGTGCTCAAAATAAAACCTCGCTTACAAAATGACAGGGAGAATTTAATTATATATGTTACTCAGAATTCTTGATAAAATCATCTCAACACTTTGAAAATAACTTGATTTTCATTTGCCAAAGTTTTGAATATAAATAGGGCAAGCATGTAAATCTTCCATGGCCTCATCTCAATGCCACGATAATACCGGAAGTACGCCTTTTTCAAAGTTGGTCAGTGCTGTCCCCTGCTTTGCCTTGATTTGGAATCGTTAACTGACAAACGGAAAATGAGTTGTAGAAAATATACATGAGGTATCATCGCATGATTTTTACAACAGAAAAATAGCAGGCAAGACAATGATTTTTCTTCACACAGTGGAATGTTTTAGTACCACGATAATGGGGAATTCAATCGTATATATTTTTATCTTCCACCGAAAAAATTTGCAACTGCAGTCATGTTTGGTATTTGAACTACACTGTACGTTTTCAGGCTGAAAATGTAGCCTTCAGAGTGCACACAAGGTTTTTCTAAGATTTGGCCCAGTGACCTACTTTTTGAACCGACATGACCCAATTTCAAACTTGCTGGAGATTTTATCCAGACAAACATTCTGATCAAGTTTCATGAGTATCAGGCTGAAAATGTGGCCTCTAGAGTGCACACAAGGTTATTCTATGATTTGGCCCAGTGACCTACTTTTTGAGTCGACATAAACCGATTTTCGATGTGTCCAAGGTTTTATCAAATTAAACATTCTAACCAAGTTTCATGCGTATCAGGCTGAAAATGTGGCCTCTAGAGTATACACAAGATTTGGCCCAGTGACCCACTTTTTGACCCAATGTCACCCAATTTCAAATCTGTCCAAGATTTCATGAAGACAATCTTATTTTCGAAGTAAATGGTTCATTCGTTTGGTTGTTGTATGATGTTTAACACCATTTTCAACACTATACTTCATTTACTAGAATATCGTGGCGAACAGTGCACCTTTCCATGCTTTCCTTGAGTTCCTTTTACCAGCACTTCGAACAATATTCTTCCCAGGTCACTGGCTGCTTTCTTACATAACCATCGTCGAAACAATGAACAGCAGTGACAGAGAAATGAGTCCTGTCACAATGCCCATCATCACTCCTCAGACAGAAATTTGTCGAGCTTGGGCTTTGAACCAGCAACCCCCTGGTTCTATGTCCTTGGTCCGTATTCACCAACCATTCTTAAAAACGTTCTAAGTCTTATTCTACATTTTTTTTCTTCTAAATTTGAAAGTAACACAACTTCTGATTGGCTAAACCATTTGGTTTAGCCAATCAGGAGTTGTGTTACTTTCAGATTTAGAAAATTCTGGAGTATAAGAACATGAACATTCTAAAGAATGGTTGGTGAATACGGACCTTGCTCATTACCGAAGGCACAACGAGGCTCGGCTAATGGGTCGATTTTACACTTATCCTGCTGTATAACTAAAATGAAACTTTCAAGTCGATAATAAAAACCCCAATACAGACCAATACAATACACTCGAGGTTCCATATTGATAAAACAATTATTGTATCATGAAGAAAAGTACATCGCTGACAGATCTAAGCCCATGTTTTGAATAACATTCCTAACCTTCTTCTCAGGGAATTTTCTAAATTTTTAAAGTAACACAGCCTCTGATGGGCTAAACCAAATGGTTTAGCCAATCAGAAGTTGCGTTACTTTCTAAATACAGGATAAGGCTAAGATTGCAATTTATAATGGTTGGTGAATACGAACCCTGCTTATTTGTAACATTAAGAGAATCCTTTATCATTAAAACATATACGATATTGTATTGTGTAAAAACTAATACGTGCGAGTATCGTACATACAACAGAAAATTACATGATTGGTAGAAATTCATCTCGACCTATATTCATTAACCCTTAGGCTGCTAAGCGCGACTCACTGACCTTTTGCGGACTCTAGTTCAAGATCAGGCTGCACAGAACGTGCAGTCTGATCTTGGATCTACACTTTACGTTTAGGAGCTATCTTTTCCCCCGAAAATAACTTTAAATTAGCAACATTTGGGATTTTACTATCGGCTTGAAAGTTTCATTTAAGTTTCTCAGCAGGTTAAGGGTTAACTCTTTACCACTGCTGAATATTATTTCTAGGATGGTTATGTTGAAAAGCAGCAAGCGACTTGACAAGAATTCTTTGCGAAGTACTTGTAGAAAATAAAGAAACTCATGGATATGTGCACTTGCCGCTGCGACATAATTTAAATGAGCCATGCTCTGTGAAAAGGCAGATTAATGCATTTGCGAAAAGTATCGGCCAATGTCGCCTGCGCAGTCCGCAGTCTTTAAATTTTCTACATGTCAAAGGATAATTCTACCTCATGATTCAGTCGGTTGTTTGTTAAATGGATTTTAAAAATCCAAAATTATGTGATGCATTGCATGGTTTAATTGCATTACTGGATCGCAGTAAGTCCCCCTTTTGCCAGTGCACGGCTCAAATAATTTCGAAAACGGCTATAAACAGCATACAGACAAACACACATCCAACCATAAACATGGTCATGATAACAATCTGGCAGACAATCAAAAACAGAAACACTCATGAAGGGGCTTTATGGGTAGTTTGCACTTTGGCAGTCCACGGCTCTCTGAGCTATACCGTTACTTAGAGGTCGCCATCTTGGATTAATAGCAGACACATCTTTGTCACTAGTCATTACAATTTATCATGTTAAGAAGATTGGTGCCTTTGCAATGAGCGGCAGACTCCATAATCATAAATATTTGAGCCATGCTCTGGCAAAAAGGGGGTTTTATGCATCTCTATGATGCATTGTACCGAGCAAGTCATCACATAAATATGGATCAAAAACATTCATTTTGTCTAATAACTGACCGTATCATGAGATAGGATGGTTCTTAGACATGCAGAAAATTTACAAATAGCAAACTGTTTCGATCCATGTCAGCCTGCGCGGACAGCGCAGGCTGACAGGGTCGATACTGTTTGCAGCCCTTTTCCCGTGACTCATTTCCTTATATTTATATACAAAGAACAGACTGCTATTTCTCTCTCAAACTTCTTTCTCTCTTCTAAATAATAATCCCGGGGACCGCTAAAGTGCATGTGTTCCACATTTTTCCCGCTATAAACTGATCAATACCTACCAAATTTGGAATCCAGAAAAAGTAGAAAAACCCGGCCACTGTCTGCACAAGTCGGGATGTTCCAAGATAAGATATAACAATAAAGTCATTGTTCACCAAAAGCTCGTTTTCCTGATTGGAAACGCGGAGGAATATTTGTATCTTTACTTTCCTACGTAAATGTGACGTCAGCAATAAACACGTGACCACACAAGTGAAATTTATAACACCAATTGTGAGATACACATATAAGGCAACAGTGTTCAAATTTGTGACAACTGACTTGACTTCTGGATAAATGTGGCAAGAAGTCGCATTGTCCTCCATACTCCCATTGTATAATATGTAGTTACTTGTTAGTCTAGAAAATATCAATGGCGTAAAAGAAATCCCAAAACAAGATAAACAAATCAACGCCATAATCACAGTCGTAACTTTTCTATTCCATTTCCGGTTTTGATACACTGGTTCCCGTTTAACAAGATGGTAACCTTGATACGTCACAAAGACACACATAACGGAAATCAAGAACGCAGAAAACACCTGGAACCATACGATAGCGCACTGATACATGTTACACGTCAACGCAAACACTTCCTGTGCGTTGTTCGAATAAGGAATCAGTGCAAATGGCATGGAAAATAGTATGAGAGAGACCGTACCGCAGCTGAGGATGAATATCACTTCATCGATGGTTGTTTTGTCTCTTGAAGCCTTGTAGAACGAGGTCACGTAGATCGGAAGCACGTTAATGAATATCATGAGAAGCTCAATGATTGTCGTCAACACTTCTGTAACGTCTAAAGAGCCCATTCTTTTTTCTCTTTATTAAGTTGGTACGTCTACATGAAAAGAAATGACAAGCGAAATGGGACTGTTATCATTTGTTACAACAGTAAACATTCGGCGTTTTAAATTGGGCAATGCTTTGTGAAAATTGGGCTTAATGCATCTGCGAAAATTATCGACCCAGGTCAGCCTGCGCAGTCCGCGCAGGCTGACCTGGGCCCAAACTTTTCGCTATTGGTCAATTTTCTGCTTGCCCAGGGACCAGTCTACCTAATGATTTCGGTTGTTAAAATAAGTGGCTATTATGGATCCATAATTATGTGATGGCTAGCTAGGTACCATGCGCCGTATGGACGCATTAAGCCTCCTTTTGCCAGAGCGTGACTCAATTATTTTAAGGAACAACCTCGACCCTTTTTGCTCTCAAAATACTTCAACATATACCATCAAATATTGTAATGGATTCAAAGGAAAAACAAAGGCCTGGCATGAAAAGCTTCAGAAGGAAAGAGAATAAAATGGTTTTAAATAATTTTGAAAATATTTCAGGAAAAGGAGCAATAGCTGTAAACAAGTACATGTATATCCTGTTTTTTTCTCCTTTTTTTTTCAAATTTTATTCAAGCTGAATGATTTCTAAACAAAGGTCGCCTTCTCCTATAAAAGAGAACAATCTTGGATGCTGTATTTTGGAAATGTCTTTACCACTAAGAACATTCGTTTGGTATGCAATGAAACTCAAGAAACATTATTGCGAGGTTTGGATGATAATCTTAGGTTCGGCTTTAATTCTTTACCAGAGGACAAAATTTTGGACTAGCCCAAATTCAAAGCATTTGCTTTTGCAGACGACCAAATAATCGTGACTCAAAAATTGAAATTTATGGGTAGAAAATGTCAAGACTAGAAAACATTGTGAGAAAAAGAGAAAATGCTGGTAACCAGCATTTTCTCCTTTTCCCACTATGTTTTCAAATGGCTTTTTCTTCAGGGTCGTTTAACTGATTGTGTGGTAAAGGTTAACAAACAAGACCGAGTTCTAAAGACCGTGATGAAGACAGCTTTCTAAAATCTTTGTGGAAAATGGAGAAATGCTGGTAATCACAAAGTTTTAGAGATACCCTGTCAAAGACAAACCCCACCATTTGAGCCACATTTGATTTTTTGTCTGCAAATGCTTTCGATTTGATTGATCGATTGAATGGTGTTTTACGCGGCTTTCAACTTCATATCAGTCATATCACGGCGACAGCTCACATATTCATGTATTTCCTGGGTTTCACCAGTACTAGGCTAAGGCTCTGAAGTGTCTTGCCCAAGGACACTCCCACGAAAAATTCAGTGGATCCTGTGAGATCGAACTCGGGGCCTCCGGGTCTCAAATCCTACACTTTACAACTGAACCACGCAGGACCCCTTTCGATTTGAACAAGTCCAAAATTTTACCGTTTGGTAAAGAGTTAAGCAGTCAAAGAAAACGCAGCACAGCCAACCATAACCCCGAATTACTGTCATGCATATAAACGTATGCTCTACGGAACGCAGAGAAATCGTTACAAAACATAAAAGAAAGGGAAAAAAAGAAATACCAAAAAGTTCGACAAAATTCCAAGCGTTTGCTAAATTCCTCTTCAAAACATTCGTGCCTCCTTGAAAAACGCCAGACGAAAATTGTATCTCAGAAACAGATGGCGCCCCCTGTCAGTCTAAATTTAGACATCGTAGAGCAAACAGAAAGGCAGCCTCGGTAAATTTCCAATCTAGACGATAAAAAGACGACATGTCTTTACCAAAAAAGAGAAATATCGTTCTAAGTTCCTTATTATATTTCCTTTATGGAATCGATAGCATGGTTTCTCGGTTTGTTTCCTCTTATAGTATCTAACGCCGTTTTTAGTAAAATTTCATCGATAACACGGCTTTCAAAAAGCGCCTGTGTTCCTTACGAGCGATTTCTCCGTTTGCCACAATGTTTTCAAAATTTGTTTTACCCATATCCTGCTAAACAAGTGAAATGAAATTTTCAAGCTGATAGCAAAAACCAAATTTTTACCATTTCAAAATTATTTTGGGGGGAAAGATATCTCCTTGTCGGACAGTGTAGATCCAAGATCAGACTGCACGTTCTGTGCAGTCTGATCTTGATCTACACTGTCCGGAAAAGGTGCTTGAGTCGCTATCAGCAGCCAAAGGGTTAAGACGGAAAATGTCCTATTCGGCAATAAATCCATTAACCAGATACAAATGTTCGTAAGAAAAATAAACTAAGACATTTTCTTTAGTTGAAACCGTATAGGGACCAAACAATGACAATAAATTATCTGTATGCATTATTTTTATCGACAATACTACTAGAAACGAAATATCTATACCAAACAATAAGAACGTGTGCAGTCAATTTGCCCCTATGCAAATGACAGAACAGAACAAATATTTTAATAGTGGAGTAGGCTACAAGAACCAAAATTACATACAACAAAAACATTTATCAAGCTCTCTCAATTTGCCCCCCCCCCCCCCCCCATGTAAATGACAGAAGAGGATATGAAAGAACAGAACAGAACATAGATTCTGTTAGACGTGTAAATTGTCAGAATTACATTTATCAAGCTCTCTCTCTCTCTCTCTCGACAAAAGATCGCTAGAAACGAAATATCTATGGCAAAACAAGGATCTGTGCAGTCGATCCCCGCCCCCCCCTCCCCCCCCCCATGTAAATGACAGAACAGAACAGAACAGAACAGAACATAGATTCTGTTAGACGAGTAAACTGTCAGAATTACATGATGTATATACTACAAAGCATTTATCAAGCTCTCTCTCTCTCTCTAAACAAGATTGCTAGAAACTAAACATTTATGCCAAAACAAGGATATTTGCAGTCAGTTTGCCCCCTATGTAAATGACTCTGAGAATGTTGCGGGAAGAGGATGTGGGGGTGAAGCAACGATTCCAATTTCTTGAAAAAAATCTGTCAAAAATTGTTTCTTTGAGTTTTTCTTTCTCAGAAATAATTCTGTTTAATCAGTTCCGCGTGTCTTGCCGAAGCGTTCAACAAAATAGTAGAAAGTTTACATCCAATATCAGACTACATGTCCCGTGTTCGAGGCCCAGCTAGACCGATTTCTGTCGCGCGATAAATGTAGGTCAATAAGACAGAATTCATTCAACTTGCACTGCTTCAGCAACCATGGATAGCTGCACCGTAGTACGTGAATATATAACTATAACAAATGAGACATGCTTTGGCAAAAGGAGGCTTAATACATCTTTGTGATCCATGATACCAAACAAGTCATCGTATAATTTTGGATCCATAAAATCTATTTTTCTCCAACAACCGACTGAATCTTGAGGTAGAGTGGTCCTTTGGCGTGCAGAAAATTGACCAAAAGCAAAAAGTTTCGGTCCAGGTCAACCTGCGCAGAGTGTACCAGCTGACCTGAGTCGATACTTTTTGCAGATGCATTAAGCCCCCTTTTCACAGAGCATGGCTCAAATATGTAAGTCTTTGCTTTGTGAAAAGGGGGTCTAATGGATCGACAAAAAGTATCGATTCATGTCAGCCTGCGAGGATCAAAACGTTTTGCTGTTTGCAAATTTTCTGTCGCAATCCGAGACACATTCTACCTCCAAATTCAGTCGGCTGTTAGACTAAAAGGATTTTATCAAACTTTAATCATGAAATGACTTGCTTGGTATAATGTATCACATAGGCATCAAACCCCCTTTTGTCAGAGCATTGTACATACTGTTTATGTGACATATACAATGCCAAACAAACAAACGAACAAACAAACAACGTTAATCCCTAGGCTACTGATCGCGACTCACTGACCTTTTGCAGACAGCGTAGACGTGCAGTCTGATCTTGGATCTACACTGTCCAATAAGGAGGTATCTTTCCTCCAGATATACCTTTGAACTAGGAAAATTTGGGTTAATATTGTCGGTTTGAAAGTTTCGATCTTTTATTATTATTTAGCAGGAGTTAAAGACTTAATATTTAGTCAAAATGAATGTAGGAACAATCGAGATTTCTATATATATGAGCCATGCTCTGGCAAAATGGGATTTAATACAACTCTGTGATGCATTTAAACCGAGCAAGCCATCATATACATATAACTACTGTTTCATAAGATCTACTTTGTCTATCAACCGACTGGATCATACAGTTGCCTAATCCTCGGACATGCTGAAAATTGACCGATGGCGAAAAGTTTCGACCCAGGTCAGCCTGCGCGGACTGCGCAGGCTGACCTGGATTGATACTTTTAGCAGATGCATTAAACCTCATTTTTACAGAGCATGGCCCATAAACATGGATACACTCAATTTCAAATGTTTTGAAAAGAAAATCTAGTCGTTGATTTTGTTTTTTTAAAGGCAACGTAATTATCGTCTGCAATATATCAAATACAATTATAGCTACAGAAGAAAACAAAAGATGGAGGCATATTAATAGTTTAGATCTGTAGTTAGAGAAAATCGAAGACACATGGCGCCAATATTTCTTGTTCTATTTGCAGTTTTCTTCTTTAACTCTTCATCAAACGACAAAACTTTTAGACTTGTCCAAACTGAAAGCATTTGTAGACAGCCAATTGAATGTGACTCAAAATAGCTGGATTTTTCTTTGAAAGGTAAAAAAAAAAAGAACATTGTGGGAAAAGGAGAAAATGCTGGTAACCAGCATTTTCTCCTTTTCCCACAATGTTTTCGATTGTCCTCTTTCTCTGGGTCGTTGAATGTCGGGATTGTAACGGGGTCAATAGTTCTTGTCGCGTTAGCATTATTTTACTTCGTTGAACGAGACAGTTCATATGCGTAAGAGCAGGGGCAGCTGAGTCGCCCATATTTTCTGAACTCTTTACCACAGAAGCCTGATATTTAATGACTCTAAAGATGACTTTTTATTGTGGAACAAAAAGGAAAATGCTGGTAACTATCTACCCCTTGGTTTTAACCCTCTACCACACGATTCCGAGCTTTTACGTCCCTGCAGTGGAATGCTGTATAAAGCACTGCGGAAAAAGCAGAAAATGCTCGTAACCAGCATTTTCTGGTTTTCCCACAATGTTTTTTACCTTTTCAAAGACAAGTTCTGTGATTTGAGCAAGGTAAAATTTGTCATCTGCAAATGCTTTCAATTCGGACAAATCTAAAATTTTGTCGTTTGGTAAAGAGTTAAGCCCTGTTCGTTACAAACCGACCTACCGGGCTCGGCTGATGTATTTTGCATGAAAACTATTTTTCGGTACTTAGGAGAACACATGACATTTCTAACAACCCATGTCCTGCTGAATAAGGTGAATAAAACTTTCAAGCCGATAGTAAAAACCCGAATAATGTTCTTTCAAAATTATTTTTGGAGAAAAACATCTCTATATCGGACAGTATAGATCAAGATCAGACAGCACAGAAAGTGCAGTCTCATCTTGATCTATACTGTCCGTCAAAGGTCAGTTAGTTGCGCTTAGCATCTTTAGGGTTAATGCAGTTTGCAGTTTTTAACTCGTTACCAGGACAGAACTTTTAGACTGCTCTACGGAACTATCGGAACTGCCAGTACACTTACTTTTAACCTTTTACCAAACGACAAAATTCTAGACTGGTCCAAATTGAAAGCATTTGCAGACGACAAAATAAAGGTTACCGAAAAATGGAAGGGCAGAAACCACTGTGAGAAAGGGAGAAAATACTGGTTACCTTTTCCCACAATGTTTTCAAAAAAAAATCTTTTTCGGAGTCGTTAAAAGTTGGGATTATGAGGTAAAGAGTTGAACAACAACAATCACAGCAGCAAAAACAAAAGAACCACATGCGAATGCCAACGCTTGGCTTCAGTGGCCCTTGGTGCAAATTCTAGGTCGAAAAAGGGGCATAACTGTGTCAAAATATATGAGCCGTGCTCTGTGAAAAGGGGGCTTACATGCTACTAAGCAAGTCGTCATATCCCTAAAATCTGTTTTGTGTAACAAACTACCTAATAATGAGACAGACTGGTCCCTGGACATACAGAAAATTGATCCATAGCGAAAAGTTTCGGCCCATGTCTGCCTGCGCGGGTACTTTTTGCAGATGCATTAAGACCCCATTTCACAGAACACGGGTCATTGTTTGATGGTTACCGGCCCCTATTGTATGGGTTCCTCTTTTGAAAGTGAGCAACTGGTCCGAGTTTAAAGTAAATATCTTCATTAATATTAGAGATATATATAAAAATGTCAAAGTTTTTGCACGACGACAACGAAGTAGACGACTTCGACGACGCAGACAGTGACGCAGACGCCGCCGCAGACGACTATGCAGACAACGACGCAGACAACGATGCAGAGTACTACGACGACGCAGACAACGATGCAGACGACGACACAGACGACGCAGACAGCGCAGACAACGCAGACAACAATGCAGACGACAACACAGACGACGCAGACAACGATGCAGACGACGCAGATAACGACGCAGACGACGCAGACAGCGCAGACAACGATGCAGACGACGACGCAGACAACGACGCAGACAACGATGCAGACGACGACGCAGAAAACGATGCAGACAACGACACAGGCGACGCAGGCAACGACACAGACGACGACGCAGACAACGACGCAGACGACGACGCAGACGAATCCAGGGCTGTAATACTTCTGCGTTTTCTTTGAAAGCAGCCGAACTAATAACACCAATCATTCTCACTGAATGAAGATTAATTACCTACAAAGAATTCAGCATGCAACTTAAATCTTTAACCTTTAGTCTGCTACGCGCATCTCCATGCATTTTTGCGGACGGTATAGATCAAGATCAGACTATACAGAACGTGCTGTCTGATCTTGGATCTACACAGTCTGATATATAGTGGTATTTTTCCTAGGGTAAGTTACTTTGAAACAGCAATTTTTGAAATTTCATTACTGACCCAAAATGTTCATTTCATTTTTTCCAGCAATCTAAGGGTGAACAAAAATTGAAGTTTTTCAACTTTGATTCCGTGTTCACAACAGTAGGTCGACATTGTTCCTTGTTCCCTGAAGAAATCGTATTATCTAGATTTTTTTTTCTCTGTAGTTTTAGCCCAAACAGAAATATCAAATTAAATGTATGTGAGATTGGAAACTTCGAAAATGCAACCTAAATGACTTTATGAATAATTCATTCCTTACCCTTAGACCGATATATCAATGAAATGGGCCTTTTCGGTTTTGGGACAACGGCTAAATATTACTATTACAAGACTGTTTTCGCCAGAATATAAAACAAAGTAGCGGACAGTTTAGATTCAAGATCAGACTGCACGTTTTGTGCAGTCTGATCTTGATCTACGCTGTCCGCAGAAAGCTAAATAGATTGAGTTTAGAGCTGTAAATGAACCATTCCCCAGTTTCGCGCCATCTGTCTTCAATCACTCTATTTCATCTACCACGTGTTGATACAAAACGCATTTCCATGCATTTTGCCCTCAACGTATGCAGATTTTATGATAGTATAGAGCAAATTAGTTATGTTTCCGAATAAGATTCAATTACTAGATTTTAAGAAAATCGAAACGACAAGTGTCAGCAACCAGTGAACTAGTGAAATTTCAGAATGAAAAGTTTCTGATCAACAAATGAAAAGGAAAAAGGGGGGCGGCTGGAGGTGACAGACAGACAGACATGGATGGATGGGTGGATAGGTGGACAGACGGATAGACAGACAGACAGACAGACAGACAGACAGACAGACAGACAGATAGATAGATAGATAGATAGATAGACAGACAGACAGACAGAAAGACAGACAGACAGACAAATAGATAGATAGATAGATAGATAGATAGATGGGAAAAAACAAGACATTATTTCATCTCACGAATTCGCAACAGTCTAATTTAGGCACAGTCTAGCGGCAAGAAAATACCTAATTAAACGGAATTGCCTTATAAGGAAATATCTAGTCAAATCATGGGGATCGAATGATTTATTAGGTTGTTATAGTGCCCTCCAAGATTCCACATCTTTTTTCAACACTTAACCAGACAACAAGAAATATCAGGCTGAAAGCATTTGCAGACGACAAACAAAAAGTGGCTCAAATGATGTGATTATTCTCTCATAGGCCAGGAGACATTGTGAAAATAGGAGAAAATTCTGGGTAGCAGCATTTTCAACATTTCTCACGCTGTTTCCAGAAGCCTATTTTCACAGGGTCATGAAATCACCCCGTTAAGTATAGCGAACGAACGAACAAACGGACAGATGAATGAGTGAATGAGTGAGTGAGTGAGCAGAGGGAGTGTGTGAGCTAAGTTGTGAGTGAGCGGGATGAGTGAGTGAGTGAGTGAGTGAGTGGGTGGCCGGGCGAGCGAGTGAGTGAGTGAGTGAGTGATGTTGATTCAAAATTGCATAAATGCATAAAAAGGAAGTAAAATACCAAAAGGCCTCTCTGGATATATAAAATGGCGAAAAAAAAAAATGAGCAAATTAATTAAAAAAATGAAAAATGGTCAAATGATGTTCTCTAATTTGTCAGGTTTCTTCCGAGCACTGAAGTCGCTAAAACTATCTGAATACTAAGTAAGCGAATTAGACAGTTTTGATAAAGTGGTTTTACTCCACGGTTTCAAAGGCCGAATCAGTACGTTCTTAGAGAACGGTGTAGATCAAGATCGGAATGCACAGGAAGTGCAGCTTAATCCTAGATCCCCACTATCCATACGGTGAGCCACTCCAGTGAAAAGAACTGTTTGAAAATGGTGGTATTTGGATTTTTTCATTAAATTCATTCAGCCATTTTACTCTATGATAAAAAAAAGATCACTGTTTTAACGACCCCGATAAAGAAGCCATGTAAAAACAACATGGGAAAAAGTGAAAACTCTGGTGACCAGCATCTTCTCCTTTTCTCACAATGTTTTTTCTATCCTGTCAAAGACAAATGACAATGTTTCGATTACGTTTAACCCTTATCCTGCTAAATAACTGAAATGAAATTTTCCAACCAGCAGTAAAACCCCGAATAATACTATTTCAAACTCATTTTTACGAAAAAGAATATCTCCTTATCGGACAGTGTTGATCCAAGATCAGACTGCACGTTTTGTGCAGTCTGATCTTGGATCTACACTGTCCGCAAGAGGTCAGAGAGTCGCGCTTAGCAGCCTAGCGGTTAATTTGTTGTCTACAAATGATTTCATTATGGAGGTGTCCAAAGTTTTGTCGTTTGGTTAGACTGAAGATTAGACACCGCCGTCAACAATTTTTCAATGCTGTTACTGCCACAGCTCACCTGATTATGTTTCTAAAAAATCTGAACGATACCAAGGCATGGGCTTTGTCGTGCCTTGCAAAGGGAAACTACAACATAACTAGAGCCACAAAAGGATTTCTCCAATCCAACGCCTTAACTGTTTATCAAACAATGCATTTTTCAATGGGTGAAAAAATATTTTAAAAACATCATGTGAAAAGGAAAAAATGCTGGTGACCAACATTTTCTCCTTTTATCACTATGTTTTCCACCATTTTCAAAGACTTATTTCATCATATGAGCTGCATTTAATTTGCCGTCTGCAAATTCTTTCATTTTGAACAAATCTACAATTTTTGTCGTGTGATCCAAGTAAACCTCTGGGGGACCAACAATAGATATGAGTCATGCTCTGACAAAAGGGGGCTTAATGCATCTCTGTAATGCATGTTACCAAATCAAGCCATCACATAATTATGGATCCATAATAGCCACTTTTTTCAACAACCGATTGATTGATTGATTGATTGATTGGAGTTTAACGCCGTTTTCAACACCATTTCAGTTATATTGCGGCGGCCAGTGCACCTATCCATGCTTTCGTGGAGTTTTTATTACCAGTACTACGCACAATATTTTTTCCAAGCCACTGGCTGCTTTCCCGCATGACCAATGTCGAAACAATGGTCAGCGGTGAGAGAGGAATGAATCCTGTCGCAATGACTATCATCAATCCTTGGAAAAAAAATTGGCCGAGCCGGGGATCGAACCAGCGACCTCCTGTTCTCAAGTCCTACACGCTACCGACTGAGCTACCGGGGCCTGGCTTCAACACCCGACTGAATCATGAGGTAGACGGGTCCTTTGACAAACAGAAAATTGAGCAATAGCGAAAAGTTTCGGCCCTGGGTCGATACTTTTCGCAGATGCATTAAGCCCCCTTTTCACAGAGCATGGCTCACATCGAATTTTACAGTTCCTAAGAAATCTAGAACTGGGAATTTAAACGCGTCATTCTTAACAAATTTCACTTGTTTGAACTTATTATTACCATAAGGTCAACAGATAGATAGTCTAGCGGGGTGAAAAGACGGCCATGAAAAAGGAAATATTCAGAATATCGTTTCTGCTTCCAAGGGAATTTCTCGTATGAATTTTGTCTAACAATCGTCGTAGATTTGTAATAAATCTATATGATAAATGCATAAAATATTTCATGAGTCACACTCTGGCAAAAGGGGGCTTAATGCATCACTGTGATGCATGACGCCAAGCAAGTTTTCACATTATCATGAATCCATAAAATCCATTTTGTCTAACAACCGACTGAATCATGAGGTACACTGGTCCTTTGACATGCGGAAAATTTACCAAAAGCAAAAAGTTTCGACTCAGGCCAGCCTGCGCGAGTCGATACTTTTTGCAAATGATTTAAGCCCCCTGTTGACAGAGCATGGATTCATTATATTCTTGCTACAAACTAAAAATGAGGATCCTGCGTGGCTAAATAATAAAGTGTAGGAGGCCCCAGGTTCAAGCCTTTCTAGAAGCAATGGATTTTTTGTGGGAATGTCCTTTGGCAAGCCACTTCAGAGGCTTAGCCTATTATTGGTGAGACACGGGGGATACATGAATATCTTAGCGGTCGCCATGATATGACTAAGCTAACGTTGAAAGCGACGCAAAACAACATTCAATCAATCAAAATTGAAAAACCGGTCTCACGAAACGAGGCATCTTCAAAAAATAACCAATGCACTAATAAAAAAAAAGAATCGGAGATTTCTCGTCTTTATTTCCTCGGAATAATCCATCTGGGATTAAGGTTTGACGTATCTCTTACCACAGAGCGACTCGAAATCTAATTTGGCTTGTCTTACGAACTTTTTGCCACACAATGCCGACTTTTAACGAACTTGAGAAAAAGGACATTTGAAAACAAAGTGGGAAAAGGAGAAAATGCTGGTAAACAGCGTTTTCTCCTATTCCCACAATGTTTTTTCTACCCTATCGAAGACCACTTTCACAATTTTAGAGACATTTTAATATTACAACCTCATACGCTTTGGGTTTGGACCTGTCTAAAACCTTGGTCGTGTGGTAAAGGGTTAACCTTTACCTCCATACCAGACGACAAGATTTGGGTTTTGTCCAAATTGAAAGCATTTGCAGACGACAAATTAAATGTGGCTGAAATGAATGGACTTTTCTCTTAAGGGGTAGAAAACATTGTGGGAAAAGGAGAAAATGCTGGCAACCAGCATTTTCTCCTTTTCTCACAATGTTTTCAAAAGCACCTTCATCGGCGTCGTTAAAACACGGGATTACTTGGTCAAAGGCCTAAAATGACGATGACGAACTATATTGTTGATATTATTGACAATGGAAATAAAGATCAGACTGCACAAAACTTGCAATCTGATCTTTAATCTACACTCTCCGAATCTTCCTTAAGATATTCTAACCAAAAATCCATGGTATTACAGTATTTTGGACGTTCTTGTGCCGACTGAAAAGGCTTACTTCGTTACACAGAGCTGTGGAAAGGGCGAGCTGCGGAAATTCGAAATGAAACATCGATTGACGACATACTTGGCACGGTAATGGTCATTTTACGTCCAATCAAAATGTCACAAATCGCCAATGACCAACGGTCATTTTCTCCTTCTCCCTGATCTTGGATAAATTTTCAAGGAGTGGTCTTCTCGTCCTTTTATGCAATGCTGTTATTTTTTGTTTCACCGTTTTTAACCCTTAGGCTGCCAAGTGCGACTCTCTGACCTTTTGCGGACAGTTTAGATCAAGATCAGACTGCACAGAACGTGCAGTCTGATCTTTGATCTACACTGTCCGATAAGAAGACATTTTTCTCCGAAAAGCAAGTTTGAACTAGCATTATTCGGGTTTTTACTGTCGGCTTGAAATTTTCATGTAACTTATTTAGTAGAATAATTGAATGATTGATTGTATGGTGTTTAACGCCATTTTCAACATTATTTCAGTTATGTCGCGGCAGCCTGTGCACCTATCCATACTTTCCTTGAATTCCCTTTCTTTTACCGGTACTACGCACGATATTCTTTTTAAGCAACTGGCTGCTTTCCCACATAACCATCGTCGAAACAATGGTCAGTGGTGAGAGAGAAATGAATCCTGTCGCAATGACTATCATCAATCCTCGGAAAGAAATTGGCCGGGGATCGAACCAGCGACCTCCTGTTTTCAAGTCCTGTACGCTACAGACTGAGCTACCGGGGCTTGGCTTTAACAGCATACGGGTTGAATGAAATTACCTAGATGTTTGTAAAACTTTGATTTGCGATTTCCAATTCGTTTCTATATCCATTTGGATTAACTTGTCTTGGACAAAACATATGAGCCATGCTCTGTGAAAAGGGGGCTTAATGCATCTGCGAAAAGTATAGATCCAAGTCAGTCTGCACAGTCCTCGCAGGCTGACCTTGGCCGAAACTTTGCGCTATCGGTCAATTTTCTGTATGTCCAAGGACCAGTCTACCTCATGCTTAAGTCGATTATTAGAAAAGAAAGGCTTTTGTCGATCCATGATGATGTGATGACTTGCTTGGAGATGCATTAAGCCCCCTTTTGCCAGAGCATGACTCATATGAGTCATGCTCACGATTTTAATGCATCTGCATAAAGTATCGACCCAGGTCAGCCTCTGCTTGATACCGTTTGCAAGGACAAATCAAATGTAGCTCAAATGAAGGAATATGTCTATGAAAGGTTTCAAAAGAATGTGGGAAGGGGAAAAATATTGTATACCAGCATTTTCTCCATTTCAAACGATCTTTTCTCAGTTTATTTTTTCTCAGGATCGTTAGCACTCAGGATTATTAAGTAAGACGGGTATATAGCCCACTGGACAAGATATCATTGGACAATAGCCCACAGGGACGATAGCCAACTGGGACACTGGCCCATAGCGACAATAGCCCACAAGGACAATAGCCCACAGAGACAAAGCTCACAAGGATAATAGCCCTCTAGGATGATGGCCCACAAGGACAATAGCCCACTGGGCAATAGCCAACTGGGACAATAGCCCACAGGGACAATTGCCCACAGGGACTACAGCCCACTGGGACAATAGCCCACTTGGACAATGGCCCACGGGGACAATAACCCACTGGCTGAATAGCCCACTTGGTCAATGGCCCACAGGAACTATAGACCACAGGGACAATAGTCCACTCGGACAATTGCCCACAGGGACAAGAGCCCACTTGGACAATAGCCCACAGGGACAATAGTCCTCTAGGACAACGGCCCACAGGGACAATAGCCCACTAGGACAATGGCCCACAGGGACAATAGCCCACTAGGACAATGGCCCACAGGGACAATAGCCCACAGGAACAATAGCTCATAAGGACATACGACCACTAGGACAATGGCCTACAGCATCAAAAGCCTATAGGGACAATAGCCCACTAGGACAATGGCCCACAGAGACAATAGCCCACTAGGACAATGGCCCACAGCGTCAACAGCTCATAAGGACATTCGCCCACTAGGACAATGGCCCACAAGAACAATATCCCACAGGGACAATAGCCCACTGGGACAATGGCCCACAGTACCAATAGCCCTCAGGGACAGTGGCCCACTAGGACAATGGCCCACAGGGACAATAGCCCAGAGAGACAATAGCCCAAAGGGACAATAGCCCACTAGGACAATAGCCAACAGGGGCAATATCCCACTGGGGCCATGACCCACTTAATAATTATGCATTTGGTTGAGAAATTGAGTATGTAATGAGTGTAAAATACAAGTATTCGTAAGTCAACAGTGTAGACTACATGGATTTTTTCTTGAGATTTCTGTTTACGCAAACAGCAGATCCAGATCCAATGGCTTATTTACCAGCTAATATATATATATATATATATTGGGTATAAATGAAACGTTTTGACGATAAACAGACAGGGGATTGAATTTGTAATTCAATATTATATGGATGTAAATGTTACTTTCTCACGAAAATGATCAAATTTGGT
Source organism: Tridacna gigas (assembly GCA_945859785.2). NCBI lineage: Eukaryota > Metazoa > Mollusca > Bivalvia > Cardiida > Cardiidae > Tridacna > Tridacna gigas. The sequence continues at coordinate 75,523,554 of OX244031.2, read as the reverse complement.
TTTTGAACCGCCATGATATGACCTTAGCTGTTAAAGTGGCGTTAAAACCCCCAATACAACAATTGGTTTTTGAACCCTTTGGCTAAGCAGTGGGCTATTGTCCTCCCTGCCGAATTTAGCAGTGGGCTATTGTCCAGTTGGGCTATTGTCCAGTGGCCTGTTGTACTAGTGAGCTATTGTCCGAGTGAACTATTGTCCTTTCTCCATGTAAAATTAACCAAACTCGAAAGAAATAGCATTTCTTTTATGGCAGTAAATCCGACTTAAAGCATACAAATACGATCATCAACTAAAGAAAACGCAACAGCTTCTGGAATTATCTCGCTAACCAAACTACAAACAAATTACCAAATGCCATGGTGTCTGAAATTATCTCTGGTTAAAAAAAAAACAAACAAATTCCGAAATGCCAAATCTAGGATCTAAAGACGCCATGTCTCTTTTCATCCTGACAATATCAGATAGAAATCAAATTATGGCTTATAAATTCTTGAAGAACTTTGAGGTTTTCCAGTTCCCTATTTCGTAACAGATATTCAGACACACTCTCTCTCTCTGTCTCTCTATCTTTTTCTGTCTGTCTATCTGTCTGTCTGTCTGTCTAATTACATGTATCTCAGAACAGTTGAGATGATTATATGGGAAAAAGTGATTTCATAAGATGAAGGATTTCCCGTTTCATCTTTTAGATTCACGAATTTAGGCATGGCCAGTAAAAAATATATTCATAACATAAACAATTCAAAGCATATTTCAAGACAAACACAACAGAAAATACACCACCGCTAACCAATGCATAAACTAAGAATGAGTTGCCTATGCATAAATTTTACGATTTTTCGTGTCCTGCAATTGTACCCGGACTCATGTACCCTGGAAATATACACAGTACAAAAAGTCCTGCAACCAACTGTTTTTTACCGGGTTTGATTTCCTAATGTGAATAATATAAAATGGGGTAGGAATTAGAATCCGGCTGCTGCTGCATAACCAACAGACCAGTCCTTTTTCCTATGAAATGAACTGAACTGAGGTTAGTCTGGTACCCCGCCGTACTTCAAAGTACCTATAACGTAGTGGTGGGTGGGGGGGGGGGGGGGGGGGTAATCCAGACTAAAATGAGGTATCCCTCGACCTCATGGCAAGTAGGATTTTTTTTTTGGCTTAGACATTGCTTTCAAATTTAAGCAAAAAAACGAAAAGCTTTTAAGTTTGGTTAAAACTGGGAAGTGAATGTCGAAATAAACCTTACGATAAGTTGAAAGTGACCTGCAGAGAATGGGCACACACAATCAGTCAATATTGCGTATTTCTGCTCACGGCTTGCAGAACACCTTGCAATCTTCGTCTCATACCTCTCGCAAGAGGTTGAAACAGCTCGATTAGTAGCCGCTGCCATGAGGTCAAGGGATACCTCAGTTCAGTCCATTTCGGAGGCAGCAGCTTCTAATTTCCAACCCACTTCATATCGTTCACGCCAGAAAATCAAACCCGGTAAAAACACAGGGGGGGTGCAATATTTTTTTTACTATGTATATATCACGAGTAATAAAACTTGGAAAATAACAAGACAATCGTAGCCTTTAACAGTTTGCCAGACAACAAAATTTAGACTGGTCCAAATTGAAAGCACTTGCGGACGACAAATGTAACACCATGAAAAAACAACATACTTTTGTTCGATATATCGGCTAATTTTGCCTCTTTCAAGAGTTCGAAACACTTCTTCCTCTAGAATATTGAATTGCTGCAGCCATATTGTTTTACAAGAAACATCGAACAATAGAGCGCTGTTTTTCATAGTGTTTCATTCATTCCCTGAGGAATTCATAGTAGCAAATATAACGTTACTCAAACTATAAAATTTGACATTGAAAAGGTAGAAAGCATTGCGGGAAAAGGACTAATGCTGGTTTCATCAAAGTCTGACACCATATTAGCTTCTATGTATTTCCAGCTTTACTTGTCAATAATCTACATGTATACTATGTATACTGTAGCTTAAAAGATGAAGCTATTCTTTAAAACTTGTATGAAAATAAAGAAAATTGAATTTTGCAATGAAAAATATGTTTCAGACTAGATATAATGTAATATTTATGCCGCTGTAAAAAAAAAAAAAAAAAACATTATTTTCGATTTTTTTTTTTTTACATTGACGTCAATGGCGACGTCGCAAATTTTCTGGCACTCTGAAAAAAGCATGTACAAGTCAATAGGAAATATCCGTGGCCACTTAGCGTATACCACAATAAACTTAGCCTGGAAAATATACCTTAACTTGTGGAAGCTTAAAAATGCACTACAAGTTATGTAGCATTGAAAATATGTACCGCGATTTATGTAGCCTTGAAAATATATTGTGTAACCTGCAAAACATACTACTGATGATGAATCCTGGAAAATATTGCACGACTTGCGTTGGCTTAACCTTTTACCACACAATCCCGTGTTTTAAGGACCATATGAAAGAAGCCTTTTGAAAACACTGTGGGAAAAGGAGAAAATGCTGGTAACCAGCATTTTCTCCTTTTCCCACAATGTTTTCTAGCCTATCCGAAACAGAAATCATCATTTGAGCTACATTTAATTTGTCGTGTGCAAATCCTTTCAATTTGGACCAGTCTACAATTTTGTTGTTTGATAAAGGGTTAAAGATAATACTACAACTATATTGCCTGGAAAACATGAACCACGATCAAAGTAACCTGGAAAATGCTCTGTGAAAAAGGGATTTAATACATCTGCAAAAATTATCGACCCACGTCAGCCTGTGCAGTCCACGCGGGCTGACTTCTGTCAAAACTTTTTGTCATTGGTCACTTTTCTGCATTTCCACCTCGAGATTCTACCCCGAGATTCAGCCGGTTGTCAGACAAATCCATTTCACGGATCAATAATTATGTGACAAATGTTTAGTAATGTGCATCACGGCGATGTATTGAAGACCCTTTTGCTAGAGCATGCCCCGTATATTGACTACCGTAACCTGCAAAATATAACCCTACTTATTCAGACTGCAAAAAAGAATACCACAAATTATGTAGTTTAGAAAGTATGTGAATTATATCAAGATATCTGTAGGCTAGACATATTCAAATCAGGAGCAAAGTGAAATCGTCAACCTTGAAAAAAAGCGTGCCGGAAGTGACGTAAAATTACCCATAAAACATAAAGAACGGTGTTTTGATTGGCATGTTATGGCCTAATAATTCTTGAAAAGCGTTATCAAATCCTCTGTTGAAAACGATTGATTGACAACCAATTACCAAAGGTTGGTTTTATGCTATCAGACTGTTCTTTCTGGTTGGACATAAAGTCATTTACGTTATTACCTCATGAAACAAACTTGCCGCATCTTGGCAAAAGGAGAATTGGTCCGTCACAAGCAGTTTTTTCCTTACTGCAACAAGGTTTACAAAGTGGTATGTTGCGGAACAGAGTCTAAGATCATTATTCGGAGAAGAGAGAGAGAGAGAGAGAGAGAGAGAAAACCACAACGGTCCCTTATCGCTAACCTGAGCTTGAAAATATTATTATTTTGCCGTCGGAGCTACATGGTCTGTATTGGATCATCCAAGGAGCAGTCGAGTCCTCCCTGCCACGGACAATCTCCTCAAATCATTCATTTCATTAGAAAATAAGCTGTTCAAAGGGGATATATTTGGCATAAAGATACGGGAATGATTACAGTTTCATAAAATAAGGGTGAACTGGATTTAAACTGGCTGAAAACTGGTTGGAAACGAGTATTGCTGTATCTGTAACTTAACCTGCTAAATAAGTTAAATGAAACTATTAAAGCTGACAGTAAAAGCCAAGATGTAGCTTTTTCAAAGTTATCTTTTGGGGAAAAACATCTCCTTATCGGACAGTGTAGATCAAAGAGCAGACTGCACGTTCTGTGCAGTCTGATCTTGATCTACACTGTCCGCAAAAGGTCCTTGCGTTGCCCTTAGCAGCCTAAGGGTTAAGGTTCTCCTATTTCTAGCTCTGGCATCCATCTTGTTTGAGCGGAGCAAAACGGTTTAACCTGGGGTATTTACTTTTCATTGCGCAATACATCTTCCTTGGGGTAAATGCTCCCAGAAACATCCGGCTAAACGCCGTCACAATTACCAGCTAAAGGGTAGAAGAAAAAGAACTGCTTTCGTTTACATTCAATTAATCTCCACTGACAGTTAATAAGTAGAAGAAATAGCTCTAATGTCTGAGAAGCAATCGGGTTGGAAAATTGGGAAAACGTAGACTGATTGGTCAGTTTTTCTCCTTGTGGGTCTTCTCTATTAATTGATCATCAAATGCGATCCTTTCCGCCAATTGAATCGATAAATTGAGCGGAAACCAGACGAGAAATCTATGCGAAAAGAATAAGACGAAAGGCGTTTATGATATTTCTCGAATTGACTGAATGGTGTCTTCTGCAGTTTCAACATTTTTTCTGATCTTTGATGTATACCTTCCGCTTGTGGAAAAAAGTATTTAAGATCACCAGAGGGCCATGATGGCCCTGTATCGCTCCACTGCCGTTTAACCAGAGGGCCATGACGGCCCTGTATCGATCCACTGCCTTTTAAATAAATGTGCAGTGCACTCAGTGAGCATGGACAGTGAATTAGAAAGTAAGAAGTCTGTATGGCGATAACAATTCTTAAAGAAAATAGTCAAGAACCCCTTTTCATCCTTCCTCCCAAAAAAGAGCCATGGTGGTACTGAATCACCAACTTGAGCCTTTGCATCGTTTAAGAGAGTAATACAAAGTACACTCGATGTTTTTATTTGACTCAACCTGGTGACCTAGTTTTTTACCCGGTAAGTTTGATGAGGAAAAGTTGTATATTGGTATTTCTTCCGAAATTATTTTAGTTAAATCAGGGATTTTATATACACATATATATGATCCCTGGTTAAATTGCCAAAGACCAGTTCAACCTCATCACTGCCACCATGACCAAGTGGTTAGAGCATTCACCTTGAGAAAGGGAAGTCATTGTTCGATTCCAATCTGGATAAACCTTTCTACAAAAACAATGCCTTATTTTAGCATCCAGGACGAGAGCTTTAGAAAATACCCTGGAAACAGAAGAAACTGATAATGATGGTAACCAGGGAGTAAGGGGTTCACTTTACCACTCTACAAAATGTTAGACTTGTCCAAATGGAGTGCCTTTAAGACAGAAACATAAATGTGGTTCAAAGAATAGATTTTGTCTTTGAAAGGGTAGAAAACATTATTGGAAAAGGAAAAAAGCCTTGTCACATGCATTTTTGACTTTTCCCACAGTGTTTCAAAAGCCTTTTTTTTTCATCTGGGATGTCAAACAAGAGGGCCATTGGCTCTAAATGTTCATCAGAGTGAAGTCATCTAGAATTGTTGAAGTTCAAGAGACCCTGGTTGTGATGATGTAAAACATGTAAGAAATAATGTATACTTAGTGTGCATGACTGGAATTAATTAAGTTTTTCTCTAAACTTATTTTTTGTATGTCTGACGTTAATCGATAAGGGAGCAGCCCCAACTTTCATGAGAATTTGACTTGAAAATGTGGCCTCTAGAGAGCACACACGGTAATTGTTGACGACAGCACGACAGACCACACACAACCGACAAGACATGATCACAAGAGCTCACCATGAGCACATTGTGCTTAGGTGCACAAACAAGAGGGTCATTATGGCCTTCTATTGCTCCACTGCATTTTCAATGAATGTATCAGGCACTTAAGAGCCCCCTCCCCCGAAAATTGTCATTTCTTTTTCAAATGGAAAAAGGATGTCAGTGAATATAAGCAGATTTACGTAAGTATCATATATACCAAATGTCAATGAAGTCTAACAAAGACTGCTTAGAAAGATTTCCAAAACATTAGAAAACATTTTTAAATGGTATGGACAGTATTGTTCTAGAGAAATCAAAGTACTGAAAGTACTGACAGACTAGCAAATTTCATTGATTGATTGATTGTTTGTATGGTGTTTAACCCTGTTTTCAACATTACTTCAGTTATGTAGCAGTGGACAGTGCACATATCCATGCTTTCCTGGAGTTTCTTTTACCAGTACTCCGCACAATATTCTTTCCAAGCCACTGGCTGCTTTCCCACATTTATGTTATAACCATTGTCGAAACATGAGGGAGAAATGAATCCTGTCACAATGACTATAATCAATCCTCGGAAAGAAATTTGCCAAGTCGAGGATCGAACCAGCCTGTTCCCAAGTCCTGTACACTACCGACTAAGCTGCTGGGGCTATGCGCGCTATTTGTTAACTGTAATCCAGTTTAAGTTTAACCCTTAACCTGCTAAAAATGTAAAATGAAACTTTCAAGCCGATAGTAAACACCTGAATATTGCTATTTCAAAGTTACATTTTGGAGAAAATAATATATCCTCTTATCGGACAGTGTAGATCCAAGATCAGACTGCATGCTCTGTGGAGTCTGACCTTAATCCACACTGTCCGCAAAACGTCATTGAGTCACTGTAGTGCTGGTAAAAGAAACTCCAGGAAAGAATGGATAGGTGTTCTGGCCGGCGCAATATCACTGAAATAATGTTGAAAACGGCGTTAAACACCATGCAATCAATTAGTCAATATCCAGTAGCACAAGATGTAGTTAACTATTTAACTCTCTATACAAAAAGAACATTTTTATGCCAGTCCAAATTTAAAACTTTTGCAGACCATAAATTAAAAGCGGCTGAACTGATGAAACCTGATTCCAAAAGGGTAGAAAACAATGTGGGAAAAGGAGAAAATGATGGTTACCAGCATTTTCTCCTTTTCCCACAATGTTTTCAAAGGGATTTTCCCCAGTATCGTTAAAACTTGTGATTGTATAGTAAAGGGTTAATATTCAAGACTAGAATAACAGTTTAACTATACACAATGATCTAAATAATGAATGACTGAAGGAATGACAAGGGTTCCCTGTCCAGTGTGGGTTGATGTTACTGGGATTTGCTACAAGTTACCTAGGTGTATCTATTAATAGATTCATTCATAATGCTACATTTGTGTAGGAAAAAGTGATTCTCTGCTTCACATAGGTCACTTAATTTGCATATAAGCAAAGATCTTGTACCTTGTAAATGACATCTTGTTCAGTTTATTACATGTTCAAATTGGAGTGGTAGAGATTTAGTGGTTTTTATCAAAATTGTCATATATAACTGAATTAAGATTTATAACAGAAAGAAGTATTTTTCTGTGAGGCAGTATTAGGCAACTGTGGGGTTTTTTGTTTACTTTGACTCTAGGTCAATCTTGATGCCTATAGACTAGCTTCGCTAGTCTAAAAAATAAATCATACTAAACATACTTCATATTAAATTCACGCGAGCATAATAATTACCATTATAATAAATCACTCTCACTGAAATGTAAACATTTTCTATCCAAAAACCTTGATTACATAACACCAATAATGTAAGACTGCAATTTAACCCTTTACCACACAATCCCGACTTTTAACGACTCCCACAATGTTTTCTAACCTACCAAAAACAAATTTGTGAGCCACATTTAAATTGTTGTTTGCAAATGATTTGAATTTGGACCAGTTCTAAAATTTTGTTGTTTCGTAAAGAGTTAATAATCAAGAAAGGTAAATGGTAACTAACTACATATATCTATGATGAAAAGGATTTATTCCACTTGATCAGTATATACCTATTAAGTTATATTGACTGCATGTCCTACTAGAACATTACTGAAGTTTTCACTGAATGTTTACCCCCAGGGCTGACCCCAGGGCAATAGCTTTAACAACCTTGTTACAGGTCCACTAGATGAAGCTACATGCAAATTTGGTAGACTTAGACCTTATGGTTGGGAACCAGATGATTTTTTTTTAAATTTCAGTATATAAGCCAATGTAAAGCTTGTGACCCCAAAGACAGAGCCAATTTGATCTCACTTGATAATGCTACAAGCTGGTAGCACTATGCTTTATGGTTAGGAGCAAGATTTTGAAATTCTTTACTATATCAGCCCATGTAAAACTTGTGATCCCATAGACGGGGTCAGTTTTGACCCAAGGGCTATAATTTGAAAACTTCGGAAAAGGTCTTTTAGATAAAGCTACATGTCAAATTTGGCAGCCCTAGACCTTCGCGTTTTGGACAAGAAGATCTTTAAAGTTTTTAATATTTTTTTTCAGTTTTGTTGCCATGGCAACCAGATTTTTACTGGAATCAAATTCTTGGAAGAAATCTTGAAGAGGGCCATGACAGGGTCATTTCTGTGAAGTTTAATCAAAGTTGGATGAGCAGTTTCTAAGAAGATGTTTGAAATAGAATTCAACACAAGCACAGACCCACACATGCACACACAGAGGAAAGCACAACAGGTACAGCGCCAGGACATAAAGTGATCCCTGAAGCAGAGCCAATTTTGATGCCAGGATTATAATTGGGACACCAGTTTTGATGCCAGGATTATAACTGGGACAATCTTGTTAAAAGTCTATTAGATGAAGCTGCATACCAAATTTGGTAGCCCTGTGCTTTATGGATAGGAATAAGTAGAGTTTTAATATGTTCACTATAGAAGCCCATGTAAAACTTGACCCCTGGGGTGGGGCCAATGACTGAAATAACACTTAACCCTTTACCACACAATCCCAAGGTTTTTTGTAAGAAAATAAGATATTTGAATTTAAAGACGACACATGTACGCATGGATGAACACACGTACACACTGATGGACGCACACACAACAGACACAGGGGCATGACATAAGCAGGGGCATGGCATAAGCTCACTGGCCTTTGGCAAGTGGAGCTAAAAACAGGATCATTTGGTAAAGGGTGAAAAATCCAATAGTTGATGGCACACTTGAGATGAAGAAAGCCAGACAAGTGACAGTCATAAAAGCTCACCTTGAGTACTTTTCGCCCATGCAAGCCAAGCCTTGTTGAAATAATGACGGAGACCGTGGTAAATCAAAACCATTATTTGCCTGCTCCCAGACATTATTTACCCACACTTTCAGCCTTAGTGATGGTTTTATGGAAGTAAAGATCAAGAGCAGACTACCCATAGGGTACATACTGATCTCGGATCTACACTGTCTATTACTTTATGTGATATTCTTGCTGAATTGATTGATTGGTGTTTTGTTCCACTTTATCTCTTTAACACATGTCAAAATTTTAGACTTGTCAAAATCCAGAACATTTGCAGATGACATATGAAGCTGGGCTAAAATTATGGTAAACATCTTTAGAAGAGAAGAAAACATTGTGGGAAAAGGAGAAAATGCTGGTTACTAGCATTTTCTCCTTTTCCAACAATGTTTTCAAAAGCCTTCTTCCTCAAGGCTGTGCAAACTTGGGATTGTGTGGTGAAGGGTTAAATCTTACATCAATCCTATCACCATTACAATTCACTTATTCATGTGTGGATTTTGCCAGTACTGGGCAAGAGGTGTGAAGTGCATTGCTCAAGGACACTCCCATGACAAAAACAGTGCCTTAGGTGAAGATTGAATCCAGGACCCCTAGATAACTATCTTATATCTTAACTACCAAGCCAAGCAGGACTGGACTCTAGAAATTTGAAAATTTGACATCAAAACTAAATGGGTGATACCCTGGTCAAACAGGGTTCACTCTACCACACAATCCCAACTTTTAATGACCCTAAAAAGGAAGCCTTTTGAAAACATTGTGGGAAAAGGAGAAAATAGTGGTAACCAGCATTTTCTCCCTTTCCCTTAATGTTTTCTACCCGTCGCATGACAAATTTCAATTTTTAAGTCACATTTAATTTGTCATCTGCAAATGCTTTAAATTTGGACTAGTCTAAAATTTTGTCGTTTGGTAAAGAGTTAAATGTGTCTTTGAAATGCACTGTACCAAGCAAGTCATCACACGATGTAAATCCATTGGCTGAATTTTGAGGCAGAACAATCTTGTATTTGTTTTTTTTGTATTGGAGTTTAACATCGTTCTAACAGCTTAGGTCATATCATGGCAGTTAACGCACCTATGCATGTGTTTCCTGGCTTTCTCACACAACTACTGACACAACTTTCTATTCAAGTTGCATACTACTTTTTCCACATGCATCAGAGGTGAGAGGCCAGAAATCGCTGGAAAGAAAGTTTGCCTCAACCAGGTATCAAATCTTCAATCACTAGGTCATGAGTCAGATAAACTAACCACAGAGCTACCTGGGAGGGCAGAACGATCATTTGAGAAGCAGAAAATTTAACAATAGCAAAACATTTCGACAAAGGTAAGCCTGCACAGACTGTCCAGGCTGACCTGAGTGGATATTTCTGCAGATTATATTAAACCCTCTTTTCAGAGAGTATGATTCAAACATATTCATACAATTTATTCTGCTTGTGTCTTTTTATTTCCTGCATTTTGTTCAATTCCTCTGATGGGAAATGTCACCATGATTTATCAAAACAACAAACAAAAAATCCATTTTTATTATTTTCCTTTGCTCAAAGTATACAAATATGTGCAAAATAGTGTTCACATCAAAATTTCATGCAAGACGTAATAAACAGTCAATAGAATGTCTCACAAGTTACACACACACAATGACACTCACACACCCACACACAAATAAACACACGCTACAAAAATGGAATGAGTATTTTTAAAACCCACTGAAGTTTGATTAACCACTCAAAAAACAGCCAGAAAGCTTTAGAGTATTCAACAGATGCTCTACTTTTCACTGATGGCATTTCAAATTCATTGATGGCATTTCAAATGCTAGAGATTGTTCATAACTCTAACAAAGGAGACTTTTGAAAACGACATAATGAAAACAAAGTCTGGTGTAACGAGGGTATTAGGTAATTTACAATTGGTACTGACAATCATGTACAGTAAATGGTAGGCTAAGTTGGTTGGCAAAGTCAAGGTAAGCTGTTGTTGCCAATTCAGTTCAACACAAGAAAGTTGTTGAGTTCACCAACTTTTCTAAATATTGCTCTAATTCTAAGTTCAAAGACTAGCTATCTGATTGGCTGAGATGTTCTGTCCCAGCCAATCAGATTGCTAGTCTTTGTAATTTAGAATTAAAAGAATAGTTAGTAAGCTTGCTGAAAATGAAACTCCAATAAACTGTCCCTACATTCCCTGATACAAATCTAACAGTATAACCATCTCAACTAAACCCTATTCTCATTAAATAATAAGAATACAAGAAGTTTCTCCATTTGCTAACCCTTAAAGCACTTTCTCAAACAAAGTTGCCTTTGCTACCAGTGTAGATTATGATCATTTTGTGCAGCCTGATCTGTGATCTGCACTCTCCGCTTGACTGAAACACGGTGGGCAACGATGAAACTGCAGTTATTTCTGTTGTATTCCTGAGCTGAAAATGTCTGATAGGTTTATTCTCCGCTCTAAGGGTTAAAATGCTTCTAATTTAATCCATTAATTGAAATTTTGTTTTAAAGCAAGTTTTAGCTTATTTCATTTTCTCCCCAAAACATAGCCTACAAGTGTTTGACTTTGAACATGAGCCAGTCAAAGTTTCACGCAACATCCTGATTTTACCACTATTCTGATTTTAAAGTGATTAGACTTTTTTCATTGGCTGGGAATAAACATTTTGGCCAATGAGATAGCTAAAATTAATCCTTAACTACATAATCCCGACTTTCAACAACCCTGAGAAAGAAGGCCTTTGTAAACATTATCAGAAAAGGAGAGAATGCTGGTAACCAACATTTTCTCCTTTTCCCAAAATGTTTTCTAACCTTCTTCCAAAAACCAAATTTCAATTTTTGAGTCACATCTATTTTGTAGTCTGCAAATACTTTCAATTTGGACAAGTCTAAAATTTTGTCGTTTGGTAAAGAAATAAAGTTAAAACAAAAATAAAGTAAAAGAGAATGATATGAAAAAATGAGATCAACATGATACTTAAATATATTTCGTCCTTAAAATACGTTATAAAGGTTACACTATTTTTCTGTTTACACTACATAAATTACGACATTGCACAAATTGATCTGACTCCCCCCCACTAAGCTTACAAACTTGGTACCTCACTTTTTGAAAATAAGTTGTCAAATGACAAACATGCTAGAACAACAGAACAACTTCTATATTTGACATGCTTCCTAGTTTATGAACCCTTTACGTAACATCAAAATTTTAGACTAAACCAAACTGAAAGCATATGAAGATGACAAATTAAATGATTCCTGTCTTTGATTAGGTAGCAAACATTGTGGGAAAAGGAGAAAATGCTGGTTATCAGCATTTTCTCCTTTTCCAACAATATTTTCAGAAGTCTTCTCTTTTGGGTTGTTATTACTCGGGATTGTGTGGTAAAGAGTTGAAACAAATGCTGGTTACCAGCATTTTCTCCATTTTCCGACAATGTTCTCAAAAGGCTTCTTCCTCAGGGTTGTTGAAGGTAGAGATCATTTGGTAAAGGGTTAATTTCTTGTAACTTTAAAAATTACTCTTCCACAATTAATTAATTTTTTTTTTTTTATCTATCAAAAATATAAATCATGATTTACCAACAATTTTCCATTCATTTCAAACTCAACAACAATTTTTTTCACCAAACTATGTGACCCTTAGAATGTTAAATAAACCACGATGGACAGTTTCAGCCTGACAAACAAACAAAAACCAAAACATTAAAATGTTATGGCTATCTAACCAAAAATTAGAAAGTGTAGATCAAGGATTAAATGGCTAGATTCATACAGTCTGATGTTGGATCTACACTACCTGCAATGCAACTGTTGCTATGGGCATTCCAAGGATTAACTAGATAATGTTAATCCTTAGATGCTTTACAACACAATCCCGAGTTTTAACAATCTTGAGGAAAAAGCCTTTTGAAAACTTTGTGGGAAAAGGAGGAAATGCTGGCAACCTGCATTTTCTCCTTTTTCACAATGTTTTCCACCCATCCAAAAACAAATTCCAAAATTTGAGTTACATTTAATTTGTCGTCTGCAAATGCTTTCAATTTGGACCAGTCTGAAATTTTGTCCTTTGGTAAAGAGTTAATAAATTGACAAAATCAACCCTTTACCAAATGACAAAGTTTAAGACTTGTCCATTTGCAGAAAACAAATTAAATTTAGCTCAAATGATGATTTCTGTATTTGATAGGGTATTTGATAGGTTATAAAACATTGTGGAAAAAGTAGAAAATGCTGGATTATCAGTATCTTCTTTTCCCATGTTTTCAAAGACCATCTCCGTCAGGATTGTTGAAACATGGGATTGTGTGGTAAAGGGTTAATTGGGGAAGTGGACCCAAATGCTGCAATGTTTGGGTTTTTTTTAGCTTGAGCACATTACCATGTAGGCAACTGTGTAGATCCAAGATCAGACTGCATGTTCTGCATGTTTTGATCTACACTGTACATCAAATCAAAGTAAGTTGTGCTAAGCACTCTAAGGATAAATTACTGACACAATGAACAGAATGCCAATGCCCTGATTTCATATTTAGATAACAACAATAAAACTTTTTTTGTCTGTGACATGAAAACTTAACCAGTACAAAATTACTGTTTTAGTATAGCAGATGTAAACAAGAGGGCCATGATGGCCCTGTATCGCTCCATTGCACCCATGGGGCAGGGCAAATTTTGACCATGGGCCTATAGTATGAAGAGTTCTTGTAAAGGTTCATTAGATAAAGCTACATACCAAATTTACTAGCCCTAGGCCATATGGTTTAGGACTAGAAGTACTGAAGTTTTCACTATATAAACCTATGTAAAACTTGTGACCCCTGGGGCTGGGCCAATTTTGACCCCGGGGCTATAGTATGAAGAGTTTTTGTAGAGGTCCATTAGATGAAGCTACACACCGAATTTGGTAACCAAGGCCTTATGGTTCCGGACAAGAAGATTTTTAAAGACTTTCACTATTTTTCAGTTTTGTTGCCATGGCAACCAGAGTTTTTACAGGAATCAAATTCTTTGAAAAGTTTCTGAAGAGGGCCATGGAAGAATCATTTCTGTGAAGTTTCATTTAAATCCGATGGGCAGTTTCAGAGAAGAAAATGTTTGAAATGAAAGTTAATGCACACACGCACGAACGGACGCATGACAAACACAGGGCCATGACATAAGCTAACAAGAACACCACATGAGAATGCCAACACTCCGCTGCAGTTGCTTTTAGAAAGATTGATTTTCAGTGAAAATTCTTATTTACAAAAGGTGCATAACTATCAAAAATATTTTGATGGTTACCTGCCCTTGTATACACTACCCTTTTGATAATTAAAAACTACTCAGAGTTTGAATTAAACATCTCTCCTGTAATGACAGAGAAACTATAAAATGTCAAAGTTTTTGCACAACTCCGACGATGACAATACCTGGATGTTTTTCTTCCAAAACAGCCGAGCTAAAAATTGTGACAAATGAGGAACTTGCTCTTTATCAGTTTTTTTCTCCATCAGACACAATGTTTTTAGAAATTTGTCCATTCCTGACATCCCCCAGTTCCTCTGTATGGTGAAAAAAATACCAATACATTTTGAAAATTTACAACTGATTTACAATCAACCACCTAAAAATGCATTTTGACAAGTACATTGTTATAGGCCTGTCAGCAGGTCATATTCCCTGTTACACAAAGAACAATTTCCACTATTAGTTCAACATCCACTTCAACCCTTTACAACACAATCCTGAGTTTTAACTAGAGGTGCTTGAGCGCCTGTATCGCTCCACAGGCCTGATATTTCTATAATGGCAAAAAGAAGTTTTTAACAATTACCATTCAATCCTGCATTTTAGCTCACTGAAGAAAAAAGGTATGGAAAAAACTTGTGAGAAAAGAAGAAAAAAATGGTAACCAGCATTTTCTTAGTTTCCCACAATAATTTCTATCCTTTTTTATATATGTCTTACTAATTTGAAGATATGTTGTCTGCAACAGGTCCTTTCACAAACCATTTTGGGTGGGGAAACATCAAAATATAGAAAATATGTCTTTCTCAGGGTCGTTAAAAGTTGTGATTGTGTGGTAAAGGGGTAATCTAAAAGAACAGCTAGGAGGGCAAATGAATGAATGTTACAGCAATATAGATCAACTTACATCAATACACCTGATAGAATGAAATATGCTGGCATACCTAATCCCTAATAATCAACTTTTCACAGTCACAGTTAGAATGTCTTCTGTGGCAAACAACAAAATGGTCTACAAATGCATTTACATAAATCAAATATCCTGCTCCAGGGCACAGATTAATTATGGTGTACTGAAGTTGCGGGATCAGTTTGACTGGATAACATTAATGCCTTATCACAAATGTAAAGCCCTGTCCCACTCTGTACCAGGTCACCAGGAGTTACACACCTTCTGTCCACTCTGCATTTACTCATTAGTAGGTCAACAAACCTTTACCAGAACTAATAAAAATTAAAAGTGCAGAGGTTCTCTTGTTCTATATCAAAAGGACTATAAAGTACCTACAACATGGGGGTTTTGTTATTAAAATACTTTTTCTTTTTTATCTTGGCATGGTTACTCAGGCTTAGTAATAAGGCAAAATTGAAAAGCTCAAGTTGTGAAAGGTGCTCAAGCTTTTATCTTATTTATGGCCAGTGATATTTTATTACTAGTACTAACTAATAGCATATCATTGGGGTAAATTGTGATCTTAATACCAAGGAAAATGTGTGGGCTTAAATAGGACAGCCCTGACTAGGTCAAGTCAATCCAATTTTCTTCCTTTTTCTTTGTTAGTCGATAAAACTAACATAATAAATAGTTTTGGAGAACATTTTTTTGAAATATAAGCCTTGTCTATAAAAAAATGTGTTTTTAGGTGTATCATTTTTTTAAAAAGGAATTTGGTATACAACCACCATAGAAACAATTTGGCAGACAACCACCATAGGAACTTACCTGCAAAACAACAATGAAATCCAATGAGTAGTTTTAGAGAAGAAATTTTTCAAAGATTTTACTTTATACCATAAAAGGAAAATGAGTCTCCCATAAAAGCCATGTTTTTTGACAGATCATTTTTTTTTAAAGGAATTCTGTAAACCTGTATCTAAGGAACATTCCTGCAAAATAATAATGCTATCCAAATAGCGGTTTGGGAGGAGAAGATTTTTAAAGGTTTTTTACTTTGGTTGCCATGGCAACCAGAATTCTTCATGGAACACAATTATTTGAAGGAATTTGAAAGAGGACCACCAAAGGAACATTCCTGTGAAATTTGGTAAAAATCCAGTCAATAGTTTCTGAGGAGAAGTTTTTTAAAGAAAAAGTTTACGGACGCACGCACGGACGAACGGACGCACGACGGACACAACGCCATGACAATAGCTCGCTGGCCTTCGGCCAGTGGAGCTAAAAACCCTAAGGTAAAGAGCATTTGAAAACATTGTTGAAAAGGAGAAAATGCTGGTGACCAGCATTTTCTCCTTTTCCCACAATGTTTTCTATCCTTTCAAAGACAAATCTCATCATTTTTGCCCAATTTACCTTACTGTCTTTAACTCTTTACCACACGACAGAAATTTAGCCTTGACCAGATTGAAAGCATTTGCAGATGACTATTTAAATGTGGCTCAAAGAATGGAATTTGTTTTTAATAGGGTAGAAAACATTGTGGGAAATGGAGAAAATGCTGGTATTTTCTCCTTTTCTCACTATGTTTTCAAAAGGCTTCTTCCCCAAGGTCATTAAAACTCGGGATTGTTTGGTAAAGGGTTAAATGCTTTCAATATAAACAGGTCTAGAATTTTGTTGAGAGGCAGAGGGTTAAACAAAGTCTAGATCTCGTAATTATAGATTATTTGTAAATCAATAACTCAATCATTTTGAAAGTGGTTAATAATTTCTCTAACACATTTTCAGTGCTGATATTTAGATATATAATACAGCTGGAACTCCACCTTTGGATTAAGGTGAATATAACTACAGAAACTAAGACAAAAAAAAACATGCTCAATTTTGATTGGCTGAGTACTGACAACATGTGAGTCAGTGAAAATTATTCTTCAAAACAAAAGTCCAAAGCATTATGCTTCAGGTGTGAAAATTTATGGCACATTAAAGGTTGTAATTTCCAAAAAGACTGATTCGATAAAATCTCAGTATTTTACAGAAAAAAAAACCATTCAAGGTTTCTTGTTTAACTTTTTACCACACGGGTTTTAATGACCCTGAACAAAAAGCCTTTTGAAAACATTGTGGGAAAAGGATGTAATGCTGGTAACCAGCATTTTCTCCTTTTCCCACAAAGTTTTTTTCCCTTCCCAACACAAATTTCAGTTTTTGAGTCACATTTGTCGTCTACAAATGCTTTCAATTTGGACAAGTCCGAAATTTTGTTGTGTGGTAAGGCGTTGACCCACTACCAAACAATCCCCTGTTTTAACGTCCCTGAAAAATAATGCTTTTGAAAACATTGTGGGAAAACGAGAAAAGGCTGGTAACCAACATTTTCTCTTTTCTCCTCAAAATTTGCCAACCTTCAATGACAAATCCAACTGATTAAGCAGTATTTGATCTGTCGTCCCCAAATGCTTTCAAATGGACAGGTCTTAATTTTTGTTGTTTGGTACAGGGTTCCCACACTGTTTTCTATTCTATCAGAAAACTTAAGCTCATTTCTACAAATTCGGTAATTTTCATCTGCAGATGCTTTGAATTTAGAGAGTCTAAAATTTTTCGTGCGATAAAGGGTTAACTTTTTACCAAAAGCATGTGGAGAGGGCATATTAAATGTTGATGAGATTGTGGAATTAGTCCTCAAAAGACTAGAAAACATTGTGAGAAAAGGAGAAAATACTGATTAAAAGCAATGTTTTCAAAAGCCTCCTTGTTTTGGGTCCTTAAAACTCAGAATTTTGCGGTAAAGGGTTAAACTGTCATATGAGTTGAACAGGTATTTTCAGTCAGCAGAAAAAAAATATTGGTCCCATCTTAGTATAGATAAATGAAGGCCTTTTCAGACAACAAGTTAAGTGTGACTCCATTATCTGGTTACCAGCATTTTCTTCTTTTCCTACAATTTTTTCAACAGCTTCCTTACAAAAGAGAGTTCAGTTAACCTTTTACCACACAATGATGCCTTTTAACGACCCTGGGAAAGATTGTGGGAAACGGAGAAAATGCTGAAAACCAGCATTTTCTCCTTTTCCCACAATGTTTTCTACCCTATCAAGAGAAAATTGCACCATTTGAGCCACACTGAAATTGTCGTCTGCAACTGTTTTCGATTTGGACAAGCCTAAAATTTTGTCGTCTCTTAAAGGTATACAGATAAAATATGATTATTCAGACCTTGCTCAAACAACAGTGTCATGCCATATGTTTATCAAATACTTATTTCTAACAATTACAAAAGGTAATACAATAAAAATGGAGTAACCTATCTCATGACCGTCATTCTGTCGATTTTCCTCATCGGTGCCTAGCCAGGTAGCTCAGTGGTTAGCATACTGGACTCGTGACCTGGTGGCTGCAGTCTGATACCCTGCTGAGGTAAACTTTTTTCACGGTGATTTTTCGCCTCTCACCTCTGAAGCATGTAAGAAAAGTAGTCAGTGGCTGGGAAAGAAATTTGCATCAGTATAGATGTGAGAAAGCCAGGAAACACATGCCTAAGTGCACTGACCGCTGTGATATCACCTAAGCTGTCAAAGCAGCATTACACTCCAATACAAATAAATGCTCATCTGTATCATTGTAATTCTTCAAAATGCACTGTGGCAGTTTATAAATTTTGCTCAGTGTACAGAAATGTGGTTACATGATAAAATGTTGCAGTTATTTCTGTTGATCATTCTGTGTCATGACCAAACTGGATTTATGATCAAAGGGGCCTAACTCATCACATAGCTCACTCTTTATTATTTACTTTGTCCCCAACCCTTAACCCCTTTAATAACATTCCTGTGTTTCAATACCCCCCCGAGGTAAATGCTGTAGAAAAAAATTGTGAGAAAAGAAGAAAATGTTCATTACCTAGCATTTTCCTTCTCCCCCCCCCCACATTGTCCAATGGTTTGTATTTGTCAACTGCAAATGAATTCATGTACAACGAAAAAATTCTGTTGTCCACTAAAAAAGACAACCCCTTACCACATAATGCTGAGTTTGATGACCCTGAGAAAGAGGCTTTTTGAAAACATTCTGGGAAAAGGAGAAAATGCTGGTAACCAGCATTTTCTCCTTTTCCCACAATGTTTTCAACCCCATTAACGACAAGTTCCATTATTTGAATCACACTTAAATTGTCGTCTGCGACTGCTTCCAATTTGGACAAGTCTACATTTTTGTCGTTTGGTATGGAGTTAAACCACTAGGTACAGCCTAGTTAGCCCTGAATCAGTAGATCAAGATAAGATAGCAAAGGATATGCAATCTGATCTCGGATCTTTTCACTTCTTTTTTTGTGTGAAACAGCCTTGAATTTGAAACAAGATTTTGTTTTCTGTGTTTTTTTTGTTTTCATCGACTGAAAACGTCGATTTCTTTCACTTAAAATACTCTTTCATAGCATCACAATTTACATCAGATATATCCGAGTCTGGCAAGAGACATCTGCTTTCTCAAACGTACTATCTCGTAAAATACGTCTGTGTCTGAAAATAAAAGAAAAAATAAATTTAGTAAATAAAATGCATGACTGATGATAAATAAAATACATGACAGATGGAATACCCTTTATCAACCAGTCCCTTATTTTAGTGACACTGATGTAAGACTTTTGCAAATACCGTATTTCACTTAATTAACGAGCTGTGGTGCCATGCAAAACATCGACTCTTATTTGATAGCCAATTTCACGAAATTTAAGCACCATCACTGAGAGTAAGTACGGTACTTTGATCCGGGTTTTATTACTGCCGAGTGCAAAGGGGTTGCCATTTTGAAGGACTCCATGTAATGCAGTCATGCAGAATATTGATTTTGCCGCCAACTATGATTTCTTTGGACATTAAAATATCATTCATGATTAGTATGGGACACTGGTATTCAATAATTCATTTTCTTAGAGTTTTTCCAAATTAGTTGACAAATTTAGTGTTACCTTGAGTTTATAATGTTATTGGAAGTATATGTGTATTCGGATAGTCAGTTGCTCATGACACCGATTTGTGAAGTAACTAGGATTATGTCTACGCCTTACTGGTAAATCAATTTATAAACTATCGGTCATTAGTGATTTACGTAAAGTCTATGTTTGAAATGTTTTAGTGAGGTTATCTTGTGTTTGAAAGTTTGTAACTCCAATCCTCGATTTAAAGGTAAGGTCGAGTGTGGGTGGGGGTTTGTCCGGAAGCCTCTGGAGTAAGAAATATAGTGAGGACGCTACTATTAGGGAGGGCGTGTTAATTAGGTGAAATATGATATTGTGAGAACAGGAGAAAATGCTGGTAAGTTGCATTTTCTCCTTTTCCCATAATACTTTCTGTCATATCCTGCCATCTGAACCACATTCCATTTGTCAACTGCAGATGCTTTCAAACTGGACAAGTCTAAAGTTATACTGTTTATTACATTATTAAGAACAGAGTTACTTTTAAAAGTGTAAATACATTTTCACATTTTGGTTAAACTTTAAAAGAAGGTTTTTTTTTTTAAATCATAAAATGTCAATTTCATTTATCCAGCCCTGTTAAATCTTTATCAAACAAACATGTTTGAACAATCCGAAGGAAAAAAAAGGCTTTTTGAAAGCATTGAAAAGGAGATAAAGCTGTCAATCAACATTTTCCTCCTTTTAGACAATTTTTTTCTATCCTTTCAATGACAAATCCTTTTAGTTGACTCCACTCTAATTTGATATCTGCATTTCTCTCAGTTGGATAAGTCTGAAATTTTATCACCTCAGCTTGTATTTACCAACAATTCTTAGTTTGATTCTTAGTTTTATCCTACATTTAGAAAGTAGATTATTAGTCTCATGCTAGATTTAGAATGCAACCCAACTTCTGATTGGCTAAACAAGATGGTTTAGTCAATCAGAAGTTGTGTTACTTTCAAATAAAGAAAATTCTTGAGAATAAGACTAAGGATGTTCTTAAGAATGGTTGATGGATATGGACCCTGTTAAAGAGTTCAAATCTCCCTTACCTTGACTTTTGACTAAGCCTTGCTGTATGTACCTAATATAGGTGAAAAAGTCACACACTGCAGTGATCTGTAAAAAAAACAACAAAACTCAAATACAAGTACAGACTATTTTAGCCATGCTAAGTGAAAAGGGGGCTTAATGCATCTGGGAAAAGTATTGACCCAGGTCAAGTCAGCGCAGGCTGACCTGGGCCGAAACTTTTCGCCACTGGTCAATTTTCTTTATGTCCAAGGGCCAATTAAGTTGATTATTAAAAAAAGTGGTTTTTATGATGGATCCATAATTATGTTATGACTTGATTGGTATTTTGCATCACAGAGATGCATTAAGCCCCATTTTGCCAGAGCATGGCTCATTTTCATTTGCTTTGATGCTGTTTAACCCTTTACCACACAACAATATCGTAGCCCTTACCATATTAAAAGCACTTGCGATAATACACTAAATATGGCTCAGATTATGGGTTTCGTCTGTAGAAGAGTAGAAAACATTGTTGGGGAAACAAGAAGCACCACATGCCAGTGCCATCGCTCGGCTGCTGTCGCTTGATTTTCAATGAAAATTCTGAGTGAAAATTCTATGTCGAAAAAGGGAAATAACTATGTAAATACTTTGATGGGTACCTGGCCCTGTTGTATGGCTTCTTCTGTTGACAGTTAACAACTCATCCCAGTTTGAAGTAAATATCTTCAGTAATACTGACAGAGATATGATAAAATGTCTAAGTTTGTGAAAATGTCTAAGTTTTTTCACCACAATGATGCCAGACCTACGGCAATACCCCAATGCTTTCATGAAAAATATCTGAGCTAAAAATAATGGTTACCAGCTTTTTCTCCTTTTCGCACCATGTTTTTTAACTCTTTACCACACAGTGCCTACTTTTAACGACCCCGAGGAAGAAGCCTTTGGAAAACATTGTAGGAAAAGCTTTTTCCATGTTTTCTACCCTGATCTACCTTGATCTACACTGCCCAAAAAAGGTCAGTGAGTCACACTTAGCAGCCCAAGGATTAATACATTCTAGGAAAAGAAGAAAAATGCTGGTAAACCTGTGAGAAGGTTAAAAAACAATGCTGGTGATCAGGATTTTCTCCTTTTTTCACATAGTTTTTGAAAGCTTTATTTCCCAGGTTTGTTAAAACTCAGGTGGATAATTTACTATGGTTTCTATTTCTATTTTCAACCTTTACTTACTCTATTTCTGCATATATGAGATATGGTGTACCATTCTGGATCTTCCCCGAGTTTGACCTTATAATTACACAATTTATGAACATTGGATAAATGACACAGTCTGAAAATACAAAGCGGAATGTTACAGTTTATTCATTACATAGAGGAGTTAAAGATACTTATTTCATGCTTTTTGGTAGTTTATCGAGAAATAATGGTGGATTATGGCTTGATATTTCGTGGTTATGACCAGGAAAAAATACCGATTTCATATTTTCTTATTCTTCAATTGAAGGCGGAAACAGTAGTTCCCGCACACTAGATACCTAGGTAAACAGCACATGCCATTCAAATACTTGTAGACGGAAATATGATATAATTTACATGCATTTAAACTGTGTTTCTCATGCTTTACGTCATATTATAATGCGTTCTTACGTGAGAGGGGTACGCCACAGGGAATTACCGAAAACAACTATACTGGATTTTGGTGGAAGTCTGAACAAAAAGGGTTTAGAAGCATGAAATAAATAGAATATTTCTTTTTTTTTGTGAAATATCAAAATTTATCTCATCGAGTGAACATCATTGGTAATGTTTTTACGAGTGGCTCTGCCACTCGTGAAAGTATTACCGATGATGTTCACTTCATGAAATAAATTTCGATCTTTCACCAAAAAAAACCAAATATCCTCTACGTATCAATTTTTAACCTTTTACCAGATGCTGAATTTTAGACTCATCCTTTCTTAAAAGCATTTCAGGGAAAAATTAAATGAGGTTCACACAACAGGATAATTATTTCTTTGAAAGGATAGAAAACATTGTGGGAAAAGGGAAGAATACAGGTAACAATCTGATGTTTTGACGAAGCATGCTTTTGATACATTGTGAGAAAAGGAGAAAAGATCCATTATTTCAAAGATGAATCCTATCATGTGGGCCAAATGTAAATTATCTTCTGTAAAATTCATGCTTTTCTAATATCCATTCCAAAACTTTCTTGTCTGAGTAACTCTTTACAAGACTAAAAATTTTTGGAGTTGTCAAAATTCGAAGCATTTGAAGATGACAATTTAAATGTGACTGTAATCATAAAATGTGGCGGTGAAAGGGTAGAAAACATTGTGGGAAAAGGGGAAAATGCTGGATACTAGCATATCAGCTGGACACGGTGAAATTGTCATCTGCAAATGCTTTTATTTTGGACAAGACTAAAATTTGGTCGTCTGGTAAAGGGTGAAGGGACATTACAGTATCCTTCCTTGTATGTACATGTATATATATTACATATCTTGGGACTATTGCTAAGTGCCCAACAGTGGTCAAAATAAACAATTCTGGGATCAAATTGCAGGCATTAAACTCTTTACCAACAAAGAAAATTTTAGACTGGTCCAATTCGAAAGCATTTGCAGACAATAATTTAACTGTGGCTCAAAAATTGAAATTTGACTTGGGAAGGGTAGAAAACATTGTGGGAAAAGGAGAAAATGCTGGTTACCAGCATTTTCTCCTTTTCCCTCAATGTTTTCAAAGGGCTTTTCCGTCAAAAGTCGGGATTGTGTGGTAAAAGTGTCTTAAAATGTTTTACAGTACAGTCTGTCAAACTTGAAGTCACTGGCAAAAAACGGTCTTAAAATTAGAATTAAAGTTGGCAAATTTAATTCTACTTTAACAAGAGCTTACCTAGGTAGAATGTTTTCTCCTGGAATAGGTTCTATGGCTAGAGTATTCTTTTCTACACATGTTAAAACTTTCTCGGCTAACTGTTCCACAAAGAAAAAATAGAAATAATAGAAATAATACAGTCTTTACAAAACATTGACATATTTTCTAGCACTGCTGCTCCATTTTCCATCTAAACCTTTTACCATACAACCCTTAAGTTTTAATGACCCTGAGAGAGAAAGCTTTGAAAACCTTGTGGGAAAAGGAGAAACTGCTAGTAAACAGCATTTTCTACCCTTTCAAAAACAAATTCTTTCATTTCAACTGCATTTGACGTGTAGTCTGCAGATGCTTTCGATCTAGATGAGTTTAGAAATTCTGTGTTTGGTAAAGAAATAACAAGAGACATAAAGGAGAAATCCCTGAAGGAAAAGAACATGAACTTTTTAACTCTTTACCAAAGTACAAAATTTTAAACTCGACCAATTTTACAGCACTTGCAGAAGACAAAATAAATGTAGATCAAGTGATGATTTTTTTTAAAGACCCTGAAAAAAAAAGCTTTTGAAAACATTGTGGAAAAAAGGAGAAAATGCTGGTATCAAGCATTTTCTGCTTTTCCCACAATGTTTTCTATCTTTTTAATTTTCAATTTTTACGTCACATTATTGTTTACAAAATGCTTTTAATTTGGACAAGTCCAGAACTTAGTTGTTTGGTATAGAGTTTAAATATTCTGTTCACAAAAAAAAACTTAAGTCATGATTGAATTCCAAAAGTTTATGCACGTTTTACCTACCTTTGTGTTAGCAAAGTTTAGACATGTACATATATCTTCTGCTGCTATCCGTGCTATAAAGGGACTGTCCCTGGATAAATCGGGCTGTTGTCTCCAACTTCGGAATTCTTCAAAACATACGGGATCAATCTTCAAGAAAAAGAAAGGCGATTAAACATTCAATTTCCTACTATATGCATTGTAACCTTGATAATTATAACCAGCATTTTCTCCTTTTCTGACATTGTCTTCTAACATTTTATACAAAAATCCCATCATTTGAGCCCCATCTAATTTGTTGTCTACAAATGCTTTCAATTTGGACGAGTGTAAAATTTTGTCCTGTGGTAAAGGGTTAAGGCAAGGTTTACCGTAGTATCAATACAGAAGAGCCTAACAGTTTTTATCTGGTAAAGATATTTAGGTCTTTCTAGGGAGCAAAATACTAGTTCATGTCTAGCAAAGGTCAGGATCAATACATCTAGTTCTAAAATCACCAGTTTGTCTTCATACTCTTTTCCACACAATCACAAATATTTACGACCCTGAGGAAATAGCCTTTTAAAAACTTTGTGAAAAAAAGGAGAAAATGCTGGTAACCAGCATTTTCTCCTTTTCTCACAAAGTTTTCTACACTTTCAGAGATAATTATCATCATTTCAGCTACATTTTATTTTGATATGTGCAAATGCTTTCAATGTCTTCAAGTCTAAAATTCCTTTGATTGGTAAAGAGTTAAACAAAACTCAAATGATACAATTCAAAAATAGGTCTTAACAACAAGAGGGCCATTAGCCCTAAAGCACTCACCTGAGTAAAGTACTTATAGGGTTGATAAAGCTGAAAGAGCACCAGATCATGATCCTGTCAAACACATGTGTGTTTTGACCAATTTTCTTGAGTACTATACTTAAAATGTCGTCTCTAAGGTATACACAATGTTATTCTAAGATTTGTCTCAGTGACCTACTTTTTGACCCTATGTGAACCAATGTCAAACTTGTCCACGATATCATCTAGACAAACATTCTGACCAGTTTTTATGAGTATGAGACTGAAAATATGGCCTCTAGAGTGCACACAAGGTAATTGTTGATGCCTGCACAATGGAAGACACATGATGGACACAGCACGATTGCAAAAGCTCACCTTGAAAAGTTTGTGCTCAGATGAGCTAAAAAGGTTCTGTTGAAGAATCTAAAAGAAAATACATACACTGACCTCCTTACATTTATCTGTTATCGCCCTGTGTTCGGCTTCAGCCAGATTTCTGTCCTCTTGTGTAAACTGATGATGACTTGTTGATCTGGATAAAAATGGTGATAGTAATAAAATCTAGAGTTATCTAAATTTCTTAAAGAAAGTTACTCAGTTCCCATGAAATTTAAAGCATTGCATATGACAAAATAAATGTAGATCAAATGAACATTTCTGTCTTTGATAGGGTAGAAAACATTGAGGGAAAAGGAGAAAATGCTGGTTACCAGCATTTTCTCCTTTTCCCACAATGTTTTCAAAAGTCTTCTTCTTCAGGATTGTTTGGTGAAAGCTTAACTCTTTACCAAATGACAAAATCTTAGACTAGTCCAAATTGAAAGCATTTGCAAACCACAAAATAAATGTGACTGAAAAATTGAAATTTGTTTTGGAAAGGGTAAAAAACATTGTGCAGAAAGGAGAAAATGCTCGTTACCAGCATTTTCTCCTTTTCCCACGATGTTTTCAAAAGGCTTCTCCCTCAACATAGTTAAAACTTGGGATTGTGTGGTAGAGAGTTAAAGATATAGGAAACTTATTCTTTTTACCTTCGATGAGTTTTCCAAAATGGTTTGGATCCTTTCTCCTTTTTCTTGTCTTTTTCTTTGTCTTTAACATCACCGTTCGATATTTGTGGATGTAGATGTTTGTTCGGAGAACTTGGGGTCGACGTCAGTACCAGCTGCTTCAATGCGACCACTTCTGCTTTCAGAACTTCAATCTGAAAAGAATACAAGTGGGCTGCATACACGTGCCTGTGCTGAACTACAGTTGCTTTTAGAGATGGTGAAAGTCCTATGAAGAGAAAGGGGCAAAATTGTGTAAAAAAATTTTTTATCTGCCCTACTGGTCTGGGTTCCCCTTTTGCTAGTAAATATCTTATCTAAGTTTGAAGTAAATATCTTCAGTAATGACAAGGGATATCAGAAAAAAGTTTCTTTTTCTTTATTGAAAATTGAGAAGGGGCATAACTGTGTCAAAAGATTTTGATGGTTACCTGCTCTTGTTGTATGGATTCCCCTTTTGATAAGAACTAACCCAAGTTTGATTGATTGTTGATTGTATGTTAACGCTGTTTTCAACATTATTTCAGTTATATCGTGGCAGCCAGTGCACCTATTCATGCTTTTCTGGAGTTTCTTTTACCATTACTCTGCACAGTAGTCTTTTCAAGCCACTGGCTGCTTTCCCACATAACCATCTTCGAAACAATGGTCAGTGGTGAGAGAAGAATGAATCCTGACTATTATCAATCCTCGGAAAGAAATTGGCCCACCCAGGGATCAAATCAGAAACCTCCTGTCCTCAAAAGCTGTATGCTACCGACTAAGCTACGGGGTCTTGACCCGAAGTATGAAGTATATATATCTTCAGTAATGACATATTGAAATTTCAAAGTTTTGTACAACAAATTGTAAGTTGAAGAAGGGGCATGACTGTGTCAAAAATATTTTGATGGCTACCTGCCCTTGTTTTATGGGTTCCCCTTTTGCTAGTTGATGATTAGTCCAAATTTGAAGTAAATATCTTCAGTAATGACACAGATATTATAAAATGTCAGTTTTTGCACATCAACAAAGACAACAACTGGGCTATAATAACATCTCTATGTTTGCTTCGAAAACAGCCGAACGAATAAAGTCACATCAAATCTTTGCCCTGCTTTTTAACCTTTTACCACACAATCCCTAGTTTTAATGACCCAAGGAAAAAGGGCTTTTGAAAACATTACCTGCATTTTCTCCTTTTCCCACAATGTTTTCTATCCTATGAAAGACAAATTTCAATATTAGAGTAACATTTAATATGTCGTCTGCAACTGCTTTCAATTAGGCCTGGTCTAAAATTGTGTCATTTGGTAAAGAGATAAACATTGTGCTAAACAGAGAGAATGCAAGTAAACAGCTTCTCCTCCATTTTCCACATTTTTTTTTTTATTTTTGGAAGACAAATGTCATTATCTGAGCAACGTTTAACTTTTTACCACACAATAAAATTCTAGAGTTGTCCAAGTTGAAAGCATTTTTCAGACGACAAATTAAATGTAGCTGGATTGATTGTAACTGTCTGTGAAAGTGTAGAAAACCTTGTGGGAAAAGGAGAAAATGCTGGTTACCAGCATTTTCTCCTTTTCCCATAAGGTTTTCAAAAGGCTGTTTCCTCGGGGTTGTTAAAACTCGTAACTGCGTGGGAAAGAGTTAATTTGTACACTGCAAATGTATTCAAAATAGACATAGTTACTTTTATTGTCTGGTCAAGTGCTAAAATGTTTCTATGTTTCTAAAAAGAATAGACAGACTCTTAACTCTTTACCAAAGGACAAAATTTTAGACTGGCTGAAATCAAAGGCACTTACTGAAATTTGTTTTGGGAAGGGTAGAAAAAACTTGTGGGAAAAGGAGAAAATGCTGGTTACCAGTATTTTCTCATTTTCCCACAATGTTTTTCAAAAGGCTCCTTTCTCAGAGTCGTTAAAAGTCCGGATCTGAAATTTGTTTTGGGAAGGGTAGAAAAAACATTGTGGGAAAAGGAGAAAATTCTGGTTACCAGTATTCTCTCATTTTCCTACAATGTTTGCAAAAGGCTCCTTTCTCAGGGTCGTTTAAAGTCGGGATTGTGTGGTAAAGGGTTAAATAGACAGGTGAAATGAATAAACCAACATATACTAGTATACATAGGGACATAAAGTTAGAAATTTGAAAAAAAAAAAAATGGTGGAACATATCCCCTACCTGATTATTAGCATCTTCTAACAACTTTTCAGAGTGAATCCTCTTTAAATTTGCATCTTGCACCATTTTGTTTGCTTCCTAAAATGAGCAGAAATAACAAAAATCTGCAGGTATTGTCACAGGCAGGCTGACAAATACTTCATTTCAATGATATTCTGTTTTCAGTGTATGCTATATAATGTGTAATTTTTTAGTTCATGTTTACCAGGTTACATATTCATCAATCATTCTCAGGAACATTCTTAGTCTTAGTCAAGAATTTTTTAAATTTGAAGGTAACACAACTTCTGATAGGCTAAACAAAATGGTTTAGCCAATCTAAACAAAATGGTTTAGCCAATCAGAAGTTGGATTACTTTCTAAATCTAGAATTAGACTATGAATACAATTAAGAATGGTTGGTAAATATTTAGATGTTTATTTTTTTGTCACCAGTCTTCCTTTTGGATGCATCCTTATGCAAGAGCACCTAGAGGTACTAGTATTTCAGACATACCTATCTCTTCATGCTCCTATCTCCTGTCACACTACAGTTTCTTCTCCTGTCTAATATCTTTTCTATCGTCCCACGTTTCCACTAGTTATCCCACACTTGCCCTAACTTTTCAAAAACCACACAACAAAATTCCAGACTAGTCCAAATTAAATGCATTTGAAAACATTGTGGGAAAAGGAGAAAATGCTGGTAACCAGCATTTTCTCCATCTCCCACAATGTTTTCTACCCTATGAAAGACAAATTTGATGTTTTGGGTAATATTAATTTTGTCATGTGCAAATGCTTTCAATTTGGATGAGGCTAAAAATTTTGTTGTTTGGTAAAAGGTTAAGTTATCCCCAACTTTCTTTTCCTATCACACACCTACAGTTTCTGTCCCTCTATTCTGATTCTCCAAGCTATTCCACATAAAATCTTATACGAAGTTATTTCTAAAACACTATTTTCAAACTGGCATCTGTTGAAAATGACCTATAAAACCACAAACAGAAAAAAAAATCCAAACCTCGAAGAGACTTGCAGTCAATTCTTCCAGTTCCTCTCCAATCTGGTCTCGGACTTTGAGGAGTTTGGCACATTCTTCGTCTTTCAGCTTAAGCTCCTGGAGAAATTATGGGGCAAAGAAAAAAAATTATCATTATGTATGTTTCCAACATGTATTTTGGTTTGTACAATGACTGATTTCTTTTAACTCCTTACCTAACGACAGAATTTTAGACACAGTCCAAATTGAAAGCTTTTGCAGACGACAAAATAAATGTGAATCAAAAATTGAAATCTGTTTTTGGAAGACCAGCATTTTCTCCTTTCCCACAATGTTTTCTATCCTATCACAGAACTTCTTCCTTATGGTCGTTAAAAGTCAGGATTGTGTAGTAATAGGTTAATCAATGGCTGATTTGTCATGGAAATCCTCAAACTTTTTAACCCTTTCCAATACAACAAATTTTAGACTCTATCAGACTCAAAAGATCTGCAGACGATAAATTCAAAATTGGTACAAATGATTTTTCACTTGCAGAAAGGAAAGAGTTGAAAACCTTGTGGGAAAAGGAGAAAATGTTGGTAACCAGCATTTTCTCCTTTTCCCACAATGTTTTCTACCCTATCAAAAAAAAAGAACAAGAGGGCCATGATGGCCCTGTATCGCTCCACTGGCTTATAAATATAAACCATGAAGAGAAGTCTTTACTATATAAGCCCTCATAAAACTTTGACCCCAGGGCTACAGTCGGACTAAATGGGGAATATGTGTATTAGAAGAATAACATGCCAAATTTGGGAGTTCTTGGCCTTATGGCTAGTAACAAGACGGTTTCTGAACTTTTCACTCAATAAACCCATGTAAAACTTGTGAACCCTGGTGCAGGGCCAAACTTGATCCTAGGGCTGTAACTTGGGCCCTCTTTGTAGTTGTCCACTAGATAATGCTATAATTATGCAAAATTTGGTAGCCTAAGCCTTATGGCTATGTACACCAAGATTTAAAAGTTTTCCCTATGTAAGCCTATGTAAATCTTGTGAACCCCCCCCCCCCCCCCCCCCCCCCCCGCCCAGCATGAGGCCAAATTGACCCCAGGACTATAATTTGGGCACTTTTGGTAGACCCCAACTAGATCAAGTTAAATGCAAAATTTGGTAGCTCTAGGCCTTATGGCACAGGTACAGGAAGATTTTTAAAGTTTTCTCTATATAAGCCTATGTAAAACTTGTGACCCCTGGGGCAGAGCCAATTTTGACCCCAGGGCTATAATTTCAAGAAACATGATAGAGATTTACTACATAAAGCTACATGCCAAATTTGGTAGCCCTATGCCTTATGGTTTCAGACAAGAAGATTTTTGAAGTTTTCTCTATATAAGCCTATGTAAAACTTGTGACCCCTGGGGCAGAGCCAATTTTGACCCCAGGGCTATAATTTGAAGAAACTTGATAGAGGTCTACTACATAAAGCTACATGCCAAATTTGGTAGCCCTATGCCTTATGGTTTCAGACAAGAAGATTTTTAAAGATTTCCAATATTTTTCAGTTTTGTTGCCATGGCAACCAGAGTTTTTGAAGGAATCAAATTCTTTCAAGAAATTCTGAAGAGGACCATGGCAGGATCATTTCTGTGAAGTTTCATGAAAATTGGATGGGTAGTTTCAGAGAAGAAGATGTTTGAAATAAAAGTTAACGCACGGACGGACGACCGGACGGACGGACGGACGACCGGACGGACGGACGGACGGACGGACGCACGACGGACACCAGGCCATGACATAAGCCCGCTGGCCTTCGGCCAGTGGAGCTAAAAAAAACCTGCACCATTTGACCCACACTGAAATTGTCGTCTGCAAATGATTTCAATTTGGACAAGGCTGAAATTTTGTCGTCTGGTAAAGGGTTAACCATAAGAAATCTGGAAATCATTCATATTAACTTTCTCCATGTCAATTTTTGTTAAATTAAACTCTTCACCAGATGACAAAATGTTTTGGCTTGGCAAAACTGAAAGCATTTGCAGAAAACAAATGAGCCATGTGCTCTGGCAAAGGCAGGCTTCTCCATGATATACCAACCATGCCATTGCATAATTACGGTTCCATAATAGCCACTTTTTTTAACCCTTTCCCAAACAAGCCCTGATTTTCACGTGTCTGCAGTACAAGTCTTTTGAAAACACTGTTGGAAAAGGAGAAATTGCTCGTAATGAGCAATTTCTCCTTTTCCGACAGTGTTTTCTACCCTTTTTATTAACTTTCTGCCATTTTCATCAAATTTAAAATTGTTGTCTGCAAACTCTTTCAATTTGGACAAGTCCAAAATTTGTCGTTTGGGAAAGGGTTAAACAACCAACTTCATCACGAGGTAGACTGGTCCATGGACATACAAAAAATTGACCAACTGCAGTTTTGGCCCAGGTCAGCCTGCGCAAACTGCTCAGGCTGACCTAGGTCGATATTCTTTGCAGATGCATTAAGCCCCCTTTTCACAGACCATGTGGCTCAACTGATGGGATTCGTCATCAAAACAATAGAAAAACATTGTTGATAAAGAAGAAAATGCTGGAAACAAGCATCTTTTTGTTATCCTACAACTTTTTTTAAGCCTTGTTCCTCAGGGTCATTAAAAACATGGCATGTTTTGTAAAGGTAAATTGTTTCAAGTACGCATATTATATAACTGGGATGAAAAGACAAAAACAAGGTTTTATAACCGAAACAATTAATCTTCATAAAAAATGGTCGTAAATTACTTCTGACAATATTTATACATGTAATACAAGTTACTTGGAAAAACCACATTATTCTTAAGTGCAGGTTCACTTAACTGTAGCATTATTAACCCTTTCCCAAACGGCAAATTTTGGACTGGTCCAAATTGAAAGAGTTTGCAGACGACGATTTTAAATTTGATGAAAATGGCAGAAAGTTATCAAAAAGGGGAGAAAACATTGTGGGAAAAGGAGAAATCGCTCGTTACGAGCAATTTCTCCTTTTCCCACAGTGTTTTCTAAAGACTTGTACTGCAGACACGTGAAAACCAGGGCTTGTTTGGGAAAGGGTTAAACAACAAACAGGAGGACTGCCATGGTCTTTACCAAAAAATCCTGTGTTATAACTACCATGAAAAAGAAGCCTTTTGAAGACATTGTGGCAAAAGGAGAAAATGCTGGTAACCAGCATTTTCTCCTTTTTCCACAATGTTTTCTATCCTGTCAGAGACCTTCAGTTCATTTGTGTCACCTTTGAATGTCATTTGCAACCACTTTCAATGTTGAAGAGTTTCAGATTTGCTGCTTGGGAAAGGATTAACTCTTGACCAAACAACAAAATCCAAATTGTCCAAACTGAAAGCATTTGCAGTCGACAAATTAAATGCGACTTAAATGATGAAATTAGTCTTTGATAGGGTAGAAAACGTTGTGGGAAAGGCATTTTCTCCTTTTTCCACAATGTTTTCAAAAGATTTCTTCCTCGGGGTCGTTAAAACATGGGATTGTGTGGTAAAAGATTAATATTATTCACCTGAGTTTATATGGACAATATGAACAAAATACTGTCACATGACCGGGGTGGGTGGGGGTATTGCAACATCTTCAGGTATGTACAGCCTAATAACCAGACACAAAGGAAGGGGGAAAAAAATTTCTTTCTTTACATGGTATCAAAACAATCATGGGAAAAGGGGAAACTGTCTGTCACAGGTACTTATGTGTCACAATAAATATTGCAGATTTTTCTACAATGTTTAACCCTTTACCAAAAATCCCTTATTTTCACGGCTCTGAGAAAGAAGTCCTTTGAAAACCAGCATTTTCTCCTTTACCCACAATGTTTTTTGTTCTCCTTTTCCCACAATGTTTTTTGTCCTATCAGAGCTAAGCTCATTTGTATTAACGTCGAATTTTTCATCTGCTGGTGCTTTGACTTTGGGAGGGTCTAAATTTGTTACGTGGGAAAGGGTTAAAAAACTGCTCATTCCTGAGATCAAGAATTAAAGGAAAAATATTTCAAAGCAAGGTTATGGGGCATGTACAGCCCGAGGTTTTATGCATTTCAATGTTGCAAAAAATCAAACTGACGTACCGACTGAGCAATGTCAAGCTCTTGCTGTAACCTGTTATACGTGTATTCTTTTGCCTCTGCCATGGTCTGACTTCGACGGCGGGGATCCTCATTGGGCAGTACTTCAGAGAATGCATGGCGAAGATGATTTCTTTTTGTGTCTCGTCTTCGTACAGGTAGATCTACCTCTCCGTCACTGCAAAACATAAATTACCTGTCCATCAAACTTGTGATATTGTGACCCTTAAATAAATCTCAGACAGATGACGCCTGTTTGAGAACCATGGTCTTTCCCAAAACGCTTACAGTCCATATAAGATTAGCTTTGGCCATGATTGACCATCACTTTTTGTATGCATTCTGCTCCATCCACACATAGTAATGATCCATGCGCAGATTAACCTGCAGATACCTTGTCACGACTTTTCTTCCTTGATGGCTGTTTAACCCTTTACCACACAATCCCGACTTTTAACGACCCTGTAAAAGAAGCCTTTTGGAAACCTTGTGGGAAATGGAGAAAATGCTGGTAACCAGCATTTTCTCCTTTTCCCACAAAGATTTCTACCCTTTCAAAAACAAATTTCAATGTTTCAATCACATTTATTTTGTCATCTGCAAATGCTTTGAATTTGGACCAGAGTAAAATTTTGTCGTTTAGTAAAGAGTTCAATATTTTGGGAGAATTTAAAGAAATGCTTGTAACAAGCGATCTTTAGTCTAGAGAAATAAAACCCAAATACATGTACTTGCAAAGTCATGACTGCTTTTGTTCAGAATATCTCGGCAAAGTACACAGTGTAGATCAAAGATAAGACAATTTTGTGTGGTCTGATCTCCATCCACACTGGCCCAATAGGCAACTATAGTTAAAAAATGGTTAATGGATAACACTCCCAAATTGAAAGCATCTGCAGGTGACAAATCTGACGTGCCTAAAATCAAGGGATTCGTCATTAAAAGGGTAGAAAACATTGTTGGTAAAGGAGAAAATGTTAGTAACCATTTTTTTTCTCCTTTTCTCAAATTGTTTACAAAAGCTGTTTTCCTCAGCATCTTTGAAGCACAGAATGTTTCGTTGGGGCCGTGCCACAGTGTTAAATTGTAGAGAGGTCTAGACCATTGAATGAAGATTCTAACCCCATTCATCACAGTAAATCAGTTGTTTACATAGAAAGTCATGATATATGATCATTTGCAATAACTTATGATGAACAGCATACGATGCATTACAGTAAATTTCTCTATTAGACACATTGATTTCTTAATGGCAAAGGTATCCATCACCCCTAGCCAAGATTCAAACATGTAATGAATAGTAAGTCAAAGCACAGAGCAATTGAGTTGAACAGACAATTATTTCACAGGCATCCCGCTGAATAGTGTGGTACCCCGCCACACTTCAAGTACGTCAGACAAAGAGCAATAATGGCAGCCCCCGTTGGTAATATGCAAAAGAGACGGGAAAATGTTATTTCACATGATCAAATCAGATCATAGGCTGAATTCAGAACAGATAGCTTGAATAAAGTAATGGCAGTGAGTTTTTCCACATTTCGTTCTTCTTTAGCGAGAAAAAGTACGCATCAGAAATGCTTTAAGTATCCGAATTATCCATGGACCTATATAACGTCCGAAAGCAGGGCTACTTTTAAGATGATTCATAGTCAAATTTAAATTCAAACCATACCCCAACAGCATGTTTTACATTCGGTATTGTATTTTTTGTACTAAATTGATCACATTTTATTCACTGATCAAACTGGATCACATGAAATTGGGGAAAACGGGGAAGCATGTAGGGGTACGATTGAGGACACCTCGGAGGCCGCTGTTATTGCGCTTTGCCTGACCCGATTACGTAGTGGTAGGGGCAGGTAAACCCAGACTACCAGCTGGAGCATATACTGTAGATCAACAGACTGAGGCACACGCCATTTCAATATCCCAGTTGCAGCCTCATATGATATAACTACACAAGCACTCAAAAACTTTGCCTAGTCTTCCTTATTGTGCATTCATTAAAGGGAGGTAATTATGGCTAGCCATAGGAGACTGAAATACTTCCTGATGATTATCATAGTCAATCATAATTGGTCTTTCACAATTCACTCATTCACCCTTTACCAATCAATCTCATGTTTTCATATCCACAAGGAAGAGGCCTTTTGAAAACATTGTGGGAAAAGGAGAAAATGCTGGTTACCATCATTTTCTCCTTTTCCCACAATGTTTTCTACCCTGTCAAAAAATCTTAAGTTCAATTTGGAAGGGGCTAAAATTTGTCGTATGGGAAAGGTTTAACTCTTGCAGATGAATTTTAACCCTTTACCACAGAATCCCTACTTTTAACAACCCTGATAAAGAATGGTTTGAAAATAATGTGGGAAAAGAAGAACATGCTTGTAACCAGCAATTTCCAACAGAAGGGGTGGGGGAGGGTGGGGAAGGGGGGGGGATAAATTGGGGGAAGAATTCTCAGTATATACATGTATTACCTATACCATATCTATAAACTGACGTCATTAAATTTTTTCCATTTATTTACTTTATTAAAGGGCGGATGCATTCATAATACAACAATCCATAATTCTGGCCCCGAAGCAAATGAAGAAACATTCTTTTATCATGTTAAAGTTCAAATAACATACTCGCATGACATTTTCTGTAATTGGGAACAGGTAGAAAAATGTTAGATATGTTAATAAACCTTTATTTTCATTGGACTGATGTGTTCAAAACAAAGCAATCCATAATTCTGGGCTGCCCCCAAGCAAAACGTTAACCCTTCATGCACCAATCACAGTTGACTGTTGCTTTTGCAGCCAGTGTAGATCAAGATCAGACTGCACAAAATGTGAAGTCTGATCTTTGATCTACACTGTCCATTTAGCTCAAAAACTTTTGACAAAGGCAACTATCACATTGCATGCAATTAGTTGGGTCTTATTCCTGTTCGTTGGATTTGTAATGAGCTAAGGTTCTTAAATCCTGTTCAAGTTCAAATAATATATTCACTTGATATTTTTTGTAATGTAGATCATGTATATAAATCATTTGTTTTTTTTTTCTTTTCTTCTTTACACGGTGAAACTTTTACAGACTAATATGCATCTACAAAGCATGTAGAGATAACAAAACAGATGTGGCTTATGTAATGAAATTTGTCTGTGAAAGGGTAAATACATTGGAGAAGGAGAAAATACTTCCTAACTTCACTTTTTCCTTTTCCCATAATTTTACAAAAGTCTTTTTACCCTCAGGGTCATTACGACAAGGGTTTGTGGGGTGAAGGGTTGACACATTATTGCAGCTCTATAATTTCTTTGTCATGCCTCAGATCACTTCAGAGATCATACTGTCGAATGGAGAGACAGCATCCATCATCCAGTTTCTCCTCTAGTCACAATGTTTTTACATGACTCTTAAATTTCTGTTTTTTTTTTTTAATTGATTCTGTGGTGTTTAACGCCGTTTTCAACATTATTTCAGTTACATCGCGGCAGCCAGTGCACCTATCCATGCTTTCCTAGAGTTTCTTTCACCAGTACTCCACACAATATTCTTTCCAAGCCACTGGCTGCTTTCCCACATAACCATTGTCGAAACAATGGTCAGCGGTGAGAGAGGAATGAATCCTGTCGCAACGACTATCATCAATCCTCGGAAAGAAATTGGCCAAGCCAGCGATCAAACCAGCGACCTCCTGTTCTCAAGTCCTGTACGCTACCAACTGATTTTTTTTCGAATACTAAGTCAAAGTTGTCTACAAATTTGTTAAACTCTTTACCACACAATCCCGAGTTTTCTACCCTATCAATGTATCACAGGCAGAAATTATCATTTCAGCAAGATTTGTCGTCTGTAAATACTTTCAATTTGGTACATTCCAAAATTTTGTTGTTTGGTAAAGAGTTAATTATTTAGCAAACAACTAAACTTTGGACGAGACTTATTTGAAATCAAATGCAGATGACAAAATAATTGTATTCCGAAAATAGAAATTCACCTTTTGAAGGAAAGAAAACACTGTTGGAAAAGGAGAAAATTTTCTCCTTTTCCCACAATGTTTTTAAAATGCCTTTTCATTAGGGTGGTTAAAACTTAAGACTGTGAGGTAGGGGGTTTACAATAGATCAAGTTAACATTTTGCCTCTCTTAGAAGAAACCTGAAGAAGAAAGTTTTTGATAACATTGTGACAAAAGGAGAACATGCTGGCAACTGGCTTTTTCTCCTTGGGCTAGACATGGCAAAGCCCCAGACTTGTACATGTACTGCTGAAACCAAGAACCACATCAACTCTTTACTATACAACAAAATTTTAGCCTTGTCCAAATTGAAAGCATTTGCAGACTACAAAATAAAGTTAACTCAAAAACTGAATTTCTCTTTGGAAGGGTAGAAAACATTGTGGGAAAAGGAGAGAATGCTGATAACCAGCATTTTCTCCTTTTCCCACGTTTTCAAGAGGCTTCTTTCACAGTGTCATTAAAAGTCAGGATTGTGTGGTTAATAAAGGGAGGTCACTGGGACATGACTAAAATACCATTGACAGCTGTGTAAAACCCATTCAAATGATTGAACGGGCTGTTTTATGTCCCCTTCAACATTATTTCAATCATGTAATTGTGACAGCTCACTTATTTGTGTGTGTCACAAGTTTCACCAATACTAGGACAGACCTCTGAGATGTTTTGCCAAGGGACAGTCTTGCTCACCCCCCCCCCCCCCCCCCCCCCCACACACACACACACTCCTGTAAGGATCATACCAGAGCCTTCAGTCTTGTCAGTCTCACATCTTCACCACTCAGCCACGCTGAACAAGGACTATCCATTCAAACAAACAGTCATACCATCTATTTAAATGCAGTCATACCATCCATTCAAATAAACACACAGTCATACCATTTATTCAAACAAACACACAGTCAAACTATCCATTCAAACACAGTCAAACCATCCATTCAAACACAGTCATACCATCCATTCAAACACAAAGTCATACCATCCATTCAAACACAAAGTCATACCATCCATTCAAACACAAAGTCATACCATCCGTTCAAACACAGTCATACCATCCATTCAAACACAGTCAAACCATCCATTCAAACACAGTCATACCATCCATTCAAACACAGTCATACCATCCATTCAAACACAGTCATACCATCCATTCAAACACAGTCATACCATCCATTCAAACACAGTCAAACCATCCATTCAAACACAGTCATACCATCCATTCAAACAGTCATACCATCCATTCAAACAGTCATACCATCCATTCAAACACAGTCAAACCATCCATTCAAACACAAAGTCAAACCATCCATTCAAACACAAAGTCAAACCATCCATTCAAACACAGTCAAACCATCCATTCAAACACAAAGTCATACCATCCGTTCAAACACAGTCATACCATCCATTCAAACACAAAGTCATACCATCCATTTGAACACAAAGTCATACCATCCATTCAAACACAGTCAAACCATCCATTCAAACACAAAGTCATACCATCCATTCAAACACAGTCATACCATCCATTCAAACACAGTCAAACCATCCATTCAAACACAGTCATACCATCCATTCAAACACAAAGTCATACCATCCATTTGAACACAAAGTCATACCATCCATTCAAACACAGTCAAACCATCCATTCAAACACAGTCATACCATCCATTCAAACACAAAGTCATACCATCCAATCAACCAAACACATAGTCAGACACTTCAAATATTGCGACTATAAGTACATTGTACAAACCTTTACCAAACGACAAAATTTCAGACTTGTCAAAATTGAAAGCTTTTGCAGACGACAAAATAATTGGGATTCCAAAATAGAAAACTGCTTTTGGAAGGGTACAAAACATTGTCGGAAAAGGAGAAAAGGCTGGTAACCAGCATTTTCTCCTTTTCCCACAATGTTTTCGAAAGGTGTCTTCCTTAGGTTAGTTAAAGCTAAGGATTGTGTGGTATAGAGTTAAACATAACTAAAGACAAATAACCAACGATCAACCTATACAATAATTACCTTTCATTTCCTTCATCATCTGAGGACGACGATGAAAACCCGTAATTCTCGAAATTCTCTTCCAGAATAACGCACAGAGTTCCAAGCATATTTACGCACAAACAGTTCACAAACCAAAAAACCTACAGGATGTATTTAACACTCAAAATTTCTCCAGTCACACGTTCAAAAAATATTTAAAGTATTTAAATGCAAGTATGTATTTAAATGTAAATGAATTTCTCTTCTACAAAAACACACAGTGTTCCCAGCATATTCAGACACAAGCAATTCACAATCAAAAAAACCCACTGGATGTATTTATACACTCAAAGTTTCTGGAGTCCAACATGCATAAAATATAGTTTCTCCGGTCAAACATACATAAAATATTTGATGTATTTAAGTGTAAGTGGTTTTCTCCTGTCACTAATGATTCAAACACCCACTGTTTCCTCAAGAGTCAAAATATATTACTCAATCCCTTTAAAAAAAAAAAACGGAAAAAATTATACATGTTCCTGGAAAATATCAGAAATATTATCAAAAAAATCTGATGAAAAAAATATAAGAGACCAAAGAATCATTCAGTTTTTCCAATTACTGAACTCTTTACCAAACAATCACGACTTTTAACGACCCTGAGGAAGAAGGCTTTGGAAAACATTGTGGGAAAAGGAGAAAATGTTGGTAACCAGCATTTTCTCCTTTTCCCACAATGTTTTCTACCCTTCCTAAAACAAATTTCAATTTTTCAGTCACATTTATTTTGTCGTCTGCAAATGCTTTCAATTTGAACCAGTCTAAAATTTTGTCATTTGATAAGAGTTAAGCAGTCAATTTTTCCGTTCAGCAACAAATTAACTGTGAAAAATTTAAAAGTGTTTCAAAATGAGAAAATGTTCATAGTGAGCAACATCTCCTTTTGTAACAATCTTTTCATGTATACATAATAAAGCACAAACTATTATCTCATGTTGATTATCCGTATTCAATATTGACAGTTTTCAAAATCACCAACTGCCAAAAACCGCCAGGTATACAGTTTAAAATTTGAAGTGACACAGAGAAATACAAATACATTTCAATGTCAAATTTAAACCACCGATGCATATCTCATGTGACAAGATGTACACGCTGAAATTTCAATTTCATAATTCACGGACCTAAAAATATATAATATACAGTGCTCAGTCTAAATGGTGCAGGTGTACTTTGAATGTAGCAGGAAATCATCTTAACTCTTTACCACACAATCCCGACTTTTAACGAACCTGTGAAATATGCCTTTTGAAAACATTGTGGGAAAAGGAGAAAATGCTGGTAACCAGCATTTTCCCCTTTTCCTACAATGTTTTCTACCCTTCCCAAAACAAATTTCAATTTTTCAATCACATTTATTTTGTCGTCTGCAAATGCTGTCAATTTGGACCAGTCCAAAATTTGTCGTTTGGGAAAGGGTTAAGGAATGTAATGCAGGATATCATATGATTTTTCAAATATTTAGGACCACAAATAGCTTTCAAAGTTCAAATATATTATTGTCAAATAACTCTCTACCAAACATCAACATTAGACTAGTCCAAATTGAAAGCAATTGCAGACGACAAAATAAATGCCACTATAAAAATTGAAATTTATTTTGGGAAGAGTAGAAAACATTGTAGGAAAAGAAGAAAATGCTGGTTACCAGCATTTTCTCCTTTTCCTACAATGTTTTCAAGAGGTTTCTTTCTCAGGGTCGTTAAAAGTCATGATTGTGTGGTAAAGGGTTAACCCTTTACCAAATGATCCCCAGTTTTAATGACCCTGATGATTAGAAGGCTTTTTGAAAACACTGTGGAAAAATGAGAAAATGCTGGTAAGCAGCATTTCGAAGATCAATTTCATCCCTTCAGCCAAATGTAATTTTTTGTCTGCATGTGAATTTTTGTAATTTTTTTTTTGTCTGAAAAGCTTTCAGTATCAACGAGCCTGAGATTTTGTTGCTTGGTGAGGGATCATAGCAAAGTTCATCATGCCAGAATTGTGGGTGTCACTGTTGTAATAATTACGGTACGAAAGTACAGGAAATATCTACTTCTTTATACAATTATGCAACTCTTAACAACCTTCAGAAAAAAAAAGCCTTTTGAATACATTGTGGAAAAAGGAGAAAATGCTGGTTACCACCATTTTCTCCATTTTCCACAATGTTTTCTAACCTATCAGGGTAAAATTCCACAATTTGAGCCACTTTTGCCATCTGTCTGTCCAAGTGATAGTCACTTGCAGAAAAATGGATTTTGATACCAGGTAAAAAGTGAACAATAGATGGAACAAGCTGGCAACTTTAGACATACTTTTTTTCTGCTAGCGACTAACACTTGGACCTAGCGTACAGTAACACAATGACATCTTTACTAAGGTTCTAATACTTTTAAACCGTATGATTTAAATTAAAATGCATTTTAACACCAGCATTGTTTACTTTCTGCTGCTATTGGGTCTTTAATCTACACTGCACAAATAACTAAATCTTGGTTCAGCACTTACAGGCCTTAGTGTTTAGCACTTATATTTACATGCGCATTAATACACAGACTGTTACGAAATAAGAACCGCAACATCTGAACCACACAAGTGTAATAATTGAACTTCGTGCATTGTTTCTAAGTGCGAGGCTTTGAAAAATTACACACTTTACCCCCAAAACACCATCTTGAGTACCTTTGGACTACAGGGCTAGGATCAAACCATCAAGATTGAAGGCTGGAGTCTTTGTTTGTATGGTATTTAACGTCTTTTTCAATATAGCGTGCAACACATGAAAGGGGGCCATCGGACATATGCGTAAAAGTGTGTCGCCCCAGATCAGCCTGTGCAGTCTGTGAGTAATCCGAGATGACACTTCCTGTTTTTTGTGCCATTTATGTTTCACAAAAGTCTACTGTATGAAAAATCTTATGTAGTCGTAAAGTGCCGTCTCAGGTTAGCCTGCGCAGGCTAATCCTGGACAACACTTTACACAGATGTCCGAAGGCCCCTTTTCGTGTGTTGCACGCCATAACATCTCTGTTACATTGAGGCCACCAGGGCAACTAGCAATGTTTTCCTGGGATTTCTTTTACCGGTACTTCACTCGCTATCGTTACACAAGTTTAAAGACTGAGCTATTGGGCTTGGCAGACTGGTTTCAAACAGAGCCTCAAACAAAATGGTTGGGCATGGAACCTAGTGTAGAAAGAAAATCTCTTACCAAACAATCTGGAATTTAATGTACCCAAGGAAGATGGCTTTTATAAATATTCTAAGTAAAGGAGAAGATGCTGGCTGCCAGCATTTTCTCCATTTCCCTGATTTTTTTCCTACCCATTAACCCTTTACGAAACAATCCTGGGTTTTCATGACCCTGGAGGAGGCCTGTTGAAAACATTGTGGGAAAAGGAGAAAATGCTGGTAACCAGCATTTTCTCTTTTTCCCACCATGTTTTCTACTCTGTCAAAAAACATAAGTTCATTTGTACCACTTTAAAGTTTGTTGTCTGCAGATACTTTCAATTTGGAAGGGTCTAAAATTTGTCATTTGGGAAAGGGCTAAAAAACATTAAAAGACAATTTCCATCATGTTATCAACATTCAATTTGTTTCTTGCAAATGCTTTGGATTCGGACGAGTCTAAAATTTTGTTGTTTGATATCGAGCTGCTGTAACTCTTATGGGGCTCTTACGAGGTCTGATAAATGAAATAAGATATTTTCAGTCAACATCGAATTCCAAAATTTAGCTTTTACAGCTGTTCTACTTGCATTTTCCACAAAATAGTTGACCTAGAGCAAACTATGGCTTGAGATATGAATGTTTTTGAAAAAGGAACTAAATTTGTATGCCGATGGTTAAAAACATCCTACATTTTTTGCCCAATCATTGGTCTGGTCTTCAGGAAGGAACCCACCAATATGACTGGCCAATGATCATCCAGCTTGATTACCCAATAATCAAACTGGCTATTTTTAGATATACAAGTGCTATACAACCAGCATTTTCTCCTTTTCCTACAATGTTTTCTACTCTTCCCAAAATAAATTTCAATTTTCATAGTGGCGTTTATTTTGTCGTCTGCAATTGCTTTCAATTTCGACCGGTCTAACGTTGATGTTTGGTAGAGAGTTATTTGACTACAATACATTTGAACTTTGAAAGCTATTTGTGGTACTAAATATTTGAAGAATCATATGATTAAGTGTTACTTAGATTATTTACGACAGTAAAAAGGAAAATGAAAAAAAAAAATGAAG
The DNA here is from genome assembly GCA_945859785.2 of Tridacna gigas. Taxonomy (NCBI): domain Eukaryota; kingdom Metazoa; phylum Mollusca; class Bivalvia; order Cardiida; family Cardiidae; genus Tridacna; species Tridacna gigas. The sequence continues at coordinate 75,479,509 of OX244031.2, read as the reverse complement.
GAATGGATAGGTTTCCTTTTTTCGAAAATAACAATTATTGATGTCAATGAGTACATGAAAACACAGACAGCAGCAACCAAATTGCTTGTATAATACATGTGCTCCTTCTCCCAAAATGTTTTCACAACCTGTTCCCTACAGGAGCCTCAAAGGCATGGAAAGTAGATATTCTCCTAAATGTTCAAGGAATTTTCATTGTATTTTCTTCCTTCACTCTTTACCAAACAACAAAATTTTAGGCTGGTCCAAATTGAAAGCATTTGCAGACGACAAACTACATGCTGCATAAATTATGAAATTTGTCTTTGAACGGGTAGAAAACATTGTGGGAAAAGGAGAAAATGCTGGTCACCAGCACTTTCTCCTTTTCCTACAGTGTTTTCAAAAGGCCTTTTTCTCAGGGTCGCTAAAAGTTGGAATTGTGTGGTAAAGGGTTAACCCTTAATTTTTTACCAGACAACTAAATTTTAGGCTTGTCCAAACTGAAGGCATTTACATTGAGTATGGTTCAAATGATGATACAATGTATTGACCCTTTACCAGACAGTTCCAAGTTTTAATGACCCTGAGGAAGAAGCCTTTTGAAAACATTGTGGGAAAAGGAGAAAACGCTGGTAACCAGCATTTTCTCCTTTTTCTACAATGTTTTCTACTCTATCAGTGACAAATTCCATCATTTGAGCTGCATTTAAATTGTCGTCTACAAATGCTTTAAGTTTGGCCAAGTTTACATTTTTGTCGTGTAGTAAAGAGTTAATGTCTCTGGAAGAGTTGAAAACATTGTGAGAAAAGGAGAACATACTGGTTACCAGCTTTTTCCAATGCTTTCAAAAGTCTCCTTCTGTTGGGTCTTTAAAGGCTCTATAGCGGTAAAGTGTAGGACTTATAACCAGGATACCCCTGGTTGAAGCCTCACTGGAAGCCCTGGGGTTTTCTTGTAAGAGAACTATGGCATGACATTACAGATGGCAAAACAAATGTGACTCAAAAATTGAAATTTGTCATAGAAAGGGTAGAAATTATTGCGGAAAAAGAAGAAAATGCCGGTTACCACCATTTTCTCCTTTTCCCACAATGGCTTCTTAAACTTTTTTTCTCAGGGCGTTAAAAGTCCGGATTGTGTGGTAAAGGGGTAATACGTCGTCTGCAAATGCATTCAATTTGGACAAGTCCAAAATTTTGTTGTTTGGTAAAGACTTAAGCCTAAAACTTCAAGGGTTACAGTTATAAAACTTGGATGTTTGATACCACAGGTCTATCATAGGTATCATGTATCATCATAAATTTCTGCTTTTACCTGATATTTTTTTTTGTCCTGCCTGATAAAACTAAAACAGAAACTAGTTTTTTCTTCATCCTTTACCAAACACAAAATTTTAGCCTTGTCTAAATTGAAAGCATTTGCAGATGTCAAATCAATGTAACTCAAAAAATGAACTTTGTCTTTCATAGAGTAGAAAACATTTCTGGTAACCAGCATTTTCTCCTTTTCCAACAATGTTTTCAGAAGGCTTTTCCCTTATGGTCATCAAAAGTCAGGATTGTGTGGTAAAGGGTTAACCCTTTACAACATGATCTGACTTATAATGACCCTGTGGAAGACTGCTTTTGAATTGTTGACTGTATGATTTATTGTATGGTGTTTAACGCTGTTTTCAACATTATTTCAGCTATATTACGGCGGCCAGTGCACCTTTCCATACTTTCCTGGAGTTTCTTTTAACAATATTCTCCACGATATTCTTTTCAAGTCACTGGCTGCTTTCCCAAATAACCATTGTCGAAACAATGGCCAACAGTGAGAGAGGAATGAATCCTGTTGCAATGACTATCATCAGTCCTTGGAAAGAAATTGGCTGAGCCGGGGGTTGAACCAGCGACCTCAGAGCCAGGGGTTGAACCAGCGACTGTTCTCAAGTCCTGTAAGCTACTGACTGAGCTACGGCGGCTTGGCTGCATGTTAAAGGGTTAAATGACTATAATACATTTTGACTGATCATTGTTTGGCCACAACATTTTGAGCCTGCCATGTGGGAGTTAGTAAAGAACCTCATAAACTGCACATCAACAGAAAGTAAACTGATCACTCAATGTACATCTATCTTATTTCAGATCCCTTTGTTTTCAAATTTGCATGAGGAAAGGTGTATTCCTTATTTATGAACAAAAAGAAGGTTAATTTATGACCTTAAGATATGACCTTGACCTTGAAACTACTGAAGTGAATAACTAAGAAGAGACACTTACTACTCATTAAGCAGAAAAGTAGAAATTTATCATTTGACCATCAAGTGTAAACTTGACCTTGGACCTACTTGAACAAATTTAGAAGTAGCAGAATTATTCTACTCATAGGAGAACAACTGTGCAAATTTATTTTGAAATCCATCCATATGAGTAGAGGTTATGGCTCAGACAAGATCTAATTATGATAATTTTATCATTTGACCTTAAAGTGTGACCTTGACCTTGGACCTATATGATCAAATATTATAAATGGCACATCTACTAAAGGAGAATTGTGCCCAATAATTTTGAAATCCATCTAAATGTACAATTTATGACTCAGACATGTTCTATCAATCACAATTTTATTGTTTAACTGTTCAGTGTGACCTTGACCTTGGATCTACCTGAACAAATGATTCAAATGTCCTCTTCTACTGGTAAAAGGAGAACACTACAAGGGCGGCCAAAAGTGATGATTTTGTCCTTGATACGGTAGGAAATATTGTGGGAAAAGGAGAAACTGCTGGTTAAAAGCATTTTCTTCTTTTCCAACAATGTTTTCAAAGCCTTCATCCTCAGGGTCGATAAAATTTGGGACTGTGTGGTACAGGGTTAACCAAACAGCAAAATTTTAGACTGGTCCTTATTGGCAGCATTCAAAGACAAGACAACAAACTAAATGTGGCTCAAATGATGGGATTTGTCCTTGAAAGTCACAGTGTAGAAAACAATGTGGGAAAAGGAGAAAATGCTGTTTACCAGCATTTCTCCTTTTCCCGCATTGTTTTCAGAAAGTCTTCTTTCTCAGGATCATTAAAACACCCCCTTGTCTGGTAAAGAGTCAGAGAAGGCCAGTACGACAACTTAGGTTGCCTTTACACTGCTGCCTGGCTGGGTAGCTGAGAGGTTAGCGTATCTGACTCGTGACCCAGTGGTTGCGGGTTCAATACCTGGTTGAAGAAAACTTTCTTACTGGCGATTTTTTGCCTCTCAATACTGTGATGCATGTAAGAAAAGTAGTCAGTGGCTTGGAAAGAAAGTTGTGTCAGTATTGGTGTGAGAAAGTCAGTAAACATAATTATGTGACCAAGTGCCCTAACAACCATGCTATGACCTAAGCTATCAAAACTACATTAAACTCTAATACAAATTGCAAACACTGAAGATCAAGATAACACTGCTCAGATCAAGAAGTATGCCAGTTATCTTGGACATCTGCTGGTTTTTTGTCATCTTTGTTAACATCATAATTATTCTTCCCTATATGGCCCCTGATTAGGATAAAATTTGGGCCCTTTTTCATTATTAGGGTAACTGAAATTGTCCGGTTTTGTTTATCTCACTCTAAAGATGTAAAATACCCTGGGGTTTCCCATTTTTTTGTTATCCTAGCAGGAGAATTATCTTTTGCTGACACTACATCTAAACTTCCTTGTACAAGACGACAAAATTTTAGCGTTGTCCAAATTGAAAGCACTTGCAGACAACAATTTCAATGTAGCTCAAATGGTACAATTTTTCTTAGACAGAGTAGAAAACATTGTGGGAAAAGGAGAAAATGCTGGTTACCGGCATTTTCTCCTTTTCCTGCAATGCTTTAATCCATAAGGCTTCTTTCCCAGGGTTGGTAAAAGTCTGCATTGTGTTAAAGGGTTAACTTCCTTGTACTGTTAAAATTTTTATTCCTTCAGCTGACATCATTTCTTAGGCTTAACTCCTTACCGCACAGCGAAATTTCAGACTTTTCCAAATTTAAAGCAATTGCAGACAACAAAATTTGATCATATTAGGTAAATATTTGTCTCTTGTTGAGGAGACATCATTCTGGACCAAATTCAGAGCAACACTGACCCTGCAGTTATTTGAATCTTACTTCTTCACTTAAACCTATACCACACAATCCCGACTTTTAATGATCCTGAAGGAGAAAGATTTTGAAAACATTGTAGGAAAAGGAGAAAATGCTGCTAACCAGCATTTTCTCCTTTTCCCATAATGTTTTCTACCCTTCCAAAAACAAATTTCAATTTCTGAGTTACATTTATTTTGCCGTCTGCAAATTATTTCAGTTTGGACGAGTCTAAAATTCTTTCGTTTGATAAAGAGTTAAAATATCTGTTGGGTTTATGGACTATGCCGCATATATGGGGCATAGATCTTGCCATATATGTGACATATAAACAATTTTCGTAAGGGTTTGGCACTCTGAGGGCACAAAACAAAATCTTAAAACCAGTCCAAATTGAAAGCATTTGCAGACGATAAAATAAATGTGACTCAAAAATTGAAATTTGTTATGGGAAGGTTAGAAAACATCGTAGGAAAAGGAGAATATGCTGGGTACCAGCATTTTCTGCTTTTCTGCTTTTCCCACAATGTTTTCAAAAGCTTCCTGTTTCGGGTCATGAAAAGTCAGGATTGTGTGATAAAGGGTTAAACTTAAATTCGTGAAGATATGAAACACTTATGGCAAAAAGGAAAATATTATGCCAAAAGTGGAAATTTCCTTGTTATAAGGACTTCCCACTTTCGCCACAATGCTTTGAAGGATGGTTCCTTATCAGACAAAAAATGTCATCCACAAGAGGTAATTTTCTAAATCTATCTATGCCTAAGTTATCACCAATGTACAGGTCGACATTTAATCGTTTAAATTCCCCACATATCACAGAAGTAATAAACTTCTATTTAAATCCTTTACCCACACTTTAACAACCCTGAAAGAGAAGGCTTTTGAAAACATTGTGGGAAAAAGAGAAAATGCTGGTAACCAGCATTTTCTCTTTTTCCCACAATGTTTTCTACTCTATCAAACACAGAAATCACTATTTAAGCTTCATCTAATCTATAGTCTACAAATTCTTTCAATTTGGTCCAGTCGACAATTTTGTCATTTTGTAGAGAGTTCAAATATAATCACACAACATTATTCACATAATCAACTTTAAAAAAAAAAAGGTATCCATTAAAATAATTCACTTTTCAACTCATCAAACCGTTCAGTCTTACATATTTTTCATAAAAAAAAAAACAAATCCCTTCGAGGCACAACTGACAAATACCTGGGCAAACACCATTAACAGTAAATAACTTCGACGACGTCGCACATCACATTCGGTCAAAACCTAAGTATTTACATAAGTATACTTCAACCAGGCCTTTGACACTGTTTACATCTTTACGGTCCAGTTAGTTCACCTCTTTCCCAGTTCAGGGCTTGTATTCACCTACCATTCTGAATCACATTTAGGCTTATTCTAGATTTAGACAGTAGATCAAGTTCTGATTGGCTGAACCATTGAAAAGAGGTTTAATACATCTGCAAAAAAAGTATCGACCCAGGTCAGCCTGCGCAGTCTGCGGCCCTGAGCGGGCTAACATGAATAAAAAACTTTTTGCTATTGGTCATTTTTCTGCATGGCGAAGAACCAGTCTTACCTCTTGATTCAGTCAGTTGTTAGACAAAATGGATTTTATGAATTCCTAATTATGCAATGTCTTTATTGGTATAACGCATCAGGTAGATGCATCAGGATACATTGACCCTTTACCACACAATCCCGACTTTTAACGACCCTGATAAAAAAGCCTTTTGAAAACATTGTGGGAAAAGGAGAAAATGCTGGTAACCAGCATTTTCTCCTTTTCGGACAATGTTTTCTACCCTTTCCAGATTGAATTTCAGTCTTTTGGTCACATTTAATTTGTCGTCTGCAAATGTTTTCGATCTGTGGACTTGTCTAAAATTTTGTTGTTTAGAGTTAAACCTCCTTTTCACTCTCAGAACCTGGCTCATTTGGGTTAGCCAATCAGGACTTGCATTACTTGTACGAAACATCTCCATATGAAAAAAATTTTGCAGAAAAAAAAAAATTAAATATGGGTCAAATGATGGGATTTGTCTTTGCCAGGATAGAAAACATTGTGGGAAAAAGGAGAAAAATGTTGGTTTTTTCCTTTTCCCACAATGTTTTCAAAGCCTCTGTGCTCAGGGTTGTTAAAGCTCGCAATAGTTTGGTTAAGGGTTATACAGTGGTTATAAAGAGTTATTGGACAGTGTAGATACAGATCTGACAGCAAAGATTGTGTCTCTGATCTTTTATCAGGCAATTCCCTCTCTCTGACCCTTCAACAGACAAAAATGTTTCAAATTTTCCCATATTATTTAAAGCAAAAAATTTTGCAGTCAATAAATGTGGGTCAGATCACGGGATCTGTCTTTGATAGATAAGAAAATAATATGGGAAAAGAAGAAAATGCTGGTTACCAGCATTTTCTGCTTTTTCCAAAATATTTTAATAGGTCTTTGTCCTCAAAATTTTAGACTAGTCCAAATCAAAAGCATTAATTTTGCAAACGACAAAATAAATGTGACTCAAAAATTAAAATTTGTTTTGGGGAGGATAGAAAACATTGTGGGAAATGGAGAAAATGCTGGTTACCAGCAATATCTCCTTTTCCCAGAGTGTTTTCAAAAGGCTTCTTTCTCAGGGTCATTAAAATTCAGGATTGTGAGGTAAAGAATTAATGAAGGGTTTAAGTGATAAACTGGGCAGTGTAGATTAAGATCTGACAGCAAAGAATGCGTTTTCTGATTCTGTATCAGATACTGCCCTCTACGTCACCAATCTACCATTAATCCTTATCCTGCTAACTAAAAGAAACAAAACTTTCAAACCAACAGTTTAAACCCAAATTTTCCTAGTTCAAAGGTATTTTCGGGGGAAAGATATCTCCTTATCAAAGATCAGACTGAACGTTCTGTGCAGTCCGATCTTGATCTACGCTGTCCGCAAAAGGCCAGTGAGTTGCGTTTAGCAGCCTAGATGTTAAAATTTGCAATATTTATTTCCGTCCAGTGTTTATGAGCCGAGCCCAGTAGCTTAGTTGGTAATGTACGGGCTTAAAACCAAGAGGTCAAGGGTTCTATTCTCCTGGGTAGCAAATTCCTGTGCCGAGCTTTTAACACTTTACTTTACAGTCCCTGACTTTAGCAACCCTGAAGAAAACAGCATATGAAAACATTGTGGCAAAACGAGAAAATGCTGGTTAACAGCATTTTCTCCTTTTGCCACACTGTTTTCTACCCTTTCAAAGATACATCCATTCATATGGACTACATTTAACTCTTTACCACACAACAAAAATGTAGACCTGTCCAAATTGAAAGCTTTTGCAGACAACAATTTGCATATGGCTGAAATTATGTAATTTGCCTTTGATAGTGTAGAAGACATTGTGGGAAAAGGAGAAAATGCTGGTTACCAAGATTTTCTCCTTTTCCCACAATGCTTTCAAAAGGCTTCTTCCCCAGGGTCATTAAAAGTCGGGATTGAGTGGTAAAGGGTTAATTTATCTTCCGCAAATGCTTTAAAATTCAACAGATCTTTTATTCTGTTGTTTGATTTAGATTCCTGCTTAGTTTATCTCTAGATACAGAGAGTTACAATTTCTGATTTGAGCCATGCTCTGTGAAAAGGGGGCTTAGTGTTTTTAATGTTAAGAGAACACAGGGACCTGGTACAGGTTTAATTAACTCTTTACCGACTGAAAAAATTTTTGGACCTGTCCAAAATTGAAAGCATTTTGAAGACAATAATTAGATACCTGTATGACTCGAATTATCTGACTTGTCTTTGAATGGATAGAAAACATTGTGGAAAAAGGAGAAAATGCTGGTTACCAGCATTTTTTCCTTTTCCCACAATGTTTTCAAAAGGCTTCTTCCTCTGGGTTGTCAAAACTCAAGATTGTGTAGTAAATGGTAAACAGTCAAAAAGACAAGTTATCTATCGTTATCTCCCTGTACCATTGCATACAAGGCTAACAAAAAACCACAATCATTAAAGAATCTGTTTCTACGTCACTTGTCATTCTCTTTTATGGATCTCTTGAACCACAAAAATAAATCATCCATTCTCTGACAAAAGAGTGTTTAACTCTTTACCACACAATCCGGACTTTTAACGACCCTGTGAAAGAAACCTTTTGAAAAAAACATTGTGGGAAACGGAGAAAATGCTGGTAACCAGCATTTTTTCCTTTTCCCACAATGTTTTCTACCCTTCCCAAAACAAATTTCAATTTTTCTGTCATATTTATTTTGTCGTCTGCAAATGCTTTCAATTTGGACCAGGCTAAAATTTTGATGTTTGGTAAAGAGTTAATGCATCATAGTGATGCAGGGTTAAGTAACCCTTTCCCAGACGACAAAATTTGGACTGGTCCAAATTGAAAGAATTTGCAGACGACAATTTTAAATTTGATGAAAATGGTAGAAAGTTCTCAATAAGGGTAGAAAACACTGTGGGAAAAGGAGAAATTGCTCGTTACGCGCAATTTCTCCTTTTCCCACAGTGTTTTCAAAAGACATGTGCTGCGGACACGTGAAAACCAGGGCTTGTTTGGGAAAGGGTTAAGAGTTAATTAAGAGTTAATCTCCTTTTCCCACAGTGTTTTCAAAAGACATGTGCTGCAGACACGTGAAAACCAGGGCTTGTTTGGGAAAGGGTTAAGAGTTAATTAAGAGTTAATCTCCTTTTCCCACAGTGTTTTCAAAAGACATGTGCTGCAGACACATGAAAACCAGGGCTTGTTTGGGAAAGGGTTAAGAGTTAATTAAGAGTTAATCTCCTTTTCCCACAGTGTTTTCAAAAGACATGTGCTGCGGACACGTGAAAACCAGGGCTTGTTTGGGAAAGGGTTAAGAGTTAATTAAGAGTTAATCTCCTTTTCCCACAGTGTTTTCAAAAGACATGTGCTGCAGACACGTGAAAACCAGGGCTTGTTTGGGAAAGGGTTAAGAGTTAATTAAGAGTTAATGTTGGTAAAGAGTTAATACATCTCTGTGATGCATTATACAAAGCAAGTCATCACATAATTATGAATCCATAACATCCAGTTTGTCTAGAAACTGGCTGGATTCTGAGGTAGAATGGTCCTTGTTAACATTTATATTGGAGTTTAACCCTTTCCCAAACAAGCCCTGGTTTTCACATGTCTGCAGTACAAGTCTTTTGAAAACACTGTGGGAAAAGGAGAAATTGCTCGTAACGAGCAATTTCTCCTTTTCCCACAGTGTTTTCTACCCTTTTGGAGAACTTCCTGTCATTTTCATCAAATTTAAAATTGTCATCTGCAAACTAATTCAATTTGGACCAGTCTAAAATTCATCGTTTGGGAAAGGGTTAATGCCATTTTAACACTTATCCTGCTGAATAAAAGAAATGAAACTTTCAAGGCGATCGTATAAGCCCAAAACTTTCCTGCTTCAATGGGATTGTTGAAGGAAAGATATCTCCTTATCGGACAGTGTAGATCAAAGATCAGACTGCACGTTCTGTGCAGTCTGATCTTGACCTACGCTGTCCACAAAAGGTCAGTGAGTCGCGATAAGCAGCCTAAAGCTTAACTACTCAGGTCATATCATGGCGGTCAGTGACGCACCCATGTGTTTCCTGGCTTTCTCACACCAGTACTGACACAACTTTCTTTCCAACTCTTCACCACACAATCCCAAGTTTTAATGACCCAGATGAAAAAGCCTTTTGAAAACATTGTGGGAAAAGGATTAAATGCTGGTAACCAGCATTTTCTCCTTTTCCCACAGTGTTTTCTACCCTGTCAAAGACAGAAATCATCATATTGAGCTACTTTCAATTAGTCGTCTGCAAATGCTTTCAATTTGGACCAGTCTGAAATTTTATCGTTTGGTAGAGTTAAATCCCCTTTTCAAAGAGAAGGGGTAAAATATAGCAGAAGAATTTAACAAGGTTCCCTTCTTGTTCATACACACACATTCTGTTAACACTTTACCACATGACAAAATTTTAGACCCGTCCAAACTGAAAGCATTTGCAGACGACAATTTCAATGTGGCTCAAGTGATGTGATTTTTCTTTGATAGGGGACAAAACATTGTGGGAAAAGGAGAAAATGCTGGTTACCATTTCTTCCACGGGCATGATATTTTCATTATGTACATACACCTGGGCATTAATTAAGTTTTTTACCAAACGACCAAATTAAATTTTTGACTCATCCAAACTGAAAGCATCTGGCAGCAAGCATTTTCTCCTTTTCCCACAATGTATTCTACCCTTCTAAAACAAATTTCAATTTTTGTGTCATGTTTGTTTTTTTGTCCACAAATGCTTTTAATTTGGATAAGTCTGGTTTGTTTGCTAGGAGTTTAACACTGTTTCCAGCATTATTTCATTTAAACTGCTGCCGTCAGTGCATATTCACACTTTCCTGGAGTTTCTTTTACCATTTTGCTCAATATTCTTCCCAAGCTACTGGCTGCTTTATCACATTGGACGAGTCTAAAATTTTGTTGTTTCGTCAGGACTTAAGCCTTTACCACACAGTCCTGAGTTTTAACGACCTTAAAGAGAAGGCTTTAGCCCTAAACCGAATGACAAATATTTGGACTGAACCAAATTGAAAGCATTTGCAGATGACACATGTAAATAAAATGGTGATTTCTGTCTTGGATAGGGTAGAAAACATTGTGGGAAAAGGAGAAAATGCTGGTTGCCAGTTTTCATAAGGCTTCTTTCCCAGGGTCGTTAACAGTCGGCATTGTGTGGTAAAGGATTAAAACATGTTGTGGGAAAAGGAGAAAATGCTGGTTATCGGAATGTTCTCCTTTATCCACAATGTTTTCTACTGTACCAAAGACAGAAATCATCATTTGAACTAGATTTGTCATCTGCAAATGCTTTCATTTAGGTTAATCCATAAAGCACTGGAACCAACTTAACTTGTTTTTGCGGACAGTGTAGATCAAGAAGCAGAGTGTAGATCCAAGATCAGACTGCACATTCTGTGCAGTCTGATCTTGGATCTACACTCTCCGCTTCTTTGTTACATCTTATGGCCAAAACAACCTTGAAATGACAATATTTTGGATGTTCTTGTAACCAGCATTTTCTCCTTTTCCCACCATGTTTTCTACCATGTTTTCTACCCTTCCAAAAGCATATTTCAATTTTTAAGTCTCATTTATTTTGTCGTCTGCAAATGCTTTCAATTTGTACGTTTGGTAAAGAGTTAATTCAGCCCTCTAAGGGTTAAGTCCAAAATGTTGGGGTATAGTAAAGTTCACAGCAATAACCAGGCATTTCCTCATCTTCTTTTCTTCCACACAAACACATGACAACACCCACTGCATTTGTTTTACAGGTTTACATTCTTGACCTTGAAACTCTCGGCAACCTACAATCCTACAGAAAATGCTTGACAGGTAAACTGTCAACACATATGTTTGACACAGATTTGACGATTAAATTACATTTTTACCGAAATAGGTCAATGCAATTAATTGTCACAATCCATATTACAAGATGTCGCGTATTACCTAATTCACCTGTAGGACTGTGGCCTGCATCTATCAAGTTGACTTTAACCCTTAGAGAATTATGCATGACTTATGTTGCTTTTGCAACAATGTAGATCAAGATCAGGCTGCATACAACATGCAGTCTGATCTTTGATCTACACTCTCCTCCACTTTGTAACATATTCCGGCCATACTTGGTAACATGTTCTGGCCATAAAATTGTTGAAAATACATTATTTCTGCTGCACTGAAAAAGGAGAAAATGCTGGTAACAAGCTTTTTCTCCTTTTCTCACATTGTTTTCAATAAGTTTCTTCTCTCATAGTTGTTAAAACTTGAAATTGTATGGTAAAGATTTGTAAAAAGGGCCATTTCATTAAAACAGAGCCCTACGGGTCAAACTTGATGTGTTTTTCCTCATTAGACCTGGTTTTATATATATTTCCTTGATAGTAATGAAAACATAAAAAAAAAATTGTGACGGATCAAATCAAAGCACAGAAAGTACTAAGAGGCAAACACAGAACTTCACATCCATGATTTTTACTGCATTTCTGTCTGTTTACCATCACTTATTCACACATCACCTCATGAGACAAATTTGTAGCCAATGACTTGGAAAACAAAATACACAGATAACAAAAAAAGAATTATGGCTCAATATGGCTTGCAACACACAAAAAGAGGCCTTTGGACATAATTTATGCGTAAAAGTGTGTCGTCCCAGATCAGCCTGTGCAGTCTGTGACTAATCAGAGACAACACTTCCCATTTTTGTGTGATTTTCTATTTCACGAAAGTCTACTGTATGAAAAAATCTTATGTAGTCATTAAGTGCTGTCTCGGATTAGCCTGAGCGGACTGCACAGGCTAATCCCAGACAACATTTTACGTAATTGTCCGAAGGCCCCTTTTTGTGTGTTGCACGCCGTATGTGGATGCATCTACAACAATAACAGCAAAAGGAAATATCGCTTATTAGCAAGCATCCACTGGCAAAATTGTGATCTGAAGCTGTATGCAGCTATAGACTCCAAATTATTAGATCAGATTATTTCATAAAATACATGTAGGCTGTTTGTATTGTTTTAACAGCTTAGGTCATATCACAGCAGCCAGTGCACCAACGATTGTGTTTCCTGGCTTTCTCACACCAGTACTGACACAACTTTCTTTCCAAGCCACTGACTACTTTTCTCACATGTATGAGGTGAGAGGTGAAAATTCACAGAAAAGAAAGTTTGCTGCAAAACATGTATTGAACCTGTAACCACCAAGTCATAAGTCAGAAACATTAACCACTGAGCTACCTAGCCAGACTATGTGGACATTCTAGAACTGCAAAAAATATGTTTCTGATGGTATACATGTACCTGTGGACATCTTGGAACTCTTAACCCTTTACCACAAAATCCAGAGTTGTTTTCCCCACCCTGATGAAAAAGGCTTTTTAAAAAATTGTTGTCAAGGTATGCTGATAACCAGTATTTTCTCCTTTTTCCCAAATTATGTTTTCTGCCCTTTCAAAGATAAATTGCATGACATTTAATTTGTTGTCTGCAAATGCTTTCAATTTGGACAAATCTAGAATTTTGTTGTTTGGTAAAGAGTTAAGAATCTATAAATGACATCCTAAACTACGGTAAGCACAATATGAATGTTGCTGTGGAAAACAATTATGTTAACCCTTTACCAGACAACAAAATTTTGGCCTTGTCCAAATTGAAAGCATTTGCAGACGACAATTTCTATGTGGCTCAAATGGTGCAATTTTTCTTTGATAGGGTAGAAAACATTGTGGAAAAAGGAGAAAATGCTGGTTACCAGCATTTTCTCCTTTTCCCACAATGTTTTCAAAAGGTTTCTTTCCCAGGGGCGTCAAAAGGTGGCATTGTGCAGTAAAGGGTTAATTCATGCACATAAAATTCAAATAAAATTCCAATAAGGGCTGGGAGCAGTTAATAAAATGTGGAATTTCACACTGGCCATTTTAGGAATTTTCATACAAATCATCAAAATCAAATTAAAAGTTAATAAAAACACAACAAATTGCTGAAATATCCCTTTCACCCTTTACAAAACAATCCCTATCCTTACCATCCTAGGAAGGTTTATGAAAACAATGTGGAAAAAGGAGAAAATGCTGGTTCCCAGCATTTTCTCCTTTTTCCGCATTGTTCTCTACCATATCAATGACAAACTACTGCACTGGAGCTAAAATTAACTTGTTGTTGGCAATTTCTTTCATTTTGGGAGATTCTAAAATTTTGCCATCTGGTGAAAAGTTAACTCTTTACCCAACAACAAAATTTTAGCCTGAAAGCCAACGCCTACTAAATAGGGCTGTGACTCAAGTGATTGGTTTTGTGTTTGAAAGGGAAAAAAAAACATAGCAGGAAAAAGACAAAAGAAAAAGCTGATTATCAGCATTTACTCATCGTGTTTTCATTCAAAAATAAATCTTGGTTGCAAAAACCTGTGAATGTTTAGTCAGTTTTAAGTTCTAACTTTTGGCTTTATGCACCTTGTGTATGCTTGAAGTGGGCTTTTGAAAAAGTCTTAAAAAATGTCCACAGTTGGCTTTCAAAAAAAGTCTTGGAAAAAAGGAAAAAATACTGCTTACAAATATTTCCTCCTTTTCCAATATTGTTTTCTACAAGTTCAAACAAAAATCTATTATTGGAAACACATTTGTTGTCTGCAGATGCTTTCACGATGGACAACTCTAAAATTCTGTTGTCATGTAAAGTGTAGAGGACTTTTTCATTGCTTAGTAACACTGACTAGGGTCTGACTGATGAAACAAGAAAGGGAATGTCCTGATCCTCCTTGCATACTTCAATAACAGTTAACTGAATCCCGTTTTTTTTTTTACAGAGATTTCAACATTATTTCAGTCATATCATGGCAACAGCTCACATATTCATGTATTTCCTGGGTTCCACCAGTAGTAGGTTGGGGCTCTGAAGTGTCTTACCCAAGGACACTCCCAAAAAAACCCCAGTGGACCCAGTGAGGCTCAAACCTGCTGCCTCCAGGTCATGAGTCCTATGCTTTACCACTGAGCCATGCAGGACCCCTACTTCAATAAATACATAATTCTTGAGCAGATCCTCAGAAAGGAGGAAAATCACACAGTTAAGGCTGGTAAAATTCAGTAGACCATTAACTCTACCAAATGACAAAAATTCAAAGTCATCCAATTCAAATGCATTAAATTTTGCAGACAACAGATTACGCATGAGTTTTTGTCATGTACCCGTAATCTTGATCCTCAAAAAACTGTGAACAGTCAACTCACCTTAGACTGCTTGGAAAATCTTTAAATCCATTTGGTTGTGGTGCCTCAGAATCACTTAGTGGGGAGAGATTTATTTCATTGGAAGGTGTCTCCTCTTCCATTTTTGCTTTTCCTTTCTTGTTTCACTTTGTTTCAACGACAAAATGTCACATCATTCTTGTGCACTGATCTGGCAACATTTTTTTCCAGATCTAAATGGGCTAAAACTGTAACTGAAAAACAGAAAAAGCATGCTGTTGCAGATATGTAATATCATGTAATATTGTATTGTTTTTCCATCCCTAGTTAGCGATTTGATCAATCAGCAAAAAGTATTTTGAGATTATACTTCAAAGACACAACTTTCATGGTTGAATATCTAGATCATACAATAGTTGTATATCATACTCATGTGGGCTAGGTCTGAGACAAAATTTTGTGTCATAGTAAAGAGTTCCAGATAGAGGGAGTGATTTTGTTTTCAAAATTGAAAATATTAGTTATTCTCCACTAAACCCTATGTTACGGGTACTCATTAGAATTGTCTCATCGAGACGATTCTAATGAGTACACACAACACAGGGTTTGGAAGAAAAATAATAGATTTAGAATACCATCACTCCCTCTTATCTGGAGCTCTGATAGTATAAAAGAACAACATACTAACGCATGCTTATGTTTCCCACACAGTCATGTACAATGGCACTTGTTTTCTAGCCTATACAAATAAAATTATCTAACCCTATAACAAATAATCCCATTTTTTTCATAATCATAACCAAGGTCTTTAAGAACATTGTGCAAAATGAGACAATGTTAGTTAACAGCATGTTCTCTTTTTCCAACAATTTTTTTCCAGTTTTTGAAAGACAACTACATATGTCATCTTATCTCCAAATATTTTGAACACAGATAAACCGAAAAGAGTGTTTTTGTTTGCCTATGTTTTTGTTGAGTCCACTGGACTAAGCGTTACAGAAAAAGTTGAGTCAATGGGCCAGTGAGTTAATTCTGAGTTCCAGTTTTCAGCTGTGCAAATCATCAGTTAAATATCTCAAAATTATGCTAAAAAAACCCTGCTTCTACACAAATATTTCTGTAAGCCATCTACAGCTTCAGTAAGGCTAAGTATGTAGAATTCTGTGATTAATCATCACTGTATTTCAGGTAGCCACTTGAAAACAGAGACTTCATATATTAATACTACTGTTACAATCATAATAGTCTGCTCTAGATTACCGGTACATCATGGTCCACATGCAGGTTAAGTTATATACAAAGGCCATACTTAGGTTTGTAGAATAAATGTACAGCCAGTAACTAGAAACTTGACTGTCCATACTTCAGATCATCCGACTAAAAATACATGCCATTCTTTTGAATGGTGTAACTAACATTTATCTGCACTTTCTACATAGAATTGTATACATTTGGCTGGCATTCTGCCTCTAACCTCTTACCACATAACCGCGAGTTTTAAGAACTTTGATAAAGAAGGCCTTGGAAAACATTGGAAAAAGAGAAAATGCTGGTTTCCAGCATTTTCTCCTTTTCCCACAATGTTTTTGACCCTTCCAAAGGCCATTTTCAGTTTATGAGTCATATTTTTAATTTATCATCTGCAAATGCTTTCAATTTGAACCATTCTCTAATTTTGTTGTTTGGTAAAGACTTCAAATAGAGGCAACAGATAGTGAGAATTATATAAGACGAATTATGTTAATATTTATCACTCTTTACCAAGAAATTACTTTTCTGTGTCTGCGAAAGGTTTACATTTGTAATTCTATGACAAGCCTGTAAAGCAGCTTACAAACTT
This sequence comes from Tridacna gigas, assembly GCA_945859785.2. Taxonomy (NCBI): domain Eukaryota; kingdom Metazoa; phylum Mollusca; class Bivalvia; order Cardiida; family Cardiidae; genus Tridacna; species Tridacna gigas. The sequence continues at coordinate 75,462,838 of OX244031.2, read as the reverse complement.
ATTGGATAAAGAAGCCAAGGGCTGCCTTTCACCAAAATGTGTACACACGGAATTTGCATATTCAGTTCTGGTAAGCAACAATCAAATCTCATAAAAAAGTTTCACTGAACTGCATAAATTTCCGTAAACATTTGCATAACCCTTTCCCAAACGACTAATTTTGGACTGGTCCAAATTGAAAGAGTTTGCAAACGCCAATTTCAAATTTGATGAAAATGGCAGAAATGTCTCAAAAACCGTAGAAAACACTGTGGGAAAAGGAGAAATTGCTTGTTACAAGCAATTTCTCCTTTTCCCACAGTGTTTTCAAAAGACCTGTGCCACAGACACGTGAAAACCAAGGCTTGTTTGGGAAAGGGTTAACTTTAAGCCAGCTCAAACTTTTTGGAAGAGCAGGGATTGTGTGTATATATATAATAAAAAATAATTTGCATAAATTTATTGAATGAAACGCAGTCCAGATGAAAAAGCCCATGAGACGAAAAAGATTTTGGGCCGAACCAGATCGGAAGCCCACAGAGGCTAGAGCATCAGTTACGCCACTTTCACATTTGACATGCCTCTCGGTCAAACTTCTCTAATAAATATGGATCAAATTTGGGATAAAACTTATGTCAAAAGTTCTGACCTAGATGGGCATTTGATAATGGACTGTCACTGACAGTGTCAGAGGGTCAGTCAAGCGGGTTACGAAAGAAGGAAAACTTGGAACTAATATGCCTTTGCAATATTGTATTTGCCAATTAAAATGCATTTAGCTAGGACAGATATTGAAAGCTCCAACCTTAAACCAATAAAAATTTCAGTATATTACAATAAAAGAAAGGGAAGTCCTTTGAACAGTCAGCTGACAGCAAACATCAACAAAGCGACTCCATCTTGCATGCGCAGTGAAATTGCGCATTAGTACTGGCAGGGACGTATTTTTATCATTTTCTTGTAAAATCATCATCATGATCATCAGATGAAACAGATTGAAGAGTGAACAAAATCAGTGTTAGGAAAACAGCTAGATTTCAACAGATTTACTATTAGTACGATTCTTTCCTCCATATAACTTTGAGAAAGTGATATACAGTGTGGAGTAATTGATGATCCTACTTAATGATGGATCCCTACACTTTTTTTCTTTTGAGTGAGAAAACTACTGGTCTAAGGGAGACAACTCTAATAAAAATTTTAATGTTATTCGCGTGCTCTCCCTTATTCTTTTGAACCATAACAATCATACCACAATATGAAATTCTCTCAATAATCAGTGAAATGTTAAGGTTAGGCAATTAAATTAGCATTACCAAATCGTGATCAAAATTAGACTGCATGGATGTTAAGGGTGGTCTTGGCCTGCTGTCCTTGCAAAGGTCATTACAGGTCATGAAAAATACTTTTCTCCTTTACCCGCGTTTCTACCCTTTAACCCTTTATCTCACAACCCTGTTTTAATGACCCTGAGGAAAGACTTTGGAAAACATTGCAGGAAATACTGGTGACCAACATTTTCTCCTTTTCCAACAATGTTTTCGACTTTTTTTTTTTAGGAAATGTCCAACTTTTGAACCACTTTTAACTTGTCTTAATTGCCTTTGATCTTAACCCTTTCACACACAATCACGACTTTTAATGCCCCTGAAGAAGAAAGCTTTTTGGGAAAACAAACATTTTTTTCCTTTTTCCACAATGTTTTATTCTCTTTCTCAAACAAAGTTTCATCATTTGAGACACATTTTATCTCTTGTCTGCAATTGCTTTCAGTTTGGACTCGTCTAAAATGTTGACATCTGGTAAAGAATTAATAAGTCTAAAGCTTTGTCATTTGGTAGAGAGTTAACTAGATACCGACATTCTAAATGTGGTCAAACTGAAAGCATTACAGATGCAAAATTAAATGTAACTCAAGGGTGCTATAAATTTGCCTTTGAAAGGTTGGGTAAAATGGAGGGAAAAAGAGAAAATGCCAGTAATAAGATTCTTCTCCTTTATCCGTAATTTTTTTCAAAAACCTTCCAAAAGGTTGTAAAAATTTGGGGTTTCTATAGAAAATACTTACCCCTTTTACCAAACAACTTCCAAAAGGTTGTAAAAATTTGGGGTTTCTATAGAAAATACTTACCCCTTTTACCAAACAATCTCAAGTTGTAAAACCTAAGGAAGAAGCCTTTTGAACACATTGTGGAAAAAGGAGAAAATGCTGGTAAACAGCATTTTCTCCTTTTCCCACAATGTTTTATACCCTTCCACAGGCATAGTTGTGTTTCTCAGTAACAAATATTTTGACACCTGCAAAAGCTCTCAAGCTGGGCAAGTCTAATGTTTTCTTGTTTAGAGAAACACATATTCTATCATTTGTGGCCAATTTGACTTGTATTCTGCCAGTGTTTTTGATTTGGAGGAGTCAGCCATTCTGTCTCTTGGTAAAATGTTGACCCTTAACTAAACAATCCTAAGTTTTAACAACTCATAAGGAAACTTTATCATTGTGAAAAAAGGAGAAAAATTGGTAACCAGCATTTTCTCCTTTTTCACAGCGTGCCAGTCATCAGGACAGCCAGTACACCTATTCATAAGTTTCTGGAGTTTTATTTACCAGTATTTCAAACAGCACTCTTTTGAAGCCACAAGCTACTTATACACATAAACTTCAAGACAACTTTCAGCAGTGAAAGAGGAATAAATCCTGTTGCAATGATTATCATCAATCCTCAGAAGAGCTTTGGTGAGCTCATGACTCCTGGATTAAAAATGTTGTATCCTACAGACCAACCCACTAGGCTCAGTGCAGAGGACAAAAGGACTAAAAAACAAGAGCACTGCAAACAGGTGCCAACATTTGGCTGCAATTGCTTGATTTCCAGTGAAAATTCTAAGTTGAAAAAGAGTCATAACTGTACTGTGATTGTTACCTGCCCATTGTATATTTCCCCCTTTAATAGTTAGCAACTTGTCCTAGTGCAAAGTGAATGTCTTCAGTAATGACAGACATATTACAAAATGTCAAAGTTTTTGAAAATTTAAGTTGAAAAAGGGGCATAACTATGTCAAAAATATTTTGATGGTTATCTGCCCATTATGTATGGGTTCCCATTTTGATAGTTAACAACTAGTCTAAGTCTGAAGTGAATATCTTCAGTAATAACAGAGATATTATAAAATGTCAAAGTTTTTGTATGACAACCCAGACAACAATGACGCAGACAGCGTCAGGGCTATGATGATATCTCAATGTTTTTGAAAACAGCCAAGCTAAAAACTACAACAACTCTCAGTATTATGGGAGAAACTTTAATTTAACTAAGTGTATATTCAGTTTTCCATTTACAAACACAGAAGAATATAGCAAAAGTAATGAAAATAGCGAGATTACAGAAAAATCAGAACATTCTAAGTCAATGTTTTGTTGTATATGCTCTCACAATAGTTCAACAAGATAAAGTTTATGCTGAACTGAGCTAAAAACAAAACAAACAAGTCAAATAGCTTATGCACCTTTTCACAACTATAGTTGCTTTTGCAGCCAGTGTAGATTAAGATCAGACTGCACAAAACATGCAGTCTGATCTTTGATCTACACTGTCTGCTTAGCCATGACATCTGGCAAAAAGTAACCTTGAAATTGTAGTTATTTTGGTCTTAATTCTGGACAGAAAGTGTCTGTTTGGTTTATTTGGCACTTTTAGGATTAAAATGATGCCTTTGTGAAAATATGTAAAAAAATACTGGTAAAAGATTATCTAAACTGTGAGTTCAACGTCCATTCAGGGCAACTTTTTCTGAGAGTGTAGATTCAGATCAAACTGCACAGGAAATCTGATCTTGGATCTAGTCAAACTTCTGGACAACAAAACCTTGAAATTGCAATATCTTGTAGTTTTGAAATGGTTTTGAAATACAGACTGGTCAATCTGATCTAATACAAACTTTCAGGTGTACCATTTACAAAATATTATTGTGTTTTTTCCAGCCTGGGGGAAACGGCTCTAATTTGAAAACAACAGGGAAAAAGGAAAAAAGAAAAAAAAAAAAAACCTACATTTGCAACAACGACAAAATGATAATGATAAAAAACCAATAACATTACATACGTATGTAGCCAAACTCATAGCAGGCTAAAAAAAGCAGTTGAGAAGTAGTGCATTTAAATTATTTTTTTTCATTTATCTACAAGCATTCCAAGTTTCTGGGACCTGGAGGTACAGAATTAGGCATATTTTTTGGTTCAACAAGCCAATTTCTCTTAAGTCCTTCTCTCAAGCCTATGTAGTGGGCACTAATTAGAATTGTTTGAGTGAATAAATGATGTTTTTAGAAATTGAAACCCACGCCCCCCTCCTTCCCATACACAACCAAACTTAACTAGACCTATACCTGAGACCATTTAAAATTTCAAATCAAATGCCTTAACCCTTTACAATCCAAAGATTTAACAACACTTATAGAGAAGGCTTTTCAAAACATTATGGGATAAGGAGAAAATGCTGGTTACCAGCATTTTCTACTATTCTCAGAATGCTTTCAACCTTTTTTTCAAACAAAATCCTCAATTTTAGCCATATTTTAATTATTGTTTGCAAATGCTTTGAATTTGGACCAGTCTCAACTTTTGATGTTTGGTAAAACGTTAATATGACCACATCCTGGTAAAGTTTTATCTATCAGTGCACAGGCTAGTAGTACACCTATCAGAAAGGGGAACAAGATGGCCATAATGGCATTGAAAATTACTATTTCTTCTAACGTATACAAAACTCTGAGGGAAAGAGAGTAATCACTTGTTCCAAGAAATTGCTCCTTTTCTCAGAGTGTTTACCAAATCTGTCAACTGTAAAAGTGTTAAGTTGTAAATGTACCGTTATGGGTTAAAATCAGTGATGTATAATCAGGTAAGTCAGTTTTCTTTGCAAGGTAGAGAAGTCATCAGGCATTTTCTCTGTGGCAATTACAGTTTATCTTTTCATGTGCCTTTTGCTGGACAATTTTAAATGAAATTCCTAACTTCTCATCCCTTTACCACAAACAATTATTGAACTATAATATAAAATAATTTTATGTTCTGCCAAAAAGTCCAGGTTTTAGAATGGGTGTGTCCCAATGGGCGGAGCTTGTTCTCTTATTGAACCTCGCCTTCTTCTTTTCGAACATGGCATTTAGATCTGGTGGTTCAATTAAATCAAACATCAGATCCAAATTGGGTGGATGGAGATGTTGTTTGATCAGTAAGGCTTTCAACTGGGCTCCTGTAAATAAAAAAAGAGATTGCTTCATTGACAGAGTCATTAAGCTGAAAAAACAATTTAAGCTTTCTTCATTCCTCATTCAGGTGCCTGATAAATTTCATGGCCTACTGTTTTATCAAAACAAAAGCATCCCATGCAGGTGCCAAAGAAGAATTCTAAGTCAAAAAAGGGACATAACTGTGTCAAAAATAATTCAATGGTTACCTGCTTTTTTTGTATACTTGTTACTTGTATATTGTTACAATGACAATCATTCATTCCAGAAAATAGCTGGGATCAAACTTAATAGACCTGTAGATTACTGACTGAGCTACAGGGCTTTATCAAGAATGACTGACTGATTGAATAGAGTTTTACAACCACTTTCAACATTATTTCAGTCCTATAGTAGGGACAGCTCATTTTATGTATCTTGGGTCCATATTCACCACCCATTATTCAAACAGTCTTAGTCTTGTTCTCCAAACTTTCTAAATTTGAAAGTAACACAACTTCTGAATGGCTATTTGGTTTAGCCTATGCCTAAACCAAATGGTTTAGCCAATCATAAGTTGTCTTACTTTCAAATATAGAAATTCTGGAGACCAAGATTAAACACATTCTTAAGATAGCTGGTGAATACGGACCCTGGTCTCACCAGTATTGGGCCGGGGCACTGAAGTTTCTTTCTCAAAGGATATTCCTAAGAAAACCCAAGTGCCCCTGGGTGATGATCAAACCCCTGGACCCCCTGTTTATCAATCTTACATCCTAACTATTGGGTCACCCAGGACCGCTGCGAGTAATTTACAATATTTTCAGCAGATATATAGAGAAAAAGCAATCATGACTAAAGTATGTAGGTTGCGTGTCCATGGATATAAGTATAGGTTCCCTACCTTGCGCCCAATCTGGGACTTTCTTTTTTGGCGCATCTTCCTCATCGGTATCATCGTCGGATTTGATATCATCTATACAGTAGTTTTCCTCTGTGGCTGGCTTGTGAACTCTATCAGGGGTCATTTCATAGCTGCAAACATTGTTCAATCCATTACTATATCACTACAACTTTTAATGCCAATACAGTTGTCAGCTTTTGTAAACCATAGATTTAGGAGTTTTGTTAATTTGTTGTGTCACGTTGAATGTAAATAAATGGCAGTCACTAACAACACTAAAGTGAAAGGATATATTTGGCAATCGGAAGATTAATGATCAGCAATTATTAAAAAAATGTTAATTCCAAAAATGATTTTTGTCTTTCTTAAATAATTCACTGAAAATGATATTCTCTCAAACTGATTAAAACACAATTCAGAACTGTCATAATTCTAGTCTATACCACTGTTTGCTTTATTAACTGGTAAATACATTCTTATTGCAAGGCAGTCTTCTGAGGGGATTATGCCACGGGGAATCTTTATCTACACACTGTGAAATACGGTTCCAAATATGGTATGATGACATACCTCATGCACCAAAAAGGCGCTTACTGATTCACGATTTCATTGGTCAAAATGTTACTCAGCTCTATAATATTCATCTGCCGTTCATAAAACTAAGTAACTGGCCAATTTACCACTACTTTTTTATTTCGTGTACAGTTATCGAATTAATGTCAAGAGCTGCCATTTTTTGTCCCTGAAAGTGGTAGGTATATAATAAAAGGAATATCATGTTGTAGTAACTTTCCTGTTGCTTGTATTAACTTCTTCCTGCACAAGAAAATTTTGACATCTTGCTTGACCTTCAGTCTTGCGCAGTATCAAATTTTCTCAGGCTGCTTGAATCAAATACAATCACCTGGAAAGTTACTACAACATAATTTTCCATATGTATTTATCAGTGTTTCACAAAAACCTTTGCATTACAGTATAAAAACTAAATGGGCCCTTTAAAAGTTGAAAAACTTTGGCTACTTACGAATCATTCTTGCTCTGGTTAACTGTGGGTTCATTTAATGAGTGGGTTTTGTTTAAGTTAGGTTTAGGCAACTGTTTCTGTTGATTTTGTAATGTACTGTTATGCTTATCCACCATTTTTTTCAGTTCCATGTCATACTTCTTCTGCTGTTCTCGTATTTTTTCCTGCTCCATGATTCTCATTTTCTCCTGAAATAAAAACATCAATATATTCTGACAGTTAACACTTCACAAACAATCCCGAGTTTTTAATGACCTGTGGGAAGAAACCCTTTGAAAACATTGTAGGAAAAGGAGAAAATGCTGGTAACCAGCATTTTCTCCTTTTCCCACAATGTCTTCTATCCTACCAAAGACAAATCCAACAATATGACCCACACTTAATTTGTCATCTGCAAATGCTTTTGATTTTGACTTGTCCAAAGTTTTGTTGTTTGTTAAAGAGTTAAGTCTTCACTTCATGCGAGACAAAATTTTAAATTTTCCCAGATTGAAAGCATTTTCATGAAAAACACGTCAAATGTGGCTCAGACAATGGTATTTCTCTTTGAAAGGGTAGAAAGCAGTGTGAGACAAGGAGAAAATGCTGGCAAAGCAATGTATCAAAAGGCCTTCTTTTTTAAGGCGGAAATGATTGATCGAGTAATTGATTGAATGGTGTTTTACTCCACTTTCAATGCTACATGTATTTTAGTCATATCACAGCGACAAATCTCCCAGTACTAGGCTAGGGCTCTGAGGTAACTTGTCCAAGGACACTCACTCACAAAAAAAAAAAAGTCAGTGCCTCCAGCGCGGCTCAAACACGGTGTTTCCAGATCACAATTCCAATATTACTACTAAGCTATGCAAGACTTACTTCAAGGTTGTAACAAACACCTGATTAGCTGGCAGAGTTTACAACAAAATTTCAGACATGCATCTGCAGTATCAAAGCACGTTTGGTCTATGAAAGCCAGACAGAGTTTTAATGACCCTGAAAACTCTTTGAAAACATGGCAGGAAAAGGGGAAATTGCTGGTAACAATCACTTTCTCCTTTTCCCACAATGTTTTCTACCCTTCTGAACACAAACTCCTTGAACTGAGTCTCATTGAAATGAGTCTCATTCAATTTGTCATCTTCACATGCTTTCAGTTACCAGCATTTTCTCCTTTCCCACCATCTTTTCAAAACCTCCTCTCAGAGGATCGTTAAAACTCAGAATTGTGTGGTAATTGGTTAACACTTTACCACACAATCCTGACTTTAAACGACCCTGAGAAAGAAAACCTTTAGAAAACATTGTGGGAAAAGGAGAAAATGCTGGTAACCACAATGTTTTTTCTCCTTCCCAAATCAAATTTCTATTTTTGAGTCATTTATTTTGTCGTCTGCAAATGCTTTCAATTTGGACTAGTCTTAAATTTTGTTGTTTGGTAAAGAGTTAACCAAACAGTCCCATCTTTTCTAAAACCCTGTGGAAGAAAGTTTTTGAAAACACTGTGGGAAAAAGGAGAAAACACTGGTAACCAGTACATGTATTTCCTGTCTTTCCACAAAGTTTTCTAACCTTTCAAAAACAAATCCCATTCAATCCACATTTATCATCTGAGTCTACAGTCAATATTGAGAAGTTTTACTTCTGGTGAAGAGTTACAATGAGACAGTGTTATAAGAGTCTGGGATCCTTCTCAGCTCCCCTGAGGTCTCAGAAACATTTACTCACCTGCTCTTTAAGTTTTTCCATTTCTTTTTTCAGTTGTAAGTCTCTTTCCTTCTTTTTTTCTAGTTCAAGTTTTTCTCTCTCTGCCTTCTCTTTAGCGATTAATCTATCTCTATAACAAACAATAAACAGTGATGAGGAGGAACTGTCAGCTGCACTTTAGCATGGCAAATGGAAAGTCGCCAGCCAGTTAAGCGGGAGCCTATATCAAAAAACAGCACTGCATGTAGGTGCCAAAGCTTGGCTGAAGTTGCTTGATTTTCAGTGAAAATTGTAAATTGGAAAAAGGGCATAACTGAGTCAAAAATACTTTGATGATTACCTGCCCTTGTTGCATCAATTCCCCTTTTGGTAATGAACAGCTTGTCCATGTTTGAAGCAAATATCTTTCTTATTAAGAGAGATATTATAAAATGTCCAAGTTTTCCCAGGACACAAATGGCGCAGAAGATGACAACAACAATGCCAAGGCTATGAGACTACCTCATTTTCTTTGAACAAATCCGAGTTTTAATGCTTTACAAAACGACAACACTTTCGACTTGTCAAAAATGAAAGCACTTGCAGACAAAAGTAACTCAAATATTCAAAATTGTTTTTGGAACAGCAGGCTGACCTTCGCCAAAACATTTTGCTTTTGTTCATTTTTCTGCATGTCAAAGGACCAGTCTACATCATGATTAAGTCGGTTATTAGACAAAGTGGATTTTACAGAAATCTAATTATGTGACATCTTGCTTGGTACAGTGCATCAGAGAGACCCATTAAGCCCCTTTTTTAAAAGTTTTTGCCAGAGTATGGCTCAAATACATGTATAATTAAATTCTTACCTCTCCTCTTTCTTTTTTTGCCACTCTTTCAGCTTTTCATCTTCTGCCGCCTGTAACTTGGCAAATCTCTCCCGTTCCCTCTCTCTCTCTTTCTCTAACTCATGCTGTCTCTCCAATGCTCTCTGTTTTTCTTCCTCCAATTTTTTGAGTCTCTCTTGCTCCTCAAATTCTCTCTTGCGCTGCATAAACTGCGCCTGTGCCTCCTCCTGTTCTCGCTGAAAGGAAAATAATGTCAGGTATTAACCCTTTACCACACAAGGCTGGGTTTTAATGACCCTTAGAAAGCGGCCTTTTGAAGACATTGTGGGAAAAGGAGAAAATGCTGATAACCAGCATTTTCTTCTTTCTCCACAATGCTTCCTACTCTATCAAAGACAACTTCCACAATTTCAGCCACATTTAATTTGTTGTCTGCAAATGCTTTGGACTTGGATAAGTCCTAAATTTTGTTGTGAGGTAAAGGAATTAACTTTTTATCAAACAATGCCATGCTTTTATGATCCCCAGGTATAAGGCTTTTTCAGTGTGTGGGAAAAGGAAGGAATGCTAGTGACAAACACTGTCACCTTTTCTCATGATGTTCAATAGCATATTAAGGACAATGCTTTTCATGTCAGCCTCACTTTGTTGTCTGCAAATACTTTACAAGTACAAATGTCTAAAACTTTGTCTGGTACAGTCATCAAAATGCGTACTGTTTTCAAAACATACCACGATATATTGTATATCGATAATACCGCACACCACTAGTAACTAATCATAGTCTTCTCCCTTCTATGGCTCAATACTTATTCAGTTTTGTCTATCTTTTGTCTATTTTGTGTCTACCACCATTTATACATTTTCCAGCACATCTCAGAGTTAAGTGCACCTACAATAGCTCCTTTACTATATATACACCTTGTCAACACAACATTATAAGAAGAAAGGAATGAATCCTGTTGCAATGAACATCATCAATCTTAGGAAAAAATTTACCTGAGCTGGAATTGAACTCACCACGTAAGAACACAAGCCCTGTGTGCTACTGATGGGCCTATCAAACTTAACCCTTTACCACACAATCCAGAATTTTAACCACCCTAAGAAGAAGGCTTTTGAAAACATTGTGGGAAGAGAAGAAAATGCTGGTTACCAGCTTTTTCTTCTTTTCCCACAATGTCTTCTACCCTATGAAAAACAAGAATCATTATTCTAGCTAAATTTATTTTGTCGTTTGTAAATGCTTTCAATTTTGTCTATTCCAAAAATTTTGTGTGTGTGTGTGTGTGGGGGGGGGGATTAATTAGTGGCCAAATAATAAAATGCATTTAAATTTAAATCATACCATTTAAAAGTACAGAAAACATTGTGAAGATGACAATCTGTTAATGTGTGGTCAGTCCAGTTGTTGGTAGCAGGCAGAAAAATGAATTTTAAAATCAGACAAAAAGTAAACAAAAGACAGAATGACCTGGTTTTAACCCGACTTTGAAATTAAAGTTTCTGCCAGCGACCAACACTGGGACCAACTGTACAATGACAGATTTTCATCTTCGCAATAATTTTCAATTGCTATGATTTAAAATAAAATGAGCCATGCTCTGGCAAAAGGGGGGCTTACTGTATCTCTGTGATGCATTGTACCAAGTAAGCCATCACATAATTATGGATCCTAAATAATCCATTTTTTTAACGACCGACTGAATCACGAGGTATACTGGTCCTTGGACATAAAGAAAATAGACCAGAGGCAAAAAGTTTCATCCCAGGTCAGCCTGTGCAGTCTGTGCGACCTGGGTCGATACTTTTCGCAGATGCATAAAGCCCCCTTTCAAAGAGCATGACTCAAATGCATTTTAACACCTGCTTTGTTTACTTTTGGCAGCTATTATTACTTTAAGAGTTAAAAGTTATTCATGAAGAAATACTGTTAGTACCTGCTCTTGCAACCTTTTCCTTCTTTCCTCTTCCTCATGTCTTCTCCTCTCCTCAGCTTCCTCGAACTTTTGCAACCTAATTTAAAAAAAAATTTAAAAACCAAGCTTTAAAGGTAGTCACAGGTTCAAAACAAGAGCACAGCATGCGAGTGCCAATGCTCATCTCATGAATTTCAGTCAAAATTCTCCACAGGTCCAAAACAAGAGCACCGCATGCGAATGCCAATGCTGCCATTTTTGCTTGATTTTCGGTCAAAATTCTACGTCGAAAAAGGGGCATAACCCTGTCCCCTTTTGATACTTAAGAACTTGTTCAAGTTTGAAGTAAATATCTTCAGTAATAACAGGGATATTACAAAGTTTCACATGACCACGCAGACAACAACAGGGCTAGGCAATATCTCCATTTTTGTTGGTTTGTATTGGAGTTTAACACCATTTTTAACAGAATGGGTCATACCAGTGGTCAGCGCACCTACGCATCTGTCTCCTGGGTTTCTCACACCATGTACTGACATAACTGTCTTTCCAAGCCACTGACTACTTATCTTACATGCATCAGAGGTGAAATGCAGAAAACTGACACTAGCACAAAGTTTTGACCCATATAAGCTTATGCAAAATGTGCAGGCTGAAATGGGTTGATACCTAATGCAGATGCATTAAACCCCTTTTTCACAAAACATGGCTCATTTATAAGTAAAGAACAAAATACCTTAGTCTCTGTTTCTCTTTTTCCTCCTTGGCTTTTTCCACCTTCAGTTTATTTGTCTGCTGCATTTTTTCTGCCATCTTTTTCTCCAGGTTTAGTCTGTTCTCTCTTTCTATCTTCTCCCGCTGTTCCCTACTCTCCTGTACCTTTCTCATTTTTTCCTCTCTTTTTCTGTAAAGGGAAAATGTGTGAACCCCCAAACCTTCCCTTTTTGAGAAAAAATTACTTCAAAAAAGACCAATAGCCACAAGAAAGACAATGCAGGTGTTTAAATTCATTTAACCCTTAAGCTGCTAAGCCCAACTCACTGACCTTTTGCGGACAGTGTAGATCAAGATCAGGGTGCACAGAATGTGCAGTCTGATCTTTGATCTACACTGTCCGATAAGGAGATAATTTTCTCCAAAAAAATAAGTTTGAAATAACATTGTTCAGGTTTTTACAATTGGCTTAAAAATTTCATTTGACTTATTTAGCAGGATAAGGGTTAGATTTAAATCATAGCATTCAAAAGTATGGAAAATATTGTGAAGATGACAATCTGTTATTGTGTGGTTGGTCCATGTGTTAGTTGCTGGCAGAAAAGTGAATTCTACAATTAGGCAAAAAGCATACAATAGACCTAGCAACTTTTAACAAAATTTTGAAATTCATTTCCCTGCTAGTGACTAACACTTGGACCAACCGTATGATTTAAATTTAAATGCATTTTAACACCTGCTTTGTTTACTTTTGGCAGCTACTGTTACTTTAACCTATGGGAGAAATTAATGGTAGTTACAAAAAAAGTGCGTTTTTCTCCTCCTGCCAAGACATATTTTAACTCCTTACCAAACGGCAAAATTTTAGATTTGTCCAAATTGAAAGCATTTGCTGACGACAAAATTTAATTAAATGTGACTCAAATGATTTCTATGATATAGGTAGAAAACATTGTGGAAAAAGGAGAAAATGCTGCTTACCAGCCTTTTCTCCTTTTCCCACATTTTTTTCAAAAGCCTTCTGTTTAAGGATCATTAAAACTTGGGACTGAGTGGCTAAGAGTTCATGTTACAGTAAACTGCCTATCGCAACCCCAAGAGAACTATTTCCCCTTTACCAGACAACGAAATTTTAGTCACGTCAAAATCAAAAGCATTTGCAGACAACAATTTAAATATAACTCAAAACATAGAACCTGTCTTTCAAAGGATAGAAAATATTGCGGGAAAAGGAGAAAATGCTGGTTACCCGCATTTTCTCCTTCTCCTGCAAGGTTTCAAAAAACCTTCTTTCTTAGTGTCATCAAAAGTTGGCACTGTGTGGTAAAGGTTTAACCAAGATAACTGGCTACAGTAAGGAGTGGGCCACTTACTTTCTGAATTCTTCCATCTTTCTTTTATGTTCCTGTTCACGTCTTTTCTGAAGTTCTCTTTGCTTCTTTTCTTTTTCCAGTAACTCCTGTTTTCTTTTCTCCTGGATTTCCTGAAAATGATTCAGACAGGGTTTTTCAAACATGGACCACAAAGTTATGTTTTATACCATATTTTCATTTTCTTAAAAAGAATCGTTGCTTGTTATCACATATTCATCCATATTTCATTCCAACTGACTGACTGATTGTATAGTGTTTAACGCCATTTTTAACATTATTTCAGTATTACTGCGGCGGCCAGTGGACCTATCTGCTTTCCTGGAATAATTTTACTAGTACTCCGCACAATAATCATTCCAAGCCACTGGCTGCTTTCAGACATAACCACCGTGGAAACAATGGTCAGCGGGGAAAGAGGAATGAATCCTGTAGCAATTATTTTTATCAATCCTCGGAAAGAAATTGCTCGAGAACTTTTGAATCCTTTCAAAGTGTTCCTCCACTGGTTTTAAACCTTTACCACACAATCCTGACTTTTAATGACCTACAGAAAAAAGACTTTTGAAAACATTGTTGGAGGAGCAGAAAATACTGGTAACCAGTACTTTATCCTTTTCCCACAATGTTTTCTACTCTATGAAAGACAACTTCCACAATTTGAGCCACATTTTATTTCTAGTATGCAAATGCCTTGGATTTGGACAAGTCTAAAATTCTGTTGTATGGTTAAGGGTTTTAAATTTTGAATGCCTTTCAGTGCTATTGGCCAAAATTGGGGCCTTTAGGTTGGGCATAGATCAAGATTTTGAATGCCTTTCAGTGCTATTGGCCAAAATTGGGGCCTTTAGGTTGGGCATAGATCAAGATCAGACTAAAGGCTAACCCTTAGAGAGATGTGCTGAAACACTTACATTGCAGACAGTGTAGGTTCAAGATCAGCCAGCACTTATGTGCAGTCTGATCTTTGATTTGTACTGTTTGCTTAGTGGAGTCCGTGGTTATAAGGTAGAGCGTCGGCCTCATAACCGTAAGGTCCCAAGTTCGATTCGTGTGAGCAGATGTCAACTTTGGGACTGTTCATTGTCCAACACATTCGCTGCTAGTACTGATGTACTGTAATTTCCAGAAAGCAGAATCAAGACATATTTATGTAAGTTGCAAGAACTTGTTTCTCAATTGATGCAAAATAAATATGTTTAGATCAAAGATACAGTCTACTTGTTCAGTCAAACCAGTTAACTCTTTACCACACACTCCCGATTTTTAACGACTGAGAAAGAAACTTTTTGAAAACATTGTGGGAAAAGGAGAAAATGCTGGTTACCAGCATTTTCTCCTATTCCCACAATGTTTTCAACCTGATCCAACACAAATATTAATTTTTGGGTCACATTTATTTTTTCGTCTGCAAATGCTTTCAATTTGGACTGGTCTAAAATTTTGTCGTTTGGTAAAGAGTTAATATAAAACTTTTTCAGAGTTTCAGTTGATTTTATTTTCAGCCGTTGACGAGAGGTTAGGTTTCTATATTCTGGCAACAAAATAGTTACGACGATGTACATAAACCATGCTCTGTGAAAAGGGAGTTAAGTGTATCTCTGTGATACATTATACCAGGCAAGTCACCTCATAATTACAGCCAATATGAACTTTGACGTAAAATGGCCGTAAAACTTTTATTCATTCATGATTATGGATCCATAAAATCCATTTTGTCTAACAAATGACTGAATAAAGGTATACTGGTCTTCTAATATGCAGAAAACTGACCAATAGCAAAAAGTTTTGGCCCATGTCAGCCTGCGCAGACTGCGCAGGCTGACATGGGTCAATACATTTTGCAGATGATTAAACCCCCTTTTCACAGCACATGGCTCAGATGTATATACCTTGAGTGTGGGTTGCCTGGCAGGACTGTTTCTTGTTACAAATGACTTCACCAAGCCTGGGTTTATATTGGCTGCTCTCAGAGGCGTAGTTGACAGTGGTTTGAGATTATTTAGGAAGGACTTTGGATGTGGCCGGACCACTTTGTGTGCTGGGCAAACAGGTGACACAATATCATCTCCAGATCTAAACGAATGATAAGTGAGGTGTTAACTGTTTGACTTTTGTATGTATATAACCTGTTCATTGAACTTTTTACCAAACAATACTGTGTTATAGCAACCTAAAGGAGAATGCTTCACTTATGACAACATAGTAGGAAAAGAAAACAAGAGCACTACATGTGGGTGCCAATGTCTGGCTGCAGTCGCTTGATTTTCTGTGGAAATTCTAAGTTGCAAAAGGGGCAAGACTTTGTAAAAAATACTTTAAAGGTTACCTGCCCTTGTTGAATAGGTTCCCCTTTTGATAATTAACAAGCTGTCTATTTTTGAAGACAATATCTAAGTAATTACAGAGATATTATCAAATATCAAAGTTTTCACACGACGACGCAAGGGCAATGACTATACCTCGATGTTTTCTTCGAAAACAGCCGAGCTAAAAATGGTAATAACAAGCATTTTCTCCTTTTCTCCTGATGTTTTCAGAAACAAATTCAATCATCTGAGACACATTCAAATCATCGTCTTCAAGTGCTCTCAGTTTTGACAAGTCTAAAATCTTGTCTGGAAAACGGGTTAACTCTTTAACAGACAGCAAAATTATAGCCTTGAAGCAACTGCAGGTAAAAAAGTACATGTAGGTCAAATGATGGAATTTCTTTTTTAACCCTTTCCAAAACATGCCCTGGTTTTCACGTGTGTGCAGTACAAGTCTTTTGAAAACACAGTGGGAAAAGGAGAAATTGCTCGTAATGAGCAATTTCTCCTTTTCCCACAGTGTTTTCTACCCTTTTTGAGACCTTTCTGCCATTTTCATCAAATTTAAAATTGTCGTCTGCAAACTCTTTCAATTTGGACCAGTCCAAAATTTGTTGTTTGGGAAAGGGTTAACTCTTTACTACATGACAAAAATGTACATGTGTCAAAATTGAGAATATCCTTGGGAAACAATTTTAAATATGGCCAAGATGATTGAATTTATCTGTCACAGAGTAGAAAACATTGTAGACAAAGGAGAAAATGCTAGTAACCAGCATTTCCTCCTTTTCCCACAATGTTTTCAAAAGTCATTTTCCTTGGGGGTCGTTAAAACTCTGGACTCTGTGGTAAAGAGTTAAAGAAAGAATAAAAAATATTGTTGGAAAACCACCTTTTTCTCACATTTTCAAAAGCCTTCTTCCTCCTGGTTGTTACAACTTGGGATTGTTTGGTAAACTGTTAACTTTGTACCATACAATCTGGAGTTTTAACAACCCTAATAAAGAAGATTTTTGAAAACAAAATGTAACCATTTAGCTACATTTAAGCTGTTGTCTGCAAATGCCTTAAATTTGGACAAGTCCAAAGTTATGTCCTTTGGTAAAGAGTTCAACAACAATATCACCATACATGAACAATTTAATACAAGATTTGATTGGTCAAATCCTGTCACATGATCTTGATATCTAACTATGGACACCAAAAAGGACTTTTCTGCCCCTGGATTGGTATAAAAATAGTTGAGATCACTAGCTCAGGTTATTTTATTGGAGGTTAAATTCTTTATTATTCTTTCCTAAAAAAGATATTTGACCCTATTGCAAACAACAAAATGTTAGACATGTCCAAATTCAAAGCATTTGCAGACAAATAATTCATTGTGACTCAGATGATGTAATCTGTGAGTGAAAGGGAAGAAAACTTTGCAGGAAAAGGAGACAATGCTAGTTACCAGCAATTTCTCTGTTCCCACCAGTTTTCAAAAACCTTCTACTTCAAGGCTAACCCTTCATCAAACAATCTCATGTTTTATCAACCCCCAGGAAGAATTGTTTTGAAAACTCTGTAGGAA
Source organism: Tridacna gigas (assembly GCA_945859785.2). Lineage (NCBI taxonomy): Eukaryota > Metazoa > Mollusca > Bivalvia > Cardiida > Cardiidae > Tridacna > Tridacna gigas. The sequence continues at coordinate 75,445,304 of OX244031.2, read as the reverse complement.
AAAGAGCAAGTGCTGGTAACCAGCAGTCTTTCCTCTTCCAACAACTTTTTCTACTCTTTCAGAGTCAAATCTAACCATCATAAACAAATTTAATTTGAAAGATATCTAATTTTGATTTCAGCCAGAATTTTGTGATGTCTTGAGAGAATCTCACATGATCAATAACACTCAGTAACATCAATAACAATATCGTGAGATCATATTCAAATTAGCATAATGATTGATGTCATATTCGATCCTATAAAAATAGAATGATGATACCAATAATTGGTAACATCTTTCTATTTTTGTAAGATCAAATATGACACCATCCCATCATCTATAGGCAGAGCTCCAGATAAAGGGAGTGATTTTGATTTCAAAATTGAAAAAATTAATCGATCTCCACTAAACCCTATGTTATGGGTACTCATTAGAATCGTCTCATCGAGACTATTCTAATGAGTACCCATAACATAGGGTTTGGAAGAGAAATAATGGATTTAGAATACTATCACTCCCTTTTATCTGGAGGTCTGTATACATCTAAAGTGCACTTTTTCTGTAAATGCATTGGCCCAGTTTCCACATGCTTATAATGACAAATATATTTAGTTGTATTTTACTGAGTCTGGCATGAAATTTTGATATGTCATACAGCAAAAAGATCTTAATGAGCCCCTATACTGACTGATAGCCATGTGAGTCATGCTCTGTGGAAAGGGGACTTAATGCAACAGCCAAAAGTATCAACCAAGATCAGGCTGTGCAGGCTGACTGTTGTCAAAGCTTTTTGGTCTTGGTCAATTTTCGGCATATCCAAGGACCAATCTACCTCATGATTCAGTCAGTTGTTAGACAAAATGGATATTTATGGATCCATAATTATGTGATGACTTGCTTGGTATAATGTATCGTGGGATTGCAATAAACCTCTGTTTGCCAGAGCATCTCTTTTATATATGGTGTAGGCAGAGACTGATTTACTCTTTGGTGGTAGCTCAACTATGCATGTTGACAAATATTACATATACAACTTTGATACTTACAGTTTACCTCCATTAACTCTTTACCAGACAACAAAATTTCAGCCTTGCCCAAATTGAAAGCATTTGCAGACGACAATTTAAATGTGGCTCAAATGATACAACTTTCCATTTATAGGGTAGAAAACATTGTGGGAAAAGGAGAAAATGCTGGTTACCAGCATTTTCTCCTTTTCCCACAAAGTTTTCAAAAGGCTTCTTCCCCAGGGTTGTTAAAAGGCGGCATTGTGCGGTAAAGGGTTAAGTCCCTATTTGTTTGTTGATTTACAATGTCCTTTTTAAGACATGAAGAAAAAAAACCTATAATTTATACTCACTCATCATTACTAGAGCTGTCCGACTTTCTAGTTGGGGTTTTATCCTACAAAATAAAAGTTTCAAGTCTTATTTCTTTACCAAATGCTTTGTGGTTTTGGCTGCTATTGGGACTTTAATGTAAACATTAATTGTATGGTGTTCTACAGTGTTTTCAACATTATTTTAGTTACATCACGGCAGCCAGTGCACCTATCTATGCTTTCCTGATTTTTTTTTACCAGTACTATGCACAATATTCTTTGCAAGCCACTGGCTGCTTTTCACATAAACGTCCTTGAAAGAATGGACAGTGGTGTGAGAAGAATGAATCCTGTCGCAATGATGATCATAAATCCTTGGAAAGAAATTGGCCAAGCCGGGGATAGAACCAGCGACCCCCTGTCATCAAGTCCTGTGCACTACAGCGTGAGCTACCGTGGCTCGGCATGTAAACATCAAACAGGGTTACGATCTAACAAAGATTTACCTTATCAGGCTCCGTCAAATCTTGTTTATAACAAGAGCGAGATCGTTTCGACTGTACAACAGCAGTCTCTGCTTCTTCCTCCAACTGTCTCTTTCTTGTTTTTGTTCTAAAAATAAACAGAGAAATTTAGAATGCTATATTACTTAAACCTTATACCAAATGACAAAATTTTAGATGACAATTTCAATGTGGCTCAAATGGTGCAACTTTTCTTAGATAGGGTAGAAAACATTGTGGGAAAAGGACAAAATGCTGGTTTCCAGCATTTTCTCCTTTTCCCACAATGATTTCAAAAGGCTTCTTTCTCAGGGGCGTCAAAAGGCGGCATTGTGCAGTAAAGGGTTCAAACATTGTTATCTTTACGATGATTTCCAAACTTTAAAATGGTACTATTTAAATTTAAATGCAATTTAACTCCTGCGTTGTTTACTTTTGGCCGTTACTGGGCCTTTAAGTAAAACTGATTTCAGAGATAAATAATCATGAAATGATTGGCTGGGTACAATGCATTACAGAGATGCATAAGGCCCCTTTACCAGAGCAAGGCTCATACCAATGTGTATGTTCACAGACCAGGGGACTGATAGACAGACAAGCTCATTCGAGCATATCCCCCGAAACATTCCGTTCACAGCCTTACACATTTATACAAGAGGCATGCTCTGTGAAAAGGGGGCTTAATGCATCTGCGAAAAGTACTGATCCAGATCAGCCTGCACAGGCTAACCTGGGCCCAAACTTTTCGCTATTGGTCAATCTTCTGTATGTCGAAGGACCAGTCTGCCTTATGATAAGGTCAGTTGTTAGACATAAATGATTTCATGGGACTATGTGATGTCTTGCTTGGTATCATAAATCACGTAGATGCATTAAGCCCACTTTTGCCAGAGCATGGCTCATAACAATTTCAAATTTAATACCGAGTAGTCCTTTGTTCGGAGGTGTCATCATTGACTGGGGGCTTTCTTATCTTTGATCTTGTCATTCTGGGATTTTCATTTACAACTGAACCGTCTTCCATCTCTGTATGCAAAAAAAAAAAAAAGCTTATCAATTTATAGAACAGTCTCGAGTTATAACAACCCTAAGAAAGATGGCTTCAGAAAAACCCTCATGCAAATAGAAGAAAATGCTAGTAACCACCATTCTCTACTTTTCCTGCAAAGTTCTACCTTTTTATTTATATAAATTGCAACATATGAGTCACATATATGTTGTCGTCTGCAAAGGGTTTTTATTTGGACGTCTAAAATTTATTTGATGTCTATAACAATAAATCTTCATTTCCCTGTACTTATCTTATAGATACTCCAGGTGCACACAATAACACAAAAAGTTTATTTCTCAACTGAACTACAGAATTTTAGATTTGTCCAAATTGAAAGTATTTGCAGACAACCTACCTTGTAATGCCTAACCCCTTACCACACAATCTGAAGTTTTAACGACACTGAGAGGAATTTTGAAAACATTTGGGAAAAAGAATAAAAGCTGGTTACCAGCATTTTCTCCTTTTCCGCCAATGCTTTCAACCCTATCAAAGATAAAAGTATCATGTGAGCTACGTTGTCTTATGCTAATGCTTTCAATTTGGTTGAGTCAAATATTTTGTCACTTGGGAAAGGGTAAATGATGGGATTTGTCTGTAAAGTGATAAAACTGTACTTTTGAGGGAAAAGGAGAAAATGTTGGCATCTGAAACCTCCACTCTGCAGGTCCTCTTATCAAGGTTCACCCATGTGCAAAATAATTGCAGCAATCAAACAAGGGGTTCAACATAATTATAGGGGTCAGACATGAAATTGCTCACAGACATATAGACAACCAGGGACATAGCTTGATAAATGCCTGCTGGCATATAAAAATGAGCTATGCTCTGTGAAAAGGGGGCTTAATGCATTTGCAAAAAGTATTGACCCATGCCAGCCTGCACAATCCCAGCAGGCTTACCTGGGCCGAAACTTTTTGCTTTTGGTCAATTATCTACATATAAAAAGTATAAGTCTGTCTCATGATTCATTTGGTTGATAAAAAATAGAGATTTTATAGATTCGCAATTATGTCATGGCTTGCTTGGTATAGTGCAATACAGATATACATTAAGCCTCCTTTTACCAGAGCAGGTCTAAATGTATTAAACAGCCAGAGTTATAAGGATATTCTAACATGACACATGAATTTGGCTCTATAAACACAGTGCAATGGAAGCGTGGTAAACTCGATATCATTCTGTATAAAGTGATGTCATTCTAGAATAGCAAAGGTTTATTCAACGGAATTAATTTGCATCCACTTTTGTATACTAAGTATGAACTTGTTTTCTTTTGATCAAGAGCCGGTCATGTTAGAATCGAAATAATCTTCTTTTTGTTGTGGTTTATCGTTCAATAAACCGTGTGGTTTATCTTTCAATAAACCATGGTTGTGAGTTATGAGGCGCAATGGATAAACCTCTTTGGCTATCACCCTCGCAGTTGATTGTGCCTCATAACTCGCCACCGTGGTTTACTGAGTGATAAACCACGATAGAAAGAAGATTATTTCTTAAGTAATTATCCAACCTAGATCTTTAATTTCAGAGGCTGTTGTGGCTTGGGAATTGTCCTTTGAAATTCTCAACTTTCTGTGTGAGTCTGCTTCTTCTTCTCCATTGGAATTAGCACTGCTGGAATCAGATGTTTCCATCTTACCGGCTTGCCTCGTCTTTGTTCTGGTACTTCTTATCCCTTCGCTAACTGGCTGCTTTTCCTCACTGTGATAAAAAACAGTGTATGACATTATATTATTTTTATGCCGATAAGGCACAAATGACTTACTGATTGAATGGTGCATTATGCCACTTTCAACATAATTTCAGTCATATCACAGTGACAGTTCACATATTCATGTATTTCCTGGGTTTCACCAGCACTAGGCTAAGGCTCTGAAGTGTCTTACCCAAGGACACTCCCACGAAAAATCCTATGGATCTAGTGAGGCTCGAACATGCAGCCTCCAGGTCTGGAGTCCTACACTTTACCACTGAGCCATGCAGGATCCCTCAGGCACAAAAATTGCTGTTGCTAAAAAAAAACGCCCAGTTGGTAATGCTGAGAACACAAAGTCTATCTCTGGCAGAGAAGGTAAATCCAAGATCAGACTGCACGAAATGTGCATTCTGACCTTTAATCTAGTCTGGTTTTTTATTGAAAATATTACCTATTTGTACTTTAAATTGAAGTCCAGTTGTATTTCAAGACCTAAAATGAATTATTTGATTTCACAGTTAAGTCTTTACCACATGACAAAATTTTAGACTGGTCCAAATTGAAAGCATCAGCAGACAACAAATTAAATATGGCTAAAAATTGCAATTTATTTTGGGAAAGGTAGAAAAAGAGAAAAGGAGAAAATGCTGGTTACCAGCATTTTCTCCTTTTCCCACAATGTTTTCAAAAGGCTTTTTCCTCAGGGTTGGGATTGTATGGTAAGGGGTTAAAACACTTATGTTGAACTGTGACTTTTACAAATTCAAATTGTGCAAGTTAAATTCTGATTTTTCCAGTAATTCTTTTGACTCTTTACCACACAATCCAGAGTTTTAACGACCCTGAGGAAGAAGCCTTTTGAAAACATGGGAAAAGGAAAAAATGCTGGTAACCAGCATTTTCTCCTTTTCTCACACTGTTTTCTACCCTATCAAAGACAACTTCCATCATTTGACCCACATTTTTATTGTTGTCTGCAAATGCTTTCAATTTGGACAAGTCTACATTTTTGTCATGTGGTAAAGAGTTAAATGCCTGGCTTTCTTACTTGTTGGATTCTACCACAGTTGCCAACCCTGCTGCTTCAAATCTAGCAAATCATAACTGAGCCATGCTCTATGACAAAGGGATTTAATGCATCTGGAAAAAGCATCAAACCATATCAGCCTGCGCAGTCCGCACAGGCTGACAAAGGTCGAAACTTTGGTATTCTTAAATTTTCTGCAAGTCCAAGCACCAGACTACTTCATGATCCAATTGGTTGTTAGACTAAATGGCTTTTATGGGTCCATCATTGCGTAATGACTTGCTTGGTATAATGCATCACAGAGGTGTGTTAAACCCACTTTTCACATCTTCGCAAGCCAAGGATACTAACTCCACTTTGTTCGTTATGTACCCTTGGCCGCTCGCCTCTTTAAAAATCGAAACTCCCACTGTGCCACCCATCGAATATCACGAGTTGCATAACCTTTGCTGATGTTATTTCTGACCAGTCAAAATGCTTGTAATGAAATTTGTTAGGCTATGCATCAAATATGGCTGCGCTCCAGTTTGTTAAGCTTGTTGAGCTTGTTAAAACAAGAAGAACAGACATACGATGATTCCGCAATCATTTAGCTGTGGAACCCGTCCTAATATTTCACATAACTGATCATGAACTATAAAAAAACTCATTAAATATCGGTAAGTCTACTCTTTTTTGGCAAATTTTCGTCACAAACATGACAACTTTCGTTTTTGACGGGCGCCGCCATTATTGTTTTCTGTTTCGCAGATTTCTTGTTACAGATGGTTTGATTGGACACGATGGGTTTTGGTGGCATCCAATGAAATGGTGCAGTGGGAGTTTTGATTTTTAGAGGCGAGCGGCCAAGGGTACTACCTTAGTATCCTTGGCTTGCGAAGATGCACTTTTCACAAAGCATGGCTCAATTTGTGGTCTTTCTGTAATTACTTTTAACTCTTTACCAAACGACAAAATTTTAGACTAGTCCCAAACGAAAGCATCTGCAGACAACAAAATAAATGTGACTAAAAAATTGAAATATGCTTTGGGAAGTGTAGAAAACATTGTGGGAAAAGGAGAAAATGCTGGTTTCCAGCATTTTCTCCTTTTCCCACAATGTTTTCAAAAGGCTTCTTTCTCAGAGTCATTAAAACTAGGGATTGTATGGTAAAGGGTTAAAGGCCCTGCCACTTACCTGTTAGAGTCTGATTTGGCATCCTCACACTGTTGCATGGCACTGCTAGACTGTGCCGTGTCAGAATCCACTTCCATTTTATCATCCGAGGATGCAACACTTGGGGCGTCGTCTTTCTCTTTAACACTGGCACGTTCACTGTCCTACAGGTAAAAATACAAGCTTACAGAATTTACCTTAACCCTTTACCACACATTCCAGACTTTTAACAACACTGAGAAAGAAAGCTTTTGAAAACACTGTGGGAAACGGAGAAAATGCTGGTAACCAGCATTTTCTCCTTCTTCCAAAATGTTTTCTACCCTATCAAAAAGAAACATTAAATTTGTTGTCTGCAAATGCTTCCAATTTGGTCCAGTCCAAATTTGTCGTTTGGTAAAGAGTTAATCAAACAAAAACTTACAATATACAGCCTGAAGAACCCTCCAGGAGCATGTCCCTCTGGTGCGACCTTGACCTTAATGGATACCAGCATTTAACTCATTTTCAAACATTGATTTTAAAGCCTTCTAACCCAGAGCCCATTAAACACAAAATATTTGGTCTGAGGTTAAAGTCTCTTTTTCACCAATTTAAGTATTCATAATCCTGAACTCAAACAATCAAAAATCATGTTTCAATGAAAACTATTCAATAATTATGAAGTCTAGTTTGATTGACAAACAGGGATTTTGTTACAAACGCCGTTCCAACAGCTCAGGTCATGTCTAAAACATTGTGGGAAAAGAAGAAAATGCTGATAACCACCATTTTCTCCTTTTCCAACAATGTTTTCTATACCCTATCAAAAGAAATACTCCACCATTTGCATTACATTTAATATGTCCTGTGCAAGCCCTTTCAATCCGGTCCAGTCTAAAATTACTGTTGCATGTTAAAGAGTTTAACAGAATGAAAGTGCCAAGAGTAACCCAGTGTGTGTAATCATGTATAAATGTATGTGATTCTTGTTTAAAACAAAAAAAATCACACAGATTGATTTCCTGTAATATGGCTTGCAACACCCGAAAAGGGGCCTTCGGACATTTGCGTAAAGTGAGACAGCACTTTATGACTACATAAGATTTTTTCATACAGTAGACTTTCGTGAAACAGAAAATCACACAAAAACGGGAAGTGTCATCTCGGACTAGTCACAGACAGCACAGGCTGATCTGGGACGACACACTTTTACGCATATGCCCCTTTTCATGTGTTGCACGCCAGAACATTCAAAACACGAGCACTGCATACAGGTGCCAGCACTTGGCTGCAGTTGCTCGATTTTCAGTGAAAATTCTACATCAAAAAAAGGAACATAACTGTGTCCAAAAATATTCTGATGGTTACCTGCCCTTGTTTTACATGTTCCCCTATTGATAATTAACAACTTGTCCAAGTTTGAAGTGAATATCTTCAGTAATAACGCAGATATCATAAAATGTCAAGTTTTTGCATGATGCCAATGCCAGGGCTATGACAATACCTTGATGTTTTCTTAACCCTTTCCCAAACAACAAATTTTGGACTGGTCCAAATTGAAAGAGTTTGCAGACGACAACTTTGAATTTGATGAAAATGGCAGAAAGCTCTCAAAAAGGGTAGAAAACACTGTGGGAAAAGGAGAAATTGCTCGTTACGAGCAATTTCTCCTTTTCCCACAGTGTTTTCAAAAGACTTGTACTGCAGACACGTGAAAACCAGGGCTTGTTTGGGAAAGGGTTAAAAAAACAGCCAAGCTTAACACTTGAACAAAAAACAAGTCAAATTTCAGAAATTTCCTGCACTGAAGTGTTTACAATGGCTATCCCTTGGTCGCTATTTTCTGATTCCAGAAAACAATATGCTAAACCCAAATATTCAACAAGTTGGCTTCTTTAAAAAAGAAGCCAGGAGAGGTCAGCATCAATGTTTTCAAATAGTTTATTGCTTTTAATTTCAACATATTTTGGTACATGTGTATGGTTGCCGCTGTGTAGAAAGTAGAAACCTCTTATGCATTACATGACAGACATGTGACCTTCTTCCTACTTTTTCAAGTTCTCTTTTTTAACAAAATTCTTTTTTTTGTGTGTGTAGCTTTATTTGTTTAATGAAAAATTACAACTACTGGAAAGTTCATTTGCAATCAAATCAATATATCAAATCTTTTTGAAATCCGTCATATAAAAACAAAGCATATTTATTTCCTACTTCAGTTTTTTGATTTCGGTTTATTTACAAAACCATGACGAAACAGACTGTGTATCAGAACAATTTCGCAAAAAAGCATGGAGTTAGGCAGCAATTTCTGTGGCAGTCTGCCTTTTAAACTCACCACTGTCGGAGAGGTCTGATGACCTCTCCAATAAACCCTCTTGAAGTTGCTTTGTATCCAAAATGTTGCAAATGGCAAAGGTGGTATTTTTTACGACACTGAAAAAATCTGTATCCTTTATCTTTGTTTTTTACAATTAACAATGAACAGTAGTGAAGAAAAGAAGAGTTGTATAGGGAAATAATGTGTCTTTTTTTCACCCACGCACACACGCATACACACACACAAAAAAAAAAGAGCCATGCTTTAGCTAAAAGGGGGCTTAATGCATCTCTGTGATGCATCATACCAAGCAAGTCATCACATGATCATGTATCCATAAAGCCCCTTTTGTCTAAAAACCAACTGAATCATGAGGTACACTGGTCCTTGGGCATGCAGAAAATTGACCAAAATCACAACACACTGCACGCTGACCTGGGTCAATACTTTTAGCGGATGCTTTAAGCCCCCTTTTCACAAAGCATGGCTCATACTGGAAAATGATTGTTACTTAAAATTGCTTTACTTTCTAGAATGTTTAGAAAGCTCTTACTGACTTAAAATTTGTACACCTGCAGGTAGAAAATACTGTTTATAAAGTTCATCTTACCATTTCTCTGTCTTTTTTCTTCAATCGCAGTCTTGTTCTTGTCCTGGCAGGTTTTTCTTCCTGTGAAACATTTTAATATTTCCATTAGGTAAAAGAAATATACAGATTGTCTTCAAAAGTCTCTTTCTCTGGGCTATTAAAACATGGCTTTGTTTGGACACTGGAATACTGCAGAACCGATGTCTTTGTGCTGAACAATTTTTCAATCTGAAAGGTTTTTTTTTTTTACTTTTGGAAACAAAAAGAAGTCACAAGGGGGCAATGTCAGGTGAATACGGTGGGTGGGGGAGCACAACAACTTTTTCCTGCTTCACAAAGTCTTGCAACTCGTACAAAAGGCTATGACCGAGACTGATGGATTACACACGTTGAACTTGATTCGACAGAAAATGAATTTCAGTGTCTTCATAGTATATCTAAAAAAGACTATGAAAATGCCTTCAAAGTTTGGATCCGGAGACTGAAACTTTGTATATCTGTTGGAGGTGAATACTTTGAGGGAACAAAATAAAAATTTAAGTGAAACTTATGAATCAAATTTTAAGTGCTTAGATGCCTTCATATTTGAAGACTCCACGTAACAATATTTCATGATTAATAGGTCAGAATAACTATGCAAAAGCATGCATACATACGAGATAAGTTTCATAAATAAAACCTGTTTCACATCTTTGAAAGAAGTATAAAATAATGTCATATATGATGTTAACCCTTTCCTGGCTTTCACCTGTCTGCAATACAAGTCTTTTGAAAACACTGTGGGAAAAGCAGAAATTGCTCGTAACGAGCAATTTCTCCTTTTCCTACAGTGTTTTCTACCCTTTTTGAGACCTTTCTGCCATTTTCATCAAATTTAAAATTGTCGTCTGCAAACTCTTTCAATTTGGACCAGTCCAAAATTTGTCGTTTGGGAAAGGGTTAAAGTTAAACAATACTTATCTCAAACGCATGTAAGAAAAATGCATTTGTAATTGTGTATATTACACAAAGGAAACAAGTGAGGTTATGTAATTAAAACCTTTATTTCATGCTTTCCGATAGTTCAAGAAATAATGATGGATTATGGTTTGATATTTCATGGTTACGAACAGTGAAAAATACCTATTTAATATTTTCTAACCCTTCAAATGAAGGCCGAAACAGTAGTTCCGGTGCACTAGTTACGTAGAAAAACAGCGCGTGCCATTCAACCAGAGGGGAGTATGACGTGATTTACGCACGTTAACCCTATATTTCTCTTGCTTTATGTAATATTGTAATGTGTTCTTATGTGAAGGGGGTAAACCACGTTGAATTACCGAAAAACAACTTGACTAGATTTTGATGAAAGTCCCAACAAAAAAAGGGGTTAGAAGCATGAAATAAATAGTTTTTTTTTTTTTAATGAAAGATCAAAATTTATTTCAAGTGAACGCCATCAGCAATATTTTCACAAGTGGCTGCACCACTCGTGAAAATATTACTGATGATGTTCAAATAGCCTCTTTTTCTTACCTGGACCTCTGTACAGAAATGAACTTACCTTATCCTCTAATGGGGCATGCAGGTTTGCTTCTTTCTGTTTTGATGGCAGCATTTTCAATGATTTTCTCAAGCTTTTTCTCAAGGACTTTCTAGTATGACTGATTCTTGGTGCTGCCTTTTTTTCAGAGGGCGCACCGTCTGGTCCTATACCTGGCATAGCAGGAATTTCCTCATATACAATTTCTTCATAATGCATAAATGTGCCTGGGGAACCAGGTTCTGCCGCAATTGGAGTTTTATTCGTAACAATTGTATCTGGTGTTTTTTGTATCTCTTTGGATACAGCTACACTGTTTTCCGGAGTATTCTTCTCCCCACTCGATCTTTTTTTCTTAATTTCCTGAACTGGTGTGACCAACACTATTTCTTCATACGCCTGAACTTTTTCTTTTACGTTCATGTGACTGAAGTTTTGTATTGGTGTTTTCGGAACAGCTTTCGATGGGGCATCACTGTCTGTTGGTAATTTATGTTTAAGCGCTATAGTACTAGCTCTGGCCGATTGGGTCCATTCTTCTGTTACAACAAAACATTCAGAGTTTTTGCGTTCGGAAGTTTCCTTATCCTCCATTTTAAAAGTTTCACAATCAGGGGCAACAGACTGATCTTTCTTCAAGTGTGCTTCACTTGTTCTTTTTGAACTCTCAGTGGTATCTGTTGATTCAGTTTTAGGGCTACACCCCTTTCTCATGTCAGCTTCTAAGTTCTTAATGACATCTACGCTCTTGACTTTCTTATTGGCTCTAGCTTTATTGGCATTTCTTGTGTTTGTAGCTCTTGACGTTGTAGCAGCAGCTCTAGAGTTTGCACGCATGGCCCTCGTCTGTCGTACTGGTGGCTTGTTTTCCTCATCCGAGTCTTGTACCAAACTTTGGAAATAACACACACAAAAAAGTATAATTATTTTACTGGAGAGGCAAAATTTTATCTACGCCTTGCTTTGCAAAGGAGGCTTAATTTATCTGCAAAAAGTATCAACCCAGGTCAGCCTGCACAGTCCGCTCAGGCTGACCTTGGCCGGAACTTTTTGCTTTTCCTCAATTGTCTACATGCCAAACCACCATTCTTCCTCATGATTCAGTTGACTGATAGACAAGTGAACTTCATGGATCCACAATCATGTAATGCCAGAGCATGTCTCATTTTTCTTTTAATATTTCTTATCTATTTATCCATGAAGTAATGAGACAGCAGATTTTCAGAAAATTTATTAGTTTGTGTTTGCCCTAGAACAATAAGGACAGTTGACTTTGACGTCACTTTTCTAATGGCTGAGTTCACTGCAGTAAAAATCTAATTACATGTACACTCAAGCCTGCAGTAAATATCTATAATATCTATTTATCAGACAATAAAATTTTAGACTGAAAACATTTTACAGACAACAAAAATAAATATGGCTAAAATGACCATGTGAATTGTCTTTGATAGGAGAGAAAAAAAAATGGGAATAGGAGAATAAAAGAGCAGAAAAAGTAATGGGAAAAAAAGAAAGTGCTGGTTACTAACATATTTTTTTCTTTTTCCCACAAGATTTTCAAAAGCCCTCTTCCTCAGGGTAATCAAAACACAGAATTGTATGTCAAGGAATTAAATACAAGACACAAAAAAAGGCAACTGGTAGCAAAAACCAAATGCTCCTTTCAGATCTTTTTCTAAATTTTAATTTAAATCTTAGCTCCGAGACGGTCCATCAGAATTGCTGTGACAGTTTTTCTATACCAAATAGACAGCAATGTGAAATTTTGGGTAAGAAATAATCTAATATTGTAGATGAACAAAGACTTCAATGTCAATATAATGAACCAGCTTTATTGACCCTTTGCCACACAGTCCCGTGTTATAACAACCCGAAAAACAAGGCATTTGCAAAACATTGTGGGAAAAGGAAAAAATGCTGGTAACCAGCATTTTCTCCCTTTCCCACAATGTTTTCTACCTCTTTAATGACAGAAACCACCTTTTGAGCTGCAATGAACACGTCATCTGCAAATGCTTTGAATTTTGTCCATTACCAGACAATTCAAATTTGACTTGTCCAAATTCAAAACATTTTCACATGTGACTCAAGTAATAAAATATGTATCTGAAACTTCAGAAAGCATAAATAACATTTTGATTGTGGGAAGAAAATGCCAGTTACCAGTGTTTTCCCCCTCTCTCACAATGTTTTCAAACTATTTCTTCTTGTATTGTAAATTTGAAACTCGATTTTAAAATAAGGTTTTAACCAAGAGCAGCCTGACAGAGATACAATAAAAGTAAAAAGTTTGCACAATGACCATACAGGCTTCAACAGGACAGCCACAAGACCTTGACCTTTCCTTTGAAAGGAGTCAAGGTAACTAAATGGTAAAAAAGTTCAATCTTACTAGACTTTATGTGATGGAATCTGAGCACCTTCATCATCACTATCCGACAAGATTGATTCAGATTTCATTCTTTTCTTTGCACCTTTTGGTCTGAAAAATTACAAAAGAAAATGAATACAATTCAATAGCAACATCAATAAGGCTTTTTAACCATTTACCAGACAACAAAATTTTAGCCTTGTCCAAATTGAAAGCATTTGCAGACGACAGTTTCAATGTGGCTCAAATGGTGCAATTTTTCTTTGATAGGGTAGAAAACATTGTGGGAAAGGGAGAAAATGCTGGTTACCAGCATTTTCTCCCTTTCCCACTATGTTTTCAAAAGGCTTCTTTCTCAGGGTCGTTAAAAGAAGGAATTGTGCAGTAAAGGGGAAAACATGTAGATCATTCATATACCTTCAACCTTTCTACCAAACAATCCTGTATATTAACCATCCAAAGAAAATGGCTTTTCTAAAAACATCATGGAAAAAGGAGAAAATGCTGGTAACCAGCAAACTGAATGCAAACCTCCAAGGTTTTTTTTTTTTTTTTTTTTAACACTTGAACAGAGTATATAATATATGTGTGAGTGTGTTTTATGTTTAACAGTTCTTTGCAAAACTTCCTAATCACTGCAAAAACAAAATATGATGAGCCATGTTTAGTTTTTACCTTTTAAAACTGAATCATATCATGTTGTGAGCCACACCTAATAATCAGAGCTCCAGACAGGGGGAGTGATTTTGGTTTCAAAACTGAAAATATTAATCACTCTCCACTAAACCCTATGTTATGGGTCTCGATGAGACGATTCTAATGAGTACCCAAAACATAGAGTTTGGAAGATAAATAATGGATTTAGAATACTATCACTCCCTTTTATCTGGAGGTCTGCTTAATTCATAATTTTCAAATAGTTTTATCATGGACAAGCCTAAAATTTTACTGACTAGCACAGAGATAATAGCATGATAAAGCACTTTTTACACGGTGAGGAAACTACATAGACGGAGCCATTGGCTCTGTTAAGGAAATCTTGTGTGGGTTTTTCCAGTCACGTGTGGCGCCGTCAATATCGGCTGTTTCGGTGGACACGAAAACGTAAGTTTTCCATTTATTGTCAAAATTTGATTTTATACTGAACACTAGCGAGAAAAGGGGAATTGTATGAGGGGCCCATGACTTTCAACTTACTTCCTTGTCCGTAGGGAGTTCCAAGTCGGCGCGGTTTTGTCTGAAACACTTTTGCCGTGAGCCACGGCGAGGTAAACAAAGGTCATTTTCTATAATGACCACAGGCTTTCTATTGCTCTTTCTGCATAAATATTACTTATCTAAATGTTTACACCGTCCGAATGTATGAAGTGATTATCTAATCCTTCCCCACTCACGAAAAACAAAATTTGAATCAAAATAAAAACAAGAGGGCCATGATGGCCCTGTATCGCTCCACTGGCTTATAAATATAAACCACGAAGAAAAGTCTTCACTATATAAGCCCTTATAAAACTTTGACCTCATGGCTACAGTCTGACTAAATGGGGAATATTGTATTAGAAGAATAACATGCCAAATGTGGGAGTTCTTGGCCTTATGGCTGGTAACAAGATGGTTTCTGAACTTTTCACTCCATAAACCCATGTAAAACTTGTGATCCCTGGTGCAGGGCCAAACTTGATCCTAGAGCTGTAACTTGGGCCCTCTTTGTAACTGTCCACTAAATAATGCTATAATTATATGCAAAATTTGGTAGCCTAAGCCTTATGGCTATGTACACCAAGATTTAAAAGTTTTCCCTATGTAAGCCTATGTAAATCTTGTGAACCCCCCCCTCCAAGTATGAGGCCAAATTGACCCCAGGACTATACTTTGGACACTTTTGGTAGACTCCAACTAGATCAAGCTAAATGCCAAATTTGGTAGCTCTAGGCCTTATGGTTTCAGACAAGAAGATATATTTAAAAGTTTTCTCTATATAAGCCTATGTATAAAACTTGTGACCCCTGGGGAAGAGCCAATTTTGACCCCAGGGCTATAATTTCAAGAAACATGATAGAGGTCTACTACATAAAGCTACATGCCAAATTTGGTAGCCCTATGCCTTATGGTTTCAGACAAGAAGATTTTTAAAGTTTTCTCTATATAAGCCTATGTAAAACTTGTGACCCCTGGGGCAGAGCCAATTTTGACCTCAGGGCTATAATTTGAAGAAACTTGATAGAGGTCTACTACATAAAGCTACATGCCAAATTTGGTAGCCCTATGCCTTATGGTTTCAGACAAGAAGATTTTTAAAGATTTCCAATATTTTTCAGTTTTGTTGCCATGGCAACCAGAGTTTTTGAAGGAATCAAATTCTTTCAAGAAATTCTGAAGAGGACCATGTCAGGATCATTTCTGTGAAGTTTCGTGAAAATTGGATGGGTAGTTTCAGAGAAGAAGATGTTTGAAATAAAAGTTAACGGACGGACGGACGCACGACGGACACCGGGCCATGACATAAGCCCGCTGGCCTTCGGCCAGTGGAGCTAAAAATTGAGAAAAAATAAACAATGGCTCCGTCCATATCGGCCGGCTCTGTCTATATCGGCTGGCTCCGCTGTATGAGGGTGAGTTTTAGAAGCGACGTATATGCACAATTGAAACAAAAAACTCATACACACACTTCAGACATACCTGCAAAACTTTTACAAAGGTTATTCTCAAATATTGGTTTTATTCAGTTTTGCGTCCCCCAAGCTGTTAAACTGGTATTGAGACGAATGGATCGGTAAGTGGGAGGAAACGGGAGTACCCCGGGAGTATCCCGGGAAAAACACCCGACACACCCGCAAGCAGAACTTGGCTTGTCCACGTTGTCCGAGAGTGCCCTGTACCCACAGGGTGATATGGTCGAATGATCAAGAGCACTGAAGTCAACCACTTTAACCACTCAACCACGTGACCGCCCTTTTTGAAATGATAGATGGTTCGAGAAAAGCATCACCATTCCAAAAATAACTTTCAAAAAATCTAACCTTTGACTGGTAAACCCAATAGCGAAAAAAACCTATCGCTTCTAAAACTCGCCCTCATACAGCGGAGCCAGCCGATATAGACAGAGCCGGCCGATATGGACAGAGCCATTGTTTATTTTTTCTCAATTTTTTTTATTTTGATTCAAATTTTGTTTTTCGTGAGTGGGGAAGGATTAGATAATCAATTCATACATTCTGACGGTGTAAACATTTAGATAAGTAATTTTTATGCAGAAAGAGCAATAGAAAGCCTGTGGTCATTATAGAAAATAACCTTTGTTTACCTCACCGTGGCTCACGGCAAAAGTGTTTCAGACAAAACCGCGCCGACTTGGAACTCGCAACGGACAAGGAAGTAAGTTGAAAGTCATAGGTCCCTCATACAATTCCACTTTTCTCGCTAGTGTTCAGTATAAAATCAAATTTTGACAATAAATGGGAGACTTACGTTTTCGTGTCCACCGAAACAGCCGATATTGACGGCGCCGCACGTGACTGGAAAAACCCACACAAGATTTCCTTAACAGAGCCAATGGCTCCGTCTATGTAGTTTCCTCACCGTGTTTTAGAGTACATAGAGTACACAATGGGTAATGGAGTAATAAGTACCAACTTTTCATTTTCTGTCTCTGCGTCACTTGTTTCGAGCTGGATCTTCCTTCTTGGTGAGGCGCCTTTATCAGACTTCTTCTTCCTGCATCTTCTTTTCGCTGATGGCGTCTTTGGTAGCAAACAAATGTCATCCCTGGAAGTAGTTCAAAATTCAACCCTTTACCCCACAATCCTGGTTTTCACAAACCTGGTAAGAAAGGCTCTTGAAAACAATTTGGGAAAAGGAGAAATGCAGGTAACCAGCAATTTTTTTCCTTTTTTCTACAATAATTTCTACTTTCAAAGACAGTTCCTACTGTTTGAGCCACATCTAAAGCCTGCAAATGCTTTTGATTTTGACAAGTCAAAAATTTTGTTGTCTGGTAACGATTACCAAACTTTACCTAACAATTGCAAGTTTTCACGACCCTTAAGAAGGCTTTTGAAAACATTGTGGCAAGTGCATGTTTGGCCATAAAGGAACATCGCTGATAAAACATCAAAATTGTGATAGTTATTGCTCCAACAACCTTCTTATATTTTAAAATCGGCTTTTCCCCAGCGACCTCAGCCCACAAGCTCCATCAAGCATTTCTGTAAGGCTGTCTGAAGGACCACCGAAATACCGCCGAAACTAGCGGTCTGATGAATTACTGAAATATGAAGGTAGAGTCCCTGAATCAACATATTTTACTATTTCTAGAGGGTATTTCGGTGGACATTCTTCACAGCAGGCCTCAGTGGTATGTTGCTATTTTGTCATCGGGCTTTGTCATCAATATAATTAAAAGTTCTGTCAAAAAATCACAACTTCAGTTATCTGAATTGAATAATTAAAAAACAAAAAAAAAAAAGGGTGGTATTTCAGTGATTTGTCAGATCCCTGTAAGGCAACCATAGAAAGACGGCCCAACCCTGGATCCGATTTGTCATTCTAGTTCAGGCCGGCTTCCACACTTCACATTGATACATTGAATATGCTAAGATGATCAATGGACAGTGTAAAAGCCCCAAACACATGCAAAGGGCTCAGCCATACTTACTCTCTGAATGCTTTCTTTGCATTTTCCAGTATTTCTTCAAGCTGCGCAAACGCCTGGTCCTCTAGGGCTCGAAGTCGACTTGCTACAATTAGGTTAATTTCTCTAATTTCATTAAAAAAAATGTCACTGTCTTCTACGTCAACCATTTTGAAGTAACGTATTGGTTCAGCAAAACCTGTGAAAAGAAGCTCTAGGTCATACACAAATTTAGTGAAATCACTTATTAACCCTTTACCGAACAATGCTGACTTTTAATGACCCTGAAAAAGAAACCTTTTCCCACAATGTTTTCTACCCTATCCAAGAAAATTGCACGGTTTGAGCCACAATGTAATTGTCGTTTGCAAATGCTTTCAATCTGGACAAGGCAAAAATTTCGTTGTCTGGTAAAGGCTTAATTAGTTCCCCATAATCTGAAATGGCTTCCTGAATACCTGCTGGAAGACAATTTGCTAGAATATAAAATTTTCATAGTGGGCTTTGACTTCGATGTTCAAAGGATGAAATCTGAGTGGAGAATACCGTTGACTCAAAGGTTCACTCTGGTTATATTTTGATGGGTTTACAGTCAAAACGTCCCACAGTAAAAACGCCCCACAGTCAAAACGTCACCCATTTGGTTAAAACGTCCCCCTATTAAAAAAAATTGGTCAAAACGTCCCCCTCGGTTTTTTTTTTTGTTCTTATCAACTGCCGCTAAACGTAGAAGCTATTAATTCATTTGGTTAATTTTGATATAAGTGATAAAGAATAAAGTTGTTTCTCTGTTGAAACAGTTTTATTGAAATTAATCGCAATTATGATCAATCGGGTACACGTGAAAAGAAAAATGTGTTGATTAGTCGGAAATGAATAATGACGGTTAATTAAAAACAAAATTATATGGATCAATCATTTTTAGAAAGTTTTCCTTTTTGCCGCTACAGAAGGTTTTCAAAGACAAATTACATAATTATCTGCGTGTTTTCAAACTTTATCCGAATTTGAAAGTATATAAGATAAGTTTAACGGAATTTTGATTATTATCTGTTTTGAAGTTTTTCAGGTCAGTTGTTGATCTCACAAATACGATAAAATTGTGCCTTGTTAAGATTTCTGGATATTAATTTGGTGATTTTGTAACTGTGTGAAGTTTAAAGATAGATTATATTATTGTGGGAAGTTTCGTGATAGAGTGGAATGGAATACTTGTGTGTTGTGTGTGAGAGAGAAGTAAGAAAATGGCAGCATGCTCTGCAATGTACTTGTGAACGCTGGCAGCATCGCATATGCAATACTGTTACATTGATGTTTATTTCTTAGGAGATTATCCATATACATGCATTTAACATCTCAGAGATTCATGTTAACATAATAAAATTGTAAGCCCAAGTTTCAATGACTCTCTATGAGAAGGTCTTTTAACCCTTTACCAAATGACAAAATTTCAGACCGGTCTAAATTGAAAGCATTTGCACACAACAAAATAAATGTTAAGGAAAAATTGAAGTTTGTTTTGCAGAGGGCAGAAAACATTGTGGGAAAAGGAGAAAATGCTGTTTTCAAGGAGAAAATGTTGGTTACCAGCATTTTCTCCTTTTCCCTTAATGTGGTAAAGGGGTGTTCATTCCTGCCCATTTCTCTCTGAGGATCATTGTTTCGATGATGGTTTCTTGGGAAAGCAGCCAGTGGCTTTGAAAGAATGTTGTGTGGATTACTCGTAAAAGGAAATAAAGAAAAGTATGGATAGGTGCACTGGCCGCAACTATTTAACTGATACAAAGACAGAGTTTATCATTTGAGCTTCTTATGTCTTATAATGTGGTAAAGGGGTGTTCATTCCAGCCCATTTCTCTCCGAGGATCATTCGAAACACACAAAAAATTAGTGATAACATGACATACAGGGAGGCATTAGAGCATATTGAATAAACATTCATATACCTTAGTCTACAACACACATTCTGGATCCTACTTAGCTTACATTACACTTTCTTCATTCTACCAAGTGAAAACCAAAGAAATGCACAAGTGTTGTCTATTATTGAAATACACAGTTACGATATCTAATGATGATTTAAGTCATACTAATTAAGGTAACTGTCATAAAATGTACCGAAAATTGATGTTATGCTGCTTAAACTTGTAAGTTCTGCAGGATAACGGTTAAAAATCAATAATCTATCGTGAAGAACAAGATCTAAATATAAAACACTGACTGTACATGATCTGTACAATAATCAAACAAGATCAAAATAATAATATTAATGAAATAAACGGGACGTTTTAGGGGGGCATTTTAGGGGGACGTTTTAACCAATTTGGAATGGAAATGGGGACGTTTTAACCAAATGGGGTACGTTTTGACTGTGGGACGTTTTTACTGTGGGATGTTTTTACTGTGGGACGTTTTAACCGTATACCATTTAAATGATATTTTTCTCTGATGCAGCACTTTTTTTGTAATGTTTCTGGAGTTTTTAAAATATTTCCAGTCATTATCAACAGGTTATATGTGTCTTTAACGGTATGCAGTCACTTCGTACCATAACCATTTCGTACCATTTCGTTTATAACCATTTCGTACCATAGATTTACTATTTCGTACCATAAATTTACCATTTCGTACCATAGCGTTACCATTTCGTACCAGGGTAGAACCTTCTCATACTATGACCTAACATGTAATTTAATGTGACAAAAAGTGGTATTTAATATATTTACTTGGTATAGACCAATGCTTTGGACCTTATGTTATTTACGGGATATTATCATAAATCAATTTAAAGAATCAGTATTGAGAAGATAGGTGTTTGGTCTGTTTGTCTGTAATGCTTGTCGCAAGTTGGATAATCAGAATTAGGAACAAACTGATCACATTAAATTGAACAATTAATCAAAGAATTATAATTGTTTGGTTACCTTTGATTGTAAATTGTCTATTTCCTTTTTGTCTTCTTTTTTGTATGTTTGTTTATGGGTATGCTTTGAAATTAGGTTGGCCTTGTATGATGCCGCGACAGGGACAGGGTCAAACGTCAAGGTCAATATGACAATTTTTTTTTCTTGTAAATACATCATTTTGCACAATATTCATTTACTTAAATTACACACTTTACAAAAGCAGTTCGTATTTCAACGACTCTTGGAGAAACTGCTATGAAATCATCTTAGGAAAAGGAGATAATCAAAAAGTGTTATTGTGCATAACTTCTTGAATAAATATCTAACTTGAATAAATAGCGGTTTTTTGTCTTCTTCTTCTATCTTCATAGTGAAAGTTTTTCTTAGTCGGAACTTTGTCATAGGTCTCAAAAAAACATGGTACGAAATGGTATGACTATGGTACGAATTGGAAAAATTATGGTACGAAATGGCAAAATTATGGTAGGAAGTGACTGGTACGAAATGGTTATGGTACGAAACGTCCGTAATTCGTCTTTAACCTGCTTTTCAGCTATTAAAATGGATATGCATCAATAAATTATTTATCTTCACATTGAAAGTAATAAACTTAAGTACATACATCCTTACCTTTCTCTAACAAACACGTCTGGTTAATTTGCAAAGACTCGTTATTAATTTAGTTGATTGTGCAAGCTTATTCAGTTGAATTAAAAAAAAAAAAAAAAAAACTGCAGATTGGGTAGATTAGGACGATCATCGACCAATAGCGGGTACCTTCAGTCTGAAGGGTTGCTCCGATGTTATTTTGTGATTGGGTCTCCGCACCCCTTCATATCAGCCCTTCATTAAGGGCTTCTGCAAATTTAAAAATCTTACCGGTCATTTTTCAGTTGGCATAACGTGTCTTAAATCTGCTTGTCAGCTATGAAAATGGACATGAATCAGTAGATAAATGATTTAACTTCACATTTAAACCAAGCGTAGTGCAAAGTTGTCATCGATCTTTTTGTAATTTAACTTTTATTTGACATAAATACATCTGGTCAATTTGTAAACAAACACTCATTATAAATTCAGTTAACTGCGCATGCGCGATCATTTTTATTTGAAAAAATGATATCGTTTGATCGGCAATTTAAGTGATAATTATTATTCCTCGTAAAAGAAATGCATCCAGTATGTTTCAGTTTTTCTCTCTATGCCCAAGCTGATGAAACAGAAGCCGATAAATTGTGGAAAAAAGTATTTTACTGTACCGGAAATGTTTTCCGGGACATGCGCAGTAATGTAAAGACTAGTTTGATTTCCGTGGAAGTAGGTCAGTGGATATTTTCACTTCAAAACTATGGAATTGCGAGCACAGGTGAACGGCGAGCGACAGTGTAAATCCTGCATTGCACACTAATATACTGAAAGGTAAACAACTTGTCATGTATTTTCAATACCCCAGTCACGAATTCCATGCTGTTTACAAGTCATTTCAGTACCAATATTAACATCCATAGTACCAATGGATAGCGGAAACATTATTCTACAAGAAAATCATGTCGCAATTTGAGCCATTTCAAGGGTTTTATCTCTTGAAAATTTTCGCGATTCAATGCAATCAGATCTCTTCCGAGTTGGGTTGTTTGACAGTTTCGATATAGATATTTCTTAGCAACTTGAAATGGCTCAAATTGTGACATGATTTTCTTGTAGAATAATGTTTCCGCTATCGATTGGTACTGTGGATGTTAATATTGATTGTAAAATGACTTGTAAACAGCATGGAATTTGTGACAGGGGTATTGAAAATACATCACGAGTTGTTTACCTTTCAGTATATTAGTGTGCAATACAGGATTTACACTGTCCCTCGCCGTTCACCTGTGATTGCGAGGAGGTTACAGTTACATTTTTAATAATTTTGGCATTTTTGTAAAGATTAATCATTTGTCTAACGATCCATGCTCATATCATTGGCAGTCAACTATAATTTTGCCGCATAGAGCCATTAGACGAGATGCCGGTATGATCAACTTTCATTCCAGAATAGAACTATGAATGGCTGACGTGCGGGTGAGCGGAGAAACAGTCACAAAAATAACATAGGAGCGAACCTTCAGACTGGAGGTAAATAGCGGGTAGACTAAGTTTCACTCTTAAAAATCATCTCACAGAAGTAGGTCACCACGTTGTTTAAAAAAAAAATCATTTGATTCCTGATTTTTTCCAAGAGGAATTCGAGAACGTCATTGTGAAGCTCTCACAAAAAAAAAGGGAAAGGACGTTCGAACTGATATCCAAAGGTTTCAGTCATCAAACGTCTCTTAACTGATTCAAGACTTGAATTCATTACAATCTCAATCATAACACTTACTTGTTATTCATGTATTTAAATAGATCTTGGCCAGAAAAGAAAAACCTTACTTGTCTCACTGTTTACAAAATCAGAGGCCGAGTTCCCTCCGAGTAATTCGAATTTCATTGGTTGGTGAATAGTTAACCCTGTTACTTCCGGAGGTCAGGCTGGAAACCAGTCTGCTCACTCGTCATCAATTACTCTCGATGCTTCCTGCGTACTTAAAAACCTTTCTCGCCTCTGATCGCACTATTTCAATAGATAATCGACTGCAGTTGTTGAAATGCATTGTTACCTCTAAAAGTGAGAAAACTTCGGGTAATTCATCGTTTCCTTCTTATTATTCTTATAGTCATCACTGATGAATGTGTCTGCATTTTTTTTTGTAAAAAAATCATATCGGAAGCTGTTGCTATATCTCCCGCCATTTTATTTGCACCAATTACACTTGATACTTATGCCTTGGAAGGAAAATTATTTGACGAACATACCGTTGGTCAGATATAACTAAATACCGAAAATCTGGTTCAGACAACAAAATTTCTCGCGTGCAGACAGCATTTGGGGACAAAATTTCTCACGTCAGGACAGCATTTGGAGACAATAAGTTTGATGTGGCTCACATGATTGGATTTAGATTTTCGGAAAGGGAGAAAATTCTGGTTTTTCTCCTTTTCCCGAAATGTTTTCAAGTGCTTCTTTCTATAAGGTCGTTAGAATACAGCATAGTTTGACAAAGTGTTAAAGACCTATTCTACATGACAGAAAAATGTTGGAAAAGAAGATTCTGACTTGTCTGGCTGTTCTGCGATAGAGTAAGCAGTCAAATACCAGTTCTAGTAGCCTACGTCTGGAATTAACCGTTGAGCAGTGAACCAATGTCGTAAAAGAAATGAAATACGGATTTTAAAAAAAATGTACCCCTCTTTCTTTCTTTTTTTCTTTCTTTCTTTCTGAAACATTATTAAAAAAGATGGAAAGAAGAGACCTCACTCTTTCTTACACCTTTATTCATAGATCTATAAATGTAATCATTGTGATATGTTTAAACCCATACTTTGCATACGTATTCTATGATCCTACTGCTGGTCGACACTTTGCATTTCTCTATATAGTTAATTCTAGTCGTACCCATTTATAGCCTCACCGAATGCCAATGATACTCGTATTTCAGGACATGTTTAATCGTGATCTGTAACAACGTAAGTCTTATAACACAATAGTTTTTGGTCATTTTCTTCACTACTCATCATTACCGTTACGAAAATTACGTAACGGGAATGACTGGTAACGGAAATGATAAGACGAAATAAAATCCCACTTTTTGAGCCCCACGTCAAATATTTACACAATTTAAGCATACACATGTCATCATGCATCGTTTCTATATCAAGTATAGTACTGCAATAACATTTATACCAGACGATTGAAGAAAGAGAAAGTGAACGGAAATAATGGCGAGAGTAGTGGTAGGGGCAGCTAATCCAGACTAAGAAAGGGTACGGTAGACATAAATCTACATCCTGCGAAGTGTAATTCCTCTATTTGGACAATCTCCGAGCAGAGTTGTCGTTCGTTACTCTCACCATACATCTCTGCAACGGGCTAAATGACAAGAATCTTGTCAAACCGAGGAAAACATGTTTTGTTACTGTTTAACTGTTTCATGTGTAACATAATAAAGTAGACAAAGGAAATATGACTCCGGATACATTATAGATGCATTCAAACTGATGAATTTACCTGTATACAATGGGACTGTTTTTTCAAGCTTCTTTACTGATCAGAATCTTACGCCAATTGTAAAAAAATATGGCTGCACCCATGAATGATGACAATTTCAACAAAATTAAAAAACAAGTTATCGTCCTTTAAAAGACATTTAAGCTTTTCAGAAAATCCCTCTTTTTCACATTTCCTACCACTAAGTCTGATTGGCCGTATGCTGTTTGAACAGCACACAAAGTAATCGATTGGTCTTTCTTTCACCGGCGTTTGTGTCGCCATTTTTAGTTATGGTCATGTGACGAAAATATCACGTGATGACGGACTACTTTCTGAGCCAACTACAGAGGTGAATGGGAATGATCCGTAGTGCAAGAGAGTGCTATTTGGATTGACTCCGCCTCGTTAAAAGTTCGCGCCCAGATGACATGGATGACGTAAACTATTAACTAGTAGTTGTGGCATTCAATAATGGGCCGCTGTATACGTATTTTTTTCGTCCGCAACGGTGATACGAAGCATGGACCGAGTTTTGAAGTGTCTTGTGGCACTTTCTTTGTTTGATAATGTGTATACCGACGCCAGTAAAAATAAATATTTTGAATGTCTTTAAAGTTGAATAACTGAAAACTATTTACAATTTAACAGGTGAAGCTCGATGATAAATATTTGAAACAAATTCTCTATAAAGAGGGACAATCATTTCGGAGCGGTCAGGCTCAAGTCCGGAAATATCGAACCTACTTTTTCTTTTGTTTTCTTGTACAAATATTTATCTTAATCATGCATGGTGAAGCCAAGATACATGCATAGATTTTTTAGTAACTAAAAACTGCGATAGCTCATTAACAAAAATGATTTAAAAGCTGGGGACAGCGGTTGCACACACAATATATATATATATATATATATATATATATAATGACTGTTTGTTAATCCCTGATATTTGCTCTATTATTACACTTTCTCTGTGGGGCACGGTGAACAGTGACGAAGACCCAGTTTACTCGGTGCAATGTTGTTCCATCTACATATTACCATTTTTATTTCAAATGTTTAGCTGAACCAATACATTCATGTCTGTCAGTCATCCATAAATCAGGTTGGTGACAAACAGGGTTAGTCTGGATTACCTGCCCCTACCACTACGTTATAGGGTTTTGAAGTACGGCGGGGTACCATACTAAAACAGGGTTAGCTCTCTTTGTGTGTGTGTGTGTTTGTGTGTGTGCAGATCATGTGAAGGTAACACTTGCCCTTGTTTAAATAACAAGAGTAACAACTCCGAGCGAAGTGAACACCTAAAAAGAGAACCAAGGATCACTTCTCAGGTTTAAGTGGAATTTTGTATTGATGTGTGTAACCTTCTCGTTTCTTGTTAACATTAATGGTATTTATGATGCAGATCTATAAATGTTTTAAAGTTCTTTACCGGTCAGTTGTTGTAAATAACATTTCGATGTGGAAAGGATACTTTCGAAACTTAGTAAGGGAGACTATTGCCTCGGAGGAATGAAGACCGCTAAGGGTACAATTTCATATGTAAGAAAGCGTACACTGTAGATAAAGATCGAACTTTCACCTGGACATTTAAAGTGTTGTCTGATCCAGTCTTTGCAGTTACATATTTTCCTTGGTTATCCTCGATGAAACAGCTTAGTACTTGCAACATCTTGGTTTCTTTAAATTGTTCATTTTATTTCGCTGGTAGTGAAATGGTTATGCTTTATTACAAGCGTTAGCATTGCAAAACGTAAAAGTTTGCAATAAAGATCTATTCAGTTTTAATAAAAATATACACATGGAATGCAGGTACGACTGTTGATAAATCCTATAACTTTAACTCAATAAACCTTTCATTAACAGTTTATATTATTGTTCATTTTTGCGAATTCTGTACATGTTTAAAACACGAACTGTGAAGAGATAATATAAACGTTATCGAGTTGGGTTTATAAATTATCTCGTCATGGTACGTGATTTTAAACCTGTTATCCCAAACATGAACAATAATATAAACTGAAAATGAAAAATTTATCGAGTGAGAGCTATACCCCATGGTAGGCCTACATGCATACGATATAGCGGAGTTAACAGAGCATGTACAATATAGTACATGCCTGAAACTCATAGACGGCGTGCGATAATGAACCCTTTTCCAAACAGTCACATGTTTTAAATTGCGATCATGCGAATGAGGGCTGTTAAAGACACTGCGAGAATGAAGATTCTTTCCTTTTTCCAAAGTGTTACATGTATGCCATTGTAAAGTCAAACACCATCATTTGAGCTATGTTTAATTTGTCGTCTGCAAATTCTTTCCCTCTGGATGAGTTAAATTTAGGTCGCCTGGTAATGAGGGAACTTAGGCAGTTTCTTTTTTTTTTTTAAACTCTGGGGCATTTCCTAAGTGGATAGCAACTGAGGTTCAAACACTATGGTCATGTGCAGATATTCGTTCATGCGCCGGGAGGGTCATTCGACAAATCTCGGGTGATCCGTTGATTGACTCCCTCGGCTGTATCACGTAGATTGATGTACGGTTCATTTATTCGCCGGAAATCACCGCTTAACCGTTCTTTGAATTGTAAGGCTCCTCTTAAAAAAGAAAACACGTGTCTCGAAATATTTTTAAATGCATGTACACTTCCGTTGACAAACAGCTTATACATTAAAATTTTAACCTACTCTAGCAATTCCGTTGCTAATTTCATATGGAAGGGGATATCCGCCAATTCAATCATTATTCATGATGAGACTTTCATTATTTCTGATGAAATTTTCAACTATGTTTTACAATTTTAACGTTGACTTGCAATTACGTTTTGCCTATTATATTGTCTATGTTGACATTTAAATTACCTTTTTTGTTACTTCATTTTACAACAAACTATTTTTGATCTAATTCTATCATTTTTAATTCTTCATTTAACCCTTCCTAATATATTTGAGACATTTAATTTCATATCGACATTCTTAACACAACGAAAAAGATCGAAGTTTAAATTATAAATTATCAACCAAAAGAGTTTTACTAAAAATCATTTCAAAAGTTTCAATTTCCAATTTATAATGACAACAAGACCAAGTAAAAAGACAAACGACGAAATTGAATTCTTCTTTGCGCTGAAATTTGGCCCTTCTAAAATATGGGAGGTAACTCTTAAAAAAACGACTGCTCCCCTGAACGGTGCTAGGCTTTATTTTTCCCAAGGAAACAAGTCCGCCTGTAAGCAGATGCGTAGTATAAAGGTCCGTGGTGGTATGAATCACTTTGACAGAGAAGTAAAATACCGGCAGGCGTGTAGGTTTTTCGGCCAGCAGGGTCGCAATTTTTTGCGACTTGCGCCACTTTCAAATACTTAAATCTAAGACCATACTTAAGTTAGCCCACTTTCAATTAGTGGGTTATGATCAGTATAGCTGGAAGTTTGTGTGTGCCAAATTTGAAGCAATTAAATTTGACAGTTACCTCCCATTGACCGGGTCGCACCTCGGACGTTGGGTTTGAAAAACATTTTTTTTTGGGGGGGGGAAGTCGAAACCCATCAAATTGGGTATCAAAATGTTCGTCTTGATCCCCTGAGTCTACCTATGTCAAAGAGGAAGAGACTGGTGCATATATGAGCAGTCTGCACTATCCAGAAGGATTATAAAAGAAAGAAAAATAATTAAAGACAGACTGTCTGTAGGTGCAGTCTGATCTTGGGGTTCACTTTCATTCAGTAAAGAGTGGAGTATAAGGTCCGACTACATGTATGTGCAGTCTCATCTTAGGCTGCACTCTCCACAAACACCGTAAGAAAAATGTTGACAGATATTGAAGGTTCGAGCTTTAGAACAAGACTGATGTATGTGCAGTCTGATCTTGGGCTGCACTTTCATTCAGTAAAGAGTGGAGTGTAAGGTCGGACTGCATGTACGTGCAGTCTGATCTTAAGCTGCACTCTCCACAAACACCATAAGAAAAATGTTGAAAAGATATTGAATGTTGGAGCTTTAGAACAAGACTGCATGTATCTGCAGTCTGATCTTGGGCTGCACTCCCATTCAGTAAAGAGTGGAGTATAAGATCAGACTGCATGTTTTTGCATTTTGCTCTAAGGCTGCAATTTTCAGTGTCATGAAGTGAACAAAATGTTGAAAAGGTTTGTCCTTTGAAAGAGGATGGGTAACCGTAGAAGAGACTAAGATCAGACTGCATATAAGAGCAGTCTGATCTTGACCTGCACTATGTACAAAGATCATGAAGGAAAGAAAAATAAGTAAAGACAGACTGACTAAGTGGGGCTGCACTTTCATACAGTAAAGAGTGGAGTATCAGGTCAGAATGCATGAATATGCAGTCTGATCTTAGGCTGCACTCTCCACAAACAGCATCAGAAAAATGTTGTAAAGATATATTGAAGAGTGGAACTTTAGAATAGACTGCATGTATGTCCAGTCTGATCTTTGGCTGCATTATTTTTCAGTTAAGAGTGGAGGTTAAGATCAGCCTGCATGTTTGTGCAGTCTGATCTTCAACTTCAGTCTTCAATAACATGAAGGGAACCAAATGTTGAAAAGATTTGTCCTTTGAAAGGATATGGTCCTTTGAAAGAAGATGGGAAGCTGTAGAAGAGAGTGTAGGTTAAGATCAGCATATATGAGCAGTCTGATCTTGGCCCACACTATCTGCCCTCTATTCCTCTAAGTATATTGCTGGAATGGGTCTAAAATTTGTCGTTCCATTCTGACCTTGGGCTGAACTATCAACATTCTCAATCAGTTAGGACTGGAGGTTAAGATCAGCCTGCATTTTTGTGCAGTCTGATCTCAGACTGCACTCTTCAATAACATACAGAGAACCAAATCTTGACAAGATTTGTCCTTTCAAAGAAGATGGGTTAGGGTTAGGAGAGACTGCAGATTAAGATCAGACTACATATATGAGCAGTCTGATCTTGGGCTGCACTGTCTACAAAGATAATGAACGAAAGAAAACTAAGTAAAGACAGACTGCTTGTAGGTGCAGTCTGATCTTCGGCTGTATTCTCATACAGTAAGGAGAGGAGGTGAAGATCAGCCTGCCTGTTTGTGCAGTCTGATCTTAGGCTGCACTCTACGCAAACACCATTAGAAAAATGTTGGAGACATATCAATAAATAAAAGACCAAAGACACAACTTCGTCTTTTTAGGCAATGACTTTACTCTCCAAACGGAAGAAGAAATGTGTTGGCTATGGGTTTATATTGTCCTTTTAAAAAAGGTATCCGGTAGATTTAAGCCCCACCCAAAAGGAGGGATTTTGTTCGCAAAGATCAAAGACACAACTTCGTCTTTTTAGGCAATGACTTTACGCTCCAAACGGAAAAAGAAATGTGTTGGCTATGGGTTTATATTGTCCTTTTAAAAAAGGTATCCGGTAGATTTAAGCCCCATCCAAAAGGAGGGATTTTGTTCGCTACCCTCTATTCTTCTAAGTATATTGCTGGAATGGTTTAAAATTTGTTGTTCGAGTCTGATCTTGGGCTGCACTGTCTGCATTCTCATTAAGTGAAGAGTGGAGGTTAAGATCAGCCTGCATGTTTGTGCAGTCTGATCTTAGACTTCAGTCTTCAATAACATTAAGAAAACCAGTATGTTGAAAAGATTTGTCCTTTGAAAGAAGACGGGTTAGGGTCAGGATGGAGTGCAGATTAAGATCAGACTGCATATATGAGCAGTCTGATCTTGGGCAACACTATCTACCCTCTATTCTTCTGAGTATATTGCTGGAATGGTCTACAATTTGTCATACCAGTTAGATCTTGGGCTGCACTGTCAGCATTCTCATTCAGTTAAGAGTGGAGGTTAAGATCAGCCTGCATGTTTGTGCAGTCTGATCTTACATTGCAAGAATAAAAAGAAAATAAAAACTATTAAACAGCCTTTATTTGCTGAAAATTAACATTCTCTTCATAACTTTTTACCAGATGAACCCTTTACCACAGTCACGACTTTTAACAACCCTGAGAGAGAAGCCTTTTGAAAACATTGTGGGAAAAGGAGAAAATGCTGGTAACCAGCTGCTAGTAACCAGCATTTTCTCCTTTTCCCACAATGTTTTGTACCCTTCCTAAAACACATTTTAATTTTTCAGTCACATTTATTTCGTGGTCTACAAAATTCTTTGAATTTGGACCAGTCTAAAATTATGTTGTTTGGTAAAGAGTTAAACATTAACATTTGAAAATCAGACATTTTAGATTTTTTTTCTTTAACATCAGACATATTAGACTTGTTTCTTTCTTTGAAAGCATTGTGGAAAAAGGAGGAAATGCCCTGTTCTACCCTTCTCAAACTTTTAATGACCCTGAGAGAGAAGCCTTTTGAAAACATTGAGGGAAAAGGACAAAATGCTGGTAACCAGCTGCTGGTAACCAGCATTTTTTCCTTTTACCACAGTGTTTTCTACCCTTCTCAAACTTTTAATTACCCTGAGAGGGAAGCCTTTAGAAAACACTGTGGGAAAATAAGAAAATGCTGGTAACCAGCTGCTGGTAAACAGCATTTTCTCCTTTTCCCACAATATTTTGTACCCTTCTCTAAACACATTTTAAATTTTCAGTCAGTTGTGGTCTACAAATGCTTTGAATTTGGACCAGTCTAAAATTATGTTGTTTGGTAATGAGTTAAACATTAACATTTGAAAATCAGACAATTTAGATTTTTAACTTCAGACATATTAGACATGTTTCTTTCTTTGAAAGCATTGTGGGAAAAGGAGAAAATGCTGGTGACCAGCATTTTCTCCTTTTCCCACAATGTGTTCTACCCTTCTCATACTTTTAATGACCCTGAGAGAGAAGCCTTTTGAAAACACGGTGGGAAAAGGAGAAAATGCTGGTAACCAGCTGCAGGTTGCCAGCATTTTCTCCTTTTCCCACCACGTTTTCTACCCTTCTCAAACTTTTAATTACCCTGAGAGAGAGGCCTATTGAAAACATGTTTCTTTCTTTGAAAGCATTGTGGGAAAAGGAGAAAATGCTGGTGACCAGCATTTTCTCCTTTTCCCACAATGTGTTCTACCCTTCTCATACTTTTAATGACCCTGAGAGAGAAGCCTTTTGAAAACACGGTGGGAAAAGGAGAAAATGCTGGTAACCAGCTGCTGGTAACCAGCATTTTCTCCTTTTCCCTAAATGTTTTGTACCCTTCTCAAAACACATTTTAAATTTTCAGTCTTTGACTATCAGACATATAAGACTTGTTAGGGTTTTTCTTTGACTATCAGACATTTTAGATTTTTTTTTTAATAGACTGACATTTTAGATTTTTTTTTTTAATAGACTATCAGAAATTTTAGTGTTTTTTCTCAAGCACACATTTTAGAGTCTTGTTTTGACTATCACACATTTTAGAGTCTTGTGTTGACTAGTAGTTTATCACACACTTTAGAGTCTTGTTTTGACTAGTAGTTTATCACACATTTTATAGTCTTGTTTTGACTAGAAGTTTCTTGTGTGTTTTTTTTTTTCTGTCGTTCAGTCATAGGCCACTGTCTTGAGCGTCAGTCTTTTAGTCTGTCTGTGTTGGTCTGTTTGAATATTTTATTAAGTTCCTAATTTTGTCCACAATCTGTTTTGCAGTCAGCTGTCCATAACGCGTCGGTCGTTTAGTCATAAGGTTCTCCATTGTTGGTGGTTCTCCTGTCCTAATGTAAATGTCAAAGTCCTGTCTAATAATGTCAGTCATATCCTGGGTCATAAAGTGTAGTTTTCTCTGCCTCATCTGCTCGAGCACCTCATCCTGCTGAGCCTGGACCCTAGCCTGTTCCTGCCTCCTGAACTCATACTCATCCATTTCCCTTCTAAACTGAACTTGTTCCTCTGATGGTCTAGGGTCCAGGCTCTGCAGGAGGGGTGAGAGAGATGGGGTCGAGACCGCCAAACCATCACGTTCGTCCGTCGTCAGGGATGCGTCAAACTGGTTTGCAATCAGGGCAAGCACCAGTGTCAGGAAGTTCATCTGCTTGTTGGAGGCCCCCAAGTCAATCAAGTTTGACACCATGCTAACTACGTCCATTCCATATTTCTTTTCAACGCCAGTCCTGAGGGCCTACGACAAGTAGAAGGCTTCCGTCATCATCTTATGTTTTCTGTCAGTCTCGTCTGCCTGGTCCCGTCTCAGTATCCGAGACTGGTCCAGGTCAGTCACAAAGGTCAAAACTGTCTTATAAAAGTCCGTCCTCTTCTCAGGTAATTCTAGTCTTGAGAGCAACCTTTGCCTCAGTCCGGAATTGTCACTGAAATTAGAACCGTCCGTCACATTCATCTTCGTGGAAGTCTGATTTGGGCCTGGGGTCTCGTACATCACAGTCCGGTTTGAGGAAGTGTCACTGTGAGACGGGCTCGTCGGGGTCAGGTCAGTCACAGTCAGGCTCCACGGGTTCTTGTCAGTGTCTGTTGCCGTCCTTAAGACCTTCTGTCCGCCCCGTAGAAGTCCTGTATTTTCGTTACAGTCCGGATGGAGGTCCCAATCTTGTCTATTAGTCTGTAGTGTGCGTCAGCCGTCGTCCGTCTATGGCAGAGTAGTTCTGCCAGGTCGTCGGCGATCAGGGGGTCCTGCTGTTGCATGTCAGTCGTCAGTCCTTTCCTGTTGATGGTACAGGAAAACCGTCCGTACTTAGAGCATCCGCTAGCAGTCCATGCTTGATTTAGACATCGGTTGACCAATGAACAGCTAGCAAATGCTCTCCCCCTGTTCGTAAACCGTCTGTCAGTGTCCGGGTGTAGCTGTGTCTGAAGGTCCTCAAGTCGTTGGTACAAGGCCTCAGACACTGTGACCGCCTCAGAGCCCGCGGTAGCTGAGGTCTTGTGCATTGTAACCAGGATGCAGAAGAACGTCCTGTCATCTTTCGTCTCTTCCATCGCGTCTTCTAAGGCTGTCAGCGTCATGTTGGTAACGACGGACGGCCTGCATCCGTTTGTCATATTGACCTCCATCACCAGCCAGTCCGTCAGACGGTCAAGGTGGTCATGTCTGTCCTTGTCCGTCATCGTCGTCTAGTCGGCCGAGGTAATGTCATCGTAGTAGTCCGAAGTCCAGTATGTCCGTCTGGCTTCGGGCGACGGAAGTGATGCCAAATCCCTTGCTGCCACTTCTGCCTTCCGTTCCGCTGCCCTTTTCCTGAGGGACCGGCTGAAGACCTGGATGGTGAGGCAGGTCCAGTTCCACCAACCCTGAATGCCTACCACCTCTAAGAAATCCAGAAACTTTAGGGGGATGTGAGGTGGGACTTCAAAGTTCCCACAACCATCACATCCCTCTGCCTCCCCATCCAGGCCGAGACCGGTCCTTGCAGGAATGCGTCCAGTCCGTCCATGCCCGTTTCTGTCTCGTCTGTCGTATGTGGTCGGCTGCATTTGCAGCTGTAATGGCTAACCCCACGTTCGAGGTTAGCCAATGTCTGAATCTTCATGTATTCTCCTGAAAGGGAAGAAATAGTAGTTAGCCGATAAAGTCAATGCAACAGGACGCAATCCTGGCTCATGTTAGAAAGCCGCCAGCGGCTTGGAATGAATATTGTGCAGAGCACTGGTAAAAAGAAAATCCAGGACAGCATGGATAGTTGCACTGGTTGCCAGGGCCTAACTGAAATATTGTTGAAAACGGCTGGTAGGGAAGCCACCAGCGGCTTGGAAAGAAGAATGTGCTGAGTACTGGTATAAGAAAATCCCGCAGAGGATGAATAGGTGCACTGGTCGCCAGGACATAACTGAAATAGTGTTGAAAATAGCAGGTGTGCAACCCGGCAGCAGCTTGGAAAGAATATTGTGCGGAGTACTGCTAAAAAGAAAATCCAGGAGAGCACTGGTCGCTGGGGCATAACTGAAATAGTGTTGAAATCCCTTGCTGCCACTTCTGCGGGTAGGGAAGCCGCCAGCTGCTTGGAAAAAATAGTGTGCGGAGTACTGCTAAAAGGAAATCCAGGAGAGCATGGATAGGTGCACTGGTGGTCAAAAAGGGAAAAATTAGAGGAGTAGGAAACAGGTTTTCAGGCTGTCAGACTATTAATAACTGCTATATATTTTAATACTTTTTGTACTGGCATTTAACCAGTTCTCGCCAAGTACCAGTTCTCGCCAATTTATGTCTTACACAGCTTTACAAAGGTCCATTTTCTGTAGTCTAAGGTGCAAATCCCTATTTTTGCTTCTCTGAGTATGTGCAGGCTTTGCCCCATTCCTACATGCAATAAACTAGGTGTTGCTACGCCGTGTTTTCTAAGTCTATTCCAGTCTTTTCCGGTCCATTCATGTCTATTCCGGTAATACACCGGTCTATGCTTGATCCGGTGAATTTTAAGTACCGGTAAAAAAATGCATTTTTTCAACGGGTTAATTCTGTATACAAGTAACGAAATTGTAGAAAATGGAATACAGCTGAAATTTCTTTTTTCCCCTTTTCTCTTCACACATAAAAAAATAAACAGATGAGCAACATTCATGTGATAAATGCGGTCGCCTACGGCGGTAGCTCAGTCAGTGGTACATCGCTCACTCCGTAATACCCGTGTTCGAATCACAAACCTGTCCCACCTCTCCCAAGTTGATTCAACACTAAATCAATGAGAGATAATGTTATTTATACATACCTGTCCAATGCTTGGTAGGTATGGATAGTTATCATCAGGGCCTGCCATATCTAAGGTTCCAGAAGTCTGAGTAAAGTAGCGCAGCACCGTTAGCCCACAGGTGAAAGGCGACGACAAAGTAAATCCTATATTACACACTAATCTTAGTGTGTAATACAGGATTTACACTGTCGCTCGCCGTTCACCTGTGCGTTAGCCTTGAGGGAGGATTTAGTTTCTCAGTGGCGACCCCTGTCGTAATAATGAGATGTGGTTCCCTGCTTCATATTATCCTTATTTGCATTATGCTTATTTAGATTGTGCTTATTTGTATTACACTTGTTATCTTGTATTGTTGAAGTAACTGTTGTTAAAATAATTACAGTGTTGATATGAAATTAAATGTCTCAAATATTATTAGGAAGGTTGAATGAATAATTAAATATGATGGAATTAGATAGAATAGTTGATTGTAAATTGAAGTAACAAAAAAAGTAATTCAAATGTCAACATAAACAATTAAATAGGCAAGACGTAATTGTAAGTCAACGTTAAAATTGTAAAACATAGTTGAAAATTTCATCAGGAATAACGAAAGTCTCATCATGAATAGTGAGTGAACTGGCGGATATCCCCTTCCATAATTTCACCGACAAACAGATAGATGTGAATAACTTCACCGTGTTTGTTGATATCGTTGCTAATCAATTTTTATGGGCGTTGCCATGTTTAAGATTAAGTGACAGACTTTACTTCAAAATGGAAACCCACGACGAGGTTAGATCTAGATACGGAATCGACCGAGTTGTGACGAGTGCCGGGAGGGTATCACTCATTATCTTCCGCATTTCAAATACATAACCTATCTGACGTTGGCATTCTGGGTACGGAACCGGACTACTTCTCAAGGAGGCAATCAATGCAACGAATTGCAAAGTAAAATATACGTTTACTCACTAAAACCTACCTTGTACGATTCATCCAGCCATGGTTAGCTAGTTTTTTTTAAACTATGCACCAGCCATTTATAAGCATAGCCCTAATTAGCTCGGGAAAAATTTTGTCGTATAAGAAATTTGTAGCGAAAAACTGGCTTGATTTTTTATCACAGACGCATTATTTATTGCCATTTTTTCCGCCTGCTTTTTTTTTAGCGGCGATTCACGCACAGGACTGTCCCGTACAGGACTGTGATGCGTCATAGCAGGCAGGTCAAATCTTTGAAGAATATTGACATACGCAGACAACGGGCTATCACTTCCAAATTCGAAAACGAAACAAAATTCTACGAATTCTAATTTTAGATCCTTGAAAATTGCCAAAAGTACACGTACAAGGGGGGGGGGGGGGGGGAAGATAAGGTAAAAACCGCATACCGATAGTCTCCACAGTGTAGGATCGGAAGTGTATAGTGTTTGAGATTGTATGTGTCTTGGGATTCTGTAGAGTAGCGTATGTCACTTGAGTCTAAAAAAATACGTGTACACGGTAAGTTTTTTTTTTCTTTTCGTTTATTTTGAAAGTTAATTTAAAATCTTCTCATTCATTTGTACTTTGATATACATAGCACACACCAGGCACATGATCGTGTAATGTGTAACCTCCATAGAGCAATGGGAGTGTCTTGATCATCTTGATGTGCCAAAATTGAAATGATTTTTGACCTCAAAAAATACCAGCTTTATCGTAATAGCGCACACGAGAGTGTTCTTTTCCGATAAAAAGGTCTATCCATGTATACGCATTCTCTTATTATCATCGAGTTCCAAGATATGACTTCAAAAGCGATCAAAATATCGAAATTTTTCAATGCTTACTAACTAACTTTTGTACAGTAACTTGGAGAAGCAGCTATTTTAGATTTGTACAGTCACCAGAGATGACTTTGTACTGTAACTTGAATCGGGTTTCAAACTTATTTCTTCTTATAAAAGGAATTTAGCCACTTTACAACAAAATCTTGTTTGCATTGACCCATTGTGTTGACCCACATGATGGACACAGAGAAATGTTTTCTTGCATTTCTGTTGTGTCCTCTGGCTGAAAATGGATCATCTTCCGGTGGTGGGTCCTCATACAAAGAAACAGATAAACCAGTGTACCAATTGCAAATTAAATTAAGTACTAATGTATACTTATTGACTGCTTATAATGTTTATTAGGATATTATTTGAAGTTTGTATACGTCGATGATAACAAAGCCTTTTGTATTAAGAATTCCCCATGATCACAAACATCGGACTCAGCCAACTGTTGACTGGAATCAGAGGTTTGGCCTCCTTTTTTGTGTGGTGATATTTAGTGTTGATTTTGAGCATCCATGATAAAATAAAAAGAATTGAAAAAATAAATACTTCCCTTTCTTGAGTTTATACTACTGAAAGTCCCTAATAAAAGCGTTCACGATAGTTTTTAGTGCGCAAATTTCTGCGCATAATGTTCTCAATCGCTATACGCTTCTTTGCAAGAAAATACTAAAATAATTATAAGGATTCTAAAGGGAAGTTCACTACATCTAGGAAATAAAGTGGACTGAAGCACATTTACACTGTCAATAAACGTCGTTCTTCTTCAGCAGACCGCGAAAAAGTTACGGAGTGGCCTACTTTCACTTTTCGGATACGATTATTTCGGATACTATAGATACGTCTTTAATTCCTTGAAGATCAGTCGGCGGATTGTTGAACTTCATCACGTCGCAGTAAATATTAGCACATGTGTTATAATGATAACATGGACTTATGGAATTAGATTGACATCTTTTTTTTTTCAGTTTGAGATATCATGATGCAGTATGAGTCATGATTTTGACTGCAAATTCACTCTTACACAATTTTGATTTCCATACCTCTGAAGCTGTGCGGCGAAAGTTCCTCATCTTTTCACAGTTTGTTTGTTTGTATTGCAGTTAATACCATTTTAACAGCTTAGGTCATATCACGCCGGTCAGTGCACCTACGCATGTGTTTCCTGGCTTTCTCACACCAGTACTGACACAACTTTCTTTGCAAGCCACTAACTACTTTTCTCACATGCATCAGAGGTGAGAGGCAAAAAATCTGTGGAAAGAAAGTTTGCTTCAACCGGGTATCGAACCCACGACCACCAGGTCACGAGTCAGATACGCTTACCACTGAGCTACCCGGGCGGGCACATTTTTTCCCAAAGAAAAAGATTCACATGGTATCATGATATAAGTTTCATGGAAATCTAATATAGAGTTTTCTTAATTTTTATTAAGAACAACCTTTTTTCACTTTTGGCCGAATTTACCTCATTATTAGACAAAAATGTTATTTACTTCTTTGTTATTTAGTTCTTTGAATTGGATTCTATTTTATTTCATTTTTTTTTTTTTTTTTTTTTCCATTAGATATTTATGTGGCATAAGCTCACTTAATTAAAGGGTTTATGTTAGTGTCATAGGTCATAAAACAATTGAACTTTCTGCTGATTTTGATTGACCGGTCCTAACAGCCAATCAAAACGCAGTATAGCGCGACATGTAAACACACGGGTCAGACAAAGTGATAGACTTTACTATTGACAATGTTATTGTTTTCTCTTTGTTTAAACCACAGTTCTAAGACTGGATTATGCAATAATTATTTCAAGATGGATTAAAGTTACACGTAAGAATCATGTGTTAAGGTAATTGTTAAATTATATACCTTGAAAGGAAAACTAAATTTATCCATTCAAAAAAACTAGATCTACATAAAATGTAGCTGGTAGATTTAACCAGGATTCCGAAAAAACAGCCACTCTAGCAAACAGTAGAAAAGCAGTTTTTTTCCCCAGTCATTCAGGAAAGAAAGAACGGTTATGCCATACTGTTTTGTTAAACTACCTGTATTGAAATCTAACTTTCACATTCCAAACCAGTACTCCTAGACAGCCGTAATCGTTACATACGAAACGAGCGGCAGGAAGAATGATATTTTGTTGACAGCCACTCGTCACCCTGTTTCAAAAATAAGTTGACATTGCGAACGTCATCATATGATTCATGTTGTAATACTTTAGAGAGCATTCATATTTTATTCTTGTTTCATAAACCCGATTGCATGTGACTGTTAATGTCACTTTTGCCTGGTTCGAACGATTGTTTGTTTTCTCAACGATTGTCGCATGGCTGATAAGTGCACGTCCATTCCAAATCAGTATAGGTATAATCCTTACAATTACCCAAGTGACCAAATATACCCCTAATTAAAAAGGTTTTTACATTATACATCTGTTAAAAATACGACAAATCACCTAATTGATAACTTACCACAAACTTCTTGATTTTCACTCAAACAGGTGTTAGAGGTGTTAATT
Source organism: Tridacna gigas (assembly GCA_945859785.2). Classification (NCBI taxonomy): domain Eukaryota; kingdom Metazoa; phylum Mollusca; class Bivalvia; order Cardiida; family Cardiidae; genus Tridacna; species Tridacna gigas. The sequence continues at coordinate 75,405,252 of OX244031.2, read as the reverse complement.
ACATCTTTAACAGACAACAAAACATTAGATTCGTCTGTTTTGAAAACATTTGCTGTCGACAAATTAAAAGTTGTTCCAATGATGAGATTTGTCTTTGAAAGGGTAGAAACCATCTAAGGAAAAAGAGAAAGTTTTCAAAAGTTTCCCTCTTCAAGGTCGTTAAAGTACGGGTTTGTGTGGTAAAGGGTTAAACTGTAAATCCTTTTCTCATATTGTTAAAGTATCTTAAAAACCTATGGCGCCATTATAAGTTATGGATAATGCCGACAACAATCTACTCATAATGTACTTTTAGTTTAAATGCTGTAACCAAACATGGAATTACGAACATATTTGCACTATTTTCATTTTTCGATTTCTCATAAATATGACAGTATTCAAAGTAATTTTTCTTATTACTTTGCCGATTTAGTCCGAACTGAAAAGAACGTCGGGAAAAAAAAGCTTTGGATGCTTTAATTATAGCGAAACACAGGCTAGAATAAAACCGAAAAAAATCTCTCTTTCTCTATGTATTAGACGCCATTTTCTGGTTTGTTTGTCCGGCGTAACGATGGAATTATCGCGTTACTAAGGTGGGCGTGCCAAATTCGCGTTTACAGAAAGGTAAATTAATTTTGAATGATCTGAGTCAACCACTGGTGCAATATTTTTTCTTCCTAAAATGCTTGGGCTGCAATGAATAGCCAAGTTCTATTGCAGCTGTGCTGCTGTCATCTGCTATTGTCAAATTTCCGTTTTCATTCTTCATAATAAAAGATAAGTTTTTCAAGTCACTGTACAAAATAAAATATCAAAGATCCCAAGCGACTGTACAACCGCTTATCAAGTGACTGTACATATATGTCTTTTCTCAACGCGTCATTTTTAACGTATGATTGGGAAGATTGTAGTCGACTTTGTTGCCAAACCTTGACATGTTTTCGCAAAAATATGAGTAAAGAAAATGTTTATACATTTCCGGTCAGAAAACAGGTTTTTACGACTTAGTAATCGAGTAAAAACGGCATTGTTTTGGGACAAAATCATCTGTATTTTTAGCAAGGTCAAATGATCAAGGCATCGCCATTGCTGTAAGGAAGATTCAAAGCGCAAGTACGTGTTCCTAATATGGTCTACACAAAACAAACAAATAACTGGATATGAATATTTTATGATAATTATCAAAATTAAAGAAAAATCACCTGCTTGACTTGCCATGTGAACACAATTTTAACACCAAGTGACATACCGCCACTTTACAGAATCCCAAGTCACATACAATCCCAAACACTGTACATTTCCGGTCCTATACTGTGTTCTCGATGAAGGATAGAATTACTGGCCCAGATATTCAAAAATAGAATGTCATTTCAAGTGAACTTACTCACCACTTACGTGGGAAATGATTTTTTGAAGACTTAAATCGGCACATAGTAGATGATGTTGATGTGATGGTGTTGATGGTGGTCGTTGAAGACTGATTTTTGAGGAGTAGCGTTAAATTTTCTATAAATGCACTATCCGGGGTAGCCTCTGTCATCCGCCATTTTGTTTGATATTCGAATGCACACAGGTTAGTGTAACTTAGTTTGTATCTAGAAGCAGTTTTGACATAATGTCATGTCGCGATTTGTGTTTTTTTTTTTTTTAATTTCGGCCTTTTTCTGTAACATTTTATCACAAAGATTTTTTGTCTAAATGTAGGACGCCTAAAATTACAAATTGGCCAAATGCTTTGAAAACTGGCAACGCTGAAATAGGAGGTATCTACATAATCTAGATCGGTAGGTAAAGCTACGCTTACACAGAGTTTGCGCTCTGCGACTGATTTATCGGCGATTGGGTCTGCAACTGATGAGACCGCTGCAACTAATCTATGCCCATACATGGAATACTGACATGATCTCCGATCAGTCGGCGATAAGGTTTGCAACTAGTGAGCGATTGTGCGGCAATTAGTCGGCAATTATTCGCCGCATATTCGGCGATTGTTCTGCGAATTGTTGAGACCGTTCGGTGAGTAGTCGGCGAACCTTCGGTTCTGAACGGCGATTTATACATGTAGGTGATTAAAATCTATATTCTATCATTAGAGATAAAATCATTTCTATTCACGTGGTCAAAATGGCAACAGGTATGCACTTACAGTTGTTACAACTGCAAAGAAATAACCAGAATGTTTCAAAAACAAATTTGTTCGGTACAAATTTAATGGTACGACTCCGCCAGCGGAAATTTCCTTGGTGTTTAAATTTTATCACTTACTATCACTTTGGTCTACGGCCCATGATGCACTGTTGTTGACTGGTCAAGTGCCAAGCGAAAAGTGACGATGTGAATCGTGCTGAGGTCGGTGACCGATCTGCGCATGCTTGAAACCGTGTTGCAACTTGTCTGCGATTGACACTCGTGGAAAAAATAAACAAAATTATTGATAGCCACGAGGGTCGTCTGGTGTGAAGTTCGCTAAAGGTTACCTACTTGAGACGATGGTCCTGCTGGTAATTATCTTGATGAAAACAAATGTTTCTTACTGAACATCAGATTTTTTATCAACAGCTAACTTCAGGTGCAAGTGAGCTATTGACCTAACCACAAGATGATGCTATATGCGAGAACAGTCCTGCATTGTGACATTGTCACCCGATATTGCCAATGTAAAAATATAAAATTTATACTAAAAAGAAGTTTATGGTTAGAGATGTACAAAATACCTCGTACGTTCTGGAATAACTTGTAAAATTAAGGACGAGTTCTTAATTGGGTCACTTGAGGTCAGACAGTTGGTCACTAGGTTAGATCTTAGAAAAAACCCTTATTTACACTCCGGAGGACACATATTTAGTCCAGTTCTTCTGAAAACTGGTCAGAATGTTTGTTTGAAGGTATCTCGGACGAGTTTCTTCATAAATCATTGTCTTATACAATCTCTTAGAGGAGTTTGCAAATGGGTCATATGTGTTGAAAAAGTAGGTACACTCTAAAGGCCACGTTTTTGGTCCAGTAGTCATGAACAGTTGTCAGAAAGTTTGTCCGGTGAAATATCTTGTAAGTTCGCTAATGGTTCATTGCTACCGGAACAAACCTCGCCAAAAATATGTGTACACTCGAGAGTCCTTATTTTCAATCTAATATTCATGAAAATCTGCCAGAATGCTTTTCTTGACGATATCTCGAACGAGTTTTAAAGAGGTCACATCGAGTAAAAGGAAAAGGTTACTTTGACAAGTTTAGAATGGGTAACGTGGAGTGAAAAAAGTAGGTCACTGATTATATCTCAGACAGAAGTTTGTATTTAAAGCTAAAGGCCACATTGTCATTCAAATACTGAAAGTTGGTTAGTATGTGTGTTATGATAATATCTCGGGTGCCTTGGAAAATTCGTCACGTTGAGACAAAAAGTAGGTCACTGGGACAAACCTTAGAAAAACCATGTGTGCGCCTTATAGGCAATATTTTATTTACAGTCGAATACACGAAAATTTGTCAGAATCTTTGTCTTGGTGATATCTTGGACTAGATTAAAAAAATAGATAACGTTTCTTCAAAAAGCTGGTCCCTGGGACAAATCTCCATGTCTAATTGTGTACACACTAGAGGCAACATTTTCAGTTCAATACTCCTGGAGGGTTTGATAATTGTACAAACTGGGTCAAAAGTAGGTAACCGGAACAAATCTTGTGAAAATATCGTGCGCTCCGTAAAGGCCACATTTTTGGTTCTATAACATTGAAGTTGGCAAGAGTGTTTGTCTTGACGTTGGGGAAAATGGGTCACGTTGGGTTAAAAAATAGCTCAATGGGTCAAATCCCTGTGTGCAGTCTGAAGGCAACATGATCAGCTCAGAAGTCATAAAAACTGGTCAGAATGTTTAGCTCGTTAGTATTTCTAATAAGTTTGAAAATAGGTCACGTTGGTTCAAAATGTAGGCCTCTTGGAAAAAGAAATCTTAAAACAACCTTGTGTGCACCTTAAAATTAACAGTTTTAGTCGAATACTCATAATAATAAGTAAGAATGTTTGCCTGTATGATATCTCGGTTGATTTGAAAATACGGTGGAGTCAAAAAGAGGTCACGAGAGTAGTATAGGAGGGTAGACCTCGGACAAAAGCCGTTTTGTCCGAGGTCTACCCTCCCTGAGTGCCATTTTGTCCGAGGTCTACCCTCCCTGAGTGCCATTTTTGTCCGAGGTCTACCCTCCCGAGCAGAAAAAAAGCCGCATCACTGCAGTTTTGGCGTGATTCGGTTTCCGCGACATATGAATACAATAATAAATAGTCCGTTACTAGGCTCGGGAGGGTAGACCTCGGACAAAAGTAGTTCCGGCAGTTGGTTCAGGTAGAAACCCTCGTTGAACTTAGTCTTTTTTGGAGGGTTGATCTTTCTCTCTCTATTACCGTCGGACTTAGTCTTTTTTCCACAATTGGATTAAAAAGTAGTTCCGACTGATGTAAACAAGTAGTTCCGACTGATGTAAACAAATGTAAACAAACGTTTTGATTGGTTGAGACGTTTTCCCGCCAAAATTCTGTGGGTTATTTCCCCTTTTCAGCTTGGATCAAGGCAAAGACCCTTGTTGGACTTAGTCTTTTTCACAATTGGATTAAAAAGTAGTTCCGGCTAATGTAAACAAACAGGTTGGTTCAGGCAGAGCCTATCGTTGGACTTAGTCTTTTTCCACGATATGGTTCCCAAGATAAAAGACTCTTCTATTGGTCTTAGCGATATTGACAATTTGAGAAAGATAGACTTTTCTTGGGGAATGGTTAGCCCTGAAAAGGGCTGTTTTGGAGTTTGTTTTTTTCCTTCTCCTCCTCTAATGACAGTATCCAAAATTTGTCTGACAGATAGGGCACTCCACGACTCTTCTTCGATCTGCTATTAACCTTCTTATTTTGTTTATTTTATGCATAGGCAAAGTGGAGTCATGCATCATGGCCAGTAGAAAGGTTGTCAGATACCATTTTGTCATCGAGAGAAGTAGAAATTGTACACTATAGCCCATCACCATTTCTTTAGCTATCATCTATTCGGGAACCGAATGATTAATGTACTGGAAATATCATCGTCTTTTATACGGCTGGAGGCGGCTTGACTTACTTATTGACAATTGTTGAAGATAGATTTTTCTAGGGTTTTGGTTAGTCCTGAAAAGGACTGTTTTTGGAGATTGAACTGTCTTTTTTGTCTTTTTCTGTTTTTGGAGATTGAACTGTCTTTTTTGTCTTTTTCTGTGTCTTTTTTGGTTTTTTGTTGTGTTTTTTCCTCTATTGAGAACTTTTCTTTGTTTCTTTGGGTGTCTTTTTGAGTTTGAGTTTTGGAACCTTTGGGATCTTGAAGTCTTTGAAGTTGTCGATGTTTTTTCCATGTTTTCCCAACCCTATTTTTATCGGTGATACATAGGTGGGATCGTATCGTTGTTTTTTGTGAAGTTGCTCATCATCGTCTTTCTCTATTTCTCGTTTTTTATTTTTTATCTTCTCTTCCTTTGGTTGACGATATTTCTCTGGTTGTGTTTCCTTTGAGTGTTTTTCCTTTGACTGATTTTCCTTTGACTTCTGATCTTTCTTTTTTACAACTGATACAAGGGAATCTGTTAGTCTTCGAAGGCTGGTTTTATCAAAGTCGAACTCCACAGGAATCTTCACAATAACAGGTGTAGTTGACTGTCTTTGCTGACATATTGTCTCGATGTTTCTGTTCAATGTTTTCAACTCCTCTAAAATCTGAGTTATTGTAGCATCTTGTTTTGAGATCATCTGTCGCATCTCTTCCTCGAATTTGTTAACTGGTGCTGTCATTGGCTCAATGAATGTCGAATTCATGGCTGACGCTAGAATATCTCCACTGTTTCCACTCTGTGGCAAGGAGTTGTCTAAGATGTAGTCGGTTAAGTTGTAATCGCCTAAGTTGAGATTCATCTTTCCCGTTAACAGTATGTTTTTACTCGTACTACTCGAAGATCGAGAGCCGAATGATTGTAGAGAAATATCGTCAACGTTTTATAGGTTGGTAGGGGGATTGACCTACTTTGATACAGAATTAAGAGCGCGGACCCGGTCGGAAGCAGCCACGAATGATTATAACACTTACAGAGAGAAATGATAGAAATCTGGGGTACTGGCTAACCGATTGATCTGAGCTCTATTGCGAATGTAACATATCCTATGATTGAACGAAAACAACTGAATTCTAGTCAAGCAGAAATGATAATCTTTCGGTTTTTACATAGTTATACTGCTTACTTGCAAAAGAATGAACTATACTATATTAGGAAATATTATTTGGGATGAGATTTTTTCTTAGAGTTATGTAGAATTTTGCTTGACAAAATTTGAAAAGATAGAACTTTTCTTAACGTTTGGTAGTCCTGAAAAGGACTGTTTTTCGAAGATTTGTATTTTTTAACCTCTTCGTCTATCTCTCGCAGCCTCTAACTCATCAAGTAACATAATAAGTAGTGCTAGGTTATGACGTATCTGTCGTCGACGAAACCAATCTTCTAACCAGTTCAGTATCGAATAATATGCCACTGATCCAAACATGAACATGCAAAACATTTTTTATTCTCGAGTATTGAGAGGTAAAAAATGATTAAATGAGAACTTGACCGGCTTTCTTTATACGTTTTACAGATGAATTGGCCTACCTCGACTCAGAATTAACGTTAACCAATCGTTAGTTTTGTTATATTCTCTTTTGAATAAGTAAAAGATAGATGAAAACAAGTCTATACGTTGCGGTAGGGAATAAGGTTTTCTGATGAACTTAGTCTTTTTTGATAAGTTGAAGTAAAAATTAACCTTTTCTTAAAATCAGAATTGATTTGGTCTGACAATTTGAAGAGAGATAAAACTTTCTTGGTATTGGGTAGCCCTGAAAAGGGCTGTTTTTCACTATTCTCTGTAATGAAATTAATTTAACTATCGGTTAACTTAATTTCAAAACTAAAGAAAAGATCGAGGACTCTAAACCTCCTCATCTGAATCTTCGGGGAATAGCTCACGCCGAAGTTCATTGATTTCTTCAACTTTGGCTTGGACATACTCATTATACATAATGAGTACTCCTTTGATTGAACAAAGTTGAATTTTCAGATTATACTGCACGGCTCTGCTTTTACACTTATCATATCGTTTTTCTATCCCACTCAGGCGAATTTTAAGCAATTCGATCTGTTTGCACCCCTTTCTAAGTCGTCGCTCTGCTTCAAGCAATTTGAACCGTTTGTCGAGGGTCTTCATTTTTGAGCTCTGAGAGGGAAAACTGATTAAAAAAGAAAAATAGCCCCGTCTTTTATAGGATGGTAGAGGAATTGACCTACTTTGACTCGGAATTAATGTTATCCAAACGTTAGTTTCGTTATATTTCTTAATTCAGAATTGAGTTGAAGTGACAATTTGAAGAAAAGTAGAAAAACTTTCTTGTTGCATGTTAGCCCTGAAAAGGGCTGTTTTTGATGAAGATTCATCCTTCACTGGTTGCGATCGAGTTGTTCTTCTTCTTCTTCAAACTGTACCACAATGAAAGCTTGACAGCAATGATGACACCAAATCACTACACCATAGTCTTCATCATAGTCATAGAATCCCTCATCTGGTTCTGGACAATTGTGCTTTTCTCCAAGATGGTGTAGGATATGAAAGCATTTTCCACACTCTATTGCACATGGTCTATCACACTGTGGACAATAAGGAAAAAATATAAGCATTTTTTTCTCGTCTTGGTATACTTTTACGATTTCTTATTCGTGCTACTCGAGAGAAACGAGAGTCGAATGGTTATAGGAAAAGTTCACTGAATTTTTTATAACTTAGTGGAGGGATTGACCTACTTTTTTTCTGACTCAGAATTAACGTAGACCAATCGTCAGACTCGTTATATTCTTTTGTAGAAAAGGAATGGTGGGAGTGGGAAAAACGGTTGATCTTGGCGGGTGTTTGGGGAAAAACGACAACTCTTCGGATAGGACTTAGTCTTTTTTTTGAGTCTGATGCAATCAGTCTTTCGATCTGAGAAATACGTTTGTGAAAATTGACAATTTGAAGAAGCAGTCTTCCTGGGTATTGGTTGGCTCTGAAAAGAGCCCTCAATCCTAAAAGAAGGAGAGAGTGGTTCTTAAAAAAAGAACCATTGTTTTTATCCATTATACAGGATATGCCGTGATGACAGAAAGATCTTTATACTTGACTACATCCGGCAACTCAAATCCATCATAGCAGGCGACGACTTTACAAACATACGCCTCTTTACCGTCTGCATTTTTTCCGATTTCAACAGGAAATTTCATTTCAAACATTATCTTGTTGAAACCTTGCAATTTAATACTATCGCTATGTTCTACAGTAGATTTTACCATTTCATAAATTTCTGAAACGGAAAATCTTCTAGAGAACAAACTAGGTTGAGATTCATCCAAGTATCGTTCTGCATCAAAATAATGTTTTCTAATGAAATGCTCATGATTGAAGTACTTCTTATAGCGTAAATATTGCCCGCTATAATAAGATTGAGGTGGAGTGCCAAAACCTTGTCTCACGGACATATCGCTAGGATAAAAAGATAGAGAAAGAATAAAAGATAGGAAAATTTCTGTCAACATTTTATACCTTGGTAGGGGATTGACCTACTTTGATACAGAATTAAGAGCACGAACGGGGGTGAGAGCATGTAGATAGAACATAACGTACTATATGATCTCACATAGAATGTGATGATCTAGCTACATTTTTCTAAGTCTGAACTTTTTTGGGGAAGAAAATCAAAACAGACGACCTTTTTAAAATCATTTCTTTATTCATTCAAAAGTTCTTAACAATATCATGAAAAAACAGTAACGTTTAAAACAAACCAAATGTTCTAACACTATATTTTATATATACAAAGACATTTTATATTCAAAAACAATGAAGGCACATTTTATATACAAAGCATTGACAATACAGTTCTTATTTACAACAATGACAGAACATTTTTACAATGCAAATTCACAGATACCTCGATTTTTCCACTTGTCTTCATGTTCCACAACAGTTTTGTGCAATTGTTCATTGCCCAAAAACAAACTATATACACTGTCCAATCCACTATATTCACACGTTCCTCTAATTTCAAAGATGTTTTTGAATACTGCTTTTGCCGAAAGAGTTGAAAGTACGATTTTTTCTGTGACATCTCTATCAAATAGGAGATAACCTTCCATGATATCCACTCCTTCTGCATTATCTCTTGATTTTGTATACCGTAAGTAAAAGTTAAACAGGAGTGATTTCATTTTCAGCATGATCAGATAACTTTCTTCTGGTCTTCCTATGATAATGAATCGCCATCGACTTGTGGCTTGCAACTTCTTAGCGAAATAGTCACTTTTCCACAAACAAGCTGTCAAATAGCCTTTGATAGTGGTATCGAAATCTGACTCAGTCACCAGCATTTGAATAAAGTCGTGCATGCTATACATTTTGCAGGATGTCTCTCCTTTTGCAACTCCCTTGTGCAATTTATCTATCCAAAATTTCACACAACTGAATTTAAGGCTGAATTGTGTTCGTTCATCGAGCGTGTGCAGATGGATGAAATCTCTATAAACTTTTTCACGTAGTTCTATCGGCAAAGGCAGCATTTCACTTGACATGATTTCCACTTTTCGATAGAGCCGTCTTACTTTGATTGTTCACTTCAACTCAGTGTAGCATGGTGTTGTCCCTTACAGTTATTTATACCCTCAAATCTTATAGGTCATAGAGTGCAGTATCGTTACAATGCGAATTCACAGATACCTCGATTTTTCCACTTGTCTTCATGTTCCACAATAACTTTATGCAACTGATCATTACCCAAAAACGATGGAAATTTGCTATCCATTTCACTATATTCACGTACTCCACTAAATGGAAAAACATGTTTTGAAATATCTTTTGTCAAAAGAGTTGAATATACGATTTCTTCTGTGACATCTCTATCAAAAAGAATATACCCTTCCATGGTATCCACTATTTCCTCACCGTCTTGAATGGATCCTTTTTTGTAGCGTAAGTAAAAGTTAAACAGAACCGATTTCATTTTCAGGACGTTCAGAAAACTTTCTTCTGTTCTTCCTACGATAATGAATTGCCACCGACTTGTGGAATCCATCTGTTTAGCAATATAGTTGTCTTTCAACAAACAAAATGCTAAATAAGCTTTGAGAGGAAAATCAAAATCTGTATCATCCCCTATCATTACAATAAAGTTGTGTATACCATACAACTTGCACGATCTTTCTCCTTTTGCAACTCCCTTATGCAATTTGTTTATCCAAAGTTTCACACAGCCGAATTTAATATCCAACTGTACTTGTTTATCGAGCGTGTGCTGATGGATAAAATCTCTATAAACTTTTTCACGTAGTTCTATCGGTAAAGGTAGCATTTCGCTTGACATGGTTTTTTCACTTTTTGATAGAACCGCGATAGTTTTCACTGTTTTTAAAAAAGCGTCTTACTTTGATCGTTCACTTCAAAACAGTGTAACACGATGTTGTTTCTTACAGATATTTATACCCTCAAACTTTTATGACCATAGGGAACAGTATCAGTATCGTTTACAATCACTCTTTTGGTGTATACAGAGCGAAAGGTTTTTGTCTGTGGTTCACTGGTCACTGTTCTGTCTTTATGCCTTTTGATTCTGCAGTCATACTGAACTTTGATTTCTATTGTGCGATCTAAAGCACATTTTGAATAGGTGTCGAAATTTACCATCTGATTTGTATTGTAATCCAAAGTAATTCCCTTGACTTTACATTTGCTTTTTTCTTTTCCATCTTTTGTTCTTATTTTGTAAGCGTAATTCTTGGGGCCTAATCCTCTGAAATGAGTTATTCTACAATCAGGTTCTTCATCGGTCCATTTTCCTAACCTACTGTTAATGATGGGAGGGTTCCACAATTCAGGATCATGAATGTACATACAACTATCTGTATCGAAATACAGAACTCTATCCCCCAATCTTTCAAGAACACTGTACAGTTCCAACCTTGCATAAGCTGTTACGTAGGATGCTACAATAACATTGGCTGTTGCATGCGTTTCGACAAAGTCCATCTTTTCTTCATAGTTGACCAAAATGAATGGACACTCGTTGTCAAAGATTTCCACATGTTTTACCGTATATTTCGGGTCGGTAATCAAGTCAAAATATTTAGATGGTTCTCTGATGTATTTCGTCTTGCTCATGTTTTCACGCTGTGCTAATTTCCCCCAAAGGCAGTTCAGCATAATCTTAGCAAACGATCTTTTACCAGGGTTTTTTTGAATACATTTGGGGTCGAGACGAATCCCTTCAGCTTCCTCATACTCGCGAATGAATTGATTCTTTTCCGAGTCTGTCTGACACCAGCTGGGGTATCCACTGGCTTCTTGCTTAATTTTCAAGAAATTATCCACATAGCCTTTAAAGAATTGATCCGAAACAGCGTGGAAATGCCAGATTTCATACACTTGCATTAGCTGATAACCACAGTCGAGAGCTTTGAACAGTTCAAATGTAACCCAAGTTCCAACCAAGGATCTCTCTTCTTTTTCATGGTTACAAACGTTTGAGCTTTCTTGTGCACATTTCATACAGAGTGGAAACATCATCTTGTTGTTACAGTGAACTGGAAGAACAGGATGAAACAAATCAATTGGGGGTAGAACTTTGCATTTAATGAGTCCTTCATACTGACGAATATTCTTCATATCAATACTCTCAGCAGTCAAGATTGTGGGATGGCCTACAGGATAGAATTTATGTTTGCAGACGTAAGGATACAGAGAGCAGATGTCGATATACTTGATTTCCTTCTCACTGCTTTCCTCAACATCATAAACAATTTTTATTGCATTGCATCTGCCTCCAGCCAGGCCCTCTCTTGGTTCGATGGGGTCACAGTTCGGATATAGACTTTCATTGGTTTTTTTGTACTCTTTGTCCTTTTTCATCTTGGTATCGAATTCATGCTCCCATATGGTCGCGATGTTATATCCCATTCTTTTGATGGTTTCTAATCGTTCAATGGTAGTGTTGTACAATTCATCCATTGTTTTTCCATTGATGGGATTGATATATTTTCGATCCTTGAAACATGTCTGGCAGCCATGAAATAAATCCCCGAGGAATTCATAGACAGTGTTTGATTTGTGGTGAAAACCGTCTACAGTATATCTTCCTATTTGAAATTCACCACCATTTTTACCGTGTTGAATATGAATCCCTTTTTCCCTAGCAATACTTTGAATCCATCGTATTGCTTTCATAGAAAACCGGCGTCTGACTGGGTCTTTGCTTGAAATGATGGCTATCTGATTTTTTGGTAAATAATCTTTTCGCCAAATTTTGTTACAGGCGCCGGCGATAGTAAACGCCTCTGTGAATGGACAAATCCCACTCTGTTCGATGAACAACTTTCTGAATTCACCACATCCTCGTCTTAGGATATCAACATCCGATCGACAGTACATCTCCATCTCTTTTTGAAAATTGAATTCCTCACCATTTTGAACTTTGTCATTATACCAGACTATGAATTTCGATCGAGCCTCTTCAGACATTGAATCGGGTTTGTAATAAGACATATCCAAGTATGGCCCAACGTAATCCCAGAATTCGTCTGTATTTGCCCAGTGAGGAAAGTAGCCTTTTTTCATTTCTTGAAGTCCAAATGTAGTCGGAAATTTTGCCAGACCAAAGTTCATAAAACTGAAGGAGTCAATCAAACACACACCATTCAATTCTAACTTCAAAATATTATTCCCATTCATGGTCAGTTCTGGTTCTTTCATTCCAACATTGATAATATGATTGAGAATAAATTGACCATCATAACCTTTGAGATTATGGGCAATAGCTATGATTCCTTTATGATGCTTTGTAAAGAGCCAGCTACAGAATTGACTCAAAGTTTCTTTTCCTTGAAAAATAACTTCTCTTCCTTCTTCGAATTCACTACATGTGGAACAATGAAAATCAAGTGGTTTATCGATACATTCAGCACAGGCTCGGTGTGCAATACAGTAATTCGGAATATGTATCCCTGTATCTTGCTGACATTCAAAATCAAAGAAAATGAACAAAGGTTTTTTGACTACAGAAGAACTCGTCTCATCGTCACTGTCATGCTTCATCTTACTCTGGTAAGGTTGAATAAAACAGCGATGAGAGAAGTCAACTATTTTCTTGCAGAGATGACACTTTTTCTTTCCCTTACAGACATGATTTTTCTTTCTGACAAAAAACTGGCCTTCACATTTTGAACAGAGTTTCACTAATTCACAAATGGTCTTCTTCTCTTTACCTTGAAGTTTTTTGTGTTTTTCCAAGCATTCTGCACTGAAAAAACATCTATGACACTTGGAACAGACATACTCTTTTGATTTCGATGGACATTTTCCAGTACGAAAGCAACCTTTACAGATCTTTGAGCAAACATGGTCTTCCCGATTTCTGTAACGTATATCACAGAACTCACAATAATAACCACAATCAAGAAATGATGTAATGGATTTGATGTAGTCATAGTGTTTTTGATGAAAGTACAAATGTATGATTTTACTATTATCTTTCACTTTTGGATGTTCAAACACTTTTTCCATTCTCGATTGCTGTTGATGGACTTTAATAACATAGTCTTTTTCATACAAGAAATCTTGAATTTTTTTGTATTCTTCAGGTCCTACAGGTTGCGTTGACGAAACTCCAGCTTCATTCATCAATTTCTCGGCTTCAATCTTTTGAAGTGGTCTGTTTGATCTTTTGATGATATCCCATCTTCGATTCCATTCTTGGGTGTTTTCACGTTCATGGTGATAAATCCCCACAACAACAGCTCTTGCAAAACATAGATGATCTTCATTATTAATTTCAATAATCGATTGTTTCTTCTTTGCGAAAACTTTTGAATCCAATATTTCTGTACCCCTAACTCTTTTACCACTTCCACTTGGGGGTACCGTATGTGTGATATCGAATGTCATGCGACCATCGTTCAAGACGAATTCCTCATTCGACTGTAGAACTTTTTCAATCTCGTCCAATATAGTATGACTCTCCAACTCCTCCACATACAGAAAGGGTATATGAATTCCCATATCCAATGAACGGTGATTGATGGTAATTCTGATCATATCCCTCGATTCAGCCTTTAACTTTTGAACGATTTGTTGGATAACATCGTCGAATAAGGCAGTCAGTTGCTGGGGTTGTAACTCATCGAATTTCTTAAAGGACGCCTCCAGCACACGGGAATCTGTATTGAATTTTCTTGACTTCTTTTTTCCCACTTCTTTTAAGGCGTATAGACTTTTCATATCCAAAGATTTTTTGTCTCCACTTTCTTCTTTCTTGGGTAAAAATAGCCCAGCATGACTTTCTTCTTTCAAAGATTTCCTGTCTTCTTCTTTTAAAGATTTTTTGTCTTTACTTTTTTCTTCCTTGGGGAAAAATGGTCCAGCATGACTTTCTTCTTTCAAAGATTTTTTATCTTCTTTCAAATTTTTTCTCTTTTTGGTTGACGGTGAAAATTTCTCATCGTTTTCTTCTTTCAAAGATTTTTTGACTTCACCGTCGCTTTCTTCTTTCAATGGTAAACTTTTTCTCTTTTTGGTTGACGGTGAAAATTTCTCATCATCGCTTTCATCATTACTGCTACTGTCTGGATAGACTAGGATTCTTTTTCTTTTCTTTGCCGGTAGTAATTTTTTTCTCTTCTTCGACATCGGCTGAATTACCTCATCGTCACTTGTACTGTCTGAATACGGTACTAACCTTTTAGACATGGTTTATGACTGATTGCAAGTCAAGTAATGTCCCAGAACTAAAAAAATCCTAGCTTTTTTATATCTTTTTTCAGACCAAACGTGTATAAAAAGAGGTATTACGACTGAAATCTTCATCATTCTTCGGAAAGATTTCAAACAGGACAGTTGGTAGAAAAAATGAGTGGGTTCAAGCTACAAAGTACAACACCAAAGAGAATGTACCTGTATGTTAACCCATACACTCACGATTATGAGATCACCAATATACCGTCAAGATATCAAGTCTACCATACTGGAAACTACGTGGGATCATTTCTATCCCACCAACATTTTGCAGAAAAAGATGTCTATCGTATCACCAGAGTCCTGGATCAAGCAACATTCGACAAGCGCCATGGAGTGAGTGATATGACAACGAATATCTGCTTTACATGCAACAGAACAGGACATTGGGCTAGACAATGTCCAGAAAAAGAAAAAATGATGTGGAGATTCGTCTCTGTCTTCGTGGACCCCTACAGTCACGATGTTAAAATTTCGCCAACAATGGAAACCGGTAGAGAATTCCAACATATGAAATACGTTGGGGCTCTATTATCCTATAAAGTAGACGAGAATAAATGGAAGACAAGATCGTCACAGACTACAACTTCATTGACAGGAAATCAAATCGAACAGGAGATTGAAAATATGGAGCATGATAACACAGAAATCAACGACACAGAAATCTGTAGAATTCAAGTAGAAATACATGATAACCCACAACAAAGTTTGCAACAAAGTTCGCAAAAAAATAAACTTTCTTCAGAGGATACTCTTATACTCGATCAAAACAACGAACGCTCTTCACTGTCTGGAGAGGAGCAAAACAACGAACAAAGGTCTCAAAAATCTTCAGGATCTGAAGAAAAGGAAATCAACGAGAAAATCAACGAGAAAAGAGAAAAGAAAAAGAAGAACTGTTTCTTCTGCAAAACAAAAAAACATGGTGCAAAAATCTGTCCAGATATTGTGTTGAAAAATAACAATGACGAACACAATAATGGAAACAGTAAGAGGAAACGCAAGAGTGAATGTGAGCCTGACATCCCGAAGAAAAAAAGAAAAACGTGTCTGTAAAAACATTTCTTCAAAGAACTGTTTCAAAGAACTGTTTCAAAGAACTGTTTTCAAAAAGGATTCAAATATTTCTACAGTTCAATGTTTCATTGTATATATTTTACCAGTTCAATGTTTTCATTGTAATGATTATTGTACAAAAGTTTTAAATAAAAAAGTTTTAAATAAAAGATATAAAAACATATAGGACTTGACTTTTTTTGTTTTTGACAATTAAAGAAAGTAAAAACTTTCTTGGTATTGGGTAGTCCTGAAAAGGACTGTTTTTTAAAATTAAAGAGAACGTATTCTTCACCATTTCAATGAAGGATACATTCTCATTAATTTATTCTGCCAACCGCGATGCTCTGTTGGCGGTATCAGTTCTGATAAGTCCGGGTAAATATTACCCATCTTGACGATTGGGGTACGAGTATAAAACTCATACCCTCGTCTTGCGAAGAACTCCCGAAGAGCTTTATGCTTTAGGCTCTTCCTTTCTTCTGCCTCGTCTTCTTTCTTTTCCATGGCCTCTTGCTCCCATTTTTCTTTCATTTCTTTCTTATTCTTCTTGCTGCCAAACAGCCCACAGCAGAATTTCGATAACTTCATCGTGAAATGAGTTAATACAAGAATAAAAATGCTGGCTCTTTTATAGCTTGACAGAGGGATTGACCTACTTCACGTTAGAATTAAAAGCGCGAACGTGGGCGAGAGCATGTAGATAGAACATAATGTACTATATGATCTATCTACAATGTCTAAGAGTATCAGTTCCAAAAAAAATGTAACGAAACTAACGATTGGTTAACGTTAATTTCAAGTCAAAGTAGGTCAATCCCTCTACCAAGCTATAAAATCAGTGAACTTCTTCTATAGTCATTCGACTCTCGTTCTCTCGAGTAAGACGAATAAATCATAAAGTAACCAAAGCGAAAAAAAGAATTCAAAATATGGAACAGATAAACCATCAAATAATTGATGCTCTCCAAGACTATTTAAATGCTGGTGAAGATCTGTTGGTATTAAGAAGACAACTCATAGCAGTTCAAAGACATCTAGAGCAGATAACACAGCCATACAGAGAGCTCGGAGAAAAATTACTTGAGCTGTTTATGCAGACAACAACTCCAGAGCTCATATTAGTTGACGTTGAACTCGGGAGAAAGA
This sequence comes from Tridacna gigas, assembly GCA_945859785.2. Classification (NCBI taxonomy): domain Eukaryota; kingdom Metazoa; phylum Mollusca; class Bivalvia; order Cardiida; family Cardiidae; genus Tridacna; species Tridacna gigas. The sequence continues at coordinate 75,388,224 of OX244031.2, read as the reverse complement.
TCACCACGAAGGATGGTACAATGACAATCACAAGAAGAACTGGAAGTTGTCCCATCTGTCATGCAAATTTTGGTTGCTGTCATTAGACGAGGAAAAAAGACAGTCTAATCTCCAAAAACAGTCCTTTTCAGGACTAACCAAAACCTTAAAAATCTATCTTTAACAATTGTCAATTTTGTAGATGTGTTGTTGTACTTTTTTTGCAGAGAGAAAAACTTTTTTATCGATAGAAAAAAAAATTTCAAATAAAAAATCTTGCAGAGAAAAAAATTTTTCAAAAAATCTTACAGAGAAAATTTTACCGATAGAAAAAATTTTTACGCTTAAAAATTTCGGATAAAAATTTTCGGATAAAAAAATTTTTACAATTTTAAAAAAGTTTTGCAGATTAAAAACTAGGGACGAATAAAACTAGGGACGAATAAAACCTAAGATTGGGTAAATCTAGACGAAGTGGTTTCCGGGAAATGTCGGAAAAAACCCACACTCAGATCATATAGTTAGGTAATGTCTAAAGATCATATTGCTAGGAGCCAAAGAAAAGACTAAGTCCAACGGTGGTAGAGAAAGATAGACGAACAAAGACGGAAAAAGCCTAAGTCCAACGATGATCTCTGGCTGAACCAAGCTGAGGAGGGGAAAATAACCCATATCGTGGTGAAAAAAGACTAAGTCCAACGTTGCTAGAGAAAGGATAAGACGAACAAAGACGGAGAAAAAAGACTAAGTCCAACGATGACAGAGAAAAAGCCTAAGTCCAACACGGTGATAGAGAAAGATTGAGGCGAATAAAGACGGAAAAAAGACTAAGTCCAACGATGCTCTCTGCCTGACCCAGCGTAAGTAGAGAATATAGTCCATATCGTGGAAAAAAGACTAAGTTCAACAACGGTCTTTACCTTGATCCAAGCTGAAAAGGGGAAATAACCCATCGAATTTTGGCGGGAAAACGTCTCGACCAATCAAAACGCTTGTTTACGTTTGTTTACATCAGTCGGAACTACTTGTTTACATCAGTCGGAACTACTTTTTTAATCCAATTGTGGAAAAAAGACTAAGTCCGACGGTAATAGAGAGAGAAAGATCAACCCTCCAAAAAAGACTAAGTTCAACGAGGGTTTCTACCTGAACCAACTGCCGGAACTACTTTTGTCCGAGGTCTACCCTCCCGAGCCTAGTAACGGACTATTTATTATTGTATTCATATGTCGCGGAAACCGAATCACGCCAAAACTGCAGTGATGCGGCTTTTTTTCTGCTCGGGAGGGTAGACCTCGGACAAAAATGGCACTCAGGGAGGGTAGACCTCGGACAAAATGGCACTCAGGGAGGGTAGACCTCGGACAAAACGGCTTTTGTCCGAGGTCTACCCTCCTATACTACTCACGAGGAAAAGCAGAAAAGAATTGTATTCACTCAAGGGTTTACAAATACGAATATGGCGTAATTATTTACTCTTAAATTGTCATTGTACACAGCAAAAAGAAACCGGCAGCTCACGCACAAATTTATGTTTCAAATTTATAAATATCAGAAGACTTTTGACTCTATGATTATCCCAATCCTTATCTATGGGACAGAGACCTCGGGTTATGATTATTCAGACGCTATTGATCAGATACATTCTAAATTTTGTATTGACTTTTTAGGCATGGGTTCCACAGTTATAAAACGCAATGGCACTAGACTGTGAAAGACTACCAATAACATATCATCATCCCGTAAAATTAAAGTATTCGTTAAGGCTCGCCCATATAGGTCAAAGGACACACACACACTGTTACGGAAGATCACTCCCTCCTTACAGCATAGCTTCTTCCTGTATAAAATCAATACCTGACAACTGCATTAGAGAGAATCCTCTATAGCTCAGGGGTTAGTGTATTGTTCTTTTAAACATCGATAAACGAGGATATTTGCCGCACGGGTTCGAATCCCAGCGAGGGCGGTTTGAGCTATGCATTTGTTGCGAACTTTCATGTTCGCAAGATGGGGGTTCGTCCGGGATTGGCCTTTGAGTCATTTTTTGTCTGTAAAATTGCCCGTTATTGGCCGTCGAGCCATTTGTTATCTAATTAAAAGACTTCCTGCCTAATAAGGCTTTCAGTCATCAAATGATGACTTTTCTTAAGAGGGGGTGTGTTACGGGAGATCACTCCTTCCTTACAGCATAGCTTCTTCCCGTATACTTGCCTCATTTCTTGTTTTTAAAAGCCGTTTAGCTTTTTATACGTGTAACCAATACTTAGTTTTTGTTTTTTCTTTTTATCTCTATATTGTACTTCTGATGGATTTTGTTATGTTAAGCCTTAAGGTACAACACAGCTGCCATATTGATTTATAGTTGACAGCTCATTGTTCAAGACGGGTGCCCATCTCCACAGTTTTGTTGAATCTCGGAGTTGCCTTAATTGAAGCTTTGGTCTATCAGAACATAACGTGCCTCCGTGCCAGTTTACATTGATCTGGTTTTACACTGTCGTGCTGTGTTCTGTGATTTAAGGCTCAGAGATCCTTCATGGGGGCTTGAAGCTTTTGAATTTCTTACACCCGACCTTTTCTGCTACATGTTACTGTCAGATCACTGTTTATCTTGTCTGACATTATGTGAATGTAAATGTGTCTTTGCTTTTATTTCACTTAACTATTTGACACTATACTAACTATTGTCCACAAGATCCAAGGGCAGTCTCCTCTGGGCGGTGCTTCGCTTGTGGCGTTTTTTTTTTTCTGTCGCCTAGATATGTCAGTTTTTGATGTCTAACTAGTCACGTTACTATATATCACTATTAATCGCATATACCAAATCATATTTTTATTTTTTTTTTTTCAGTATTGATCTCTGGCATTGAATAAAATGCCCATTTTCAGCATAATTTTGCCTTGTGTTTCTCATTTACTGACATACAAGTCCGCCTGTCCTTGGATCTATATTCAGTTTTTCACAGTTTCAGTTTCTACCTGAAGGACCCATTAAAAAATCAATACCTGAAAACTGGGTTAGGAAGAATTCTCTTTAGCTCAGGGGTTAGTGTATTGGTCTTTTAAACCTCGATAAACGAGGATATTTGCCGCACAGGTTCGAATCCCAGCCAGGGCGGTTTATATTTGAGCTATGCACTTGTTGCGAACTCTCAAGTTCGTAAGATGGGGGCTCGTCTGTGATTGGCCTTTGAGCCATTTGTTGTCTATAAAAGTTGCCCGTTATTGGCCGTTGAGCCATTTGTTGTCTAATTAAAAGACTTCCTGCCTAAGGCTTTCTGTCATCAAATGATGACTTCTCTTAAGTGGGGGTGTGCTACGGGAGATCACTCCTTCCTTACAGCATAGCTTCTTCCCGAAACTTCTTCAGGGAGAATTCTCCTTAGCTCAGGGGTTAGTGTATTAGTCTTTTACACCTCGATAAACGAGGATATTTGCCGCACGGGTTCGAATTCCAGCCAGGGCGGTTTGTATTGAGCTATGCATTTGTTGCGAACTTTCATGTTCGTAAGGACACACACACACACACACACACACACCATGCTGAAACGTATGAATATTGGGGAGAAAGGGAGGGGAATTTCTCTGAACTCACGCTTTTGGCATTGCTTGGAAATCGAATGAAGTTGGCAACAGTTCTAGAGATTGATTTTCATGCATGTTGAAATTAAAATGAAATGATAATATTGTTTTGTGAAACTGAATTACCAACACACATTGTCATCACGTCAACGTGGGCAGTAATTGCTGAATGACTGTGAGATGTTTAGCATCCAACTTGAAAGTATTCGACCCTTTTTTAAAATCTTGAGGTCTTAATCGTGAAAGCCATATCGAAGGTGTTAACGGTATCGTGGATGGTTTTCATATTGAATTTTAAGTAAGCCGATTCTTGCCTTCATATTTAAAGAAAAAGAGTAATGGTTACACTCGTTGTAGAACTTGATGGAAACTTTTTTGTGAAAAAGTTCTTACCTTTGATACATAAGTACTAGTTTTACTGAAAACTACGAGTGACAGTCTCTTTCGTTTTAATACATCAATTTGATATCGAAGAAAATGATATGCAAAAATTATGAATGAGCATGAATTCTTTTTTTACAATGGGGAAAATATGAAAAAAAGTTATTTTTGCCTCAAATTTATTGGTGAAATGAAGTAATAAGAATAAGGACCAGACAACCGAGACAGTAATGCACTGTTTTACTCGCAATTGCATATGGGTACCCCCTACTTTTTAGCTCTACAGAGCCTATGTCATGGCGTGGTTTCTGTCATCCGTCCGTCTGTCCGTCTGTCCGTCCGTCTGTCTGTCCGTTAGTCTTTATCTAATTTACGTGATAAAGTTTGCATTTGTGGTCGGATGTTCGTTAAACTTGCACAGTTTACTTATCTCATCAATAGCTTGAACCTTATTGATTAAAAAAAACCAAAAACAAAAACAAAAACAAAACCCAAAAAACAGAAATCTGACAATCAGTGTGGGAAAAGCAGCCATTTAAAATTAAAAATTTCCATTTCTGTTTACGCAATAAAGTCTGCATTTGCGGTTGGATTGTCGTGAAAATGGCACAGTTTGTTTATGTCATCAATAGCTTGAACCCTATTTATTTTGAAAAAAAAGAAGAAAAATCTGACAATCAGTGTGGGAAAAGTAGCCATTTAAAGTTCAAAATTTCCTTTTCTTGTTTACGAGATAAAGTCTGCATTTGTGGTCGGATTTTCGTGAAAGTGTCAGAGTTTGTTTATCTCATCGCTAGCTTGAATCCAATTGATTAAAAAGAATCTGACAATCAGTTTGTGAAAAGTAGCCAGTTAAAATTCAAAATTTCCACTTCTTGTTTACGCGATAAAGTCTGCATTTGTGGTCGGATTTTCGTGAAACTTGCACAATTTGTTTATCTTTTTCATTTGCTTGAACTCTTTTGATTTTGAAAAGAAAAAAAAAAAAAAAAAAAAAAAAAAAACTGGCAATCAGAATGGGAATACTAGGTATTGAAAGTTCAAAGTTTTCATTTTTTGTTTTTGCGATAAAGTCTGCATTTACGGCGGGATTTTCGTAAAACTTGCACGATTTGTATTATGTCATCAATAGCTTGAATCCTATAGGTTTTGAAACACCCCCCCCTCAAAAAAAAAAAAAAAAAAAAAAGTATTGAAAAAGTAGCCATCTACAGTTCAAAATTTTCATTTCTTACTTACGCGATAAAGTCGGCATTTGTAAACGGATTTTCATAAAACTTGCACAGTTGCTTTTCATCATCAACAGCCTGAACTCTATTGATTTTGAGAAAAGATCCGACAGTCAGAGTGGTAAAAGTGGCCATTTAAATTTGTAAATTTACATTTCTTGTTTACGCGATAACGTTGGCATTTTTGGTCTAATTTTCATGAAATTCGCATAGTTGCTTTATATTATCAATAGCTTGAAGTCCTCATTTTTGATCCACTTCGATTGAAACTTGCAAAGATTATTTGTATCACCAAGGGATTGAACTCTGTTGAAAATAAAGAAAATCTAGCAATCAGTTTTAGGAAAAGCAATCATTCGATGACTTAGTTGTTTACTCAACACAGTCGACATTAATAGTCACATTGCTTTGAAGCTTGCAGGGATTGTTTGATACAATGACTACGGAACCCCTATCAAATTTTGCTGGATACCAAACAAATGCTTTTGAGAAATTGTACTTCAGTTTCTTTTTCAATATTTGTTGGATTCACATGCCTACTTATGCTGTCGTAGTAGGTTCAAGGTTAGTTGTAACAACACCCCCCAACCCCATCTCCATTTTTTGTGTGTTTGTCTTTTTCCTTTTTGCATCGTGAATTCATAAGGTACGCTAGCAAAAAAGCAAAATCTCTGCCAGCAGTGCAGTTCAGGCCCTCAAGGGCCTGTAGTTGTTAATATTTGGATATAGCATACCTTTACCTATGAAATGTGAAAAAATAACACACTTCCATTTAAAATATGTATCTTTAGAAATCTACTTTCAGTATTTTTTCCGTGCAAGTAGGGTTCGATTAATGGTTGCTCAAAGAAAGGGGCTGTGTCGCAGCCTGCTGTTCTGTTATTTTTAGATTTAGTATTTATGAAGAGCACCCATTTTCAAGTTCGATACTCGTGCCTTTAAATTTTCTTGACAGTTTATTTGCGAAGATTATGATATATTATTATGGTATTATTAAACAGGACATAAGTTCCCTGGAATATGATGCATAGTACGATCGATAAATTGGCAGAGATAGCCTATTACCCTAGGTTTATGTCAAATTCCACCATTTTCAGTGCAGTGTATAAAGAAAAAACACGTGATTTCTTTTCCGTGGAGAGGGAGGGAGGCAACTCAAACTTCCTTTTAAGTAACACTCATTCCAGCACTTTGATTGTCATAGTAAAATTCATACTATATTAATTGACCACGTCTCAGCATTCTTCCTCTCAGTTTGAGCACTTATTTTGAAAATGTTTACACTGTACAGTTTTTTTCCTTTAGAGTAATGATGTAAATTAACTATTCAAGACAGTTGCGGCGGAAGAGGAGACGGCAATGGCAGATTCCAAGCAAAGTTTAAAAACAAATCATTACCATCAGACGTTAGAGCTCCACTTAAGGTGTGGCGCAGAGGTTTTACGAAAGCTTGTAGAGAAAAAAATTGAACTATCTGGAGGTACTTTGAAATCTCATTTAAACCTTCCGCATGTACATAAAAAGATGAGCAGCTTATATCCGAAAATATTGAGGCCAGATCAATTTCAGCTGCTATATCCAGAGCCTAAATTGCTTGAAATGGACATTACTCTTCTGTCAAGCTTGATACTAAACGGAGATTTCGGTTTGTCAGCCAGTGAAACCGACAAAGTTCAACGTCTCCGGAAAGAGAGAAATGATTTAAGCCACGTTCCCAAACCAGAACTAGAAGATGACACTAAGTTCAATGTAGGGGGACACCTCATCGATGAAATTGCGTGCGTTGTTGGAAAGGATTACCGAAAACAGATGAAGGCTGCCATAGCAGATATACAACAAAAAGAATTAGTTACCTGTCATTGTAATCACGAAGTGATCTTACTAAGAGGTGAAATATACATGACAAAGCTGATAGAAAGGCCTGGTGAAGATGAATCAGGTAAAATGATATATACTCGGTATTTCTATGAAAAGGTCTGTATAATTTGTCAAAAATGTGTCTAAGTCACTTATCTGTTTAGTAAGTGGAATTTCGAAACATTTTTTGATTTGGAAAATATCTACAACTTATTTTGTGTTTGCCAATTAAGTTCTCCATGCGACATTTCGGTCTTTTAATGTCGTGTCAAAGGTAGGAAGTCAATTGGTGTACTTTGTTTAGAAACCTTGCATCAAGGCATGGTATTGAATGAAAATACATAGCTTTTTATGTCATTAAAAGTTAATTTCAAACGCTACACGATGACGTTTTCAAGGTTTCTTTAAACACGATGCAATATCAATTAGATTTTGTGAAAAACATATGATGATTTTGGTGTTACATAACTGATAAGGTGCATTTCTTTGAGGAGGTCAGTCGTAAGATTAGCACAAGTGGATTGACGGTCGCGAAGAACATCGCGAAGACTCAATTACGGGGTTCCTTGTTCCTTGTACGTGTAGGTGTTTTTAGGTAATAACTATACATAGAATGTGTAATGTAATCAAATCTTTAACATGTCTTTGGTGTGGGCATAAGACGAGCAAATGATGACTTCAAGGTTTGGTCAAACTTTGCTACCTCCCGTCGATCAGGCATCGTGGTCCCGCTTGCTTTGACTTTTAAAGACCATGATTTACCAGAGCTCAGCCGTGCATTATCGATGGAAATAATGCACTGTTAAAGCACGGCTTGCTGCATTTAATTATGCACATCGGTGCCATCCACGTGAACAACTCGGTTTGCTCCAATACACGTTGAAAAGTAGCAGGGCGAAACAAAGGAGAATAATTCGCAACAATAAAATACCCACAGAAATTCCTAAGATATCTTAAACTTGAAGTGAATATCAGCCCGGTTCATCCCGGCGTTTGAATGAAATTCCATATTGACCTACATCATTATTTCGCAGGTCTTTTTGGAATTGCATTCTCTGAAATAGCTTATGTATACAAAAAAATGCAATTTGTAAATATTTACGCCATTTTAGCTAGGCTGTTTTCAAAGAACACGCCCAGGTTGTGGCGCCGTCGTCTGCGTTGTCTAGCAAAATCTTTGACATTTTCCAAAACTTTGACATTTTATGATATCTCTGTCAGTACTGAACATACGTAGTTCGAACTTACACACGTTGTTCACTTGTGAAATGGGGATTAATTTAACAAGGGCAAATAACCATCGTAGTATTTTTACACAATTATGCCCCCTTTTTCGATTTTGAACTTTCGTTGGAAATCAAGCGACTGCAGCCTATCACTGGCACCCCTATGCGGTACGGTTGTATAGTCACACGTTTTTACAAAATTGTTAAGTGATCCACCAGACAATCTAAATACGTCATCATGTCACCTTCTTAACAAAATTGCGTATAACAAAGGATTATATGTGTAGAGTAAACTAGAGTAGAAAAATAAGCGCAGATTACATAGTTTCCACTTCCAGAATTTTTTCTATCCCAAATTATTGTATGCGTGATGAAGTGTGAGTCTCGGTTTTAATACTAACAACAGAAACTGACAAGCCGTTATGACGGAAAATGCCGATTTGTTAACTGGCATAAGGTAAATATACATGTGACTTAACCAACTTTCAAAAGATTTTGGCCATATTAAAGACGCCAACGTCAGACAAAAGACTGATGATCTTTCTAACCAAGTAGATCTATCGCGAAGTACATGTATGCATACACAATAAACAGAAATTTATCACTTAGAATCGTTTTTATAATATACCTGAACAATTTCCGGCTCCAATACATGCGTGGCACTCACACACACACACACACACACACACACACATACAAAAAGCGAAAAATTGTGAAACGTGAGACACTGCAAGACCTATCGGAACTGATACTAGTTTTGACACCACCTTGCCGACTAAGACTATAACTAGAACCAAGTTGGATTTTTCCTGCCTAGAACGTTTTAAACCCGTCTACCAAAATGTTGTAAAGATCGCCAGAAGACTAGCTGTGTAGCCTTTTTGTTGTACTCGTTTAATGAAGTTTTTTATCTTAAATGCTAACTTATGTCAAATCCTAAAATATATCTTCTTTTGAAATATTTTTCCAATAATTTGATGATGTCGTCACAGTAATGTCATTTTTACGTCATTTTACATCTTAAGAAACATGTCAGACCACTGGCCTTTTAAGCTTCATTGGTCTCGAAACACCGAAATTTTCTTTGTTCGATCATGGGACAGCGTTACTAAAAATAGAGCATTACGCATCGCGTCTATAGCGTATAGAGTGTTGTACAGGGTGGTCCAATAAAATGTAAAGTTTTGTAGGTCTGTGATTTCTACTGCATGGTTTCCACGTCATTTTTTCCACCTGAAACATCTCATACAAAGATGAAAATTTTGTATGGCACTGTTTTTCCTTCCTCACAACACCATTTCTGGGCGTAGTTCAATAATTAATCAGATGTTCAATCCAAGCACCTCGTCTCTGAATTACGGTTGCAACACGGACATTAAAGTTGTTGATAACTCTGTCCAACATCTCATATGGAATTCTCCTGATTTCACGACGAATGTTTTCCTTTAGTGCATCTATTGTCTGCGGATTGTTGTGGTAAACCCTTTCCTTTAAGTACCCCCAGAGGAAGAAATCTGGAGGAGACAGATCTGGGGAGTGAGCAGGCCAAGGGTTGTCCGTGCGACGAGAGATCAGTCTGTCTCCGGGGAAGTAATGGCGGAGGTATTCTAGGGAGACACTGGAGGTATGCGGTGTTGCCCCATCCTGCTGGTAGATCACTGTATTCATGTCAACCCCACGCTTTCGTCTCAGAGCTGGAATGAATTTCCTCCGCATCATCTCAACGTATCGCTCAGTGTTCACCGTTACTGGACGTCCATTATCATCTTCAAACCAGTACGGTCCGATTATGCCATTGCGCCCTATGGCACACCTTGATTCTTATCCTGAACACTTCCTGTTTCCCTAAATTTATTCAAGAGGCGCAGAATAGTGGCTCTGGTTGGAGCATTTCTGCCAGGGAAATCTCTACAAAATTGTCTCTGTGTTTGGATGAGTGACTTAGTTGCGAAATAGGCCTCCATGATCTTGATCCTCTCCTGCACTGAATATCGAATTGCTGGATCCATTGTTGCTTGGAAACAAAAATCTAATGTCTCAGCTACAATTCACCTGAAGTTCAGAAAGGAATGTGAATTTTCCTGGAAATGACAAGCCAACACAACTGTTCACATTTTATTGGACCACCCTGTATTATACGATATGGAAACAATTTTCTGTGTTCTACTTTTTGTAATGGAATGGAAGCTCAGTAGCCTATGGTCAGACAGAGACCCGAACGTAAACAAAGGACGGTTTTAATCCTTTAAGTGGCTAGATCGGACATGAGTTAACCTCGATTTCCACCCTTAACTCTCTCTTTCGGTCTCTCTTTCAAGTTGAAACTTACTGTAGGCCAGTTAAAGTTTAATCTGACTGCACAGTTGTTCTCTAAATTGATAAAATACCCGAAAATAAAATTGGGTTAACGTAGTCTCAGTAATTAGACATTTACGATGCTTATTGTTCACCGTAACGTCTCAAGTCCATCGTGAAATTTCTGTGTGAAAAGCTACTGAGTTTCTATTTCCTTTGTTCAATCTGAATGCATCGAAATTCATTTAATTTTTGGTGACACACATGATCAAGGACAAATTACTAAACGGAATGGAAGGGATATAGGGGCTTCGATCACCCAGACATAGCTTAGAATTATAATTACATTTTCAAGTAATGTATTGCAAAAGAGATAAAGAGATAACATGCTATCCTTTTGTTCCTTTTATAGTTGACGCTTCTGATACAACGTACCTTCGCTTTTCAATGACCAAGTGGGCAAAACGATGTACTAGATCGATAAACATGGATGCTTTCTTACTGAAGCTTAAAAAGGAAGGTGTTGTGTCTGTAGAAGAGAAACGAATGATTCAGAATCGCTACAGTAAAAGGGAACAATATAATGAACTCGTGCTGACAATGGTCGACAAGCCAGATTTTCATGTTCTGAATTTCTTCAAGTGCCTACGAACATATAATTCAGACTTGGCAGATTTGCTGGAAAATAAGGGTGACGACGGAAAGTCTATTGGTGAGTAAATGTTTTCTTCTTTCTTTTTTTTTTCATTTGATGATAGACAATCAAACAATACAATACTTACCTTTAGGTACATGGATACATACATTTTTCTCCCGTTTTACGATAAAATATTTTACCAAATCTTTGGAGGGATATTATTTACTCCTTAGTTCATTTAATGTATTACTTTTACATACTACACAATAATTGTTGATTTCGCTTGATATTTGTCGAGCTTGATGCACAGCGAGCGAGATACAGATCAATTCGCCGAAAAGAGGTCTATTGTCAATATAGTGTGCTTAACAATTTTCGTTCATCGCAACTTGCTTACCATTCTCAAAATTTTCAAATAAATAGACAAAAATGTTCTTCATGGCAAGGAAATGAGCCTAGTGAGTAAACCTTGAAGGAAAATGAGTATTCAGTTCGGTACTTTTGCTCAATTCAAAGGCAAAATGATGTGCACAGGCATAGTATCAACCCCTACACATGACCAGCTTTTGTCTCCGCGCAGTTTTCTTGTTTTGGATTGTTACTGTAAATTTATTAATTCTGCAAAACAGTTCTTTTTAGTTGCATTAGCTTTGTATTGAGATATTGAAGCATTTTAATGCAATATTGCCTCATGTACAGTTTTCAAAGTAGATTTATAACTGTCACCATTATTTACGTAGAAACCGAGCTAAAGAATAGAGAAAATAACGTGATCAAGGCTGTGCTGCGATCTTTTTTTCGAGAGGATCCAACAGGTGAACTTCGTTTTGAAGAATTACAAGTCGCAGTCGAAGAAGAATTGGGTCATGATGTTGACTTTTCCTCTTTAGAATCTCTAGTCGTTCAGGAATTTTCTCTAGATCAACCAACGGACCAAGATTACAGGTAACTGCATAACTTAATGTTTTGACTAAAAGCAAACGGCAATATATTAGTAATAGCTATGATAGCTAAGTCTGTTTTTTATTTTAGCCGGGAAGCGAAAATGAGATTATAGGAATGGCCTTCGTCCATCCATCCATCCATCCATCCGTCCGTCCATCTGTCCGTCCGTAACGCTTTCTTGTCTGTTCTCTATCTCATAAACCCTTTGAACGGTTTTTATTAAAGTTGGGGAAGTTTTTTATCTCATTGAGACAGTGCGCAAAGCACAAGATCCAAAACTCTGTCTTCATTATTTTTAGAGTTATTGCTCTTACATATTATACAAATTGGATTTTTGTCCGGAGCATAACTTCCAAAGTATAAAAGCTATCGACTTCAAACTTCATATGGAGATAAATTACATTAAGGACACGTGCAGTGCACAAGACCCATAACTCTGTCTTAATTATTTTGGAGTTATTATACTTTGTTATTTTACAAATTTGATTTTTGTCCGGAATATAACTTTCAAAGAATGAAGGAAAGCTATCAACTTCAAACTTCTTATGCAGATATATCACATTGAGGACAAATGCAGTGCACAAGATACACAACGCTGTTTTCATTATTTTGGAGTTATTGCCCTTTGTAATTTTACAAATGGGATTTTTGTTCAGAGCATAACTTTAAAGGTATAAAAGATATTGACGTCATACTTCAGATACGTATAGATTGCATTGAACATCACCGCAGTACACACGATCCATAACATATTGACGTAAGTAAAAGAAAATGTGCAGAACACATATCCATGGCCGATCAAGGTCACAATTGATGGCCAGGGTCCTAGTCATGGATTTAATATTAGAAGCTCAGCTTTCGTGTTTCTTTGAATTTATCAATGCATCCAAAGATACGGATAAATGGCTTGGTAATTTATGTCTGTCAACAGTATTTCAGCTATGGTACGACAATGGAAGGGTGATTAAAAAAAGATTCAATACAATGATGTGTTGTTTAGTTCCAGCAGGATTGAAACTCTGGTCTTCGTGACCCTAAGTTGGGACCACTAATCGCTTGGCCACCCGGGCGTTTCTACAACCATAAGTCCCACCACTCTGACTGTCATGCTGCTAAGAGGGGGTGGGGGAGTGGGCTACAGCTGTCTTTCAGAATACCTTCTTTTTCCTAATTTTTTTTTTTTTTTTCGAAAAAGCTAAGCATTTATGAAACGGAGTTTGATTATTCTGACACAATCTATTAAGATAACAAAGGAAAATCGTAACATTCCTCGTGTGCCAGAGTAACTGAACTTGAATAGAGAAGGACATTTGGTGTTTAATTAACGAATTTAATTCTTTCTGCTTTAGTTTTAAAGGTATTGTCTGGACAGAGGAAGGAAACAAAGCATTCAACAGATGTTCCATCGTTGTAAATGATCCAGGTGATTCTTTTTACAATTTTTTGTCCATCTTTAACATGTCCGTTTTTAATTCCCCGTCGCAAGATGGATGGGGATTTTAGGAATGGTCTTCGTCCTTGTGTTCGTCCGTCTGTCCATTCTTAACACCTTCTTGTCCGCTGGATGTCTCTGAAACACCTGTCCTGATTTCTTCGAAAATTTTCCACACATGTGTGCAATTTGATGATAAGATTTGCAGAAAGGAGGTTACAGATGCTAGACTCAAAGGTCAAAATCACATCAGAAAGTCAAAGATAACATGCCAATAAATTGTATTTCCTCCATATCTCTTGAAACTTGTCTATGGTCGGAATATTAATGACAGACGTTCTGTTTTGGAATACTGAAGTATTTACTCTGGGCTGCTGGAGAAATCGTCCCCTGGAGAAATCATCTCCAAAATACATTTGGGAGAAGTCCACATAAAGACAAAAAAATAATATTTATTTTTTTAAAGACGTATTAGAAAACCATTTTTTTTTTTTAAATGATTCTTTCCTTTTATTTAGGTTTTCTTAATTCACTTGCTATTTGACTACACTGCCATTGTTTATACAGCAAATTTCACTCTACTTTATACTATCTATGTTATACTAACCTAGCGGGATATAACAGAGTTTACAAAAAGAAACATGCACAAACTTGCGTGCAGGAAAAACTGTAGCATATATCTTTAAGACATTTGATAAATCGTTGAAGTAAGAGACTCAGCTGAGAACGCGTTCGTGAAACGTACTCAACGTTTCAGACTGAACTCGGCAATTTAATGGACTTGATTCTCTTAACTCATTTGAGCTGAGTACGGACTTAAGTTTTATCGTCAAACCGGGCCCATGTTTCTAAAATATTTCACACATGCATACACCCTGATGGAACGATGTGCAGAAAGGAAGTTTCAGATATCAGATTCCAAGTTCAAGGTCACAGAAGGTGGTCCAAGGTTATATGGTCAGAAAATGTGTCCCCTCCTCATTTCTTGAACCATGGCTTGATTTTAAAGATACTTCACACGTGTTTACACCTTGATGAGATTATTTACGAAGCAGATTTTTCAGATGTCAGTCTGTCCGCCTGTCTTGTCTCTTCCCTGTCCCGGATTATTTTTTTGTCCGCTGCATATATATTTTACACCAGTACTCACTTTGACAAGACGATGTGCAGAGCGGAGGTTTCAAAAGAAAGTCTCTAAGGTCGAGGTCACAGCAGGGGATCAAAAGTCACATGACCATAAATCGTGTCCACTCTTTATCTGTGGAAATCTTAGCCTGATTTTAAAACATTTCTCAAATGTTTGCACCCTGATAAAACGATAAAACGAGGTTTCAGACGCCCAGCTCCAAGGTCAAGGTCATAGCAGGGGGGGATCATAGGTCACATGCTGATACATATGTCCGCTACAATACTCTTGAAACCCGGGCCTGATTTTTGAAATATTTCACACACGCGGTGGTTTCAGAAGCTTGACGGTCTGACCGTCTATCTGTCCGTCCGTTAACACTTTTTGTCAGCTTCATTTCTCTCAAAACAATTGTATAATGTTCAAAATATTTCACATCGATATTCACATAGATGAGACGATGAGCATTCACACATGCACAGTATCAAGGTTTAGTACACTGGCCTGAAATGTCAAAGGCACGTGGGGGCGAGATCATATGTCACGTGCTCGTAAATGGGTCTGCTAAATATGCTTCTGACGTGGATGCATTTTAGTTTAAACATATTTTATTGTACATATAAACATACAAATGGATTGGGATGAAAGCTAATAAAAGCTTATAGAGTCCCTTTCCTAAGTAACAACATATGACAAAAAAATACAAAAAAATACAAAATTCAACATTGTTATGAGAGACATTTGGTAAACAGAGAGAGAGGGGATGGACTTTTTTGGAAATCATTCATTAAATCGTTTGCTTTCCTTTATATACAACTGAACCTTCAGAAAGATTTCTTCGTTTTCCTGAAAAGTAAGGAAATCATTTCCGAAGAGGAGTGTTTAAAGGTCTATAGTTATTTCATGATACGATATGGAGCGAATAAACTCATTTCTTATAGTTTCATAAAGTGGACATTCGAAGAAGTAGTGTGGATTTGTCTCTATAGCACCACATACACAGTTAGGAGATTCAACTACTTTTCTTAAATACAGATGGTGCTTTTGAGAACTACACTTATTTCGTAACCTTGTATGTAAAATTTGAAGGCGTGCATTTTGAGTATTCTCCTTGAATGTGCAGAGCCGAGTTTTTGCTCTCTATCTCCCATAACTGTGCCAGGGATTTTCAACAGCAAAATAGTTAAGTGTGTGGCTCAGCTGATATACAGAACCCATGATTATCTCTATGCTTGAGTTAAATGTTGGTATCGAAGATATGGCTTTCAGCTGTCTCCGTCTGTCTGTCCGTCTAACTGTTCAAAACACTTTTTTGTGGCTTCATGTCTTCTAAGCCGCTTCAAAGACTTTTCACTCGCCAAGCGTTCACCCCTGCACCTGTGTAAAGATTTTCAATGGCGTTAACAGTGGCAGTTATTTATGTAATGATTTGGGGGGAATTAACGCCTGCTTTGAAAAGATCTGATCACAATCACATGTAAAGTAAACTCGTCCTCTGTTGCCCTAGAAAAACAATAATGATAATTGAACTATTTGCTACCAAACTCCCCAAAGGTAATTTCTTGGTATTTTTTCAACCTAACGTTCACTGAAATGAAAACAAACCCAATTCTATGCTTTTTATGATGACTTTTTTTTCATAAATTGTTTCCAAAGTCAAGTGTTTCAGATACGAATCAAATAAATTAACAAAACTCGAAACTTTAAAAGCTAGACAACTATACTCTTCCCACTTCGAAGCTGAAATTGCTATTTTGCTGAAAATAAAAGTCGTCCTTGATTTCTCACGAAGTAGTCAAGGAAAGGACTCGTCAGTTTACATAAAGAGGGAGAGAGGGAGAGATTTTCAAATTCGTCTATATATGGACGTATATCATTCCATTTTCGGCCATTCCTAAAAAACTTTTCGATTTCAGATCAGGAAAAATATAAGTACAGTCGATTCAAGTTACTCTGTGAATTCTCATTTATCATCTTTGCGTGCCTTTGTGAATCTGTGCTTGCTAGAGATATTTTATTGCATGATCTGTTTTTGTAACTTCTGTCAAACGTTTACAGAAATGAACATTTCAGAGAAACTCTGTAGGCCAAAGAAATGTGTCAAAAACAATTACGGGAAAAAAAAATCACATTTTATATAAATTAATACTTTTTCACCACAATTTATCAGTTATCTGTTTTACACAACTTAAGGATTGATTGGGTATTTTTGTGTTGCCATCGAGAAATAAAATGCAAGTAGATAGGATAATGCTTGATCTGGCACATTACCCTTATGCCTCTCTCATACCTTACGCAAAACGATAAAACTTACCAAAATAACCAAATGTTAAATAATGCTGAGGTACTTATACAAATCCAACAATCTTATGATTTTAGCTAGCCCTTATCCTCTGTCACTCCCATTACCAAAAATTTCATGTAACATACACAGCCGCATGCCCATAAAATTATCAAAACTAATAGGTTAAGCATTCATAATTAAATCAAACTAACTTCTATCTTAATCCTTTTACCTTTAATTCAATTATTATAACATATTAATCCCTTATGTAGTAGATGAAAAATTTTCGAAAAAAAAAAATTTCATTATCTCACGTCATTGCATCATTACATCATTGCATCAGTTAACCAACGCATCAGCTAACCGGTTAGTCAGTTACTTAACTAACCAGACAAACCCTTACATCAGTTAATCGCTTAACCTCCCCCATCAACCAACGCGTCAAGCAACAGCTAGCCAGTTTATCAGTTAGTGGGTGGGCTTAAGATTTTTAATAAAAAAAAAATTAAAATTTTTATTCCTTTGATAGAAATAAAAAATGAATTTACTTTTAAAAGTTTCAGCAACATAATAGAATCATGAGTGTACTAAATAAATTCACAAAACGTGAAAGAAAAACATTAAATAGATGTTTAAAAAATAAAGTAAACGAGTTCTTAATTAGTAAATATGTGCCCAATCAAAAAATAGTAACTTTTTGTTTTAGTGAACCAGTAAGTATGAATAGAGTTATAAAAAGAATAATTTCATCTCTTACTTATTTTGCAAGTATAGAAAGAATTAAAAATAAAACCTTTAAAATATTTGTATGTTACACTTTACAACCTTTTAAAGTGGGTGATAAAATTGAATCATTTTTACCAGTGTTATGTGAAAAAGATGGGCTTATATGGTCTTTTGTACTTTTAGCTAAATTATCAGGATTTCTAGCAGATAAACCGTTTGCTTTACATTTTATATTTAAAGATGGTAACTTTGAAGATGATGAACCAAAAAATATTAACAAAGGTAAAATATTTACTTATGATAAATGTGTTGCATGCTTTGTGGAAGAACCAAAGGTTCATTTTGTTGATTGTGGTCATGTATGTTTATGTATAAATTGTGATGCAAAAGCGGTCTTAACTAAATGTCCAGTTTGTAAAACAGAAAATAATATTAAGCGATTAGTTTAAAAATATTTTATTCCTTTTGATAGAAATAAAAAATTGAAATTTACTTTAAAAAAATTCACAAACATAGTAGGTTAAAGAACCAGAGATATATAAAATATGGAAAAATTAAAGAAAGACATTGAAGCGAGTAAAACTGTAGAAAACAAAAGGGAAATAGACAGTTTCCTATCAAAAGCATCTATAGATATTAGTCATAAATATGAGTTATTTAAAGAAATAACAAACAAAGCATGTGTAGCATTTTCCGTAGAGGATGAAGAATACGAACACGTGGTAAAAGTGATAAAAAAATATAGAGAACTAGAAGAATTCTATAAAGAAATAAATAATTATACTTACTACCTAACCAATAGCGTATACGGTGGTGTAATGCGAGAATGGTTTGATAAAAATTGTGAATTTGAAAATGAATGTTTCTATCTAGATCATCTAATATCCGAAAGAGAAGAACTAGAAAACGACTTAATAAACACAACAGATAGTCGCATATTTAAAATGGAAGAACAGTTTTGCAATGCTTATGAATTATTTAAAAGAGAAACCCTGGCTAGTATAAGAACATATTTAGAAAAGAAAGAGGAAGAAATTTATAAAAAACTAGAAAATCTTTTGTTGAAAGAGAAAGAGGGTATTACAGTACCAGAACAACAGTTGAAAGCTGTGGTGGAAGAAGAATATGAGAAAATTAAAAAAGACATCGTGGATGAAATACCAGAAATAGAGTATTAAACAAAAATTTTCATAAAATAAAATGCTAGAACTAGAGCCAGATTTCAAGCAAAAGCTAAATGACCTACTTAGGGATAAATCAAATATTTATCCCATAAACACAGATAAAATCATTTACACAAATGGAACCGGTCTAATGCCCTATAAAAATCCAAGATGGTTTAGTGATATCTACTATTACTGCAGTAAAATGCTTTATGAACAACCTAAAGAAGATACTTTAAACATAACATTTTATGCTGGTGGTAACAACATACGCGTTAAACATTGTTTTTACAGTAAAGATTTAACCAATTTGCTATCTCTCTTTAAACAAAGATTTATAGATTGCCCAAATGAACACAGTTTTTTAGAAAGTTGTATTAATGATATTGAAGAATATAGCATAAACTTTAAGTTTATATAATCTATAAATTTTTAAATTAAAATTTATAGATTCCTACAGTTTATAAGTCTAACTCTATCAGTATTGTTAAATATGCATTTTTAGCATTAGGATTATTTGTTCTTGTTATAAAGTTTATAACATCACATTGGTCTATTTCTAAAGGCTGTGGAAAAACTACACAACCACAACCTTCTCCTTTCTTTTTTAATATAGAGTAGTCAATCTGTTCAACTCCATTTACGATTATATTAACTTTTACCTCTTCTTTTAGAATACCGGTTCCCTTAACAACCATTAAAGTCCCTCTTATAATTCTACCAGGAGCAGACATACAATAACCTCCCATCCCATGACTTACTCCGGCACTTCCATTACCAAAAGAAAACTCATAATAACCGTTTGTTAAAGGACCCTGCTCCTCGGCACACACGCTTATAATTGTTTTATGAAGCGATACCCTTCCATTCACATAGGATTTTGTTACTAAATCTCCCTCATCTACAGGCATTGCCGCGTTTTTTATAGAAAAACCTTGAAGATCTACATCAGATATTGCTGTAAAGCTTCCATTTGGATTTTTTACAATGGCACCACCATTATCAACGTAATTTTTATTAGCAGCAGCGTTAAGATTTATTGGATTTGGTAAACCAGTAATTGAGTTACCACCCATATCTATTTTACCAGCCACTGAAAAAGACCCGTCTTGGTTTTTTGTTAAAGCCTTTTCACCTGCGGTAGCCATCTCAATAACGCTATCTACGTAAAGCTTATTCGCTGCATGGCTATTTTCAATTGGAGGAGCAACAAAATGAATTCGCCGGTTACCCATAGATATTTCTCCTATTGCAGTATAAAAGTTATCAATAGGGTTATACAAAAATGGTGAGGATTGACTATCAACATACCCCTTTGTTGCTACATCATCAGGTTCAGCAGGTGACAGAACATTAACTAACCCATAATTCCTCATATCTATATTTCCTGTAGCAACAAATCTTCCATCATTACGTTTAACAATGACACTTTCTCTACTAACCTTATCCACATAACTTCTCGTAGCAGCATCATGTGGTTCTTCAGGGTCATGTAGATTATGTATTTTTTTAAAACCCATATTGAATGGAGCAGTAGCAATAAAATTTCCATTTTCTTTAAATAGTGGTGATTCATGGCTTCCCCCTGCTGTATTATCAACATAATCCTTTGTCGCAACGTCTTGTGGATTTACTGGATTACTTACCCTCGTAAATGTGTTGCCATTCATATTTATAGAACCGGTAACAGTGGTTGTTCCATCTTTACGTAAAAAGTTGTTAGTAATGTAAGCAAGTGACACACCACCATCACCACTTGTTTTAACATCATCCATTCTTCCAAATTTATCAACAGGCATCGTTTTTTAATATTACTAAAAAAGTTTATTTAAAACATTTTGAAATTTATTATCATCACACAACTCTTTAAGAATAAACAAACATAAATGACCGCAAAATACTTCACCCGCATGTTGTATTTGATCAGTATTGTAGTATATAGGTTGTTTTAAATAATCTATAATTTCATTAGGTGGTTGAATACCATAACTATCAAAATAAATTTTTCTTTTTCCATCTTTAAACCATGCAACCCAATGAGTACCAGGGCCACCAGAGTCATCAAGGTTTAATATACCGCATTCATTTTTTTTATTCTTTTTTGGTAGGGTATCTCTTAAAAATGTTCCTCTAAAATTTTTTAATTTTAATTTTTTTGCAGCATCATTTAGTTCAAAATTACTTAAAGGTTTATTCTTTAAAGTAACATTATCAATTGTAATATCTTTCATTTTTTATATATTTAAATAATTATAATAGCACTATTATCAACCCATGAATTAAACTCATCAGAATAACCTTTCCACTTTACAAGAGATTTCTTTTTTCCCTTTTTAATAACCTTTTCTATCCTATACACCTCTTGATTCGTTTTTTGTAGTTCAGGTTCATAAAAGCTACCTTTTATTTCTTCACCATTTAAATCTTTAATTTTATATGTTACAGGTGATGTATGTTTTACTTCTGAAACTGTAAAAACCTCTTCAGTCCATCTTGTGGTATAACCTTTTTCAAAAGTCTTTTTCTTTTTACTTATCCTTACTTTGTCTCCAACAGAAAACTTTGGTTTGATATCCTCCCTTACTTGGTCATAATCAGGATACAATGTTATCCAAACTTTATTTTCATTCTTTTTCTTACTTGCTTCAGTTGGCGTCATCTTAATAGATGAGTGTTTCGTGTTATTATATTCTTTAACAAGATTTGGTAATACATCAATATAAACATTTGTTGAGTGAGCAGAGAAATACTTCCACATTTTTTCTTTCATTGTTCTAATCCATCTCTCAACAATGCTTGATTTTTCCTCATTTTCAGTAGAATACAATTCAACCAAATCTTTAACATCTTTGTTATAAAACTCTTTACCTTTATCTACCCACATTTTCTCTGGTTTTCTTTCCTTAAAAATACTCTTCAATGCAACAGAAACAGATTTTCCTGTTTTATCCTTTAAGGGAGCCAGCCAACCATATTTTGAAAAGATGTCAATGACAGCAAGAAGATATTTTACTCCATGATTAAGTTTAGAAAATGCTTGAATATCTACTAAATCTGCAGCCCATATCTTATCGACACCCCCTACTCTAACTCTCCTTTTCTTAAATTTTCTTTTTACAGGTTTATGTAATTCTTCTGCTAGCACTATATTTTCTAAATTTTTTTTTTACTCATTCCCATACCAAATCTTTTCTTGGTTCCTATTAATGAGGAAACCAATCCTCTTTCCATTCTTTCCTTAATAGTTGGATTATAGATACCCTTTAACTCTTTAAGCATATTAGCATCACACACATCATTCCGTGTTTTAGTATCATTATGTTTAAGATAGCATATATCATGATGATATGCTGCCTTGTCAACACGATTAACAGGCTTTGACCAATCTTTAGGTGTTAAGTCTGGATTTAATCTTTTCTTTAACTTGGTACCAGGACCAGTAAAATTATGACCAGGTAAATGCATTTCAACAGGTAAGTTATTGATTGCTTTGTTTAACAATGAACCACCTTCTTTTTGTTTAACAAATTGTGTTTTAGTTGTACCACAAATAGCGCATTTTCCTCGCACCATATTTTTACCATTTTTACTTACTACACAATTTAAATCTGTAGTTTCAGTTTTCTTTTTACATTTAACGCAATACATTTTTTATATATTAAAATAAAATTTTTAATATAAAATATGGATATTGTTAATTTATCATGGAATGAAGCGTTAGCAAAAAGATTTAATCACCCCCTTTTACCTAGGAGCATCAGGGGCTTAATAGTAGGTAAATCAGGGTGTGGTAAAACTACACTTTTACTTAACCTTTTGTTAAGACCTGATTGGTTAGATTATAACAACTTATGCGTTTTTGGTAAAAGTTTGTTTCAACCAGAATATCGCATACTTAAAAAAGCCTTTGAAGAAAAAATACCAAAAGAAAACATATTAAGGTTGTTTTCACTTAAAGATGAAGTTCAAAACCGTGATATTTCACCTACTGCATTAGTTGAAGAATGGGCAAAAACAATTAAGGAAAAATCTGATATCAATTGTGAATTTTTTGAATATGCTAGTGATGTTCCTGACCCAAGAGATTTAAATGCATCAAATAAAAACTTAATGATATTTGATGACTTACTTTTAGAAAGGCAAAACAAGTGTGAAAACTATTATGTAAGGGGTAGACATAGTAACGCTGATTGTTTTTATCTAGCACAAAATTATTTTAGACTACCACGACAAACTATTAGAGAAAATGCTAACTTAATATGCTTGTTTAGACAAGACTTAAAAAATCTTAATCATATTTATAGTGATCATGTAGGGGATGATATGACTAAAACAGAGTTTATTAATTTTTGTAAAAAGTGTTGGGAAAAACCACATGGTTTTGTTGTGATTGATTTAACTAAGAACCGTAACGATGGAAAATATAGATGTGGTTTTGACAACATTTACATACCACGAGATTACAAAGATTACTATTAAAAAAATATTCGTTTTAAAATACATTTTTAATAATACAAAAATGGAAGAATTACTTGAAAAGATAGTAAAAAATACTGACCATAAGTCGTCATTTCAAATTATCGTAAGCGATAACAAAACAGAGTTTAAAACAAGATTTACTCCTCCACTTCTATTAGAAAAAGATAAAGAATATGAAATAGCGTTGGTTAACCTTGAAACTTACTATTCATTTCCTAATATTGATAAAAACAACAACACATTTGTTTATTCACCTGACAATGGTGCAACATGGGTAAAACTAAAATTACCAGAGGGATCTTATGATTTAGCTGATATTAATGATACAATACAACAAGAAATGAGGAAAAGGGGACATTATGACCTAGTTAATGAAGAATATTATATTAATATTTCCGCAAACACTAATACTTTAAAATCTATTCTTTATGTTGAAAATGGATATCAGGTTGATTTTAACCAAGGTAGAAGTATCGGAAAAGTATTAGGATTTAATAGAGCAAAATATCTACAAGGATTTCATGAATCTGAAAATGTAGTAAATATTCTTAGTATTAATAGCTTGTTAGTTAATATTGATTTAATTTCAGGTAGTTATGTTAACGGTTCACAAAGAAATACGATTTACAGTTTTTTTCCTAATGTATCACCAGGGTATAAAATAATAGAAAACCCGGTAAACCTTGTTTATCTTCCCCTAACATTAAATGAAATACATAATTTAAATGTATCAATTACAGACCAAGATGGAACATTACTAAATCTAAGAGGGGAAAATTTAACAATTAGATTCCATATAAGAGAGGCAAGATAATATAAAAAATGATAAACTACATTAACGCTAAAATAAATATATCAGACGGACAAAAGGAAAAAATTTTACATGCTTTTAGAAACAAAGCTCCAGCAAGTATTCGTTTAAAGCATGAGGATATACATGGTAATGATGTAATAGCATTAACCAAATCACAAGTAAATAAACTTACAAAAGCTTATAAAGGTGGAAAGGGAGCAACGTTTAGAATGTCTCCTAGGCAACTTAAACACAATATGAAAGTAGAAGGTGGATTTTTACCTTTGTTGGCGGGTTTAGCTTCATCAGTTTTACCAACATTAGCAAGAACCGTTTTACCTGCTATAGGAGTTGGTGCGCTATCTGGTCTTGCTTCTTCAGGAGTCCAAAAAGCAATGGGTAATGGATTGTATCTTAAGAAAGGTGGTAGTATCTATCAAGTAGAAACTGATGGTGAAGGTTTATTTCTTGGTCCAGCAAAGGGTAAAGGATTGAGTTCCGTTGGTGATGGATTGTATTTAAAACAAGGTGGAAAAATTTATGATGGAAAAGGTCTTCTTTTAGGACCTAATAGCCCATTTGCTAATATTCCTATATTAGGAGCAATATTATAAATTAAAAAATATGAATGTACATAAATTTGGAAATGGAAATAAAAATGGATATCATAAAATAGTTCAACCAAAAACTATTTTTTGGAAACCTGTTGAAGGTAAGTATCCAGCTAAAAAAGTTAATTCTGTTTCATGGGATATTTTTACTCAACAACCATTAGTATTAGAAGGAGGCAAAACAAGAACGATGGCTTTAGGTATGGGTTTTAATATGAGTAAAGGTTTTGTTTTAGTTTCTCTATCTTATGCTCTAAAACTTAATCAAATATCTATTACAAATGAAGTTACATTAGAAGAAGTGGATGACATGGTTACCACAATTACAAACAACTCAAAAAAGTTAGTAAAAATTGATGAAGGTGAATTTTTGTGCCGTCTTTACTATTCAATTTAAAAAAATAGTTGTTGTTAATAAAATGGAACTAAAAGAAAAGATTTATCCAGAGTTACCAGAAGCACGAAATATACCAAATGCGCCATCAATACAGCCAATACTATCAGCAGAAGACAATGGCCAATCATTCAGACTTAAAAAGATATCAGAGATACAGGATTTTCTGGAAAATGAAGTTAAGGAAAGAGAGCAACTAAGTAAAAAGTATTTAAAGATTAGTAAGAATGTGGACAATGTAGAAGCTGGACTAACCGTTATAGCACTAGGTGCAGGAGCAGGGGGAATCGCTTTACTATCAACCGTAGTAGCGATACCTGCAACTATGGTTCTAGAAGGTTGTGCTTTAGTTGTTGGGTTAGCCGCATTGGTGGGTAAGTTTGTGGTTAGAAGAAGCAGAACAAAATCAGAAAAACATCTTCAGATTAAAATGTTAGCAGATTCAAAGTTAAATACACTACTTACGCATATATCAAAAGCAATAACAGACAACAAAATTGACCATTCAGAATTTACTTTAATTATGGAAGAATTGGAAAAATACAAACAAATGAAGGAAGAAATTAGAAGTAAGTCAAAGAAAAAAAGCAAGCTAGAGGAGTCGGAGAGTTTAATAGAGAAGGGACGAATAGAAGCACGGGAGGAATTCAGGAGACTAGTAGAAAGAAACAATGGACGCCATTAAGAATAAAAATAAAACCGCCCAAGTTTAAGTGTTCTTGTGCGTGTGAGATTGATAACACAAATTAAAAAATTTTTTTACTTTTAAAAAAATGTCATTTTTGAAGATCCGAGACCCTATGAAAAGGGAACAAACAGTAAAAGAATTTCTTGCACTGAAGAAAAGAATTCATGATAATCAGCTTGCAGAAAAAACAGGTGAAATTGAATTACAAACAGACCTTTCAAAGTTTTTTAGACCTATTACAGAAACACAAAAAGCTGCAACAAAGGAGATTACAGAAGGGCTTAAACCTATTAAGGAGGGGATTGAACAGTTACCACAGACTATTACGTTTCCAGCCTTTCCTTCTATAAAAGCTCATAAAAGTGAGGGCCTTACTGATGAAGAATTAGAAGAAATAAATTGGTTTGTTGATCAAATGGAAGAAGAAAGTAACCCATTTTTGCTTATTGGACCAGAAGCAGCAAAGCAACTAAGAAGATTTACAAATAAGAATGAAGCTGATACAACTTATGGGTTATATGACAAAAAAGGTAAATTTTATATTGGCAGTGCGGAAACTGAAATTTTAGGAGATGATCTTTTAATTGAAAAAAAAACCTATGAAGGCACTCCTGGTCTGTGGGAGTTAATTATATCTAAAAAACCAGACAGAGATAAATATACTGACGAGGATTTTGATAATTACAAGGAGATAATGATAAAATCTGGCACTCTTCATCGAGATAATAACAAAAATAGTCATTTACCAAAAAGCAGTAAAGCATTTAAATGGAAAAAAATTCTTAAAAATTTTTGGCTTGATAGACCCATCGGAAAAGGAATAGTCGTGATCCCATCTGACCCTAATGCACTATTAGAAAGATTAGACCTCTTAATGGCGAGTAAAGGAGCTGGTAATACTGGTGTAAGAAATGAGTTGGTAAGTATTTGTGATGAATTGAAAAGACAGCGTATATTAGATGCAAAAACTTATAAAAAATTAATGTCTATACTATAAAAATGATTACATCACAAAAGAGAGGATTTAAAAGAAATTATGCTTATGGAGGAGCAGGAATATTTGATACTTTAGCCAATTTTCTTACAAAATTCTTTACAAGCAGCGCAGCTAAACAAATTGCATCTTCAGCAGTTGATGTTGGTAAGAGCGTAGCTAAGGAAGGAGCAAAGAAAGCGTTAGAGGTTGGAAAGACGGCAGCAATTGATGCAGGTAAAAAGTTAGTTCAAAAGGCTTTAACACCAAAATCTAAAAAGATTATAGAAAAATATACTCAAAAGCCTACTACAACAACACAACCTGCAATGCAAAATGTTAATACCTTAATAGATGGTAGTGCCATTGCTATTCAAGATTTAGTTAAGAAATTAAATAGTAAGGGTGGTGGAGTTAAAGTATTATGAAATTTAAGTTAAGTTAAGTAAAATTACAATAAATAAAAAAGAATGCCAAATCTAAAATTTAATTTAACGCATTATGAAAAATACAATACAAAAAAGGTTAGAATCCTTTATGCAAATTTTAAACTTGATGAAGATTGTGAAGTATTAGATTGCAGTGATACAAATTATAATCATAAAAAGGTTACTTTAAAATTGTCACCTGAAAAAGCTGATATCATTAAGGAATTTGAAGAAGATGTAAATCAATATCTAGAAAAAAATAATATGCCTAAGGTAACCATTCTTTACGGAAATAGAATTTATCTAAAAATGAAAAAAAACCTTACAGTAGAAAAAATTGAAAATATTAAACTTAAGGGTGTGTATGTAAATAATGAAAACAAGTCATTCCCTCAACTATGGGCAAGTTAATATAACAATTATAATTTGACTTAAAAATTATAATTGTATATAATAAAATGGATATTTTAAATATTAAAGCGCCGATTTTTAAAGATGATAGTATTGATGAATATGAATATTATGAATATCTTCCTATTACAGGAACCAATCTAAACAACTCTGGAGGAAATATAAGGATTGATATTGAAACTCAAGATATTTTTTATCATCCTTCAGAATCATATTTAGAAGTTGTAGGTGAATTAGTAAAAAATGATGGGACTGTTTATGGAGCTGCTGATGCAGTTACCTTAATAAATAATGGAATAATGTATCTGTTTAAAGCTATCAGATATCAACTTAATGGACAAGAGATAGAATACAATATTTACCCTGGTACGTCTACAACAATGCTTGGGTTGTTAAAATACCCAGATGACTTTTCTAAATCACAAGGGTTAAACCAACTGTGGTATAAAGATACTACTGGAGGAACAGCTGATGCTGTTAATAATGATGGTTTTAAGATAAGAAGGGATTATATTTTTAGTTCAATTCCGGTTGGAACATTTAGTTTTAGGATACCATTAAAACATATATTTGGTTTTTGTGAAGATTATAACAAAATTTTATATGGTATGAAACAAACTTTAACCTTAACAAGAGATTATGATGATGATGCAATCTATAGAGCTGGTGGTACAGATGCTGGTAGAGTTAATTTACAGAAGGTATCTTGGTTTATGCCGCATGTAACACCAGAAGATAGTCATAAGATGCAACTTTTTAAATTTATTGAGAAGAAAGAAAAATTCCCTGTTGGATATAGAATGATACAATGTGATAATATAGCTGTCCCGCCATCAACCAGTTTTACTTGGAGGTTATCATCTAAATCATCTCCTGAAGTACCACGGTTTTTAATTGTTGGTTTTCAAAATGGAAGAAATAATGATCAGGAACAAAACCCAGCTATATTTGACAACTTAAAAGTTAATAATATTTATGTAATGTTAGGTTCAAAAAAATATCCAATATATGATTATAATATAAATTTTACTGCTAATAAATTTAGTAGAATATATGGTGAAGCTGCTTCATTTAGAAAAAAGTTTTTTAACATGGATGAATTAGTATCAAACCCTAATATTACTCCTTCAGATTACAAAACCCTTTATCCTTTGTTTGTGTTTGATTTAAGTAAACAAAGTGAAAGACTTAAGTATTCTGTTACTGATATTCACATTAAAGCAACATTTGCTGAAAATGCACCTGCGGATGCCGTAGCTTATGCAGTTTTAATTAGTGATAGACTAATTAACTTCCAGAGTGATGGGAATAAGATGAGTGTAGTATATTAAGTAATTTTTTACTTAAATAAATGAAAAAGGTTGCTGATTTTAAGAAAATATTAACAGATAACAATATTAAGTGGTATTCCTATTGGAACAAGAAAAAGTATATTGATGTGTTAAAAGAGCATGGTTTGTATCCTGAAGAGGAAGAAAAAAAATTTAAAAAAAAAATTCCTAATTATGATAGATTAAAGGATATTGCTAAAAACCCAAAGAGGGTTACCTTAAAGGATGTTGAAACTGAAGAGGTGAAAGAGTTTCCATCAATTTACAAGGCTAGTAAGTATATTGATAAATGCCCACAAACGATTGAAAACTGGAATGGTAGAGTATGGAATGGTAAATATAGAATTGATATTCAATAGTGTACAAGCCACTGCGAGTAATTTTATTATTTAATGAAAAAATAATAAAATTTGACTTAAGGAAAGAATTTTTTATTTTAAAAAATGGATCGTCAATTTGATAGATATAATGTAGATGGATTAAGAAATCTAGCAAGGGAAAGGGGATTAAGAAGATACTCAAGGCTTAGACGAGATGAATTGATAACTCTTTTGAATAATACGGGACCCTCAATATTAGATAGAGACCTGATAACCATTGATGCACCAATATTACAACCAACACCCTATATACCACCAAGACAAAGACCAACCAGGCAACCAACTACTTCGGTTGATGATTTGCTAAGGAGTTTAGAAAATGTAAGAGTAGAACAACCAAGTATAACACCTGAACTTAATGCTTTAAAAAATAAAATAAAAAGTATATATGATAAAGTGGATAAGATAAACGTAATAAAAAATAGATCTGCCTTAAAAGAATATGCAACTGAACATAAAATAGAAGGGATAGATGTTAATACACCACAAGAGTTTTTAGAGCTAGTACAACCAACAATTGTTAATCTTTTAAAAAGCATGCGTGGGTTTAAAGTAAAATTAAATCTTCAGTGTATTATGAGAAGAGAAGAAGGTAATAATGAACAAATAGTAGAGGCTAATTTTTCTTCTAAAGACAAAGATGGTGAAGGTAAAGATTATGAGATTAATTTACAAGGAACAAATGTAATAGAATTATACTTAGAAATGATAAATAGAATTTTAGAAAATTTTGTTAATTTTGTTTCAAGTGGTAGTGGGTGGGATTTTGTTAGTGTGGTTCATTTAAAGTTGCATAGTGTTATTTATGATCCATTAAGAGCAGGTGAAAGGATAGCTTTACCTAAGTGGATTGCTAACAAAAATGCGTGTATTAATATGGAAAGTGAGAATGATGAATGTTTTACATATTGTATTTTAAGGTATTTAAATCCAACAGAAAAAAATCCACAAAGAGTTGATAATGATTTAAAATCTAAAAAAAATAGCTTAAATATGAAAGGAATTAAATATCCTGTTTCTTTACAGGATATAGATAGGTTTGAAAGGCAAAATCCAACAATTAGCGTTAATGTTTTTGGGATAGTAGAAGGTAAGGAAAAAATCGAACGTATTAGAGTTATAAAAAGTTTAAAAGAAAATCATGTAAATTTGATATATATTGAAGAAGAAAAAAAATCACATTATGTTTTAATAAAAAATATTAAAGCTTTACTGAGAACTCAAACCGCCTCTAATCATAATGTAGATTATTGTATGCTTTGTATGAACCATTTTGGTAGTGAAAAACTTTTAGAAAAACATATGGAGCGTTGTGAAGATCATGATGGAGTTGATATAATAATGCCTAAGTTTGATCCTGAAAACCCTGAAGAAATTTTAATTAAGTTTAAAAACTATTGTAGAAAAATAATGGTGCCGTTTGTAGTTATTGCTGATTTTGAATGTATATTACAAAAAATAGAACCACAACAAAAAAGTAATACTATTGAAACACAAAAGCATATACCTGTAAGTTATAACTATTTAATTTGTCCTTCTAATGATAAAATTATGAAACCAGTATTAAGAGGATATGTAGGTGAGGATGCAGAAAAACATTTTATAGATACTTTAACTAAGGATGCTAAACAACTTTATAATGAATTTTATAAAAACCCAGTAAAAATAGAAAAATTAACTGAAGATAAAGTTAGAAAACATAAAAATGAAGTAAAATGTTGGATATGTGGAGGTAAATTTACTTATGAAAATTATAAAGTAAGAGATCATTGTCATTTTACTGGTAATTATAGAGGTGCCGCTTGTAATAATTGTAATCTTAAAGCAAAAGTTCCTGATTTTATACCTGTTATCTTTCATAATTTATCTGGTTATGATGCTCATATTTTTATTAAGTATCTTGGTAAAACTAGTGGTAGAATTGATTGTTTACCTAACACAGAAGAAAAATATATTAGTTTTACAAAAAATCTTATGGTAGGAAATAAACATATTAAATTAAGATTTCTTGATAGTTTTAAGTTTTTAGCTAGTAGTTTAGAAAAAATTGTAGAAAATTTAAAAGATGAAAATTTTAAAAATTTAAAGTATTATTTAGAAAAACATCGTGGTGGTTATACAGAAGAAAAATTAAAATTGTTAAGTAGAAAGGGTATCTTTCCTTATGAATGGATGGATAGTTTTGATAAGTTAAAAGAAACACAACTACCACCTATAGAAGAATTTTATTCAAGCTTAAATGGAGAAGGAATTTCAGAAGAAGATCTGGCACACGCGTTAAAAGTGTGGGATGTTTTTGGTTGCAAAACTATGTCTGATTATTTACAACTATACAATGAAACAGATGTTGTACTTTTAGCTGATGTTATGGAAAACTTTAGATTTTCTATGCTTAAAGAATTTGGTTTAGACCCTGCTTGGTATTATACTTTACCTGGATATGGATGGGATGCTATGCTTAAGGTAAGCGAAATAAAATTAGAAAAACTTACTGATATTGATATGCTTAACTTTTTTGAAGCATCAAAAAGGGGTGGTGTTTGTATGACAAGTATTAGATATGCAGAGGCAAACAATAAATATATGGGTGAAGAGTATCAGGTAACAAAACCTAGTAAATATTTGTTTTATATCGATAAAAACAGTCTTTATCCTTGGGCTATGAGTAAGCCTTTACCTGTAGGCGGTTTTAAATGGATGACAGAAGAAGAATTAAATAATTGGAAAAAATATCCGTGTACCCTGGAGGTTGATTTAGAGTATTCTAAAAATTTACATGATTTGCATAATGAAATGCCTTTAGCGGCAGAAAAATTAAAGGTTAGTAAGGTAGAAAAGTTAATACCAAACTTAAATGATAAGGAAAAATATATACTTCATCATGAAGCTTTAAAGACTTACCAGAGATTAGGATTAAAAATTAAAAAAATACATCGTGGAATTAAATATCAAGAGAGTACCGCTATTAAAAAATATGTTGATAAGTGTGTAAATTTAAGAACACAAGCAAAAAAGGATAAAAATAAATTTTTAGATAATTTATGGAAGTTAGCAATGAATTCTGTTTTTGGTAAAACCATGGAAAATATAAGAAATAGAGTAAACATAGAATTAGTTAATGGTGAAAATAGTGAACGTTTTAAAAAGTTAACAGCAAAACATAACTTTCATAATCATACTATATTTGATGAAAATTTGGTTGCGGTACATATGAAAAAAACATGGATTAAGTATGATAAACCAATTTATTTAGGAGTAAGCATACTTGATATTAGCAAAACAACTATGTTAGAAGATTATTATATCTATTTTAAAAATAAATTTGGTGAAGATAAAGTATTTATGTGCTATACTGATACTGATAGTTTTGTTTTAACAATAGAAACTGAAGATTTGTATAAAGATTTAAAAGAGGATGCTGATGATTTGTTTGACTTTAGTAATTATCCAAAAAATCATCCATTATATAGTGATAAAAATTGTAATGTGTTAGGTAAGTTTAAAGATGAATTAGAAGGAGACCTTTTGACTGGATTTGTAAGTCCAGGAGCAAAAACTTATGCTATGAAAAAATTTATCTTAAGAAAAGATGAAAATGGTAATGCTTTAACTGATAAAAATAGTAAATTTATTTATGATAAACCTGTTAAAAAAGATAAAGATGGTAATATGGTATTTAATGAGAAAACAGAAACTAAAAAATGTAAAGGAGTTAAAAAGTCTGTGATTAAAAATGAGTTAAGATTTAAAACTTATAAAGATTGTTTGGATACTAAAAAAGATTTTTGTGTAACTATGGAAGGATTTAAAAGTAAATATCATGAATTAACAACTATAATAATGAATAAAATAGCATTAAGCTTTAAAGATGATAAAAAGGGTTTGATACTCTTGGATGGTAGTTATAGAACATTATCACATGGACATTATAGCTTACAAGGATTAACAGAAGAAGAAAGAGAAATGTATGAAGCACAGGGGGCAAGACCAAAAATAAAATAAAAATTTTTATTTGTTGTATTGTAACAAATAAAAATAAAATTTTTTAATTTTTATTCACATCATTGTTGTTTATTATATCTTCAATAATACGTAAATTATCTATGGTATTTAATATCTCCCTTCTTAACGATATTATTCCTTGTCTTTTCTTACTTTGCTGTAAAGCTGTATATCTCCATACTTTGTTTTTTACTAGTTCATGAATGTTTTCAATTTCTAAAAGTATTATTACTTTCATTTTTTCATTTCTATCTTCAGTTTTAACTTTTTCTTTATTTAAATAATCTAATGCTCTCTCTAAACATTTATTGCTTACATTTTTTTTAAATTTAGTAACAATATTATCTTTTATTTTACTGCTAACCATAGGTAAATCCACTGTATTTATTAGTCTAAACAATGAATCATCTCTAACAAAAGTCAACTGCCCTCTTTTTGTTTGTCCTAAAGCTTTTCTTTTGTTATTCATCTTACGTAAAACATGCATTGCTAAAAATTTTTGTTTAATTCATTTTTTTTTTTATTAAAAATCTTAAGCCCACCCACTAACTGATAAACTGGCTAGCTGTTGCTTGACGCGTTGGTTGATGGGGGAGGTTAAGCGATTAACTGATGTAAGGGTTTGTCTGGTTAGTTAAGTAACTGACTAACCGGTTAGCTGATGCGTTGGTTAACTGATGCAATGATGTAATGATGCAATGACGTGAGATAATGAAATTTTTTTTTTTCGAAAATTTTTCATCTACTACATAAGGGATTAATATGTTATAATAATTGAATTAAAGGTAAAAGGATTAAGATAGAAGTTAGTTTGATTTAATTATGAATGCTTAACCTATTAGTTTTGATAATTTTATGAGCATGCGGCTGTGTATGTTACATGAAATTTTTGGTAATGGGAGTGACAGAGGATAAGGGCTAGCTAAAATCATAAGATTGTTGGATTTGTATAAGTACCTCAGCATTATTTAACATTTGGTTATTTTGGTAAGTTTTATCGTTTTGCGTAAGGTATGAGAGAGGCATAAGGGTAATGTGCCAGATCAAGCATTATCCTATCTACTAATGCAACTGCCTTATTACATGGCAAATAACGCCCGAAGGGTTATGTAAACTATATTGATAATACCTCAGAGGCATACGAAAATGGATTATGTCCGGTCAAAAACAAGGTCACTAGGTCAGATCGTTGAAAAACCATGTGTTCGCTCTAGAGACCACATTTTCAGTCAAATATTCTCGAAAAATAGTCCAAATGTTTGTCTGGATAATATGTCTGACGAGATTGAAATGGGTCATGTCGAGTCAAAAATTAGGTCACGAGGTCAAATCTTAGAAAAACCTTGTGATTGCTCTAGAGGCCACATTTTCAATCTAATACTCATGAAACTTTGTCAGAATGTTTGTCTTGATAATATCTGACATGAGTTTGAAAATGGATCATGTCGGGTAAAAAACAGCTAGGTTACTTGATCAAATCTTTGAAAAACCTTGTGTATGGTCTAGAGGCCTTATTTTCAGTTTAATGCTCTTGAAAACGGTCAGAATGTTTGTCTTGATGATATTTTGGACGAGTGGATTATGTCCGATAAAAAACTATGTCACTAGGTTAGATCTTAGAAAAACCTTGTGTACACTCTTACGGCCCCATTTTCAGTCTCATACTCATGAAACTTTGTCAGAGTGTTTGTCTTGATAATATCTCACATGATTTTGAAAATGGGTCATGTCGGGTCAAAAACTAGGTCACCAGGTCAAATCGTTGAAAAGAACTTGTGTATGATCTAGAGGCCACATTTTCAGTCCAATACTCTTAAAAGTTAGTCAGAATGTTTGTCTTGATGATATATTGGATGAGTCAAAACCTAAGTCCTACGATCAAATCCTCGGAAAACCTGAGCTTTTCTCTAGAAGCCAAATTTTCAATCTAACACTCATTATAAGTGGCTTGAATGTTTGTATTGATGATTCTTTAATTAGTTTGAAGAGGGTTCATATCGGGTAAAAAACTACAAATCTTCGGAAAACCCGAGCTTTGCTCTCGAAGCCAAATTTTCAATCTAATACTCATTAAAAGTGGCTTGAATGTTTGTATTGATGATTCTTTAATTAGTTTGGAGAGGGGTCATATCGGGTAAAAAATTAGGTCACCGGATCAAATTTTTGAAAAACCTTCTGTACGCTCTACAGGCCACATTTTTAGTCCAATACTCTTGAAAGTTTGTCAGAATGTTTGTCTTGATTTTATCACAGATGAGTTTGAAAATGGGTCATATCGGGGTGAAAAACTAGGTCAACAGGTCAAATCTTTGGAACACCTTGTGTTAGCTCTAGATGCCAAACTTCCAATTAAATACTCATGAAAAGTGGTTTGAAGGTTTGTCTTGATTTCTTTGATGTGTTTTATAATAGTTCATATTCGGTCAAAAATTAGGTCACCAGTTAAAATCTTTGAAACACCTTTTGTACGTTGTAGAGGCCACAATTTTCAGTTCATTACTCATGAAAGTAGGTCAGAATTTTTGTTTGGATGATATCTCAGATGAGTGTGAAAATAGGTCATGTCTGGTCAAAAATTAGGTCGCCAGGTCTTATGTTAGAAAAATCTTGTGTACACTCTAGTGACCTCAGTTTTAGTCCAATGGCCATACAAATTAGTCAGAATGTTTGTCTTGTTGATTTCTTTGAGTTTGAAAATAGCTCACATTGGGTCAAAAACTAGATCATGGAGAGAAATCGTTGAAAAACCTTGTGTACCCTCTAGAGGCAACATTTTCAGTCCAGTACTCATTAAAGTTGGTTAGAATGCTTGTCATGTCATCTAGGAAAAAATGGAAATGGGTCAGGATTGGTCAGAAAGCTCAGTAGAGCGACTTCAGGGCCATCATTGCCCTCTTGTCTTGTTCAGAGGAAATAGACGAAAAGAAAGTTTGCCTCAACCGGGTATCGAACTTGCAACCACCAGGTCATGAGTCAGATGAGCTAGCCGGCAAGGCTCTGCATTTTAAGTGTGTCATATTATGTCATTTTTTTAAATTCACCCCCACCTACGAAGTCGAGGGGGGGTTACTGGTTTCACCATGTCTGTCTGTCCATCCGCCCGTCTGTTCATCAGTTCGTCCGTCCATCCGTCCGTCCATTAATCCATCCATCTTTTAGTTTCTGTGCTCTTACTCAAAAGCCGTTAGGACGCTGAACCTTTATACAAGTATTGGTCATGGCCGAAGGAGGTGCCCTATTGTTTTTTTTGATGGCGTGGGTCAAAGGTTGAGGTCACAGGTGAACGTTGTTTGAAAATCGTTTCCGTGCTCTAACTCTAAATCCGTTTAACCTAGAAACCTGAAACTTTATAAAAGTATTGTTCATGACCTAAGGAGGTGCTCTATTGTTTTTGGTTTACATGAGTCAAAGGTCAAGGTCACAGGTGAACGATGTTTGAAAATCGTTTCCGTGCTCTAACTCAACAGCCGTTTGACATAGAACCCTTAAACGTTATACAAGTGTTGCTCATGACCCAAGGAGGTGCTCTATTGCTTTTGAGTCACATGGGTCGAAAGTCAAGGTCACAGGTGAACTTTGTTTCAATTTTTTCTGCGCTGCAACTCAAAAGCCGTTTGACCTAAAACCCTAAAACTTGATACAAGTGGTGCTCATTACCTAAGGAGCTACCATACTGTTTTTTGGGTCATGTGGGTCAAAAGTCTTAGTCACAGGTGAACTTCGTTTTGAAAATCATTTCCGTTCTCTAATTCTGCTGATTCAGTCATAAGGTGATATGGGGGGGGGGGGAAATTGTCGGCTTTGCGACAGTTCTAGTTCGCCCTGAATAAAGGTGTTTCTGGGGTTTTGTTGATAACATGAATATACAGGTTCTGAGCAATTACCTATAATTCCATATTAATAGCTCCTAGAGCGTACAGAGACATTTGGTTAGTCCCAGCCAGGGCCCTCCAAATTTTGGTAGCATTTGATAAAACACATAGCTGTTTTAATGAAATACAAACCAGCGATGGACCAGACATCTTACAGTGAAGATATTCATCTTAAAGAAAACTGCAAGAAAAAGGCGGCTAGCTACTTTATCATAATAATAGCAACAAACAAAACGTGTTCTGAATAGTTAGTTGTTTTGTCACACGAAAAGTTTGGTATGAATTTGTGAATCCAAGCCTTTGCTAGTGAACTCTCTTCTATGATTCTGTTCCATGACTTTGTCTTTCCTCGCAAATTTAGCATCAATTTTGTGGTAAATGCTAAATGGCGCTTGTCCGTTACATGACATAATAGAGGTGAAAAACTGCCATACCCTTTTTGCTTATCCTGATTTATTTCAATTTTCATTGAGCTTCAGAATATTGTGGCATTAAGAAACTTCGTATTCAAACCAGCATCGGTTATGATCTAGCCTTTTGAGCGATGAGGTTTGGTGCTTCGTCCTCTCGTTGAACATTATGTACAGAATGAACTTTTACAACTGCGTGCCATATACATATGGAATATTACGTTGTAATACAAGCACTAAGAAAGTAAGGAGAACTTAAGGGTGTTTTCTATAATTTTCATTCTTCCATAGAAATTTTCTTATTTCAATATTTTATGTAAAATTTTATGCTGAATACAAAAATGAAAAATAAAAATGGTATGTCGACGTATTCGTTTTATCACGGTGAGGAAACTACATAGACGGAGCCATTGGCTCTGTTAAGGAAATCTTGTGTGGGTTTTTCCGGTCACGTGCGGCGCCGTCAATATCGGCTGTTTCGGTGGACACGAAAACGTAAGTTTTCCATTTATTGTCAAAATTTGATTTTATACTGAACACTAGCGAGAAAAGTGGAATTGTATGAGGGGCCCATGACTTTCAACTTACTTCCTTGTCCGTAGGGAGTTCCAAGTCGGCGCGGTTTTGTCTGAAACACTTTTGCCGTGAGCCACGGCGAGGTAAACAAAGGTCATTTTCTATAATGACCACAGGCTTTCTATTGCTCTTTCTGCATAAATATTACTTATCTAAATGTTTACACCGTCCGAATGTATGAAGTGATTATCTAATCCTTCCCCACTCACGAAAAACAAAATTTGAATCAAAATAAAAAAAATTGAGAAAAAATAAACAATGGCTCCGTCCATATCGGCCGGCTCTGTCTATATCGGCTGGCTCCGCTGTATGAGGGTGAGTTTTAGAAGCGACGTATATGCACAATTGAAACAAAACTCACACACACACACACACACACACACACACACAATTCGCTTTATTTTCTTTCTTTATTTTTAGACTATGGGGCTTTACAAAGGCAAAAGAAAAAGAGGTCTTCGCTTAAGTATTAATCGGAAACCCCATATATACCGACGACAACTATTGCGCCACTCTGGATCAACGTCGTGTTCACCGTTCAAGTCGCCAAGCTCAAAAAGACTACGACAAGACAGAACAACTTCACAGCCACTATCGTCAAGAATATCATCTATCAAAAGAGTAACATCAAATCCACAAACGCCAAGGTCAACTATCAAAAGGAAGAAAATTTATTTCAGTCCAAATCTAAACAGAAGTCCAGCGACGTGTTCAAGGCGCAAACTTTTATATTCTACCCCTAAAGATGTAAAGTTTTCGGATAAAGAAGAACTTGAATCAGATTTTGAAAGTGATTTCAAAGATATTCCTACAAGTGAATCAAAAGAAATTGAGACGAATGGATCGGTAAGTGGGAGGAAACGGGGAGTACCCCGGGAGTATCCCGGGAAAAACACCCGACACACCCGCAAGCAGAACTTGGCTTGTCCACGTTGTCCGAGAGTGCCCTGTACCCACAGGGTGATATGGTCGAATGATCAAGAGCACTGAAGTCAACCACTTTAACCACTCAACCACGTGACCGCCCTTTTTGAAATGATAGATGGTTCGAGAAAAGCATCACCATTCCAAAAATAACTTTCAAAAAATCTAACTTTTGACTGGTAAACCCAATAGCGAAAAAAACCTATCGCTTCTAAAACTCGCCCTCATACAGCGGAGCCAGCCGATATAGACAGAGCCGGCCGATATGGACAGAGCCATTGTTTATTTTTTCTCAATTTTTTTTATTTTGATTCAAATTTTGTTTTTCGTGAGTGGGGAAGGATTAGATAATCAATTCATACATTCGGACGGTGTAAACATTTAGATAAGTAATTTTTATGCAGAAAGAGCAATAGAAAGCCTGTGGTCATTATAGAAAATGACCTTTGTTTACCTCACCGTGGCTCACGGCAAAAGTGTTTCAGACAAAACCGCGCCGACTTGGAACTCGCAACGGACAAGGAAGTAAGTTGAAAGTCATAGGTCCCTCATACAATTCCACTTTTCTCGCTAGTGTTCAGTATAAAATCAAATTTTGACAATAAATGGGAGACTTACGTTTTCGTGTCCACCGAAACAGCCGATATTGACGGCGCCGCACGTGACCGGAAAAACCCACACAAGATTTCCTTAACAGAGCCAATGGCTCCGTCTATGTAGTTTCCTCACCGTGTTTATTTTCGAACACATGTTTCCATGATAACAAATTCTAAAATTACGACTTTTGCTTGAAAATGATAATAACATTGTCAGAGAGCTTTGGTTTCATAATTTATATAAAATCAGAGCTAAATCTTTGTATATCGTTATCTAACATTCGGAAAATTTGTTTTTTCATTAACATTTTTGTAGAAAGGGTCACTTTTTTACAATTTTGTATTCACAAAAAGGCCGAAAAAAAAGTTCTGCAAGAAAAACTGAGTTATCGAAAATAAGCTTCCATAGATTTTGTCCATATTTTTCTGTATAGAATCCTTGAAGTATCTTCTATTCAAATTTAACAAAGAAGAAAAGGTTGTCGAGTTCAGATTTTTATAAAATAACAGTTTCCATGACAATCATAACACATTTTTAACTAAATCTGACAACGCAAAATTATGTTAAAACATAAGGGCAATACTCATGTATTACTAGACACAATAAAACATTTGATAAGTCAGATTTAAGTGACAAGTTACTTATCATTAAAGGCTACCCATAAGAAAAGACTGGTTGGGGTAAACATGGTAAATTTTCAAATCGATTTTAAATGGGGCTCGTAAAATGTGTAAAAAGCAGATCTATGTAAGATCGTTATAATATGCATTACTTAACATCAGGTAAATATAAACCCTGGGTAATATATACCATCTAACCTTTTCAGCGCCATAGGGGAAAACAGGGGCTGTAGCGGGTGGCTTAGATCAAGAACAGACTGTATAGAATGTACAGCCTGATCTTGGATCTATACCAACCGCTTATTTAGTTAGGTCTACAGGCTAATAATTCGACGTAGTGCATAGTTCGACGATGATGATTTCTCATCCGGAACGTATGTTTCTCTACACAATGAATTAGAAAAAAAATGTGGCACCGGAGTGACCTTTATTTGATCTGTCTCGCTGTATGCAGTCAGTATTCACTGAGGGTTTTTTTAAATTGCAATACGGTCTAATTTAGGTATCTTGGTAAAATGTCTTTTAAAGCGAAACATGTTTACGCTGTTTATGATTTCCCGCCTTCCGATGAAACTATCTGAGCACTACTTAACTATTTTCCTCGTCAAGAGTCAACTTTCGTCCTACATGATAATAGATCTATACCTTCTTAGTCTTCGACATTTTATTTGAAAATGCCTATGAAACTGGATCAGGATGTTTGCTTTGTTAATATTTTGTACAAGGTTAAAAATGTGTTTTGTTTTAGATTTAACTTTCAATCAAAATTTCATCTACTAGGAATATCCTGTCTGCACTCTAGATGCCAATGCTCATGATACTTGGTCAAAATAATTGTTTTGATAACATCTTGCACAAGGTCATATGATCATTAAGTAGGAAGGTAGGTTAGCTCACACAAATATTTCTATTTGCGATCTAGAGTCCTCATTTTCAGCCAAATACTCTTAAGAACTTGGTCACAATTTCTGTATTGATACTTTTAGGCGATATAAAAAAGGGTACATCGATCAAAACGTAAGTCCTTGGGTCAACTGGCAGTTCTTAAACATCGTGTGGCCATGGTGTGGTTTTCAATTCTCTAGGCATTAACCTAATTCCGAATGTTGCTCTTGATAATATTTCGAACAAGATGGTAAATAGGCAATATTGGATCGAAGAGTGGGTCATAGCTGAAATCTCAGATTTACCATGTGACTAGTGATAATATGTCGGACTAGTCTGAAAGTGGACCACATTTGGTCTAAACCTAGGTTGCAACGTCAGATAGAGGAAAGGCCGTGTTTATAATCACTATGCTCATTCAACTCAGTCAGAATAGCAGTCTTAATAATGTCACAGCCTAAGAAGAAATATGTAACCTCAACAAAAAATTAGGTCACTCGTTCAGATGTCGGTAAAAAAAAAAATCGTTTTCTCTCTCAAGGCCACACCTTCAGTGCAATGTCCGTTTAATTTTAAATCTCCGTGTTTACCTGATAACATTATAAACACATTTTGACACAGAAAAAAAAAAAATCCTCATTTAATGCTTGTGTGCACTCCAAAAGCCACATTTGCAATCCAGTGCTCATAAAACTTGATCAGAATGTTTGCCTTAATAATATCGCAGACCAATTTGAAAACGGCTCACCTTGGGTAGGTGAAAAGGTAGGTCACCAGTCACGATCATGCTATCTGAAGTCAACATAATCATCCTAATGGTCACCATGCTTGTTTGAAAATGGGTGACCTAGTATCAAAAAGTAGGTAGCTTGAACCCTATAGATTTTGAAACAAATTCGACAATTAGTATGGGAAAAGTAGCGATCGAAAAGTTAACATTTGCATTTCTTGTTTACAAAATAAAGTCTGCATTTGTGGTCAGGTTTTCTCGAAATTTGCACAGTTTTTTAGCTCACCTGAGCGCTCAGGATGAGCTGTTGTGATCGATCGTTGTCCGGCGTCCGTCCGTCCGTCCGTGAACAATTACTTAAAAAATCTTCTTCTCTGAAACCGCCCAACAGATTTCAGTGAAACTTCACAGAAATGATCCTTAGGTGATGCACTTTCAGAACACTTCAAAGATTTGAATTCCATGAAGAACTCTGGTTGCCATGGCAACCGAAAGAAAAAACTTTAAAAATCTTCTTGTCCCAAACTGTAAGGGCTAGAGCTTTCATATATGGCATGTAGCATCATCTAGTGGCCCTCTACCAAAATACTTCAAATAATGGCCCTAGTGTGGAAATTGGTCCTATGTTGTGGGTTTTCGGATTTCACATAGAGATAAAGAAGGAAATCTGTAAAAATCTTCTTGTCCCAAACCGTAAGGGCTAGAGCTTTCATATTTGGCATGTAGCATCATCTAGTGGCCCTCTACCAAAATACTTCAAATTATGGCCCTAGTGTTGAAAATGGCCCTATGTTGTGGGTTCTCGGATTTCACATAGAGATAAACAAGGAAATCTGTAAAAATCTTCTTGTCCCAAACCATAAGGGCTAGAGCTGTCATATATGGCATGTAGTATCATCTAGTGGCCCTCTACCAAAATACTTCAAATAATGGCCCTAGTGTTGAAAATGGCCCTATGTTGTGGGTTCTCGGATTTCACATAGAGATAAACAAGGAAATCTGTAAAAATCTTCTTGTCCCAAACCATAAGGGCTAGAGCTTTCATATTTGGCATGTAGCATCGTCTAGTGGCCCTCTACCAAAATACTTCAAATTATGGCCCTAGTGTTGAAAATGGCCCTATGTTGTGGGTTCTCGGATTTCACATAGAGATAAAGAAGGAAATCTTTAAAAATCTTCTTGTCCCAAACCATAAGGGCTAGAGCTCTCATATATGGCATGTAGTATCATCTAGTGGCCCTCTACCAATATACGTCAAATAATGGCCCTAGTGTGGAAATTGGCCCTATGTTGTGGGTTCTCGGATTTCACATAGAGATAAAGAAATCTTTAAAAATCTTCTTGTCCCAAACCGTACGGGCTAGAGCTTTCATATATGGCATGTAGCATCATCTAGTGGCCCTCTACCAAAATACTACAAATTATGCCCCTGGTGTTAAAAATTGGCCCTATGTTGTGGTTTCTCGGATTCCACATAGAGATAAAGAAGGAAATCTTTAAAAATCTTCTTGTCCCAAACCATAAGGGCTAGAGCTGTCATATGTGGCATGTAGCATCATCTAGTGGCCCTCTACCAAAATACTTCAAATAATGGCCCTAGTGTTGAAAATGGCCCTATGTTGTGGGTTCTCGGATTTCACATAGAGATAAAGAAGGAAATCTGTAAAAATCTTCTTGTCCCAAACCTTAAGGGCTAGAGCTTTCATATTTGGGATGTAGCATCAGCTAGTGGCACTCTACCAAAATACTTCAAATTATGG
Source organism: Tridacna gigas (assembly GCA_945859785.2). NCBI lineage: Eukaryota > Metazoa > Mollusca > Bivalvia > Cardiida > Cardiidae > Tridacna > Tridacna gigas. The sequence goes on along the minus strand of OX244031.2, from coordinate 75,344,495 downwards.
CCCTAGTGTTGAAAATTGGCCCTATGTTGTGGGTTCTCGGATTTCACATAGAGATAAAGAAGGAAATCTTTAAAAATCTTCTTGTCCCAAACCATAAGGGCTAGAGCTTTCACATTTGGCATGTAGCATTATGGTGTTGAGCTCAGTTGCATTTCAGGTGAGCGATTTAGGACCATCATGGTCCTCTTGTTTTATATCAGCAATGGCTTAACTCCTGACGATTTTGGAAACAACTCCAACGATTAGTAAGTGAAAAGTATCCATTTACTTCGAAATTTTGCATTTCTTGTTTACACGATTAAGTTGACGTTTTTGATCAAATTCTTTTGAAACTCTCTCATTACTATCATCAAGGAATTGAACCCTATTGAAAACAAAGAAAGTGCAGCAATCAGCTTAGGAAAAGCAGCCATTTGATAAGTCTTGTTTACTCAACAAAGTCCACATTATTGAACCCATTTCTTTGAAACTTGAAGGGATTGTTTGATACGAATTAGTACTAAAACCTCATAAAATTTGACTGGATTCCAAACAAGTGATTTTGAGAAATTGTACTTTTATTATTTCTCTATTTGTTCGATTCACTACGCCTTCTTATTATGCTGCCCTAATGGTTTTAAGACCAGTTTTAAGACCCCCCCCCCCCCATTTATTTTTTGTGTCTGTGTGTGTTCGACTTTGCCTTTTTGCATCATGAATTAAAGATGTATGCCAGAAAATAATCAAAATTACTGCCAGTAGATAATTCAGTCCCTCTTCTTTGTTTTACGTTGTTTTTGTACGCCACTTATTTGGGAAAAAATTCAGTTCTTTTGACAAAATCCTAGGCAACATCTGCAGTCTTTAGTTCGTTTCGTCGCTGCTGACCGTAGCAAAACTCTGACAATCTAAAATGTATTAGGAGAGAATTCAGAGTTTCGAAGTAATTTGTCCTTTCTTTTTCTTTCTTTTTGCTATTACAGAAGGTTCAAAAGAAGCTTCAAGTAAGTCACGTTCCGTGTTAGATATGAGATACGATGAATTTGCAAATTTCATGGAGACAGAGATCAATTGTATTAAGGATGGGTACGGTAAAATGATCGGGGAAGCACTGATTAAAGAATGTATTTCGCCATCTATCTTCGCCTATCTTACGAAGGAAGAAATTGAAGAATCTTTTAATCCGCATCTCCAAGGGGAAAGACTAATAATGGGTGTGCGAAAGAAAATGCAAGAATTACAACAAAAGCTACTATTAGAAATGACACAAAAGAATCAAGAAGTAAATTCTGAAATTTTCAGTGATTTACGTCACTTTGATGCACCCCCTGGAGAAGTGATTTATCAGATTGGAAAAGTCACATTTTCTACGGGGAATTTACTCGTCCCAGTTCATGAGTGCAGGGCCTTACCTATGTCAAGAACTTCGACAACGACCTACATTGTTAGGGAAACTTTGAGGTTTTTAGCAGCCTGTTTGAACAGCCGTCGTAATGGAACTATTCACTTTGGGATTGAAGACAGAGGTCTATCTAGCGGATTTGTCAAAGGCTTGAAATTATTACCAGAGCAATCTGCTGCGAGATTGAACAGCTATGTGGCAAGGGGCATTGATAGTTGCTTCGATGTCAAGGATATCCCTCTAGTAAAGAGCTGTGTACGTCCATTTCAACTTGTCCAAACGGCCAAAAATTCAGTCGTCTTAGAATTGGATGTTGTGCCAAGTACCTCTTGCACGAACAGCTCATTTTTTACCATAAAGTTTCCGCCTAAAGCCCGACAACGAGACATGTTTTTTGTTTATAATGAGGAAACACCATGTGAAATCGTCTCTGTATCAGAGGAAAACGTGACCAATACCATTCATATATACCAACGAAATGTTAAGACAAGAGCACAGTTAGAACAAGTAACAAAAGATCGTCGGCCTTGTCATTCAACGATTGAAAAACTCAGATTGCGTTTAACTGCAGGATGTGAATATTGCACAGAACAGCACATACCAGTTTTATGTTGTGGAAAACTCACTGATGCTGCCGATGAGACATTCATTCGAAACCAGCTCGACCTGCATGCTTCTGACGCGTTTCTTTCTTCATTCGTTGTGCTTGACTTTGACACTTGCACAAAACAGAGAAAAGCCGTAGAGAAAAACATGTCTTTGCAGTTCATGGTTAAAACAACAGAATCTTTTTTCGATCTAGACAACGATGAAGCTGATAGATACTGGGTATATTGCAATGGAAATTCTGATCTAGACATACCACCCTTTTCCGAAAATGAGTGGTATCAGCGAAGATTACCGATTCTTAGGGACGCTATGACAGTCTTCCGAAAATATATACCATCACAAAGGGCATTGGTGATTTGTCTTGTGTTCGATAAGCCAAGTCCCCGTGACCCCATGATGGAGTTCATGAAGGACTGCATGAATCTTCATTTTAGAAATGAATGTGTCGTAATCGCAGACTCAGAGGAAAATATTGAAGACCTGAAAAGGGACGTTTGTAGTAGAATGATGCCTGGCGAGAAGACAAGAGATAATTTCTTTACCGGCATCACTTGGCAAGATACAGCACAGGTTCTCAGGTCTGTTTTTCAGTCTCCTGAAATACCAGACATCAGATTACCTTGTTCTAGTGGAAAAGAAATTTTCTTGTCGAAGCAATATCAAGCAGAAATGAAGTTAACCGACCTTGAAATCCTCAGCGGAAAGCTTTGTCAAGAAGAGGAACAGATGGATGACGAAACAAGGAGAAAGCATGAGTTAAACGAAAAGGAGAAGTTCTATAGGGGTGAAGAGGTTTCCTGGTGGAACTTCCATTACAACAGTCATGTAGGTGAACGAAACCTGTTTCAATCATATCAGACTATGATTCGGGTTAAACTTGGGGAAGAAGGTGAAAAATTGATCGAGACCCAGGTCATCTTCCATCAACCTGGTGCTGGGGGAACCACTACTGGTAAATATTTACTCTGGCATTTAAGTCAGTTCAAATATCGTGGAATAAGGGATTCATACAGGTGTTGTGTTGTGAAAACAATAACGGAACAAACAGCAAGTCAAATTTACGAGTTTTTGTCGTTTGAAGATCGGAATCCTAAACCAGTTGTTGCGCTAATTGATAATGCTACAGATGATGCGATTGACATGTTGAAGCTAGACTTAAATGAATTGGCGTACAAAAAACTTCACTCTCAAAGCCACCTGTTTTGCTTATTGATTATCATCAAAAGAGTATCTGTATCGCACAACAAGCCATCAGAGACTGTTTTGCGACACGAGCTATCGAGAACGGAAAAAACTTGGTTTGAAAATAAGTACAAGGAATTAGAAAACAATGATGAAATTGATGTAGAGACACTGATCTCATTCAACGTGATGAGAGCGAGTTTTGACGAGCGATTCATAAAAGATTTGACGGTTAGATTTTTGAAAGACGTTACCGATACTGAGACAAAAGTTTTGAAATGTCTGTCTCTGATAAACACTTTTGACAGAGATAATGCTGTACCCATCAGCATATTTGATAGTTTGGGGCATAGCAATCAATCCAGATCCCCTTACAAGTTTAACTTGTATGACTATCTTGGCAAGGGACCTAGAGGTTTGGTGGTCCCAATAGCCAAAAATATTCGGAGAGAACCGAGAATGATTTGGAGTACTAATTTGTCGGAATCTATGTCTTTGCTCATCAAGAGATCACATGGTAGCACTGCTAGACACTCGGTTGGTAATAAATTGCAACATGATGGAATTATGATCATATCTCAAGCTCTGGCTAAGGCTGTTTTAGACAACATAATGGCGACAGAAAATATTCCGTTGTCTAATATCATAGAATATGTTCTCAAAATGGTCAAAGCCCATGTTCAAGAGCGAAATCCAATGTCCAAAGAATTTGTCAGAATAGTCAATAGCCTTTTCAAAACAAGACAGTTGCGAAGCGAAAAAGGAGACACAAAGGAAAAGTTTTCGGACATGGTCATGGAACTGAAGAAAGGGCCAGCAGATAGGGACTCTAACGGCTGTGATACTGTCATTCATTTGATGAATCTCTGTTTTGATATAACTCAAGATGCCATGGTCGGCCAGCAGTTGTCTAGATTTTACATTGACATGAAGAGATTTGATAAAGCTGAGGAAATCATTAAAAAGTCAATTTCTCTTCAGCCGAAAAACTCATACCTCTTAGATACGTATGGCCAAGTTTTCTACTCTACAATGGCTCATCAACTTTCTCAGTGGCCACAAGAGTCAGTGTCAATACCGGATGACCAGTCCTCAGAAATCATTAAAACAGCATTTGAAGCGATCCAAAAATTTCAAACAGGTCAGGAAGTTACCTTTGAAGAAGAAGGGGGAGGTAATAATAGCTGTTTTGTGATGGTTGTGAAAACCTCACTAGAACTCTTGGAAAACTTTTGTAGGTTTTCATTTCAACAAAACGAAAAAGACCTTGTGTCTTTTTTAAATGATGTGAGTACTGATATAAAAAATACCGTGTATTACGGGATCGGGAAGAAGTGTCCCATTGAAGAATTACGCCTGTATGGTAAAATACAGGTTCAGATCGAAAATTCCTTAAGAATGCTTGAAGAGAGACAATACCAACTGAAACACAACTTCTACACAATAAACACTGAAAAAGGAGAACAACTTCTGCTAGATTTAAGGGAGAGATACGAAAGGTTCTACGGCAATGTGCAAAACCAGGATGACTACAAATTTAAGTACGGCATCGGTCTAAAATCGATCATGACTGTCTACAATAGAGACAAATATTGCTTACAGAAAAGGGTTGATGATGCCGTCATCAATATCAATTATATGGACAGGTTTGATAGAATGCAGAAAATCGATAGAAGAGACTTGCTTGTGTTTCTTGGGTATGAAATTGTGAAAATGTCTCTGAAAGGAGCACACGAGGAAACGTCTGAGCCTATAGCAACGTCTGATTACGAGCGATTATTAAGATGTTCTGAAACACTGCTCAAGTTAGAGAAGAAAGGGAAGAAAATAAAAACGCACCGTCCCCACCTCGAAGCTTATCTATACTTCACAATTCTTAATTGGCCATCAGAAACGAGGCATATCGTGGATAATATGTGTCAACCGAGTCAACTTACGAATGCCCTGAAAGACTGGGAGGTTGCTTTTCAAGAAAACTTTAGACATTCCTCACAAACAAAAAGGCGGGCGTTCCCCAAAACCTACTTTGCTCTTGGTAATAGAGACCTTGGTTGTGACATTGTAGATTTCAGTGAAGTCGAGGTGATTTGGAGAAACAAACGAAATAAGAAAAGAAATTACGTTAAAGATGACCAGGTTTTCAAGGAATCATTTGTAACAGACATTTTGAAAAGACTTGAAGGAACACTAAACCATAATGGAACAGTTGTGCATTATCGGGTAATTGAGTAACCTTTTGATTATAATTAATAGATAAGAGATCACTCATAAAATAAGGAAATGACTCGGCTTTAGAATACTTATTAAGCACAGTTGAGATTCTCTCTCTCATATACCATACTTGGACAATTGTAAAGATTAGAATCGTCATGTCACCGAAGTAAGAAGAAGAGATGATTGAAGTGAAAATCCTTTGTTCGTTTTTTGGACAGGAATCGACTCCATTAATAGCAAGATGATCTATAAACATAGGTTTTGTGAATGCCACGATGTAAAAAATATAGGCGCGGGTAGCAAAATTCATTCTGAAATAACAAGATGGTTTTAGAAGCTTAATGAACAAGCACACCCTTTTGCTTTCTACAAAATGATATTTATCTATTTGTCGAATTTGATATTTTCATTGTAGGTCGGACGTCGACATTGGTATTATACAATTGATATCAAAACCTACAAGTCTTATATTGAGCTAAGTAGCAGACAGGTTACATTCATACTGGTGTTTACCTGGGCAGGTCCACGAGCCTATGATATTCTTGAATATGGTAAATAATTTACTGCTTTCTTCTTTTTCTCACCATCCTCATTTTAGCTCTCCTGAGCACAATGCTGAAGGTGAGCTTTTGTGATGGAGCTGTGTCAGTCGTCCAGGCGTCAACAATTACCTTGCGTGCACTCTTTAGGCCGCATGTTCAGTCCATTACGTCAAATAGTAGGCCAATTGGACAAATCCTAGAAAACTTTGTATGCACTCTAGACGTCACATTTTCAGTCTGATTTTCCTGAAATAATAGCTAGAATGTTTGTCTTGATTACATGTAGTACAAATTAAAAATTGGATCAGATTAGGTAAAAATGTAGGTCACTGGGACAAATCTTTAAAAAACTGTATGTGCACTCTAGGGGCCACACTTTTAGCCTGATACTTATGAAATGTGGTGAGAATATTTATCTTGATACTTGTATCTAGGACGGGTTTGAAGTTGGGTCACGTGGAAAAATCTTATTTTCAATCCGATACTCAAAACAAAAAAAGTCAGAATGTTTGGCCAAATAAGATCATTGACAAGGTCAAAATTTAGTCACGTTGGGTCAAAAGTAGGTCACTGGGACAAATTTTAGAAATTTTACAAAAACCTTGTCCGTACTGTAGACTCAGCCTGAGACTAATAGCATTTGAACTTTTGAAAGATGACTTTACTCAGGTGAGTATTTTAGGACCAATGACCCTCTTGTTATTTCTCGTTTACATTTGACCTGCGATGAGCTTACATGCCTTTACGCTGCCCGTATCCCACTTTCCGTGCGGCCTCCGTTCGGAGACAGACAGTAGTCGTACGATTATCTTACGGCGCCGTGGCCTCTTTGACTTGGTTTAACTCTGTAACCCTTAGGCTCGTCGTAGGTAGCATCGCACGACCCCAGCAGAGGCACCATACAGAGGTAACCAAATGATCGTTCAGAATAGGCCCAAATCGTATAATCACGTTGAGGCCCGTGCCGCAAATGCCCGTGCAGAGCTAGAAAAATTGAATGGATATTGAGCGGACATTCTGCAGCGATCCAACGCCGATAGCACGATGACCGCTTAGTAGCCTCGCGATTTTCCAGGCGATTTAACAGTGGCAAAACCCGTTACACCAAATCAGACGATGAAAATGTGTTTTGAAAAAGCGAATGTCTGATATGTCATAATTCATTTGTTGTTGATCAATTCATGAAATATTCGTATCATGAAAAATCATTAAAAAAATACCTTTTATAAAAGAACTCGTTCTTCCAGGTAAGACAGTAATTAGTGACTGTTGGAAGGCCTTTTCTGATCTAAGAAATTGTGGATACAAGCAAACAAGGAATATTTTTAAAAAGAAGACAGTGGAAGATGTACTGGAATATGAATATTTAAACGCATTTCAGGACCAATATTAAGACAGAAAAATGAATAATAAATTAGCCAACAAATGGCTCTTTCACCTTTTTTTGTATAAATGTTGAAAAGTAACATTTTCATTTAACTTATTTTCAAAGATTAGATGTTAATCCAAATCATCGTTGAAAACGGAGCAGTTGCTGACAAATAAGATATGTCTGAAAATACATGTAGACTGTACAGTAATAAATTACAGGGTAACTCCTCCATAATACTAAAGCACAAGGATAGAATTATCCCCTATCATATGTGTTTGCTATGGTGTGAATTGGCGTACCGATTAGCGGTAGCAACGCTTGTAAATTGCTGTCATAAATGTACCCGAAAATAGGCCTGTAAAATACATAAATTCAAAGAAGTAGGTCAAACGCCAGCTCATTCAGCTGCGCCGAAAAACTGTCAAATGCAGTAAGGAATTAGTAAAAAGGACGCAGGGTGTTAGGCTATGCTATGACACATTTGAAAGTACTTGGTATGCAGTGAAAAATATCTTGCCCCATACCGGCACCGTGAAACGGGATCTACGAGTCGTTCTTTTGCGGTTATGTTCGCGAAAAGTACATACAAACAAGTACTGATTACGTTGTTATCGTTATAATTTTTGTTTACTGAAATGGCGGAGGTGCGTCAAATAGAATGGATTCTACCCCCTACTTTCATCTGTGATCAAATGTAACTGTCGTTTTGGGGGAGAGCCAAAACATAACTTCCACTATGAACAACCGCTCCATGATGAGAAGGTGATTGTTTGGTAAATTTTGGTAAGCTTTGCGCAGTGGTTTCATAGGGCCATTCTTGTTTGAGGAACGGGTTGAGACACAAACAGTAAATACCTAGCTTTGCTGAAGATAAAAATTTTGCCAGCACTACAGAAGAAAGGCCTACGGATAGATGTAACCTGGTTTCAATAAGATTGGATACGCGCAGGAATGGCTGCGAGAAACATTTGGAAACCACTTCATCTCTTTGAAAGGAAGCAAGCATGGCACACTTATTCCCCCATTTTTTCTTCCATTTGCCTTTTTCTCTTAAGTTATTTAACAGAGAAGGTCAACACACCCAAAACAACCCCGATGTAAGAACAGAAGACAGCAAATGGTCGCAAAAATGCGACAAATCACCCCACAACTGTATGCCTCCATTATTGCAACTTCAAAAGAAGACTACGTCGTCATAAGCAGGATGCAAGTAACAATGAGCAAATGATGTAAAATCGATATTGCGTTTACAGACAAGCACAATAGTGTTAATATTTCATGTTATATACCAACAGTAACCCTAAAGCTTCTGGGTGATGAATTACGGCTGTATATATGTACAGCAAAATTACTACATTTTAAAAGTGAAGCAGATATTATGAGTCACCCTATACTTCACGCTCTTGGTTGATAAAACGGGTTGAATTACATCCATGAGAGAGAAAATCTGCGACCTGGAAGATAGAGGGTGTCAGTTTTTAGCATTTTCCCATTCTTTTAACTATTTTTTTTCTTCAAACTCTTATAATCTAATGGTGATTGAAACCTTCCCTTTGCGTTTTTCAGAAGACGACTTTTCCAATTCAAAAGAACCGTTTGTTGCCACAAATACTGAACAAAAGATCGATGAAATACCCATCACTCCTAGTGGAGCGGAAGCACCACCCAATTTAGACAATAAGGGTACTATGATAATTTTGATATCTTCTCATAGGCTTTGTATTAGTTAACGGATTTTTTAAAGGCGTATCATGATAACTGCTTCTAATAAAGATGTACAAGTAATATCCGAATACGGATTTCGAAAGCGGAAAAATGAATTTAGAAGGGGGTCGTCTCAGAACTAGGAGACAGTCGATAAAGTCAATCTGCTATTAAGTCCTTAATCTAGTAGATCAAGGGGTTCATATGCAATAGATGTTTTCAGTAAGTCTTTAATCATTTTCAACAGCATTTCAAATAGAAGTGAGCCAAATTCTGGCAAAAGGGGCATCACCGAGATGCCTTACACAAAGCAAGTCATCACAAAATCGTGGATCCATAAATCCATTTTGTCTAAAGACTTACTGGATCATGAGGTGGACTGGTCCTTTGAATACAGAAAATGACCAAAAGCAAAAACTTTCGACCCTAGCCAGCCTATGCGGACTGCAATGGCTGACCTGGGTCGATATTTTTGGAGATTCTTAAACTCCCCTTTTCAAAGAGTTAGCTCAAGTATAGACTCGATCAGTGACAATAAATGACGAAAAAGAGGCTACATATACATGTGTCCGAAGATTAAATTTTTCAACCGACTGTTTTTATGCCCCCGTCATGAAATGCGGGTGGGCATACATTGTTACCCATGTCAGCGTGCGCGCGCGTGTGTATGTGTGTGTATGTGTTTTGTCAATAAATATGGCTATAGGTCTTTGTTTAAGTTTAGAACTATTCCACAGCTGTGATCCTTTTCATGTTGCGGGGGCATCCCTATTGGTGACACATTTCTGGTTGTTATATGCGTTTATCATCTGTTGCCTGAATCATGTTAAAAGTGTTACTTAAGGAAAATGGCTATTTGACAGTTTTCATTAAGAGAATCAAGTGTTCCTCTTAGTCCCATTTACAATGTCTAACCTTTAGAAGGGCGTGGGAAAACCTAAAACCTTGTTGAAGTTGGTTACGGTCTGGGAGAGGAGGAGGGGCAGCAATAGGTGCATAGGTGTAAATTAGAAAAGCTGTCAGATCTCCCTCTCTCTCTCTGTCTCTCACTCTCTCTCTCTCTTTCTCTCTCTCTCTCACGCTCTAAGTTGATAAAACGGGTTGAACTGCATCCATTAGAGAGAAAATCTGTGACTTGGAAGATAGAGGGTGTCAGTTTTTAGCATTTTCCCATTCTTTTAACTATTTTTTTCTTCTAACTCTTATAATCTAACGCTGATTGAAACCTTCCCTTTGCGTTTTTCAGAAGACGACTTTTCCAAGTCAAAAGAACCATTTGTTGCCACAAATACTGAACAAAAGATCGATGAAATACCCATCACTCTAAGTGGAGCCGAAGCACCATCCAATTTAGACAATAAGGGTACTGTGATAATTTTGATATCTTCTCATAGGCTTTGTATAAGTTAAACGGATTTTTAAAACGCACTTGTTACGTTGGTAGCCGTGTGTGTGTGTGGGTGTGTGTGTTTTGTCAATAAATATGGCTATAGGTCTTTGTTTAAGTTTAGAACTATATCATGGCTGTGACCCTTTTCATGTTGCGGGGGCATCCGTGTTGGTGACACATTTCTAGTTGTTATGTGCGTTTATCATCTGTTGCCTGAATCATGTTGAGAGTAGACGGGATTTTTTAGTTATTGTTACTTAAGGAAAATGGCTATTTGACAGTTTTCATTTAGAAAATGAAGTGTTCCTCTTAGTCCTATTTACAATGTCTTTCCTTGAGAAGGGAGTGGGAAAACCTAAAACCATGTTGAAGTTGATTACGGTCTGGGAGAGGAGGAGGGGCAGCATTAGGTGCATAGGTGTAAATTAGAAAAGCTGTCAGATCTCCCTTTCTCTCTCTCTCTTTCATAACAGAGATTTAATCATCCGCCAATGTTACAAAATCTCCTCGAAAGGATAGCTTAACGTTGAAAAGAGCAATATCACTGATTGATATGTTTTCATACTATAATGAATGCTCTACTTGTAGTAGAAGTACAAATTACTGTTGAAGTCCTAAATCATGGAAAAGAAATATTTTCATGTCATTTCAGAAAACAACTTGGCAGGTCAGCAAGGTCACCGTCGAAACAAAAGAAAACAGAGAAGAAAATAACGTGGTACTATAAACCTACACAGGGGATTTATGTTGCTACATTTTAGCTCATCTGAGCACAAAGTGTTTAAAGAAAGCTTTTGTGATCGTGCTGTGTCCCTCTTTGGGTCGTCAGTCGTCCGTCGTCAACATTTACCTTGTGTACGCAGTAGGGGGCGGTAGGGGGCTTCAGTTTCAACCCAACACTCATGAAACATGATCACCATGTTAGATCTATGAAAACCCTTGTGCACACTCTGGAAACTACATTTTCACTCCAATACTCATGACTGTTGGTTAGAATGTTTGTCTTTGTAACGTCTCTAAACGAGTCTGAAAATGGGTCACGTCAGGTGAGTAACTAGATCACCAGGTCTATGAAGAACCGTGAATACACGATAAGGGACACGTTTAAATTTTCTGTCCAATACTCATGAATTTTAATCAAATTGTTTGATTATATCAAATTGCTTGATTCCATTATATCCCAGACAAGTTCGAAAATGAATCACGTCGGGTCAAAAACTAGGTCAAGAGGTCAAATTTTAGAAAAGCCTTGCGTACACTCTAGAGGCCTCATTTTCTGTCCAATACTCCTGAAATTAGTCAGAATGTTTTTTTCTTGATCAGAACTCAAATGACTTTGAAAATGGGTCACGTCAGGTCAGAAACTAGGTCAACAGGTCAGATATTTGAAAGACCGTGTGCACACTCTAGAAGCCACATTTTTGGCACATTCATGAAACTTGATCAGGTAGTTTGTCTTGGTGATATATCGAATGAGTGTGAAAATGAGTTATGTCGGGTCTAAAACTAGGCCGCACGATCAAATCTTAGTAAAACCTTGTGTACACTAGAGGCCCCAGGATGAAAAAAGCTTTTCGATGTTTTGTCCACCCTTTCAAATTCATACCGGATGCTTTGTCTACTATACAATTGTGGCATTGATGTTTTTTTTTCCCTGGAATCATTTGCTGAACTTCCCATCTGTATAGTAAAGATGTTATGGGCTTGTATGTATAGACCTCGCTGTATATCATAAATTTGTTGATGGTAGATAAATTGCTTATTTGTAAATTTATATATTGAATGAACTTATCATAGATGGCGGTATGATGCAGGGTGCTGCTGTCTTTTTGATGAGATCAATTTTAATAGTGTACAAGAATTATGTTCTTGATATGGCTATTCTTTTTACTAGAGGTGTAGTAGAATCCATGTGATATAATTTATGAATGATGATGTCATAAACATTGTTTTAACAAAGATTATTTCACTCTGCTATATTTTTATGGGTGTGGATGTAGAAGATAGTGTTATGATTATATGGATAAATCTATATTTTCTATCACTGAAAACCTTAATTTTTGGCCTGGGCTTGGCTTGGCAAGCTCAAGGCCATAGGAATCGTATACTAAAATTTCAACCCCATCCAAGCATTTACGGAAAAACCCGAGTGAAAAGTACCGCGTGCAATCCATCTCACTACGCTGAAAGAAACCACCCCGTAAAATGATAAAAAAAATCAATTTGAACATCATAGTAATTTCATAACAAACTTTGATAGATATGCGATTTTAATCGTACGAAAGTGTTGACTGAGAATTTTGGGCCCTGGTGAGGTTATTCATAACTACAAATTCGTGCGCTTAACAGTGAAAGAAATAACTGGCAAACCTCGGGTGATCGTTGATCAAATGTTTAGATGTAGGTACGCAATCGACCGAGTTGTGACGAGTGCTGTTACCGAGTACTAATCGGGATCGTTCGTTTGTCCTTTTTCTAGACACCGTATGAATGGCAAATAATAGTAGCGTATTTTACGCAGACGGCGTGCGCTTACTTTGAAAAAGGTGTCTTAAAACCTCGGTAAGATTTTAGTTTTCGTAAAATTACAGTGCACCTCGTGTCTGAAGTTATAACTATGTATTTGATTGGTATATATGCCTTATTTCTTCCTGTCAGAGCTGTCCAGCCCATAACCATTTCGATCCATAGCAAACTCGGCGCATACAATATCAAATATGTATTAAAGTTTGTAACATGAGCCATTGAAAACTAGTTAATCTTTAAAAAACGATGAAATTTTAGACTTATCTAAACTGAAAATAATTGCAGACGGCAAGTTAGATTTAGCTGAAATGTTGGTTATTGGCTGTGAAAGTGCAAACAAACTTGTAGGAAAAAAGAGAGCATTTTCTTCTTTTTCCAAAAGGTTTTCATGAGGCTATGTCCCTAGAGTTCTTAAAACTCTGGATTGTATGGTAAAGAGTTAAGTAACTGGTGGGCGTATTATTTCGAAGATCAGACTTGACATTCAGTGCAATCTGATCTTGATCTCAATAGGTATTTAGGCTGACCTTGCGTTTGGCAAATTTTCTGCATGTCAAAGGACTTGTGTACCTCATGACTCAGTCGGTTGTTCGACAAAATGGATTTTATGGATCCATAAATATATGACGGCTCGTTTGGAATGATGGATCACGGAGATGCATTAAACTCTTCAAATTTATCAATCCCAGATGACTTCACTCAGATGAGGGTTTTGGGCCCGACGGCTTTCTTGTTTATGAAAATCGACTTTCCAACTTGGAGATTCCATAGAATTTCAATGGAGAAAATTGAAAAGTGGCATTGACAGCAGATATTTTCACAAAACTTTTATAGAAATGTTCCTTGAGCAGTCTTGTATCACCCATATGATTTTTTTAACTGGTAGTCTTTAGCTCATCTGTTTACAAAGAAAGCGTCGTGCTATTGTCAAAGCCTATGTGTCATTGTCGTCGTGCCAAAAAAAATGACATTTTATGATATCTCTGTTATTCCTGAATACATTTACTTCAAACTTGGACTAATTATTTACTGTCAAAAGGGGTACCCATGTAACAGGGGCAGGTAACCATCAAAATATTTTTGACACAGTTGTGCCCTTTTTTATTACTTTGAATTTTCAGAACCGTTGACATTTTATCATATCTGTCATTAATGAAGATACTTACTTCAAACTTGGACTTTTTGTTAACTATTTAAAGGAGAATTTGTATTAGTACAACAGAGGTAGGTAACCATCAAAATATTTTTGGCAAAGTAATTAGTTATGCCCCTTTTTCGACTAAGAACTTTTAGCTCAGTTGTTTCAGAGACAAGATATTTTCATGGCCCTAGTATCACCATCTTCGTCGTTTGTGTCGTCGTCATGCAAAATCTTTGACATTTTACAATATCTTTGTTATTACTGAAGATGTTTACTTCAAACTTGGACAAGTTGTTAACAATCAAAAGGGAAACATAAACAATGGTAAATAACTATCAAGTTATGCCCTGTTTACAACTTTGTGTTTTCACTGAAAACAACCGAGCATTGGCACCCGAATGCCGACGTTTTTATTTGTTGCCATAGAAACTATAATGCAAAAATAAAAATAAATACCTAAAAAGATGTCAGACACCAAATCATGCTATGTGATATTAGCCTTTAAAGACTGTGTTTTTCCTCGTCGTTGCTCAAAGGACATGGTTACTGTTTCAACTTAAAAATTGCCATAGACTGAGTATGGTAAAATGAAAGAACAATATGATTCATTGCTTGGCCATTGTGGATTTTTTGCGCTTTCCAGAAATGTTCACTTGACTTGTCCTCTGTCAGCAATTTTTTGCACGCTGCTCATGTTGGTTTGTTATCATGATTTGTTGCCAAAGCAACGTAAAGGAAGAAAATAGGAAACGGAAAACCCTTTGAAAATTTTCTCCTTTCAATCCATAAAGACCTATACAAAAATACTCATTATATTGGCCTTTACAGATTTATGTTTTTCCATTCTGTTGTCAACTCCCCAGACTGTCAGTTTGAGACATGTAGATATTTTTTGTTAATTTGTACAAATGTGATAGCAGTGTTTAAGCCTGTACAAATGTGATAGCAGTGTTTAAGCCTGTACAAATGTGATAGCAGTTTGTAAGCCTGTACAAATGTGATAGCAGTGTTTAAGTCCGTACATATGTGATAGCAGTGTTTAAGTCTGTACATATGTGATAGCAGTGTTTAAGCCTGTACAAATGTGATAGCAGTGTTTAAGTCTGTACATATGTGATAGCAGTGTTTAAGCCTGTACAAATGTGATAGCAGTGTTTAAGCCTGTACAAATGTGATAGCAGTTTTTAAGCCTGTACAAATGTGATAGCAACTTTGAGCTCCTGGGCTTCATCTTTCTACCTCTTCACCCGTTCTGATGCCCAGCCCTTCTGCGCCTTCAGCGCTTGATTGTGTTAAGTAACTGGTGATATGCTTTATCTACACTTTTACCCATGAGTGCCTTTTTTATATACTGAATACTGATATGATACCGATGATTTGAGTGTAGCTCATCGGCAGTTGTTTTTCTTTTGAAGGACGTCGCCCTCTATAACCTGATATGTACTATAGCACAGAAATGTGCGAAAAATACTAGACGATGACAGGAAATCTTGTTCAGCAGGTACACAGTTGAACAACTTGTCTTATATGATTAATAGGTTAAACAGGGCGTAATAAACAAGCAAGTGCCTGTGATGTAGCTTTATTTCCGTGACAGAAAGTGTAAAAACCCTAATAATGATGACTATGGTTCTAGATATATTTTACTAATGGCTGTGTAGACGTAAGTTATTGTAAAATGAAAATACAGCCGTATCTCAACGTCATTAGTTTGGACGCCTTTTATATAGCAGTTCAGCTTCTCTATCATTAGTTTTATGATTCAGTTATATAAATAAATGCATTGTTTTAGCAGCTGTAGAGTGTTCACTATCACAGCCAATATATGTTACGGTTGTTTGTTATCTAAACAGGCTAACCTTCTCTTAGATTCTTCCTTTTTTTTTTAAATAGACCACCGCACCATCCATCACGCCTTCTAATCAGCTGGATGTATCACTATACTGTAACCTGCACAACAGAAACTGATACTGAGTACAAAGAAACTGGAAGTAGAACATTATACAATGTTTTCCGTTTTTCAGACATATAGATTGGTTACCTCCCGTGGTACAATGAAGTCTATAGGGATCTGTACAGGCTAGTAAAAACGGGCAGAATTCTGCCAGTATATTTTTTAAATAACGGGAGATCAATCTTGTTTACTTTACATTCAGTGGAGGTCACTCTCGTTTCTTGTGGTCTCTTACGCAGATAAAAAATTGATCTGTGTATGTGTTAACTCATTTGCAGGTTTTAAGAACTTGTAAAGAACATGTATTCATTTATTTCGTAACCTGTCACGGCTTTGGTCACCCATCCAAGCACTACACATAACGCACGCCGCCTAATTTGCACGAAGAGAAATACGCATTGTCTTTCACTAGCAGGGACTTGAGCTGGTCGCCATTGTATACGCATAATAAACGATAATCTGCATCAAAGCGGTGACCAATGTACCATGGATAGATGTGATATATCAAAGACACTCTGATTGGCTAATCCAGCTAATCTAGCTTATCCAATGAAAATTGCCGTCACAATAGCCTGTACCAGTTGTATATATCTGTAGATGTACAATGGGGACCAGTTTATCAGACATATGACCTACTTTTCTATTTTTCAAATCCGGCACTCGTTACTCTGTTTTAAAAACTTACACTGCTGTAGTTTATAAAGGCAATCATTTACTAAATTCATAATTTCTCTTCCGAATTCTGCTCTAGTTTATAAAGGTAATCATTTACTAAATTCATAATTTCTCTTCCGAACTCAGTTGTCCGAAGCTGGTTCCAATGAGTATCACAACATTGGATTTCGAATGGAAATAGAGAATTTAGCAGTTGATGACACTCTGTTGCCTGGAGAACCGATTGATTCATAAACAGTAGTGATTTACAGTGTAATTGAGGCTTTGAAACAGTGTTAAGGCATACATCTTGCAGTGTAGTAAAACTCAACTACGGTGAGAACACTTTCGGTTGTATGATTGTTACCCAACTTTTGAGAATAGATGAGGTTAACATTTCGTCATTGCAAATATTTTCTTATGATTGTACATTTAAGCGCAGAGTTTAGACTTTAACATGTGTTGATCTTTTTACGTTAAAGACAAAATATGATAGAATATGGAAAATCTTATTACATGGTCTCTGATTTTCCACATTTTTAAAACAGAGACTAGTAAATTGTGTGTTTAAAAGTGTGGCAGAGCTACACAAACTGGTAGAGCAAAATATAAAGGATGTCAAAGCGTATGATCGTACGATACCTATTTTCATGAAACGTTTTCAAAAGCTGTCTTTGTCAGGGTCGTTAAACTCGGGATTGTATGAGAAAGGGTTGAAAAAAAAAAAAATAGACAAGTAAAGATCAAAAACCAAATTGAATAGTCTGTGCGACTAATATTTTTATATTCGTTGTCCCGAAAAGCAACGAAAGATATGTTAGTCGCCCAAATTGTGTATCATGTTAACATTGTAACTTCGAAATATGCGTTGGTTAGCAGAATATAAGACGTTTTTATGCATTTCCCATTTTTGTCAGTAAAAAGACCATAATAATTCAGATACAAAACCGTTATCAGAATCTGTGAGACCCTGAAATAAAAAAAGTTTTATTGCATAAAATAGTTTTAGCTGTAGATGGAGAAGTTTAAAGAAAATTAATGCAAAAAAAACTTTAAGCTTTGGATGGAAGAGTTTAAATGTATGTTACTATATGTGCTTGTACTTTTTTTTCTTTTATCTTAGAGTATCGGGCATGAACATCTTTGCTTATTTATTAATTGATGAAGTCTCTAGTCATTCCTTCGATGTTGATGTTCCATTTGGTCTGTGAACTAATACTATAATATGTGCGGAATATTATGTTGTAGTCATTTTCCTAGTGCCCGTATTGGCTTTGGCTTCAAATTGATGGGAATTTTTAATATCAAATTTAATTGCGAAATTTTCTTACGCAGCAAGATGCACGGACAAGCACTATGAAAGTTTCGTACTACACCACAAATATTACTTTTATAATACTGTACCTTCAACTTTTTACAACAAAGCACTGCAATTATGTACATGTACAATGGTATTCAAAATCGGAAGGAAATGTAAACAAATACTTGTGTAATTGGTAATTACTTCCTTTTTGTTTTTAATGGTTGATGGATATTCGTAACATTTTGACCAATTAAATCGGAAGCCAAGCCGAAAGTAGTCTGCACGCGGGTTACGTCATCATTCCATAACTAGGACCCGTCGTGTCTAACTTTACCCGCACTCGTCACAACTCGGCCGATTCCGTACCTACATCTAACCTCGTCTGTATAAAGAAAGCTTCCATTTTGAACTACCAATCACATGATCTTAAACATGGAGGTGCCCCTGTAGATCGCTTAGCAACGACATGAACAACCACTGTGAAGTTATTCACTTCTATCGATCTGTCGATGAAAGCTCCTAACGGAATTGATAAACCACGCAAAAAATTGAATGTACAAACTGTTTACCGACTGAAATACTCTTAGAAAGATAACGATAGAAAATTTACTCATGTGTTCTTTCTAAAGAGGAGCCTTACAATTTTAATAACGGTAAAGCGGTGTGCTTCCGGAGATGTGCGAAATGTACCGTGTAGGTGCATATCAAGCTACGTGATACAGCGAGGGATTTGATCACCGGATCACCCGAGGTATGCCGAATGACTTTACCCGGGGTATGTACTGGAGCCGGAAAGTTTTAAGGTATTGTAAATTTACTGAAATGATATGATTTATAGGAAAAAACTTCCTCGGCTGTATTTATTTCAATACTACGAATATATGACTTGATGGTTTTCATCAACAATGCATCATAACAAAAATGCGTCTATCAACAATGTGTTGTGGTAAATATTTATGACTTCTTGTAATCTCATAGGATTTCAGTGACAGCATAATATTTTAGCCATGCTATGGCAAAAGGGGGATCAATGCATCTCCGTGGTGTATGATACCAAGCAGGTCATCATATAATTGTGGATCCATAAAATACATTTTGCCTAACAATCAACTGAATCATGAGGTACACTGATCCTTTGACATGCAGAAAAGTGACCAAAAGCAAACTGTTTCGGCCCTAGCCAGAGTCGATACTTTTTGCAGATAGATTGAGTCCCCTTTTCACAGAGCATTGCTCATTTCTAAGTATCAAAATTATATAGGTTTACCAAGAAGTAAGATATTAAATACCCAAGAGTTTGGTATTTCACAAACTGTTCTAACACAAAGACTTTGTGATAAATGCGGGTTGGTACATTCTCAGAGAAGAAATTTTAGAACTTAGAAGTATTTTTTATCGGATCCAAATCTTGAAAAAGTGTTCAAAAATAACTAAAAAATCAGATCCCGAACAAGCCCCAGATTTCTGAAGCAGCGGAAGGAAAGTAGAATGAAATTCTGAGATAGGCTAAAAAAGAAGTCTTGCAGAAAGGCAGACTAGCAGTTTTGCAACTTAACAAAATTTAACAATCGAAAATAAGAACTTGCAGTTTACGATAAATGCAGTAAATATTACAGATATGAGATCTTTATTACCTAGTAAGTTCATTTCCGAAATGTTTTATGACTGGTTGAAAGTATCAGTACCCTTCCAATACCAAAGCAATAGAACTGAACAAAGGTAAAGAGTCTAGGTTCATTTAAGGAAATGTGTTCTAGCAGCCATATTCACATTCTAAAATCGGTGCATACAGAACAAATGGAATGCTGAAGAAATGGCTTTGTTACTGAATATATATGAGCTATGCTCTGTGAAAAGAGGGCTTAATGCATCTACAAAAAGTATCTATCCAGGTCAGCCTGCGCAGTCCTGGGTCGATACTTTTTGCATTTGGCCAATTTTCTGCATGTCTAAGGACCAGTCTACGTCATGATTCAGCTGATTGTTAGACAAACTGGATCAACGATCACGTGATGACTTGCTAGGTATCATGCATCACGGAGATACATCAAGCCCCCTTTTGCCAGAGCATGGCTCATGCAAATGGAGTATAGTGCATCTGTAAAGAGCATCAACCCATGTCAGCCTGCGTAGTCCGACCTAGGTCGAAAGTTTTTACATTTGATAAATTTTCTGCATCTCCAAAGGCCAGTCTTCCTCATAATTTAGTCGGCTGTTACACAAAGATGGATTTTATAAATTCATGATTGCGTGATGAGTTGCTTGATATAATACGTCACAGAAATGCTTTAAGCCCCCTTTTGTCAGAGCGTGGCTCAGCTATTTTTCCGGTTACATGTATTATAACATTTTTAGAAATTTGAAGTTTGAATTCAGAAATGTTTCGCTTTTTTACAAAAAATCTTGAAAGCCATTTCTACAAATTTGCAATATGCAACAAGCAACAATGGCCATGTTCTTGTAAAATCTGTTTAACTATTTAGCAAATAACATAAGCTTGCACAGATTGAAAGTATTTTGCAGACGAAAATCAGCCGTGGTTTAAATGAACTGGTTTGTCTTCGAAAGTGCAGAACACATTGCGGGAAAAGAATAAAATGCTGGTTATCAGCAGTTTCTCCTTTTCCCATAACGTTTTCATGTGCCTTTTTTCCTAAGGCATTGTTTGATCAAGGATAAACAACATGAATTTATATTTAATATCTTAAACAAACATTAACATTGTGTCAAGAAGAAATTGCTCGTTAACCCTTATCTTGCTAAATAAAAGAAATGAAACTTTCAGGCCAGTGGTAAACACCCAAATTTTCCTATTTCAGATGTATTTCGTGAGGAGAGATATCTCCTTATCAGACAGTGATGATCCAAGATCAGACTGCACGCTCTGTGCAGTCTGATCTTGATCTATGCTGTCCGCAAAAGGTCGGTGATTCATGCTTGGCAGCGTAAGGGTTAAAAGTCAGTTGGTTTGTGGTTTAATTTTCCAAAAGTGGTGTGATGCAAAATGGAAGAAGTCGTATGCACGAGCTAGCGTGTTAGCCCTTTATCAGACCATTCCATGTTTTAATGTCCTAAAAAAAAAAAAACGCGTTGAAAAACATTGTGGGAAAAGAAGAAAATGATTGTAACCAGCATTTGCTTCTTTTCCTAATATGTTTTCTATCCTTTCAGGAGCAGATCTATTGAGCTACGTTTACTTTGTTTTCTGCGATTGCTCAGAACTTGGGCAATTCTAAAGTTTTGTCGTCTGGTTTAGTGTTAACTCTTTACCAAACGACAAAATCATACCCTTGTTCAAATTCAAAGCATTTGCAGACAACAAATCAAGTATGTGATGTAATGATTGCATTTATCTGTAAATAAGTAGAAAACCTTGTAGTAAAAGAAGAAAATGCTTGTTACCAGCATTTTCTCCTTTTCCCAAAATGTTTTTTAAAAAAAAACTTTCTTTCTCAAGGTCGTTAAAACTCGGAATTTTGTGGTAAAGGGTTAAATAAATATACGCCAAGTGCATATTATAAGGATTGATTAATTGTAATTGAGCCATGCTCTGTGAAAAGGGGGCTTAATGCATCTGCGAAAAGTATCGACCCAGGTCAGCCTGCGCAGTCCGCGCAGGCCGACCTGGGCCGAAATTGTTCGCTTTTGGTGAATTTTCTACGTGTCAAAGGACCATTCTACCTCTTAATTTAGTTGGTTGTTAAAAAAAAAAAAATAAAAAAATGGCTATTATGGATCCATAATTATGTGATTGCTTACTTAGTATCATGCATCACGGAGATGCATTAAGCCCCGTTTTCAGAGAGAATGGCTCATTTGTATATCGATTTTTTAAAAATGTTTTTTTTTTATTGTTTTTTATTGTCTTTAACTCTTTCCCAGACGACAACACTTGAGGCGTTCTGTTTGTCCAAATTGAAAGCGTTTGCAGACGATATGTAAGATGGGACTCTAAGGATGGGATTTGTCTCCGGTAGAGTTGAAAGCTTTGTGGGTAAAAAGGGGAACATGCCAGTTACGTGCATTTTTATCCTTTTCTCACAATGGTTTCGAAAGCCTTCTTACGTGAGTTTGTTAATCCTTATCCTGCTAAATAACTCGGATGAAATTTTCAAGCCGATAGTAAAAACCCAAAATTTGCTATTTAAAAGGCATTTTTTGGGAAAACATATCTCAAATATCGAACAGTGTAGATCCAAGATCAGACTGCACGTTCTGTGCAGTCTGATCTTGATCTGCGCTGTTTGCAAAAGGTCATTGAGTCGCGCTTAGCAGCCTAAGGGTTAAAACTCTGGTTTGGTTAACTCTACCAGACGACAAAATTTTGTACTTTTTCAAATCCAAAGCATTTTCAGACAACAAATTAGATTTGGCTTCGTTGAAATTGTTCTAGGGTAAAAAACATGGTGAGAAAAGGAGAAAATGCAGGTTACCAGTATTTTCTCCCTTTCCAACAGTATTTTCAAAAGCCTTCTCCCTCAAGGTCGTTAAAGGTCAGGGACTGCATGGTAAAGGGTTAAAGGTTAATTACAATGTAGAATTTTGATTTATGTTAGTTTAGTTCGAGTTTGCTCTTTACCAGGCAAGATTTCAAACCGTTTGCAGACCACAAAATAGATACGGATTAATTGGCGAAGTTTGTGTAAAGAAGCATAGAATACATTTTTTGGATACGAAGAAAGACAGTGGAAATCCACCTTTTCTCCTTTTCCAGTATGTTTTGTCAAACAACGTTTTGTCCAGGGGTTCGTTAACCCTTTCCCAAACGACAAATTTTGGACTGGTCCAAACTGAAAGAGTTTGCAGACGACAATTTCAAATTTGATGAAAATGGCAGAAAGTTATCAAAAAGGGTAGAAAACACTGTGGGAAAAGGAGAAATTGCTCGTCACGAGCAATTTCTCCTTTTCCCACAGTGTTTTCAAAAGACTTGTACTGCAGACACGTGAAAACCAGGGCTTGTTTGGGAAAGGGTTAAAAACACGGTATCGTTTTGTAAAAGGTCGGAGTGTGGTGCAGCTTCTAAATGGGAACCGGCCCGCTCCACTCCCCCCACCCACCTTTTCCAATTAAAGCCAATCCTGTGTTTAAATGATTCTGCGGAAGATGCGCTAAGAACCATTGTGGATAAAGGAGAAAATGCTGGTGACCAGCATTTTCTCAACTTCCACAATGTTTTGTACTATTTTGAAGACCAAAATTATCTTTTGACCTACATTTATTTTATCGTCTGCAACGTTTTTTGTTTTTAAGTTTGATTGACTCTAAATCTTTGTCATCTGGTAAAGAGTAATAACTGGTCTGTCTGTCTGTCTGTCAGTAAGCTGGTATGTCTGCTTCGATAGTCTGTGTCTTGGAATAATGCACTGATTTATGCTTTATGCAGCTTTCACATTAAGCACTGAGACACACAGGACACCTGAGACCGAGCTACTTCCATAGGTCTCTTCCATTTCTATAATTCAACTCATTACGAGAAGACAAAATTATACACTTGTTAAAATTGAAAGTACTGGCAGAAAAAGATGGGGAAAATAGATGGGGGTTTATCTTTAAAACAGCAGATAACATTGTGGAAAAAAGGAGAATATGCTGGTAACCAGCATGTTCTCCTTTTTTTACCTTTTTTTTTTTTTTCAAAAAGCCTTTTTTCCTCAGGGTCGTTATAACTCGAGATTGTATGGTAAAGGGGTTAGACTGATTATCAGTAGGATTGCAAGAAACTGTAGTTTTGTGATTATTTATAACTCACTTCATTTAACCTGATCCTGACCTTTATGTTGAATATATAAGTTGGCATATAAATAGAACTCCGACTATTATTCAGGAAGTTTAATTCGTATTTGTTGGAGTTGCGGAAGACTTGAGCTAGTTCTCTGGTGGGTACTTAAACACGTATACATTTAAATCCGCGCATATCCTACGAAGCTCTCAAGGTGAGCAACTGTAATTATGCTGTGTCCGTCGTGCAGTAGTCAACAACTACCTTATCTACACTTCAGAGGTGGGTCAGATACTCATGAAAATTAGTCAGAATGTTTGTGTTGATGATATATCGGACAGGTTCGAAATTGAGTCTAGAGGCAACATTTTCATCTCGATACTTACGAAAGTTGGTCAAAATGTTTGTCTTGGTAATATCTCGGACAAGTGTGACACTTGGTCATGTAGGGTTATAAATACTTTACTGGGGCAAATCTTAGGAAACCTTGTGCGCACTCAAGAGGCCATCTGTTTTCAGACTGATACTCATGAAACGTGGTCAGAATTTTCGTCTTGATGATATCTAATCCAAATTCAAAATTGGGTCAAAAAGTGGGTCAGTGGGTCACATCATAGAAAAATCTTGTGTGCACTCTTAAGACCATATTTTTAGTCAGATACGCACGAAAACTGATCGAAATGTTTATCTTAATTTTATCACGGACAAGATAGCAAGTGGGTCATGTGGGAACAGAAAGAAAGTCACTGGGACAAATCTTAAAAAAAAAATCTTGTGTTCACTCTAGAGACCACATTTTTAATCTGAGACATGACATTTTATAAAAATGTTTGCCTTCATAATATCTGGAATAGTCTGAAACTTGGTCGGGGTTGATTGAAAAGTAGGTCGCCAACACTTCCGTGTTTTACATTATCACAACCAAGATCTCTTCTCAACTTTATCAATTCTAGCTAACTTTAATCAGGTGAGCGCTTTAGGGCTTATGACCCTCTTGTTTAGTTGTATCGAGAAGTGCCATAAGAGTTATACGACCTTGAATTATGAATAACATGCTAGATGTTTAAACCTGTTTAACCCTTTCCCAAACAAGCCCTGGTTTTCACGTGTCTGCAGTACAAGTCTTTTGAAAACACTGTGGGAAAAGGAGAAATTGCTCGTAACGAGCAATTTCTCCTTTTCCCACAGTGTTTTCTACCCTTTTTTGAGACCTTTCTGCCATTTTCATCACATTTAAAATTGTCGTCTGCAAACTCCTGCAATTTGGACCAGTCCAAAATTTGTTGTTTGGGAAAGGGTTAATCTATCAAAGCGCTTGGCGGAGGTATGTGTGTTATATGTAGTTTCACTTTTATGAAGATTTTTTTAAGATTTTTGGAAAATTAGCCGTCTGTCTAATTTTTCACATAATATAACTATAAGACAAGTTGATAATCGTATGAAATAAGATTTGTATAACGAACTGCTTTGTTCAATACAAACAATGATAATTATTAATCCTTAGAGCGCTAGATAAATCCAAAAGACTTTTTTAAGTCCAGAAACAAGACCAAAACAATTGGGCCATACTCTGTGAAATAGGGGCTTAATACATCTGCGAAACGCATCGACCAAGGTCATTCTGCGCAGTCCGTGGCTATTACGGATCCATAATTAAGTGATGGCTCGATTAGTACAATGCATCACGGACATGCATTAAGCTCCCTTTTGCCAGAGCATGGCTCAATTGCAATTTCATGTTTACGTTTGTCTATAGCAAGCACGTAGCCAGGCGGACGCCCAGAGGCCTAAGCTTCAACATTAACAAACAAAGCATCAAATAAACGAAATGCCTTTCTTAAGCAGGAAAAGAGACCAAATCGTCTCAATTTCAAAATTGGTTTTGCTATAGCAGAAAAAACTAAATTTCGGCAGTGCAGTCCGATCTTGATCTACATTGGCCGAAATTTAGTTTTTTTCTGTTATAGCAAAACCAATTTTGAAATTGAGACGATTTGGTCTCTAAATTTCGACCAATGTAGATCAAGATCAGACTGCACGTCTGTGCAGTCTGATCTTGATCTACATTGGCCGAAAAATGTTATCTGATCTTGATTTACATTGTCTAAAAAGAGGACAAAGACGTGCTTGGCTCTTTGAGGTGCTAACATTTATTTCTCTAGAAGAAAAAACAACGAGAAAAGGAAAATAAAAATAAGAAGAAAATTTAGAAAGAAATCTGGCTTCACCTTTACCTTCACCAATACAACAGTCCTACCTATGCACCTGTATAATGTTTCAGGAAAGCAGACAGTGTAGATATAAGATCAGACTGCACGTTTTATGCAGTGTGATCTTCATCTTCACTGGCTTCAAAGGCTCCTACAGTTCTAACAGGCGCTTTAAGGGTTTAATTACTATACCATGGTTTGCATAGCGTGGCCACTTTTGACCTTTGCGAAGACAGAGGATAGGGGTGAGCGTTTATGTCCTTGCAGTTTGATCTTAATCGCCCGTCTTGCATTATAAGTAAGATAACTGTATTAAGATAGCTCTAGGGACTTAAGTGATCGTTTTAGTAAGGTCGTCTGAAGTCTGATTTTGATCTACACTGTCGGCAAAAGTAAGACATGGATCTCGCTTAGCAAGCCAACGGTTAATCCAACAGGCTTATCGTTAAGCCAAGAATATCTTTTATGATACTGTTAAACTATAATCTTTAAACCACAGTTTTATCTAGCGAATGTAGTAAAACTATATAATCTTTATATCTCCTCGTTTGTTTGTTACTTAAATCCTTTTTTTCCCAGTGTTTTACTTATAATTGAGGCTAGCAGATCTTGGGGTTTTATCCTTTTTTGTCGGTCTTCTTCCAGGGCTGCACAGAACAAACTGTCCGTGCACATTTAGTTTAAACCCCCGACAAAACAATTCTGTGTTTAACTCTTTTTTTAGACTGGTCCAAATTGAAAGCATTTGCAGACGACAAATTAAAGGTGGCCCAAATGATGAAATTTGTCATTAATAGGTTAGAAAACATTGTGGGAAAAGGAGATAATGCTGGTTGCTCATATGCTTTTGAAAACAATTTGGTAAAAAGAGGAAATGCTGGTTGGTTACTAGCTAAACATATGAAAACAATTTGGTAAGAAGAGGAAATACTGGTTGGTTACCAGCATTTCCTGCTTTTCACACAATGTTTTCAAACGCCTTCTTCCTCTACCTTAGACCTCGGGACAGTATGGTAACGGGTTGAAGAGGATTGAGAGAGGTTGCTTGATGGGTTAATTTTCCGCTTATTTATCGTCGCATAGGGTTGCCCATATAGTCGACGCTTCCAGAAGACCTATTTTTGCTACGGGTAACAGTGCAAGTTGTCTTAAGTTGCGTCTGGTTCTTTAACCTGCTCGATGCATAGTACCGTCATACGGGACCTCGTTTTAACTTCTTATCCGAAAAGCTTTTTTAAATGCCCAGCCGGTGGGGCTAAAACCCATACCTTAAAGTAGCCCTAGACTTGGTGTTTACAAGTCTCACGCCCTACCATCTGACCTATTCGGTATGGTCTATGGAGAAGCTGATTAATTGGTTTTCCGTTTATTTATCGTCGCCACCGGTTGGCCATATAAGCGACGGTCCCTAGGGGTTGTTATGTTACGGGGGATAGTACAATATACAGGAAGAAACCCATCCTAAATTAAGCCTGGTTCTTTAACGTGCTTGGTGTATAGCACCGGCCAGCCGTGGGGCTTGAACCCACGCCCTCATGTGGTCCGAGACTTGAGGTTTATTAGTCCTACGCTCTATCACTTGAACTATTCAGGCAGGTCAGGAACAGCCAGGTCTTGACTAATTGAATTTGCGGTTATTTATCGTCGCCACCGGTTGCCCATATGGGCAACGCCCCCTCTAAAGACTGTTAGTTTTTGTTACGGGGAAAGTGGAAGATACAGGTCGAAACCCACCCTAAGCTACGCCTGGTTCTTCAACGTGCACGGTACATAGCACCGCCAAGCGGGTCCTCGGTTTTACGTCTCATCCGACAGACTATTATTAATTTTAGGTGGCCAGCCATGGGGCTTTCACCCTCAAGTGACCCAAGACTCAAAGCCAGGACTTGGCTGTCCACTACATTAATCAGTGTTAGATTACTATGATTTATACAGTTCGGTTTCTCTATAGAAAGTTATCTCCCTTTATTACGCTTTTGTATGCCCTTTATAAACTGTGTGCAGTCCGGGTAGGTATTCGCCTACAATTTTGAACTATACTGGACAAGAAAATTTCAGGATCATTATTTCTAATGCATTTCAATTACAGGAAAAACATGCAAATGAACAACGAATATACTAGAAATATCAACAACGGTAACTGAATCAGTTTCAGTTCAAATTCAACATTTTCACACGGTTATCGAATCGAAAAAACACAAAAAGTCAGACACCCCCTAAATTCAAAATGAATTTCAAGGTTGCAGTATCACAGTAAAACAACAAATCGTCCCTCAAATGTCTCTTAGGTCATGTTCAGTACTCTGTTTGTCCATCGTGAACTCAAAGCACGACATTGCATTTGCATGTTTCGGATGCGCCGCAGAAAGGAGTTGAGCTGAATTCCAGCCCATCCCTGGTGGAGTGCAACCTCTAGCTCCTGGCGGTTGCGTGGAACTACGGATCGACTAGAAACTGCCTTATAGAGCATGTCACAGGCATGTTCAACAGGATTCAGACCAGGCAAGCCACTGGGTCAAGCAACACGGTTGATTGTCTCAGCTTCAAGATAATCGTTCACTAAACTTACTCCATGCTGAAGTGAATTATGGCCCACCAAAAGAAAGTCATTTCCAATAGCAGCAGCATACGGCCTGACAGTCGGGTTCAGGCTCTCGTTCCTCTATCTGACACCAGTAAGGCTGCTATTCACTACCTGTATGTCTGTATGCCCATTAATACTGATACCAGCCAACACCATGATAGATCCACCTTCAAAGAGATCATATTCTCTATCACAACATTCAGCTAATCATTCTCTAGTTGTACGCCAAACTTGCCTATGGCCATCATGAAAGTCATCACAGAAGCCAGGCCCATCTACAAAGAGAATTGGGGTCCAATGAAGGAGTTGGCAGCTGAAGAGATTTCATGCAAAGCCTAACCTTGCCATTTAGTACCGTCTAATCAAAACAGGTCCAACAACAGTGCGATAGGCACGAAGAACTAATGAATGAGGTCTGTTTCCAACTGTCTGTGACGTTACTTGCACTTCAGTTGCAAAAAGAAAGTCATCATTGAGCCTTACAGTTAACTTAAAACTCTATCTGCCCGCCATTGTCGCAAGATAACTGTCCTGGGCGACCCAATTAGGGCTCTTTTAGTAACACTGCCAACATAAAGGAAGTGATACCGGAGTCTTGAGACGACACTTTGTGACACATTTAAACAGGTACCGCCCTCTAACCTGGCATCCTTGCAGCATATCCACCTTTCGAGCGGGTTGCTGGTTCGTTAATTGACGCATCATCACATACTCTTCACCAAAAAAACAAATGTTTACTCAAACACTCAAATCAGCCGAAAGAAAGTTCAATAGGATGATTTTCTCAAGCCACTTCATGTGCTGGTACATTTTGTTTTTGACACTATCACGCTTTGCTTTCATGTGTTCACCCAACCATAAAATGCAAGGACAAATTTACAAGTTGATTTTATTGATAGTGAACTGAGGAATGTACAGATGGCATTTTTAACCAAAAATACATTTCTAACTCAGAAATAGCTAATCACAAAATGATGATCCTTAACGTTTTTTGTCCAGTATACATTCCTAGTCAAGTTCGAAATTTGGAAATCAACAGTATTAATGATTGGATAAACTATTCGGTTTAGCCAATCAGAAATTGTAGTACTTTGAAATTTAGGAGCTCGTAAGACTTAAAATCAAATTTCATTTTAGAATAATTGTTGGATACGGAGCTGGCTCCGGTTTCATGAAAAAATTTAAGTCTCTTATTTTGGTCATTTCCGCTGACGGACTCAAGTTCCGACTAAAGTTGACTTCGTTACTGGAGACGCGTTTCACTTACATCAACAGACTTAAGTAACGGTCTCAAATCTGACACAATGTTTCAGACTTAAAGTTAGTAAAATAATGGACTTAAGCGTGTTAAATGAGGTATCTCCGTTTATTTTGCTGAGCTGAGTTTGAAACCTTGTGCCCACTCAGAATTTAAGAACTTTAATGTCTGTTAATGTTAGTGGAATGTGTCTCCAATAACGAACTCAACTTATGTCAGACATTGAGTCCGTCAGTGGATTTGTCCAAAATAAGAGGCTTAAGTTGTTTTTTTTTTTTTTCGTGAGACCAGGCCCCGGTCTTATCAGTTATGTCCACAAAAAGCAACTGAATGTATGATAGGGACACAACAGATTCGGCATTATTTACAAGGAAAACTGGCCTGAATTTTAAGTGAGTCATGCTCTGTAAAAAAGGAGGTTTAATGTATCTGCAAAAGATATCGACCAATGTCAGCCTGCGCAGTCCGCGCAGGCTGACCTGGGCCGAAACGTTTTTGCTATTATTGAATTCTCTGCTTGTCAAGGGAATATTCTTACTCATGAATCAGCCGGGTTTTAGACAATATTGACCCATTTCATTCGGCGATTATCTTTTTACAATGCACTACGAATTTTCACTAAACCCCTATTTGTCAGAGTGCCCCTCACGTATATCTAAATGAATTAATACAGCGCATATCTCCTGGTAAACAGAGTAAAGAATACGGATTCATGTAATCCATTGGCATGGGCCATTCTTGAGTTATTTACCTTGATTCCTCTCCAGTTCTACAATGGTCCAGATCGGGCAATTCCTTGGTTTTTATCCTTGATTTTCTTACACTACACAGATAGGTTCTTGAGATAATATCTTTATCAAAGCTGGTTAGATTGTTTTACAAATCAATATATACGCATTTCACTGATGATTGAGTACAAAATTGGCTTTAAAATTACCCTACATTATAATCATTAATTAAATCATATTTATATCAACAGCCTTAAGCAAATCAAGGATAAAAACCGAGGAATATAGGTAACAGGACCAATATGTTAGTTGGTTACCTTTAGTCTTTATCTGGCAAGGGAGATGATTTGATTTACAGGAATGGCCCTCATTGAAGTGCCATTAATTTATATTCTAAGGGAGACAACTGCATCATAAACGTTGCAACACCGGAGAAGGCATGTGAAACTACACCAATGGAGAGAAATTATCATCTTATTAATCTGCACAGGGTCCTCCCATGCTAATGTAAAGGCGTTGGATTTGTAATAAAAGAGCCAAGGTTCGATCCCCGCTGGAGACACTAATTACCTCATCACTCGAAAGCTAAGATGTCATGAGGAGAACAAAACAAATATCATTCGGATTCGTTTTTCCAACCGCATAATACCCCATTCTCGTGACAGATTTTTAATATCACATCAAGCCAGTTGATTGTTCTATTTATTATATATTTAGTCCATTCTTTGTTTTCTTATAAATATCAAAAATCGTCGCATTGAAAAAATTGCATAACCCATAAATCTCAGTATATCTCTTTTAGGTATAAAAAACCAAAATTATCACTTTGTGGAGTATAGAAGATCAATTGTTACCAGACGAAACAAACTTAATCTCACCAATTTCTGCAGCATTTGCAGACAACAAAAGCTGTTCAATCTATGACAGCTGTCCATCAAGAAGTAGAAAACGTTGTGGGAAAAGGAGAAAATGCTGGTAACCAGCATTTTCTTTTTCTCCTTTTCCCTCAATGTTTTCCAAAGCCAGCCTCGGAATGGTCGAAAGCCCAGAATTGTTTGGTTGACGTTTAACATGATGGAATTTCAACCACCAAGTTTTTCGACTTTTCCTCCCTGCCATCTTGCTTGTGTGAAAGCAACAAAGATTTGATTGTTTTGTCATTTAGAGAGAGTGCCAGAGCTCTATTCGCCCGACTGACAACAGAAATAACATTGTAATCAAATTGCTTCTTTTGCAGGTTCTTCATTTCTTCGTCTATTTTAACAGATTTAAGTAACTTCTCACTATGGTCAATAAAATCTAAATAACGTTGTTCAATTTTGTCTGGGTTATAATCAGTTGAGGTTGGGGATAAAATACGGTCGGTTCCGGATTCTTTCCGATCGTCTTTCTCCTTTATCGCAGGTAATATTTTACTTTCATCTTCCTCTTTATCTTTTGCAGCAGCTTTCTTTTTCTTTCGAAGACGGCGCCTTTTAGGTTTTCCTCTTACTTCAGCACTTTTAGGTCCCTGGTTTCCGGTGTCGTCTTGACGACGTATGGGCGGAAGATCTCCCGTCGATTTACTCCTACAGGCCTCGGGATCAATTTGTTTGCCGTGTTCATCTAAATCTGTGGAGAAGTCGACGTCAGCTCGTAATAACTTATATTCTTCTCGAACTTTCAACATCTGCTGTTCGATCTTCAAGATTGATTTTCTCTGCTTGACTTCAATTTCCGTTATTGAACGCTGAAGGCGATCCTCAACCGACTGGTTGGAGCGACCCACACCCGTGGTTTTGGATTTCATAAAGTAAGGTGTTTCGAAGGCCATCTTCTAAGTTGCAAAGAGTATGTCACGTGTGCGGACACAGAATTAAATATTGAATAATGTTCCTACACTTAAATATCCAAAAAGTGTACATAAGATTCGATGTCCAACTTTTGTACTGCTATTGTAATATCCATCATGTGAACTTAAAATTTATATACTTTACTATAATAATATCTATGAACCACTTTTGTCCTTGTCTCTTAATGGTTAAAGCCAGGTCGGCAGATAAACTCACTTCTTTTTATGTCATTTATTCACAATAAAAATTCAAAATAAAGTCAGCTGACGAAGACTAAATTCTGACTTTGACGATTCGTATGGTGGTGACAGGAATCCAGTTTACATTCCTTTGTCCAATTATCTGTCTCAGCTTCGTGTCATAATCAGTTAAACACTCAATTAACCCTGTACCAAACAATCCCGTCTTTAACGACCCTGAGGAAGACGCCTTTTGAAAACATTGTGGGAAAAGGAGAAAATGCTGGTAACCAGCATTTTCTCCTTTTCCCACAATGTTTTCTACAGCAATTATCTTTTGAGCTACATTAAATTTGTCGTCTGCAAATACTTTCAATTTAGATGAGTCTAAAATTGTGTCGTGTGGGAAAGAGTTAAAGAATTATGTCACCAGAAAGATAAAACGGGAACGTCTTTGAAACAGTCATTTAACCTGTATCCCACTAAATAAATTGAAATAAAACTTTCAAGCCAGTAGTATAAACCCAAATAATGTTATTTCAAGCTTATTTTTTGGAGGAAAAATATATCCTGATCGGACAATGTAGATCCAAGATCAGACTGCACAGAACGTGCAGTCTGATCTTGATCTACACTGCCTGCAGAAGGTCAGTGAGTCGCGTTTAACAGCTTAAGGATTAACAAATATTCTTGCGCCAAAGCTAGTCCATGTAACAACAGAAACTGGTTAATAGCCAACGACATTAACACCTTTTTTTTCGTCAAATAAATTCTTCAACGAAATCATTTTAAAAGAAGAGAAATCATATTGCGATATCACTGAAGCACATACCGGTATGTTTATAAGTTAGCAAATGTTTCAATGCATGATTCAAATTTCCAGTTAAAGTTGTTTATAACAAACGGTTGCCACTGACTCGGAAATCGGTCCTACTTAATGTGTGTAGCTACAACTCTTAATTAAATATCAAACAAAGAAGCAGTCCATTAATAAAAGACTCTACTGCTGCTGCTGTCCTAACAAGATTTTCAATGTAAAATTCACACAATTGATTCTTCCTGCCCGAATCCAACAACTTTAAAATCGTTTGGTTATAAAATCGCAATATTTCGGACGTAAGGTAGTAATAAACATTGTGATTAACATTGATGAATGTCATTGATAGAGGTGTTGCTCGGTCTTTATTGTCATTTTAATGTAAATATCTAGCCCTTATTGCAACAGTGTTTTATCTATATCGGAATATGTGAGCACATACTTCTTTTATGTGTTGACTTTCAAGGAATTATTTAAATTTTGAAGCATGAAACAAGTTCAGCCTATGCGATATTCATCGTAGAAGTGTTTATAAAACGGATGAGAGAGGGGAAAGGCGGAAAGAGAGTCACGTTAGATGTCAATTTTCAAATTTATCAGTTTATTCATAATTACACAAAATAAACAGATGAACAATGAATGAAAATAGATAAGCCCTATGAAAATGGGGTTTAGTGCATCTGCAAAAAGTATCAATCCAGGTCAGCGTGCTCAGTCCGCGAAGGCTGACCTGTGTCTAAAATTTTTGCTGTTGGTAAATTTTCTGCATTTCCAAGGACCATTCTACTTCAGGATTCAGCTGATTATAAGACAAAATGAATTTCATGGATCCATAATCATGTGATGACTTGTTTTGCTATTATGCATCAAGTACAGGCATTATTTAAACCCCTTTTTGCCAGAACATGGCTCAGATAAATAAAATACCTTGTTGTATGGTTCAGAAACGTACCTATAGGCTTAACCCTTTACCGCACAATGCCGCCTTTTAACGACTCTGGGAAGTAAGCCTTTGGAAAACATTGTGGGAATAGGAGAAAATGCTGGTAACCAGCATTTACTCCTTTTCCCACGATGATTTCTACCATATCACAGAAAAATTGCACCATTTCAGCGCCAGTGAAATTGTCGTCTGCTAATGTTTTCAATTTGGACGAGGCCAAATTTTTGTCGTCTGTTAAAGGGTTAATGCCAAGTTTCGATAAAGGTTTGGAGACATATTCCCCATTGTAAATGCATTTCAGTTATAAGTTTTGAACCTCAATATTTTACAGGCTTTAAGAAAATCACAGACAAATGCCAGACGATGGGTTTTATCGATCTATAATTATGTGACGACTTGCTTGGTATATTGCGTCGCGAAGATGCAAAGAAGCAAGAACCAAAAAAAAAAACAACTGTTGCCAGAGCGCTGCACAAAAGTGACAGAAACACTGCCTAGTTCATAATTCAGCCTATCTCCCCATTACAAAACCAGTTGATACATTTTTTATAATTATATTCTCTAATGACGATGTAACAAAAGCTCAGAAGATATTTAAAAAAAAAACCCGTTGCCTTGAAAAGTTTTAGCTATCCCTGTTTCATATACATGCACTACTTTCATTTTCTTCTCTGCTGACGACTTCGTTAAATTAATAAGAGCCTTAAAGTTAGGTAAGGTAAGAGTTTTAACTCTTTACCAAACGACAAAATTTTAGACTGGTTAAAATTGAAAGCAATTGCAGACGACAAGTGAAATGTGACTCAAAAATTGAAATTTGTTTTGGGAAAGGTAGAAAACATTGTGGGAAAAGGAGAAAATGCTGGTTACCAGCATTTTCTCCTTTTCCCACAATGTTTTCAAAAGGCTTCTTTCTCAGGGTCGTTAAAAGTCGGGGTTGTGTGGTAAAGAGTTAAAATTAAATCGAAAACGCATCAATCATTTAAGTCAATTTTTGAACAACAATAAATTTGAAAATTTCGGAAAATATCATGATTTTCTTTCCTACCTTTTAAAAAAGTGAAAGGGCGATGTTGCTCGTTACTAGCTAGTTTTCATGATGATTTCGATACCTTTTCAAAGAAAGTTGGACTGTTTTTTTCTCTGATTTTCTTTTTCAGTTTTTTTTTTTTATAATGGTCCTCGAAGACATACAGAAAATTTACAAAGAGCATAAAGTTTCGACCCATGTCAGCCTGTGCAGTCCGTCATGTCCCGAGAAAATGGGGTTAATGCATCTGCAAATAGTATCGATTCATGTCAGCCTGCGCGGACTGCCTGCGCAGGCTGACATGGGTCGAAACTTTTTGCTCATAGTAAATTTTCAGTATATCTTCGAGGACCATTTTACCTCATGATTCATTCAGGTGACAGACAAAATTGGTTTATGGTTGCATCATTTTGTGATGACCTGCTTTGTAAAATGCATGATGGAGGTTGTATAGCGTTTAATGCCCTTTTTGTCAGAGCATGGCTTATAATTATTACTTGAGTAG
The DNA here is from genome assembly GCA_945859785.2 of Tridacna gigas. Taxonomy (NCBI): domain Eukaryota; kingdom Metazoa; phylum Mollusca; class Bivalvia; order Cardiida; family Cardiidae; genus Tridacna; species Tridacna gigas. The sequence continues at coordinate 75,308,715 of OX244031.2, read as the reverse complement.
GCTTTCCCCGGTTGTATCTTGGTACAAGTTACCGATATAATGGTCAAATTGTGCCTCGTTCAATATTCGCTTTATTTATACGTGTATTTCGGGAAATTAACCCTTAAGCTGCTAAGCGCGACTCACTGACCTTTTGCGGACAGTGTAGATCAAGATCAGACTGCACTTCTGTGCAGTCTGATCTTGAATCTACACTGTCCGATAAGAAGACATCCCCCCCCCCAAAAAAAAAAAAATAAAATAACTTTGACGTCGCAAAATTGTGGGCTTTACTATCAGCTTGAAAGTTTCATGTCAGTTTTTAATGGTTAAAATGATAAAATGGAAATTGAAACTTCCCGCATAAAAAAAGGTTCCATATTATACAAAAAATAGCTTGGCTGTTTGAAAACATTGTGACGAACAAAACATGCTAATTTAGATTTTTTTTCTTCACTTTTCATAATGTTTTCAAAAAGACTGAAATGACAGGGTCGCCTTACGTGTTTTCATGTGAACAAAAATTACCGATATTTCAACGTGTTATTTTATAAAATGTATTCTTTTGTTACAATGTTATCAGATAACAAGTTCGATATTTTATCTACAAAGATCATAATATTATTTTGGCTGAATTGAGACCTGATGTATTTTTAACCAATATTCTCTACCTGCCGAACGGATACTCATATTATTAATTATCACTAAAAAGGATTTTATAAAGTTTATTGGGTTTTAATCTTTATTCCACACAATCCAGAATTTTAACGAATTTTCGGAAGAAGGCTTTTGAAAACACTTTTGAAAAGGGAGAAAATGCTGATTACGTCACAGTATTTATGGGCAAGGCACAGTGGAGCCCTAGCATCGCACTAGCGAAACAAAAGGAAGAGACAAGTTTGTGAATTATAGCAATGTTATAACTAAAGCTCTGTTGAAAGCGACGAAAAACACAATCTAAACAAACATAAAGTACATGTATATATGAGCCACGTTCTGTGAAAAAGAGGTTTAATGCACATACGAACAGTATCGACTTATGTCAGCCTGCGCAGTCCCCGGGATGGCCGTTTACGACAAGCTTGTCTGTAACTGGCATTTTATCTACCCGACTTCGCTAAGACTTGCACTTAGGTTTAATCCTTTACCAAACGAGAAACTTTAGCCTCTTGCAAATTGAACAGAACAAATGAACTGAAGTCTTATTATTGAAAGAATAGAAAACATTGTGGGAAAAGTAGAAAATGCTGGTTACCAGCATTTTCTACTTTTCCCACAATGTTTTCATAAGGCCTTTATTTCAGGATCGTTAAAACTCGAAATTGTGCGGTAACGGCTCAAAAGAATAAAATGATGCCTGGCCGGAGGCTTGAACCCCCAACTCTGAAGGTGAACTCTCTAAGCTTACGTGGACCAAGTGTGGCCTTGGCAAGGGGTGGGTGAAGTATCGGGTAATTTAGCAAGCATTAGGTGCGATGTCCCCCACGTTGGGTAGAGTTTTCATAGACAAGAGAGAAGTTGCCCAACCGTTGAAATCTTAAAACAATGGACAGTGTCAAAAAGATAAGAACAGTGACATATATTCAGAGTTAACTCTTTACCAAACGACAAAATTTTGGACTCGTCCAAATTCAAAGCATTTGCAGACGACAAAATAAATGTGACTCAAAAATTGAAATTTGTTCTAGGAAGGGTAGAAAACATTGTGGGAAAAGGAGAAAATGCTGGTAACCAGCATTTTCTCCTTTTCCCGCAATGTTTTCAAAAGCTTTCTTTCTCAGGATCGTTAAAAGTTGGGATTATGTGGTAAAGACTTAACCAAACGACAAAATTTTGGATTTCTCCATATTGAAAGCGTTTGCAGACGACAAATGAAGTGAGGTTTAACTGTTGGAATTTTACTATGAAAATGTTAGTAGTATAGGGAGTCAGATTTGGGCATTTTGCCCGAATCTGACTCCCCTGGAGCCCAATTTGCCCGAAATAGACTGCCCTGGGGCAGTCTATTTCGGGCAAATTGGGTCGAAAAATCGTCATTTACCCTTAACTTTCCCTTAACCCTTCTAAAACCCTTTTGTTTTGTTCTAAAACCCTTATACTTTCTTCTAATGGACAAATTTCTTCTAAATCCTTAACCCTTAACGATCGATTGTAACCCTTAACGTTTTTGATACAACCTTAACTTTTACACAGGCAATCACTTTGTTCGACTTAGTCTTTTTTCTTTTGTCCCTAGGCTCCTTTGCCCGAAATAGACTGCCCCAGGGCAGTCTATTTCGGGCATCTTTGGACTTAGTCTTTTCTCCGTCTTTGTTCGGCTTAGGCTTTCTCTGTCATCGTTGGACTTAGTCTTTTTCCAGGATATGGGTTATTTTCCGTCTTTGTTCGGCTTAGTCTTTTTCTCTATCTTCGTTGGAGTTAGTCTTTTTCTCCACGATATGGCGCTATATGTCGAAAGAGGAGTGAGGAGGAGGTGAGGAGGTGTGAGGAGGAGTGAGGAGGAGTCACCTTTCTTGGTATATTGACAAGTTTGTCCCCATACTGTGGTTGTCCCAGGGTCTCAGAATGGTTGACTTAGTCTTTTCTCACGATATGGGTTATATGCCATCTTTTGTTGGTTCAACCAAAGCACCCTGTCGGACTTAGTCTTTTCTCCACGGTATGAGCTATATACCGTATTATGATTGCATTAGTCAGACAAGATTTATCTCCCTTTGTGCACTACGTGACTTTCCCCGGAAATCAAACATGACGTCATTTTCCGAAAATGTAACGAAATCATGTTTACCGGGTTTTTCCCACCATTTCCCAGGAATTGGATCATCTAGACTTATCCGATCTTAGTCTTATCCGATCTTAATCTTATTCGTCCCCAGTTTTTTCTCTCTCTGCAAAACTTTTTAAATGTAAAATTTTTATTCGAAATTTCTCTCTCTCTGTAAGAGTACAACACTTAGAATGCACCTGCGAAATTGACAATTCTCAAAAGATAGACTTTTCTTGGGTCTTGGTTAGTCCTGAAAAGGACTGTTTCGATTTTTGGTTTCTGTGGCTTTTTCAGCTCTTTCAAACATCTTTTGTCTTCACCAACACCGTTCCTTTGATTCTTTCTTGCTGTGGGTTTCTCCTCCTCTAATGACGGTATCCAAAATTTGTCTGACAGATAGGACACTCCACCACTCTTCTTCGATCTGCTATTAACTTTCTTATTTTGTTTATTTTATGTATAGGCAAAGTGGAGTCATGCATCATGGCTAGTAGAAAGGTTGTTAGATACCATTTTGTCATCGAGAGAAGTAGAAATTGTATACTATAGTCCATCACCATTTCTTTTAGCTGTCGTCTATTCGGGAGCCGAATGATTAATGTCCTGGAAATATCGTCTTTTATACGGCTAGAGGCGGGTTGACTTACTTATTCACAAGTGTTGAAGATAGCTTTTCTAGGGGTTTTGGTTAGTCCTGAAAAGGACTGTTTCTCCTCTATTGAGAGTCTTCCTCTATCGAGAACTTTCCTCTATCGAGAACTTTCCTCTGATGACCCCTTTTCTTCTGATGACAGCTTTTCTTCTGATGCCAGCTTTTCTCCTTGTTCTTTCGAGATCATCGGGAAATTGAATTCGTTGAAGTTGTCAATGTTTTTTCCATATTTTCCCAACCCTGTTTTTGTTTCTACTCGTGGTGGTATTACAGAGTAGGGATCGAATCGTTGTTTTTTGTGAAGTTGGTTATCGTCTTTCTCTACTGTCTCTGATTTTCGTTTTCTTCCTCTTCTTTTTGGCTTGGGTTCTTCTGTCTGAGTTGACTGGTGAGTTGTCTGATGGTCTACAGGCGTGACGGTAGAAGCTGTTAACTTTTGAAAACTGGTTTTATCAAAGTTAACCTGGGTTGAAATCGTTATAGCTGGATCTTGTCTTACAGACGAATCTTGTTGACTCTGGTGGTTCTGTCGACTCTGTTGATTTTGTAGGCATAATGTCTCAATGTTTCTGTTTAATATTTTCACTTCGTCTAAAATCTGAGTTATTACAGAATTTTGGGTTGAAATCATTTGGGTTATTTCTTCTTCGATTTTGTTAGCTGGTGGTACCATCGGGTCGATGAATGTTGAATTCATAGCTATCGATAGAATATCTCTGCTGTTTTCAGGCTGTGGTGAGAAAATGTCTAGGTCGGGTTTTTCTTGTGGTAAGGAGTCGTCGTCTAAGTTGGATTCCATTCTTCCGTGATCACTTTGGTCTAAGTTGGAATCCATTTTCTGTTAACAGTTTGTTTTATTCACACTAGTTAACAAAAACTTTTTTCTAGTTAACAGGTTTATTCGTACTATTCGAGAATCGAAAGTCGAATGATTCTAGAGAGAAAGTTCACCAGCCTTTTATAGTTTTTGGACGAAGAGGACTTGTCTTGGGACGTAGACTTTTTCTGTAGGCCTTGTAGATAGAACATAATGTACTAGAAATTTCACTCACATAGAATATCACATTCTATATAGAATATTATCTTCTATCTACATTTTTCCATCTCTGTTCTTTTCTCTCTTTGGGATTTTTTCTGGGTTCTTGTTAATTTTCCAAGTTTTTTGGGGAGGAATCAAAAACAGACGACTTTTGTTTTCCAAGTTTTGGGAAGGAATCAAAAACAGACGACTTTTGTTTTCCAAGTTTTTGGGAAGGAATCAAAAACAGACGTTCTTTTGTTTTCCAAGTTTTTGGGAAGGAATCAAAATCAGGCGGCCTTTTACAAGCATTTCTTTATTCAAAAGTTTTTAACTTTTCCCAAGTCTGTTCTTTTCCAAGTTTTTGGTCTCTCTTTGTGAGATTTTTTCTCTTCGGCCAAGTTTTCTAGGAAGAAATCAAAACAGACGACCTTTTTACAATCATTTTCTTTATTCAAAGTTTTTAACTTTATTCAACTTACAACTTCTTAAAACATGAAAAACAGGAACGTTTCAAACATTCTAACATATTTACAAATTTTATATACAAAAACAATGTTAGAAAGTTTTAACAAGCGTTAAAAACACTATAATATTTTTAACAATTGTTAAATCAATCTAACATATATACAAAGCGTTGACAAGGCGGTTTTTAACTTTATTCAAACTTTTCTCTTTCCCAAGTCTGAACTTTTTGGGAACATTTTTATCTACAACAATGACAATGTTTTTAACAATACAGTTCTGATCTACAACAATTCATTCAAAGTTTTTTAACAATATAGTTTTCAACACAAAACAATTTTTTACAATGCGAATTCACAGATCCCTCGATTTTTCCACTTGTCTTCATGTTCCACAATAACTTTATGTAATTGGTCATGACCTAAAAACAATGGAAATTTGCTATCCATCTCACTATATTCACGTACCCCACTAAATGGAAAAACATGTTTTAAAACATGTTTTGAAACATGTTTTGAAACATCTTTTGTCGAGAGAGCTGAATATACGGTTTCTTCTGTGACATCTCTATCAAATAGAATATAGCCTTCCATGGTTTCCATTGTTTCCTCATCGTCTTGAATAGATCCTTTTTTGTAGCGTAAGTAAAAGTCAAACAGAACGGATTTCATTTTCAGGACGTTCAGAAAACTTTCTTCTGTTCTTCCTACGATGATGAATACCCACCGACTTGTGGTTCGCATTTGTTTAGCAATATAGTTGTCTTTCAACAGACAAATTGCTAAATAAGCTTGGAGAGGAAGATCGAAATTTGTATCATCACACATCATCACAATAAAGCTATGCATTCTATACAACTTGCAGGATGTTTCTCCTTTTGCAACTCCCTTGTGCAATTTGTTTATCCAAAGTTTCACACAGGCGAATTCGATGTCAAACTGTAGTTGTTCATCGAGCGTGTGCTGATGGGTGAAATCTCTATCATCTTTTTCATCTAGTTCTATCGGTAAAGGTAGCATTTCACTTGACATGGTTTCTCACTTTTGATTTTTCCACTTTTGATTTTCCACTGTTTTTAAAACTGTTTTAAAAACTGCTTTTTTAAAACTGGTTTTTAAAGAACGTCTTTCTTTGATCGTTCACTTCGATGTAACACGATATTGTTTTCTTACAGTCTATTTATATATCCTCAAACTTTTATAGCCATAGGGGACAGTATCAGTATCGTTTACAATGACTCTTTTGGTATATACAGAGCGAAACGTTTTTGACTGGGGTTCACTGGTCACTGTTCTGTCTTTATGCCTTTTGATTCTACAGTCATACTGAACTTTAATTTCTACGGACCGATCCAAAGCACATTTTGAATAGGTGTCGAAATTTAGCAGCTGATTTGTATTGTGATCCAAAGTAATTCCCTTGACTTTACATTTGCTTTTTTCTTTCCCATCTTTCGTTTTCATCTTATAGGCGTAATTCTTGGGACCTAATCCTCTGAAATGAGTGATTCTACAATCAGGCTCTTCATCGGTCCATTTTCCTAGCCTACTGTTAATGATGGGAGGGTTCCACAATTCAGGATCATGTATGTACATACAACTATCTGTATCGAAATACAGAACTCTATCCTCCAATCTTTCAAGAACGCTGTACAGTTCCAACCTTGCATAAGCTGTTACGTAGGATGCTACAATAACATTGGCTGTCGCATGCGTTTCGACAAAGTCCATCTTTTCTTCATAGTTGACTAAAATGCATTCGCACTCATTGTCAAAGATTTCCACATGTTTTACCGTATATTTCGGGTCGGTAATCAACTCAAAATATTTAGACGGTTCTCTGATGTATTTCGTCTTACTCATATTTTCACGCTGTGCTAATTTTCCCCAAAGGCAGTTCAGCATAATCTTAGCAAATGATCTTTTACCAGGATTTTTTTGAATACGTTTGGGATCAAGACGAATCCCTTCGGCTTCCTCATACTCACGAATGAATTGGGCCTTTTCTGAATCTGTCTGACACCAGCCGGGATAGCCACTAGCTTCTTGCTTGATTTTCAAGAAATTGTCCACATAGCCTTTAAAGAACTGGTCCGAAACAGAGTCGAAATGCCAGATTTCATACACTTGCATTAGTCGATAGCCACAATCGAGAGCTTTGAACAGTTCGAATGTAACCCAAGTTCCAACCAAGGCTCTCTCTTCTCTGTCATGATCACAAAATTTTGAACTTTCTTGTGCACATTTCATACAAAGTGGAAACATCATCTTGCCGTTACAGTGAACTGGAAGAACGGGATGAAACAAATCCATTGGGGGTAGAACTTTGCATTTAATGAGTCCTTCATACTGCCGAATATTCTCCATGTCAATGTTCTCATAAGTCAAGATTGTGGGATGGCCTACAGGATAGAATTTATGTTTGCAGACGTAAGGATACAGAGAGCAAATGTCAATGTACTTGATTTCCTTCTCACTGTTTTCCTCAACATCATAGGCAATTTTTATTGCATTGCATCTGCCTCCAGCCAGCCCCTCTCTTGGTTCGATAGGGTCACAGTTCGGGTATAGGCTTTCAATGGTTTTTCTGTACTCTTTATCCTTCTTCATCTTGGCGTCGAATTCGTGCTCCCATATGGTCACGACGTTATATCCCATTCTTTTGATGGTTTCTAGCCGTTCGATAGTACTGTCGTACAATTCACCCATTGATTTTCCATTGATGGGGTTGATATATTTTCGATCCTTGAAACATGTCTGGCAGCCATGAAATAAATCCCCGAGGAATTCATAAACCGTGTTTGATTGACGGTGAAATCCGTCTACAGTGTATTTTCCTATTCGGTATTCACCACCATTTCTGGCATGTTGAATACGAATCACTTTTTCTCTAGCGATGCTTTGAACCCAGCGTATTGCTTTCATAGAAAACCGACGTCTGATTGGGTCTTTGCATGAAATAATGGCTATCTGATCTTTTGGTAAATAATCTTTTCGCCAAATCTTGTTACAGGCTCCAGCAATGGTAAACGACTCTGTAAATGGACAAATCCCACTCTGTTCGATGAACAACTTTCTGAATTCACCACAACCTCGTCTTAGGATATCAACATCCGACCGACAGTACATCTCCATCTCTTTTTGAAAATTGAATTCCTCACCGTTTTGAACTTTGTCATTATACCAGACTATGAATTTTGATCGAGCCTCTTCAGACATTGAGTCGGGTTTGTAATAAGACATATCCAAGTATGACCCGACGTAATTCCAAAATTCGTCTGTATTTGCCCAGTGAGGAAAGTAGCCTTTTTTCATTTCTTGAAGTCCAAACGTAGTCGGAAATTTTGCCAGCCCAAAGTTCATGAAACTGAAGGAGTCGATCAAACGCACACCATTCAGTTCTAACTTCAAAATATTATTCCCATTCATGGTTACTTCTGGTTCTTTCATTCCTACGTTGATAATATGATTGAGAATAAATTGGCCATCATATCCTTTGAGATTATGGGCAATAGCTATGATTCCTTTATGATGTTTTGTAAAGAGCCAGCTGCAAAATTGACTCAAAGTTTCTTTTCCTTGAAAAATAACTTCTCTTCCTTCTTTGAATTCACTGCATGTGGAACAATGAAAATCAAGTGGTTTATCGATACATTCAGCACAGGCTCGGTGTGCAATACAGTAATTCGGAATATGTACCCCTGTATCTTGCTGGCATTCGAAATCAAAGAAAATGAACAAAGGTTTTTTGACTACAGAAGAACGCGTCTCATCATCGCTGTCATGCTTCATCTTACTCTGGTAAGGCTGAATAAAACAGCGATGAGTATAGTCATCGATTTTCTTGCAAAGGGGACACTTTTTCTTTTCCCTACAGACATGATTTTTCTTTCTGTCAAAAATTTGACCTCCACATTTTGAACAAAGTTTCACTAATTCACAAATGGTTTTCTTCTCTTTGCCTTGAAGTGTTTTGTGATTTTTCAAGCATACTGCACTGAAAAATCGTCTATGACACTTGTCGCAGACATATTCTTTTGATTCCGATGGACATTTTCCAGTACGAAAGCAACCTTTACAGATCTTTGAGCAAGCATGGTCTTCCCGTCTGCTGTAACGTCTGTCACAGAACTCACAATAATAAACACAATCAAGAAATCCTGTGATGGATTTGATGTAATCATAATGATTTTGATGAAAGTACAAATGTATGATTTTACTATCGTCTTTCACTTCTGGATGTTCAAACACTTTCTCCAATTTCGATAGCTGTTGATGAACTTTAATAACATAGTCTTTTTCATACAGGAACTCTTGAATTTTTTTGTATTCTTCAAGACCTACAGGCTGTGTCGATGAAACTCCAACTTCCTTCATTAATTTTTCGGCTTCAGTCTTTTGAAGTAATCTGTTTGATCTTTTAATATTACCCCATCTCCGATTCCATTCTTGGGTGTTTTCACGTTCATGGTAACAAATCCCCACAACAACGGCTCTTGCAAAACATAGATGATCTTCATTGTTGATTTCAACAAGTGAATATTTCTTTTTTGCAAAAACCTTTGAATCCAATAGGTCTGTGGCTCTAAGATTTTTTCCACTTCCACTTGGAGGTATCGTATGTGTGATATCGAATGTCATACAGCCATCGTTCAAGACGAATTCTTCATTCGATTGTAGAACTTTTTCAATTTCGTTCAACATGGTATGACTCTCCAACTCCTCCACATATAGAAAGGGAATATGAATTCCCATATCCAATGAGGGGTGGTTGACGCTAATTCTAATCATATCCCTCGATTCAGCCTTTAACTTTTGAATGATTTGTTGGATAACATCGTCGAATAAACCGGTCAACTGTTGTGGCTGTAGCTCATCGAATTTCTTAAAAGACGCCTCCAGTAGATGGGATTCTGTTTTGAATTTTCTTGACTTCTTTTTTCCCACTTCTATTAAGTCGTATAGGCTTCTCATATCCAAAGCGTTTTTGTCTGAAGAAGATTTGTCTTCTTCTTTCAAAGATTTCTCGTCTTTGCTGGTGCAATCCATATTCATTTGTACAGATTTCTCCTTCGTTGAGGTTGATATTGGGCATTTCTCATAGTTTTCTTCTTTCAAAGATTTTTTGTCTTCATTGGTTAGTCCTGAAAAGGACTGTTTCTCTTCTTTCAAAAATTTCTCGTCTTCGCTGGTACAATCCATATTCAATTGTACAGATTTCTCCTTGGTTGTGTCTGAAGAAGAATGACTTTCTTCTTTCAAAGATTTTTCCTTCGTTGAGGTTGACGGTGAACATTTCTCAGCGTTTTCTTCTTTCATAGATTTTTCATTTTCATTGGCTAGTCCTGAAAAGAACTGTTTCTCCTCTTTCAAAGATTTTTCACCGTCACTTTCTTCTTTCAATATTTTTCTCTTTTTGGGTGGAAATTTCTCATCGTCGCTTTCACCATTGCTGCTACTGTCTGGATAGACTAGAATTCTTTTTCTTTTCTTGGCCGGTAGTAATTTTTTTCTCTTCTTCGACATGGGCTGTATTGCCTCATCGTCGCTTGTGCTGTCCGAATATGGGACTAGCCTTTTAGACGTTGTTTTATGCCTGTAACTTTTAAACATGACTGCGATTCAAGCAATGACCTAGTCATATAATGACCCAGAACTCAAGAATCGTGGCTTTTTATATCTTTTTCAGATCGAATGGGCATAAAAAGATGTTACAATCGACATTTCCATCATTCTTCAGAAAGAGTTCAAACAGAGCAGTCGATAGAAAAAATGAGCGAGTTCAAGCTAAAAAGTACAACACCAAAGAGAGTGTATCTGTATGTTAACCCATACACTCACGATTATGAGATCAGTAATATACCACCACGATATCAAGTCTACCATACTGGGAACTATGTGGGATCATTTCTATCCCACAAACATTTTGCAGAAAAAGGCGTCTATCGTATTACCAGAGTGCTGGATCAAGCGACATTCGACAAACGCCACAGAGTGGATGATGTGACAACGAATATTTGCTTTACATGCGACAGATCAGGACATTGGGCCAGCCAATGTCCAGAGAAAGAAAATCAAATGTGGAGATTTGTTTTTGTCTTCGTGAACACCCACACCCACGCTGTCGAAATTCACCCAATAAAGGAAATGGATTGGGACTCTCAACATATGAAATACGTTGGGTCTCTATTATCCTATAAAGTAGACGAGAATAAACGAAAGACAAAACCGTCACAGCCTACAACTTTATCGAGTGGAAAGGGGAAAAATCCCCAAAGCAACAAACAGAGTTCTCAAAAATCTTCAGCGATTGGAAACAATCAAATCAACAAGATTTCTTCACGGTCTGAAGAAAAGAAAACCAACGATAAAACCAACGAGTCATTGAGTGAAAATCAGATCGAGAAGGAGATTGAAAATATGGAGTTTGATAACACAGAAATCAGCGATACAGAAATCTGTAGAATTCAGATAGATTACCCTGTGAAGAAGAAAATCTCTTCAGGGAAACTTTCTTCAGAAAAGAAAATCAACGATAAAATCAACAATCAAATCAACAATAAAATCAACAATAAAAACAACAAGAAACCTTCTTCAGCACCTGGAGAGGGGAAAGACAAGAAACTTTCTTCAGAAAAGAAAGAGGATACGATTATACTCGATCAGAAATCTGGAGAAGTCCAAAACAACGAACAGACGGTTCAAAAATCTTCACCGACTGAAGAGGGAAAAGCCAAGATTTCCTCAGAAAAGAAAATCAGCGATAAAATCAGCGATAAATCTTCAACGATTGGGGACAATCAAATCAACGAACAGAGGGCTCAGAAATCTTCAGGGAAACTCAATAAGAAATACTCTTCAGGGAAACCTTCTTCACCACCTGGAGAGGGGAAAGACAAGAAACCCTCTTCAGGGAAACTTTCTTCAGTAAAGCCTATTCAACGAGAAGGAAAGAAGATCTGTTCAGATATCGAGTTGAGACGTAAATGGAAATCCGATGTTGTGAAAAATAATGAAAAGAAACGTAAGAGTGATTGTGAGCCTGACATCCCGAAGAAAAAAAGAAAATTGTGTCTGTAATTTTTAACAGAAAACAATTTCCGAAACAGTGAGTTGTGAAAAATGTTTCAAAGAGCTGTTTCAAAACATTTTTTCAAAGGCTGCGTTGCCTCATCGTCGCTTGTACTGTCCGAATACGGGACTAACTAGGATACTAACTACGGTACTAGACTTTTAGACCTTGTTTTTAGGGCTGTAACTTTTAAACATGACTGCAATTCAGACAATAGCCTTTTAGACATGGTTTTAGAAGCGTACTGTCCGAATACGGGACTATCCGAATACATTGTTTTATGCCTGTAACTTTTAAACATGACTGTTTGTAAGTCGTATACTGACCAAATACTGATTATTGTACATAAAGTTTAAATAAAAAGTTCATTGTAATAATGATTATTGTATATATTTTCACAGTTCAATGTTTTAAATAAAATTTCTAACAGTTCATTGTTTTAAATAAAAATTTCTAACTGTTCATTGTAATGATTATTGTACATAAAGTTTTTAAATGTATCATTGTAATAATTATTGTACAGAATGTTTTAACTTTATTCAACTTACAATACATGATTCATTCATTGTTTCTGACAGTTCAAAGTTTTAAATAAAAGATATGAAAAAACATATAGGACTTGACTTTGTTTGTTTGACAATTTGAAGAAGCAGACTTTTCATAGAACTTTCTTGGTAATGGCCAATCCTGAAAAGGACAATTTGAAGAAGCAGACTTTCTAGGTCTGAAAAGACTACAACTTCCTTCAAGGTTCCTTCACTTCCTTCCCGAACTTCCATCAAATAACCCACAACAACTTGGCACTAGCAGTATTTGGACAAGTATCACTAAGTACTTTCCAATTAGAAATCCAACATGGGAGAAAAAAGACTCACCATGGAGAACCGCGCTCGGACAACCTCATCGTGGGAATGAGAGAAATCGGCCGGCCTTTATAACCTGACAGGAGGATTGACCTACTTTGATACAGAATTAACAGAATTCCATTAAAATGAAAGAGCGCGACCATGGGCGAAAGCATGTAGGTAGAATAGTATATTATACGCTATCTATATGAATATATCCATGCGAGTGCAGAAGCAACGAGTCCTACGATTGGTTAACGTTAATTCCATTAAAAGAGCACGAACGTGGGCGGAAGCATGTAGAGCATCACGTTCATATAGAATATGATATTCTAGCTACGAATGATCTACAACACCTAATCGAAGGTAGAGAAAAAAAGCCTAAGTCCAACAGTGGACCATTTTGCCCTATGCGTTGTCCCTAGGCTCCCTACCCCGGGTAGGGAGAGCAATTTGCCCGAAATAGACTACCCTGGGGCAGTCTATTTCGGGCAAAGGAGCCTAAGGACAACCTATATCGTGGGAAAAGACTAAGTCCAACGATGACAGAGAAAGCCTAAGCCGAACAAAGACGGAGAAAAGACTAAGTCCAAAGATGCCCGAAATAGACTGCCCTGGGGCAGTCTATTTCGGGCAAAGGAGCCTAGGGACAAAAGAAAAAAGACTAAGTCGAACAAAGTGATTGCCTGTGTAAAAGTTAAGGTTGTATCAAAAACGTTAAGGGTTACAATCGATCGTTAAGGGTTAAGGATTTAGAAGAAATTTGTCCATTAGAAGAAAGTATAAGGGTTTTAGAACAAAACAAAAGGGTTTTAGAAGGGTTAAGGGAAAGTTAAGGGTAAATGACGATTTTTCGACCCAATTTGCCCGAAATAGACTGCCCCAGGGCAGTCTATTTCGGGCAAATTGGGCTCCAGGGGAGTCAGATTCGGGCAAAATGCCCAAATCTGACTCCCTATACTACTAATGTTTAGAAAACAATGCGAGAAATGACTGTAGTCTCCTTTTACCAGAGTGTTTTCAAACGCTTTCTTCCTCCGGACTGTAAAACCATGTGATCGCTTGGTAAAGGGCTAAAACCTTTAATCCTTTTAAAACACAATCCCGAAGTTTTAACGACCCTGAATAAAAAAGCTTTTAAAAGCATTGTGTGAAAAGGAGAAAATGCTGATATCCATCGTTTTCTCTTTTTCCCCATAATTTATTCTACCTTATCAAAGACAAAGGTCATCGTGTGAGCTACATTTAGTCGTCTGTAAAACCTTTCAATTTGGTTTATTCTAATATTTTGTCGTTTGGTAAAAGGTCAAAATCTTTAAATAAATTATTACAATACAAGTACAACGTTTTATGCCTCTAAAGTCGGCGAAACGTTTTGATGGTTGGTTGTATAGCGTTTAATGCCGTTTTCAACATTATTTCAGTTATATCACGGCGGCAAAATCACATATCCATGCGTTCCTGGAGTTTCTTCTATCAGGACTCCGCACAATATCCTTTCCAAGCCATTGGCTGCTTTCCCACATAACCATTGTCGAAACAATGGTTAGCGGTGCGAGAGGAATGAATCCTGTCGCGATGACTATCATCAACCTTCGGAAAGAAATTGGCCGAGCCGGGGATCGAACCAGTGCCCCCTGTTCTCAAGGCCTGCTCGCTACAGACTGAGCTACCGGGGCTCGGCGCGAAAAGTTTTGAAAAGAACCGAATGCTTGTCAACAGGAGCTCCTTTTCCTACATATTCTAAACACTGAAAAATGATCCTTTTGTTTCCTGTAAATCGCTTTCCTATTTATAAGTCAAAATTGGCCTTTGTATTTAACTCTTTACCAAACGACAAAATTTAAGGCTGGTCAAAATGGCAAGCATTTGCAGACGACAAATAAAAATGTGGCTCAACTGATGGAATTTGTCTTTGACATGTTGGAAAACTTTGTGAAAAAGGCAGAAAAGCTGATAACCATCATGTTCTCCATTTTCCACAATGTTTTCAAGAACCCTCTTCCTTATGGTTGTTAAAACTCGGGATTGTGCGGTAAAAAGAGGTAAAAATAAAAGATAACGGTAATGAGAGAGAGAGAGAGAGAGAGAGAGAGAGAGAGACAGACAGACAGACAGACAGGCCGGCCGACGGACGGACGGACAGCCTCACAGACAGACAGACAGTTTTTTTTTCTACGAGATTTCGAAACAAACAAATATAAAGAAGAAGACAAATATGACGACGAAAAGATTTTCAAAGAGCAGTTTTTCGTGTTTATACGGTAGTATCATTTTGTTTTTTGGTGTTTTTGTGTTCTGTGCCGTCCTCAAAATTATTTCAGTAATATCACGGCGGCTAGTGCACCGCGGATTCCTAATTCTATACTTTAAACGCTGAGCCGAGCAGAAGCCTGTAACATTACATTAGCCATGTTCTGTGAAAAGGGGGCTTAATGCAATTGCCAAAAAAAGTATCGACTCTGTCGATACTGTTTGCTTTTGGTCAATTTTCTGCATATCAAAGGATCATTCTTCCTCAAGATTCAGCCGGTTGTTATAGAAAACGGATTTTATGAATCCATAATTATTTGATGACTTGCTTCGTATGATACACCACGGAGATATGTTAAACCCCTTTTTGCCAGAGCATGGTTCATATAGATTCAACGCTGTGCTAAGCAACGAATTTTCAAAAATGTCCACTACAACATAAACACGAAACTTATTGTTGCTTTTGATTTAACAAGTGTTTGGTACCGACATAAAACCCTTGTCAGATCGAAGAAAATAAAACGAGTCAAAACTAAGATGGTCATATGTTTATCCTTAAAGAATTTAATTTATAAATCCCGTCTTACTGAAATGCACAATAATTTAACAAAACAATTAAATATCACGGTGATGATTAAATGAAAGCTGCATTAACATAACAAAATACGACAATGAATATTTATTGGGTGTATGGCGTTTAACGCCGTGTTCAACATTATTTCAGTTATATCGCGGCGGCCATTGCACCTGCCCATGCTTTCCTTGAGTTTCTTTTTACCGGTACTCCGCACACTATTCTTTCCAAGCCACTGGCTGCTTTACTACATTACCATCGTCGAAACAATGGTCAGAGGTGAGAGAGGAATGAATCTTGTCGCAATGACTATCATCAATCCTCGGAAAGAAATTGGCCGAGCCGGGGATCGGACCAGCGATCCCCTGTTCTCAAGTCCTGGTCGCTACCGACTGTGCTACCGCGGCTCGGCGACAATAAATGTGGAAAAAAAATACAAACAACAAAAGCAACAACAGAGAAAGACTATTTTCACAAAATAACAAGTGCAGTTGTCGACAATAAATAAAATGACAATGTACAATAACGAAGAAATTTTGTTTAACCCTCTACTAAACAGTCCTTTTAACGATCCTGGAAAAAAGAGACTTTTGAAAACATTCTGGGAAAAGGAGAAAATGCTGGTCACCAGTATTTTCTCCTTTTTCCCACAGTGTTTTCCATCCCATCAGAGACAAATATTACCATTGGAGCAATAGTTAATTTGTCGCCTGCAAATGCTTTCAGTCTGGACTCGTTCAGTAAGGAATCAAACATACAAATTACTAAGTACAAACTTTGAGTAGAGAATACCAGACACTCTGACAGACATGCTTGAAAGTACCTTATATACCTCAATATCCCGAAACATACATAATTGAAAGAAACAAACTTTCACCAAAGCATTGTCCGACTCCTCCCGAAGGCTATCTGTCGACGTAACTTGTTAAAATCTAAGGGTCCAGTTTTGGTTTGCAACGAGTGACGTTTTCTGATGTTATACGCCCTTTCTTTGTCGGCGCGCTCTTGATACGAACTTTGGCAGAACGAGGACCTCCGGAGATGACCTTCAAGTGACCTTGACATTGACCTCTGTCTCCTGTATACGATTTTGTCCAGCGGGGTATCTTTCGCTTCATTGATGGAGTCAATAATTCTATCAGTTACGTTTTGCCATTTGACAAATTTAACTTCTTTACTGTTATTTCTCTGTTTTTGATCTTGCCTCGGATCTTCATATTGTTCAGTAAGCTGAAAAATCTCTGTTTTGTTTACATTGTCAAGTTTCACTCTATCATTATCAAGTTCGCGTTTCTTTTGGCTTAGCTTTCTTTGGCCATCATTAACAATATGGACTAACTTTGGAATTTTACTTACAGTTGAATCAGGATTTCTATCCAAACTACTTCCTTTGACAATTTTCTTTTTCTTCTTCGGTTTCTTGGTAACACTGAGTGGTACTATATGTATATCGGGTAGGCTCGGTAAAGTGTCTGTAGGCTGTGAGAGCGGAGGGAGTTGTTGCACCTCTATAGTGGGAAAGGTCGGCGATAAAACCGGCACCATTGTATCAAACTCCGCCGAACATGCTGACATTCTCGAGTCATTTCTCGAAATGGAGTCACCATTGACCGTGCGCTGTGATTGATTCGAGTTTTTCCTTCTTTCTGTTAGTTCGAAAACAAGGTCCAATCGATTGCCGTTGATTTTACTCACAGATTTTGTTTTTTGTCTATCCAGTATGTTACTGAGATCCTGGAATATATTTTCGGCGGCCTTGTTGGACCGCTCGGCATAATCCCGTGCTAAGGACAAGTGCCTCGGTGTCTGGTCCACCGGCGAGGTACTTTGTTCCTTCGGTTTGCTGTACTGGTTCTCGGTAAATCCAATGATGTATTTCTCGAATTCTATGAACTCTTCCGAGAAGAATTCGACGTCTTCCATCTCAAGTTAGTGAAGAATATCTCTGTCTCTTTCTTTTTTAAATTCCGTGTCTAAACTCAGTATTTCAGGTTGCACTGCGCTTGTAAACTATGAAAACTGGTATTTTCTCATACTGGTTTTACGGGTTGTTTCTCTTGACATGTTGGTTAAAACTGAAAGTTTAAGAAGAATTCATTCTAAAATCACACTTTAAACAACGTGTTGGTTCATTAAATAGCGTGTGCCTCAATCTTTCTGGGACATTAAGTTTATTTTCTCCTGTGACCGTATTATATTTCGGTAATTAGGTATTTACCCCTAGGCTGCTAAGTGCGACTCACTGACCGTTTGCGGACAGTGTAGATCAAGATCAGACTGCACAGAACGTGCAGTCTGATCTTGGATCTACATTGCCCGATGAGGAAATATTTTTTTCACCAAAACAATAAGTTTGAAATAACATTATTCGGGCTTTTACAATCGGCTTGAAAGTTTTATCAACTTATCTAGTAGGAGAAGGGTGAAACAATCAACCAGTAAAACAGAAGAAAGTTAATTACCGGTGTGTATTAGATTTCAAAATGTAACTATTAAACAGATATTCGGTCATTTTCCCTTTTATCTTTTTTTTTACAGTTGTCAAAAAACAGCCTCGAAATTGAAATAAGTGCTTTTACCTGGTTTAGAATTATTGTCGAGCACGTAGTCAAGACTTTTTGACCTGTTAGAATGTATGTGTCTGAGTCATGCTCTGTCAAAAGGGGGCTTAATGCATTTGCAAAAAGTATCGACCCAGGTCAGCCTGCGCAGTCCGCGCAGGCTGACCTGGGCCGAAACTTTTTGCTATTAGTCAATTTTCTGCGTGTCAAAGGACCAGTCTACCTCATGACTCCGTCGGTTCTTAAAAAAAGTGGCTATTATTAATTCAGAATTATGTGACGGCTTGATTGGTACAACGTATCAGTGAGATGCATTAAGCCCCCTTTTGCCAGAGCATGGGCCATGCATTTTACATCCAAAGTACAGTATTAATCAGAAAAAAAGCGACATGTGGTTTATAAACATTCTTTTGCCCAAAGTCCCAGTAAACAGGAATGCATGGGTAGGTGCACTTGCCGTCGGTGCACTTGGCTCAGTGTAACTCCTTTACCCCCGCCCCCCGTCCCCCTCCAAAAATAATAGAGCTATGCTCAGTGAAAAGGGAGCATAATGCATCTCTGTGATGCATTACACCAAGCAAGTAATCACATAATTATGGATCCGTAAAATCCATTCTGTTTACCAACTGGTTGGATCTGGAGGTAGAATGGTCCTTGGACATGCAGAAAATTCGCTAAAAGCAGAACGTTACGACTCAGGTCAACCTGCGCGGATTGCGCAGGCTGATCTGAGTCGATACTTTTGAAAGATGAGCCATACTCTGGTAAAAAGGGGCGTAATGGTCAGTGATCATACCAAGCATGTCATCGCATGCTGATGGACCACTAAAATCCATTGTGTCTAACAACCGGCTAAATCATGAGGTAGACTGGTTCTTTGAAAAGCAGAAAAGGCAAAGATAGCAAAAAGTTTCGGCCCATGTCAGCCTGCGTGGACTGCGCAGGCTGATATGGGTCGACACTTTTTGCAAAAGTATTAAGCCCCCTTTTCACAGAGCATGACTCAGATGTATTAAACCCCCTTTTCACAGAGCATGACTCAAGCATAAAAAAGAAAGCCTTCAAAAGTATGGCATACATTTTTGCCCACTTGAAGTCTCGTATTTCTCAGGTCGTCGGTAAAACAATGCATAGCTGGTAGACTAAATGATTGTTAACCTGTCATGAGTTTGCACCGCATTGACTGAACCTATTTCTTATCAGTTTTACTCTATGGCAGGACTTGCGCTGTGCGTAAAAGTGGTCAACGTGGTTGATTTTTGGGTTCGATTCTCACCCGCGGCATTGATGGGGGGGGGGGGAAATCTCCTTAGGTGCAGACCACCAAGCTTGCACTTATGAAACCCGCAAAGTACATTGAGTGAGTAAGCTGTCGCCGCGAATGAATTGACTAAATACTGTTGAAAGCGGCATAAAATGCCACACAAACCATTAAACCTTTGATCGAGTATTTTACTTCGTATTCCAATTAGTGGAACTCTTCAAGTAAAAGGCGTGTTTAGACCTACTACCGGGACCACGCGTAAACAAAAGTTAATGGCATCATATTTGAAGAATAATCAAACGCAGCCATGTGTCCTGACGGGGCCACATTTCATTGCTATGCAGTGTCCAATAAGTATATCAAGGCTTTCATTGCCCATTTGCGTTTCCCGTTATGGGTTAATCAATGCCTTGCCAACGTTACTCGCACCGTGTAGGTTCCGATAGTACCGTGCTGTCTCGCGAGACTTGTTCATGTTCTTACCGTATTTGCACAAGAGTATACAAAGAGCGATAACTCTATCGGACTGGTGACAATAAGTATTTAAACCTTTACCGAACAAACCCCCTGATTTAAGACCCTGGGGAAAGAAGCTGTCTGAAACGTTGAAGGAAAGGAGAAAATGCTGGTATCCAGCATTTTCTTCTTTTCCTTCAATGTTTTCTATCCCTTTCATAGACAAACCATATCAGTTTAGCCTCATTTAATGCGTCGTCTGCAAATGCTTTCAATTTGGACAAGTCTAACATTTTGCTGTATGGTTAAAAAAAAATTAACCTAACGCAGGCGTCTAAGTTCTATAAAACGCAATACATATATATCCAATATTACGAGGCCGAGTTAAAATTCTGTCTTAAGCTAAGTGTCGGTCTCCAGTCCTCTCCTTCTATACGATGACGTCGTCGACGTAATTATCGTCATCATCGTCACAGTCGTCGTCATGATTATCTTCAATGGTCAAGAAATAAAATCGATCTCATTTATGTTGGTAAGTTTATTTAATCCTTTACCGCACAGCAATATTTTTGACACGTCCAGATTAAAAGCATTTGCATGCCACAATTTAAATGAGGTTCTTACATCGCTTTGAATGGTTTTTTAGGCCGTTTTCAACATTATTTCAGCGGCGACAACTCACACGTTCATTTATATCCTGGGTCCTATCCGGGACTAGGCCAGGGCTCTGAAGTGCCTTGCCCAAGGACACTCCCACGAAAAACACTGTGCTTCCAGTAAGGCTCGAACCCGGGGCCTTCAGGTCACGAGTTCTACACTTTACCACTGAGCCACGCAGAACCCTTGACTCCTAGAAATAGTATCTTAAATAACATCTTGTAAACTATTAATTTATTATTATTCTTGTTCATTCTCTCTCGATTTTCGACTTTACTGTCAAATGATCCAATAATGAAATAGATCTGAAAGTTTACTAACATGTACTTCTACTATTGCCACTTGCATTTTTTTTTTTTTTTTAAATGTTTCGTGTTTATTTTTCAGATTCTTCTGTACGTCTGACTAAATTCTTTGTATGTATATGTGCTGTGACCATGTACAATTTGTATACGTCAAATTATTGACGTATTGTCAAAAAATAAAATGTCAGTTCAGTTCATGATTAATTTTAGGTAATGTATTGTTTATCTTACATGCAAAATAAACATATTCTAATCGCATACAGTTTTTTTCTTTTTTATTACGGAAAGTCTCGAATCTATAATCTGTCTCTGAAATGTCGAAATTATCCATACTTGAAGACTATTTTGCTCATAAACTCTAACAAAATTTGGAACAAACTAGATCAAAGATCAGATATACTCCATGCGCTTTCTGATCTTCATCAAGACTCACTACAAAACCAACTTAGATTGCGCTTTACGTCATAATGGTTACGTAACCCTTTACCAAAACCGACCCCGAGTTCTATTCCTGTCCCAAACTTGTCTAAATTCAAAGGATTTGCATAAGACAAACCACTTTTGCCTAAAACCATGAGGTTTGTCCTTAACTCTTTACCAAACGACAAAATTTTACACTCGTCTATATTGAAAGCATTTGCAGACGACAAAATAAATGTGGCTGAAAAATTGAAATTTGTTTTGGGAAGGGTAGAAAACATTGTGGGAAAAGGAGAAAATGCTTGTAACCAGCATTTTCTCCTTTTCCCACAGTTTTTTAAAAGGCTTCTTTCTCAGGGTCGTTAAAACTCGGGATTGTGTGGTAAAAGGTTAATATGGTAGAAACAGTTGTGAGAAAATGAGAAAATGCTGGTTACCCGCATTTTCTCCTTTTCCCACAATGTTTTCAAAACATTTCTTCTTCAGAGTCGTTAAAGCACGGGATTGTATGATAAAGAGTAAACGACATTGAGAAAACGCGCTTCTGAAAACATTGTAAGAAAAGGAGAAAATGCTGCTTGCCAGCATTTTCACCTTTTCTCACAACGTTTTCTTATCTTTCAAAGCTGAACTTCATCTTAAGATCCACATCTCATTTGTAGACTGTAAGTGCTTCGAATTTAGTCAATTTAAGAAAATTGTTATGTGGTAAAGAGTGAAAATAGACCCACGTTCCACCCATACCCCACGCAAAGAAGGGCGGTTTTCTACAGTACGGAGTTTACCTTACCAATCGAGAGTAAGTCAAAGCCGGGTAACCGTGTCATTGGAAAAGGGAGCTTATCGTGTGAGCGGACATATCAAGTACATTCTGATCTTTGATCGACACAGTCCGATACGGTGAGAAAGGGGGAAAGGAAAGTCATATTTGCAAAATTTGCAAAATAGTTTGGCAGAAGCTATTTATAGTTAACAGTTAATAGCGAAAAACCGTTAAAATGACCATTTACTGTCAACTGTAAAAAGCTAAAAACGTAGAAATTGCTGCTAACAGTAATATTTTTAATAATAATAAATAAATAAATAGAAATGTCTATTTGCAGTTACATGTATCTCTAAATAGCTAAAACAACAATTTTTCTTGGTTATTGACGGTTAACTGTGAATAGCCATTTTAACGTTGTTTGGCTATCAACAGCTTACTGTAAAGAGCGACTCCGAAACGTTTTGACCGAGAGCTTAATGCCTCTTCATACTAAGCAAGTCATCACATGATTATGAATGTTTAAAATCTGGAGCTTTGTGCGGCTTATATACATGTAGGATATCAGAGCAGATGCTTCCCTTTTATTTTTTAGACTAGAATGTTGATAAATTGATCTATTTTGTAAATCCTTCATTGCTACATATACGAGCCATGCCATGGCAAAAGGGGGCTTAATGCATCTCTGTGATGCATGATAACAAGCAAGACATCACATAATTATGGATCTATAATACCCACTTTTCTCATCAATCAATTGAATCATGAGGTAGAATGGTCCTGTGACATGTAGAAAATTGAGAAATAGCGAAAGGTTTCGGCCCAGGTCAGCCTGCGCGGACTGCGCAGGCTGACCTGGATGGATACTTTTCGCAGATGCATTAAGCCCCCTTTTCACAGCGCACGGATCATATGTACGTCATAATATGTAGGGTCCCTTTTATCGTCATATAATGACACATTTGTAAAATAAAATAACCCCGATTGTTTGAACAACAACCTGTTTAGAGACCAGTGAAAAAACAAAAACAATAGATAAGATTTCTCCATATAGACCACGTGGATGATTTATTCCTTTATTTATGTCTTTCTTTGTACTACCGTGCCGGCTTTCTAACTCTTTACCAGACGACATTTTCTCCTTTTCACACAATGTTTTCCTACCCTTTCACGGACAAAAGTCATATTTTGAGCTACATTCAGTATGTCGTCTGCAAATGCTTTCAAACTGGTTAAGTCTAAAATTTGTCGTTTGGTAAAGAGTTAAGTTCTATGGCTTGTAGTGTTTGACAAGGATTCCGGTATTGTTCTAGACCGAAGAGAAAACGATACTGCCTTGTAGATCACCTCCCAGGGTTTAAAATGATATATATATAGCCAGGGGAACTAATCGTTTTTCACTGCAAATATTTGTATTGACACTGGCATGATCAGAAGGCAGCTTTTAAATATAGTTAGACTTGAGAAAACCTGATAAGCACAGCTTTTTTACAGGAAAAAGTGAGATACTATCGCTTAGATACTAAACAGTTGATGTGCTAAAGACTCTTGTAAAAGAACGAGGAACTCTGACAGTTAGAAATACTGGTGCCTTTAAGAAGATTGTCTTTGATATATACAACTTTCAAACGCTGATCGTTAAAGTTTGAGTGCTGAAAAGGTTCTAACAAAGAAAGGATCTCGGGTTTGCTTCAGAAAATGCCTGCTCCATTAGTGATACCAGTCGTAGAAACCATGGCAACGGCTACGTGTTATGCCGAAAAAGCGAATCGTGTGTCAGAAAATAAATTTAAAATAACGGTTGGAATTCTTGACACCCAACAGTCGGACTGCCTGGCCAAGATGGACAAAGAATTGTTTACGCTGAAGCACGAACTTGCTACAATGAAACATAAACGGCGAGCAAAACGGTCCGGGAAAAAGGAGTCCAACAGAGGTTCGCCATTGGCGAAAGTGATTCGCGTTGTTTCTTGCGAATCCCCGGTGAGTGACAATAGCGAAAATATTGAGCCAAAACGTAGACAGCCCAAAGGGCCAACTATGGCTGAACGAAACGACAACGAGAGAATAAACAATCTTCAACGTCGATACTCAGCCCAGCAATTATTGACAAGGTCAGATCTCTTTTTGGATGTCAAAGAATCGCAAAAGAAACTGAAGCCAAGAATCCTGTGAACAGAACTACTTTCTGGGCGCAATCGTCAGCGGTAATAAGTAAGAATATTCTTTCGCGGACACTGGAAATAGTTCGCGGTTTTGAGATGTAGGCGGAGTGGGCTGGAAGTCTAGAAATGACGCAACGTGCTTTGGTGCTCGCCAACGAAAAGTTCTTGGAGATTTTGTACTTTTTTTTTAAGTAGCGCTGCATTTATTAGTGAGGACAACTTGCAATAAATAGTTCTAAAATCCATGCTCTGTGATAAAGGGTTTTAATATGTCTGCAAAAAGTATCTACCCAGGTCAGCCTGCGCAGTCCGCGCAGCGGACTGATTCGGAACTTTTTGCGTTCGGTAATTTTTCTGCATTTCCAAAGACAAGTCAAATTCAGGATACATCCGGGTGTTGGACAAAATGGATCTTATGGATCTATAATTATGTGATGACTTGCTTGGAGTAATGCATCACGGAAATAAATTTAAATCCTCTTTTCCTACAGCATAGCTCATATCGTTTGAATTCTTTATCTCCCGAAACAAATTTTGCAGCAAACGACATTGGAAACATCCTTGTAAATATAGACGGTCAACCAGAGTTACGATTTGGCACATCAATGCAGTAGTGTTTTAACAATGCTGTAAAAAGGAGACGATGCTCGTCACATGCAATATCTCCTTATGCCACCATGTTTTCAAAAGTCGTTTGCCTGTTGGTCTGATCCTTATGACGATAAATAGCCGTCTGCATTTGTAAAATTTGTTTACTTTCAGCGTCAAATACTTGAGCCCCACGTATTTGGGTGGATATAAACTAAACTCCACTGAAACTCAGAACTTTTATCTCTTTGGCTTGATTTATGGTGAGAAGATAAAGGAAATAAGGAAGGGGAGAGAACTCGGACGAAAACTTCTCCGTTGTATACTATGCGTATTGTTGACGCCATGCATTTGAGCCATGATCAGTGGAAAAGGAGGTTTAATGCATCTGCAAAACGTATCGACTCAGGTCAGCCTGCGCAGTCAGCCGACTGCGCAGGCTGACCTGGGTCGAACCTTTTTGATGTTTGTCAATTTTCTGCATGTCAAAGGACCAGTCTACCTCATGATTCAGTCGATTGTTTCACAAAATGGATTTTATGGATCCGCCATGTAATGACGTGATGTCTTGCTCAGTATAATACGTCATGGGGATACATTAACCCTTTCCCAAACGACAAATTTTGGACTGGTCCAATTGAAAGAGTTTGCAGACGACAATTTCAAATTTGACGAAAATGGCAGAAAGTTATCAAAAAGGGTAGAAAACACTGTGGGAAAAGGAGAAATTGCTCGTTACGAGCAATTTCTCCTTTTCCCACAGTGTTTTCAAAAGACTTGTACTGCAGACACGTGAAAACCAGGGCTTGTTTGGGAAAGGGTTAAACCACTTTTGACCCTCATTGTTTTTGTTTATATAATGTACTGATGATGATTGTAAGTTATAAGCATTTAAATAATCTTGTCTTAATTATCATCATACTAGATTATGCAGATTATGCCATGTTATCGTAAAATGTCAAGCGATGTATCGAATTATTAAAAAAAAAAAACTTGAAAAAATGGATGCTGGTTTTAGTCTAAGGAGAGAGAGAGAGAGAGAGAGAGGAACGGTGGAAGTACTTTAAAATGGATGAAGGTGTGTTGAAATTACAGGAATTGACATAGGAAGCAAAGACAGTTGCGGAAATTATCTTGACTGAATTCCCCTCCCACAGCTGACCGAAGGTTTTGCTTCTTAAGTTCTTACCTGCTTCTGCTACTGATGATGATGATCATGATGATGACTGTTATACTGTTGCTGTTGTCGATTATGATTGTGACATGGACAGCAAACACATAACATTGATGACGACACAACAACAATAACAATAACAACCACCATAGATGATGACGGTCATTAGTATTCTATTGTAATTCGTGAAACATAATTATTTTCAGTACATGTTCTCTCTATTTCTAACGTTCATTTTGAAGCGTTAAGTTTTCGATGCTTATACATATAAGCCTTTAAGTCTGTACAACATGTCATATCTAGTAATGTAAAATTAGGAAAGGGACATATTTGGGAATCAGCCAACAAGTTCCGCTTTAGCCTAGCTCTTACGCTATTTTGGTCATTGAAATAACCGAATCAGGATGGGGCAGTCAGAGACAGAGTCTGTGCCTTTCGACCATTTTACGCAATAACATCGGTCTCTTTTCCACTGTATAGTTGATTTGAGCAATGCATCTGCAAAAAGTATCGACCCAGGTCGACACTTTTTTGCTATTGGTTAACTTTCTGCATGTCAAAGAACCTTTCTACCACATGATTCTGTCGGTTGTTAGACAAAATGGATTTTATGGATCCATAATTATATGATGACTGGCTTGGTACACTGCATCGTGGAGATTATTAAAGCCCCTTTCGCCAGAGCATGGCTCATTTGTTTTTTTATAAGCATGAACAAAGACTAAACTCTTTACCATAAACAAAATTACAGACATGTTCAATTTCATAGGATTTGCAGACGAACAATAAAATGAGCCATGCTCTGACAAAAAGGGGTTTAATGCATCTCCGTGATGCATGATATCAAGAAAGTCATCATATTAATTATGTTATTTCGTAGAAAAACCGACTAAATCGTGAGGTACACTGGTCCTTTGACATGCAGACAATTGATCAATAGCAAAAAGTTTCGATACAAGACAGTCTGCGCGGACTTGACAGGCTGACAATAGTCGATACTTTTTGCAGGTGCATTAAGCCCTCTTTTCAGAGAGTATGGTTCAAATATGGTTCAAATGATTGGATTTGTCTCAGAAAGGTTAGAAAGCATTTTCCTTTTCCCACAATGATTTCAAAAGCTTCCTTTCTCATGGTCGTTAAAACTTGGGATTGTGTGCTAAAGAATTAATTTTTATCCTACTAAATAAAAGAAATGACACGAAACAAGCCGATATTAAAAACACAAATTTCCCTATTTGAAAGGTATTTTTGGACGAGGGATATTATCCTTATCGGACAGTGTAGATCCAAGATCGGACTGCACGTTTTGTGCAGTCCGATCTTGATGTACGCTGTCCGCAAAAGGTCAGTGAGTCGAGCTTAGCAGCCAAAGAGCCAGAAACCTCGCTCTATTTTATATTATTGGCAGAGAGCACACGGTTTGAAAGTTGTTTGTTATAACGTTTGGTTGCATTCTGGAAAGAATGAAACTCAGCCCGATTAGCACCACATTCCCTTCCTAGTGTACAAGAGGTCACACTGATCGTTCTACGAAGGTCATTAACATGGTGACGGTTGCTAGGGGGACCTACCGACTTTTCCGGCATTCCTTTACTGTTTCTACTTTCGATCGTATTGGAATCGGAATGCTCGCTTTCGTCCGAGCCACTATCGATACTAAAAGTGAATTTCACGGATCTTTTAAGGCCATTCGGTTTTTCTGTTGATTCACTTCCGTTTTTCCTGGCCGCCTTTTCCTTTCTATTTGAATCGGACGGCGATTTCTCTGATAATCCACTACCGGTTTTATCAGCCGACATTCTTTCTTGGTTTGAGCTCGAAGCCGATTTTCCGTTTGCCACAGAACCTCCTCTCGCGTTTACTTTGGGAGAATTCGGTCCACTTGCAAATCCATTTTTCTTTTGTTTTTTACTGATTAATAACCCATCCAGCGAGCTTGCCGAAGCACTTTTCCGCAGACGTGTCAACTCATCTGTCAAATCCAACATGTCAACATTTATTTTAATCATGCTTTTGTAAAGTTTCTGATCGAGCTCGTGTTTTCGCTCCATCAATCTCTGCTCAGCCCAAATATTTGATTTCTCAGCGATAGTCGAAGATGTTGTTTGACCAATGGCAGTGCAGGGTAACATCAAAAACTCCGCCGTTAATTTTTTGTCCTTCCGGTTCGTGTCGTCGTGCTCTGTCATTGTTTTCCTTTACTTCTTTCGTCTGAAACAAAACAAAAACAAATGAGCCATGCTCTGGCAAAAGGGGGTTTAATGCATCTCCGTGATGTGTTATACCAAGCAAGTCCTCGCATACTAGTAATTAGCCGTGGATCCATAAAATCCATTTTGTCTTACACCTGACTGAATCATGGGGTGAAATGGTCCTTGGATATGCAGAAAATTTGTAAACAGTTTAAAAAGTATCGAGTCATGTAAGCCTGCGGGGATCGGTGACAGTCATTGCTGCAGGACTTATTTCTCTCTCACCACGGAACATCTTTTCGACCTAGGTTATGTCGTAAAGCAGCCAGCTGCTTAGTAAAAAAAAAAGAAAAAAAAAAATCTTGTGCGAAACAGTACTATTAAGGTAGTACCATTCTAATGAAAAACAGCTATTTCCATAACAATATTATCCTAAAAAATGTGCTATGATTAAAAGTGAGTATTATTGTAATACTTTGACCGAGCCACTTTTTCCATTTTTTACTTCTTAGAATTATCATTTATAAATCTAAAGCCACTCTATTCTCAATACAAAGAGAGATAATAATTACCTCCCTTTTCAGAAAACTAGCAAAAATATCATCAAATAATTTCAAGATAGACAACAAATGAATTTCTGGTCGGTTAGAAATGTTCAAAAATATTATATCAATATAAATCCTTATTCGTCAACTAATAAGAAATTTTATTCCATGTTGCACTAGAAACGTTAGGATGGTAACACCTTAAAAACACATTTACGCTTGTATAGGTGGTCTGGAAGCCGTGATGTAACTGAAATGCATTTATACAATTAAGCCATGGTCTGGCAAAAAGTGGCTTAATGCATCCCCGTGAAGCACTATGCCCAAGCAAATCATCGTACAATTATTGATCCATAAAGATT
Source organism: Tridacna gigas (assembly GCA_945859785.2). NCBI lineage: Eukaryota > Metazoa > Mollusca > Bivalvia > Cardiida > Cardiidae > Tridacna > Tridacna gigas. The sequence goes on along the minus strand of OX244031.2, from coordinate 75,279,639 downwards.
AATTTTGTCTCACAACCGACTGAATCATGGGGTAAACTGGTCCTTGGCCATGCAAAAAATTGACCAAAAGCAAAAAACGTTGGACACGTGTCAGCCCGTGCGGACTGCGCAGGCTGACTGGCCCCTTTTTCACAGAGAATGGCTCATACGCTTTTTGTATTGAGTCCACGTGACAAAAGCAACCGTTCACTTACTTCTCTGGATGTAAATTTATAATTGTACCGTCAGAATTGCATGTCGCGTATAAAGAACCTTAAAGTGATACGTAGCTCCGTAACGTTTACCCATGAAAATTTATATGTAATGATGTGTCTGATAGTTCACTGGCTCAGAATACTGTTAACCGCTTACCACACAATCCTGAGTTTTAACGACCCTGAAATAGTCCTCTTTTGGAAACATTGTGGGAAAAGGAGAAAATGCTGGTCACCATCATTTTCTCCATTTTTCGCAACATTTTCTATCCATTTCAAGACAAATTTCAACATTTTAGTCACATTTAATTTGTTGTCGGAGATCTTTTGAATTTGAAAACGTTGAAATCTTCTCTCTTGGTAAAAAGTTAACCATTTACCACACAATCCTGAATTTTAACGACCCTGGGTAGAAGACTTTTAAAAACATTGTGGGAAAATGAGAAAATGCTGGTGACCAGCATTTTCTCCTTTTCCCTCAATGTTTTCTGTCCGATAAAGGACAGATTTTGTCAGTTTAGATAGAGACAAGACTAGACAAGACAAGACAATCTTTATTGAGGTAAGCTGATACAGATTCTAGTCATACATACATGATATACATACACACATAACAGTTATCAATATATCTTTAATGCTTTCAATTTGGACCAGTGTAAATATTTTCGTCTGGTAAAGAGTTAAAAAATACGAAACTTTCTTACATTTTCCTACAAAAATTAACACGTAACTACATATGTAATGCTTTACTAATTTGAAACAGTGTTACGTACCTTTAACTTTCGTTCCTTCAGACCAAAAGCTGTCTAAAATCATAAAAAAGCGTGAAACGTAAAATTGAATCATGCTCTATGAAAAGTTGCCATCTGCAAAAAGTATCGACCCATGTCAGCCTGCGCAGTCCGCGCAGGCTGACATGAGTCGATACTTTTTGCTATTTGCAAATTTACTACATGTCCAAGGACCACTCTACCTCCAGAGTCAGTCGGTTGTTAGCTCAAAATTTATTTCATGGTAATGTGATGACATGCCTGGTAGATCACACATCACAGAGATGCATAAACCAGCCTTTTACCAGAGCATGACTCAATTATAATAGAAAACTGTTAATATCTCCTTTTAAAATACCCTTTTCACTACTTTTTCGCTGTAATTTAGTGTGAATGCGCGACAGGCTGTCGAGGGTCTCCAACTAACAACTTATCGACACATCTTTCATTACTTCGTGTATTTATACAGCAGGTTTGAAGTGCTTCTTTGCTGGGGTGGATATATATTGCGAAATAAAGAGGGTTGTAAATTACATCTTGTCACTAAAATTGCTAATACCTGTAGTTTCTCACTTCACCCCCCTGCTTTGTAGAGTCCGTAATTTATTGCTATATACTGTTGAGAGAGAGAGAGAGAGAGAGAAAGAGAGAGAGAGAGAGAGAGAGACAGACAGACAGACGAGTGAGAGAGGACGGGAAGATGTGTGGGAGAGGATAGACAGATGAATTAGACAGATAGACAGATGAGTGAGAGAGGGCAGACAGACATGTGAGTGAGAGATGACGGACAGAAAGATAAGTGAGAAAGGACGAACAAACAGATGAGTGAGAAATGGCGGACAGACAGATGAGTGAGAGAGGGCAGACAGACATGGGAGTGAGAGATGACGGACAGAAAGATAAGTGAGAAAGGACGGACAAACAGATGAGTGAGAAATGGCGGACAGACAGGTGAATGAGAGGACAGACACATAGACCCACATATGGACACACAGAATAAGAAAAAGATTGATTGGTTGATTGAATGGCATTTTACGCCGCTTTCAACATTATTTCAGTCATAGAGTAAGAAAAAGAGCGAGTACCAGGCAGCTATGTCATGCCAGACGACAGGAAGATGTGACTGAACATTGCAGAGAGGATCGAGCCACTATTCTCTGAATACTTGTAACACGTGAAATGCAACGGCTAAACTTAGCTGTGAAAATCTTCGTAGCAGAATGGTTAGGTAATCTTTTTTTTCCCTAAGTGTCCCATTAAACCCTTTACAATACAACAAAACTTCATACTTGTCCAGCTTCAAAGCAGTTGCAGGGATCTAGACTAAAATTTTATTAATGTGGCTCAAATCGTGGAATTTAATTTTGAAAGGGTAGAAAACATTGTGGAAAAAAGGAGGGAATGTTGGATGCCAGCATTTTCACCTTTTCGCACATTTTGTTCAAAAGCCCATTTTTCTTTAGGACCCTTGACACTCGGTATTGTTCGTTAACTCGTATCCTGCTAAATAAGTTGAATAAAACCTTCAAGTCGATAGTAAAAATCAAAATGTTTCTATTTTAAAGATATTTTTTCAGGAAAAATATCGCCTTATCGGACAGTGTAGATCCAAGATCAGACTGCACGTTCTGTGCAGTCTGATCTTGATCTACACTGTCCGCCAAAGGTCAGTGATTCGCCTTTAGCAGCTTAGAGGTTAACGGGTTCATACCTCTCCAATCTTTCACCAGTCTTGATGCAGTTATCTCCCTTTGAAAATGAATCGATGGTACTTCAAGTAAACCATGCCAACATACCAAGTGACCCCCGTACTCCTTACTTTGTTTACAACAGGGATCATATATACAATATAAAATCCCTGTTTACAACTAAATCGGTCCTGTACTAATTAATTGCAATATACTAATGATACAGGTCAACATTCTCTGTTATTTGTACTGGTTAATCCCTAGGGTGACATTCTTGGAAAACTTCTCGTTGCTTTTGCGGATTTGCCGTTAAGACCACACAATCCCGACTCTTAGCGACCCCCATGCCGATAAGACCAGGACCAGTAGGCCTACATATAAAACTTGTTTCCATCCTCAACTCAGCTGAACACAAAATTTCAAAGTTTTTGAAAATTAATTGAAGACTCTGTGAAAAGGGGATTTAATGCATCTGTTTGAAGAATTGACCAATGTCAGCTTAATCCGCGCAGGGATCTAATTATATATATATGTACACATATACTCTATACATACGATCTCTGGTCCATGCAGGCTGACCTATGCCAAAACTTTGTTATTGGTCGATTTTCTGAAAGTCCAAGGACCATTCTACCACAAGATTGTTGTCAGAGAAAATGGGTTCTTTAGATCCATATTAACATTATTTGATGATTTACTTGGTATTTGTATCACGGAGATGTATTAAGCCCCCTTTTCACAGAGCGTAGCTCTTTTCAACTCATTCTGTGCCAGATATATGAACCAAACAACCGGTACACAACATTTCGTCGAAAGGGCGTTTCGTCGAAAGCCACGTATGTTTTAATATACCAACTGCTAAATAACTAGATTTATTTCATGAAAAGCTCTGTCTGGGAGGAAGATTTGAGCCTCAATTCGTCTGGATTAGGGTATCGGTCGGGGCTAGGGATGGTTTTCGGCTAAAAAGAAAAACCCACTGACATAACTCTAAGAACTCTACAGTCGGACCTTGATCTATGCCGTCCGTAAGAGGCCTCCCATTTTCTAACTGGCCTTTTTTCAGTTTCTTCTTAACTGTGAAACGGAACATTTTCTTTTTCTAAAGTATAAATAACTCTTGCAGGCTCCGATGCTTGTGCTAAACTTTCCAAGCTTTGAGTCACATAAAATCTGTCGTCTGCAAATTTCGAATACGGACCGGTTTGAAATATTATATTTTCAACAATGAAATGGATTCTCTAATTGTAACATTAAAACACTTAAGTAAATGCAGGTGAAGCACCTACAAACTCACTGAAATATTGTCTTTTAAACAATCAAATGGATGCTCTAACTGCTATATTGAAACACTTAACTCTTTACCAAACGGCAAAATTTTAGACTGGTCCAAATTGAAAGCATTTGCAGGCGACAAATCAAAGGTGGCCCAAATGACTAAGTTTGTCATTTCAGGTAGGATGGAAAATATTGTGGGAAAAGGAGAAATGCTGGCTACCAGCATTTTCTCCTTTTCCCACAATGTTTTCAAAAGGCCCTCCTTTTCAGGGTCGTGTGGTGAAGTGTTAATCACCTACAAACTCACTGAAATATTATCTTTTAAACAATTAAATGGATACTCTAACGGTCATATTGAAACACTTAAGTAAATGCAGATCAATCGCCTACAAACTCGCTATCTAATGAAGGATTAGGCAAAATGTTCTTGTACAAAGCTTTGGCCCAGGTGGTAATATTTTTAATAACTGCTTATCGTGGCCTCTTTTCAAGGTGTACACAGATTTGTGACAAAACTGTTAATCTGTTCCATCATTTTTGACAAGATAATTTTAAGATGAAATTATGATAGACAGAAACCTAGGCCAGGCAAGGAACACCTTCTCCCCGTATTGAAAAAAAAAACTAAATCGGTACTCTATTTACGGTGTAGCGAAAAAATAATGGTGTGACAAAGAAAAAAGCTCAGATGGTTTCTGGCTGGTAAAACTATGAGCAGGGAACAAGTCCGCGTGTTTCCAAGAAAAGTGATGTAACAAATTGTAATTCCCAATTTTAAGGGAATGCGCCTTTGTATCTTGAGATGTAACCTTAAACTGATTAAAAAAGAAGGCATTCTGTTTTCTACGATGGCTAAAATAATAAAACTGTCAAATCCAGGTGAGTTTGTAGGAGGTTTTGCTTTCGTTCCCTAAGGTTTTCGCTACTGTGCACTGTAGTACAGTATGTTTAGACATTATATTTATAAGATGATAATTATCCACTTTTAAATGCAAATATTACAGGCTTTTCGACATGAAAGTGGCTTCTTACGTAGCTCATTGGGTTTTTGACACGTTCCTATTTGTTTATCAATAGACCTACATTATAACATTATTTTAGCATGTTCCTCTAAACCTTGGGGTCCTGCGTAGCTCAGTGGTAAAGTGTAGTACTCACAAGTTGGCGCAATCAGGAGGTCTTGGGCTCAAGCCCCAGCTAAATACATGAATGTACATGTCAGCTGTTGCCGTAAAATGAAATAACATGAAAGTGGCGTAAAATACCATTCAATCAATCAGTCAGGACTGTAAACCTTAAATTTGTTGCATTAACCCAGGAACTCCCAACCAGAGATTTTGCTTGGCAATTTTTCATGGAGGAGAGGGGGGGGTAAGACAAGAAATGTATTGAATGATTGATGAAATGGTGAATACGGAGGACTTGTGTATTCACCCTTTCAACATTCATTTCATACATTTCATGCATTTTTCCAAAAAATGCTGCAAAAAATCCTTGGCAATTTAACATAGTTTTAAGAGATGTTCATTCCTGCACAGGGTTTTAAACTTTGAGTAAATTTTTAATCAAACAACAAAGTTCTGTGGTGTCTACTAATCAACTATACTATTTGAAGTTCTTGCCCTTTGTCTGTCACGAGTCATTCATACCATTTATTTTTAACCTTTAACCAATCCCAACTTTAACTACCCTTAAACAGAAGCCTTTTGAAAACATTGTGGAAAAATGAGAAAATGCTGGTTACCAGCATTTTCTCCTTTTTCCACAATGTTTTCTACCCTATCAAAGACAAATATCCTTATTTGAGTCACATTTAGATTGTCAGATGCTTTCATTTTGGACAAGACTTTTTTTTCATGTGTGGTAAAGAGTTGATACAAATTTCTAGTTACAGAAGCAGAGCTGAAGACAGCCTCTGACAGTCTACTGGATGGGAACATCATAGGTGTACCAACAGACACAATATATGGAATTGCGGGGCTAGCACAGAATACAAACGCTGTCAACCGAATCTACAACATCAAAAAGAGAGATGTGAACAAGCCTATCGCTATAAGCGTGTCAAAAATAGATGACATTTACAAGTAAGAATGAAGTTGTTCTGACCTTTGATAAGACAGGTTTGAGTTGCTTTTGGGAAGAAAAAGTGGTTTTAGATATACCGGTGCGCTAGTAAGGGCTAAAACTGCAATTTTTCAGGAGAGGTACTCTGAAAGCATTCTTAAGCAAAATTCTGTACGCTTGATTCTCTTACACGCTAAATACAGGGTGATCTCTCAAAATTCACTTCAGAACTTTTCTAAGGGATCTTAAACGTAGGACTGCAAGAATGACCCTCAGGATGAAGGATGATGCTTGTATACAACATTTTCTCCTTTCCCAACAATGTTTTCTATCCTTTGAAAGCTTTTGAAAATATGGGAAAATGCTGGTAACCAGCATTTTCTCATTTTCCCACAATATTTTTAATCATTTCAAAGACAAATTTCTGAAATTTCAGCCAAAACAAATTTGTTTTCTGCAAATGCCTTCAATATGGATTTCTAAAATATTTGTTGTTTGATATAAAAGGGTTAATTGATGGCTGCTGACGGAGAAGGTCTTTGGAATTTTGGGAAAAGAGTAAACTGGCAGCCTGTCGAGTTTCTGCCTGGTTTGAGATTTCAAGAGATAGTGCGAGACTTGGAACTTCAAATTATGATTTTACTTATCCACATAGATAGACCTTATCGATTGAGATTAAATTCTTCAGCAAGTTAAATAAATTGGTCGCTGTCAGAAAAATCTTTGTTTGCTATGAAAATCTTAGCCAAAGATAGAATTATTGCGCATTAAATAAAGGCATTCTGTTATGGGCTGTCAGATTGGTGGATTTTCTACATGTGAAAACCAATAGCTGCCCTTGATAAATCGGGTGTTGCCTGTTGTCTGTCTGATGGTTACGTGAGATACAACAGGTACCAGTTAAGGAAAAGAGAAAATTCTGGTAACCAGCATTTTAATCTTTTCCCATAAAACTCGCTCTCCTTTTACAGAGAAACTACATTACTGGAGCCACACTTTCTTAGCGGTCTGCTAATGCTTTTTAAATTAATTGGTTTAAAATTTTGACGTCTGACAAGAACTGAAATCTTTCTTTCTTTCATCACAGATGGAGCAAAGTGACGGTATCTAAGGACTTACTTAATGATCTCTTACCAGGACCTGTGACAGTCATATTCGAAAGGACGCCTGAGCTGAATCCAGAACTCAATGCGGAGACTTCTCTTATCGGTATTCGTGTTCCAGACAACAAGTTTATCATAGCACTTGCAGCGCACTCTGGTGGACCTATAGCACTTACGAGTGCTAACATTTCATCTGAGAGAAGTACACTAAATGTCAAGGTTGGCCTGATTTTGTATTCACACTTGATATTTGAACCATGCTCGGTAAAAAGGGGGCTTAATGCATCGGCAAAAAGTATTGACCCAGGTCAGCCTGTGCAGTAAACACATATGGTTTGCACAGGTCTTGAAAAATAGTTAACTATCAAAACGGTCACCCATACAAGGGCAGGTAGCCATCAAAATATTTTTGACACAGTTATGCCCGTTTTTAGCTTGGAATTCCTTGTGCAAAATCTTTTATAGTTTATAATATGAGCCATGCTCTTGCAAAAGGGGGCTTAATGCATCTCCTTAACGTATTATACCAAGCAGGTCATCACATTAAATTACTGATCCATAAAACATAAGAGCCACTTTTTTTTTAAATTTTCTTTTTAGTAATCGACTTAATCCTTTATCGCGAGGTAAACTGGTTCTTGGACTGACAGAAAATTGACCAATAGCGAAAAGTTTCGGCCCAGGTCAGCTAACCTGGGTCGATACTTTTCCCAGATGCATTAACCCTTTACCACACAATCCCGACTTTTAACGACCCTGTGAGAGAAGCCTTTTGAAAACATAGTGGGAAAAGGAGAAAATGCTGGTTACCAGCATTTTCTCCTTTTCCCACAATGTTTTCTACCCATCCCAAAACAAATTTCAATTTTAAAGTCAATTTTATTTTGTTGTCTGCAAATGCTTTGAATTTGGACAAGTCTAAAATTTTGTCGTTTGGTAAAGAGTTAAGCCCCCTTTTCACAGAGCATCGTGGCTCATATCTCTGTCACTGGGGTCTGTACTTACCAACCTTTCTGAATTCAAGTCTGATACTAAATTTCAAGACTAAACACCTGATTGGCTGATCAGATTTCTAGTCTAAGATTTTAGATTGTGAACAATTTTCAGTGTTGAAAATCTTCACTTTTTACCAAACAACGAAATTGTAGATTGGACTGAACTGGAAACATATGCAGACAATGAAATTAATGTGGATCAAAAATTTTGTTTTGGGAAGGGTGGAAAACATTGTGGAAAAAGGAGAAAATCCTGGTTACCAGCATTTTCTCCTTTTCCCACAATGTTTTCAATGGGCTTTTTTAACAGGGTCGTTAAAATCGGGATTGTGTGGCAAAGGGTTAAACACAATGATAGGTTGGTCTTACTTGTGTTCTAGTTGTCAGTGTTAAACCTTTTACCAAACAGTCCTGAGTTTTCAAGGACTCCTTAGAAAAGAAAAGGCTTTTGAAAACGTGGGCAAAGAAAATGCTGCTAACCAGTATTTTCTCCATTTGCTACTTTTTCTAACCTTTCAAACACAAATCCAGTCCTTAATTCCCATTTGTCATTTTCAAATTATTTCAGTTTGGACAAGTCTAATATTTGCTGTGAGGTACAAACTAAACTTTGTCGTTTTCTTTAAAATGATTTATTTTTATATTTCACAGGAGTTTGAAGGGCTGTGGCCCCAGTTAGATCTGGTCTATGATGGGGGACAGTTAGGGAACACAGATTTCTCAAGAAAGGGTTCTACAGTTGTTGACCTCTCAGTTGAAGGGACATACAAAATAATTAGGGATGGAAGGTGAGTGTTGCTTGGTGGGACTTCTTCATTGATTCAAGCCCTAAATCCACACAAGCCCATGTTTTAATGAACATGAGGATATAGGCAACAGAAAACAATGTGGGAAAAAGGAGAAATGGTGGTAATCAGCATTTTCTCCTTTTCTCACATTGTTTTCTACCCATTCATGGAGAACACCTGGATTTTAACCACATTTTTTGTGTGCAAATGCTTTCAATTAACAATTTACCACACAATTCTGAGTTTTGACGACCCTGACAGAGGCTTTTGGAAACATTGTGGGAAAAGGAGAAAATGCTGGTAACCAGCATTTTCTCCTTTTGTCGCAATGTTTTCTGCCATATTAAAGACAATAATCGCCATTTTTTATAAATTTGTCGTCAGCAAATGCTTTCAGTTTGGTTCAGTCCAAAATTTTGTCGTTTGGTAAAGAGTTAAAACAAGTCTAAAATTTTTACATGCAGTAAAGACTTAACTTTTGAAATGCCATATAGGCTACTTGGACATTTTCTGCCTGGTAAAGAAAACTTAAATAAATGCAGTTGCTCTGCTCCATTTGGTGAAATGTATCTTGGCACAGCTAACAGTATAGGTCCAAAACCAGTTTGCGTGTTTTGTGAAGTCTAATTTGTATCTATACAAGTTGCAAAAGCATTTCTGGCTCTGAAAGGTATGCTAAGGTTTAACTCTTTACCTCACAACAAAATTTTAGATTTGTCCAAATTCAATGCATTTGCAGAAAGCAAATCAGTGGTGGCTCAAATGATGAAACTTGCTTTTATTAGAGTGGAAAACATTGTGGGAAAAAGAGAAAATGATGGTTACTTTTTTGCAAGTAGAAAAAACTCGTCTACATTTAAATTCATTTAAGCTGTGCTCTATGAAAAGGGGCTTTAATGCATCTGAGAAAAAAAAAGGAAAAAAACCTATCGACCTGGGTCTGGAGTCAAAACCTTATGCTTTCAATTTTCTGCCTGTTCAAGGATCATTTGAGCTCATAATTCACTTGGTTGTTAGACATAATTCACTTGGTTGTTAGACATAATTCACTTGGTTGTTAGACAAAATGGGTTTTATGGATCCATAATTATGCGATGAATTGCATCATAGAGATGCATTAAACCTCCTTTTGCCAGAGCATGAGACATTTATATTTTTATTGTTGTATCTTTTTATTAGTGCAAGAAAAGAGACTGTTCAAGTGTTAGATGAAAAGTATGGTTTGGAAGAGAGGACATAGAACTTGTTATCTTGACAACAAAAAGACAAAGAGTGGAAAAGTGCTATTGAATTCTGGGAACATATTTGGTGAATTCTGGGAACATTGTCATTTGAACTTTGACCAATAGGAATGTATGTTGCAAAAAGAGAATTGAAAGTGTAATACTCTGAAAAATAACTCACAGTGTACACAAATATTATTTTCTATTCACTTTTCTTTAACCTTAGATTTAAATTAATTGATTCATGCTGTTTACTAGCAGTTTCTCCTTTGCCTACAATGTTTTTGAAGGCTTTTTCAGTTTTTGAAAAACATGACATTGTTTGGTATAGAATTAAACCAATTTGAGATTTTCTGACAAAAGTAGCATGAAAACTTTAAATATCGCGGTCTTTTTACATATTAAAAAAATATTGTCTATTTTATTCCATAGAATAGTGTCTCAGCTCCTCTTGCCAAAGGCCAGCAAGCTTAGGTCATTGCCCTTTGAAGGCCTTGGGATCATTGTCATATCTTTGGGTGTAACATTTTTTCCTGAAATCCCTGTTCTGTTGAAATGTATAAAACAGTGTTTACCCTTTGCCACATGATTAAATTTTACCCTTGTACGATTCCAAGGCATTTGCAGAGGACAGATGAAATGTTGTTCTAATTGTGGATGTTGTCTCTGATAGAGTAGAAAACATCGTGGGAAAAAGGAGAAAATGCTGGTTTCCAGCATTTTCTCCTTTATCCACAATGTTTTCAAAAAGTCTTTTTTTTTCAAGGTTGTTAAAAGTCGGCACTATGTGGTAAAGTGTTAACCCTTTGGCTGTGGAGTGTGACACTGGCAGCTTTTGCGGACATTGTAGATCAAGATCAGAGTGCACTGAGCATGCAGTCTAATGTTGAACCTACACTGTTTAGTATACAAGGAAAAAACAATTTTGAAATCGCAAATTTTGAGTTTTTACTGTTAGTGGGCAAGTTTTAATACATTTAGTCAGCAGTTTAACTCCCGAGGAGACAACTCAAAATTAGAAATTAGGCGTTTCCAAATTAAAAGCATTTGTAGATGACAAATAAAATGTTTCTTAAAAAACTGAAATTTGCTTATAGAAGGATAGAATACATTGTGGCAAAATTTGAAAATGATGGAGCATTTGTCGGAATTTTCTCTTTTCCCATGATACCTTCAAATGTGTCTGCCTGAAAGTTGTTGAGACTCGGGACTGTGTAGTAAAGAGTTAAAGAAATGTGGTTGCCATGGCTACAAAAGCATTATAAAAAAAAGAGAGAAAGATTTTCTCTTAATATTTTCCTCCAAACTATGTTAATTTCTATATACAGTCTGGTACAAATAATCCTAGTTGCTTGTGCATGTGTTGAAGGGGGAAGAATTCTTTTTTTTCATGATCATTTGTTTTAGTCTCTCACATGAATAATAGAACCTGAGTGATGAGTTAATCCTTCACTACACAATCCAGACTTTTAACAACCCTGTGAAAGAAAGCTTTTGAAAACATTGTGGGAAAAGGAGAAAAGGCTGGTAACCAGCATTTTCTCCATTTCCCACAATGTTTTCTACCCTTCCAAAATCAAATTTCAATTTTTGAGTCACTTTTATTTTGTCGTCTGCAAATGCTTTCAATTAAATTTTTCGTTGTTGTTAAGAATTGAGAAGAACAGATATCAGGAGAATTTTTTGTTGTCGGTCTTTTTTTTTCCAAAGCCACGTAGAGCTGACTTATTTCAGTACTTCAACAGGAGAGAAATTTATTGTACATCTGTAACAATGTTTTTAATATTTTATATTTGATATTAAATTTTTAATAAAATTCAAATAAACTTTTGTTGTATTTTACCATTATTTTGACGGAAGAAAATTTTATTTTTTGAACTTGGACTTCTTTATTATTGAACAACTAAGTGACCAGCAAAATGAGCCATGCTTTGTGAAAAGGGGGCTTAATGCATCTGTAAAAAGTATCAGTCCGTGCAGGCTGACATAGGCCAAAACTTTTTGCTTTCTTCAAATTTTCTGCATGTCAAAGGACCAGTCTACATCATGATTGAGTCTGTTGTTTAACAAAATGGATTTTATGAGGTCTATATATATGGTCTATAATCATGGAGATGCATTAAGCACCCTTTTGCCAGAGTGCAGCTCAAATACATCTAACCAAATACATATGTAAACCCTTTACCACACAATCCCAACTTTTAACGACCCTGAGGAAGATGCCTTTTGAAAACATTGTGGGAAAAGGAGAAAATGCTGGTAACCAGCATTTTCTCCTTTTTCCACAATGTTTTCTACTCTATCAAAGACAAATTTTGTCAATTGAGCCACCTCTAATTTGTCCTCTGCAACTACTTTCAATTTGGACCAGTCTAAATTATTGTCATTTGGTAAAGGGTTAACAAACTATCTTGTGTTTTTGCAAATATGAACAAGTAAGCTTTTGAAACAAATGGCCCAAAAAATGCGGGTCCCTATAAACTCAGAAACGGAACCGAAACGAAACGCAACGAAACGGAACGAAACGTTACGAAACGGAACGAAACGAAACGAAATGGAACGAAACGGAACCAGACCCAACGAAACGAAACGGAACAGAACGAAATAGAACAAAATGAAGCAGAAGTAAAACCTGAATTAGTTTTTTTCTTTTAAATCATCTTCCTTTTGATTGCAATTAATGCAAATAGGTAAATATTAAAATTTGATAGCAGCTGTACGCACGAAGATCAGGTTATTGCAATGAATCTGTATTATTGTTCACTTTGTCATGGAAATAAATCATCATTAAAATGTTCTTCAATTATAGAGAAACTGTCAGTGAAGCAATTACGTCGCTGCTCAGGCAAAGCTCTATAATTGCGATGGCGGCGCGTCAGAACCGAGCCAATGTGCGGGCGACGTCTGAGCAAACCGTTATCAGCTAAACAATCCCGGGGATAACAGCAGCTGTAACTGTTGCTCGTAGGTCTCGTAGGTACTGATTAACGATATATTGGTCTTAGGCTCGAGTCGTAACGCGCCGTCTGCCGCTACTTGTAAGTCTTTTGCACTTCAGGTTTGCGCAAATCGCTGCAGATGGCTGCTGAATGCTTGCGCGAATGCACCAACATGAACTGCAACCTCTGTAGTAGGTAGCCCAGCCTCCAGCATACCTATGACTCTTTCTGGTAAATTTTCTTTAAGTCTCGGCATCGATATTTCTGATCAGTATGTGGACTGGATATGTCTATTCCTTACATCCACCGAAACTCGAATTTGCCTTAGATAGCCACCAGGTCTTTTAGCTAGGAATTATCTGCCCAATTTTGCAAACTATGAACGGTTTTAAATATTACCACACGTGTAAACATAACGTATATAATATTTATGTACGTCTCAAAGGTAACATTGAAAACTCTGCACATACTTTACGAAAGTTTTTTTTGTTTAGTATATACAAAAATCGTTGGTCCTGGAGCAGCTGCGACATTCGCGGTCTTCGTTTGATAACGGTGTTTATCCTTAATTATAACATGTATTATCATTTTTTAAGACGTGAACATTGTGAGTTCCTTCGATGTTGGGGGAAAAAGGGTTTGGGTTCTAGTTCAGTCAGTTCCCGATTTTCTTAAAGTAACAATAGCTGCCAAAAGTAAACAAAGCAGGTATTGAAATACATTTAGATTTAAATCGTATCATTCAAAAGTATGGAAATTATTGTGAAAATGACAATCTGATATTGTACAGTTGGTCAAGGTGTTAGTCGCCGGCAGAGAAGCTAATTTCAAAACCAGGTTAAAAGTTGCCAGGTTACTCCATCTTTTGTTTACTTTTTTCCTGATTCTAAAATTCATTTTTCTGCCAGTGACTAACAACTGGACTTACCATACAATAACAGATTGTCATCCTCACAATATTTTCCATACTTTTGAATTGGTATGATTTAAATTTCAAATGTATATTAACACCAGCATTGTGTTTTTGGCCGCTAGTGGGCCTTTAACTTATATAATTTTCACATAGACAGCAATTTAGCATAAGAAGAGTGAATTTTTTCCTCGATATTTTCATAATAATCAATACAGTGTCATAGTTTTCTTTCAAAGAAAACAATAACCTTAGTGTTGTCGTGCGAATAATAATTATTATCCTTATCCGCTGTATGTCGTGCGGTAAGGTTTCTTACCCGCCAGACAGCGGTGTAACCTACTTAACCCTTGGGGCTGCTAAGCGCGACTCACGGACCTTTTGCAGACAGTGTAGATAAAGATCAGACTGCACAGAACGTGCAGTCTGATCTTGGATCTACATTGTCCGATAGGGAGATACTTTTCTCCCTAAAATACCTTTGAAATTTATAGCAAAATTTGGGTTTTTAATATATGCTTGAAAGTGTCATTTTCAAGGATTTAGCAGGGTAAGGGTTAACATTTTCAGATGACTTTAAGATAAGCTACTGCTTACAGTCAGATCCTGTGCGAATGTTCGGATTCATTTGTATACATGCTGTACATTTATTTGTAACAAAGTAGTGCCTTTGAAACTGAAGATGATTTCTTCTAGACTGAATTTATCTCCCTCTGCCAGTGTAGCCATTCACCTTTAACGAACAGACCTACTCATTTTCTCTTTTCAGGCCTGAATCCATCTCTGTATCTTACAGGTTCTGCCGAGACGTTCATTACATTGATTTATCATTATGAGGAAAATGTACAAATGAAAAAGAAAAATCTGTGGGGACTCTATATACTGGCAAGGGTCGACTGAAAGCATTTTGAAGGGTTGATTAATTGATTGATTGTATGGTGTTTAACGCCGTTTTCAACATTATTTCAGTTATATCGCGGCGGCCAGTGCACCTATCCATGCTTTTCTGGAGTTTCTTTCGCCAGTACTCCGCACAATTTTATATCCAAGCCACTGGCTGCTTTCCCACATGGGCATTGTCCAAACAGTGGTCAGCGGTGAGAGAGGAATGAATCCTGTCGCAATGACTATCAACAATCCTCGGAAAGAAATTGGCCAAGTCCTCCTGTTCTCAAGTCCTGTACTCTACCGACTGAGCTACGGGACTCGGCACATCTTGAAGGGCATCGACTAAAATCCTCAAAGGTATTCACGGCATAATATGGTGTTCGTGCGAAATATGACGGCTGCCTGCGAGAGTGATATAATATCAAAATGAAACTGATTAATTGGATGATGTTTAAGGCCGTTTTCAACATTATTTCAGATATATCGCAGTGGCCGGTGCACCTATTTATGCTTTCCTGGAGTTTCTTTTGACAGTAATACGCACAATATTCTTTAGAAGCCACTGGCTGCTTACCCACATAAACATCGTCGAAAAAATGGTCACTGTGACAGTGGAATGAATCCTGTCGCAATGATTGTCATCAATCCTTGGAAAGAAATTAGCCGAGCATCGAACCAGCGACCCCCTGTTCTCAAGTCCTATACGTTACCAACTGAGCTACGGGGTCTGGGTACCGAAATGAAAGAAGAACAGAATAGAAAGAAACTATAATCCCATTTCCGTCCAAAATCTTGCATCAAATATATTGGAGTTTGCGCAATTTTCCCAAACACAGGTCCTGGTAACGGATTGTCGTTTAGATTATCTAATTCTGATTCTGACTAGGTTTTCAAACCAGCAAATCACGCACGAGATGACGCAAAATTTCAGTTGTTTCTGTGTGCTCTTCACATAAAAGGTGGGATAATCCAAGAAGAATGATACAAAAGAAATATAATAAACTGAGAAAAAAATATAGTGGAATATTGCTAGATTTCGTTCTATTTCGTTCCGTTTCCTTGGGTCTGGTTCCGTTTCGTTCCATTTCGTTTCGTTCCGTTTCGTTGCGTTTCGTTCCGTTTTGTAACGTTTCGTTCCGTTTCGTAACGTTTCGTTCCGTTTCGTTGCGTTTCGTTTCGGTTCCGTTTCTGAGTTTATAGGGACCCCAAAAATGCTGAGATGTAGTTGCATTTTTATATCATTAATGAAAGACAAAATTTTACACGTATGGAAATTGAAACTAGTTACAGACAACAAAATTAACTGTGGCCTCAGTGACAGAATTTGTCTTTAAAAGGTAAGAAAGTATTGTAGGAAAAGGAGAAAATGCTGGTAACCAGCATTTTCTCCTTTACCCACAATGCTTTCTATCTTATCACAGAACTTAACTTAAGCTCAATTTCATTTGTTGTCTGCAGATGTTTTGAATTTGGGAGAGCCTAAAATTTGTTGTGTGGGAAAGGCTTAAGCTAATACTAAATGGTGAGAGGAAAAAAATAACTAAGTAGGTATACAGGAAAGATATGTTTTAACAGGAAAACATGGAGAGTAAGACTGAGAAGTACAGGAAGAAGGGGGGGGGTGGAAAGATGAGGTAAGAGAAGAAACAAGGTTAAAAGTTCTTGCACAATGATAGAGATGCAGCAGAAGACAAAAGGATAATGACAATATTTGGACGTATTCCTTGAAAGCAGAAAAGCTAAAAGTGCCACAGTGTGTATACCACTAACACAAAGTCATGGAATGGATTGACATATACTGCGTTCATACTGCATACCTCGGGTGATCCTGTGATCAAATCCCTCGGCTGTATCACGTAGCATGATATGCACCTACATGATACATTTCACACATCTTTGGTTTTACCCTTATTGAAATTGTAAGGCTGCTCTTAAAGAAGAAAACATGAGTCAATTTTCTATCATTATCTTTCTAAGAATATTTCAGTCCGCAAACAGTTTGTACATTCAATTTTAAGTGTGGTTTATCAATTCCATTAGGAGCTTTAATCAACGAGTGATACTGCGTTGTCTGTGCATGTCAGTATCCTTAGAAGATTTGACCTGTCTGACATGACGCATCACTATCATGTACAGGATAAATATTAATACACAAAATAGCAAGCAGAAAATGGCTAGTATGTCTGTGGAAAAATCAAATCATTTTTTTCGCTGCAAATTTCATGAAAATATATTGATTTCAAATGGGGAAAATGATCTTATAAAATACCTATGTTTACTGCAAATCTCTATAGACAGTTTCTAAATATAGACATGGGGAAAACCTGGGAATTGTGCAACAGACTGACAACAAAGATAATGTCTCCACCTTGTTGGGCTTATTCCCGGGCCTTTTCCCAAGAAGGCTATGTTTTAAATGGCTGGTGCATAGATTATATGCTAGCTAACTGTGGCCAGATAAATCATACAAGGTAGGTTTTAGAGAGTAAATATATATTTTATTTTCAAATCGCTGCCTTGATTGCCGGGTTCAAAAGTAGTCCTCTACCCAGAATGCCCATATCAGATAAGTTATGTATTTCAAAAATGCACGTACTGTGCTGGTAGTTATTTTAGTTGCCTTTGGACAGAGCAAATCAAGACATTCACCAGCACTTGTGGAACATTTTTTGCACTCAACTTGGCTGTGCATGGAATTTCAAAATTAAATGCAAGTTTATACACACACACCCACACACACATCTGTCTGTCTAAATGTGGCTGAAATGATTTGATTTGTATTTGGCAAGGTAGAAAACATTGAGGAAAAAGGAGAAAATGCTGGTTACCAGCTCACAATGTTTTCTTTAGCCTTCATCTTCAAGGTAGTTAAAAGTTGGGATTGTGTGGTAAAGGGTTAATAACCATTTTCAACACTTTTTCAGTTTTATCATGGCGGCCAGTGCACCTTTCCATGCTTTCCTAGAGTTTCTTTTATCAGTACTTTACTCAACACTCTTCAAGATACAGACAACTTTCCAGCATAAACAATGTCAGATCAATGTTGGGCGCTGAGAGAGGAATAAGCCTTGTCAGAATGACAACTATCAATCATAGAAAAGAGACTGGCCGAGATGCAATTCATACTAGCTTCCCCGTATTCTAAATCCTGGGAGGGAACAACTCAGATACCAGGCTCGAGCAGGACAATTTATGTATTTGCAACTGATGAGTAAATTATCCTTGTGCAATAATGTTTGTAGTACAAGGTACTATAATCTACACTGGCCTATTTTGTAACTGTCGGAAGTCCTAAAAGTGCTAAAAAAAAAAATTGAAAAGGACGACATTTTGTTTTTCAATTCTTAGTTTCATTTTATTCTACAAAGCAGAAAAATTAAAACAGAGCCATGCTCTGCCAAAAGGGGGCTTAACCCTTTCCCAAACAAGCCCTGGTTTTCACGTGTCTGCAGTACAAGTCTTTTGAAAACACTGCGGGAAAAGGAGAAATTGCTCGTAATGAGCAATTTCTCCTTTTCCCACAGTGTTTTCTACCCTTTTGGAGAACTTTCTGTCATTTTCATCAAATATAAAATTGTCGTCTGCAAACTCTTTCAAGTTGGACCAGTCTAAAATTTGTCGTTTGGGAAAGGGTTAAAGCATTTCCATGATGTGTCATACCAAGCAAGTCATCACACAGTTATGGATTTATAATACCCATTTTGTAGAATAATCGACTGAATCATGAGGGGGACTGGTCCTTTGACATGCATAAAGATGATCAATTGCAAAAAGTTTCGGCCCAGGTCAGCCTGCGCGGACTGTACAGGCTGACCTGGGTTGATACTTTTTGCAGATGCATTAAGCCCCTTTTCACAGAGCATGGTTCGATTACAATACATGTATTTGTAATAAAATTAAGGAAGTCACATAGTCTTATCTGCATATTTTGCTATAATGTATAAAATACAGTAAAAATTAATAATAATAAAAACATGTAATAATATAATTCACATAACCATTAAGAAAGGATACTTTCAGAAACATTGTGGAAAAAAAAGAATATGCTGGTATCTAGCATTTTCTCCTTTTCCCACATTTTCTGCCCTTTGTAAGATAACTGAAATAATTTGAGCCACATTTAATATGTTGTCTGCAAATGCTTTTGGTTTGGACTAGTCTAAGATTTTGTCATATGGTACAGGGTTACAGCTTTATGAAGATGACAAAATATTGGATATGTCAATATTGAAATCATTTAAATACACAGTACACCAAATAAAATTTGGCTCAAATTTGTCTTTGGCACAGTAAAAAATATTGTGGGATAATGAGAAAATGCCGGTTAATGGCAATTTTCTCCTCCTTCCACGATGTTTTCAAAAGCCTCTGTAAAGGTCATACAAACAACAGATCATTTGCTATTGGAGATTTTGCAGTACATGTATTGGCTTGAACAGGCCTGTGTAAAAAAAAAAAAGTTTGTTGAATAAAATAGTTTGTGTTAAAAAATCTCTGACACTCATAAAGCCACAAACATAATTTTGTTCTTCCCCACACGAGAAAATTAAAGACTTGTCTAAAATACAAAGCAATTGCAGGCAACAACTTAAATGTTGCTTAAAACCATGGGATTTATCTTTAAAGGGTAGAAAACATTGTGGGAAAAGGAGAAAATGCTGATGACCAGCATTTTCTCCTTTTCCCACAATGTTTTCAAAAGTCACCTTTCTCAAGTATGTTAAAAGTTAGGATTCTGTGGTAAAAAGATTAACTCTTTATCAAACAATCCCGAGTTTTAACGACCCAAAGAAAAAAGGCTTTTGAAAACATTGTGGTAAAAGGAGAAAATGCTGGTTACCAGCATTTTCACCTTTTCCCGCAATATTTTCTATCTTATAATAGACAAATTCTCTTTTTAGCCACATTTAATTTGTCGTCTGCAAATGGTATCAATTTGGACCAATGTGAAATTTTGTCATGTGATAGAGGGTTAAGCAGAAAAGAAAACAACACTTAAAAATACTACACAAAGACTGAAAGCTCTTCAAAAGTCCAGCCTGACTACTGTCAATGGTTTGAACTCTTCACCAAACAATGATATTCTAGACCTGTCCAAATTGAAAGCAGTAAGGGCAAGTTTTGTCTGTGACAGGATAGAAAGTATTGTAACCAGTATTTTCTCATTTTCCTGCAGTGTTTTGTACCCTGTTAAAGACAATCCCACCATTTAACCCTTTCCCAAACCATGAATTTTAGACTGGTCCAAATTGAAAGAGTTAGCAGACGACAATTTTAAATTTGATGAAAATGACAGAAGTTCTCCAAAAGGGTAGAAAACACTGTGGGAAAAGGAGAAATTGCTCATTACGAGCAATTTCTCCTTTTCCCACAGTGTTTTCAAAAGACTTGTACTGCAGACACGTGAAAACCAGGGCTTGTTTGGGAAAGGGTTAAATAAGTTGCCATCACAAAAATAAATGTTGGAGGACGGTCTATACAACTGTCTCAACTAAGTGTGCAATTCTTATGCCTGCAGGCATATAAATCCCTTGGTTGACACTAATAATGTATTGTGGTTGACCTCAGCAATTCTCATGACATGTAAGTTCGGACATGTGATTTAATTTTCTGTCGGCAAATTGGGCACACTTTAAGTTTATTCGCACATATCTGACAAGCTACAAAATGCCCACAGGGTATAAACACAACTTCCACCTCCCTCTCCGCACAAATTTTACATTCTCGCTGTTCCTTCAGCTGTCTATACTCTTCTTCCATAGATGATGCACCTGGAGTTACAAATATGAAACAAGAGGGCCATGATGGCCCTGGATCGCTCACCTGAGCCAATAGGCAAAATGACCCCAGATGACCAAATTTCAAACTCATCTAAGATTTAATTAAGACAAACGTTTTGACCAATTTTCAAGTCAAGTGAGCGAAAAATGTGGCCTCTAGAGTACCCACAAGGCATTTCTTTAATTTGACCTAGTGACCTAGTTTTTGCCCCCACATGATCCAATTTCAAACTTGTCCAAATTTTTTCAAGACAAACATTCTGACCAACATTCACAAGTATCTGACTGAAAATGTGGCCTCTGGAGCTCACACAAGGTTTTTCTAAGATTTGACCTCGTGACCTAGTTTTTGACCCCACATGCCCCATTTTTTAACTTGTGCAAGATTTTATCTAGACAAACATTCTGACCAAGTTTCACAAGTATCTGACTGAAAATGTGGCGTCTAGAGCACACACAAGGTTTTTCTAAGGTTTCCCTTAGTGACCTAGTTTTTGACCCCACATGACCCAATTTCGAACTCATCCTAGATTTTATCAAGACAAACATTCTGACCAACTTTCACAAGTATCTGACTTAAAATGTGGCTGCTAGAGTGTACACAAGGTTTTTCTAAGATTTGACCGCGTGACCTAGTTTTTGACCCCACATGACCCATTTTTCAAACTCGTCTGAGATTTTATCAAGACAAACATTTTGACCAAGTTTCATGAGGATCGGACTGAAAATGTGGCCTCTAGAGCCTACACAAGGTTTTTCTAAGATTTGACCTAGTGACCTAATTTTTGACCCAACATGACCCAATTTCAACCTCATCCTAGATTTTATCAAGACAAACATTTTGACCAAATTTAACAAGTATCTAGCTGAAAATGTGGCCTCTAGAGCGTACACAAGGTTTTTCTAATATTTGATCTAGTGACCTAGTTTTTGGCCCCACATGACCCAATTTCGAACTCATCCAAGATTTTATCAAGACAAACATTTTGACCAAATTTAACAAGTATCTGGCTGAAAATGTGGCCTCTAGAGCGTACACAAGGTTTTTTTAAGATTTGACCTAGTGACCTAGTTTTTAGACCCCACGTGACCGATTTTCAAACTCGTCTGAGATTTTATCAAGACAAACGTTCTGACCAAGTTTCATGAGGATCGGACTGAAAATGTGGCTTCTAGAGCGTATACAAGATTTTTCTAAGATTTGACCTAGTGACCTAGTTTTTGACCCCACATGACCTAATTTCAAACTTGTCCGAGATTTTATCAAGACAAACATTTTGACCAAATTTAACAAGTATCTGGCTGAAAATGTGGCCTCTAGAGCGTACACAAGGTTTTTCTAAGATTTGACCTAGTGACCTAGTTTTTGACCCCACATGACCTAATTTCGAACCCGTCCGAGATTTTATCAAGACAAACATTCTGACCAAATTTAACAATTATTTTGCTGAAAATGTGGCCTCTGGAGTGTACACAAGGTTTTTCTAAGATTTGACCTAGTGACCTAGTTTTTTACCCAACATGACCCAATTTCGAACCCGTCCGAGATTTAATCAAGACAAACATTCCGACCAAGTTTCATGGGGATCGGACTGAAAATGTGGCCTCTAGAGTGTACACAAGGTTTTTCTAAGATTTGCCCTAGTGACCTAGTTTTTCACCCCACATGACCCATTTTCGAACTTGTCAGAGATTTTATCAAGACAAACAATCTGACCAAGTTTCATGAGGATCGGACTGAAAATGTGGCCTCTAAAGCGTACACAAGGTTTTTCTAAGATTTGCCCTAGTGACCTAGTTTTTGACCCCACATGACCCAATTTCGAACTCGTCCGAGATTTTATCAAGACAAACATTCTGACCAAGTTTCATGAGGATCGGACTGAAAATGTGGCCTCTAGAGCGTACACAAGGTAAAAAGTTGACGACGCACAACGGACAACGCACGATAGACGACGCACGACGGACACAGCACGATCACAATAGCTCACCATGAGCACTTCGTGCTCAGGTGAGCTAAAAAAATCTATTAACTCTTTACCAAACGACAAAATTCTGGACTGGACCAAATTGAAAGCATTTGCAGACGACAAATTAAACATAGCTCAAACGTTGATTTCTGTCTGATTGAGTAGAAAACATTGTGGGAAAAGGAGAAAATGCTGGTTACATGCATTTTCTCCCTTTCCCACAATGTTTTCAAAAGCCTTATGTTCCAGGGTCGTTAAAACTCTGAATTGTGAGGTAAAGAGTTAACCCTTTACCACACAATCCTGACTTTTACTGACCCTGAGGAAGAAGCCTTTGAAATCATTCTAGTAAACATCATTTTCTCAATCATTGTCTTACTGAATCCAGGACAGAATTTCATCTTTTGAGTCACATTCAAATCATCTGCCGCAAATGCTTTCAATTTGGACAAGTCTAAATTTTTCTTGTGTGGTAAAAAGTTAATGCAAACAATGTTTATCATACTTCCAAACAATGAAGTTTGGGATCATATACTGGGAGCAGATTGTTGTGTCCAGTTCATCTCTTTCAGTTTTCAATCAACTTGGCAGAAATATTACGAGGACCCTTCTCACCTAGGGAGCTTATGTACCTGAAATTTTCATTATGATTGCTCTTCTATTACAAGAGTAATGGCCCTTAACCCTTTCCCAAACGACAAATTTTGGACTTGTCCAAATTCAAACAGTTTGCAGACGACAATTTTAAATTTGATGAAAATGGCAGAAAGTTGTCAAAAAGGGTAGAAAACACTGGGGGAAAAGGAGAAATTGCTCGTTACGAGCAATTTCTCCTTTTCCCACAGTGTTTTCAAAAGACTTGTACTGCAGACACGTGAAAACCAGGGCTTGTTTGGGAAAGGGTTAAATCAGAGCTCCAGATAGAGGGAGTGAATTTGATTTCAAAATTGAAAATATTAATCACTCTCCACCAAACCTTATGAGTATTCACAACATAGGGTTTGGAAGAGAAATAATGGATTTAGAATACTATCACTCCCTCTTATCTGGAGGTCTGGCCCTTTGAACTGTTTTCCAGATTCAGTGACAAGGCCATCTGTGGGAAATACTGGTCAGCATGCCAGTGTTCTAGTTTACCCTGTTTTGTGATACAAGGGGGGCAGTGCTCTGGCAAAAGGGCCTTTAATGCATCTCAATGATCCACTATACAAAGCATATCATCACATAATTATGGATACATAAAACTCATTTTGTCCAGCAATTGATTGAATCATGAGGCAGAATGGTCCTTGGACACGCAGAAAATTTACCCATAGCAAAAAGTTTTGAACCCGGTCAGCCTGGACAGACTGCGCAGGCTAATTTGGGTCAATACTTTTTGCAGATGCATTAAACCCCCCTTTCCCTGAGCATGACTCCAGTATACTACATAAAGGAAATAAATGATTGACTGATTGACAAACTGGTATGAAAAATCTCTATTTGTTGCCATCCATACTATACAGTAATACATGTGTTACTGATAGATTGCATGGGGTTAATGTTGGAAACATTATTTCAGTTATATCCCTGTGGTCAGTGTACCTATCCCTGCTTTCCAGGAGTTTCTGTTAACATTATTTTGTACAATACTCTTCCAAAGCCACTGGCTGCTTTTAACATAGCCATCGTAGAAATAATGATCAGCACTGTGAGAGGAATAAATACTGTCACAATGACTCTCAATAATCCTCGGAAAGAAATTGGCCAACCTCGGGATATGAACCAGCGGCCCTCTGTTCTCATGTCCTGTATGCTACCAACTGCACACTACTCAACTTGACTCTTTCCATTTCTAGGCTTTGATATGCAAGAATAAATATATCATTTTGTCCTTTTTCCACAATGTTTTTAACAAATCCAACAAGATTTACAGGTTATGCTACAAGAAATACCTGAAGATGCCCCGGAGGCCCCTGCAGCAGCCCCTAAATCCTTCCCTTGTGAATACATCCTGGTCAGATTGCCTTGTTTGCGAAGACTTTCTACTTCATCTATCAGTGCATTTAAGTCAGGAAAATCATCAGCTACAAAAACATGTTAACCACATGACACAATTTTGGACTTGTCAAAATCCAAAACATTTGCAGATGATATCAAATTTGATTCAAATTGTGGAATTTGTCTCTGGAAGGATAGAAAATATTGTAAGAAAAGGAGAATATGCTGGATACCAGCATTTTCTCCTTTTCTCACAATTTTTTCTATCCTTCCCAAAATAAATTTTAATTTTTCAGTCACATTTATCGTGTTGTCTGCAAATGCATTCAATTTGGACTAATCCAAAATTTTGTTATTTGATAAAGAGTTAAGCCACAGAATACATGTAAATACACAAATATGATCAATACATTTTTGTGTTTATTGTTTCAATGCTTAACCCTTTCCCAGACGACAAATTTTGGACTTGTCCAAATTGGAAGAGTTTGCAGACAACAATTTTAAATTTGATGAAAATGGCAGAAAGTTCTCATAAAGGGTAGAAAACACTGTGTGAAAAGGAGAAATTGCTCGTTACGAGCAATTTCTCCTTTTCCCACAGTGTTTTCAAAAGACTTGTACTGCAGACATGTGAAAACCAGGGCTTGTTTGGGAAAGGGTTAACCAAATGACTTCACATTTTTACGACTCTGAACATAAACCCTGTTTAGCCAGCATAATTAAATTTTGTTGACTCATTTTGTTTTCTACACTTCCAAGAACAAGTCCCACAATTTTAGCCATGTATACTCCATTCTCTGCAAATGCTTATTAAAATGTGCAACACTAAGATTTTGGCGTATGGCTTCGAGGATATTTGTTTTTGTCTGTAAAAGGTGGAAATTAATTTCATCAAGTGAACATCATCTGCAATATTTTCTAGAGTGGCGCAGCCACAAGTGAAAATATTACGATATGTATGATGTTCATAAGATGAAATAATTTCAATATTTCACCCCCCCTGCCAAAAAAAAATTCTATTTACTTCATGCTCCTAAACACTTATTTGTTAAGACTAGTTAAGTACAGGGGCGCTCTCAGTATTTCCATACCAGCGAGTTTATCAATTTCTTAAGTCACTGGTCAAAACAGTGAAATTATTCAGCCATAATCCCTCATTATTTTCCTATAAACTACCAAATAGCATGAAATGAAAAGAGTTCCTTCCTATCAGGCTGCCTGCATTTGGAAGACCGACTAGGATAGTAAAATGGTTACAAAGGCCTAACCCTCAGTGCTAAACATTGCATGCCATGCTCTGAGAAATGGGGGTTTAAGCAAGATGATTTTTACCCTTTTAAGAGCAATCTCCATCATTCAAGACACATTTAACTTGTCTTCAGCTACTGCTTTAAATTTTATCAAGTCTAAAAAAATTTCTAGCGATAAGAGTTTACTTGTCTCAGCTCACCAAGAGTAATTTACAAACCATGTGATCGCCTTCGTCTTGCCATCGCCATTTCGACAAACTTCCTGTCATACCCCATATCTAAACATGATTTGACCAGACTGTCGGCATCAAATCTAAAAAAAAGTTATTAACTCTTCACCAGGAAACAACATTTTAGACCTGAACATATTGAAAACATTTGTAGACGACAAATTAAATGGGGCACAAATAGTAAAATCTGTCTGTGGAAAAGTAGAAAAAATTGTGGATAAAAGGAGAAAATGCTGGTTACCAGCTGGTTTCTCCTTTTCCTACAATGTTTTCAAAAGTCTTCTCCTTAAGTGTTATTAAAACCCTGGATTGTACGGTAAAGACTGCAATCTGCTGTTTCAAGAGACCCAAGGGTTGGTTCTCGGTCTCCTCTTCACCCTCCGACAAACAATCCAATGTTTTAACTCTTTACCAAACGACAAAATTTTAGACTTGTCCAAATTGAAAACATTTGCAGACAACAAATTAAAAGTACAATAAGAGTCCCAAATTTTGTCATTTGCTAAAGAATTAAATATTGTGGTACAAACAATCAATTGCCAAATTATATAAAAAATTAAGTCTGTTTTACAAAATGCAAAGTATCTATTTAATCTAAATCAAGAGAAAAGCATGCTGATGCCATCGCAGGCTGCAGTTGCTTTGATAAATAGATTGATTTCTGTAAAAATTCTGAGTCAAAAACAGGGGCATAATGGTGTCAAAAATATCTGAGCCATGCTCTGTGAAAAGGGGGCTTAATACATCTGCAAAAAGTATCAACCCAGACTGACCTGGACTGAAACTTTTGCTATAGGACAATTTTTTGTATGTCCACGGATAAGTTGAGCTCATGAATAAGTTAATTGTTAAAAAGAGTAGCTTTAATGGATCTGTAATTAGGTGATGGCTTGATTGGCATAATGCTTCATGGAGATGCATTAAGCCCCCTTTTGTCAGAGCATGGTTCATTTTTATGGTTGCAGCTGCCATACTGGTATTAGTTCCCTTTTTGATAGTCAAACATATTTTTTTTTAACAATGATTAAGAAACAAATTACATGTGTGTATTCTATTCTGCTCCTTGGAAATTACACCAGAATTCACACAAAATGTGTGGGCCATTGAGCAGTCCCAAAGTTGACACTAGCTCCTGGAAATCGAACTCAAGACCTTAATGTTGTGAGGCCAACACTCTACCTCATGACCACAGACGTTTTTCATTGTTTACAACTAGTCAGAGTTTAACTCTTTACCACACAATCCCAACTTTTAACGACCCTAAAAAAGAAGCCTTTCGAAAACATTGTGGGAAAAGGAGAAAATGCTGGTTACCAGCATTTTCTCCTTTTCCCACAATGTTTTCTACCCTGCCCATATCAAATTTTAATTTTTCAGTCACATTTCTTTCATCGTATGCAAATGCTTTCAATTTTAAAAAGTCTAAATTTTTGTTGTTTGGCGAAGAGTTAAATTAAATGTCTTCAGTAATGACAGAGATATCATGAAATGTCAAAGTTTTTGCACGACGATGACAATGCAGATGATGACAGGGCTATGACAAACCTCAACATTTTCTTTGAAATCAGCTGAGCTAAAAATTAAATCTGCTTTACAAAATGCAAAGTAATCATAAAATTAAAAAAAAACAATCCCTGATAAGACTTACGGATCTTCTGCCAGAGGTCTGTTTCTCAAATGAACACAATCAGGGAACCAACATTCATGCTCTTCCCAGGGATCATCTTCTGGTTCCCAGTTTAACAGTAATCCCCCACACTGAAAACACTTCATTCCGTCTCCCATACCTGGAAAACAAGGAAACATTGGCCACTGTAGGATACCTATTCACTCTAAACCAGACGGCTAATCTATGATGGACCAATGAGAAATTCCTCGAAGATTGTTGGAAATTGTTTCAACAGGAGAGCTCTCATAATTTAGGTTTATTTTGAAACAATCAGGGTTTAACCCTTTACCACACAATCTGGACTTTTAACAATCCTAATGAAGAAGGCTTTTTAAAACATTGTTGGAAAAAAAAAGAAAAAATGCTGGTTGCCAGCATTTTCTCCTTTTCCCACAATGTTTTCTACCGTTTAAAGCACAAATCATGTCATTTGGACCACCTCTAACCCAGTACCACACAATGCTGAGTTTTAACAACCCAGACACAGAGGCCTTTTAAAAAAATTATGGGAAAGTAACCAGCATTTTCTCCTTTTCCCACATTTTCTATCTTTTTTAAAGACAAATCTCACCATATGGGCCATATCTAATTTGTCGTCAAAACAAGTTACCTGTATAAAAAAATCCAGCTTCCATAAATAAAGTTTCAGACCCTTTAAACATTTTTGGAACATTTTTCATGGTCTCCATTCGAGCCTTTGGTTTACTGTACTCTGGAAATTTTGGGGCCAAAGCTGTGGTCTCCTGTTCTAATGGAATGTTACCAACACATCGGTTCAACAGAAACGGGCATGCGGAGTTAAACTTTTTGTGCTCTTCCCTCACATTGTCTCCTTGTTCCCAGTTCTTTAGGACTAGATTACAAAAAATACACTTGACACGATCTCCTGTTCCCAGGTAATAAAATCCGTCCCTTGCCAAGTCACTTGGTGTCACAGGTATAGAATGAGGCCAGTCTGTGAATGTATTTAACCTTGTGTCTTCTCTTTTCAAACTTTCTCTTGACTCTTCATCCTGGATGAAAGAGAAAAACTTTATAGTAAGAAACAAAACAGCAAATAATGGGTCTATTATTAATCCTTTACCAAACAATCCCAGGTTTTTACGGTCCTGAGAAAGAAGCCTCTTGAAAACATTGTGGGAAAAGCATTTTATCTTTTTCCTACTATGTTTTCTACTCTTCCCAAAACAAATTTCAATTTTTGAGTCAAATTTATTTTGTTGTCTGCAAATGCCTTCAATTTGGACGTGTCTAAAATTTTGTCATTTATTATAGAGTTAATATTACATGACAGTGTTCTACCATGATAGAGATTCTGAGGTATGACTTCTTGTGCTGAGTTTGAAGGTGAGCCTTTGCAGAGTTTGCCCCTTTTACATTTAGCCCAGTTTTGAGTACATTTGAGTCTTTACCAAACAACAAAATGTTGGACTCTTCCAAATTCAAAGCATCTGCAGACAACAAAAGGAATGTGACTCAAAAACTGTGATTTTTTAGGAAGGGTAGAAAACATTGTCGGAAAAAAGAGAAAATGCTGGTTACAAACATTTTCTCCTTTTCCCACAATTTTTCTATAGGCCTTTTTTTCAGGGTTATTAAACTCGGGATTGTTTGGTGAAGGGTTAACTTCCTTAATTTGTTTGCAAAGATTACAAGTGGGGGGGGGGGGGGATTATGATACTTTATAGTAGTCTGCCATCTCATTTTTTCAGGGTTTTTCTGACAATGGAGGGTACAAAGTATCAGGACATCCCAAGATGCAGCACAAACTTCAGAAAATACACTAATGTTGTAAAACTTTTGCCAGAATTTTAAGGCCAATCAATTTGTTTTGAATTTTATGACGCATAATGGGTTTGCCTCACATGAATATGCAGGTGTTTGTGTTATTTCAGTGCCATCTGACTTAAATGGAAAAAGAAATAACCCTTTACCTAATGATCCTTGGTTTAACTCTTTAGCAAACGACAAAGTTTCAGACTAGTCCAAATTGAAGGCATTTGCAGACGACAAAAAAAATTTGACTGAAAAATTTAAATTTGTTTTCAGAAGGGTAGAAAACATTGTGGGAAAAGGAGAAAATGCTGGTTACCAGCATGTTCTCATTTTCCCACAATGTTTTCAAAAGGCTTCTATTTCAGGGTCCTTAAAAATCGGGATTGTGAAGAGAATGCTATAAGGAGATAATGCCACCATGTTTTGTAGCCTGTGAGAGACAAAGCTCATGTTTTGAGTAATATTTGGTTTGTTGTCTGCAAATCCTTTAAATTTGGATAAGGCTGAAATTTTGTCTTTACCAAACAATCCCAAGTTTTAACTCTTCAACACACACTCCGACCCCGAGTTATAATGATGCCAAGGATGAAGGCTTCTTTAAAACATTGTGGGAAAAATGTTTTCTACCCTTCTAAGACAAATAATATTGCTTAAACCTTGTTTAATTGTCATCTGCAAATGCTTTTAAAATAGGCAAGTCCAAAGATTAAACTCTTAACCCAGGGAAAAATTAAATGAATTTCCATACAACAATTGTGGTTCAAATGATTAGATTTGTTTCTGAAAGGTCAGAAAACATTTCCAGGATCACTAAATCTTTAAAAAACAACAAAACAACCTACCTGCAAATATTTTTCATTCCCAGCTAAATCCACAAAGTCTGTTCCTTCAGCACTGCCTGCATAGCTAGTTTCACAGAGTGGCATGTTTAAATGGCCTTGGAAAACTCTCTGTGTATTGCATCAACGAGACTGTCCTGTTAGCAGTGATTTAACTTCCCGTCTCTATTATCGGAAATCATGGTCCTAATCAGGTGAACTATCAAAATCGAAAGTCCACTGGATATATAGCCGGTTCGTTTGGGCCAACGGTAGAGCTGCCAGAATTGGAGGAGATATTCCGGTGCGTTCGATTGGGCGTCTTCCGCTTTTAGAAGCTCTGCCGTCTCTTCCACTCGATATTTGGAAGAGCCGGCAGAGATTCGAAACAAAATGGCGGAAGCGGCCAACGAAACGCGAGTTGAAGAATGGTTTCTTTTCAGTTGACATTTGTTTTTTTGTTGTCATGTGCAAATATTCGTGTTTTTACTTGCTGAAAAGATTGCTCTTGCTCAGTATCCAATTTGCGGTGGTAAATATACGGTAAATACTGATTAATTCCTCCGCATGTCTTGAATCACCCTCAAAATTTTTAGGGACGAAATGGCTTGGGTTCGAAACGTTCTAATATTTCTCGAATTGGTATAAAAAAGTATATATATTTTTATCACTTATTCGACTTACACTGATGAATACAAAGCTGCTATTTTGGGGATTGTTCAAGGCCTGTTTAGACAGAAGAAGCTAGCGTCATTCTCATCAAATAGCCATTCTTCTACAAACAACAGCAGTTTGTTGTAAAAAGCCGCCATGTTGAATGATTCTAAATTCGTTCGATTGGCTTTCTATTCTAATCGCTTCTGTGAATAGCATTCTCTTCTTAGCAGAGCCCAAACGAACCGGCTAAACGATTCCGGCTTGGCTCGAAGCTACACGAAATATCGGTACATTTTTTCCAAAAAAAGTGACAGATCATGCAATATTCAAGTTGGTAGAACGTATTTAAATTGAAAAATCAAGAAGCAAAGCTTCTTTATGCAAAATAGCTTTAAAATAACCATCGGACTCGGTTGCAGCTTCGATTAATGTAAACAGGAAGTAGAAAGGACTGGTATCCGGTTTGGAGTAGGTTCGTATACGATAACATTCGTAACAATTTGTTTCGAGAGTACAAAGGGCGAAAATGGTTGGGGAGAGACAACATTGCTTCTACAACGAAGGGTAATTTTGATATTGAAATTAAAAATATGTGCTCGTCCAATTGTTTGAGGCTATGTAATAAAAAAAAAAAAAAAAATGTCACACTTCTTTCTGAAAAATTAAGAGAGAGAGAGAGAGAGAGAGAGAGAGAGAGAAACACAGACAGACAGACAGATAAAGTGTATGTTTCGATGTTGAATATCTGACGAAATAGTTATTCGAGACTTGACATCCTGAATATCTAATAGTGATAATATACTTCAATTGTTAAAGTCTCACTGTTGTGCGCATGTTTACAAATTACATACGTATACATCTACGTTTGACTGAAAGTAATTAACAATGCAGAGAGCCACTCCTAATGTTATTGAAATATAATTCAGTGATGTTTTATAGGTGCGTAAAACAGTATCAACCCTTTAACCACAATCTCGACTTTTAACGACCCTGAAGAAAAAGCCTTTTGAAAACATTGTGGGAAAAGGAGAAAATGCTGGTAACCAGCATTTTCTCCTTTTCCCATAATGTTTTTTTTTTTTTTTTTTTGTTATCAAAGACAAATTTCATCATTTGAGCCACATTGAAATTGTCGACTGCAAATGCTTTTAATTTGGACAAGTCTACATTTTTGTCGTCTGGTAAAGAGTTAAGAAATGTACGAAGTTAATACATGTCAGCAGGGATCGTATACACATGTGTAGGTTTCCTGATGTCAGTAGTGTAAATTTCTGCATGTCTAGTTAAAATTTCCGTGAATGTTAAAATTTCCGTTGTTCATGATTTTCATTCGGAATGGATAACATTGATAATATCTGGCACTCCGCTACACCTAGTGGCTTTCTGAGGTTGTAAGGTCCTAATACTGCTTAACTCTTTACTACACGACAAAAATGTAGACTGGTCCAAATTCAAAGAGTTTGCAGAAGACAATTTAAATGTGGCTAAAATGGTGGAATTTTTCTTTGATAGGGTGGAAAACATTGTGGAAAAAGGAGGAAATGCTGGTTACTGGCATTTTCTCCTTTTCCCGCAATGTTTTCTAAAGCCCTCTTTCTCAGGGTCGTTAAAACTCGTGATTGTGTGGTAAAGAGCTAAAGCGCATAGCAAAATTATAGTTGCCATTGTGGCCAGGGGTGTAGATCGGGATCGGAATGCACAGCATATGCAACACGCAGTTTGACCTTTGACCTACACGGTCTGATTTTTATAACGAGATATACTGGTAAAAACTGATTTAAAAAAAAAAAAACTTGAACTCGATTTGAAAATGACCTTAAACACCAAACAAACAAAGACAAACAACAAAAACAAGAAGCAAGCAAGCAAACCAGCCAGCCAGCCAACCATCCATTAAACCAACAAACAAACGAACGAACGAACAAAGGGACGGACGGACGGACGGACGGACTGACTGACTGACAGCAAGCCAGCCAGCCAGACAGACAGACTGTTTAAATCTGAACCAGGCGACAAAATTTACTTTCGGCCTTATTGAAAGAATTTGAAGACGGCAAATCAAACGTGGCTGAAATCATGGTATTTGTCCTTAAAATGATTGAAAACATTGTGGACAAAGGAGAAAATGCTGGTTACCAGCATTTTCTCCTTTCCTCACAAGGTTTTCAAACGCCTTCTTTTTCAGGGTCGTAAAAACACGGAACCGTCTCGTATCGGGTTAAAGCATTTTTTAAACTCCAGTGATTTTTTTTTCAATAATCCGAGCACACTAATAGTTTTGTCGAGTCCATTGGCTTGGTTGGTATCGAACAGAGGTCGTGAGTTCGAATCCCTGCACGCTCAAGCTTTTTTCGAGTATTAATGAATCTCGCTGCGACAGGATTCTTTCCTCTCTCTTCAGATGGACATTGTTTCGACGCTGATTGTTTTTTTTTTTTTTTCTTTTGTGAAGCAGCCAGTGGCTTGGCAGGAGTTTTTACGAAGTACTGGAGAATGAAATTCCAGGAACGCATGGCAAGGTAGACTGACCGCTGCGATATGATTGAAATGAAGTTTCAAACCAACCGGCTAACCCGCCAGTCAACAAGCCAGCAAGCCAGCAAACCAACCAAACAATCAACCAACTAACCAGTCAGTCAACCAACCGACCGACCGACCGACCAACCATCCATCCATCCATCCAACCTACCAACGAACCAACCAACCAACCAAACAAATAAACAACCAAACAAACAACCAACCAACGCTAATAGTTCTGATGGACTTCTCGGTCTCTGACATATTTGAGGAATCCGATATTTTCCATCTTCCACGACGTATTAAACTGAAGAAATGTTTTCTTTTTTGTTTGTAGACATAAAAATCTTATTCAAATATTGAAAATAATTTATTTACAGAGAGAAAGGGTACGTGAATGCAAGGTATTTATTTTCTATGGTCTATGAGTATTGATTGAAGTTTTATTCGATTTGAATGTGTTTGTGATTGAATGGCTAAATTGAATTAGATTTCCGATTAAAAAGATGAACCTGTGTATAGATGTTTATCCACAAAAAAAAATGAAGAGAAATTTTGAATATCGAAGATGTACATTCAAACTGATGTTTGGTTACCAAAAATAGATTATTTTTATCCTTTCGACGTCAAAAACTATGTAATATGCCTTTTTTGGACAGTGTAGATTCAAGATCAGACTGCACGTTCCGTGCACGGAACGTGCAGTCCGATCTTGAATCTACGCTGTCCGATTTTTTTTTTTTTGTATGAGAGATATTCAGGTAAAAAGCGCTAAAAATAAAGAGATTGGAATTCTCGCTCTCTTTTTCAATCCAATGAATGCATTTAGTCCACTAGTTTGGAGTAGAAAGGGTTACACATATGTAGAGTCAGAACGCCCGTACAAGTTAGGGCACGGGTCACAAAATAACCAGTTTCTAAAAAACATATTTTGGAAACCGACTTTAGAAACAGTTCTGGAATATTTTGTGAATTCAACATGATAGCTATTGTTGACCGCAATCCGAACATGTGAATGGTTTGGGTATTAAACGTTTTTAACGAGACAGAAAACATTAGATGTTCGATATATCATGCACTGCTTGGTAGAAATCGAACAAACTGTGACGTTTTTCCTTAAATTTTGGGCTTCAGGTGTCCAAAGGATATTTCTCTTCGACTTATAAAAAAGATATTAGAAAAAAAAAATAGAGAAAAAAACCAGGTTTTTAAGTGAGCCAAGGTTATCTACATTTCTCCACGACTGGGACTGAAAAAAAAAAATCTTTGAAGAATACTGGGTTTCTAGTTTCCAAAGGATATTTCTCTACCACTAGGGTTAAAAAAAAAAAGATCTTTGAAAATCATAGAGTATCAAGTTGCCAAAGGATATTGCTCATGGACTAGAATTTAAAAAAAAAAATCTTTGGAAATACAAACGAATATTGTACTTACTACACTGATGGATATGGTATAGTAAATATTTAGTGGACTCTTCCAGTGTTGCATGTTTGTGCTTTACAATATTTTTAAACGAGGAAATTTCGACCACTTAACAGCTGAAAACTGTCTGTACGACAAGAAACTTTTGTGATATTGTTTTGACAGATTACATCTGTTGTACTTTTCTGACGTAAGTGTTCCATTCTCAAAAGTGGACAGCGTGTAGACAGTGGATACACACTTTCAAGGGACTGTAGACAGAGGGAATTTGATTTGTCTGAATTCTGAAACTCCTGCGAGAGCAGTTCTTATCAAATGCGTACTAACCCCATTCTGGCCCTGTAACTGACGAGATATTTTCCTGTTTATCATGGGAGGTTGTAACAGTGCGGAGTATGACGATGATTATTACTACAGGGATAGGAGATACGTGAGACCAAGAACAGCTGGACCGGGGTTCGTGCGGCGGGTCCCAGTGGGGCCCAATGTGGTGAGGGGTCGCCCGATGATGATGCCCATGGGTGGTGGGTCCACGGTGTACCCCTCTTACGGACGACCAGTTATGTACAATGATTTTGATGACGATTTTGTAGACCGAAGGTATCGATATTCCTACAACACGTACAGTAGATAAAGGTGTTGTTAACAGTGACAGAAAAGTGTAGACATGTACAGTTAAAACTCATAACTCGAGCAAATGAGGGAGGAAGTTTCGAATTTGCATTATCGATATATACGAATTATTGAAAATTTACTGTCTTTACTCGACGACAAAGTTTAACCCTTAACCTGCTATATTACTGAAATGAAACTTTGTAACTGATAGTAATAAACCCGAATATAACTATTTATAAGGTATTTTTGGGGAGAAAAATATCTCCTTATCGGACAGTGTAGATCAACGATCAGACTGCACGTTCTGTGCAGTCTGATCTTGATCTACACTGTCCGCAAAAGGTCCTTGAGTCGCGCTTGGCAGCCTAAGGGTTAAGGCTTTTAGAATGGAAAGCAATGGCAGATAAAATATTAAATATTCATCACATGATGCGAGCTGTCTTTGAAACGATAGAAAACATTGTGGGAAAAGAAAAAAAAAAAAGTACTGGTAACCAGCTTTTTTTTTTCTTTCGTTTTTCCACAATGCTTTCGCAATTCTTTCTCAGGTTCTTTCAACTGTTTTCAAAAGGACAGAATTTTAGATTTGTTCGAGTTGAAATCATTTGCAGACAACAAACCTAAGGTAATCTAATTTTTGAACTTTTGTTACCAAGGTTAGAAAACATTGTGGAAAAATGAGAATATGCTGTTTACCAGCATGTCCTCACTTTACCATAGGTTTTTCCAATTTTTTTCCCCCCAAGATCATCAAATGATACGAGTTGTCCTTGATGTCGTAGAAAACATGGTGGCAAAAGGAAAAAATGCTGGTTACCAGCATTTTCCTTTCACCACAATGTTTTCAAAAACATTTTTCTTTACGGTCTTTTAAACGCGGGATTATTCGAGAATGGTTCAAAACTGTCATAGTTCGAGTACAGGAGCGTCCATGTACTGCGTTTGCGTCATCAAATGAATTTACCAAACCACAAAATTCTAGCCTTTTCGAATTTACATGAACGGAAGTAGAATTTTGAAATCGCAATATTTTGGACTTTACTAATGACCAAAAATTCTATTTGATTAATTCAGAAGCTCAACTCTACCAGACTTGGCCAAATTGAAAGCATTCGCAGAGGAAAAATTAAAGGTGGCTAAAATGACAAAATTTGGCCTTGAAAGAATAGAAAACATTGTTGGAAAAGGAGAAAATGCTGGTTACCAGCATTTTCTCCTTTTCCCAATATGTTTTCATAGGCCTTCTTTCTCGGGGAAGTTAAAAGTCGGGATTGTGTGATAGGCTAAAGGGCTGAACGAATTTTGATAATTTAACTCTCAACCAAAAGACTAAAAGTTAGACATATCCAAATTGAAAGCATCTGCAGACGACAAATCAAATGTAGCTCAAACGATACAATTTTTCGTTGATATGGTAGAAAAGGTGATAGGAAAAGAGGAAAATTCTGGTCACCAGCATTTTCTCCTTTTTTCCAAATTGTTTTCTAAAGCGTTCTTTCATAGGGTCGTTAGAACATGGATTGTTTGGCAAAGGGTTGGCTACAAACCAAGTCTCTCGCAAACAAATAAAATGGGCCATGCTCTGTGAAAAGGGTGCTTAATGCATCTGTGAAACGTATGGACCCAGGTCAGCCTGCGCAGTCCGGGCCGAAACTTTTCGCTATCAGTCAGTTTTTTTCTGTGGGTCCAAGGTCATTATTAATTCGGTTGTTAACCCTTCCCAAACAAGCCCTGGTTTTCACGTGTCTGCAGTACAAGACTTTGGAAAACACTGTGGGAAAAGGAGAAATTGCTCGTAACGAGCAATTTCTCCTTTTCCCACAGTGTTTTCTACCCTTTTTGAGACCTTTCTGTCATTTTCATCAAATTTAAAATTGTCGTCTGCAAACTCTTTCAATTTGGACCAGTCTAAAATTTGTCGTTTGGGAAAGGGTTAAAGAAAGGTGGCAATTATGGATCCATAATTATGTGATGGATTGCTTGGTATGATATATCACGGAGATGCGTTAAGCCCCCTTTTGCCAGAGCATGGCTCAAAGTAAATGATTTATTTTTTTGGAAATAAAAGAAAAGATGCAGCAGTGTTTTGAGTGCAGTTTAGGTGGTGCGCCATTTCTCTCTCAACTCAAAGGAGCTGCTTTGTACATGCGCTTTAGCGGAGAGCGTAGATCAAGATCATACTGCACAGAATCTGCAATCTGGTCTTTCATCTACAATTTCCGATATGGTGAGATTTTTAACGGGAAAGGGATTTTGAAATTGCAAAATTTCGGGTTTTACTTATGACTGGAATTTTCTATTTAATTAATTTAGCAGCTCAGTGATTTGAATATCTCCATTAACTCTCAACCTGCTAATTAAATGAAATAAAACTTTAAAGCCAACAGTAAAATCGAAGATTTTACAATATCAAAGGAATTTTTTTATGAAAGATATCTCCGTTTCGGACAGTGTAGATCCAAGATCAGACTGCACGTTATGTGCAGTCTGATCTTGATCTACACTGTCCGCAAAAGGTCATTGAGTAGCGGCTAGCAGCTTATGGGTTAAAACCTTTACCACACAGTTCCGACTTTTAACGACACTTTGAAAAAGGACTTTTGAAAACATTATGGTATCCATCATATTCTCCTTTTCCCACGGTATTTTCTATCCTATTCGAGACAGAATTCACCATTTGAGCAATTTTTTTTTTTGCCTGCAAATAATTTCAATCTGGACCAGTCTGATACTTTTTTTTTGTCATTTTGTTAAGAGCTAAGAAACTAAATTGAGTTAACCTTTAACCAAGTGATCCCGTGTTTTAACGATCCCAAAGAAGCAGAGATTTTTAAACATTGTGGGAAAAGGAAAAATGCTGGTGACCAGCATTTTCTCCTTTTCCCACAACGTTTTCTAACCTTTTCACAAACGATTCCTATGATTTGAACCCGTACTCATTTTGTCGTGGAATGTGAAATGAAAATGTTTGTCGTCTTATGTAAGATGATTAATGATAAATTAATTCAGTCACGTGTTCAGAAAACAGTTTTGGTATTAAAACATTTGGGAGCGTTTTTCCAGGCTTATTGTGACAAATTTAGGAAAACATTGTATGTTTAACCCCAAAATCCCTGGAACAGACTTAACCCTTTACCACACAATCCCGAGTTTTAACGACCCTAACATAGAAGGCTTTTGAAAACATAGTGGGAAAAGGAGAAAATGCTGGTAACCAGCATTTTCTCCTTTTCCCACTCTGTTTTCTCCCACATCTAAAACAAATTCCATCATTTGAGCCACATTGAAATTGTCGTCTGCAAATGCTTGCAATTTGGACCAGTCTAAAATTTTGTCGTTTGGTAAAGAGTTAAATTGTTTTCTTACAGACAGTGCAGATCTAGATCAGACTGCACAGGACGTGCAGTCTGATCTTAGATATACACTGCCTGCTACTGTTACATATCGTTACGGAAACGACCCTGAAATAGTAATAATTTTGACGGTTTCGGAAACAATCTTGAAATAGCAATATTTTGACGGTTTTTCGTAATTAAAAAGGTTCAAATCATCTATTGAGCTTTTTTAGGTTTTAACGCCATTTTCAACTATATAGGCCATTGTGTTTGCGTCGGTCAGTGCGCCTATTCATGACTTCCCAGTGTAACTCTGCCAGTAACGCTTATATCGCGCTTTTCAAGCCGCTGGTTGCTTTCCCACACAAGAAACTCGAGTTTTCTTGCGCTGGAAAGCACAAGATTTCTTGCGTGGGAAACTCGAGACACAATTCAGCAGAGAAAAAAGAAATCTTGTCCAAATTACTATGACCTATGTAAGGCAGAAAGTTCTGCCTGAGGCGGTGTTTAAACACACAACCTCTATATTACCGGAACTGCCAGTTATCCCCGTGCTCCCGTCATCTTCGCCCATCATCCACTAAGCGATATATATTATTAAACTCCCTTTTCATACAGCAAAGGCTGATATACATTAGTTTGTTACTCTTTGTAACCCCTGGTTATCAAACTGCTCTGTAAAAAGATTGGTGTCGTTTATTCATTTTTTAGATAGAAAATGTTAAAGGAACAGTAGTGGCCAAACGTAAACTATGTGGATCTAAATTTCAATAATACCCAGAGCTCCAGATAGAGTGAGTGATTTTGATTTCAAAACTGAAAATATTAATAACTCTCCACCAAACCCTATGTTATTGGTACTCACAACATAGTGCCCACAACATAGGGTTTGCAAGAGAAATAATTAAGTTGGAATACTTTCACTCCTTCTTGTCTGGAAGTCTGAAATTCAGTGGCGTTTAAGAGTATGGAATTTATTGTCAAAATGATAACCTGGATATTGTGCTATTGTACGGTCGGTTCTGGTGTTGACAGCTGGCAGGAAAATGAATTTTAGAACCAGGTAAAAAGTGAACAAAAATGGAACGACCTGGCAACTTTTGAACTCGTTTTAAAATTCAATTTCCTGCCAGTGACGAACAATTTGGACCGACTGTATCATCTTGGCATATGACACAGCATTTTCTCCTTTTGCCACAATATTATCAAAAGCCTTCTCCCTAAGGTTCGTTGAAAGTCAGGATTGCATGGTAAAGTGGTTGATAAACAACTCTGGTTTAGCCAATCGAAAGTCGCGTTACTTTGAAATTTTGAAAATTCTTCAGAATGTTGAGAATGGTAAGTGAATACGAGCACTGAATTTTACCAGAACTTGCAAAGGATTCTGCCTTACTCTTCGATACTCTCGTGAAAATGCGGCCAGAGCCTCGTATGTGGCTTGAACCTGGGGGCCTCCGTGTTGAGAATCCTTCACCGTCACAACAGAACCACGGAGGATACACCGTAGATCACTGACAAAAACTGTAAATAAAGGAAACTTAAATTCTACACGAAAACTTAACTCTTTAACAAACGGCAAGACTTTAGACTTGCCCAAAGGCGTCATATTGTATGTGGCCGACATGGTGGGCTTTGTCTCTTAAAGACTACAAAATATTGTGGGAAACGTGTCTTTAGAGCAGTAGAAAACATTGTGGGAAAAGGAGAAAATGCTGGTAACCAGCATTTTCTCCTTTTCCCACAATGTTTTCAATCCTTTATAAAAAAGTGTCCATCATTTGAGCTGCACTAAGTATGTACGTCTTAAATTGTTTTCAGTACCATTCAATGTTCGAACCTCGGTGGATCAGTCGGCAGTGCACAGGAATTGAAACCAGGGAGTCGGTGGTATAGATCAGCGGCTCGACCATTTATTTCCGAGTATTGATGATAGTCTCCGCGACTTTCCTCTCTCACCGCTGATCATCATTTCGACTACGGTGGTTTGGGAATTCAGCCGGTGGCTTTGGCAGAAAATCTTGCGAAGTACTGGTAAATAGAAACCCCAGGAAAGCGTGGACAGGTTGGTAGAAAATTCTGCGAAATACTGGTAAAACGAAACTACGGGACAGCATGGATAGGTGCACTGGGTGTTGAGATATAACTGAGAGAATGTTGAAAACTGCATTAAGCACCATGTAATCTATCAATCAACCCAAATATGCTGCCATCGTGACTTCCTGGACTCGAAAATGAACACCAAATCGTCAGATAATAGATCTGCACTAACTGTAAGTAACCATATTTAGACATAGGCTCATGCACAATAGTTTGGTTTACCGAATTGTCCTGCCGTAAATGGAACTGCGATGTCTGCAAGAGATAACGAGTGAACTCTTTACCACACCACAATTTTTTGTGGATTTTGTCGAAGACAATGTCACTATGAGTTCAATACGGTATTTTGAAAATCATGTATCGTAGTTTGTGCAAAACCGAAGGAAGTAAACCCAATTAAACCAAATTTTTCTAAGACAAATAAGTGTTTCGACAGAACTCAGATATATAATTAACAACAGCGTATTAAAATAAACTGGATTAGGCCATCGATCATGGGAATACTTTGGACTTTGTAGACTGCGGGTTTAGTGCAGTCTGATCTTGATCTATGCCGTCCGCAACCCCTCCTCTCTCCCCTTTTTTTGCCTTTGGCGTTGAAAGACATAATAGATCTCTGGATATTGGTACTCATAGTGGGAGAAAAAGCATCTATGAGAAAATCGATTTTATTTCCAGCCAGGTAGCTTGAAAAAAAGAAAAAAACACTTTGACTCTTCACCACATGACAAAAATCCAGACTTGTTCATATTCAAAGCATTTGCAGACGGCAAATTAAATTCGATTCAAATTATGAAACTTGTATTTGATAGGGTAAAAACACTGGGGGGAAAAGGAGAAAATGCTGGTTACCAGCATTTTCTCCTTTTCCCACAGTGCTTTCAAAAGACTTCTTCCTTAGGGTCATTAAAACTCGGGATTGTGTGGTATAGGGTTAATAAATCGGCTTGTCGGCCGACTACAGAGACCACAACAGGTTGGCACCCGAGTGCCTTTGACAATTTTGTGTAACTGGATATTGTAACAGCCTTTGCTTACAACATTCAGAGCTTTATCTTGCAGTGGTGAGCTTATTGTGAGAACTACTTTTTTTCACCCGGATAAGCGCATGAAGTTAAAAGGCTAAAAGTAATCCCGCACTTAACTTTTCAATTTTGCAATAAATGGCAGCTACAAATTGTTAAGCATCAAATTTGTTTCATAATACTAAAAATGATTAAGAAACCTTGGTTATTTGAATAGGCTTGACTACATAAGCGGACGGCATAGCTCCACGATCAGATTACAGGCCTGTTCTATGCAGCCTAAACATGATCCAAGAGTCAGAGGGGCCCATATCTTCGCCAATCGTGCTGAAAGGGTCGACCATTTGCCACATAACCCCGAGTTTAAACGACCCTGATGAAAAGGGCTTTTGAAAACATTGCAGGCAAACGAGAAAATGCTGATAACCAGCATTTTCTCCTTTTCCAACAATGTTTTCTACCTACCCACGAATACTATCGATTGAAAAAAAAAAAACGTTTGAATCGTCGACTGTAAATTCCTTCAATACGGACAAGCCTAACATTTTGCCGTGTGGTAAAAAGGTTAACGAACTGAGTATCAACTTGTAGAATTTAAACCCTGTTTTTCTAATGGTGAAGAACAAGATCAAACTGCAGAAAATGTCTTATCTGATCTTATCTGTACTATCCGATATTTTGAGGGGTTTAAGGAAAAATAACAGGATCTCATGTCTGTATCTAGGTCAGTTTAAGGACATGTAAAAATCTTTCCATAACGGTGACTAGGTACTTTGACCCCTTACCAAATAATCCCAGATTTTAACGACCCGTAAGAGAACTTTTTGAAAAAAATGTTGGAAAAGGGGTAAATGCTTGTACACAGCATTTTTCACTTTTTCCACAATGTTTTCAACCTTTTTCAGAAAGAGTCCCAGCATTTTCCCCATTTTCCCACAATGTTTTCGACCCTTTTAATGACAAGTTTTTATCATTTGAATCACATCTGAATTGCCATCTGCAAATGCTTTGAATGTGGACAAATCTACATTTCTTGTCGTTTGGTTTAAATTTATCGTCTGCAAATACTTTCAATTTCAACAAGTCTGAAATTCTTTCGTCTGGTAAAGACCAAAACCCTGTCACAGACACAGGCAACACAAGTAGATTTTGAAGGTGGAGTGGATTATGATCAGGCTGAGCAGTCAGTACAGTCTGATCCTTGATAAATGTCGTCCATTGCTTTATGTAAGGGTATGACCAAACGTCAGTCTATTGAAACCATGCCCTGTGAAAAGGGGGTTTAATACAGTTGCAAAAAGTATCGATTCAGGTCAGCCTGCGCAGTCCTTTTGCCACAAGTTGCACAGACAATTTTCTAAATATCTTTAAACAAAAGCCGTCAGAGACGGGTGAAACTCCCCGAATATGAGCCATGCTCTGGAAAAAGGGGGTTGAATGTATCTGCCAAAAGTATCGACCAAGGTCAGTCTGCACAGTCCGTGCAGGCTGACCTTTGGCTGAAACTTTTCGCTATCGGTCAATTTTCTGTAAATCAAAGGACCAGTCTACCTCATGATTAAGTCGGTTGTGAAAAAAAGTGGCCATTATGGATCCATAATTATGTGATGGCTTGCTTGGTATCATGTATCACGGAGACGCATTAAGTCCCCTTCTGCCAGAGCATGGCATGGCTCAGATGCTTTGGATATGGACAGATTTACAATGTTTGCGCCTGGTAAAGAGTTCGACCATCTTACAGACATCACGCAATTACGTGCAAATGACACCAGAAGTGCCAAAACCGGTACATCGTCTGATTTTGATAACGGGCTCCTACGATATCTTGCAGACATCACGTGATCTAAAGCAGTGCAAAACCTGTATATTACAGCCGTGGGGAGCCGACCGACAGCTCACTGTCAAGACAGGTGTACATCCGGTCCACACCATTGTAAGTACTACTGGATTTACTTATTTAAAAAACGACAGAATTCTGTTTCTGTGACTTTACATCTACGCCGTTTTAACATTATTTCATTTTTATCGTAGAGGCAAGTGCGCTCGTCAGCGCTTTCCTTGAGTTGTTTTTCAACAGCACCTCGCTTAATATTTTTCCAAAGCCGCCATTTGTTTTGTCAAATAACCATTGTCGAAAGAGTGAATAGCGGTGAGAGAGAACTTACGCCTGTCGCAATGACTATCATCAGACCTTGGAAAAAAGTAATCGAGCTTTAGGTCCGAATCATCGACCGCCCAGTTTGCCGTGCACGTTACTGAGTGACCTACCAGGCACTACACGACATGATTTGATTTAGTTTTGTCCAAATTAAAAGCATTTGCAAACGACATGTTAATTGTTGTTTATCTTCTTGT
This sequence comes from Tridacna gigas, assembly GCA_945859785.2. NCBI lineage: Eukaryota > Metazoa > Mollusca > Bivalvia > Cardiida > Cardiidae > Tridacna > Tridacna gigas. The sequence goes on along the minus strand of OX244031.2, from coordinate 75,235,303 downwards.
ATTATAATAATAATAATAATAAAAACCACACACACACACAGTGGTGTAACACCATAACTAATTTTTACAGCAGAGCAATCACTCGAGTTCAATGGCTTGAAACATCCACGCTGACTTACACCCCAAAAGTTTGTACCGGATGTTCAATTATATCTGTCCTTATTCTTTGCGTTAACTCTTATCCTGCTAAATAAAAGACATGAATATTTCAAGCCGATAGTAAAAACCCATTTTTTCCTATTTCAAAGGTATTTCTAGTGAAAAGATGTCTCCTTATCGGACAGTGTAGATCCAAGATCAGATCTTGATCTACACTGTCCGCAAAAGGTCAGTGAGTCGCGCTCAGCAGCCTAAGGGTTAACAAAAATGATTAAATATAATGCGATGACTTGCTTTGTATAATCCATTACGAAGATGCATTAAGCCTCCTTTTTGAAGAGAACTGGTAATTTTCCATTGAGCAGGGACTACCTATGTCACAAAATTCTTTATTTATAGCACAAGAAAAACAAAGATGAAGTTCACTGTGGTTCTCCTTGTTCTGTTACCTTTGGCGCTGGGTGCCAGCATTGACGAGAAGCGGTTCATTGAACAACTTCTTGGAGGATATGACAGTATGCCACAGTCTCTTCTTCTTGTTATTATTGTTCTTGTTGACGTTGTTGTTGGTTTTTGTTGTTGTTGTTGTTGTTCTTCTTCTTCGTCTTATTCTTGTTGTTTGTTGTTGTTGTTTTTGTTCTTCTTCTTCCTCTTCCTTGTCTTCTTCGTCTTATTCTTGTTCTTGTTGCCGTCGTCGTCGTTGTTGTTGTTTTTCTTCTTCTTGTTCTTGTCGTCCTTGTCGTTGTTGTTCTTCGTCTTGTTATTCTTGTTGTTGTTGCTATTGTTGTTGTTGTTGTTGTCGTCGTTGTCGTTGTTGTTGTTGTTCTTCTTCTTCTCGTCTTATTCTTGTCGTTGTTGTTGTCGTTCTTCTTCTTCTTGTTCTTGTCGTCCTTGTCGTTGTTGTTCTTCGTCTTGTTATTCTTCTTGTTATCATTATTGTTGCTGTTATTGTTGTTGTCGTCGTTGTTGTTGTTGTTCTTCTTCTTCGTCTTATTCTTGTTCTTGTTGTCGTCGTTGTTGTTGTTGTTGTTCATCTTGTTGTCTTTGTCGATGTTGTCGTCATCAGGTACTATCTTTCAACATTCTTTTGAATCGATAGAAGATCAAATTTTCTAAGGTTCAGTTCAGCTAACTATGTGATCAGAGTACTCCTTTGTAATTCTTGTTCTTGTTGTCGTCGTTGTTGTTGTTGTTGTTGTTCATCTTGTTGTCCTTGTCGATGTTGTCGTCGTCGTTGTTCTTCTTGTTCTTGTTATTCTTCTTGTTTTTCTTCTTGTAATTATTATTCTTGTTGTTGTTGTTGTTCTTCTTCTTCTTCTTCTTGTCGTCATTGTCATTGTTCTTCTTCTTCTGGTCGTTGTTGTTATCGTTCTTCTTCTTTTTCTTGTCCTTGTCGTCCTTGTCGTCGTTGTTGTTGTTGTTGTTCTTCTTCTTATTTTGCTTGTTCTTGTCGTCGTTGTTGTTGTTCTTCTATTTTTTCTTGTTCTTGTCGTCGTTGTTGTTGTTCGTCTTCTTCGTCAGCCAGACCTATTCCTCTGATTTTAAATTCCAAGACCAGCCACCAACTTCCACATCGTGTCTTAACCTTTTATCACATCATCCAGAGTTTTAACGACCCCTAAACCCTACCCTATCAATGATAACTTCCATATTTAATTTGTCGTCTGCATATGCTCTAGATTTGGAAAAGTCTAAAATTTTGTCGTGTGTTGAAGGGTTAACACCAGGTACTATCTTTCAACATTCTTTTGAGCCGATAGAAGATCAAATTTTCTAAGGTTCAGTTCAGCTAACTGTGTGGTCGAAGTACTCCTTTGTAAGTTATAATTAAATTGTACGCTTAGAACTCAGGTAGAGAGAGAGAGAGAGAGATGGAGAGAGAGAGAGAGGGAGAGATGAACGCTTAGAACTTAGGTAGAGAGGGAGCGAGAGAGAGAGGGAGAGAGAGAGAGGGAGAGATGAACAGACAGACAACAGACACCTTAAATAATTTGCCTTTTTACCCTTATCCTGCTAAATAAAAGAGAAGAAACTTTCCAATCGATAGTATAAACCCAATTTTTCCTATTTCAAAGGTATTTTTTTGAAGGAAAGACATCTCCTTGTCGGACAGCGTAGATCCAAGATCAGACTGCACCTTCTGTGCAGTCTGATCTTGATCTTCGCAGTCAGCAAAAGGTCAATGAGTCGTCAGCTTGTTACTCGGAACGGTGTTGAAGTAATGGTTGTCATCATTTCCACCTTCGCTCATTTACAACTCATTCTAAAAACTCGGAATTGTGAGCTAAAGGGTAAAAAGTCTTCGCCTAACATACTAGGTAGTGGGCTTTTAAAATCTTAATTTTTTTCCAAAGTCCTTGACCTTGCCAAGCAAGTGTTGGCACAGTTCGGTAGCGGTGAGACAGAGCAGCAATGTGAAACAATATTTTGTCCGCAGATTTTAGATCCACTTGATGGCCATAATTCATTGATCACAAATCTGGTTTGTGCAGCAGTGTGCCAGGAGTAAGTAACACTGCTTTTCTTCTTTACACTTTTCTATTTGGACCACAACATAGCCACATGCCTTTTAGGCTCCATTGGTCTTTCACAAAACACCGAAATTTTCATTGCTCGATAACCGGACACTGTTACTAAAAATAGCAACTTTGCGCATCGTCTCTGTATTATTTTATATACGACATGGATACGCCTGTGGTCAACTTTCAGTGACGATGTCTGATGATCGAGTAATGAAAATGAGCCATGCTCTCTGAAAAGGGGGCTTGATGCATATGCCAAAAGTATCGACCCAGGTCTCCGCAGGCTGAGCTGGGCCGATACTTTTAGCTATTGGTCAATTTTCTCTATGTCCAAGGACCATTCTACCTCATGATAAAGTCAGTGGTTAAAAAGAACGGCAATTATGGATCCATAGAGAGATACAGGAGAGCAATAATTACCCTGTACCGCTAGCCTTATGCTGATGAGTTCAGATTAAGTTTGTTTACGATATACATAGCAATGAGAGCCATTCTTCAGTTATTTCCCTTGATTCCTCCTCAGCACTACGCTGGTCCTGATAAGGGGATTACTTGGATTTTATCCTTGATTTTCTTGCACTGCGCAAATTCTTGAGAAAAAATCTCAGGAAAATCGGGCTAGATTGTGTTACAAATCGAGATATATGCATGTTTCTGATGATTGAGAAAATGATTTGCTTCAAAATTACATGGAGACCTTACATAATGTCATAAATCAATTTTTTTTTATCGCATCCCCAAGGGTATCAAGGATAAAAACAAAGTAATACAGGTAAAAGGACCAATCTTTTATTTGGTTACCTTTAGTCTTCATCTGGCAAGGGAGATAATTCGATTTACAAGAATGGCCCTCATTGAATTCTTTTCTGTATCGATAACATACAAGGTCAGACATGTATGAAATCAAATAGTATTTGTTTTATCCAAGGAATTTGTAAAATTTCTATTGTCTTTCTACCAAACTACTGTATACTATGACAGGAGTCCCTGGAAGTTAGGTTACGATTGGTCTAAATGACAACCTACAGTTGAACGAATTACTGACATATTATTCGTCTGTGTAAAACAAGAAATATCTTTAAAAAAGATAGACTGCGTAAATTTGCCAGCAAATAGTCAGGGGCCCTTATGGTAAACTTGTCTTCATTTTTGACCAGTCACAAATTTCTATTTATTCATTTGTTATCAGTGCCAAAAAGTAGGTCAAAATCCAGCACATTCAGCTACGCCGGAAAAAAAAACCTCTCAACGAAAGCAAACATTGCGGGGTCGAATAACAGTTATTTGAGTATGGATGGATTGATTCCAATATAAGATTACAGACCCTTAGGCTGCTGAGCGCCTCTCAAGGACCTTTTGCGTACAGCGTAGATCCAAGATCAGACTACACAGAACATGCAGTCTGATCTTTGATCCACACTGTCCGATAAGGTGATAAATTCCTCCAAATATAATTTTTAAATAACAAAATCTTAGATTTTACTCTCGGCTTAAAAGTTTCATTTCACTTATTTGGAAGGTTTATGGGTAAAAAGGCGTTCGGACCATTACAGTCTCAGCAAAGAGCAGATACTATATGAGCCATGCTCTGTGAAAAGAAGGCTTAATGCATCTGCGAAAAGTATCGACCCAGGTTAGCCTGTGAAGTCCTCCCTTTTCATAGAGAATGGTTCATTAGTGGCTGTGGATCGAGATCATATTGCACAAAACGTGCACTCTGATTCCGAATCTAAACCGTCAGATATATTGAGACATTCTAACCAAAGCGAATTTAAAATTCAGAGATCAATTTATGTTATTCGTTTTGTGTGGGAATTTATTTTCAGTTATCCATGTTGCTTTTATGATTACAGTTTATGACGGATGAGAGTCGAGATCAGGCTGCACAAAGGGTGCAGTCTGGTCTTGATTCTACATCACCTTCATAAAGTAGCCACGTGACTCATAACTGGACCTACACTGTCCGAAACGAAAACGAATCTCTGAAAAAAAAAATGCTATTTAATTTTCGATTCTGGACTGAAAAGATCAATATTTTTTTTTTGTAAGGAAGGGGATGCTATATAAGAACAAAAATATTTTTCAAAACATCATTTATGTAAGATTTATGTAAGAATTAGTCTCTCGTTGTTAATCTTTCACGACTGCAATTTTTTTCATTTTGTTTGCTCGGAGTATTTGTATTTACTTTTGGCAATAAAATTTTGTTCTCTTCATTTGATTCAGAATTACCTAATGTTTCTTACAGGGTACAGGTTTTGGCAAGCCACTTTCTGACAGTACCTGGGAAAAGAAATAACTTCTGAGGAAAACTGATATTTTCGACATGCCCACGGATATCTAAATTTCTGATTAAAAATCTTATCATTCCACTCTGTTTTCGTTTTTTCTCTTTTAGCTCGGCTGTTTTCCAAGAAAACGTCGTGGAATTGTCACAGTCTGCGGCCACTCGTCACAACTCGGCCAATTTCGTACCTACATCTAACCTCGTCCGTATAAAGGAGGTTTCCATTTAAACTATCAATTACATCATCTTAAACATGGCGGCGCCAATGTAATTCGCTTAGCAACGGTATGAACAACCACGGTAAAGTTATTCACATCTATCGATCTGTCCATGAAAGCTGCCAACGGAATCGATAAACAAAGCTAAAAATTGAATGTACAAACTCTTCCGAAGGAAATATTCTTAGAAAGATATCGATAGAAAATTGTGACTAATATATATATATATTTTTTTGAGAGGAGCCTTACAATTTTAATAACGGTAAAACGGTGTACCTCCGGCGAAGAAACGTACCGTATAGGTGCATATCAAGCTACATGATACAGCCGAGGGACTTGATCACCCGATCATCCGAGTTTTGCCGAATGAGTGTGTAGATACGGAGTCTATAGGCATCAAGATTGACCTAGAGTCAAAGTAAACAAAAAACCCCACAGTTGCCAAATACTGCCTTTCGGTTAGTAATCTTAATTCTGTTATATATGACAATTTTGACAAACAACACTAAATCTCTACCACTTCAATTTGAACATGTCGTCTTACAAACTAATAAACTGTACTAGATGTAATTATATAAGGTACAAGATCTTTGCTTATCTGTAAATTAAGTGACTTATGCAAAGCAGTGAATCACTTATTCCTACACCACTGTAACATTATGAATGAATCTAATAGATGCACTCAGGTAACTTAAAGCAAATCCCAGCTATATTAACCCTCACCGGACAGGGAACCCTTGTCATTCCTTCAGTCATTCATTATTTAGACCATTATGTACAGTTACACTGTTATGCTACACTGTTATTCTACGTCTTGAATATTAACCCTTTACGGAACGATCCCACGTTTTAACGACACTGGGAAGAATCCCTTTGAAAACACTGCGGGAAAAGGAGAAAATGCTTGTAACCACCATTTTCTCCTTTTCCCACATTGCTTTCTGCCCTATGGGAATCAGGTTTCATCAGTTCGGACACATTTAATTTATAGTCTGCAACAGCTTTGAATTTGGACGAGTGTGAAATTTTTCGTTTTGTAAAGAGAGTTAAATAGTTAATTACATCTTGTGCTACTGGACATTGATTTATTGATTGCAGGGTGTTTAACGCCGTTTTCAACATTATTTCAGTGATGTTGCAGCGGCCAGAGCACCTATACATGCTTTCCTGGAGTTTCTTTTACCAGCACTACCGCGACTCAATGACCTTTTGCGGACAGGGTGAATTAAGATCAGAGTGCACAGAGCGTGCAGTCTGATCTTGGATCTACACTGTCCGATAAGAGGATACATTTTCTCCAAAATGTAACTTTGAAATAGCAATATTCAGGTGTTTTTTTTTTCATCAGCTTGAAAGTTTCATTTTACATTTTTAGCAGGTTAAGGGCTAAACTTAAACTGGTAACACGCAGCTCAGACGGTAGCGTACAGGACTTGAGAACAGGAGGTCGCTCGCTTGATCCCCGACTCGGCAAATTTCTTTCCGAGGATTAATGATAGTAATTTCGGCAGGATTCATTTCTCTTTCACGTTTCGACGATGGTTATGTTGGAAAACAGCCAGTGGCTTGGAAAGAATATTGTGCGGAGTACTGGTAAAAGAAACTCCAGGAGAATAATGGATATGTGCACTGGCCACCGCTACATAACTGAAATAATGTTGAAAACGGTTGAACATCATACAAACAATCAATCATTGATAGTCTGTCAGTACTTTCAGTATTTTGAATTTTTGTCGCGTGTTATTTTATCCGCGTGCGACGCGTGTATTAAAGCCGGAAAATTTTCAGGCATATACGAGGGCTGTTCGATAAATTCGTGGAATTTCGTTGTTAAAACCACGTTTCCTGATATTTCAACTAAAAATTTGCCAATTATAGCATGAATACATTATAAACTTGATACATGACAGAAATTTTGCAGCTTTGAAATATTTCAAACGCAAAATATTCGTAACCACAGAAACCCATTTAAAGGGCTTTACCGGTTTCAAATTTTCTCCCGATTCGAAACATGTAATTTTGTATAAAACGTACACTCAGGAATGTCTGAAAACGCCGTCAAGTTTGGAAACGGTCACATAGCACCATAACAACATTTCTGTAATAAATCTAATCTAATCTAATCTAAAAACGCCGTCAATTTTGGAAAAGGTCACATAGCACCATAACGGCATTTCTGTAAAACTTCATGGCACTTCAGGTTATTGTAATAACATAGTTTTAGTGTTGTCAGTGCAAGGTAATTTTTGACGCAGTGACGTCTTCATTGGATATTGAACTTCACGCATTAATAAAATTTTGTGTTGGACTCTGCAAAATACCAAAACAGATCATAGAATTGCGTTAGGAGTCGACATTTTCAAGTTCCTGTAGTATCTTATATGTCTAAAAGTGGCATGAGTGATTCATGAATGATTCAGAACATCGCTTAACTCTTTACCAAATGACAAAATTTTAGACAGGTCCAAATTGAAAGCATTTGCAGAAGACAAAATATATGTGATTGAAACATTGAAATTTGTTTTGGGAAGGGTAGAAAACATTGTGGGAAAAGGAGAAAATGCTGGTTACCATCATTTTCTCCTTTTCCCACAATGTTTTCAAACGGCTTCTTTCTTCAATCCACGATCTTCGATACACCGATCTCTTTACTTGGCTTGTAATGACGTTAACATTATTTTTTTCCAATCCGGCGCCCGGCAAAGTACGTTTACATGTGTTCTGCATTTATCTGTTGAAAATGTATTTCTCTATGAATTTGTATGAAATCTGGAAGATGTTTCGGGTATAGATTGTTTGAGGTAAAAAATCATCTTAATCGGTCTCCTACTTTTATTTTTACAACGAAATTCCGCGAATTTATCGAACAGCCCTCGTAATACATGAACTTATTTAGCCTCGTGCCGAAAGTGGCGCGAAGGTCAACAAGCGGAACCGCCGTACATCCGGGTTTAAACACTCTCTTCATGTCTGCTGCTTTGAAGGCATCTCACATCACCAGCACAGACGAAAGGCCACGTTATTATTCTACACCCAGAGAGTACAAACGAGCACATTTCAGGTATTTTTACTTTCAGCCCACTTTTAACACATCAAGGCCACTTTGTGGAATCACTTTACTAAATCTCTTTATCATTACATTTCGAATTGTTTGCGTTTTTTGCTGGAATATTTACGAGCCATGCTCTGTGAAAAGGGGGATTAATGCATCTGCGAAAAGTATCGACCGCAGGCTGACCTGGGCCGAAACTTTTCGCTATTGGTCAGTTTTCTGCAGGTCAAAGGACCAGTCTACGGCATGATTCAGTCGGTTGTTAAACAAAATGGGCTTTATGGATCCATGACCATGGGATGACTTGCTTGGTATCATGAATCACAGGAATGCATTAAGCCCCCTTTTCCCGAGCATGGCTCATACATAATAGCGAACAGTTTAATTCCAAGATCAGGGTGCGTATTCAGCCCGCCTGGGTGGCTCAGTGGTGAGCGTGTCGGACTCATGACCTGGTGGTTGTGAGTTCGATACCCGGTTGAGGCGAACTTTCTTTCCGGCGTATTTTCGCCTCTCACCTCTGCTGAAGCATGTGAGAAAAGTAGTCGGTGGCTTTGGAAAGAAAGTTGTGTTAATACTGGTGTGAGAAAGCCAGGAAACACATGTGCGTCACCGACCGCCATGATATGACCTTAGCTGTTAAAGTGGCGTTAAACCCCAATACAACCAACCAACCAACCAGGGTGCGTATTCACCAACCATTCGTAATTGCCTTCTTAGTCTATTTCTATATTTAGAAAATAGCGCAACTACTGGATGGCACAACCAATTTGTTTACCCAATAAGAATTCATGTCATTTTTAGATTTAGAAAAAGTTGGAAATATGGCTAAGAATAAGAATTAAAGAATGGTTGGTGAAAACGGACCAGACTTCACATCCTGTGCAGTTAGTCTGGATTACCTGCCCCTACCACTACCACGGTGGGTAATCTACAAAACGGAGCCGATGGCTCCGCACTTAAAATGTGTTGGTCTTCCAGGACACCTGTTGCTCCGAAGTTGTAGCCTAGCGGACGATATACATTCAAGATCAAACTGCACATCTATGATCAGATTACACATTCTGCAGAGTCTGATCTTGATCAACGCCGTCCGCAAAGGAGAATTTACTCGGAAACGAAAGAGTTACATTTGTATAAATTCGACATGGACTGGATTGGGGGGATGTAAACAATGGAAATAATTACTACAATCTACCCCAAAAGCTAATAGTTACTCCCCTTAGACAAATAATTTCCCGCATTCGTGAGGTTTCCGCGTCATGTTAAAGCGCTGAAGCCGAAGAAACCCAATACAAAGAAAACAAAAAAAACAAAAAAAAAAAAAATTAGCCATGCTCTGTGAAAAGGGCGTTTAATACATCTGCAAAAAGTATCGATTGTGTCGAAACCTTTTGCTTTCGGTAAATTTGGCTTGTTATGCAAAATCTGTATGTCACAGCCGTCGGGAGCCTACCGACAGCTCACTGTCGAGACAGGTGTAATCCGGTCCACACTATTGTAAGTACTACTGGATTTACCTATTTACAAAATGACAGAATTCTGTTTCTGTGACTGGACATTTACGCCATTTTAACATTATTTCATGTTTATCGTAGAGGCAAGTGCACTTAACAGCGCTTTCCTAGAGTTCTTTTTCAACAGCACCTCGCTTAATATTTTTCCCAAGCCGCCATTTGTTTTGTCAAATAACCATTGTCGAAAGAATGAATAGCGGTGAGAGAGAACTTAAGCCTGTCGCAATGACTATCGTCAGACCTTGGGAAAAAAGTAATCGAGCTTTAGGTCCGAACCATCGACCGCCCAGTTTGCCGTGCACGTTACTGAGTGACCTACCAGGCACTGCACGACATGATTTAGTTTTGTCCAAATTAAAAGCATTTGCAAACGACATGTTGATTATTGTTTATCTTCTTGTCTAATAGTAATAATAATGATGATGATAATAATAATAATAATAAAAACCACACACACACAGTGGTGTAACATCACAACTAACTTTTACAGCAGAGAAATCACTCGAGTTCAATGGTTTGAAAAATCCACGCTGACTTACACCCCAAAAGTTTGTACCGGATGTTCAATTATATCTGTCCTTATTCTTTGTGTTAACCCTTTACTAGTCGACAACATTTTTTCGTTGTCCAAATTAAAAGCATTTACAGACGAAAATTTCAATGTGGCTGAAATGGTGCAATGTTTCTTTGATAGGGTCGAAAACATTGTGGAAAAAGGAGAAAATGCTGGTTACCAACATTTTCGCCTTTTCCCACAATGTTTTCAAAAGGCTTCTTTTCCAGGGTCGTTAAAAGGCGGCATTGTGTGGTAAAGGGTTAACCCTTATCCTGCTAAAATAAAGACATGAAATATTCAAGCCGATAGTAAAAACTCATTTTTTCCTATTTTAAAGGTACTTTTAGAGAAAAGATATCTCCTTATCGGACAGTGTAGATCCAAGATCAGACTGCACAGAACGTGCAGTCTGATATCAGACTGCACGTTCTGTGCAGTCTGATCTTGATCTACACTGTCCGCATAAGGTCAGTGAGTCGTGCTTAACAGCCTAAGGGTTAACAAACTGGTTGAATATAATGCGATGACTTGCTTTGTATAAGCCATTACGAAGATGCATTAAGCCCCCTTTTTGAAGAGAACTGGTCATTTTTCATTGAGCAAAATGTCACAAAATTCTTTATTTATAGCACAAGAAAAACAAAGATGAAGTTCGCTGTGGTTCTCCTTGTTCTGTTATCCTGGAGGATATAACAGTATGGGACAGTCTCTGCTTCTTCTTGTTATTATTGTTCTTGTTATGGTTGTTGTCGTTTTTGTTGTTGTCGTTGTTGTTCTTCTTCGTCGTCTTATTCTTGTTGTTTGTTGTTCTTCTTCTTTTTCTTCCTCTTCGTATTCTTCTTCGTCTTATTCTTGTTCTTGTTGTCGTTGTTGTTGTTCTTCTTCTTCTTCTTGTCATCCTTGTCGTCGTCGTCGTTGTTGTTGTTCTTCTTCGCTTTTTCTTGTTCTTGTGGTCCTTGTCGTTGTTGTTGTTGTTGTTGATCTTCTTCTTCTTGTTATTCTTCTTATTTTTCATGTTCTTGTCGTCGTTGTTGTTGTTGTTCGTATTTTTCTTGTTCTTGTCGTTGTTGTTCTTCTTTTTAATCTTGTCGTCGTTGTCGTTGTTGTTCTTCTTCCTTTTCTTATCTTTGTCGTCCTTGTCGTTGTTGTTGTTGTTCTTCTTCTTCTTTTTCTTATCTTTGTCGTCCTTGTCGTTGTTGTTGTTGTTGTTCTTCTTCTTTTTCTTATCTTTGTCGTCCTAGTCATTGTTGTTGTTATTGTTCTTCTTCTTCTTTTTCTTATCTTTGTCGTCCCTGTCGTTGTTGTTGTTGTTCTTCTTCTTCTCCTTATTTTTCTTGTCGTCGTTGTTGTTGTTCTTATTTTTCTTGTTCTTGTCGTCGTTGTCGTCGTTGTTGTTGTTGTTCGTCTTCTTCGTCAGCCAGACCTATTCCTCTGATTCTAAATTCCAAGACCAGCCACCAACTTCCACATCGTGTCTTAACCTTTTATCACATCATCCAGAGTTTTAACGACCCTGATGGAAGAAAGCTTTTGAAAACATTGTGGGAAAAGGAGAAAATGCTGGTAACCAGCATTTTCTCCTTTTCCCACAATGTTTTCTACCCTATCAATGATAACTTCCACATTTAATTTGTCGTCTGCATATGCTCTAGATTTGGACAAGTGTGTTTAAGGGTTAACATCAGGTACTATCTTTCAACATTCTTTTGAATCGATAGAAGATCAAATTTTCAAAGGTTCAGTTCTGCTGTGTGGTCAAAGTACTCCTTTGTAAGTTATAATTAAATTGTACGCTTAGAACTCAGGTAGAGAACATTGAACATTTTATTCCTGTTAAGTATTTAAGGCCTCCGGCCCATAATACAACACATCGAAACAAATACAATATTATTGAAATGATACACTAATGACTAATGGTAAACTATCTACAATGACTGTTTGCTTTGTTTCGGTATAAGTAATCATACTGTCCTTTGGCATGTCAGAATTATAGGAAGTGATAGAAAACGGCTAATCACTTATTCTATTTTTCTGAATGGGGGTTAACTACGATTAGGTCAAAAGTCATATTGCCTGCACGCACTCAGCCCGCATATAGGCATTTCTTTGTGTTACATTTTCATTGAATATAATCTCGAATGACATCTTGTTGCAGCCGTTGACACATTAAAATCTAAATTATCCTCGTTTATTATCTGAATTTATAGTGATATATTGCAATATTAATTATTTTGTTATGCAGGGCATTTTTTCCCCTTTAATTTAGTATTTAGGTATTCTCTGTAAGTAGGAAGCTGTACATGTTCGGAGATTATTATGTCAAGTAGCAGACTGATGTGTAACAAGACGGCACATGTAGAAACAACAAGAGAATCAGATAAGTATTTTTTTTTAAGTGTTATATTACAATTTCTCTACCATGGAGGTAATTGTATTGTTATTTATAGTTCATGTGATATTTTATTAATATTTGCCTGATGATGGATGTAATTTATAACTATTAAACCTTTGTAAGTTACGCTACTACTCTACTGTATACAATTGTTGAAATTTATTTTTAACCCCTTTCCACACAATCCCACAGATTTGAAAACATTGTGGAAGAGAGCCAAAAAATGTTGGTGATAGTTTTTTTTTTTTACCCTATCTTTTCCACCTTGATTTGCTTCGCTTTTATTTTTGTTGTCTGCAATAATCAATATTTGAAAATAAAACGGCATGGTTTTGTGGTGACCCGTAAAACCAGTTAATTGGCATAAGAATTTGATTGGTTCTGCACTTCTCGTGTATCCCTATGCCTGGTCTTTAATAGACATGTTTCGCGGGCTTCCGCACAGTTTGTTTTACTAGTGAAGACAGTCAGTCGTTTGAAATTTTTGTTTAATTGATTCTGAACAAAGGGTTAGCTGTGTCTTTGTTCTTTAACTAAGATATATTTCATATAGTGTGCTGAAGATAACCACAGTGGACTAATTTTTCTTCTTCTTCGGACTCCAATGGGACTCCAGTGGGAGTAACAATTTGATTAAACATTACCGGTATTTGAAACTTTAAACACTTTATTTGTAAATTACTTTTACGTTTGTGCAACTCTGTGTGAGAAGCCAAGAACAGTAGAACAATGGCCGAAAAGAAATCTTTACGTGACCGCCCTATTGTAGACTACAAAAAAATGCATGAAGTTGGTGTAGACGGATCCGTCTTTTCTCCCCCGTCAAGCCCCATTCTACGCCGAGAACCAGAGCAATGTAAACAAATGAATCAGGAAGCAGATTTGAATGAAGAAAGCTTCCAGGAGGAGAAGGAACGGCTGACAGCACGTTTGAAAGAACTACAAGCTAAAGAGTTACAAAGCTTGCGAGAGGAAGTAGCAAGAGCGTAGAAAGACCTATTATTGGACCAAAAATCAAGTAATAGGGACATTTCACCCAAAAAGAAAGTGGACACACACGGTGACAAAGGTAACTATTTGAACTTGGACGATTTGAGAAAATTGCCAAACCTTAAGAAGAAGTCACAAAAGGAAATTGTAAAATTAGGTTTGTTTGATAGTGATGGCGAAAGTAGTGTTTCAGAAACTGAATGTGATTCTTTACAATTCAAATCGCAAATGCATAAATCGGGTATAATATCAAAAGCGTCAGATTCCGTCGTCTGCCCACAAAAATACCCTCATTCCCATTTGAGATTTGAATTTGTCAATCGATCTGTTGATTATGACAAACTATCATTCAACATGTTCGTTGCAGGTGAGCTGGAAATAATTTCCAGTAGTGATATTTCATCCACTGAAAGAAGGGGTCGAACCGAGTTGTTAAAACGTCTTATGTATTTAAACAATGCATATGATTTCAGTGTGTTGAAATCCTTGTATGCAGCAATCCTGAGAGAAATTGAATTGGGCTACAGAAAGTGTGGAGAGGACTTCTTATATATTGAAAATACTGTTTTGGCATCTGCCTCCAATAAACTTGGACCAAAAACAGATTTCTCTCAGGGTTGTTCTATCCCCACATCAGACAAACAAGAAGATAAAATATGGTTTTGCTCGAAATTCCAACGTAATAAATGTACATTTAAAGATTCGCACATAGTTCAAATTAAAGGCAAAGTTAAAATGGCAAAACACATATGTGCAACTTGTTGGCAGAAGGACCGAAAGGAGCTTTCTCATCCAGAATGTTCTTCTGCTTGTCCTTATGCCACACAATGACTTTCTATTATTGATGAACAAAAATTACTGAAGTTTAATGAAGCAGCAGACATTTTCTTTCCAGAATTCTGTAAAATCAGGTCTTTTACTGTTTTTAATAATTGTAAAAAATATAATGCACAATACATTTCTTCTTTTTGGCAGCATTGCAAAAATTCCGATGGTAATTCTGAAAATTGTACACTATGTACAAAGATTAAACCTATACTCCGTTCAAGCACCATAGATAAATTACATTTACATAACTTAGTAGTAAATTCTGGCCAGTTCAATTATCAATGCTGTAGAGTACCGGTAAATTTTAAATTCAATGTAGACTTCATGAAGAGAATGTTACATGGATACAATGACATGTTAGTTTTAGATTTGTTAAAATTCGGGTTTCCAATAGAGTTATCACAAAAACAAATTCCTTTTGTTAAAAAGCCAAAATTGAAGATAAAAAATCATCAAGGAGCAGAAAATTATCCCAAGGATATTAATAATTATTTAGTCAAAGAGGCCACTTATGGTGCAGTTATGGGGCCTTTTTCTAGTAATCCTTTCAAGGATATTCTTTGGTTGTCTCCGTTGAATTCAGTTCCTAAAAATAACTCCAAAGAAAGAAGAGTAATTCTAGACCTTAGTTTTCCTAGAGACGGAAACAATGTAAATAAATATATAGATAAAGATTTTTATTTGGGAGAAAAGGTTGAGTTACTCTTTCCAAAAGTTGATGACCTCATTGCATTAATTCAAAGTAAAGGATCAGGAGCTTTGATGTTCAAATTGGATTTAAAAAGAGCTTACAGACAAATAAGTATTTGTCCATCTAGTTACAATCTTGTTGCTTTTAAATGTAAAAAGCATATATTTTGTGACACAGTGTTACCCATGGGTCTGCGTTCGTCAGCTCAAATTTGTCAAAGGGTGACTAATGCCTTTTCATGTATGTGTTTAAATTTAGGAATAGCGGTTCTTAACTATTTAGACGACTTTGGAGGTGTGGAGAAAAAAGAATTAGCATGGTTTGCTTTCAATACAGTTAGAGAAATTTTCAAACTTAGTGGATTCGAAGAAGCTTTCGATAAAGCCTATGAACCCTCTGAATCCATGTGTTTTTAGGTGTTCTTTTTAACACAAAAACAATGACTGTGTCGGTCACCCTTGATAAATTGATGGAGATACGTAATTTGGTCAAAATTTGGCAGGAGAAAACATCTGTTTCTTTGAAAGAAATCCAAAGTCTTCTAGGCAAGTTGAATTTCGTTGGTGCATGTGTCAGATCTAGTAGAATATTTATAAACAGAATTCTTAATTGGCTTAGAGATTGTTATGCTTTGCAATCCTCTTTAAGTCTTTTTGAAGTACCATTTGAGGTTAAAAAGGACCTAGTATGGTGGGACAAGTTTCTCCCCAAATTCAATGGAATTTCCCTAATTGATCATGGTCAATGGACAGATCCTGATGTCATCATCAGTTCAGATAGTTGTTTATCTGGCTGTGGTGGGTTTTTCAACAGAATATATTTTCATGCACAATACCCAAAATTCATTGTAGAAAACAATTTACATATAAGTGCCTTAGAATTATTAGCCATAGTTATTTGTCTTCGAGTATGGGGTTCCCTTTTAAGAGGCATGAAGATACATATTTTTTGTGACAATTTAGCAGCCTGTATTGTCATAAACTCGGGTGAAGCAAGATGCAGCAGTGTTTGAGAGAAATTTGTTTCTTGACTTCAACTCTAGATATTCACATGAAAGCAAGTCATCTAAACAGTAACGAAAACAGGTTAGCAGACAGCTTGTCTCGTTGGCATTTAGAAGATAAATATAAAGAATTTTTTTCTCAAATTTCAAAGCTCATTCAGATCTTGTAGAATGTGCTATAGAGAAAGATTACTTTCACTTTTCTCATCAATGGTAATTCCATTTCAGGTAAAAATTTACAGGTTTTAGCTAGGCATATGAGACAGTCAACCAAGTCTGCCTTTGCTGTTGGTACTCATTCCAACCTGATAGTTCAGTGGGAAGCCTTCATTATGTTTTGTTTATACTTTAAATTGTCATTTTTACCTGCATCATGTGAAACGCTGAGATTATATGCACAATTTCTCTCTAGATCATTTAAATCAGTAGACAGTATCAAGAATTATATTGTAGGTGTTAAGACTTTGCATATTCTAGCAGGGAAAGAGTTGTCTCCCTTTTCTGAATTCTCTTTAAGTTTAACTCTTAAAGGTTTATCAAGATTAAAGCCACATATGAAAAAAAGAGCAAGTCCTATCACAATAAAATTATTAAAAGAATTCCATAAGAATATGGATTTCAGTATCGATGATAATATTGTGTATTGGTGTTTATTTCTTTTTGCTTTTTTTTTTTTTTTTTTGGCTTCAAGAAAGTCAAACTTAGTTCCGACAACTCAGAAAGACATAGACTCTGGCAGATTTCTACATAATGACGACATAGAAATTTATGAAATTTTTTTACTAGTAAAATTTAAATGGTCTAAAACTATACAATTTGGGCAACGAGAGTTAATGAGTCCTCTTGTACCTTTAGCGGATAAATCAATTTGTCCTGTGACAGTTTTTCATAATTTAAAAGCTTTAAAATTTACACATCCTTCAGGAGCTCTTTTTGTAAACAGTACGGGAAACTGTATTACCTATTTTTTATTTCAAAAGAAATTACGTGAATGTGTGGAAAAGTCAAAATTGGATCCAAAATCCTTTTCCACACATTCTTTTAGAAGAGGTTTTGCCACTTTGGCCTTCCAGGCAAACTTGCCTTCAGAATACATTCAACTGTTAGGAGATTGGAAGTCTGACAGTTATAAATGTTATTTAGAGCTATCCTGGAAAGAGAAATTAGTCATTCTGCAAAACATGCTGAAAGAGTTGTGAAATTGTTGTCCACCTCTTCTCATATATATAATTTTTTGTTTCCTCTGTTTTCTTATTTCAGAACAAATATTAGTCCACATTATTTCAGACTCGATTGCGAAGCATGTAGACGGTATCAACCACACAAAAGTGCATGCCTTTCCGGGTATTAACATTTCCCGTTTGTCTCGCCGAGTAGAAACTCACCCAGAATTACTGAACACAAAATTTGTTATTTTACATGTTGGCACTAATGATATCACCACTCTATCTGTTGGAGAGATAATGAGTAGTTATCAAAACCTCATCACCATTATCAAAAACATGTCTGATGTTAAAATCATAATTTCCAGTATTCTACCACGTCCAATTGATCATTCTACCTTAGGATTAAAGGTGAAAAATGTAAGCCTTGGTTTGAAAAATCTTTGTATTACTAGAAATATACAATATCTTCATTCTTATCGTCCTTTTCTCAAAGGAGGCCAACCTATCAGAGAGTTGTTTGCTATAAGGAATCGGGGACTACATTTGAATTCAGAAGGCACAAGAAGGCTTAGATCATTTTTTTATCAATTGTGTTGCACATTTATTGAAATGATATCATCAAGTTCTTTATTTTTGGGGAAAGGGCTATTTGCAAACTCTTTAATGAAGGTATTTTACTTCATTGGAGTTCTTACCATGTAATAGTGGTATCTGACACTATTCTTGGTAATGAATAGGGAGGGGCCCTTCTTAATGAAGGTATTTTACTTCATCGAAGGTTGTAATCCTGGTTGAAAGTGGTTCCTGACACTTTCCAAGGATTGGGTAGGTTAGACTTGATGATGACTTTTTTTTTTTTTTTTTTTATTCATTATATCACTTGCAGAATTTATGAGTTCATTTATTGTTAAAAGGTGTTCTATTTCTTGCTATTTTGTTTGTATGTGTATTTGCTATTGTTTGCGGGGAGGTGAAGCTATTTGGCCGTGATTCAATGCTTCCGTAACAGATTACATTCATTTGTAAATAACTCCTTCTTCCATGTTTTTTAGTAAATCCATCCATTATCTGTTTCGTAAGTATTGTTTTGTTTACGTTGATAAACGCTTATTTGTTTGTTCTGCTTGTTTTCATACTTGATAGTAAAGTTGAAGCATGCCATAAGTTCATGTATCTAGTTCATAATGTCTTTAGATTAAGTTTAACTAAGTGTAACTGACTTGGTATTATAGATTAAGTCATTTAGACTACATTTAGTTATAACTCATTCAGATTATTTTGTCAGAAACTATATTTGTGCTTTGTTTTGTATTATCTAAATTTTACTACAGAAAACTGCATGGCATGTAATTGCTTGTTTGTATCTTTATGATTCAGTTTGTATGTCGATATATATGTTTGCCTCTATTTGTGTTTAAATTGCTTGAAAAATTGGACTGACTGATAATCCACATTAAATCATGTATATTTATTCTTTTGTTTTTCAAATTCTTGTTATACATAGCTAATTTGGATATTATAATATTTTGTAGTGTGGCATTGATTTTAAAGTCAAGTTATTGCTACCAATCTCGGGCAAGATTCTTTGTGGTACTTTCATTTATATTTTCAGATCAAATTATAACTGATGATTATCATACAGCAACTTGAAGCTTTTGTCTTTATTTGGTAAGTGCTGTTTGTTCTGATGTTATTAGAAGGTGATGAATATATATCCCCAGCAGTCTTATTTTCTTCTCATTGGTCAGGCTCATAATATTGTACAGGCTTTGATCATTTACTCTGCCGTTGAACCATGTAAATATTTTACACGCAGATCATTGTATTTAGGACATTTAAAAAATACATGCTCTTCATTTTCAATAATCCTTATCTGGTGGTGTTCCAAACAATAAACGCAATTTAGAGAGAGGGAGAGAGGGAGAGAGAGAGGGAGAGATGAACAGACAGACAACAGACACCTTAAATAATTTGCCTTTTTACCCTTATCCTGCTAAATAAAAGAGAAGAAACTTTCCAACCGATAGTATAAACCCATTTTTCCTATTTCAAAGGTATTTTTTCAAGAAAAGATATCTCCTTGTCTGACAGCGCAGATCCATGATCAGACTGCATGTTCTGTGCAGTCTGATCTTGATCTACGCAGTCAGCAAAAGGTCAGTGAGTCGTCAACTTGTTACTCGGAACGGTGTTGAAGCAATGGTTGTCATCATTCCCCCCTTCTCCCATTTCAAAAGGCTTCTTCCCTGGGGTAAAAACTCGGAATTGTGAGCTAAAGGGTAAAAAATCTTCGTCTAACATACTAGGTAGTGGGCTTTTAAATTTTTTTTTTCCAAAGTCCTTGACCTTGCCAAGCGAGTGTTGTCACAATTCGGTACCGATGAGACAGAGCAGCCATGTGAAACAACATTTTGTCCGCAGATTTTAAATCCACTTGATGGCCATAATTCATTGGTCACAAATCTGGTTGTGCACCTGTGTGCCAGGAGTAACTGCTTTTCTTCTCTACACCTTTTCTATTTAGATCACAACATAGCCACAGGCCTTTGAGGCTCCATTGGTCTTTCACAAAACACCGAACTTTTCATTGCTCGATAACCGGACACTGTTACTAAAAATAGCAACTTTGCGCATCGTTTCTGTATTATTTTATATACGACATAGATACGCCCGTGGTCAACTTTCAGTGACGATGTCTGATGATCGAATAATGAAAATGAGCCATGCTGTCTAAAAAGGGGGCTTGATGCATATGCTAAAAGTATCGACCCAGGTCAGCGCTGGGCAGACACTTTTAGCTATTGGTCGATTTTCTGTATGTCCAAGGACCATTCTACCTCATGATGAAGTCAGTGGTTAAAAAGATTGGCAATTATGGATCTATTAGTAACTGATGTTTTGCTTGGTATGATGAATCACGAGAAGCAATAAAGCCTCTTTTGCCAGAGGTGGTGCAAATATTAGTGTTCTGTGATGTAAGACCAATGGAACCTGAGTGGCCTATGATATTAGAGAGATACAGGAGAGCAATAATTATCTTGTGCCGCTAGCCTTATGCTGATTAGTTCAGATTAAGTTTGTTTACGATATACATAGCAATGAGAGCCATTCTTCAGTTATTTCCCTTGATTCCTCTTTAGTACTACACTGGTCCTGATAAGGGGATTACTTGGATTTTATCCTTGATTTTCTTGCACTACGCAAATATATTCTTGAGATAAAATCTCGGGAAAATCGGGCTAGATTTTGTTACAAATCGAGATATATGCATGTCTCTCATGATTGAGAACATGATTTGCTTCAAAATTACATGGGTACCTTACATAATGTCATAAATCAAATTATTTTTATCTCAACATCCCCAAGGGAATCAAGGATAAAAACAAAGTAATACAGGTAAAAGGACCAATCTTTTATTTGGTTACCTTTAGTCTTCATCTGGCAAGGGAGATAATTCGATTTACAAGAATGGCCCTTATTGAATTCTTTTGCCGATAACATACAAGGTCAGACATGCATGAAATCAAATACTATTTGTTTTATCCAAGGAATTTGTAAAATTTCTATTGTCTTTCTACCAAACTACTGCAGAGTGTATACTATGACAGGAGTCCCTGGAAGTTAGGTTACGATTGGTCTAAATGACAACCTGCAGTTGAACGAATTACTGACATATTATTCGTCTGTGTAAAACAAGAAATATCTTTAAAAAAGATAGACTGCGTAAATTTGCTGGCAAATAGTCAGGGGCCCTTATGGTAAACTTGTCTTCATTTTTGACCTGTCACAAATTTCTATTTATTCATTTGTTATCAGTGCCAAAACGTAGGTCAAAATCCAGCACATTCAGCTACGCCGAAAAAAAAAAACCTCTCAACGAAAGCAAACATTTCTGGGTCGAATAACAGTTATTTGAGTATGGATGGATTGATTCCAATATAAGACTACAGACCCTTAGGCTGCTGAGCGCCTCTCAAGGACCTTTTGCGTACAACGTAACCCAAGATCAGACTGCACAGAACATGCAGTCTGATCTTTGATCTACACTGTCCGATAAGGTGATAAATTCCTCCAAAAATAATTTTTAAATAACAAAATCTTAGATTTTACTCTCGGCTTAAAAGTTTCATTTCACTTATTTGGAAGGTTTACGGGTATAAAGGCGTTCGGACCATTACAGTCTCAGCAAAGAGCGGATACTATATGAGCCATGCTCTGTGAAAAGAAGGCTTAATGCATCTGCGAAAAGTATCGACCCAGGTTAGCCTGTGAAGTCCTTCCTTTTCACAGAGAATGGTTCATTGGTGGCTGTGGATCGAGATCATATTGCACAAAACGTGCACTCTGATTCCGAATCTAAACCGTCGGTTATACTGAGACATTCTAACCAAAGCGAATTTAAAATTCAGAGATCAATTTATGTTATTGGTTTTGTGTGGGAATTTATTTTCAGTTATCCATGTTGCTTTTATAATTACAGTTTATGACGGATGAGAGTCGAGATCAGGCTTCACAAAGGGTGCAGTCTGGTCTTGATTCTACATCACCCTCATAAAGTAGCCACATGACTCATGACTGGACCTACACTGTCCGAAACGAAAACGAATCTCTGAAAAAAAAAAAAATGCTATTTAATTTTCGATTCTGGACTGAAAAGTTCAATATTTTTTTTTGTAGGGGAAGGAGATGCTATATAAGAACAAAAATATTTTTCAAAACATCATTTATGTAAGAATTAGTCTCTCGTTGTTAATCTTTCACGACTGCAATTTTTTTCATTTTGTTTGCTCGGAGTATTTGTATTTACTTCTGGCAATAAAATTTTGTTCTCTTCATTTGATTCAGAATTACCTAATGTTTCTTACAGGGTACATGTTTTGGCAGGCCACTCTCTGACAGCACCTGGGAAAAGAAATAACTTCTGAGGAAAACTGATATTTTCGACATGCCCACGGATATCTAAATTTCTGATTAAAAATCTTATCATTCCACTCTGTTCTCGTTTTTTCTCTTTAAGCTCGGCTGTTTTCCAAGAAAACGTCGTGGAATTGTCACAGCCCTGTCGTGGTCTGCGGCCACTCGTCACAACTCGGCCGATTTCGTACCTACATCTAACCTCGTCCGTATAAAGGAGGTTTCCATTTAAACACACAATTACATCATCTTAAACATGGCGGCGCCAATGTAATTCGCTTAGCAACGGTATGAACAACCACGGTAAAGTTATTCACATCTATCGATCTGTCCATGAAGGCTACCAACGGAATCGATAAACAAAGCTAAAAATTGAATGTACAAACTCTTCCGAAGGAAATATTCTTAGAAAGATATCGATAGAAAATTGTGATTAATACTTTTTTTTTTTTTTTTTGAGAGGAGCCTTACAATTTTAATAACGGTAAAACGGTGTACCTCCGGCGAAGAAATGTACCGTATAGGTGCATATCAAGCTACATGATACAGCCGAGGGACTCGATCACCCGATCATCCGAGTTTTGCCGAATGAGTGTGTAGATACGGAGTTTTAGACTAGCGAAGCTAGTCTATAGGCATCAAGATTGACCTAGAGTCAAAGTAAACAAAAAACCCCACAGTTGCCAAATACTGCCTTTCTGTTAGTAATCTTAATTCTGTTATATATGACAATTTTGACAAACAACACTAAATCTCTACCACTTCAATTTGAACATGTCGTCTTACAAACTAATAAACTGTACTAGATGTAATTATATAAGGTACAAGATCTTTGCTTATCTGTAAATTAAGTGACCTATGCAAAGCAGTGAATCACTTATTCCTACACCACTGTAACATTATGAATGAATCTAATAGATGCACTTAGGTAACTTAAAGCAAATCCCAGCTATATTAACCCTCACCGGACAGGGAACCCTTGTCATTCCTTCAGTCATTCATTATTTAGACCATTATGTACAGTTACACTGTTATGCTACACTGTTATTCTACGTCTTGAATATTAACCCTTTACGGAACAATCCCACGTTTTAACGACACTGGGAAGAATCCCTTTGAAAACACTGTGGGAAAAGGAGAAAATGCTTGTAACCACCATTTTCTCCTTTTCCCACATTGCTTTCTGCCCTATGGGAATCAGGTTTCATCAGTTCAGACACATTTAATTTATAGTCTGCAACAGCTTTGAATTTGGACGAGTGTGAAATTTTTCGTTTTGTAAAGAGAATTAAATAGTTAATTACATCTTGTGCTATTGGACATTGATTAATTGATTGCAGGGTGTTTAACGCCGTTTTCAACATTATTTCAGTGATGTTGCAGCGGCCAGAGCACCTATACATGCTTTCCTGGAGTTTCTTTTACCAGCACTACCGCGACTCAATGACCTTTTGCGGACAGGGTGAATTAAGATCAGAGTGCACAGAGCGTGCAGTCTGATCTTGGATCTACACTGTCCGATAAGAGGATACATTTTCTCCAAAATGTAACTTTGAAATAGCAATATTCAGGTGTTTTTTTTTTTTTTTTTTCATCGGCTTGAAAGTTTCATTTTACATTTTTAGCAGGTTAAGGGCTAAACTTAAACTGGTAACACGCAGCTCAGACGGTAGCGTACAGGACTTGAGAACAGGAGGTCGCTCGCTTGATCCCCAACGCGGCAAATTTCTTTCCGAGGATTAATGATAGTAATTTCGGCAGGATTCATTTCTCTTTCACGTTTCGACGATGGTTATGTTGGAAAACAGCCAGTGGCTTGGAAAGAATATTGTGCGGAGTACTGGTAAAAGAAACTCCAGGAGAATAATGGATATGTGCACTGGCCACCGCTACATAACTGAAATAATGTTGAAAACGGTTGAACATCATACAAACAATCAATCATTGATAGTCTGTCAGTACTTTGAATTTTTGTCGCGTGTTATTTTATCCGCGTGCGACGTGTGTATTAAAGCCGGAAAATTTTCAGGCATATACGAGGGCTGTTCGATAACTTCGTGGAATTTCGTTGTTAAAACCACGTTTCCTGATATTTCAACTAAAAATTTGCCAATTATAGCATGAATACATTATAAACTTGATACATGACAGAAATTTTGCAGCTTTGAAATATTTCAAACGCAAAATATTCGTAACCACAGAAACCCATTTAAAGGGCATTACCGGTTTCAAGTTTTCTCCCCTTCGAAACATGTAATTTTGTGTAAAACGTACATTCAGGAATGTCTGAAAACGCCGTCAAGTTTGGAAACGGTCACATAGCACCATAACAACATTTCTGTAATAAATCTAATCTAATCTAATCTAAAAACGCCGTCAATTTTGGAAAAGGTCACATAGCACCATAACGGCATTTCTGTAAAACTTCATGGCACTTCAGGTTATTGTAATAACATAGTTTTAGTGTTGTCAGTGCAAGGTAATTTTTGACGCAGTGACGTCTTCATTGGATATTGAACTTCACGCATTAATAAAATTTTGTGTTGGACTCTGCAAAATACCAAAACAGATCATAGAATTGCGTTAGGAGTCGACATTTTCAAGTTCCTGTAGTATCTTATATGTCTAAAAGTGGCATGAGTGATTCATGAATGATTCAGAACATCGCTTAACTCTTTACCAAATGACAAAATT
Organism: Tridacna gigas; assembly: GCA_945859785.2. Classification (NCBI taxonomy): domain Eukaryota; kingdom Metazoa; phylum Mollusca; class Bivalvia; order Cardiida; family Cardiidae; genus Tridacna; species Tridacna gigas. The sequence continues at coordinate 75,210,374 of OX244031.2, read as the reverse complement.
TTAGACAGGTCCAAATTGAAAGCATTTGCAGACGACAAAATATATGTGATTGAAACATTGAAATTTGTTTTGGGAAGGGTAGAAAACATTGTGGGAAAAGGAGAAAATGCTGGTTACCATCATTTTCCCCTTTTCCCACAATGTTTTCAAAAGGCTTCTTTCTTCAATAGCGGACGGTATACATTCAAGATCAGACTGCACATCTATGATCAGATTGCACATTCTGCACAGTCTGATCTTGATCAACGCCGTCCGCAAAGGAGACTACTCGGCAACGAAAGAGTTACATTTGTATAAATTTGACATGGACTGGATGGTGTGGGGTGTAAACAAGGGAAATAATTACTACAATCTACCCCAAAAGCTAATAGAGTTACTTCCCTTAGACAAATAATTTCCCGCATTCGTGAAGCTCCAGCGCCATGTTAAAGCGCTGAAGCCGAAGTAGCCCAATATAGAAAAAAATATATATATATGAGCCATGCTCTGTGAAAAGGGGGTTTAATACATCTGCAAAAGTATCGATTGTGTCGAAACCTTTTGCTTCCGGTAAATTTTCTGCATGTCAAAGGACCATTTTACCGTAGGGATCAGTGGGTTGTTAGACAAAATGGATTTTATGGATCCATACTTATATGATAATTTGCTTGGTATAATAGATATTCGCCTTGCTCTGTGAAAAGGGGGCTTAAGGCATCTCCGTAAAGCATTATACCAAGCAAGGTATTACGTAATTATGGATCCAGAACAGCCACCTTTTTTGACAACCGACTTAGTCATTTGGGTAGGCTGTTCCTTGGACATACAGAAAATTAACCAATTGCGAAAAGTTTCGGCCCAGGTCAGCCTGCGCGGACTGCGCAGGCTAACCTGGGCCGATACTTTTCGCAAATGCATTAATTCACTTAAACACAGACTGTTATCTTACAGGCTTGACTTATCAAATGGACTTTGTAGACTGCGGGTTTAGTGCAGTCTGATCTTGATCTATGCCGTCCACAACCCCTCCTCTCTCCCTTTTTTTTTTTTGCCTTTGGCGTTGAAAGACATAATAGATCTCTGGATATTGGTACTCATAGTGGAAGAAAAAGCATCTATGAGAAAATCGATTTTATTTCCAGCCAGGTAGCTTGAAAAAAAGAAAAAAAAACACTTTGACTCTTCACCACATGACAAAAATCCAGACTTGTTCATATTCAAAGCATTTGCAGACGGCAAATTAAATTCGATTCAAATTATGAAACTTGTATTTGATAGGGTAAAAACACTGGGGGGAAAAGGAGAAAATGCTGGTTACCAGCATTTTCTCCTTTTCCCACAGTGCTTTCAAAAGACTTCTTCCTTAGGGTCATTAAAACTCGGGATTGTGTGGTAAAGGGTTAATAAGTCGGCTTGCCGGCCGACTACAGAGACCACAACAGGTTGGCACCCGAGTGCCTTTGGCAATTTTGTGTAACTGGATATTGTAACAGCCCTTGCTTACAACATTCAGAGCTTTATCTTGCAGTGGTGAGCTTTTAGTGAGTGCAGTATAAACATGAAAGACAGATATTTTAGGAATGAAAGTTAAACATTACAAGTACAAGGAAAGAAAAAAAAAAAAAAAAGTATTGGCAACAATCAAATGTTTGACAAAAATGCAAAACGTACTTCCAGTCTCTTGACAGGTATGATATTGATTTTCTTAGAACATTTCAATGCAGCGCACAATGTATTTGAAGCAGGCTTGTAGAAATTCTTGTTCAATGCTGCGATCTAAGAATGGTGGAAGCGCAGCACCCATAATGCGTAACGACCAGGTGAAGCTCTCTAGAGAGTCGAGCTCGTCCGCTATTGTATTGCCGAATGCCGACCTCATCTCTCTTGAGAACTCCGCACGCACCCTTTCGGTTGCAGTGCACTCTGACAGAAGATGCACTGTTGCTTCCAAATAATGGGCACCGCATTTTTCACATGTCGCATTAATAAAATGAATCGACTGAACCCAAAGCTTGGCCACGGTATTTTGAATAAGTCTAAAACCACTTCGGTTTGAAGTTTTGTATACTATGCTCGGTTCTATTTCTGGCTGTAGCACTTGGAAGAATGCAAATTCTGGGTTTTCGGATACCCGCGCCTCCCATAGGTTTTGTTCGCGCGTCTTTATAGCTGTCCCAACCAAGCGTTTCCATGTAAGTTTGCCGACTAAAGCGTTGTTACAGAAATAGTCATTCAATAACGATGTCAAATTGTATTTAGTCAGTACGCAGCAGATATCGGGTATAAAACCAAGTGAAACAGAGTTTTTATCAGTCAAATACATAACATATTTGGCTGTAAAGATTTCCTTTGTAATGCAGGTATCAGGTAGACATAATATTTTGTAGAGAAACATAAGTTTCTTATAATCAATTTCACTCTTTATTTGGAATATTCCTAACATCGACTCGACCATATCAGACCGCGTCCTGGTCTCAAACCCCTGAACTTTTTTTGCAAAGAAATGTTGAAAAATGGCTAGGCTCTGTCCGTCTTTTACTGAGATGTTATTCCATAATTCTGCCCCGTATAAAAGTGTCGGGCGTACTATTTTAGCATATAGGCTTGCAGAAACAAGTGGATTTATGCCTTCTGGATGAAGACCCTGGCCAGCCATTGCAAACAATGCATTACGAGCTTTCTGTATGCGATTATCTATGCGACGGCTTATTTTAAGTGATGACTCGTGGATAATACCAAGATGTAACATGGTTTTAACTTGAGTTAAAAAATGATTTCCGAACATAATACCCGTCTTAGGTATGTTACGTTTAGTGCTAAAAACAATGACATTTGATTTGGAAACGTTGATTTTGATCTTCCATGTTTGGCAGTAGTTATAAACAATGTCTACCAGTTTCTGTAGATTCAGAGGAGATAAAGATAACATCGAAATATCATCAGCGAATGTAGGATTGCTCACGGAAATTGACATTATTTTACATCCGAGATCGCTTCTTTTTCTAATGGTGAAGAACAAGATCAAACTGCAGAAAATGTCTTATCTGATCTTATCTTTATTATCCGATATTTTGAGGGGGTTTTAGGGAAAATAACTGGATCACGTGTCTGTATCTGGGTCAGTTTAAGGACATGTAAAAACGGTGACTAGGCACTTTGACCCCTTACCAAATAATCCAAGTTTTCAACGAACCTTAAGAAAACTTTTGAAAAAAAAATGTTGAAAAAAGGGTAAATGCTTGTAAATAGCATTTACTACTTTTTTCCACAATGGTTTTAACCTTTTCCAGAAAGTCCCAGTAATTTCCCCTTTTTCCCACAATGTTTTCGACCCTTTTAATGACAAATTTTATCATTTGAATCACATCTAAATTGCCGTCTGCAAATGCTTTGAATGTGGACAAGTCTATATTTCTGTCCAGTCCGTGCAGGCTGACCTTTAGCCGAAACTTTTCGCTATTGGTCAATTTTCTGTAAATCAAAGGGTTAGAGTTAGGGTTAGAAAATGCTTTGAATGTGGACAAGTCTACATTTCTGTTCAGTACGTGCAGGCTGACCTTTAGCCGAAACTTTTCGCTATCGGTCAATTTTCTGTAAATCAAAGGACCAGTCTACCTCATGATTAAGTCTGTTGTGAAAAAAAGTGGCCATTATGGATCCATAATTATGTGATGGCTTGCTTGGTATCATGTATCACGGAGACGCATTAAGTCTCCTTCTGCCAGAGCATGGCATGGCTCAAATGCTTTGGATATAGACAGGTTTACAATGTTTGCGCCTGGTAAAGAGTTCGACCATCTTACAGACATCACGCGATTACATGTAAATGACACCAGAAGTGCCAAAACCGGTACATCGCCTGATTTTGATAACGGGCTCCTACGTTATCTTGCAGACATCACGTGATCTAATGCAGTGCAAAACCTGTATATTACAGCCGTCGGGAGCCGACCGACAGCTCACTGTTGAGACAGGTGTACATCCGGTCCACACTATTGTAAGTACTACTGGATTTACCTATTTACAAAACGACAGAATTCTGTTTCTGTGACTGGACATTTATGCCGTTTTAACATTATTTCATGTTTATCGTAGAGGCAAGTACACTAATCAGCGCTTTCCTAGAGTTTTTGTTTTTTTTTTCTTTTCAACAGTAACCTCGCTTAATATTTTTCCAAAGCCGCCATATGTTTTACTAAATAACCATTGTCGAAAGAGTGAATAGCGGTGAGAGAGAACTTAAGCCTGTCGCACTGACTATCATCAGACCTTGGAAAAAAGTAGTCGAGCTTTAGGTCCGAACCATCCACCTCCCGGTTTGCCGTGCACGTTACTAAGTGACCGACCAGGCTCTGTACGACATGATTTAGTTTTGTCCAAATTAAAAGCATTTGCAAACAACATGTTAATTATTGTTTATTTTCTTGTCTAACAATAATAATAATAATAACAATAATAATAATAAGGATGCTGATGATGATGATGATGATAAAAACCACATAAACACAGACCTTGGAAAAAAGTAGTCGAGCTTCAGGTCCGAACCATCGACCGCCCGGTTTGCCGTGCACGTTACTGAGTGACCGACCAGGCTCTGCACGACATGATTTAGTTTTGTCCAAATTAAAAGCATATGCGAACGACATGTTAATTATTGTTTATCTTCTTGTCTAATAATAATAATAATAATAACAATAATAATGATGATGATGATGATGATAAAAACCACATACACACAGACCTTGGAAAAAAGTCGACCTTCAGGTCCGAACCATCGACCGCCCGGTTTGCCGTGCACGTTACTTAGTGACCGACCAGGCTCTGCACGACATGATTTAGTTTTGTCCAAATTAAAAGCATATGCAAACGACATGTTAATTATTGTTTATCTTCTTGTCTAATAATAATAATAATAATGACAATAATGATGATGATGATGATGATGATGATGATAAAAACCACATACACACAGACCTTGGAAAAAAGAAGTCGACCTTCAGGTACGAACCATCGACCGCCCGGTTTGCCGTGCACGTTACTGAGTGACCGACCAGGCTCTGCACGACATGATTTAGTTTTGTCCAAATTAAAAGCATATGCGAACGACATGTTAATTATTGTTTATCTTCTTGTCTAATAATAATAATGACAATAATGATGATGATGATGATGATGATGATAAAAACCACATACACACAGACCTTGGAAAAAAGAAGTCGACCTTCAGGTACGAACCATCGACCGCCCGGTTTGCCGTGCACGTTACTGAGTGACCGACCAGGCTCTGCACGACATGATTTAGTTTTGTCCAAATTAAAAGCATTTGCAAACGACATGTTAATTATTGTTTATCTTCTTGTCTAATAATAATAATAATAATGATGATGATGATGATAATAAAAACCACATACACACAGTGTAACATCATAACTAACTTTTACAGCAGAGAAATTACTCGAATTCAGTAGTTTGAAATACTCACGCTGACTTAGATCCCAAAAGTTTGTACCGGATTTTCCATTATATCTGTCCTTATTCTTTGTGTTATCCCGTTATCAGGCGACAAAATTTTAGCCTTGTCCATATTGAAAGCATTTGCAGCCGGAAATTTCAATGTGGCTGAAATGGTGGAATTTTTCTTTGATAGGGTAGAAAACATTGTGGGAAAAGGAGAAAATGCTGGTTACCAGCATTTTCGCCATTTCCCACAATGTTTTCAAAAGGCTTCTTTCCCAGGGTCGTTAGAAGGCGGCATTGAGTGGTAAAGGGTTAACCCATATCCTGCTAAATTAAAGACATGAAATATTCAAGCCGATAGTAAAAACCCATTTTTTCCTATTTCAAAGGTATTTTTAGAGAAAAGATATCTCCTTATCGGACAGTGTAGATCCAAGATCAGACTGCACGTTCTGTGCAGTCTGATCTTGATCTACACTGTCCGCATAAGGTCAGTGAGTCGCGCTCAGCAGCCTAAGGGTTAACAAAATGGTTGAATATAATGCAATAACTTGCTTTGTATAATCCATTACGAAGATGCATTAAGCCTCCTTTTTGAAGAGAACCGGTCATTTTCATTGAGCAGGGACTGTGTTTATGTCACAAAATTCTTTATTTATAGCACAAGAAAAACAAAGATGAAGTTCGCTGTGGTTCTCCTTGTTCTGTTACCTTTGGCGCTGGGTGCCAGCATTGACGAGAAGCGGTTCATTGAACAACTTCTTGGAGGATATGACAGTATGCCACAGTCTCTTCTTCTTCTTGTTATTATTGTTCTTGTTGTCGTTGTTGTTGTTTTTGTTGTTGTTCTTCTTCTTCTTCGTCGTCTTATTCTTGTTGTTTGTTGTTGTTGTTGTTCTTCTTCTTCTTTGTCTACTTCTTCTTCGTCTTATTCTTGTTCTTGTTGTCGTTGTTGTTGTTGTTCTTCTTCTTCTTCGTCTGCTTCTTCTTCGATTTATTCTTGTTGTCGTTGTTGTTGTTGTTGTTGTTCTTCTTCGTCTACTTCTTCTTCGTCTTATTCTTGTTCTTGTTGTCGTTGTTGTTGTTGTTCTTCTTCTTCTTCTTCTTCGTCTGCTTCTTCTTCGTCTTATTCTTGTTCTTGTTGTCGTTGTTGTTGTTGTTGTTCTTCTTCTTCGTCTGCTTCTTCTTCGTCTTATTCTTGTTCTTGTTGTCGTTGTTGTTGTTGTTCTTCTTCTTCTTCTTCGTCGTCTTATTCTTGTTGTTTGTTGTTGTTGTTGTTCTTCTTCTTGTCGTCGCCGTTGTTGTTGTTGTTCTTCTTCTTCTTCTTTTTCGTCTTATTCTTGTTCTTGTTGTCGTCGTCGTTGTTGTTGTTCTTCTTCTCCTTCTTGTTCTCGTCGTTCTTGTCGTTGTTGTTGTCTTCATTGTTGTTGTTGTCTTCATTGTTGTTGTTGTTCTTCTTCTTCTTCTTCTTGTCGTCCTTGTCGTTGTTGTTGTTCTTCTTCTTCTTGTTATTATTATTCTTGTTGTTGTTGTTCTTCTTCTTCTTGTCGTCGATGTTGTTGTTGTTCTTCTTCTTTTTCTTGTTCTTGTCGTCCTTGTCGTTGTTGTTCTTGTTCTTCTTCTTGTTATTATTATTGTTGTTGTTGTTCTTCTTCTAGGTGTCAAATCACTCAAATAGGCTCCTGTATAATTCAATGTAAATTCCGCTAATTCCACACATTGTCACATGTTCCACGACATTCGTTCGCGAATACCATGCTCCAAATATTTCAGAAACTTCACTAATCCCTTGAATTTCCAACAAATACATCCATCATGACCGATTGGATTTTTCACAAAATTAGGTCAAACGCGTGTACCATGTCTTTTTCCTAACCACCACAAGGCCCGTAACCACATCTACTTCACAAGTTCCAGCATCCACACACAAGAAATAGTCCTGAAAAGAAAGATGGATTTCAGCTCATTCAGCACAAAATACCCTATTTCAAAACATCAGGTGAAAATAATGTGAGAAAAGCAATCCTGCAATGAAGCATGCACTATCAAAAAAAAGGGTTCTTTTTTTTTTTTAAGAACTACTTTAGCACCATACGACCCGGAAGTACTTCTCTAGGTGATTTGACACCTTCTTGTCGTCGGTGTCGTTGTTGTTGTTCTTCTTCTTCTCCTTCTTGTTCTTGTCGTTGTTGTTCTTCTTCTTCTTCTTTTTCTTCTTCTTGTCGTCGTTGTTGTTGTTGTTGTTCGTCTTCTTCGTCAGCCAGACATATTCCTCTGATTTTAAATTCCAAGACCAGCCACCAAATTCCACATCGTGTCTTAACATTTTATCACATCATCCAGAGTTTTAACGACCCTGATGGAAGAAAGCTTTTGAAAACATTGTGGGAAAAGGAGAAAATGCTGGTAACCAGCATTTTCTCCTTTTCCTCCAAAGTTTTCTACCCTATTAAAGATAGAAATCATCATTTGAATTACATTTAATTTGTCGTCTGCAAATGCTTTCAATTTGGACAAGTCTATAATTTTGTCCTTTGGATAAAGAGTTACCCAATCAAATTGTTAGTCCTAAGATTTAGAATTAGAAATAAGTTTAGAGTTGTAAGTAAATACTGCCCCTGGGCCCCCATTTACAACCCATTCAAAAAATTAATCTTAAGTCTTATTCTAAATTTAGAAAGTAACATAGTTTTAACTGGCTTAACCGTTTGGTTTAGCCAATCAGGAATTGTGTTACTTTGTATAATCTAGAAAAATCTTGCGAATGAAAATCGAAAAGCAAGTTAGATAAATACTTACCAAATGCTTCTTTTAGCAGAATATCCAATTTCATCTTTTTAACTCTCTACCACAGAATCTCGACTTTTAACGACCGTGATTGAGGTGAACTTTTGAAAACATTTTGGGAAAAGGAGAAAATGCTGGTAACCAGCATTTCCTCCTTTTCCCACAATGTTTTCTACCCTATTAACGACAATCTCCATATTTAATTTGGCGTCTGCATATGCTCTAGATTTGGACAAGTCTAAAATTTTGTCGTGTGTTGGAGGGTTAGGTAGGTAGGTAGGTAGGTAGGCAGGTAGGTAGATAGGTAGAGAGAGAGAGAGAGAGAGAGATGAACACACAGACAACAAAAACCTAAAATGATTTTAGGTGTCTTTTTTCCCTTATCCTGCTAAATACAAGAAAAGAAACTTTCCAACCGATAGTATCAACCCAATTTTTGCAATTTCATAGGTATTTTTTGGAGGAAAGATTTCTCCTTATCGGACAGCGTAGAACCAAAATCAGACTGCACGTGCTCTGCAGTCTGATCTTGATCTACGCAGTCCGCAAAAGGTCAATGAGTTGTCTGCTTGTTACTAGGAACGGTGTTTAAGCAATGGTTGTCATTATTTCCCCCTTCTCCCATTTCAAAAGGCTTCTTCCCTGGGGTAAAAACTCGGTCCAATCGTGAGCTAAAGTGTAAAAAATCTTCGCCTAACATACTATGTAGTGGACTTTTAAAATCTTATTTTTTTCCCAAGTCCTTGACCTTGCCAAGCAAGTGTTGTCACAATTCGGTACCGATGAGACAGAGCAGCAATGTGAAACAACATTTTGTCCGCAGATTTTAGATCCACTTGATGGCCACAATTCCTTGATCACAAAACTGGTTTGTGCACCAGTGTGCCAGGAGTAAGTAACACTGCTTTTCTTCTCTACATCTTTTTCTATCTGGGTCATGTATATAGCCACAGGCCTTTGAGGCACCATTGGCCTTTCACAAAATACCGAAATTTTCATTACTCGATAACCGGACACTGTTACTAAAAATAGCAACTTTGCGCATCGTCTCTGTATTATTCTATATACAACATAGATGCGCCCGTGGGCTACTTGACTTACGATCAGATGATCGAGCAATTGAAAATGAGCCATGCTCTGCGAAAAAGGGGGCTTAATGCATCTGCGAAAAGTATCCATCCAGGTCAGTCTGCACAGTCCGTGCAGGCTGACCTGGGCCGACACTTTTAGCTATAGGTCAATTTTCTGTATATCCAAGGACCATTTTACCTCATGATAAAGTCAGTGGTTAAAAAGATTTACAATTATGGATCCATAAGTAACTGATGTTTTACTTGGTATGATGCATCACGGAGAAGCATTAAGTCTCCTTTTGCCAGAGCGTGGCGCAAATATTAGTGTTCTTTGATAGAAGACCAATGGAACCTGAGTGGCCTATGATATTAGAGAGATACAGGAGAGTAATAATTACCCTGTACCGCTAGCCTTATGCTGATGAGTTCAGATTAAGTTTGTTTACGATTTACATAGCAATGAGAGCCATTCTTCAGTTATTTCCCCTTGATTCCTCTTTAGCACTACATTGGTCCTCATAAGGGAATTACTCGGATTTTATCCTTGATTTTCTTGCACTACGCAAATATATTCTTGAGGTAATATCTCGGGAAAATCGGGCTAGTTTTACAAATCGAGATATATGCATTTCTCTGATGATTGAGAACATGATCTGCTTCAAAATTACATGGGGACCTTACATAATGTCATAAATAAAATTATTTTTATCGCAACATCCCCAAGGGAATCAAGGATAAAAACAAAGGAATACAGGTAAAAGGACCAATCTTTTATTTGGTTACTTTTAGTCTTATCTGGCAAGGGAGATAATTCGATTTACAAGAATGGCCCTCTTGAATTCCTTTTCTGTATCGATAACATAGAAGGTCAGACATGTATGAAATCAAATACTATTTGTTTTATCCAAGGAATTTGTAAAATTTCTATTGTCTTTCTACCAAACTACTGCAGAATGTATACTATGACAGGAGTCACTGCAAGTTAGGTTACGATTGTCCTAAATGACAACCTAAAACGGTTGAGCGAATTACTGACGTATCATTCGTCTATGTAAAACAAGAAATATCGTTAAAAAAGGTAGACGGCGTAAATTTGCCAGCAAATAGGCAGGGGCCCTTAAAGTAAACTTGTCTTCATTTTTGACCAATCACAAATTTCTATTTATTCATTTGTTATCAGTGCCAAAAAGTAGGCCAAAATCCAGCACATTCAGCTACGCCGCAAAAAAAAAAACCTCTCAACGAAAGCAAACATTGCGGGGTCGAATAACAGTTAGTTGAGTATGGATGGATTGATTCCAATATAAGACTGCTGAGCGCTTCTCAAGGACCTTTTGCGTACAGTGTAGATCAAGATCAGACTGCACAGAACGTGCAGTCTGATCTTGGATCTACACTGTCCGATAAGGAGATATTTTCCTCAAAAAATAACTTTTAAATAACAAAATCGTAGATTGTTCAATCGACTTAAAAAATTCCTTTCACTTATTTGGAAGGTTAGTGGGTAAAGGGTGTTCGGAACATTACAGTGGCAGCGAAGAGCAAATGCTATATAACATAGACATGTACGGTCAATGCGCCTGGTCGGAGCTTCCAATGCCGACGAAGGGATTGAGGCGTCTGTCCTTTCTATAGAAATTCTTCGGCCTTCAGTCTTTCCCCGCAGTTTATATACCTCCACAAGCACCGCAATGCATGTCTAAAGCCTATACTATTTGCATTAATTCAAGGGAGGTAATTGAACTAGCCATGACAAAAGCACACAGAATTTTCTGCAATTTTACAAAGAGATCTCCTTTTTTACATCATAAGACCCGCTTTTCTCGCTAGCTTAAGTTTCACAAAGTCACAGTACCCTTAAAAAATGGACTTTGGCCTTTGGCGTTTTCTGTTTCCTATCTATCTACTACAAAATACTAAACATTATTCGAGATGGTCCAGTCAACGTTCGGAATGGGAAGCAGGGTGTTCGTATTATTATGCCTTCAAAACCATAATTTAGAGTGGGGATTCAAACTGTAAACCACTGTTATAGAAAGAATTTTGATGCGGTTCTCTGCCAAAAGGGGGTTTAATGCATCTCCATGATGCATCATTCCAAGGAAATCATCATATCATTATCGATCCACAGAATCCAGTTTGTCTAACAACCGACTGAATCATGGGATAGACTGGTCCTTTGACATGCAGAAAATTGACCAATAGTAAATCGTTTCGACCAAGATCAACCAGCGTGGACGGTGCAGGCTGACCTGAATCGATACTTTTTGCAGACTCCCCCCCGCTCTCCCCACTTTTCACAGTGGATGGTTCAACGGTTGGTGTGGATCTAGATCATATTGCACAAAACTGGGTCTAGTCTGATTCCGAATCTAAACCATCGGTTATATTGTTACATTCTAACCAAAGCAAACTTACAAGTCAAAGATCTGTTTATGTTATTGGTTTTGTGTGGGAATTTGTTTTCCATTATCTATGTTGCTTTTATGATTACAGTTCATGACGGATGAGAGTCGAGATCAGGCTGCAGAAAGGGTGTAGTCTGGTCTTGATTCTACATCATCTTCATAAAGCAGCCACATGACTGGACCTATACTATCCGAAAAGAAAACGAATCTCTGGGGGAAAAAAATGCTATTTAATTTTCCGATTCTGGACAGAAAATTTTAATTTTTTTGTAGGGGGAGGGTGTTCTATAAGAACAAAAATATTTTTCAAAACATCATCTATGTAAGAATTAGTTTCTCGTTGTTAATCTTTCACGACTGCATTTTTTTCATTTTGTTTGCTCGGAGTATTTGTATTCACTTATAGCAATAAAATTTTGTTCTGTTCATTTGATTCAGAATTATCTAATGTTTCTTACAGGGCACAGATCTTGGCAAGCCACTTTCTGACAACACCTGGACTTTCAAAGAAAAAGAAATAACTTCTGAGGAAAGTTGATATTTTCGACATGCCCACGGATATCTAAATTTCGTATTAAAGATGTTATCATTCCACTCTGTTTTCTTTTTTTCTCTTTCAGCTCGGCTGTTTTCGAAGAAAACGTCGGGGAATTGTCACTGCCCTGTCGTCGTCTGCGGCCACTCGTCACAACTCGGCCGATTCTGTACCTACATCTAACCTCGTCCGTATAAAGGAGGTTTCCATTTTGAACTACCAATCACATGATCTTGAACATGGCGGCGCCCATTTAATTCTCTTAGCAACGGTATGAACAACCACGGTAAAGTGATTCACATCTACCGATCTGTCGATGAAAACAGGTTAAGGGTTAAACTTAAATTGGTAGCACGCATAGCCCCGGCAGCTCGGACGGTAGCGTACAGGACTTGAGAACAGGAGGTCGCTCGCTTGATCTTCGACTCGGCAAATTTCTTTCCGACGATTGATGACAGTAATTGCGACAGGATTCATTTCTCTTTCACGTTTCGACGATGATTATGTGGAAAGGCAGCCGGTGGCTTGGAAAGAATATTGTGCGGAGTACTGGTAAAAGAAACTCCAGGAAAGCATGGATATGTGCACTGGCCACCGCTACATAACTGAAATAATGTTGAAAACAGGGTTAAACACATACAAACAATCAATCAATCAAATCTCTGTCAGTACTTTCAGTACTTTAAATTTTTGTTGTGTATTATTTTATCCGCGTGCGACGCATGTATTTTAGCCTGAAAATTTTCAGGTATACACGAGGGCTGTTCGATAAATTCGTGGAATTTTGTTGTTAAAACCACGTTTCTTGATATTTCAAGCTAAAAATTTGCCAATTATAGCATGAACATATTATAAACTTGATACATGACAGAAATTTTGCAGCTTTGAAATATTTCAAACGCAAAATATTCGTAACCACAGAAACCCATGTAAAGGGCATTGCCAGGTTTAAATTTTCTCCGCGAATCGAAACATGTAATTGTGTGTAAAACGTACATTCAGAAATGTGTAAAAACGCCGTCAATTTTGGAAAAGATCAAATAGCACCATAAAGGCATTTCTGTAAAACTTCATAGGTGTGATACCTAGGTTACTGTAATAACACAGTTTTAGTCTTGTCAGTGCAAGGTAATTTTTGGCACAGTGACGTCTTCATTGGATTTTGAATTTCATGCATTAATAAAATTTTGTGTTGGACTCGGCAAAACAGATCATAGAATTGGGTTAGGAGTGGACATTTTCAAGTTCCTGTGGTATTTTATTTCTCTAAAAGTGGTATGGAATGATTCGGACATCTCTTAAAGATGATCCTCGTGAAAGACGGCCGATTAGCGTAACGGCGTCAATTTTGGGAACTGCGCATGACAAGGTGAATAATGACGAGCAGGTTACAGCGTGTGTCATATCGGAAGACTTAGGTGTGTCTTGTTCCACAGTACAAGTATTTCCTTACGCAGGTCCTAGAAATGTATAAATTGAGCAAACGCTGTTTTTTTTTTTTTGGGGGGGGGGGGAGGGGGGTATTATATAGAAAAAAGTACACCGATCTCTTCACTTGACTTGTGATGACGTTGACCTTACTTTTCTAATCCGGCGCCCGGCAATGTACGTTTATATTGTGTTTTGTAATTCTCTGTTGAAAATGTATTTTTCTATGAATCTGTATGAAATTTGGAGGATGTGTCGGGTGTAGATTGTTTGATATGTATGTAAAAATGACATTAATCGGTCTCCTAGTTTTATTTTTTACAGTAAAATTCCGCGAATTTATCGAACAGCCCTCGTAATACATGAACTTATGTAGCCTCGTGCCAAAAGTGGCGCGAAAGTCAATGAGCGGAACCGCCATATATTCGGGTTCAAACATTCTCTTCCTAGCTAGCTGTTGCCTTGAACGCATCTCAGATCACCAGCACAGACCAAAAAAGCCACGTTATTATTGTACACCCAGAAAGTACACAAAAGCACATTTCAGGTATTTTTACTTTCAGCCCAATTTTAACACACCAAGGCTGCTTTGTTAAATCACTGTACTAAATCACTTTATCATAACATTTCGAATTGTTTGTGTGTTTTGCTGGAATATTTACGAGCCATGCTCTGTGAAAAGGGGAGCTTAATGCATCTGCGAAAAGTATCGACCCAGGTCAGCCTGCGCAGTCCGCGCAGGCTGACCTGGGCCGAAACTTTTCGCTATTGGTTAATTTTCTGTGTGTCAAAGGACCAGTGTACCTCATGATTCAGTCGGTTATTAGAGAAAGTGGCAATTTTGGATCCATACAAAATGGGCTTTATGGACCCATGACCATGTGATGACTTACTTGGTATCATGCATCACGGGAGTGCATTAAGCCCCCTTTTTCCCGAGCATGGTTCATACATAATAGCGAACAGTTTAGATCCAAGATCAGGGTGCGTATTCACCAACCATTCGTAATTGCCTTCTTAAGTCTTTTTTTCTATATTTCGAAAGTAACGCAACTACTGAATGGCACAACCAGTTTGTTCAGCCATTCAGAATTCGTGTTACTTTCAGACGTAGAAAAAGTTGGAAATATGACTAAGAATAAGAATTAAAGAATGGTTAGTGAATACGGATCAGACTTCACATCCTGTGCAGTTAGTCTGGATTACTTGCCCCTATCACTACCAAGGTGGGTAATCTACAAAACGGAGCTGCTGCCTCCGCACTTAAAATGTGTTGGTCTTCCGGGACACCTGTTGCTCCGAAGTTGTAGCTCAGCGGACGATATACATTTAAGATCAGACTGCACATGCAAGATCAGATTGTACATTCTGCACAGTCTGATCTTGATATACACCGTCAAAAAAGGAGAATTTACTTGGCAACGAAAGAGTTACATTTGTATAAATTTGACATAGACTGGATTGCGGGGAGGGGAGTGTATACAAGGGAAATAATTACTACAATCTTCCCCAAAGCTAATAGAGTTACCTCCCTTAGACAAATAATTTCCCGCATTCGTGGGGTTCCGCCATATTAAAGCGCTGAAGCCGAAAAAGCCTTATATATATATATATATATATAACAAGAATAACATCACATGGGAGAATATAAGAATAAGATTTATTGCCGACCGGTTTCTTCCATTAAGGAATCATCAGGGCAATCTAACAATAAACGACGTAGCAACGTTGCGTTGCTACACACAAACACAAAATCAATGACGTCATTTACTTAATGTTCAATTTAGGCATAAATTTTTTAATGAATGATTGTTCTTTGAGTAACCTAGCTGAAACATTTTCGTTGCGCATTTTAAAGAAAGGAAAGATCGAAAACTTTGGAGAGGTTTTAGAACATTTATCTAGATGAGCACTTAAAGGCATTTGTCTTGTTAATGGGTCTCTCACTTGTTGAATATGTACGGTTTTCCTATTTCTTAATTTGTCACCAGTCTGTCCGATGTAAAATTCCCTACACCCGTTACAAATTAAAACATAAATTACATTTTTAACAGTGCAGTCCATATTTTCCTTCACATAGAAAGTTTTATCATTTAATTTGATATTATTACCTTCAATAATATAATCACACAGTCCACATCGTGGTTCTCCGCACTTCTTTACGCATGCGGCGGTGTCTTCATTGAACTCAGACCGCGTAATAAGGCGTTTAAGATTTGGGAGCTGTCTTTTACATTTTATTATTCTGGTGTCTAATTATACTATTCATTTTTTCATCCTTTGTTAGAAGAGTCAGGTTAGATTTTAGCAATCCAAATACTTCTCTGTTTTTAGGATTGTGAGTGGATACGAATGGTATAATAGGTTTTTCATTCTTTTCTTTAATTGTTAAGAGACTGCTCCTCTGAATTTGTTATGCTTTTTTAAATCCGGTTTTTATCACCTGAATTGGATATTTTCTGTCAATTAATGATGAAGCTAATTCTTTTAAACGGAAATTACGAACACTTATATCAGAAACAATCGTGCATATTCTTCGAGCCAAGGAAAATGGGATGTTAATTTTAGTGTGTTTTGGATGACATGATTTGAAATTTAAATACTGTTTAGCGTCGGTAGACTTAAAATATATGTCGGTGGATATAGATGTGTTTATTTTGATGACCAAAACATCAAGAAAGGGTAACTGATAATCACTGGTTTGCATTTTAAACTTTATATCTTTATGGAGAGAATTTAGGGTCCTACAAAAATAAACTAGATCTTCCATTGACCTTTGCCAGAATATAAAACAGTCGTCTAAAAATCTTTTCCATTGATCCCGTACGAATTTGGCAAATATGTTACCCTTTTCATGTTCTATTGTTCTGTAGAGATTTTCCTCTAGAAACCCTAGGACAAGAGTAGCATATGTAGGGGCCACTTTAGTTCCCATTGCTGTACCTTTGGTTTGATTATAAAAAGATTTATTAAAAGAAAAATTGTTGTTTTCAAGAATAATTTGAAGACCCCCTAAAATAAACGTTTTGCTAAAACGTTCTGACAACAATTCTGGATGCTTATCCAGCCAAAGAATATGCACGATTGTTTCTGATATAAGTGTTCGTAATTTCCGTTTAAAAGAATTAGCTTCATCATTAATTGACAGAAAATATCCAATTCAGGTGATAAAAACCGGATTTAAAAAAGCATTACAAATTCAGAGGAGCAGTCTCTTAACAATTAAAGAAAAGAATGAAAAACCTATTATACCATTCGTATCCACTCACAATCCTAAAAACAGAGAAGTATTTGGATTGCTAAAATCTAACCTGACTCTTCTAACAAAGGATGAAAAAATGAATAGTATAATTACAGACACCAGAATAATAAAATGTAAAAGACAGCTCCCAAATCTTAAACGCCTTATTACGCGGTCTGAGTTCAATGAAGACACCGCCGCATGCGTAAAGAAGTGCGGAGAACCACGATGTGGACTGTGTGATTATATTATTGAAGGTAATAATATCAAATTAAATGATAAAACTTTCTATGTGAAGGAAAATATGGACTGCACTGTTAAAAATGTAATTTATGTTTTAATTTGTAACGGGTGTAGGGAATTTTACATCGGACAGACTGGTGACAAATTAAGAAATAGGAAAACCGTACATATTCAACAAGTGAGAGACCCATTAACAAGACAAATGCCTTTAAGTGCTCATCTAGATAAATGTTCTAAAACCTCTCCAAAGTTTTCGATCTTTCCTTTCTTTAAAATGCGCAACGAAAATGTTTCAGCTAGGTTACTCAAAGAACAATCATTCATTAAAAAATTTATGCCTAAATTGAACATTAAGTAAATGACGTCATTGATTTTGTGTTTGTGTGTAGCAACGCAACGTTGCTACGTCGTTTATTGTTAGATTGCCCAGATGATTCCTTAATGGAAGAAACCGGTCGGCAATAAATCTTATTCTTATATTCTCCCATGTGATGTTATTCTTGTTTTTTATGTATTATCCTTGAACCGGTACCAGTTGAACTTTTCATATATATATATATATATATGAGCCATGCTCTGTGAAAAGGGGGTTTAATGCATCTGCAAAAAGTATCGATTGTGTTGAAACCTTTTGCTTTCGGTAAATTTTCTGCATGTCTAAGGACCATTCGACAGCAGGGATCAGTGGGTTGTTAGACAAAATGGATTTTATGGATCCATACTTATATGATAATTTGCTTGGTATAATAGATATTCGCCTTGCTCTGTGAAAAGGGGGCTTAATGCATCTCCGTAAAGCATTATACCCAGCAAGATATCACGTCATTATGCATCCAGAACAGCCACCTTTTTTGACAACCGACTTAATCAAACGGTCGACTGGTCCTTGGACATACAGAAAATTAACCAGTAGCGAAAAGTTTCGGCCAAGGTCAGCCTGCGCGGACTGCGCAGGCTGACCTGGGTCGATACTTTTCGCAGATGCATTAAGCCCCCTTTTCACAGAGCATAGCTCAAATATTTTAAACCCACTTTTGCCACAGTACGGCCAACATTTTTGTTTAAAATCTGTGAGCTCGTTTACCACAAGACATTTGAACTCGATCTGATGCGCTTAAACTTAGTGAGATTTTCATCTCAAAGGCTTGAATAAACACGCCGACGATATGCGTTCAAGATCAGACTGCATATTCAAGATCATACTGCAGATTCTGCACAATCTGATCTTGATTCACACCGGCCGGAAAGTAGAATGTCAGTGGCGACAAAACAAAATTGATGTGGACCGCTAAAGTGGAACCAAGGGGAATAACTACATATACAGCCATCGATCGCCAATTATAATAAAAGTTAACTCCCTTAGACCATAAAATGCCCTTCAACTTTTCTGCGCCCTGAAACCTCCACCCCTTTCAAAGCGTCGGAGCCGGTTTGATTTGATTTTTTGCGGACAGTGTAGATCCAATAGATACTACAGAATATGTGTCCGATCTTGGATTTACATTTGCGGCTACTTTGATAGTTATATTGGCCAAAATATCTTTGAAGTAGCAATTCATGTATCTTGGCTCTTTTTCGGTGTAGCTAAATGTGTTGGCTTTTGACTTACTTCTTGGTACTGATACATTTCTTTAACTCTTTACCAAACGACAAAATTTTATACTCTCCAAATTGAAAGCATTTGAAGACGAAAAAATAAACATGACTCAAAAATATTATAGTGATAGATTTTTGAGGAAAAGGGGTCGGATATTGATGTTATTGCATTTTCAATTTTGTCCTTTGTCTAAGGATTCTAAAAATAGACACCTAACTACACGTTCAACTACTGGTGGTCAGCACAGAACAGTTAGCACGTGAGTAATCCCGTGAGTTATCCCGTGTCTCGTGATTTTTATAAGTTTGTGAGGCTTCATATAACTATATAGAACCAAATTGGCGACCAGGGGTCAAGGTCTTAAAGCTAATAAAAGTAAACAAAAGAAAACGGGAGAAATGAGTCAGTCGGATCTTGAGAGTAGCCAACTGGAATCTGAAAAAACTGGATCAAAGATGGATGACATATCAGATGATATAAAGGAAATAAAATGTGAAATGAAGGAGATGCTGAAGAAAACAGATATAGAAGAGTTAATCAAAAACACAATAACAGAGACCATAAAATCTTTAGAAGATAGACTGAAGGATCAGTTGAAAAAAGAAATCGAAGACAAATGTGAAAAACTTGAAAACGTTATACAATCCCTTGAACACGAAAATGAAAAACTGAAGGAAAAGTTAGAGATGAGTACGAAGAAAATAGAAGAAAGAACAAAAGAAATAGAGGTAAAAATAGTAGAGCAAGAACAGAGAAATAAGGACGCAATTAAGATGGGTAATCATAATGAACAATATTCCCGTAAAAACAATATAAAGATCGTGGATATAGAAGAAGAACCTGCGGAAAGTGAAGAAAAACTAACACAAAAGGTTTGCTCCATTCTAAGTAAACAAGGCGTTGTTCTCAGTAAGCAAGAAATTCTCGCCATCCACAGACTTCCCAGTAGAACTCAAGCCAGAAAACCAGTCATAGTTAAAACTATTAACAACAGTGTAAAAACGAGAGTAATGAGAAGAAGGAAGGAGATGAAGGCCGCTGGTTATAGAATTGCAGACGACGTAACGAGATTGAATACAGGGCTGATAAGCAGACTAAATGGTCATGAAAAGATTGAAAGTGCTTGGTTTTTTAATGGTTCTGTATTTGGGCGCACGAAGAATGGAAGGAGATTGAAATTTGAGCTTTTTGATGATATTAATCACGTGATTTCAAAAAACGATTAACTTTTTACCACGTGAGGCCGAATTTCAGCAATCCTGAAGGAAAATGTTTGGGATCGTTTTGGAGGGAGGAAGGGATGCTGGCACAGTACTTTTTTTCCGTTCTTCACACTGTTTTTTTTAAACTACCATATCAGAGACAGAAACCATCGTTTTGGATCAGTTCATTTGTTGTCAGTATTGGTTTTGAATTCGGTCTTGACCTAAATGTTGTTGTCTAGTAAGGATTTTACTCGGTCAGACAATTTCGACTTTTAATGACCCTGGGAAAGAAGCTTTTTGAGAGCATTTTGAGAAGGGAAAAAATGCTGATGGTCAGCTTTTTCTGCTTTTCCCATAATATTTTTCTGGTCTATAACGGAAAAATTGTACCATTTTTGCCATCTTAAATTCGTCATCTACAACTGCTTTGAATTTAGACAATTCTAAAATTTTGTTGTTTTGGTTAAGAACTAATATAACATTCCGATACTGAATAACTGTGAGACAGTCTTGAGTTATTGAATATGGATCGACTTGTACATGTATTAATAATTCTGTATTGTACAGGATATATCTGAGTAAGGGATAAGGGTTATCATTGTACAAAGAGTTAAAGCTGTTGAGTTTAGACTTTGTGCTTGAATTGTAGGCGATGTAACATATTCCGTGAAAATGACAAAAAATCACGTAAGATTACCATTCTTTTGATGTGCTTTTGAGATTCTTTTTTAACGCTTATTGTGACTTTCATCCTGCCCAACACGATGTTGATATGCTTCGAAGATAATGTGATTGATCAACATGTGCTGTAGTCTGTGTTGGTTTGATGTACAATTGAAGTACAATTAGGTTCCATTAACTCTTTACAACACAATCATGACTTTTAACACCCCTGTATAAGAAGCTTATTGAGGGAATTGTGGGAAAGGGAGAAAATGCTTATAACCAGCATATTTCTCCTTTTCCCACAATGTTTTCTTCTCTATCTAAAATAGAAATCATTTACACGACTTTTAACACCCCTGTATAAGAAGCCTTTTGAGGGCATTGTGGGAAGGGGAGAAAATGCTGATAACCAGAGTAATTCTCCTTTTCCAACAAATGTTTTCTTCTCTATCTAAAACAAAAATCATTTTTACAGTTATATTTAATTTGTCGTCTGCAAGTCCTTTCAATTTTGTCAGAAAATCACGTAAGATTAGCATTCTTTTGATGTGAATTTGAGATTCTTCTTGAACGCTTATTGTGACTTTTATCCTGCCCAATACAATGTTGATATGCTTCGCAGACAATGTGATTGATCAACATGTGCTGTGGTCCAACCAATCGCAATCTCTGTGTTGGTTTGATGTACAATTGAAGTACAATTAGGTTCCATTAACTCTTTACGACACAATCACGATTTTTAACACCCCTGTATAAGAAGTTCTTTGAGGGCATTGTGGGAAAAGAAGAAAATGCTGGTAACCAGCGTTTTTCTCCTTTTCCCACAATGTTCTTCTTCTTTATCAAAAACAAAAATCACTTGTACAGTTACATTTAATCTGTCGTCTGCAACTCCTTTCAAATTTGACCAGTCTAAAATTTTAGTCGTTTGGTAAAGAATTAACTGTGTGTTATATCCATTTCTTCTCTATCTAAAACAAAAATCATTTGTACAGTTATATTTAATTTGTCGTCTGCAAGTCCTCCCAATTTAGTCAGAAAATCACGTAAGATTACCATTCTTTTGATGTGCATTTGAGATTCTTTTTTAACGCTTATTGTGACTTTTATCCTGCCCAACACGATGTTGATATGCTTCGAAGACAATGTGATTGATCAACATGTGCTGTGGTCCAACCAATCGCAATCTCTGTGTTGGTTTGATGTACAATTGAAGTACAATTAGGTTCCATTAACTCTTTACGACACAATCACGATTTTTAACACCCCTGTATAAGAAGCCTATTGAGGACATTGTGGGAAAAGGAGAAAATGCTTATAACCAGCATATTTCTCCTTTTCCCACAATGTTTTCTTCTCTATCTAAAACAAAAATCATTTACACGACTTTTAACACCCATGTATAAGAAGCCTTTTGAGGGCATTGTGGGAAAGGGAGAAAATGCTGATAACCAGCGTATTTCTCCTTTTCCAACAAATGCTTTCTTCTCTATCTAAAACAAAAATCATTTGTACAGCTATATTTAATTTGTCGTCTGCAAGTCTTTTCAATTTTGTCAGAAAATCACGTAAGATTAGCATTCTTTTGATGTGCATTTGAGATTCTTTTTTAACGCTTATTGTGACTTTTATCCTGCCCAACACGATGTTGATATGCTTCGAAGACAATGTGATAGATCAGCATGTGCTGTGGTCCAACCAATCGAAATCTCTGTGTTGGTTTGATGTACAATTGAAGTACAATTAGGTTCCATTAACTCTTTACGACATAATCACGACTTTTAACCCTTTCCCAAACGACAAACTTTGGTACTGCACCAAGTTGGGGGCATTTGCGGACGACGGTTCAACTCTTGCTGGGGGGATGATTTCTGTCTATGATGGGGTGGAGGGCATTGTGGGAAAAGGAGAGAATGCTGGTTACCAGCATTTTCTCCTTGTCCCATAGTGTTTTTAAAAGGCTAATATTCCAGACCCGTAAAAACCAAGGATTGTTTGGAAAGGGGTTAACACCCCTGTAAAAGAAGGCTATTGAGGGCATTGTGGGAAAGGGAGAAAATGCTGATAACCAGCGTATTTCTCCTTTTCCCACAATGTTTTTCTTCTTTATCTAAAACAGAAATCATTTGTACAGTTGCATTTGATCTGTCGTCTGCAGGTCATTTCGATTTTTACCAGTCTAAAGTTTTGTTGTTTGGTAAAGAATTAACTGTGTGTTATACTCAATACTATTCTACACATATCCTTTTTACATGCTTTTGCGGACAGTGTGAGCTATGGATCAGACTGCATGTACGTGTGGGCCGACTTTTGTTCATGTTCTTGCTTTCATTTTCTTCAGTTTATGTTTTTATATGCAAATAAGTCCCATTCACGGTCAATTACACCCATGTTTTTTTAGCGTACAGATTCATTTAAAAATATCTGGGAGACGGGATATGCCGTGTTCGGCCCAGTTTGTCTATGGGGTCTGATCCTGTTTGACATTCTCCCTTTTTAGGTCTACTTGAAATTCACCCAATTTTTGGGTTTTTTTTTTTTGAAATTATACTTTGACATAAAGATTGACTTAAACTTTAAGACTTTTCATCGGACAGTGTGGCCCATGATCGGCCTGTATGTAAGTGCAGTCTGATCTTGGCTCAATGTGTCCGATTATAATTTACGTGCATTTGAGTTCCATTTACCGTTACTGTACCATTCACTCTGCTACGAAGAGTTTATTTATAGACAATGTGAATTATGGTTGGCTTGCGTATGCATGTAGTTTGATTTTGAATCACTGTTTTCGCTAATGTATATGAATTCAAATTACTGTCACCTTCACTCAGCCATTTAGAGATATATTTTCTTTTTTTCGGAAAATATAACCTATGATCGGCCTGCATGTCGGTGCAGTCTGACCTCAGTTGACTTCTTTCGTTTTCGTTTTATATACATTTGAATGTTATTAAGCTGTTTATTGTAATCCTTATTCTGCTATGTTGAACTACTTTGTTATGATTGTAAAAGATCGGCTTGCGTATGCTTGCGGTCTAATTCTGTCGCACCATGTTCATTCTTTGAATATTTAGGCTTCATTCATTGCAAGTCTTACTCTACCATACAGAGCTATACCTACTTTTTCTTATTGAGCAATGTGTGACATGATTGGCCTGCATAGGGGTGCGTTCCGATCTCTATTCTATTTCTCCATTTTTGTTTTATGTACATAATAGTTTCACTCACTGTTCATTGTTTCTCTTATTCTGCCATGCAACTATTTTGACATTTTTTTGCGGACAATGTGTGTCGTGGTCGACCGATACATACGGACAGGCTGACCCCGGCTCATTTTTCTCCGTAATTTGTCTTATGTACATACGATTTCCATTCATTGTTCATTGTTTCCATTATTTTTCTATGCAGAATTACTTTTTTTTTACAGACAACGTGTGCCATGGTCGACCAGTAGTACCTACATGCAGGTTGACCTCGGCTCTTTTTTTTTTACGTTTTTGTTTTATGTACATGTAAGTTCCATTCAATGTTTTTTGTTCCCCTTGATTCGCTATGCAGAACTATTTTGACATCTTTTGAGGACACTGTGTGCCGTGGTCGGCCAGTGCATATGGGCAGGCTGGCCTCGGATTACCTCTTATGTTTTTGTTTTGTGTATATGTAAGTTCTATTCACTGTTCATTGTTCCCCTACTCTGTTATGCGGAACTATTTTGACATTTTTTTTTTCCATGTGGATTAGTCATATAGTTTAGTCTCACTCAATATTTGCATATGTTTGCGGACAACGTGTGCCGTGGTCGGCCAGTACATTTGTCCAGGTTAACCTCAGCTCACTTTCTCGGTTTTTTTTTTGTTGTTTAATGTACACGAATTCCATACATTGTTTATTGGTCTCTTTGTCTGCTATGTATAATTAATTTGACATGGTTTTGCGGACATCGTGTGCCGTGGCCTGCCAACACATTCGTGCAGGTTGGCATCGGCTCACTTTTTCCGTATTTTGTTTAATGTACATGTATATGAGTTCCTTTTACTGTTCACTGTTCCCCTTACTTTGTCATATAGAACTGTCCGACATGGTTTTGAGAACAGCGTGTACCATGTGTGGCCGGTATATACGTGCAGGCTGAACTAGGCTCAGTTTGTCCATTTTTTTTGTTTTTTGTTTTATACACATGAGTTCCATACATTGTTCATTGGTCCCTTTAGTCTGGTATGTAGAATTATTTCGATATATTTTTACGGACATCGTGTATGTGGTCGGCCAATACATACTTGTCGTTTTGACCTCGACTCACTTTCTCTGTTTTTGTTTCGTCTACATGAATTCTAATCACTGTCAATTCTTTTCGTTGATCTGTTTTCTAGACCTTTCATTGCTTGTATTCGCACCCCTCACAACGTACGTCAGTGTGACGTCACAGGTAGTGATATCGGACCCTTGTTATAAAGTCCATGTGTGTGTTTGGTAAGAGTGGTTTTTTTTTGTAATCGTTCCTTTAAATGACCTGAAAAATTCTTTTTTAATATGTACTTGCAGCCAATATGCGCTGAGATCGGCTAACATGTGTATGCAGCTTTTCTCTGATCTCTGACGGCTTTCCCTTTTTCCTTCCCTTCTTTTCTTATCAGCATTTACTTTTCATTCCATTTTAACGCTCTCGTTTGAAACCTTGACTGTCCATTAACACGAGTTCTTACGTCTTGAAATTAATACTTTTTGAAACAATGCGGAAAAAGAAATAATTGGCATACATGTTTACTCCTACCGCTTCCCTGAATTAGTTACAGACCGAAGGTCAAACCCAATTTTTGGGTGGCGGCCCGGTTTTTAGGTTTCAAATTTACGATTGAGATTCGCTAATAATGTATTGTGTAAAGAAAAAAAACGTGTATACAGAAATATCCACTCTCGCACAATGTACACAAATTCTCTTTCAGTTTTTTTATCCTTTCTACTCAAACATTACTCAGAACACCCGAACATAGCATTCACCCATACAATGCATTTAACGGTAAACTATACTGGTTACAACGGAGAAATTAAAAATGATGATATATTGATAACACTGATGCTTCTGATGACCGAATATAGGTAGTTTGAAAATTTGTTCCTACAATTGTCGTGGACTGAACAATACTAAAAAACGATTTGATATATTCACACTCTTTAAAGAAAAGAACGTTGACATTTTATGTTTACAAGAGACTCACTTTTTTGAAGAAATTGAAAATAAAATTTATCAAGAATGGGAAGGAAATTGTTTCTTTAGTCATGGTAGTTCAAATTCAAAAGGAGTAGCTGTTTTGATAAAAAAAGGTACAGATATCAAAGTTTTGGCATGCAGAAAAGATACTAATGGACAGTTTATTGCTCTCAATATATCTTACAGCGACAAACAAATTATACTCGCAAATATATATGCACCAAATACTGATAACCCTGGATTTTTTATAAATGCTTTTAGTCATATTGATTCTTTCGGAAAAATGGATAATATCATTGTATGTGGTGACTTTAATCTTGTTCTTGATAGCTCAATTGACTATGAAAACTACAAAGATTCTAATCATAACATCAATTCGAGAAAACTTTTAATTAAGACAATCAATGAAAGAGAACTTATGGACCCATTTAGACATTTGCATGGGGAGACTCGGAAGTATACCTGGAAACGCTTTTCATCTTTACAGAGAGGGAGATTGGATTTCTTTTTAACGACAAAAAGTTTAATTCCATTACTCAGAAATTGTGATATAGACATAAGCTATAGATCGGATCACTCTATAATTGTACTTGAACTACAGTTTTCTAATCAAAAACATGGGAAAGGATACTGGAAATTTAATAATTCATTATTAAATGACATAGAATATGTTAATCTCATTAATAAAAAAATAAATAATGTTATCCTGCAATACTCTTTACCAGTTTATGATAGAGAAAATATTATCAATATTGATCGTTCAGAGTTACAAGTCATAATAGATGATCAGCTTTTTATGGAAACTTTGTTAATGGAAATACGGGGGGAAACAATCTCATTTTCAAGTTATAAAACAAAAGCAAAAAACCAGAGAGAAAAACATATTGAAAATGAAATTTCTTTTTTAGAAACAAATTTAAATGAAACGAATAAAGATAGGTTATCTTCATTACAATCAGAGTTAGAAAACTTACGAAAAGAAAAACTACATGGCTCTTTTATTAGGTCTAGAGCAAACTGGGTCGACAGTGGAGAAAAAGTGACGAAATATTTCTGTAATTTGGAAAAACAAAATATTGCATCAAAAACTATTCCCTTTATAGAAACAGAAGATGGCAATCACTTATTTGACCAAAGGGAAATCCTTAAAGAAGCAAAACATTATTATGAAACTTTATATAATGAATCAAATAATTTGATTGACGTCAATTTAGAGGATGACTTAAAAAACTGTACTTCAAATAAGCTAGACGAAAAGCAGAAGAAGGAACTTAAAGGACTATTACAATACAATGAGGTAACACATACACTCAAAAACATGAAAAATGACAAAAGCCCAGGAGGGGATGGTTTTACTTCCAATTTTTATAAGGTGTTCTGGAATAAGATAGGTCATTTTGTTGTAAGAGCATTAAATCACGCATTTGTTTCTAGATCCTTTTCACCAAATGTTAAATTAGGAACTATAACTTGCATACCAAAAGATAATAAACCAAAAAAGTTTTTAAAAAACTGGAGACCTGTCACTCTTTTAAATGTTCTGTATAAGCTTGCATCTGGGAGTATTGCAAATAGGATGAAACACGTTTTGGATCATATCATATCAAGCGACCAAACTGGGTTCTTAAGAGACAGGTTTATAGGTGAAAACACAAGACTAGTTTATGACATTATGCAATATTGTGAAGAACATAGAATACCTGGACTTTTAATGTTAATAGATTTTGAAAAGGCCTTTGATTCTCTATCATTTAATTTTATTGAAAAGACGCTTGAATATTTTAATTTCGGTGTAATGTTCAAAGAATGGATTAAATTATTTCTGCACAATACTGAGGTATGCGTACAAATAAATGGTTTTCTTTCAGATTATTTCAAAGTCAGAAGGGGATGTCGACAAGGTGATCCAATATCCGCTTATATTTTCATCCTTTGCACCGAAATTCTTAACATTAAATTAAAGCACGATAGAAATATAACGGGACTAAAAATAAAAAAAGAAGAATATATCATATCACAATTTGCTGATGACACAACACTCTTTTTAGACGGTTCTGAAAAATCGATTAAAAGTACTCTTGAATTACTAGAAAAATTCTCACATATTTCTGGCTTGAAAGTTAATTTCGACAAAACAAAACTTATATGGATTGGCAGTTTGAAGTATAGTACAAGATCTATCAAGACGAAATGGAAATTAACATGGGGGGAAATAAAATTTAAACTTCTTGGACTGGAGTTCCATGTCGATCTAGATAAAATGATAAAGTTAAATTTTGAAAGCAAATTCAAAAGCATTAATAACATTATAAATTATTGGAAGAAAAGAAAACTAACACCAATTGGAAGAATAACTGTAGTCAAAAGTCTTTTATTACCTTTACTCACACATCTATTTATTAGTTTACCATCACCAACGAATGAATTTATGAAACAACTGAACAATACACTTTATGAATTTGTATGGGACGGTACTGCTAAAATTAAACAAACTGTCTTCACAAAAAATTATATGGAAGGAGGTCTAAACATGATTGATATCAATAACTATAATAAAAGTATGAAAATTAAATGGATAAGAAAACTAGTTGCTTGCGGTAAAAGTTGTCATAAATTCATGAATAATGTAATTGACACACACAAACTATTTAATTTTGGAATGATGTACTGTGAAAAAATTATTACCAACATAAGAAATGATTTCTGGATTGATGTTTTAAAATCTTTTATGGTATTTATCTCTAAATGTAGTTTTACAAAACTGCTGGATGTAGTTAACATGCCTCTGTTTTTTAATAGCAATATTTTGGTAGATTCTAAGCACATTTATAATAAAATATTATACGATTGTGGTATAAGATATGTAAAGGATCTGTTAAATGTAGATGGAAGTTTTAAAAATTGGTTAGACATAAAAACAATGACTAGAAACAAAGTGAATTTTTTAAATTTCTATAGCATTACAACATTAGTTAAAACTTTCCTTTCAAAAAATCACATTTTGATTAAAAAGGATGCTTTAAATGGATGTCATAATCCTTCTATTAGTTGTTATTTCTTTCATATGCTTACTAAAAGTAACATAAATAAACATGTTTATAATATTTTGACACACAACGATGAAATACCTTCGAGTAGAGTTAAGTGGGACTCATTATATAACCACATAAATATAGATTGGAAGCAAGTTCATGGAAATGTGTTTAAATGCACAAAAGACACTTATACACAGTGGTTTCAAACAAGAATAATACATAGAATAATTCCAACAAATTCTCTGCTTTTTAAAATGAAATTGATAAATACTAACTCATGTACATTTTGTAAACAATATGAAGAAACTATTCTACATTTATTTCATGACTGTGAACACACCAAATCATTAATTAATAATATAGCAACAATTTTAAGTACTTTTGACCATACACTGCAAATTGATAGTCGAACTTTTCTTTTAGGCACACGTACATCAAACGTACCATTAGACAGGCTACTTTTAGAACTTAAGAAATATATTTATCACTGTAGGAATAAACAAAAAATACCCTCAATGGTCGGTTTTAAAAATACTCTAAACTTGACCTTGAATATTCATAAATGCACAAACACGCATGAAATTGACAAATGTCACATGACAATTGTAGAACATGTTTATCAAAGTCTCCTTTGCCAGTATAGTGCACAGGTAGTAAATATTAACGAATTTCTATAAAATTTCTGAAGGATTCCAATTTCTTTACTCCATATGCACATATCCACTCACCCACACACACACACATACTTACATCTATTTCATTTTTTTTTACCCTGATTTCTGATTCTCTCTCTCTCTCTTTCTCTCTCTCTTAATAAGGCCACATTCAAGTGATGGAATAAATCTACAAAAAATACAATTTTTGTTAGGTATATGAAACATCTTTTGTTTAAGAGTGCTAACAAATTATTTAGAAACCTACTAACATTGAATTGTAGGGTATGGTGGGAGATGGCCACGACTCCCATCATACCAGTTGACGTGGCTAATAAAAAATTAAAAAAAAAAAACATGACTCAAAAATTGAAATTTGTTTTGGGATGGGTAGAAAACATTGTGGGAAAAGGAGAAAATGCTGGTTACCAGCATTTTCTCCTTTTCCCACAATTTTTCAAAAGGCTTCTTCCTCAGGGTCGTTAAAAGTCGGGATTGTGTGGTAAAGGGTTAAATGAATAAATAGAAATTTGCGATTGGTTAAAAACAATGTGGACATGTTTAGGCTCCTGATCACAGTTCTTGGCTAACCTTCTGTCGACCAAGCACACGCCAAACACAATTCCTTCAATAAGAGGTCTGAAGTATCAGCCTGAAATGATAAAGAGCAATTAAATGCAACAGCATAATCCTAATTCTTAAGATTTTATCAAGAAATCATGTTCAACTTGTGAAATAGTGAAATTACTGACCTATACAGGCAAGTGGCATGGTCGGAAAAAAACTGCCAAAATAAGCCATTTTAGCCTATTTTCCAAAATTCACAAAATCCAAACCCCTGAGGCTAGCCTGAAAATGCTAAGCTAAATTGAAACTCAAAACAATACATAATTTGGGGGTAGAATCAAAAATAGCACGTTACCATGCCGATTTTTCGCAATCTTTCACCGTATCAGTCCACCATTATTTTTGCGGCTAAAGCTAGCCACTAATTCCATGAAGCCTCACTTTCGCATTTGGGGTCAAAACTAATGGAACAAAGAAGGAAAGTCATGACCTCCTGTTTTGAAGACAAACTAAATGCTTTTTTTCAATAATCTTACACAATTCATGGGTGTAATGAGTACTCTTCTTATCAAAATTGCTTTCAAAACTAACATTTCTCCATTATTTCTAATTTTGACCATGGCCAATTCGAAACAAACTGTTTACATGTGCCTTATTCTGCGGCAGCTGCAGGCCTATTGCGGGTAAATTTACGCTGTCTATTATCAAGATATTTCTTGTTCCTAATGTATTGAAAAGGAACATTTCATGAATTTAGCGCTCTTGAGTGTAAGGGCGTTTTGATTCATAGGCAATTTCTGATACTAAAAGTAATGGAATAATAAGTATATCGGGGCTCATATTCACCAGCCATTCTTAGTTTTATTTTTTTGTCTTTCAGGTTAAGATAGTAACGCAATTTATCTGATTGAAATGGTTTAGCAAATCAGAAATTGGGGTCACTCTCAAATCCAGAAAATTCTTGAGAATAAGACCTGGAATTTTCCTAAGAACTGATGAAGATTACGGACTAAGTTCTCAGTTTCAAGTTTCCCAACTTTGTTTCTTGAAATCCGTTTTAGATCTCCGTAAGAAACAAAAAAGAATCCCGTAAATTTTAACTTTGTTCTAAACTACAACTTAACTCTTTACCACACAATACCGAGTTTTAACGACCCTGGGGGAAAAATGGCTTTGAAAAACATCATGGAGAAATTGAGACAATACTGGTAGCCAGCAGTTTCTTCTTTTCCAACAATTTCTGCCCTTTCAAAGAAAAATGCCACTAATTGACCTACATTTAAAATGCCGTCGGCAAGTTTCTTCTAACTTGGACAGGGACAATTTTTTGTAATCTGGCAAAGGGTTGAAAGAGTAAACGAACATGAATGAGAGTTAAAGTTAAAACTCAACTCTTAACGAAGCCATGATACGTCTTAACTCTTTACCAAATAACAAAATTTTAGACTGGTCCAAACTGAAAGCATTTATAGACGACAAAATAAATGTGATTTAGAAATTAAAATTTGTTTTGAGAAGGGTAGAAAACATTGTGGGAACCAGCATTTTCTCCTTTTCCCACAAGGTTTTCAAAAGGTTTCTTTCACAGGGTCGTTAAAACTCGGGGATTGTGTGGTAAAGAGTTAAGTTGTAGTTTAGAACAAAGTAGCGGATGGTGTCTATTCAAGATCAGACTGCTCGTTCTGTGCAGTCTGATCTTGATCTATACCGTTCGCAGACGGCAGTTATTTTGCGCATGGCGCTTGGGAGGATGACGCATCTTTTCCGATGACGAGGGCGAAAAAAGAACTCTCAACATGAAGGGAATGTTGCAATAGTGTTTTTACCCCATCCAAGCATCAAAGTCACAGAAATCTGTTTTTCCGCTTTTCCCCCGATATTTTCTACCGTTTCAGGAGCAAGTTTCACTATTTTAGCCATTTTTGATTTTTTTTTAAATCTGTGACTGCTCTCAGCTGTAACGATTCTAAAAAAAAATATCGTTGCCTGGCACAAAGTTATAGGTGGGAACGTAGCCACTGAACATGATTTAGGAGTCAAAGATAAATATCTAGCCCCTTTCCACCGGGAGTTTTTTTTTTTGGGGGGGGGGGGCAGGTTAGACAAACGATCCCGGTTGTTTTTTACGAAGCTCTGGGTTTGGCCAAGGAAATGTAAAAATATTGTGGGAAAAGGAGAAAATGCTGGTGAACAGCATTTTCTCCTTTACCAACTATATTTTCGAACCACTGAAAGCAAAAACCCGTCATTTAAATCTTATTTCATTTGTCATCTGCTAATACTTTGAATTTGGTTGAGTTGAAATTTATTCGTTTGGTAAAGAGTTACGTCATTACCAAAATTTTTGCCTCCTCTCAGATGAAAAAAAATGCAGACAAAAAAACAACTGTGGTTAAAAAACGGAATTTGTCTTTGAAAAGGTAGAAAACATTGTGGGAAAAAGGAGAAAATGTTGGTCACCAGCATTTTCTCCTTTCCCATCTGCTTCAAAAATATTTCTTTCTAATGAAAGGGTCGTTTGACTCTTTACCACACAGTCCCGAGTTTTAACCACTCTGATGAAAGAGGAATTTTGGAAACATTGTGGAAAAAAGGAGAAAATGCTGGTAACCAGCATTTTCTCCTTTTTTCCACTATGTTTTCTGCCGTTTCTGACACACACACACACACACACACACAAAAAACAACATAATAATTATATTTGAGAAACATTAAATTTGTCGTCTGCATTACTTTCGGTTTGTACCTGTCTAAAATTTTGCTGTGTGGTAAAGAGTTAAACTACAGATTGTGTGGTAAAGGGTTAAAACAGGCCGGGGGGGGGATCATTAACAACATTATCTGCGTTTAGATGATCTTAAACAGATAATCGCATTGTTTTCGGTCTCGGTAGAGTAGAAATTTACTCATAAAAACCATGGTAACAATACGTCGCCGCGGATACAATTACCGTAACGACTCATTTTACAGCGCTTGTATTATGATAAAAAAAAATTCGACATGGTAACAAAAAATTACTGTATCTATTTTTTGAATCTAATCCTTTACCTTCCTTGTGCTTGACCCGTGTTATTATGACCCTAAAGGCAAAAAAAAAAAAAAGAAGTTTTGAAACATTGTGGGAAAAGAAGAAATTACTGTTCACCATCATCTTTTTTTCTTTATGTAAAACTAACAGCTCTCTTTATTTTGAGATATAATCAGGCCTAAAAAACAAAACTAACTTGTAGAAGTAAATTCTATAATACCCTTTCGCCTAGTCTCATTCATAACCCCTCGCCATACAATATCATGAATTTACAACCCTGCGAGAAGAAAGTTTTGTTAAAACATTGTGGGAAAAGGAGGAAAATGCTGGAAAGTACACTTCGGAGGACAATTTCCAACATTTGAGCCACATTTGATAATGCCGGCTGTAAATTCTTTCAATATTTGACAAGTCTAATGTTTCGCCGTCTGGTAAAGCGTTTACTCTAATGACAGTCTATTTTTATGGTCTAATGTCATGGATATTAACATTTTTTTTTGAAAGAAAAAAATGTCACGGATTTCGAAAATAACAAATGAGCCATGCTCTGTGAAAAAGGGACTTAAATGCACCTGCGAAAAGTATCGGCCCATGTCAGCCTGCGCAGTCCGGGCAGGCTGACTTGGGCCGAAACTTTTCGCTATTGCTCAATTTTCTGTATGCCTAAGGACCAGTCTACCTCATGATTAAGTCGGTTGTTAAAATAAGCGGCTATTTTGGATCCATAATTGAGATAGCTTGATTGGTATCATGGATCACGGAGATGCATTAAGCCTCCCTTTGCCAGAGCATGACTCAAAATACAGTTGTAACCTTATCCAGTTATTGTTACTCCCTTTTTGTCTTGTCTTATCCGTTTTCGTGTAAGCTATCTCTACCTTTTTAAATAAATCATCTGAAAATTTCCTTTTAATTGTAAAATCCCAAATATGGCGATTTCAAAGTTTTTTTTTTTGTCATAAAAATTAATCTCAGCGTATCGGACATTGCAGGGCCAATCTTAGGCTGTGCGTCACTGCGACAGGATTCTTTCCTCCCTCATCGCTGACCATTGTTTCAACGATGGTTATGTGGGAAAGCAGCCAGTGGCTTGGGAAGAATATTGTGCGTAGCACTGGTAAAAGAAACTCCAGGAAAGCATGGATGGGTGCGCTGGCCGCCGCGATGTAACTGAAATAAATGTTGAGAACGGCGTAAAAAACCATACAATCAATCAATCAATTAGACTGTGCATTCTGCATGCTGTTCGGTCTGATATTTGTCTACACTGTCCAGAAAAACACAGGTGAGTCGCACTAAGATTCCTGAGTGGCAAAATACCAACGTATCAGACAGTGTCGATCCAAGATCAGACTGCACCTTCTGCTGGTTACCAGCATTTTCTCCTTTTCCCACTATGTTTTCAAAAGGCTTTTCCCACAATAAATTTACCCTTCCCATAGCAAATTTCCTTTTTTGAGTCTGCAACAGCTTTCAATTTAGACCAATCTAACATTTTGTCGTTTGGTAAAGAGTTAAAGTTACTCTTTCTTTACTCATGACTCATTGATAAAATTCCTAAATAATTCCTTGCAAGTCTACACCCCTCCCCCCCCCCCCCAACCCTTAACCTGCTAAATAAGTGAAATGAAACTTTCAAGCTGATAGTAAACAACCCAATTGTTGCTGTTTCAAAGGTACCTTTTTGAGGAAAAATATCTCCTTATTGAATTGTGTAGATCCAATATCAGACTGCATGTTCTGTGCAGTCTGATCTTGATCTACACTGTCCGCAAAAGGTCCTTGAGTCGCGCTTTGCAGCCCAAGGGTTAAATCTTTCAGGGCTCAACACATGTATATAAACTCAATTTCTTCTGATGTCTGTCTGTAGCATGCACATCTCTCTCTCTCTTTCTCTCTCTCTCTGAATGAAAACTCGAATACTACCGTATAAGACCGGCTGAATAGCCAGTCAGAAATTTAGCCAGTAAAAAACTGCCTACTTTGAAATGTACCTAATCCTTGAGAATAAGACTAAGACCAGAGCTTCAGACAGAGGGAGTGATTTTAAATTTAAAAAGGGAAAATATAAACTATTCTCCACTAAACCCTATATTATGGGTACTCATTAGAATCGTCTCATTGGAAAAGAAATAATGGATTTAGAATACCATCCCTCCCTCTCATCTAGAGCTCTGTAAGACTGCCGGTTGAATAGCCAGTCAGAAACTTAGCCAGTCAGAAATTGCCTGCTTTTTATGTACTTAATCCTTGAGAATAAGACTAAGACCAGAACTCAAGACAGATAGAGTGATTTTGATTTCAAAACTGAAAATATTAATTATTCTCCACTAAACCCTATGTTATGGGTACTCATTAGAATCATCTCGGACACGATTCTTATGAGTACCCAAAACGTAGGGTTTGGAGGAGAAATAATGGATTTAGAATACTATCACTCCCTGTTATCTAGAGCTCTGTAAGACTGCTATAAAGAATGGTTGGTGAAGAAGGACCCTGGACTCCGCCATTCTTTTCTACAAGTTACAACCGTAGGAGTCACCCAATTTGATTTTTCGATTTTCTTTTAATTTATATTTTTCGGCGTATCCGAATATGCTGGTGTTTGACCTACTTTTTGGCACTGATAAAAGATGAATAAACAGAAATTTGTGATTGGTCATATATGTTGACATGTTTATTCTCAGGGCCCCTGTGGTAAAAAATGTAGACATATTTCTGCTAGGAGGCCCTGCCTATTTGCTAGCACCAAGCCCCCGTAGCTCAGTCGGTAGCGTACAGGACTTGAGAACAGGAGGTCGCTGGTTCGATCCCCGGCTTGGCCAATTTCTTTCCGAGGATTTATGATAGTCATCGCGACAGGATTCATTCCTCTCTCACCGCTGACCATTGTGGGAAAGCAGCCAGTGACTTGGAAAGAATATTGTGCGGGGTACTGGTGAAAGAAACTCCAGGAAAGCATGGATAGGTACACTGGCCGCCGTGATATGACTGATATAATGTTGAAAACGGCGTTAAACACCATACAATCAATCAATCTATTTGCTGGCAAATTTACACCGTCTATCTTTTTTCGGCGTAGCTGAATGTGCTGCTTTTGACCTACTCTTTGGTTCTGATAACAAATGAATAAAAAGAAATTTGTGATTGTTAAAAAAATTAATGTAGAGATGTTTATTTTAAGGGTCACTGCCTATTTGGGGGCAAATTTACGCCGTCTGTCTTTTTTAAATATATTTCTTGCCAGTTTCAAAGGACGGCAGTTTTTCCTGACTGTGACTTCTGTATAAAGCAAACTCTCTGCTTGTAATAATATTTTCAAAAGCATCCAGTTGGCAGGGGTGTAAAAATGTACCTAAATGATAGAACAGAACTGAACAGAACAGAGACTTTATTAATGATCCCCGTGACTCGAACACAAACGAACAACAATAGACTTTAACTCTTTGGCTGCTAACCGCGACTAACTGACCTTCTGCGGACAGTGTAGATCAAGATCAGACTGCACAGAACGTGCAGTCTGATCTTTGATCTACACTGCCCGATAACGACATATTTTTCTTAAAAAAAAAATAAGTTTGAAATAACATTCAGATTTTTACTATCGGTTTGAACGTTTCACTTTAACTCATTTAGCAGGATAAAGATTATCTCGTGGGAAAAAAATCCTTCAATGCGAGCGGGAAAGTTGAATCCTTGAAAAAGAAAAAAGAATGACCCATTTTAGTTATCGTCATTTTTCCATCACTGTACCTTTGTTTTGCATGGTACCAAAATAAAGATTTTGTCTTTAAAAGCACAAAATTATTTTCACGAAAACGACTGATTTAACACGGTTCTCCATTTTTTTCTTTATCACCTTGCCTTTAGGGGAGGTCTCTTTTTTCTCGGTTATGAAAACTATTAAATAAATCAAAGCGGAAAATAAAGGTTTTTATAATTGGAGATTTTTATCTAACTTTCGAAATTCGATGTTTTGGGGATTCTAATTAATAACAAATGCCAAAACATGAAAAAAGATGATTGATATTCGGTGCCTGGAGGTGTATTCTATAACAAGAGTGATAAATGTGCCGGCCAGTTTCACGGCCATTATTGTAAAGGCTTATGGTGGTCGCGTGCCGGTAATATTAGAACCAATCCGGATGAAAGTGAAACAAAAATCGTAATGTTTTGGCTAATTACAGAACCGGTGTTTTATGGAGATTAGTATCTCGGACCTTTAGTTATTACCTTACACCTTTTGGCTGCTAAGCGCGACTCACTGACCTCTTGCGGACAGTGTAGATCAAGATCAGACTGCACAGAACGTGCAGTCTGATCTTGAATCTACACTGTCCGATAAGGAGATGCTCTTTTCTTTTTCCAAAAAATAAGTTTGAAATAGCATTATTCGGGTTTTTACTATTGGTTTGGAAATTTTCATTTCACTTATTTAGCAGGATGAGGGTTACCCCAGTAGCCAAGTGTTTTAACAACGTTGAAGGGGGTGAAATTTGAAAAGATTATTGAAAAAAGGAAAAAAAAAAAAATTCTGGCAACCAATATTTTCACCTTTTCCAGCTAAGTTTTATACCATTTCAAAGGCAAATTCTGTCTGATCAACCACATATAATTCCCCTCATGCACATGCTTTCAATTTGGACAGTTAGAATGGTTTTTTTTTTTGTCCAGAAGAGTTGTACTTTATCTCGCTTCCCGCGACCTTCAATGCCTTTTTGTGAAAACAAAGATCGGTATGCTCGTCCCTGCAGTCTGATCTTTTGTTTGCTTTTTTCGGGTCCCATTTTGTTTTAGCTTGTAACGCATGTATCTTCAATGAAGATTAATTGATTAATTGACTTTTTACGCCGCTTTCAACATGATTTAGGTCATATCACAGCAACAACCTACATATTCATGTATACCCGTATTTCCTACATTTCGCCAGTACTGGGTTAGGGCTCTGAAGTGTCTTGCCCAAGGACACGCCCGAGATTAACCCAGTGCTTCTAGTGAGGCACGAACCTTGGGTGTGCAGGTTGCAAGTCCTACACTTTACCACGGATTCACGCAGGACCCCTTCAATGAATACTATTAGAAGGGTATTTAACAATAATTCAGTCCGCTTAACCCTTTTCCAAACGACAAAATTGTACACTTGTCCAAATTGAAAGTATTTGCAGACGACAAATTGATATTGACCGAAAAACTGAAATTTCTCTTTAGAGGTGCAGAAAACATTGTGGGAAATGGAGAAAATGCTGGTTACCAGCATTTTCTCCTTTTCCCACAATGTTTTCAAAAGGCTTCTTTCTCAGGGTCGTTAATACTCGGGATTGTGTGGTAAAGAGTTAAACAGTCCACTCACAAAGGGTCGGCCATTATAAATCAAAGCAGATGCCATATTTACGGTGTACCTTAAAGGCTAAATAAGCTTTGTTATCCTTTACCACGCCATCTACCGGCCGATATAGCTCAGTAGGTAGAGCGTAGGACTCGTGAACACAATGTCCTACAGATTGTGGGTTCGTATCCCCGGCTGGCCAACTAAAAATTACTAATAGTCTTTCGGATGAGACATTAAACCGAGGTCCCGTGTGACGGTGCTATACGCCGAGCACGTTAAAGAACCAGGCGAAGCTCTCAGTAGTTTCGACCTGTATCCTTGCACTATTCCCATGTAACAACTAACCGTCTTCTGGGGGCGTCGCTCAGATGGGCAACCGGTAGCGACGATAAATAAACGGAAATAACCAACCAACCAACCACGCAATCTTGACTTTAACGACCGTGGAGAAAAAGGCCTTTGAAAACATTGTGCAAACCAGCATTTTCTCCTTTTTCCACGCCCGCCCGGATAGCTCAGTGGTCAGCGTGTCTGACTTGTGACCTGGTGGTTGCGAGTTCCATACGGCTCGGTTGAGGCAAACTTTCTTTTCCGGCGATTTTTCGCCTCTCACCTCTAATGCATGTGAGAAAAGTAGTCAGTGGCTTTGGAAAGAAAGTTGTGTCAGTACTGGTGTGAGAAAGCCAGGAAACACATGGATGCGTCACCGACAGCCATGATATGACCTAAGCTGTTAAAATGGCGTTAAACTCCAATACAAATCTAATACAAATCCTTTCTCCACAATGTTTTCTTTCCTATCAGGGACAAATTTCATCATATTTGATCTACACTGTCCGATAAGGAGATACTTGTATCTTTCCCCCAGAAACACTTTTAAAATAGGAGAATTCGGGTTTATACTATCGGTTTAAAAGTTTCATTTCTTTTATTTAGCAGTATAATTGTTAAGGGAATACATTAGTGATACAAAAAGTAAACATACAGATGTGCTTTAACCCCTAAGCTGCTAAGCGCGACTCACTGACCTTTTGCGGACAGCGCAGATCAAGATCAGATTGCACAGAACGTGCAGTCTGATCTTGAATCTGCCAAGTCCCCGTAGCTCAGTCGGTAGCGTACAGGACTTGAGAACAGGAGGTCACTGGTTCGATCCCCGGCTTGGCCAATTTCTTTCCGAGGATTGATGATAGTCATTGCGACAGGATTCATTCCTCTCTCACCGCTGACCATTGTTTCGACAATGACTATGTGGGAAAGCAGCCAACGGCTTGGAAAGAATCATGTGCGGAGTACTGGTAAATGTAACTCCAGGAAAGCATGGATAGGTGCACTGGCCGCCGCGATATAACTGAAATAATGTTGAAAACGGCGTCAAACACCATACAATCAATCAATCAATCATGATCTTGAATCTATACTGTCCGATAAGGAGATATCTTTCCGCAAAAAATACCTTTGAAATGGCAAAATTTAGATTTTTACTATCGGCTAGAAATTTTTATTTCACTTATTTAGCAGGATTTGAGTTAATACATGTATATGTGAATTCGGCAGATGATTAATGATAATCATAATTAAAATAAAGTGATAATAGAAATATCGAACTTGATCATTTGAAAAATAACTATACAGCGTAATAGTGAGGGATGGAACCGGTTAACCCTTTACCACACAATCCCGACTTTTAACGACCCTGAGGAAGACGCCTTTTGAAAACATTGTGGGAAAAGGAGAAAATGCTGGTTACCAGCATTTTCTCCTTTTCCCACAATGTTGTCTACCCACCAAAGAAAAATCCAATCATTTGAGCCACATTGAAATTGTTGTCTGCAAATGCTTTCAATTTGGACTGGTCTAATGTTTTGTTGTGTGATAAAGAGTTAATGGAAGCCAATGGCTAATGGATACGCATTGTTCCGCCACTTTTTAAAATAAGAACAGGTGATAACGTTAGTCAAGGGTGGCGAAACATTGATTAATGGCATTAAGCTCTGTTATTAATCCTGAAATGGCGATTCAATCAGCTTCTGCAGACCGCGTAGATCAAGATCAGACTCTTTACCAAACGACAAAATTTTGGACTAGACGAAATTGAAAGCATTTACTGATGACTATTTAAATACAAAAAAAGTATCGACCAAGGTTCAGCCTGCGAAGTCTGCGAAGGCTGACCTGGGTCGAAACTTCTTTTGCTACTGGTCAATTTTCTGCATGTCAAAGGACCAGTCTAAATTATGATTAAGTCCGTTGTTAGACAAAATGGATTTTATGAATACATGATTATATCATGACTTGCTTGGTAAAAAGGCTTTACAGAGATGCCTCAAACCCACTTTTGCCAGAGCATGGCTTATACTTGTGTTACCGTGTTTGGCAAGTACTTCTTGCAAGCGTTTTTGCTCTTGTCCCTAACATGTTTTTTACTTTATTTCATGAAGAATTTATCTCCTTGCATTAACTTCCTTTTATTCAAATATTCTAATTTGATCCGTCGCTGGCTTTGCGACAGTTATTGGTCGGCCTGAAATTGGACAAATGTTCAACTACAATGTATTCAATTTTGCAATCCTGGGTCTGTATTCACCAACCATTCTTAAGAATGTTCTTTGTCTTATTCTCCAAGATTTTCCAAGTTTGAAAGTAACATACCTTCTGATTGGCTAAACCATTTGGTTTAGCCAATCAGAAGGTGTGTTACTTTCAAATTTTGAAAAATCTGAAGAAAAAGACTAAGAATGTTCTTCAGAATGGTTGGCGAATACGGACCCTGCTTAACATCATGTACTCGTATGATAGGCTGTGGCATTAGGTTTGGT
Organism: Tridacna gigas; assembly: GCA_945859785.2. NCBI lineage: Eukaryota > Metazoa > Mollusca > Bivalvia > Cardiida > Cardiidae > Tridacna > Tridacna gigas. Next base: position 75,169,115 of record OX244031.2, on the reverse strand, counting down.
CAAATTTAGAAAAGACTTCGAACGCACCTATCCCTTATCCTGCTAAATAACCGAAATGAAATATTTCATACTCCGAATAATGCTGTTTCAAACTAAGGATATCTCCCTACCGGACAGTGTAGATCCAAGATCAGACTGCACGTTCTGTGCAGTCTGATCTTGATCTACACTGTCCGCAAATGGTCAGTGAGTCGCACTGAGCAGTCTAAGGGTTAAAAATGGTTGGTGATTACCGTCACTGGTCTTATGGTCAGGGTATTTAGAAGGGCCTTAGCAATGATTGTAGTTCGCTTTGATTTAAAATAAAAAAAAAAAAAAATCATATCCTGGCAAAAGGGGGTTTATTGCATCTCCTTGATGGAATGCACAGTGCAAGTCATCACATGATTATGGATCTATAAAAAAGAAAAACAATAAATTTTGTCCCATCAACCAACTGAACCAAGCGGTAGAATGGTCTTTGGACATGCAGAAAATTAACAAAGAACAACACGTTTCGACTCATGCCAGCCTGCGCGGACAGCGCAAACTGATCTGTAGCGATACTTTTTGCAGATGTATTAAGTCCACCTTTCATAGAACATTGCTAAAATACTACATACAAAACTATTATATTTGGGCCGAAAATAAGAATAAGATTGGCGTAAATTCCAGTTGTATGACATCACTAAAATGAAAATGGCACCAAACTCTCAGATCATTTCTAGCAAACCACAGTTGACTTTTAATTTTTTCACAAAATGTTAATTTTTTTTTAATTCTTAATATCAATCAAATTTATACCTCGGGAACAAGGGTTGTAGGGTTAAAATATTGACCGGATTTTATTGTAAAGCGATCTATTATATTGCGAAAAAGGGACAGCTTTACTGTAAACTGATCTATTGTATTGGAGTGTATTCGAACACTAATGGTGTCCGTTCCCACACCTCATGCAGATGACGCCCTCTGTTGTCGACTGGTCCTTAACCCTTTCCCAAACAAGCCCTGGTTTTCACGTGTCTGCAGTACAAGTCTTTTGAAAACACTGTGGGAAAAGGAGAAATTGCTCGTGCAATTTCTCCTTTTCCCACAGTGTTTTCTACCCTTTTTGAGAACTTTCTGCCATTTTCATCAAATTTAAAATTGTCGTCTGCAAACTCTTTCAATTTGGACCAGTCCAAAATTTGTCGTTTGGGAAAGGGTTAACCCGTACCTCTTAACCACACAATCCGGTGGTTTAAAGGATCCTGGGGAAATAACCTTTTTCAAAACCTTGTGGGAAAAGGAGAAAATGCTGCTTACCGGCATTTTCTCCTTTTCACACAAGGTTTTCGAAAGCTTTCTTCTTCGGGACAAAAAAAAACCTCGTGATTATCTTTTTACCCTTTACCGTGCGGTTGTTTTAACCAGCCTGAGGAAGAAGCCTACTGAAAACCTTGCGGGAAAAAGAGAAAATACTGGTTAACAGCATTTTTCTTGTTGTTCCACAATGTTTTCATGAGCTTTTCGTCTTCAAAAAAACTGGGATTTGTTTGTTACAGAGTCAAAAAATTACTATACAAATACGAGTTCCTGCGCCCATGTAGCTGAATGCTTTTGAAAGTCCTTTGAGAGAAAAAGTAATCCTTTGTATCAGGCAGTTGCCCCTTTTTCCTATGATGTTTTCTATAACGTTGAAATACGGTATGATTCTTTCCTGCAAATACATGTGTTTATATTCTGAACGAAGGTAACGAAATTCAGAAAATGGAGATCAAACTTGATCAAACTTTGAAACGCCGCCCCAAGCACACACCAGTCTTTTTTTTTCAAACCGTTTCGATGGAACTTTTAAATGATTTTTTTTTTTTTCAGTTTAAGATTTCATAAACATAGAAATTTTTATCCCCATTATGTTGATAAAATTCGAACAACTGTTTTTCGCAAATGAGATGCTTTCGTTTTCATGCCAGTTCATCATCCAACTGTCAAAAACTTGCTCTATATCCCCTAATCTATTGTATATTGTATGGTGTTTAACGCCGTTTTCAACATTATTTCAGTTATATCACGGCGGCCAGTGCACCTATCCATGCTTTCCTGGAGTAACTTTTACCACTACTCCGCACAATATTCTTTCCAATCCACTGGCTGCTTTCCCACGTAACCATCGTCGAAACAATGATAATTGGTGAGAGAGGAATGAATCCTTTCGCAATGACTATCATCAATCCTCGGAAAGAAATTGGCCAAGCCGGGGATCGAACCAGCGACCTCCTGTTCTTAAGTCCTGTACGCTACCGACTGAGCTACGGGGGCTTGGCATCCCATAATCTATCGTTAAAACTTGTTGCATTTTTCCTCGCTATGTCTTTTTTTATTTTAACCCTTTGTCTGCTAAGCGCGACTCAATGACCTTTTGCAGACAATGTAGATCAAGATCAGACTGCACAGAACGAGCAGTCTGATTTTTGATCTACACTGTCCGATAAGGTATTTTCTTTTCAGGCGAAATCAAGTTTGAAATCGCAATATTATGGTTTTCACTGTTGCGTGGAAATTTTCGTTTCATTTCTTTAGCAGTTTACGGGTCAATATCATTGAAATCAATACAAAATAAGCTAATGGATATGAAATAGCGAAGTGACACAAACCAAAAGCCAATCAAAGCGTTGAAAGCACTGGTGTTGCATTTGTCAAGGTAGCCATTGTGTGGAATAAATAATTTGAAAAAAACAAACAAGAGAAATAGTTTCCAAATATTCCCTTGAATACGTGAAAGACAACCTACTTTATAGTCATGCAGAATCCAATAGAGTAGCGTGCAATCGTAAGGGACGAACAAGCCCGGACGAACAAGCCCAGGGACGACCTGGTTTTGGGACGAACAAAAAACGGAACCGGTTAGGAAACAAAGACTGTATAATTGCGCCAATAGAAGGCCATAGCGGGCAAAGCTATTTTCAACCAAGCAAAAAGTTTCTTCACGATCAGTGGCCTAATCCAATTTATTCTAATACGCCATTAGCAATTTAACATCTGAGCGCAATCGAAACACTATTTGTCTGAGAAAAATTGAGTTCAATTGGGTTTACTTCCTTCGGTTTTGCACAAACTACGGTACATGATTTTCAAAATGCCGTATTGAACTCATAGTGTCATTGTCTTCGACAAATGCCACAAAAACAATAAAAGGAGGAGGATATCATTGTGATCTCAAGCCCACCCAAAAATCGGTGATTTGATATGGAAGCGCTTTGAATAATTAAAGTTTTTGTTTTAATTAAACATTTGTTTTCATCCTAAAAACACACACAATTAGCTTGCCTACCAATGAAACCATTTATGAACTTCAAAAGGTCCGTATTAAATCTTAATGAGTTAACGAAACTCAATTTAACTGACGATTCAAAACAATGTAAACAGTCATCAAAGCGGGTCGTTATCGGAAAAACAAACAAATCTCCGCCGGAAGAGATGGATATTTCAGATGCATGATGGGTACTTTCTTTCATCGCCTTCTTAATGAAGAGCAACAGTGGTTCCCCTTTATTTGTCGAGTAAATAGACTTAATTCTTTTGAGGCTGGATGCGGGATTCAACTGGCGATGAAAAGACCAACGTGGTGTGAAATAAATGGTCTGATACAGTCTTCTTCATCCCTGCCTAGAGATGTCTGACTTTCTCAAATAATATTATTTACCCAGCAAACAAGATGAGGACTTGTATCCTTAGTTTCTGTCCAAGTCAGAAAGTAAAACAACTTCTGATTGGCTTAATCATTTGATTTATTAGAAAATTGTGATCAGAAATTGTGTTACTTTCAAACTGGAATCAAGAAATATCTTTAAAAAAAAGATAGACGGTGTGAAAAGGTGTAAATTTGCCAGCAAATAGGAAGGGACCCTTAAAATAAACATGTCTACTTTTTTGACCAATCACAAATTTCTACAAGTTGAAACTTGGGATTGTGCTGTAAAGGGTTAAATCATGTCGGTCTTAATGAGAGAATTTGCTTTTAATAATCGATGAGAAGATGCCCCATTATTAACCATCATAATGAAACGTGGTTTCTTCAGAAAGAAGACTTTTTAAAACATCAGAGCCTTGCGTGGCTCAGAGGTAAAGTGTAGTACTTGTGACCTGGAGGCCCCAGATTCGAGCGTCACTGAATCCACTGGCCTTTGACAAGACGCTTCAGAGCCCTGGTCCGGCATTGGTGAAGCCCAGGCAATACATAAGTATGTGAGCTGTCACCGTGATATGACTGAAATAATATTGAAAACGGCGTAAAACACCGTTCAATCAATCAATTTGAAAATATTGTGACATTGTGGTAACTAGCATTTTCTCCTTTTCCCACAAGGTTTTCTACCCTGTCAAAGTGACAAATATCATTATTTGAGTTTATTATTTAACTTATTTAACTTATCGTATGTAAAGGCTTTGAATTTCGACAAGTCTAACATTTTTTCTGGTAAAGGTTTAATCCGTCCTAAATGTAAAACAAAGTATGAAGTAACTGGCCAATGAAATGAACCGTGCTCTGTGAAAAACGGGCTTAATGCATCTGCAAAAAGTATCGCGGACCTGGGTCGAAACTTTTTGCAATTGGTCAATTTTCTGCCAGCAGATCCAGTCAATTATTCCAAAAAAAAAAAAGGGATTTTTTTTAGCAATAATTTCGTACATGATGCTTTGCTTAGTATAATGCATCGTGGAGATGCATTAAGCCCCCTTTTGCCAGAACACGGCTCAAGTATATCTCCCAACGTCTGGACGTAATCTAAAGAGGTTTTAAATCCTTAGTTGTGTTAAGCCCTAGGCTGCTAAGCGCGACTTACTGACCCTTTGCGGACAGCGTAGATCAAGATCAGACGGCACATAATGTGCAGTCTGATCTTGGACCTATGCTGTCCGATAAGGAGATGTCTTTCCTAAAAAAAAAACTTTGAAATAGGAAATTTTGAGTTTATACCATCGGTTTGAAAGTTTCATTTATTCTATTTAGCAGGATAATTGTTAACCCTTTCAGCGCCATAGGCGAAAACAGCGACTTTTGCGGACGGTATAGATCAAGATCAGACTGCACAGAACGTGCAGTCTGATCTTTGATCTATACCTTCCGCTTGTTTGGTCAAGCCTATATGATAAAAATCTTCCGGAGACTCAGTGGATTCTATTTACAGCAATCAAAAGAAGCCGAGTTTGTTTATTTGGCTCCGAAAGAGTTAATAATTGAAACAAATATTGTAATATAGTTGGACACGGTTCCGTTCTCTTTGCAGTTTCAAAGCGTTTCATTCAGAGTTTCTCTCTAAACAGTTGGACAATATATCTCTAAGATGGCAATACATGAAACGTGCTTGGACCAAGGGTCTACACTGTCTGTTAAAGTGTCTAGATTTCCCTTTGGCAAGTTGAGGGTTCCCTTTGGCAAGTTGAGGGTTAACTCTTTACCAGACAATAAAATTTTAGAGTTAACTAAAATTGGATTCATTTGTCGAAGACAAATTAAATGTGACTAAAAAGGTTGTGTTTGCCTGGTAACCAGCATTTTCTCCTTTTTCCCACAATGTTTTCAAAAGCGTTTTCCTTCAAGCACAGGATTGTTTGGTAAAGGGCTGATAAAGCGTGTCTGAAAGACGCGACATTTAAAGTACCACATCTTGTCTGCCCCTGATTGTCGTCTGCTGTTTGACCAAACTCACACCCCAGACGGCCGGCCGGTTTTTCGTTCTGTGACATTTTGGTATTTGTAACCTTTCATCCCTAGGGCGCAGATTAGACCCACGAGACATTTTCAGTCTAGAAATAAAACTAAACAATTACATCATTCTCTGGCAAAGAGGGGTTTTATCCATCTCCGCAACTCACCACATGAGACTTCCATTTTGTCTAACAACCGACTGAATTGCGAGGTAGACTCGTCTTTTGACATGCAGAAAATTCAACAATAGCAAAAAGTGTCGATTCAGGTCAGCCTGCACTGAATGCGTAGGCTGACCTGAGTCGATACTTTTTGCAGATGCATTAAACCCCCTTTTCACGGAGCATGGCTCAATTGCAATTGATTGGTTGTTTTGTTTTGGTTTGTATTGGAGTTTAACGCCATTTTAACAACTCGGGTCATATCATGGCGGTCAGTGACGCATCCATTTGTTTCCTGGCTTTTTCACGCCAGTACTGACACAACTCTTTCTAAAGTTACTGACTACTTTTTTCGCATGCATCAGAGGTGAGAGGCGAAAAATCTCCGGTAGGGAAAGTTTGCCTCAACCGCGTATCGAACTCGCAACCGCCAGGTCACGAGTCGGGTTGCTTTTACCTTCTAGTGTTTCGACAAATCGAACAGCGTAGATCAAAGAACAGTGTAGATCAGTTATCATACTGCATGTTTTAAACCGTCTGATCTTGATCTACACTGGATGTAATTCTAACGATAGTTTTAAATGGCCCTTTACACGATTAAAGCTTAGGCTGCTAAGCGCGACTCACTGACCTTTTGCGGACAGTGTAGATCAAAGAACGTGCAGTCTGATCTTTGATCTACACTGTCCGATAATGAGATATCTTTCACCAAACAATTCCGTAGAAATACAGGAATTTCGGTTTTTACTGTAGGCTTGAAAAGTTTCATGTCACTTATATAGCAGGCTAAGGGTTCTGTCTTTATTGAACGACAAAGTGTTAGACCTGTCCAAATGAAGTACTTGTAGACGACATATTAAATGTGACTCAAATAATGGGGTTTATCCGTTTGACAAAAGTAGAAAACATCGTGGGAAAAGAGTAAAATGTTGGGTTTCAGATTTTTACAAAATTTTAGACTGGACCAAATTGAAAGCATTTGCAGACGGCATATTAAATATGACTCATATCATCGGATTTGTCTTTGGCCTGTCTACTCAAACTTACACGATATCCAAGACCACGATAAGATTGCACGTTCTGTGCAGTCTGATCTTGATCTATGTCATCCGGAAAATCCCCTGATTTTGTCTAAGGCACTGAAGGGGTGAAATAGTCCAAAACTGAGCCTCTGTACACAGTTCCTTGCAAAGATTGATTGATTGTATGGTGTTTAGCGCCGTTTTCAACAATACATGTATTTCAGTTATATGGTGGCGGCCAGTGCACTTATCTATGCTTTCCGGGTTTTTTTTTTTTCACCAGTACACCGCACAATATTCTTTCCAAGCCACTGGCTGCTTTCCCATATAACCATCGTCGAAAGAACGATCAGCGGTGAGAGAGGAATGAATCCTGTCGTAATAACTATCATCAATCCCATGAAAGAAATTGGCCGAGCCAGGGATCGAACTAGCGACCTCATGTTCTCAAGTCCTGTACGCTACCGACTGAGCTACACGGGGCTCGGCCTTCTTGTAAAGAACACTATTTCGTGACTAGTATCACTTCAGGGGATCGAACCAGGATCTCTACATAAATCGCTCCTTCCAAGAACTTTTTGCATTTTGTCACACTGTTTTCAAAAGAGCAGTATGCCGCACGACGAAAAACAAAAATTGCCCCGGAATGCAATTTGTTAAAAAAAAAAAACGGCCAGATTTATACGCCAGCTTGACACCAGGATCTGTAACCTGCCTAGGACGAAATGGAAAATGTCAGAATGCTGTTTTGAAATTATAACTAATTGCCTGCTGGGTTCACCTGATACTTGCTTCAGTTTCTTTCAGCTTTTTTTAAAAACCTCTTGTACCAAACCATCCCGAAGGCCTTTGAAAACATTGTGGAAAAAGGAGAAAATGCTGGTAACCAGCATTTTCTCCTTTTCCCACAATGTTTTCGGCATGTCAAAAGACAATCCATCACTGTAGTCACATTTAATTTATAGACCGCGAATGTCTTAAGTTTTGACGTCGACTTTAGTGAGTTTAATCCGCTGAAAATACATCATAACTGTGGTTGCATTAGATCAAGATCAGACTTCATTCTGAGCTTTACGCCACGTGAAGCCTGGGCCCGTGTCTATTAAAGAAAAAACCCAATCCAAAATATACAAGCTGTATTTTGAGAAAAGGGGCTTAATGCGTCTCCGTGATGCATGATACAAAGCAAGTCATCACATGATCATGGATCCATAAAAGCCATTTTGTCTAATAACCGACTGAATCATGAGGTAGACCGGTCCTTTGACATCATCTACGATAGAAAATTTACCAATAGCAAAAAGTTTCGACCCAGGTCAGCCTGCGCGGAGTGTGCAGGCTGACATGAATCGATACTTTTTGCAGATGCATTAAGCCCCGTTTTCCCAGAGCAAGGCTTAAATGTATTTTTTTTTTTTACACAAGACTGCTTACCTTTTGGCCGTCATTGGGTCTTTAAAGTTCGGATCCCTGAATACAATTGAAAATGTTATGTTAAAAGGAGAAAATACTACTTATGAGGAATTTCTCCTCTTGCCATAATGTTTACAAGAGTACTATGCTGAAAGGCGCAAAAAGCCGTCTGCAGGGGGTGGGGGTCGAGGGTATGGAAAGATGTTGGGCATGACAAAGAAAACTATACGGAAGTTTTGTTCACCATTTGTATTATCTATGTAAGACCGATTATGGCGCCAAATGAGTCGTCATAGTCTCGCGGTTATGAGGTTGAACTGACATTATCTGATGTCGTTTCGTCTGCTTTTCCCCTTAACTATTTACCAAACGACAAAATTTTAGACTGGTCCAAATTGAAAGGATTTACAGACGACATATTAAATGTGGCTCAAATGATGATTTCTGTTTTGGATAGGGTAGAAAGCATTGTGGGAAAAGAAGAAAATGCTGGTTACTAGCATTTTCTCCTTTTTCTACAATGTTTTCAAAAGCCTCCTCTTACAGGGCTGTAAAAACTCGGGATTGTGTAGTTAAGGGTTAAGAGAGCGAGAAAAAATAAGGTTGATTTTGCGGACAGTGTGGAACTAAAATCAGACTGCACAGAACGTGCAGTCTGATTTTAGATCTGCGCTGTCCGAGTTTTGTAAAATTATAATGAGAAAAAAAAAAAAAAACTCTTTTAAATTTATTTAAGCTTTTTATCGATTGACAAAACCTGTCATTTTTATTTTTTATCGCATTATAAGGGTAAAACCGTCATAGAAACACCGTTTAATGCGTTTTTAACGAACCTTGAGCGTCTTCATTACATCGTGAACAAACGACAAAATTTATGTGTCTGCTATAGATATGTAATGATATACTTTCACGTGACCCTTTCCGCTGCTGTAATCCTTGTTAGGTCGAATTGTTCTGAGGCCGAGTTAACCCTATATCAAACAAGCTCGTGTTTAAAACCTATTACCGCACAATACTGTGTTTTACAGACCCTGGGAAATTAGATTGTTAAAAACATTGTATGAAAAGGAGAAAATATTGGTAACCAGCATTTTCTCTTTTTCCCACAATGTTTTCTACCTTTGAAAAAATCATCATGTGCGCCAAATCTCATATATCTTGTCGTCTGCCATTGAAAACATATATGAATAAAAAGAAAATGCCGGCGAAAAGGTTTTTTCATTCTATTTCTACTCTTTCAAAGACAAATCCAATTATTTAAGTATCATCTAAATTGTCGTCTGCGAATGCTTTGAATTTGGAGAAATCCAAAAATTGTTGTCTGGTAGACAGTTAAAAGTAGTAATGTAGGCTCTCCTTCGAGCGTACCACGCCATGGGCTGGGGGTCAGCGTAGCTGAATGTGCTGGCTTTTGGCCTACTTTTTGGTACTGATAAAAATGAATAAATAGAAATTTGTGATTGGTCAAATATGTAGACATGTTTATTCTAAGGGCCCCAGTGGTAAAAATGTAGACATGTTTATTCCAATGGCCCCAGTGGTAAAAATGTAGACATGTTTATTCTAAGGGCCCCAGTGGTAAAAATGTAGACATGTTTATTCTAAGGGCCCCAGTGGTAAAAATGTAGACATGTTTATTCTAAGGGCCCCAGTGGTAAAAATGTAGACATGTTTATTCTAAGGGCCCCAGTGGTAAAAATGTAGACATGTTTATTCTAAGGGCCCCAGTGGTAAAAATGTAGACATGTTTTTTCTGAGAGCCCCTGCCTATTTGCTGGCAAATTTACGCTATCTTTTTTAACCCTTATCCTGCTGAATAAAAGAAATGAATCTTTCAAGCCGATAGTATAAGCCCAAAATTTTCCTGTTTCAAAGGTATTTTTGGAGGAAAGATATCTCCTTATCGGACAGTGTAGATCAAAGATCAGACTGCACGTTTTGTGCAGTCTGATCTTGATCTACGCTGTCCGCAAATGGTCAGTGAGTCGCGATAAGCAGCCTAAGGGTTAAAGATATTTCTTGTTGGTATGGCACCTCCTCTCCCAAGGAAAACCTAACTTCCCCGTTCAGGAAACATGAATAGGTGAACTATCGTCCATGAATATCCGAAACAATGTTGTGACGACATAAAACACCAAACAAAAGCTTATGTTTTTTTTTTTCCCAAGACTCTAGTCCGGTTTCAAATTACTTGTCCGGTCACCAGTTCTGCCCGAATAAACATAACCAGATAAACGTCATCATCTACAACGAATTGTAATTGTCACTTACTGGTCTAATTATAGTATTCCTTACAATTTAGATAATAGGGATTCCCCTTTAAGAAGGGATAAATATAGACCAGGGTGCGCATGTTCTCACATTCGATCGGTTGTGTCAATTGGATGCGTTCCTCCCAAACAATACGGCCGACAATACCAACACTTTTACCCGTTACCTCATTATGCAATTTTTCTTCAGACTTTTTTTTTTCAAATTTAGAACGTCCAAAAACTTACTAAAAATAGAAATTAGTATCATACTGTCAAGGTATAGATGCAACGAAAATCTGGAAAACATTGTGACGAACAGAGATACTGCTGATTTCGCTCAATATCTCTATTTATCACAAAATTTTCAGAGGTCGCACGTTGCAGCTTAACATTTAATCACATTATCCGGTGTTTCATGACCACAATAAAGAAGGCCTTTTGAAAGCATTGTGGGAAAAAGGAGAAAGGGCTGGTAAACCAGCATTTTCTCCTTTTCCCACAATGCTTTCTACCCTTTCAAAGTCAAATCCCTTAAACCAAGAGTTACATCGAAATTGTCGTCTGTATCTGCACTCAAGTTGGGAGAGCCATGCGTTTCGTCGTCAGGTAAGGGGTTTAAAAATAAAGGGTGTTTGAGCCCCATAATGGTTATTGCCTCCTTTTCATAACAGTTATAATTCTTTAATGTGAAAAGGTGTCTTGTTGAGTTTATATGGGTTTTTAACGTGGGAATAAGGCCACATACTTTTTTTTGTATTTCACGAAATATACACCTGGGTCCGTATTCACCAACCATTCTTATTTTCATTCCAAGCTTAATTCTATATTTAGGAAAGTAACGCAACTTCTGATTGGCTGAATCATTCTAAGAGGGTTTAATGCATCTATAAAAAGTGTCGATTCAGGTCAGCCTGCTTACTTGGGTCGAAACTTTTTGCTATTGTCAAATTTTCTCCATGTCAAAGGGCCATTCTACCTCCAAATTTGGTCGATTGTTCGACAAATCGGTTTTATGGATTCGTAATCATGCAATCACTTCTTCGGTATAATACACCACGGAGATGCTTTAAACCGCCCCACCCCTCTTTTTGCCAAAGCGTGGCTGATTTTGTTTAGCCAATCAGAGGTGTTACTTTCAAATTTAGAAAATTATTGAGAATAAGGCGACACATCACTATCCTGTACAAGACAAATATTACTACTCGGCGCATATAACTCAAAACTCTGTTGCTTAAAAGTAGCAAGCGGAAAATGGCTATAAATAATGCGTCTGTGAAGAAATCAAGTCTTGCTTTCGCTCCAAATTTATTAGAATATAATAATTTCAAAAGGGAAAAAGAATCTTAAAAAAACACCATTTTTTTAATGCAAATCTTTGTTTACAGTTTCTAAATATAGTTTTTGGCAAAACCGTTTAAACAATATCTTGTGCATGCATAATCAACTCACTATCCTTTGCTAGGTGGCATTTTTCAAATATTTCGAAGAATATGACATGCGCAGTCAACATCCGGTTTTGTACCGTGGATGCTCAAATCAGATAGGTCAGTATTTGTAAAACGCCACCTAGCGGAAGATAATGATTGAAAAAGCACCTGCAGCCGAGTGTTGCCATCCGCATGTTGATCCATTTGTTAACTTTTAACCAAAGGACAAAATTTTTAGACTTGTCCAAATAGAAATCTTTCGCAGACGAAGAATTAACCCTTTACCAAACAACAAAATTTTGGACTTATCCATATTGAAAGCACTCGCAAACGACAAAGGACACGTGACCAAAATAATGAGATTTTTCTTTGATAGGGTAGAAAACATTGTGGGAAGAGGAGAAAATGCTGGTTACCTGCATTTTTTCCTTTTCCCACAATGTTTTCAAAAACAGTCTTCCTCAAGGTCATTAAAACTCGAGATCGTGTGGTAAAAGGCTTAACGTGATTTCCTCGATTAGATGGCGTATTCTGCAGAAACAACTTGTCTAACATGTCATATTTAGATGGCTCGTTGAGGTCTTATTTTTCTATCTTCTTTTCTTTATCTACAGAAAATGTAAACGTTTAACCCTTTCCCAAACAAGCCCTAGTTTTCACGTGTCTGCAATACAAGTCTTTTGAAAATACTGTGGGAAAAGGAGAAATTGCTCGTAACGAGCAATTTCTCCTTTTCCCACAGTGTTTTCTACGCTTTTGAGGACTTTCTGCCATTTTCATCAAATTTAAAATTGTCGTCTGCAAACGCTTTCAATTTGGACCAGTCCAAAATTTGTCGTTTGGGAAAGGGTTAAGCAAAATAAAATAGGTAAATTACGCTTTTTAAGTCTTTTACTTACCTCAACTGTCAGCTTGACCCTATTTTGTTTTGTAAAACGAAACCGCGATTTAAAAACGAATGCTAGTATGAGATTTTGTATCTTTTTGCTGTGTTATGTTTCGTTATAAACGATCGTCCCATATCTCCAGTGACATCTGTGTGCTTGTATTACTTTTCTCGCTTTTCACACATTAACCCTTATCCTGCCAAATAGGCGGAATGAAACTTTGAAGCCGATAGTAAAAACCAAGAATTTTCCATTTCAAAGATACTTGTTTGGGGACAGATACATGTATCTCCTTATTGGACAGTGTAGATCCAAGATCTTAATCTACACTGTCCGCAAAAGGTGCTTCAATCGCGCTTAGAAGCCTAAGGGTTAAAGAAACCGACTACTTCCGCCCATGAAAGGGTTAGCTTTAGAAAGCATTGTGGAAAAAGGAAACATCTGTTTGTTACAAGCAAATATTCATTTTTCTACAATGACTCCAATTTCATAAAACATGATAATATTCCCAAACGACAAATTTTGGACTGGTCCAAATTGACAGAGTTTGCAGACGACAATTTTAAATTTGATGAAAATGGCAGAAAGTTATCAAAAAGGGTAGAAAACACTGTGGGAAAAGGAGAAATTGCTCGTTACGAGCAATTTCTCCTTTTCCCATAGTGTTTTCAAAAGACTTGTACTGCAGACACGTGAAAACCAGGGCTTGTTTGGGAAAGGGTTGAAGTACCAGCATCTGCTCTGTATGTGGCTTATCAGTCACAAAATGTTCACATGGGACACGTCACATGCAACACTTACACAATGGTACGGTTTTACGTTCATTTGATTGGTTCAAAAGTAGCGGGAAAATACAATTGAATCTCGATTATTCCAGTATGATCAAGGGGTCCTGCGTGGCTTAGTGGTGGAGTGTGGGACTCGTAACCTAGAGGCCCCGGGTTCTAGCCCTACCCTGATCCGCTGGCTTTTTCGTGGGTGTGTCCTTGGGCAAGACACTTCAGGGCCCTAGCCTAGTACTGGTAAAACCCAGGAAATACATGAATATGTGAGCTGTCGCCGTGATATGACTGAAATAATGTTGAAAGCGGCGTAAAACACCATTCAATCAATCAATCCAGTATGATCAATATAGGTGACTGCGTCGATCCAAGATCAAACTGAACGTTATTTTCATTCTGATCTCGATCTGTTTTGATAACAAACACAATCAAAGTTATAAGAAGCAATTCTGGGGGTTTAATGCTTTATCCTTTGTTTTAATGAACCTGAGGAAGAAGGCATTCGAAAACATCGGGGGGGAAAAAAAGGAGAAAATGCTGGTAACCAGCATTTTCTCCTTTTTTTCGACGACGTTTTCTTCATTCTCAAAGATGAATCCTAGCCTTTCAGTTACATTTAATTCATTTTTGTTGTCTGCAAATGCTCTATTTATAAAATATTTTCGACTGGTCTAAATTTAACCCCTCTCAATTTGGTGCCGAGCGTCTTTACATTGCTGAATTGTTACGCTACCAAGATATGTAATTATCGGAGTAATTTACGATTTAAGACATAGATAGGGGTCATAACATGAACAGTTGACGTGTTTATAGGGACCATAACGATAGATCAACGTTTTATAATGTAAAAATTTACATCTGTTTTACTCTTTACCAGACGACAAAATTTTAGCCTTGTCCAAATTGAAAGCATTTGCAGACGACATTTTCAATGTGGCGAAAACGGTGCAGTTTTTTCTTTGATAGGGTAGAAAACATTGTGGGAAAAGGAGAAAATGCTGGTAACCAGCATTTTCTCCTTTTCCCACAGTGTCTTCAAAAGGCTTCTTTCCCAGGGTCGTTAAAAGGTGGCATTGTGTGGTAAAGGGTTAACCCTGTAACACTTGACAATACAAATTTAAAGCATTTGTAAACGACAGATTAAAAGTGGCTAGAATATTCGGATTTGGGACAAAAGGTTGTGGTGAACGGACAAGATTCTCTTTACCAGTATTTTCTCCTTTACCCACAATGTCTGCTAAAACTTTCCTCCTCAATTTGTGGGGGGGGGGGGGTGGGGTCCTGCTAGGCTCAGTCGTAAAGTGTAGGACTCGTGACCTGGAGGCCCCGGGTTCGAGCCTCACTGGATCCACTGGGTTTTTCGTGGTGTGTCCTCGGGCAAGACACTTCAGAGCCCTAGCCAAGTACTGCTGAAACCCAGGAAATACATGAATTTGTGAGCTGTGGCCGTGATATGAATACTGTTGAAAGAGGCGTAAAACATCAATCAATCAATCAATCAATCAATCAATCAATCCATTCTCCTCAGGGTCGTGAAAACGAAATATTAGTTTGTAAGTGAAATAGTTCGTTTGTGACAGAAGACCTTGTAAAGAAAGTTTTGTCGTATCATTACTATTTCCGCTACAGAAAAAAAGGGAAATGGGGGGGGGGGGTTTGCTGGCGGTACATATTTCCGTGCACGGATGTATTGTTTGTGACCAGTGGCTTTTTGTAACCGACTGCCTTTATAAAGATGAGATAAATTTTTATTCCGTATACGCCGACCACCAGTGGGTTGGAAAGCCACTAGTACCATTCTGGTGTTCGGTTTAGAATTGCAAAGTAACCAATCCATTGTCGCATTCAAACGAAAGAAAGAAAGAAACAGCATTTTATTGGTTGAATCAGTTTTAGTGTTGTTGCTGGTGATGGTATGAGTAATGGGTGGTGAGGGTGGTGGTGGTAGTGATGGGTGATGGGGGTGATATATCTATCTGCAGATGTACACGTTCTGTGCAGCCTGATCTTGATCTACACTGTCCGCAAAAGGTCAGTGGGTCGCGCTTAGCAGCCCAAGGGTTAAGTGTCAGCATTAAGAAAACATGTGATACAAGTTTATTATTGAACTACAAATTCCAAGTAGGCCTATTTGATGTTTGTCACAGGGTCCTGCGTGGCGGTAAAGTGTGGGACTCGTAACCTGGAGGTCCCGGGTTCGAGCCCCACCTGATCCGCTTTTTCGTGGGAGTGTCCTTGGGCAAGACACTTCAGAGCCATAGCCTAGTACTGGTGAAACCCAGGAAATATATTGATATCTGAGCTGTCGCCGTGATATTACTGAAATAATGTTGAAAGCGGCGTAAAACACCATTCAATCAATCAATCAGTCAATCAATCATTGATGTTTGTTATAAATATCGAAGACGAAACTATCCATTTTTTTCATTTGCAGGGAGAAAGAAGGGTTTTTATGAATTAATATACATAGGTCAAACCCGAAATTTTCTAGGGGTCAAGTTGGTAAGACCTCCAGGTTAGCCCGACAAGCGGCGATGTTAGACAGGTCAAGACATTTTGCCCGCTTGACCGTTAGGTCCTCTTGTTCTGAAATAGATGTCCATTGTCAGACGGCAAAAACATTTAAAATGAAAAGAATATGAACTTGTCAAATTAACACGCGTTCCGACAACCTGAGATTTTTGCTTCCCTCGCCTTTGACCCCGTTCATGTTCTTTTCTTTAAACTTCTTACCGGACAATGAAATTTTAGACTTGCTCATTTTGAAAGCGGTTGTAGACGACAAATTAAATCCTGCTGAAAAGACGATTTTTTTTTTTTGGCTCTTAAAACTGTCAACACTTAGCAAGGAGAAAATGCTTGTAGGCAGAATTTTGTTCCATTTTCGCCATAGTTTTAAAAACACTCTTTATGTGGCATTGTAAGGGAAATCTTTAATGGCAAAATCCTGTCGTTTATTATTATTATTATTATTATTACGATTAACTGTGCTTATTTTGCATTTGATGTGGAATATATATGATTGACTTACTTATTGATTGATTGCTTGTATGGTGTTTAACACCATTTACAACATTATTTCAGTTATATCGCGGCGACCAGTGCACCTATCAATGTTTTCCTGGAGTGTCTGTTACCAGTACTCCGCACAGTATTCTGTCCAAGCCACTGTTTGCTTTCCCACATAACCATCGACGAAACAATGGCCAGCGGTGAGAGAAGAATGAATCCTGTCGCGATGACTATCATCAATCCTTGGAAAAAATTATGACTGAAGAAATTGATAGAGGCGTAGAAATTGTAGAACAAGGTCAGACTGAGCGTATGTGCATGCAGACCTTGGTCTAGATTGTCCACAAAATCCAGCAATGTTGGGGTTTAGCGGAAACAGGTTGAACCGTTATCCAGGTGAATAATAAGAGCCATGCTCTGGCAAAAGGGGACTTAATGCATCTCCGTGATGCATTGTACCAATCAAGCCATCACATAATCATGGATCCATAAAAACCATTCTGTCGATCAATCGACTGTATCATAAGGTAGACTGGTCCTTTGACATACAGAAAATTGACCGATAGCGAAGGCGTTTCGGTTCAGGTCAGCCTGCGCGGACTGCGCAGGCTGACCTGCGTCGATACTGTTCTCAGATGCATTAAGCCCTCTTTTCACAGAGCATGGCTCATACAAATGATCACGGATGTCAGTCACCGTTTGTGATCCATCGATTCACATCATATGGCTGCACTAAAATTTAATTCTCTACTCTTTACCAAAGGAAACAGTTTCAGTCTGGTTTAACTGTTTACCAAATGATAAAATATCAGACTGGTCCAATATGAAAGCATTTGCAGACGACAAATTAAATGTAGTTGGAATTATGCTCTGACTTTGAGATGGTAGAAAAAAATGTGGGAAAATGAGAAAATGCTGGTTACCAGCATTTTCTTCCTTTCCCACAATGTTTTCAAAAGCTTTCTTTCCCAGGGTCATTAAAAATCGGGATTATGTGGTACAGGGTCAAATTAAAAGAATTTGTAAATGGCACAGTGACTGTTATACAAACTGGATTTATCTTTTAGGGGAAGGAAACGTTGTGGGAAAAGGAGAAAATGCTGGTCACCGGCATTTTCTCATTTTCCCACAATGCTTTCTAAAGCATTCTCCTTCAGGGTCGATTAAATTCGTAATTGTGTGGTGAGAGTTAAACAAGTCCATCGGGCGTTCTTAAGGGTGCTGACCAGATTAGCATACGTTTTGGTGCAGTTTGACCTTGATCTACACTATCTGCAAACAGCAGTTTAAATTATTCCAAGCTTTTTTAAGGCATATGTTTTGTTGTTAAACTCAGAGAAAGACTGTATTTGCGAAAAAGGGAAGATTTGCATAATTTTTCCATATCAAATTATAGATTTTTTGAAAGTCTAAAATCACAACCTCTTACTTTGAACCTCGATAGACGAGACTATGGTCGATTTGATTTTCTAAAAGTCATTAATTGTGATCAATTACTTTGTATAACATCGTGGTTTTGGTTATAATGTTCAAAGATGAAGTTCGAAATGTTTTCGAGAAGGGGTGATATCAGCCGAGAAAAGGTTGAAATAAAGTGGTTGACCCCTTTTTGGCTTTGACCTAGGTCTAGACCCTTGAAATCCCGGGTCAGAGTAAGTACCCTTTTATTATCTCAATTATTCATTTGTCATTTTAAAGGCAGGTCCTTTATGTTCTCCGTCGGGTTTTAAGAAGGTTTTTTGGCCCCTAAATAATAGACACTACATACGATAATGACAGACGCGACGCGAATGCAACCCTTACCGACAGTGGAAATCTTCACCCTCGTTTTCATTTTGGTTTCTCAGCGTAGCTGAATGGGCTGGCTTTTGAATTACTTCTTGGTACTGATAAAGACTGAATATTTGGTAATTTGCGATTGGTCAAAAAAGTACACATGTTTATTCGACGGGCCCCTGCTGGCATATTTGCTCACACTTTTATGAAACCACTATCAACAAGCTTTGCTACTGCTAATCGATACCCCGGCCTTGATTCATACCACAGCAAAATTATGTAGAGAATGATTCTTTTCTTGTGCTATTTTGAAATCTAATTTTTTCATAAGCGTTACCCAATGACCCATTGCTACTTTTCAACAAAATGTAAGACAGTGAGGAAAAAGAGGCAATTGCTCGTGAGGTTACTTTTCAATAGTTTACTTCATATTGAGCCACAAAAGAGTTTCAATATTCATATTCCAATATCTCTTACGCCGTCTATCTTTTTTTAAAGATATTTCTTGTTTATACTGGTTGGTTAATGATTTAGTTCTATAAAGTCATGTGCTGTTTTATACAGTACAGAATATGATCAGTCTGCTTGTTTTTGTGCAGTCTGATCTGGGCCCGTGCTTATAAAACTGGACATCATGCTAAACTGATCTACCCCCTGTGCCCAAGCTTTCAATTTCTTCAGGGCTTCTGCAAGTATGACAATGAGAAAAAAAAAAACACTTTCTTTTAACATTTAAGCTGCTGAATAAATGAAACGCAAATTTCTACTCAATACTAAAAGCACAAACATTGCGGTTTCAAAGTTGATTTCACCGGAAAGAAAATACCGTACCGGACAGTGTGGATCAAAGATCAGACTGCACGTTCTGTGCAGTCTGATCTTGATCTACATTGTCCGGAAAAGGTCAGTGAGTCTCGCTTAGCAGCTTAAGGGTTAACCCTTATCCAGCTGAATAAATGAAATGAAACTTTCAGGCCGATAGTGAAAACTCAAATTGCCATATTTCAAAGGTTTGTCTTGGGAAAAATATCTCCTGATCGGACAGTGTAGATCCAAGATCCAAGATCAGACTGCACGTTCTGTGCAGTCTGATTCACTTGATCTACACTGTCCGCAAAAGGTCCTTGAGTCGCGCTTAGCAGCCTAAAGGTTAATAAAAAGGAGGAAAGAGAAGTCTGAAAAGTTAAAACATTTGCTCTGTGAGGTTTATCAAATCAGTTCAGCATTATTTTGAAATTTCAGTCCCAGCTTAGCTGAGCTTGATAAAAGGAAACACTGTAAGAAAAAGAGAACATGTAGGTTACCAGCTTTTCTTCATTTTCTACAGCCAAGCTCCGGTAGCTCAGTCGGTAGCGTACAGGACTTGAGAACAGGAGGTCGCTGGTTCGATCCCCGGCTTGGCCAATTTCTTTCCGAGGATTGATGATAGTCATTGCGACAGGATTCATTCCTCTCTCACTTCTGACCATTGTTTCGACGATGGTGATGTGAGAAAGCTGCCAGTGGCTTGGAAAGAATATTGTGCGGAATTCTGGTAAAAGAAACTCCAGGAAAGCATGGATAGGTGCACTGGCCGCCGCGATATAACTGAAATAATGTTGAAAACGGCGTCAAACACCATACAATCAATCAGTCATTCATTTTCTACAATGTTCTCAAAAACTCTCTCCATCAGGGTCGCCTCTGTAGCATATAATGGCTTGTTTTAACTCTTTACCAAACGACAAAATTTTAGACTGGTCCAAATTTGAAAGTATTAGCAGACAAAAATTTAAATGTGGGTCAAATAATGGATTTTGTCTTTGATAGGGTTGAAAACATTGTGGGAAAAGGAGAAAATGCTGGTAACCAGCATTTTCTCCCTTTCCCTCAGTGTTTTCAAAAGGCTTTTTTTCTCAGGTTCGTTAAAAGTCTGGATTGTGTGGTAGAGGGTTAACGACCCTGAGGAATGAGACTTTCGAAAATATTGCGGGAAATGGATAAAATGCTGGTAACCATTATTTTCTCCTTTTTCCACAATGTTTTCTATTCTTTCAGGGACAAATCCCATCAATTGAGTTGTATAGAATTTCTCTGTAACTTGAAATTTCCCACCCTACCACATAACTTAAGTTCATTAGTAACAATTTCGAATTTGTCATCTGTACATGTTTAAAATTTGGAAGACTCTAAAAATATTCGACTGGGAAAAGGTTAAGGAAACTTGATATTGCAGTTATCGTTTATTCTTTTAGCTTGATGACTGCAAAGGTCAGTTTCATGACAAAATACATTGTTTCCGAAATGGAAATAATGTTTAAGTGCATTTGCACTTTATGGCAAGTTTTACCAATTTAGTGCCTTACGCAAGGCACAGAGGCTTTTTGCAGACTGCACTGACTTACATGGCTCGACAGTTTTTTGCAGATGCATTAAACCCCCTTTTCACAGAGTATGACTCAAGTAAATGTAACTCAAATTAAATGATGGGCTTGGTCTTGGAAAGGTGGAAAAATATTGTGGAAAAAGAGAAAATGCTAGTTAATTTAAATTTCATGTGAAAAAAATTGTTAAAAAAGGGAGTAAGTAATTATAACTGTATGTCGCAATTTTTCCGTGTGCCATAATGTTTAAAAACTGGCCTAAAGCAAGACAATGGATTATTGTTTTGGTGAGGTCCCTTTCCCAGCCCTACCCTAAAATATCTGCAGTTAACTGGAATCACGGGACCTGTTTAGTGCTAAAAATGTTCCCTGATTCCCTGTAATTGTAAAAACTTTGTTCAATGTGAGACTGGGGGCTTGTCCATTGAGGAACATTGGTTGTGTGGGTTCCCAGCTTGAAGCATTGATCAAAGCCTAGTGCTGATGTACCCAGGAAAGTCATGAATAAGTGGACTGCCCTTATGATAGGGTTGAAAATATATTGAAATAGTGAAAAGATGGAAAGTTGCATTCATGTAAACAAACATTTGTTTTTTCTTTTCCTGCAATGTTTCTATCCTGGTATGTTTGATTTGTCGAATACAAAAATACCTCCAATATGGACATGTCTGAAAATTTGGGCCATGCTCTGTGAAAAGTGGGCTTAATGCATCTGCGAAAAGTATCGACCCAGGTCAGCCTGCGCAGTCCGCGCAGGCTGACCTGGACCGAAACCTTTCGCTATCGGTCAACTTTCTGTATGTCCAAGGACCAGTCTACATCATAACTTAGTCGGTTGTTAAAAGAACTGGTTTTTATGAATCCATAATTATGTGATGGCTGTATTGGTATCATGCATCACGGAGATGCATTAAGCCCCCTTTTATCAGACCTTGGCTCAATTTATTTTTCTTTGCAATCTTAAAAACTTGACAAATATATTCGATTAACAGGTACAACTCTGGACAGTTAAATAACGATAGTCATTTTGCAAATGGTAACGCCTTCTATTTTTAATTTCTTCAGATATGACGTCATCATAATGGTAACGCCGTCTATTTTTAATTTCTTCAGATATGACGTCATCATAATGGTAACGCCGTCTATTTTTAATTTCTTCAGATATGACGTCATCATAATGGTTTAAGTCATTATCTTCCGCCAGGTGGCATTTTTCAAACACATAACCTATCTGATTTGGGCATTCTGGGTACAGAACCGGACTACTTTTCAAGGCGGCAATCAATGAAACGAATTTCAAAATAAAATATACGTTTACTCTCTGAAACCTACCTTGTACGGTTTGTCCAGCCATAGTTAGCTAGCATATAACCTATGCACCAGCCATTTATAAACATTAGCCCATATAAGCTTTGGTGGGGACGTTATTTTTGTTGTCAGTCTTTTGCAAAAATCCCGGTTTTCCCCATGTCTATATTTAGAAACTGTCTACAGAGATTTGCAGTTAATAGTTGGTATTTTGAAAATATATTTTCCCCTTTTGAAATCATTTTGTTTTTTTTAAAGAAATTTGTGGCGACAAACTGGCTTGATTTTTCCACAGACGTATCATTTATTGCCATTTTCCCCCTGCACTTTTTAGCGGCAATTTATGTACCGCGTATTAATATTTGTCCATTATTTCTCAAGTGATGCGTCGTAGCAGACAGGTCAAATCTTCGAAGAATATGAATTGCGCAGGCAACGGGTTTGAGTACGAATCTTCGTAATCGATGCGTGTCATTGATAATATGACATTTCCACAAATCTTTGCGAAACTCTGGTACAAAATCTAAAAATACCTATAGAGGCTACCTAGCCCATTAAGGAAATACCATTGATTTTTTTTTTAACTTTTATCTTTCTTCTTTACTGATGATTTGCCAGCTATTGCCTAAGTTAATTCGATGATGGGCCATTTGTTTTTTTTTTAAGTTTTGTGAGATTATAAAATTTAAATAGCTTCCTTTAAGCAGAGAGTGTCCCAACTAGCATATAAAACACCCTAAGGGTCAGTCCGAAGTTTTGTAAACAACAAACTTGAGTTATGGCACAATTAAGCGAGCAATAATTGTCCCAGTAATAGGCCCTTAGCCCGCTAACCCTGAATGCCCTAAATCTACAAAATAAACATTTTAGGCAGGAAGAAAAAAAGACCATAAGCAATGTTATTTAAACGGTATTTTTGTCAGATTACTTAAACAAAAACAGCGAATAGAGTATGTGCAAGAGCAGACAGCACTTTTATTGCAGTCTGATATTGATCTGTGTTGTCTGCAAAAAGCATCCCGATATTTGTCTACATTGTCCGCAAGAAAAAACTTCAGTTGTGCTTGAAGCTCAAAAGGAAACAAAATGCAAACGCGACTTTTGATGCCTTTGTTGAAGAGGGCTTTTGAAAGCATTGTGGGGAATAGAGTGGAAAACATTGTGGGAAAAGAAGCAATTGCTTGTAACAAGCAATTGCTCCATTTCCCACATTTTTTTCCATTTCTTTAAACTAAAAGTTTTCACTTTACTTCAATAGCTTCTCATTTATGTACTACGTACTAGTTAATCCTTTGCCTGACGACGAAATTACAGACTTATCAGTATCGATAGCTCTTGCAGACATTAAATCCAATAATTTTGATTATGAGATTTGTCTCTGCATTTTCTCCTTTTCCCACAGTGTTTTCAAAAGCCTTCTCTGCAAGGATCATTAAAACTCGGGATAGTGTGGCAAAGGGTTAAGAGTTATAAAAAAGAAAAATCAGAGTGCCCTGTAATGGGTTAAACTCTTATAGATATAAGTGTCTTGCACACGAGTCAAGTCCTAATTTGATCCTATTATCATTGAGTCAATCTTTTGAGTGACTTACTGGGTTACCTTTTTCCCCCAAACAGACATTTGCACAGTATTCCCATGGCTCAACACGGCACAATATAAAGACAAACTTGTGTCCAAAGAGCCACACTTGAGGTCAATATGGAACAACATAAAAACAAATCGTGCCTGTAGGTGCGTAAAGCCTGTAGTACCTTCCATGGCTCAACAACACACAACATAAAAACGAATCATGCCTTTAGATGCACAAAGCCTGTAGTACCCTCCATGGCTCAACAAGACACAACATAAAAACGAATCATGCCTTTAGATGCTCAAAGCCTTAAGTACCCTCCATGGCTCAACAAGGCACAACATAAAAACGAATCATGCCTTTAGATGCACAAAGCCTGTAGTACCCTCCATGGCTCAACATGGCACAACATAAAGACGAATCGTGCCTTTAGATGCACAAAGCCTGTAGTACCCGCCATGGCTCAACAAGGCACAACATAAAAACAAATCGTGCCTGTAGATACACAAAGCCTGTAGTATCCTCCATGGCTCAACAAGGCACAACATAAAGACGAATCGTGCCTTTAGATGCACAAAGCCTGTAGTACCCGTCATGGCTCAACAAGGCACAACATAAAGACGAATCGTGCCTGTAGATACACAAAGCCTGTAGTACCCTCCATGGCTCAACAAGGCACAATATAAAGGCGAATCGTGCCTTTAGATGCACAAAGCCTGTAGTACCCGTCATGGCTTAACAAGGCACAACATAAAAACGAATCGTGCCTGTAGATGCACAAAGCCTGTAGTATCCGCCATGGCTCAACAAGGCACAACATAAGGACGAATCGAGCTTTGGGAAACATGAAGCCTTTAGTAACCGCCATGGCTCAACAAGGCATAACATAGAGACGAAACGTGCCCGTAGGTGCATAAAGCCTGTAGTACCCGCCATGGCTCAACAATGCATAACATAAAAACGAATCGTGCCTTTAGATGCAAAAAGCCTGTAGTACCTGCCATGGCTCAACAAGGCACAACATGACGAATTGTGCCCGGCGAAACGTGAAGTCTGTAGGACTCTTCGTGGCTCAACATGGTATGACATAAAGATGAATTGTGTTGAAAGAAACATGAAGCCTGTTGTACCCTGCGTGGATTAACACATAACAATATAGAGACGAAGCGTTAAAGAAACTTGAAGCCTGTGGTTGCACCCACAATGACTCTATACGACACAACATAATTATTTTAGACGAGGTATGCCAAAAGATATACGTATTCGGTTGACCATTTCATTCGTAATAACGAAACAAATTTGGGACTTAATGTCACACATCTGTAGATTTGAAAGAAACAAAAGGACGATTTTTTTGCTATCAAAGTAAACCGTTTTCAGTTTCATTTGTTCTGAATCGAAATGATTTACTCAGTACACTAAAAAAGAATCATAGGAGCCATCCTAGGAAAGGGGGTTTAAGAAATCTGCAAAAAATATTGACCCATGTCAGCGGTCGCAATCAACGCAGGCTGACATGGGTCGAATACTTTTGCTATTCGTAAATTTTCTGCATGTCCAAGGACCATTCCGCCTCCAGGATCAATCGATAATTAGGATATTACAGATCCATAGTTCTGTCCTTATGACTTGTTTGATCAGAGAGATGTATTAAAGCCCATTTGACAGAGCATGGGTCATAAATGGCCCGCAACATGTGAAATGAGACCTACGGACATTTGCGTAAAGTGTCATCCGGATTAGCCTGCGCAGTCCGCGCAGGCTAATCCGAGACGGCACTTTACGACTTAATAAGATTTTTTCATACATTAGACTTTCGTGAAACAAGAAATCGCACAGAAACGGGAAGTGTCGTCAAGGATTAGTCACAGACTGCACAGGCTGATCTGGAACGATACACTTTGAAGCATATGTCCGAAGGCCTCTTTTCGTATGTTGCGCGCCAAATTATGTAATATACTCGAATCATTGACGTCAAATCAACACCAAGCATTTCATATTATATGAATAGTTCTGCGACGGGTATCGCACCACACAGTAGATGAAAAAAAGTAGTATCTCGGAAAATTGTTTTTTATGCAGTTTGACCTTGATCTGAACTGTCAAAAAAACTTGGAAAACACCCCGAGGCCGCAAATAGCGATGCCTCCTATGATGTTACTGTCTTTGTCGTCTGCAAATGCTTTCAATTCGGACATGCCTAAAAATTTATTTGCTGTCTGGTAAAGTTACTAAAGTTTATAGAACCAGTCACTGTTAAAAACTCAGTAAATTATCATAAATTGGTACATTTATGTCCAAACCAAACTTAGGTCAGTTTAAAATCCAATACGGCAGTGCAGGATGATTTTTATCAACTGTTTTCACAAAGAAGGAGAGGGATGGCAAAAAGTTAAGGGTTATTTGCCCTTGAAGAGTACTAGATACTTCAAATTATAATTGCAGTTTTAATGAGGATACTGACTTCCGTCAAAATAGTTCTTTCCTAATATAAGTTACACCCTGGCGACTGTTTACTCATTAAAGGGGCCTATTCAGATCTTTTTTTGTCGCGAATCATTTTTTTTGTAAAACATTGCTAGATAAAACAAATATATGAGCCATGCTTTGTGAAAAGGGGGCCAAAGGCATCTGCAAAAAGTAAAAATAGATGGACAGAATTCTGCCCGTGTTAATAGCCTAAACCGATCCGTAGATACACTTGCTGTAGCAGTGGAGGTAACCAGTTTAACGGCAGTACAAATATGGGGTACATTTTGTTTCGTGCGAGCCAAACCCCGGTAGCTCAGTCGGTAGCGTACAGGACTTGAGAACAGGAGGTCGCTGGTTCGATCCCTGGCTTGGCCAATTTCTTTCCGAGGATTGATGATAGTCATCGCGACAGGATTCATTCCTCTCTCTCTCTCCGCTGACCATTGCTTCGACGATGGTTATGTGGGAAAGCAGCCAGTGGCTTGGAAAGAATATTGTGCGGAGTACTGGTAAAAGAAATTCCAGGAAAGCATGGATAGGTGCACTGGCCGCCGTGATATAACTGAAATAATGTTGAAAACGGCGTTAAACACCATACAATCAATCAATCAATTTTGTTTCGTGCGAAGTTAGCCTACAACTCAGAACAAAATCCACCCAAAAGCTGAAGCAGGTTGATAACCACGGAAGCGTACCATGGCTTAAGATGTCTTTACGAATGGTCCGTTGTTTTCGCGATCAGGACCGGAAATGAACGTTTGTGTCCATCATGTTGCAACCAACACTGAAAAACAGTAAAGAGCAACCAAATGACACAAGGCAGACAAATATATTAAATGTGCCTCGTAGTGGTACCTTTTGTAGACAAACAGACGGAGGCATAGAAATGAGCCATACTCTGTGAAAAGGGGCCTTAATGCATCTGCAAAAAGTTTCGACCCGGGTCAGCCTGCGCAGTCCGCGCAGGCTGACCCGGGCCGAAACCTTTTGCTATTTGTAAATTTTCTGCATGTCAAGGGACCACTATTCCTCCAGATGCAGTCGATTGTTGGAATAAAATGGATTTTTGTGGATCCAGTTTTATATGATGACTTGCTTCCTCTAATGCAGCACGTACATGCATTAAACCCCCTTTTGCCAGAGCATGGTTCAAATGTTTCGCCTCAGCTGACATATCTGCAAAAGTACCGACCAAGCTCTCGTCTCAACACAAAAGTTAGTAACGTATGAAAAGTTAAAATACTGTGAGGAAAGCTGGGAGGGGAAGTTGGAGATTGATGGCCAGCAATTTCCTGTCAAGGAAGAACTGAGTGACAGAAACTGTCTAAAGCGACTTCGAATCAAAAGAACCACTGTCATTTTCAAGTCACTGTTTATCGACAGAAATCTGATAAACAATCAACAAAACTTGATTTGATTTCCTTTCATAAAGCACGGAAATTTTGACCAGCCCCGATATGACCCCCATGAAAGACCTTACTGTGTCCTTATAACCCCTAACTGTAAACGCTGATTTTAACCCTCAGCCCTTTGCCAAACAATCAAAATACTAGTACTTAAAAAAAAAGAAGAAAAAACAGTACGTGAAAAGGAGAAAATACTGGTAACGTCACACTTTATCCGCTTCCGACAATGTTCTTTATCCTTTAGAAGACAGATTCCTTTGTTTTGGTCACATTTAATTTGACGCCAGAAAACGCTTTTAGACTGAAAAAATTTTTGAGTTGTCTGGTTCACTGTTGAATTGCTTATTATTGAAGAAGAAAAGAAAATTTGAAGGTAATAGTAGACATCCAATTGTTGCGTCTTTGAAAAAAAAAAAATATGTTTTTGTCAAAAAACGCTCACTGTATCGGACAGTGTAGATCCAAGATCAGACTGCACATTCTGTGCAGTCTGATCTTGTCTACACTGTCCGCAAAGACGCATCAAGTTGCTCTAAGCGGCATAAGGGCCGATGTTTTTTCCCATTTTGGAGGTCTTTCTTAAGTGGTTGAAGGATTTTAGAATATATACAACGGCAAACAATCTTTAGGACCGAGTCTCGAATAGTTCTTGTAACTGCACAGTAATCTCTCATTCTTTTTTAAAACTTTTTACTAAACTATTAAATTTTAGACCAGTCCATAATGAAAGCATCTGCAGACGACAAAATAAACTTGACTCAAAAATTGAAATTTGTTTTTGGAAAGGGTAGAAAACATTGTGGGAAAGGGAGAAAATACCGGTTACCAGCATTTTCTCCTTTTCCCACGATGTTTTCAAAAGCCCTCCTTCCCAAAGTCGTTAAAACGTGGAACCGTTTGGAAAAGGATTAGATAATTAGGACTATGTTTGAAAATGATGGAAAACCTAGTGGAAAAGGAGAAAACGCCGTGTAGACAGAAATTTCGACCATCTAAATGTCAGTTTCAGCTATTTTGGCCTCTTTTCTGAGAAGAAATTAGCAATAATTATTTTCCAAGAAGCGAGTTGTTTATATAATTCTCCCAAACATAAATCTACATGTATACAATGTGCACAATAACAAAGATCACAGCGGAAGTTACTCACAAATTAGTTGAAAGAAGGCGGGAAAAAAAAAAAGAAAACAGTGTCTTTAAAGGTCGCATTGTTTTGAAGATTTAGTGAAATGAACTCTTTGTAGATGTACATTTATAGTTATTTGCATGAAGATAAAGAAAGTCATGGATGTATTCAGACTTGTTAGCTCTTTTGCAATAGTGCACGCCACGTGTCTTTAAATATCGTAATCTTTTAACGCTAATTTTTACGAACAATTCAGGTTTTTGAGCGTTTCTTAACCCTTTCCCAAACGACAAATTTTGGACTGGTCCAAACTGAGAGAGTTTGCAGACGACAATTTTAAATTTGATGAAAATGACAGAAAGTTATCAAAAAGGGTAGAAAACACTGTGGGAAAAGGAGAAATTGCTCGTTACGAGCAATTTCTCCTTTTCCCACAGTGTTTTCAAAAGTTTTGTACTGCAGACACGTGAAAACCAGGGCTTGTTTGGGAAAGGGTTAAAAAAAGGCCTCTAAAAACATTATGGGAAAAGGAGGCAATGCTGGAAGTGTGCATCCACTACATTTCAAATTATTTCAGCCGTCAATTAAACAAACAAACAAATAATCAAATTATGTTAAAGGGCTTCGTTTCCAGTGAAATTTTATTTAATTTAAACATATGAATCATGCTCTGTAAATAAGGGGTTTAATACATCTGCAAAAAGTATCGTCTCATGTCAGCCTGCGCAGTCCATGGGTCGAAGCCTTTTGCCATTTCCACATGTCCAAGGACCATTTTACCTCGTGATTCTGTCGGTTGTTAGACAAACTGGATTTGCTGGATGTATACTTCTGTAATGACTTGCTTGATCTTGCTTGGTATAACGCATGACAGAGATGCATTAAACCGCCTTTTGTCAGCGCATGGCTCATACCTTTTTTTATATATCGAATGAGAAACAAGTTCCTGCACTATAATCTCTCGATTCTGTTTCCTGGAAACTGTACTAGTGCCCTCGCCAAATGTGTCCAGGGGCCATTGAAAAGTCCCCGAAGTTGAAATCCACCATCTGGAATCAAACTCGGGACCTTATGGTTGCAAGGCCGACGCTCTTTCTCATGACCATGGGCACCAACGTTTTATCTGCAAACGTAGAAGAAAAAATGTCGAATTCCTTTACATGGCAGCGAAGAGAAAACAAAAACAAAACAGATGAATGTCGCTCTGGGAAAAGGTGGTTTAATGCATCTCTGTGATGCGTTTTACCAAATAAATCATGAGGTAGAATGGTCCTGGGACAGGCACAAAATTTACAAATGGCAAAATGTTTCGACCCATGTCATCTGCGAAAATGGTCGACTATGTCAGCCTGCGCAGTCCGCGCAGGCTGACATAGGTCTACCATTTTTGCAGATGCATGAAATCCCCTTTTAACAGAGCATGGCCCGAATTTGTCAACACTGTCGAAACAATTTCTAAGTGAAGGAAGGGTGGCAATGGTCCCCTTTTTCAGATGTATGGGGTCACAGCCCCAAATTGTCTCTTTATCAACGACAAGTGCCTTTTGTTTGTCAAGATGCACCAGGGACCAAAGTCAGTGTTTTCGGAAAGATTTGCCCGCTTTGTCGAACTTGTTTGATCTATACGCTTTCAAAACACCGGCCTCTTAAACGACAATTTAGGCTGCGATATGCAC
This sequence comes from Tridacna gigas, assembly GCA_945859785.2. NCBI lineage: Eukaryota > Metazoa > Mollusca > Bivalvia > Cardiida > Cardiidae > Tridacna > Tridacna gigas. The sequence goes on along the minus strand of OX244031.2, from coordinate 75,138,793 downwards.
CCCCTATCAAATGGGTTTTATTTATGTGCCGACCCCAAATGACCCATCTGACCGAGGTCACATGACCTCAAGAGACAGGGTCACCGCGGCTAGGGTCAAATTCGGCGTAAGTGCTTGCTTTAGGGGCAATTGTAATTTCATACTGCATTCTTTGAATAGAAATGCATTAAATTGAAGATATTTTATACTGACGAGTCGAGTGTCATTGAGAAAAGAATGACAAATTTCTTTTTCCTCGGTTTTTTATCTAGATAGAGTTTTGAACTTTATTTCTCCGCCAATGACAATTAATGTAAGCGTCGGGTTAAATGTCAAATACGGTCGTGGGATATGTATATTTAACCGTTAGAATTTGAAGTTCGGCTCAATGTGTTGTTGCAGACAGTGTAGATTATGATCAGACTGCACAGCACGGGTAGTCTGATCTTGAATTTGCATTTTCCAGCGCGGCGAGTTTTTTTTTTTTAATCAGCATTGACGAAAAGAACTCTGGAAGGAACAATATCTTAGAGATGTTTTTATTGTTTTTAGATTTTGATTTTATTCACGGATTTTATCTATTCAAAGGTTATATATACCCCATAACCTGGCATTTTACAGCCATCTTGTCGACTGCTTTTTTAAACACTGTGGAAAAAGGGGCAGTTGCTTGAAACGAAATGACAGAAAAATGTGAGAAAGAAACAATTGTTTGATATAATGTAGTCGCTTACCGTTCCGACATGTCATTTCCTAAAAGGCGTTTTTCTGTCTTCAAGTATTCCCTTTTTTTTTTGAAATTTCGACCAGTTTTCGTTTCATCTATTTTTTTCTGTATCAAAAGGGGTTAATACTTTCGGATATTTCCCAATAATTTGTCGTCTAAAATTGCTGCATGCTGCAAAATGAAGAGTTGCTCGTCGATGGCCCCTTTTTTTCACACCCCCTCCCTTGAATCTTCAATGTTTGTACCCGAATGAGACTCGAATTCTTGTTTCTAACAGTTACTGCTTATCAAATTCGTTACCAAACTCATGTTTAACCCTTTCAGCGCCACAGGTGAAAACTGGGGCTTTTGCGGACGGCATAGATCAAGATCAGGCTGCACAGAACGTGCAGCCTGATCATTGATCTATGCCGTCCGCTTGTTTAGTCAAGCCTGTAAGATATTGATCAGTCTGAATGTCAGTGGACTGAATTTGAAGCTGTCGAAAGAGGTCAAATTTAGAAATTTGGCGCTGAAAGAGTTAACGATGTCGTACTAGTCGAAGGTTGAGATTTAGCAGTCATGTGCCGAGCTCCCGTAGCTCAGTCGGTAGCGTACAGGACTTGAGAACAGGTGGTTGCAGGTTCGATCCCCGGCTCGGCCAATTTCTTTCCGAGGATTGATGATAGTCATTGCTACAGGATTCATTCCTCTCACCGCTGACCACTGTTTCGACAATGGCTATGTGGGAAAGCAGCCAGTGGCTTGGAAAGAAAATCGTGCGGAGTACTGGTAAAAGAAACTCCAGGAAGGTGCACTGTCCGCCGCGATATGACTGAAATAATGTTGAAAACGGCGTTAAACACCATACAATAAATTAATCAACCTTATCAAAATAAGCAAAGCTTAAAAACCGTCGTTATCAAAATGAGCAAAGTTTACAACACGCCCATATCAAAATGAACAAAGTCTAAAATTCATGAGTACAGGATTTAACGATTAAAAGAAGAACGAGCAATTTATTCTTTTGTCGCAATGCTTTTAAAAGTTTCCTGTTGCAAAACGCAATACAATTATGGTATCAATTAGTTTGTTTATTCCTTTCGCTGAAGAATAAAATGGGTTGTCTCCCTTTGAACGCTGTTCGAATGTATTCAAATCGCGGAAACGGTTGCATCTTTTGCGCGTATTTGGGGAGTGATTAAATATGAACATTTTGTAGGCAAATATAAAAAAAGACGGCTTATTGATAGGATTCTTATCGAGAATTGACAAAAAAAAAAATGTGAAAGAGTGTACCCGAACCCTTGTTTCCTGGTAAAAAAGTTAAACTGATAAGCAACAGATAGCCTAGACTTGAAAACTACCTCTTAATTCTTTACCAAACGACACAGTTGTCCAGATTGAAAGCCTTTGCAGATCACAAATTAAATATAGCTAAAAGATAGAAGCTGTCTTTAATACGACAGAATACAATGTTGGAGAGGGAAAAAATGCTGGTAACCAGCATTTTCTCCTTTTTTTCCAGAATGTTTTCCAAAGCGTCCTTTCATTGAAATTGAATGATGGAGTAAAAATTCCTATTTATTTACCACTAATCATCATGTAGAAGTATACTTTTGAAAACATTGAGGGAAAAGGAGAAAATGCTGGTTACCAACATTTTCTCCTTTTCCCTCAATGTTTTTCCACCCTTTCAAAGACAAAGCCTGTCACTTGAACTGAAAAATATTTAACCCTTTACCAGACGACAAAATTTTAGCCTTGTCCAAATTGAAAGCATTTGCAGACGACAATTTCAGTGTGACTCAAATGGTGACATTTTTCATTGATAAGGTAAAAAGCTTTGTGGGAAAATGAGAAAATGCTGGTTACCAGCATTTTCTCCCTTTTTCACAATGTTTTCAAAAAGCTTCTTTCCCAGGGTTGTTAGACGTCGGCATAGTGTGCTTTAGGGATTAAACTGTCGTCTGCAAATCCTTGCAATCTGGACAAATCTGAACATTTTGTCGTCTGTTTAACTCATTAACAAACGACAAAAGATCAGACTAGTCCAGATTGAAAGCATTTGCAGACGACAAAATAGATATGACTGAAAAGTTGAAATTTGTTTTTGGAAGAGTTGAAAACATTGTAGGAAAAGGAGAAAATACTGGTTACCAACATTTTCTCCTTTTTCCACGAATGTTTTCAAAAGCCTTTTCTGTCAGGGTCGTTAAAACTCGTGATTGTATGGTAATGGATTAAAAGTTAAGATTTCACGGTGGATATTCATTAACTAAACGAATCCATTGTGCCATTATAAAAACCATCTAAAGTATCAAATCGATGCTTCTTTTCCGTGCTCAGATGTCCTCATAATTAAAGGAGTTTGGCCCAATTACGATCAATAAATCACCCCCACAAACCCCGTTAAAATACTAGGGACACGGACATGTCAGCACCCCGGGGGTGTCAATGAGCTTTAATGAACTTTATGAGGCTTGGAACAATTTTGACTGAGCTCCCTCTACCCTGAAACTGAAGGTTTTTCTTCCTGCCATTCGGGTAGATATACTGAAAGCCTGTATAATGTCAAAATTTATCGTCTGTTTACCAGAGAAAGTCTGTTTTTGCGGGTGAGGGGTGGGGGTTTGTGGTAGTGGTAAAAGATGTCATTATTCAGAAATTGTTGCAATGTTCCAGAAGATGGCAGCCAAAAGATCACTGTACCTTTCTGAACACAATCCTGCTCTAACTATCTCGAGGCAAGAGGCTTTCGAAAGTATCGCTAGAAAAGGAGAAAATACTGGTTACCAGCATTTTCTCCTATTTCCACAGTGTTTTATACCCATCCTTTGACAAACCTCCACAATCCAGTCACATTTATTTGTTGTCTGCAAAAAGCTTTTGACTTGAACGTGTCTAAACATTTTTCATCTGGCAAAGAATTAACGAAATGGGAGGAGGAAAGAAAGGGGTTCAACTCTTGGACAAAAACCACCAGTTACAATACAAACAATTATTATAAAAATCGCGGACCGAAATGACATTTATATCGATTTTCTTGTCGTCTTTGTCAAATTCTGAAAAAAAAAAACACGGGCAGTGAAATGATTGTAGACAGGTTGTTTCAGGTGACCATAAGGTGACCGGGCTGTTCCGTTGATTGCCGACGACAGATGGCAGCAGTTGTCGTATAGCACATAACGGTCAGAATTAGCCCGCAATCATGGTCGCCCAATTAAGACCATTTGTCACAATTGGCGGTTTTTCGTGTCAATCTCGTTGCTCTATTTTTGGGTAAACTCGGTGTTTACCGCCTTTTGTCGTCCGATTTTCTCGCCATCAGCAATAAATTTGAGTTATTTCTGAATGGCAAGGAAAAATTTATGGCAAATTATTGGCCTTGCAATAATGAAAACGAGAGTACTAGTATATGAACCATGGTCTGGCAAAAGGGGGTTTAACGCATCTCCGTGATGTATTTATACCATGCAAGTCATCATATTATATACTATGCAAGTGGATCCAATACAATTATCCATTTTCTCTAACAAATGCCTGAATTATGAGGTAGAATGGTCCTTAGACATGCAAAAAATTGACAAGAAGCAAAAAGTTTCGGCCCAGGTCAGCCTGCGCGGACTGCGCAGGCGAACCTGGGTCGATACTTTTTGCAGATGCATTCATGAAGCCCCCATTTCACAAAGCACGGCTCATACAATTATATTCTTAACTACATTGCCGTGATATTATTACTGAAAATTTGACCATTTTTCCTCTGAAAGAAATTCTCATGATCCAACGCAAAGTAAGATAAGCGCTTATTGCAAGCAAATAATTACTGCACTACAGAGTTTTTTCGTATGATCAAAACTGCTTTAACCTTTTCAACCGTTTTTTTTAACATATCACTCGTTCCAAACCGCTGTGTCTGGAAAAGCCGTACGCTAATGAATTAACTCTACACCTTGCAAAACAAGTGAGCCATGTTCTGTGAAAAGGGGGCTTAATGCATCTGCAAAAAGTATCGATTCATGCCAGCCTGCGCAGTCCGCGCAGGCTGACATGGATCGAAACTTTTTGCCATTTGGTCAATTTTCTGAAATAGCAAGGACCATTCTTCTTCCATATTCAGTCAGTCGTTAGACAAAGTTTGATTTTATGGATCGATAATTATGTGATAACTTGCTTGATATAATTTATCACAAAAATACATTAAGCCCCCTTTCGCTAGAGCACGACTCCTGAAATGCAACAGGCATCTTTGAAAACGTCCTTGTAAAATAAGGATAATAAACATAATATAAAATTTGATGATAAATAATACAAAATGTTGAGGCAAAAGGAGAAATTGCTCGTCTCTAGCAATTTCTCCTTTTGCCACCACGTTTTCATCAGTAGTCTGCTGTAAGACAATTAAGTTTATCCGTAGTAGTATCGAGATTAAAAGGTCCTCGCTTTACATCTGTGACCGTTTCCCGTAATTCAGTTGGAATAATTGCAATATTTTCGTCGACAAAGATGCAGTCTCCCTTTGCCAAACCATCCTGTGTTTTTTTCCCATGATCGTGATGACGAAAGTTTTTAAAACATTGTTGACAAAAACGGGTAATGGCTGGTAACCAGTTTTTTCTCTCTTTTTTTTTTCAAAAACGATTTTTTATCCTTTCAGAGGCAACTCCCCTCATTTTCAGCCATGTTTCACTTTTTGTGTGCTTTTAATGCTTTCACTTTGGAGAAGTTTAAATATTTTTCCTTCTGGTAAATACTTTAACCCTTTACCACACACGACCCTGACAAAGAGGGCTTTTGAAAACATTTTCAAAAAAAAAAATGCTGGAAACCAGTGTTTTTTCCACAATGTTTTGTACCCCCGCCCCCCACCCCATGAGAAAAATGTTTGAGTCACAGTTATTCTCTCGTATGCGAGTGCCTTTCAATTTGAACAAGTCTAAAATTTTGTCGTACCCCCCCCCCCCCCTTTCAAGAATGTTTGGGTCACCATTATTCTGTCGTATGCGAGTGTTTTCAATTTGAACAAGTCTAAAATTTTGTCGTTTAGTAACCCCCCCCCCCCCCAAGAATGTTTGAGTCACAATTATTTTGTCGTATGCAAGTGCTTTCAGTTTGAACAAGTCTAAAATTTTGTCTATTGGTTCCCCCGCCGTCCCCCTTAAGAATGTTTGGGTCACAATTATTTTGCCGTATGCGAGTGCTTTCAATTTTAACAAGTCTAAAATTTTGTTGTTTGGTACCCCCCCCCCCCCCACCCGCCCCCAAGAATGTTTGGGTCACAGTTATTTTGTCGTATGCGAGTGCTTTCAATTTGAACAAGTCTAAAATTTTGTCGTGTGGTAAAGGGTTTAACCCTTATCCTGCTATATAAGTGAAATGAAATTTTCAAGCCGATTGTAACAAGCGAAATTTTGCTATTTCAAAGGTATTCTTTGGGGAAAGATGTCTCCTTATCGGACAGTGTAGATCCAAGATCAGACTGCACGTTCTGTGCAGTCTGATCTTGATCTATACTGTCCGCAAAAGGTCGATAAGTCTCACTTAGCAGCCTAAGGGTTAATAAAGAGAATGTAATTCGGGCGATTTGATGCAGTGATAAACAGTCATTAAGTTGGCAGGCAATCAAGACTGGCCATGAAGAACGTAATTTGGCAGCCCAAACTACAGTACTTAACTTGCATCCTGCAAATCGCAAACCCTAATCCTTAACTCCTTTCCAATTGGATTAGATCAAGATCAGAAAGCACGTTCGAGCAGTATGATCTTGATATGCTTTCTTGAAGTTTCACCAGTTGTCAAGTAGAAAGTTGATTACTTTTAAACTAATAAGTTCGTCATAAAAAAAAAAAGGATATGAACCATGTTCTCTGAAAAGGGGGATTACTGCATTTGTAAAAAGTATCGACCCAGGTCAGCCTGCGCGGACTCTGGGTCGATACTTTTTGCTATCAGTCAATCTTCTGCATGTCAAAGGGCCAGTGTACCTCATGATTTAAGAGCTGTTATACAAAACGGGTTTTAATGATGTGTACTAATGTGATGGTTAGCAACAACTTTTAGTATAAAAAGATTTTTTTTTTACTTTTTCCTCAATAATGTCTTTTCATTATCCTTTCATAATCTTTTTCCCAGTATGTCTCCTTGATTATACAGTAATATAACCAATAAATTTCAAAATTTACTAGATATTTCGTAAAGGTAGAGAGAGAGAGAGAGAGAGAGAGCTGTAAAGGGGTGCACGCGTGAAAATTGAAATTGTCGATATTTGTATTATTTTGTATGACGAAAAACTTTTGTAGTTTAAGTCAATAAAATACTTACTTACTTACTTGTGATGGCTTGCTTGGTACGATGCGTCGCGGAGATGCATTAAGCCCCCTTTTCAAAGAGCACGGCTGATATATTATCGAATAAAATGGTTTAACCCTTTATCAAACATCACAATTTTAGCTTTGTCCAAATTGAAAGCATTTGCATACGACAATTTCAATGTGGCTCAAATCGTGCAATTTTTCTTTGATAGGGTAGAAAACATTGTGGGAAAAGGAGAAAATGCTGGTTAACAGCATTTTCTCCTTTTCCCAAAATGTTTTCAAAAGGCTTCTTTCCCAGGAGGCGTCAAAAGGCGTCATTGTGCGGTAAAGGGTTAATCATCAGAGCGCCGAATAGACTCATCAAACTTTTTCAGTCTAGAAATAAAGCATAAATCAAGTTCAATTTTAAGGTTGTTTTCGTCTATAGTGTTTCAGCAAAGCGGGCAGTGTAGACCAAAGATCACACTGCAAGTTTTGTGCAGTCTGATCTTGATCTACACTGGTCGCAAGAGCATTTTTAGTTGTGAAAGGCGCTTTAAAGGTCAATTTATAATCTTGCAATCTCTTTTCGCTGCATAATTAGTCCCTCGCAATTACCAATTGCATTCCATTTCTGAAACATTTTTTTCGCAAAGTTATTTTCCCCAAAGACTTAAAGTCTGCTTTGCAATTTGAATCCCTTTCCTTAAACAATTTAAGTCTCTTTCTTCAGTTTTCAACATGGGAACCGTTTCGATATTTCCCCCTTCTATTGCCTTAATCAAACACTTGATACTTGTTACCATAAAATTTCAATTACCCGGAACCCTAGAGCTATTTTCATAACGCAACGCCATTTATGGTTGAGTACGATAACTCTATTGACTCGGTATTGTTTGTCGCTAGGTGGCGTCACAATCTGTCACAAAGACAAAATGGCGGACAACGTGTCATGCGGTGAACCTAATCGATTTTGCTCCATTTTGGACAATACAAATATTATTGCAAATCTGTGCAATATTTTTCTTGCGTTGACATATTTTCAGTATGAATACCACTGTAAATTTTGAAAGAAAACAAAGAGTTTGATTCAAAATATCTCTATTTAGTGATACGGGGGGATTTGTTTGTCCATGAAATTGCTTTCCGCTTTGTAGCAGTTCAGCGATATTTTGAATGTTAACGATGTTTTTGTTCAACATGCACTGCGGAATCGATAGTTCGAAAAATATTATGGTAGGGTGAATCATTGTAAAAGTTTTGATTTTAATGAACAAACAATTGGACGTTAAAATAGTTAAAGTACACAGGGTACACAGTGTGTCATTGTCTCCTTGCAGGCAGGGGTAGCGGGTTAGCGTATCTGACTCGTGACCTGGGTCCGTATTCACCAACCATTCTTAAGAACGTTCTTTGTCTTTTTCTCCAGAATTTTCTAGATTTGAAAGTAACACAACGGTTTAGCCAATCAGGAGTTGTGTTACTTTCAAATGTAGAAAATCTTGGAGAATAAGACTAAAAATATTCTTAAGAATGGTTGGTGAATACGGACCCAGTGATGATTGATTGATTGAATGGCATTTCACGCTGCTTTCAACATTATTTTAATCATACCACAGCGACAGCTCACTTATTTATGTATTTCATGGGTTCCACCGGCACTAGGCTAGGGCTCTGAAGTTTCTTGCCCAAAGACATTCCTACGAGAAACCAAGTGCTTACAGTGAGGCTCGAACCTCGGGCCTCCAGGTTACGAGTCCTACCCTTCAAGACAGCCATCCGGGAGCCTATTATCGTCTTATAATTGTTCAAAAGATTATAGCTCGAAATCAAAGAAAACTTGCAGCCCCGGCTATAATTATCCCTGTATAATAAAAACAACTTTGTTATTTGTACTTTTAGAACTTGACTGACGTTTCTTTCACCTAATAATATGCGGAAATATCTTTTAAATGGAGATATAAGGGTCAAATGTCGTGAAGTTGTGCAGAATTACAAGTGGGAGAGGAAATAAGAGTGTGAAAGTATGCGGCAATAGCTCTTTTCATCTGTTTTAATTGGTCATGAATTATTAATACGGCGACCATTAACTCGTAAAGCGCCTTCGACTACTATGCCTACCTTTACGGCCAATGTAGCTCAAGATTAGACTGCACAAAACGTGCAATCTGATCATCGATCCAAACTCTCCGATTTGCTTAAGCACAAGAGACAAAATTAACAATTAAATTGCAATTCTCCGGGTTCCATTTCTAGACTGAAAATGTCAGTGTGGTGTATTCGACACTCTCAGGGTTTCAGATGATCACTACACCAATAGCAATGAGTGGGTCGTTCTTGCGGTTAACCCTTTACCAAGCAATACAGTATTTCAACGACCTTTAGAAAGAAAACTTTCGAAAAACATTGTGGGAAAAGGAGAAAATGCTGGTCACCAGCATTTTCTCCTTTTCCCACAATGTTTTCTAACACAGCTGAATTCCGTCGTTATAGCCACGTAGGGTTTGTCGTCTGCAAATGCTTTCAACACTGACTAGTATACAATTTTGTCGTTTGAGAAAGGATCAAAGGTAAGTTGCACAGTTCCTTGAGAATCTGGGTCGCTTCAACAAAGTCGCCCGCCCGGGTAGCTCGATGGTTAGCATATCTGACTCGTGACCTGGTGGTTGCGAGTTCGATGCCCGGTTGAGGCAAACTTACTTTCCGGCGATTTTTCGCCTCTCACTTCTGATGTATGTGAGAAAAGTAGCCAGTGGCTTTGGAAAGAAAGTTGTGTACACTGGTGTGAGGAAGCCAGAAAACACAAGGGTGCGTCACTGACCGCCATGATAAGACCTGAGCTGTTAAAATGGCGTTATACTCTAATACAAGCGAACAAAATTGAACAAAGTGAGGAAATAATTCAAATTATGCATTTCAAGCCATTCTTTTTTTTTTGTTTTCCGAAGAGAAAGGGGGCAAATATCTGAACGTAGCTTATAGTAGCGTTCCAAGATCAGACTGTATCTGCAAATGGACTTATTTTCCGACTTAAGTTGAGTTTGTCATTCCTCACGCATTTCCCTAACATTAACACTTATGTTGCATTCTTACCTCCTGTGTTGACACAAAGTTCGGACTCAACATAAGCAAAATAATGGACTTAAGCCTATTCATTGACTTAAGTTCAGTCATTTTACTTAGTTAAGTCAGAAAAGTAGTGTCAACTCAGGATTTGAGAACGTTACTACAGTCTGTTAACGTTGCTGAAATATGTCTCGAATAACAAACTCGACTGTGACCTGTGACCGATGGTAGATTTAAGTAAAATAAGAAACTTAAAGATTTTGCGTGAAACCGAGGCCTGAGTTCTAGCCTAGTACTGTTGACTTAGAAGGCTATCTTAGGTTTGTTAAAACCCAGGGCCAGGTTTCACGAAAAAACTTAAGTCTCTTACTTTACTCAGCTCTACTAACGGTCTCAGGTTCTGACTTAAGTTGAGTTCGTCATTCGAGACACATTTAAGTGACATTAACCCTTATCCTGCTGAATAAAAGAAATGAAACTTTATAGTAGATAGTAGAAGCCCAAAACTTTCTTGTTTCAAAGGTATTTTTGGAGGAAAGATATCTCCTTATCGGACAGTGTAGATCAAAGATCAGACTGCACGTTCTGTGCAGTCTGATCTTGATCTACGCTGTCCGCAAAAGGTCGGTGGGTCGCGATAAGCAGCCTAAGGGTTAACAGACTGTAGTAACGCTCTCAAATCCTGAGTTGACACTACATTTCAGACTCAACTAAGCAAAACAAATGGACTTAACTCTTTACCAAACGACAAAATTATAGACTGGTCCAATTTGAAAGCATGTGCAGATGACAAATTAAATGTGACTCAAAAATTGGAATTTGTTTTGGGAAAGGGTAGAAAACATTGTGGGAAAAAGGAGAAAATGCTGGTTACCAGCATTTTCTCCTTTTCCCACAATGTTTTCAAAAGGCTTCTTTTTCAGGGTCGTTAAAATAAGTTAATTAACAGACTTAAGTCCATTATTTCCCTGAGTTGAGCCTGAAACGTTGTGTCAACACAGTACTTGAGAATCGTACATAGTTCTGTTAATGTTAGTAATGTTAGTGACATGTGTCTGGAATAACAAACTTAAGTCGGAAAATAAGTCTTTTGGTGGATTTGAGTAAAATGAGAGACTTAAGTTTTTTCGTGAAACCGGGCCCAGGATGGTAAAGTACACGGGTTAAAGTCTCTCAGAGTCAAATGTTCAAAGCTACTGGTTAAATATATACATGATATTTAGAGATACCAATCTTGACACGTAATTTAATGCTGTTTAATTCACGGCCAATCAAGATGGCTGTCTGTTTCTTTGCTATTTTTTCATTAATATGATAGTAGCTTCTTTAAAATTCTATCCGTATTTTCGGATTGAAATTCTTTTTTATCATTTATCTGCGTACTTTATCTTGATGACCCCGGCTCTTTTTGATAGGAGGTTTATATTGAATCTTAACCCATAGCTGAATATGCTATTTTTAGATGTGCCTTTTACAATTGATTGATTGATTGATTCTCAATAATTGTATAGATTTGAAATTAACACAACTTCTGATTGGCTAAAACATTCCGTTCAGCCAATCAGAAGTTGTGTTACTTTCAAATTTAGAAAGTTTTGGAGAACAAGTCCGAGAACGTTCTTAAAAATGGTTGGTGAATACAGACACTGTTTTTATTCCTTGTTACGCAGTAAAGACCATACCGTTACTGACGGTATAGAATTTTACTGTAAAAATATTAAAAAAATGATTGGTTACTCCATCTAATTTCTTCATTTATTTGTATTTTTATTCATTTACTTTAGAGCCATCATTTGCTAGCAAATGAAAATTGGCCGTCTTTGTTAAGATTTTCTTAAAAACCTGCGAAACGAGTTCTAAAGATAAATATAAAAAAATCGTGCATAAACCGTAACGACGAGGCTTTGATAATAATCATTGCGACAGGATTCATTCCTCTCTCACAGCTGACGATTGTTTAGAAGATGGTCATGTGGGAAAGCAGTCAGTGGCTTGGGAAGCTTAAATACTGTTTGAAGAACAGAAAAAGAGAAGCACACACTTCAGGGACGCATGGATAGGTGCACTGGTCCCCGCAATATAAATGAAATAATGTTAAGAGACGGCGTCAAACAACATACAAATAAATGAGTTAAAACATAAATTAGGCATATGGGTGATCTATTGGTTGACACTTGGACCTTCTTTCATTATAAATAACTTTTTTGCCCCCGCCGCATAAAACTGTAGCCCTTTTGATTTTACTCTTAGGGTTGCAAAGCTCATCATAAAGCCCTTCTGCGGACAGTGTAGATCAAAATCAGACTGTACAGAACGTACAGTCTGATCCTGGATCTACACTGTCCGATGAGCTGACATTTATCCGACCAAAGGGGCTTTGACATCTCAGTGCTAGGGATTTTATTATTAACAGTATATTTTTTTAATTTCATTTAAGGATTGAAGCTGATTTTTTGTTCACCAACTTCAAAGAGGGTCGATTCTCTGTTCTTTTATTGCACCTCAATTTATGCCCCTTACCTGCTGTTTGAACCAAGGGGTATAGAATTCAGATCACACTGCATTTGTTTTCTGTGCAATCTCATCTTGACCTGCACCGTCCGCGAAAAGGCAGTTGCTTGGGTTCCAGTCCGATCATTGCTTTTTTTTCGGCGTAGCTAGAATTGCTGGCTTTTGACCTACTTTTTGGTAATGATAACGAATGAATGAATACCAGTTTGTGATTGGTCAAAAATGTAGACATGTTTATTTTAAGGATCACTGCCTAATTGCAGACAAGTTTACGCCGTCTATCTTTTTTAGACATATTTCTCGTTTTCCTTTTTTATTGTATTCTGACAATACATTTTCAAAAATGACGTGATAATTAAGGAACCGGTTATCAGTTCATTCCCATAGAAATGAGTCATACTCTGTCACAAGGGGACTTAATGCATCTGCAAAAAGTATCGACCAGGTCTGACTTGGGCCGAAACTTTTCGCTATTGGTCAATTTTATGCATGTCAAAAGACCAATCTGCCTCATGATTACGTTGGCTGTTAGACAAAATTGATTTTATGGATCGATAATTTAGTGATGGCCTGCTTGGTACATGGCATCACGGAGATGCATTAAGCCCTCTTTTGCCAGAGCATTGCTCATATGTATAGATCGTGAGGGCAGACCGCGGTAAGGAGTTATTTAAAGATTACCGCCTGGACCCAGGCTACAAAGGCATTGAAAAATCCAAGGTTAAAGGCCCAATAGCGGCCAAAAATCAATGCAACTGTTAAATTGCATTTGAATTTAAGTCATACCATTTAAAAGTGTGGACAATATTGTGAAGATGAAAATCTGTTATTGTACGGTCTGACCAAGTGTTGGTCGCTGGAAGAAAAATAAATTTCAAAATCAGGGAAAAAGTTGCAAAAAAAGATAGACTGATCTGGTAAGTTTTAACCTAGTTTTGAAATTAATTTCTCTGCCACCGACTAACACTTTGACCGAACATACAATAACAGATTGTCATTTTCCCAATAATTTTCATACTTTTAAATGGTACGATTTAAATATAAAATGCATTACAAGACCTGCTTTGTTTACTTTTGGGCAAGGCCCCCGTAGATCAGTCGGTAGCGTACAGGACTTTAGAACAGGAGGTCGCTAGTTCGATCCCCAGCTTGGCCAATTTCTTTTCGAGGATTGATGATAGTCATTGCGAAAGGATTCATTCCTCTCTCACCGCTGATCATTGTTTCGACGATGGTTATGTGGGAAAGTAGCCAGTGGCTTGGAAAGAATATCGTGCGGCGTACTGGTGAAAGAAACTCCAGGAAAGCATGGATAGGTGCAATGTCCGCCGAGATTTAATTGAAATGACGTTTAAAGCGGCGTTTAAACACCATATAATTGAATTGAATTGTTTACTTTTATCAGTTATTGTTATTTTAAGTAAATCTTCATTTATTGTAGATACAGCACTAAAGAAAAAAAAATCTTTAGACTGCATGAATGACAAACGAGCGCCATTTTCTCATGGCCCAAATATCGCAAACGTGTGCACACCTGGCGGATGCATATTGAGATGTATTTATGCGAGATACGTATATATCCAATATCTTTTATTCTTTTTAAACTCTTTACCAAACGACAAAAGTTTGGACTCGCCAAAATTCAAAGCTGTTGCAGACGACAAAATAAATGTAGCTCAAGAGATGATTCTTGTCTTTTATAGGGTAGAAGACATTGTGGGAAAAGGAGAAAATGCTGGTAACCAGCATTTTCTCCTTTTCCCACAATGTTTTCAAAAGCATTCTTCTTCAGGGTTGTTAAAACTCGGGACTGTGTGGTAAAGGGTTAAGTATAATTAAGGTTGAATACAAAAAAAAAAAACCTCTTGTCATTTTTCCCTCCACCCTTTACCAAACAATCCCATCTTCTTCAAGAATTCTGGAGAAAAAGGCTTTTGAAAACCCACAATGCTTTTTTGTCTATAGTTTCTTCAGTTTCAAAGACTAAAAAACATGTTTGGAGATACATTTGTCTTCTGGACATGATTACGATTTCGTCTGGTCTAGTTTGATACAGGCTAAAAGTGCCGGATATACCAAAGGGAACATTTTCAATCAGGGAATGAAAAAACGAAACTTTGCCATATCTTCATTTTATTAAAAATATCCCATCTACAACGGACAGTGTCGAACAAAGATCAGGCTGTATGTTTTGTACACTCTGATTTTGGTCTACACTGTCCGTAAATGCAACTTATATTCTGTTGTAAAGAAAACTATAAGGGTTTCGATGCAGGGTGGGTGGGGGTCAGAAAAAAAGGGAGATTGCAATTACGATAAGGTTCGCTTCATCTATTCTTTGATGGTGTTTTAGATTCTTCTCAAGATAGCTTCAGCCTGTAATATATAGAAGTTGGTTAAACGCACCGTGGCTAAATATGCTTTATTTGTAACCGTAGAACCTATATTCCAGATGGACAAAAACGTGGGCCATGCTCTGTGAAAAGGGGGTCTAATGCATTTGCAAAAAGTATCGACCCAGGTCAGCCTGCGCAGTCCGCGCAGGCTGACCTGGGCCGAAACTTTTTGCTTGTGGTAAATTTTCTGTATGTCAAAGGACCATTTTAACCCTTTACCACACGACAACGTTTTACACTTGTCCAAATTCAAAGCATTTGCAGACGACAAATTAGATATGACTCACATGTTGAAATTTGTCTGCGAAAGGACAGAAAACATTGTGGGAAAAGGAGAAAATGCTGGTTCTCCTTTTCCCACAAGGCTTTTTTTTTTTAAAGGCTTCTCTCTCAGGGTCGTTAAAACTCGGGATTGTGTGGTTAACTAAGCATGGAATTCCATTAAAGGGTTAACTAAGGATTCAGTCATTTGTTTTATAAAATGGTGTTTATGGATTTATAATTATGTGATGACTTGCTTGGTATCATGTATCACGGAGATGTATTAGGCCCCCTTTTGTCAAAACGAGACTCACATTGTTTGGGCGAATCTGTACCGAATTTTATTCAGTCAATCTGTAATAAATTGTAAAGATGAAGATCACCTGATTTTCTTTTTTGATCGTCATGTATTTGGGCGCTCTTTCTTGCCAAAGCACGGGTGTGTGTGTGGCGGGTGGGAGAGAGATAGAGACAGAGAGAGAGAGAGAGAGAGACATAGAAAGAGATGGAGATGGAGAAGGAGAGGAGAGGAGAGGAGAGGAGAGGAGAGAGATGATGACGGCGTGGATTAAGATCAGACGCTCACAGAAAATGCAGTCTAATCTTTGATCTACATCGTCCGCTAGCTGATATTAAATTTTAATCCACAGTCGCCTTAATCACGAAGGAAATCTGCTTTAAGATGTCGAAAAAAAAAATGGCTGATTTTTTTTTTTCATTTAGAAGCGAGAGTTGAATGCATTGAAACTTTAGATGTTACGAAAAGCACTTTGCAAATTTAAATTTGTTTCTTCCGTTTTTAAGAAAGTATCTATTGCATTAGAAGTGAAAAAAAAGATCAAAAGGTCGCGAAATCTGATAACTTTTAAAAGCGGATACAGTCTTTTGAATTTGGATAGAAAGTAAAACTTTGTATTTATACTCCGTGATTTGATTTCACGTTTACAAAGGCGCTATATATAGATCATGTTACTGCTTACATCCCTTTGAACTTTTACTCTGCATCTCACGACACAATTTTAGATCTGTCCAATTTGAAAGAAGAAGCAGACGACAAAATCAAATTTGGCTTAAGTGATCGGATCTTTCTTTTAGAGGGTAAAAATCATTGTTGAAAAGGGAAAAAATGCTGGTGACAAGCATTTTCTGATTTTCCATAATATTTTGATAAGATGGTCTCGGCGTTTAAAGGTTTAATCAGATTATTTATTTAATTTGACAAAAATGAAAAGAAAAGGACAAGTGCGTATGTTTTTGCTTGACAATGGTCTATTATGTCAACTTCACAAAGATTTTTATCTGGATACTTTTCATCTCGAAGTAACACCAGTCCATTGATTCTGATTTTTTTCAGCCGGAAGTAGGCTTGCTATTTCAGCACGGTTCTTCCGGATGTGGAAGGCGCATCACTGTCGCAAAAAACAGTAGTCTGTCGGATTAAAAATAGATCTGCAAAGCGATTCGTGAAATATTTCTCGAGTTTTTGTTGAAAATCCGTGGACTGCACACTTTCACATATAGATAACTTATCTCAGTTTCGCAACTGACTTCTTTAGAAAATAGGAAAACATGCGGCAAGAGGAGAAATCGGTCAAAACGCCTACTTCCCGACGTGATAGGCTAACACCGATCAAGGAGCAATCTTCCTCTTTGATTGAAGTGTTTAGTACACAATTCCTGTTTTTATGACCCTATATTGCAAGGTGGAAGTCCCTTGTAAATATTGTGGAAAACGGAGAATATGCTGGTAACAAGAATTTTCTTCTGTTTTAACAGTGTTCTCTGCTCTTTTGAAAACAAATCGCGGCATCTGAGCTACATTTAACCTTTTTCTAATCAGTTCCATATTTTAACGACCCTCGGGGAAAAAATGAAATCATTGTGGGAAAAGTATAAAATGATAGTAACCAGCATTTCTCTTCTATCCACATGTCTTTCTGCCATATAATACTTTACCAACCGACAAATTTTTTAACTTTTTTAAATTAAATCGATTGCAGACGACAATTTGAGTGTTACTGAAAAAAAAAAAAATAATATATATATATATATATATGGTAGAAAACATTGCGAGTAATAGAGGAAATGCTGGTTACCAGCATTTTATCCTTTTCCCACATTGTTTTCAGAAGCTATATTTCTCAGTCGTTTAACCCTTTCCCAAACAAGCCCTGGTTTTCACGTGTCTGCAGTACAAGTCTTTTGAAAACACTGTGGGAAAAGGAGAAATTGCTCGTCACGAGCAATTTCTCCTTTTCCCACATTGTTTTCTACCCTTTTTAATACCTTTCTGCCATTTTCATCAAATTTAAGATTGTCGTCTGCAAACTCTTTGAATTTGGACCAGTCCAGAATTTGTCGTTTGGGAAAGGGTTAAACTAGGAATTGTTTGGTAACGGGTTAAATACATGCATACAGCCTTTGTACTGGATGATAATTTGGACATAGTTTTGATCTCAGGCAGCGGACGGTGTATAGCTAAGATCAGAATGCACATTCTTTGCGGTCTGATCTCGATCTATGCTGTCCGCAACAAATCCTTTCATCTAAGACACATCGAAAATTGTCGTCTGCTAGTGATTTCAATCTAGACAAGTCTTAAATTTTCTGGTAGAGATTAAACCTTAAAGCGCCAAAAAAAAACCCAATGGACATTTTCAGTCTAGAATTACATCAAGATAATTGCAATTTTGTGGTCGCTTTTCATGTCTAGTGTCTCAGCAAAGCAGACGGTGTAGATCAAAGACCAGGCTGCACGTTTTGTGCAGCCTGATCTTGATCTACACTGGCCGAAAAGGCAACTATTGTCGTGAAAGGCGCTTTAAGGGTTAATTTGTCGCTTGCAAATACTTTTGACATGGACGTGTCTAAAATTATTCGTCTGGCAAAGATTTGAAAGTCCAGATGGAAGTACAGGGTCCTTTATATACAGTGGAATGAGCCACGCTCTGTGAAAAGGGGTTTAAATTGAAAGCACTTGCAGACGACAATTTCAACGTGGCTCAAGTGGTGGAAGTTTTCTTTGATAGGATAGAAAACATTGTGGGAAAAGGAGAAAATGCTGGTCACCAGCATTTTCTCCTTTTCCCACAATGTTTTCAAAATGCCTCTTTCCCAGGGTTGTTAAAAGGTGGCATTGTGCGGTAAAGGGTTAATACATTTGCAAAAAAAAAAAATTATCGACTCAGGTCAGCCTGCACAGGCCCCGCAGGCTGACCTGAGTCGAAACTTTTCGCTTTAGATAAATTTTCTATATGTCCAAGGACCATTCTACTTCATGAATCAGTCGGTTGTTAGATAAAATGGGTTTTAATGATCCCGTGATGATGTGATGACTTCCTTGGTATAATGCATCACGGAGAAACACTAAACCCCCTTTTGCCAGAGCATGGTTCATCAACACATTCGACTTTTGAGTCAATTATAAATGAACCATGCTCTGGCAAAAGGGGGCTTAATGCATCTCTGTGATCCATGATACCACGAAGCTATCACATAATTGTGGATCCATAACAGGCACTTTTTTATAAGAACCGACTTAGTCACGAGTTAGACTTGTTCTTGGACGAACAGAAAATTGACTCATAGCGAAAAGTATCGGCCCGGGTCAGCCTGCGCGGACTGCGCAGGCTGACCTGGGCCGATACTTTTCGCAGATGCATTAAGCCCCCTTTTTCACAGAGCGCGGTTCAAATACAAATTCCATGCAGATATACAGACTTTTAGGTCGTAGTTGAAAAGGGAAACAGTGGACAGTGTAGATCTAAGATCAGACTGCACGTTCTGTGCAGTCTGATCTTGATCTACACCGTCCACCAAAGCCACATCACTCGACCTTGGCATTGAAACAGTTTCACCCTTTTGTGACTCTAAATAATACCCAGGACTGCTGCACCACATGAGCAAGGCAGTTGTAAGAGGGTAAATTCAACGTTTCACCAATTTCACAATGATTACTCTTCAATTTTCTCCACCCTCCCCATTGTGCACAGGTGTGGGAAAATTGAGCGTAAAATAAGACTCCAGTACATCAAAGCTGGGGTGTAAAAAAATTAAACAATCGCTCTTTTATTACATGCAATCTATACCCCGCACGTATTCCATTGCGTAGGGTCGATCTCGTGGGGTTGGTTACAGGTTAATCATCAAATTTGATGAAAAAAAAAAACTGGAATGCAAGTCAGGAAGATGGATGGATGGAATGGATGGATGGATAAGCCGATGGGTGGAAGAGTGAGTAGATGAATGGATGGATGGGAAGGTTGGTGGATGGCTGGGTGGATGGGTGGATTGATATAAGGAAGGAAGGAACGAATAAAAAGGAAGGAACGAATAAAAAGGAAGGGGAAGGAAGGAAGGAAGGGAAAGGAAGGAGGGAAGAAAGATTAAGATTTGTGTTTGTGTTTTTTATGTGAAAAACTCTCCGGTTTTGTACTCTATCGTAAAACTTATATTTTTCAACGCACCTACCTATGCGTTAGGTAAACAGAGGTGTCTCTTATGATCCTGCAGAAGAAACTTCTTGAAAACGTTGTGGGAAAAGCAGAAGATGCTGGTAACAAGTCTTTTACTCTTTTAAAAACAAATTCCATCATTTGAGCCACATTCAATTTGTTGTCTGTAAACGCTTTCAATTCGGGCAGGGTAAAATTTAGTCGTCTTGTAAAGAAAAAAGATTTGAGCCATGCTCTGTGAAAAGTGGGCTTAATGCATCTGCGAAAAGTATCGACCCAGGTCAGCCTGCGCAGTCCGCGCTGGCTGACCTGGGCCGAAACTTTTCGCTACTGGTTAATTTTCTGTATGTCAAAAGGACCAATCTACCCCATGATTCAGTCGGCTGTTGACAAAATGGATTTATGCATCCATTAAAAGTTGGTGTCTTGCTTGGAAAAATGCATTACGGAGATGCATTAAGCCCCCTTTTGCCAGAGCACGGCTTATTTAAATGATGACGATAAGCAGCGGATGAAATTATTTTATACGTGAATGATTTGTAAATTATTCACCACACACAAACTGAGCGATGAATATCTTAACCGTTAACTCTCAACCTGACGGTAAAATTTTAGACTTGCCTAAATTGAAGGCACCTGCAGACGAGAAGTTAGATGTGGCTCAAATGGTTAAAGTCTATGAAATCGCAGAAAACACTGAAAGAAAAGCAGAAGATGCTGGGTACCAGCATTTTCTCCTGCACAATGTTTTCTCTTGCGCCTCTTTATTTAGGGTCGCTAAAACATGGGATTGTTTGATGAAGGAATAAACATCTACATAAATTTAGAGAAAGAAAAAATTCAAGCAAATGATAAAAACCAAAATACTGCTTCTTTTTCAAATTCTTTTTCACTGAAAAAAAAAATCGCACTTTATTGGACAGCGACGGTACAAGACCAGACTACACGTTCTGTGCAGTCTGATCTTAATCTACGCTGTCCGCAAAGGCACACCAAAGACGCGCATAGCAAACCTAAGGGTTATTAATTCTAAATTGACAAGAAAATTTCAACCAGTGAGCAGTGAGCAATTTAACACTCGACCGAATATCTTTTCAAAGGTTATGTACTGTGTAATATATGCGTGAAGTGTTGTCGTTAACTTTTTAGCAAATAATTCGGTATGTATTAACGACCCTGAAGAAGAAAGCCTGTGAAAACATGGTGGTAAAAGGAGAAAATCCTGGTAACCAGAGTTCTCTCCTTTTCCCACCATGTTTGTTATTCTTTCAGATATAAATCCCATCATTTTATGCCATACTGAGTTTGACGTCTGCGAACATTTTTAATTCAGACAAGTCTAAAATTTTGTAGTCGGTTAAAGTGTTTATAAAGCAAATGGAAAAAAAGAGAAACAGCTCTATGAGGTTATTGCCAAATTGAAATTGATTCATCGACCGGTGTTTTTACCCCTATCCTGCTAAATAAGTGAAATGAAACTTTCAGGCCGATGGTAAAAACCAAGATTTTGCTATTTCAAGGGTATCTTTAGAGGACAGATATCTCCTTATCGGACAGTGTAGATCCAAGATCAGACTGAACGTTCTGTGCAGTCTTATCTTGATCTAGACTGTCCGCAAAAGATCAGCGAGTCGCGCTCAGCAACCTAAAGCTGACTTAAACATCATTTCACTTCATTTATTTATCTATTTCTTGGGTTTCGTCGGTGCCGGCCCGGGTTTCTGAAATGCCTTGCCCAAGAAAAGTCTTCAGTGCCTCGGTTCAGGATCGAATCATGGATCTTTGGATTGCTAGTCGATAAAATAGCGCAGCAAGAAACGTAAACTCAAGTATTTCATAGGGTTCAGACTGGGAATTGAACAGCACACGAAATTACGAAATTTTCGTGGGAGTGTCTTTGGGCAAGACATTCCAGAATCCTAGCCTAGGACACACATGAATATGTTAGCTGTCGCAATGAAATAACTGAAAGAATCCTGAAAGCGGCGAACAACACCATTCAATCCATCATTGGATCGACCATTGAAACACTCCGAAAAGACAGAAACCGACAGATCACTTTCGACGTGAATAGGTGTTTAAACGGTGAGAATAAATAAATAAATAAATAAATAACAGACTAATTTTGGCCAATATCAACCCCCTTGCTCTCATAATTTAACGCCTGTATTTGGCAGGTTCAAATCGTTATGTCCAGCCATGTGAATCAGCTTCGGCCAATGTGACACTCATTCTAGGAAAGCATTTGTTATGCGGTAGACAAGTTCTTTCAGAATTGTCTAATTGTTCGCAACCTTACCTCCTGGGAGAAAGCAAATAAGGTCGGATTCTACCTCAAATGGTTGCAAATGTTTCACATGAGCTGTGTTCTGTGAAAAGGGGGCTTAATGCATCTGCGAAAAGTATCGGCCCAGGTCAGCCTGCGCAGTCCGCGCAGGCTGGCCTGGGCCGAAACTTTTTGCTATCGGTCAATTTTCTGTATGTCAAAGGACCAGTGTACCTCATGATTTCGACAGTTGTTCTACTAAATGGATTTTATGGATCCATATTAACGTGACGACTTGCTTAGTATCATGCATCACGGAGATGCATTAAGCCCCCTTTTGCTAGCGTGGCTCACATGTTTGATAACAAACTTATTTTTATAGGGGAAGACTGTTTCTGCACCCGTGTTGGGTGGGAAAAGGGAGTGAAAGGGTTGCTAGGCGACGGGAAATCCAGACAGGCGTGCATAAAGTGACCATCGTGTGTAATTTCAGTAATGTTCGGTCAAAATGGTGGGAAAATGTGAGAAAAATGTTGTCACCTTGCCGAAACATTGCGATTAAACCTTTATCCTCAAAGTACTTTGATTTTTGATGTCGCCAGCAGGGACCATTCCGAAAATAGCACGAGGAAATTATTATTTGAAAATTGTTTTTTTACCAATTCAATATCGATGTATTTATAATTCAAGAAATAAAGGTAAAAATAAATGAGCGGCGTTCTGGCAAAAGGAGTTAAATGCATTTTCCTCTATTACGCCTGTTATTTTAAACGTACTCAGTATATCATAGCTCCGTCACGCGGGACCTCGGCCTAACGCCTTATCCGAAAGACTAATAGTAATTTTAGGTTGCAAGCCGTGGGGCTTGAGCCCACACCCTTAAGTTGCTCGAGACATTACGCTTACAAATCCCACTTTAGTTACCCGGGGTAGTCAGGTCTCTCGACTACGCGCACTATATATCTACATTCAAATGCTAAATCACTTTAAAGCAGTTAATCTTATTTGCATATTACAAAGCTATGCAAATACAGAAGTCATGGGCGGAGACTGTTATACAAGTGTCAAGAGTATGAAAAGGATTAACCCTTTACCACAAAATCCCGACTTTTAATGACTTTGAAAAGAAGGCTTAAAAAAAAAAAAAAAAAAAAACTTGGGAAAAGGAGAAAATGCTGGTAACCAGCATTTTCTCCTTTTCCCACAAGTTTTCCTACCCTTTCAGAGACAAATATCATCATCCGTGCCATATTTGATTTGTCGTCTGCAAATGCTTTCAATTTGATAGGGTAGAAACCATTGTGGAAAAAGGAAAAAATGCTGGTAACCAGCATTTTCTCCTTTTCCCACAACGTTTTCCTACCCTTTCAGAGACAAATACCATCATCCGTGCCATATTTGATTTGTCGTCTGCAAATACTTTCAATTTGAACGAGACTAAACATTTGTCGTTTGGTACGGAGTTGAGAAGCCTAAAAGGATTGCGATGGACACACAAAAAAGAACACATTATCATATTAGCGACCACGAAAAGTATTTTAAAAAATCATTTAGTGGCAATTTTGATAGAGGACTGTCTGTGAGAAAAACACATTATGGCCAGTTTAATGACCGCATGTCGCAAAAATTTGACCGCAGTTAGCTTCTTAAATGCCTTTCCCTCATACCAACGTATACTGACGTACGTCTGATTGATTTTTGCCCCGTTGAAAACATTGTGATAAACGAAAAATAAAACGTATCTGTCAATCTCTCATTTTATGGACGCAAAAATTTCTGCACTATGCTTGTTACAATTGTCTGCCTAGTGACCGAATAACAAATCCTGCAAATTGTTTCGTATCGGTATTCATCTCAAGAAATGCGCCTGCAGAGATGGATCTATTAACAGTTTAACGGCTTAAATATTCAACGCCACGTTAGCTCCCTCACATTTTTGTGCTAATAGACGCCATTTGAGGAGACATTAATTTGTACCAAACATCCTTGTTGTTTCTCTGTCTCTGTGTGTGTCTCTCTCTTTTTGTTCGCATTCTCTCCTCTTTCTTTTGCCTTCTCTCTCTCTCCTTTCTCTCTGTCTGTGTGTCTCTCTCTCTTTTTGGTCGCACTCTCTCTCTCTCTCTCTCTCTCTCTCTCTCTCTACACCACGTACACATGTATTTTCTAATTTTCTAACCAGTTAACTCTTTACCAAGCAATACCTCGAGAAAGAAGCTTTTTGAAAAAAGTACTGGTAAAAAAAGGAAAGAAAATCCTAGTAACCAGCATTTTATTCTTTTCAAACAACGTATTATACTCTAAGAAAAAAGCAAACTCTCCGGTGAAAGGAGGTTTAATGCATCCCAGTGCGGTACATTACCAAGCAAGTCATCACATATAATCATGGATTTTATTTCTAACAACTGACTCAATCCATAGATAGTATGGTCCTTGGAGATGCCGAAAAATGACCAAAGCAAAAAGTCTCGATCCAAGTCAGCCTGCGCGGACTGCGCAGGCTGACTTGGGTAGAGACATTTTGCAAATGCATTAAACAATCTTTCCACAGAGCATGGCTCATACCTTTTTCGGCTGCAAATTCTTCAATATAGAAAAGTCTAAATTTTTGTCGTGTGGTAAAGATTTAGGCACACACTGGTTAATTACAATTCATTTTTCGTTGTGATGTGAAACAATGGCCGACTTAGTTCCCACAACAACTTTAAGTAGCGTCATTGTTTATTTGAAAATCAAAACCATCGTAATTCAAACCATTTTAATACTGATCGCCGCCGATAACGAACAAATTATTTTCACTTTAATAGGGTTGTTTTCCCCTTCGCGCTCGATGGCCGCTACATTTTAAAATGGGAGGCAACTACACTAAATGAACAGCCACTTTTAGCTAAAACCCCTTGTAGACCCCTTGTTGGCATCCACTGTCTAGAAAAGAGACAGTTCATTTGGTTTGATACTTTGGAGAATAATGGACCATTGTACAAGGATACCTCAGCCTAAATCTGAAAGAGATTTTTTTTTTTCTAATTTTGAAACTTATTTAACATTCATTCACTGAACACTGAAAACCGAAAAAAAAAAAAACCTTTTTAACTTCATGCTCCTTCTCTCAGTTTATGTTTTTGTGCAGAAAATAATTTTCATGTTTTTTCTTATTGCCGACAAAGTTTCAGTAATTCATGATTCTCTATTTAGGCTGTTTTGGCTGATAGACACCACGCATGCGCAAAGCATGTGTTTTCTCTTTTTCGGTGTAGTTGAATGGGCTGGCTTTTGATCTACTTTTTGGTACTGATGAAAAATGAGTCAAAAGAACTTTGTGATATGTAGACATGTTTATTCTAAGGACCCTTGTGGTAAAAAATGTGCACATGTTTATTCTAAGAGCCCCTGCCTATTTGCTGGTAAATTTAAGCCGTCTATCTGTTTTAACCCTTTCCCAAACAAGCCCTGGTTTTCACGTGTCTGCAGTACAAGTCTTTTGAAAACACTGTGGGAAAAGGAGAAATTGCTCGTAACGAGCAATTTCTCCTTTTTCCAAATTGTTTTCTACTCTTTTTGAGAACTTTCTGCCACTTTCATCAAATTTAAAATTGTCGTCTGCAAACTCTTTCAATTTGGACCAGTCCGAAATTTGTCGTTTGGGAAAGGGTTAAAGATATTTCTTGCTTGAAAAAGAGATACCTTCTGCTGGCGAAACCGAGCATATTTTCATTACAATACCATGGCTAACGTCCAGATACGTGCGACATTTTTTTTTTGGCAGCGGGTGAAACCCGCTGTCATAGTCCCCAGGTATGAGTTACTGATTTTCAACGCTTACGATATTTATCTAGGTCGAGAATTCTTGCATCCGGCAGCTTTTTCCTGGATACGCGAGGTAAACAAAACTTGATTCCTACACTTGACTAAATAGTTCCTCCATGAATACACAAACGATCATGTATAAATACGCGCTACTCGCGCAGACGACACCCTTTTAAAACTGCCTTACACCTTACGAGTTCATCCGTAATGTTACTGTAGAATAGAAACGGAAAGAGGGCGTCGGTATCTACATAGACCGAAAAAGTGCAAAAGAAAATATTTTCAGAGCAAAAGTTTTTATTAGTCGCCGCGCAGAAGCGCGCGACTATATTTTTAATAGTTTTTCGAGTTAGGAAATGGACAATGGGAATTTCTTTTTTATAGGGGTGTTAAGGTTAACAAGGAATCTTTCTACTTCGCCTTAAACTGGCTTTTTAATTCATTCTTAAACTACGAAGTATATACAATACGATACTATTTTTGCTCTGTTAATACTTACAACATCAAAAAATCCGCCCAAGTATTACTTTTATTTTCTCTATTCGCGAGAAATGGACTCATCCAAATAAATGCCTTGTTTCCATTGGTCAAGGCTGTACAGGTTTCCAGTCATTTCGTACCTAGTTAATTTCGTACCTAGGTCATTTCGTAGATACGATTTTGGTCATTTCGTACCTACCTATACTTTCTATTTTGGTCATTTCGTATCCAGTTGGTCATTTCGTATCCACTTTCGTCATTTCGTACACAGGTTTAATTATCATTTTGATTATTTAGTACCTAGTTTTTCCTACTATTTGTGTTTTTTGTTGAATGACCACCGCTAAAATTGTACATTGCTGAAATTGTGTTAAATTCCGCCGAAGAACGAGTATGATGGTTATGATTGTATCTAACCATTATTGGTTACTTCTTTCTAAGTTTAGTTTTTAAAACAAAGATTGTTTAGAACCCTTTTGTTTATTTCTCACCAAGTTCTAGATAAATTTACAATGTACTTTGTTGGAAAAAATCTGGAGAGAGACCAGTTTTTCGCTGTGTTGTTCATAAATCGCAATGCAAAACCAATATTCTTTATTAACAGCGTTCACCAAACAGTATAGTTTTAGACTTGTTTAAATTGAAAGCATGCCTTGCAAACTTACGTTCTCTTGAATCATACTATCCTAGGACAGCAACATTTTAGTAACTTGGCCCTGTTTTCAACACTTTCCCAAACAAACGCGGGTTATCACGTGCGCTGTCAAATTCTTTTGGAAAAACATGTTGGATAAGGAGAAATTACTCGTTATAAGCAATTTCTCCTTTAACAAATACTTTTCCCCCCACTACTAGCGAATTTTCTACCATTTTTGCAGCTTTTTAAATTGTCGTCTGTCAACTCTTTGAATTTGGAAGAGTCTGATATTTTTCGTTTGGAAAAGAGTTCAGAGAGCGCTATGCGAGGGTATTAGATACTGTAACAGAAGACAACTTTTGATATAGATTCACAGTCACATCAATTTCATAATGTGTTAAAAAATCTGCTGATGAAAACTGACATTTACTTATTTGCCCTGGCTTTCTTGAAGCATTAAATAAAAAAAATTGCGGCGACTTTGATTCTTTGCATCGACTTTTTCTTGTCGGTGTTTGTTTGCATGATGAATTTTGAGCATAGGGCATCGTAATGGGATTCGTGTAACATCGCCTTTTATCGCCAAAGTCGTACGGATTCGGCTATGACAGGCGATGTTACACGAAAAGTCACCCATTAAGCCTTTGGCAGACGGCAAAATTTCAGCTGTGTTCAAACTGAAAGCATTTGCAGACGACAATTTCATTGTGGCTCAAATGGTACAAGTTTTATTTTATAGGATAGAAAACATTGTGGATAATAGAGAAAATGCTGGTTCCCAGCATTTTCTCCTTTCCCAGACTGTTTTCACAAGGCTTTTTTCTCAAGGTTGTTAGAAGTCGGCATTGAGTGGTAAAGAGTTAAAAGTAGTTATAACTGCAAATTATATTATGCATTTACTTGTACAACACAATCTCAAGTTTTAACGACCCTTAGAACATAACTTTTTACAAACATTGTAGGAATGGGAGAAAATGCTGGTAAGCAGCATTTTCTCCTTTTCCAACAATGTTTTCTACCCTATCAAAGATGTACACTGTTTTTGAGCCATGTTTCAATTTTTGTCTGCAAATGGCTTCTTTCAGTATAATTTATTAGCAGTTAATGAAATTTAAACAGCTTGGGTCATAACAGCTGCCAGCGTACCTATGCATGCGTTTCTTGGCTATTTCCATAAGGTCATGCACTGAATAACAACATGGCATAAATGATAAGTGGATCAGAAAGAAGACCATGCTGGAAATTTAAACCAGCGGTACCAACTTCAAGTCTTTGAGCTACAAACTCCTTAAAAGGGATCGGCAAAACTTTTATAAAGCACATTATTTGGCCTACAAGGATTTTGAGGTGTAAAACCTCAAAATTATACTAAGACTGGTTTTCAGTACTTTAAGATACCTTTCAAGAATTTCATAAATGTTACGGATTGATATAATAGAAAACATTGGTTAGAAGCACTTTCTCCATTTCCACAAATATCTTTAAAGGCCTCTTCCACAGGGTCATAAAAACTTGGGATTGTTTTGGAAAGGATTAATATCATTTATTCAAGTCTTGTTTTCAGCCTGTGCTCATGTACTAGATTTTATCTTTATTTTAGCCACAAACAAATGAGCTGTGCTTTGGCAAAAGGGGGCTTCTTGCATCCTCGTGATGGATTATACCAAGCAAGACATAAATAATTATTGATCCATAGACCGACCCTTCGATGTACAGAAAATGGACCAATGGCTAAAAGTTTCAGCCCAGGTCAGCCTGTGAAGACTGCACAGACTGACTGCCTGCACAGGCTGACCTAAGTCTATACTGTTTGCAGATCGATTAAGGCACCTTTTTACTTCAAGTCAAGTATAAAGGAAACCTGTGCAAAGAAAGTAATAAGATCTGTAGCTGGCACAAACCCGCTGCCTTCAGTGCGTCAGCGCTTTGATATTTTCCTGTCTATTACCTTGGTAAAATTTGCAGAGGAAACAAATGTGGCCGGTTAGAGGTTTTGCTGAATGTAGAGAGTGTAAAGATTTCACGATATACTGTGTTTAAAAAGATATACTTGCCTTCATGTTCAATCGATCAATCAACCCGTTCAGCCATCCAGCCAGTCAGCGTGCGTCCTTACTCTGTGAGGTAGAGTGGGGAGGGGCATTGCCATTTACCTTTTATTTTCAGCATTATTCAACAAGTTGATGTCTTCGTTCATTTAAAAAACAAAGAGAATGGTGGCCAAGACACAGTATGACAAACAGACAATTCATTACATTTTCACAAGGTAGTGATAAAATACACCATCAATACTGCGTATACCGTTCAACTTTATATTTCGTTTTCCCCCCAAACAGGTTTGCAGTCGACGAGAGTGACAATATTCTCATGAATCAGCAACATGAACTGAGGAATCATGCCTGAATACTTAATTAAATGAGCCATGCTCTGACAAAAGAGGGTTTAAATCTTAACCGCACGACAAAAATTAAGACTGGTCCAAATTGAAAGCATTTGCAGACGACAATTGAAATATAATTCAAAAGATGGAAATTGTCTTTGATAGGGTAGAAAACATTGTGGAAACCGTGGTTACCAGCATTTTCTCCATTTTCCACAATGTTTTCAAAAGGGCTCTTCCTCAGGGTCGTTAAAAATCGGGATCGTGTGGTAAAGGGTTAATGCTTGTCTGTGATGCATGATACCAAGCAAGTTATCACACAATTATGGATCCATAAAATCCTTTTTCTATGTAACAACTGAACGTGTCAAGCCCCCGTAGCTCAGTCGGTAGCGTACAGGACTTGAGAACAGGAGGTCGCTGGTTCGGTCCCCGGCTTGGCCAATTTCTTTCCGAGGATTGATGATAGTCATCGCGACAGGATTCATTCCTCTCTCACCGCTGGCCATTGTTTCGACGATGGTTATGTGGGAAAGCAGCCAGTGGCTTGGAAAGAATATTGTGCGGAGTACTGGTAAAAGAAACTCCAGGAAAGCATGGATAGGTGCACTGGCTGCCGCGATATAACTTAAATAATGTTGAAAACGGCGTTAAACACCATACAATCAATCACTCATTTGATTCTGAGTAGAAGAGTGCATTAAATCGTCACACTCTTCGCTTGCGAAGATGGATGATGGGGGAAAAAGTAAAAGGAGAAAAAAACATCGTATAAATCTCATAGCTGTCGAATAGCGCCATTAAACGTTATATTAATCTGTCAAACAGGCCGTAAAGCCATCCGAATAAGGTTATCAAAAAAGACCAATCAATCGATCACACTGTGAATTAATATTAACCATTGGACTGCTAATCGCTTCAGTGAGCTTTCACGGACAGTGTAAGTCAAAATCAGACAGCACATAAGGTGCAGTCTGATCTTAGATCTACGCTATCCAATTTTGGCGAGTTTACTTTGAGGAAAAAAGAACTGTATTAGGGTCCCTTTGTATTATTGGCTTATTTGTTGGTTTTGACTAAGCAGTTTAAACCTCTACCAAACATTTCAGTGTTTTAACGACCCCGAGCTTTTAAAACGTCGTAGGAAAAGTAGAAAGCGCTCGTACGTTACCTAGCATTTCCTCCTTTTCACAGAATATTTTCCATCCTGTCATGTTATTCACATTTAATATGTCTGCAAATGATTTCAATTTGGACGAGTCTGGTAAGGAATTGAGTGTTATCCAATGGCGTTATTGACTAGTTATTTCAAATATTTGTCTTGTTCTGAATCTTGTTCAGGGCCGTTAAAATTCGGAATTGTGTGTCAAAGGGTGAATGTTCCATGTATGCTAAATTGTATGGTGTTTAACGCCGTTTTCAACATTATTTCAGTTTTTATAACGGCCGCCAGTGCACCTATTCATGCTTTCCTGGAGTTTCTTTTACCAGTACTCCACACAATATTCTTTCCAAGCCACAGGCTGCTTTCCCAAATAACCATCGTCGAAACAATGGTCAGCGGTGAGAGAGGAATAAATCCTGTGAGAGGAATGAATCCGATGACTATCATCAATCATCGAAAAGAAACCGGCCAAGCCGGGGATCGAACCAGCGACCTCCTGTTCTCAAGTCCTGTGCACTACCGACTGAGCTACGGGGGCTTGGCGTGAGCTAAAAAAAAATGAAACTTCCAACGTTTAAGTTCTCCCACGTCAAAACGTTTGCATGTCATTTCTCCACGTCTTTCTTTTTTTTTGTCTTTTTAAAACGTTCAGCTATCAAATAACTGATGCATAATTAGATAACAGTAGAGTAAACCTCTATACCACGCAACAAAGTTTTATAATAAAACCTGTCTATTCTAAAACATTAGGGCAAAACAAGGAAAACGCCGCTTAAATATTGACAGTTGTCTTTGAAAGGGTAAAAAAACTTTGAGGGAAAAGGACCCTGGGTCAGTATCACAGACGTTCGTTTTGTGACGAACTTCGCCATATATACTAGGACGAAAAAGAAACGCCGGGTAACCTAAGATAGTTTTAAAGGATATAATGTAATATTACATTATTATATTCATTTTTGTATAAAATTTCATCTGTATGGAACCAGTTGGTGAAGCTTCAATCGATTTTCTATGCTGTTTAAGCGAAAAATACCCCCCTTTTAACGATGACATTAATAATGTAATATTACATTATATCCTTTAAAACTATCTTAATAGTTACCCGGCGTTTCTTTTTCGTCCTAGTATATAATATATAATATATAAGTCTTAAATATTACATTATCAAGATGGCGAAGTTAGTCTAAAAATGAACGCCTGCAGTCCGTATTCACCAACCATTCTGAAAAATATTCTTTGTCTTATCCCCAAGAATTTTCTAAATTTGAAAGTAACGCAACTTCTGATTGGCTAAACCGTATGGTTTAGCCAATCAGAAGTCGCTGTTACTTTCTAAATCCAAAATCAGACTTGGAATGAAATTAGGAATGGTGAGTGAATTAGGCAATCTGGTTACCCACTATGTTTAAAAAAAAAGCTTCCTTCTTAAGATCTATAAAACTCTGGATTGTTCGTTAAAGGGGAAAAAAAATTATTGCACTCTCATAAAACAGGTGTATACAGAAATGCATTAGGATTGAATAACTTGATTTTGGATTTATGCACACTCATTTTATTATCTGAAATGACCTGAAATTTTCTGAAATGACCTAGTAATTTGTTAGGATGTAACTGTCTGTTACGCATGTATTTGTATAGCTAGGGTATAAAATCTATCAAATCATTTTTGCCGATGAAAGCCTATATCCCTGTACCCCTTTCAGCACCATGGCTGAATACATTGGTTCTTTTTTGCGGACGCATAGATCAATATTAGACTGCACGGAATGTGCAGTCTTGAGCTTTGATATATACTCAGAGCTCTAGATAGAGGGAGTGATTTTGATTTCAAAGTTGAAAATTTTGATTATACTCCACTAAGCCTTATCTTATGGGTACTCATTAGAATCGTTTCATCGAGAATCGTCTCGATGAGACGATTCTAATGAGTACCCACAACATAGGGTTTGGAAGAGAAATAATGGATTTACAATACCATTACTCCCTCTTATCTGGAGCTCTGTATACTGTCTGCAGCCAGTGGCTTGGAAAGAATATTGTGCGGAGTACTGGTAAAAAGAAACCCCTGGAAAGCATGGATAGGTGCACTGGCCGCCGCGATATAACTGAAATAATGTTAAACACCATACAATCAATCAATCAGTCAATCTGTATACTGTCTGCTTGTTTAGTCAACAACAAAAAACTGACTGGTTTTTCGTGGATCTTATTTTTTTTTCATTTCATCGAAAGAGGTTGAATTTACACGTTTGGCTCTGAAAATGTTGATGAATGAGCAGCATGAAATATCTGAGCCATACTCTAGCAAAAGGGAGTTTATGGCATCCCGCCAAGTCCCCGTAGCTCAGTCTGTAGCGTACAGGACTTGAGGACAGGAGGTCGCTGGTTCGATCCCCGGCTTGGCCAATTTCTTTCTGAGGATTGATGATAGTCATTGCGTCAGGATTCATTCCTCTCTCACCGCTGACCATTGTTTCGACGATGGTTATGTGGGAAAGCAGCCAGTGGCTTGGAAAGAATATTGTGCGGAGTACTGGTAAAAGAAACTCCAGGAAAGCATGGATAGGTACACTGGCCGCTGCGATATAACTTAAATAATGTTGAAAACGGCGTTAAACACCATACAATACAATTAATTATGGCATCCCCTTGATTCTTTATACCCAAAAAGTCATCACATAATTATGGATCCATAAAATAAATTTAGTCTTATAATCCGTCTGAGTCATGAGGTAGACTGGTCCTTTGACATACAGAAAATTGAGCAATAGCAAAACGTTTCGAAGCAGGTCAGCCTGCGCGAACTGCGCAGGATGACCGGATCGATACTTTTTGCAGATGCATTAAACCCTCTTTTCACAGAGCATGGCTCATTTGTCTTAAAAAAAAAAATACATTCAGATCCGTGAGTAGCCTACTTCACTCGGATGTATCAATACAAAGTTCTGAATCAAATGAGTTTTTGCCAGCAGACGATCTCGGCAGGAATTTGAAATAGTCAGACAATACCTTCTCCTGATAGATTGATAAATTTCAATCCTTTGCCGCACAATCCTGACTTTTAAAGACCCCGAGGAAAAATAGCCATTTGAAAACATTGTTGGAAAAGGAGAAAATGCTGGTAACCAGCATTTTCTCCTTTTCCCACAATGTTTTCTACCCTATCAAAGACAGATTCCATCATTTGAGCTACGTTTAAACTGTCTTCTGCAAATGCTTTCATTTTGGACAAGTCTACGTTTTTGTCGTTTGGTTAATTAAAGAGGAAAAAGTACATTTGGTGAAAAAGCGGATAGACTATCTGTATAAAATACAATCTTGTTGTTAATTGTTTTATTTTTTTGTTAGCAATGAATGTGTGTTTTGTTTTGTAGGGGATTGATAGACTGTTGACACGCGAAAGGGTCGGAAGAGCTGACATTTTTTTTTTGACGCTGTCGCGTGTCAGATACCGGGACAATGTTCTGCGCTGTGTGTCACAACAAAATGGTTTTCTCGTTGTGTCACAAGAAAACAGGAAATGTATAGTCCATTTCTGATTTGACAGTCTTGCTGTTGACAGCGTTTGAACATAACAACATAACATTACACGAAAAGACATGACATGGCATAACATAAGACAACACGAAATGACGTGACAAAACATAACATACTACAGTTAATGCTTTATTTAACGTCTCGGGTACATGTGTATGAGCCATGCTCTGTAATAAGGGGCTTAATGCATCTGCAAAAAGCATCTACCCAGGTCAGCCCGCCTGTTTGCTTTTTGTAAATTTTCTGCAAGCCCAAGGACCAGTGTCCCCCATGATGCATTAGGTTGTTATACAAAGCGGATTTTATGGCTCAATAATTATGCGATAACTTGCTTGGTATCATGTATCACGGAGATGCGTGAAGCCCCCTTTTCACACAGCATGGCTCATATATAGTTGTACTACGCGAGGAATATGAGTAATTAAAAAAGGACTTGAGCGACGCTCTGGCAAAAGGGAGTTTAACCCTTTCAGCGCCAAAGGCGAAAACAGGGACTTTTGCGGATGGCACAGATCAAGATCAGACTGCACAGAACGTGCAGTCTGATCTTTGATCTGTGCCGTCCGCTTAATTAGTCAAGCCCCTACGATAAAAATCTTTCTGGGTCTCTGTTGATTGTATTTACAGCCGCCGAAAGAAGTCGAGTTTATTTATTTGGCGCCAAAAGGGTTACTGCATCTCAGTGATGCCAAACGAATAAACATGGCTCGCAACTTTAGAACATAATGGTACAACGACAACCAGAGTTGTATTACTTGGCCGCCACACAGGTACATCTTCGTTACCCCTGGTCCTGTGTTTCGCTTCCATCGATAAACAGAACTAAACAATAAACAGTGTACAAGCAAGGATCGTCGGGCTATTCTCTTCCGCTAGGTGGCATTTTTAAAATACAAATCTATCTCATCTGGGCATTCTGGGTATAGAACCGGACTACTTTTCAAAATGGCACTCGATGCACCGAATTTCAAAATGAAATATACATTTACCTGGTACGATTCATCAAGCCATGGTTAGCTAGCATCTGAGCTATGCACCAGTCATTTATAAAAGCAATCCCTATAGGCCTGGGAAGTAGCTCTGGTATTTGCCCCGCATGGTGGAGACATTTTTGTTGTTGTTAAAAGCCGTGAAAAACTCTGTACAAATCCTGGTTTTCCCTAAGTCTATATTTAGAAACTGTATACAAAGATCTGCAGTAAGCAATTGTATTTTTTTATAATTAATTTTCCCGTTTGAAATTGTTGTATTGTTTAGAAATTTGGAGCGAAAAACAGGCTTGGTATTTCCACAGACGTATTATTTATAGCCATTTTCCGCGTGATACTTTTTAGCGGCAGAGTTTTCAGTTATGCGCACTGCGTATTTATATTTATCCTGTATAGGATAGTGATGTGTAATAGCAGATAAGTCAATCTTCGAAGAAAATGACATGCGCAGACAAAGATTATCCTGCGTGAAGTAGAGTTTGAGTCAGTTTCCTGGTGAAATGTCAACACACTTACAAAGAGTCATCGATAAGATATCTATTGAAACATAAGTTTCGTTTCCTGATCTTTGTTTCCTGATCTTTGTTAGCTTAAACATATTTTATTCATCAGTATTAGATACAAATTTAACAAAACAAGAGGAAATACAAATATATGATAAATATACTGAGGAAAAGGATAAGAACGGAAGCTAAGCTTATAAAGTTCTTCTCCTAGATCCGGCTTAAGGTTATTATATTAGCATATCCTTACTAATCACTGACAAAGAACGCAGTTGAAAGAAAAAGTTGTAAAGCATAGTGAATATCCAAAGGGTGTGGAGTGGTATTGGTGAAGATTTCAATTGAAGACACCTATTTACTAGCTGTAGAAACCTCCAGCTAGACCAAACAAATGACAGAACTAATGATTGCTTTAAACTAAGGGAACCAAAATCGTATAAGGATGTTAGCAAATCGTACTCAAGTGGTCCAAACCAATATTTAAGTTTAAAAGAAAAGGTAATGAAATGATTTGAATTTATGCAACAGATCGGGTATAAATTCAACTGTTACATAGGAAACATAAGAATTAGATATCATTTGGTAAATCTTTTACTATCACGGATATAGATGTGCACGGCGGCAAATAATCTTTGGTTATCAAACAGGTTAAGATTTTCATCCCCATATAAAATGGTTTGGAGTGTTAAGTTTGTTATAGCGTTTACACTGAAACTAAGACTAATTCTTTGGCTATTATAAAATTGACATTCTAAAAAGAAGTGCTTAGTCGATTCAACCGCACCACATCTACAGAGCGGGGATTCCACTAGTTTTTTTAAGTACAGATGTTCATTGAGACTGCTGCATCTGTTGCGTAATCTGGCGTGTATAACTTGAATTTTCCTTTCGCCAAAAAAATAAAGCCTCCGTGGACAAGGTTTATCCATGTTTAAACGATATTTAAAAGCTGACAATGATTCTGCATTCTTAGTATCATCTGCAAGTGAATTCCAATCATTAATCACAGATGGCAAAAATGAAGCGCTGTACAAGCTCGTTCTACAAGTAATGTTTCTCAAATTGTTGGGCCTACGAAGATTGTAACTGCAAGAATTGCCAACCGTAGATGGAACAAGAGTATTAAGATAATTTGGGGTAAGTCCGTTGACCATTTTATAGAAAAGGATGAGTTTGTGCTTACGCCATCGATGGCTTAATGTTTCCCAACCAGACTCTTGGTATAGATCAATGATAGAAACTAATTTAGTACAACCGGTCACGATCCGTGCAGCCTCATTTTGTACTTTATCCAGTTGATCTTTCAACCCTTGCGAAAGATTATCCCATATGACATCACCATATTCAAGAATAGGTCGAATAAAAGAAAAGTACATGATTTGGAGTGAAAGTCGATCAAGGTGGATTTTCAGATGACGCATGACTCCAATTCTTTTCCATGCCTTTTTGATAGATTTACTAATATGGGAGTACCAAGACCCGTCGCTAGAAAGAAATATGCCTAAATGTTTATGACTAGTGACAGGTGGAATTTCGGTATTCGACATAAACAGACCAGGGTGGTTAGTCTTAAAACGTTTTCGAGATATAACTAAGGATTCTGATTTTGCTGGATTGAACTTGACCAACCACTTCTGCGCCCAACGAGTGATTGTATCGATATCTGTTTGTAATACAGTTCCAGCGGCAGCTGGATCAGATACAACCATCGATAGACTGGTATCATCTGCAAAGAGATTAATGTTTGCCTGAATATCATCAACAATATCATTAATATATATTAAGAACAAAAGAGGTCCTAAAATAGATCCTTGGGGCACACCTGCTTGCACGTGGCGTAAGTCAGAGATACTACCTGGTATAAGAACTCGTTGAAAACGATTTGAAAGATAATCAGAAAACCAGGACAATAATTTACCTCTAATACCGGCTCTTCGCATCTTGAATAACAAGCCCTTAAGCCAGACTTTATCAAATGCTTTGCTTATGTCAAAGAATACTACTCTGAATTCCAATCCATCATCTAAGGCTTTGCATATGGTATTATAAAGACAAGTTACTTGATTAACAGTAGAATCACCTGGCATAAAACCAGACTGATATGGAGTAAAAAAATCTGTATCCTTTAGATAATTATAGACATGCTTGAATATGATTCGTTCTAAGACTTTTTCTATGTTATTTAGTAATGAAACGGGTCTGTAGTTGGAAGGCAGAGAAGGGTCACCCGACTTAAATATGGGACATACATTGCATATTTTCCACGAAGATGGGACAGTACTGGTATTCAATGAGTAATTAAATAGATCGCATAAATGTGGTGCCAGCTGACCAGCTGCTTCAATAAGAATTTTATTATTTATGCCATCAGGGCCAGAGGCTTTGCCCGTTTTAAGTGTTTTCAGAACATCCAGTACTTCAAATGGCATGACATTGATTGAATCTAAAGAATCATTTATGACGTATAAACGTTCATCGGGTACTTCATTGAATGAATCATCTATATAAGACTGATTAGCAAAATAATTATTCAATGAATTTGCTTTCTCATATTCGTCGATGATCAAAGAATCTTTAGAAATGTCAAAGAGAGGAGGGATGGATGTTGAAGACTGTGTAGACATCATTGACTTGAGGGTTTTCCACCAGTCACGAGGAGACAGAGAACCAGATTTTAACCTCAAAGACAGTCGTTCATAATAGTTTAATTTGCTGTGACGAATTAAAGAGATCACGTTGTTTCTGACAGATTTGAATTTTGACCAGTGATTAACTTTGTTTGATAGTTTTGCTTTTTTATATAGTCTTTTACGACGGCGAATTTCTTTTTTGATCGAACAATTCATCCAGGGTGGTTCATGTGGATTAACGATAATTGTCTTACTGGGGATAAACTTGCTTGCGTTATCAGTAATGACACCTGCAATTCTTTCAGCATATGTGTTAATGTCACTATCATATATAGAGTCCCAATTAAAATTTGAAAGACTGGTTCTGAGCTCATTATAATTTCCTTGGTCATATTTCCAAATCGTACGTTGGATATTTCTAAACTTTGGTTTCAGGAAATTAAAAACACCAAAAACAGGACAGTGGTAACGCATGGTAAGATCCAGACAGGGTTCACCAACGCCAGTTGTTAGGACTGAATCTTTATTAGTAACGAAAAGAAGATCAATCGTAGATACAGAATTTTCTGTGAAATGAGTCGGTTCGTCAATACATTGAATCATATTATATTCATTACACAGGGATTCAACTTTACGGAAATAGTGTTGGTTCATTACATTCAGGTTAAAATCCCCACTAATGATGACATCAGAAATACCAGAATCCATAGCAAGGCCAATAGAATCTTCAATAAGTGAGTAATAAGCGGAGTCTGAGTTCGGTGGTCTATAGAAAATACCGTACAAAATATTCCTATTATTGCTAGACTTTATTTGTATCCAAATACACTCAAGTCTATTCGGTTCAAGATCATGTCTACGAATATATGACAAGGTGTTTTTAACATATAAGATAACGCCTCCATATCTGTCGTCAGTTCTATCTTTCCGTGCTGGTGGATGAAAAGAAGGGAAAGTCAGATCATCTGATAAATATTCATGATGCAACCAAGTCTCAGAAAATGACACAATATCAGAAAACGAGAACTCTACAATCAGAGTATCAAGCTTATTAGCTATACTTTGTGCGTTATAATGAACAGTTGACAGGTGATTGGGGAGATTGAGAAAATTATAAATATCAGATGTAGAAGAAGCACTACCAAAGGACTCATTAGATAGCGGACCAGGGTTCGGGTGAACATCACCTGCTTGTAATATCAACGAAAGAAACAATACTAACAGTGTTAACAAGCTATAAAAAGAGATGTTAAATAACAACCTACAAAATTCGGCATTCTCCTTAAAGCGTGTTGTTAACAATAACTTCCTTTTGTTGTAATGCACAATGTGTTTTGTCAGAAATCCTGACTGACGCACGTCAGTAAAAACTGAATATGAGTGGAAGGCAGTGTTAAGTATTGGTAGTATAAAAAAAAGATTGACGGTCAAGTGGAAGTGAAGTTTTTGACAATGTGTTGGCCGGCCACACATGTACCTGTAAAATGAACAACTCATGTTACCGAATATATTAAGAACAGGAATAGCATGTAGCAGCACAACACACAATCAAATCTATAACACTCAGAGAATCCCATAGATTTGCTATAGGTCAAGTCAATTAAAATCGGTTTACACTCCACACCAAGAAATAGAATTGAAAAAAAAACAACAAAGTAACAAAAACGAAAAATAGTATAGAGAAAAAAGGATGAATAAATAACACATGAATCTCAATAAATATAACTATAGTGGTCAAAAGAAAAATACATGTATATATGTGAATCATCTTTTGCGGTATATGAAGTAAATGAATTACATAAGGGTATTGGACATTTAAAATAATCAATCACTACTGTTATGACTTCAAACCAATCATAGTGACAGATAAGTGCAAGTAGAATCAAATATGGATACTTCCTAGGGAAATTGTGCAATTTAACTGGAACACATACTAAAGCCAGGCTTTTGTTAAAAGGTTTCAAATGACAACGCTTAGGCGTATGTATAGGTATTTTGAAGAGTTACATTAAGTGATACAAAAATCAACAGTTCACATTACCGAATGAAGAAGTCCCTTTACCCTGACTATTTTGTTAAATATAGAAATATATTGGTCGAAATGGATTAAACACGTTGGAAACACATTCAGTGTTATAGATGTCTACAGGGCCAATGCAAACGGTCATCGTGACGGAAATCGTTAATGTCACCCCATTAGCTGTATCATACTATACCAGACAAAACTGGCGGACAGGCAGACATACAACGGACAGACAGACAGCTAAATGACTGCAGTACGAGGACAAGCAGACTATACTGGACGATGAAAAATAAAGACTATCCAGCATTATATAGGTACAAACAGAAAAATAAGGGGCAGACAGGTTCAAAATTCGTCAGGCCGACCTATCCAATAAGACAGACAGCCAGCCAGCTGCTAGACAAGGCAAAAACTTACATATAGATTTAAAAAAAAAAATGCACAAGAATTCAAGATTCGGCATAACGACCGAGCCACCAAGACCGACCGACAGTCCTTCCGACCGACCGACCGACAGACGGACAGACAGAAAGACAGACGGCCAAAACAAAAACATACATACACAATTTCTAATACACACTATAAAAATCATTTAATACTACCCGAGCTGACAGTACTAACCAATCTGGCAGGCCGGTCACATAAACATTTAATAATTAATCCCTTGAACTTACAAACTCGTGGAAAAAAAAAAATGCTATAAAATCAAAAAATCATAACCAGCTAGCAATTTTAACGATATACGATTTCCCACATAGAGGCACGATTAACGCAAGGGCCTTTACAGACGATGTAGATCAAGATCAGGCCACACGAAACGTGCAGTCTGATCTCGGTCTGACATCATCTGATAATATATTTACCAAAAAAACATTTGAAATAGGAAAAAAATGAATTTTTTCTGTCGGCTTGAAATTTTCATTCCACTTATCTAGCAGGATAGGGGCCAACAGAAAATAGCTGTAAACACTGCTGGATAATGGAGAAAATACTACTGACAGAACATCTTCCTCTCTCCCGTCATACTTTCTAGTGATTCAAAGACGAATCACCCCATCAGTCATTTACACCTATCGTCCTCAAAAACTTTAGATATGGACAGGAGTAAGTTATATCATTTGTATGGAAATATTATATAGTTGGACAGCCTGACATAATTACAAAGATACTTCGCATGAAAAAAGAAATGACAACAACGACTTCGTC
This sequence comes from Tridacna gigas, assembly GCA_945859785.2. Classification (NCBI taxonomy): domain Eukaryota; kingdom Metazoa; phylum Mollusca; class Bivalvia; order Cardiida; family Cardiidae; genus Tridacna; species Tridacna gigas. Next base: position 75,097,507 of record OX244031.2, on the reverse strand, counting down.
TTCTGGATTTAGAATGTTGCGTATCGTATATGAAAAACATTTTCATCAACACAGATAAGAAAAACTTTTCACAAAATTAACAGACTTGCAAACAAAGAAATAACCGTCCTAGAATTTTCAAGATCAAATTACGTTTTGTTTTTAAACCATTCTTAAGATAGATTATATGTTCTTTTTAGAGAAAGAGATCAAAATATAGTACATTTAATCGTGTTTATGAACAGCATATCTCAGTTCAGCAGACAGGGATCAGAGTACTATTCTAAACCATCCGATTACGAACCAGCACGCGCTGCAAGATAACGTAAACAGAATATTCGACCCTAACGATCAATTCACAAAATACGACTGTGTAGATCAAAGATCAGACCGCATTTGTATGCAGTCCGATACACATCCATACCTTTCAGTAAAGCAACATTAAGTTAAGCACATGGCATAAAGGGTTAACTGTCAAAACATTCACATTCTCACCTGCCGAACAATGCATTCCATACGAGTGTTATAATCTAGCTATGTATACTGTCTAAAAAAGTTAACATACAACATGAATTACAGTCAATCTTACACCAAATATGTTCATTCAGCAGAACGGCTAAGAGAACATTAGTTCAACATGGGCTAAAGTTCCCAATTTCGTAGTGCTCATGATCATCGTATCTCTACATGCCTCAAACAACACTGATAATAAATGAAATGAGATGAGAAGCTTTCAGCACGCACGAAAAAACGAATTTGAGTTTCCAATAAGATTCTTGGCAAAAGTGTTTCAAACAAATATAACAACAACAAAAGACGGATAGCGTGGATCAAGATCAGAAAGCGTGTGCAGCGCAGCCCGATCACGACCCACGGTCTCCGCCGTGAAATAATCATGATTTTTTGTATCAACACTAAGTTGGACCAGAAACAAAGAATAGGTAATAAAATAATAATCCCACATAATAGTGAACCTTCACTAAGACAACATTTTCACAGTAGCACAAAAATCTTCTTCAAAAAGTCAAACACGATCGACGGAGGACTTGAGCCGCTCAAGATCCCTATGTGTCTCCAAGCGATGCAGTTTTAATTGGTTGTCCTTAACAATAATTGTGCCATCAATGGTCCAGGTACTACTGATAAGTCTATCCCTCATGAGCTTTCTTGTCTGAAAGAAGATGTTGTCTCTGAGTGCGGTCAGATTTTCATTCACAAAAACATTATTGTAACCTTTGGATTTGTTTTTTAGTAATTTCTGTCTTGCTCTATAGCTTGTGAACTTTATTATAATGTCTCTGGGTTTAACGCCCTGGCCGCTTCGACGAGGCTTGCCCAAACGATGAGTCCGATCAATATCAGTGAGTGAAATGTCAATTTCTACAGCTGTAGCTATCTGTAACACTGTGTCGTCAACAGACTCACCATCAGTTTCCGGGATACCAGAAAGCCGGAGACAATTACGCCGACTATACTGTTCCGCCCGATCGACCTTAGTTTCTAGCTCCTCCACGCGCCTCTGAAGTTGAGCATTTTCATCGGAGAGTTGTTTAATCTTCTCACTTAAGCTATTGACTACACCTTCGACAATACTTGAGACTAAAGTCGGAAGCTCGTTCTCAAAAGAACTTCTCAAGTAGACACTAATCTGGGCCAAATTATCCTCGCTGAGAGTAATCTGAGTTGGAGAAATACCAGCTTCAGCCTCCTCAGAGATGGTTAAACCTGTGTTCTCCTTGTCACTAATAGGCTTGGTTTTCTTCTGGTCAGCCTGGTCTGCTGGGGGATGAAAGTGGTCGCTTCTTTTTTGGGTTGCTCTGAGGTGTTGCCTTGTTACTGCTCATGGTGTCTTATAAACTTTGTACAGTATACCCCAAAAAAAAATTTAACGTGCGCCTTGACCAATCACAGATTTGATAGAAGAGTAAAGGGTTTACTGAAGCGTAACAACCGGTACCAGTACAAATACAAATACTAAATGACAAAATATTCACAAACGCCCAATGAATTCACAAAAAAAAAAAAACTTCTGCTTACAAAGTTCGAATACTAAACTAGTGACTAGTTCATCTGTAACATGTAAGACACAATAGTTCCTCCAAAATATAACGTTTTAAGACCACGAAACAAAAACAAAACTAATCCTCCATAACCGGAACCGGAACTGGATGACGTTATTTTAGGTTATAAAAAATTTTATCTTGTAATAATAACATTTAAAGAATGAATGGCAGTTGATTGATAGCTGCATAACTCTTTACCAGACGACAAAATTTCAGACTTGTCAAAATTAAAAGCATTTGCTGCGGACCGACTCAAAAATTGAAATTTGTCGGTGGAAGGGTAGAAAACATTGTGGGAAAAGGAGAAAGTGCTGGTTCCTAGCATTTTCTCCTTTTCCTACGTTTTCAGAAGTCCTCTTGACCCGGATCGCTCGGAATTGTTAAGTAAAGGTTAAAGTGGTGTCCTTGGCACGTATTCACAAATCATTCTTAAGAACCTTCTCCATCTTCGCAAGCCAAGGATACTAAGGTTGTACCCTTGGCCGCTCGCCTCTTTAAAAATCGAAACGCCCGCTGCGCCATTTCATTGGATGCGATCAAAAACCATCGCGTCCAATCAAACCATCCGTAACAAGAAATCTTCCGCGAAACAGAACACAATAATGGCGGCGCCCGTCAAAAACGAAAGTTGTCATGTTTGTGACGAAAATTTGCCAAAAAAGAGTAGACGATCGATATTTAATGAGTTTTTCATAGTTCATGATCAATTATGTGAAATATTAGGACGGGTTCCACAGCCAAATGATTGCGAATCATCGTATGTCTGATTAATTTCAGAAAATTGTGATGAATCCGAAAACGCAGCCATATTTGATGCATAGCCTAACAAATTTTATTACGAGCATTTTGATTGGTCAGAAATAACATCACCAAAGGTTACGCAACTCATGATACTCGATAGGTGGCGCAGCGGGAGTTTCGATTTTTAAAGAGGCGAGCGGCCAAGGGTACGTAACGAACAAAGGCTTATCCTCCGGTATTTTATTAATTCGAAAGTGAGGCAAATATCTGATTGGCTAAAAGCAGTTGGTTAAGCCAATCAGAAGCTGTGTTGCGTTCAAACTTAAAAAAATCTTGGAGAATAAAACTAAGAATGATATAAAGAATGGTTGATGTATACAGACCCTGGTTACTGCAGGATCGTACAGTTCGAGATTCGAACTGCTACCCTGAGAAAACTGGAAAGTCCTGTTGTAAGAGAGCTGGGAAATAAGGTGTACCTTGAAGGCTGTGCGATATCTAGTAATGTTTAGGACACACGAAATATACTATTCATTATCTCTCCTCTTCTGTTTCAAAGTTTCGTTCGAGTAGTGTTTAAATATGAATGCATCTAAGCACCTAAAATTTGATTCTTCATAGGTTTCATTGAAATTTTTATTTTGTTCCCTCAAAGCATTCACCTCCAACAGATATACAAAGTTTCAGTCTGCGGATCCAATCTTTGAAGGTATTTTCATAGTCTTCTTTAGGTATACTGTGAAGACACATGAATATCGCAGAAACAAGATGTTTACGCTGAACAAATTTTCGACCTGAAAGGTATTCTTTAGCTTTGGAAACAAAAAGGAAGTCACAAGGGGCAAGGTCAAACGGAGGATGGGAGAGCACAACGATCTTTTCGTGCTTCAGAAAGTCTTGCACCTCGTACAACAGACAATGACTGAAACTGATGGTTACTCACGTTGAAATGCAGTTGACAGAAAATGAAGTCCATTGTCATGACCTGGGCCAAAACTTTTCGCCATTTGTAAGTCAAAGGACCAGTCTACCTCACAATTCAGACGGTTGTTAGACAAAATGGACTTCATGGATCCATGATCATGTGATGGCTTGCTTGGTATCATGCATCACAGAGATGCATTAAGACCTTTTTGCCGGGGCATGGCTCAAATTAATTATATGTATTACGTTGTAACACTCCCGATAGAGATGTGAAAGGGGGGGGGGTTAAAACATATGAGCCATGCTTTGTGAAAAGGGGGCTTAATGCATCTGCGAAAAGTATTGACCAAGGCCAACCTGTGCAGTTCGCGCAAGGACCAACCTACCTCATGATTCAGTCGGTTGTTTAAAAACAAGTGGGTATTTTGGATTTATACTTATCTATCTTGATTGGTACAATGCATCAAGGAGATGCCTTAAGCCTCCTTTTACCAGAGCGTGGCTCATATTCTATCACATTTTTCTCGTGGCGTAATGAACAACAGCTGAGCTTAGAATCTTTGTGCGTATAAAAGCAAGAGTCATTTTATAATTGTTTTTTTATTATGTCAAATCCAGTTAGTTTATCAAGTACAGAAAAAAAAAAAACTTGAATGTGTATTTTTCGAAATCATATGTCAAACGGTTTTTCATTGGTATGTTTCTGCAATTAGATTTCAATTAAATCTTTCCCTATTAACTTAATCCTTAACATTTTTAATAAGTTAAATGAAACTAGCCGATACTAAAAAGTAAAAATGAATTATTTGCTTTTTCAAAGGTAGCTTTTTTAGGGAAAAAAATCTCCCTATCGGACAGTGTAGATCAAAGATCAGACTGCACGTTCTGTGCAGGCTGATCTTGATCTACTTTGTCCGCAAAAAGGTCAGTGAGTCGCATTTGGCAGCCTAAGGGTTAATAAAATTGACTTTTTAAGACGGTTCAAATAGGTCTCAACCGCAAGCAAATATGATTTTGCTCATAGTATATATCGTCAGGTAGCGGACGGTGTAGATCCAAGATCAGACTGCGCGTTCTGTGCAGTCTGATCTTGATCTACGCAGTCCGCAATGGCTGTTTAAGTCTCAAATGGCAGTGGAGAAAGTTAATGATATAAACAGCGAGGATTTATCGAGTTCGAGTGCACGAGTAGAGTGCAACAAGTTTTAAATACATTCTTTTGGGTAATTAATTTCTATCCCCTCATATTTTCTCATTAATTCTCCTCGTTGAAATGCCTTTGAAAATACAAAAAAAAAAAGGAAAAATGTATTAAAATAAACCGAACGCGAAAGTTATTAAGTTTTGACTGCTATTAAACGCTGTTTTCAACATTGACTCAATTACATAATTTCAACAGGTGCACACGCTTGGCCGGTATTTGTTTTCATTCTTCGGGACCCTACGTAGCTCAGTGGTAAAGTGTAGGACTCATAACCTGGAGGCCCCGGGTTCGAGTCTCACTGAAAGCACTTGGCTTTTTCGAGGGAGTGTCATTGGGCACGGCACTTCAGAACCCTAGCCTAGCGCTGGTGAAGCCAAAGACATACAGGGACGCGTGAGTTGTTACCGTGGTGTGACTGAAATATTGTTGAAAGCGGCTTAAACCACCATGCAATCAATTTAATCCATTCAATCAATTCAATTTTTAACTGTTCACCAGACAACATACCATAAACCCATCCATATGACGAAAAATCAATAGTTGCGTCCCCGATTGTGGAAAAGTGAGAAAATATTAGTTACCCCAGGATCTTGAATACACTTAACAAAACCTTAAAAAAAAAAACCACTTGATAAAGTATGGTGTGGCCTTGTTCTCTAATTGCAAAAAAGTCCATTTGATTTATAATGCGGTCTGAGGTTTAATGTAATTTAATGCAGGCTGCAAAAATACAAGTCGGCCCATTCGCTGTTTCTACGGTGCTATGTTACACAGAATTAGTTTCGACGCAAGCAGCAATTTATATATGATCTATGCTCCGTGAAAAGGAGGTTTTAATGCAATTGCAAAAGGTTTCGACCCAGGTCAGCCTGCGCAGCCGGTATTTTCCTACTTCAAAGATAGTGTTGGAGGAATCTCCTTTTCGGAAAGCGTAGATCCAAGATCAGACTGCACGTTATGTGCAGTCTGATCTTGATCTACACTGTCCGCAAAAGGTCAGTGAGTCGCGCTTAGAAGCCTAAGGGTCTAGCAGAAATGTAGACAACAATTAGACCTAGATAAGTACATTCAAAGAATACAGACAAACGTCTCCTCTCACTTAATAATCACATGTGTCATGCTCTGGCAAAAGGGGGTTTAATGCATCACCGTAATTCTTTTATACCAGGCAAGTCATATAATCATCGACCCATAAAATCCATTTTTGTCCAACAACCGACTGAATCATGAGGTAGAAGGGTACTTGGACATGTAAACTATATACTAAAATCAAAAGGTTTCGACCCAGGTCAGCCTGCGCGGACTGCGCAGGTTGACCTGAGTCGATACCTTTCGCAGATGCATAAAGCCTCCTTTTCACAGGAAATGGCTCAAACAAAATGACAAGATACTATGGACAAACACTCGCCCCCTCTGTGGTAAATTTTGACGAAAACATAATTATATATCTATGGTGTGTTCTGGTCTAAATATTACTTAAAGTGATATTTAAAACTAAAGTCGTGAACCAAATCATGAAATGTACAACAGCGTGCCGTCCAGGTCAAAATATAAAACCTAGATTTCTAAAACCAAGATAATGTTTTTCACATTTTCTTTTTGGCGAGACCTAGCATTGTATGTAGAACAACAAACATCGCTAGTCCCTCTTATCTTCAAAAGCTCGGTCGCTTTTATCTGATAAGCCAAATTAGTCACCGGTCACTTCTTCTAGATGGACCGCATAATTAGACGCATGCACGATGCACGCACAAAGTCTTACGTGCACAGATTGGGCAGATTTCTGCGGTTTCTTTAACCCTTTACCACACAATGCCGCCTTTTAACGACCCCGAGAAAGAAACCTTTTGAAAACATTGAGGGAAAAGGAGAAAATGCTGGTAACCAGCATTTTCTCCTTTTCCCACAATGTTTTTACCCTGTAAAAGACAAACTTCATTATTTGAGTAACATTTAAATTGTCGTCTGCAAATGCTTTCAATTTGGACAAGTCTACATTTTAGTCCTGTGGTAAAGGGTTAATACAAATGGTGCTTTGAGCTTTGTTTTACCTTTTACCAATCCATCTTGTATTTTAACTACGCTGAGGAAAGAAGAAGCCTTTTGAAAACATTGTGGGAAAAAGGAGAAAATGCTGGTAACCAGCATTTCCTTCTTTTTCCCCCACAATGTTTTGTACCCTTATACAGACAAAGCCCTTTTGTTTGATCCATACCGAAATGGCTGCCTGCAAAGGATTTCGATTTTGACAAGTCTATAATTTTATTGTTTGTTAAATAGAGTATGACGTTATCTGGGGACATTTTGTTTATTACAAATGAGTCACGCTCTGGCAAAAGTGGGCTTAATGCATCTCTGTGATGCATGATAACAAGCCAGTCATCACATAATTATGGACCCTCTAAAAACCATTTTGCTCAACAACCGACCGATTCATGAGGCAGATTGGTACTTTGACTAGCAGAAAATCTAAGGATAGCAAAAAGTGTCGGCCAATGTCAGCCTGCGCGCACTGCGCAGGCTGACATGGGTCGATACTTTTTGCAGATGCATTAAGCCCTTTTTTCACAGAGCATGGCTCAAACCTATCATTTGATATTTACACTTGAGCAGACTACACAAATTTAGAACCTTCCGTATTGAAAGCCGGTGTAGATGACCTTACTTGTGGCACAAATGTGACCTGCACAATGGTCACCAAATTGTTCATTTTTGGTCACTAGTAGGTCTTTAACCAAATTTACCATTTTATTAACTCTTTACGAAACGACAGTAACAATTCCGGAAACACAATATTTGTGGGGGTTTTTTTGTGCATGTAGGTCTAAAATTTTCATATCTATTATATTTTTTATTTATTATTAACCGGTTTACACTTTTTCGTCACGGCTACTTAGAAATTCGCCGCGTGAACGACAGAAAAAAGTCAAAGCGTCGAAAGCACAAGTGTGGCATTTGTCAAGGGGGTGGGGGGGAACATTGTGTGGAATTAATAATTTGAAAAAATAAACAAACAATGTGGGACGAACAAGCCCGAACGAAAAAGCCTGGTGACGAACAAGATTTGGGACGAACACGGTCAGGAGACAAAGGCTGTGTGTATCATTACGCCAATAGAAGGCCATAACGGCTATAGATATTTTCAATAAAAAAAGTATTCCCATGATCGATGACCTAAGCCAGTTAATTTCAATACGCCGTTGTTAATTATGTATCTGAGTACTATCGAAACACTTATTTGTCTTAGAAATATCGAGTTTAATTGGGTTTATTTCCTTCGGCTTTGCACAAACTGCAGTACATGATTTTCAAAATACCATATTGAACTCATAGTGGCATTATCTGACTCAGTGAACGGTACTGGCGCTGTATCAATCATTTCAGAGTTTGACATGCATATTGACATCTCAAAAATCATCTGCAAAAAATACCCTCTATAAAATGCGAGATAAATTGAATGAGAAAAACCCTAAATACTGCTATTTCGCGGTTTTTTGCAACGGAAAAATCATGCCATCTCGCACTGTGTAACTCAAGGATCAGACAGCTCCTTCTGCGCTGTCTGATGTTGATCTACACTGTACGCAAAAGCGATAAATGTTGTGCCTATCAGCCTTAGGGGTTGAAAACAAAATGTCAAATTTTTATGACGTCTAACTCAGATCATTACATGCCAAAAGACCCTTCACAATAAAATCGAAAACATTTCTTCCTCCATACAATGTTATGAACCCTTAACCTGCAAAATAACCGAAATGAATTTTACAACCCGATAGCGAAAACCCAAATTTTGCTATTTACAAACGAAATTTTTGGGAAAAATATCTCCTTATCGGACAGCGTAGATCCAAGATCAGACTGCACGTTCTGTGCAGTCTGATCTTGATCTACACTGTCCGCAAAAGGTCTTTGGGTTGCGTTTAGCAGCCTAAGGGTTAAACCGGTGACAAAAATATAAACTGGCAGAATATGAAAAGAGATCGACAGAAGAATCTCAGATAAATGAAACAGCATCTCCTTGCGCCTATGTTAACCCTTAGGCTGCTTATCGCGACCCACCGACCTTTTGCGGACAGCGTAGATCAAGATCAGACTGCACAGAACGTGCAGTCTGATCTTTGATCTACACTGTCCGATAAGGAGATATCTTTCCTTCAAAAATACCTTTGAAACAAGAAAGTTTGGGGCTTCTATCTACTATAAAGTTTCATTTCATTTATTCAGCAGGACAAGGGTTAATTCATATCCTGCTAAATAACTTAAATTAAACTTTCAAGCCAATTGTAAAAACCTGTATAGTGTTATTTCTAGCTTATTTTCCAGTGAAAAGTATCTCCTTATCGGACACTGTAGATCCAAGATCAGACTGCACGTTCTGTACAGTCTGATCTTGATCTACACTGTCCGCCAAAGGTCAGCGAGTCACTCTTAGCAGCTTAAGGGTTAAGTGCCATTTACGGCTACTTTTCCCCAATCGAGAACGCGTCATTAAAATTATTCTGGATTTATTAGTGTAATAGATGAATATGGGGCTAATTTAATTGGGGTCTGATTTTAACGTCTGACGGGGCAGATGGGATCTGTCGATTACGCGTCAAAATAAGGGGCGGCCCTTTCTGTACTCGTCTCACCCTTTTCACTGAATAATTTTCTCCTGATATATAATTAAGCTATGCTCTGGCAAAATGGAGTTTATTGCATCTCTGGGGTGCAATTTACCAAGCAAATTATTACATAATTATGGATCCACGAAGTTCATTTTGTCAAACAATCGAACGAATCTAAGATAGAATGGTCCTTGGACATACAGAAAATCTACTAATAGTGAAAAAAGTTTCGGTTCATGTCAGCCTGCGCGGACTGCGCAGGCTGACATGGGTCGATACTTTTTGCAGATGCATTAAGCCCCCTTTCGACAGAGCGTTGCTCAATTGCAGTGAGTGACTTTGAAAAAAAGTTTCTTAAAATATGGATTATCGGAACAAATTTCTAATTGATGGAGGAATATGAATGAGCCATGCTCTGGCAAAAGGGGGCTTAATGTATCTGCGGGATGCATTGTACCAAGCAAGACATCACATAATCATGGATCCATAAAAGCCATTTTGTCTAACAACCGACTGAATCATGAGGTAGAATGGTCCTTGGATATACAAAAAATTGAGCGATAGCGAAAAGTTTCGGTTCAGGTGAGACTGCGCAGTCCGCGCAGGTTTTCCTGGGTCGAAACTTTTCGCAGATGCATTAAGCCTCCTTTTCAAAGAGCATGTCTCAAATGAAAAGATTGTTTCAAATGAAAAAAAAAAAAATGCTCGTTTCGAGCAATTTCTCCGATGTTTATCAGTTCTTTAACCCTTTACCACAAAATCCCAAGTTTTAAGTGTCATGTGCAAGAATTCTTTTGAAAACGTCGGAAAAAGAGAAGACAAATCTCCCGCCCCCGCCTTTTAGCCGTTTTTAAATTTTTCGTCTGCAAATACTTTCCATTTGGACATATTTTAATTTGGTTGTTCAGTGATGGTTAATCGTGCATAGGGTGCGATGGGTTAACATTGCCGCGAGACCGTGTGCCAAGCCCATTTTGACACTTACATTGCAGCTGCTGTGATCACGTGGTTTTAGACTGACAGTTTACATTATAACGTAACTTGTAACGAGTTCCGAACGTACGAATATCAGTGTTTTTTACAAGACGACAAAATCTTTGACTTTTCAAAGTTGAAAGCATTTGCAGACGACAAAAAAAAATATCTTGCAAGTGATAAATCAGGGAACGGAAATTACATCATACGATCCCTGGATAATTACGGCAATATTCGAACCCGCAACCTTTGATCTGAAATGTTTAGACAATGGTTGTGCGGGAAGCAGCCAGTGGTTTGGGAGGAATATTGTGTAATATTGTGTAAGAAACTCCGGGAAAGCATGGATAGGCAATTGGCCGCCGTGATATAACTGAAAGAATGTTGAAAACGGTGTTCAACATCAATCAACCGACCAATGGACGGACAGACGGACGGACGGACGGACGGATGGATGGACCGACCGACCGACCGACCTACCGATCGACCAACCAACCAACCAACCAACCAACACTGATGAGAAGTGCCGATTTTCTATCTTTTCACTATTTTCTCCCATGGGTTTTACAGATCAGAAACTAACAAAGTTCATCGAAAACCAGTAATATCAAATTTTCACAAAAATCTCATTATCTTGCCATAAATCCTGCATAATCCAGTCTTCTATGTAAATTTTTGAAGTACCGGAAAAGAAATCTAGACAAAAAAAAAAACCGGAAAACGGAGGAAAACTACACTTTAATATCTTATTTAGGATATCTAGATTATAATAATGTTTTCTATTTGCGATAATATTTCAATATTTTTTTTTTCTCTAAAGTAAATTATTCGTCATCATTTTATTTGTTATTCATTGTCACAGTAAAAATGCATACGAGTGCAAGATAGATGCGACTTTCTCTGCACAAAAAGGTATAAATACATTATAAAATTCTTGTTTGAATAATAGATGTCTTTCTATTTAAATATTTAACCTTTGCTAAAGTATACAATTAAACCTTCACAAAACAAACCTGTGTTTCACCAAGTATCAGGGAGCTTTTAAAAACATTGTAGGGGAAAGGAGAAAATGCTGGAAACCATCATTCTTTTTTTTTTTGCTTTTCCCACAAATTTTCTAAGCGTCTGCTATGTAGGATCTCATTGAAATAGGCACAGGTACAATAACGTCATACCTGATCTCATGGTAATAATGAAGATGACGTCATACCTGATCTCATGGAAATAATGACAATGACGTCGTACCTGATCTCATGGAAATGACGATGACGTCATACCTGATCTCATGGAAAGTATGACAATGACGTCATACCTTATCTCATGGAAATAATTACGATGACGTCATACCTGATCTCATGGAAATTATGACGATGACGTTATACCTGATCTCATGGAAATAATGACGATACGTCATACCTTATCTCATGGAAATAATGTCAATGACGTCATACCTGATCTCATGGAAATGATGACAATGACGTCATACCTGATCTCATGGAAATAATGACAATGACGTCATACCTGATCTCATGGAAATAATGACAATGATGTCATAATTACCTGATCTCATGGAAATAATGACAATGACGTCATACCTGATCTCATGGAAATAATGACAATGACGTCATACCTGATCTCATGGAAATAATGACAATGACGTCATAATTACCTGATCTCATGGAAATAATGACAATGACGTCATACCTGATCTCAGAATAAATGGCAGAGTGTCCGATTGCGAAAAGAAAATACTGTTATTTATATACCAAATTTTTATCATTTTTACAAAATATATCCCTATCACGCCTGTAAAGAAAATGATGTTTGAGCCATACTCTGTGAAAAAGGGGGTTTAATGCACCTGCAAAAAGTATCGACCAATGTCAGCCTGCGCAATCAGCGTAAGCTGACCTGTGTCGAAACTTTGCTTTTGGTAAGTTTCTTGCATGTCCAAGGACCATTCTACCTCATGATTCAGCCTAGTGTTAGACAAAATGGATTTTACGGATCCATAATTGAGTCATGTCTCCTTTGTTTTAGTGCATCACCGAGATGTATTAACTCCCCTCTTGCTAGAGCACGGTTCAGTTGTGATTAGTAGTATTTATCAGTTTTTACACGAAACTTTAAGTCTAAATAGGTCTTTTTATAAATGTTCTTCTCGTCAACAATTTGAACGAGTCAGCAAGTATTCAGAGAGCACGTTTGCAAAAATAGAAAGACCTAATATGGAATATCTATTGCTCATTAAGTGTTGTGTTCTCGCTCTAAATGTCAACCATATAAACAAGGTGATTTATGGCCCCCGATTATATACGGTCTGGTGTGAAGGAAAATTCAGCTCATGCAAAGTTTATAATATGAAAATGTAATCATTTTAGGAGAAGACATGGTTTGTGCGTTGGTGCATCTAATTAACAAGTAACATTTTCGGTGTGACATTTCGTCTTCCCCCTTTGATGAAAATATTTTGTAAACTTTTAATTCTTGGGTACTTTTCTGAACTTTGTCAAGATCAGCCATTAGCATACAAAGTGCAACGCCTTACGCTCTTGCAGAAACCGTTCAACAGTCAATGAAAATATTGTTTTCGAAGAAAAAAAAACATTCAGGTTTTTAGACTAGCGATATCGCTGGGAAAAAAAAAAACCAGTGTCGCCACAGAAGACAATTATTTCTGTAAGAAATTGTAATTCTGTTAAAAATGACAATGTTGACATGCTCTAAGAACTCTCGACCGCTCCGACTTGACCGATGCCTACTTACAAAGTCATAGACTAAACAAGATGTCATCGATAAGGTACAACATGTTTGCTAATATGTAAATTAAGTCAGTGACCTATGCAAATCAGGCTCATCTTTACCTATCCCAACGCAACCTTTTTCATCCTCGTGTTTTTCGCGGCAGTTGCAGCTACGAGTTTGTCCAACCGATATAAAAGTGAAAAAGCATTCTAGTTCATCAACATATAAATTCTAGAAAGTATTTAAGCGTCAAATCATTACTGATATGTTTTTTGATTTACTTTTTCCAATCAAATATCAACATACAGAATTTTTTTATGTTGCCAAATAAATGACCATGGACTGTGGGTAAATCGGGTCGAGCTTAATAACAGAATTGGACCAACCGGAACCGGTTCAGTCTAATAATCGGATTGGACTGGATAGATTCGGATAGGACTTTATAACCGAATAGGACCATTTTCTTTGAATCTTGTATGGACCAGCTCATTTTTATCTATAGCTAGGCCGATTTTTCCGCTTTCGCTAGTCTGTAAGTCCTTTCAGTACTTTGATTGCTACTGGAAATGTCTGTGTCATTTACTTAACCGGTGACAGATTATAATATAGCACCAACAGCGAGGCATAATTGAGCCATGCTCCATGAAAAGGGGACTAATGCATCTGCAAAAACTATCCACCCAGGTCAGCCTGCGCGGGTCGAAACTTTTTGATTTTGGTCAGTTTTCTGCGTGTCAAAGGACCAGGCTGCCTCAGGGTTCAGTCCGTTGTTAGACACAGTGGATTCTATGGATTCCTATCACGTGATGTCTTACCTTGTATCATACATCACAAAGATGCATTGACCCTTTACCACACAATCCCAACTTTTAACGACCCTGAGAAAGGAGCCTTTTGAAAACATTGTGGGAAAAGGAGAAAATGCTGGTAACCAGCATTTTCTCCTTTTCCCACAATGTTTTCTACCCTTTCCAAAACAAATTTCAATTTCAAATTCACTTTTATTTTGTCGTCTGCAAATGCTTTCAGTTTCATTGAGTCTAAAATTTTATCGTTTGGTAAAGAGTTAAACCCCTTTTAGTCAGAGCATGGCTAATTTGCTTTTATTTCCAATTTGTGAAGCACTTTCGAAGACAGCAATTCTGAGAAGACCTACGAGGATTGATGATAGTCATCGCGACAGGATTCATTCCTCTCTCACAGCTGACCATTGTTTCGACGATGGTTATGTTGGAAAGCAGCCAGTGGCTTGGAAAGAATATTGTGCGGAGTACTGGTATATGAAACTCCAGGAAAGCATGGATAGGTGCACTGGCCGCCGTGATATAACTGAAATAATGTTGAAAACGGCATTAAACACCATACAATCAATCAATCACTGAGAAGACCGAGAAATCCAACACAACATTTAACCCTAAGCAATGTGAAATGGTATCCATATCATATCACCCTTCTATAGTTGTATAACTCATTTTCCCACCGAATGCGTAAAACACATAAATTTCAAATTTCTTTAATAGACATAAGTTACAGAAAATTGTAGCACCAATACTTTTTCCGCATAGTTCGTTAACTTCATTTTTTTTCCCGGCCTTACGACAAAAGAAGAAGAGCTTTTGTATAATAATGTTAACATTACCCTGTCCTCCAGCGCGCGGATGTACCACAATACAGCTTTTGATGGCTTTCTATGGTTCGATTTTGTCAGCTTCGAAAGAAATGAAGTGTCTCTGATTATGGGCAACTTCTCCATTTTCGACTATGTATATTTATGGCCGTTTTTATTTATCGACACACACGACAAAAATGCATTAAGCCCCCTCTTCTCAGAGCATGGCTCATATGTAAGTGTAAATATCCCATTTGCAAGTTTGAAAGCAGATGCCAATCGGTGACTCCGTGTCAATAAAATCGGGGTCTAGATGGCTATCAAACGTCGGATAAATATGTAAACATTATTAGATAAACATATCTATAAACATTCAAACAGACAGAGTCCGTCTGACGATCTTAAAGCCCACCGGCAAAAAACGTCTGCCATGGGTGGGTGAATCATTTTTGTGCGAATTCCGTTTTTTTTTTTTATATTTTACGCTTAACCCCTTGATTTTTTACCACATCGCAAAATATTGCGCCTATCTAATTTAGAAGCATTTGCAATAGGCACAGAAAACAAACCGAAAACAATGAAAATGACGTTCTAAAAGTGGAAAACATTGTGGAAAAAGGGGAGGGGAATGCTGGTTACCAGCATCTTTCTTTTTTTCCCACGATGTTTGCAACTCTTTATTCCTCAGGGTCATTAAAAATATCAAATGCTTGGTAAAGGATTAAAATGCAAAATAAATGCATGAAATTGAAATGTTCAGATATTGCAGTTTACATGTTCTTTATACAAGGGAAAAATCTCGCAACACTCTCCGTGCAGTCGCATCTTGATTTACAATGTCTGCAAAAGAGCACTGAGTCGATCATAGCAACTAAACATTTTACCGGTTGACAAAATTTTAGATTTGCCAAGATTGAAAGCATTTGCAGACGATAAATTAAGTTTTGTTCAAACGATCGGATTTGTCTCTAAAAGGTTAGAAAACATTGTGGGAAAAGGAGAAAATGCTGGTTACCAGCATTTTCTCCTTTTCCCACGATGTTTTCAAATGTCTTCTTCATCCGGATCCTTTAAACACGGGATTGTTTGGTAAAGAGTTAAAAAAAAAAAAGAAATGGAAAGCGACATTACAAGGTTATTTTACTCAGTTTGAAAAATGACATTTTTCACGGTGCTTAAACTCTGACACTTAACAGCAGCGTTATTTTTGTAATAATCGTAATTTTTACACGCGGTGTGCGTGATGTCTCCGATTCAAACTTTTTTATTGAAAAAAGGAAAAGTTATCACGTTTCATTACAGAGTACATGCTAACGATATTGTATCATGTATGAGGTTTCTTCCCCTATTAAAATCAAGTTAAGTCTTAATTGTTTCGCTTGTGCGGTGTTTAACACCGTTTTCAACAGTGTATCATTTATATCACGGCGGCCAGTGCACCTATCCATGCTACAAAAAAGAGGGAAGGAGGCAGAGAGAAAGGGGCAGAAAAGAAGGAAGGAGGCAGAGAGAAAGGGACAGAAAAGAGGGATGGAGGCAGAGAGAAAGGGACAGAAAAGAGGGAATGAGAACGAGAGAAAGAGACAGAAAAGAGGGAAGGAGGATGAGAGAAAGGGACAGAAAAGAGGGAAGGAGGGGGAGAAAGGGACAGAAAAGAGGGAAGGAGGACGAGAGAAAGGGACAGAAAAGAGGAGAGGAGGAAGAGAGAAAGAGACAGAAAAGAGGGAAGAAGGCAGAGAGAAAGGAACAGAAAGAGGGAAGGAGGCAGAGAGAAAGGGACGGAAAAGAGGGAAGGAGACAGAGAGAAAGGGACAGAAAAGAGGGAAGGAGGCAGAGAAAGGGACAGAAAAGAGGAAAGGAGGCAGAGACAAAGGGGACAGAAAAGAGGGAAGGAGGCAGGGAGAAAGGGACAGAAAAGAGGGAAGGAGGCAGAGAGAAAGGGACAGAAAAGAAGGAAGGAGGCAGAGAGAAAGAGACAGAAGAGAGGGAAGGAGGCAGAGAGAAAGGGACAGAAAAGAAGGAACGAGGCAGAGAGAAAGGGACAGAAAAGAGGGAAGGAGGCAGAGAGAAAGAGACAGAAAAGAGGGAAGGGGGCAGAGAGAAAGCAGAGAGAAAGGGACAGAAAAGAGGGAAGGGGGCAGAGTGAAAGGGGCAGAAAAGAGGGAAGGGGGCAGAGAGAAAGAGACAGAAGAGAGGGAAGGAGGCAGAGAGAAAGAAAAGGAAAAGGAACAAACGTGAATTTGGATGGTTGTAAGGCGGGACTAAAGAAAAAAAATGTCAACATCATTTCTTGAGGTTTTTTTTTATTTAATTACTGTCATATAAGTAGTCAGTCAGCTATCGATATTGGAAATTTAACCTGAAAACATTTATCTTAATTTAAAACATGATCTCTAATTCAATTTTTGTAAACTATCATTAAAGATCTTTACAGAGATTGCTAGTTATTCAAGAAGGGTAATCATTTCAATTTGTCGTCAGTTAGGTAAATCACCTAAGACAAATTTCCTGTAGATAGGAGACACGCACTTTTAGCCCATAACTCTTTACCAGACGACAAAATTTAAGAACTATCTATATCTAACCCTTATCCTGCTAAATAAATGAATTGAAACTTTCAAGTCGACAGCAAAAACTAGAATAAGGCTATTTCAAACTTATCTTTTGGAGAAAAATGTCTCCTTATCGGACAGTGTAGATCCAAGATCAGACTGCACGTTCTGTGCAGTCTGATCTTGATCTACACTGTCCGCAAAAGATCGGTGAGTCGCGCTTACCAGCATAAGGGTTAAAACATTTGTGCCCGACAAATTAAATATTACTCCAAGTGATGGCACTAGTCTTTTTTCCATTTACCACACAGTCCCGAGTTTTAACGATCCCAAGCAAGAAAACTTCTGAAAGCATTGCTGGTTACCAGCATTTTCTCTTTTTCCAACAATGTTTTCTACCCTTTCAATGACAGATCGCATCATTTGAGCCACATGTCACATGTCGACGGCAGATGCTTTCAATTCGGGCAACTCCAAAATTTGTCGTTGGTAGGGAGTTACAGGATAGAAAAAGTTGTTGGAAAAGGAGAAAATGTTGGTTACCAGTATTTACTCCTTTTTCCAAATATCTTTTCAAAAGCCGTTTTCCACAAGGTCGTTAAAATACGATATCATTTAATAAAAGCGCAATACGCTGAGACGAAACTTAACCTACTTTGACGATAGTCTAGATCAAGATCAGACTGCAAAACGTGCACAGAATTTGCAGTCTTATCTTGGACCTAAAATTTCCGATATCTTGTAAAGACATTGAGTGTGCCTGAAATTATCGCTTTACCTATCCATCAGCTTAGATGCGAAATGGTCAATTATACAAGTGTCCAGCGTAACTCTTTACCACATGGCAATATTTTAGACATTTCCAATTAGAAAGCAATTGCAGACGACAAAATAAATATGTCTCAAAAAATGAAAATTCTTTTTGGAAGGACAGAAATCGTTGTGGGAAAAGGAGAAAATGCTGGTTACCAGCATTTTCTCCTTTTTCAACAACATATTTTTCAAAGCATTCTCCCTCAGGGTCGTAAAATTACGGGGTTGTTTGGCAAAATGTTTTAAAGCAAGCCTACATCCAATTTGCAACATAATACGAGGTTTGCGGTCATCGGCGTGTTTCGACGTTATTGCAACCATAAATCGTAAAGTTTGCTGGTTTAAATGTTAATTAGGAACTCGATATTTTAGGAAATACCCCATACAGTAAGATTCTTATTACTCTCTAAACCATTTACCCAAAAAGCTCTTATTAACTGAGATTTCGGACCGACGACAACTTCAGAACGAAGTATAACTATGGACTGCACATGAAATCTAATGATTACTGGTGTCATAAAACAAATAGAAGCAAGGAGGTAATGAGGTTCGTAAGCTACTTGACAGAAAAGACCTAGAGACTTATGGACACATTTTAGTATTACTCTAAGAAAAAGAGTTTATATGCAAAAAGTTTCGACCCAGGTCAGCCTGCGCGGACTGCGCAGGCTGACCTGGGTCGAAACTTTTTGCTGTTGGTCAGTTTTTCACGTGCCCAAAGACCATTCTACCTTATGTTTCAGTCGGTTGTTAGTCAAACTGGATTTTATGAATTCATAATTATATGATGACATGATTAGTATAATGTACCATGGAGATGTATTAAACCCCCTTTTGCCAGAACGTACCTCAATTAATTTCATGAAAAGTTAAAGACAACAACAACCAACCAGTGTAACGAACTGAAAAATTCTCCCTAATTCATAACGATTTTATCTAAGCCATCTTGTGTAATACGGGGCGAGCACAGGGACTCGATCCAATAATTTTTTTGGTATCTTATACATAAATATAGTCTATATTTATGTATAAGATACCAAAAAAATTACTAGATCGAGTCCCTGTGGGGGCGAGTTGTTGCTATATATGGTGAGGGATAATGGGACAATTTTTCGAGTTACTAGGTTGTTAGAGATAATTCGATATACTGATTACTTACTCTGACTCAAATTGCCCACATTTATTTATTACAATTGTGAACTCTGCGGTAATATATACCAAATAACAGCTAACATTCTATTGTGTTTGAGAGATAAATGGATGGATAGATGGCTGACCGACTAGCTGGCTGGCTAGATGGCTAGCTGACTGACTGGCTGGCTGAATAAATGAATGCTGGCTGGATGGATAGCCGGTTGGCTGGATGGCTGACTAGCTAAATGACTTACTGACTAGTTGACCAGCTGGCTAGCTTGCCGGCTAGCTGGCTGAATGTACGGGAGTGGATGGATGGGAATGGATGGTTGGCTGGCCGGCCGGCTGGCTGTCTGACCGACCGTCCGGCCGGCCAGCTGGATGGATGGATGTCTCATTTTAAATTATAAAGCTAGTAATGCGGGAAGGTTCAATACATTTTTGGCAAGAAAGTTGCTTTTAAACATTCTCAAGATTAGACATCGTCCTCCACCTGATTGTCCTGCGTGGCTCAGTGTTAAAATGTAGGACTCATACCTGGAGGTCCAGGGTTCGAGTCTCACTGAAGCCACTTAGTTTTCTCCTGGGAGCGTCCTTGGGCAAGACACTTCAGAGCCCCAGCCATGTAGTGGTGAAACCCAGGACATACATGAATCTGTGAGCTGTCGCCGTGATACTACAGAAATAATGTTGAAACCGACATAAAACACCATTTAATCAGTCAATCAGTCAATCACCACCTGAGGTTAACCCTTTCCCAAACAAGCCCTGGTTTTCACGTGTCTGCAGTACAAGTCTTTTGAAAACACTATGGGAAAAGGAGAAATTGCTCGTAACGAGCAATTTCTCCTTTTCCCACAGTGTTTTCTACCCTTTTTGAGACCTTTCTGCCATTTTCATCAAATTTAAAATTGTCGTCTGCAAGCTCTTTCAATTTGGACCAGTCCAAAATTTGTCGTTTGGGAAATGGTTAAGCTAGGATCAAAATCAACTGAACCATGCTCTGTGAAAAGGGGCTTAATGCATCTGCGAAAAGTATCGAACCAGGTCAGCCTGCGCAGCCCGACATATGTAAATTTGTTGGCATGTCAAAGGACCATTTTACCTCCAGATCCAGTCGTTTGTTAGACAAAATGGATTTTATGGATCCATAATTATGTGATGAGTAACTTCGTATAGTGCAT
Organism: Tridacna gigas; assembly: GCA_945859785.2. Classification (NCBI taxonomy): domain Eukaryota; kingdom Metazoa; phylum Mollusca; class Bivalvia; order Cardiida; family Cardiidae; genus Tridacna; species Tridacna gigas. The sequence goes on along the minus strand of OX244031.2, from coordinate 75,076,977 downwards.
CGCGGTGACGCATTAAACCGCTTTTTGTCAGGACATGACTCAGGTATATTTCTCTGGTGCATAATTTGTGCATAACATCTGCATAAATTATTCTTTACCATGCACACTTTACCAAACAATCTCGAGTTTTAACAACCACGTGAAAGAAAGGTTTAAAAAAAAACATTGTGGAAAAGGAGTAAATGCTGGTGACCAGCTCTTTCTCCCTTTACCCATAATGTTTTCTACCCTTTCAAAGACAATTATTTAGGCCACATTGTACTATCGTCTGCAAAAGCTGTTAATAAGCACAGGTCATAAACCTTTTTTTTTTTCGAAAGAGATAAACCGCGATATAAGTAAATTGAATGAAGATATCAAGCTTATTGATAAAAAAAAAAAATGATTTATCACGATTTTCAATTTCTCATAGGAGAAAAAAGAATCGAGTATCGGACATTGTAAATCCAAGATCAGACTGCGCGTTCTCTTGATCTTCGCTGTCCCCAAAAGGGCATTCAGTTGCGTTAAGCATGTCCTAAAATTAGAATACTGAAGTGACCCTGAGAAGTAAATGAGTAATGCCCTATTTTCCGTCTTTTAACCCTTTAACACACAATCCCGACTTTTAACGACCCTGAGAAAGAAACCTTTTGAAAACAATGTGGGAAAAGGAGAAAATGCTGGTAACCAGCATTTTCTTCGTTTCCCACAATGTTTTCTAACCTTTCAGAAACAAATGCAATCATTTTAGCCACATTTAATTTGTCGTCTGCAAATGCTTTCAGTTTGGACCAGTCCGAAATATTGCCGTTTGTTAAGGAGTTAAGTAAGATATATTTCTGAAACAGAAGACATGGTGCTCTGTGAAATGGGTGTATAATACATCTGCAAAAAGTATCGACCCATGTCAGCCTGCGCAGTCCGCGCAGGCTGACATGGGTCGATACTTTTTGCTTTTTTGTAAATTTTCTTCAAACCCCAGGACCTGCCTACCTCATGATAACGTTAGTTGTTAGACAAAATGGATGCCATGAATCTATAACTACCAGAGTTGTTTTGTAAAATACATCACGGAGATGCATTAAACCTCTTTTTACCAGAGCGTTGCTCACATGTAATTATGTCAATTATGTTAATCGATTCAGGCTTAGCATCCCACGTGAACCAAAAGACGGCGTTTTGCCTCGTATACAAAAATGCATGATCCTGGAAAGTGCACTGGAAGCGGTTTTAACGTAAATATGTGAAAATAAAGCGTCTTCCTTCATTATATTTTCTTTTTTAGTATCCTTACCGAAGTATTGTCGCTCTTTCTCCCTTGTTTCTTTTGCATAGTTTTAGCCTGCTACTGTTATGGTGTTGTGCCGGAAGTTACTCTTTTTCAAAGTGGAGTCATTATGGTTTTAAGCAGGGTAAAGCGGTCTATCTCCAGCGAAGAAATGTACCGTGTAGGTGCATATCGTCCATCGCAATACAGCGGAAGGATTTAATCAACGGAGGTTTGCAGAATGCTGCATAATTTTACTTCGGCACAGCCTTCGTTCGTTGCTATGTACATCCATTTTATGTGGTTAAAGGGGGCTACATAATTTTTGTGCTATAAATCAAAATTTCCTGTAAAACACTGATCAGTTCACCAGATATATATGTATTTTTCTTTGCCATCGTATAAATTGCGCGCCAAGCCCCCGTAGTTGTCTGTAGCGTACAGGACTTGAGAACAGGAGGTCGCAGGTTCGATCTCCGGCTTGGCCAATTTCTTTCCGAGGATTGGTGATAGTCATTGCGACAGGATTCATTCCTCTCTCACCGCTGACCATTGTTTTGACGATGGTTATGTGGGAAAACAGCCAGTGGCTTGGAAAGAATATTGTGCGGAGTACTGGTAAAAGAAACTCCAGGAAAGCATGGATAGGTGCACAGGCCGCCGCGATATAACTGAAATAATGTTGAAAACGGCGTTAAACACTATACAATCAATCAATCAAGTATCAATTGCGCGGTTAAATTCGGTACAAAGATGCAATTTGGTGCGTTGTACGTCTATTTTTACTACGTCAGATGTGACGTCATCATTACGACTTAAATATGAATCCTCCTCATCAGTGCGTGTTGTTCATCATGTGACATTCCCAAAAGTCTTTGCGAAAAAACTCCGGCACGAAATCTAAAAATACATTGAGAGGCTACGTAGCCCGTTCAGGAAATACCATTGAAAAATATTCTTATCTTACTCTTGTCATCAATCTTCTTTACCAGACACTTGCCAGCTATTGCCTTGCTTAATTCAGCGACATTCTTTTTTTGAAGTTTGGCGAGGTTATAAAAGTCTGAATGACCTCCCTTTAGCGCATGTCAGAAAGGATATTGTAGGAATAGTTATATTAACCCTTTCCCAAACAAGCCCTGGTTTTCACGTGTCTGCAGTACAAGTCTTTTGAAAACACTGTGGGAAAAGAAGAAATTGCTCGTAACGAGCAATTTCTCCTTTTCCCACAGTGTTTTCTACCCTTTTTGTTAACTTTCTGCCATTTTCATCAAATTTAAAATTGTCGTCTGCAACCTCTTTCAATTTGGACCAGTCCAAAATTTGTCGTCTGGTAAAGGGTTAAAACGTTAGTTCGGAAGACTGGCTAAACCAAAGTAGTGATATGCAGATGTTTTGGTTTAAATCTTGTCAAGCAACAAGTAACCCTGTCAGTCATTGCCATTCATCGTTTCTCTCCATGTTGACAGTTATCGTACAGTGTCCTCACGGCTTGATGGTCATGTAGGGTCGCATGCATATATTTAACCCTTTACCACACAATTCCATGATTTAACGACCCTGACGGAGACAGCTTTTGAAACCATTGTAAGAAAAGGAGAAAATGCCAGCAATTTTTCCTTTTCCCAACAGTGTCTTCCGTCATTTCAAAGACAAATTCCATCATTGAATCCACGTGTAATTTGTACACCTGAAAATTAATTCTTTCAGCCTGGACAAGTATGAAAATTATTGTTGTTTGCAGATGACAATTTTTAGGCCTGCCCAAATTGAAAGCATTTGCAGACGACATTTTAAATGCGACAGATACAACAGGAATTGTCTTTAAAATGGCAGAAAACGTTGTGGGAAAAGGAGAAAATGTTGGTTACCAGCATTTTCTCCTTTCCACACAATGTTTTCAAAACCATCCTCTGTCAGAGTCATCAAAACTCGGGATTGTGTGGCAAAGGGTTAAAACCCAATGACTGTCAGTATGAAATCAGGTTTTTCTCTTTTTTATCGGAAGAGCACAACCATACATGATTTATTCACAATTTATCATCCTGTATTATAATAAATCATCATTACTTATTATCATGCTCTTGCCATATTTGGACATCGAGCTGTTTGCGGGAATAGTCGCTTCTCCTGCTAGACGCTGGGGCCATGGTCATTTGTCACGTTACAACCTCAAAGTTTGGTTTTTTTTTGGGTTCTGGTGAAGATGTAGGATCAAGCCTAGGGGCCACAGGTGTGATTCTCACTGGAAGCGATGGCCTGTTTTGGTGGTTTGTGATCAGGAAACTGTAGAGCCCTAGCTTAGTACTGGTTTAACCCAGGACAATCATGTCGCCGTGGTAAGACTGAAATAATATTGGAAGAACCGACCGACCGACCAATCAACAATCAACCAACTTACCGACCGACCGACCGACGGATCAATCAATCGCTAGAACCTTCGAGTCACACAAGTTTACATTTGATCAGAAAGTATTTTAGGTAACCTCCTTTATGAGATGTCGTTCCTCGATGTAAAACATTGAAGTTGCGATTTATGCAAGTTTTTTTCTCTTCATACCAACTGAATATTTTCATTTTACTTTCTTGGGACTCGAATACTTTTCTTTTATTATCTCCCTAAAAGAATTTCCAATAGGCTACCATAAAAACATTTGCTGTAAAACAGGAATAACCAACACAAATACGAGTCAAAACATTTTCTACAATAATGTAAGAGAGACTGGAAAATTTAAAAGTTTTCCCGCGACGACAATGCAGACGGCGACGGGTATATTATACAATCTGACGTAAGTTGAGTTGGCATTTCCAATAAAATCTTTATTAACAAGAATTTATATGTAGCAAAATGTTATTAAGCGAGCGTCTGACGAAATCTCGCGAATTATGCGTCAGAATATGCAAAATCCGTTGTCTGCGTATGTCATATTCATCGAAGATTGACTTGTCTGCTATGACTCATCACTATCCTGTACATGATAAATATTAATACGCGGTGCGTAAATTTAAAAAAAAAAAAGTCTGCCACAAAAAAAGGAGCAAGCGGAAAATGGCTATTAATTATATTACCTCGACGTTTTCTTCGAAAACGACCCAGCTAAAATATATATCGAGATATGAATAATCGTTTTCCATGTACCCACAGTGAACTTTCTAACCTTTACAATATATTTTCGGAAGAACTATCAACATTCCACAATGGCGGCAGACAGAAAAAAAACTTGAATGCAAATTGAAATGAAACTAACCCTTTGGCTACATAGTGCAACTGAATGCTCTTTTGCAGACAGTGTAGATCAAGACCAAGACTGCACAGAACGTGCAGTCTTGGTCTTGGATCTACACTGCCCTGTACGATGAGATCTTTTTCCCGGTTGAGAGAACTTGGAAATCGCAATAACTGGGTTGGTAGTAATGGCTGGAAATTGTCATTTAATTTATTTAGCAGGGAAAAAAGATGAAAGAGTTGAAATTAACCATTAATAAAGAACTAACCGAGCCATACTCTGTGAAAAGGGGGTTTTAATGCATCTGCAAAATCTATCGACTCGGGTCAGCCTGCTTAGCGTGCGCAGCCTGACCTAAGTCGAAATTTTTCGCTATTGGTCAGTTACTTTTAATGTCAAAGGGCCACTCCACCTCCAGAATTCAGTCTGTTGTTTAAAAAATGGATTTTATGTATCCATGATTATATAATGACTTGCGTGGTATAATATATCACTGAGATGCATTAAGTCCCCTTTTGTCAGAGTGTTGCTCAATTATATAAAACAATCTTACAAAGAAGAATTCAAGTTTAACCTTTATAGTCCTAAATTTATGAAGTGAACATTCCCAGTCAAGACAAAACTTGCAGATATTTCAATTTCAAAGTTGTACTTTGTCAGAATGTCTGGCAGAAAAGTGGACAATGTAGATCCAAGATCAGACTGCACGTTTCGTGCAGTCTGATCTTGATCTACGCTGTCCACATTAGGAACTCAATTCGAGTTCGGCACAATACAGGGTTAAATATCAATTAATTTTATTCTGATGAATTAATCATGTGTTGCCTTTTTATTATGACATATCTACAGTAATTAGAATACCTTTAATCCCAAAATAATTTGCTTTACTTTTTTAATTATACAATGAAATGTTAATGATGTCATTCCTAGTAATACTTGTCACAAATGAGTTGAAATAATTAAGCCATGCTCAGTGAAAAGGGGGTTTAATGCATCTGCGGAAAGTATCGACCCAGGTCAGCCAGCGCAGTCCGAAACTTTTCGCTATTGGCCCCCCCCCTTTTTTTTTTTGTATGTCAAAGGACCCCGCTATCTCGTGATCCAGACCTGTTGTTAAACAAAATTGTGTTTATGGATCAATAATTATGTGATGTCTTGCTTGGTAACATGGATCACGGAGATGCATTAAGCCCCCTTTTGCCAGAGCACGACTTAATTATAGAACATTGTTTATTAAAAAAAAAAGTTCAAACTTCGGTATGCGCTGAAAATGCTAAATGCACGTAGTTAAATTCATAAGGGTCGTAGACTTTAACCCTTTCCCAAACAAGCTCTGGTTTTCACATGTCTGAAATACAAGTCTTTTGAAAACACTGTGGGAAAAGGAGAAATTGCTCGTAACGAGCAATTTCTCCTTTTCCCACAGTGTTTTCTACCCTTTTGGAGAACTTTCCGCCATTTTCATCAAATTCAAAATTGTTGTCTGCAAACTCTTTCAGTTTGGAAGGGTCTAAAATTTGTGGTTTGGGAAAGGGTTAAAGAGAAAATGGTCTTGTTATTTGTACTTAAAAAAAAAAAAACAGCTGGGAGGGGGTAGTAGTCGTGCAGATTTATAAGATAGGCAACCGCGGCGGCACCATTTACTAACTCGCATATTAATTCTAGCCAGAATATATGAATCATGCTTTGTCTAAAGGGAGCTGCATGCATCCACATGATGCATTCTACCAAAGAAAGTCCTCACAGAACTCTGGAGCCATAGAATACCTGTTGTGTAACAACCGACTGAATCATAAGGTGCACTGGTCCTTTGACATGCAGAAAATTGACCAACAGCACAATGTTTCGGCCCAAGTCAGCCTGCGACGACTTTGCAGGCTGACATGGGTCGATATATTTTGCATATGCACCAGGCCCCCTATTGCCAGAGCATGGCTTATATACTTGTACCAAAGCAAGTCCTCACAGAACTCTGGAGCCATAGAATTCATTTTGTGTAACAACCGACTGAATCATGAGGTACACTGGTCCTTTGACATGCAGAAAATTGACCGAAAGCAAAATTTTTCGGACCAGGTCAGCTTGCGACTAGTGTGCAGGCTGACATGGGTTGATATATTTTGCATATGCACCAAGCCCCCTATTGCCAGAGCATGGCTTATATACTTGTACAATAATTTAGATCTAGTTCTCTACCAGACGAAAACACATCCGACTCCTCTTTTCTGGAGGCAAACGTAACGTAACTAAAACAGTGGGATTCGTTATTTAAAAGGAACAAAACATAGTTGAGAAGGAGAAAAGGCTGGTGACCTGCATTTTGTACTGTCCCCACACAGTTTTCAATGGATTTGTTTGGTAAAGGGAAAAACCGTAAGTGCACAAAAATAATAGAGAAAATAAAATGAGCCATGCTCTGGCAAAAAGGCGGTTAATGCATCTCCGTGTCCCATGATACCAAGCAGGTCGTCACATAATTATGGATCCATAAAATCAAGTTTGTATAACAATCAACTGCATCTTGGGGGTACACTGGTCCTTTGACCTGCAGAAATTATACAAAATGCAAACAGTATTGTCGGGAACGCATTAAGCCGTGCGACGTCGTGGCGCCATCGCGCCAATACGTCGCACGTCGTTACGTAATGTCCTGCGTGACGTTATTATTTAGAAAACAAGATTCAAAAAAGAGGAGAAAAGCTGAGTTCGTTTTTTACCTTGCAGTTTCTAATAGAATAACTATAAGTATCGACCCAGGAGACCGGGGTCAACACTCTTTGCAGATGAATTAAGCACCCTTTTCACAGCGCATGGCTTATGTACCTCCGCATGGCGGAGGTCTGGAAAAAAAGGGGGGATGGAGGTTAAAGCTTCATCGAAAAGTGTTATAGAACAGAACAGAAGATATCTTATTAGACGAGTACAAGTGTACATAGTCAAAATTACATGTTTTGTTACCACAAAACATTTGTTATACCGAGCTTGTCGTTACATAAGATGGATCCATTTTGCTTAACCCTTTCCCAAACAAGCCCTGGTTTTCACGTGTCTGCAGTACAAGTCTTTTGAAAACACTGTGGGAAAAGGAGAAATTGCTCGTAACGAGCAATTTCTCCTTTTCCCACAGTGTTTTCTACCCGTTTTGAGACCTTTCTGCCATTTTCATCAAATCTAAAATTGTCGTCTGCAAACTCTTTCAATTTGGACCAGTCCAAAATTTGTCGTTTGGGAAAGGGTTAAAAACCGACTGAATCGAATATTGAGGTAGAATGGTCCTTTGACATACAAACATTTGTTATCAATATCTAAAACTTTCGACCCAGGTCAACTTGCGCAGTCCGCACTGGCTAACAAGGGTTGATAGCAGATGCATTAAACTACCTTTTATTAAAGATACATCCCTACAGCCAGAGAGAAAACAACGCTGTTAAAACTTAAAAGTGTGTAAAATGGCTCAGAATTTAGTGAGCTCCCTAAACATATCTATAAATTACCAACATATATGGTTTAACCCTTTACCGCACAATGCCGCCCTTTTAACGACCCTGGGAAAGAAGCCTTTTGAAAACATTGTGGGAAAAGGAGGAAACGCTGATAACCAGCATTTTCTCCTTTTCCCACAATGTTTTCTACCATATCAAAGAAAAATTGTACCATTTAAGCCACAATGAAATTGTCGTCTGCAAATGCTTTCAATTTGAAGACAAGACTAAAATTTTGTCGTCTGGTAAAGGGTTAAAGCATATAGAAACTCAAAGGACTTGTCCTCACTTAAAACCGGAAACAACAACAGTGATTATTTTGGAGGCTGCCAAAAATGGAAAGCATTTTCAATCCGTCGCAATCTATGCAAGCATGCAACCGTCAGGGACCACATTTGGTATGAAGATACAAGAATGATTATAGTTTCATGAAATAATGATAAAATGGGTTAAAGACCGGCTGAAACAGAGTACAGATGTATCTGTAAAGTATGATTCAAGTAAACGTATATGTACTAAATAAAACATTTTATAACCGAAAGTTGTTGCATACCAGTTTTATGGTTACAATGGAAGAAAATATGAACATATCATTTGATAATAAACACAGAAATTTTATTAATGATGATTTTATTGACAAACGATACTTTTCGATAAGTAACCCCTTCAGTTTTAGGGTGTGGAGAATCATGAATGTTGAGGCCCCATTAGGGGCTGAGTTAGTCAAACACTTGCCCTAGCAAACTTTCGAAGATATTGTGGGAAAAGGGGAGATTACTAGTAACGAGCAACTCCTCTTTTCCCACAATGTTTTCACATGTATGAATGTATAAACCCTTTATTGGTTTGAACAATGCTCTGTGAAAATGGCGCTTCAAGCATCTCCGAAAGAGGTAAAGACCTGGGTCTTTATTCACCAACCATTCTTAAAAATGGTCTTCGTCTTATTCTCCAGAATTTTCCAAGTTTGAAAGTAACACGCCTTCTAATTGGCTAAACCAATCAGAAGGTGTAGCCAATCAGAAGGTGTGTTACTTTCAAATTTGGGACATCTTGGAGTATAAGACTGAGAATGTTCTTAAGAACGGTTGGTGAATACGGATCCAGGTCAGTCCGTACAGGCTGATCTGGGTTGCAACTGTTTGATATTGGTCAGTTTTTTGCACGTCAAAGGACCACTGTACCTCATAATTCAGTTGGTTGTAAGACAAAATAGATTTTATGGATCCATAATTATGTGATGACTTGCTTAGTATAATGCATCGTAGAGATGCACTAAACCTCCTTTTGCCAGATTGGGGTTAAATCATGTGGATTAAGCAATGTATAAAAGGATATCTTTCAGACTTGTCTGATGCCAATGGGTTTCAGAGAGCAGTTACCTCTGCCGCACCATCCAGAATCAAAAGTTTAACGACCAGTATTTTCCATTTTCCCCCAAGGTTTTCTACCTGTTATTCTTACTACATTTTATCCGAAATTCAGAACTAAACTTATAACAATAACATTATCTTCCGCTAGGTGGCATTTTTTCAAATACATAACCTATCTGATATGGGCATTTTGGGTACAGGACCGGACTGTTTTCGAAGGCGGCAATCAATGCAACGAATTTCAAAATAAATATACGTTTACTCACTAAAACCTGCCTTATACGATTCATCTAGCTATGGTTAGCTCGTATAACTTTAATATGCTCCAGCCATTTATAAACATAGCCTATATAAGCTTGGGAAAAAGCTCCGGTATAAGCCCTGCAAGGCGTGGACGTTATTTTTGTTGTCAGCCTGTTGCACAAATCCAGGTTTTCCCCATGTCTATATTTAGAAACTTGTCTACAGAGATTTGCAGAAAACAATTGGTATTCCCGTTTGAAATCTTTTTTTTTTAGAAATCTGTAGTGAAAAACTGGCTTCATTTTTCGACAGACGTATCATTTATTGCCATTTTCCGCCTGCACTTTTTAAGCGGCAATTTACGCACCGCGTATTAATATTTGTCTCGTACAGGACTATGATGCGTTATAGCAGACAGGTCAAATCGTCAATAATTCATACTATAGAAATACAAACCCAGACAGTGTAATGAGTAATACATCGAACTGTAGAGTGATCAATGTCTTGACAAGACTCTTGTGTCACGTTATAGGTTTCTTTTTTACCGCGTCACCTCATTTTTTATCGCCCTAGCCATGTTTTATGTCAAATCGAATCAAAGAAAAACGTTCAATCATTACGACCTATGAACAATATTAATGACTGTCTATAAAATTCTTTGATGTTTTGTGGTTTTTCTTTTTTATCATTGCACATTTTTTTTTATTTCAGTTTGTAGTAGATTTCGTAAATTTCGTCTCTTGGTTAACCCTATGCCAAACGATCCTGTGTTCTAATGATCCTGTCAAAGGAGGCTTTTGAAAGCATTGTGGGAAATAGAGAAAATGCTGGTAACCAGCATTAAATTTTTTCTCGTTTTCCCACAATGTTTTCCATCGTATGCCCCCCCCCCCAAAAAAAATAAAAATAAAAAACCCAAACCATCATTATTTGGCTAGTATTTAGTTTGTCACCAGAAAATACGTTCTATTTAGACGAGTCTGAAATTGTATTGTATCGTACAGGGTTCAAGAAAGTCATGTTATTGAAACACTGAAGGTCACAACTTGTCAGAAATACGCTTACCTGTTGATTGGTCTGCTTTAACCCTTTATTAAACAATCCTGTGTTTTAACGACCTCGAAAAGTAAGACTTTTAAAAAAAATGTGGGGAAAGGGGAGCAACTGCTTGTCATGAGCAATTTCTGCTTTTCTCAACAATGTTTTATATCATTTCAAAGACAAAATTCATCACTGGAGCAACATTTGATATACAAAAATTCTCCTAGAATAGATTTTTCCAGAATAGTGTTGGCTTGTAGGATTTAGGCTTTAGGGTTGGCCACGGTCTTGTCTTGAATCTACGGTCTTTTACCAAACTTAAAAGGGAAAAAAATTGTTGGAGTTGAATGCAAAACAGTATGAATGAGCTGTAGATTTATTCAGAGTCTCCAAAACTCTCGTTGCAGGTACAACATCTAATTAACCATGTGTTTCCTGTCTTTCCCCTGTGATAAGCTGGGGATCTGCATTGCATTGCCCAAAAGACGTCAACCTAACTGCACGGCTAGCGGTGACCAAACACAGAGCCATTGAGATAGAATTCTGCAATCATTTCAAAATCAATTCTGCATCGCTGCTTGACCCTTTTTTTTTATATGCATGTCTGTTTGTCAATATTATTTCAGTTATATCGAGGTGGTCATTGCATCTATTCATGTTTTCCTGGAGTTCTTTTTCCCTCCGGTACTTCGCACAATACTCTTGTCAAGCCAGTGGTGCATTTTCGAATAAAACCGATAATCGTCGAATCGAGAATCGACATTAAAAAAGGGGTGAGTACTGGACAAATGATTATCGTCGATTCTTTAAAATGTGTTTATTTCTTCAAAATAGTTTGGTCCAGCTTGGAATCAAACCCGCACTTCCTGGGTAGTAAAGCCCTGTAGCTTACCAAATGCGCTGCCGGATTAGGCTCAAAACAGAATGTCTCAGCCTATCGGATGGTTTGAATTCAGAATTTAGAACGTAGGAACAACAAACATTTGAGCCATGATCTGTGAAAAGGGGGTTAAATCCATCTTCGAAAAGTATCGACCAAGGTCAGCCTGCGCAGTCAGCGCAGGCTGACCTTGATCGAAACTTTTTGATCTTGGTGAATTTTCGGCATTTCCAAGGACCAGTCTAGCTCAGGATTCAGCCGATTGTTAGACAAAATGGATTTTATGGATCCATAATAGTGTGATGATTTGATTGGTATCATGCGTTACCGAGATGCAATAAACTCCCTTTTGCCAGAGCATGGTTTATTTAAAAATTGTTGGTTGCATAGGATCCCTCGGATAACACGGGTAGGAAACTTCATATTCGGAGCCAATGGCTCCGATGAGAAAATGTTGAGTTGGTCTTCCGGTTCCGAAATTGTCGGCTCAAAAACAACTGAAAAACAGACAAGCTTTTGTCATTCTTACTTCTTTGAAATTCCAAAAAAGGAGAATGTCATACAATTCTCAAGTCTTTCAACGTGTTTTCTACACTGCGGAAAGCCGTGGAATGTGTACAGTATTGTCTGAATCATTTGTGCCGTGGGTTGACCCTAGCCGAAATAATACGTCAAGAACCTAGATTCAGTCTGTTATTGCCATTAAATTAGCAAATAAGAGAGAGGTTTGCAGTCCTAAAGGCGTGAATTAGTATTTTGAACTGTTATAATCGCTGTTGGTAAAGAATTGAAAAGAAATACCGTAAAAATGATAAAAACAAAGAAAGGCTCCGATTATGTGAACCGGCTCTAAATATGTTAGTCGGCACCGATTGATGGGGGCATCCTTTTAGAAAATAAGTTTTTGTTAGACATTACTTAATTCATAAGGTCTGTTTTCCCGGAAATACCCTTCAGTCCAAAATTTAATACATTTCTTCCATGGAACGTGACTGAATTTAAGACAGTACAAAGGACTGATATTGTCACAATTGAAAAATACTGTCTAACATCAGTCTATCTAAATTTTGAAAATACTTTTGTGTAGCTTTTGATTAACCAATGGTCTATATATTACATTGAATTACTTTCATCGTGAGTGCAGCCAACGCATAAACTCCTATAATGGAAAATATTTGGCATTTTCGGAACGCTATGTGGTCTTCAAATAATCATTCAACGGCTAAATAGAAAACGGAATGTACCTATCGTAGCAGAGATATTGAATAAAAAAAATGAGTCTGCAAAGAATACATGATTTTTTTGCGAAACAAAGATCCTATCCAACTACACATTACAGAAGCCCCGATTACTCTTGGATTAAATATCGTTCTTTTACAAGTAAGAGAAGAGAAGAATACACGCAACATGTTTGAATGGTCTACATATCTACATGAATTTGCATTATACAGTCTATAGTGCATTCATCAACATAATAAATGTAAAATGAAAAGAGAGTAAGTGAAATAATTATGTATCAGATTTCAGTTATCACACTTAATTAATTCAAGCGTCCATGCATTCATACAGTCATAAGTTCATTGCCCATTTGTATATCTTTTGTTCTCTATCTCTCTTACCTTGAAAATGGGCGGGGGGGAGTGGATGGGTGAGTGAGCGAGTGAGTGAGTGAGTGATCACTTAGTACATAATGGGAACAGGCTGATGTGGTAAAACTGAAATGTATGGTCTTACACATAAACTTTTCGGGTAACAATTTTATGTTTAGGTATAACTTACAAAAAAGGAACAACAAACTTAAACTTGTAAGCAAACTAACGATATACGCATTGTAAATGCTACATGACACCATTTTTCCAACCAATGCTATATGAATTTTGAAAAAGCAGTCAAATCTGCAATGGTTGGGAAGATAATGTCGAGTCATATTTACAATGCATACGTCATTAGTTTGCTTGCACATACTCAATTACACTGCAATATTTAACTTCCCGTTCACAAACGCGACCCTTAACCCTTAGCTTTTTTGGTAAGATACCTGGGCAACGAATGTTGATTGATTTGAGGTCCAAATTACAACTTTACCGCTCGTACCAGAGATTGTGAAGAAGACAACGTTGTTCCTCTTTTTTTTGTAATTTATACCTAAACGTGCCGAGCCCCTAGCTCAGTCGGTAGCGTACAAGACTTGAGAACAGGAGGTCGCTGGTTCGATCCCCGGCTCGGCCAATTTCTTTCCGAGGATTGATGATAGTCATTGCGACAGGATTCATTCCTCTCCCACCGCTGACCATTGTTTCGACAATGGCTATGTGGGAAAGCAGCCAGTGGCTTGGAAAGAATATTGTGCGGAGTACTGGTAAAAGAAATTTCAGGAAAGCATGGATAGGTGCACTGGCCGCCGTGATATAACTGAAATAATGTTGAAAACGGCGTTAAACACCATACAACCATACCATATACCTAAACGTAAAATTGTTATCCGAATTAATTACGTTTCAATTTAACCATATCAGCCTGTCCCCCGTATATATAAGGTAATCACTCACCCACCCACTCACTCACTCGTCAACACCCACCCAAACGAGAGACAGAGAACAAAAGCTGTACAAATGGACAATGAACTTATGACTGAATGAATGCACGGATGCCTGAATGAATTATTAATTAGTAGTTAACAGAAAACAGAGGTTATGAATTAAGTAATTTCTAACAGACAACTAAAGTTGTAAAAGGAAGCTCTCATCAATCGGTGCCAACTTACATATTCAGAGCCGGTTTACATAATCAGAGCCCTTCTTTGTATACTGAATGACGCAGGGTTTGGTTTTCGCAAAAAACGGTCAACAACAGATGCGATTTTTGTTCTAAATTCAGTCATTCAAAACGTTTTAAGTAAGAAAGGTAGACTATATTGTGCCTTTATTGATTTAAAAAAGGCTTTTGATAGTGTTTATCACAATGGTCTCTGGTTTAAATTGTTTAATATTGGTTTCAAGGGTAAACTTTTAAGAATAATTCGTAGTACGTACTCGACAGTAAAACTTCGTGTTAAAAGTTGTAATGACTCTTCTGACTTTTTCGAATGCGCGGTCGGGTTGAAACAAGGGGAGGTAATTTCGCCAATACTTTTTTCTCTTTTCTTAGATGACTTAGAACTCTTTCTCGCTGACAATATTAGTTCTGGTATAACAGTTGATGACGTTATGTATATTCTCCTTTTATTTGCCGATGACATGGTTATACTAGGCAACAGCCCTTTGGATCTCCAAAATAGTTTAAATCGTCTTGCTTTGTATTGTCATGAATGGGGGCTAAAGGTAAATGCTGAAAAGACAAAAATAATGGTATTCAGGAAAAGGGGAGGCTTACGGGATAATGAGCACCGGTACTTCAATGTCAATGTTATTGAAGTCGTAAACGATTTTAATTATCTTGGCTCAGTCTTTAATTATACAGGTTCGTCCTCATTGCACAATGAATTCATAGTGGAAAAAGGATTAAAAGCACTGTATACACTCATCACCAGTGCGAAGATATATGACTTGAAAGTTAAAACTCTGTTGCAACTTTTCGATTCCTTTGTTGGTGCAACGCTAAACTATGGGTGCAAAGTATTTGGGTTTTCAAAAAGTAAGCAGATTGAAAGAGCGCATCTTAAATTTCTTAAATTATATTTTAAATGTAAAACAAGCAACCAGTTCAATGGAAATTTACAGAGAATTACGGCGTTACCCTTTATATATTAATAGACATGTCAGACTAGTTAAGTACTGGTGTAGTATACTGTCATCAGACAACATACTTATAAAACATATTTACCAAACAATGCTTGATGACTGTAACATGGGTCTCAATAACTGGGTTAAAAGTGTAAAGTTTATTCTTGACTCTTCTGGGTTTTCTTGCATCTGGTATAATCAATTTCACATTAGTTTAAAAAAGTTCCTGACTTTGTTTAAGCAACAGATTGTCGATATTTTTGTACAAACCTGGTCATCCAGTATCAGTAACAATCAATCCTCTAAGATATACAAACATCTAAAAGACACTTTTTACATAGAAAAATTGTTAACCTGTTACCTAAAAGATTTTATAAATATGTCGCAAAATTGCGCCTGTCATCACACAATCTAAAGGTAGAAACTGGTCGGTAAGCAACTCATTGTACCCAACATGACATTAGAATTTGTGAATGTTGTGACAACAGAGATGTCGAAGATGAATATCATTTTATTATCATATGCGAGGCATATATTCGGATATCCGCCTCAAATATATAAAACCGTATTATAGAAATAGACCTAGTATGTTGAAGTTCATCAAACTTTTAAAAAGCAGCAATAAAACAGTTCTCAGCAATCTACATGTAGCTAAATTCGTTCAAGAGTTTCCAACGCAGACAATTACTTCAAACGTATAATTCATATTATGTCAATTATTGTTCCTCTTTTCAAAATGGTATTTTCGGTTCCATTATCTTACCATTCCAGCATTCTCTAAGTTTAAGCAGTGTCTGATTATAATGTGTGTGTGTGTGTGTGTGTGTGTGTGTGTGAGAGAGACCTTGTTTGTTGGCATGTAATTCTATTTGTACGTAACAAGAAACTGTGTAGTTTACGTTACTTAAAATAAAATGTCTATGGCTATGTATTTTGTTTTTATCATTTTTACAGTATTTCTTTTCAATGCTCTACCATGAGCGATTATAACAGTCCAAAATATTAATTCACGCCTTCAGGACAGCAAACCTCTCTCTTATTTGCTAATTTAATTGCAATAACAGACTGAATCTAGGTTCTTGGCGTATTATTTCGGCTAGGGTTAACCCACGGCACAAATGATTCAGACAATACTGTACACATTCCACGGCTTTCCGCAGTGTAGAAAACAAGTTGTAAGACTTGAGAATTGCATGACACTCTCCTTTTTTAGAACATCAAAGAAGTAAGAACACATAATTACAAAGAATGACAAGCTTGCCTGTTTTTCAGTTGTTTTTGAGCCGACAATTTCGGAACCGGAAGACCAACACAACATTTTCTCATCGGAGCCATTGGCTCCGAATATGAAGTTTCCTACCCCGTGGATAACAAACCCCCAAAAAATCAGACTCGGTCAGTTGCAAAATATATGCACACGACAGACTAAATATCACTAAAATAATTGGATATGTCTGTACAGGAATTAAAACATTGCGGGAAAAGGAGAAAATGTTGGTTTACCAGCATTTTCTCCGTTTCCTGCAATGTTTTCAAAATCCTTCTTTCTGATTGTCTTTAAAACAAGGGATTGATTGGAAGAGGGTTTATCAAGTACGAAGGAACCTGTTTTAAAGAGTGTAGGCAAAAGTGAAATCTATACTGCATAATGTACAAGTGATAGAGAAAAGGATCTGCGGATATGTGTAACATTAAATCGCCGATTTCCGTTTTATGTGATAATTTAACAAATCATGAGAGATCATGGTGAAAAAATAATTTAAGACCCCTACTTCTTTAACTTCAACCCTAGTCCTATTTATAAGCCCCTACGTACGTTATTGTTCATTTTGACATTCATCGTGTACGTAGGGTCTTATCGGCTCCTTCATAGTTTCCTTTAGCAAACTCCGACATCGAATTTTGTCGCTGTTTGAACAGCAAATTTGGATACTTTCAAGTGAACTTGTTCAATAAAATAGTCATCAGAAGTAAGATAAATGAATAATTTCTCGATTGAAAAAGGATATTTGTCCAAAACTTGCCTATTCATGAGCTAAATCCACTCCTATTCAACACCACTCTGTTTTGTTATGAACTGCCGTGGAAGAGATATGATTGTTCCGAATGAACCGTCATGTGCGGGTCAATGCAACTTACAGAATGGTATTATGTCTTTTTTTAAAACGAAATTTTGTTCGCTTCGGTCTTGTTTGATTATTGTAACAGATTTCGTTCATAAACTTAAAGTCAATTCTTATTTGTTATGCAACCGTCTGCATGACTGAAAAGCATGGCGGCGACTCTGTCGGCAATCCAACTTGCGAGTGATTTTATTGAATTCTGAATGAATCTGCCCATTATTTATCAAGACAGCGGCTGAATATTTTCAAAAAAAGTTCTATCTACAGGTAAATGAAGTTCACTTTTGTTATAATTCTGGTTTTAAAGAAGATCGGATTTGCTGCATACAACTGAATGGGACCCGTTTAGACGTTACATGCAATAAGAAAAATCAAATGTGAAATGTCCGATGATAAATGTTGAAAGGTAAATAAGCATGTATACGTCTAAATATTTGGACTAACTTCAACCCCTGTTCCAAAAAGGGTGCTAAGCGCAGCTAAATGCAACTGAAATGAACTCTGGAACTGGTTTTCCAAGGCTAAGTGCTCAAGTCGCAATATTTTTAATTAAGATGTCCGAGTTCGATCTCTGCAGGCGGCAATGATACCGTCAGAGTTTCCTTGAACAAGGCACTCCGGAGCCCCAGTCTATAGAAGCTCTATAGAATCTCAGGAAAGACACGGATTAGTAATGTGTTGCCATGATAGAATTTGTTTGTTTGTTTGTTTGTTTGTTTGTATGATGTTTAACTCCGCAACATTATTTCAGTTATATCGCGGAGGCCAGTGCACCTATCCATGCTTTCCTTGAGTTTCGTTTAGCAGAAATTCGCACATTAATCTTCAAAAGCAACTGGCTGCTTTCTCACATTACTATCGTCGAAACAATGATCAGGGTTGAGAGAAGAATGGATCCTGTTGCAATAATTATCATCAGTCGCAAAGAAATTGGCCAACTTGAGGTTTCGAACCAGTGACCCATTTGTTTCAAGTCCTGTACTCTACCGATTGAGCTACCGGGCTTGGCATCGTAAAATGAAGGAAAACCGATTCAAACAAAGACAGATGTAGACCTTTTGTCACGACGTGTATCCATGGCTGTTAACCGCTAAGCGAGACTGACTGACCTTTTGCGGACAGCGTAGATCAAGATCAGACTGCCTAGAGCGTACAGCTGCTAAGCACGACTCACTGACCTTTTGCGGACAGCGTAGATCCAAGATCAGACTGCACAGAACACGCAGTCTGATCTTGGATCTACGCTGTCCGATAAGGAGATATATTTCTCAAAAAAAAAAAGTTATTTTAAATTATTATAACAAATTAATCAGGTTTTTACTTTCGGCTTGAAAGTTTTATTTAACTTAGCAGGATACGGGTTGAAGCGTCTCGAGCAATATGATCTATGAGGTAGGAAAGCAAAAAAAAAGGGGGCGGGTAATAGGCCCTCATAAAAAGGTTTTTAGCCCCTATCCTGCAACTTTCAAGTAGAAGGTAAAAAACCAAGATTCTGCTATGTCAAAGACATTTTTGAGGAAAGATCTCTATCTCCGTATAGGACAGTGTAGATCCAAGATCAGACTGTAAGTTTTGTGGTGAAGGTATTAACATATGACAGCGACCCGGTAATATTGAGTTACTATTCACCTGATATCCTTGGTTCTTCAGCAAAACCAATGTTGTGGGTACCTATACGAACAGTTTCGATGAAAGAATTCTTATAAGTACCGACAACATTGGCTTTTGCTGGTAAAGCGAATGTTGATATCTTAAAAATCCCGCATACCCTCTTTATCTGAAGTCCCGACTGAAGAGAATAATTTTTTACAAATTGACAAATTTTTTTGGACAAGTCCATAAATTGCTGAAAGCATTTGCAGACAAACTGAACGATTGTCAAATAATGGGAACTTGTATATGAAACGGTGCAAAACATTATGGATAAAAGGAGAAAATGCTGGTAACCAGCATTTTCTCCTTTTCCCATAATGTTTTTTAAATCCTCTTTTCTAAGAGTCTTAAAAACGTAAAGGGTTAAAGCAGGCCTCTTCAGCCACAACTGATAGAAAACTACAGTAAACTGTCACTTCTGAAGGCTTTATAATTAATTAGGCGGTTGTTTATTACGCGCAACCCTGAGAAAAAAAAATAGTTCCGAACATATCCCATTCTGTATATCTACTCAACCATGGCCCGTCTTGCTTCTGCTTTTCTAAGCTTCCGCCGCTAATAATACTGCTTTAGCCCTTTACCGGAAGACTAAATTTAAGACTTTTTAGGCGTTTTTTTCGTACGCGCGACCCTTAGAAAAAATAGTTCGAACATATCCCACTCTAGATATCTACTCAACCAGACCCTTCTTGCTTCTTCGTTTTTTTTTTTGACCTTCCGCCGCCACTTACTGCTTTTACACCTTACCACGCAGTTTTCTAAACGATTATTTATTTCGCACAACGCTGAGAAAAAATAGTTCCGAACATGTCCCAGTTTGTTTATCTACTCAACCAGGACCCTTCTTACTTCTGTTTCATTGCACTTCCGTCACTGATGTATGCATTAAGCATTGTTGCAAATGGATGGTTGGTTGGCTGAAAACTGATTTACGCCACTTTCAAAATTATTTCAGTGACAGCATGGCGACAGCTTACTAATGAGCACCATAATTCGGCCAGGATTCTGAGTGTTTTGCTAAAAAACACTCCTATGATGGACCCTGCGACAGCCGTAACTAAGTTTTTGAACATGTGCCTCATCCCATTTGCTACCTTTCCTGTTTGTAGGTTTTGAACTGTTTAATACACGGTTCAGTGAAAGGCAGCCCTGAAAACATGGCAGATTTGTGGAACAATACTTATCCACGATAAGGAAGAGTGAAACATGGGCTTTTTATCAAATGAAGAACATGGTTATGAAATTACTTGACGGCAAAGGAAATGATTACGGAAGATCACAGTTGGTCAGTCCACTCCAAACAATAAGCTTGTGTTTTCCAGTTACTAGGTCTGAACCATTTTCAGTATTAGAAAAAAAAACTCCGCAAGCTTGGCCAAGAAAAGCGAGTGGCCAGCTTAGCTGCTAACTGTTTTTCTAGACATGGCTTTTGAGTAATCAGTTGATCGAGAGTACTTATGAGCTAGCACACCAACCTGACGCAGTGGACATACACATGTTCTTCTATAGATAGGGTAGCGACTTCAAAATCTGAAAGTAGAACGCGTAGAGTGCATGTCTATAAAGAACATTTAGTTCCGGTCAAATCGATCACAGAATTGTTAAACTCCAAAATAGATTCCATACTTTTTCATATATAACGTCTACATTACAAAAATAACCAAAAAATAAGTTCCTAGAATTAAAGCGATCTGAGTTGTATGGAGTGTATAAGGAACCTTAAAGGGACGCGTAGACTTTTAATGTTCCTGTGAAAATAAATACTCAAACATGTGCGTAACAACATATTGAATTTAAACAAATGTATTGTAGAGCAATTTTACTGTGGTGTATAAAAATAAATGTTGAAAAACAGGAACTTCATATTTCAACAGATAAACCCCAATTTCTATCTTTAAAGGGAAAACAGTTTACCAATTTCATGTATCAAACTATCCCCGGATTTTCACGACCTGTGGAAGAGGTTTTCTTAAAATATTGCAGGGAAAAGAAGAAAACGCTGGTGACCAGTATTTTCTCCTTTGTCCCCACCAAGTTTTCTACCTTTCATAAACAGATCTCATCATTTCAACTACAAGACTTTCAATTTGGACAATTCTAAAATCATTTTGTTCGGTAAAGAGTTAGTGGAAAGTTTAGATGCAAACAATTAAGGTGAAACATGAGATATAAGATGGAAGAAAGAGTGACACGTGTATTGTTCACGATAGGTTAATAATTATAAACATAGGAAGTAGATGTTCGTTGACGGGTTTACAGCGAGTTTTATCTAGCAAAGGTTTTATTGTGACAAGCGTCCAATTTGTAATGATGGTACATCAAACGCACGTGAAGGTGTTTTATATCCTTCAAAAAGAAACAGAAACACTTAAATTTGAGCTGTGCTCTGTGGAAACAGGGCTTAATGCATCTCCGTGATGCATGATACCAAGCAAACAATCACATTAATAGAGATCCGAAATAGCCACTTTTTTAAACAACCAGCTGAATTAAGAGGTAGAATGGTCCTTTGGCACATAGAAAATTGACCAATAGCGAAAAGTTTCGGCCCTGGTCAGCCTGCGCGGACTGCGCAGGCTGACCTGGGTCGAAACTTTTCGCAGATGCGGTAATTCCCCTTTTCACAGAGCATAGATCATTTGTCTGTACCCCAGCGAAACAGAAAAAAAACAAACATACACCGAGTCACGTGAAAAGAGGCAGATTGGTTAGCCCGTACACAAGTGGTCCTGGTTCTAACCGCCTTTACGAAAAAGAAACATGGAAACTGACAAAAAACAAACGACCGTGAAACGGTGGTCCACGTGACCAAACTGATGACAAACATCTTTTCGGGAATGGTTTGTAAATATGGGACTTGGCTTTTCTGTCACACTCTCTCATCGTATTTTTGTTCGTAATGGATAAGGGCCGTCTGGCACCTTGAGGACCTTCGTCAATACATCCTGTAGTCTTGTGTTAGAGTCCGCCTGCAGTATCAAGCAGCCATGGTCCAGACACAGATTGACCTGCTAGATACCAACCTGAAACATCTTTGTTAATGCACACACAACAGAAGAACCATTTATTCATCGGACTATCTATATCCGTTTAGAAAGTCACGTGACCGGTACAACAACCTTCTTCCTATGTCCAAAGAACGTATTGTTAGTTCCTCATGCCATGCGTTGCACTTTCGATTTACGTGGATCTTGTACGTTACTTGTACGCTGATGTCCATTAATTGACCGTTATTTGTCATCTACATGTTTTATAACCGTGCCGTCTTTATGCGCTCCATAAAATGAAGCTGCCCAGACAACTTTAACCTCGGTTAACTTTCTGCTACGAGTTCTTTTTTCTATCCGTGTACCATCCGTTTCCGCTATCCGACAAGGTGTGTTAGTGACTGATTTAATATGTGAATATTGTGTACCATGTTTATTCAAATTGCTCAAAAGAAGAGCCTGGACGTCAGAGAATTGTATTTTATTTTGAATCAGGCACTTCACTGCAAACAATTTACTGTATCTGATCGTCATTCGTCTCACCAATGCTAGGCTCTGGAGACGGGCTTTGCTCAGGAATACTCCTACCCGGAAATGGACTCGCACTTCGGTCAACAGGATTCAAATCTAATGTCTTAACAACTCAATCCTGAAAACTTCTACTCGTATAGATCTGCATGATTATAATCTCTAACCCCTTCCTTCGTAAAGGCAATAAAGGCAATTTTATTTTGTTCTCATTACGTCACAGATCGTCAAAGAGTGTCGTCGTAATTTCAAGGTGTATCCAAGTAACATTTACATTGATGCTATGAAACCAATTTTGTTTTTCATTTTTCCCTTTAGAAGTGGTCCAAGAACAGTATAAGGGGGCAATGCATTTTCTGTGTACATATAATATCTAACGAGGTTTTCATCCAAGATCAGGGTTCGTATTCACCAAACATTCTTCATTTAATTCTAAGTCTAATTATAGATTTAGAAAGTAATACAACTTCTGACTGGCTAAATCAAATGGTTTAGCCAATCAGACGTTGTGTTACTTTCAAATTTAGAAATTTCTTGAGAATAAGACCGTTCTTAAGAATGGTTAATGAATACGGACCCAGAATGCACTCTTTGTCAATGACTTAACACGATGAAAAGAGTATTGCCTTTCCTTCAGATTCTGTAGTATTTATCCGTATTTGTCGGGAAAAAAAAAAAAGGGATATTTCTAGTGTATTGGTATGCCTAGAAATAACTTGTACTTAAGAATGAACAGTGCGAATGCACGAAGGAACCATCATTATGTGTCAGGTAACCATGTAAAATCATATGTATCTTTGATCAAAGTGTAGGCTTTAGTATAAGGGACCCAGACAAGATGTACCTTTGATCTTAGTGCAAAATAAACAGCTTTATATATGAGCCATGGTCTGTGAAAAAGGGGCTTAATGCATCTGATATAAGTATCGACTAAGGTCAGCCTGTGCAGTCCTCGCAGACTGACCTGGGCCGAAACTTTTTGTTTTTGGTCAATTTTCTGCATCTCAAAAGACCAGTCACCTCATGATTCAGTCGGTTGTTAGAGAAAATGGATTTTATGGATCCACAATCATATGATGACTTTCTTGGTATCATGGATCATGGAAATGCATTAAGCCCCCTTTTGCCAGGGCAAAATATATATTTTCACGCGAATTCGATCTCCATTAAGAAAGTGCTCTTTGTAATATGACATATACCAGATATATGTTTAGTCATGCTCTGTAGGAAGGGGGAATCTGCAAAAAGTATCGAACCTGATCAGCCTGCGCAGTCCACAGTCCACAGGCTGACTTCGCTCGAATCAGTTTATGCTAATGGTAAATATTCTGCGAGTTAAAGGACCAGTCTACCTCATTATTTAGTCGGTTGTTAGACAATTTTTTACGATCCATGATTATGTGATGATTTGCTTGGTATAATGCATCACGGAGATCCATGTACCGGCAGACTTCTACTATGGTACACGTGTTTTTGGTGTTTGATACCTGTGCACGCAGTGGTATACAGCTGTATGTGTGTCTGTCTGCATGGCAGTTTAACTTGTTTTCTCGTCCACATTTTTTTCTCCAGCTTCCAAGTACTTTGTGTGATACATACAACTTTGACAATTACATTCTAGAATTTTCTTTGTCCTTGCTTGTTCCACCATATAATCATTACACCAGACTTTATGTAAATATTCATTTCAAGTCATAAGATCAGATCTCCAGATAAAAGGGAGTGATAATATTTTAAATTCATCATTTCTCTTCCAAACCCTAAGTTGTGGGTACCATAACATAGGGTTTAGTGGAGACTGATTAATATTTTCAATTTTGAAATCAAAATCAATCCCACTATCTGGAGCTCTGATAAGATACTTTTCATTCCTCAATGTCATTGTTTAATCCTGTCCGTTTATCATCCAGTCCAAATTCGCCTCTCAGGACTTTAAGTCCTTTGATTATTCTTTGTTGATATCATTATTTCGCAGCAGATGACTTTGATCCTTGAAAAGGTTTGAGCCATGCTCTGTGAAAAGGGACCCTAATGCATCTACGAAAAGTATCTACCCACGTCTGCACAGTCCGCGCAGGCTGACCTGGGCCGAAACTTTTCGCTATTGGTCAATTTTCTGTTTGTCGATGGACCAGTCCACCTCAGGATTCAGTCGGTTTTTGGACAAAATCGACTTTATGGATCCCTAGCTTTGTGATGTCTTGCTTGGTATGGTGCATCACGGAGATGCATTCAGCCTCCTTTTGCCAGAGCATGGCTTATTAATAAATATGTAAAAGATACGTCATCAGAAATTCATTGTAATGCAACAACGTTTCAAAATTGGTCTCCAGCAAAACTCAAAAATACGTCTGCATGAAGTAATGAGATAATTTTAGACATTTTTTTTTTCATTACTAAGAGTCTAATGCACCGTTACGACGGTTGCCATGGTTACAATTTGAAATGCACCATCAGATCTTATTTATCAAGGGACGAATTTAATTGCACTAATTGACAGAAATGCGATAAGCGCGCGAACGCTAATTGTCCCATCAATTTCGAGTAGTTGAATACATACATCTGAAAAACTTTCACCCCAACCGAACGTCAACCAAATTAGAAGAGATGGCTATCTCTACTTTCGGGGCATGCTCTGGAAATAGGGGGTTTAATACAGCTCCGTGATCCATTAACCCTTTACCACACAATCCCGACTTTTAACGACCCTGAGAAAGAAGCCTCTTGAAAACATTATGGGAAAAGGAGAAAATGCTGGCAACCAGCATTTTCTCCTTTTCCCACAATGTTTTCTACCCTATCCAATACATAGATCGCTTTTTAAGCTGCACTTAATTTGTCGTCTGCAAATGCTTTCAATTTGGTACAGTCTAAAATTTTATCGTTTGGTAAAGGGTTAAATAACAATGAATGCATGAAATCCATTTAGTCTAACAATGGACCAGATCTGGAAGTACCATGGTCCTTTGACACGCGGAAAATTTACAAATGACAAAAAGTTTCGACCCAGGTCACCAGGCTGACATGAGTCGATAATTTTTGCAAATGCAGTAAGCCCACTTTTCACAGAGCATGGCTCATTTCTATGACATTTCACAAAACAAGGCTCCACCAGACGGTTGACAAAAAAAGTTCCGTGGGTAGCCCTCTGCAATTGCCGTCTTCCAGGTTCACACCATTCCTGGCATGGGAGGTCTGAGAACATTTATCTTAATCTCGTTTTCAAAATATTCATGGTTTAAAAGAGTTACTTTTCGAATAATTCTAACTCCTAGGACCGTATTCACTACCGTTAAATGACATTCTTATTCTCATTCAGGATTTGGGAAGTAACGCAATTTCTGATTGGCTAAACTAAATGGTTTAACCCTTTACCAGACAACAAAATTTTAGCCTTATCCAAATTGAAAGCATTTGCAGACGACAATTTCAATGTGGCTCAAATGTCAAAATTTGTCCTTGATAAAGTAGAAAACATTGTGGGAAAAGGAGAAAATGCTGGTTACCAGCATTTTCTCCTTTTCCCACAATGTTTTCAAAAGGCTTCTTTCCCAGGGGCGTTAAAAGGCGTCATTGTGCGGTAAAGGGTTAACCGATCAGTTACCTATACAGCTATGACTTTTTAGGAATTAGACTAAAAATGCGATTTGATGATTGTTGAATACGAACACTCTTTTCATTCAAAGTTCCACGTGGAGTGTAGCTATGGCAACGGAGTTGGCATTTTATCTCTTTTGTCAGTCAGGTCTGGTACTTTGATGCTAAAATTAAGCCGCGGAAAAACCTGTTATGTAAGTGGTCTGTAACGCGGCAATACATTGGCAAAAACTTCCGTAGATTTAAATTACGGAACCAATGAAAAGTTTCATCAATAATTCATGAGAATGAGATATTGTTAGTCAAATATTCCACAGTGTATTGATGAAGTGTGACGTCATCAAAGTATCGTGGGGAACTGACACTGACCTTGACCTTCGTGCTAAGGGCAAATACTTCTTTTCCAGATGATCAAATTTTAGACTTATCCAAATTGAAAGCATTTGCAGACGACGTATCAAGTGAGGCTCAAATACAGGAATTTGCCTTTTAAAGGGCAGAAAACGTTTTTGGAAAAAGGATGTCAATGCTGGCTACCAGCACTTTCTCCTTTTCCAAAGGCAGACCTGGGTCGATACTTGTTGTAGATGCATTAAATCCCCTCTTCACAGAGCATGGTTCATTTGTAAATGTGCTTAGTGCAATAAGGTTAAAGGTGAAAAAAGTATAGAATAAGGAGAACATTTTTAATGCTATTAAGGACCCCACCATTAATTTAAGACAGACAGCCAGTTTGATAAGTCATTAAAAATCGCCGCCAAAACTTGTGATCTACTTAATAACAATCAGCGCTTCTATTTAAGGTACATTTGATCTAGATAGCAAAAAGTGATACGTACGTGATAGTCTAATTCGCATTTCTGTCAGTTCTATTCATTAATAATGGAAATCAAAGAAAATTGTTATCAGCCAAACAGTGCCCCTGGTGTGGTCCAACGAATGTAGAATTTATCCCTTTGGCTGTTAAGGGCGGCTCAGCGCGCTTTTTACGGGCAGTGCAGATCAAGATCAGACTGCACAGAACGTGCAGTCTGATCTTGGATCTACATTGCCCGATACAGTAAGTGTTTTTGCAAAAAAATCCCAGAACATTGAAAATACATTTTTTTTGGAGGGGGTACAAATACCCTTGGGGGGGGGGGGGAAACAATTAATTTAGCAGTTTAAGGGGGCGGGAGGCCTTATCTCTTAATCAATTATTTTAATTGGTCAGTTGAAATGGAGGTATGCTGAGACAGTGGCCGGTGCCAAATACAGTTTAACCTGTCTTAGCGGCCCACCTCTATTAAAATAACTATAACTGCCAAAAGTAAACAAAACGGGTGTTAAAATGCATTTAAATTAAAATCATTACGTTTCACAGTATGAAAAACAGATGACAAAATGTTATTGTACAGTCGGTCCAAATGTTAATCGCTGGCACTGAAATTAATTTTAAAATTACGTTAAATGCTGCCAGGTCGCTTTATCTTTTGTTTACTTTTTGCCTGATTTTGAAATTCATTTTTCTTCCAGCGAATTACACTTGGACTGACGACAAAATAACAAACTCTCATCGTGACAATATTATCCATACTTTTGAATAGCATGAATTAAATTTAAATGCATTTTAACACCTGCAGTGTATTTTGACCGCTATTGGGCCTTTAAGCAAGCAATGACATCGTATACCTAAAACTTTTGCCGCACAATTCCGAGTTTCAACGACCCTAAGGAAAAGACCTTTTGAAAACATTGTTGGAAAAGGAGAAAATGCTGGTTACCAGCATTTTCTCCTTTTCCCACAAAGTTTTCCACCCGTTCAAAAGAGAACTTCTATTTTTGATTCACAAGTATTTTGTCGTCTGCAAAAAGCTTTCAATCTGGTCCAGTCCAAAATTGTGTTGTCTGGTAAAGAGGTAAGGAAAGCAAGAGCTTTTCCGTCCGCCATCTGTTTAGCAGCGCTCTGTGGAAAGGGGTTTTTGATGCGTCTTCGTAATGCATTTTACCAAACAATTTGTCGCATAGTATTGATCGTTTTTGTCCGAAAACCTGCCAGATCATAAGTTGATTGATTGATTGAATGGTGTTTTACGCCGCTTTCAACATTATTTCAGTCATATCACGGCGACAGCTCACATATTCATGTATTGCCTGGGTGCCACTAGTACTAGGCTAGGGCCCTGAAGTGTCTTGCTTAAGGACACTACCACGAAAATAAACCAGTTGATCCAGTGAGGCTCGAACCCGAGGCCTGCAGGTCATGAGTCCTACACTTTACCACTGAGCCAAATCATAAGATAGAACGATCTGTTGATACGCAGAAAAAAATATTCATGTTAAAAAGTCTCATGTCAGACTGCAGGGACTGCTGCACAGCCTGACCTTGATCGCTACTTTTTTGAAGATGCATTAAACTACCTGTGCGACAGGCATGATTAATATCTGTATTTCGATGCATGCAGGTTTTCGACACTGCAACGTGTGACTGAAACGTGTCTACAGTAATCGACAATGCCCACTATTTAAACAAAGCTTTTGATGGGGCTGTATTACACAATAATTGAAAAAAAAAAAGCTAACATGAAATTTAAGAAGTTGTTCATTCAACGAGGAGCGCCGAATAAACTCGACATTTCATTTCTAGAAATTAAGACCTAAATAAATGCAGCATCAAGGTCGATTTTGTCTAGAATGTCTCAACAGAGCGGACAGAGTACATCAAAGATCAGACAGCACATTTTGTGTTGTTTTATCTTGATCTACACTGGCCGCAAAAACAACTGTAGTTGTGAAAGGCCCTTTCAGGGTTAAAACGTCTTTAGAGGGATACCTTGAATTATCTCCCTTCCTTCAAAAACTATCATATCGCAAAGTCTTGTCTTTTTCTCCTGTATCCCTGGATTCCTTGCTTCTGCCAAACACGGGGACTTTTATCTAGAACCTGAGACCGTAGGACCCGTATTAACCAGCCCCTCTGACTTGTATTCTTAGTCTAATTCTGAATACAGGAAGAAATGCTATTTCCGAATGGCTTAGCCTATCAGAAATTACGTTACTTTCAAATTTAAATAAAAATCTTGACAAAAAGGCTAAGACAGTTATATTCCGGGATTCACTTAAACTACCTGCTGGGACTCTGTAGTGTCCTGCCATAGGACATCTCTAGTTGATGCCGTGGACAACTTAAGGCCCTCTTGTAGACTATGTTGGTTAAGATCAGCTTTTACAAAAAAATTCCAACCTGATCATCGGATGTAACTTTCCTATATAACCGTAGGTATTCTGATCAAAGCAGGTTTTATTAGATCTTTTTATGATTTTTTCCCCACAGACAAGATAATTATAACTGATTCATGCTTTGTGAAAAGTTGATTTAATGCATCTGCCAAAAGTATCGACCTAAGCCGAAACTTTTCGCAATCGGTCAAATTTCTGCAGGCCAAAGGACCATTCTACTTCATGAATCAGTCGGTTGCTTGACAAAATGGATTTTATGGATCCATAATTATGTGATGATTGACTTGGCATAATGCAACACGGAGATGCATTAGGCCCCCTTTTGCCAGAACATGGCCCAGTTATGTCATTTCGTAAATTTGACAGTACTAGAGGTTGTGCTCAGATCCCGGACTGACTCTTAGTTCAATGACATACAGAGTCACTTAAACTCCACTTTTGAAAAGTGAATGGTTAGTAAGACATTGCCTCTCTGTAACCCTTACTGTGCTAAAAAAAAAAAGGTGAATAAAACTTTCAAGCTTTTAGTAAAAAAAAAAAACGAAAACTGTTATTTGAAGCTTATGCTTTGGAGAAAAATACCTCTTTATCGGACAATGTAGATTCAAGACTAGACTGCACGTTTTGTACGGTCTGATCTTGATCTACACGGTCTGCAAAAGGTCAGTGAGACGCGCATAGCAGCTTAAGGGTTAACACATTACCCTAGAAGACGCATCATCTTACAGAAAGCAACGTTGACAAAAAAGAGAAATTGCTCGTTACGGGCCTTACGGGCTCGTAACGTCTCCTTTTGCAACAGTTTTTTTCCCCTTTATACCAATGCATCAAACCTGAATTCACGTTAACAACTCACATCTACGTAGATCTACAATGCGGTATGAATGTCGTCATCTGCAGGTTTGTTTCATAAAAGAATGAATCGAAAAGGAGGGGGAGGGGAAGTACTGTTTGCAATAATATTAAGCACTTAGGACCGAATATGGCGCAATCTCTTTCATTATTGCAGCCCATGTTATTCTCTTCATCTATATTAACACTGTTGAACCTCAATACGGTTTGATCGAGACAACGCCTGCATTTGATTCAGTTTTATTGAGTTACGTTTTCGTTCCTAGTCTTAAAACTGAGACGGATGGACAACATTTTTTGTCGTCGAATCTAAATCATAGACGCTGGCTTTTGACCTACTTCTTGGTATTGATAAATTCGAATGAATAAATAGTAATTTGTAATTGGTAATAATTGTGAACTTGCTTATTCTGCGGGCCCCTTTAGGCCAAATCAACGTGCAGTCTGATCTTGAATCTACAATCTACGATAAGGAGATTTTTTTTTTTCTCTCCAACAATAAGTTTGAAATAACGTTCGGGTTTTTACTATCGGCTTGAAATTTTTTTTAAACTTATCTAGCAGGATAAGGGTTAAAAGGGATTTACTTCAAAACCTCCTACCGACGATACTCGAGCAGACTATGATTTTTTTTTTGTAAGTTTTAGGCCAAGGGAGAACGAGTTCGTCAGAAGCCTTTTCTCCTTTTGCCAAGATGTCTTCAGATATAGTTATGTATGAAATGTCCATGAAATGTTAATGAGCCGCACTCTGGGAAAGGGGGTTTAATGCATCTGCGAAAAGTTTCGACCAAGGTCAGCCTGCGCAGTCCGCGCAGGCTGACCTGGGCCGAAGCTTTTCGCTATTGGTCAATTGTCTGTATTTCGAAGGACCATTCAACCTCATGATTTAGTCGGTTGTTAGACAAAATGGACTTTAAAGACCCATGATCATGTGATGACTTGCTTGGTATAATGCATCACGGAGATGCATTAAGCCTCCTTTTTGCCAGAGCTTGGTTCATTTTATTCATATTGACAATCCTAATTTTTACCACGCTAAAGTTATCTGCTGTAAAATTTTTACTTTGGGAAAAAGTCGCATTTTAGAAAAAAAGATAAGATCGTGAAAAAATGTGCGAATATCAAAACAAAGTTGCTGAAATATTCGAGATATTCGACACAAATTTGTTCAGATATTCGAAATATTCTTTGAGAAATTAGTTAATCGAAATCACACAAGAATTCTATGACGAATTCAAGTCTTTTGATAAATGTTTGTTTTTATAAAGGTGGTTTTACTGTGAAAAAGGACAAGACATTACTTCAAACGGGACGTTATTGCCCATAAAACAGTTTCCCCACGACATCCGAGTTTCCGAATGCTCTGTTTGAAAGCCGGGTTTAAAAGTGTGATAATTGTTCAAATAAGCTGTTATTTATCTGCTGGATAAGATGTATAATTGTACATGTGAACAAACAATGAACTCTTCACCTCAAACGTTTTGTGAAAAGAAATTGTTTACCCTTCGCCTGTCCAGGACGATTTTCGAAAATTTTACGCAGACAAAGGACGATATAGATTGAGGATAAGATTGCATATAACGTGCAGTCTGATCCTGGATCGAGACTGTCACACATTCACAGAGGGTCCTGTTGACCAAAAATCCTTGAAAGTTTGGTTATTTGGTCCGTTTAACTGACTGTAATTGTTCATTTCATTCATTCAACACGTTAAGGGTTTTAAAATTTATTTCTCTACTTAGTTATAATTGCCTTGGCAACATGGGTTCAAATTGCGGGTACTGGACTTACAGACCTGCAGATACTGGTCAGTGGTCAGTCAACGTCCGGAAAAAAATACGTTTTTTAGTGCAAGTCGGTTACAACTTGCCAAACATCAATATATTGTTACCGCCGACTACCTCAAATATACGAATTTTTACGCCCCAGTTGTTATCAGATTTTAAAATTTTTGTAGGAACAGGGGAAAAGCATCTTGTAATCAGGCAGTCGCTTTTTTCCCACACTACCTTCTATACCATTGAAAAGGGATCTCTGTCCTGTCCATAGAATCTTTCTTGTTTGTGTCTCGAGCTAAAAAAGTGAAATGAAACTATTAAGCCGATAGTAAAAACCCAAATTTTGCTATTTCAAAGGTGTTTCGGGATGAAAGATATCTCCTTATCGGACAGTGTAGATCAAAGATCAGACTGCATGTTCTGTGCAGTCTGATCTTGATCTACACAGTCCGCAGAAGGTCAGTGATTCGCGCATAGCAGCCTAAGGGTTAACTTTTTCGATGCCAGCTGGAGGAATCCGACTTGTATTCAAGTCTAGAATTAGATTTCCTTATCCCTTATGCAATAATGATTTTCCGTTACTAAAGGAATAGGATTCTTTACCATAAAACTTAAAAAAAAAAATAGTGTGATTGCTCGTGTTTCAACATTTTTCTATCATTCTTTTAATTTTTAAACGCAAATGAAAATGTGCGGTCTTTGTTAAGATTTTCTACAAAAACCGGCGAAACGAAATCTGGTTTAATGTCACTTTAATACATGTACGCGTTGTCTGCAAAAGCAATGTACACAAGCTTTTCTCTGTGCTCTCAGTTTTACCTACTTTCCATCGAGTCTACCAGTTCTCGAAGCAGCGTGATGTAGCCGTAATATTACATATATCTATAACCAGCTATGTCGTTATGATAATTATATGGTAAAACCAATAATATACGTTAACCCGTTACTGCACAAATCTCTTTTAACCCTTATCCTGCTGAATTATTTAAATGAAACTTTCAAGCTGATTGTCAAAGCCCGACCATTGCTATTTCAAACTTATGTTTTGGAGGAAAATATCTCATCATCGGAAAGTGTAGATCCAAGATCAGACTGCATGTTCTGTGTAGTCTGATCTTGATCTGCACCGTCCGCAAAAGGTCAGTGAGTTGCGATTAGCAGCTTAAGGATTACTCTTTACAAAATGGCAAACTTTTAGACTTATCCAATTGAAAGCATTTGCAGACGACAAAATAAATATTCCCCCCAAAAAAATTAAATTCGTCTTTGGAAGGAAAGAAAACATTGTGGGAAAAGAATAAATGCTGGTTATCAGCATTTTCTTCTTTTTTTACCCACTATGTTTTCA
The DNA here is from genome assembly GCA_945859785.2 of Tridacna gigas. NCBI lineage: Eukaryota > Metazoa > Mollusca > Bivalvia > Cardiida > Cardiidae > Tridacna > Tridacna gigas. The sequence goes on along the minus strand of OX244031.2, from coordinate 75,043,673 downwards.
AAAGTCTTCTCCGTTAGGGTCGTTTAAAGTCGGGATTGTTTGGTAAAGTGTTATAAGGAGATAAAGTGTAGAAAATGTCCTGTAGAACATATTTTTTCTAGCATTTCATGTTTTTAGTTTACTTCTTATCTGTATTAACCCCCATAAAACTGTTTAATCCTTTACAACAAACACAACCCCGAGTTTTAACGACCCTGAGAAAATAAACTTTTGAGAACATTGTGGGCAAAACATGATATGCTTGTAACTAGCACTTTCTTCTATTACCACAATGTTTTCTGACATTTCTGTAACAAATACAATCTTTTGAACCAGACTTAATATGTCGTCTGAAAATGCAAATTTAAGTCAAAAATTTTGTCCGTTGGTAAAGAGCCAACAGTATTTAGACATTAGTTTGCAACAGCAGACATTCTAATGTCATATTGCCGGCTGTTGCAATTCCCTCTTTACCAAATGAAAGAAAAAAAAATCCAAAACATTTAAATGTGGTTCATATGGTAAAAACTATCTATGAAGGGTAGAAAACATTGCTGGGACGTAAAAATCAATTAACTGTAGGGACGTAAACGTCGTTATTTGCAGGACCGTAAAATCCATTGACTGCAGTGACGTAAATTTCATCATATGCAGGGACGTAATATTCATTAACTGCAGATACGTGAAATGCATAAACTGCAAGGACGTTTAAGTCGTTTACTGCATTGACGTAAACAAGGGTTGACGGTAGAGACGTAAAGTAGTCGTTAAAGGCAGGGACGCAAAAGAGCCATTAACCGCAGGGTTGTTAACTGCATTAAAACTTCATGATCTACAGGGACGTAAAAAGTCACTAACTGCAGGGACGTAAAAAAGTCATGAACTGCGAAGACGTAAAAAAGTCACTAAATAAAGCGACGTAAAACAGTCATTAACTGCAGGGTTGATTGATTGATTGATTGTATGGCGTTTAACGCCGTTATCAACATTATTTCAGTTATATCGCAGCGGCCAGTGCACCTGTCCATGCTTTCCATGGGTTTCTTTTACCAGTACTGCGCACAATATTCTTTCCAAGCCACTGGCTGCTTCCCACATAGCCATTGTCCAAACAATGGTCTGCGGTAAAAGAGGAATGAATCCTGTCGCAATGACTATCATCAATCCTCGGAAAGAAATTGGCCGAGCCGAGGATCGAACCAGCGACCTCCTGTTCTCAAGTCCTGTACGCTACCGACTGAGCTACGGGGACGGCTAACTGCAGTGACTTACAAAAGTCACTAACTGCAGGGACACAAAACTGTCACTAACTGCAGGGACATAAAAGTCGTTAAATGAATGGACGTAATTAAGTGGTAAACTGCATTGACGCAAAAAAATTCATTAAATGCAGGGGTAGTAAAAATTCATTAAGTGCAGGGACGTAAAGTCCCGTATTTGTGTTGCCACTATTCAACGATGCATGAGTATCTTTGAGGAAACAGCGACAATCTTGTCTCTCGTATTTGTTAAAATACCTGCTATCTTTATCTATCTTACGTCCTGTCCTTGATAAATGTGTATATTTTCCGTACTGTTTATAACACGGGTAAATAGAGATCTTCCGGAACATGACAGTTGATACTGATAAACACACGCACCAGGTGCATCAATCTTGATCCCAACTGTCGTAACTGTTAAGCAGACAATCCTTTCTGCGATCCTGAGGCATAAACTCTTTGAGAACATTATGGGAAAAGGAGAAAATGTTGGTAAACATACTTTATCATTTTCCCAATAAGTTTTCGAAAAATACCAGCAACTAAGCCACAAGCATAGGCTTTGAATTTCGATAAGCCTACAACTTTGTCTTTTGATACATAGTTAAAACGACTTAGAACTAGATCTTTGCCGAAAGAACATTTGAGCCATGCTTTGTGAAAAGGGGGCTTTATGCATCTACAGAAAAAGTATCGATTCATTTCAGCCTGAGTAGTCTGCGCAGGCTGACATGAATCGAAACTTTTTGCTATTTGTAAATTGTCTGCATGTCCAAAGATTATTCTACCCTCTAGACGCAGTCAATTATTGTTTGACAAAATGGATTGTTTAACAAGATGGATTATATGGATCCATAATTATGTGACCTTTTGCTTAATAAAATGCATCACAGAAATGCATCAAACCACTTTTGGCTAGAGCATGGCTCAAGCGTTGTTGAAGACATCTGATATTTTATACCTCAAAGTGGCGGTTTTGTCTAAGCGACTGGTTATTTGAACGGTTTTTTACGCCGTTTTTAATATTATTTCACTCATGTGACAACATCTACTTAAAGTTACATTATGAGCTTCTTCGGTTTCACCAGTATTTGGAAAGAGCTCTAAATTGTCTTGCACGAAAGAACTCCAACGAAAAGGCCCTTGGCTGAAGATCGAACTCGGATCCAGAGCAAAAAAAAGTAGTCGGATGCGAGCTGGAAAAAGAGTTGTTTGCGTAATGTAAAGAGTTCATCTTTTTCTTATTTGCTAAACGTCGAAATTTTAGACTTGTCCACGTTGAAGACATTTGCAGACGACAGATTAAATGTGACAAAATTGATGCGATTATGTTTTTGAAACAGACGAAAACATTGGGGGTTGGAGGAAGGAGAAAACGCTGGTTACCGGCATTTTCTCCCTTTTAAACACAATGCTTTCAAAAGACTTTTTAATCAGTGTCGTTAAAACGCGGAATTGTTCCGGAAAGGAATAAAGATCAATCTAGTAACCTTAACGATCGTGTAGAATAAGGAATAAGGTTTCAAAAAACATAGTTATCAGTTTTCTTCTTTTCTGATAATGTTTTCTACCTTTCCAAAGAAAAAAAGTCCATTATTTGAGCAACATTAAACATGTCGTCTGCCATTGCTTTCAGTATGGACTTTGCTGTCTGGTAAAGAGTAGACACGTCAGCCATTAGCCTTTTCCTTTCACTACTAAATAAACAAGTAACAGTCCTTCAATGGCTACTAGAACACTTCCGGTACAAGATGAAGAACAACTTTGGTCATATTCTAAGGTAGTGGGCAGTGTAGATCATAGATCAGACTGCACGTTCTGTGCAGTCTGATCTATGATCTACACTGTCCACAAAAGCTTTTTTTGCCTTCCACAGTAAGGAAAGAGTAACTTGCAATGGTACAAGAGAAGTCGCTTCTTTATTCAGGTGTCTTTATTTACTCTGTAATTTACTTTAGATAAGCAGTCTCCATGTCCGGAGATGACCTCTGGTCAAACATGTTACTTCAGATGACCTTTAAAGTTTTAACACCCATGCCACTGTATGGGGCCATGGACCTGTTTTGCAGTAAGTGTGGACCCGAAATATTATCTTAGTCTCACTGTCCCCCTTTTTCTTTTAATTAACCCTATACTAAACAACTAAATTTAGAATTTTCCAATTCGAAAAGATTTGCTGATGACCTTGAAATAAAATGTGGCTCAAAGTATAAAATATGTATTTGAAAGGATAGAAAACATTGTGGGAAGTGGAGAAAATGCTGGTTACCATCACTTTCTCCTTATTCCATACTGTTTTCAAAAGCCGGGTAGTTAAAACTCATGATTGTGTGGTAAAGGATTAAAAGGGAATATCTAGATTTTGGCCATATCTTCGGTTTCAGATTACAGTGCCGTATTCGCCACCCAATCTAAATTGTGTTAGAAGGTGGTCTCTGATTGGCTAGGCCATTTGTTTCAGCTTATCATAAATTGCTTTACTTTTTAATTTAGAACATTCTTGAACATTCTTGTGAATTTGACTAAGAACGTTGTCAAGAAAGATTGATAAATACGGTACCTCATTTGTTCATGGAGCTAAACGAAAAAAATCGCCAAAATGATCTAATACGCTAAAGAGTATTGCTAAAGTTTATTATTCGGGCGCAAAATAGATAGACATCAACTCTTACAAGTAAGTAAATATTTGAGTCATGCTCTAGCAAAAGGGTAATTAATGCAAGTCTTTACATAGTTATGGATCCATAAAATCCACTTTGTCTGTCTAACAACCGACCGAGTCGTGAGGTATAGCGGCCCTTAGACATACAGAAAATTTACCAGGTGCAAAAAATTTCGGTCTAGGTCAGCCAGCGCGGACTGCCTTACTTTTTGCAGATGCGTTAAGCCCCCTTTTTCCAATATCATAGCTCGTTTTATTATAGCGATATGTGTATAAGCAACAAATCATAATGTCAAATAATAGTACGGAGTTGCAAATAAATAATACGGGGTGGTTATTTACAGTTGGCCTATGTCTCACATCTGAAAACAATTACAATACAAATAAACAAATGTTACACTTTTCCAGAGCAATGGCGGTTATCAAAGTTTTAGACAATCAGATGGAAGGGAGAGAAAGATCGATGGCTGAATGAACGGACAGACGGACGGACGGATGGGTAGATGGATGGATGGTTGATCAGCAATTTATTCAAAACGGTCACATAATTCATGCCGTATTGTCGTCACGAAAAAATGACCAACAGAAGATTGCATCCAAGTATAGGAGTCCATATTGTGACTCAACAATGGCTTTACAAACGTTGGTTTCTCTGGCGCGAACTAAATCATCTCAAACATAACCAGCAAAATTATGTCCCTAAATTTCATGCCGTTTCGATTTGATGGAAAAAAAAGCCGAACAGAATGAAATTGAATCCAAGTACACGTGATTATACCAGACGATTTTAGACCCACGATCGTAGCCCTGGTAAATTTCTTGGGATTTCCAGAATAATGTAAACGGGGATGAAAACCGGATTACTTTTCGCGCGCTTTTATTTGAGGATTCCCACTTTTACATTTCGTGACTCTACTTATTGACCCTTACTTAGGCTGCTAAGCGCAACTCACTGACCTTTTGCGGACAGTGTAGATCAAGATCAGACTGCACAAAACGTGCAGTCTGATCTTTGATCTACACAGCCCGATAAGAAGATTGTTTTTCTCCAAAAAAAGTAAGTTTGAAATAGCATTATTCTGGTTTTTACTGTCGGTTTGAAAGATTCATTTAACTTATTTAACAGCATTAGGGTTAATCTATTTTGTTTTTCCTGACTTCGTCGAAATTTACCCTTAACACTTAAGCTGCTGAATAAATGAAACGTAAATTTCTACTCAGTACTAAAAGCCCAAACATTGAGGTTTCGAAGTTGATTTCACCGGAAAGAAAATACCGTATCGGACGGTGTAGATCCAAGATCAGACTGCACGTTCTGTGCAGTCTGATCTTGATCTACACTGTCCGCAAAAGGTCAGTGGGTCGCGATTAACAGCTTAAGGGTTAAGGTGAAGTTACTTGACCTTGACCCAGGTTTTCAAGATCTCAGAACATAGGCTTTTGAAAACATTGTGGGAAAGGGAGAACATGCTGGTAACCAGCATTTTCTCCTGTTACCATCATGTTTTCTACTCATAGCCGTGCCTTTCGTTTTAATCGATCAATTGGTCGACCGGTAACCAGCATTTTCTCCTTTTCCCACTATGTTTTCGATCTTTAATGAGACAAATACGAGTACCGTCATTTGCACATCATTTAGTTTTTCGTTTGCAAATGTTTTGAATTTGGACAAGACTAAAATTCCGTCGTCTGGTAAAGGGTTAAAAATTATGAGAATGATAAGGGTATTGTTAAGTGGTTTTTAGCTGTAGATGTATTTGAGCCTTGCTCTGACAAAAAGGGGGCTTAATGCATCTCCGTGTTGCATCATAACAAGCAACCCGTCACATTACTATGGATCCATAATAGCCACTTGTTTTAACAACGGACTTAATCATGAGGTAGACTGGTCCTTGGATATACAGAAAATTGACCAATAGCGAAAAGTTTCGGCCCAGGTCAGCCTGCGCGGGCTGCGCAGGCTGACCTGGGTCGATACTTTTCGCAGATGCGTTAAGCCCCCTTTTCACAGAGCATGTTTCATTTCTTATGTATCATTTTATGGGATACCAGAAATATACCGGATTACATCATTGAAATTCTGAAACCTGGGTCGAATTGCGGAAAAAATGTTCATATACATTATCCTGGGATTTCTGAAAATATATAATATATATATGAGTCGTACTCTGGGAAAAAAGGGGGTTTAATGCATCTCCGCGAACCATGATACCAAGCAAGTCATCACATGATCAGGGACCCATAAAAACCATTATGTCTAACAACCGACTGTATCATATGGTAGACTGGTCATTTGACATACAGAAAATTGACCGATAGCGAAAAGTATCGACCCAGGTCAGCCTGCGCGGACTGCGCAGGCTGACCTGGGTCGATACTTTTCGCAGATGCCCTAAGCCCCCTTTTCACAGAGCATGGCTCATTTCTTATGTATCATTTTATGGGATACCAGAAATATACCAGATTGCGTCATTGAAATTATGAAACCTGGATCGAATTGCGGAACACACACACACACACACACACACACATATATAATGTGTATATATATGTGTGAGCCAGGCTCTGTGAAAAGGGTCTTAATACATGTCCATTATCCATTATACCAAGCAAGTCATAACACAATAATGGATCCATAAAATCCATTTTGTCTAACAACCGACTGAATCCTGAGGTTGATTTATGGTGTTTAACGCCGTTTTCAACATTGTTTCAGTTATATCGCGGCGGACAGTGCACCTATCCATGCTTTCCTGACGTTGCTTTTACCAGTACTCCGCACAATACTCTTTCCAAGCCACTGGCTTCTTTCCCACATAACCCTCGTCGAAACAATGGTCAGCGGTGAGAGAGGAATGAATCCTATCGCAATGACTATCATCAACCCTCGGAAAGAAATTGGCCAAGCTGGGGATCGAACCAGCGACCTCCTCTTCTCAAGTCCTGCACGCTTCCGACTGAGCTACGGGAGCTTGGCCGAACCCTGAGGTAGACTAATCCTTTGACATGTAGAAATTTGACCAATAGCAAAAGATCTCGATTCAGATCAGCCGGCACGAACTGCGCAGACTGACATTAAGCGATAGTTTTTGCGGATACATTATACCCCGTTTTTTCACAGAGCATGGCCCATATTTTTTTCTTTCCCATATCCCCCTTGGGTCCTGCGTGGTTCAGTAGTAAAGTGTGGGACTCGTAACCTGGAAGCCCCGTGTTCGAGCCCCACCTGATCCGCTGGGTTTTTCGTGGGCGTGTCCTTGGGCAAGACACTTTAGAGCTCTTGCCTAGTACTGGTAAAACCCAGGAAACGCATGAATATGTGAGCTGTCGCCGTGATATGACTGAAATACTGTTGAAAGCGGCGTAAAACACAATTGAATCAACCATTCAACTCCATATCCCTCTATGCTCCCATACTTTTTGCGAAATGTCTCAGATAAATATTTTTTCTCGTCTGTTCCCTACATTTATGATCCTGTATATTTGAGAAATGTCATCCGTCCAGCTTGCTTTCCACACAAAACACTCTTAGATATGCATCAGACAATCACGTTGGAAGGAATGTTCTGGAAAACATCTTGCAAATGGGGAAATAATGCTGATGACCAAGATTTCATTGTTTTCCCAACACGGTGTTACACCCCTTTAAAGACAAATTTCATCATTTAAGCTTCACTTAATTTGTCGTCTGCAAATGATTTTAAAATCAACCAGTGCAGACTTTTTTTCAGTCTGATAAACAGGTAACCCTTCACCAAACAATCCCGAGTTTAACGACCCTCTAGGAAGAAGGCTTAAAAACATTGTGAAAAAAAGAAGAAAATGCTGGTAATCAACATTTTCTTCTTTTCCCACTATGTTTTCTCCTTTACAGACAAATCCCGTTGTTTGAGTCGTATCTGCTGTGTCGTCTGCAAATGCTTTGAATTTCGTCTAAGATTTTGTCGCCTGGTAAACAGTAAAGATCAAAAACACAAAATGATGTCACTATTCTGGTGTGACACCACTTCGAACTTCTTCCGGGTCGAAGTATCAAAAGTAGTCCCGTTCGAAAATTTTAGTAAGTTCTTCTGCTGCACTGTTTTATCAGAGAAAATGAAAGAACAGGTCTAAATTGTGTTTCTGGTGTTGATTTGATGATTTCCGTGCATACTGAGTGCAAGTTTGTTTTTTCTTGGGGAACTATTTTGTGCCTCTACCCACGTAAAGGAACATGGTGTACCACCCAGAAGGGCCTTTCTCGGCTTAGCTGAATGTGCTGGCTTTTGACCTTTGGTACTGTTTGGTACTGACAACTAATGAATATATAGAAATATGTGATTGGTAAAAAATGTAGACATGTTTATTCTAATTTGCTTGCAAATTTACGCCGTCCATCTTTTTAAAGCTATTTCTTGTTTCACTTTCATTCTTCAAGGATAGTTGTGTTTGAGGTGGAAGGGGTGGAATAGAAAAGAAAAAAAAAAAAAAAAAACGCAATTGGCTGAGTCGCCATTTTTTAGCATCTTGTGTAGGCCAATGGATATATATTTGATAGAAACAAACAGCAAAGCTGTGGGTTTGCCAATAAAGGTACAGCAGAGAGTAAAAGCTGGTGAATTTCACTCTATTTTCAATGTATCAAAAACATGATGGTGTGACACCTTCTAGCGCACTGGGGATGCCAAACCGAGTACAACCACCACGACTCTGGGAAAAACGAGAGGAACAATGTTCTCATTGTGTCACATTGCTTATATCTTATCTAAAATCTTTGCTTCATGTAGGCACAGTTTGACCTTTTTAGCCCCTTTACTAAACAACCTCGTCGTGTTTTTAACGACACTGAAGAAAAAAACCTTTGAAAACATCGTGGGAAAAAGGAGAAAATGCTGGGAACCAGCATTTTCTCTTTTTCCCCCCACAGTTTTCTATCCTTCAAAGAAAAATCGCAGCATTTCAGTCAAAATTGATTTTTCGTTGACAAATGCTCTTAATATGGACCAGTAAAAAATTCACCGTCTGGAAAAGAGCTAACCTTTTACCAAACGATGAAAATTTAGGCCTTTCTAATATGAAAGCAATTGCAGACGACAAATTAATTGTGGATAAAATGGTGAAATTTGTCTGTTAATGGATAGAAACATCGTGGGACAAGAAGAAAACGCTGATTACCGGCATTTTCTCTACTTTTTTTTTTTCAAAATGTATTCCAAAGTCTTCTTTTTTAGGGTCGTTTAAACTCTAGGTTATTTGGTAAAGGCAAAACCAACCTTATGGACCCGTGCAGTAGAAATCTTTTGAAGATATTGTGGAAAAAGGAGCAGTTGCCTGTAACATGCAGTGGCTCCTTTATCCACATCGTTTTCTGTGTCATTTATATACGACATTGTCCTTTCCCCCAAATGTTTTTTTTTTATTTCGTTCGAAATTGTACTAATCTTTTAATCGGCGTATGTGGTAAAGGGTTATCTCGTCTGTATCTATCTCAGGGTAAAACAATTATGTGTAAGCCATGCTCTGGCAAAGGGGGGTTTAATTCATTTCCACGATGCATGATACCAAGCAGGTCATCCTATGATTTTGGATTCGTAAAATCTATTTTGTCTTAAAAACGGCTTAGCCCTGAATCAGAACGGCCCTTGGACATGCAGAGAATTTATCAAAAGCATAAAAGTTTCGACGCAGATCAGCTTGCACGGACTGTACAGGCTGACAATGGTCGATACTTTTTTGCAGATGCACTGAACCCCTTTTCAGAGAGCATAGCTCGTAATGAAAAGTTGAGAAAATGCGTTCTTTCAGCACTATGCCTTTTTTTTGCGAGAAATGCAAACTTTTCCCACGATGTTTTTTCATGGTCGTTCTCCTATTGCCATTTAAGCTTCAGTCAGATTTTTTAAAACAATTTTACAGTTTTTTTTATAGAATAACTCTGAGTCATGCTTTGTGAAAAGGGGATGTGGTGCATCTGCAAAAAGTATCGACACAGGTCAGCCCGCGCAGTGCGCGCAGTGCGCGCAGGCTGACCTGGGTCGAAACTTTTTGCTCTTGGTAAATTTTCTTCCTGTCAAAGGACCAATCTACCTCATTATTCAGTCGGTAGTTAGACAAAATGGCGTGCAACACACGAAAAAGGGGCCTTCGGACATTTGCGTAAAGTGTTGTCTCGGATTAGCCTGCGCAGTCCGCGCAGGCTAATCCGAGACAACACTTTACGACGACATAAGATTTTTTCATGCAATAGACTTTCACCAAACAGAAAATCGCACAAAAACGGGAAGTGTCGTCTTGGATTAGTCACAGACTGCACAGGCTGATCTGGGACGACACACTTTTACACATATGTCCGAAGGCCCCTTTTCGTGTGTTGCACGCCAAATGGATTTTAGGGATCCATAAGTTTATACTGTATTTCATCGTTTCATACATAACGAAAGTGTATTAAACTCCTTTTTGCCAGAGCATGGCTCACCTATAAAAACACTTGCATCGAGAATATAAATCGTCGTAATAATCTGCACTCGTATCGTAGACGTATTCGTGACCTTGACCCCACATTAAAACTCTAGACACCTAGACTGCACCGAGCTCTCGGCGAGAAATAAGTAAAAAAAAAAATGAGCCGCGTTCTAGCAAAAGGGGGCTAAGTGCATCTCCGTGTTGCACTCTACCAAGCAAATCGTCACATAGTTACGGAGGCATAAAAATCAATTCTCTCCGACAACCGACCGATTCTGGAAGTAGAAAGGTACTATGACATGCTAGAAAATTGACCGATAGCAACAGAATTTGTTTCAGGTCAGCCTGTGCGAACTGCGCAGGCTGACATAGATTGATACTGTTTGCAGATGCATTAAATCCCTTTTTCACAGAGTGTGGTTGTGATATAGCCTGAATCTGGTGTGAAATAAACGCTCGCAGTGTGTGCATGCCTGACTATTATTTGCATATGATAACTTTTTCTCTGCATACATTGCCATTTGGCAAACCTCGGGTGATCTGTGGATCGAATCCCTCGGTTTTTTTTTACAATCGGTGATCATCGTTTCGACGATGGTTACGTGGAAAGCAGTCAGTGGCTTGGAAGGAATGTTGTGCGGAGTACTTGTAAAAGAAACTCCAGGAAAGCATAGATAGAAGCACTGGCCGCCAGGAGTACATGTATCTATTAAGTTCAATTTTCAACCCATTGAAATCAAGAGATAACTCCATCCAAACGAAAATCTAGATATTCGTAACTTAAAATGGCCTCCAGCCGGCCAAATATAATAAATGCAACCTTCAAACCAATAGTATGAACCCAAATGTTCATATTTCAAAGGCAGTTTTGGAGGAAATTTATCTCCTCGGACGGTGTAGATTAAAGATCAGACTGCACGTTCTGTGCGCTCTGATCTTGATCTGCACTATCCGCAAAAGGTCAGTGAGTCGCGCTTAGCAACGTTAGAGTTAAACTAGATCTGGGGGGAAAAAATTGACATGAATAAACAAATTACAGGAGTTCTAGTAATCGAGAAATCGCCCACGATGAAAATCCCAATTTCGCTCTGGCCAAAAGCTGAAACTAAAATGGCCGCCAAACGGCCATCCTGAATCAAGTCCAGACATGAATAAATTGACCTATACCGGGCAATCTGTGACAAATCATACAAAAATAAAGTTTCACTGCATTATGGCTAGCGAGTCTGAACGTGTTGCACCAGACTGGCGGAAGGAGAAATGGACAGACGGGGGTACGTTGCCAAAGTTATATCCCTCCGCCATCGAAAAAGGGATAATAATAGAAAGGATTGTATAACTACGCTCAACAAACAGGATTAGCTGTTTTGTTTATAAACAGTAAGAAAAGCTTATCTTGTGGCCATGTGTTTTCAATTTACTTCGATTTAAATTAATTCAGTGTAACCGCCACGGTTTCTTCTTATCAAATGTTATGTACTACACTATTTTACTATGACCTAGTTATTTACATCGCCTCGCGTATTATGATGACCTAGTTTTCACTGCGTCAAGCAAGAGAGAGCAGAGTTTGGTAACATTTTACGCGACGACAAATTTTAATACGTACTTGTCCATATTGAAAGCACAGCAGACGACATGGTAAGTGTGGTTAAAATGGGGGAATTTGAATTTTTCGGAGAGAAAACATTGTGGGAAAAGGAGAAAATGCTGGAGACCAGCATTTTCTCCTTTTCTCACAATGTTTTAAAAACACCTTCTCTCTTAGGTCAGTTTTCACGTATCCCGTAAAGTAAGCTTACCTCCTTCGCTTTTAATTTAACACATTCCCCCTTTTTTTTTTGGGGGGGGGGGGGTGTCTGAAAGTACAGTTTTAAAGCAAAAACAGACTACAATGGCCATCGCTTAGCCTTTAAAGAGCAGACGTTGTAGATCTAAGATCAGACTGCACGTTCTATGCAGTTTGATCTTAATCTACGCCGCCAACAAAATCCATATAAGTCCTCAATGGCAACGAAAGAGTTGAATGAATAAGCTCACATATAGCACGCGTTTAATAGTTTTCTCACTGATGACCAAGCCAGCCCCTACGATTAGAAGAAAGTAGAAAACTCATGCAGGAAATACCTTTCAGCGGCAGGTCGTACGTTCGAATCTGGCCTACACGTGTGATTTTTTTTGCCACGGTTTTTGACTTGTAACGAAAGCGCATCCCACGAAAACAGTTTTGAAATACATTGTAGGAAAAGAAGAAAATACCAGCAACTATCCTCGCAGGCCAGAGATACTACGTCTACTATGCTTCTTTCAAATAACGAACATGGCAGATTGACTGATTGAATGGTGTTTTACGCCGCTTTCAACATTATTTCAGTCGTATCATAGCGACAGCTCACATATATCATGTATGTCAATGGTTTCGCCAGTACTAGGCTGGGGCTCTGACGTGTCTTACTTAAAGACATTCTAAATTCAGAATAAGACTTGAATTAAGAATGGTTTGTGAATCTGAGCACTGGTCCATTGAAGTACATTTGCACTCTAAAGATAATTATTTTGTTTACAGAACTGCCCTCAAAACGTTATCTTCCATAATTAAATTGGCTCTTTACAGGTCAACGCTAACTTTTTGCAAAACAATGACTCGGTTTTTTGTTATTCAGGTCTTTCAGCGCTACATGCGAAAAATTGGGCTTTTGCGGACTCCATAGATCAAGATCAGACTGCACTAAACGTGCAGCCTGATTTTGGGTACATATCACCCGCTAGTTTAGTCAAGCATAAAAGATAAATATCTTTCTGCGATTAACTTTTTACTACACGAAAAAAATTTAAACTAGTCCAAATTCAAAGCCTTTGCAGACGACAAATTAAATGTGGCTCAAATGATTGGATTTGTTTCTGAAATGTTAGGAAACACCGTGGAAAAAGAAGAAGATGCTTCTTTTCCCACAAAGTTCTCAAAAGTCTAATTTCCCAGGGGTGTTAAAACTCGTTAACCCTTTACCAAACAATATCGTGATTGCAAGACCCAAAGAAGTTTCAGAAAAGATTGAGGGAAAAGAAGAAAATGCTGGTTACCAGCATTTTTCTCCTTTTCCAAGAATGTTTTCTGTCCTTTTGAGAATAGATACTATGACTTTAACCACGTTCATTTTGTCGCTTGCAAATACTTTTTGATTTTGGACAAGTCTACACTCTGTCGTTAGATACAGGGTTAAGTTGGCGGTATATTTTCAGCCTTCCAGTTTATATGTTTGGCCCGAGCCTGATGGTGCATGCAGTCGGTAGCGCACAGGACTTGAAACCGGGAAGTCGCTGTTTCGATTGATTGATTGACTGAATGGTGTTTTACACCGCTTTCAACAATATTTCAGTCATATCACGGCGACAGCTCACATATTCGTGTATTTCCTGGATTCCACCAGTACTAAGCTAGGGCTCTGAAGTGTCTTGCCCAAGGACACTCCCAAGAAAAACCCAGTGGATCCAGCGAGGCTCGAACGTGGGGCCTCCAGGTCACGAGTCATACACTTTACCAATAGGCCAACAGGGACTCCCGTCGCTGTTTCGAATCCCGGCTCTTCCATTTTCTTTCAGAGGATTGATAATGTTCTCTCGCCGCTGATCACTGTTTCGACGACGGTTTCGTGGGAAAGCAGCCAGTGGCTTGGGATAAATATTGTGCGTAGTACTGGTAAGAGAAAAGCCAGGAAAGCATGGACAGGTGCACTGGCACGCCCGCGGTAGAAATAAAATAATGTTGAAAACGGCGTTTTAAACACTAAACCAACCAAACAACTCTGATTGACCAAGCAAAATTGTTTGGCCGTAGAAAAAGGTCAAAAGCCAGCGCTGTCAGCTATGCCGGGAAAAAAAAGCAATGCAAGTTTGGCTTGGAATTAAAAGAATCAGTTCTTTCACAGCCAACCGAATTTTAGACAGGCTCTATAGTAACCCTAAAAGTGCCAAACAAATCCAATGGACATTTTCATTCTACAATAAGACAAAGGTAATTGCATTTTTGACGTTGCCTTTTGTTTGAACTGAATCAGTAAAGTGGACAGTGTAGATCAAAGATCAGACTGCACGTTTTGTGCAGTCTGATCTTAATCTACACTGGCCGCAAAGGCAACTATATAGTAGTGAAAGGCGCTTTAAGGATTGATATCATTTACAGGGGACAGATTCAATGTGACTTAACAGATGGAAAATATTTTTCCGTGGATAGAAAGCATGGTGTGACAACAGCCTAAATGTAGCCCAAATAATTGCATTTGTCTTTAAAGTTTAGAAAACATTGTGGGAAAAGGAGAAAATGGTACCAGCATTTTCTCCTTTTCCCGCAATGTTTTCAAAAGGCTTTTTTTCCCTATGCATCGTTAAAACGTTGGGTTGTGCGGTAAAAGATTACGGTGTCAACTTTGTCCTTAATTTATAATAAGGCAACTTAAAATTAATGAGGGACTATTCACGAACTGGGCCGGGTTCATTCTTTCATTCATTAAAACACATTTTGACGTATCCTTGAAGGAAAGTCGTGAGAATATTGTGAGCATGTTCATTTTGCCAGAGTTTGTTCGTTTGTTCGTCCGTCCGTTCCTCCGTTCGTTCGTTTGTTCCTTCGTTCGTTTGTTTCTTTGTTCGTTCGTTCGTTCATTAGCCTAATATAGTGATGTTCTTTTTCTTTATTCTTTTCGATTGAATTCTCTTCACGCTCATCCCATTCCAGTATATCGTCACATTTGTTGTCCTTTGTGGCAGTGTTCTGTGGCAAGACACTTCAAAGACCAGCACGGTATGACTGACATACTATTGAAAGCGATGTGAAAGACCATTTATGAACGCCTACCCAGAGAGCAGATAAAGATCTGACCGCAGGTCGTTGCAGTCTGATCTTTAACCACTCGATAATCTGCCATTTTTTTAAAGCCACACTTTACCTCATCAAATCATGAAGTTGGTCTGAAACGATGCACAAAATTATGCAGTTACAATATACCAGATCGGAAGTGTTTATTCAATCCTTTTAACAGCTTCAGGGTTTAAGGACTTTACATTCAGCATAATGCAAACCCTGGGAAAGATGGTTTTTTGAAAACATTGTGGAAATAAAAGAAAATGCTGGCAATCAGCGGTTTTTTTTTTCTCTGTTCTACCCATTATGTTTTCTGCCATTATAGAGACAATTCCCTCATTTGAGGCACTTTTAATTTGTCGTCTGCAAATGCTTTCAATTTCGTCTGGCCTAGAGTTTTGTCGTCTGGTAAAGCGTTAACTAGAGACCTAATATAGTATATAATGCAGTAATGGACTAAAACGTTGACCCACTTTATACTTGAGTGTGTTTATATATGAGCGATGCTCTGGGAAAAGGGGGCTTAACGCATCTGCAAAAAGTATCGACCCAGGTCAGCCTGCGCAGTTCGCGCAGGCTGACCTGGGCCGAAACTCTTCGCTATCAGTCAATTTTCTGTATGTCCACGGACCAGTCTACCTCATGATTTAGTCGGTTGTTAAAAAAGTGGCTATTATGGATCCATAGTGCTATTATGATGAATTGATTGGTATCATGGATCACGGAGATCCTTTAACGCCCCTTTTGCCAGAGCGTGGCTCACATTTATGTTTCTGTAAAGGCCTAAAAGGTACGCGAAATTAATTTCGAGGTTTCGTCACCAACCCACATGCATAAACATTACGATTTTTAAATGACACTTGAGTTGCAGAAAATATATTTTCAAGACCTAATTTTATGTACAAACAAGTGATTTTTAATCTGAAAAAAAAAAATATTCCGCCAGGCGAAAAGATTGTACGGATCACATCATTTCCCGCCATTTTTCATCGGATCACGTGATCTAATTTATCGTTGCAAAGTGACACGTAACATAATATTCTAAACTCTCACACACTCAATTACAAACCGTTTTACACTGACCTAGTTTGACGTATAATTTCATCGTAAATGTGAGTAAAACTAGAGATGGGGGTCGAGGCCAGATTGAGATAAGGTGTTTACTTCGCAGGAAAACTGAGCATATTCTATGACACGACGTTTCAGACTCAACTCAAACTAAATGAACTTACTTAACTCAGACTAAACTCAGTAAAATCAAGGACTTATCTTAACTCAGTTAGCAGACTTAAGATAAGTACTTGATTTTACTGAGTTTAGTCTGAAACATTATGTCAACTCAGGATTTGAAAACATTGCCTAAATCTGTAATGTTAGTGAAATGATTCTCAAATAACAAGCTAAAACATAAGTCGGGAAATTGGTCCGTTAGCAGATTTGAGTAAAATAAGAGACCTAACTTTTTTCGTCACACCGGGACCCGGTATATTTTTTTTGCCGATCCTGAGATAAAGAGATTTTTGCAAAGAAATAAGGGAAGAGGAGAAATTGCTCACCTCAAAACTGCTTGTCTAACTGCAGGCTCAGTCATGAGATTGTATGAGCAATGAACATGCAGAAAATTTTCAAATAACATAAAGTTTCGACCCAGGTCAGCCTTCCACGACTGACAGGCTGACACGGATCGATACTTTTTGCAGATGCACTAAACCCAGAGGGCATGACTTGTTCATAAAATGGTCGCCAAAAACGCAGATTTTGAACTTTCATTGTAGCCTGTTTCGTTATATTTCACAAAATACAGATCAATAGCATCTGAGGTCATTAAGGTAAATGTTGCCCAAATGATGGCATTTGTCTTTGAAAGGGTATAGAACATTGTGGCTAAGGAGATAATTTATTTCCTCCTTATTCTCATAATGTTTTAAAAAGCCTTTTAATCTTTGTGTCGTCTGGAAGCGGGTAACTTATGCTGAAAATGAGCCATGCTATGTGAAAAGAGGCCGCCTTTTCACAGAGCATGACTAAAATCAGAGTTCGCGTAAGGTCACATGGCCCAATGTTCACTAATGTCCAGTGCATTCGGCAAACCTCGGGTGATCCGTTGATCCAGTCCCACAGTACATTTCTTCGCCGGAAGTACATCATTTCCCGTTCTTAAAATCGTATTACTCCGCTTGGAAAAAGAAAACACTAGTCACAATTTTCTTTGGGAATCTTTGTAAATACAAAGTGATATCCATTGGTCCCTGCCCTTCACCGTCGAAACAACACGGGAGCCGTTTTGGTAGAGGGATAAGATTATGGAAAAAAAAGGTCCACGTGCCGATGGAAGCTAACAGATCGATGTAGCGACAAATTATCGCAAAAAAGCCATTACTGCTTGCTGGCCATTGTTGCATGTTGTTTGCCATTATTGCTTGTGCGCAATTGTTGCAGATTCAAAATATCGAAACTCCATTTCAGTTGTGAAAAAAAAAATGGTGACTTCGAACTCGGGTCAAATATCTGCGTCACCGAAGAAATTTTAATCTACTTACAATAGCCTAGACCTTAATCTTAACCCATAGGCTGCTAAGCGCGATTCACTGACCATTTGCGGATAGTGTAGATCAAGATCAGACTGCACAGAACGTAACGTGCAGTCTGATCTTGGATCTACACTGTCCGATAAGGAGATATTTTTCCCCAAAAGATAAGTCTGAAATAACATTTTTCGGGTTTTTACAATCGGCTTGAAAGTTTTATTTAACTTTTTTAGCAGGATAAGGTTAACTTTCAAACAAATTGGTATGCTTTACTCCACTTGGAAATTGTACCTATTCGAAGAAACCAAACATTGTTTGAAATTTTTACACAAATTTTGAAACAGTATCGTATATAAAATACATAGTGTATGGGTATCGAAGTGTGTAGGGCAAGATCAGACTGCACGGACGTGAATTCTGATCTTGACCTACACGCTTCGCAAGGAGGCATTAAGTGGGGACGCGATACCCAGGATTGAGGTCACATTGGGTTATGACCTCAGGGTGTGTTTACTCTGTGATGGGCACTGACCACTTGGACATTAGTGAACACTGAACTGGACATGTGACCTGACATGAACTCTGATGTAATTTGGCCCTCAGAATGACCAGCATAATCTTGATCGCCCTTTGGGGGCGATGTGGATTAAGATCAGACTGCACAAAACATGGATTCAAACCGTCCGATGGTTTGTGAAATAATGATCATGTCCTAGGCGCAAATGACATTGCAAAATCTGGTTGGGGGCTTTAACTCTATTTATATGGCTCTTATTTTCATCTATTTCACCCCAAAATACGACCAGTGTCGGCTTCTGTGGTGGCGGTAAAGGTGCAAACCTCTCAAAATTTTACAAATTTTCTGTCATGACTTGGAATCAAGTATCAGACCGTGAAGATCAAGATTCAGACCGCTACTTTTGAGCAATATAATCTTGATTTACTCTGTTACCTAAAACTGACCACCTCTGCTGCCATGAAGGGGGCTAGAGGGTCACTTGTATACCCGTGTTAAGAAAATATCGTAATCTTGTGACCCAATGACCGATCTTGTTTTTGTTCTTTTTCTAAAGGATAGTTTACTAACCCTTCCAGCACCATCGGCGAAAACGGGTGCTTTTTCGCTGTCCGCAAAAGGTCAGTGAGTCGCGCTTAGCAGCCTAAGGGTTAAAGAATTACCAAGCTTACAACTGGTTAAGAAGTATTTAGGTGCTCTCGTAGCCACGACATACTGACCTAATTTTGAATCATCAAGCAGTTAATATAACAACTATTGTTTGTTCATATTTCACTTTCTGATGTAATTATAAGACTCAGCCATGCTCTGGCAAAGGGGGGTTTAATGCATCTCCGTGATCCATTGTACCAAACTAGTCATCACATACCTATGGATCCACAGAATTCATTTTGTCGAGTAACTGACTGAATGATGAGGTAGAAGGGGTCCATGGACATACAGAAATTTGCTAGACGCACAAAGTTTCGACCAAGGTCAGCCTGCACGGACTGCGCAGGCTGACCTGGGTCGATAATTTTTGGCAGATGCATTTAATCCTTAGGCTATTAAGCATGACTCACTGACCTTTTGCGGACAGTGTGGATCAAGATCAGACTGCACAGAACGTGCAGTCTGATCTTGGATCTACACAGTCCGATAAGGAGATATGTTACTCCAAGAAAATCAATTTGAAATAGCATTATTCTGGTTTTTATAATCGGCTTGAAAGGTTTTTTTTTTTTTAACTTATTTAGCGGGTTAAACCCCCTTTTCACAGAGCATAGTTCACGTGTTGTTTTTCTGTTAAACACTTTACCAGACGACATCTTTATGCTTGTCCAAATTGAAAGCATTTGCAGTTCAGAAATTCAAATATGGTACAAATAATGGGTTCAGCATTTGACGGTGTAGAAAAGGTTTTGGGAAAAGGGGTATACTGTCATAAAATACTACAAGCAAAACACACACTTAAAAAAAACTTTAGGGGACACCCGGGTTCGAACCGGGGACCTCTCGATCTGCAGTCGAATGCTCTACCACTGAGCTATATCCCCTTGACGTTTATTGTTCTTAAAAGGAAAATAATTATATCTGTTGAAAATATGGGAGATGCAACAGATGTTTAGTTTGCGTGACTAGATAAGGCACTCGCCACGACTCGGTCACTATCGTGAAGGCATCTAACCATGAGTCAAAACTGATTGTATGACTGACTGACTATAGTATTGACGCCTTTTTCAACATCATTTCAGTTATATCGCGGCGGCCAGTGCACCTATCCATGATTTCCCAGGGTTTCTGTCACCAATACTTTGCGTAATATTCTTCCCAAGCCACTGGCTGCTTTCCAATATCACCACCGTCGAAACAACAATATCAGCGGTGAGAGAGGAATGAATCCTGTCGCAATGGCCATCATGAATCCTTGGAAAGAAATTGGCTATACTGGAGATTCGAACCAGCAAACGCCCCCCCCCCCCCCCACGTCCTCAAGTGTTGTACGCCATCGAACTTTGTTACAAGGAAATAATATTAGTCACGTGATCATAAAGATGGCGGCTCTCTTGAAAATAGTCAGTCAACGGAACGATAAATACAAGGAAGATATTCACATCCGTCAAACAGTCGATAACCACTACCATTGAAATGAATTAATCACTATGAAAAAGTTTGTTTCAAACTGTATACAGTATTTCAAACTGTTTGCTAGAGCTAATGTATTGAGAATGGTTTCGATTGGAAATTGTGACGTGTATTTTTAATGGGGACTTATCATTTTACAAGCAGTAAATCGGTCTACTTCCGGCGAAGAAATGTAAGGCGTATATGAATATCACACATCACAACGGATCAGTCGAGGTTTGTGAAATGCAGATAAAAGTATCTCTTTACCGGACGCTAGATTTTCTTGTTCATGCAAACTGAAAGGACAGACAAAAAATCAAATGTGGCCCGGTATAAGGAAAACTGCCCCCCCCCCCCCCCACACACCTTTCCGGAATACTGCCCACTGTAACCCAAATGTTTGTATGTTTTTGCCTTTAACCCTTTGGCTGCAAGACTCAGTTACCTTTTGTGGACAGTGTCGATCAAGATCAGACTGCACAGAACGTGCAGTCTGATCTTGTATCCACACTGTCCGATAAGGAGATATCATTCTCCAAAATACCCTTGAAACAGCTAAATGTTGGTTTTTTACTATCCTCTTGAAAGTTTCGTTTCGCTTATTTAGCAAGATAGGGTTAAGAGAGAAGAAAAAAATTGTCGAGAAAAGGAGATAATCCTGAAACAATGCTGGAAGCGGTGTAAAACAGCATTCAACCGATCAATCAAACACAAATGTATTGACAGAAGTACACTAACAAAAAATTCTTTCTTACACAAAACAAAATTCAGGGGACACCCGGGTTCGAACCGGGGACCTCTCGATCTGCAGTCGAATGCTCTACCACTGAGCTATATCCCCTTTTGA
The DNA here is from genome assembly GCA_945859785.2 of Tridacna gigas. Classification (NCBI taxonomy): domain Eukaryota; kingdom Metazoa; phylum Mollusca; class Bivalvia; order Cardiida; family Cardiidae; genus Tridacna; species Tridacna gigas. The sequence goes on along the minus strand of OX244031.2, from coordinate 75,022,476 downwards.
TCTAGACAGAACAATCAGTAATAATTGTTGTTGAAAATACGTGAAATGCAACAGCTGTTCAGTTCGTATGTCAAGGTAACAAAAACTTGTAACTTATCCTGCTATGTAAATGAAATGAAACTTTCAGGCCGATAGTAAAAACCAAGATTTTGCTATTTCGAAGGGTTTTTTTTTTTTTTCGAGAACAATATCTCCTTATCGGACAGAGTAGATCCAAGACCAGACTGCACGTTCTGAGCAGTCTGATTTTGATCTACACTGTCCACTACAGGTCCTTGAGACGCGCTTAGCAGCCTAAAGTTAACTCTTTACCAAATGCCAAATATGTAGACTGGTCCAAATTCAGATCATTTGCAGACGACAAATTAAATGTGTTTGGAATAATGGAATAATAATGTTATCTTTGTTAGGGTAGAAACATGGTGGGTAAAAGGAGAAAATGCTGGTAACCGGCATTTTCTGCTTTTCCCACCATGTTTTCAAATGCATTCTTCCTCTGGACCGTTTAAACACGAGATTGTTTCGAAAACGGTTCAGTTACCTGGTAAAAAGAAAAAGGAAAATGAACCACGCTCTGTTAGAAGGGGGCTTAATGTATCTTCGAAAAGTATCGAAGTCCGCGCAGGCTGACCTGGGCCTAAACTTTTCCCTATTGGTGAATTTTCTGTATGTCAAAGGACCAGGCTACCTGCTGATACAGTTGGTTGTTAGACATGATGGATTTTATGGATCCCTAATTATGTGATGACTTGCTTGGTATCATGGATTACGGAGATGCATTAAGCCCCCTTTTGCCAGAGCATGGCTCATTTGTTATTGTACTGAAAACCTGAAGATAAAAATCTTGGGATTCTGAAGGGAAATTTTCATGGATTATAAAAACAGTCAAAAAATTTTATGAAAATCCCTGAAATTTCACCATAAACTACGCAGTATTTAAACAGAAAGTACTTTAAATATGGTAACAGGGCAATATGTGGGCTTATGTTACCTTGTAAGATGCACAAATTAATCCTTATCCAAACAACGCTGAGTTTTAACGAGCCTGAGGAAAACGACTTTTGAAAACATTACGGAAAAGGGAGAGAATGCCAGTAATCAGGATTTTCTCATTTTTCAGCGTAGCTAAATGTTCTTGCTTTTGGCCTAACTTTTGGTACTGATAACAAATGAATGAATAGGAATTTGTGACTGGTCAAAAATGTAGTAATGTATATTTTAAGGGCCCCTGCCTATTTGCTGGCAAAGTTACACCGTCTATCTTTTTTTTTTCGGCGTAGCTGAATGTGCTACTTTTTGGTACTGATAACAAATGAATGAATAGAAATTTGTGATTGGTCAAAAATGTAGACATGTTTATTTTTAGGGCCCCTATCTATTTGCTGGCAAATTTACGCTGTCTATCTTTTCAAAGATAATTTTTTGTTTCGAATTTCTGTTCAACACTTTAAAAGGCATATTCTTTTAACCCTTAAGCTGCTAAGCGCGATTCACTGACCTTTTGCGGACATTGTAGATCAAGATCAGACTGCACAGAACGTGCAGTCTGATATTGGATCTACATTGTCCGATAAGGAGACATTGTTCTCCAAAAAAGATTTTGACTTGAACGTTTTGTTTAAGTGAGCCACGCTCTGGCAAAAGGAGGCCTAATGCAACTCCGTGATGCACCATACCAAGCAAGTCATCACATAATTATGAATCCGTAAAAATTCATTATGTCTAACAACCGACTGCATCAGTAGGTAGACTGGTCCTTTGACATACAGAAAATTCACCAATAGCGAAAAGTTTCGGCCCAGGTCAGCCTGCGCGGACTGCGCAGGCTGACCTGGATCGATACTTTTCGCAGATGTATTAAGCCCCCCTTTCACAGAGCACGGCTCAAGTTATTTAGCACTACAAGGGTCAATTGGGACATTTTGTAATTTGTAAAGGACCGTACTTTTCAGCTTAACGAAAAATAATGGTTCTTATTGCATAGGCTTTTGTCAGACCTCATAAAAAGTGTCAAGAATTGGTGCCCTAGAGTCGCTTTGTGACAACGATACATTCTAAATATTTCTTGGGATAAATTCTTAGTAACCATTGATTGGGTTAAAATGTTTTACTTTTTTTAAAAAAAGTTTTCTCTCTGTCAAAGGACCAGTGTTTGTTTGTTTGTTTGTTTGTTTGTATTGGAGTTAAACGCCATTTTAACAGCTCAGGTCATATCATGGCGGTCAGTGACGCACCCGTGAGTTTCCTGGCTTTCTCACGCCAGTATTGACACAACTTTCTTTCCAAAGCCACTGACTACTTTTCTCACATGCATCAGAGGTGAAAGGCAAAAAAAGGACCAGTACACCTCATGATTCAGTCAGTTGTTATACAAAATGGATTTTATGGATCCATAATTATGTGATGACCTGCTTGGCATCATGTATCACGGAGATGCATTTAAACCCCCTTTTGCCAGAGCATGGCTCATACCTAACTGATCATTTTACAGTTCATCTACATGCAAAACAATGAGGAAAAAGTGGCAACTGCTGGCTTGCTCAACTTTTCATTATTTCTGTTTATACCGGGCCACAAAAAAAAGTTTCAAAATTCATATTCCGGTACCTCTCACGCCGTAATGTGCTTGAAATTATGTTGAAAGCGGATCAAAAACATTGTGGGGGAAAAGGGAGAAAAGGATTGCTGGTTCCCGGCATTTTCTATTTTTTTTTCAATCTCTTTCAAGTTCTCTACCTCAACCACTCAATGTTTCTTTTAGTATGTCTCGTCTCGCCTCTTAACTTAGATATGAACCATGCTCTCTGAAAAGGGGGCTTAATGCATCTGCATAAAGTATTGACCTAGGTCAGCCAGTGCAGTACATGCAGGCTGACCTGGGCCGAAACTTTTTGCTACCGGTCAATTTTCTGCTGCTCTTAGGACCAGTGTACCGCATAATTCAGTCGGTTGTTAAACTAAAACAGATTTTATCCATCCTTAATACTGTGATGACTTGCTTTGGATCATGCATCCCGGAGAAGCATTAAGCCCCCTTTTGCCAGAGCTAGGCTCATAATTTTTGTCTAACTGCTGATTTTCCTTTTCAACAATACGCAAAACAATGAGGAAAAAGTGGCAGTTGCTGGGTTGGTTAACTGTTCATTATTTCCGTTCATACTGAACCACAACCAGTTGCAAAATTCATATTCCCGTACTTCTCGGGCCGTGATATGACTGAAATAATGTTGAAAGCGGCGTAAAACAGCACTCAATCAACCAATTTTTGCTTTAGTATGCCTCTCATCGCCTCTTAACACTTAAGCAGCTGAATGAATGAAACGAAAATCTCCACTTAATAGTAGAAGCCAAAACATTGCGTTTTCCAAGTTGATTTCACCGGAAACAAAATAACGTAACGGACATTGTAGATCAAAGATCAGACTGCACGTTCTGTGCAGTCTGATCGTGATCTACACTGTACGCAAAAGGTCAGTGGGTCGCGATAAGCAGCTTAAGGGTTAACTTAGATGTGTTTTATTTCATGGCAAGTTTAAACTTGTTCAGGTTTGTTCGATATACATAACCTTATTTGCGGTATATAAATTATAGAAATGACGAAATACTGCATAACTAGCCACTTAGATCTTATCGTGTATCATTGAACCGCGGCAGGAAAAGGAAACCATTCACTGGGAAGTATTTAGCGTTAACCCATTATAAACCCTTATCCTGTTAAATAAAAGAAATGAAACTTTCAAAACGATAGTATAAACTCAACTTGTCCTATTTCATAGGTACTTTTGGAGGAAAGATATCTTCTTAACGGACAGTGTGGATCCAAGATCAGACTGCACGTTCTGTACAGTCTGATCTTGATCTACACTGTCCGCAGAAGGTCAGTGAGTCGCGCTTAGCAGCCTAAGGGTTAAATGTTCTCTGGTTTTAACGACCCTGAGGAAGAAAGCTTTTGAAAACATTGTGGGGAAAAACGGAGAAAATGCTGGTAACCCGTATTTTCTCCTTTTTCCACAATGTTTTCCACTATTTCAAAGACAAAAATCATGAAAGTTGAATCGCAACGAATTTATCTGCCAATGCTTTTAAAAACTAGACCAGTATAAAAGCTTGTGGTTTGTTAAGAAAACTTAAAATGCTGCGTAAATATTGACTAGTACATGTATAATATTCTTTTCAAACTAGTCTATATTTTCCGACTTGCAGATTGTTGAAACTGTGTTCAGTGGACCCAGTCCCGGTTGCGAGGTCAATATAGTACAGAACTTGAAACCAGGGATCGCTGGTTCCAGTGCCCAACACGGCGATTTTCTTTCCGTGGATTGATGATAGTCTTTGCGACAGGATCAATTCCTCTCTCACCGCTGATCATTGGTTCAAAGATGGTTATGTGGGAAAGCAGCAAGTGTTTGGGAAGAATACTGTGCGAAGTACTGCTAAAAGAAACTAAAGGAAAGAACGGATACTGGCTTTATTACTGAAATACCTAAAGTAATGTTGAAAATGGCGTTAAAAACCATATAAACAATCAAACTGTGGTCAGCGGTATGAAAGGAATGAATCCGGTCGCAATGACTATCAACATTCCTCAGAAAGAGTTTGACCGAGCTTGGAATCAAATGGGAGGCAAAAGTCAATTACCTCCCTTGATAGCTCTTCACTACTCACTAAGTCCTGAATAAGGTATTACTTGGTTTTTATCCTTGATATTCTTCGCACTTTTTAGGAATGTTCGGGTTTAAATATCTTCCCCATACTTTATCAAACCACAATTTTCATCTATTTGATGCATTTCAGTAATAAAAGAATGTGAAATTCGATTTGCAAATGTTATGAGGACCTTACATTATACATCATAAGTCAAATTATAATAATCGCAACATCTCTAAGTGAAGCAAGGATAAAAACAAAGACAATCAAATAAAAGGACCCAGTTGCAATTTGGAAACCTTGGTTTTTATCTATCAAGGGAGATAATTTGAATTTCACTTTTTTCACCCCACTGCAAGTGCTATTTCCTTCTCGGTCAAACTGCAAAATTGGTCGAACGGCAAAACCCACATGGGTTCACGTATAGGATTTCAATGCTAGGTGCAGCAGGATGTTATATTTGTAACTGCGGGTAATGACAGACATATTTTTTGAGAAGAATGTGATGTCATCTTGTGCGCGAAATCGTGGGCGTGTGGGCGCGTGTTTTGGGGAAAACCGCAAAACCCAGAGTTTTCACTCAGTTTGTTCCTTACTTGGAAAAATCAACGCAACGAAAATTAACCCTTAGACTGCTAAGGTCGACTCAGGGACCATTTGCGGACAGTGTAGAGCAAGATCAGACTGCACAGAACGTGCAGTCTGATCTTGGATCTACATTGTCCGAGAAGGACATTTTTTTCTGAAAAAAACATCTTTGAAATAGTGAAAATTCGGTTTTTAGATTTTACTTTCATTTTAAAAGTTTCACTTCACTTCTTTAGCAGGATAATGGTTACTAGAAAGGTTCTAATCACTGGTTGACCACTTTACCAAACGGCAATATTTTGGACTTGCCCTTTTTGAAAACATTTGACGACAAATCAATTATGGCTCAAATGTTGGGATTTGTCCTTGAAAGGACAGAAAACATTGTGGGAAAAGGAGAAATGCTAGTTACTAGCATTTTGTCATTTTTCCACGCTGTCTGTCAAAGCCTTCTTCCTTTGGGTTGTTAAAATTCGAGATTGGTAAAATTTCAGACACCTTTCAATTTGAAAGCATTTGCAGGCAACGAAATTAAATTTAGCTCCAATGATGATTAGTGTGTCGAAAGGTTAGGAAACGCTGCGGGAAAGGAAGAAAATGCCGCTGACTGGCATTGTCTCCTTTTCCAACAATGCTTTCGAAAACGGTCTTGCCAAAAGTTGTAAAATCACAGGAATGTTTGTTAACCCTTTCAGCGCCATAGGCGAAAACAGGGACTTTTGCGGACGGCACAGATCAAGATCAGACTGCACAGAACGTGCAGTCTGATCTTTGATCCGTACCGTCCGCTTAATTAGTCAAGCCCCTACGATAAAAATCTTTCTGGGTCTCTGTGGATTGCATTTACAGCCACCGAAAGAAGTCGAGTTTATTTATTTAGCGCCAAAAGAGTTAAAGGGTACATTAGCTCTTGAGCATCAAAGAGTGTAGGAAAATATCAGACTGTACCGACATGTAGCCTGATCTCGCTCGTTACACTCCTATAAAAATGACAGCAGAGTTTTTGGTTTTACTCCATTCCAGACGACAACATTTTAGAACTTAATATTTGCAGACGAAGGAATAAAAATATGGCTCAAAGGATACAGATTCGTCATAGAAATGTTAGAAAACATTGTGGAAAAAGGGGAAAATGCTGGTCACAGCATTTTCTCCTTTTACACGCAATGTTTTAAAAAGTCTTCCTCCTTGCGGTCGATTGGTAAAATTGATTTGTAACGGCTTTAAAACGCGCAGTAAAAGTTATTTGGTAAAAGCCAAATAGCCTCCTGTCTTTTGGCAATTTGCTTTTGAATGTTAAGCTAATCTTCCAAACGGAACTTTATTACTTTAACCTTGACCCAAATATTGGACCTACCAATCAAAAGCCTGCAAAATGACGTAATAAAACCGCAGTGAATGCAGCAGTGATTTCTATTTGATGATTTGTATACTCAAACAAACCCGAAAGTATATTGGATGATTTACGAGCGCAGGCCAAAGGAAACGTATAAATGGAAAATTATCGAAGATTTATGTAAGTTCAGGGTTTTTATTTGAAAGATTGCCTTTTAATCTAAACAGGGTGGGCGTCGAAATGTTCTGCAGCGATTAGTTGCATAATGACTCAAGAATGTTATCAGATTATATCGTCCTTGTCATTTCACAACTTTTAAAGAAAAAAGCTAATCTTTTCAGTTATCAGTCCCTAATGCGACTATCATAATAATATTATTGCTTTGGTTAATAGTTTGGATCAAAATCAGATTTCACACGGATTAAGGTAGTGGTCGCCTTGATTTACCTGAAATGATATTGACAGCGGCATTATAAAACGATGCAAACAAACTATAGAACAGTCACAGGCCTAATGAGAGCCATTCTTCAGTTATTTCCCTTGATTCCTCTCCATTACATTGGTCCTGATCAGGGGATTACTTGGATTTTATCCTTGATTTTCTTGCACTACACAAATATATTTTTGAGGTAATATCTCGGGAAAATTGGGCTAGATTGTTTTACAAGTAGAGATATATGCATTTCTCTAATAATTGAAAACATGATTTGCTTTGAAATTACATTGAGACCTTACATAATGTCATAAATCAAATTAATTTTATCGCAACATCCCTAAAAGAATCAAGGATAAAAACAAAAGAATACAGGTAAAAGGACCAATCTGTTATTTGGTTACCTTTAGTCTTTATCTGGCAAGGGAGATAATTTTATCTACAAGATAAAATGAATACAAGAATGGCCCTCATTACCACTTTCCTCTTCTCTGGATCAAGAACAGCGTTCGCCATGACTGCTGTATTAGTAGATCTAACGCAGTCTTTATGGAAATTTCAGATCCACAAGTTCCCATGGTAGGAAATCTACTATTAAAGTTTCAGCCGAATTGGCTGAACCTGTATGAGAAGAAGAGAAAGCAAATTTACTAAACCGTGTCGTGTTTTGTCGATCCTAAGGAAGAATGCTTTTTGAAAACAATAAAGGAAAGGGAGAAAATGTTGATGATCAAAATTTGTCCTTTTGCAACAATGTTTTTCTCCTGTCAAAGAGGAATTCCACCACTTTGGCCACATTTAAATGTTCATCTGCTAATATCTTTAACTAAGCAAGAGTATTTGTGGTCTGGTACAGAATTAACCCTTAAGCTGCTAAGCGCGACCCACTGACCTTTTGCGGACAGTGTAGATCAAGATCAGACTGCACAGAACGTGCAGTCTGATCTTTGATCTTCTCTGTCCGATACGCTATTTTCTCTCCGGTGAAATCAAGTTTGAAACCGCAATGTTTTGGCTTTTAGTATTTCAGCAATTTGCGTTTCAATTATTCAGCAGCTAAAGTGTTAAGCTATACTACTTCTTGATTATTTTTAACCCTTTACCATACAGTCCCCAGTTTTCACGACCTTCACAAAAAGGGCTTTGGAAAACATTGCTGTAACCAGCATTTTCTCATTTTCCAACAATGTTTACTTCCTTTTTAGAGACAAACTCAGTTTTTGAGCCATGTCTAAATTTGTCGTCGGCAAATGCTTTGAATTTGGACTAGTCCAAACTTTTGTTGTCTGGTAAAGAGTGAAATGAATATTTTATAATGGCAAGTTCTGTTGATTTATTCCATCAGGATTAAAGTTAGAATCCTTTGACCATACTGGTGGCCCCTGTCTAAGAAGGGTTACTGAAAATTATCTAGGCGACCAATCTCTCGTTCCACGTGGCCTGTGTTTTATCGCTGTTTATTTTACAAGGCAGTGACCTGAAGCCAGTTTGTTTGAAGCCAAATATGATTCTTATCTGTAAACAGCATCAATTTAATGCTTGGTTAGTATCAATGTTTTTAATCGTCACGATAAAAGTCCACATTTGTCTGAATGCAGCTTTATTTACTGTGGAAATTGACTTCAAAGAAATTGGCCAAAAGAAGAAGCTAGATTTGTCTTATCTTGGCTGCGAGAGATAATCATCTTTCAGCTCTCAACCAAACGATGAAAATTTGGACTCACCCAAATTGAAAGCATTTGCGATTTGCACACGACAACTCATATGTAGTTCAAAGGATGGGTTATATTTTTGAACGGGTAGAAAACAATGTGGGAAAAAGAGAAAATGCTGGTAACCAACATTTTCTCCTTTTCCCACAATGTTTTCAAAAGGAGTCTTCCTGAAGGTGATTATAACACAGGATGTTTGGTAAAGGGTTAAGTATCCAATGTTTTATCGACCCCCGAGGAAGAAGCTTTTTGAGAACACGGAGGGGAGAGAAAGTTAAAAGACAAGGAGACCTATGTCATGGCTCAGGCGGTGTTCAGACGAAAAGACGTCGGTGTTCAGACGAAAAAAGCCGGTATTCAGACGAAAAAAGCCGCTGTTCAGACGAAAAAAAGCCGGTGTTCAGACGAAAAAAGCCGGTGTTCAGACAAAAACCGCCGGTGTTCAGACGAAAAAAGCCGGTGTTTAGACAAAAAAAGCCGGTGTTCAGACGGGGGGGGGGGGGGGAGCCGGTGTTTAGACAAAAAAAAAAAAAAAAAAGCCGGTGTTCAGACGGGGGGGGGCGGTGTTTAGACAAAAAAGCCGGTGTTCAGACGAAAAAAGCCGGTGTTTAGACAAAAAGCCGGTGTTCAGACGAAAAAAGCCGGTGTTTAGACAAAAAGCCGGTGTTCAGACGAAAAAAGCCAGTGTTTAGGCAAAAAAGCCGGTGTTTAGATGAAAAAAAGCCGGTGTTTAGACAAAAGAACGATCCATTTAACCGACAACTTGCTCTGTATAATGCAATACAAAGACCCATTAAACACCGTTTTCCTGGAACACCTCTCACGTAAATATATGTATACAAATGAGCCATGCATTCAGAAAAAGGGGGCTTAATGCATCTGCAAAACGTATCTGCCCAAGTAAGCCTACGCAGTCCACACAGGCTGACCTGGGTCGGAACTTTTTGTTTTTGGTCAATTCTCTGCATGTCAAATGACCAGTCTACCGTTATGATTCAGTGAGTTGTTGGGAAAAATTGAATTTTATGGATAGATAATTATGTGATGTCTTGCTAGGTACAATACATCACGTAGATGCATTTAACTCCTTATTGCCTGAGCACGGCTCACGTACAAATGTTTAGGGCTTTGAGCGATCAAGGCTGGCTTTGGCGCTCCTTCTCATCCGTGATGACAGATATCTCCCAAACTCATGTCTGTAGGAATTTTTTGTTTACTCATATTTATAACGCCATCATGATTACTGACCAACGGGTCAAATAAACATTTCATCTTAGAGTCTACTAGTCTAGATCTGAATTTCTAACGCTCATCTAATAGGTAGAAAAAAGCGCGTCCTGAAATCAGGGATTCACCAACCATTCTTGAGAATATTCTTTGTCTTATTCTGAAGAATTTTCTAAATTCAAAAGTATCAAAACTTCTGATTGTCAAAACCAAATGGTTTAGCCAATCAGAAGTTGTGCTGCTTTCAAATTTAGAAAATTTTTCAGGATAAGCCTAAGAAGTCTCTCAAGAATTGTTGGTAAATAAGGACCCATGTCCTAGATTTAGACACCCAGAACAGGCACCAGAAACGGCATGTTGTACTAGACCTGTGCAGGTCTTCTTTTGGAACTTAATGTTTAATTAACCCTTATCCCGCTAAATAAGTGAAATGAAACTTTTGAGCCGATATTAAAAACCCAAATTCTGCTTTTTCAGAGGTATTTTTGGGGTTGTGGGGCAAATGTATCTTCTTAACGGGCGATGTAGATCCAAGATCAGACTGCACGTTTTGTGCAGTCTGATCTTGATCTACACTGTCCGCAAAAGGTCTTCGAGTCACACTCAGCAGCCTAAGGGTTAATTACTTGTTCATCTTTAATGATGAAGGTACAATATTAATGGTTATAAGCTAGGTTTAGTGGAATAATGCAAGGGCGTAACGCCCATAACCCACCATACGCTAGCGCGTAATTTTGAACAAATGGGATTATATCGAAGATGCTTTTGGTCACTATAGAGCGTAGTAACTGGTTAAGGCGTTCGCTACAGTTAACCCATTTTTTCTTGTACAAAAAGTTATTCATTTTCAGTATTTTTGTAGTAATATTTATTATTGATGAAAAAAAAAAAAAACTATTGGGGTCACTGACTTCGATTTTTTTTTTTTAATGATATATAACCCGACCGACTACAGGCATTAAAACTTCATTTTCAGACTTGATAGCTACACAGTTAAGTAGTAGTTAGTTCAATTGTGTCTTACATATTACAACTACAGTACGTTAAAATTGCTTAAACTATGTTTTTTCCCCAAAAGCTAAATACATGTACACCTGTATGTATTCATTTGATATCATTTGGCTCTTGTTGTTGTTGTAGCTGCTAATGCTGACTAAGCAGTATTTTGGACATTTAGACTATAATTCCAAACGCAAAAAAAAGTTCAGACTACCTTTTACGAACATTGTAGATCAAGATCAGACTGTATGTTTTGTACTCTCCACGGTCATCCCCTGTGCTAGATGCCAAGCCCCAGTAGCTCAGTCGGTAGCGTACAAGACTTGAGAACAGGAGGTCGCTGGTTCGATCCCCGGCTTGACCAATTTCTTTCCGAGGACTGATGATAGTCATCGCGACAGGATTCATTCCTCTCTCACCGCTGGCCATTGTTTCGACGATGGTTATGTGGGAAAGCAGCCAGTGGCTTGGAAAGAATATTGTGCGGAGTACTGGTAAAAAGAAACTCCAGGAAAGTATGGATAGGTGCACTGGCCGCCGTGATATAACTGAACTAATGTTGAAAACGGCGTTAAACACCATACAATCAATCTTGTGCTAGATATTCTAGCAAAAACATTCTTGAGACTGCATTCTTTTTCTCTGATTGAGAAAGTTCAATTATACATTTAGAGCCTTGGCGATTAAATATTTATGTCTATTCGGGTTGTGTAATAATCTTAAAATCCTTAGTCCGTAACTCACCAACCATTCTTAAGACTATTCTTAGGCTTGTTCTGGTTTAGCCAATCAGAAGTTGCGCTACTTTCAATATGATTTTAGAAAATTCTTCGGAATAAGACAAAGAATATTCTAATACATTGTAAATGCTTGGTGAATACAAACAGTGGTGCCAAGCGTATACATTGCTCTCTGACTCTTATTCTAGATTTGAAAATGAACGCAATTTCTGATTGGCTAAACCGTTCGGTTTAGCCGATCAGAAACTGCGTTACTTTGAAATTTCTTGAAAATTCGACTAGGAATATTATTAAGAACGGTTCGTGGCCCTGATTAGGCCCTAGTTATGGTTTAAAAATAGGAGATTTGATATCGGTAGAAAATCATGACATAGTACACTAGGGAAATCATGATATTCGTTCTTTATAGATAAACTATCCTTAATACATCACACTTGACGTGTAATAACAACTTTTTCGACAGGGGTGGTAAATGGGTTTGGTTCAAATTTCTGACATATGTCCGAGATTGACGTTAATTAATTATATCAGTTATCCGGTCGCCATGGTAACCAAGCTAGATGGAGAGAGTGAGAAAAGAAAGACAAGTGGGAAAATGGGAATTCAACCAGAAAGTACGTTAAACCCATCAAAGTCTAAAACAAGACAGTTTGTGTATTCAATTCAGTTTCAACGTAAGTAACATTATACATGAAAAGTACATTTCAAGCCAACTTTAAAAACCTACAAGTAACGACTTTAAAGATCTTTTCCCGAAAAAAAAATCACCGTATCCGGGACATTGAAGATCCAATATCAGACTGCTCTTTCTGTGCGGTCTGGGTCCGTATTCACAAACCTAGCTTTGTTTTGCAAGATTTTCTACTTTTGAAAGTAACACAACTTCTGATTGGGTAAACCAAATGGTTTAGCCAATCAGCAGTGGTGTAACTTTCAAATGTCGAAAGTTTTGGAGAATAAGACTAAGAACGTTCTCAAGAATGGTTAGTGAATACGGATCCTGATCTTGATGTACACTGTCCTCAGAGGGCCTTTTGACGCCCCTGGGAAAGAAGCCTTTTGAAAACATTGTGGGAAAAGGAGAAAATGCTAGTAACCAGCATTTTCTCCTTTTCCCACAATGTTTTCTACCCTGTCTAAGAAAAGTTGCACCATATGAGCCACATCGAAATTGTCGTCTGCAAATGCTTTGAATCTGGACAAGGCTAAAATTTTGTCGTATGGTAAAGGGTTAATCATTGCATGGAGGCCAATAAAGCAATGTTTGAACTGTGCAAGGAGATGAGGTGAAGACTGCAATATTTGATATTTGCAAAGAGGGGGGGGAGGTCTCTTTGCAAACTGAAGAGGCCAGTGTCACAATCTGCGGTCTCTGCAAATCTAAGAGGCCAGTTTAGCAACATTTCTTCTTTGCAATGAGAAGTGGCCAAAATCTCGATCTTTGGTATTTGCAAAGACAGGATGTAAATATCACAATATTTGATTGCAGAGAAAGCCGGCTAAAAATCACGATCTTTGATCTTTGCAAAGACAGGAGGCTAGGGTTACGGTCATTGATCTTTGCAAAGAGAGAAGGCTAAGGTTTCGGTCTTTGATCTTTGCAAAGAGAGAAGGCTAATGTTGCGGTCTTTGATCTTTGCAAAGAGAGAAGGCTAAGGTTTCGGTCTTTGATCTTTGCAAAGAGAGGAGGCTAAGGTTGCGGTCATTGATCTTTGCAAAGAGAGAAGGCTAAGGTTGCTGTCATTGATCTTTGCAAAGAGAGAAGGCTAAGGTTTCGGTCTTGGATCTTTGCAAAGAGAGAAGGCTAAGGTTGCGGTCTTTGATCTTTGCAAAGAGAGAAGGCTAAGGTTTCGGTCTTTGATCTTTACGAAGAGAGAAGGCTAAGGTTGCGATCTCTGATCATTGCAAAGAGAGAAGGCTAAGGTTGCAATATTTGATCTTTGCGAAGAGAGAAGGCTAAGGTTGAGATCTCTGACCTTTGCAAAGAGAGGAGGCTAAGGTTGCGATCTTTGATCTTTGCGAAGAGAGAATGCTAAGGTTGCGATCTTAGGTCTTTGCAAAGAGAGGAGACTGAGCTCAGATTGCTTGTCCGAGTTCGATTCGATACTCAACCAAGCCTTTACCAACGACCCAAGAAAAAATCCTCTTGAAAGGTTTGACTCTCTGACTTGATCTGGATCTGCACTGTCCGTGCAAACGGTACTGATCCTTCCACAGGTGTAAACTTCGTACTGAATAATCCCGCGATTTATTGACAGGTGGATGGAAGGCTATTGAAAACATTGCAAGAAATAGAGAAGATACTGGTAGCAAGCATTTTCTCCGTTACCCAAGATATCTATTTAAACTGACAGTCTGTTAACGCTTTACCAAACAATCCGGGATTTTCACGACTCTGAGAAAGAAGCCTTTGGAAAACATTGAGGGAATAGGAGAAAATGCTGGAAACCAGCATTTTCTCCTTTTCCCACAATGTTTTCTGCCAGTCCCAAAACAAATTTTGATATTTGAGTCACATTAATTTTGTCATCTGCAAATTCTTTCAATTTGGACAAGTCTAGAATTTTGACGTTTGATAAAAAGTTAAGGATGGGATGGTTACGGGTGATACAACGGGTACCAGCTGAACTATTTTCAACCCATTCAAAAACAAGACATAAAGTGAAAGTTACAATAATCAAGCGCTACTAAGCTAAATTACCAGACTGCACGGTAGATGGCGCCTCACCAGATGCCCTCCATATTTTCCGAAAACACCACGAACGCCGAATTGACAGAATTAGTGTCAATTAATAACACTTTCAGCACCTTGCACAAATCTGGTTGCTTCTGCGTCCAGTGTCGATCAAGATCAGACTGCACAGAACGTGCAGTCTGATCTTTGATCTACACTGTCTGCTTTGCAGGGATTCCCTGGACAAAAGCAATGTTGACTCTGGAATTATTTTGGTCTATTATTTCTTGGCTGAAAATGTTTGTTGAATTTATTTGGCGGTCTAAGGATCAGCAGCAGCGGCCAGACGTTAACCTATTCCCTCATAAAACATGTTTTAAGGATTCTAATTTTCAAAATTACAAAAAAAAAAAGAATGTGAGAGAGAATAATGTGGTGAAGGAATGCTTTTGTTAGCGTAGAAAGCAGCAAGACAGATAATGGTCGCCAAACTAAGAAGTCTTTCGTATCCCCGTTTTTTAAAATTCTTTTTCAAAGGTGTTTTGTAATTTTCCTTCAATTGGGGTATCAAACTAGGCTCCGCAAAAGGGAAAGGGGTAAACCTAATCTCTTTAACGCGTATAAAATTCTGCGATTTTAATAGCGTTTTATACTCGTTTTATTTACCATGAAATTATCCGCCACTTCGCCCGGTGATAGATAGCCTATTAGTGCGGATAATTATAACGTAACGCGGCAGGGCTCGACACTAATGAGTGGTCATTATCTCGATTGGGACCCCTGACCATTGCCCTGGACAAGTGGACAGTCCTCCAAGGTGGTCAGTTCGTTACGTCACTGTGGAATGTTGAAGTGTTAAAGTGGGTGGAGAGCCGAGTCGCTGTGGCGTTGATGGGGTGTTGTGGCGATTGATCAGTCGGTGCCGACAAGCTTTGAGAAATCCTATCGACTTTTGACAACATCATGATATCATGGAGGGTATAGACCACAAAAACTTGTGAAACACCCTCCCCCTCCACAATACTATGCCCCTTACAACCAGAGGCCATTAATTGCATATTTTCGGACGTACCGCAAGCTTTAGGAGACCAATAAAATGACATTGGCATTTCCAGTGCGTCGATAGGGCCAACATATTTCATTAAAAAGTGGTTCGTGGCCAGAATATCACGGACATCCATTTACAAGATCAGACTTAACACCTCTTTATTGCTCTGACCTTGTTCTGCACTAAAATGATACATGCAGCCCAGAGTTCTTTCTTGAGTATTAACTACCGTTTAACCTTCTGTTGTATACAGGAGTTGCGGTCGCTTGTTTGAATCTAGAGCTTGCTTAATTTCTTTCCGAGAATTGATGATAGTCACCACGACAGGATTTATTCCTATCTCACCGCTGATCATTGTTTCGACGATAGTTCTGTGGGGAACCAACCAGCTCATTTAATTAATCCTATACCATGCAGGTAACCAGCATTTTCCTGCATAATATATTCTATCTTTTGAAAGACGGATACATGTTTCAGAGTGAGATTTAGTTTGTTATCTGCAAAGTATTTTAATTTAGACACAACTAAAATTTTGACATCTGGTAGAGATTTAAAGTACACGCCTTGTACTTACTTTAATGTAAAAAAAATAAAAACCTTTATATCTTCCGCATTGTTATTTACTTACTTACTTTTTTGGTTAACCCTTATCCTGCTGTATAACTTAACACTTAAGCTGCTGAAGAAATGAAACACAAATTTCTACTCAATACTAAAAACCCAAACATTGCGGTTTCAAAGTTGATTTCGCCGGAAAGAAAACACCGTATCGGACAGTGTAGATCAAAGATCAGACTGCACGTTCTGTGCAGTCTGATCTTGATCTACACTGTCCGCAAAAGGTCAGTGGGTTGCGATTAGCAGTTTAAGGGTTAACACCTGTTAGAGTCGGATTCTGTGCATTTCAGCATAATACATATGGGTCATGTTCTAGCAAAAGGGGGCTTACTGCATCTCCGTGATCCACGATACCAAGCAGGTCGTCACATAATTATGGATCCATGAAATCCATCGACTGGATCTGTGGGTAGATTGGTCCTTTGACATGCAGAAAATTTACAAATAGCAAAAAGTTTCGACCCATGTCGAAAAGATTAGATACTGTTTGCCGATACATTAAGCACCCTTTTCACAGAGCATGGCTCATTTGTATACGACTTTTTAATGGCAGTTTTTTTTTTTTTTTATTTTGAAAGCATTGTGGAAAAAGGAGCGAATGATTGTAGCACAAGGAGCGAGTGATTTGCCCACAATGTTTCCCACATTGTCAAAACAAGAAAAAAAAAATTTTTTTTTCTTCCTTCCAAATTTTCATTCTTAGCATTTCTTGTCATAGCTTGGAAATAGTCTACATTTTGTGCAGTCTGATCTTGATCTACACTGTCAAGGCCCCTTAAGTCGCGCTTGGCAACCTATTGATTAACCACTTGCCAAACAAACCCGAGTTTTGGCGACCTTGAGGAAATAGGCTTTTGAAAACATTGTCGAAAAAAAGGAGAAAATGCTGATAACCAGCATTCTCTTCTTTTTCCACTTTTCTTTTCAAAGACACAAATCTTTTTGTAAGCTACACCGAATCTATCGTTTGCAAATGCCATGAATTTGGACAAGTCTAAAATTTTGTGGCGTGGTAAACAGTTAACCCTTTACCACTTGATTCAAAGACCCTAATCAAGAAGCCTTTTTAAAACATGCTGGTAGCCAGCATTTTCTCCTTTTCCCACAATGTTTTCTACCCTTTCAGACACAAATTTTATCATTTGTGCTAAACTTTATTTGTCGTCTGCAAATGCTTCCAATTTGGACAAGTCTAAAATGTTGTCGTTTGGTATGGAGTTATAAGTGGTGTGCGGTATTCTTGTAGATAACAGGGCACAATGTTTCAAGAAACGACGTGTGTGGTTTAACCGTGCTATGCACTTGCACTGCATAAATTATTCTTAAATAAATATGTAAATATTTTTTCACAAATCAAAAAAAAAACAAGGAAAAGAAAGATAGTACACGCAAACTGACCGAAAGGCCTTTTTCAACAAGAAGGCATTTTGTATGTGCGTTCGTTTGTATGTCTGTATGATCGTTCGCTCGTCCGTCCGTCCGTCTGTCCGTTCGTTCGTTTTTTCGTTCGTTCGTTTGTTCGTCATTCGTTTGACCAAGGATTTTCAGAATGTAAAAAAGATCGGGCGAATCAGACTGTATGTAACACAGGCGCGATCTCCATGGAAAATAGATGCATTTGTTTATTAAAGATATGAGCCATGCTCTGTGAAAAAGAGGTTTATTGGATCTACAAAAGCATCGACCCAGACCTGAGTCGAAAACTTTCACTATCGGTCAAATATTTGCCGGTTATCAGACGATGTAAATGAGGGACTTGAAGCAGGAACGGTGGCTTGGAAAGAGTGTTTTGCTTAGTACTGATGAAGAAACTCCAGGAACGCATTGATAGGTGCACTGGCCTCCATGATATAACTACAATAACGTTGAAAACGGCGATAAACACCAAAGAAACAAATCCACAATGTACATTACATTGTTATGTAAAAATGTCCCATAACCCCTTATCGAGCAATTGCCGAGTTCTACAGACCCCGAGGAAGAAGGCTTTTGAAAACATGGTGAGAAAAGGAGAAAATGCTGGTAACCAGCATTTTTCTCCTTTTCCCAGAATTTTTTCAAGCCTTTCAAAGACAGTTTCTACTATTTTCAGGCACAATTAACGAATGTTGTCGTCTGCAAATGCTTTGGGTTTGAATTAGTTCATTTTTTTTGTGGCATTTGTCAAAGACAATGCCACTTTAAGTTCAATACGGTATTTTGAAAATCATGTATCGTAGTTTGTGCAAAACTGAAGGAAGTAAACCCAATTAAAATCAATTTTTCTAAGACAAATAAGTGTTTCGATAGCACTCAGATATATAAATTACAACGGAGTATTAAAACAAGTTGGATTAGGCCATCGATCGCGGGAAAATTTCTTTTTTTTTTTTATTGAAAAATATCTATACCCGCTATGGCCTTCTATTCGCGCAATGATACACAAAACCTTTGTCTCTTGACCGTGTTCGTCCCAAAACCAGTTCATCCCTGGGCTTGTTCGTCCCTTGGCTTGTTCGTCCGGGTTTGTTTATAGTTTGTTTTTAAAATTTTTGATTCAACACAATGGCTCCCTTGAGAAATGCCACATCAGTGCTTTCAGCGCTTTTTTTTTTCGTGCGGTAAAGATTATAATGATCTGATTGCAAATTTGCTGACACAGCACATTTATTCATTAGGTGCAAAAAAAACCGCAGAAGTACAGAAAGTTTAACAATACGCCAATAGTCAATATTATTTTCAATCGACTTTCAAAGTGATTTTTTTTGCTATTTGGGGGGAAAATAGACCTAGGACAGGAAATTGATGAAACAATAAATTGGCCAATCAAAAATGCTTAACCCTTTTGCTGCTAAGCGCGACTCATCGACCGTTTGCGGACAGTGTAGATCAAGATCAGACTGCACAGAACGTGGAGTCTGATCTTGGATCTACACTGTCCGATAAGGAGATATTTTTTTTCTATAAATAAGTTTGAAATAGCATTCTTCGGGCTTTCACTACCGGTTTGAAAAGTTTATTTCACTTATTTAGCAGGATAAGGAATGAAACAAAATTTAGAGTCGTCCATTGAACACGGTCGCAGACGACAAAATTTACTTTCCTTAAATGATGGGATATAATTTTGGCCTGTTAGAAAACATTGTAGGAAAAGGAGAAAATGCTGGTTACCAGCATTTTCTCCTTTTTCTACAATGTTTTCAAAAGGACTTTTTCCTCAGGGTCGTTAAAAGGATTGTTAGGTAAAGGGTTAAACAATGCCCTTCCTATCGCAAAATGGGATAATGTTTGTGAATCACGAGTTGGACAACGATCAGACTGCACATCTGTGCAGTCTAATCTAAATCCATTCATTCTCTACCGTAACTTGTGCATTGTTTCAGTTCAACGATACCTCTCGAAAATCAATTTAAAAAAAAGATAATAACAATGATTGGTAAATCTGTTAATCCAAACATCCATGTATTTATTTTACATCGATTGAGAAACAAGTTCTTACAGCTTATACTAATCTCTCTCGATTCTGATTCCTGGAAACTAAAACAGTACTCGCACCGATTGTGTGGGCTAATAAACAGTCCCGAAGTTGACACCCACTCCCGGGAGTCGAACTCGGGATCTTACATGTTGCGAGACCGACGTTTTACCTCACGGGCACGGACACCACGCGATATGCCTGTTTACTTTCAATTCAGCTGGGCCAAAGGATAGGGAGGAAATACAATAAACGTAAAAGAAAGAGTGTGAGAAAATAAGTGAAAATTGGACCCATAAAACATTTTGATTGCTTACAAAAAAAAAAGTTTACGCTACAGGTGTGTCGTCCGTCCGACACTTGAACCGTTAACTTGCTAAATAACTAACCGTTGTCTGCGCATGTCATATTCTTCGAAGATTCGACCTGTCTTATATGACGCATCACCCATCCCCCGTAAGTAGTATAGGAGGTCAGACCTCGGACAAATGAGGCATTTTGTCCGAGGTCTGACCTCCCTGGAGACAATTTGTCCGAGGTTAGACCGCCACGGGAGGGTAAACCTCGGACAAAAAATGCAAAAGACCGGTCAAAACTTCAAACCGGAAGTAGATGTGCGCTTTTTCTGCCCCCCCTCCAAAAACTGGATCTCGGGAGGGTAGACCTCGGACAAAACCGGAAGTGGATGTCCGCCATCTTGGATTTGACCAGTGGGCGCCGCCATCTTGGATTTGACCTGGGGGCGCCGCCATCTTGGATTTGACCTTTTGACCCTAGGCTCCTTTGTCCCGAAATAGACTGCCCTAGGCGGTCTGTTTCGGGACAAGATGTCCGAAAATACCCGACAAAACCCGAAAATGGCCGAATTCGATCATGTGACGTCACAGGTTGGACTTAGTCTTTTTTTACACGATATGGGGGCTATATCCCGAAAGAGGAGGTAAAGAGGAGTGAAGAGGAGTTAAGGAGGAGTGAAGAGGAGGCAAAGAGGAGTTAAAGAGGAGTGAAGAGGAGTTAAAGAGGAGTGAAGAGGAGGCAAAGAGGAGGCAAAGAGGAGTGAAGAGGAGTTACCTCTCTACGCATATTGACAAGGTTTTCGCCATACTGTGGCTGTCCCAGAGTGTCAGCCTGGTGGATTTAGTCTTTTCCCGTCTTTTATTCATCTCTGTAGGGCCTGGTCTTTCTCTATTAGTGTTGGACTTAGTCTTTTTTCTCCGTCTCTTTGGTCGTCTTGATTGATTATCGTTCATCTCTGTAGGACATGTCCAATTCTCTATCACCTTTGGACTTAGTCTTTTCTCCACGATATGGGTATTTCCCCTCCTCAGATTGGCTCAGGCAGAGAGAATCGTTGGACTTAGACTTTTTCACCATGATATGGATTATTTTCCGTCTTCGTTCGTCTGAAAGGTGTTCTATCTTTCTCTGTTATCGTAGAACTTAGTCTTTTATTCATCGTCTTGGTCGATCATCGTTCCTCTCTATAGGACTTGACCCATTCTGGGTCATCGTTGGACTTAGGCTTTCTCTACGATATGGGTTATTTCACCTACTCAGTTTGTTTCAGGCAGACACTGTCGTCGCCCTTAGTCTTTTTTTCTATCTTCGATTAGATGTTGTAGATCGTAGACTTAGTCTTTTTTCTATAATAGATATTATAGATAGAGTATAATGAGTAGATAGAATATCATGTTCTATATGAACGTGATGCTCTATATGCTTCCGCTCACGTTCGCGCTCTTTTAATGGAATTAACGTTAACCAATCGTGGGGTTCGTTACATTCATATAGATATATTCCTATAGATAGCGTATAATATACTATTCTACTTACATGCTTTCGCCCATGGTCGCGCTCTTAATTCTGTTAATTCTGTATCAAAGTAGGTCAATCCTCCTGCCAGGCTATAAAAGCCGGCCGATTTCTCTATAGCCCATTTCATTTCCACGATGAAGTTGTCCGAGAGCGGTTCTCCATGGTGAGTCTTTTTCTCCCATGTTGAATTTCTAATGCCAGTTACTGCTAATACCAAGTTGTTGTGGGTTATCTGATGGAAGCTCGGAAGGGAAGTGAAGGAAACTTGAAGGAAGTTATAGGTTTTTCAGAAGATTATGAATCGACTAGCCAAGCCTTAGAAAGTTCTATGAAAAGTCTGCTTCTTCAAATTGTCCTTTTCAGATCTAGTCATTCAGACCTACCCAATACCAAGAAAGTTTTTTACTTTCTTCAAATTGTCCTTTTCAGACCTAGGCATTTAGTTTTTACTTTTCTTCAAGTTGTCCTTTTCAGAAGATTATGAATCGAGTAACCAAGACCCAGAAAGTTCTATGAAAGTTCTTACTTTCTTCAAATTGTCAAAACAAACAAAGTCAAGTCCTATATGCTTTTCATATCTTTTATTTAAAACTTTTATTTATTGTCAGATAATCATTACAATGAACTGTTAGAAACAATGAATGATTTGTTGTAGATCAGAACTGTATTGTTAAAAACAATTGTAAGTTGAATAAAGTTAAAACATTCTGTACAATAATCATTACAATGATACATTTATTTATGTACAATAATTATTATTACAATGAAACTTTGACATATTCAATGAAATTTTTATTTAAACTTTATGTACAATAATCAGTCTATGGCTTACATCCAATCATGTTTAAAAGTTACAGCTTCTAAAACCATGCCTAAAAGGTTGACTTATCATCAACCCTAAAACAAGGTCTAAAAGACTTGACTTACAGGCATGTTTAAAAGTTACAGCTTCTAAAACCATGCCTAAAAGGTTGACTTATCATCAACCCTAAAACAAGGTCTAAAAGGCTTGACTTACAGTCGTGTTTAAAAAGTTACAGGCCTAAAACAATGTATTCGGATAGTACCTTATTCGGATAGATTCTTCTCGTATTCGGGGATAGTAAATTTCCATTGTCTTTAGGTTATGAACAATTGCATAAAGTTATTGTGGAACATGAAGACAAGTGGAAAGATCGAGGCATCTGTGAATTCGCCTTGTAAGAGTTGTTTTTGTATTGAAAAAGCTGTATTGTTAAAAACTTTGAATGAATTGTTTTGTGTTAAAAACATTGTCAATGCTTTGTATATAAAAATGTACCTTCAATGCTTTGTAAATCCCAAAAAGTTCAGACTTGGAAAGCTTTGAATAAACAAACGATTTTAAAAGATCGTTTGTTTTTTTGATTCCTTCCAAAAAGAAAAGCTCAGCTTTGAACAAAGAGAAAAAACTTGAATAAAGAAAATGTATTGCAGAGAATACTTTAACGATTGTTAAAAATGTTATACTGTCAGACTTGGAAAGAATTTGAATAAACAAACGATTTTAAAAGATCGTTTGTTTTTTTGATTCCTTCCAAAAAGAAAAGATCAGCTTTGAGCAAAGAGAAAAACTTGAATAAAGAAGATGTCTTGTAAAACTGACTTGTAAAAATGTTATAGTAACGATTGTTAAAAATGTTATAGTGTTTTTAATGATAAAGTTAAAAACTTTTGGATAAAGTTAAAATATAGTGTTAGAATGTTTACTTTAAACATTATTGTTTTTAAAAACGTTTGAATAAAGAAATGATTGTAAAAGGTCGTCTGTTTTGATTTCTTCCCAAAAACTTGGCCAAAGAGAAAAACTTTGAATAAACAAACGATTTTAAAAGATCGTTTGTTTTTATTCCTTCCCAAAAGACTAGTTCAGACTTGGAAAAGAACAGAAATGGGAAATTGACTTAAATCTCACAAATAGTTAAAAACGAAGCTTGTGTGAATAGTAAAGCCCTGTTTTACTCACAATCGTTTTCCCAAAAGCAGTTCGTCTCAAAAAGAATTTTTAGAGGTGACTTCTCCGCCTTCTCATCAGTGTCACACAGACCGTCGACATGAACACATGCAATATATGTGCTAAACAGTTTAAACGGAGGGATAATATGGTGCGTCACAAAAGAAATGTTCACCACCAGGACCAAGATTCTGATATGGAACATTCCGAGGAAATGGAGCAACAGACTTACGAAAGCCCTGACAAATCAGAGTGTAACGAATCAGAGAGTGACGATCAACAGTCTTACGAAAGCAGGGACGAATCAGAGAGTGACGAATCAGAGGGTGACGAGCAAGTGACAAAATACGACCCCTGGGATATTCTCATACAAGAGGCAACTGAGCAATGTCAGGAGGCTTTTGAAGAAGCGGTTTCTAAACTTACCCAACACAACAGCTTAGGAATAAAGGCTGCAAGACACAAAGCATACGAAGATTTACGGTCATCTTATCGGAAAGCACTAGTTAACGTCTTACAGAGCAGGATGGTGTGGCTTAATGCAATGAGGAAGGATCCGGTATACAAGAGTATGAGCAAAAAAGTTAGCGATCTGATGAATACGGAAAATTTCACTAGAGACGAAGCTTGGAAATATACCATAAGCAAACGCAAATATTTCTTGGATTCCATCCTCGATGATTTTGGTCCGCCGACAGTGGAAACAAATGACAATAACCAGAAAACAGTGATAAAGTGGCCATACCAGAATTTAATTCCTATTTTAAAGAGTTAAACCAATGACATTCTATTCGAGTCTTTTGCTGTTTCAATTTAGATCGTAATAAAATAATATCTATAACACACATCTGTTTTTCTCTTTTTACACACCCATTCTTGCGATCTGTAATCCGATCCCTCAAAGCTGATCATTACCTAAAACCTGAATCCTCTTTACCCTGTTACCACCCCTCCACTCCTCTAAGACCTGAATAAAAGACGGAGAAAAGACTAAGTTCAACGAGGAGCTCTGCCTGAACCACCATAAGAAGGAATATACCCCATATCGTGGAGAAAAGACTAAGTCCAAAGGTGATAGAGAATTGGACATGTCCTACAGAGATGAACGATAATCAATCAAGACGACCAAAGAGACGGAGAAAAAAGACTAAGTCCAACACTAATAGAGAAAGACCAGGCCCTACAGAGATGAATAAAAGACGGGAAAAGACTAAATCCACCAGTCTGAAACCCTGGGACAGCCACAGTATGGCGAAAACCTTGTCAATATACATAGAGAGGTGACTCCTCTTCACTCCTCTTTACCTCCTCTTCACTCCTCTTTACCTCCTCTTCACTCCTCTTTACCTCCTCTTCACTCCTCTTTACCTCCTCTTCACTCCTCTTTAACTCCTCTTTAACTCCTCTTTGCCTCCTCTTTCGACATATAGCCCATATCGTGGAGAAAAAGACTAAATCCAACGAAAGCAGAGAAAGCCTAAGCCGAACAAAGACGGAAAATAACCCATATCATGGAAAAAGACTAAGTCCAACGATGACAGAGAAAGCCTAAGCCGAACAAAGACGGAAAATAACCCATATCATGGAAAAAGACTAAGTCCAACGATGACAGAGAAAGCCTAAGCCGAACAAAGACGGAGAAAAGACTAAGTCCAAAGATACCCGAAATAGACTACCCTGGGGCAGTCTATTTCGGGCAAAGGAGCCTAGGGACAAAAGAAAAAGACTAAGTCGAACAAGATGATTGTCTGTGTAAAAAGTTAAGGGTTGTATCAAAACGTTAAGGGTTACAACTACCCGTTAAGGGTTAAGAAGAAATTTGTCCATTAGAAGAAAGTATAAGGGTTTTAGAACAAAACAAAAGGGTTTTAGAAGGGTTAAGGGAAAGTTAAGGGTAAATGACGATTTTTTCGGACCAATTTGGGCCGGTTCCCCCTCCCTAGGGAGGGGGAACTGGCCCAATTGGGCCGGTTCCCCCTCCCTAGGGAGGCGGGACCGGCCCATGAAGAAAGCCTAAGTCCAACGATGATAGAGAAAGAAACATTAGCTTTCAGATGAACAAAAGACGGGAAAAAAGACTAAGTCCAACACGGTAATAGAGAAAGACCAAACCCTACAGAGGGGAATAAAAGACGGAAAAAGACTAAGTCCTACGATAGTGTATGCCTGAAGCAAGATGAGGAAGGAATATAGTCCATATTGTGGAAAAAAGACTAAGTCCAACGGTAATAGAGAAAGAAAACATTAGCTTTTAGGAAGGTCTATTTCGGGACAATTTGGTCCCAGGGAGGGTAGACTAGGGACATGCCGGAACTACTTTTATTCAAGTAGGGACTATTTCTTATTGTATTTCTACGCGCGGAAGCCGAATTACCGCCAAAACTGCAGTGATGCGGCCTTTTGTCCGAGGTTTGCCCTCCCGTGGCGGTCTAACCTCGGACAAATTGTCTCCAGGGAGGTCAGACCTCGGACAAAATGCCTCATTTGTCCGAGGTCTGACCTCCTATACTACTCCCGTATACCGGGGAAAAGTAGGGCTTATATTGAAGCTATTAGCCTATTACCAAAGTATGTAGGGGCTGTTTTAATAAATGGTCGGTGCATAGATTACATGTTAGCCGATCATAACTGAATGAATGGCACCAGGTAGCGTTTTATTGAGTAAACGTTTATTTTATTTGAAATTCAAAGTCACGGTTGTTGTTTTGAAAAATTACTCCGCTTCTGTACCCAGGATGCCCAAATGAGAAAGATGTGTATTTGTAAAATGCCATCTAGCGGGAGATAATGAATAA
Organism: Tridacna gigas; assembly: GCA_945859785.2. Taxonomy (NCBI): domain Eukaryota; kingdom Metazoa; phylum Mollusca; class Bivalvia; order Cardiida; family Cardiidae; genus Tridacna; species Tridacna gigas. Next base: position 74,996,418 of record OX244031.2, on the reverse strand, counting down.
CTAACTTGAAACTTTTAAGTCCATAGTAAAAACCTAAATATTGCTGTTTCAAAGTTATTGTACAGGGGGAAAATATCTCTGTATCGGACGGTGTAGATCAAAGATCAGACTGCACGTTCTGTGCAGTCTGATCTTGATCTACACTGTCCGCAAAAGGTCAGTGAGTCGCTCTTAGCAGCCTAAAAGTTAAAAACTGCCTAATTCAAACTTTCCACCAAATTTTAGACTGGTCCGAATTCAAAGCATTTGCAGACGACAAAGTAAGTACATGATTGTATTTCTTAAATGGCGAGATGTGTCTATGGTACGTTAGAAAACATTGTAGGAAAAGGAGAAAAATGCTGGTCCTTTTTCTAAAATGTTTCAAAAGCATTCTTTCTCAGGATGGTCAAAACACGGAATTGCTTTGGGGAAAGGTTTAAGACCACTTTCTAGCGCTACTGGATTATGTGTGAAGACTAAGATCAGACTTGTATATACTTGCAATCTGATCTTTTTGCACACCCTCTGCTTCTTGTAATAGTTTCAGTCACATGATACTACTATTCGATGCCCTTACACGAAAAAAAAAAAATCTGTTTTATACTTTCGTAATTGTTAAGAGCATAAACGGGGTATGTTGATCCCTATCCCGCTGAATGAAAGAAATGAAATTTTCCTATTCCACAGGTATTTTGGGGCAAAGATATCTCCTTATCGAACAGTGTAGATTCAAGATCAGACTGCACGTTCTGTGCAGTCTGATCTTGATCTACACTGTTCGCAAAAGGTCAACGAGTCGAGCTTAGCAGCCTACAGGTTAACCATTTACCTAACCATCCCGCGTTTCAACGACAGTAATGAAGAGGCTTTTTAAAACATTGTGGGGAAAGGCGAAAATGCTGGTAACCAGCATTTTCTCCTTTTCCCACAATGTTTTCTACTCTATCAGACAACTACAGCACTTTTGTTTCAATTTTGAATTTGGCGTCTGTAGTAACTTTCAAGTTAAGGTATTTCTTTGTGTTTGGGACAGAGTTAAAATTTAAGTGTGAATTTAATTCAATTTTACGTTAAATTAAATATTGACTTTATTATAGATTTACGGGCGAAGAGAAGTTTGTCACCCTTAGATCAACGCTTACGGTGCTAAGCACGACTCAAGGACATTTTGCAGACAGTGTAGATCAAGATCAGACTGCACAGAACGTGCAGTCTGATCTTGGATCTACACCGTCCGATAAGGAGACATCTTTCCCCAAAAGATATCTTTGAAACAACAAAATGTGGGTTTTTACTATCGGTTTGAAAGTTTCATTCCACTTTTTTAACAGGATAAGGGTTTACAAAGTACAACATTGGTTGCTTAAGCGCACAGTATACAGATAAAGATCAGACTGCACAAAACGACCAGTGTGATCTTTGATCTAGACTGTCCGATGTTCTGGGGATATATTGTGACAAAACAACCCGATGTTGTTAGAACTTCGTGATTTTTGTTACCATCTTAACGCTTCACCACACAATTCTGAGGTAAAACAACTCTGAGAAAGACGCCTTTTGAAAACATTGTTGGAAAAGAAGAAAATGCTGGTAACCAGCATTTTCTTCTTTTCCAACAACGTTTTCTCCACTATCAAACGCAGATCCAATCATTTGAGTCGCGTTTAGTTTGTTGTCTGCAAGCGCTATCAATTTGGACATGTCTAAAATGTTTTGGTTTTGGTAAAGAGTTAAATTAAACGACACTTCGAGGGTTATTTCCCCAGTGTGAGATATCCATAACAACGTCACGTCCACGTGACCGCATCGTATGCACCACCTCGGAGTGTCAAAAAGCCGTCCAGTCACATATTTCACACCGAGCTGTCGATCAAAATTAAAACTTTAAGATTTTTTCCTGAGTGCCCGCGAAATTAAATGTCAAGTAGGGCTATAGTTTGATAGTGGCGGACATTAACTGGTCATTTAACGTACTTGAACCGTTAGGCAATTTTAACGCCTTACTGAAATCGTTAACGGGTCTTAGCACTAGAGTTGACACAGGAATTTCAGAAATTGGCTCAAATGAGCAATATCCTTTTTTTTCGGCGTAGGTGAATGTGCTGGCTTTTGAAATACCTCTTGTTACTGATAACAAATGAATAAATAGAAATTTGTGATTGGTCAAAAATGTAGACATGTTTATTTCAAGGGCCTCTGCCTATTTGCTGGCAAAGTTACGCCGTCCGCCTTTTTTCAGTATGGCTGAATGTACTCGCTTTTGACCAACTTTTTTGGTACTGATAACAAATGAATAAATAGAAATTTGTGATTGGTTAAAAATGTAGACATGTCTTTTTTAAGGGCCTCTGCCTCTTTCCTGACAAAGTTACGCCGTTTACCTTCTTTCGGCGTAGCTGAATGTGCTCGCTTTTGACCTACTTTTTGGTACTGATAACAAATGAATAAATAGACATTTGTGATTGGTCAAAAATGTAGATATGTTTATTTTAAGGGTCTCTGGCAAAGTTATGCCGCCTACTTTTTTCGGCGTAGCTAAATGCACTGGCTGTTGACCTACTTTTAGGTACTGATAACAAATGAATAAACAGAAATTTATTGATTGGTTGAAAATGTAGACATGTTTATTCTAGGGCCTCTGCCTATTTGCGGACAAAATTACGCATTTTTTAAAGATATTTCTTGTTTGCCATGTTTAATCATCTTTCTCCAGTTTTTGTGCCAACAGATAAAATCCTATGATCAGACTTCAAAGTATCTCCTTGAGAAATGCGGACGACGTATGTTTCACATAATCGGATACTGTAGATTTAGATCAGATTGCAGTCTGATCTTAATTTTCTCTGACAGCAAAGGCGCCAATATAATTAAGCCATGCTTTATGAAAAGGGGGCTTCTGCAAAAAGTATCGACCCAGAAACATTTTTTTTATTTTTCATTATTAGTCAATTTTCTGCATGTCAAATGAACAGTATACCTCATGATTCAGTCGGTTGTTAGACATGATGGATTTTATGGATCCCTAATTATGTGATGACTTGCTTGGTATCATGGATCACAGAGATGCATTAAGACCCATATTTCCCAGAGCATGGCTCAATTTTATTGCTTTCACTGTATAAGAAATGAACTGTTACAAAACAATTCCTTCCTAAGTGACCCTGAGGTAATACGTTCCTGGAAACACTGTGGGCAAAGGAGAAAATGCTGCTAACCAGCATTTTCTCCTTTTCTCGCAGTGTTTTCGGGTCTTTCAAAGACAAATTCCATAATTTTAACACGATCCTGTTTATCGTCTGTAAATGCCCTCAATATTGACGAGTCTAAGACTCTTGTCGTCTGGTGAAAAATTAACTCTTAACCTGTTAATTAAATGAAATGAGATTTTCAAGCCGATAGTAAAAACCAAATTTTTCGCTTTTTCATAGGTATTGTTTAGGGAAAAATATCTCCTCAACGGACAGCGTAGATCCAAGATCAGACTGCACGTTCTGTGCAGTCTGATCTTGATCTACGCTGTCCGCAAAAGGTCAGTAAGTCGCGCTTAGCAGCCTAAGGGTTAAAGATAGATAAAAGAAGGAAGACATCACTCTATTTCAAATTTAAAGTGGACGGAAATACATTTTTTGCCCCTGTAAGCCAGCTGTCATAATTACAAGTAAGGTGTTAATTAATGAAAAAAACTTGATGAAAAAGTCAAATTAGTGTCAACCTGTTTTGACACTTCTATTTACATTTAAACCACTAAAATATATAATGATGGGGGTTTTAGATTCTCAACATCAACGTCAGTATGGGTTCTTGACTGATTGCTTGATCGATTTATTGCTTGATCGGTTGATCGATTGATCGATTGTTTGATCGACTGCTTTATCGATTGCTTGCCTACTTATTGATTGCTTGATCGATCGACTGATCGACTGCTTGATCGATTAAATGGTTGCTTGATCGCTTTCTTGCTTACTTACTTACTTGCTTGATTGCTTGATTGGTCGATGGGGTGGTCGTCAGTGGGGCCATCAGTGGGTCGTTGGGTCGCCGGGTCACTCGGTGGATCGGTTGGTCGGTGTGTCGATGAGTCAGTTAGTCGGTTGGTCGATGGGTTAGGGTTAGGTCGGTCTGTGGATGGGTCGATCGGCTGGTGGGTCGGTGAGTAGGTGGATGGGTTAGTCGGTCGGTGCGTCGGTTGGTGGGTCTGTGAGTGGATGGGTCGGTGGCTGGGTGGGTTGGTCGGTGGGCAGATGGGTGGGTTGGTCGGTGAGTAGGTTGGTTGGTGAATCGATGAGTCAGTTGGTCGGTGGATCGGTTGGTCGGTGTGTCGATGGGTTAGGGTTAGGTCGGTCTGTGGGTGGGTAGGTCGCTTGGTGGGTCGGTGAGTGGGTGGATGGGTGGGTAGGTCGATCGATTGATTGATTGTCTACCAGATTGATTATCTACTTGATTGATAAGTTTGTTCGTTCGTTTATTCGTTGGTTCGTTCGCTCGTTCGTTCATTCATTTTTCTACACTACTTTCATCATTGTTGCAGACACATAAAGGCAAAATTGGGTTTTTACTTTCAACTTTATAAAGTTTCATTTCACTGTATTAGCAGGAGAAGGGTTTAGCGAAGTGTTTTTGACTTGCAACAGACCAGATTCAACGTTAATGATTCCTATTCAAAATCAATAAAGTGAAGCCTAGACAAAGGTTTCATTCCGCTGAACAGTTTAAAATGCATTATGTTAAACGGTTGTTGGAACATTAGAGCACATTAGAAATACATAAAAGAACTATAACAGTATCGGTAACGCATATGACATATGCAGGGGACAGATTTAAAAGATTTGCTTTCTGCCTGCCGCACAAATGCCAGTGCACCCGGACTAAAAACAGCTTCCCCACTCCACCTGTGTAACAGTAGTCTTTATTTGCTTGTAATTGGTTACCATAAAGGGCATTTTTAAAGCATACCGTTTAGTGGTCCAAAACGGCCTATGACTTGGATCCTGTGCCAAAAAATGCAGTGTTTTAAAGACCCTGAAGAATGAAAGACTTGAAAACGTTGTGGGAAAAGAAGAAAAAGCTAACAACCAGCAAGTATTTGTAGTTAAAGGGGCACATACAAGTAGCCTGATATTTTATGCCCTTTCCAAACTATTCAGAGTTTTAACGACCCTTAAGAAGAGGGCTTTTGAAAATATCGTTGGAAAGGAGAACATGCTGGTAGCCAGCATTTTCTCTTTTTCCCACAATGTTTTGTCGTTAAAAGGGGGACATACCAGTAGCCTAATGTTCTAAGTCTTTACCAAACAATAAAACAGTCTTAACGACCCTTATCGCCCGCCCGGGTAGCTCAGTGGTCAGCGTATCTGACTCGTGACCTGGTGGTTGCGAGTTCGATACACGGTTGAGGCAAACTTTCTTTCCGGCGATTTTTCGCCTCTCACCTCTGATGCATGTGAGAAATGCAGTCAGTGGCTTTGGAAAGAAAGCTGTGTCAGTACTGGTGTGAGAAAGCCAGGAAACACACGGTTGCGTCACTGACCGCCATGATATGACCTGACCTGTTAAAATAGCGTTAACCCTTTACCACACAATCCCGACTTTTAACGACCCTGAGGAAGAGGCCTTTTGAAAACATTGTGGGAAAAGGAGAAAATGCTGGTAACCAGCATTTTCTCCTTTCCCACAATGTTTTCTACCCTTTCCAAAACAAATTTCAATTTTTCAATCACGTTTAATTTGTCTTCTGCAAATGCTTTGAATTTGGACCAGTCTAAAATTTTGTCATTTGGTTAAGAGTTAAACTCCAATACAACTCAAAACAAATCAAACGACCCTTATGCAGAGGACCTTTGAAAACATAGTTGAAGAAGGAGAAAATGCTGGTTACTAGCATTTACCCCTTTTGGCCACAATTTTTCTACCCTTCCAAAATGGTTTCAGTTTTGAGTCGCATAAAATTTTTTGTCGTCAGCAAATGCTTTCAGTTTGGACAAGTCTAAAATGTTTTTGCTTGGTAAAGAGTTAAAGAAATGTCTGTCCGAAATCATGCTGCTCAAATTTGATAACAAGATAATTTCATAAAGTTTTTAGACGTTTTAAATAACGCTTAAAGATACGCCTTTACTCGTTTTCAGGCTGTTTTACCCTTTTCCTGCTAAATAAATGAAATAAAATTTTCAAGCCGATAATAAAAATCTAAATTTTCCTATTTCAAATGTATTTTTGGGGGTAAAGAAATCTCCTGATTGGACAGTCTAGAACCAAGATCAGACTGCATGTTCTGTGCTGTCTGATCTTGATCTACACTGTCCGCAAAAGGTTGGTGAGTCGCGCTTAGTAGCCTAGGAGTTAAACCCATTTCATCTTTATTTTATCAAGCTATAATCATTTTTGTATTTTCATGCCAAATGTTGCCCCTGACGGTTGCCAGGTTGCCTAGATTACGACTGATAAAAAGTGCATTTCATTTTCTGGAGGCCATCAAAGAAATCACTGTTTTGACGTTTCCAGTTTTAAAGTGGTGATTTCCTATATATTTTCTTTTATCACTTACACCATCTATATCGGAAATTTCTGAACCATTCTACAGTCTATTAAATCTTAACAGCGTTTTTTTTTTTTTCCTCTCTGGCTGTCAGGATGTATCTTTCAGCAGACGACAACTTTTTTACAGAGGCTTGTTCAAATTGAGAGCATTTGCAGTCGAGCATATTCAGAGCGGCTTGAAAAAAAAGGCAAATTTCTGCTGGAAGGATAGAAAATAGTGTGGGCAAAGGAGAAAATGCTGGATTAGCCCCTCTTTGCACAGAGCTTGGCTCATATGTTTTAGTCTTTGCATTTTTTCTCTGTTTGTCAAACTGTTTTCGACCGTCGGTGTCCCGCTGAAAGGTAGCCGTAAGGCTACTGTTCGAATTTTTAAAATATTTATCTAAATACAACCCACTACGTCAACCTTTTTCCAAACGACAATTTTTGCGCCCTTCTAAACTGAAATCATCTGCAGACGACAACTGTTTCGAAGTCGGTATAACAACAACAACAAAAAAAAAAAAGAAATTCTCTCATAGGGTATAAAACATTGTGGGAAAAGGAGAAATTGCTTGTAACAAGCAATTTCTCCTTTTCTCACAATGTTTTTCAAAAGCTTTCTTTCTCGGTGGTCGTTAAAACTCGAGACTGTGTCGTAAAGAATTAAGAGTGGTTGATTGTATGGTGTTTAACGCCCTTTTCAACATTATTTCAGTTATATCGCGGCTGCCAGTGTACCTATCCATACTTTCCTGGAGTTTCTTTTACCAGTACTTCGCACAATTTTCTTTCCAAGCCACTGGCTGCTTTCCTACATAACCATCGTCGAAACAATGGTCAGCGGTGATAGAGAAATGAATCTTGTCGCGATGACTATCATCAATCCTCGGAAAGAAATAGACTGAGCTGGGGGATCGAATCAGCGACCTCCTGTTCTCAAGTCCTGTACGCTACCGACTGAGCTACCGCAGCTCTGCGGTAAAGGGTTAAGGTGCAAGGACTCTAGTTCATTCTAAACCACAATCGTGTGAGCAGTGTTGCCACACTTCGAAATACTAATGTAACGTGGTGTTTTAATGTGATTATTTCCATCACCTTGTGGGTAAATATCACAACTACCTACAAGCCAAACAACCCATTTTGCTCACTAGTAGACCCACAAACCACAAAAATGTGTAGGGTTCGCGATGGGAGAGGAATGAGTCCTGCCGAAATGAATATAATTAATCCTCGGAAAGAAATTGGTCGAGCCGTGGAGTCAAACCAGCGACCCCTTGGTTTCAAGCCCTGTAAGCTACCGACTGCGCTGCAGGTGCTCGCCTTTTGCAAAGATAGCAGGCTGCCAAAAATCTTTTACTTCACAAAAGAAAAATGCTATCAATTATCGTAATGAACACGGAATTGTTTTTAATCGCAGATTATTTCTGTCCTAAAACTGTCCCACGGGAAAACCACGTGCATATGCCCTTGTTCAAGGCCTGATGAAAAGTACGAATGTAATTTGGGACGATAACATGATCTGCAACAGATTGCAGAAATCGATTCCAAAGTCACTGTACGCCAAATGTTACATTTAACACTTTGCGCGCTGAGCGTAACTTCTTTCGCTTTTGCGGACAGTGCAGATCAAGATCAGAGTACATAGAATGTGCAGTCTGATCTTGATCTACACTGTCTGCGACTTTGAAGCATATTCTGTTTCCTTTAAATTGCAACGATTCGATTTATAGATTTAAACGAAATAGCCAGCCACCTTCATTTAGCGCATTAACATTTTTTCAAACGAAACATTTTTAGTCTTACCAAAATAAGAAGTTTTTGCAGACGACAAAGTAGAATGTGGTAAAAATGATGACATTTATCTTTGAAAAGATAGAAAACATTGTGGGAAAAGGAGAAAATGCTGGTTACCAGCATTTTCTCCTTTTCGCACAACGTTTTCAAAAATTTTCTTTTTTAGGACGCACGAAACATAGGCTTGTTTTGTTAGGAGTTGAGGGGTAAGCCTGATATCTTTTTTTGTTACCCTTTGTTCCTTACACGGTGTTCGTAGTAGATTACAAAAAGGGATTTCACTTGCCATCCCCCTATTTTGTCCTATAACCCCCATCACAAAATCACATGCCCCAAAAAATATTTTAACCATAACAAACCACAAAATCACACGTCCCAAAAATATTTTAACCATAACAAACCAGCAAACCAATCAACCCATGCAAAAATCAACCCACTTATGCAATCCCTCCACCCTTAACCAACAAACCCACGCTTAAGCATATGGCTAACCATTAAACAATATAACAATTTTATGTAACATTAACATGCTCATAAAATTAAAACAAAAATGGGTTAACAAGTCAATCTGATTAAGGTCAGCAAACAAAATGGCATAACCTTTTTTAACAACATTTTTTACTTAAATCAATTTTTATTTTTTCCAAAAAAATTTTAAAATATTAAGCTAACCAGCTCATCAGCTAACCACCACCCTTAACCCCCAACAAACCCTTACATCAAACAATTGCTTAACCTTTTTCCCACCCCATCAACCAACGCATGACGCACCAGCTAACCACCTTATGTGTTTGTGGGTGGCTTAAGATATTGGTAAAAAATTTAAAAATAATATAATAGATGAAATATAAATATTTAATATTTTTAATATATCAAATATTTAATATGTTTTTGGTCTTGCACCTTGCTGCTCATATTTTATTTTTTCTTCTTCAGTTAATTTTTTAATCCTATAATGACCCCAAGCTAAAGTATCATTACTTCCATCCTCTAATATATATCTTTTATCATCAGCATAACTTAATGCTTTTTTGTTTATTACTTCAGTGTGCATTTTATGTTTTCTACTTCTTAACACAGGCATGGTTCTATAACAGTCTTCTTTTGTATCCAAACAATTTTTATAATTTTCTAATTTTATTTTGTTTTCAACAACAGACTTTTTAACCCCCTTACATCTTTTACCTTCATCAACACCTTCCCATTGTAATTTTCCATTTTTATCTAAAATTGGTTTTGGTTTTGGATTTTCATCAGTTTTTTCTTCTCTTATTATAGGAAATGTTTCATAAGCATATGTTTTTGCACCTAAACCAGCCATCTCAATCATAATATCTCCATTTAATTCATCTTTAAACATACCTAATACCTTTTTATTTTTTTCACTGTGTAAATCATGCTCTTTAGGGTAACCACTCATATCATACATTATATCACCATCTTTTTTCATATCCTCATAAAAATCTTCAGTTTCTATTTCAAGAATAAAACTATCAGTATCAGTGTAGCACATTCTTACTTTTTCACCATACTTTGCTTTAAAGTAATTATAATAAGTTTCATACATATGTATTTTACTAATATCTAATATGCTCATACCTAAATAAACCGGTTTATTATATTTTATATTTGTTTTCTTCATATGAACAGCAACTAAATTTTCATCAAGTATTGTTGTATGGTGATAGTTTGGTTTAGCAACAAGCTTTTTATAACGATAGCTAACCGTATCATTAACTAATTGAATATCAACCCTATTTCTTAAGTTTTCCATGGTCTTACCAAAAAGACTATTCATCATTAATTTAAAAAAATCTTTTTCAAAATCATTTTTTGCATCTTTTCTTAAATCAAAATTTTTATCAATATATTCTTTAATACAATATGTTTCTTCAAACATGATGCCACGATGTATCTTTTTAATTTTTAATCCTAATTCTAAATATTTTTTTAAAGTTTCATGATGTATAACATAATTTTCTTTATCGTTTAAGTTAGGAATTAATTTTTCTACCTTTTCTATTTTTAACTGTTCAGGAGCAAGAGGAAAATCACTATGTAAATCATGCAACTTTTCAGGATAATCCAAATCAACCTCTAAAAAGCATGGTATTTTTTTCCATTCTTTTAAATCATCTTCATCCATCCATCTAAAACAACTAGTGGGTAGCAGTTTACTCATAGCCCATGGATAAAGACTGTTTGCATCTATATATATTAAATATTTTGATGGTTTAGTTTTATCATACTTTTTTTTTCATATATTTATTGTTAGCTTTTGCAAGTCTTTTGCTACACATAGATATCCTACCACGTATTTCTTTTTCAATCATTAAAAGCATATCAGGGTCTGTTAAAAGCTCAAATTTTGATTTTGTTGTTTTAAGCATAGCATCTAATGCTAATCCTGGAATGGTATAATACCAACAAGGGTCCAATTCATAATGCTTAAGACAAAGATCCCTAAAGTTTTCAATTATATCAGCTAAAAGTAAAACATCTATTTCATTGTAAAGCTCTAAATATTCTTTAAACGTTTTCATATTAAAAGTTTTCCAAACATTTTTTGCATGCTCATAATCTTTATCTTCAATATGTTTATCATTTAAGCTTGAATAAAATTTTTCTTTAGGTGGTAGCTGAGTTTCTTCTAATTTTTCAAAAGTATCTTACCATTCATATGGAAAAAATCCTTTTTTTCTTAACAGTGATAAATGTTCTTTAGGATGAAATTTTAATAAAATTTTTATCTGTTCATCACTTAAATTTTTTGAAAGCTCATCTAAACTACTATTCATAAACTTAAGAATATCTAAAAACCTTATTTTATGGGTTTTGTTATTTCCAACCTTAATACATTTACTAAAGCTAATATATTTTTCTTCATTGTTTGGTATGCAATCAATTTCTCCTTCAGTTTTACCAAGATGTTTTATAAAAAGATGACTATCATAACCACTTAAATTATGAAAGAAAACAGGTGTAAAGTCAGGAATTTTTGCTTTAAGATTACACTCAGTATGTGCTGCACCACGATACTTACCTGTAAAATGACAATGATCTTTTACTTTATAATTTTTACGTGTAAATTTACCATTACATATCCAACATTTCTTTTCTTCTTCATATTTTTTTTCTTCATCTTCTGTTATCTTAATTGGTGTGGGTTTTTGATAATATTTTTTATGTATTTCTTTGATATCCTCTGTTATCATATTCACAAAAACTTGTTCAGCATTTTCTCCAGTATATTTTCTTAATATGGGTGGGCAAATTTCATCATCAAAACACTTAATGACATATTTAAAGCTACAGGGAATATGCTTTTGTGTTTGTATGGTACAACTATTTTTTTAATTGGATAATATGCTTGTATAGGACCTAATACACATTCAAAATCAGCATATACAACAAAAGGAACCTTAATTTTTCTATTGTGATTTATAAATTCTAATACCTCTCCAGGTTTAGGCATATCTAAAGCAACCGGAGCATGCTTATCACAATATTTTTTATGTTTTATCAAAAGGTCTTCTCTTCCAAATGCATTTAAACATCTTTTACAAAAATACTTTTTACCATGATGTTTTGATATTTGACTTGACATTAAGCGACTAAAAGTTTTTATTAACACATAGTGGCAATTCTCTTTATTTGTTAAGTAAAGTAAATCAACACGTTTATCTTTTTCTTCATCAGTAATTCTTAATGGATAAAATTTATTTTTAATTTTTTCTTCTTCAAAAATTTGACAATAACTATAAACATTAACGCTAATTTTAGGATTTTGTTTTTCAAATTTACTAATATCATGCAATGAAACAGGGTAATTAATACCATCCATATTTATGCTATTTTCTTTTAATTTTAAGACAGAATTTATTCTTTCCGGATGGTTATTTGTTGGATTAAATGCTCTTAAGATAGACCACTTAAAACATTGACTATCTTCATTTTTTATATTGATACATGCTTTTTTATCAAATATCCATTTTGGAAGAGGAATAAATGATGAACCTCTTAAGGGAACATAAATAGCTGTATGTAAATCTAAATGAACCACACTATAAAAAGAATAACCGCTACCTTTTCTTAAAAAGTTTTCATATTTTTCTAAAATTATAGAAACCATTGTTTGATACAACTCATCTACATCGGTTCCACTTAAGTTAATTAAAATTTCACCCGGTTTAGTCGATTGAAAATATGCTTCTACTGGATGGTCAATATCATCAAATCTATACATTAAACATTTAAGTATTATCTTAACTTTAATGTTACGATTATTTCTTAAGATATTTGTTATAGCTTGTTTGCAATCCTCTAAAAAATCAGCAGGATGATCAACGGAAAAACCTTCTATCCTATATTGTCTTGCCCAACCATTTAACGCAGAATTACTTTGAATTACTTCTATATCTTCTGGTCTTCTTCTTGGTATTATTATTTCATCTATATTTTCCTCTATATTTCTTTCAACTTCATCTATTACCTGTGGAATTTGTTCTGGTTCAACATTACCGGTTACCCAATTAGTAAAATTTCTTACTCTTCTTCTAACACTCTGAGGAATTACCGCTGAGGCGATCCTTCGAGCACCACTATATAAATTAGATGCTAGCCATTGACTACCATCTGTTAATCTGTTGATAAATCTTCGTGAAAAAGAATTCATCGCTATAATTTTATTAAAACAAATAATTTTTGTTTAACTCAATTTTTTTAATTTATTATTTTATAAAAAATAATAAATTATTGAATATCAATTTTATATTTACCATTCCACACTCTACCATTCCAATTTTCAATCGTTTGAGGACATCTATCTATAAACTTACTAGCCTTGTAAATTGATGGAAATGTTGTTTCTTTTTTAGTTTCAACATCCTTTAAGACTACCTGCTTAGGATTTTTAGCAATATCCTTTAGTCTATCATAATTATGTACTTTCTTAAGTGGTATTGCTTCTTCAGGATACAATCCATGCTCTTTTAACACATCAATATATTTTTTCTTGTTCCAATAGGAATACCACTTAATATTGTTATCTGTTAAAATTTATTAAAATCAGCAATCTTTAGCATATTTTTTATTTAAAATAAAAATTACTTAATACACTACACTCATCTTATTCCCATCACTCTGAAAGTTAATTAACCTATCACTAAGTAAAACCGCAAATGCTTCAGTATTTGCTGGAACAGCTGGATTGAATGTTGCTTTAACGTGGATATCAGTAACAGAATACTTAAGTCTTTCACTTTGTTTTGATAAATCAAACACAAACAAAGGAAAAATAAATTTAAATTCATAAGGATTAATACTAGGGTTTGATACTAATTCATCCATGTTAAAAAACTTTTTTCTAAATGAAGCAGCTTCACTATATATTCTACTAATTTGATTAGTAGTAAAATCTATATCATGTTCATATAGTGGATATTTTTTTGAACCTAACATTACATAAATATTTTTAATATTTATGCTGTCAAATACAGCCGCGTTTTGTTCTTGGTTATTACTTTTTGCAGTTTGAAAACTAACAATTAAAAAACGCGGCACCTCAGGAGATGATTTAGATGATAACGTCCAAGTAAAACCTGTTGCTTCTGGAACCGCAATACTGTCGCTTTGTATCATTCTATACCCAACTGGGAATTTTTCTTTTTTCTCAATAAATTTAAAAAGTTCCAACCTATTACCATCTTCCGGCATCACATGAGGCATAAACCAGGATACCCCCTGTAATTTAATTTGTCCATTAACAACAACAGGATTACCTGCACCATCTGTAGCACCACTTTTAAAAATTGCATCATCATCATTGTTTCTTGTTAAGGTTAGTGTTTGTTTCATACCATATAAAATTTTGTTATAATCTTCACAAAAACCAAATATATGTTTTAAGGGTATCCTAAAACTAAATGTTCCAACTGGATTTGAACTAAAAATATACTGTTTTCTTATTGAAAAACCAACATTATTAACACTATCTGCAACGTTTCCAGTATCCTTATACCACAGTTGGTTTTGCCCCTGTGATTTAGAAAAGTCATCTGGGTATTTTAGCAGCCCTAGCATTGTAGTAGTTTGACCAGGATAATTAATGCTTTCTATCTCTTGTCCACTAAGTTGATATCTTATATTTTTAAACAGATACATCAAACCATTATTTGTTGTGGTAATCTCATCAGCTGCATCATAACCTGTACCATCATTTTTTTCTAATTTACCTATAATTTGTAAATAAGACTCAGAAGGATGATAAAAAATATCTTGTGTTTCAATCTCTATTCTAATATTTCCTCCAGGGTTGTTTAGATTGGTTCCTGTAATAGGTAGATATTCATAATATTCATATTCATCAATACTATCATCTTTTAAAATCGGCGTTTTAATGTTTAAAATATCCATTTTATTATATGCAATTATAATTTTTAAGTCAAAATTATAATTGAGTTGAGTTTTTAATATTCTAGGCATAGTTGAGGGAATGATTTGTTTTCATCATTAACAAAAACACCCTTAAGTTTAATATTTTTAAGTTTTTCAGCAGAAAGCTCTTTTCTCATTTTAGGACAAATTCTATTTCCGTAAAGAATGGTTACCTTAGGTATATCACTTTCTTCTAAATATTGATTTACATATTCTTCAAATTCCTTAATGATATCAGCTTTTTCAGGTGACAATTTTAAAACAACCTTTTTATAATCATAACTTGTATTGGTAGCCTCTAAAACTTCACAATCTTCATTAAGTTTAAAATTTGCAAAAAGGATACCAACCCTTTTTGTATTGTATTTTTCATATTCTGTTAATTTAAATTTTAGCTTTGTCATTTTTTTATTTAATGTAATAATTTACTTAACTTAAATTTATTTTTTCATAATACTTTAACTCCGGAACCCTTAATACTATTTAATTTCTTAACTAAATCTTGTATAGCAATGGCACCACCATCCATTAACTTGCTAATATCTTGCATTGCAGGTTGAGTTGTTGTAGTAGGCTTTTGAGTATATTTTTCTAAAATCTTTTTAGATTTTGGTGTTAAAGCCTTTTCAACTAACTTTTTACCTGCATCAACCGCGGCACTCTTTCCAACCTCTAATGCTTTCTTCGCTCCTTCCTTAGCAACACTCTTACCAACATCAACTGCTGAAGATGCAATTTGTTTAGCTGCGCTGCTTGTAAAAAGTTTTGTAAGAAAATTAACAAAGATATCAAATATCCCCACCCCTCCATAAGCATAATTTCTTTTAAATCCTCTCTTTTGTGATGTAATCATTTTATAGTATAGACATTAATTTTTTATAACTCTTTGAATTTAATACACGTTGTCTTTTTAATTCATCACAAATACTTACAAGCTCATTTTTTACACCTGTGTTACCAGCTTTTTTACTTGCCATCAAAAGGTCTAATCTTTCTAATAGTGCGTTAGGGTCAGATGGGATAATAGTAATTCCTTCTCCACTAATGAATCTTTCTAGCCAAATTTTGGAAAGAATTTTTTTCCATTTGAATGCTTTACTGCTTTTTGGTAAATGACTATCTTTTTTATTATTTTTATGAAGGGTGCCAGATTTTAAAATTAACTCCTTATAATTTTCATAATCCTTATCAGTATATTTATCTTTGTCCGGTCTTTTAGCTACAATTAACTCCCACAGACCAGGTGTGCCTTCATAGGTTTTATTTGCAATTAAAAGATCATCTCCTAAAATTTCTAATTCCTCATCGCCGATATGAAATTTACCTTCTTTGTCATATATCCCATACGTTGTATCAGCTTCATCCTTATTGGTAAATCTTCTTAGTTGCTTTGCTGCAAGTGGTCCAATAAGTAATAATGGGTCTTCATCTTCTTCTTCCGTCTGTTCCTTAAACCAAAAAATTTCTTCTATATCTTCTTCACTTAATCCCGGTTTTTCATAAGCTTTTATAGAAGGAAAGGCTGGAAATGTAATAGCTTTAGGTAAGTCTTTGATACCCTCTTTAATAGGTTTAAGTTCTTCTGTAATCTCCTTTGTTGCAGCTTTTTGTGTTTCTGTAATAGGTTTAAAAAACTTTGAAAAGGTCTTTTGTAATTCAATTTCACCTGTTCTCTCTGCAAGTTGGCTATCCCGAATTCTTTTCTTTGTTGCGAGATATTCTTTTACCATTTGGTCTCTTTTCACAGGGTCAGTTATCTTTAAAAACTACATATTTTTTTAAGTAAAAAAAATTTTTTATCTTATTTTTTTAATTAGTATTACCTATCTCACATGCACAAGAACATTTAAACTTAGGTGGTTTTAGTTTTAGTTTTAATGGGTTCCATTGTTTCTTTCTACTAGTCTCCTGAATTCCTCCCGTGCTTCCTGTTTCCCCTTCTCGATTAAGCTCTCTTGTTCCTCTAGCTTGCTTTTTTTCTTTGACTTAGCCCGTATCTCTTCCTTCATCACCTTGTATTTTTCAAGTTCATCCATGATTAAAGTAAATTCTGAATGGTCTATTTTGTTGTCTGATATTGCTTTTGATATATGTGTATTAAGAGTATCAAGTTTTGCATCAGCTAACATTTTAATCTGAAGATGTTTTTCTGATTTTGTTCTGGTTCTTCTAACTATAAACTTACCTACTAATGCTGAAAGTCCAACAGCTAAGGCACAACCTTCCAGGGCTATCGTTGCTGGAATTGCTACAACGGTACTTAATAGAGCTATTCCACCTGCTCCGGCACCTATTGCTAAGGTGGTTAGTCCAGTTTCAACGTTATCTATTGTTTTACTTATCTTTAAATACTTTTTACTTAACTGTTCTCTAATCCTTACTTCATTTTCAAGAAAATCCTGAATCTCTGATATCTTTTTAAGTCTAAAGGATTGTCCATTGTCTCCTGCTGATATTACTGGTTCTAATGTTGGTGCATTTGGTATATTTCGTGCTTCTGGTAAGTTTGGATAAATCTTTTCTGTTGTTAGTTCCATTTATTAATTACAACTAATTTTTTTAAATAGAATAGTAAAGACGACACAAAAATTCATTCTCCTCAATTTTTACTAGGTTACCAGAGTTGTTTGTAATTGTGGTAACCACATTATCATTATCCTCAAGAATAACTTCATTCGTTAAACTAAATTCTCTAATTTTTAGAGCATAAGATAGAGAAATTAAAACGGCACCCCTACTCATCATAAAACCAAAATTTAAAACAATTGTTTTAGTTTCTTTTGCTTTTAATACTATAGGTTGTTGAGTATAAATATCCCAAGTAACAGGATTAACTTTTTTAGCTGGATACTTAACTTCTACAGGTTTCCAAAAAATAGTTTTTGGTTGAACCATTTTAGGTTTATTTCCAAATTTATGCACATTCATACTTTTTAATTTATAATATTGCTCCTAATACAGGAATATTACCAAATGGGCTGTTGGGTCCTAAAAGAAGACCTTTTCCATCATAAATTCTACCACCCTTTTTTAAATACAATCCATCACCAACGGCACCTAACCCTTTACCTTTAGCTGGACCAAGATATAAACCCTCACCATCAGTTTCTACTTGACATATACAACCACCTTTTTTAAGGTAAAGACCGTTACCCATTGCTTTTTGCACTCCTGATGAAGCTAACCCAGATAGGGCACCAACTCCTATAGCTGGTAAAACGGTTCTTGCTAATGTAGGTAGAACTGATAAAGCTAATCCTGCTAACAAAGGTAAAAATCCTCCTTCAACTTTCATGTTATGTTTAAGTTGTTTAGTTGACATTCTAAACGTGGTTCCCTTACCAGCTTTATAAGCTTTAGTAAGTTTATTTACTTGAGACTTGGTTAATGCTATTACATCTTTACCATGCAAATCTTCATACTTTAAACGAATACTTGCTGGGCTTTTGTTTTTAAAAGCATGTAAATTTTTTTCCTTTTGCCCTTCTGATATATTTAATTTAGCGTTAATGTAGTTTGTCATTTTATATTAACATATTTTTTATTTATCTTGCTTCTCTTATATGAAATCTGATTGTTAAATTCTCACCTCTAAGATTTAGTAAATTTCCATCTTGGTCTGTAATTGATACATTGAGGTTATGTATTTCATTTAATGTTAATGGTAGATAAACTAAATTTACTGGATTTTCTATTATTTTATAACCGGGTGATACATTAGGAAAAAAACTATAAATTGTATTTTTTTGAGAACCATTAACATAACTACCTGAAATTAAATCAATATTAACAAGTAAGCTATTAATACTTAAAATATTTACTACTTTTTCAGATTCGTGAAATCCTTGTAGATATTTTGCTTTATTAAATCCTAATACTTTTCCGATACTCCTACTTTGGTTAAAATCTACCTGATAACCATTATCAACATAAAGAACAGATTTTAAAGTATTAGTGTTTGCAGAGATATTAATATAATATTCTTCATTAACTGCGTCATAATGACCCCTTTTCCTCATTTCTTGTTGTATTACATCATTAATATCAACTAAATCATAGGAACCTTCAGGTATTTTTAGTTTTACCCATGTTGCACCATTGTCAGGTGAATAAACAAAAGTACCGTTACTTTTATCAATATTAGGAAATGAATAATAAGTTTCAAGATTAACCAATGCTATTTCATATTCTTTATCTTTTTCTAATTGAAGTGGTGGAGTAAATCTTGTTTTAAACTCTGTTTTGTTGTTGCTTACTATAATTTGGAATGATGTTTTATGGTCAGTGTTTTTTAGAATTTTTTCAAGCAATACTTCCATATTTTATATTTACTAAAAATATATTTTAAACAAAAATATATTTTTTAATAATAGTTGTTGTAATTTTGTGGTATGTAAAAGTTGTCAAATCCATTTCTATATTTACCGTTGTATTTGTTATTGGTTAAGTCAATTACAACAAAACCATGAGGTCTTTCCCAACAATTTTTACAAAAATTAACAAACTCAGTTTTTGTCATATCATCTCCTACATGGTCGCTATAAATATGATTAAGATTTTTTAAGTCTTTTCTAAACAAGCATATAAAATTTGCGTTTTCTCTAATAGTTTGACGAGGTAATCTAAAATAATTTTGTGATAGATAAAAACAATCAGCGTTACTATGTCTTCCACGAACATAATAGCTTTCACATTTGTTTTGCCTTTCCAAGAGTAAATCATCAAATATCATTAAGTTTTTATTTTCCCCGTTTAAATCTCTTGGGTCAGGCACATCACAAGCATTTTCAAAAAATTCACAGTTAATATCTGATTTTTCTTTAATTGTTTTGCTCCATTCTTCAACTAACGCTGTAGGTGAGACATTATAGTTTTGAACATCATTTTTAAGTGAAAACAACCTTAATATATATTCTTTTGGTATTTTTTCTTCAAAAGCTTTTTTAAGTATACGGTATTCTGGTTGAAACAAACTTTTACCAAAAACGCATAAGTTGTCATAATCTAACCAATCAGGTCTTAACAAAAGGTTAAGTAAAAGTGTAGTTTTACCACATCCTGATTTACCTACTATTAAACCCCTGATACTCCTAGGTAAAAGGGGATGATTAAATCTTTTTGCTAACGCTTCATTCCATGATAAATTAACAATATCCATATTTTATATTAAAAAAATTTATTTAATATAAAAAAAAATGTATTGTGTTAAGTGTAAAAAACAAACTGAAACAACCGATTTTAAATGTGCGGTAAGTAAAAATGGTAGAAATATGAAACGGGGTAAGTGTAAAGAATGTGGAACAACTAAAACTCAATTTACTAAAATAGAGGGTGGGTCGTTGTTAAACAAAGCAATCAATAACTTACCTGTTGAAATGCATTTACCTGGGCATAATTTTACTGGTCCTGGAACAAAGTTAAAGAAAAGATTAAATCCTGATTTAACACCTAAAGAATGGTCAAAGCCTGTAAATCGTGTTGATAAAGCTGCTTACCATCATGATATATGTTATCTTAAACATGATGATACAGCAACAAGAAATGCTGTTTGTGATGCTAATATGCTTAAAGAGTTAAAAGGTATTTATAATCCTACTATTAAGGAAAGAATGGAAAGAGGATTGGTTTCCTCATTAATTGGTACCAAGAAAAGATTTGGTATGGGAATTAAAAAAAAAATGACCAAAATATAACGCTAGCAGAAGAATTACATAAACCTGTAAAAAGAAAATTTAAGAAAAGGAGAGTTAGAGTAAATGGCATTGATAGGATATGGGCTGCAGATTTAGTAGATATGCAAGCATTTTCTAAATTTAATCGTGGTGTAAAATATCTTCTTGCTGTCATTGACATCTTTTCAAAGTATGCGTGGCTGATACCATTAAAAGATAAAACAGGAAAATCTGTTTCTGTTGCATTGAAGAGTATTTTTAAGGAAAGAAAACCTGAGAAAATGTGGGTGGATAAAGGTAAAGAGTTTTATAACAAAGAAGTTAAAGATTTGATTGAATTGTATTCTACTGAAAACGAGGAAAAATCAAGCGTTGTTGAGAGATGGATTAGAACGATGAAAGAAAAAATGTGGAAGTATTTCTCTGCTCACTCAACAAACGTTTATATTAACGTGTTACCAAATCTTGTTAAAGAATATAATAACACAAGACATTCTTCTATTAAGATGACACCAACTGAAGCAACTAAGAAGAAGAATGAAAATAAAGTTTGGAGAACATTGTATCCTGATTATAATCAAGCAAAAGAAGATATCGAACCAAACTTTTCTGTTGGAGACAAAGTAAGGATAAGTAAAAAGAAAAAGACTTTTGAAAAAGGTTATACCACAAGATGGACTGAAGAGGTTTTTACAGTTTCAGAAGTAAAACATACATCGCCTGTAACATATAAAATTGAAGATTTAAATGGAGAAGAAATAAAAGGTACCTTTTATGAACCTGAACTACAAAAAACAAGAGTTGTATAGGATAGAAAATGTTATTAAAAAGGGAAAAAAGAAATCTCTTGTAAAATGGAAAGGTTATTCTGATGAGTTTAATTCATGGGTTGACAACAGTGCTATTATAAATATTTAAATATATAAAAAAATGCATGATATTTTAATTGATAATATAACTTTACCAAATAAACCTTTAAGCAATTTTGAGCTTGAGGATGCCGCAAAAAAATTAAAAATAAAAAATTTTAGAGGAATATTTTTAAGAGATACCCTACCAAAAAATAATAAAAAAAAGGAATGTGGTATATTAAACCTTGATGACACCAGTGGTACTGGTACTCATTGGGTTGCATGGTTTAAAGATGGTAAGAAAAAAATTTATTTTGATAGTTATGGTATTCAACCAACTAATGAAATTATAGATTATTTAAAACATCCTATACACTACAATACTGATCAATTACAACATGCAGGGGAAGTGTTTTGTGGTCATTTATGTTTGTTCATTCTTAAAGAGTTATGCGATGATAATAAATTTCAAGATGTTTTAAATAAACTTTTTTAGTAATATTAAAAACGATGCCTGTTGATAAATTTGGAAGAATGGATGATGTTAAAACAAGCGGTGATGGTGTTTCACTTCCTTACATAAGTAATAATTTTTTACGTAAAGATGGAACAACTCCCGTTTCCGGTTCTATAAATATGAATGGCAACACATTAACGAGGGTTAGTAATCCAGTAAATCCACACGATGTTGCGACAAAGGATTATGTTGATAATACAGCAGGGGGTAGCCATGAATCACCACTATTAAAAGAAAATGGAAATTTTCTTGCTACTGCTCCAATCAATATGGGGTTTAAAAAAATACATAATCTACATGATCCTGAAGAATCACATGATGCTGCTACAAGAAGTTATGTGGATAAGGTTAGTAGAGAAAGTGTCATTGTTAAACGTAATGATGGAAGATTTGTTGCTACAGGAAATATAGATATGAGGAATTATGGGTTAATTAACGTTCTGGCACCGGCTGAACCTGATGATGTAGCAACAAAGTGGTATGTTGATAGTCAATCCTCACCATTTTTGTATAACCCCATTGATAACTTTTATACTGCAATAGGAGAAATATCTATGGGTAATCGTCGAATTCATTTTGTTGCTTCTCCAATTGAGAATAGCCATGCAGCAAATAAGCTTTACGTAGATACCGTTTTTGAGATAGCTACCGCAGGTGAAAAGGCTTTAACAAAAAACCAAGACGGGTCTTTTTCAATGGCTGGTAAAATAGATATGGGTGGTAACTCAATTACTGGCTTACCAAATCCAATAAATCTTAACGCTGCTGCTAATAAAAATTATGTTGATAATGGTGGTGCCATTGTAAAAAATCCGGATGGAAGCTTTACAGCAATATCTAATGTAGATTTTCAAGGTTTTTCTATAAAAAACGCTGCGATACCTGTAGATGATAGAGATTTAGTAACAAAATCCTACGTAGATGGAAGGGTATCGCTTCCTAAAACAATTATAAGCGTGTGTGCCGAGGAACAAGGTGCTTTATTAGATGGTAATTATGAGTTTTCTTTTGGTAATGGAAGCACCGGAGTAAGCCATGGGATGGGGGGTTATTGTATGTCTGCTCCTGGTAGAATTATAAGAGGAACTTTAATGGTTGTTAAAGGAACCGGTATTCTAAAAGAAGAGGCAAAAGTTAATATAGTCGTAAATGGAGTAGAACAGGTTGATTACTCCATAGTAAAAAAGAAAGGAGAAGGTTGTAGTTGTGTAGTTTTTCCACAACCTTTAGTAATAGACCAATGTGATGTTATAAACTTTATAACAAGGTCAAATAACCCTAATGCTAAAAATGCATATTTAACGTTACTGATAGAGTTGGACTTGTAAAAATATTTAACCTTTGCTAGGTTAAATATTTAAGAGATGACTGGACGAATTACAAGAATTAGTAGATTTTTCCCATTAGGTAGCATTCATGGGAAATATAACTATTTTTTATTTTTTAGTTATATTTCACGTATTATATAGTTATACATTTTACAAATAGGGCAGTCTTTTCTAAGATATGTAGCATAACATTTACTACAAACACATAGATGACCGCAATTTGCAAATAAAATTTTTACTTCTTCTTGTTCATCTAAGCATAACACACATGTATTAGATTTAAAAGTTTTTATCTCATTTATAGTTTCTTTTGTGGTATTTAGGCTTAATATTTCTTCTATTCCGTTTGCGCTAAATGTTACTTTATATTCTCCTTCTTTAAAGTACTCTGCATTGTTTTCCCAAAAATTGTTTAAATCTCTCATTGTATATTCTTCTTCGTTTGATGAGGTAAATGTTTCTGTTACGGTTCCAGTTATTATATCTTCTGCTTCATCTATTTCTTCTTGTGTTGGTAGGTTATCTTCTTCTCTTAAGCGGTTAACAATTTCTTGTAGTGCTCTATTATTTTGTTCTCGTGATAGTGGTGTATATTCTAGTTTTGTTTGTTCGTTGTCAACGTTATGTTGGGTTCTATCATTTATTATATCACACAGTTCAGGAAAATCAGGGTAATTACGTTCATCTTCTTCTTCAAAATAAATAAAAAAAATTTGTTCTAAACCATCTCTATACCTCTCAATATCTTCTATATGCTCTCCTATTTCATGAAATGTATCTTCTAAAACTCTTAAAAGACCTATTTGTTCTATTGCATAGTTAAGATAAATTTTTGATAAACATAGCTTTTTATAGTTTACACTATTACCAAAGCAAACACACAGGTTTAACCATTCTTTTGCTGTTGGCTTTTCATATTTTCTTTTGCTGTATTCGTAGTAGATATTTTCGTAGTCATATTTTGCTTCATATGGCATTATATTACCAAGGTAATAAAACCAAATTTCTTTATCATTATAGTGGTTATATAACACCCTATTCTTTTCTTTTAACATTGACCTGAGTTTTATGATGGTAGCAGTTGTCTGATTAAACTGTCTAATCTCTCGTAATATGTCTGTCATCTTCACGTTATGGTACAAAGAACTTAAAAAGAAAAATTCAATTTTTTATTAAACGCCAACGGGTTAAAAAATTTATATATAACCCGGGTAAGGTTATATATAACTAGATTTTTTTTTAAAAAATTTTTAAATTTTTATTTAAATTTTTTGTAAAAATAACTGTTTATAGTATGTGTTATCATGGTTATATTTTAGTCATATATTTCCATAAACTAGATATATAACTTATGTGGATAAATTATATATCTGATTTAGTTATTTGTTTCAGTATGTATTGTAGTTCATTACATTTTTCTACTGTATATTTTATTGCTTCTTTTTTACTATTAAAGGTTTTTGTTTGGATTTCTTCTTTTATTTCTTCTCTTATATGATTAGCAACTTTATCAAAGTCTTCTTTTTCACAAAAAAGTTTTGCTTTTATTTCTATTATTTGAGGGCTGTGTTTTATAATTTCATGATGTTTATGTAACATATAAAAAACTGCTGCATCATATACTTCAAGGATGTAGTTTTGGATTTGTTCTTTAAGGGTGCTTGCCTTAGGAATATTTATTTCCTTCATTCCCTTAAATGGACATGATACCTTTTCTTTTCTAAATTCTTCCATGATTTTACGTGATATGTATTATCATGGATATATAACTTGGTTAAGTTAAGTTATGTATCCGTTTAAAGGTTTTCTTGTTGTTGTTTAAGTTGTTTTAGTCTTTCTTGTAGGCTAACACCAGCAAAACGCTTATTTTCCTCTTCTATTTCTTGCCAACGTTTTGCTATTTGTTGTTGGAGTTTTCTTTCCCTTTCTTTTAGCTCGTCTATAAGTTCCTTTTTAGATGAGTACCATCTATATGTAAAAAGGCAGCCCTTTTGTAAAACTAAAAAATCTTGTTCATCACTAGCATCATTAAAAGCATAGATTACAGCTTCTGCAAATGTTGCAAATGTTGGTATTTGTCGTTGTGGTTGTGGTTCAACATCATCATCTAAAAACCCTTCTGGGCTGGGGTTATCGTTTATATCTAGTATGGGGTTATTATTTTTACCTTTACACATATTTATTTATGTATCCGTGTTATGATACATACTTTATTTGCTATATTTTTATAAAAAATTCAAATTTTATTTATATATGCATGTAATAATTTTTTTTAAATTTTTTTTTATTTATTTATTTATTTATTTATTTATTTATTTTTTATTTACTTATTTATTTATTTATTTTTTATTTTATTTTATTTTATTTTATTTTATTTTTTTTTTTAATTTATTTATTTATTTATTTATTTATTTATTTATTTTTTTTTTATTTTATTTTTTTTAATTAATTTATTTATTTATTTATTTTTTTATTTTTTTATTTATTTATTTTTTTTTTTTTTATTTATTTATTTATTTATTTATTTTTTTTTTTTACCAATATCTTAAGCCACCCACAAACACATAAGGTGGTTAGCTGGTGCGTCATGCGTTGGTTGATGGGGTGGGAAAAAGGTTAAGCAATTGTTTGATGTAAGGGTTTGTTGGGGGTTAAGGGTGGTGGTTAGCTGATGAGCTGGTTAGCTTAATATTTCAAAAAATTTTTGGAAAAAATAAAAATTGATTTAAGTAAAAAATGTTGTTAAAAAAGGTTATGCCATTTTGTTTGCTGACCTTAATCAGATTGACTTGTTAACCCATTGTTGTTTTAATTTTATGAGCATGTTAATGTTACATAAAATTGTTATATTGTTTAATGGTTAGCCATATGCTTAAGCGTGGGTTTGTTGGTTAAGGGTGGAGGGATTGCATAAGTGGGTTGATTTTTGCATGGGTTGATTGGTTTGCTGGTTTGTTATGGTTAAAATATTTTTGGGACGTGTGATTTTGTGGTTTGTTATGGTTAAAATATTTTTTGGGGCATGTGATTTTGTGATGGGGGTTATAGGACAAAATAGGGGGATGGCAAGTGAAATCCCTTTTTATAATCTACTGTTCGTTTACAGTTCATTAGAAATTGTATAGGTTTTGTGAGGCTCGTTAAAACATCTGTATACATTGTCGATCTTTGTATCAATTTGGTCCATACATCTCTCTGAGTAAACATTGCATCCCCTTGAAATTTCGAAGATTCTTGAGAATAAAAGTCAAAATGCAACTTAGAAATGAGTCACGCTCTGGTATAAGGGGGCTAAATGCATCTCCGTGATGCATGGTATCAAGCAGGTCATCCCAAGATCATGGATCCATAAAATCCGTTTCGTCTAACAACCAACTGAATCATGAGGTAAACTCGTCTTTTGACATGCAGAAAATTGATCGATAGCAAAAAGTTTCGGCCCAGGTCAGCCTGCGCCGACTGCGCAGACCTGGACTGAAACTTTCTGTAGATGCATTAAGCCCTCTTTTCACAGAGCATGGCTAAATTGTATCTGGATAGGGGCCCAATATTCACACGGCATGAAGTGCATTTAGATGCAATATCCACTGTTTCGCCCCCATCCAACTCAAACCCAATATTTGCGGTACATCTATGCTCGTTTTCGGCCAGTTTTTAACCTATTTTATAAGTGTATGTTATGAAATTATAATCATTCTTATATCTTTATGCCAAATGTTGCCCCTGATGGCCGCAAGGTTGCACAGATTACGACGGATAGAAAATGCATTTCATTTTGTGGCAACCGTCAAAGAAATCACTGTTCTCGTTTCTGGTTTTACATGAGGACAAATACTTTGAGTTTCTCTGTCCCTTACACCATATATATTAGTAATTCATCTATGTTTACACAGCTGACCAAATTCTGAGCCATTCTACACGCTTTCAACTTTTAACAGCGTTTTACTTTCTGGCTGTAAGGATGTATCTTTAACTCTTTACCACACAATCCCTACTTCTAAAGACCCTGTGGAAGAAGTCATTTGAAAACATTGTGGGAAATGGAGAAAATGCTGGTAACCAGCATTTTCTCCTTTTCCCACAATGTTTTCTACCTTTCCAGAGACAAATTTCAATTTTTTCAATCACATTTATTTTGTCTCCTTTTCCCAAAATGTTTTCTACCTTTCCAGAAAGAAATTTCAACTTTTTCAATCACATTTATTTTGTCGTCTGCAAATGTTTTCAATTTGGACCTGTCCAAAATTTTATCATTTGGCAAAGAGTTAAGCCATGAAACTGAATTTTCATTAGAAATTCTACTCGTGAAAGCCCATTTATCCTAAGCGTAGACGTCACAGAGGTTTTAAATCGATAATTATTTCACGAGGGAAAAAAGTAGCAAATTAATCTCGACGAAATCAGTCAGATATAACAAATTTATCGTAACCTGACCCCTGCATCGGATTGCATTTATCAGCCATCAGCACACATGATGTACCTGCAATTAATTCTCTGTGATTCGAATAATTGTCTGTAATTCTGCGGACAGTGTAGATCAAGATCAGACTTCACGGAGCGTTCAGACTGATCTTGGCTTTAATCTATCGCGAGAACCGTGATTCTATGGGAGATTGATGTAAATAGTGCATGTAAACTGCTTTATATCGGACGTTTTCCAGAGTCTGAAGCCGAGCCCCCGTAGCTCAGTCGGTACCGTACAGGACTTGAGAACAGGAGGTCGCTGGTTCGATCCCGGCTCGGCCAATTTCTTTCCGAGGACTGATGATAGTCATTGCGACAGGATTCATTCCTCTCTCACCGCTGACCATTGTTTCGACGATGGTTATGTGGGAAAGAAGCCAATGGCTTGGAAAGAATATTGTGCGTAGTACTGGTAAAAGAAACTCCAGAAAAGCATGGATAGGTGCACTGGCCGCCGTGATATAACTGAAATAATGTTGAAAAACGGCGTTAAACACCATACAATCAATCAATCAATCCAGAGTCTGAAAATATCCGATGGATTTATGCGTCTATGACCTGCCTTAGTATAAATACATGTAATTATATGACCAGTGCTATGGCAAAAGGGGTTATAATGCATCTTCGTGATGCATTATACCAGGCAAGTCATCACATAATTATGGATCCATAAAATCCATTTTGTCTGACAATCAATTGAAATCATGAGGTAAACTGATCCCGCTACAAGCAGAAAATTAACCAATAGCAAAAAGTGTCGGCCCAGGTCAGCCTGCGCTGACCTGGGTCGATACTTTTTGCAGATGCATTAAACCCCCCTTTTCATAAAGCATGGCTTATATAGAATAAATAAAACAGGGCGCTAACCCATTGTCTCCTGCAGAAAATTCGAAGAGGATGACTTTTCGAAACGCCAGGGTAAAAAAAAAGATATGGATGATTAAGCCTGCTTCGAGCAATAACGCGTTTTAAAGAGCTTGGGGAAGAAGACTTAGGAAAACATGGTGAAAAAAGGAGAAAATGCTGGTCACCAGCATTTTCTCCTTTTTTCACAATGCTTTCTATTGTAACAGAACCAAATTCCATCATTTTAGCCACATCTACTTTCTAAAAAGCTTTCAATATGAAAACGTCTGAAATTTTTGTCGAGTGTTAAAGAATTACAGAGAAATTGTTAGTTACCAGTAGTTTCTCATTTTCCCACAATGTTTTCGAAAAATGGTTGGTGGCAAGACAAAATATGTCAGCTGCGGGAGGTTATTGTGTCATTCGGTTGCCATCATTTGAATTTAGGACGCTTGAAACAAGAGAATTAATGTCAACTGATAGCGTTGAGTTGTGTCCGCTCGAGCCACGTGATCATGAAATATGCGACATGTCATAAACAGGTGATCAGGTGCCCTGCCGTAAAGCAATCTTTCTCTGGAAATAAACGACATTACAAAACCATTAATGAGTTGTCAGAAAAAAAGAAGATTGAAAAAAAAAAAGACAAGAAAAGGACACAGACAGACAGGCAGACAGACAGACAGGCAGGCAGGCAGACAGACAGACAGACAGACAGAGAATAAGAAACTGTCAATCCTGGTTTCATTAGCAAGTATACTATGCAGTTTTCATTCTTTACAAAAAAAAAAATCAACCGTTTTTTTTAAACGTTTTCTTTTTTTTTTTTTAATCCTCTTTAATTTGAATTAGACAACAAGTCATTCAGTTTTGATTAATCTAAACCCTTTTCTTACATGAATTACAAATATGCAAAAACAAACAAGAAATATCGGTAAAAAAAAGGGGGGGGTAGACGGCGTAAATTTGCAAGCAAATATGCAGGGGCCCTTACAATAAACACGTCTACATTTTCGACCAATCACAAATTTATATTTATTCATTTGTTATCAGTGCCAAAAAGTAGGGCAAAAACCAGAACATTCAGCTACGCCGAAAAATACATCAGTAAACGTAGGAAAACTTAAAATCATGTAAGTTAACTCTCAAGCTGCTAAGCGCGACTTACTGACCTTCTGCGGACAGTGTAGATCAAGATCAGACTGCACAACCGTGCAGTCTGATCTTGATCTACACTGTCCGATAAAGATAAGGGTTAACCAACACGGCCTGCAAAAGCCACTAAAAATTCTTTGGCGTATCAAGGGTTTGGAAAGAAACGAAATGAATCACGATATGTCAAACTTCAGCAGAACGTGTGGTTCTACGACCGACGTTTGGCATCTCCAAGCCTGACCTTTTACCAAACGGTCCTAATTTTTTGACTATCATTGAGAAGAAAAATTTTGAAAACATTGTGGGAAAAGAAGAAAATGCTGGTTACCAGCATTTTCCCCTTTTCCTACAATGTTTTCAATCCTTTAAAAGTAAAATCCAAGGCAACTGATCTACAATTTATTTGATATGTGCATAAACGCTTTCTGTATAGACAAGTCCAAAACTTTGACTTTGTGTACAATAAAAACTTAACCCAAAGCACCTATACGACATATAAATGTATAAGACAATTACGTCATTGCTCAGAGCCTGACACTTTCAGTGCTGCTTTCGCCAGAAAATTTCACCGCTACTTGACGAAAATATCTACAACAATTATCGAGCAGGGAAGATTCTAGATCAGGCTGATGGACGTCTTGTGCATTCTGATCGTGATCTGCACTGTCTGTAAAATCACATGGAGTCAAGTTCATTATTTTAAGGGTAAAAATTCCTGGCACGTGCCTGTGTCAGGGAAGTTTTCTTTCATAATTGACGAAGTCGCGTGGACTCCTGAGAACATCTGCCAATGATAATTGAAAGACCAGCCAGGGATCGTATGTACTCACCATTATAAATAACTTTTCTTCGTAGAATTCTCAAGAACTTTCTAAATTTCAAAGTAAAGCAATTTCTGATTTGCTAAGCCAAATGGTTTAGCTGTTCAGAAATCGTGTTACCTTTTTTGGCATTTGTCGAAGACAATGCCACTATGAGTTCAGTACGGTATTTTGAAAATCATGTATCGTAGTTTTTTGCAAAACCGAAGGAAATAAACCCAATTAAGCTCAATTTTTCTAAGAAAAGTGTTTCGATAGCACTCAGATATATAATTAACAACAGCGTATGAAAATAAACTGGACTGGGCCATCGATCATAGGAATACTTCTTTTTTTTTTTTATGAAAATATCTATAGCCGCTATGGCTTTCTATTTGCGCAATGATACACACAACTTATGGCTTCTGAAAATGTTTATCCCAAAACCAGTTCTTCCCTGGCTTGTTCGTCCCTTGGTTTGGTCGTCCGGGTCTGTTCGTCCCACATTGTTGTTTGTTTATTTTTCAAATCATGAATTCCATACAATGGCTTCCTTGGCAAATGCCACACCAGTGCTTTCAACGCTTTGATTAAATCTGAAATAAAATCGAAAATTCAGTTTGGAACGGTCAGTTATTAAGGGCCTAGGATTTTGCCAGTTCAATACCGGTTCGATTCCTTCCGCATAGTCTCTGTAATTTGTCTTTTTCTTTTTTCAAAATTTAAATTGCTAAAATACATTAAAGGAACATTTTCAGATAATTTTCAAAACCCAAATATTAAAATTTAAAAGCTATTTTCGTCAAAGAAACATCATCTTGGTCCTCTAAACGGATTAGCATAACCGCCATGTCAGTCAAACTTGTATCGCAGAACGAATTATTTACTGGTTAGTCACAGACATAAATTAACCGTCTAAAGTCTGATGTTAATTAAACCTTGTAATCGAGATATTCTAATGTTCATTCCACGACCTTTAATCCTGAAGCTGCAGAGCGCGACTCACTGACCTTTTGCGGACAATGTAGATCAAGATCAGACTGCACAGAACGTGCATTCTGATCTTGGATCTACACTGTCCGACAAGGGGTTATTGCTCTCCAAAAAATAAGTTTGAAGTAACATTATTCGTTCTTTTTTTTATATCGTCTTTAAACCTGTATTTAACTTATCTAGCGGGATAAGAATACACTGAATTGGTTATGAAGCGGGACGTGCCATTTGCATACATTTTCCCTCATAATAACTGTATGTGACTCCCTGTCCCTTGATAGTCAATCGCTGCTAACGAATTTGAAAAAGAAGAAAAAGATGGAGGATATAGATTGATTTTTATGCATGTTAAACATTGTTCTGAAAAGAAGAACTTGCTCAAAGCAATGCCTCCTTCTTCCACAGTATGTCTAACCCTTACAGCACCTTTCATAACTTTACCTGTCTTTGCGGTCATTGTAGATCAAAATCAAATTGCAACAAACGATCAATCTGATGTTTGATCGAAATTGTTCGTCTTACTGAGAAACTCTGGACAAGAGCAACCGTATATCATTGCAATTATTTGGTTCTTATTTCTAGACCAGCATTTTCTACTTTTCCCACAAGGTTTTCAAAAGGCCATTGCCTTAGTGTCGTTAAAACCCGGCATTGTGCGGTAAAGGGTAACAAAACACCTCTGTCCGGCAAGTTTACTTCCTGCCAAGGTTCTTGTCTCTCTATGCCAAGCCACCAGGCATGTAAGCATTCAGTAATCTTTATCATACTGGCACAGATCTCCAGATAAGAGAGAGAGTGATAGTATTTCTAAATCCATTATTTCTCCTCCAAACCCTATGTTGTGGGTACTCATTGGAATCGTCTCGATGAGACAATTCTAATGAATACCCATAACATAGGGTTTAGTGGAGAGTGATTAATATTTTCAATTTTGAAATCAAAATCAGTCCCTCTATCAGGAGATCTGCTAGCTCTGGAGCTCCTCACCAACCGCCCAAATCAGAACGACTCGCTTTTCCTTCCAGGGATTCGAACCTTAGACCCCCATCTTAACAGGCAGATGCTTTAGGCACAAGGGCACGGAGACAGATCTCGTTAGTTTGTTTGGTATTAAAGCCATTTATCAACGCTATTTCAGTTATATCGCGGCGGCCGGTGCTTCTCTCCATGCTTTCCTGGAGTTTCTTTTTTTAAGGCTGAATTTCGAACAAGATTCTTGCCAAACCATTTGCTGCTTTCCCACATAAACATCGTCGAAACAGTGATCAGCGGTAAGAGGAATGAATTGATTGATTGTATGGTGTTTAACGCCGTTTTCAACATTATTTCAGTTCTATCGCGGCGGCCAATGCACCTATCCATGCTTTCCTGGAATTTCTTTTACCAGTATTCCGCACAATATTCTTTCCAAGCCACTGGCTGCTTTCCCACACAACCATCGTCGAAACAATGGTCAGCGGTGAGAGAGGAATGAATCCTGTCGCGATGACTATCATCAGTCCTCGGAAAGAAATTGGCCAAGCCGGGGATCGATCATCGATCCTTGGAAACAATTTGTTCGAGCTAGGACTTGAACCAGCGATCCTTTTGGTTTGAAGCCCTGTACGTCACCGACTGATCTATCAGGCCCTGAAAAAGATAAGGTCAAGATTGGACATTTTGACAGTAAAAAAGTTAAGGGTGTTTACATCGGTCATTTGGAATATTCACCGAAATACTGCTAGTATTAAATACTTAAGCTGCTGAATAAATGAAACGCAAATTTCTACTCAATACTAAAAGCCCAAACATTGCGGTTTCAAAGTTAATTTCACCGGAAAGAAAATACCGTATCGGACAGTGTAGATAAAAGATCAGACTGCACGTTCTGTGCAGTCTGATCTTGATCTACACTGTCCGCAAAAGGTCAGTGGGTCGCGCTTAGCAGCTTAAGGGTTAAAATGCTTCGTAATGGCCCTGCCAAGAAAATTCCGGGCATAAACGGGGGGTTTCGGCCATCAAAGAGGATTTGCCAGGCTGTCTGTCGAAATTCTGACAGCGACCATTAAATTGCTGATTAGCATTCCGAAGTAAATTAAACCCTTAGGTTGTTAAGAGCAACTTTTCGTACTTTTTGCGGACAGTCTAGATCCAAGATCAGACCTTTCTGAGACAGAATTCATCAGTTTGACCACATCTGATATGTCGTCTGCAAGTGTTTTCGACTGTCTTTTTTTAATTGTCGTTTTGTAAAGAATTAACCCTTTACCGCACAATGCCGCCCTTTAGCACCCCTGGGAAAGAAGCCTTCTGAAAACATTGTGGGGAAAGGAGAAAATGCGGGTAACCAGCATTTTCTCCTTTTCCCACAATGTCTTCTACCCTATCAAAGAAAAATTGCACCGTTTGAGCCACATTGAAGTTGTCGTCTGCAAATGCTTTCAATTTGGACAAGGCTGAAATTTTGTCGTCTGGTTCAATGGACTGATAGGAGAGAGTTGCCATTTTTGGAGTCATGACAAAAACTGAACAACTGAAAACAACTGAACACCATACGAAACAATTGGAACGTTTTGAATGAATACTTGAACCTTAATCCTCGGGAAGATAGCTATGTCGAGTGACCCTTGACCTCCGCTGTGCCGCACTGTGGACTCACCTCGGCAAGTCCTTAATCCTTCGAGCGGTGCAGTAATAAAATAGACTCTTTCGACTAAGAAAACAGAGCTGAACTATAGCGATTCAAATTTTTTTAGCCCGGAGAGAAACGTTTCTTCCTAGCAGACAGTGTAGATCAAGAGCAGACTGCATATTCTGTGCAGTCTGATTTTGATCATCACTGTCCGAAAGAGCACAGACAGTTGTGACTAGCGCTCTAAGGGCTAAGAGGATTTTTGTAATTTTGTAATACATTATCGGGGCCTGAAGTGTTTTGGATATTGGATGATCAGGGCCTTTCAAAAACAAATGTTCTCATTTGAACCACTTTTAACCCTTGGAGCGTCGAATAAACCTTGGCCTTGGTTCCAGTCCGATCAGGTTTTTTTTTGTTTTTTTTTTCCTTTTTTTTTTTCATATTCGGACATAACTTTGTCAAAATATTGAAGGCAACAAAACCAAGAAACGGTAAGATATCTCATGCGACAACATCGAAAGTCAAAAGAACGAAAATGCCATAGAATTACTCAATAAAGAATCGAGTTCAGCGCCCGTATTCACTAACTATCATCTACATGTACAAGGGATGTTCATTAAGTATGTAGACTTTTCTCATAACCCGACTATCTATTAACAGTTTGATACCAAAACTTGGTGACATATTATTGGATGCGTCTTTGATACATGCTACAAGTTTCATCAAAATACACTGATCGAGTCAAACGTTACAAAGGATTAAAAACACCACCAACTGCTTCCCGGCGCACGACGTAAGACCACTTTGGCGTCGCTTTGAATAGTCATCCTAAACTTTTTTCACGCAGTTACTGCCATTGTGTCAATGACATATCCAATAAAACGTCACCAAATTTTGGTATTAAATTGTTGATAAATGGTCGAATTATGAGAAAAGTTTACATACTTAATGGACATCCCTCGTACATGTATTTTGCATTCTTAGTCTAATTTTCAGGAACTTAAAGTAACGCTATTTCTAATTGGCTAAACAAAATCAGCCATGCTCTGTGAAAAGGTGGTTTGAGGCATCTGCAAAAAGTATCCACACATGTCAGCCTGCGCAGTCCGCGCAGGCTGACATGGGTCGATACTTTTTGCTATTTGTAAATTTGCTTGTCAAAGGACAACTTGAGTCTGCCTCACGATTCAGCCGGAATCATACAAAATGAATTCATATAGCATGCGGCGAACTTGCTTGGTATAATACTTTATAAAGATGGATTAAACGCGCCCTTTTCCCCCCGCGCCACTCAAATGACTAAGCCAATCAGAAATGGTGTTACTTTTTTTTTTTAATTTAGGATAAGACTAATAGATAAATTTAAAATGGTTGGTAAATACGAGCCCTGAGTCCGTTATTCACTAACCATTCTTAAGAACATTCTTAGTCTCAATCTGATGAATGTTCTAAATTCGAAAGCAACATAACCTCTGATTGGCTACACCAATTGGTTTTTAACCAATCAAAAGTTGCATTACTACACCAATTGGTTTTAACCAATCAAAATTTGTGTTACTTTCTCAATTTAGAATTATATTAAGAATGCAGTTTAAATTGGTTGGTGAATACGAGCTGTGCTGTGACTAATGGTCGAACTTACCGTTATTCCTTGAACACATTTTTGACCTCGTATGGCTCCATGGTATTTCACATTTTCTGACTTCGTTATGGTGAGTTGTTTTTAAAGTTTTTTCAGAGAATTTAGTTTCTATTTAGCTCAGGAGGAAATGAGCAACAATGTATATATTTCATACACCTTAGAAAAAATATTGTTTGTACATCGATTGTGGAATATGTGAACTCTCAAAAAATAAAAGGAAAAAGTAAATGTGTTTTTGACGGTTATATGTACATAAAAGTTAGAAAGACAGAAAACAAAACTTGCTGGAAAGTGATAAAATGGTGAGGACGGTGAACTGCCGAGAATTGATGGTATTCGGCGGTACAGCGTATAGCCGAGTACCATTGTCCTAGCGGACGGGTAGATACAAAACCGGTTTTGCACGAGGGATATGTGATGAGGCTATTTATAGATGGGTGTAGCCGAGCTTCACTTCTAGAGAGACCTTCGTGGCATCGACACGTATTTCGGAACGTACAGAAGAAATATGGATAGAGAGGAATTAGTCACCTTAATTGATGAGAGACTGAAGTCGTCGTTGACTCAATGCAAGGCGGACATTCTTTCTAGTATGGAGAATGTCATGACAAAGATAAGTGGCATTTCTAATTCTGAACAAGTTTCAAAAATAAGTGGGTTATTGAATGGAGGACACACATTCAAACGTAAATCAAATGAGGAGCAGTACAAATATAATTCGAAAGTAAGCATAGCTTTGGAGGAGGCAGACAACTTGCTACAATAAAAAAAAAATTGTTGAAAGCAGAGGAAAAATTGCAGAAGGTATAAATGTTATATACTTTACAGGTTTACATCGTAGTTCATTGCAACAGGTCGATTTTTATATACAATACTTTTGTATGTCATCAGTATACTTCTATTTCTTTTTTCAAAGCACTGACAGGAAAGATAAAGTCAAAGGTTTTATTTTACATGGGAGAAGCACAGTGAGGAATATTTTTGAAGTTCTTTGTATTTTTGTTTTTTCGTAAGAGTATTTATTCAAAGTTGTGAGGGTATGTTAATTTAAGCCTAATCATTTGAGAACTATTAAATAGAAATATTAATTTTCAGCCAAGCAGCTCATTGCCCACAGACAAAAACTCATTAAACTGGCGGACTCATCTGAGCTTGGTTGGCGTTTTGTTACAGAGTATGAAACCAATCCTCTGGCTAGCGACTCGGATGACGAAAAACGCATGTACAAAGCGGAGGCTAGGGCTTCCAAAAAGCTCAAGGCAGAGAAAGCCAAGAAAAGTCGTATGGGAAAGATATGGCCGTATCGCAAGGGACAAACTGGATTGACTAGTACAACTGGGCTCGGTTCAACGCAGCAAGCAGTGCGAAGACCAGGTCTGTGTTTTGACTGTGGTAAGCCAGGCCATTGGAAAGGCGCCGCTGAATGTCAGGCGAATGTTTCACAGAATAAGATAAGTATTGAATCTGTAGTAGTTGATCAGATATCTGTAGCTTTTTGTTCTGATTCAAAGGAAAAGTCAGAATTGATATCACCAGCTGGAAGGCTGAGAGGTAGTTTAGATAAATGGAAATTGGCCACAGATAGCCAGTACATACATAGTGTAATTGAGCATGGTTATAAGTTACCGTTCAAAAAGATCCCAGATAGTGTGATACTAAAGAATAACAAATCCGCTAGAGATAATATGGCATTTGTTACGGAAGAAATACAAATGTTAATAGAGAAAAGAGTTATTTCAGAGGTACAAAATACTCCATATGTTGTAAACCCATTGACTGTAGCATACAACAGAAATGGTAAGCCTAGGTTAGTATTGGATTGTAGGCACATAAATGATTATCTACACCAGTTTAAAGTAAAATACGAGGACATAAGAGTTGCTGAAACTTTGTTTGATAATAACACTTTCATGTATACTTTCGATTTGAAAGGAGCGTATCACCATATCGACATTTTCAGCGAACACACAACTTATTTAGGTTTTTCATGTATTGACAAGGGTCTGAAAAAGTATTATGTTTTCAATCAGTTACCATTTGGTATCAAAACTGCTGGACATATTTTCACAAAAGTTCTACGAGTCGTCATCTCATTTTTGAGAGAAAAAAGCCACAAAGTCATTGCTTTTCTTGATGATGGTATCGGAGGAGATACTGATTATGATAAAGCTTTGGCTTCAAGTGTTTTCACAAAGCAGACTATTCTAGAATTTGGATTTCTTTTAGCAGAAGAGAAATGTCAGTGGATTCCAAGTAAACAAGTTATTTGGTTAGGCCATACTATAGATATGCATCAGAATTTGTTGTTTATTACAGATGAAAGAATACAAAGGTTACTGAGGAGAATTGACTCAATTTTGAAAACATTAGAAAATCAGACAATACCTTTGATTCATGTTAAGAGCCTCGCAAATGTTGTCGGTCAAATTATTTCCATGCAGAGTGTTGTGGGTAATAAGGTAAGATTAATGACAAGAGGATTGTTTGCTTGTA
Source organism: Tridacna gigas (assembly GCA_945859785.2). Classification (NCBI taxonomy): domain Eukaryota; kingdom Metazoa; phylum Mollusca; class Bivalvia; order Cardiida; family Cardiidae; genus Tridacna; species Tridacna gigas. The sequence goes on along the minus strand of OX244031.2, from coordinate 74,958,316 downwards.
TAAATACAAGAGCCAGTTGGAATGCGCCGGTATTAGTAACAAAGGGGGGTATTAACGAGCTTCATTTCTGGAAAAATAATGTTGAGAAGCTTAACGAGATAGGAAAGCACATTAAAGATGAGCGTTTGGGCTTTTACAGTGTTTATTCAGATGCAAGTAGTACTGGTTATGGCGGATATATTGTCCAAGACTCAAATGTTGATTTATCACACATAACAGAAAGCAATGAGCCATTTGGATTAGAAACAAATAATAAAGTATGTACAAAGTCCATGTATGACCTTTGCGAATCCTCGGAAATGGATTCTGAATCAAAGTTGAAATTGATAACCCCGGAAGTGGTTTTCATTGATGAAATGGCCAAGGAAACGGTCCTTGGGTTGAACGGGGCCCCGGAAGTGGCAGCAGGTTCAGTGGTGACCCCGGAGGCGGTCATAACTTCATGTTCGATCCCGGAAGAGGTCGTTGCGAAAGAGTCGGTTTTGAACCGAAAACATACATTTGAATTCAATGTAGATTTCGATATGTCCTGTGTAAAACATACAGGAGACAAAAGTGTCACTACCTTGCAAAACGGAGGCATGTCGGAGCATGACCGAAGTTGTGTATTAATTGACACAAAAGTAATTGGATCATGGTCAACTTTAGAACGAAGCGAAAGTTCGACCTGGAGAGAAGCTGAATCAATTTTTCGTATTGTAAATTCAAACACAGGGGTGTTGAAGAATTCTGTTGTAAAAGTGTATTGTGACAACAAAAATGTAAATTCTATCCTTAAAAACGGTAGTCGCATTGATAAGTTGCAGAGTATTGCTTTACACCTTTATAGACTATGTGATTGTGAAAACATTGCTTTACGCCCGGAATGGATTCCGCGCACTCGTAATGATACAGCCGATTATCTAAGTCGGTGTTTCGATTGCGATGACTGGGAAATAGATCATACAATTTTCAAAAGTCTCAGTAGCCTTTGGGGTCCATTTACAGTTGATAGATTTGCTTCACATTTAAATGCAAAGTGTACACGATTTAACTCGAGATGGTGGGTACCAGGTACTGAGGGTATTGATTGTTTGGCACATCCATGGAATGGTGATATAAATTGGGTTGTTCCACCCCCACGGTTAATACCGCAGTGTATTGATAAAATAATTCAGGAAAGGGCAAATTGCACCCTTATTATACCTAAATGGAAAAGTGCCGCTTTCTGGCCTAAAGTAGTGACTGATAACGGTACATTCAATTCATTTGTAAAGGAAGGATTGAATTTGGGAAGGACAAATGTCATTAAAGCAGGCAGGGGAAATAATGGCTGTTTCGGTAATAATCCGTTAGTCTTTGATATGCTGGCTTTAAAAAGTAATTTTTGAAAATGCTGACGGACTTAACAAATGTTTTTTTTGACAGGTGTTGGTTTAAAAAAGACTTTGAAGAGGAAATTGAGTGATGCTGGCGTTTATGGACACGAACAAGTACGTCTGGCAGATAAAATGTCTGGTTATCTTCTTCAATCCAAAGCGGACAGTACCGTAAAAAAGTATACAGGTTCTTTTCAATTGTTCGAGCATTTTTGTGTACAGCATGATATGTCATCTAAACCAGCATTACCAATAACTGTAGCCATGTATTTCACATCACTTATAGACGAGGGAAAGTCGGACAATGTTATTTCAGCCGCATTTTATGGTATCAAGTGGGTACATAGTATTAACGATTTCAGTGATCCCACGGAGAGTAACATTGTTAAGCAGTTACTTGAATGTGCTAAACGTTTGAATTCGAAACCAGTTCAGAAAAAGGACGTCTTATCTGCCGAAATGCTACAGTCATTATGTACAATGTACGACAAGTGTACTAATGTTATTGATTTGAGGGATTTATGTATCATTATGTTATCATTTTCAGGTTTTTTGCGTATAAGTGAAACCCTCGAGCTACGTTGTAGAGATATTTCTTTTCAAGATGATCATTTATCAGTCAATATAAGAAAAGGTAAAACAGATATATACAGGGATGGTTCTGAAATCCTTGTAGCTCAAGGTTGTACTTCTGCATGTCCTGTAGCATTGTTAAAAAGGTACATAGATAAAGCAAATTTGTCATGTGAGTCTGAGGAATATTTGTTTAAACCAGGGTTTTGTTCTAAACAAAAGGTTTCTCTCATAAACAAAAACAAAAAGCTTAGTTATACCAGGGCAAAGGAATGTATATTGAATAAACTAAAACTGGTAGCTCCAAGTCTAAAATTAGGCACACATTCCTTGAGAGCAAGCAGAATTACAGCAATTGCTAATACTTCCAATGTTTCTGAAAGGTGTTTAAAAAGGCACGGAAGGTGGAAAACGGATATTGCTAAGGACGGTTACGTCAAAGATAGTGTTGAGAAAAGATTATCTGTTACGAAATCGTTAAATTTATAGGCATGTAAAGCTTTGTTTTCATGAATAGTGTGAATATCGAATTTGAATTTGTTTTAATACACTATCCTTTGTATTGTCTATACATGCGTCTCGCAATACGCACAACATTACTAATGTTGTTTCTTGGTTTGTGGGCCCGTTGGATAGGACGTACGACCATCAAAGTAGCAGTAACAGGTACCCATTCTTGACAGTGCTGAGGTAATGTACGCTTAGTGTGATTACTATAATTTCATCATTGTTTTTTTTTTCTTCATGACTTTAAATTATATGAGCCATGCTTTGTGAAAAGGGTGCTTAATTCATCTGCAAAACGTGTCGACCCATGTCAGCCTGCACACTCCGCGCAGGCTGACACGAGTCGAAACATTTTGCCCTTGGTCAGTGTTCTGCATGGCAAAGAGACCATTCTACCTCCAGATCCAGTGAACTGTTAACGGATTTTATGTCCCCATAATTATGTGATGACTTTCATCACGTAGATGCATCAAAGTCCCTTTTGCCAGAGCGAGGCTCATATGAAAGTCTGTAATAGTGATATAAGTTTTTTTTTACTTTGGTCACAAAAATAAACCCATGCCTTTGTAGCTGTATAGCCACCCGCACGTCATTCATTTTAGGCCAAGAAAGCATCTCAGCGCGTTAACCCTTTACAACAAAATCGCGGTTTTTTTTTTTTTTCTACGACCCCGTTGGAGAGGCCTTTTTTAAAAACATTGTTGGAAAAGGAGAAAATGCTGGTAACCAGCATTTTCTCCTTTTCCTACAATGTTTTCTACCCTTGCCAAAGCAATCCCAATTACTTGAGCCAAAGTTGACCCTTAAGCTGCCAAGCGCGACCCACTGACCTTTTACGGACAGTGTAGATCAAGATCAGACTGCACAGAACGTGCAGTCTGATCTAAGATCTACACTGTCCGATAAGGAGATATTTTTCTCCAATAAGTAAGTTTGAAATAATATTTCATGTTTTTACAATCGGCTTGAAAGTTTTATTTAACTTAGATAAGAGTTAATTTGTCGTCTGCAAATGCTTTCAATTTGGACACGTCAAAAGATCATGTCGTCTGGTAAAGAGTTAAGGATTAAATGACAAAACAGAAAATGAATGCAAGTTTCCTCTTATCTACTTAACCCTTTCCCAAACGACAAATTTTTGGACTGGTCCAAATTCAAAGAGTTTGCAGACGACAATTTTAAATTGATGAAAATGGCAGAAAGTTATCAAAAAGGGTAGAAAACTTGTACTGCAGACACGTGGAAAACAGGGCTTGTTTGGGAAAGGGTTAAACGAAGCATCTCACGGATAGACTACGAAACACAATGTTGCGAGAAGAGATAGCAAGTCTAGGTCATTAAGACGCTCATTAGAGCGTGTTTTGTGACATACTCCCGATATCGTTTGAAGTGTTTCAGATCTTTTGTCTGTTTTCATGCCTGTTAACAACGGGCTCCCTTTGATGTGGGGAGAAAGCGTCTACATTGTATAGATAGGTGAAACTTAACTCTCTACCAAACGACAGATTTTTGGACTGGACCAAATTCTTGCAGACGACATATCAAATCTTGCTTAAATGATTATTTCTATTTTTGAGAGGAAAGAAAACATTCTGGGAAAAGGAGAAAATTCTGGTTACCAGCATATTCTCCTTCTACATTGTTTTCAAAAGCATGCTCTTTTAGGGTCGTTAAAAGTCGGGAGCGTGAGATAAGGGTCAGTGCTTGAGACCTGTCCCTCATATGCACGCCGTTTAGATTGCATAGATCTATGGTAGATGAAACTTTATGACAGTGTGCAAAATGAAATAGAAACAAAAACAGAAAACCTGCGTTTTAACGAAACAGATAAAGAAAGCTTTTGAAAACATTGTGGCAAAAGAAGAAAATGCTGGTTACCAGCATTTTCTTCTTTTTCCACATTGTTTTCTAGTTGAAAAAGGGCATTTTGCGAACTGCCATTAATTACTTCTTTGTTATTTCATGCTTTTCGGTTACTAGCTGGTTACCAGCATTTTCTCCTTCTCCTACAATGTTTTCAAAAGGCGTCTTCAAAAGTCGGGATTGTCTGGCAAAGGGTTAACAGTGGTTTCCAGTTTGCAAAAAATATGCATTTTTTTAAGTGGAAATTATAGAAGTTAGGAATTTCAAAAATAGCTTTACGAAAATAACTAAGAATTATCTTTTTTTTTTCTTTGTGGTGGTGGGGTGGGGGGGGGGGAAATCTATATAGTTTAAAAATCACACTTTGTTTATTTGTATGTATATGTGATACAACATTAGTGTTTTGTTGGCTTATTTTACTTGTTAACTGCAGCATTTCTGAATCGTATAAATCGGGCCAAAACATCCTACTCTGCCCTGTTTTGGCGCCAAAACGTCCGGGGCCAAAACGTCCTGGGCCAAAACGTCAGGGGCCAAAACGTCCGGGGCCAAAACGTCCGGGGCCAAAACGTCCGGGGCCGAAACGTCCGGGGCCAAAACGTCAGGAGGCCAAAACGTCCGGGGCCGAAACGTCAGGGGCCAAAACGTCCGGGGCCAAAACGTCAGGGGGCCGAAACGTCCGGGGCCAAAAAGTCCGGGGCCAAATGTCCGGGGGCCAAAACGTCCGGGGCCAAAACGTCAGGGGCCAAAACGTCCGGGGCCAAAACGTCCGGAGCCCAAACGTCCGGAGCCCAAACGTCAGGGGCCAAAATGTCCGGGGCCAAAACGTCCGGGGCCAAAACGTCCGGGGCCAAAACGTCCGGGGCCCATACGTCCGGAGCCCAAACGTCAGGGGCCAAAATGTCCGGGGCCAAAACGTCCGGGGCCAAAACGTCAGGGGCCAAAACGTCCGGGGCCAAAACGTCAGGGGCCAGAGCGTCCGGGGCCAAAGCGTCCGAATCAAAACGTCCGGGGCCAAAACGTCAGGGGCCAAAACGTCAGGGGCCAAAATGTCCGGGGTCAAAACGTCCGGGACCAAAACGTCAGGGGCCAAAACGTCCGGGGCCAAAGCGTCCGAACCAAAACGTCCGGGACCAAAACGTCCTACATTCGTAAAATGGATAACTTAACCCTTAAGCTGCTAATCGCGACTCACTGACCTTTTGCGGACAGTGTAGATCAAGATCAGACTGTACAGAAGGTTCAATCTGATCTTGGATCTCTACTGCCCGATAAGGAGATTTTTTTTTTCACCAAAAAATAACTTTGAAAAAAAAACATTATCTAGTTTTCACTATCGACTTGAGAGATTTGTTTAATTTTTAGCAGTGTAAGGATTAAGGGAGTAACCCTTTTCCAGACGACAACATTTTAGGCACCCCAATATCTAAAAAAAAAAACATTAGCAGACGATAAAGTAAATGTGTCTTAACCTTCATCCTACCAAATGGGGTCAATTTGACCCCAGCGACTATTTTCATGAAGCTATTAAAAAAGTGTGAATGCTAGACTTGCGACATCTGATGACTTTGTCAGAACAAGTGATTCTATCATCATAATGGCCATATTGAAATGATTTTTCGAGTTTTGAGCTGATTCTTAACTGTTTTTGTGTGGGGTCCGATCGGACCCCGAAATCAAATTCATTTTTATAACTAATTCTCTTGTAAGTTTTGGTTAAATCATGACCAAGTCAAATAGCAGGGCCATGTAAACAGCTGCACAGGCTCTGAGAACCATTATTACAAAACAATGTGGAGTCTGAATTTGAGGACTTGGACGCTTCAGCCAGTGATGTTTCCTAATCGTCAGCCCAAAGTGAAATAAAAAATTTTTGATGCACTCTGGTGCAGCCTCAACCCAATCCCGTAGGCGCTGTGGAGAGCGATGTACACCATGTTCCTCATAGGGGCTGAGCCCAATCAAGCGGTCATCCTAGAGAAAGGGCTAGGGGTAGGGACCTAGGGCTGAGAAACAATGACAAAGACCCAGGTGACGCGGACCACAGAGTTCCTCAGCCGCACCAACAACCACAGGATGCCACAGAAGACATAATGATTCATTGAATGGTGTTTAGGCCAGCTTCAACATTATTTAAGTCTTATCACGGCAACAGCTCACATTTCCATGTCTGTCTTGAGTTTCACCAAGTACTAGGCTAGGCTCTGAAGTGTTTTACCCAAGGACACTCCCACGAAAAGCACAGTGCTTTCAGTGAGGCTGGAACCTGGGCCCCCAGGTTACAAGTGCTACACTTTACCACTGAGCCATGTGAAGGACCCCTAAGACAGATATGTTGCCAGAAGTGGCACTGTCTATCGGAAACACCATCCGGATACTGGTCGGCGGCAGCAACATGACATTATTGGCGCAACAACTGGGAATTACAAATGCCTTGAATTGTGAAAATCCACAGGATTCTTTCACATGTTTAGAATACCTGTCATGATTGACATTCTTGTGCTCAAAACCAATCGAGAAGCAAGACGCCAAACACACACATGCAGCATGTGTCCTGCAACACATATACATCCGTCCGGTTTGTCCGGAAAACTATCGTGGTGTCAAACAACCATCTTTGAAAAGTATTGATAAAACAACTGGGAAAGCTTTAGCACAAATCAGTGGATGAACCAAACAATGTAAAACTTCACCAAAATTATCTCATTTACCTGTTTAAATATTGATTTTATTTCATTCAACAATTTCAACAATGACTTGTGTTAGCTTTTTTAATTTTTCTAGCATCAGCGCTAAGTTTTCATCTTGGGGTCCAAACAGACCCCAGTTGGTAGGATTTAGGTAAATATTATGTTGGTAGGATGAGGGTTAAACGATGATAATATTTTTTATCTGTGTTTGTTAGATCAGAAAACATTGTGGGAAAAGGAGAAAATGCTGGCTACCAGCATTTTCTCCTTTTCCCACGATGTTTCCGACTGTCTTCTTTCCCCTTCTTTCTCAGAGTTGTTTAAAAAAGGGAATAGTTCGGTAAAGAGTTAACCCTTTGCGAAACAATCCCGAGTTTTAACGGCCCCGGGGAGGAAGGCTTTTGAAAACATTGTCGTAAAATGAGAAAATACTTGTTATCAGAGTTATTTTTTCCACCACAATATTTTCTAGCCTTTCAGGGACTAAATTCTATCATCCTAGCCCTATTCAGTATGTCGTCTGCAAATACTTTCAATACGGACACCTCTAACATTTTGTCGTTTGGTTAAGAGTTCATCGGGCTGCATCCTTTTCTATAAACATCTCGGGGTAAAAGCCAGTAACCATGCTCACCCTTTTATCTGCACGAGACATCTCTAAAAACTTTATCAAGACTTAGATAATGTCTTTTTTAAACCCTTTATCCTTTACCCAACCATCCCAAGATTTAACGAACCTAAAGAAGAAGGCTTTTGAAAACATCGTGGAAAAAGGAGAAAATGCTGGGAACCAGCATTTTCTCCTTTTTCCACAATGTTTTCTACCCTTCCACAAAATAAAAAAAAAGAAGACATCAATCTTTGATCACATTTATTGTGTCTTCTACAAACGCTTTCAATTTGGACAAGTTTATAAAATTTTGTCGTTTGGTAAAGAGTTACACCCCTTCATAGATTAAATGAAAAAAAATTCCAGCCAGTGGTAAAACGATTTAATCCCCTATATTGCAGCTTCAATTTTTTCAACTGAAAAATCTTTCCGTACCCGGGCAGTGTAGTTTAAAGATCAGACCACGCTCATTGTTGTCTGATCTTCATCTACACTATCCGCGTAAGCATATGGAGTCAAACCTAGCAATGTGAGGGTTGCGTCGGGAAGATGGTCTTTGATCATTTCGATAGAGACAAACTACTTGAGACATTTTTCAGACTTTGATATCGTTATCTACGTTTTTTGATGTAGAACTTCGGTAGTAAACTTTTTTAGAGCTGCTATGACGTAACAGCCGGGATAGGGAAGAGGGGCGGGACCATACCAACAAATACTTCACATGTAAATCTCATTGGCTGTGACGATCTCTGTCTCAGCCAATCAGTTGGCTAGCCTTGAAAATAAGAATTTGAATTGAACAGCAAGAGAATTAAGGATGTTTGTGTGCATCGTAGCTCCTTTAACCCATTTACCAATACAATACAATACAATACAATATATTTTATTTGTAAAGAAAGGCCACCGGCCCATAATACTGCATAATAATTACACCATTATAACAATTCATGAGTTGCGTAAGTATAAGAAGGAAAAGGAAAGCAGTAAAATATATCATCATGAGGTCAAACAATCTCGATCTACCCTGGGTAGACAGCCTTTTTAAAAACATTGTGCTAAATGTTTTCTACTATATCAAAACTACCCAATTATTTGAGCCACACTTCATTTATTTTCTGCAAAAGCTTTTAATTTGGACTTGTCGTTTTTTGTCGTTCGGTAAAGGGTTTAACTGATAAGCCATCGGATGCGGCAAAAGTTTCTCCTGAGACCGAGGCAAGATCGTATAGATAGCCACTATCGCAGAAATTTAGCTGATTGGTCTGTTTTTAGAGGATAGCTCTGCAAAATCTATATCATCAAAATATTGCGGTCAGGCTGGCATGCATACACGTCATAACTATGTGAGCCGTGCTCTGGCAAAAGGGGGCTTAATGCATCCCGTAATCCATTATACCAAGCAAGACATCACCTAATTATGAATCCGGAAGATCCATTTTGTCAAGCAACCGACTGAGTTATGAGGTAGAATTATCCCTTGAAATACAGAAAATTTAAAGTTAGCGAAAAGTTTCGGCCCATGTAAGCCTGCGCGGACTGCGCAGGCTGACATGGTCGATACTTTTCGCAAATGCATTAAGTCCCATTTTCACAGAGCATGGCTCCTATATTATAGCAAAGATGCGTCTTATAGTCGAGTATATATGGTAAAAACCAAGGTGTCATAAAATTGGCAGGCAAAAAGGTCCGCGAAAAGACCTGCAGTGGCCCGCAGAATAAATCTGCCGACATTTTTTACCAATGACAAATTAGTTTTTATTCTTTCGAAACAAATAAAGTAGAAATAGATCAAACACCAGCTTTAACAGTGACGCCGAAAAAATACATTTCAGTCAATGAGAAGGAAACAGAATGCATGTATGCACTTGCATTGAAATTACACGACTGCTTTTGGTCAGAATATGTGCACTAAATACCCCGCAGGTTTAGTCAAAGATCGGACGTCATTTTCTATGCAGTCTGATCTACAGTTTTTTTTTTTCTGCAAAATAACCAGATTCACGTTTTGCTTTATACACCAAGAATTAACCTTTAGACCACATTCAATGACAACAGATATTCTTGCCATCAGCGTGGATCAAGATCAGGCTGCACAAACTATACAGTCTGATCTTGATTCTACACCGTTTGTTATCTCCGGAAGAATTATTGCAAGTAGCAGCCATGGAAATTCAATTACTTTGGTTTTTCTCGTCTTAAAGTTTTGATTTTTGTGGCATTTGTCGAAGACGATACTATGAGTCCAATACGGCATTTTGGAAATCATGTATCGTAATTTGTCCAAAACCGAAGGAAGTAAACCCAATTAAATTCAATTTTTCTCAGACAAATAAGTGTTTCAATTGCACTCAGATATTAAAATATAGAAAATGGCGTATTAAATTGAATTGAAGTAGGCCATTGATCGTGGACACACTTCTTTTTATCGAAAATAGCTTTATTCACAATGGCCTTCTATTGGCGTAATGATACACACGATCTTTGTCTCCTGACCAATCGATTCCGTGCTTGTTCGTCCCAAAACCAGTTCGTTCCTGGGCTCATTTGTCTCTGGACTTGTTTACCATGGCTCGTTCGTCAGTAGTATAGGAGGGTAGACCTCGGACAGTGTCCGAGGTCTACCCTCCCATGGTCCGAGGTTTGCCCGCCTGGTCCGAGGTTTACCCGCCTAGTAAGGGCAAACCTCGGACAAAATGTGCAAAAGACCGGTCAAAACTTCAAACCGGAAGTAGATAGTCGTTTTTTCTGCCCCCCCATGCCGCGGCCAGAGCCCCTTTTTATCCACGATCTGTGAAAAGGGGTCTTAATGCATCTGCGCGCACGCGCGCAGGTCTGGTACCCAGCGCTGGGCGCATACTCAGCGCAGAATGTTGGGCCCATGCTGGGAACCAGCTGGGTACCAGTTGATCCACCAATCAGAAGCCAGTATTTGATCACGTGACCTTATGACGTCACAGGTTGGACTTAGTCTTTTTTTACACGATATGGGGGCTATATCCCGAAAGAGGAGTGAAGAGGAGGCAAAGAGGAGTGAAGAGGAGTTAAAGAGGAGTGAAGAGGAGTTAAAGAGGAGTGAAGAGGAGTTAAAGAGGAGTGAAGAGGAGTTAAGGAGGAGTGAAGAGGAGGCAAAGAGGAGTGAAGAGGAGTCACCTCTCTACGCATATTGACAAGGTTGTCCCTATACTACCCTCCCCGTGGCGGGCAGTATAGGGACAAGATGTCCGAAATGGGTCGAAAAAATTTGTCCGAGATCTGACTGCCCTGGAGCCAAATTGTCCCGAAATAGACTGCCCCAGGGCAGTCTATTTCGGGACAATTTGTCCGAAAAGGGTCGAAAAGTCGTCATTTACCCTTAACTTTCCCTTAACCCTTCTAAAACCCTTTTGTTTTGTTCTAAAACCCATATACTTTCTTCTAATGGACAAATTTTCTTCTAAAACCCTTATCCCTTAACGGTTCCACGGTTGGACTTAGTCTTTTTTGTCCCTAGTTCCCTCTCCCTGGGAGAGGGAACTAGGGACAGCCCTTAACGTTTTGATACAACCCTTAACTCCACGATATGTTTATTTTACCACCTTACGCTGTTTTAGGCAATCCCTTGTTCGACTTAGTCTTTTTTCTCCACGATAGGTTTCTATGGAGACAAGTCTGATCTTGATCTACACTGTTCGTCTTGTTTTTTCTCTATTATTGTTCGGCTTAGGTTCGATCGATCATCGTTCATCTCTGTAGGACTTAGTTTTTGGAGAGGTCTTCTTTCTCTCTATTAGGGTAAAGTTGGGGTTGGACTTAGTCTTTCTCCACGATATAAGCTATATGCCGAAGGAGGAGTGAAGAGGAGGTAAAGAGGAGTGAGGAGGAGTTAAAGAGGAGGTAAAGAGGAGTGAGGAGGAGTTAAAGAGGAGGTAAAGAGGAGTGAGGAGGAGTTAAAGAGGAGTGAAGAGGAGTTAAAGAGGAGGGGAGGAGGAGTCATCTCTCTACGTATATTGACAAGTTTGTCCCATGTTGTAATTGTCTCAGGGTCTCAGCTTGGTGGACTTAGTCTTTTTTCTCGGTTGAAGCCTGTTCTTTCTCTATCAGCGTTGGACTTAGTCTTTTCCCCACGATAGGAGCTATATATCGATTGACAATTCTCAAAAGATAGACTTTTCTAAGGTTTTTGGTTAGTCCTGAAAAGGACTGTTTTGGTTTCTGTGGGTTTTTCAGCTCTTTCAAAGATCTTTTGTCTTCACCAGCACCGTTCCTTTGATTCTTTCTGCTGTGGTTTTTCTCCTCCTCTGATGATCGGATCCAAAATTTGTCTGACAGATAGGGTACTCCACAATTCTTCTTCGATCTGCTATTAACTTTCTTATTTTGTTTATTTTATGTATAGGCAAAGTGGAGTCATGCATCATGGCTAGTAGAAGGGTTGTTAGATACCATTTTGTCATCGAGAGAAGTAGAAATTGTATACGATAGTCCATCACCATTTCTTTTAGCCGTCGTCTATTTGGGAGCCGAATGATTAATTACTGGAAATAGTATCGTCTTTTATAGGCTTGGTGGTTGGGTGCCTTACTTATTCACAAATGTTGAAGATAGATTTTCTAGGTTTTTTTTGGTTAGCCCTGAAAAGGACTGTTTCTCTTCTATTGAGACGATTTTTGGTGTCGCTCTTTCAAAGATTTCTCCTCTATCGAGAGCCTTCCTCTGATGACAGTCGTTCTTCTGATGATAGCTTTTCTTCTGATGCCAACTTTTCTCCTTGTTCTTTCGAGATCATCGGGAACTTGAATTCCTTGAAGTTGTCAATGTTTTTTCCATATTTTCCCAACCCCGTTTTTGTTTCTACTCGCGGTGGTATTACAGAGTAGGGATCGAATCGTTGTTTTTTGTGAATTTGGTTATCGTCTTTCTCTATTGTCTCTGATTTTCGTTTTCTTCCTCTTCTTTTTGGTTTGGGTTCTTCTGTCTGAGTTGACTGATGAGTCGACTGGTGAGTTGTCTGGGGAGTTGACTGTTGAGTTGTCTGAGGGTCTACAGGCGTAACGGTAGAAGCTGTTAACTTTTGAAAACTGGTTTTATCAAAGTTAATCTGGGTTGAAATCGTTATAGCTGAATCTTGTCTTACAGACGAATCTTGTTGACTCTGGTAGTTCTGTCGATTTTGTAGATTTTGTTGACATAATGTCTCAATGTTTCTGTTCAATATCTTCACTTCGTCTAAAATCTGGGTTATTACAGAATTTTGGGTTGAAATCATCTGAGTTATTTCTTCTTCGATTTTGTTAGCTGGTGGTATCATCGGGTCGATGAATGTTGAATTCATCGCTGTCGATAGAATATCTCTGCTGTCTTCAGGCTGTGGTGAGAAGATGCCTAGGTCGGGATTTTCTTGTGGTAAGGAGTCGTCGTCTAAGTTGGATTCCATGGGATCCATTCTTCCGTGATTTGTCTGGTCTAAGTTGGAGTCCATTCTTCCGTGAACCATTTGGTCTAAGTTGGAGTCCATTTTCTGTTAACAGTTTTATTCGCACTAGTTAACAAAACTTTTTAATTGTAAAAAGTTTGTACTAATGAAGAGTTTTATTCGTGATATTCGTACTATTCGAGAATCGAAAGTCGAATGATTCTAGTGAGAAAATTCTCCAGCCTTTTATAGTTTTTTTTGATCGAGGAGGGTTTGTCTTTGGTCGTAGACTTTTTCTGTAGGTCTTGTAGATAGAGTCTAATGTACTAGAAATTTCACTCACATCATGTACTATATGAGTCCTGTAGGTCTTGTAGATTTCTTGTAGATAGAACATCACACTCTATATAGAATGTGATAATCTATCTACATTTTTCCCATCTCTGTTCTTTTCCAAGTTTTTGGTCTCTCTTTGTGAGACTTTTTCTCTTTGGTCCAAGTTTTTTGGGAAGGAATCAAAAACAGACGACTTTTGTTTTCCAAGTCTTTTGGGAAGGAATCAAAAACGATGTTTTAAAATTGTTTGTTTATTCAAAGTTTTTCCAAGTTTTGGTCTCTCTTTGTCCAAGTTTTTGGGAAGAAATCAAAACAGATGCCTTTTGTTTTCCAAGTCTTTTGGGGAAGAAATCAAAACAGACGACCTTTTGATTTTGATCATTTCCTTTATTCAAACGTTCTTAACTTTATCATTAAAACAATTTACAACTTCTTAAAACATGAAAAACATCGTCATGAAAAGCAGGAACGTTTAAAACTATAACATATTTACAAAGCAATGTTAGAAAGTTTTAACAAGTGTTAAAAAACACTATAACATTTTTAACAATTGTTAAATCATTCTAACATTTTTACAAGACAATTTCTTTATTCAAGTTTTTTCTCTTTGTTCAAAGCTGAGCTTTTCTTTTGGGAAGGAATCAAAAACAAACGATCTTTTAAATTCGTTTGTTTATTCAAAGTTTTTTCTCTTTTCCCAAGTCTGAACTTTTTGGATACATTTTCTGCAAGACAGTTTTAACAATCGTTTAAAAACACTATAACATTTTTAACATTTGTTAAAATATTCTAATATATTTACAACATTTCCTTCAAAGTTTTTACACAAAACAATTTTTACATTGCGAATTCACAGATCCCTCGATTTTTCCACTTGTCTTCATGTTCCACAATAACTTTATGCAATTGTTCATAACCTAAAGACAATGGAAATTTGCTATCCATTTCGCTATATTCACGGACTCCACTAGATGGAAAAACATGTTTTAAAACATGTTTTGAAACATGTTTTGAAAGATCTTTTGTCGAAAGAGCTGAATATACGGTCTCTTCTGTGACATCTCTATCAAATAGAATATAGCCTTCCATGGTTTCCACTGTTTCCTCACCGTCTTGAATAGATCCTTTTTTGTAACGTAAGTAAAAGTCAAACAGAACGGATTTCATTTTTAGGACGTTCAGAAAACTTTCTTCTGCTCTTCCTACGATAATGAATACCCATCGACTTGTGGTTCGCATTTGTTTAGCAATATAGTTATCTTTCAACAAGCAAATTGCTAAATAAGCCTGGAGAGGCAGATCGAAATTTGTATCATCCCCCAGCATCACAATAAAGCTGTGCATTCTATACAATTTGCAGGATGTTTCTCCTTTTGCAACTCCCTTATGCAATTTATTTATCCAAAGTTTCACACAGGCGAATTTGATGTCAAACTGTAGTTGTTCATCGAGCGTATGCTGATGGCTGAAATCTCTATCATCTTTTTCACGTAGTTCTATCGGTAAAGATAGCATTTCACTTGACATGTTTTCCACTTTTGATTTTCCACTTTTGATTTTTTTACTCTTTTAGAGCTGTTTTTAAAACTGTTTTTAAAACTGTTTTTTAAAATCTGATTTTAAATCTGATTTTTAAAGAACGTCTTACTTTGATCGTTCACTTCGATATAACACGATCTTGTTTTCTTACAGGCTATTTATATATCCTCAAACTTTTATAACCATAGGGGACAGTATCAGTATCGTTTACAATGACTCTTTTGGTATAGACAGAGCGAAACGTTTTTGACTGGGGTTCGCTGGTCACTGTTCTGTCTCTATGCCTTTTGATTCTACAGTCATACTGAACTTTAATTTCTACGGTGCGATCCAAAGCACATTTTGAATAGGTGTCGAAATTCACCAGTTGATTTGTATTGTGATCCAAAGTAATTCCCTTGACTTTGCATTTGCTTTTTTCTTTTCCATCTTTTGTTTTCATCTTATAAGCGTAATTCTTGGGTCCTAGCCCTCTGAAATGAGTAATTCTGCAATCAGGTTCTTCATCGGTCCATTTTCCTAATCTGCTGTTAATAATGGGTGGGTTCCACAATTCAGGATCATGAATGTACATACAACTATCTGTATCGAAATACAGAACTCTATCACCCAATCTTTCAAGAACGCTGTACAGTTCCAATCTTGCATAAGCTGTTACGTAGGATGCTACAATAACATTGGCTGTCGCATGCGTTTCGACAAAGTTCATCTTTTCTTCATAGTTCACCAAAATGCATTCGCACTCATTGTCAAAGATTTCCACATGTTTTACCGTATATTTCGGGTCGGTAATCAACTCGAAATATTTAGACGGTTCTCTGATGTATTTCGTCTTGCTCATGTTTTCACGTTGTGCTAATTTCCCCCAAAGACAGTTCAGCATAATCTTAGCAAATGATCTTTTACCAGGGTTTTTTTTGAATACGTTGGGGATCGAGACGAATCCCTTCGGCTTCCTCATACTCACGAATGAATTGGGTCTTTTCCGAATCTGTCTGACACCAACCGGGATATCCACTAGCTTCTTGCTTGATTTTCAAGAAATTGTCCACATAGCCTTTAAAGAATTGGTCCGAAACAGAGTCGAAATGCCAGATTTCATACACTTGCATTAGTCGATATCCACAGTCGAGAGCTTTGAACAGTTCGAATGTAACCCAAGTTCCAACTAAGACTCTCTCTTCTCTGTCATGATTACAAAATTTTGAACTTTCTTGTGCACATGTCATACAAAGTGGAAACATCATCTTGCCGTTACAGTGAACTGGAAGAACGGGATGAAACAAATCCATCGGGGGTAGAACTTTGCATTTAATGAGTCCTTCATACTGACGAATATTCTCCATGTCAATGTTCTCATAAGTCAAGATTGTGGGATGGCCTACAGGTAAGATTTCTTCAACCTCTGGAAAGAACCAAAACAAGGAACAGACGGTTCAAAAATCTTCAGGAAAGAAAATCAACGATAACATCAACAAGAAAGAATCTTCAACGATTGGAGAGGGGAAAGACAAGAAACGATCTTCACGGCCTGAAAAAAAGAAAAGCGACAAGTCCTACACAGTGATTTACAGGAGGAAAAGTAAGAAACTTTCTTCAGAAAAGAAAATCAACGATAAAATCAGCGATATTTTCTCGGCGAGTGGAGAGGGAAAAGCCAAGAAAGTCTCTTCAGAAAAGAAAATCAACGATAAAATCAACAAGAAGGCCTCTTCAGCAAAGCCTATACGACGAGAAGGAAAGAAGATCTGTTCAGATATCGAATTGAGACGTAAATGGAAATCCGATGTTGTGAACAAGAAAATTTTGAAATTCAAAAAATACAGTACAAAAAGCTGTCCAGACCTGAGAAATAACAAGGACGAACACAATAAGGAAAACAATGAAAAGAAACGTAAGAGTGAATGTGAACCAGACATCCCGAAGAAAGAAGAAAATTGTGTCTGTAATTTTTAACAGAAAGAACTATTTCAAAGAACGATTTAATTATTTCTTACAAAACATTGTAATAATTATTTCTATACTTCATTGTTTTAAATAAAAAGTTTTAAATAAAAAAGTTTTAAATAAAAGTTTTAAACATATAGGACTTGACTTTGTTTTTGACAATTTGAAGAAAGTAAGAACTTTCTTGGTATTGGCTAGGTCTGAAAAGACTACAAATTCACTTCCCTCCCGAACTTTCATCAGATAACCCACAGCAGCTTGGCATTAGCAGTATAACTTAGTATTACTAAGTACTTCCAAAGAAATTCAACATGGGAGAAAAAAAGACTCACCATGGAGAACAGCGCTCGGACAGCTTCATTGTGGAAATGAAATGGTATATAGAGAAATCGGCCGGCTTTTATAGCCTAGCAGGAGGATTGACCTACTTTGATACAGAATTAACAGAATTAAGAGCGCGACCATGGGCGAAAGCATGTAAGTAGAATATTACATATATTATACGCTATCTACAATATCTATAGGAATATATCTGTATGAATGCAGAAAGATGTAACGAGTCCTACGATTGGCTAACGTTAATTCCCTTAAAAGAGCGCGAACGTGAGCGGAATCATGTAGGTAGAACATCACGTTCACACTTTAGAGAAAAAAGACTACGTCTATGATACTCTATCTACGATATCTATAGGAATATATCTATATGAATGTAACGAAACTAACGATTGGCTAACGTTAATTCCCTTAAAAGAGCGCGAACGTGAGCGGAAGCATGTAGATAGAGCATCAAGTTCACACTTTAGAGAAAAAGACTACGTCTATGATATTCTATCTATAATATCTATTATAGAAAAAAGACTAAGTCTATGATCTACAACACCTAATCGAAGATAGAGAAAAAAGCCTAAGTCCAGCTTTACCCTAATAGAGAGGTAGAAAGAACAACTCTCAACCGATCGAAAGCTGAGAAATGGCTAAGTTCTACAGTAATAGAGAAAGAAACATTAGCTTTCAGCCAAACGAAGACGGCGGAAAAAAGTCTAAGTCCAACGATTCTCTCTGCCTGAACCACCATAAGAAGGAATATAACCCCATATCGTGGAGAAAAGACTAAGTTCAACGATGATAGAGAATTGGACATGTCCTACAGAGATGAACGATGAGCGACCAAGGCGAACAAATATGTGAAAAAAAGGTTAAGTTCAACACGGTGATAGAGAAAGACCAAGCCGTACAGAGGTGAATAAAAGACGGAAAAAGACTAAGTCCACCAGTCTGAGATCTTGGTACAGCCACAGTATGGCGATAAACTCGTTAATATACCGAGAAAGGTGACTCCTCTTCACTCCTCTTTAACTCCTCTTTGCCTCCTCTTCACTCCTCTTTAACTCCTCTTCACTCCTCTTCACTCCTCCTTAACTCCTCTTTGCCTCCTCTTTAACTCCTCCTCACTCCTCCTTACCTCCTCTTTCGACATATAGCGCCATATCGTGTAAAAAAAGACTAAGTCCAACGATGATAGAGCATTGGTTAAGCCCTACAGAGGTGAATAAAAGACGAAAAAAGACTAAGTCCACCAGTCTGAGACCTTGGTACAGACACAGTATGGCGATAACCTTGTCAATATACCGAGAAAGGTGCCTCCTCTTCACTCCCCCGTTGCCTCCTCTTCACTCTTCGGACATCTTGTCCCTATACTGCCCGCCACGGGAGGGCAGTATAGGGACAACCTTGTCAATATGCGTAGAGAGGTGACTCCTCTTCACTCCTCTTTGCCTCCTCTTTGCCTCCTCTTCACTCCTCTTCACTCCTCTTTAACTCCTCTTTGCCTCCTCTTCACTCCTCCTTAACTCCTCTTCACTCCTCTTTGCCTCCTCTTCACTCCTCTTCACTCCTCTTTGCCTCCTCTTCACTCCTCTTCACTCCTCTTTGCCTCCTCTTCACTCCTCCTTAACTCCTCTTTGCCTCCTCTTTAACTCCTCCTCACTCCTCCTTACCTCCTCTTTCGACATATAGCGCCATATCGTGTAAAAAAAGACTAAGTCCAACCTGTGACGTCACATGATCGAATTCGGGCATTTTCGGCTTTTGTCGGGTATTTCCGGACATGGGATAACCTGTGACGTCATAGGGTAATCAACCAATCAGATTTCAGCACAGATCGCTAGGGGTCAAAAGGTCAAATCCAAGATGGCGGCGCCCATTGGTCAAATCCAAGATGGCGGCGCCCAGTGGTCAAATCCAAGATGGCGGCGCCCAGTGGTCAAATCCAAGATGGCGGACATCCACTTCCGGTTTTGTCCCTAGGCTACCCTCCCGAGATCCAATTTTTGGAGGGGGGGCAGAAAAAACGCACATCTACTTCCGGTTTGAAGTTTTGACCGGTCTTTTGCACATTTTGTCCGAGGTTTGCCCTTACTAGGCGGGTAAACCTCGGACCAGGCGGGCAAACCTCGGACCATGGGAGGGTAGACCTCGGACACTGTCCGAGGTCTACCCTCCTATACTACTTTCGTCCCACAAGATTGCACCTACTCTTTTGGGTTGTGCATGACTATATAGTTGGTTGACTTCAAGCAAATATTTTGAAACTATTTCTGTTGTTTATTTTTCAAATTATTAATTCAAAACAATAGCTGCCTTGACAAATGCCACACCAGTGCTTCCAACGATTTGATGTTTATTTGGCACCTTAACTATTAAAAGGTGACTTATTTCAAAGCTGCTTATGTCAGGAACTTTCTCCACCCCACTTTTAACCCTTTATAGGACGACAAAATTCTCGACAGGTACTTAGTTAGAGCATTTTTTGTAGATAAAAAAGTTAACGTTTCTCAAATAACGGACTTTGTCTCTATCCGGGTACAAAACAGTGTGGGAAAAGGAGAAAATGCTGGTAACCAGCATTTTCTCCTTTTCCCACAATGTTTTCAAAATGATTTTTTATCTTCAGGACTGTTTAACCTTGGTCATTGTTTTGTGAAGGGTTAAACGAGAGAAAAGATGGTTTATTTATGGCTTGCGTGTCATGCCAAGTCCGATAAGCCCATGTGTTTGACTCATCTCTTTTTATCGAAGAAAAAAAGTATGTATTCATGCACGTGCGGAATGAGTTGATAAGAAACATCTGTGTTCAGGAAACCTCGTTTGAATTTCGAGGATATCCTTTTTTTTTTTTAAAAAAAAGAAATAATCAGCTGTGCTGTTTTAAGGATATCCAAAATAGTACAGTTAAGTTTTAAGAAATTCGATTTTGAAACAATTTCTTATAAGATATGAGCCATGCTCTGTGAAAATGGGGCTAGATGCATCTGCAAAAAAATATCGACCCATGTCAACCTTCGCAGTCCTCGCTTTGTGACTTTTGTCGAAATTTCCTTTTTTGTAAATTTTCTACATGTTTCCACAGGACCATTCTACTTAACGATTCAGTCGATTGTTTCACCAAATTGGTTTTACGGATTCATAATTATGTGATGACTTGCTTCGTAAAATGCGTCACAGAGATGCAGCAAACCCGCTTTTGCCAGATCAAGGCTCATATATCACTGCCGACGATTGTTTCCCGGAAACCTGAACCAGTACTCGCGCCATGCTGTTCCAGAGATTGATACCGCTTACCACTGGATTTGAACCTGGTACTTTCGATGTGAGAAGTCGGCACTCGACTACTACACCACTCTCTCCCACCAAAAACAGCCTCTAGCTTGCACAGACCTGAATGCCGTTTGAATGTTTATCGAAAGCTATTATTATCCTATCTTTATTTTGTTTTCGTTGTCTTTTGCCGTTTTTCAACATAATTTCAGTCATATTGGTGCGCCTGTCCATGATTTCCTGTAATTTATTTTACCCTGACTTAGAAAAATATATTTCCAAAGCCACTTGCTGCTTTCCCCACATTAGTGTCGTCGAAACGGTATAGACAGCGATTAGAAAAAGGAACAAATCCTGTGCTGGTTGGAATCCCCAGTTCGGCCAATTTCTTTCCGAGGGTTGATGAGAAAATCATTGCCTCAGGAATCATTCCTCTCACACCGTTATCATTGTTTCGACTTTGGTCATGTATGAAAGCAGTAGCTTGGGCAGAATGTTGTGCCAAGTACTGGTAAAAGAAACTCCAGGTAAGCATGGACAGTTGCACGGGCCCCGCGATATGGCTGAAATAATGCTGAAAACGGCGTTAAACACCATACAAACATACAAACAATGAATCCTGTAGCAATAAATAGCATTAATTTTTGATGTGAGCTTTGTCGAACAGAGTGTTCCATCTCACGACGCCTGAATTTCTAGCCCCTTCCCCTTCCCCCCACTTTGACACTCCAACATATGTTTCCTACTGAGCCATCAAGCTTGGGCCCACATTTTTTCGTGCCATTTAAATGAGTTACAGATAGTCACAAAGGTTTTATGTAATTTCCTCCGCGCCCTTTGAGCTAATTTAGATCTATTTTCTTGTTTTGTTTATGATGCGGAGTCTGGTTACACGAGAGCACAACAGATGTGTATATAAAAGCCTGCAGGTGCACGATGTACAATTCCGCTTGCGATACATTAATGCTTGAATATAGCTGTGTAGATCAAGATCAGACTGCACAAAACGTGCAGTCTGATCTTGCATCTACACTGTCCGCTATGCAAAGACACTCTGAGCAAAGGAAAGCTTGAAATGTCGGTTATTTGGGTAGATTTTCCTGATAGGACATTTCGATTTTGTTTATATTGTCTTCTAAGGGTCAGATCTAATAGGTTTTTCTTTTTGAAGTACAGATGGATAAACTTAAAAAAAAAATTATTAATATTATGCAATAACATTACCTATCTTTCTGTGCGAAAGAGCGTGATTGTTGTTCCTGCCGCTACTCTTGTTGTTGGAACATGCTGTTGTTGATATCGGCGGGTAGCGTACAGGACTTGCGAACAGGATGTCGCTGGTTCGATCCCCGGCTTGGCCAATTTCATTCCGAGGATTGATGATAGCCATTGCGACAGGATTCATTCCTCTCTCACCGCTGACCATTGTTTCAACGATGGTTATGTGGGAAAGCAGCCAGTGGAATGGAAAGAATATTGTGCGGAGTACTGGTAAAAGAAACTCCAGGAAAGCATGGATAGGTGCACTGGCCGCCGTGATATAACTTTTTTTTTTAAACTTTATTGTCCACGTCTTTATGGTACTTTAGGGTCGTGGCAATCCCACCTTACAGATCGTTGTTAATATTCTGTGTTAGTAATTGAACTTTAAAATTCAAACAAAAGTCGTAATTACAGATTCCAGATTTTTTTACAGCTACTATTGTACTACTATATTGATATGGTTACAAAAATATGAAGATTTTAACAATAATGACTAATAACAGGTTTACTTTTCTTATTTGTTACAGTTTTTTTTTTTAATATGTGGACGAAAAAGCTTATTTTTATATATACATGTGTAAAAAAAAATTGTGTGATATAACTGAAATAATGTTGAAAACGGTGTTAAACACCATACAATCAATCAATCATATTTAGCATGATAATGCTTAAAATTTGGGCCTTTCAACAAATTTGCTGTCTTGTAAAGGGTAAAAATGCGTAAATGGCATAAACAAGGTCGATGCTTTCTCGCTTTGAGAAAAAGCGTAACATTTTTCTGGTATCAAGCCGATGATATTTCTGATATCCAATGCCTGTCAAACGATGATAGAATTTGTTATCATGTAACACTATCTGTAGGGACCAAAAATAGCATGGGAACGGGAGCTGACCCCTGATAGGAAATCGGCTTCTGGTTTCCACAAGTCCCTTTAATCCTTTACGAAACGAACCCCTTGTCTTCACGACCCAGATGAAAGGGGGATTTCGAAAACATTATGGGAAAAGGAGAAAATGCTGGTAACCAGCATTTTCTCCTTTTCCCACAATGTTTTCTACCCTTGCATAGACAAATTCCATTATATATATTATATGTAATGTTTAGTCTGAAAGTGCATTCAGTATGGACTGGTCTAAAATCAAAGCTGTTATCTGTTGAAGGGTCAGATTGCTGACGGTTCCAACAGGGTGGAACACCGTGTCACAAAAAAGTTATCTAAAGCTCTTGAACCTCAAATAAGTTTATGTGTTTGATTATTTATTTTATATCTTAACGTGTTTTGAACCATTGCCAGATTTTTTTTTTTGAAAATTTTGGAATGAGGCATGTTGTGTGAAAAAGGGGCTTAATGCATCTGCGAAAAGTATCGACCCAGGTCAGCCTGCGCAGTCCGCGCAGGCTGACCTGGGTCGAAACTTTTCGCTATTGGTCAATTTTCTATATGTCAAAGGACCAGTCTACCACCTTACGATACAGTCGGTTGTTAGACATATAATGGATTTTACAGATCCCTATAATTATAATGTGATGACTTTCATGGTATCATGCAGCACGGAGATGTATTAAGCCCCCTTTTGACAGAGCATGGCTCAAATGTATGATTTTTTTTTTCGAAAACGTAAAGAAGATTGCAAAACTTCTCTATCAAAGTGGAATTCTTGACAAGCATAGTATTTTTATTCGGGAGAAGATCAAACTGGTGGTCAATCTAAAAAAATTTAACAAAACTGCATGTTTTGGACCTTCTCAAAGCCATCAATGATCTGTCTGTCCACCCGTCCGTCTGTCCGCCCACCCGCTGCCTGCCGCCCCCCATCTCTCTGTCTCCCTCTGATTCTCTGACTCTCTCTTTGTCTCTCTCTGACTCTCTCTTTCTCTTTGACTCTCTCTCTGTCTTTCTCTGGCTCTCTGACTCTCTCTCTCTCTGTCTGTCTCTCTGACTTTCTGTTTCTCCCTGACTCACTGACTTTCTGTCTCTCTGACTCTCTCTGTCTCTCTGATTTACTGTCTCTCTGTCTCACTATCTCTCTCTGTCTCTCAGACTCTCTCTGTCTCTCTGACTCTATCTGACTCAGACTCTCTCTGTCTCTCTTTGACTCAGACTCTCTCTGTCTGTCTGTCTGTCCGTCTGTCTCTGAATCAGACTGTCCCCGTTTCTCTGACTCTCTTTGACTCAGACTTTCTCTGACTCTCTGACTCTCTCTCTCTCTCTCTGTAGATAATCACGTATATCTGCATAATATAGCATGTTCTAAAACAAACATGAGAAGATTTTTTTTACGCGTGTAAGTTCTAGCAATGACCCCTGTCTCGCAAGGTATTCGACTGGAAAATGTTTATTTAATGTTACCTCATAACATTTCACCGTTAATTTCTGGCAAACGGTTTTGATTACCTTGATAATGCCTGGAATTTAATCTAGAAATCTTTCAAGTAGCCTATAAACTCTATCTAAAATGTAACAGACTTTATTCTGCTTCAAAAAGATATCCAAGGAATTTTGTTCCTTCTCTAGACCTAATACAAAATAACTTGTGGGTAAAATAAAGGGAGGGGAAAAGGGGGAAGGGGGGAGGGAGGGAGGAAAGCCTGAAAAAAAAAAAACATTGCAAGATCTTTTTTTCTCTTTTGACATATCGGTGTACAAAAAATTTCCAACTCGTCGAGTGCTTTAAACCCTTATCCTCTTAAATAAGTGAAATGAAATTTTCAAACCAATAGTAAAATCTCGAATGATGCTACTTCAAACTTATTTTTAGGAAATAAAACAAATATTCATATCGGACAGTGTAGATCAAAGATCAGACGTTCTGTGCAGTCTGATCTTGATCTACTCTGTCCGCAAAAGGCCAGTGTGTTGCGCGTAGCAGCCCAAGGGTTAACGCAAAGAAAAAAAACAGAAAGAATTTTTATCAGCAAAAAGGAAGCGAAATAAGTGCAGCTGAACCAGTATTCAACAAGCACCGATTGGCTGGTTGAGTGAGTTTTTTTTTACTATTATTATTTTTTGTATTAACTCTTTCCGACTTTTAACGATCATGAGAGACAAAGCTTTTGAAAACATTGTGGGAAAAAGGAGAAAATGCTGGTGACCAGCATTTTCTCCTTTTTCCCACAATGTTTTCTACCCGTCCAAGAACAAGTTTTAGTTTTTGAGCTCATTTATTTCGTCGTCTACAAATGCTTTCAGTTTGGACAAATCCAAGATTTTGTCGTTTGGGAAAGAGTTAAACAAGCACCTAATGGCTTGTTGAATGTTTTATACTCCGCATTCGCCAAGCCCCGTAGCTCAGTCGGTAGACTCCAGGACTTGAGAACAGGAGGTCGCTAGTTCGACCCCCGGCTCGGCCAATCTCTTTCCGAGGATTGGTGATAGTCATTGCGACAGGATTCATTCCTCTCTCACCGCTGACCATTGTTTCGACGATGCTTATGTGGGAAAGCAGCCAGTGGCTTGGAAAGAATATTGTGAGGAGTACTGGTAAAAGAAACTCCAGGAAAGCATGGATAGATGCACTGGCCGCCGCGATATAACTGAAATAATGTTGAAAACGGCATTAAACACCATAAAACAACAACAACAACAACAACATATGCTCCGCATTCAACATTATTCAACTCATATAATAACGACAGCTCACTTATTTATGTATGTCCAATGTTTCAACAGTATACCGTAGACTAGGGCTTTGAAGTATCTTTGCAAAGACCATTTCCAGGAAAAGCCGAGGGCTTCGAGTGAGCAAGGGATGGCACAAAAACAAGGGGGTCATTGGCCCTAAAGCGCTCACCTGACTAAATTCATCAAGGATTGATAAAGCTAAGAGATCATGGTTGTAATGATGTAAACACATGAGTGTTCGTGACCTACTTTTCGACCTCCTTGACCTACTCTTGAACTTGTCGGGAATATCATCAAGACAAACATTTTGACAATATCTCATGAGTATCGAATGGAAAATGTGGTCTCCTGATTGCACACAATTTTTTTTTTTTTTTGAAGATTTGTCCCAGTGACCTACTTTTTGACCAAACATGACCCAGTTTTGAACTTGTCCGAGATACTATCAAGGCAAACATTCTCACCAAGTTTCACGACTATTTGATTGAAAATGTGGTCTCCAGAGTGCACACAAGGTAATTGTTGACGCCTTGACGACGGACGACGGACGCCGGACACAGCACGATCACAAAAGCTCACCTTGAGCATTTCATGCTCAGGTGAGCTAAAATGTATTGTAAAACTGGAACAAAAGTTGCCAACTTTTGTTCTAGTTTTACATTACATTTTTGTGCCAGCGACAGGAACTTTGACATGCCGTTGTAAAACATTGTCAGATTCATAATAATAGCCTTGCTTTTAAGTGGTATGAATTAAGTTTGTCTGCATTTTGAACCCCAAATTGTTTACTTTTTGGCAGTTAATGTGCCTTTAACAGAAAAAATAAATTAAAAAACCTGGATAATTCATCATGATAATTTACACGTACTCTTGTGTCTGCTTTTGTTCTAAACCTTTTTTACACACGAATAAAGATTGCCAGCCTTTGTTAAGTTTTTCAAAAAAAAAAGAAATACAAAACGAAATCTGGTTGGATACCATCCTACAAGAGGTTTCTTTCTTAACTCTTTACCACACAGCAAAATTTTAGATTGGTCCAAAATGAAAGAATTTGCAGACAACAGATTAAGTGCAGCTTAAATGGTGATTTATGTAGGGATAGGGTAGAAAACATTGTGGGAAAAGGAGAAAATGATGGTTACCAGCATTTTCTCCTTTTCCCACAATGTTTTCTAAAAGTATTCTTTCCCAGGGTCGTGAAAACCAGGGATTGTTTGGTAAAGGGTTAATAGAGGCGGTTAGGAAGACATATGAGACATGCTCTGTGAAGAGGAGGTTTAATGCATTCGTAAAAAGTATCGACACATGTCAGCCTGCGCGGAGTGCGCAGGCCGACAAGGGTCGATACTTTTTTCTATTGGTCAATTTACTGCTAATCAAAGGACCAGTCTGCCTCAAGATTAAGTCGGTTAGAACAGACTTTATGGCTCCATGATACTGTGTTTACTTGCTTAGTATGATGCATCACGGTGATGCATTAAGCCCCTTTTTGCCAGGACATAACTCATAATGTAACTGTATGTTATTTCCAAGACTCTGTTTGGTCGACGAAGATCATTTTGAAATATCGCTAGCTAGGGTTTTGAATATCGGTTCCAAACTTCCATTTAATTCTTCAATACCACAAAATTCTACGTTTAAACCACTTTGAGGAAGAAGGCCTTTGAAAACACCGTGGAAAAGGAAGAAAAATTAGTAAGCAGCACTTTTCTTTTTCTACCTTCCCCACGTTGTTTTCTATCCTTTCAAAGACACTTGCCACTATTTTGACCCCACATTTAATTCGTCATGTGCTAATGTTTTGGATTTTGACGAGTTCAAAATATTATGTTTGCCAAAGAGTGAAGGGAAATATACATTATATCTGTGAAGGTACATAAAGATTGGAATTTTAAGTGAAAGAGATAAAAAGTGCATAAGCATAGCTCGCAGCACGAGAGCATAAAGGAGTTTACTGCGTTCCATTAGCTAAATAAACAAATTATGGATGTGAGATCTGGGGGTCTGAAAATCCCATCTGCTTTGAACCACGCGTCGATGATCTTATCCATGTCTCGCATTGATTGCTCGCACGTGATCCTAACACTAATGAGAGATTATCCATTTACCTTCTGAGAGTTGAATGGATAAGTATGAGCCATGTTCTGTGAAAAGGGGTTTAATGCATTTGCAAAAAAGTATCGACACAGGTCAGCCTGCGCGGACTGCGCAGGCTGACCCGTGTCGAAACTTTTTTGCTTATGGATCCAAAATTGTGTGATGACTTGCTTTGTATCATGCACCACGGAGATGCATTAAACACCCTTTTTACCAGAGCATGGGTCACATGTTTTCGGTTAGAAGAAAAGACCAATTAATTGCAAATTTAAGACTCCTTTCGCTAAAGTGTACCGGTATTACAATGTAATTATCGGAGCGTGTAGATTCAAAGTCGAACTTCACAGTCAGTCTAAGCATGCGCATGTACACCGTCCAGAAAAGCAGTTCATGGTTTGCTCAGTTATTAACGGATAAAGAAGTAGATGGCAAATAAAGAAGATTTATATGTCTTCCGGTTATTGGTGCTTCTTGACACATGAAGACAGGAAGACAAAAACAAAAGACGTTGATTCAGTTTGGTTCCATAGGTTTTTTTTGTAGGAAGGTGAGAGATCAATATAATCATCATAATCATATAAAATCTATTTGTTGCGGGGAAGGACGAACGGACAGTGGACGGACGGAAGGACGGACGGAAAGACGGACAGACGGACGGACGGACAGACAGACAGAGGAAGAGAAAAAAAAGGGAAGATGACGATATAATGATGATAGTGATTATGATGACGATCTACATGTTTTCCCCCTTCCCCCCCCCCCCATGTGCAGAAGATTAACAAAGCACAAACTAACATATAATTAAAGCGATAATTAGAGCGAAAGAAAACACAGAGAAAGAGAGTTCGTTTCTTATTAACTCTTCACCATACAATGACGACTTTTAACGCATCTGGGAAATTAGACTTCTGAAAACATCGTGGGAAAAGGAGAAAATGCTGGTAACCAGCATTTTCTCCTTTTCCCACGATGTTTCCTAAACTTTAAGAAACAAATCCAATCGTGTGAGCCACGTACAATTTTGTCACCTGCAAATGCTTTTAATTTGGGCCAATCTAATATTTTTCCGTCTGGGTAAGAGTAAAGATCTAATATGACAATAATAATAATGAAATGCACCAAACGGCATCATGAGTATACAGCTGTGGGACTTCAGATATCTACAAGTGACAATCAGAACAAAGGCTAAGACAATATTGTTTATTTTATCCCTTATCTCTCTGCAGGCATGTTTTTTTCCAAACAAGAACACGTGAGCCATGCTCTGGCGAAAGGGGGCTTAATGTATGATATCAAGTGAGTCGTCATGTTATTTTGGATCAAATAAAATCCATTTTGTCGAACAACTGTCCAAATCATGAGGTAGACTGGTCTTTTATGCACACCCACAAAAATAATAAATAGCGAAAAGTTTCGGTCCAGGTCAGCCTGCGCGGACCTGAATCGATAGAGACGCATTAAGCCCCCTTTTCACTGAACATGACTCATGTATTCTTTTCTAAGAACAAGTTTAACAATTGGAGAAACTTATCAAAGCCCGTTTGGTTTTTGGACCAAAATGATTTTTTATCGTTAACTAGGATTTTTTTTTCCTTTTTCCAAACAACTAACATTATTATCAACGTGATATAGCACTGGAGTATGATAAAGTTTGTGCATGATTTAACTGTTTCATTGCTAAAATTTATAACTTCAATTATTTTTTATCGAAATCTTAACCCTTAAACTGCTAAATAAATGAAACGAAAATTTCCACTCATTAGTAAAAACTCAGATATCGCGATTACAGCGTTGATTTCACCGGAAAGAAAATATCGTATCGGACAGTGTAGATCAAAGATCAGACTGCACTTTTTGTGCAGTCTGATCTTTGATCTACACTGTTCGCAAAAGCGCCCCGAGTCGCGCTAAGCAGCCTAAGGGTTAAAATAAATTTCCTTTGCAATAGAAGATGAGGTTGGTCATAGTTAAGTATCGCAAAGGCGGAGGGTGTAGATCCAAGATCAGACTGCACGTTCTGTGCAGTCTGATCTTGATCTAAGCCGTTTGCAAAAACTATCTAAATTGCAACCGGGTGAAGTAAAACAGTATAATTTCATCATTGGAGTATGTAAAAGTGTTTAGTTATTATAAATGTCAAAGGGCATCAAGCTGTTTTCAGTTCCATTACAGGCTTTCCTCTTCCGTGTTCAGGGACACCCCAAAAGGTTCCACTAAACAGATCTTATGACCTAAGAACTAGCCTGGGTCCAGGCAACGATAATTTCTCAACCAATCTTCATGGCAGTCTCTGTAGATCGTTGGAATTAAGCCATTTATCCGTAAACATAACCTGAGCGAGGTCAGAAAATGTTAAAGGAAAAATAACCAGCCTGGAACGCGGGCTATCCAAGAAAAAATTAGAGCATCTTTATTTCATCAAGGGACCGTATTCACCAACCATTCTTAAGAACGTTCTTAGTTTAATTTTGGATTTAGAAAGTAACACAACTTCTTATTGGCCAAACGATTTAGTTCAGCCAATCAGAAGTTGTGTTAATTTCAAAGTTGAAAACTCTTCAGAATTAAACTAAAAATGACATAAAGAATGTCTGGTAAAAGGCGACCCTACTAGTACAGGCTTCTGCGAAAAGTAGTGTCATATGAATTACTTAAGTTTCTCAACATTTTGTATGGGCAAGAGGATGCTAAAATATATGAGCCATGCCCTGGCAAAAGGGGGCTTAATGCATCTCCATCCTGCATTACACCATTCAAGCCATCACATAATCATGGATCCATAAATTCCACTTTTTTTTTTAACAACTGACCGAATAATGAGGCAGATTGGTCCGTGGACATACAGAAATTCGACCAATAGCGAAAAGTATCGACTCAGGTCAGCCTGCGCAGTCCGCGCAGGCTGACCTGAGTCGATACTTTTCGCAGATGCGTTAAACCCTCCTTTCACAGTGCATGGTTCATATTAAAGAGCCCATCGCCTAGTTGTTTTCGTTTGTAAGTCTAGGCTTTGTCACATGAGTGCCTCATACAAAAATGAAACATTTTTTTCAGCCCCACCACTAGCGAGAACACCTCACGAGGGTTCTAACGTTCGACTGCAGTAAAAATTCGAATCCGAAAAGGGGCCATAACTCTGTCCAATATATTTTGAAATACGAAGACTACATATTGTCGTCGCGAAATGACTTAACCCATTATCGACTTGACTAACATCAGGTCTAACGAATTTTTTCTTTGTTTGTCTGAGAGTTTATCGCCGTTTTAACAGCTTAGGTCATATCACGGCGGTCAGTTCACCGACGCATGTATTTCCTGGCTTTCTCACACCAGTACTGACACAACTTTCTTTCCAAGTCACTAACTACTTCTCTCACATGCTCCAAAGGTGAGAGGCGAAAAGTTCGCCGGAAAGAAATTTGCCTCAACCAGGTATCGAGCTTGCTACCACCAGGTCACGAGTCTGATACGCTAACCCCTGAGCTACCCGGGCGGGCAGATCTAACAACAGGTAGAACGGATGAGAGAAAGCATTATAAGAAAAGGAGCAACTATTTGTATAAATAATTTCTCCGTTCACCTAGATGTTTTCACAATGTGTCCTCATACGGCCTACAAACAGCTGTATTATATGGTAACTCCTTAACTGCGGTTTAAGAAGCCAGTAGAGAAAAAAATAAAAGAAAAAAAAAATATATGAATAATTGTAACCACAATAAACGGATATATTTAAAACTCTTTCACGGCAATCTTAATGAATTAAAATTTTATTCGAGGACCAAAAGTAATTTTTTACTGCCTTTCACAAAGGTGTTTCTATTTATTGTTTTTCAACGGGTAGCGGACGGTGTAGATCAAAGATCAGACTGCACGTTCTGTGCAGTCTGATCTTGATCTACGCCGTCCGCAAAAGCTGTCCAAAAATCGTCTTTGGTAATGAAGGAGTGAAATACAACGGTGTACATATATCATTTCCTGTGGTTTCTAATAGGAAAACCCCCTACAGGGTACAGCTGGGACCTTTTTAATTGCACAACTGTCTAATTGCCTTGTGCTGGAAATGTTACCCAGTGCCCCAGATTGATTTCCTGTTTCATGTGTTTGAACGAGTCTCATTGATGCTTGGAGCCAAGCCCCGTAGCTCAGTCGGTAGCGTACAGGACTTGAGAACAGGAGGTCACCGGTTCGATCCCCAGCTTGGCCAATTTCTTTCCTAGGATTGATGATAGTCATTGCAACAGGATTCATTCCTCTCTCACCGCTTACCATTGTTTCGACGATGGTTATGTGGGAAAGCAGCCAGTGGCTGAGAAAGAATATTGTGCGGAGTACTAGTAAAAAAAAACTCCAGGAAAGCATGGATAGGTGCACTGGCCGCCGCGATAAAACTGAAATAATTTTGAAAACGGCGTTAAACACCATACAATCAATCGATTGATACTCGAAGTAACAGACTTTGATAATAAGATAGCAGTTTACTAATGGTATATTTCTATTTCTAAGAGACAGACAGACAGACACACAGACACACAGACAGACAGGGAGACAGACAGAGACAGAGAGACAGACAGGTAGAAGCAGGAAGTAGGAGATGTAGCAGAAGTATAAGGAGAAACATGAGGAGCAGGAAGAAGGAGAAAGAGGAACAGACAGAGGAGGAGGAAGGAAGAGCAGGAGCATTAGGAGGGAGGAGAGGTATGAAGGAAGAGGGGTGCTTGGCAAGAGGAGGAGGAGGAGCAAGAGTATGAGGAGAGAGAAGGAGCAAAGGCCGGAGGAGGGGGAAGGATCAGAAGCATTTTGAGAAAAGAGAAGGGGGAAAAGGGCAGAAGCAGAAGGAATAGGAGCATGATCAAATAGGGAGGCAGGATGAGGAGAAGAGCATTAGGAGGGAAAAGAGAAGGAGAGAAAAGAGCAGGAAAAGGAGTAATGGGAGAAGGAATAGGATGAGCAGGAGTAGGAGTGGAAATGTATGAACAGGAGTAAAGAAAAGCGTGACCAGGAGACGGGAGCGTGATTGGTAGAAGAGCAAAACATGATCAGGAGGAGAAGGGGTTGCAAGAGGAGCATCAGAGTATGGGTACATAAGCAGGAGGAGAGAGAAACATGATCAGGAGGAGAAGGGGGTGCAAGAGGAGCATCAGAGCATGGGTACATAAGCAGGAGGAGAGAGAAACATGACCAGGAGGAGAAGGTGGCGCAGGAGAGCAGGAGAGCATGGGTACATAAGCAGGAGGAGAGAGAAACATGATCAGGAGGAGGAGGTGCAGAAGGAGCATCAGAGCATGGGTACATAAGCAGGAGGAGAGAGAGACATGATCAGGAGGAGAAGGGGTTGCAGGAGGAGCATCAGAGCATGGGTACATAAGCAGGAGGAGAGAGAAACATGACCAGGAGGAGAAGGTGGTGCAGGAGGAGCATCAGAGCATGGGTACATAAGCAGGAGGAGAGAGAAACATGATCAGGAGGAGAAGGGGTGCAGGAGGAGCATTCGAGCATGGGTACTTAAGCAGGAGGAGAGAGAAACATGATCAGGAGGAGAAGGGGTTACAGGAGGAGAGAGAAACATGATCAGGAGGAGAAGGGGTGCAGGAGGAGCATCAGAGCATGGGTACATAAGCAGGAGGAGAGAGAAACATGACCAGGAGGAGAAGGTGGTGCAGGAGAGCAGGAGAGCATGGGTACGTAAGCAGGAGGAGAGAGAGAGACAAGAACAGGAGGGGAAGGGGTGCAGGAGGAGCATTAGAGCATGGGTACATAAGCAGGAGGAGAGAGAAACATGATCAGGAGGAGAAGGGGTTACAAGAGGAGAGAGAAACATGATCAGGAGGAGAAGGGGGTGCAGGAGGAGCATCAGAGCATGGGTACATAAGCAGGAGGAGAGAGAAACATGACCAGGAGGAGAAGGTGGTGCAGGAGAGCAGGAGAGCATGGGTACATAAGCAGGAGGAGAGAGAGACATGATCAGGAGGAACTGCATAAACAGGGGCAGAAAAAGGAGCATAGAGATTATGATCTATATTTCCCTTTTACAGAAGGTTTACAATTAAAATGTTTAACCCTTTCCCAAACAATCCCTGGTTTTCACGTGTATGCAGTACAAGTCTTTTGAAAACACTGTGGGAAAAGGAGAAATTGCTCGTAACGAGCAATTTCTCCTTTTTCCACAGTGTTTTCTACCCTTTTAGAGACCTTTCTGCTATTTTCATCAAATTTAAAATTGTCGTCTGCAAACTCTTTCAATTTGGACCAGTCCAAAATTTGTCGTTTGGGAAAAGGTTAAAGCAATTAGAGGTAAGTATAACATACAAACAGACAATACAATTTTTGCATGTCAGTTACTATTCTGTGTTATTCTTTCCTGTGTTATGGGGGATTTCGATTCGCTTTTTCCATAAAAAGCACATCAATTTTTATGCATCTCTTTTTGTTTTGGGCGGAGTAATATTATGAAACATCATTAGACATTTGAGATACCGTACAGGTAATGAATTCTGTTTAAACAACTATTTTATGCAAACCCATTGCATAAATCGAATGAGCAACGAGTACAAATTCCTTTTAGAATACTTAACCAAAATTTCATATTGTTAATAGAATGGACATAAAAATGTATTTCAAAAAATATAGAGCGGAAAAATATTTCGATGAAAATCTGTGCCAAAGATTCATCAGGATGAGCGTTTGACATATGTTACTCATTTTCGAAAGATATCGTCTCCTCTGTTGTATCATAAAAACCGGAAGCGGAAGTGACCTCACTCTGTCAGAATCTTCGCCTTTGAATGATGAAATAAACATGTAAGAGCGGATATTTCCCGTTTATCAATTATAACTCAAGTATACCACTTACAGTCCTTGAATCTAAATCTGAATATATACCCCTTTACAAAAGGACCCTCTATTTTTACACCACTCAGGTCATACGATTTTTTAAAAACACTGCAGGAAAAGGAGAAAATGCTTTTTTCCTGCGATTTTTTTGAAGGCTTGAAAAGACGTCCTGCATTTGAGGCAAAATTCTGATTTTTCTTCTGCAGATACTTTCAGTATGGACGAGTCTAATTTTCTGTCCTGTGATTAAGAGTTTTAAGTGTTTCGGAATGTTAGCAAACAAAAAATTATTATTTATATTTCGGTGCTTCCTTTTTCCGGTCTGTATTTGTTGAAAGTCATTTCCCGTAGATTTTACACTTGAGCCATGCTCTGTGAAAAAGGGAGCTTAATGCATCTGCGAAAAGTATCGACCCAGGTCAGCCTGCGCGGACTGCGCAGGCTGACCTAGGCCAAAACTTTTCGCTATTGGTCAATTTTCTATATATCCAAGGACCAGTCTACCTCATGATTCAATCGGTTATTAAAACAAAATTGGCTATAATGGATCAAAAATTCCGTGATGACTTGATTTGTATCATGCATCACGGAGATCCTTTAAGCCCCCTTTTACCAGAGCAAGGCTCACTTAACTTTTCAGCTACCAGCTAAATTGAATAGAAGTTTGCTTTTTTTTGGGGGGGGGGGGGGGAGGGGGTCAAAAGTGTATTTCCTTTGCAGTATCAAAGACGCTTTGGGGTATGATTCAGAATCAGCCAGCGGACGGTGTAGATCCAAGATCAGGCTGCACATCCTGTGCAGCCTGATCTTGATCTTCTCCGTTCACAGCTACCAGCTAAATTGAATCGAAGATTTTTTTTTTCCGGGTTTAAAAGTGTATTTCCTTTGCAGTATCAAAGACAAGTTTTGGGTATGATTCAGAATCAGGTAGCGAACGGTGTAGATCCAAGATCAGACTGCACGTTCTGTGCAGTCTGATCTTGATCTACGTCGTCCGCAGAACCTATTCGGTTTGTCATTTGCGGTGAAAGAGTTAACCCTGTACCAGCCGACAACTTTTTCGAATACTCCATTTCGAAAGCATTTGCAGACGACAATTTGAATTATTTAATTCAATTGATCGGATTTGATCTTTGATAGAAGGGTAGAAAACATTATGGTAAAAAGGAGAAAATGCTGAGAATCAGTGTTTTCTCCTTTTTTTTTCCCCCTGATGTTTTCAAAAACCCTTTTCCTAAGGGTCTTAACCGTTAGGCTGCTAAGAGTGACTCAAGGACCTGTTTTGGACAGTGAAGATCAGGCTGCACAGAACGCGCAGACTAACTTGGATCTATACTGTCCGATAAGGACTTATTTTCCTCCA
This sequence comes from Tridacna gigas, assembly GCA_945859785.2. NCBI lineage: Eukaryota > Metazoa > Mollusca > Bivalvia > Cardiida > Cardiidae > Tridacna > Tridacna gigas. The sequence goes on along the minus strand of OX244031.2, from coordinate 74,922,727 downwards.
AAATAACTTTGAGAAATAACAACATTTGAGTTTTTACGATCGACTTGAAAGTTTCTTTTAACTTACTTAGCAGGTTAAGGGTTAAAACGCGGGAAACTGTAAAAATAAAACATGTAGACCAAAGGATTTTTTAAAAATCTTTTATATGCTTTGCTGTTTCGGTTAGCCTAGATCAAGATCCGACTGCTTAGAACATGCAGTCTGATCTTTGATTTACACTGCTAGACTTTTTTTTCATCAAAGCCTCTCTGGCCCTGAAAAACCCGAGCGTCATTCGATGTCTAAAAAGTAAAGAATGGAATCTGATTTTCTTGCGATCTATTAACTTCATCCCGATAAATATACATGAATGAGCCATGCTCTGTGAAAAGGGGGCTTAATGCATCTGCAAAAAGTATCGATCCAGGTCAGCCTGCGCAGTCCGCGCAGGCTGACCTGGGTCGAAACTTTTTGCTATTGGCCAATCGTTTGTATGTCAAAGGACCAGTCTACCCTATGAAACAGTCGGTTGTTAGGTATAATAGATTTTATGGATCCCTAATTATGTGATGTCTTGCTTGGTATGATGCATCACGGATGCATTAAGCCCCCTTTTACCAGAGCAAGGCTCATACAATCATCATTTTCTTGTTTTTCCCACAATGTTTTCTACCCTTTCAAAGACAAATTCCATCATTTGAGCTTTATACGAACGAACAAACGAAATATTTTATTGACAAAAGCTTACATTGTTTATAGTCATGAAAATACATAAACATACAGTATACAATCTGTGGTCTGCAAACGCTTCAATATGGACACTTAAAAAAAATGTCATCTAGGGAAGAGTTAAGGAAAATGAGAAATATAAAAAAAGTTTCAGCCCCTAAACAATCGAGAAATGTTTGTAGACAATCATCAGTACATTACATCTGTTGCTTTTTTGTGTGAAAAAAAAAACCCAATCTTTTTTTCTCAAACCGTTAACCTGCTAGATAACCAGACAAACACTTTCAAGTCAAAAGTAAAAATCCAGTTATTGCTATTTCAAAGTTTTTTTTTTTGGGGGGGGGGGGGATATCTACTTATCGGACAGTGTAGATCTAAGATCAGACTGCACGTTCTGTGCAGTCTGATCTTGATCTACACCGTCCGAATAAGGTATAAAGATCCCCCATTAGTAGTGTAAGAGTTGAAATTAAAAAGAATTTTTTTTAAGAAATGATATGGTTGGAGAAGGCGTTGTTTCCACACCTGTGAGTATTGGGGGGGGGGGATATCTACTTATCGGACAGTGTAGATCTAAGATCAGACTGCACGTTCTGTGCAGTCTGATCTTGATCTACACCGTCCGAATAAGGTATAAAGATCCCCATTAGTAGTGTAAGAGTTGAAATTAAAAAGAAATTTTTTTAAAGAAATGATATGGTTGGAAAAGGCGTTGTTTCAACACCTGTGAGTATTGGGGGGGGGGGGGAAATATCTACGTTCTGTGCAGTCTGATCTTGATCTACACCGTCCGAATAAGGTATAAAGATCCCCATTAGTATGATATGGTTGGAGAAGGCGTTGTTTCCACACCTGTGAGTATATCTGGTTACATGTCAGTGTGTGTGTTCTCTGCATATAGCATATCATAAATAGGTTGGTTTTTTTTTTCCAGGTCGCGTCTGTTTTCTTTCTCATATTAATTCATACAACTTTTTGTGTCTTCCGACACACTGTTGAAAACATTTCGGCAGAGGGAGAAATTACTCGTAACGAACGATTTGTCCTTTTTCCCCGACAAGTTATCTTAGCTTCTGTCTTGGATTCTAAATCTATTTTCATACAATGATGAGCCATATTTTAACCCCTATCCTTCAAAATAACATAAATGAAAATTTCAAGCAGATGGTATAAACCAAAATGTTGGTATTTCAAAGTTATGGGGGTTGGGTGCACCTATCCATGCTTTCCTGGAGTTTCTAATTTCCAGTACTCCGCAAAATATTCTTTCCAAGCTACCGGCTGCTTTCCCACATAACCATCGTCGAAACAAAAAATAGAATAGCACTAGTTAATATAACATGATATAATATGAAGTGTTGAAAGATAAATAAACTTGAAAAAAAAAATTGTTGAAAAATGTAAAAGAATGTTAGTTGTAAATAATTTCTACTTTTGCCAGAATATTTCAACAGCATTAGTCTGAGGGATAAGAAAAACAGCTTTGTCATCTTTTTAACCTCAGTTTTTTTTTTTCCCGTTTGTCCAAGAATTCCTCTGTTCTAGAGGGTACTTCGAATTATATTCGAATCATAGCATGGTCGTATAAAGCATTGTCAAATATTAGCGTGATCGAATAATCGCACAGTCGAAATATTGTATGATCGGAATATGATATGGCCGAATTATATCATAGTAGAATATCAGTATGGTCAAATTATATCCTAACAATAGCATAGTCGAAGGTATTGCATGGTATGATTTTATCAAGATAGAACTATAGCATAGTCGAATTATAGCATGTTCGATTATAGCACGGTCGAGTTATAGAGTCGTCGATGTTAAGCATGTTCGTATAATCCAGATACTGCAGTCTTATTGAGATATTGAGGTTTTCGGTATGCTGAAATGCATAACTGTGAATTGTTTCTTGGCTTTTTCACATCTGACCTTTTCTTTGAGTCGATATTCTTTTCGCAATTGTATGAAACGTGTAAGGAACCTTAAAGGTATACGTAGCCCTTTATAAAAGTAATTACTTAAGTATCCGAGTCATGTTCTGGGACAAGGTGGTGTAATACATTTCCAAAAAGTATCTACCCAGATCAGCATGGCAACATGTATCATGTAGATACGTGATACCCTCTGTTCAGAGAGGATAGCTCTCTTGCAAAAGGAGGCTTAATGCATCCCCGTGTTACATGATACCAAGCTAGTCATCACATAATTATGGATCCATAAAGTCTATTTTGGCTGACAACCGACTGAATGATGCGGTAAACTGGTACTTGGACATGCAGAAAATTGGCCAATAGCAAAAGGTTTCGACCTCTGTTTAAGGGGGCTTCATGCATCTGCAAAAAAAGATCGACCCAGGTCAGCCTGCGCAGTCCGCGCAGGCTGACCTGGGTCGATACTTTTTTGCAGATGCATCAAGCCCCCATTTTCCCTAGATCATAACTCATACACTAACGCCAGGCCCATATTTAACCCCATACTGGTACATTGATGCTAAGCACTGTTTCGCAAGTTTTACTCTTATTTGCACGGATCAGACACTTACTATGAAGATCAGAAAACGAGAAAGCTATATTTTGACCCAAAATCTAGCTTGCTCCATTTTGTGGGGCATACCGATAGAGATGGAGTGAATGGTGTTTTAATCCGCTTTCAACATTATTTCAGGCATATCACGGCGACAGCACGCTTATTCTTGTTTGTCCTGGGTTTTATAAATGCTAGGCTAGAACTCTGAACTGTCCTGCCCAAGGACATTAAAGAGTTTAATTCTTTACCAAACGACGAAATTTTAGACTAGTCCAAACTGAAAGCATTTGCAGACGACAAAATTAACGTGACTCAAAAGTTGAAATTTATTTTGGGAAGGTCAGAAAACATTGTGGGAAAAGGAGAAAATGCTGGTTACCAGCATTTTCTCCTTTTTCCACAATGTTTTCAAAAGGCCTTTTGTTCAGGGTTGTTAAAACCCGTGATTGTGTGGTGAAGAGTTAACCCTTGTCCTGCTACGTATGTTCAATAAAACTTTCAATCCGATAGCTAAAACCCGAATAATATTATTTTAAGCTTATTTTCTGGAGAACAAAACTCTCCTTATCGGACAGTGTAGATCCAAGATCAGACTGCATGTTCTGTGCAGTCTGATCTTGATCTTCATTCTCGCAAAAGTTCAACGAGTCGCGCTTGGCAGCTTAAGGGTGAATTTACATTGAATCATGGATTAGATTGATTGCACGAAAAATAATGATGCCCATTTTTTTCAGCCGACAGATTTCGTCGGTTTACTTCCAAAACGCCGCAACAACAGCTTGAAACAAGCCTTTTTGGCCTACACAGGAGAAACTTTGTTTCATATACTTTATCATGACGCAAAAAGAAAAAGGAATAAAAATAAAGGCTGACGGGGATCGAATGAAAGGGCAATTGAAGTTTTAGTGTAAAAATAATAAAAATAATTGTCGTTTTTTTGCTCGTGGGATTTTATTGCTTTCGTGTCAGTTTAATGGTTTATCGCATTTTTGTTACTTTATTTGAATTCTTTATCATTTGAAATGATTTTTTTCTACACTGCGTTTTAATTGCATTAGAATAAAAAAATAAAAATTACATAAAAAATGTGTCTCTTTGTTTCGTTAACCTTCAGGCTGTTAAGTGCGGCTCACTGACCTTTCGCTGACAGCGTAGATCCAAGATCAGACTGCACAGAACGTGCAGTCTGATCTTGGATCTACACTGTCCGATTAGGAGATATCTTTCCTCTAAAACAATCTTTGAAATAGGAAAATATTCATTTTTTACTATCGCCTTAACTCTTTACCACACAGTCCCGAGTTTTAACGACCCTAAAAAAAGAAGGCTTTCGAAAACATTGTGGGAAAAGGAGAAAATGCTGGTCACCAGCATTTTCTCCTCTTCCCACAATGTTTTCTAATCCTATCAAAGACAGAAATCATCATATGAGCCACACTTATTTTGTCATCTGCAAAATGCTTTCAATTTGGTCTAATCCCAAATCTTGTCGTATGGTAAAGAGTTAAAAGTTTCGTGGCTTTCATTTAGCAGGATAAGGGTTGATACAGCATTTTGGTTTTCGATACTGTACATTTTTATATAGATGTAGAACTCATGATTGTTTGCTGCCGCTATTTCTGTGGTGTTTTGAGTCTGGATTACCTGCCCCTACCACTACGTTATAGGGTCAGGCAAAGCGCAATAATGGCGGCCTCCATAGTGACCTCAAGCTTAGCACTAAATGCTTTCCTGTTTTTCTTAATTTCATGCGATCCAGTTTGATCAGTGAATAAAATGAGATCAATTTTGTACAAAATATACATTACTGAACCTAAAACGTGCTTTTGGGGTATGGTTTAAATATAAATTTGACCATGAATCATTTTAAAAGTAGCCCTGTTTTCGGACGTTATATCGGTCCATTGAAATTTCGGATACATGAAGCATTTCCTGATACGTACTTTTTCTCCTAAATAAGAACGACAATTAAAAAAACTAACTGCCATTACTTTTTTGCAACCGATCTGTTTTCAGTTCAGTCTCTAGTGGGGTTTGATCAAGTGAAATAACAATAATCCGTTACTTCTGCATATTACAAACGGGGGCCGCGATTATTGCGCTTTGCCTGACGTACTTTTGAAGTACGGCAGGGTACCAGACTATGGTGTTTTACGCGTTTGATGGATTGATTTTCCGGTTCTTTTTTATCGTCGCCACCGGTTGTCCATATGGGCGACACCCCCAGAAGGCTGTTAGTTATGTTACGGGGGACAGTGCAATTTACGGGACAAAACCCATCCCAAGTTACGCGTGGTTCTTTAACGTACTCGGTGTATAGTACCGTCACACGGGACCTCAGTTTGATGTTTCATCCGAAAGACTATTAGTAATTTTAGATGGAAAGCCTTTGGGCTCGAATCCACCGCTTCATGTTGCCCGAGACTTGACGTTTACTAGTCCTATGCGCTAACACTTGAGCTATTCGGGCTGGTCGTTTAATACCGTTTCAAGTTTTACGTAAGTTGTATCACTGTGGCCAGTTCAGCTATCCATGCGCTCCGTGAATTTCTTTTACCAGTACTTTGCTCGCCATTCTTTCTGAGCCACTGGCTGCTTTCCCACATAACCGTCTTCGAAACAATGATCAGCGGTGAGAGAGGAATGGATCTTGTCGCAATCACAAAAATCAATTCTCGGAAACACATTAGCCGAGCTTGGGATTCGAACCAAAGACCCCCCAAGTCCCAAGTCCAGTGCATTGCCGACTGAGCTACCGAGCTGTTGAACATGTGACATTCCATTCAGTTATTACGATGTTATGACAAGAAATCTTAGGTTACCTTAACCCTTACCTTGCTAAATAAGTTAAACAAAACTTTCAAGCCGATAGTAAAAACCCGAATAATACTAGTATTATTTCAAACTTATTTCTTAAAGAAAAATAACTCCTAATCGGACAGTGTAGATCCAAGATCTTGATCTACACTGTCCGCAAAAGGTCAGTGAGTCGCGCTTAGCAGTTTAAGGGAAAATGTGCTTTTTGGAAAACAATATCTCCTTATCGGACAGTATAGATCCAAGATCAGACTGCACGTTCTGTGCAGTCTGAACTTGATCTACTCTGTCCGCAACAGGTCAGTGAGTAGCGCTTAGCAGCTTAAGGGTTAAGGGTTAAGAGGCTACGTATCACTTTAAGGAATACAATGGGAAAAAATCTTTCTCTAACGATTCTTGTCTTTCTTTAATGGGTTTACGAAGTATTGGCATAGAAAAGTAAATGATAAAAACATTATTGACGTTTGATATGATTATTAAAAAAAAAAAACTTAAGTAACCTCCTTAAAACCATTTTAGCCATGCCCTGTTAAAAGGGGGCTTAATGTTTCTGCAAAAAAATGTCGACCTAGGTCAACCTGCGCAGGCGCAGGCCGCCCAGGCTGACCTGGGTCGAAACTTTTAGCTACTGGTCAATTTTCTGCATGTCAAAGGACCAGTTTACCTCGTGATTCAGTCGGTTGTTGAACAAAATGGATTTTATAAATCTGTAATGATGTGATGACTTGCAAGGTATAATGCTTCACGAAGATGCATAAAGCCCCCTTTTCACAGAGCATGGCTCAATTTCAAATTTTCCACAACAGCACTATTGATAATATTTATGCGCGGAAGAGCATACTTGTATTTTTTTTTCTCATCCCATTTCTTTTGTATGACACTAATTGCATTTTAGACTTAGAACAGAATTCCGGCAGCAATTTAAATAACAGTCCCAGTTTAAAAGATGGCACCAAACAGGTAACTGTGGGGCCTTTTGGTCTTGAATACATCACAGCGTTGCCATTACTGCCTTTACCCTGAAAACGCCTCTAATTGGACTTTAGCTGGTTTTTGCGGCCAATGTAGATCAAGATCAGACTGCACAGAACGTGCAGTCTGATCTTGGATCTACACTGTCCGCTATTAAATGAGACATCAGGCAAAAGAAGAGCTCTCTTTACTTCAAAGCCAGACTAAACACGTGCATTTTTTTTGCGCTCATGGAGTTATGCTCTGGCAAAAGGGGGCTTCATGCATCTCCATGATGCATCACACCAAGCAAGACATCACATAATTAGGGATCCATAAAATTCGCCATGACTAACAACCAACTGTATCATAAGGTAGACTGGTCCTTTGACATACAGAAAATTGACCAACAGCGAAAAGTTTCGGCACAGGTCAGCCTGCGCAGTCCGCGCAGGCTGACCTGGGCCGATACTTTTCGAATATGCATTAGGCCCCTTTTCACGGAGCATGGCTCATATATGTATGAGGCGCGCTCTGGCAAAAGGGGGCTTAATGCATCTCCGTGATGGATGATACCAAGCAAGTCGTCATGTTTATTATGGACCCATAAAACCCATGTTGTCGAACAACTATCTTAATCATGAGGTAGACTGGTCCTTTGACATTCAGAAAATTGACCAATAGCGAAAAGTTTCGACCCTGACCTGGGTCGATACTTTTCGCAATGCATTAAGCCACCTTTTCACACAGCATAGCTCACACACACACACACACATATATATATATATTGTTTGAGATGAACTATGGTGTAACAAAGAAGAATAAGCTGTGTTTGAAATGGTCCATCTTTGACCGAATTAGCACTTTAAAAAAAGAACAGCGTTAGTGGTTACAGCTTTAGCCTGAAACGAAGGGTTTTCTTTTTTCCCTCTTCAAATGAGTAAGATTTTATCAGAGGCGGTAAGCATTTCGAATTTGAACAAGCAAGGGACCCAAACTAATTAAAGTTTACGTCTGCATTGTTTTCTAGCTCATATGCTTAATTACATGACAATGTCTGTTTTCTGCCCGTGTGTTTACCAGAACGGCATTTTCGATGCCCTTTCCCACACGCAAGCGCATCTAAACACCTCTGATGTCTGGGAAGGAGACGTGGAAAATGGATAAATAAATGTGTTCAAAATTAGCAATTGTTATTTTTGTGGCATCCTGACCGTGTTCGTCCCAAAACTTGTTCGTCCCTGGGCTTGTTCGTCCGGGCTTGTTCGTCCCATATTATTGTTTGTTTATTTTTCAAATTATTAATTCCACACAATGGCTCCATTGACAGTGCTTCCAACGCTTTGATTTTATGGTCCTCGTTGAGAGAGGAATGAGTCTGGTCGCAGTTGCTATCGTAAATCCTTGGAAAGAAATTGGCCAAGTCGGGGATTCGAACCAGCGAATCCCTGTTCTTAAGTCCTGTACGCATCCCGACTGCACCCAGCTTTATGGCTTTACATAAACATCGTGGATACAGGCGAAAAAGCTTGCATTAAGCATTTTCTCCTCTCCCCACACTTCCTTCCTTTATAAATACAAGTGTATTCATCCTTAGGCTGCTAAGCGCGACTCACTGACCTATTGTGGACAGTGTAGAATAAGATCAAACTGCGCAGAACGTGCAGTCTGATCTTTGATCTACACAGTCCGATAAAAGGATATTTCCCCAACCCCCATAACTTTAAAATACCAACATTTTGGTTTTTACCATCGATTTGAAAGTTTCATTAAGTTTTTTAGCAGGATAAAGGTTAATTTGAACCTCACTTAATTTGTCGTCTGCAAATGCCGTCTGGTACTCAATTAATAACCTTTTCATAACTACATGAAAAAAAAAACCCACCCAAAATGAACAAGGGTGGGCGAAACCGCGCAGAATAAACAATCAATCACTTCCTGCCAGATAATTCATGGCCAGACGAAAAGCTAACGTTCCGGGAGGTTACAATTTTTATCTGAAAATGCAAGACCTGTAACAGCTTTTACCCATCATGCGCCAGACGGTAATGACCACATCCGGGCGGTTTCTCGCGAGTGCCGGGTCGAAGGTCGTGTCTAATAGCGCGTGGAGTCATGACAACGAGCGACCTTTTCCCGCGTGACAGACGGACCATGTCTAAACGCATTGTACTTGTCAAGCTACGCCGTCGCAGGCATTTTATTCTTTTCTTGGCGGTTGTTGATGACGCTGTTTTGTCGGTTTTACGTTCCTTCTACCTCATGAAGGAATTTTGCTGATCTCTGAAATGTGTATTTTTTTTTTTTGCCCTCCGGGAGGCGTCTCTACCACTTTTATCACACGATGCCGAATTTTAAAGTAACAATGGCTGCCAAAATAAAACAATGCAGGTGTTAAAATGCATTTGAATTTTAATCACATCATTTAACCGTTTACCACACGACAAAATTTTGGCCTTGTCCAAATTGAAAGCATTTGCAGACGACAATTTCTATGTGGCTCAAATGGTGCAATTTTTCTTTGATAGGGTAGAAAACATTGTGGGAAAAGGAGAAAATGCTGGTTACCAGCATTTTCTTCTTTTCCCACAATGTTTTCAAAAGGTTTCTTTCCCAGGGGCGTCAAAAGGCGGCAGCGTGCGGTAAAGGGTTAAAAGTACGGGAATATTGTGAAAATGACAATCTGTTATTGCACCTTTGGTAAAAGTGATAGCTGCTGACAGAGAAGTTAATTTCAAAACTAGGTTATAAGTTGCCAGATAACTCTATCTCTTGTTTACTTTTGGCCTGATTTTAAAATTCATTTTTCTGCCAGCGATTTACACTTGGGCCGACCACACTGTAACAGATGATCTTCACAATACTCCAAGTCTTTAGAACGCTATGATTTAAATTTAAATTCATTTTAATCAACACTTGCCTTGTCATTTTGGCCGCTATTGGGCCTGGAACGACCCTTTGAAAACCTTCTAGGAAAGCAGCATTTTCTCCTTTTACCACAAAGTTTTCTTCCCTACAACAGACAAATTCTATTATATGAATCACACCTCATTTGTCGTCTGCAAATGGTTTCAAATTAGACTAGTCCAAAATTTCGCGGTTACGTAGAGTTAAACTGTTCATAATTACGATACCACTGGCGGCATAGTACCATACAAAACAGCATTCTGTATGATATTTTCGAATGAATAAATAGAAATTTCAGACTGGTAAAAAATGTGGACATGTTTATTCTGCGGGTCCCTGCAGGCCTATTCGCGAGAAAATCTACGCCGTCTATCAAGGCTTTCTTTTTTTTTCCTAGATATTTCTCTTTTTTTTTCAACTCAATATTTCGGCCAAAGGCCTTTACCCCAAAAAAGAGAAAACATGCAATCTATTTTTCCTTTCGTGATAAAAGTCGTTTACCGGAAAACTGAAAAAAGAAGTGTTTTTGTAAGTGTTTTATATTATATACCAATTCGTTAAATGTCGTTAGATAAGTGCTGGTTCGATAGGCCAAGGCGGTCATTGACGCAAATTTGAATGATTATGTACATGGTTCAGAATCAAGTGCGTCATCTCTTAACAATAGATGCGTGCGCACTTCCTACTTCATGTACATATACATATTAATATGACCCTTCTCTGTGAACAGGAGTTTAATGCATCTGCAAAAATTTTCGACCCAGGTCAGCCTGCGCAGTCCGCGCAGGCTGACCTGGATCAAAATGTTTTGCTATTGTTATTTTTTTCTACATACCCGAGGACCATTCTACCTCCAGTTTCAGTCCGTTGTTAGAAAAAAAAAAGGATTTTATGGATCCATAATGATATCCTGACTGGTTTGGTGTATTGCATTACGGAGATGCATAAAAGCTCCTTTCTCCAGAGCGCGGTTCATATTATTTATTGTCACAACAACTTTGATTTCTATTGTTTCGTTCCTCTGTTTCATCGATCTTCATTGGTTAATAAAGATTTTGATGAACAGAGATAAATCGACATTGATAAAATACAATTAGGTTACCGATTTACTACATGATTTCGGTTTTTTTTATGACTCTGGTGAAAGTGATTTTGAAAACGTCGTGCGAAATGGAGAAAATGCCGGTAACCAGTGTATGTATTTTCTTCTTCTTCAGATCCGCATTTGGCCATTTTGAAATGAGTCATTGCGACAGGAGTCATTTGGCCTCTCTAACCCCTGAAAATTGTTTCGACAATTGTTATGTGGAAAGCAGCCAATGGCTTTGGAAGAACACTGTACCGCATGAGTACTGTTAATAGAAACTCCAGGGTAGCATAGATAGATGCACTGACCACTCCGATATAGTATCCAGTAGCATAAGTAAAAACGGCCCCAATCTTCGTACAAACAACTTCTCACAATTTTAGCCATGCTCTGTGAAACGGGGGCTTGATAAATCTGCGAAAAAGTATCGACCCAGATCAGCCTGCGCAATCCGCGCAGGCTGACCTGGGCCGAAACTTTTCGCTATTGGTCAATTTTCTGTATGTCAAAGGACCATTCTACCACATGATTAAGTTGGTTGTTTAAAAAAAAATGGCTATTATGGTTTCATGGTTTAGGGGCGGCTTATGGGTATTATGCATCACGGGTATGCATGAAGCCCCCTTTTGCCAGAGCGTGGCTAATTTATCCTAATCACCCTCGATGATTGCTTCCTGGAAACCTTAACCCTTTACCAGATGGCAAAATTCTAGATCCATCTACATTGAAATCATTTGCGGACGACAAATTCAGTGTGGCTTAAATGATGGAATTTGTTGGTGAAAGGTTAGGAAAGATTGTAGGAAAAGGAGGAAACGCTGGTAACCAGCATTTTCTCCTTTCCTCACAATTTTTTTTCAAGATTATCCTTCTTGGAGTCGTTAAAAAACACGTCACTGTTTGGTAAAGAGTTAAGTGACAAGGATCCGCATTCATCATTCTTTATCTAATTCGCAAGAATTTCTAGACTTGAACGTAACACAACTTTTGATTGGCTAAACCATTTGGTTCAGCCAATTATAATTTGTGTTACTTTCAAATCTAGAAAATGCTTCAGCATAGGACTAAGAATATTCTCGAGAATGGTTGGTGGATACAAACCTAGCACTCGCGCCCTGATATGGGGTGGTTCCAAAAAATTGAATCCGTCCATTACAAGATTCAAACTTCGAACTTCTGATGTGAGATGGGAGACCGACCCTCTACCCTGTACACTATTTTCTCCCACGGAAGATTGCACTTTTTGTTGCTTTTTAATTGTCCGAAAATTTCTGTGTCATCTATTCAACAGTTTGAAGGTTAATACAGTGTGTCAAGTATGTATAAACTACTGGACGACATCAAGAAATAAAGTCGGAAACTAAACGTTTCTGCATAACCCTTTATCAAACTATTCCAACGAGTTTTAAGGACCCTAATGAGAAAAAATATCGAGGAAAAAGGAGAAAATGCTGTTTACCGGAAATTTCTTCTTTTCCCATACTGTTTTAAACTCTTCCGAAGACAAGTCCCGTCAGTAGAGCCATAATGAATTTATGGTCTTCAAATGCTGTCATCTTTTCACGAGTCAAAAATTTTGCCGTCTTGTAAAAAGTTAACACTTTACCAAACAGTTTCGGCATGTTTTGACGACGCTGAAGAGAAAGGCTTTTGAAAACATTGCGGGAAAAGGAGAAGATGTTGTTTACCAGAATTTTCTCTTTTTCCCAGACTGCTTTCTAACGCTTCCAAAGACAAAGTTCACCGTTCGAGACACTGTCTGTGTGTACATGTGTCCGTCAGTCCGTCCGTCCATCCATCCATTCATGAAATTTGTCCCCTACAAATGCTTTCAATTTCGACAAGTTGAAAATTTTGTTGTGTGGTAAAGAGTTTAATTTTATCCTTTACAAGTTTTTACGAGCAATTAACTATGGACACGAACCGATTTCATACAATTCAAAAAAAAAAATGTCGATGGCCGTTTTATTCTTGAAAATGCTAATTAAAAAAAAAACTTTAGTATTTTTTATGACTTTTCAAAATCGAAATAAAAAGTCTTCTGTTTTCGGACCTCTTTTTGATACATCACGCACAATCGAACCCTTTACAAAATAATCCCGTGATTAACTCTTTACCACACGACAAAAAATGTAGACTAGTCAAAATTCAAAGCATTTGCAGACGACATTTTAAATGTAGCTCAAAACATAACATTTGTCTCTTGAAGGGTAGAAAACATTGTGGGAAAAAAACAAAATGCTGGTTACCAGCATTTTCTTCTTTTCCCACAATGTTTTCAAAAGAGGCTTCTTTTTCCGGGTCGTAAAAGTCGGAATTGTGTGATAAAGGTTTTTAAACGACCCCATAGGAGGAGGAATTTTGAGAAAACTTTGAGAAAAAAAATGTGGGAAAAGGAGAAAATTCTGGTGACCTTACCTACATTTTCTCCTTTTCCCACTATGATTTTTACCTTTTCGAAGTCAAATCTCTCAATTTAAGTCATACTCCATTTGTCGTCTGCAACTGCTTTCAATTTGGACAAATCTAAAATTTTCTCGTCTGGTATAGAGTTTAAATTGTAGCTTATTCTATATCAATCAAGGCTTTACCAGCCAGACGACAAAATTTTAGCTTTGTACAAATTCAAACCATTTGCAGACGACTAGGTAAATGTGATTCACACGATGAAATATGGCTATGAAGGACTTAAAAACATTGTGGGAAAAGGAGAAAATGCTGGTTACCAGCATTTTCTCCTTTTCCCACAATGTTTTCAAAAGCCTTCCACCAAAGGGTCGTGAAAAAATACGAGATCGCCTTGTAAAGGGCTAACTTTGTATACTTTCTATTCATCTTTACAGTTTATTACTTTTTAAACGCTTATGGTCAATTTCTTACTGCCATCCTTTCAGATATAGATCTACAAATTTACTCCGAATGGGGAGGGGGTGGGAGGTTGGATCGGAGATCCTCGGTGGCTAATTGGTCAAGGCTGTGGATTTGTAATTAGGAAGTCAAGGTATGAGGCTTTCTTGAGGCGCTGGTCACTTGGAACTATTTTTTGGTCACGGCACTTTAGAGCACTGTCTTAGAGTACAGGTATTTGATTGACTGATTGAATGATTGATTGATTGATTGACTGACTGACTGACTGACTGCTGCTTAACGCCGTTTTCAACATTATTTCATTTATATTGCGGCAGCCAGTGCACATATCCATGCTTTCCTGGAGTTTCTTATACCAGTATCACGCACAATATTCTTTCCAAGCCACTGGCTGCTTTCCCACATTATTATTGTCGAAACAAATGGTCAGAAGTGAGAACTGGTATTGCAGGACACCTTGACGGACACGAGTAGGTGGGCTGTCGGAGTGTTGTAACTGAAACAGAAAAAAAAGTTGGTGACACCCAAGAACGTCGTGAAAGAGTGTGCTGTCTCAGTGAAATTACCCCGTAGACTGGTAAATACGATTATGCACGCTATTTTGCGCACACTATAGATCAAGATCAGACTACACAAAACGTGCAGTCTGATCTTTGATCTGCACTGTCCAGCACAATAAGTTTTTCGACGAAAACCCTTTCAAGTCGTTATACATGTATTTGGAAATTTCCATGAACTATACTCTAATGATAGGCGGAAGGACAGAGTTTCGACATTGCCCGTCCGTCCGGTACTTCAGTCCTTGTTTTTATACAAAAACAGGCCCGTTTCGTTTGGGGGGGACACAAGTTCAACGTAGTAACTTGTTAATTCAGCAGTTTAGGTGCCAAAAACCTTAACCCTTTACAACACGATCCCGAGTTTTAACGACCGTGATAGGGAAAGCTTTTGAAAACATCGAGGAAAAAGGAGAAAATGCTGGTTACCAGCATTTTCTCCTTTTCCCACAATGTTTTCTACTCTTTCACAGAAAAACAACGACAATTTAGCCACACTTAAATTGTCGTCTGCAGATACTTTCAATTTGGACCAGTCTAAAATTTTGTCGTTTGACAAAGAGTTAAGAAATATAGATAAGCAAGGCAAAATTCCTATATTCTATCCTTACGTCCAATTCGTGATAGATAGACAGGAAAATTAATGGCAGAAATTAATGATAAACTTAGTGAAACAAATCCGCTAAACAGGAACAAAAAAGGACAAAATATATATACATGCATATAAAATCGACCATGTGATACCACCTTTCAAAGAAAACAGGAAATAAATACAAGTAATGAATTAAACGCTTTATTGCAAAGTAACAAAATATGGAATTAGATTTAAAAAAAAAAAAAAAAAATGGGTAATGTCATAGGAAAAGGGGGTTCAATGCATCTGCAAACAATGTATCCACCCAGACTGCGAGATGGGTCCAATATTTTTGTTATTTGTAATTTTTCTGCATGTCCAGTCATGATTCAGTCGCCGAGTCCCGGTAGCTCAGTCCGTAGCGTACAGGACTTGAGAACAGGAGGTCGCTGGTTCGATCCCCGGCTCGGCCAATTTCTTTCCGAGGATTGATGATAGTCATTGCGACAGGATTCATTCCTCTCTCACCGCTGACCATTGTTTCGACGATGGTCATGTGGGAAAGCAGCCAGTGGCTTGGAAAGAATATTGTGCGGAGTACTGGTAAATGAAACTCCAGGAAAGCATGGATAGGTGCACTGGCCGCCACGATATAACTGAAATAATGTTGAAAACGGCGTTAAACACGATACAATCTACAATCATGATTCAGTCTTTTCTTAGACACAATGGATCTTACAAGTTGGCTTCTTTGAAACAGAAGCCAGGAGAGTTCAGCATCAATGTTTTCACATGGTTTATTGGCTTTTAATTTCAATATATTATTTTGGTACATGTAAACAAACAAGTAAGGCATTATAATTACGATTGCCGCTGCGTAGAAACGTCTTACGCATTACATAACAGACACGTGACCTTCTTCCCGCGTGTTCAAGTCGCATGATCTTTTCCGGCGGTGTCCTCTTTTTTAACAAAATTCTTTTTCTTATCTGCTTAGCTTTATTTTTTTAATGAAAAATTACCGAACTATTGGAGAGATCATTTGCAATCAAATCAATATAATATATTTTTTTTTAAATCGTCATATACAAACAACTCACGTCTATTTCCTATTTCAGTTTTTTGACTTCGGTTTATTTATAAAACCATGACGAAACAAACTGTGCACAATTTCATAAAATACGTGGATTTATACCGCAATTTCTGAGGCAGTCTGTTTTTTTAACCCTTTATCACACAGTCCCGACTTTTAATGACCCTGTAATAGAAGCCTTTTGAAAACATTGTGGGAAAAGGAGAAAATGCTGGTTACCAGCATTTTCTCCATTCCCCACAATGTTTTCTACCCATCCCAAAACATAATTCAATTTTTGAGTCACATTTATTTTGTCGTCTGCAAATACTTTCAGTTTGGACCTGTCTAAAATTTTGTCGTTTGGTAAAAAGTTATAATAAGTCCATGACGAAATGACTTGTTTGGTATAATGGATCACGGAGATGCATTAAACCCCCTTTTGCCAGAGAATGGTTCATTTGTGCAATTGTTATACCCCCGCAAAACGAATGTTTTCGGGGGTATACTGGAATCAGCCTGTCTGTCCGTCCGTCCGTGTGTCCGTCTGTGTACAAAATACTAGCAATTTTGTGTCGCGAACCCCTCCTAGAGTTTTCCTTCAATTGCATTGAAACTTTGCACATACTGTATATTGATCATATATTGAAAATTTGCAAGACGTAATTTTCAAGTGTCAACTCCCCCTGGTTGAGGAATTATCTCCCTTGAACTTGACACTTTTTTTCTGTCAAAGTGCTGGCGGGGGTATTAAGTCACATTCAGTGACAGCTCTAGTTCGTCATGTAGTATAACTGTAAGATCCAATGCACAAGGATTAGGAAGTAACTGGGGCGTCAGAACAAAAACAATGAAATAAAACGGAAGAGAAATGTAGAAAGACAAAGGGAATTCAAGTGCCTTTTTTTTTTACTTAAAACTTTATTCTCTATAATTATTTTATATTTACTACTTGAACTTTGGTTTTCCATTGTGTTCCATTGTCTGTGCTTAGTTTTGTTTTCCTTTCAGCTGCCCCTTATGATGAGGTTGATATATGAGCCATGCTCTGGCAAAAAGGCGTTTAATATTGCATCTCCGTGATAAATTATACGAAGCAAGTCATCAGATAATCATGGGTACATAAAATCAGTTTTGTCTAATTAATATCCGAATGAATCCTCAGGTAGAATAGTCCTCTGACATGTTGAAAATTTTCTGAAAGCAAAAGGTTTTGACACAGGTCAGGGTGTGCGGGCTGCGCGGGCTGACCTGGGTCGATACTTTTTGCAGATGCACAAGGCCTCCTTTTTGACAGAGCATGGCTCAGATCGATTCGCACGTAGCTAACAAGTGATACAAAATATGAAAAAGATTAACGGCGTACGAGGTACTGGTCTATGAACTTTGAAACTTTTATTGTCGTTCAATATAAATAAAAATAATGAAATGTAACTTCGCTAACATTTGCCTCCTTTCCCCCACTGCTTTGCATGTTGTTATATATATATTTTTTCAACACGTGTATAGAAGTTGTAATGGTTATGTTTGGTTGTCATTTATCCTTAAGGTCGCAGTCTTTCAGCGGCATTGGCGAAACAGGGCTATTTGCAGATGACACTGGTGAAGATCAGACTGCACATAACGTGCATTCTGATCTTTGATCTATTTTTGCGGCTTTTTTATTTATGTCACAAGTTAAATCTCTCTGAGTTTTTGGAATCGCTAGGGTGTCCTAGGCCAAAACACTTCAGAGCTATAGCATAGTACAGGTGAAACTCCGAACATGCATAAATGAGTGACCTGTCGCCTTCGTATGGCTGAAATGATGTTGAAGACGGCGTAAAACACCATTCATTCATTCATTCGTTCGTTCGTTCGTTCGTTCGTTCGTTCATTTCAGTCAGCCAGTCAGTCAGTCATGTTGTCTTTTTTTAACAGCTGAAATTGTACAAATCCGCAGAACAACATCACAGTGACTACAGTGCTTTGATTTGCTACGAGAATGATTAATGACTGGGTGTCTACGAATGAACAACATTCCATCTTGCTCTGCCCGTCTGTCAAACTCCACAAGGTTTAACATCTGTGGCTGCCCTTTTGTTTAAACCCTTTACCAGACGACAAAAATATTAGCCTTGTCCAAATTGATAGCATTTGCAGACGACAAAATAAATGTGACTCAAAAAGTGAATTTTGATTTGGGAAAGGTAGAAAACATTGTGGGAAAAGGAGAAAATGCTGGTTACCAGCATTTTCTCCTTTTCCCACAATGTTTTCAAAAGGCTTTTGTTCAAGGTCGTTAAAACCCGTGATTGTGTGGTAAAGAGTAAAACCCTTTTGCTGCCATCTGATTAAATTTTCCTTTCCTCTGAAAGCAGTCTTTCGTTGCAATCGAAAAAAGATTTTTTATACTTAATATAGTTTACCTTATCAGGCAGCGGACAGTGTTGATTCAAGATCAGACTGCAAGTTTTGTGCAGTCTGATCTTGGATCTAGGCCGTCCGCAAAAAAGCAATTTATATTGTCACTGGCAAACGAAGATGTTAAAAACATTAAGATGGTGAGGTTTCACAAACTGAACGCTTTTAAAAACATTGTGGCGGATGAAGAAAATTCGCTGAATGAGCATTTCTGTCCAAATGCAAAAATATTTTCCATGTTACCAAATATAAAGTGCATTTTCTTCTTATTGTTTAAATACCCTAGTCGTATTTTTTTTTTTCCGTTTTGATAATCAATGGCGGTTCGGGATAAATCATTATAAAGTACAGCTGTAGACATTTTGGCCTGTTTTGAACGCGCCATTTCCAACATGTTTACGTCTAATTTGTTTCGGCAGCAGTTCGTAATACTTGCTTCTACTTTTTTTCATAGACAGTGCTTTTATAAGTTGAAATAAATATGAGCCATGCTCTGTGAAAAGGGGGTTTAATGTATTTGCAATAACTATCGACCCATGTCAGCCTACGCAGTCCGCACAGGCTGACTTGGGTCGAAACTTCTTTTTTTTTTTTAATTTTTTACATGTCCCAGGACCATGTTACCTCATGATTCAGTCGGTTGTAAGACAAACTGGATTTTATGGATAATTTTAAAACAAGATAAATGTAAACAAAATATAGAGCAACCTGGCAACTTTTAACCTGGTTTTAACATTCATTTTTTTCTGCCGGCGACTAACACTTAGATCGACTGTTTAATAACAGATTTTCACCTTTGCAGTAATTTACGTACTTTTAAATGGTATGATTTACATTTAGATATATTAAAGCACCCGCATTGTTTACTTTTGACCGTTATTAGGTCTTTAACTCGAGGAAGAAAACGAACTGAAACTCCTGTTAACCCTTGTAACGCTGAACCCGGATTTAATTGCTTATGAGGACAGTGTAGATCCAAGATCAGACTGCACAAAACGTGCAGTCTGATCTTGGATCTACACTGTCCTCTTCGTTGCTAGATTTTTTTTTTTATACTCATCTTTTTTATTGTCCCCGTATACTGGTGTGTGAGTGTCGGGGAGCCACCCCTCTCCACATCTTGCAAAAGTTATCACAAAGTAATGAGTATATACAGTTAGGGACAATAAAACAAAAGCTAATGATAAGCATATGAAGAAACGTAATTAAGAACAGGAAAAAAACAAGGAAGAAAAAGGTGTAAACGAAAAGGCGCATCACCAAGGCTACATAAAAGAAAGTATCAATCCCATACAGCATTCGTAAAACAACAAAAAAGTTTTCACAATCTCTAGTAAGGTAGGTAATTTTGACAAAAAAAAAAACAGGTTTGAAAGTGCGATATCTGCATCTACAGTACTGACTTAGAAAGTCGATTCCTGTTAGATAGTTCTACAGAGGTAAACTCTATGACAAATTCTAGGCTCTTCCAAATTGACCGCCTCTACAGACGACAAATATAAAGGTTAGTTAAATGAGCTTAAATTCTCTGACAGGGTAAAATTCATTGTGGAACTTCCCACAATTTTTTCAAAGGCTTTTTCCCTCAGGGTCGTGAAAAGTCGGGATTGTGTGGTAAAGGGTTATACAGGGAAAGGGAGGGGGTTCTAGGAAAAACAATAGAATGAAGACATAATTATACATGAATTAATTTCCTGGTAATTTATTTTTGTACCTAAATTTCGATTGTTTTGCGTTTCGATTTCAAATTGTTATGCATTTCGATTGTTTTACGTTTCGATCGTTATATATTTTGATTAACATTTCTCCTTCGATCGTTTTACAATTTTAAATCTAACTCTTAAATCATGTGATAAATTAAAATGCCCATTTTATGTAAGAAAAAAAGTACAGTTCACTTTCAGTATCGATTCACTGATACCACATAAGCTATTATACCAATTTTGAATAGGCCTGTATTTCCAATTAAAACCGCAACAATTAGATGTCAAAGCTTGGATTAAACTCTCTTCCCTATATCAATTTAACCCTTGTCGTCCGTTCGCGACCGTTATGCTCTGTGAAAAGGGGGTTTAATGCATCTGCAAAAAGTATCGGCCCAGGCCAGCCTGCGCAGTCCGCGCAGGCTGGCCTGGGCCGATACTTTTTGGTATAGGTCAATTTTCCGCATGTCAAAGGACCAGTCTACCTCATGATTCAGACCGTTGTCAGACAAAATTGAATTTTATGGATCCATAGCTTTGTGATAACCTGCCTGCTATAATGCATCAAAGAGATGCTTTAAGCCCCCTTTTTACAGAGCATGGCTCATGTATATGAGCCGTGCTTTGTGAAAATGGGGCTTAATGCATCTCCGTGATTCAAGCCATCACATAATTATGGATCCATAATAGCTGCTCTTTTTAACAACCGACTTAATCAAGAGGTAGACTGGTCCTTGAACATACAGAAAATTGACCTATAGCGAAAAGTTTCAGCCCAGCTCAGCCTGCGCGGACTGCGCAGTCCGCGCAGGCTGACCTGGTCGATACTTTTCGCGGATGCATGAAGCCCCCTTTAACAGAGCACGGCTTATACAATCATGTGTTGTGGAGAGTGTATAGCAAGATCAGCCTGCACATACGTGCAATTACGTGCCGTCTGATCTTGATCTGCACTCTCCATTGCTGTATAAGTAGTTTCGACTATATAAATCCAGCGTACTACCAATTAACTTAACGGAATCTATTTGTGTAATCGTTAACAATTGAAATTCGGTTAATCATGACAATAAGTCTTTCAAACTTGGCGAACTGCTTTTTCATTGCGGAAGTGCATTGTGTTAACGGTGATTTGCTTTGTACTTCCGGTTTCGGTTAAAACCACAATAAGACTCTAAAGCTCTGGCTAAAATCTTCTGTCTATATATATCTTTATTGTGGATCTCGTAAGCTATAACGCATAAAAGATTAACTGTACACTTTATTCACACAATCCCGAAATTAAATGGTCCTAACTAAGAAAGCTTTGGAATACATTGTGGGAAAAGGAGAAAATGCTGGTTACCAGCATTTTCTCCTTTTTCCACCATGTTTTCTACCATTTTAAAGACAGAATCATCTTTTGTGCTACATTTTATTTGTCGTCTGCCATTGCTATTAATTCGGTCGAGTCTAAAATTTTGTCGTCTGGTGTGGGGTTAAGCAAATTGCTTTTGTAATACCGAATACCCTATAACACGACAAAGGTTAAGAATTAGAAAATATGACTGCACCGGCCCCCAACCGATCTTCTTTCGCCCCCAATGTTAAGAAATGAAACGTTTAATAACAATACTTTCTTTAGTTCTTGCGAAAGTACGTAGCCCCGTAGGCGCCATGTCTGAGACACATTTCATTGCATTATAACGAAAAACTAAGTCGATAAACTGAAATATCAATTCGTGGTAGCGAAGTTCTACTTCGGCAAAACGAAATAACATTCGTTTTCTCGCAACAGTTGTTTGATACAACGAAATAATAATTCTGTGTAACGGAATCCTATCTCGATAAAACGAAATAATACTCTGTTTACGTGTAGTCGATTCACTGCGAACAAAAACTAACGAGTGTTCCAAACATACGTATTTCGTTTTCCAAAACAGCATTTCGATACAACGAATCGATATTTTGATATATCGAATCAGCATTTCATATTGTTGTTTCGTTTTTTCGAAATAAGATTTTGTGGTTATAACAAATTATTAGTTCGTTTTATCGACTCAATAATACATGTACTTCGTAGTAACGAAATACAGAGCGTGTAACACATGGCACCTTTTGGGCACCGTACCATAGTAATAGCGCAAAGTGAAAAAGCCTTTTCGCCGTTTCACTTGTAATAGCGGGAAGTTTACCACAATTTTCAAATTAGTTTGAAATAGGGGAACAGAAATAATTTATCCGAAACCTTATACAGACAACTGCAACAAAAGTGGCTCTGACCCGCTGTGTAAATCAGGACGATGGATCAAAGCACGTGTAGTCTGATCTTGGATCTAATCTATTGGAATGATCTTGACGCTTGAGATATTCTGGTAAATCCTTTCAGAACCATAGGTGACATCAAGGATTTTTGTGGACAGCATAGATTAGGATCAGACTGCACAGAACGTGAAGTCTGGACGCGTATTCATCAACCATTCTTAAGAACGTTCTTAGTCTTGTTCCCCAGAATTTTCTAAATTTGAAAGTAACACAACTTCTGATTGGCTAAACCAAATGGTTTAGCCAATCAGAAGTTGTGTTACTTTCAAATTTAGAAAATCTTGAGGAATAAGACCAAGAACTTTCTTAAGAATGGTTAGTGAATACGGACCCAGATCTTGGATATATATCGTCCGATAAGGAGACATCTTTCCCTCAAAAAGGTACCTATGAAATAGCAAATGTTTTGTTTTTACTATCGGCTTGAAATTTTCGTTTCATTTATTTTGCAGCTTAAGGGCTAATACTGTATTGCCAACGAAGTATCTCAGGTTTTTTCCGGGTAGTTGAATGTGCTGGCTTTTGACCTACTTTTTTGGTACTGATAAAAAATGAATAAATAGAAATAAGTGATTGGTCAAATATGTAGACATGTTTATTCTAAGGGCCCTTGTGGTAAAAAATGCAGACATGTTAATTCAAAGAGCCCCTGCCTATTTGCTGGCAAATTTACGCCGTCTGTCTTTTTTTAAAAAGATATTTCTTTTTATTACTTATCTGACTCAAAATATTTCAATTATATCTGCACGCTCAAAGTTAATTTATGGAAAAACTGGGATGGTTTTTACTTGCCACAACTATACGTACGACAACAGGCGCCATGTCAAAGGCCATACATAAAGGGCCTATCATTTCTCTTTGATGCCTCTAAAACTTGCAAGTCAAGCGTAGACAATTAAATAAACGATCGGTGCACAAGTCAATTTAACAAATTTCTATTTAATAAGGTTCTTTTTTTTTCTTCCGCGGAGTCAGGGGGTCGTGCGGTTTTATCCGGGAACAGAAAAATGCACTGAACATGCAGTTGTTTGAATTGAACCCTTATCCCCCTAAATAAGTGATAGTAAAAAACAAATAGCCATTTCAAAGGTGTTTTTGTGTTAAGAGTTGTAATTTCAAACACCTCCATTTAAGATCATAGTTTGGAATATTAAATTTTGTAAGTTTGTACTAAAAAGCCACCTGTGCTAAGATGTCATTTTGTTTGTTCCACTAGGTGGATTTTCACTAATCTGCTACTTCACTGCAGATATTAAAGGCCCAATATTTACGAAAACTGAACAATGCAGGAATCAAAATGCAGGCCACAACGACAACTTATATTTATGTACGTCCTTGGTGTCAGCAGTACTAGGCTGGGGCTCTGAAGTGTCCTGCTCAAGGTCATTCCAAAGGAGAACCCAGTGCTTCCAGTGAGACTCGAACAAGGGGCCTCCAGGTTACGAATCTTTCACTTAACTACTAAGCTATGCAGGCCCCCCTCTACACATACGAGTACACATCAAGCTAAATAATATTTCGGTTAAAGGCTTACTGGGTGCCCGAATTACCATTTACAAGAATCGGTATTACCATGACTAAAACTATCAATGAAGTTGTCAACTTTAGTTCCAGTTTTCAGACTCGTATTTCTGCCAGCGACTGGAACTTTGACAGACTGTACAGTAACACAATATTATATCCATACTTTTAAATGGTATGAATCAAATATGCCCGCAATATGACTTCCGAATCTTTTACGCTTGGCACCTAGTAGTTTGATGTGTACTCGTATGTTTAGAGGGGGCCTGCGTAGCCTGGGCCCAGGCTGTAATAATCTTTTAACCCTTTCCCAAACAAGCCCTGGTTTTCATGTGTCTGCAGTACAAGTCTTTTGAAAACACTGTGGGAAAAGGAGAAATTGCTCATTATGAGCAATTTCTCCTTTTCCCACAGTGTTTTCTATCCTTTTTGATAACTTTCTGCCATTTTTATCAAATTTAAAATTGTCGTCTGCAAACTCTTTCAATTTGGACCAGTCTAAAATTTGTCGTTTGGGAAAGGGTTAATCACTCCTTATACTGGTCTACTTTCTCGATCCATACAGATCTGTGGCAAAACAGTTTATCGCTTATGTAATTATTACCTCATTTTTGACATAACAGAGCAGAACAGAACTTTATTTCAAAATGACTTTAACTATGTTCAACGCCATTACAAAGCTTATACAAAAATATAAGAATAGCATACATGTAACAATACCAGACACTGAATAAATAAATATATATTTGAGTAAATCAAGCTTGGGTACAACAGTTTTTCACAATTTTTGACCTGCATAGTTAAGACCAACACATAACTTAGTGTATATTCATCTTGGTCTGTGCCCCGATGTTCTTTATGAGTAACGATTTCTATCTATATTGTGATACGAATCTATTTCTTTATTTCTAAACGCGTATTTTAGAGCTGTCTTCGAAAAGCATAGTATAGGCGAGTAATCGAGACAAAACGACGTCGTAATATATAAAAGGAAAAAAGAAAATGATCGGGCTGGAAACCAGGCTAGGTCCTGCGTGGCTTAGAGGTTAAGTGTGGAATTCGTAAGCCGGAAGGTTCTCGCTCGAGTCTCACTTAGGAATGTACTTAGGCAAGACACTTCAGAGCCTAGCCTAAATGACACCCAGGACTTACATGAATATGTGAACTGTCGTCGTGATATGACTAAAATAATGTTGAAAGCGGCACAAAACTCCATTCAGTCAATCAATCAACTGTATGTTTAGATCTTGGATATAGAAGTATTTTAATAGCTTTGAGACAAAAGGGTTAACTTCTGAACAGACGATAAAATTTCAGCCTTGTTCAAATTAAAAGCATTGGCATACGACAAATAAAATGTCACTCAAAACATAAAAGTTGTCTTTCATTGGTTAGGAAACATTGTGGAAAAAGGAGAAAATGCTGTTTACCAGCATTTTCTCCTTTTCCTATAATGTTTTCAAAAGCTTCTTTTCTCAGGGTCGTTAAAAGTCGGGGTTGTGTTGTAAGGGGTTTAGCTAAGTTCATGACAGAAATACTCAAACCGAGCATTAAAAATGCTGCGAAAATTGTCTTTCATTGTTAGAAAACATTATGGGAAAGGGAGAAAATGCTGTTTACCAGCATTTTCTCCTTTTCCTATAATGTTTTCAAAAGCTTCTTTTCTCAGGGTCGTTAAAAGTCGGGGTTGTGTTGTAAGGGGTTTAGCTAAGTTCATGACAGAAATACTCAAACCGAGCATTAAAAATGCTGCGAAAATTGTCTTTCATTGTTAGAAAACATTGTGGGAAAAGGAGAAAATGCTGTTTACTAGCATTTTATCATTCTCCTATAATGTTTTAAAAAGCTTCTTTTCTCACGGTCGTTAAAAGTCGGGATTGTGTTGTAAGGGGTTTAGCTAAGTTCAAGACAGAAATACTCAAACCGAGCATTAAAAATCCTGCGAAAATTGTCTTTCATTGTTAGAAAACATTGAGGGAAAAGGAGAAAATGCTGTTTACCGACATTTTATCCTTCTTCTATAATGTTTTCAAAAGCTTCTTTTCTCAGGGTCTTTAAAAGTCGGGATTGTGTTGTAAGGGGTTTAGCTAAGTTCAAGACAGAAATACTCAAACCGAGCATTAAAAATCCTGCGAAAATTGTCTTTCATTGTTAGAAAACATAGAGGGAAAAGGAGAAAATGCTGTTTACCGACATTTTATCCTTCTTCTATAATGTTTTCAAAAGCTTCTTTTCTCAGGGTCTTTAAAAGTCGGGATTGTGTTGTAAGGGGTTTAGCTAAGTTCAAGACAGAAATACTCAAACCGAGCATTAAAAATCCTGCGAAAATTGTCTTTCATTGTTAGAAAACATTGAGGGAAATGGAGAAAATGCTGTTTACCGACATTTTATCCTTCTTCTATAATGTTTTCAAAAGCTTCTTTTCTCAGGGTCTTTAAAAGTCGGGATTGTGTTGTAAGGGGTTTAGCTAAGTTCAAGACAGAAATACTCAAACCGAGCATTAAAAATCCTGCGAAAATTGTCTTTCATTGTTAGAAAACATAGAGGGAAAAGGAGAAAATGCTGTTTACCGACATTTTATCCTTCTTCTATAATGTTTTCAAAAGCTTCTTTTCTCAGGTCGTTAAAAGTCGGGATTGTGTTGTAAGGGGTTTAGCTAAGTTCATGACAGAAATACTTAAAGCGAAAATAAAAAAAAAACGCTGTGTCATTTTGTTTTGTAATTATTTTCCTATATCCTTTAACCCTTTAGCACACTATCTCGTGTTTTAACGTCCCTTGGCTCGGGAAAAAAAGTCTTTTGAAAACATTGTGGGAAAGGGAGAAAATGCTGGTAACCAGCATTTTCTCCTTTTCCTGCAATGTTTTCTAACCTTTCAAGTAACAAATCTCAATGCTTGAGCAACAATGAATTTTTCGTCAGGTAAAGCTTTCGTTTGAGAAAAGTCTAAATTTTGTATCCTTTTGCAAAATAAACCTTGAATCCTCGATAATGCATGTAAAGATCAAGATCAGACTGCCCCACATGTACATGCTTAATCTTTGTCTACACTTAGTGCTGATGATTGCCTTTCTGTAAACGGCTGTCGGTGGGATCATCCCCATTTACAGGCAAAAAAGCTTAAGGCGGTCTGTAATGGATTAACCCTTTACCACACAATCCTGAATTTTAACGATCCTGAAGAAGAAGGCTTTTGAAAATATTGTGGAAAAAAATGAGAAAATGCTGGTTATCAACATTTTCTCCTTTTCCCACGATGTTTTCTACCCCATCGAAGACAGTAATCGTCATTTCAACTACATTTGATTTGTCGTCTGCAAACGCTTTCAATTTGGTCAAGTCTAGAATTTGATCGTTTGATAAAAGGTTTAAAAAAAGCAATTCTGCAGGGCCGATACTTTACTCTTTTAAAATACGTCAAATTTTTAGACTTGTCCAAACTGAGAGTATTTGCAGAGAACATAATTAAATGTGAATCAAATGAGAAGATTAAAAAAAAATGGTAAAAAACATTGTGAGGAAAGGAGAAAAATGCTGGTTACCAGCATTTTCTCCTTTTCTCACGATGTTTTCCAAAGCCTTCTTTCTCTGGATCGTTAAAACACGGGAATGTTTGGTAAAGAAGTCGGCGACATCAAAAAGCAAACAGAGATAATACGATTGTAATTGTTCTATTGTTTTGTTCATGCTGTTTTTCAGATCAGGTTGCAGCAAAATGCATGATAGAATCTACTGATGTCTGCAGAAAACAATGTCGACTTAGATAATCATCGTAGGAATGTTGTTTCTGACCAGGATCTGTGTTTTGTTTCTTTTTCGTTTTGAAAAACAAAAAGAGTGTTTCACTTACCCCCGTCGCCCCACCCTCCACCCCAACCCCGATGATTTCGTAGGGAGGGGAAGGGGCGCAAAAGTGCCATTTCGCCCCATTGTCATTCTTTTTTGATAATTGAATTTTTTTCATACTTCTCTATTCTAAAAATGTCATTTTTCGTCCATGAATATAAAATCAAAACCCGACCCCCCACCAACCGCACCCAAGTATTGCAAACCTATCTATGCCTATAAGAAAAAGGGGTTTATGAAAATCTTTTTCAAATAATCTCCTGTTGTGATGACCCGATGCAGAAAGCTTCTAAATACATTGTGATCAGCATTTTCTCCTTTTCTGACAACGTTTTCTGTTCTGCCAAAGGCAAACCCAATCATTTAAACCCTAGCTACACAAACCTGAGTTTTAACGACCCCAAGGAAAAGGACTTTTGAAAACAGTGTGGGAAAAGGAGAAAAATGCTGGTCACTATTTTGGGCTTTTTCTCATAATGTTTTCAATCCTTACAAAGAAAAAAGAAGTCCCAATTTTTACAACATCTAGTTTGTCGACTGCATATGCTTTCAATTTGGACCCGTCTAAAATTTTATTGTTTGAGACACACTTAACTCTATACCAAATAACAAAATTCTAGTCTAGGATAAAAAAAAAGCATTTACAAGCGACACAATAAACGTGACTCAAAAATTGAAATTCGTTTTGGATGGGGTAGAAAACATTGTGGGAAAAGGAGAAAATGCTGGTTACCAGCATTTTCTCCTTTTCCCACAATGTTTTAAATGACTTGTTCTTCAAGGTCGTTAAAACTCGTGATTGAGTTGTGAAAGGGTAAAGCCACGTCTGCAAATACAAGTGTACTGTTAATATTACAAGTCAAAATTTTCGTCCGCTTGTAATGATCTAAGTCAATCAAGAATCTCGCATTGAAATCTAAAATTTCGAAATGAATACAAAAAAAAATGTTTTCTTGAAGACGATCTCTCACTTTGTCAACAACAAAAGTTATCTTCGTGAAAGATCTAAACTATCTACCAAACGACAAAATTTTAGCCTTGTTCAAATTGAAAGCATTTGCAGACGACAAATTCAGCGTGGCTCAATGATAGAATTTGGCGTTCGTAAGGCTAGAAAACATTGTTGGGGAAAGGAGAAAATTTCTGGTTATCAACATTTTCTCCTTTTCCCCACAATGTTTTCAAAAGCCGTCCTTCTTGCGGTCGTTAAAACTCGGGATTCTTATGTAAAGGGGTGAAGATAAAGTGGGTGGGGTGAGGGGGTCAAGTATTTGTGCACAATACAAACGCACCCGTGCGTATAAACCCTTTGGCTGCTAGGCTCGACTCAAGGGCCTTTTGTGGACAGTGTAGATCCAAGATCAGACTGCACAGAACGTGCAGTCTGATCTTGGATCTACACTGTCCGATAAGGAGATAATTTTCCGCCCAGTTGTACCTATGAAATAGCAAATATTGGATTTTTACTATCGACTCGAAAGTTTCATTTCACTTATTTAGCAGGTCAAGGGTTAAATAGTTACAATGTTACTTTTATGTTTCCTGATAGGATCTCCCACCAAAAATGTATCGCAAATCATTCCTTACCTCACAAGACTAGTACCAACAGCTCAGGTGGTAGATCAGCAGAATCGTGGACATGAAATCTCTGGCATCCTAAGAGTGTGGGCTGGATCCCCGCGGCTGGCCACCTAAAATAAATAAAAATTCTTTCTGACGAGACGTTTAAGGCTCAGGAATGGTCAGAAATAAAATGTACAGGTGTTAAAATGCTTTTAAATTTAATAATATTTAAAAGTATGTAAATTATTGTGAAGATGACTTATTATCACCGTCCGACGGGATATTTTGGCGACAAGAAAATTTGCAATCGCAATATTTGGTTCATCGTAGAAGAAGGATATTTTTAATTAACTCATTTAGCAACTTAAAGTTTGACCCTTCGACATAATTCCGAGTTCTCACTACCTTAAGGTAGAAGGCCATTGAAAACATTGTGAAAAAAAAGAAGAGGAAATGCTGGTCACCAGCATTTTCTACTTTTCCCACGAGGCTACATTATAAAATTTGGACCACAGATAATTTTGTCGTCTGCAAATGCCTTGAATTTCGAAAAGTCTAAAATTTTGTCATGTGGTAAAGAATTAAATCTTAGAAAAGTGAAAAAAAAAAAAAAAAATCAATTAGGTTAATAAAAAAGCCTGAATTATGATGTTCCAATGTTGTCATGACCAGGATAATTAGGTTGGACAAAAACGGACAATGTAGATCAAAGATCAGACTGCACGTTCTGTGCAGTCTGATCTTGATCTACGGTGTCCGCAGAAGCAACATGCTTCGCCCAGTGCCCTAAGGGTTAGACACACCATTTACTCGAATCAAAGCTTTTTCAGCAGGATGCGCGCTAGGATAATATACATGTCAGCATGCCTTCATTAAACCTGCTTTATAATATAGGAAGATTTTTCTTCAAATCTTGTCATAAAATATCTTTCCTAAAGGTTAGATTTTTTGTATGGTAGTGCAGAGGGGACACGAGAAAAGAAAATACAGGGTGTTTCAGAATATATGAATGAAGAATATAAAGGACAATTGTCTGTTTCGGTGTATGATCGAAATATTACATTGCGTGAAAAGCGAAGGCTATATTTCGCGAGTGGTGAAGCCACGGGTGAAATTACGGCCCTTGCTTTTTCACGAGATAAAAGAAATTTCGATTATACACAGAAACAAACAATTATCCGATTTCTTTTATGCTCTTCATTTTAACCTTTTTTTTCACGACTAATTTTTGCTCATCGTGTAAAATATGAGCGTTTTTCAAGCGAAATAGATCTATCCAATCTAGTCTGATATGGACTAGCTGTAATGATGACGTCATAAAGGATGTTGACTACGCCATAAAATGTACCGTTCATCTCCTAAAAATGCATTCATGTTCTATAAATATCCGTGCCATTGTCCAAAATAAAAGTTATACGTTCACCGCTGAATTATAACATTCAGTGGTGAATTATAATGATATAATTCACGGTTATATTTCTATTAACTACTGAAAAGCAAAAAAAGAAACTATTTCAATCTCTTACTACTTTTACTAGTGACGCATTGTCTTAAAAATCAAAACAGTTAGAGAAACTACAGATCATAGAGTTTTATGGGGACATACGTATCTGAAATAAAACAAAAACTGAGTAATAGATCTTAAACAGCAAAAATTACAGCAAATGTTCGAAACGATGTCCTTTCTGTTATTTGAAGTCGCCATATTAAGTAAGCAAATTGATATGAGTGACGTCACAACGTCAACATAACGTTAACGATTAAGTTCATTGAAAACGATTTAGGTGGTACACTTTTTCAGCACATCCTAATATTTCGTATTTTTATAAAATATCAAGGAAGTCTCATATATTCATATACTCTGGGTCACCCTGTACCCCACATTCATGAGATAATGTTTCGTTCAAACAAGTTAACTCTTTACCAAAAGACAAAATTTTAGACTCGTCCAAATTGAAAGTATTTGCAGACGACAAATAAATTTGACTCAAAAATTGAAATTTGTTTTGGGAAGAGTAGAAAACATTGTGGGAAAAGGAGAAAATGCTGGTTATCAGCATTTTCTCCTTTTCCCGCGATGTTTTCAAAAGGCTTCTTCCTCAGGGTCGTTAAAAGTCGGGATTGAGTAGTAAAGGGTTAATTAGTACGGTCCAACTATGTGACTATCTCGTTTCCACGACATACTAAGTATCTCGTTCCCACAACGTTATTTTATGTATCCAAAAAGAAATTATCCAATGAAAGCAAATTTTATGTTTATTTTTTAACTGGATAATGATTTCCTCCTCGGTCAATGCCTTGTTACGCGAACGAGATGTTTAACTCGAGGGGACTAGAGAATAAGCTTGTGGGAACAAGAAAAATTAACTTGTGGGAAAGAGAAAATCCAATTTTGGGGAACGAGAGAATTAAATTGTGGGAATGAAAAAATCCAACTTGTGGGGAGGAGAGAAATAACTTGAAGAACTTCCGTGAAGGGGGCTACTCGAGGGAGCGAGAAAATCAAACTTGTGGGAACGAGAGAATTAAATTGTTGGAACGAGAAAATCAAACTTGTGGGAACGAGAGAATTAAGTTGTGGGCACGAAAGAATCAAACTTGTGAAAACGAGAGGATTAACTTGTGGAAAGGAGAGAATTAACTCGTAGGAAACGACAGAATTACCGATAAGAAACTTATAGGAACGAGATAGTATAGAGCTGGAACGAGATCTTTAAGTTGTGAGAACGAGACAACTGAGTTGTGGGAACGAGATGATAATACCTTGACTTTGTGAGAACGAGACAATTGAGTTGTGGGAACGAGACAAATAAGTTGTGAGAACGAGACAATTGAGTTGTGGGAACGAGACAAATAAGTTGTGAGAACGAGACAATTGAGTTGTGGGAACGAGATGATAATACCTTGACTTGAGAACCATACTCGTTGGATCAAGGTACTTGTAATCTTAATTTCCTCGGGTGTCCCTTCCGTGCTTTCGTATGATCTTATTTGACCTTTACCTTCATTTATGTGCATCGGTGAACTAAATGTTTTGTTTTCATAATGTGCTTTAAAGCAGATGAATATGTTACCTATACCGTCCGGGATGGCAGAAAGTAATCAACTAGTTGTTGATTGGCTGTTGTAACAACTTGATCCAATTTCAAAACGTCTTTCTTTTTTCTTCTTCGAAATGAAAAAAAAATGGCAATGAAAAAAAGAGAAAGGTACATGTAAGCATACATATCTCATCTTCTCAGAGTTTTTATTTCCTTTTCGACATAAAAAAAAAACTTCCGCAACAAAGAAAGCTTTGGTTAAGAGTGTGCGACCGGAATTGGAAATAACACTTGAAAGGTGCTGGTTCCCTGTGAGTATCCCTAAACGCATATAAACATGCTTTTTATATCGTTTGTGGCCCTGCATCTTCAAAGAAATCATTCTTGTATTTAATCACTGCACTTGGATGGAAGAGGAAACAGATCAACTCTTCGTGCATAACTAACTTAAATGCTTTCTTTGTTCCTAATGCAGTTAGCGCCTTGTAGCAAATTGTATAGTCTCCAGAACGGTACTTGTGTCTGGACGGGAAACCCGTGTGAAAAAAAAAAATAGAGAACTAAAAAGGCTTTATGTTGGTTATATTCCAAAAAGAATTTTACTGAAAGCAACCATTCACATTATTATATCTTTGTAAAATGCAATATCCTGTGGTCGGCGACCTCTTCGGTAATATGCAGCGTCCTGCGGTGGGCAACCCCTGGTGGCCCTAGTGCGGAGAAAAGATCTACATCAGCCTACGTGTTTGTCAACCCTGATCTTGTGCACATCTCTACAATACAAAGACATTGTTTGAGCTGTAAGTTACCCATGTCAATATGGGTATAATGATTGGTATTATGTATCACTGAGATGAATTAGACCCCTTTTCTCACAGAGCATGGCTCATATATATTCAAGCTGTGCACCAAGGGAAAATGTGGGCACATGCTATCATTTGGTGCCGTTGAGTAGAAGTTGTTGTTCCTAGTGTGTTTTTATACACTATATTTGACAAATTACCTCTCAAAAACAATTTGAGCCATGCTCTATGAAAAAGGGTCTTAATGCATCTCCGTGAATGCATCATACCAAGTAAGGCGTCTAATAATTAGAGATCCAGAAAAATCATTATGTCTAACAACCGACTCTATCATAAGATAGACTGGTCCTTTGACATGCAGAAAATTGACAAGTGGCGAAAAGTTTCGGCCCAGGTCAGCCTGCGCGGACTGCGCAGGCTGACCTGGGTCGATACTTTTCGCAGATGCATTAAACCCCTTTTTTCACAGAGCATGGCTCATTTTAACTTCCCTGGTCTATGCTGCCATACCTAGCCAAAATTTTAATCTATTGTTAATTCAAGTAAACTCAAAAGTTTTTGGTACATGCCTGTCTTCATACTTATGGGAGAGTGGGTGAGAGAGAAATATATCTTGTAGCGAGTTACTTGTAGGGGGGCTACTTGTAGGGAGCTACTTGTACGGGACCACTTGTAGGGGCGACTTGTTGGAGGCTACTAGTAGGGGGCGACTTATAGGGAGCTACGAATAGGGGGCTACGAGTAGGAACTATTTGTAGGTCGCTACTTGTAAAGGGTTACTTTTGGGGGGCTACTCGTTGGGAGCGAGCTACTTGTAGGGGGGCTACTTGTGGGGGCTACTTGTAGGGAGCGAGCTACTTGTAGGGAGCGAGCTACTTGTAGGGGGCCACTTGTAGGGGGTTACTTGAGGGGGGCTACTTGTAGAGGGCTACTTGTAGGCAGCTACTTGTAAGGAGTTACTTGTCTAATGGAGGCTACTTGTAGGGAGCTATTTGCAGAGAGCTACTTTTAGGGAGCTATTTGTAGAGGGTTACTGGGGGGGGGAGTTACTTATACGGAGCAAGTTGTAGGGGACTACTTGTTGGGGCTACTTGTAGCGGACTACTTGTAAGGGGCTACGTGTAGCGATTTACTTGTAGGGGGCTACTCGTATGAGGCTATTTGTAGGGAGCTACTTGTAGGCAGGGCTACTTGTAGGGACCTACTTTGTCAGGGGCTACTTGTAGCGGGCTACATGTGGGGGGGGGGCTACTTTTAGGGAAGGCTACTTGTAGGGAGCTAATTGTAGGGGCTACATGTAGGGAGCTTCTTATAGGGGGCTACTGAAGGAGGGCTACTTAAAAGAGGGACTTAGGCATCCTGGTAGACCAAGATGGTCTTGCCATTTTATTTTTGGACAGTCTATCACAGACAATCATTATTCAGGAAGGTCGTGCAAGCCGATCTTGCTGTACTACTCTTCAGGGAGGGCAACGGAGGATCTCAATTGTTTCAGTTTGCGTTTATGTATAGTCCAGACCGGTTGCCCATATGGGCAATGCCACAAGGAGGATTTTGATTATGTTATGGGGGATTGTGCTAGGTACAGAACGAAACCCCTCTTAATTCACGCCTTTGTCCGTATTCACATTCATAGTCTTATTCTCCAAGATTTTCTAAATTTGAAAGTAACAGAACTTCTGATTGGCTAAACCAAACGGTTTAGCCAATCAAAAGTTGTGTTACTTTCAAATTTAGAAAATTTTGAAGAATAAGCCAAAGAACGTTCTCAAGAATGGCTGGTGAATATGGATGGTTCTTTGACGTGCTCGGTGTATAACACCGTCACACGGGACCTCGATTAAAAAAAGTCTCATCCGATAGACAGTAAATAATTTTTAGTTTGCCAGCTGTGGGAATCAAACGTAGTTAAGGGTGTAAATGGTAAAGCACTTTAACTCTTTATGACTCTTTAACTGTCTACCAGACGACCAAATTTTGGACTGGTCCCAAATTCAAAGCATTTGCAGACGACAAATTAAATGTGGCTCAAATGATAGGATTTGTTTGTGAACGGTTAGAAAACATCGCGGGAAAAGGAGAAAATGCTGGTTACCAGCATTTTCTCCTTTTCCCACGATGTTTTCAAAAGTCTAATTTCCCAGAGGCGTTATTACTCGTCATTGTGTGGTAAAGAGTTAAAGAAAGCATGTTTCAGCGTCTGACCACTTTTAGATAAATAGATCTTGCTCAAATCATGGGATTAGGGCTTTGAAAGACTTAATTTACAAGCATTTTTCTCCTTTTCCCACTCTGTTTTCGAAAGCTTTCTTCCTCAGGGTCGTTAAACTACCAGTGAAGCATTTCAGTCTGGACGTCACTCGTATATGTCATAGTTAATGATTTAAGCAGCTGATTTTCCAGTCATAATCCCGGGTTTATAGATTTACGGGAGTTTAAATGCGAAAAATATTACCGGGTGTCAACAACTTATAGGCAATAAATTCACTTTATGTCCTGAAAACCTAGCCAACCTTTCTGCCTTCCTTTCTCTCTCTCTCTCTCTATACCTCCGTCTCTCTATCTCTCTTTGCATCTGTCTGTTTCTCTTTGTTTGCTTTGTTTCTGTCTGTCTGTCTGTCTGTCTGTCTGCCTCCCTGTCTGTCTGTCTGTCTGTCTGTGCTCCTTCTCTTCATCTCCCCTCCCCCACCCCCCTCTCTTTCTCTCTCTCTCTCTCTCTCTGTCTCTGTCTCTCTGTCTGTCTCACTCTTTCTCTCTGTCTCTGGTAACCAGCATTTCCTGCTTTTCCCAAATGTTTCCTACCCTCAAAAAAATCATATCCCATCGTTCGAGATACATCTGATTTAATGTGTGCTAATTCTCCAGTTTGGAAAAGTCTAAACTTTTGTCATGTGGTAGGCAGTTGAGGAGCCTTGACAAGTCTCCTTTAAGTCAGAATAGATTAAGATCATACTGCACAAAACGTGCAGTCTGATCTGTAACATACACTATTCGTTTGGCTAAGATATTCCGGACAAGACCGTCGTTAGTACTGTTTGGCTCTTAAGCAAAGACTTAACCCTTATCCTGCTAAGTAAACTGATTGAAACTTTTAAGTCGACAGTAAAAACCAGAATAATGCTATTTCAAACTAATTTTTTTGGAGAAAAATGTCTTCTTATCGGACAGTGTAGATCCAAGATCAGACTGCACGTTCTGTGCAGTCTGATCTTGATCTACACTGTCCGTGAAAGGTCAGTGAGTCGCGCTTAGGAGCCAAAGGGTTAAAATGTCGGTTATGTATAAAGATACATCTATAGTCGTTTTTAGCCAATTTTCAGACAGTTTTTAACCCATTTCATTTTTATTTTGTAAAACTATAATCATTCTTGTATTTTCTTTCCAAACGTTGCCCCTGACGGCTGCAAGGTTGCACAAATTACAACGGATAGAAAATGCATTTCATTTTTTGGCAGCCTTCAAAGAAATCACTGTTTGTCGTTTCCGGTTTAAAGTGAGGAGAAATCCCTCGAGTTTCTCCACCCCCACCCAATATATTGGTCATTTATCTATATTTACACAGCTGACCTAATTCTGAGCCAGTCTACACACTTTCAAGCTTTAACAGCATGTGTTTTCTCTCTGTCTCCAAGATGTATGTATCTTTAATCGGCACTCTTTGGGTTAAACTCGCAAAACTGGATAGGGGTCAGTTAATCATTTTTGCAGAATCGGCAAAAAGGGTCAGGCCATTCGTCAGACCTGATGCGGCGTGAAAACTCCCATAAAAACAAATTGGCTCTGTCAAAGGTCCGGCCGAGGGACTCCCCTCACGCGCCCAGGCCACACTAAATGGTCAACCAGGGCTAAAAAATACATAAACATCAACTTGATAAGCAAAAAGATGAATGTTAAAACCACGGTGGTAAGCCATTGAGATCAGCCTTTATCAAGGGCTCTTAAAATTTGATATTTGGGTGTTACCTATTTAAAGCTGCGCTCTGTGAAAAGGGGGCTTTAATGCAATTTCGTGTTGCATTATACTAAGCAAGTTATCACAGAAGGTTGGATCCATAAAATCCATTTTGTCTAAAAATATCGACTGAATCACGTTGGTAGAATGGTCTTTTGGACACGCAGAAAATTGATCGTGGGCAAAAAGTTTTGATTCATGTCAACCTGCGCGCAGTCCGCGCAGGTTGACTTGAATCGATACTTTTTGCAGATGCATTAAACCCCCTTTTCACAGACCACAGTTCATTTATAGGCCAGCGTGGAGTTACCTCATATGCGTGAAAAATCTTTTGACGAGGTTTTTCTGATACATAAAATGTCTAAGGCTTTCATCAAACTATTGTTTTAACGACTCCGGGTCTGGGGAAGAAGGTTGTTGAAAACATTGTGCGAAAAGGAGAAAATTGTAGTTACTGATATTTTTCTCCTTTTTTCTCCTACAATGTTTTCTATCCTTTCAAAGACAAACCCAAACATTCCAGACGCATCTACTAAACGACTTCTCCAAATGCTTTCAATATGGGAACAGTAAAAAATGTGTAGGCTGGCATTTAGTTAATCTTGAAAGATCTATATAACCCGAGGCTGCTAAGCGCGACTCACTGACCTTTTGCGGACAGTGAAGATCAAGATCAGACTGCAGAGAACGTGCAGTCTGATCTTTGATCTACACTTGATCTTTCCTCCAAAATTACCTTTGTAATAGGAAAATTTGGGTTGATACCATCGGTTTAAAAGTTTCGTTTCTTTTATTTAGCAGGATAAGGGTTAACGTACAAAAATGTGGTCATTGCATATTATTCCCTTTATTTCTGAAAAAAAAAGGAGAAAACGTGAGAAAAGGAGAAAATGCTGGTTACGAGCATTTTCTACTTTTCTTACAATGTTTTCAAAAGCCTTTTATTTTTCATTCAAGGTCTGTGTGTTGGTTATTAAAGTTACAATAGCTGCCAAAAGTAAACAAAGTGGCTGTTAAAAGGCATTTAAATCTAAATTATACCTTTTAAAAGTATGGAAATTATTGTGAAGATGGCAGTCTGTTACTTTTCGGTGGGTCTAAGTGTTAGTCGATGATAGAGAAATTATGAAATTAATCTCAAAACTAGGTTAAAAGTTGCCAGTGCGTTCTATCTTTTGCTTACTTTTTGCCTGATTTTAAAGTTCATTTTTCTGCCAGCGACTTTTACTTGAGGCAACCACACAATAACATTGTCATCTTCACAATATTGTCCATACTTTTAAATGGAACGATTTAAATTTAAATGTATTTAAACACCTGCATTGTGTTTTTGGCCGCTATTGGGTCTTTAACTGACGGTATGTGAACAAAGTTTCTCCTTTAGCAACAATGTTCTGCAGACAAAAAACCGTTAAAGAAAAAGGTCGTCCACAGGTGGTTAACCCTTTACCGCACAATACCGCTTTTTAACGACCGTGGGAAAGAAGCCTTTTGTAAAAACATTGTGGGAAAAGGAGAAAATTCTGGTAACCAGAATTTTCTCCTTTTCCCACAATGTTTTCTACCATATCAAAGAAAAATTGTACCATTTGAGCCACAATGAAATTGTCGTCTGCAAATGCTTTCAAGTGGACAAGGCTAAAATTTTGTCGTCTGGTAAAGGGTTAATCTGTAAACAAGTAGTATGGCAGCAAAATTGAACATGAGCCGTGCTCTGGCAAAAGTGGATTTATTCCATCTCCGTGACGCATGATACCAAGCCAGTCATCACATAATTATGGATCCATAAAAGCCATTTTGTCTAGCAACCAACTGAAACATGAAGTAGAATAGTCCTTGCATATGCAGAAAATTTACCCATAGCAAAAAGTTTCGACCCATGTCAGCCTGCGCAGTCCGCGCAGGCTGACATGGATCGAAACTTTTTGCAGATGCATTACGCCCCCTTTTCACAGAGCATGGCTCACTTGAAAAGTCACATTAAAAAAAAAAAACGTTTCTGATAAGAAACAAGCTGTTTCTGCATTATTGACATAAGCAATAACCGTTATACTGCATGTATTCCTACGTCTATGATTTAATTTGTCGAATTTTCTGTGTTTATCTCCAGCCCCCCTGCTTGAATGAATGAATATGCGTTTATTTATCGTCGCCAGGGGTTGCCCATATGGGCGACGTCCCCTGAAGGCTGTTATTTTTTGTTAAGAGGGACAGTGCAAGATAGAGGACGAACACCTATGCTAAGTTAGGCCTAGTTCTTTAACATGCTCTGTGTATAGCACCGTCAAACGGAACCTCGGTTTAACGTCTCATCCGAAAGACTATTTGTAATTTTAGATGGCCAGCCGTGGGGCTCGAACCCACACCCTCAAGTGACCCAAGACTTGATGTTTACAAGTCCTACGCTCTACCACTTGAGCTATGCGGGCTGGTCGGCCCCTTGCTTGTAAAACCCAATCCCATTTATCTTTCACGATATATATATCGTCCCGTGTCCACCGCCCATTCTGAAAACGACTCTTTGGTCTAATCGTGAAGAATTTTCCGAATGTGAAAATGACGCAAATTTTGTTTGGCTAAATTTAATAGTTACAAAAGCGCACAAACGCTTTTCACAGGCTATCTTATTTGCATTCACTAAAGGGGGGTAATTAGCTAACCGTAATACATGATAAAGTAAAAGAAAAACTTGTGACAATACCAAATACTTCTTTTCGTAATATTTTTTTCAAATACTTCTCTTTTAACTTTCGTCCAGTAATTGTTTCACTAGAAGACACAACTTGCTATTTACATACTGGATCCGTATTCACCTATCATTCTTAAGAACGTTCGCAGTCTTATTCTCCAAGGTTTTCCAAATTTGAAGGTAACACTACTTCTGATTGGCTAAACCAAATGGTTTAGCCAATCAGGAGTGGTGTTTTTTTTTTTTTTTTTTAATTTAGAGATTTCTGGAGAATAAGATTTAGAACGTTTTTTAAGAGTGTTTGGTGAATATGGACCCTGGACCACAGGAGCGGCGACTCTATATTCGAGACGTGCGCTGTGAAAAGGGGGGGTTAATTTATCTGCAAAAGACATCGGCCAATGTCAGCCTGAGCAGTCCCCGCCCGCTGACCTGAATCGAAACTTTTTGCTATTGGTTAATTTTCTGCATGTCAAAGGACCAGTTTAACTCACGATTCAGTCAGTTGTCAGACAAAACAGATTTTATGGATCCATAAATACATGAAGACTTGCTTGGTATACTGCATCACAGATAGCACTGAACCCCCATTTGCCAGAGCATGGCTCGTTTTTATTCATTTGGGAATCATACGTTTTCCCTCTGCGAGACATGTATTTATCATTTTTGTTTTGGATTCAAGATATTTAAACAAAAGCTTGTACAACATAATTATGGTAAAGAATCACCAAATCTAGTCAAAGACATGTATTTATCATTTTTGTTTTGGGGTCAAGATATTTAAACAAAAGCTTGTACAACATATGGTAAAGAATCACCAAATCTAGTCAAAGACATGTATTTATCATTTTTGTTTTGGGGTCAAGATATTTAAACAAAAGCTTGTACAACATATGGTAAAGAATCACCAAATCTAGTCAAAGACATGTATTTATCATTTTTGTTTTTGGAGTCAAGATATTTAAACAAAAGCTGGTACAACACAAGGTAAAGAATCACCAAATTTAGTCAAAGGGTGATGTATATTCCTGAAAGATCATTTGTTAGTTATCCTTGCTAAATAAATCTAACAATATTCATGATTCCAGTGATACTACAAAAAACAGAGGGAATGTAATAAAAGAATTGAAATTGGCAATCTTTTCTAGAAATTGTAGCGAATTGGAAGAAATCTAGTAACACCATTTTAGCCATAGTTAGTTTGTTGTCAACAGATTCTCTCCATAATCATCGATGAACCTAAAATTTTGTCTAAACTTTTGTCTAAATTTAGACTTTAACACGTGTTAGCGTTTTAAGAAGTGTCCTCACGTGCTGTAATATTTTTTCACACGGATTCGACGACTTCCGTTCAAATGAGGGAAAGGTATTTATGAACAGCCGATGCGAAAAACATATTTTATCTTGCACGTGTGATGTAAACTTTATTTATAGAACAGAAATTATACTGCAAGTCAAGACCTGTTGTATATATATCCCTTAACCCTTTGCTACACGATCCCGGATTTTAACGACCCTGCAAGAGAAGTCTTTTGAACACATCATGGGAAAAAGAGAAAATGCTAGTAACCAGCATTTTCTCCTTATCAAACATTTTAAAAGCCCTTTTCACCAGGGTCTTTAAAGAATGGGGAAAAAACTTAAACAATTTCCGTTGCTTTTGAAGCCAGTGTATATCAAGATCAGACGGAACAGAACGTGCAGTCTGATCTTGATTCTATCGTGGCCGCTTTGTCGAGACATTCTAGCGAAACGATATTTTCATAACGACGGTTATAAGAGTGCTTTTTCCGGACTGAATTTTTCTTGGAAGCGCGCTAAGTGTTAACTAATATACACTAAATGGCCTCTTGTAGGGCAAGCAGTCCCTTGCTTTAACGACCCTGGGGAAAACAGCTCCTGAAAACATCGTTGAAAAAGGAGAAAATGCTGGTATCCAGCATTTTCTCCTTTTTCCACGATGTTTACAATTCCTTCAGGAGTAAATTGCATAATTTCAGCCTCATTAAATGTGTCGTCTGCATTTGCTTGCAATTTGGACAAGTCCAGTATATTTTTTGTCTGGTTAAGCGTGCTAGTACTTTTTGCGGTAAGAATTTCCCGCTCTCATAAATCATTATTCTGTTTATTTCTAAAGTAGGTTGAACCCCATTTTTTTGCGTTAGCACACACAAAAAAATGAATTTTGGCATGCACAATTATACAGAAGAAAGATTTTGAAAACAATGTGGGCGATTGAAGTACACGGTTCAAGCTTGGGCCCCTCACTTCAAAGGTCCCGGGCTCGAGTCCTCTGCTGAGTAACATTGGCCACGTTTAAAACCTCGAATAAAAAAAAAAAGACGGAATTTAGTAAACCGGTTGCGAAACACGTAATCTAGTAGCCCCGAACCTTGATTCCATTGCTTGTGCGGACAGTGTAGATCAAGATCAGTCAGCGCAGAATGGGCAGTCTGATCTTGAACCTACACTGTCCATTTAGTTTTTCGACAGATTTTCTGACAAAAGCAAATAAAATTTAAATATCCTCATCCCAAAATACTCACCTAGAATGTACATTTCACAATCAACTAAGCTCTGTGAAAAGGTGTTTTAAGGTATCTGCAAAAAAAAAGTATCGACCGGCTCATGTTACCGTGCGCAGCCCACGCAAGCTGACCTGAGTCAACACGTTTTGCTATTGTAAATTTTTCTACATGTCAAAGAACGATTCTTTCTCACGGTTCTGCCAAGCCCGGGTTCCAGTCCGATACTTTTTTCCTCTCTTATATTCGGACTTTACCTTGTCATTTTTGATACTGTAAAGTCCAAATAGAAATGAGGAGAAAATGATCGGATTAGACACAGGCTAGATTCTGCCAATTATTAGCCAAAAAGGTAGACTGGTCCTTTGACATGCAGAAAATTTACCAAAAGCAAAAAGTTTCGGCCCAGGTCAGCCTGCGCGGACTGCGCAGGCTGACCTGGGTCGATACTTTTTTGCAGATGCATCAAGCCCCCTTTTCAAAGAGCGTGATTCATATTATGAAGCCGTACTCTGTGATAATGAGACTTAATGCATCTTCAAAAAGTATCGATCGAGATCAGCCGGGGCAGTCTGTGGGTTCAAACTTTTTGCTTTTAGTAAGATTTCCGTGTGTCAAAGGACCTCTGTACCTCATACATTTAAGCCAGTTGTTTGTTAGACATAATAGATTTTGTGGACCCATCATTGTATGGTGATCTCTTTGGTATCATGCATCACAGCATTAAACCCCCTTTTGCCAGAGCATTACACATATTATAACGTAACAATTCATCCCATCCAAACGAGTACAGACTTGAACTGGGACAGATAAACATGTTCAAACATGTTTTATTGCGCAATAGCCAACGTCTTACTGTTTACACCTGTTTCGTTGACCCTTTATCCTTACTTTAAAAGGCTAAATAGCGACCAAAACAACAATTCAGGTTTTATAATGCATTTAACCCTAAGCCTGCGAAGCGCGACTAACTGACCTTTTGCGGACAGTGTAGATCAAGATCAGACTGCACAGAACGTGCCGTCTGATCTTGGATCTATTCTGTCCGCTACGGGGATATTTTTCCCCGAAATGTGCCTTTGCAATAATAGCATTTTGGGTTTTTACAATCGGATTGAACGTTTCATTTCATTTATTTAGCAAGATAAGGGTTAAATTTAAATCACGCCTTTCAAAATTATGGCAATCTGTTATAGTAAGATACGTCAAAGCGTTAGTTACTGGCAGAAAAAAAATCAAAAGAGTAGAAAACATTGTGAGAAAAGGAGAAAATGCTGGTTACCAGCATTTTCTCCTTTTCCTACAATGTTTTCAACAGGCATTTATCTGGGAGTCGTTAAAACTAGGGACTGTATGGTAAATTGGTTAACGATACTTCAGCGAAGCGCGAAAAGATATCATACAACGGTGAACAATATTATTTTATTTTCCAGCAGCGAAATGACGTAGGCAATATTTTCACCGTCTTTTTACAGAGCATGTCATAACATGTGAGTTGTGGAAAAAAAATTATCATTTGTAAATAAGCCCTGCTCTGTGAAAAGGGTGTTTGATACATCTGTAAAATAAAAAAAAAAAAAATTAAATCGACCAAGGTTAGCCTCCGCAGTCTGCACAGGCTGACCTGGGTCGAGACTGTTTTGCTGTTGGTCAATTTTCTGAATGTTAAACGACCCATTCTACCCCATGGTCCTGTTGGTTCTCAGACAAAATGGATTTTATGGATCCATAATTATGTGATGACTTGCTTGGTATAAGGCATTACGGAAATGCATTAAGCCCCCTTTTGCCAGAGGGCTGCTAAAAAAGTTTCATTATGTTAATAGCTAGCATGTTTGGACACGCTCAAAATCAAAAATAGAATTGAACAATGCTCTGTGAAAAGGGGGCTTAATGCATCTGTAAAAAGTTTCGACCCAGGTCAGCCTGCGCGGACTGCGCAGGCTGACCTGGGTCGAAACTTTGTCTTATTGGTAAATTTTCTGCATCTCAAAGGACAAGTGTACCTCATGATTTAGTCGGTTGTTATACAAGGTTGAATTCATTGATCCACAGTACTGTGATGACTTGCTAGGTAACTTGCATCACGGAGACGCTCTAAGTCCCCTTTTGCCAGAGCAATGCTCACTGATTTGAAAAAAAGAAGGGTTCCTTTTGGTATTGGAGTATTAGATCGCTGGCCTTTCCTGCAGGTCGTTGCGAGTTCAATCTTCGGTCTAGTCATTTGAATGACTCAATGATCATGATTGA
This sequence comes from Tridacna gigas, assembly GCA_945859785.2. Taxonomy (NCBI): domain Eukaryota; kingdom Metazoa; phylum Mollusca; class Bivalvia; order Cardiida; family Cardiidae; genus Tridacna; species Tridacna gigas. The sequence continues at coordinate 74,878,062 of OX244031.2, read as the reverse complement.
CTGATTGGTTGGTTGGATGGTTGGTTGGTTGGCTGGCTGGCTGGATGGATGGATGGATGGACGGACGGATGGATGGATGGATGGCCTGTTTTAACATCATTTCAGTCAATTTGAGGCGACAGTTCACATATTCATGTATTTCCTGGGTTTCACCAGTACTAGGCTAGGGCTCATAAAAAAAACCCAATGGATCCAGTAAGGCTCGAACTCGGGGCTTCCAGGTCACGAGTCGCACCAGCATTTTCTCCTTTTCCCATAATGTTTTAAAATCTTTCTCACTTAGGGTCGTTAAACTCGGAATTGTGTGGTAAAGGGTTAACGAAGAGGGTTTCCATAGAAATCTGTACCAGATTTGTACAGGATGTTGACTGATTGATTGAATGGTGTTTTATGCCGCTTTCAACATGATTTCAGTCACATCACGGCGATAGCTCGCTTTTTCGTGTATCTCCTAGGTTTCCCCAGTACTAGACTGGGGACCTGAAGGGTCTTGCCCAAGGACACTCCCAAGAAAACCCAGGTTCAGGTAAAGATGAGGTTTTGGCGTCCGCTCTCTATCTGTTTTTTTGCCCTGTGCTGGTTCAGGCCTATTTTCTACGTTTATCGATGAGGTCCTGGATGGCTCAGTGGTAAAATGTAGGACTCGAAACCTGGAGGCCCTAGGTTTGAGCTTCACAGGCAGCACTGGGTTTTTCATTGGGATGTCCTTCAGTAAGACACCTCAGAGCCCTAGCCTAGTACTGGTGATGAATAATGTGAGGTATGGCAGTGATATGACTTAAATAATGTTTGAAAGTGGCGTAAGCCACCATATAAACAATTTTTTTTATCTTAATCAGGCTCGTTATATTTCGGGATTGTATGGTAACACAGAGGATTTCAAAAGTATACTGTGTCGCATTTGTTTAAAGTAATAATAGCTGCGACAGTAAACAAACCGGGTTTTTAAGATGCATATAATTTTAAATCAAACCATATAAAAGTATGGAGATAATGGTGAAGATGACAATCTGTTATTGTACACTTGGTCCAAGTGTTAGTCGCTGGCAGAGAAATTAATTTCAGAACTGGGTTAAAAGTTGCCAGGTCACTCTATCTTTTGTTTACTTTTTACCTGATTTTGAAATTAATTTTCCTACCAGCGACTAACATTTGGACCGTCCACACAATAACAGATTGTCATCTTCACAGTATTTTCCATACTTTTGAATGGTGTGATTTAAACTTAAACTGCATTTTAACCCTTTACCAAACAATCCCGTGTTTTCACGTCCCCAAGGAAGAGGCCTTTTGAAAACATTGTGGGAAAAGGAGAAAATGCTGGTAACCAGCATTTTCTCCTTTTCCCACAACGTTTTCTACTCTGTCAAAAAACCTTAAGTTCATTTGTACCACTTTAAAATTTGTCGTCTGCAGATGCTTTGAATTTGGAAGGGGCTAAAATTTGTCATTTGGTAAAGGGTTAACACCTGCAATGTTTTTTTCTTGCCGCTATTGGATCTTTCGGGGAGAAATTGGCTATGCGTATCTCCTAGCCTATCTGGATTTGGCCCTATGCTGGTTCAGGTCTATTTTGTATACATACAAAGTATATTTTTATACGACTTGGGCGGATCGTTAAAAAAAGGGTACAAGAATAAAACATCCCCAACAAAATGTAACAGGTATGTCACGCGTGGATTATCAGGCGTTAAAATGAACAGCATAGGGCGGACGCACCGCCAGTCACGAGCGGGAGATTAACGCTCTACCAGACGAAAAAATATTGAAATTGTCTAAATTGGAAGCATTTACAGACGACAAATTCACTGTGACTTGAATGATTGGCTTTGTTTCTGAAAGGTTAGAAAAACATTGTGGGAAAAGGAGAAAATGCTGGTGACCAGCATTTTCTCCTTTTCCCAAAATGTTGTCTAAAAGTTTTCTTTCTCAAGGTCGTTAAAACCCGGGATTGTGTCGTAAAGGGTTACCCCTTTACCAAATTAACCCATGTTTTTAAAACCCCAAGAATTTGTTTGTTTGCTACTTATTGCTGTTTTCAACATCATCTCGGTAATATCGCGGCGGCAAGTGCATCAATTCATGTTTTTCTGGAGTTTCTTTTATCAGCACTTCGCAGAGTATATTTCCCAGCCATCACCGGCTACTATTCCACCTAACAACTATCGAAACACCGATCAGAGATTAGAGAGGAACGAACCCTGTTGCAATGACTATCATCAATCCACGGAAAGAAATTGGCTCAGCTTAAGATTCGAACCAGCGACCCCTGGCACGACCCTGAAAAAGAAGGCATTTCTAAATACTGAATGATGATGATCAGCAATTTCTACATTTCCCGCAATATTTCTTATCCTTCTATGGACGGATCCCATTTTTTTTCACTCAGTGCACAATAGGTGCGAAAAAAAAAAAACAAATCAGTCGTTAAAATGCATTTCAATATGAATCATACAATTTAATAGTATGTAAACTATCGTGAAAGTGACAATCTGTTACTGTACAGTCGGTCCAAGTGTCAGTCGCTGGCAGAAAAATGAGTTTTAAAAGCAGGTTAAAAGTTGCCAGGTCGCTCTATCTTTTGTTTACTTTTTATCTGATTTTAAACTTTATTTTTCTACCGGCGAATAACACTTGGACCGTCTGTACAATAACAGATCGTCACCCTCACAATAATTTCCATACTTTTAAAAGGTATGATTTAAATTTAAATGAAGTTCAACATTCGTTTGTTTACTTATGGCAACCATTGCAGCTTTAATCATTCTGTATCAGAAAATATGGTCGGAACCAACTTTCCGTTTAAGATCCTCTTACTGATTTCATGAATCTGAAACAATTAACTTTAAATACCAATGACTGCTAACCTAGCTCAGTCTGCACGACCGAGCAATCTGATTGAGGTCAATCCTCTTCTTGAAGGCCGATAGAGTTCACGACACGTACGTTTCTGGGCTGTGTTGTTCGTGCACTTCACCGCATTGCGTGAACGTGTGTTTCAACTCGTATTATTTCAGATGGTTATGATTATACTCGTAACAATGAACCTAGCTCTGGGAAAAGGGGGTTAAATGCATCTCCGTGATGCATTATACCAAGCAAGCCATCACATAACTATGCATTCACAAAATTCATTTTGTCTAACAACCGACTGAATGATGAATTAGACTGGCCCTTTGACGCGCATAAAATTGGCCAATAGCGAAAAGTTTCGGCTCAGGTCAGCCTGCGCGGAATGCGCAGGCTGACCTGGGTCGATACTTTTCGCAGATGCATTAAACCCCCTTTTCTAAGAGCATCACTCTATTTCTTTTTTTGCCGTTAACATTTTACTGGAGCTTGATAATGTTTTATTTATTGCTGGGAGCACTTGGTGTACGCCTTCTAAAACTGTTTAAATGTTCTATTTTCGTACCAACGATTTAATTGGAAAAACTTGGGAGAGAGAACGAAAATAAACACGAAAAGCAAAAATAACCCATCAAACAACAGTGGTAGATTTTTCCTCTCTTTTTGTTTCTTTTATTTAGAATTGCCATTCAAACGAAAATAAAATAAGAAAAAAATTGCTACGCAAAACTTGGAATGGAATTCTTCTAGCTTCGAAAAAAATATGTTTAAAAATTCAGTAAACCCTAAAGCTGCTAAGCGTGACTCAGTGATCTTTTGCGGACATTGTAGATCAAGATCAGACTGCACAGAACATGCAGTCTGATCTTGGATCTACATTGTCCGAGAAGGAGATTTTTGTTTCCAAAAATAATACCTTTAAACGAGCAAACTTTTGGTTTTTACTATCGGCTTGAAATTTCATTTTACTTATTTAGCAGGATTATTTAATAAAATTAATATTGTTTTATGTTGCTGTTGTTGTTGTTGTTTTTGTTGTTGATGATGATGATGATGATGATGATGATTTTCTTTCCTCTTTGTTTTTCAGCACCAAATATTACAAAAAGAAACCCCAAAATCTCTAAAGGTACAAAGCGTTAACTGTTCGTGACCAGCAAATGTTCTTTTTCCAACTTAATGTGTTTTAACCCTTTACCACACAATTCCGAGTGTTAAAGACCTTCAAGGAAAGGATTTCTAAAAATATTGTGGGAAAAGGGGAAAATGCTGGCCACCAGCATTTTCTCCTTTTCCCACAATGTTTTCTATCCTCACAAAGATAAATTTCCTGATTTGTTCAAGAATTAGTTTGTCGTGCGCAAATGCGTTCAATCTGGGGCAGTATAAAATTCCGTCGTTTGGTAAAGGGTTAAATCCATTTATGAAAAAAAAAATGCTTATGTTGTAACATTTTATTTTAACCTGCTTGGTGACAGAATGGTGCTTTACACCCCACCCCCCACCCCCATCAACATTAATTCAGTTATTTTACGGCAACAGCGTGCATATTCGCGTGTGTCCAGTACTTTGAACGGCCTTGCCAAAAGTCCACTTGGTTCGATCCCCGGCTCGGCCAATTTGTTTCCGATGATTGATGATAGTCATTGTGGCAGAATTCATTCCTCTCTCACCGCTGACCATTGTTTCGATTATGGTTTTATGGGAAAGCAGCCGGTGGCTTGGAAAGGATATTGTGCGTAGTACTGGTCAAAGGAACTCCAGGAAAGCATGGGTAGATGCACTGGTTCGCCGACATAACTGAAATAATGTTGAAAACGGCGTTAAACACCATACAATACAATACAATCAGTCTATAATAATTTTAATAATATTTCGCCTGTTTCTTTTTTTCACGTTACATTTCCACTGTTTCCATTCTAAATTTAGTACTTGTGTATTGTGCGTTACGGACGCCTCGCCTTTGCTCTTTCTATGCTCCAAATCCGTTTTTAACAACAGAAAAGTAATTTGTCTATGAAGTAAGGCTTGCAACATTTGCTGTGACGTAACTAAATGCGTCGTGGATTAGGACTAACATGAATAGGAGCCATGCTCTGACAAAAGGGGGCTTAATGCATCGCCGTGATGCATGATACCAATCTTGCCATGACATAATTATGAATCCAAAATAGCCATTTTTTTTAAAAAACCCACTAACTCATGGGGTAGACAGATCTTTGGACCTGCAGATAATTGACCAATAGCGGAAAGTTTCGGCCCAGGTCAGCCTCTGCGAACTGCGCATGCTGACTTGGGTCGATACTTTTCGCCAATGCATTAAGTCCCCTTTTCACAGAGCAGGGCCCATATGTACGGTGTCACCGTGATATTACTGAATTAATGTTGAAAGTGGCATAAAACACCAATCAATCAATCAATCGTTGTAGAATCTTCACGTTTCAGTCCTCAGTGGTAAGCCTTTTGATTTTAACCCCGAAGCTGCTGAGCGTGACTCACCGACCTTTTGCGGACAGCGTAGATCAAGATCAGACTGCACAGAACGTGCAGTCTGATCTTGAATCTACACTGTTCCTCCAAAAATACCTTTGAAATAGGAAAATTTGGGGTTAAACTATCGGTTTGAAAGTTTCATTTCTTCTACTTAGCAGGCTAAGGGTTAACCCTTTCCCAAACGACAAATTTTGGACTGGTCCAAATTGAAAGAGATTGCAGACAACAATTTCAAATTTGAAGAAAATGGCAGAAAGTTATCAAAAAGGGTAGAAAACACTGTGGGAAAAGGAGAAATTGCTCGTTACGAGCAATTTCTCCTTTTCCCACAGTGTTTTCAAAAGACTTGTACTGCAGACACATGAAAACCAGGGCTTGTTTGGGAAAGGGTTAAAGTGCATTTCTGGTATTTCGGTATGTCATAATTTCAGTTTCCCAAATGACAGAGAAAAAAGGCGGGAAATTAATCGAGCGATAAAGATACAACAAGTTTAAACATGCCCAAATAAGGAAGAGCGATGAATAAGACAACCTCAATGATAACACTGTAGTTTGTACTTGCCTCAACACGTTTTGAAAAAAAAAAAAGTTATGTCTATTTTTACGGCTTACACCATTTCACGCTTGGTATCTCATCACACCACTTTCGGTCTGTGATCACAAATTATTCGAAATATTTGTTTGTTTGTTTGTTTAGTTGTTTGTTTGTTTGTTTGTTTGTTTGTTTGGTTGGTTGGTTGGTTGGTTGGTTGGTTTATCACACTTTTACCAACTTAGGTCATATCACGGCGTTAAGTGCACCTACGCATGTGTTTCCTGGCTTTCTCAGACCAATACTGACACAACCTTCTTTCCAAGTCACTGACTGCTTTTCTCACATGTATCAACGGTGAGAGCCAAATATCGCAGGTAAAAAAGTTTGCCTCAATTGGGTATCGAAGCCGCAACCACCAGGTCACGAGTCAGATGCGCTAACCACTCGGGTACACGACCGGGCAATTAGTAGGAAGCGTGAAGGGGCCCTGCATGGCTTAGTGATACAGTGGGGGACTGTTCACCTTCAGGCCCCGGGTTTGAGCCGCACTGAAAGCCTCAGGCATTTTGTGGCAATGTCCTTAAAAAAATCACTTCAGAGCCATAGCCCATTTCTGTTGAAACCCCGGACATATATGAATATGCGAGCTGTCGCCGTGATATGACTGAAATAATGATGACAGCGGCGTTTAACACGAATTAATCACTCAATCTAAATAATATGAAATAAATCACTCCACCCTTTTGAACAATAAATTAATTTATTTCATAGAACTTCATAGTATTTTATTCACTTCCCTGACGAATCACAGAGTCGCTGTATTGTGTATAGCATTCTCAGTCTATTTCTAAACTTTGAAAGTAACACCATTTCTGATTGGCTAAACCAAACTGTTTACCCAATCATAAATTGCGTTACTCTGGCATGTAGTAAATTCTTCCGAATGAGACTAACAATACAGGTAACCCTTCAGCTGCTAGGCGCGACTTACTGACTTTAAGCGGATATCAGAACCTGCAGTCTGATCTTGGATCCACAATGTCCGATAAAGAGGTATTTTTCTCCAATAAATAAGTTTTAAATAACATAATACGGGATTATACTATCGGCTTGAAGGTTTATTTAACTTATCTAGCAGAGATAAGGGTTCAAGAATTTTCTGAAGTTCAAAGTTACACAATTTCTATGGCCATACTAAATTCCGTGATGAAACAAGTTGGAAGTTTTGTTTGGTGGTAAAAGAATCTGAATGCCCCCCCCCCCCTTAACCCTTTACCAAACGACAAAATTTTAGACTAGTCCAAATTGAAAGCATTTGCAGACGACAAAATAAATGTGTCTCAAAAATTTAAAATTAGTTTTTGGAAGGTTAGAAAGCATTGTGGGAAAAGGAGAAAATGCTGGTTACCAGCATTTTCTCCTTTTCCCACAATGCTTTCAAAAGGCTTGTTCTCCAGGGTCGTTAAAAGCCGTGATTTTTTGGTAATGAGTTAACAAGCCATAGTTGTAACGAACTACAGGAAGAGGGCTTTGGAAAACATTTTGGGGAAAAAGGATAAAATGCAGGTAACCAGCGTTTTCCCCCCTTATTTCATGGGGCTTTTTACCCTGTTAAAGACAAAGCCCAAACCTAGGGCCATTATATAATCTGCCAACTGCAATTGCTTTTCAATGTAGACAAATCTCAAATATCTTGTCGTCTGGTAGAGTTAACAATTAACTCCTTACCGAGGAAAATATAGACCGATCCAAATTGAAAGCTGTAGAAGACGACAAATCAAATATGGACCAAATGATAGAAATTGTCTTTAATATGTTTTAAAACATTGTGGGAAAAGGAGAAAATAGAGCCGACCCGGGTAGCTCAGTGTTAGCGTATCTGACTCGTGACGTGGTGGTTGTGAGTTTGATACCCGGTTGAGGCAAACTTTCTTTCCGGCGATTTTTCGCCTCTCACCTCAGATGCATGTGAGAAAAATTAGTCAGTGGCTTTGGAAAGAAAGTTGTGTCAGTACTGGTGTGAGAAAGCCAGGAAACACATGGATGCGTCACTGACCGCCGTGATATGACGTGAGCTTTTAAAATGGCGATAAACACCAACACAAACAAACAATACAAACAAACAAAGGAGAAAATGCTGATTAACAGCATTTTCTCCTTTTTCCACAAGTTTTTCAAAAGGCCTCTTCTATAGGGTCGTTAATGATTGTGAGGTAAAGGTTTAAACTATCTCATAATCATAGGGTACCAAGAAGAGATAGCAAAACAGCGTGAAAAATGATGCTATCAATAAATCAAAGAGGAAGACGATATCGCTGAAAACACTGATGGCAGGCACTTAGCGGGAGAGATAAAGTCAAGTCTGCGGAATCTAAAACTATATAGAATAATCGAGGAAAATAATTGAGCCATGCTCTGTGAAAAGGGGGTGTAATGCATCTGCAAAGAGTATCGACCCATGTCAGCCTGCGCAGTCCGCGCAGGCTGACATGGGTCGATACTTTTTGCTACTGGTCAATTTTCTACATGTCAAAGGACAGCGTACCTCATGATTCAGCCGGTTGTCCTACAATACGAATTTAATGGATCTCTGATTCTGTGATGACTTGCTTGGTATAATGTATCACGGAGATGCATTAAGCCCCCTTTTGTCAAAGCACGGCTCAAGCATACTGTGCATTGATAAAGTTCCTTAACACCTTTACCAAGCAATCTCGTGTTTTAACAACCTTGAGAAAGAAAGATTTTGAAAACATTGTGAGAAAAGGAGAAAATGCTGGTGACCAGCATTTTCTCCTTTTCCCACAATGTTTGCTGCTCTTTCGAAATTAAATATCATCGTTTTTGACTCATTTATTTTGCCGTCTGCAGATGCTTTTAATTTGGAGAAATCTTAAATTTTGTCGTCTGGGAAAGAGTTAACCTTTTCTCTTATAGAATGTTCTTGTTTAATTTGAACAGATGTGACTCGGTTTTTTTTTTAGTTTAAAAATTGCCAAGATTTTTCTGTTAAACAATAATTCGGTAAAAGTAGTTTTTTCAAATAAATTTTGCTTGTCACTGTTGTGATGAATGGCAAGCCGAGCTCCGGTATCGCAGTCGGTAGAGTACAGGACTTGGGACCAGGGGATCGCTGGTTCGAGTTCACGGCTGGTCCAATTTCTCTTCGAGGACTGATGATAGTCATTGCGACAGGATTCATTCCTTTCTCACCGCTGATCACTGTTTCGACGATGGTGATGTGGGGAAGCAGCCAGTGGCTTGGGAAGAATATTATGCGAAATACTGGTGAATGAAATTTCAGGAAAGCACGGATAGGTGTACTGGTCGCTGCGATTTTACTGAAATTATGTAGAAGACGAGGTTAAAAATCAATCAGTCAGTCAATCAATCAACCAATCAATCAATCAATCAATCAACCAACCAACCAATCAACCAACCAACCGACCGACAGACCGATCAATCGATTGATCGATCAATCAGTGGCAATACAGAATTATTCTGAACCTGGACAAGGAAAATATGCATTTTGTTATCACGAGGAACAAGAGATGTCTTTAAAAAATGAGTGACGGCGTAAATTTGCCCGCAGATAGGCAGGGGCCCTTAAAATAAGAATGTCTACATTTTTGGCCAATCACAAATTTCCGTTTATTCATTTTTTATCAGTACCAAAAAGTAAGTCAGAAGCCAGCACATTCAGCTGAGCCGAAAAAAAGACAGTTAACTGATAAGTGGGAGCATCTCCAGTGTCGCATCCTATTTGCTTATCAGCCCAGTATGGCTTCCAGGCACCGCTAGGGAGGCCTTATCTCAAAATACCTTCTAATTTAACCAGACGCCGACTATTTCACCGCACGTGCAGGAGAATTTGTATCCTGACCCTAATGTCGTATCGTTATTTGTTTTCTTTCCCATTTCATGAGTTGAAGAAATCAGAACTGAAAACCCATTACTCTTTACCAAACGAAAAATTTTGGACCGGACCAAATTGAAAGCGTCTGCAGACGGCAAGTGAAATGTAGCTTAGATTATGATTTCCTTCCTTGATAGGATAGAAAACATTGTGGGAAAAGGAGAAAATGCTGGTAACCAGCATTTTCTCCCTTTCCCACAATGTTTTCAAAAGCCTTCCACCTTTAAGGGCCCACATTCAACAACCGTTCTTAAGGTTATTCTTTGTCTTTTATTCTAGATTTAGAAAGTAACGCAACTTCTGATTGGCTAAACCAAGCCATCTGGTTAAGCCAATCAGAAGTTGGATTACTTTCAACTTTAGAAATTTCATGAGAATAAGACTAGGAATGTTCTCGAGAATGGTTGGTGAATAGTCACCAGGGTCGTTTAAACGCAGGATTGTGAGGTAAAAGGGATTTATAGACCATCTCTGTATGAGACAAAATGGAACCTTTGCAGTTGTACCGATCTGATCAATACACAGGTGACAGACTACGTGAGTCGATTAGACATGGTAACCGTGTTTGCTTTATTCTAACTCTTTACCAGACGACAAAATTTAAAGTTTAGCTCCGTCCAAAATGAAAGCGTCATTCAGATTCTAAAAGTGGATGGTGTTTATCAAAGATTAGCCCGCCTGTTCTGTGTAGTGTGATCTTCATCCGCGCTGTAGGCAATAGCTTGTTGTTGGTTGGTTGGTGTTAAATGCCGTTTTCAACGTTATTTCATTTATACCGCAGCGGCCAGAGCACCTATCCATGCTTTCCTGGAGTTTCTTTTACCAGCACTCCGCACAATATTCTTTGCAAGCCATTGGCTGCTTTCCCACATAACTGCCGTCGAAACAATGAACCATCGCCCAAACAATGGTCAGCGGTGAAAGAGGGCTGAATCTTATCGCATGACTATCATCAATACTAGGAAAGAAATTGGCCGATCTGGGGATCAAACCAGCGACTCCCTGTTCTCAAGTCCTGTACGCTATCGTCTGAGGCACCGGGGCTTGGCAAAGCTTTTTGTATGTGCGTTGCCACCAGTAGTGAATTATTTATAAGCAGTTAAAGATCTCCCTGACTTTTTATCAAACTACAGGAATTAAGTTTTATCCAGATCGGAAGCATTTGCAGACGAAAAATTAACTCTTTACCAAACAACAAATTTATAGACTTGAAAGCGTTTGCAGACGACAATTGGAAGATGGATCAAATGAATGGATTTTTCCATGAAAGATTAGAAAACATTGTAGCAAAAGAAGAAAATGCTGGTTACCAGCACTTTCTCCTTTTCCCACAGTGTGATAATGTTTTCAAACTACTTCTCATGTCGGGTCGTCAAATTTCTTGCGTGGCAAAGAGTTAAACTTGGCCAAAATGGTAAACCAGTGCTTTAAGGCTACAAAATATCCTGGTTAATGGAAATATCCTGGTCAAAGGAGAAATATCCTGGTAGAAGGAGAAAATACTGGTTACCAGTACTTGTTTTCCTTTTAGCACAATGTTTTCGAAAGCCTTCTTCTTCAGGATCGTTAAAACGCATGCTTGTTTCGTAAAGAGTTAATCCTTTACCGCACAATGCCGCCTTTTAACGCCTCTCAGAAAGAAGCCTTTTGAAAACATTGTCGGAAAAGGAGAAAATGCTGGTAACCAGCATTTTCTCCTTTTCCCACAATGTTTTCTCCCCTAACAAAGAAAAATTGCGCCATCTGCGCCACACTGAAATTGTCGTCTGCAAATGCTTTCAATTTGGACAAGGCTAAAATTTTGTCGTCTGGTAAAGGGTTAAAAAAATCAAGTGTTAAAAAAATATACGTCATTATCCAGGGTGCTGTGTACTGGAAATGGAAGGATCTGGGTGCATGGGAAATTTCAATGTTGCGTAAAATCAAAACTTACGTACAGTTAAATCTTTACCAAACGACAAAATTCTAGACCTGTCCAAACTGAAAGCATTTGCAGACGACAAAATAAACGCTATTCAAAAATTGAAATTTATTTTTGGAAGGGTAGAAGACATTGTGGGAAAAGGAGAAAATGCTGGTTACTAGCATTTTCTCCTTTTTCTACAATGTTCTCAAATAGCCTTTTTTTTCTAACGGTCGTTAAAAATCGGGATTGTTTGGTAAAGGATAAATCAAATTTGAAGAGTAAACACGTACTCCCGATCAACGTTTTCTTTAAATAGGTGAACGGAAGATTTCCTGCCAATAGAAAAAAAAAAACCCTTAATATCACGAATTTATAGGCCCATTCCTTTGGAAGAAGTCTTACAGTATCGGTGAAGATAAGGTCAAGGTCGGAGTGCAGGTTTTTAGCAGTCCGATATTAATCTACACGGTCCAGTTAAGCAACCACGAGTCGTGCTGAGCAAGACTAAGAGTTAAACGGGAAAGAAAAGAGTTAAAGAAAAAAAATCAAATAAGTCCCGTTGAATCATGGCGGCGCACTTGATGACCTTCCGATAGGTGGCGACACACTCGCTATGACGTGACTGGTACGAATGCGCACGAAAACCCATGACACATAACACATTCAAAACAAATCAACGGTGAGAAATGTTTCCCTGCGTTTCGTGCCAAATAAATTAGATTTGTGTTAATTTTTCTTTTTTACTTTTAATTTTTCATCTTCAACTTTGTGAAAGTGCAGTTTGATCGTGGATCTTCGATGTTCAATATTTTGCCAAAAGACTATATATTATTATGGACGAAAAACGCCAAGTTTCAAGTGCGGCATAACCCTTAACTCTTTACCAGACGACAAAATTTTAAACTCGGTCATATTGAAAACCTTTACAGGCAGCACATCAAATGCGTCCCAAATGGCGGAGCTTTTCTCTGATAGGGCTGAAAAAATTGTAGGAAAGGGAGAAAATGCCGATTACCAGCATTTTCACCTTTTCCGACAATGTTTTCAAATGTTCCTTCCTCAAGATCGTTAAAACGCTGGAAGCTTTTGATAAAGGGTCTATCTGCTAGATCATTTGAATGAAAATTTCCATCCAATGATAAAATCCAACATCTCGCAATTTCAAAGTTCTTCTCGCTGGAAATATCTCATCGCGCAGGACAGAGTAGATCTAAGATCAGACTGCACGCTCTCAGCTATCTGATCTTAATCTACACTATCTACAAAATTGCACTGCGTCGCGCTTTGCTGCTCAAAAGTTAATCTTTAACCCTTTAACACACTATCCCGAGCCTTAACGACCCTGATAGATACAATACAAAACGATAGAGAATACGTTTGAAAACATTTTGGTATCCAGCATTTTATCCTTTTCCCATCCGACTCGTGACCTGGGGGTTGCGAGTTCGATACCCGGTTGAGGCAAACTTTCTTTCCGGGGATTTTTCGCCTCTCACATCTGATCCATGTGAGAAAAGTAGTCAGTGGATTTGGAAAGAAAGTTGTGTCAGTACTGGTGTGAGAAAGCAAGGAAACACATGGGTGCGTCACTGACCGCCATGATATGACCTGAGCTGTTAAAATGGCGTTAAACTTCAATACAAACTAAACCGATCCTTTTCCCACAATGTTTTCTACCCTATTAAGAACAAGTTTCGTTATTTGAGCAACCTTTAACTTGTTGTCTGCAATTCTTCCAATATGGACAAGTTTTGTCGTTTTGTAAGGAGATAAGTTTACGGACTGGTTTGAAGCACTCGCGATTCATAGTTTCAACATTTTACATCACGGTCCGTATTCACCGACCATTCTTAGTCTTATTCTAGATTTAGAAAGTAACACTACTTCTGATTGGGTAAATTTGTTTACCCACTCAGAAGTTCCTTTATTTTCAATTTTAGAAACTTCTTGAGAACAAGACTAAGAATATTCTATTCTTAAGAATGGTTGGTGAATACGGTCTCAGAGCATTTTTGTTGGGTTTTCATGGGAAAGTGTGTGTGTGTGTGTGGGGGGGGGGGGGGGGGATTCGGCAATATGGATGAGATGAGATCGGACGAGATTTGAAATCAACAAATCTCACGATACTTTATGGGAGTGGGTTCGATTCCTAGGACCGGCCAAGTAAAAGTTACTTATAACCTTTTTAATGATGTAGTTTGTTAAAAGTGAAGATACTGAATTCAACTCGGGTCACTAGGTCTAAGGTCTCTGTTAAAAATCGGAGAGAATGATTTTGTTTAATTTCATTGGCTAAAAAGTGGTACATATCTATTTTTTTTACTAAAATGATTAATCCGGTATCGGCGAACACAGCTGACGATCAGACTGCACGAATGTGCTTGCTGACCTTCATTTACTCCAGTCGCAAAGAATTAATGCGCCATGAGAAAGCTGCCTGTTTGGGGTTTTTTTTTTTCGCATTTTTAATGACCCGCCTTATTGTGACGAAACACAGAAGGACGCTGTTTGTTTCTTTCAGGAAACATTTGTCTCATTTCATCGTCATTCCAATGACACGACCAAACGGAAGTGCATTTTGCATGTTGTTGAGTACTTGCATTTTTGGCGGGACAGCGACATAATTATTTAGTCGCTCAGTGGTATCATGCCGACGACCTTTGGTGACGTGTAGCTGACCGCGTTTTTAACCCTGTACCACACAATCCCGAGTTTTGACAACCTTGAGGAAGGAAGCTTTTGAAAACATCGTGGGAAAAGGAGAAAATGCTGGTAACAGCATTTTCTCCTTTTCCCACAATGTTTTCTACCCTATCAAGGACACATTTTGTCATTTTGGCCATCTATGATTTATCGTCTGAAAATGCTTTCAATCTGGACAAGTCTGACATTTTGTCGTCTGGGTAAAGGGTCCACTTCAAGGCAAGAGATGAAATTGTTCACAGAGTGCACATTCTCCCTTTATTATAATATTTCAGTCTAATTTTAGGTATTCGGGCTAATTCACTATTCATTGCTAGCACTGCCAATTACTTTGTTTGTACAGTGTTTAACGAAGTTTTCAACATTATTTCAGTGATGTTGCGGCGGTCAATGCACCTATCCATGCTTTCCTTGAGTTTCTGTTACTAGTACTCCGCACAATATTCTTCCAAAGCAAGCGGCTGCTTTCACACATAACCATTGTCGAAATAATGATCACTGGAGAGAGAATTTCTCAGACAGAATTTCTCCGAGCTTGGGATTCGAACCAGCTAGTCCCTGATTTCACTCCTAATTGCGCTACTGAGGCCGTCCGCATGCACTGATCGATATGTGGAATACAGTCGATTTTCTTAGCGTGCAAAGCCCGCCTGTTCCAAAAATTTATGAGTCTAATATGCAAAAATTTCAAACAGCGTTATGCAAGTATCGAGTTTGCACATTCTGCGTAGTCTGATTTTTGTTCCACACTGTCAACAGTTCTCTGTAATCTAGGTAATCTAGCATTACTGAAGGAGACTTTTTATCCTTGTGAAAGAAAATGCCCACCCAATGTTATGTAACAATTTTGCTTATACCATGATTTAGAAACGAAAAAAAAAAAAGATCTGTTGCTCCAGGCAATTAACTTTTTATGACAAGTCGCACTGTCACATTGTTTGTTAATTCGTTTGGACGGTGTTTTATGTCGCGTCCAACAGTATGTTTGGTTATATCACTGCGATCCATTTTCTAGTCAAGCTGTTCCAGACCCTTTGCCAAACAATCCCCACGTTTTAACGACCGTAAGCAAGAATACATTACTATTACACCTAGGACCCAGCATTTAAACCAAATATCTATTGTATTCTGCAAATGACTTCCATTTCGAAAAGTCTAAAGATTTGTCATCGGGTAAAGGGTCAACCAGTTCTATGCTGGGACTCTGGAGTACCTTGCGCAAGGATATCTCCTGGCAACCAGCGTCGCTGGCATGGATAGAACCAAGATCTCCTTGTTATGACCCCCACAGCCTTTACATTTTAGGCTACGCTTGTCTGTTGCCATCGAGAGTGACCAAGATTCAAATGTAAACAGAGAACCCTACAGTCGCCAAATAATGCCCCACAAAAAAAAAAAGATTCTTTCTGTTAAAAATCGTCATTCTGTGAAATATTACCATATTGACGTGAACAACCAAATCTCTACCACTCCAATTTGTCTACTTACAAGATGTCATCGATAAGATACAAGATGTTTACTTTTAAGTAAAAATAAATCAGTAACCTACATGTAAATGCCAATCAGGCTCATCTCACCTTATCCCCGCAACCCTTTTCATCCTCGTGTTTTTCGCGGATGTTGTAGATCTCCTTTAGCTATGTGTTCGTCCAACCGATAAGAACGCGAAAAAACATGGATGATGAACTCTAGAATGTATTCATATGCCAAATAAACAAAATGGTATGTTCTTCATTCGCTGCCGAGCTCAGTCGGTGGCGTACAAGACTTGAGAACAGGAGGTCGCTTATTCGATCCCCGGCTCTGCCAATTTCTTTCCGAGGATTGATGATGGTCATTGTGACAGGATTCATTCCTCTCTCACCGCTGACCATTGTTTCGATGATGGTTATATGGGAAAGCAGCCAGTGGCTTGGAAAGAATATTGTGCGGAGTACTGGTAACAGAAACTCCAGGAGGGCATGGATAGGTACACTGGCCGACGTGATATAACTGAAATAATGTTGAAAACGGCGTTAAACACCATACAATCAATCTTCATTCGCTTATTTTCAATTAAAGAACAACAATCAGTTGAGCGGTAGGCAAAGTCACTGGAGCGAACCGGAGCAAACTTAGGAACAGGACTGGGCCGGATCGGACTTTATAACCAAATTATCCCATCTTTCTTCAATTTTGTATGGACTAACCAAGTTTTCTCTCTACCATATTCGCTAATCTGTCAGTCATTTCAGTACTTTGATTTTACCAGAAAGGGAAACAAAATTTTCAGTAATTAAAGCATATGCAAACGACAAAATTTATGTGATTATTATGATGGAATTCGTCTCTAAACGGGTAGAAAACGTGGTGGAAAAAGGAGAAAATGCTGGTAGCCAGCATTTTTTTCCTTTTACCCCCTCGTTTTCAAACGCTTTCTTCTTCCGTGCCGTTTAAAATGGGGTAAACCGTTGAATCATGGGCAATCCCGTTGAGATTGCATCATCATAGTTACCCCATGAAAATCGTTCACTGTATCTGTTTCTGGCTACACAAAATAACTACCAGTAACCTATTTGTCATAACGGGTAGCCCAGTCGGTAGCGTACAGGACTTTAGAACAGGGGGGGTCGCAGGTTTGATTCCCGACTCGGCCAATTTCTTACCGAAGGTTTTCTCAATTTATTTTTTAAATTTTCTCAAAAACCCATGTTTGTCGCGCGTTGATATGAACTGAAGCTGAATGTGTGTTGCTTAGCTGTAAGTAAGCCATGCTCTCGCAAAAGGGGGCTTGATGCATATCCGTGATGCATGATACAGAGGAAGTCATAACAGTATTGTAAATCCATCAAATCCAAATTGTCTAACAACAGCATGAATCATGAGGTACGCTGGTCCTTTGACATGCAGAAAATTGACTAACAGCAAAAAGTTTAGGCCCAGGTCAGCCGGGTCAGCCTGCACGGCTGATCTAGGCTGATACTTTTTTTGCAGATGTATTAAGCCCCCTTTTCAAAGAGCATAACACAAGTACTAAGGATGTCATCAAAGTCATCAGCAACAAATTTTGTCAAGGCGGTAATGAGTTCACCCTTTAGCACACATGATCTGTGTGTTAACAAATCTGAGGACTGAAGTTATTGAAAACATTGTGGAAAAAGGAGGAAACGCTGGTAAGTAGCACTTTCCCCTTTTCCCACATTTTTTCCTACCCCATCAAAGAAAAAGTATCAAACGACAATATTTTAGACTTGTCCAAATTCAAAGAATTTTGCAAACGACAGATTAATTGTCGCTCAAATGATGGAATTTGTCTCTGATGGGCCAGAGAACATTGTGGGAAAAGGAGAAAATGCTGGTTACCAGTTACCAGCATTTTCTCCTTTTTCCACAATGTTTTCAAAAGCTCTCTTTCTCAGGATCGCTAAAACTCGGGATTGTGTGGTAAAGGGTTAAGGGAAATTTGATTTGAGTCATGCTCTGGCCAAAGGGGGCTTAATGCATCTCCGTGATCCATGATACCAAGCAAGTCATCATGTAATTGTCTATCCATAAAATCCAGTTTCTCTGGCAACCGACTTACTCTTGTGGTAGAATGGCCCTTTGATATGCAGAAAATTGACCAAAAGCAAAAAGGTTCGGCTTAGGTCTGCCTGTGAGGACTGCGCAAGCTGAACTGGGTGGATCCGTTTTTGCAAATGAATAAGCCTCCTTTTCACAGAGCATTGCTCAATTGATTTGTCTTCTGCAGAGCCTCTCAATATGGACGAGTCTAAATTTTTTGTCGTCTGGTACTTGAAGAGTTCAACTACGTACTCACTACAAAACGCAGATTGTGAACTCAGCGACCTCGCCATTAACACCCGCTAACCTCCGCAAACGTAATGAGACAAGTAATTTGATGCAACCCTTTGATAGGATTTGTTTGTTGGTTTATAAAGTATGGTGTTTAACCGTTTTCAACTTTACCTCAATTATCGCCAGAGGTAATGAACTCATCCGTGCTATCATGGAGTTTATCCGACTCGTTGACTCGAATGTACATGTATATGACGCTCGCCAAGGCTCGCGTCATGTAACTTTTTAAGTCAACTCGTTTGATAAAAATGATAATACATAAACACTCATGTAAGATCCTCTATTTCTTTTACGGGCGCTTTCGAGAATATCCTTCCAAAGCCACTGGCTGCTTTCCCACATAACCATACCCTTCTTTGAAGAGGTAAAAAACATTGTTGGAAAAAGTGAAAATACTGGATACTAGCATTTTCTCCTTGTTCCCTATTGTTTTCAGAAATCCTCTTTCTCAGGGTCGTTAAATCTCGGGATTGTGTGGTAAGAGAAAACATACGATAGATTAACTGTCCTCTAGGAAGACCAAATTTGGTAGCCCTAGAGCTTATGGTCTAGAACCAGAAGATTTTAACTATATAAGCCCATGTAAGACTTGTGACCCCCGCGGCTGGATCGATTCTGACCCCAAGGTTATAATTTGAAGAATATTGGTACAGGTATATTTGATGATGCTACCTGCCAAATTTGGTAGCCCTAGGTCGTATGGTTTCGGACGAGAAGATTTTCAAAAAGTTTCAATATTTTTCAGTTTTGTTGCCATGGCAACCAAAGTTTTTACAGTAATCAAATTCTAACAAATTCTGAAGAGGACCATGGCAGAATCATTTCTGTGAAGTTTGCTCGTATCAGTGTGGTTTCCATTTTGAAATACTGCCAGTCACATGATCTTAAACATGGCGGCGCCTTGTAAATCGATTAGCAGCGACAACAACAGCCGCCGTGATAAGCAACCTGTCGCTGAAAAATGCCAACGGAATTGATAGATCAAGTCGGAAAATAAATGTACAAGCTGTTTGTCATCGTAAATGTATTTAGAAAGATTCCCACTGAAAATTTTGACTAGTGTTTGCTTTCTAGGTGGAGTATTACGATTTTAAAAACGGTAAAAAGGTGTACTTCCGGCGAAGAAATGTACTGTGTCGGTGCATATCAAGCTACGTGTTACAGCCGAGTTCGCCGAATGATAAACCGTCGATGACAGGCTGACATAACCTATGAAACCTGTAAGTGTAAAAACTGATTTATGTTTCAGTTTTAATTGATTATACTTAATTTGTACTTAATTCGTACCTAATCCCTTTTCCTGTTTTAAAATCTTGTTTCATGTATCCGTGCTTGACACAGATTCGTTTGCACTGAGCGATTTCTCCAGTCACATTTTACCCCCTGCTTATCAACACAACATTTGAGCCATGCTCTGTGAAAAGAGGGCTTATTGCATCTGCGAAAAGTATCGACCCAGGTCAGCCTGCGCAGTCCGCGCAGGCTGACCTGGGCCGAAACTTTTCGCTATTGGTCAATTTTCTGTATGTCAAAGGACGAGTCTACCTTATGATAAAGCCGGTTGTTAGACATAACGAATTTTATGGATCCGTAAATATTTGATGTCTTGCTTGGTACGATACATCACGGAGATGCATTAAGCCCCCTTTTCACAGAGTATGGCTTATTTATGTATTTGCTCGGTCTTGTTGACCCCTGGCCACTAAAAAGTCTTAAACTTTTTTTAAAAAAAAAAAGTTAAAGAAAAAAACTAGGCAAAGTTTTCTGGATTTTTATTTTTTTTTAAACAGAAAATTACTCATAAATATTTAACCACGCTGACCCCAATACACACATTTCATCATGAAACATTTAAACCTATTAACCTATATAGAATGCCCCCCCCCCCTCTCTCTCTCTCTCAACACGCAACGCCTCTGTGTCATTGAATCTTTTAATGAAATGTGACACTTGAAAGGTGAAACTTACTCAATATAAGCAATTTCTTCACTTGTCACGATGTTTATTGATTCTGTTTATACAAGAGTAATATCAATTTTCCACATACCATTATAGCTCCGACGAATGATCCCGTAAACGTGGATAGGTGCACTGTAACCAAGACATGACTCGCTGCTGTTGCAATGGCGTTAGATCAGTATATCCAATTAAAAATTATTCCGATTTGCAGTCTTATCTAGGATTTACAGTATGCGTAAAACCTGCAGGCTCTTGTTTTCAGGAGGGGACAAAATTTTGCCCTCTATGACCTTAGAAATATCCTTTCTTTAAGAGAAAAAAGATAGCGAAAATTTGCCCGCAAAATAGGTCTGCAGGGATCTTCAGAATAAACATGTCCACAAATCACAATCACAAATCTCTATTATTCATTCGAATGTATCAGTATCAAGAGGTAGGTCAAAAGCCAGAGCATTTAGTTACGCAGAAAAATCGAGTGCCTTTGGTAAAACCCACCGAAAGTGTAAATGGGCCTCTTTAACCCTTTCCCAAACGACAAATTTTGGACTGGTCCAAATTGAAAGAGTTTGCAGACGACAATTTTAAATTTGATGAAAATGGCAGAAAGTTCTCCAAAAGGCTAGAAAACACTGTGGGAAAAGGAGAAATTGCTCGTTACAAAATACTTGTACTGCAGACACGTGAAAACCAGGGCTTGTTTGGGAAAGGTTAAGAGTGAAAAAGTTGTTTTTTGACGACTTTTTATCATATAAAAGAGGTTTCGGTCAAACTATGAAGGGGTTGAAGGATGTAATCAAAAACTTTCATATTCTACCACACGCTTTCCTCTTTTCTCACGTTTAAATTGTCATCTGCAAATGCTTTCAATTTGGACAAGTGCATGAAATGTTAACTATGGCCATAATGACGGTAACTGTCAATGAGATGAAGGAAAACATTGTAGGGAAAGAAGACAATTGCTGGTTACCAAGGTCTGTATTCACCAACCATTCTTAAGAACGTTCTTTATCTTATTCTCCAGAGTTTTCTAGATTTGGCTGTAACACAACTTCTGATTGGCTAAACCAGTTGGTGATGTATTACTTTCAAATTTAGGAAATCTTGAGGAGTAAGACTTAAGAACGTTCTTAAGAATGGTTGGTGAATACGGACCCAGATTTTTATTCCATCCCTACCATGTTTCCGGAAGCCTTTTTTCCTACAGGCAATAAAACACGGGGTCGGTTGGTGAAATATTAAATTATTGCGTTTTTAGTGTCAAATGTGATATTTGATCTTACCTCCAGTGTGTGAAATATTGTTATTGACTGTCAGCTAGCTGTTTTGACTTGAATCTTTAAAGTGCTTTTCACACATTCAGTTGCTTTTAGAAGTCAATATAGATCAAGATCAGCCTGCACAAAATGTGCAATCTGATCTTTGATCTACACTTCCCGCTGTGCTTAGATATCCCCCCCCCCACACTGTTTCTACAAAGACAATTCCCATCGTTAGATTCCTATCATTTTTGTCGTCTGCAACGTCAATTGCTTTTGTGGCCTGTATAGATCAAGATTAGATTGTACAAAATGTGCAGTCTGATCTTTGATGTACACTTCCCGCACTGCTCGCACATTCCAAGAGCGTTGTCTATCCTGTCAAAGACAGGTCCCCTCGTTAGAAACATGTTAATTTTGTCGTCTGTAAATGCTTTCAATTTGGACAAGTTTGAATTTTTTTCGTTTGATAAAGAGTTCACAATGTTTTTTTTTTAATAAGTTAAAGTCGAGGTGAATCAGTGAGATAACTTTGGAGCCTCTAAGCTATATGTAAATAAATCAACGTACACTTAACACTTCACCATACAGTCCCGATTTTGAACGATCCTTAGGAGAAAGTCTATTAAAAAACATTGAGGGAAAAGGAGAAAATGCTGGTTACCAGCATTTTCTCCTTTTCCCACAATGTTTTCTACTCTTTCAGAGACAAATTCCATCATTTTGGATATTATTTTATAAGTCTTCTGCAAATGCTTTGAATTTAGAACAGAGTAAAATTTTGTCGTTTGGTAAAGACTTTAAACGCTTCCGGCATCTATTTAATTTTTTTCTTAACGCCACATTGGCTAATAAGTTGAGTTCGGATCCATCTATCTCGTCTTTGAGGGGTTTTTCAAGTTTGCTTTTTTTTTTGTAAAATATGTGATTATTTGACCCTTTAAATGAGTCATGCTCTGGCAAAAGGGGGCTTAATGCATCGCCGTGATGCATGATACCAAGCAAGTCATCACATAATTATGGATCCATAATAGCCACTTTTTTTAAAACAACCACCTGAATCTTTAGGCAGACTGGTCCTTTGACATACAGAAAATTGACCAATAGCGAAAAGTTTCGGCCCAGGTCAGCCTGCGCGGACTGCGCAGGCTGACCTGGGTCGAAACTTTTCGCAGATGCATTAAGCCCCCTTTTTCACAGAACATGGCTCAAATACTTTTTGGGGGTAAAGTAGATGAGGGTCAGACTGCACGTTACGTACAGTCTGATCTTGGATATCAACTGCCCGGCACACTGAGAGTGACTTTCAACCAAAAAAACAAAATATCAAAGCTGGATTAGCCCTCTGAATAAATTTTTATCACTTTATATACACAGTAAAAAAAAGTTTTGCACCCCATGTGTTTTTTTTACCGGGTTTGATTTTCTGACATGAATGATTTAAAAAGAGGTAGAAAGTAGAATCCGACTGCTGCATACACCCATAGACCAGTGTCTTGCCTATTAAATGAACTGAATTGAGGTATCCCTTGACCTCATGGTAAGTAGGAATTTTTTGCTTAGACATAGCTTTCAAATTTAAGAAAAACGAGAAGCCTTTAAGTTTGGTTAAAACTGGGAATCTAATGTCGAAATAAAACTTACGACAGATTGAAAGTGACCTGCAGAGAACTGGCACACACAATCAGTCAATATTGCACACTTCCGCCCAAGGCTTGCAGAACAGCTAGCAGCCTTCGTCTCACATACCTCTCAGAAGAGGCTGAAACAGCTCGATCAGTAGCCGCTGCCATTAGGATAAGGGATACCTCAGTTCAGTTCAGTTCAGTTCAGAGGCAACAGACTGGTTTGTGAGTGTATGCAGCAGCCAGATTCTAATTTCCAACCGATTTCATATCATTCACGCCAGAAAATCAAACCCGGTGAAAACACAGGGGGTGCAACACTAACTTTACTATGTATATTTAGATATGTGTTTAATCATTTGCCAAACACTCCCGAGTTTTAACGACCCTGGAGAAAACGTTTGAAAATATTGTGGGAAAAGAAGAAAAGTATGGTAATTAGCATTTACTCCTTTTTTTTTTTTCCAAAATGTTTTCCTCCCGCCCGCACGGTAACAGTGGTTAGAGTATCTGACCCTTGACCTGGTGGTTGCGAGTTCGATACCCGGTTGAGGCAAACTTTCTTTCGGGCGATTTTTTGCCTCTCACCTCTGATGCATGTGAGAAAAGTAATCAGTGACTTGGAAAAAAAAATTGTGTCAGTACTGGTTTGAGAAAGCCAGGAAACACGTTGGTGCGTCACTGACCGCCTTGTTATGACCTGAGCTGTTAAAATGGCGTTAATCTCCAATACAAACCAAACCGAACCAAAATGTTTTCCACCTTTTAACAGACAAAACAAATATGTGTTGATTTACATTTAAATTGTCGTCTGCAAATGCTTTCAATTTGGACAAGGCTTACATTTCGATAATAGATATAAAATATGGTGAAGCAATTTTTTGGGGGGGCATTACTGGAATCGAAACTGTCCAAAAAACCAAAGAAATAGTTTTTATATACATTTCTTTTTAGAGTGGCGTTTTAGCAGAACGCGTACTTCGTTTCCAAGTTCATAATTATGTGTTAGCACCAGTTGACACCAATTTGTTTGTCCCGCCGACCACAAAAAGTAACCCCTTAGCGAAGATTGCGTGATAGATATCCGGTAAATCTAGGGAGAAATTTACACTTGAAACTTAGCCCCCAGGCTGCTAACCGCGACTCAAGGACTTTTTTCGGATAGTCTAGATACAAGATCAGACTGCACAGAACGTGCAGTCTGATCTTGGATCTACACTGTCCGCTAAGGAGATATTTTTCCTCCAAAATAACTTTGAAATAGCAACATATACGTATGTGTTTTTACTATTGACTTGAAAGTGTTATTTGATATAGCAGATGGAGTATTAACAAGGGCCGTTAGCAAGGACATTTGCCTCTGAATCTTGCCTTCAAACCGAAGTTTGCATAACGATAGACTTTACAATGCATTCTCGACTTCTTAACCCTCTATCAAACTGTAACATTTTGGAATCGTCCAAATCTAACGCACTTGCAGACAACAAATTAAATGTGGCCCAAAAGAAGAAGAGGTCTGCTTTTGAGAACATTGTGGGGAAAAGGAGAAAATGCTGGTTACCAGCATTTTCTCCTTCTTCCCATAATGTTCTCAGAAATACTTTGTCATCAGGGTCGTTAAAATTCGTGATTGTGTGGTAAAGGGTAAAATGTTAGCTGATTTGGCAAACAGATTTAGTCGACGAGGGACATTAGTATCGCTGCAGCTGTGATCGCTCACAGTACTGCACTCTTGCAAAATTATTCAATCACACATTTATATAAGCGTAGTATCGTATAGCCTGAGTTCCGGTCCGGTCATTGTGTCCTCTTTTATATTCGGGCTTCACTTTGTTTAAAAAAATCATTTTTTTTGACAAAGTAAAGTCCGAATATAAAAAGGGAAAAAATGATCGGACTGGGTTCGGACTGGAACCCAGGCTAAGTAGCGTAGAGCAAAGGCCCCCCGAGCAGGGGATGTGTGGTGGGGGGAAAGACAAGGTACCGGCCATGTTTGAACTACCTGTATTCTTCATTTTCAAAGCCCCCCCCCCTTTTTTTTTTGCGTGTGAATATGTCTTTAAAAAAAACTTCCCCTAATTATTAATTTATTATGAAGCAATATGGCTTGAGAAACAAATATTTAAATTTTAAAGATTAGTGGAGGCTATTTGAGCGCTAACCTGTGTCATAGCTTTAATATACGGAAGATAGGCCTCAACTGAGATGAAGAGAGACAGAGCGCGCTAAAGAGACCGAGAGAGAGAGAGAGAGACCAAGAGAGAGAGAGAGATAGAGAGAAAGACCGAGAGAGGGTATTTAATTTTTTGTTTGCCAAGCCCACGTAGCTCAGTCTGTAGCGTACAGGGCTTGAGAACAGGAGGTCGCTGGTTCAATCCCCGGCTTGGCCAATTTCTTTCCGAGGATTGATAATAGTCATTGCGACAGGATTCGTTCCTCTCTCACCGCTGACCATTGTCTCGACGATGCTTATGTGAGAAAGCAGCCAGTGGCTTGGAAAGAATATTGTGCGTAGTACTGGTAAAATAAACTCCAGGAAAGCATGGATAGGTACACTGGCCGCCGCGATATCACTGAAATAATGTTGAAAACGGCGTTAAACACCATACAATCAACCAATCATTTTTTGTTAACATATAAAATATTTGACATTGTTACGTAAATTATTTAGGATCGATATCTTTAAATTGCATCATCCTGTTTATCTACAACTGTCATCAAAGTAACGCAAGTGTTAGTGGCGGACTGTACACTTCACATACTTGACGAACCTTTCCTGTAGCTAAGTATACATGCATTACATCATCCAATCATTTTGGTTCGATATAAGCCATGTTCTATGAAAGGGGGGCTTAATGCATCTGTGAAAAGTATCGATCCAGGTCAGCCTGCGCAGTCTGCGCAGGCTGACCTGGGCCGAAACCTTTCGCTATTGGGCAATTTTCTGTATGTCCAGGCCCCAGTTTACCTAACTTTCAAGTCGGTTGTTAAAAAGAAATGGCCATTATGGATCCCGAATTATGTTTTGACTTGCTTGGTATCATGCAACACGAAGATGCACTAAGCCCCGATAAGCCAGAGCATGGCTTATATGTTTGTTGCGACATCTTGTTTATCAGCAACTGCGATCAAAGTAACACAAGTGTGAGTGGCGCACTGTACACTTCAAATACTAATGAACTTCTGTATCTTAGTAAACATTAGCAGTGTTTTGTAAAAAGGTGGTTTAATGCGTCTGCAAACAGTATCGACCCAGGTTGACCTGTCAAAAGTTTTTGCTATTAGTTGCTTTTCTGCATTTTATTTCTAAATATACGTGTTCATTGATTGATTGTATGGTGTTAAACACCGTTTTCAACATTATTTCAGGTACATCGCGGCGGCCAGTGCACCTATCCATGCTTTTTTCTGGAGTTTCTTTTACTAGTACTCCGCACAATATTCTTTCCAAGCCATTGGTGCTTTCATACATAACCATCGTCGAAACAATGGTCAGCGGTGAGAGAGGAATTAATCCTGTCGCAATGACTATCATCAATCCTCGGAAAGAAATTGGCCAAGCTGGGGATCGAATCCGCGACCTCCTGTTCTCAAGTCCTGTCGCAATGACTGAGCTACGGATATCGCGCCCATCTCTTTCTTTTTTTGTTGAACACAAGTATTAGAAAATAACATGCATAATATGCGATACAAAAAAAAAGTTATATAATATTGGCTGTCGGAAGTCCACCTGAACACAATGTTGGGCTCTTGCAAGGCCAAGCTATGAAGACTCTGCACCTTTGATTAGGAATTCTTGGTTCAAATCTGCCTGGCAGCGCTGGTCAACATTGAATGTGTCTTTCAAAACGGCACTGTTGAGCCCAAACCTTGTCCTAGTGAAACCCAGGATGCACACCAACAACTGAGATCGATCGTATGGGGTTCTACGCTGCTTTCAACATTTTTTCAGATTTATCACTGCAACAGATCAGCTATTCATGAGTACCTTGAGTTTCATCACTTCAAGGCGAGGGCTCTGAAGTGCCCTGCGAAGAGCACAGCCCCTCTAATGAGGATCGAACTAATTTTCTTTTGTTTAGGAATACTACACATTCACCAATGAGCCACGCAGGACCCCCTAAACAAAGAAACAAACCATCAAAACACTCTTTCATGTATGGTATAAACCCCACTCGATAATGTGTATTATATTTTCGAAAATTATCATTCTAGTAATACAAACATCCATATGGTTATTTCAGTAATTAATTTAATTAATACGAATTAACTTTTCCACTTTTACATAAATTATCTCGTCACGGTGCGTGATTTTTAACCTGTTTTCCCAAACACAAACAATAATACAAACCTGGTATAACTCTCACTCGATAAACCTTTCATTTTCGGTATACATTATTGTTTATGTTTGGGATAACAGATTTAAAATCATGTACCTTGACGAGATAATTTAAAGCCCACCTCGATATTGTCTATATTATCTCGTCACGGTTCATGGTTTTAAACATGTATTCGCAAAAACAACCTATAATATAAACTGTTAAAGGTTTATCGGGTTTAAGTTATAATGAAAGGTTTATCGCATGATTTATAAAGGATAGAGCTAAAGGTACGCCGACATGACGTCATGCTAGTCTTCCGATAGGTTTTTCCCCTTTTTATTTCTGAATGTAGATTATGTTGCACTTTAACCTGTACAGCGCAATTTAATCATTTATAGGTACACCAAAAAGGATTGAAGCGCGAATGTGATTTATTTAACCTTTAAGCTGGTAAGCGCTACTCACTGACCTTTTCCGGACAGTGTAGATCAAGATCAGACTGCACAGAACGTGCTGTCTGATCTTGGATCTACACTGTCCGATAAGGAGATTTTTTTTCTCCAAAAACTAAATTTGAAATAACATTATTCGGGATTTACTATCGGCCTAAAAGTTATATTTAACTTATTTAGCAGATAGAAATCATCATTTCAACTATATTTATTTTGTCGGCTGCAATTGCTTTCAGTTTGGTTCGGTCCAAAATTCTGCAGTTTTGGTAAAGATTTAAACCGAAGGATCTAAAGTGCAGTAATATAAAAACCCGGTCCCAGGCATTTTGCGGTTTTTTGAAGGGCTGTTTTGAAATCCATATTAGCTTGCCCTCCTTATCGTCGGCTCATTAACCCTTTCCCAAACGACAAATTTTGGACCGGTCCAAATTGAAAGAGTTTGCAGATGACAATTCTAAATTTGATGAAAATGGCAGAAAGGTCTCAAAAAGGGTAGAAAACACTGCGGGAAAAGGAGAAATTGCTCGTTACGAGCAATTTCTCCTTTTCCCACAGTGTTTTCAAAAGACTTGTACTGCAGACACGTGAAAACCAGGGCTTGTTTGGGAAAGGGTTAATTAATACATGTTATCTGTAAACAGATTTACGGTATTACAGAACATGGCGGATTCAGATCAGATGTGTCAAAAGGCGGGTTCTGATTCTGGTGCACAGTATTTGCCACATGTAAAAGGGGTATTATTTACCCTTTACCCCACAATCCCAAAATTTAACGACCTTGAGAAAGATGGATTTTGAAAACATTGTGGGGAAAATAAGAAAATGCTGGTAACCAGCATTTTCTCCTTTTCCCAAAATGCTTTCTACCCTTCCCAAATCAAATTTCAATTTCCTAGTCACATTAATTGGTTTTTTTTTTCGTCTGCGAATGCTTTAAATCTGGACTAGTCTAAAATGTTGTCCTTTGGTAAAGAGTTACAATACACCGTAAACTACAAAACCAGAAGCATCAATGACTGAAAAGTTGATGTCCAAGAAACTGCCAAGTGGACTGTTCCGGTTAGAAAGGTGTCTTCCCACCCGAATAAAAAAAAGTTTTGAAAACAGTTTGGAACAAGCAAGAAATGCTGGTAACCAGCATTGTCTCTTTTTCCAACAACGTTTTCTACCCTTCCCAAATCAAATTTCAATTTTTCAGTCACATTAACCCTTTCCCAAACGACAAAATTTGGACTGGTCCAAATTGGAAGAGTTTGCAGACGACAATATTAAATTTGATGAAAATGGTAGAAAGTTCTGAAAAAGGGTAGAAAACACTGTGGGAAAAGGCCTTTTCCCACAGTGTTTTCAAAAGACTTGTGCTGCAGACACGTGAAAACCAGGGCTTGTTTGGGAAAGGGTTAATTTATTTTGTCGTCTGCGAATACTTTCAAGTTGGACCAGTCTAAAATTTTGTCGTTTGGTGAAGAGTTAACACTTCTCCTGCTGAATAAAAGAAATGAAACTTTATAGCAAATAGTAGAAGCCCAAAACTTTCTTGTTTCAAAGGGATTTTTGGAGGAGAGATATTTCCTTATCGGACAGTGTAGATCAAAGATCAGACTGCACGTTCTGTGCAGTCTGATCTTGATCTACGCTGTCCGCAAAAGGTCGGTGGGTCGCGATAAGCAGCCTAAGGGTTAAAATACACCTGAAACTACAAAACCAGAAGCATCAATGATCTTGAGAAGCTGATGCCAAGGAAACTGGAAAATTGATTCTTCCGGTTAGAAAGGTGTCTTCCCACTCGGATATAAAAAGGCTTTGGAAAACATCTAGGAACAAGGAGAATATGATTGTGAACAGCATTCTCTCCTGTTCCCACAATGTTTTCGACTTTTTCACAAGCAAACTCCATCTATCGAGCCAAATTCTATAATTTTATTGTCTGGTAATGTGTTTATAATGTTGTACAACGATTCAAGGCAATGACAGGAAAACTGAGGAAGGGGTTCGCAACACAAACGGACAGACAGACGGACGGATGGACGGACAGGCTTTCAGTATTTGCCCGAAACGTTCGATTTTTTTTTTTTTTTTTTAGTTTTAACATATTTATTATTTTATTTATTTTATATACATGTTTACATAAGCAATACATACAACAAAATTGAGAACAAAGAATGATACATGTACATTAGCAATGGGGTCTCTGGTCACAAGTTCTCACAAGTCAGGTTCGGCCATTCCCCTTCACCAATTACATGTTTAAGAAATGACAATATAATGTCCTATATGGTAGCAGAAAAAACTTCAAAACATCACAGTTGTTAACGAGCAATAACCAAAAGTAGATAATGAAATGTTTGAACACACAGAGTTTGTTTTTTAGTTATAAATACGAATTCATGAACTCTTTACCAAATGACAAAGGAAATTTAGATTCATCGAAATTGAAAGGAGTAACAGACGACATATCAAATGTAGTTAGATTGCTGATTTTTGTCTCTGAAAGGTTAGAAAACATTGTGGGAACAGGAGAAAATGCTGGTTACCAGCATTTTCTCCTGTTCCCACAATGTTTTCAACAGCCTTCTGTCTTCAGGGTCGTTAAAACTCGGGGTTGTATGGTCTAGGCTGAAAGAGTCATTAAACCAAATTTTGTCGCATATTTTTTTTTGTAAAAAATCTTAACATAGACTGCTGATTTTTACTCGCGCACATAGATGGCTTTAAAATTAACTCTTTACCACACGACAAAAATGTAGACTAGTCCAAATTGAAAGCATTTGCAAACGACAGTTTAAATGTAGCTCAAAACATGAAATTTGTCTCTTAAAGGGGAGAAAACATTGTATGAAAAGAAGAAAATGCTGGTTACCAGCATTTTCTTCTTTTCCCACAGTGTTTTCAAAAGGCTTCTTTCATGGGATCGTTAAAAGTCAGGATTGTGTGGTAAAGGGTTAAAACATATAGAGAAACACATGTACATGCAGAAAACTTGGGGAATTACCGACGGTTCTTTTTTTTTGTAATAATTTTATTTAAAATTTCCTATTCCGTTTGATAATTGTATAGCCGTTATTGCATTTAATAGGGGATAAATAAGTTTTTAGGGTAGTTGAATGTGCTGGCTTTTGACCCACTTTTTGGTACTGATAAGAAATGAATAAATAGAAATTTGTGATTGGTCCAATACGTGAACATGTTTATTCTAAGGGCCCCTGTGGTAAAAAATAAAATGTAGACATGTTTATTCTAAGGGCCCCAACCTATTTGCTGGCTACTTTACGGCGTCAATCTTTTTTAAAGATATTCTTGTTTAGCAAGATAGGTATCAGCTGGCACTATAGCTCAGCTGGTAGATACCGAAAATATTTTTGTAAGGTCGTGGGGTTCGAGCCCCATCCGCGAATTTTTTTTTTCCAGCATATTTTTTTTTGTTTGTTTTCCTCAAAGTTCGGGTAAACATGTCACGCCCTTATGATTCATCCTCCTCACCCCCCCCCCCCCCTCCGCGCCCGCCCCCACCAACAACAACAACAAAAAATGGGTCAAGATATGAGTTAATGCTCATTTTCATTTTGTTTGTAGGAGAAAGAGTTAAATGCAACCCACAGAGTAGTACATCAGTATGCTGTGTGAAAAGGGGGCTTAATGCATCTGCGAAAGATGTCGACTCAGGTCAGCCTGCGCAGTACGCACACTCTGACCTGGGCTGAAACATTTCGCTATTAATCAATTTTCTGTATATCCAAGGACCAGCCTACCTCATGACTAAGTCGGTATTAAAAAAAAAGTGGCAATTATGGATCCATAATTAAGCGATGGCTTGATTGCTGTAAATGCATCACAGAGGTGCATTAATCCCCCTTTTACCAGAGCATGGTACATTTGTATCAACCACGAAGCTCCTGTATAAATGACATGAAACTTTCGATTCAAGTTTTACTATTTCATAGGTATTTTGGGGGGAAAAATAACTCCATATCGGACAGTGTAGATCCAAGATCAGACTGCACGTTCTGTGCAGTCTGATCTTGATCTACACTGTCCGCAATAGGTCAGTGAGTCGCGCTTCGCAGCTTAAGGGTTAAAATATTCATACATTCAATATGCATTAAAAACGTTCCGTCATTTATGAAATTAACATGCTCTGCGTGAGTCTATCAAATACGTAAAAGTTACTTTTACGAACACCGGTGTAACACGTGATTCTTACGTCATATGAATACATTCTTGACTCAAATTGCTCATTTGATTTACATTTGACCTTTTCAGTGCCCCAACCCTTTCCGAAACCATCCCGAGTTAGTTTTTCAGGAGGGAAAGCCCTCTGAAAACATTGTGGGAAAAGCAAAAAGGCCGGTAACCAGCATTTTTTGCTTTTTCCTGCCATGTTTTACTACCCTTTGCTAGTGAAATCCCATCGATTGAGCCGTATTTAATTTGTCGTCTGCAAATGCTTTCAGTTTCGAAGAGTCCAAAATTTTTTGCCCTCTGGTAAAGAGTTAACTCATTATCTTGCCTCTTGAAACAAACTTTTAGCTTTGGAATAATTAACATAATTTAGGTTTTAATATGTGGATGCGGGAGAAAAACATTATATGAGCCACGCTCTGGCAAAAAGGGGGCTTAATGCATCTTCGTGATGTATCACACCATGGAAGTCATAACAATGATTTTAGATCCATGAAAATCCGTTTTTCTTTTCCCCGAACAATCGACTGTATCTGGAGGTAGACTGGTCCTTTGACAGGCAGAAAAACTGTCCAAAAGCAAAAATATCGACCCAGGTCAGCCTGCGCAGTCTGCGCAGGCTGACCTGGACCGAAACTTTTTGCAAATGCATTAAGCCCCCTTTTCACAGAGCATGGTTAAATTAATTTTGCGAAAGTAGAAATTGTACTTTAAATCTTGCGTTACTGAAGTTTCTTATACGAGTACTTTTCCCCAAGACTCCTTTTTTTCAGGTCACTGGCTGCTTTCCCATGAAAACATCGCCGGAGCGATGCTCAGCTGTGAATAAATATGTAATTTCTGTCTCTGTGATTATCATCAATTTTTGGAAAAAAGTTTAGCTTGTGAAAATATTTTTGGGAAAAGAGACGTGGGTGATAATGGAGTTTCTTGTAGCAGTACTTTGTCCTCGAATCTTTTCAGGTCGCTGGCTGCTTTTCTACAAACAGTATATTCGAAGCCATGTTCAGCTCTGATGGGTAAGAATCCTGTCCCAATGACTATCATCAATCGTCGAATAGAGTTTGGCCCGTGAACTCATGTTTTCGATAAGAACAATTCCATTTTAACTAAGCGTTTACTTGAGTTTCTTATACCAGGACTTTGTCCTAGATTCTTTTCAAGCCACTGGCTGCTTTTCCACATAAATACAGACGAAACCATTTTCAGCTGTGTGAGATATGAATCCTGTCTCATTGATTATCATCAATTCTCAAAAAAGAGTTTGGCACGTGAAATCTTCTTTATTTTTTTCGAAAAGCCTGAAAGAAATATACTTCAATGTTGCGTTGCTGGAGTATGTTGTATCAGTACTTTGAAAAAGCCTCTTTCCAGGCCATTGGCTGCTTTTCCACATAAACATAAATGGAACAGGATTGAACTGAAACAGACGAATAAATCCTGGCTCAATGATTATCATCAATCGTCGAAAAAAAAACGAGCCATGCTCTGTAAAAAGGGGATTTAATGCAGCTGCAAAAAGTATCGACTCAGGTCAGCCTGCGCGAACTGCGCAGTCTGACCTGAGTCGATACTTTTTGCTTTCAGTAAATTTTCTGCATGTCCGAGGACGAGTCCACCTCATGATTCAGTTGGTTGTTAGAGGAAATGGATTTTATGGATCCATAATTATGTGATGACTTGCAATGTACAATGTATCACGGAAATGCATTAAACCCTTTTTTGCCAGAGCACGGCTCAAATTAATTAGGATTCGAGATCACGACCTCATTCTCATACGTGGCTATGGCTATAGGGCCAGGTCAATATTTTCTTAAACCTTTACTGAACACGAGCGTCCCATGCGGATGCCAACGTTCGACTGCAGTTGATTTTTCTGCGGAAATTCTAAAAAACTGAAAAAGGGACATAACTGTCTTAACCCTTTCCCAAACAAGCCCTGGTTTTCACGTGTCTGCAGTACAAGTCTTTTGAAAACACTGTGGGAAAAGGAGAAATTGCTCGTAACGAGCAATTTCTCCTTTTCCCACAGTGTTTTCTACCCTTTTGGAGAACTTTCTGCCATTTTCATCAAATTTAAAATTGTCGTCTGCAAACTCTTTCAGTTTGGACCAGTCCAAAATTTGTCGTTTGGGAAAGGGTTAAAACATTTCGAGGGTAGCCTGCTCTTCTAATATGCGTTTATCTTATGAAAATTTATAATTAGCCAAACTTTGAAGCAATTATCTCTTGTAATGACAGGGTTATGATAAGATATCACACTTTTCGTACAACACAGCAGGCGCTGACGACAACAGGGTCCGTATACGCCTACCATTATAAATTGCATTCTTAGTTTATTCTAAATTTAGAAAGTAACACAATTTCTGATTAGGTAAACTATTTGTGTTACTTTTGGAATAAACCAAACTCTGGGAAAAGGGAGGAGGCGGGGTTGACGCATTTCCGTGGTGCATAATACCGACCAATTTATTACATAATCATGTAACAAAAAATTATTTTATTTAACAACATACGAAATCATTTCCTGTGACACGCAAAAAAAAAGTTGACAAATAGCAAAATGTTTTGCCTCGAATCAGCCTGCGCAGTCCTTGTTCGATATTTTTTGCAAATGCACCAACCCCCGTTTTCATAAAGCATTGCTCAAATTTGATAAAATTCTTGAAAACTAGACAAAGAACGAATGGTTGGTTAATACCGGACCCTGGGCTATTGCAACAATTTTCTTTAAAAACAGCTGGGCTTAAGATGTGGGAAAATGGTATTAGAATATATTTTGAGCCATGCTCTGGTAAAAGGGGGTTTAATGCATCTCCGTAATGCATTATAGCAAGCAATGTATCCCATACGTATGGATCTATAAAATCAATTAGGACCAACAACCGACTGAATCATAACATTGAATGGTCCATGGACATATAGAAAATTGACCAATAGCAAAACAGTTTCGATTCATGTCAGCCTGTGCAGATTGCCCACTGCGCAGGCTGACAGAGGTCTGATCGGATACTTTTTTCAGATGCATTAGCCCTTAGACTGTCAAGGGCGACTCAAGGACCTTTTGCGGACAGTGTAGATCAAGATCAGACTGCACAGAACGTTTGGGGTTTTTCTCCATGGATTTGAGAGTTTCATTTAACTTAGCAGGTGAATGGTTAAGTCCCTTTTCATAGGCCGTGGCTCTTTTCTTTTTTATATCAAAAAGGATCATTAAGTAAGATGTGGGAAGGAAATGAGGAAAAAAACGGGCAATTCTTGGTTACACTTTGTAAGCTAAAAGACAATTAGACATAGCTAACGAACAAACGAACTACTTAAAAGATAAAATCTCACAAAAGTTCATAATCATAAAGAAACATTAAAAAAAAAAAACCACCATAATGTCATCGTACGACAGTGGGAAACTTGCACCGTAGTTAATTGAAGGAGGACGAAACGAAGATACTTAACCAGCAGCTGGCTGCTTTTGAAAAAAAAAAAAAACTAATAATTATTAAATGAGCCACGCTCTGGCAAAAGGGGGCTCAATGCATCTTCATGATTAGTCATACGTATTACATAATAATTAGCATGGATCCATAATGGCCATGTTTCTTTTATAACCGACC
This sequence comes from Tridacna gigas, assembly GCA_945859785.2. NCBI lineage: Eukaryota > Metazoa > Mollusca > Bivalvia > Cardiida > Cardiidae > Tridacna > Tridacna gigas. The sequence goes on along the minus strand of OX244031.2, from coordinate 74,842,418 downwards.
TTAATCATGAGGTAGACTGGCCCTTGGACATACAGAAAATTATTGACCGATAGCGAAAAGTTTCGGCCCAGGTCAGCCTGCGCGGACTGCGCAGGCTGACCTGGGTCGATACTTTTCGCAGATGCATTAAGCCCCCCTTTTCACAGAGCATGACTCAAATGTAAATGAACGGCAAATTTCCTGTCAACGCCATTTTTTGTGTTACTCTTAATTACTGTAGTTTATAACCTTATTATGTGATTGAAATTCTTTTATATTTGCAATGTGCTCTCAAAATGTACGGGACACACCGGTCGTTGAACTGCACTCCTGGAACAATTGAAAGAATCTTTTTATAACACAAAAATACATACATACACACACAAAATGAATATGCGCGGCGTTCTGACAAAAGGAGGTTAAATGTATTCCTGTGATGCATTATATTAACCAAATCACAACATGATGAATTGAAGATGGACCCATAAAATCCATTTCGCCTTACAACCGGCTGAATCATGAGGTAGACTGAGCTTGTACACCCAGAAAATTGACCAATAGCACAGCGTTTCGAACAAGGTCAGCCAAAAAAATTAGATTTTCTTTTCCTAACAATCGACTGTATCTGGAGGCAGACTGGTCCTTTGACATGCAGAAAATTGCCCAAAAGCAAAACGTTTCGGTCCATGTCAGCCTGCCCGGGCTGCCCAGGCTGACCTGAGTCGATACTTTTTAAGCAAATGCACAAAACCCCCTTTTCACAGGGCATGGCTCATATAATTATTTCCGTATTGTTGCACCAGGAAAGTTCTTACATTCGGTCAATGACTCGCTTGCCTCATTTTAATGTCAACATCAGGAAACATGATCCAAGCCATGGCGGAAAAGTAGCCACAACTCATCAAGCATCGTAAGTCTCTTTCTAAGTGCTTCAGAAGTGTTATCACCAAAATGCACGCGGATTTCCGCACGAGGAAACATGTTTCCGTATTTACTCGGTATGGTGGCTGTAAACAAATATCACGTGATATCATTAGTACACATGCACTTAGTACAGTTCGACACTTGTAAAGATATTGTATTTGAGTAATGCTCTGGCAAAGGGGGGCTTAATGTATCTCCGCGATGGATTATACCAGGCAGGTCATCATAAAGCCATGGGTGAATGAAACCCACTTTGTCTAACAACTGTCTAAATTACGAGGTACATGTAGAACGGTCCTTTGACATGCAGACGATTGACAAATAGACAAAAAGTTTCGGTTCAGGTCAGCCTGCGCGGACTGCGCAGGCTAACCTGGACCGATACTTTTCGCAGATGCATTAAGCCCCCTTTTCACAGAGCATGGCTCATTGTATTCATCATTATTATACTACAGACGACTTTCTGCAAGCTTTAAAACATTGCTTTTGAAAAGAAAATAGTGACAACAGGATAAAACAGAAATAAAACATTTCCAAAAACTAATTTATGCCATTTCACTGTTTTGCTACGGGGGTTTGTTTACGCTACACTAGTCGTTAGCTAATCGATCCTGCCCCTTCCCTCCCTCAAATAAATTTACAGCAGACGACATCAACAATGACAAAAGTCCTTGTGAAATATTGATTATCAATGTCAGCTAATTTTCACAAGTGGGGGGGTGGGGGGGGGGGAGTTGGAGGGGTACGTAAAAACATCGCGGAAAATGGAGAAATTGCTCGTTGTAAGCATTTTTTTCTTTTTCTACAATGTGTTTAAAAGTGGGCTACAGTGATTTGAAGGCGAAATGAGGCTGTTTATTTGCTGTAATGTGTTTAAAATACAACAACGATATGACTCACTGTTTTCGGTTAAACATCATCAATAAATATTTATTATTTTAGCCACGCCGTGTGAAAAGGAGGTTTAATGCACTGTCAAAAAGTATCGACTCAGGTCAGCGTGCGCAGTCCGCGCAGGCTGACCTGAGTCGAAACTTCTTTGCCATTGGTCAGTTTTGTATGTGTATACTTCATGGTTTAATTGATTGTTAGTCAACATGGATTTTATGAATCCAGAATCATATGGGTCATGCTCTGTGAAAAGGGGCTTAGTGCATCTGCAAAAAGTATCGACCCAGGTCAGCCTGCGCAGTCCGCGCAGGCTGACCTGGGCCGAAACTTTTTGCTGTTGGTCAATTTTCTGCATGTCAAAGGACCAGTCTACCTCACGATTCAATCTGTTGTTAGACAAAATGGATTTTATGGATCCCTAGTTATGTGATGTCTTGCTTGGTAAAATGCATCACAGAGACGCAGTAAGCCCCCTTTTACCAGAGCATGGCTCATATGCTTAGTTGTTTGGTGTAATGCATCACGGAGATGTATTAAAGCCCCTTTTGCAAGACATCTTACGACATCTTAAAATGGGTGGGGGTAGAGCCCTGCGCACCCTGCGAAAAAACTTATCAGCGTATAAATAAAGTAGAGCAGTGTCTTGCGTTCCGTGAACTCCGATGTTCATTGAGACGATGTTAAGAAAAAACACAAGATCAGACTTGGCTAGTTAAGTGCAGTCTGATCTTGTTCGCTACCATAAACGAACGAATAAATGTATGAATGTCATTCTTTATCGTTCAATACGGTTTGGAGTCGAGATCATTGCTTTCCCTCGGCGAATTGATACATGTTTCGATTTTCATGCCGTGATCTGACTGAAATAATGTTGAGAGCTGGGTAAAAAAAAATTACAATGAATCACTGAATCTCTCTCCCACTCTCTCTCTCTCTCTCTCTCTCTCTCAACCACCCTTAACCAAGAAGTAACTGGTATAATTTCTGGCTGCCAGTTTATTATCAGTTCTGTTATTCAAGTATCTAACAAACGATCTGTAAAGATTATGTCAAAGTTTTACGTAACGCAAGTCACATGGACTGATAATTCTCTCTCACTGTTTACTTTGATTGTGATAGAATCACTGATCAAACATGTTAAACAGGAATTAGTTAAGGCCCCCATCATCATTTGTGCTAATTTTCTCTGGGGCTGAATAGATCGACGCGCTTAAGGCGGGGCGCCCGCCATGCGCAAAGATTTGTCAAACAAAACCCTGAACTTTTGGGGGTATTTGTAGGTGTTTAAACGTAACAGTGGCTTTCCCAACAGTAGTTGCCATTGCGGCCAGCGTAGATCAAGATCAGACTGCACAAAACGTGCAGTCTGATCTTTGATCTACACTGTCCGCTTTGTGGGAACACTATAGTCGACGGCGACCATAAAATTGAACTAAATCATGTTGCGTTTCTAGACTGAAAATGTTTGTTTGGATTATTCGGCGCTCTGGGGTTTATTGAAAGGCATAATTTGACACTTCAACGAAAAATCCCGAAGTGTAACAACGCCGAGGAAACAGGCTTCTGTAAACATTGTGGGAAAAGGAGAAAATGCTGGTAACCAGCATATTCTCATTTTCCCACAATGTTCTCTGTCCTTTCAAGAACAAATTCCATAACTTGGGCCACATTTGATTTTGTCGTCTGCAAATGATTTCAGTTTGGGCAAGTGTGAAAATGTGTCGTGTGGCAAAGGGTTAATTCTTGTCTCTGGAACGGCGGAAAGCATTATGGAAAATTGAGAAAATGCTGCTTACCAGTATTTTATCCATTTTCCACAAGGTTTTCACATGCTTTTCTTTTCCTCGGGGATCATTAAAACTCGATATTGATTGGTATAAAGTCAAGGCAAGGCACCCACTATATGCAAAGATTTGTCAAATATTTTAAAGGACAGAAAACATTGTGGGAAAAGGAAAAAATGCTGGTTACGAGCAATTTCTCATTTTCCCACAATGTTTTCTAAAGCAGTCCTCCTCAGGGTCGTTAAAACACGTTATTGTATTAACCCTTTCCCAAACGACAAATTTTGGACTGGTCCAAATTGAAAGAGTTTGCAGACGACAATTTTAAATTTGATGAAAATGGCAGAAAGGTCTCAAAAAGGGCAGAAAACACTGTGGGAAAAGGAGAAATTGCTCGTTACGAGCAATTTCTCCTTTTCCCACAGTGTTTTCAAAAGACTTGTACTGCAGACACGTGAAAACCAAGGCTTGTTTCGGAAAGGGTTAAGGTATCTCCCTTTGCCAGCTTTCCCAGACCACGATATTTAAGACTTCCCCAAATTGAAAGCATTTGCAGACGACAAATTAAATGTGTCTTAATTGAATGGATGTGTATTTAGAAAAGGAAAAACTTTGTAGGAAATGGAAAAGATGCTGGAAACCAGCAATATTTCCTGTTTCATCAATGTCTTGAAAAGTAGCTTCCTTCAAGATCCTAAAAATTTATATGAACAGTTAATGACAATGAACATCAGTTTATCAAGATTCTTTTTAATGCTTATGTCAAAAATAAGTTTGGCAGAAATAAAGCAAGCTGGCCAAAACACGTGCATTCTAGCCCCCTACCCCCGTTTTCCCAAAACGAGGGCTTTACATTTTTCAACGGACTTTTTGCAACATGCATGCAGTTAACTCTTGAACTGCTAAATAAGTTAACCCTTTACCAGACGACAAAATTTTTAGCCTTGTCCAAATTGAAAGCATTTGCAGACGACAATTTCAATGTGGCTCAAATGGTGCAACTTTTCTTTGATAGAGTAGAAAACATGGTGGGAAATGGAGAAAATGCTGGTTACCAGCATTTTCTCCTTTTCCCAAAATGTTTTCAAAAGGCTTCTTTTCCAGGGGCGTCAAAAGGCGGTAAAGGGTTAAATGAATTTTTAAGGTCGACAGAAAAACCCAAATGTTGCCACATGTCAAAGTTATTTTTCGGGGCAAAAATATCTTCTTATCGGACAGTGTAGATCCAAGATCAGACTGCACGTTCTGTGCAGTCTGATCTTGATCTACACTGTCCGCAAAAGGTCTTCGGGTCGCGCAGAGCAGCCAAAGGTTTAACTTAAAAGACAAAAGGGGGGCTCAACATTATCTTGTCTAAAATATCTCCTTCAGGGCTATTCAAATAATTTCATGTCAAGAGAGAGGTACCCTTCATCCAATCATAACACGCTACCTTTTGACTTCCGGGATTTCCTAGTTGTGATAAAAAGAAATCCGGGTACTCGTCAAAACTACAAGTTATTTTTCGATTGAAGAATGTCTTTATATTTGTCTGTAAAGTGCTGCAATAACGGTATAATGTTAGAAAACTTAGAAGATAATTTTATTCGTAATGGCCACCGGTCACGTGACCATCAAAGATGGCGGCGGTCTAGGTCATCGATATAGAATTATCTATATGAGAAATAATGCAGCAGATCATTTTCAATCTTATTCCAGATTTTAAAAAAATGATGAAAATTCTGATTGGTTAAACCATTTTAGCCAATCAAGAGTTGCGTTACCATTTTCTTCTTCTTTTTTTTTTGGTCGCGGGGGGGGGGGGTAGTTGGGGGGGGGGGGGTTCCATGTTGGTATTTTTGATGCATCACTGTTGTTTCCCCAACCGTTTGCGCCCAAACTTTTAGTCCCTTTGTTACAGTTTGAAACTAATTAAACTGAAGGTGCTTACGTTTTTTTGTTATAAACGGTAATTTGTAATAAGAATTTCAGTCTTCTTACCTTTTAGCTGTACGTGACAAAATAGACAAGAACCTGAAGGCGCCTATCTTTTTTTTTGTAATAAACAGCAATTTGTAATAAAATGTTCAAAGTTTATTTTTCAAAAATTGATTTTCTTTATACATATATTGACATGAAAGCCATAGATCTACATATACATATTGGTTTTGATTTTTAAATGTTGAAGGATTCCAGAAAGGTCAAGAAATTATTACAGATTGTGGTCTAACGATGCTGACCAACTGTCTTTCGCATTAAGAGCATTTTCAAAACTTTTATGGTTATTTTGTGTGTGTGTGGGGGGGATCAGTCGAATTTTTCTGTTTTCCTTTCCCGTCACTACTGCAAATCACAGGAAGCGAGTTGTTTGCTCTCCGAGCTAAGGGTTTGAATTAATCCGCCTGTCCATTATTACGTCAGTTTTAATCATGTGATTGAGATCTTGTTCCTCTTATTCGAGAGCTTTACGCAGCATGTTTCAAGCGTCAGCAATATTGAGAAGTGTCATAGTTAGTTTAACCAGGAAAGGTTTGGTATGAAACAGACCTAATTTATCACTGAAAATTCTAGCGAAAGAAGCGTTGAAAATTTCGGAATTCGTACGTTTTTTTTTCTTATTACATTGACGAATTTTGACAGCAAACAATCAGAGCAAATTAGCGAAAGTTGCCAAGAACCAGGGTTTGTCTCAAATTGAGATGTTTCCACAATACACTGAACGGTCGAACCCAGCCAAGGGACTACCTGTATTTAATAACCCACTGATTTATCGGACCGCTGTTTTAGTTCAATGCAATCTGATCTTTGTCTATGGATATGAATTGCAATTATACTGCTAGATAATTGGCATGAAACTTTTCAAGCCGACAGTAAAAACCTAAATTCTGCCATTGCAAAGAGATTTTTTGGGGGGAAAGATATCTCCTTATCGGCCAGTGTAGATCCAAGATCAGACTGCACATTCTGTGCAATCTGATCTTGATCTACACTCTCCGCTAAAGGTCTTTGAGTTACGCTTAGCCGCGTAAGGGTTAAGTAGAATCTAACCAGATTTCCTTTCGCACATGTTTTTTTCGCATAATCTTAAAAAGACAGGTAATTTTCATTCGCGAGCCAAGAAGGCTTCAAAACTAAACTACTGACAGAAAAGCACGTACATAACACAAGGAGTATCTAGGTTTTGATATTTTTTGTGTGAAATTTTCCATACCCGAACTGGGTTGCCATTATTATGTAAGAAGTGATAAATACATCATATTTTGAGCCATGCCCTTTAAAAAGGGGGTTTAATGCATCTGCAAAAAGTATCGACCCAGGTCAGCCTGCGGTATCCGAAAATATTTGCCATAGGTCAATTTTTTGCCTGTCAAAGGACCAGTCTCCCTCATGGTTCAGTTGATTGTCAGACAAAATGGATTTTATGGATCAATAATTATGTGATGACTTGCTTGGTATGATGCAACACAGGGATGCATTAAACCCCCTTTTGCCAGGGCGTGGTCCATATATTTTTTTAACACAAAGAACAATTGCCCAGATAGCTATGGTTTTAAAGTATAGTTGTGAGTTCGAATTCCGGCGGATTCACCCTCTCAAGGCATCGATCTGTCTTGATCCAAGATTAGACGGCACGTTCTGTGCACTTTAATCTTGGCTCTACACTGTTTGCACAAGCCCGTCGGGTTGCGCTAAGCTGCTTAAAGGTTAACCCTTTACCACACAATCCCGACTTTTGACGACCCTGAGAGAGAAAACTGTTGAAAACATTGTGGGAAAATTAGAAACAGCTTGCAACCCGCATTTTCTTCTTTTTCCAAAATGTTTTCTATACTTCTCGAAACAAATTTCAGTTTTATGAATCACATTTATTTTGTAGTCTGCAGATGTTTTCAATTTAGACTAAGTCTAAAATTTATGTCTTTCGGTTAAGAGTTAACCCTTTACCACACAACCCTGACTTTTAACGACCCTGAGGAAGAGGCCTCTTGAAAACATTGTGGGAAAAGGAGAAAATGCCAGTAACCAGCATTTTCTCCTTTTCCCACAATGTTTTCTACTCTATCAAAGACAAATTTCATCATTTGACCCACCTTTAAATTGTCGCCTGCAAAAACTTTCAATTTGGATCAGTCTAAAATTTTGTCGTTTGGTGTAGAGTTAAATATGTATAATAAGCATGCAACTGTATGCAGAGTCACGTTCGTAATGAATATCTTATACAGTGTGTATGAGCCATGTTTTATGAAAAGGGGGCTTAATGCATCTGCGAATAGTATCGACTCAGGTCAGCCTGCGCAGTCCGCGCAGGCTGACCTGGGCCGAAACTTTTCGCTATTGGTCAATTTTCTGTATGTCCAAGAACCAGTCTACCTCATGATTAAGTCGATTATTTAAAAAAAAAAAAAAGGTTTCTATGGTTCCATAACAGTGTGATGGCTTGATTGCTATAATGCACACGGAGATGTATTAAGCCCCCTTTTGCCGGAGCATGGCTCACATATTGTTCCATAGGCCTATTTATAATAAGATTGACCTTTTGGGATAAGTTTTTCGCTATTTATACTGTCATTCTATCTATATATTATGCATGTTTTTGCCCATTTCTGCATTGGCTGATGTTGGATTTAGTAGAAAAACAGTGTCAAGCACAGTGGCTTAGTCGGCTCTATGCCAGGATCACTGGTTCGATTCCAGGCTCAGCCGGCAATTCTTTTCAGATGATTTATGGTAGTCGTTGGGACAGGATTTCATTCTCTGTCTGTCTGCCTGCCTGTCTGTCTGTCTGTCTGTCTGTCTGTCCGTCCGTCCGTCCGTCCGTCCCTGTCTGTCTCTCTCCGTCTCTCGCTCTCTCTGTCACTCTCTGTCTCTCTCCCTCTCGCTCGCTCGCTCTTGCTCCACTGAACATTGTTTCAACAATGGCTGTCGTGTGGGAAAGCGGTCGGTGCCTTCGAAATTTTATTTTGAGAAGTACCGGTACAAGAAGGTACAAGAAACCCCAGGAAAGCATGGATGGGTGCACTGGTATGGCTGCGACCTGAAATAGTGTTAAAGTGTACGAAATTCCCCTCATGTGATAATATTCTAAGCTCGTTTTAGTCCATTTCTGCAAACGCTGTTGTAAGAACTTTGTGCAAAGTACTCGTAAAAGAAATTCCAGGAAAGCATAGACAGGTGCACTGGTCGCCGCGATATACTAGTAACTGAAATAATGTTTCAAACGGCGTTAAACACCATACAATAATCAATCAATCGTCTGGTAAAGATGTGGTGGGATAAAGATAGATGTACAGGGTCAGAGGTGAGTTTGGGCTGTCACATTTATCTACAGTATCGCTTGTCAATTTCCTTTGTTGTAGATTTCCTATGAATTATTCAGAACATTGCACGTGCGCAATTCTTTTCGGTCGAAAGGAACAAGGTTAGAAAAATATTTTATACGGCTAAGCAAGTCTTTCGACGCTTTTTACGGACAGTGTAGGTCAAAGATCAGACTGCACAGAACGTGCAGTCTGATCTTTGATCCACTCTATCCAATACACTTTTTAGATATACTGGTCAAACAAATCGCAACAAATCGCAACATCTTTGCCTTTTCTGTCATTTGAATATGTTTATTTCATTTATATAGTGGATTAAGGGTTCATATATTGAATTCCTAAATCAGAACAGGACGGAATTTTATCACTGCGGAAAAAATAACAGCTTCTGTCTCCCATAAATAATCACTTCTTTCTCCAACTATGCGTGTTTAACCCTTTACTAGACAATCCCAAGTTTTAAGGACCCGGAGAAAGAAAGGCTTTTGAAAACATTGTGGGAAAAGGAGAAATGCTGGTAACTCGTCCTTGTACATACAGTAAACTGAATAATAGCGAAAAGTTTCGGCCCAGGTCAGCCTGCGCGGACTGCGCAGGCTGACCTGAGTCGATACTTTTCGCAGATGCATTAAGCCCCCTTTCACAGAGCATACCTCATATTACATCACGCCATTGCAACACGCATTTATTGTACTATCATTTCTGAGTATTCTTCCGACTATGTTTATCTGAGAAAGCAGATAGACTTGAAAATAATGTTGTGAACAGTAGTGGCACAAGAAGCTGCAGAAAAGCATGGAAAAGTGCAATTGTCGCCGCTACATAACCGATATCTGCGTTCAACACTTAACCCTTAGGTGCTAAGCGCGACTCACTGACCTTTTGCGGACAGCGTAGATTAAGATCAGACTGCACAGAACGTGCATTCTGATCTTGGATCTGCACTGTCCGATAAGGAGATTTTTTTGTCCCTAAACATAAGCTGCAAATAACATTGTTCAGGAAGGGTAGAAAACATTGGGGGATATGGAGAAAATGCTGGTTACCAGCATTTTCTCCTTTTCCCACAATATTTTCCAAAGGCTTCTTTCTGAGGGTCGTTGAAAATCGGGATTGTGTGGTAAAGAGTTAAAAATGTTCGTCGTTATTAACATCTTGTTTTGACATGACCACATTATAAATTTTGCCTAGAGATAAAAGAAGCCCAGATGACTAGTTTAGGGCTCATCTAGCCCTCTTCTAACAATTTAGGGTGAAATGGGTAGCCCGGATAACTGGAAGATATCGCAAAGAAGTACAAAATTACTCAGTCTACACATCGGTTGAAAACTGCTGTGGGCAAAAGAAAATGATACTACGTTTATATGGTAGCATATTTCTGCCACGAGATACGAGATAACTATTGCGATAAAATATCGCGATAAAACAAGCTTTTCTGGAAGTATCATCTCGACAATAAAAAGTTCCACGATAAAAATATCGCGATAATTTTCACTTTTATCACGAGTTTTTTCGCGTTCATGCCAACAACTGACATTCATAGTATCTATAGATAGATACGGTTTCGGAAGATCTTTGCCATCTCGTACTGTGAAAAACTACCGAGTTCATCCAAATGGTGAATTTTCTATTGAAAGATATCGAGAAAGGGGTAGAACGATCCCGATGATTTTATCTCGAATGTCAGCTTCGTGCACGACTGAGAAATATTGCGTTAAAATATTAACTGTAAAATTTTCTAGAAAAAAAAAAAAGTTTATATATTTGTTTTCAGAAAACTTTCCACTATCTAGATAAAATTTCCAGGAAACTTTGATTTTTAGTGATAGTTTTCTAGAATTATCCCGATAGTTACATCGTATCTCGTGGCAGAAATATGCCACCATACGTTTATTTTGTAAAATATTTCCTTCTGATAACCGAAATATTCTGAGGATACTTAGCGCGACTCTGTTGTCTTTTGCGGACAGTGTAGCTTAAGATCAGACTGCTCAGATATTGGATCTTGGATCTACACTGCCCGATAGGCGATACTGTGATTTCTTGTTTTTCCAGAAGAAAAGAACTTTGAAATCGCAATATTCTGGCTTATAGATTTGACTGTAATTGTTTCATTTTTAGTAGTTTAAGAGTTAAACTTAAAAATACCGTTTATTTGTCGGGGCTTTTCCTTGTTTAGCTCTAATCTATCGTAATAAAACAGGAAAGTAATACACTTATAGTACATCTGCTGCAGAGGAAAACAAAGTTTCGGAAATTCGAGTGTGACCTTCACCCTGATATCAGTTCGAAAGATCAGAAACGATCAGATGAATAAACCATTGTCATGCGTAAACACGGTGTTTCAGGTTAAGAATAACCAATCCAGGAGTTCTTGGGTCCGTATTCACCAACTATTCGCGATTTCATTCCAAGTTTATTGCTAGACTTAGAAAGTAACGCAACTTCTGATTGGCTAAACCAAATAATTTAGCCAATCAGAAGTTGCGTTACTTTCAAATGTAGAAAATTCTTGAGAATAGGACTGATAATGTTCTTGAAAATGGTTTGTGATTACGATTCCTGGATTTGAATCTCGCCCGAGGCAATGGGTTTTGTTGTTGTTTTTCATGGCTGTGTCCTTGGGCAAGGTTACAGGAAATACATGAATAATTGAGCTGCTGCTACAATGAAATCACTGAAACACTGATGAAAATCGCATTGGTCCTTTACCCAACAATCCAGTGTTTTAAAGACCCTGAAGAAGAGGAGGACTGTAGAAAACATTGTGGGAAAAGGAGAAAATGCTGGTTACCAGCATTTTCTCCTATTTCCCACAACGTTTTTCTACCTTGTCACAGACCAGGTTCCCATTTAAGCCACATTTAAAATGTCGTTTGCAAATGCTTTCAATTTGGTCGAGTCGAAAATTTTTATCTTCTGGTAAAAAGTTAGACGTCATATATACGAGCCATGCTTCGAGAAAAGGGGGCTTATTGCATCTGCAGAAAGTATCGACCCCGGTCAGCCTGTACTTTCCGCGCAGGCTGACCTGAATCGAAAGAGTTTGCAATCGGTCAATTTTCTGCATGCCTGTCAAAGGAACAGTGTACTTCATCATTCGGTGAATTTTTAGACAAAACTGATTTATGAATCCACAATTATGTGATGACTGACTTGGTAGAATGCATCACAGAGATACATTAAACCCCCTTTTGCCATGGCATAGCTCATACGTACAATCTCTTTTCCACAGCCCCACCTCCCGGAAACCGCATTCATATAAACACTCAATAGAAATACACCAAAACAAAATAACATCACACTTTTGACCCAGATCTTGAGCACTGTAACCTCTTCTGGTCTTCAACGAAGAGAGCAGATTCAGATCAGCTTGCATGTCCGTGCATGCTGATCTTGCACTGCTTGCAACGATGACTATATATTTGTTTGTACTTTTGTACTTAACTAACCCCCCCCCCCCCCGGTTTAAAATTACTAGTAACATTTAAAGCCAAATATGTAAATATGTAAATTAGACTTGTTTTCGACAGTTGAAAATACGATCCCACGAAATTCAGAAAGCTTTTTTTTCGGCGTAGCTGAATGTGCTTGCTTCTGACCTACTTTTCGGTCCAGGTAACAAATGAATAAACAGAAATTTGTGATTGGTCAAAAATATAGAATGTTTATTCTAAGGGTCCCTGCCTATTTTCTGGCAAATTTACGCCGTCTATCATTTTAAAGACATTTCTTGTTTTATCTTATAGGCTTGACTAAAAGAGCGGACGGTATAGATCCAAGATCAGACTGCACGTTCTGTGCAGTCTGATCTTGATCTATGCTGTCCGCAAAAGTCTCCTGTTTTCGCCCATGGCCCTGAAACGGTTGAAGTTTCTAGACCTACAATACAGAAATTCAGCAGCACAGTTTCGGTTCCTTCTACAGACGGTATAGATCAAGATCAGACTGCACCCGATGTGCAGTCTAATGTTTGATCCAGATTTCTACACTATCAGATATTTTTGTAAGATATTTAGGTCAAAATCAAATTTCGAGTGTTTATATCGTGAGTATATATACCTGCGTTTTGCACCGTAGCTCTTATGGTTTCAAAACTTTGGACTCATTTTAACTCTTATATCAAACGATATCAAAGTTTTTAACGATTTCACGTGTACACAACCCTTTCAAAAAAGGCTTTTGAAAACATAGTGGGAAAAATAGGAAATGATTGATTGATTGTATGGTGTATAACACCGTTTTCAACATTATTTCAGTTCTATCGCGGCGGCCTGTGCACATATCCATGCTTTCCTGGAGTTTCTTTTACCAGTACTCCGCACAATATTCTTTCCAAGTCACTGGCTACTTTCCCACATTACCATCGTCGAAACAATTTTCAGCGGTGAGAGAGGAATGAATCCTGTCGCAACGACTACCATCAATCCTCGGAAAGAAATTGGCCAAGCCGGGGATCAGACCAGCAACCCCCTGTTTTCAAGTCCTGTACGCTACCGACTGAGCTACGAAAAATAGGAAATACTGGTAAACACAAAGTTTTCTACCATAGCAAAAGTGCAAAAATCTCGGAACTTAAGTAACGATTATTTTGTCGTCTGCAAATGCATTCGATATAGAAAAGTCGAAAATTATGTTACTTATGAAAAGAGCTAACTCTTTACCTGACAAGAAAGTATTTAACTTTTCCAATTTGAAAGCACTTGCAGACGAAAAACTTATTGTCGCACAAATGATCAAATTTGTCTGTAAAAGAGTAGAAAACATTGTGGGAAAAGGAGAAAATGCTGGTTACCAGCATTTTCTTCTTTTCCCACAATGTTTTCAAAAGCCATCTTGTTCCGGATCGGAAAGTATTTTTAACCACTCCACCGGAACTGAATATTCAAGGTTGGCTGTATGTTACGCTAAATAAGTCACAAGTGAACACACTACGTAATCATTTGTGACGCATTTCGTTACTAAGGTTACATATTTTTTTCTGTGATATAGAAAAAAACAACTCTTTGCCCCCATGTGATATCACCTTTAACCCACGGGCATGGGTTGTAAACGAGGGTTTAGAAAATAAAATTTGAAGGAAGAAATGGGGGCTTTTAGCGGATTTATCTATTTTTACTCGTTTTTTTTTTTTAATCGATATGAAACTAACACCCCTAAACAGATTTATTCTTGTTCACCAGAAGACAAAATTTTAGACTTGTCCAAATTCGAAGCATTTGCAGTGAGGTCCCGCGTGGCTCAGTGGTAGGGCTCGTAACCTGGAGACCCCGGGGTCGAGGCTTACTGAAATCACTGGGTTTTTCGTGGGAGTTTCCTTGGGCAAGACACTTCATAGCCCTTACCTAGTACTGGTGAAACCCAGGACATGCATAAATATCGATATAACTGAAATAATGTTGAAAGCGGCGTAAAACACCGATCAATCAAAAAAGCATTTGCAGACGACAAAATAAATGTGGTACAAAACATGGGATTGAAAAGGGTATACCTATAAAGTGCTAAAAAAAAAAGTGAAATCTAAATTTCGAGCCGAAAGTGAAAAACCTAAATATTGAAATTTTAAACTTGCTTGTAAGCGGATTAATCTGACCTTCTCGGACTGTGTAGATCTAAGATCAGACTGCACGTTCGGTGCAGTCTGCTCTTGATCTACACTGTCTGCAAAAAGCGCCTCGCGTAGGGGCTTAAGGCGGCGAAAGGGTTGGGTTATAATTTCAATTTGATATCGCCGTTCGAGCATATTTGATATCGGGTTGTAAACAAGAGTAAATTTTGTAAACAAGAATTTTGTTGTTTTTTTGACACATTTTTCAACCAGCTGTGTTAAAGTACAGTCTCATTTTCACGCGAAAAGAAAAAAAAAACTACAAGCCATGCTCTGTGAAAAGAGTCTTACTGCATCTGCAAAAAGTATCGACTCAGGTCACACTGCACAGTCCGCGCGGGCTGACCTGGGTCGAATCTTTCTGTTATTTCTTCGTGCCAAAGGGCCATTGTATCTTATGATTCAGTCATTTGTAATACAAAATGGATTTCATGAATCCCTTTTGCGGACAGTGTAGATCAAGATCAGACTGCACAGAACGTGCAGTCTGATCTTGGATCTACACTGTCCGATAAGAAGATAATGTTCTTCAAAGGATAAGTTTGAAATAAAATTATTCGGGTTTTTACTATCGTGTCGAAAGTTTTGTCTAACCTCCTTTTGCCAGGGCACGGCTCATTTATGGCGCCATCGTTTAAGCCGAGCCAGGTAGCTCAGTCTGATACGCACAGAGCTTGTGATCCAGGCGGTCGTAGGTTCGATTCCTAGCTGGAGCTAATTCTGTCCAAGGATGGATGATAGTCGTTGCGCCAGAATTTATTCCTCTGACCTTCGCACGTTGTCTTGACAATGTTTATGTGGAAAAATAGCCAATCGCTTGGAAAGTATCATTAGATTGTGAGAAGTACAGATGGAAGAAACGTAAGAGAAAGCATGGATAGGCGCATTGGCGATGTAACTGAAATAATGTTGAGAAAAATGGCGCTAGCACAAACAAGACAGTTTTCACGCGAAACGCTCCAGACAATCTGAGAAATCTTTTCCCATGATGTTTTCAAAACCTTATGATCTCAAGGTCGTTCAAATACGGGTCAACGATAATTTGGTGACGGGTTAACCCTTTACCTAACAATCTAGTGTTTAAACTATCCCCGAGGAAAAAAGAGGTTTTGTTGATTAACGACTTATGGTGTTTAAAGCCGTTTTCAACATTATTTCAGTTATATCACGGCGGCCAGTGCACCTATCCATGCTTTCCTGGAGTTTCTTTTACCGGTACTCCGCACAATATTCTTTCCAAGCCACTGGCTGCTTTCCCACATAACCATTGTCGAAACAATGGTCAGCGATGAGAGAGGAATAAATCCTGTCGCAATGACTATCATCAATCCTTGGAAAGAAACTAGCCCATCCGGGGATCGAACCAGCGACCCCGTGTTCTCAAGTCCTGTACGCTACCGACTGAGCTACCGGGGCTCGGCAAAAAAGGACTTTGTAAACATAAGGGAAAAAGGAGAAAATGCCGGAAACTCCTTACCAAACAAGCAACAATAACCCCAAGAATTATAGCTTTTGAAAACATCATGGAAAACGGAGAAAATACTGGTAGCCCTTTTGAAAAAGAATCGGTGGCCCGTGTTTGATTCATCCTAGGAATTTAAGCTTTTGAAAACATCACGGGAAATGGAGAAAATGCTACTAACCAGCATTTTCCCCATTTCCCAGGATGCTTTCTATCTTGTCAGAGGCAATTTCCATCGTTTGGGAGACATTTAATTTGTCGTCTGCAAATGCTTCCATTTTTGAAAGGTTCGAAATGTTCTCGTTTGGTAAAAGATTGTGTCAATTATACACTTTTCGTGACGTAATAGGTTAACGCCTCGTTCTACATCTGTGTTGGTAAACACTTCCGCCAACAAACGACTTCTCGTCTGGCAACTAATATCGCTTTTGAAAACATTGTGGCAAGAGGAGAAATTGCTCGTGACGAGCAATTTCTCCTTTTGCCACAATGTTTTCAAATGTTTTCACGTATCAAAACTTGAAAATTATGTTTGATTATCGTTTGTTTACATGAATATTTTCAAAATCTTCTTCTACTAAAATTGTGTCCGGAGCGTGAGGCATCGGGCTTTATCTACATTACGAATCTCAGCCTATTTTCTTTTACGCCTACTTAACCCTTTCTCAAACGACAAATTATGTACTCTTTCAAATTGAAAGTGTCTGCAGACGACCAATTTGAAAATTGTACAACTTATCTTTAGTTCTCTAAATACTGTAAAAAGGGATAAATTGCTCGTTCTTTTTCCTACAGTGTCTTTTAAGGCATCCTCATTAAGCATTTTAACAAAGTGGATAATTCGTAAAGAGGATGAAAGAATGGTTTTACTTTGAAATGCTTTGGTCTATAAACCCTCATAGGCATATCATCTTTCCACTTATGTAATAGTACATTTAGTTCACGCTGCACTCATTTGGCAAACCTCGCTGGGTGATCCGTTGATCAAGTCCCTCAGCTGTATTACGATGGTTGATATTCACCTACGCCCTACGTCTCTTCGCCGGAAATAGACAGCTTTACTGCTCTTAAAACTGTAAGACTCCATTGAAAGAAGGATACACGAGTCGATTTTTTGAAGTGTTTCTAAGTATAGTAAAAGGGAATTTTAATGCATCTCCGTGATGAGTGATAACAAACAAGTCATCACATAATTATGGATCCATAAAATCCATTTTATCAAACAACCGACTGAATCATGAGGTCGAATGGTCCTTTGACCTGCAGAAAATTCACCAAAAGCAAAAAGTGTCGACTGCGCAGGCTGATCTGAGTCGATACGTTTTGCAAATGCATTAAAACCCCTTTTCACAGAGCATTACTCATTTATAAAACGGAAACAGTCGGTTCAATACCGAATGACAAAGTCGACCAATATCAGCGGCCGACTCAAGAAAAACTCGGCTAATATCAAACAAAACAAGGCCAGTATGACTCGGTCAGTGTCATCACCTGAATGGACGATAAATTCCGGTCTCGTATGTCGGTCTCGGGGTAATATCGCAGACCTCGGAGCTGTGTAAATTTACTTGATTAAATAACATCATGGTATATGCTGAGCAGAGGAAACAAAAAGAATGGATAAGCATTAGGCAAGCAATAGCGAAGGCAAAACCAAATTAAATTAATCAAATCCGTTGACATCAGAAATGGCGGTTTTTGGCGGCAAACAGAAACACAATAAGATCTAATTTTCTCTGTTAATTCCCTCGAGAGATCTGTCAGACCAATTAGTATAGTAATGATAAAAATTCCTTAATAGGCCTTAATTTGTAGATTCATATCTGTAGATATCTAAGACGATATTACGGCCCCTTTCTTCCCGTAAATTAGTCTGCCATTAAGCACAAACAATGACAAGAGACCGCCGGAAAGCAATGACGGCGATAATCAACTATTATTGTTGCACCGCCATGTTTTATACCAATTTTCTCGCTGTGTCATAATGTCTGTGGCGAACAAAGCTATTTGCCGATTTTATTGCGATAAAATCAAACGAAATCTTAACTGATTTACAACCCGTTAAATACCTATTGAAAATCGCCTCCAGGGACTATTTTTTCTTCTGTATAAATGCGCAACATGGGGTATTGCGTAATAGTTTCAATTTAACGTCGAGAAAGTATTTAAACCGAATTTTAAAAGACATGACCCCTGGGTGGCAGCCGTCCCTTTGACCAGTGTTTATTTTCCTTACTTAGGTTGGGTTACAACTCATTACTATTATAACCATTTATTTCTCCTTTTCCCGCAATGGTTTCTACCCCTTTAAAGGCAAATGGCCATCGATTGATCCATCTTCAATTTATTGTTTCGCACAGTTTTCAATGCGGAATCTGAAATTTCGTCGTTAATGTCCACAGTTGATTCCACTGTTTGCAACATGTATAAGAGTCATGCTCTTTGAAAAGGAGATTTAATGGACGTACAAATTTTATCGACACATGTCACTCTGCGTAGTCCACGCAGGCTGACTGCGCAGGCTGATCGGAGTCGACACTTTTTGAAATTGGTCAATTTTCTGTTTGTCAAAGGACCAGTCTACTCCATGATTTAGTCGTCTGTGGGACAAACTATATTTCATGGATCCCAAATTGTATGGTAGCTTACCTGTAGTCTGGATTACCTGCCCCTACCATTACGTTATCGGGTCAGGCAAAGCACAATAATGGCGGCCTCCTAGGCGTCCTGAAGCGTACCCCCCCCCCCCCACATGCTTCACCGTTTTCCCCAAGTTCATGTGATCCAATCTGATCAGTTAATAAAATGAGATCAGTTTTGTACAAAAAATACATTACCGAATCTAAAACGTGCTGTTGGGGGATGGTTTAAATATAAATTCGACTATGAATCATTTTAAAAGTAGCCCTGTTTTCGGACGTTATATAAGTCCATTGACATTTCGGATACTTAAAATATTTCTGATATGTAGTTTTTCCAGCTAAATAAGAACGACATGTAGAAAAACTCACTGCCATGATTTTATTGCAATCGATCCGTTTTGAATTCAGCCTGTGATCCGATTTGATCATGTGAAATAACAATATCCCGTCTCCTCTGCATATTACCAACGGAGGCCGCCATTATTGCGCTTTGCCTGACGTACTCTTGTTGTACGGCAGGGTACCAGACTAACTTACCTGGTATAACGCATCACGGAAATGTATAAACCCCTTTGGCCAGAGCGCCGCTCTGGAAGTGCAATTTGATCGAGATGTGGGTATGAGCCTGGTGCTCTTTGAAAAGGGGGCTTAATGCATCTGCGAAACGTATCGACGCAGGTCAGCCTGCGCAGTCCGGGCAGGCTGACCTGGGCCGAAACTTTTCGCTATTGGTCAATTTTCTGCATGTAAAGAGGGCCAGTCTACCTCATGATTCAGTTGTTTGTAAAAAATATGACTGTCATGGATCCATGATAATGTGATAGTGTGATGGCTTGATAGGTATGATAGATCACGGAGATGCATTAAGCCCCCTTTTGGTAGAGCATGGCTCATATAGTTTTATCTTTTCTTCTAACTTTTTACCAAACGACAAAATTTTAGACCAGTCCAAATTGAAAGCAGTTGCAGACGACAAAATAAATGTGATTGAAAAATTGAAATTCGT
The DNA here is from genome assembly GCA_945859785.2 of Tridacna gigas. Classification (NCBI taxonomy): domain Eukaryota; kingdom Metazoa; phylum Mollusca; class Bivalvia; order Cardiida; family Cardiidae; genus Tridacna; species Tridacna gigas. The sequence goes on along the minus strand of OX244031.2, from coordinate 74,822,825 downwards.
TTTGGGAAGGGTAGAAAACATTGTGGGAAAAGGAGAAAATGCTGGTTACCAGCATTTTCTCCTTTTCCCACAATGTTTTCAAGAGGCTTCTTTCTAAGGGTCGTTAAAAGTCGGGATGGTGTAGTAAAGAGTTAATCAAATGACGAAATTTCGGACTTGAAAGACTGCCGGGATTTGTAGACAAATATGAGGGTGACCCAAAGGATTAAATTTGTTTCAAAATGGTTGGAAAGCATTGTGGCTAAAGGAGAAAATGCTGGTTGCCAGCATTTTCTCCTATCCCGACAATGTTTTCAAAGGTATACTTACCCAGGTCTCGTTCTTTTTATTAAGGGGTTGGTGGGGGTGGGGATGTTAAAGAGTCTAAAAATGGCTGGATCACTTGGTGATAACTGCTTCTGCACCACAGATAAAAAGGTCTACAAACGAGAGAAAAGTGTGTAAAGGTATTATTGTGAGTTCATGGAAAACAACAAGAAGTTTAGAAAATTTGTACATTAACGGGGGATTTAACCAGATTTTAACTTTTTTTTTTGGGGGGGGGGGGGGCGGATTGGGGACGGAGTTGATATTTTGAAAGTAAAAAATATGTGGACGTGCCTGTTGACCCTTAGTTGGGAGAAAAATGCTGAAACAATATCTTTGCTTGGTCCCGAACCCACGTCCTTGAAAAAATGAAAATAAAAAATAAATAAAGAAAGAAAAAAAAAAAAAATAAAGAAAAACAAAATGTCGAAAAAACAGTCTCCGATGGGACTCTAACCCCACGACCTTCAAGACCAGAGTCGGCGACTCCACCACCTTAGCTATCTGGCCAACCGATGTTAATAAAAGGCTCGATCTGGAACATTACCCTTAACAATCTCAGAAATACGACATGCCTTAAGAAATGCATCATACCTTATCCAATCAACCCACCATAATCCACTCTGCTAGCCCTTATCCCCCCTCTACCATGCATTATCAATTTCATGTAACGCGCGGCTAAATCACATGCTCATGAAATCTTCAACCAACTTAACTGACTAACCGTTTACGTCAATCGCATGCTCATAAAATTATCAAAACCATTAGGTTAAGCATTCATTAATAAATCAAACTAACCTCTATATCTTAATCCTTTTTACCTTTAATTCATTTTTATATCATATCAATCCCTTATGTAGTAAATAAAAAATTTTCGAAAAAAAAAAAATTTTAATTTTTAATTTTCATCATCTCACGTCATCGCATCAACCCAGACAAACTCATACATCAGTTAATCGCTTAACCTCCCCCATCAACCAACGCATCATACAACGGCTAACCGGCTTATAAGTTAGTGGGTGGGCTTAAGATTTTGGTAAAAAAATAAAAATTAAAAAAATTTAAAATTAAAAAAAAATTTTAATTTTTAATTTTCATCATCTCACGTCATCGCATCACCCAGACAAACTCATACATCAGTTAATCGCTTAACCTCCCCCATCAACCAACGCATCATACAACGGCTAACCGGCTTATAAGTTAGTGGGTGGGCTTAAGATTTTGGTAAAAAAATAAAAAAAAATTTAATTTTTAAAAAATTTCATCATCTCGCGTCATTGCATCAGTTAACCAGCTAACCAGTTAACCAACGCATCAACTAACCAGCTAAAGCCTAACGAAGTCCCACATGCTAACCAATCAACGCGTCACGCAATGGCTAACCAGATTATGAGTTAGTGGGTGGGTTAAGATTTTGGTAAAAAAAAAAAATAAATAAAAAATTTTTTGATTTAGAAGTTAAAAATTGCGGTATGCAAGTATATAAAAAAAATGTTAAGAGGAAAACAAATAGGTATCATTAAAAAACATGATGTTTTATTAGATCAAAATATGTGTTCTTTTGCTCCTTTTACTATAAATGAAATAATGGAGTATATGCATGATTTTGTAAATAACTTAATTAAAAAAACTAATACTGATAATGTTTCTAATAAAACTTTAGCAAATGTTTTTTCTTTTATAGACAAAAAGAAAATTAAAGGAGAAAACAAAAAGGAAGAATTAAAAAAAAATATTATTAGTTGTGTGATAAAAAATTATAAAGAAATTGTGGAAAAAGCATCTATTTTTAAAAATGAAGAAGAAGATAGAAAGAGTAAAAAACATATAAAACTAAGAAGAGAAATATTAAACGTTTGTAATTATTTAGTTTTAATTGATTATATGTTAGGTATTACGGTAAGTAAAACAGGATATGGATTAACATTAAAAGTCCATACTAAATAAATTAAGTAAAAAAAAATTTTAAAATTAATTTTTTTATTTTGTTGACATGTAAATAAAAATTGATTTTACTTTTTTAAAATCCAAAAATATAACAGGTGAAGACACATAGATAAAAATGAGTTTTACAACCGACCAAGAAAGAAAAGAATACATTAACGAGATGCTATTTCGTTATAACAACTTTAACCCTGAAACAGAAAAATTTAGTGTTCGAATGATAGGTTTATACGGACCTGAAATAGTAGAGCTATACGAAGACCAATGGAACGAACTAGAATATGGCGAGCGACAACAATACGAAAGACATGACCACACGCACAGAGAAAAATGGATAATACAATACCTTTATGATACGATACGCAAGCTTAAAGGTTATCCACACCACACTAAAGACTATGGTATCGGTAACAAAAGCAAATATGAAGATTATGACTTAAGCAATAGTGAAGCTTGGATCGATAGAGATAGTGACTATGTTAATGTACGACTTTATTGCCCCAAAACAAACATGTCCCACGTGGTTCGTGGTGATCTGTTTAAAGCAGATGAAGACTATTCACTTTACCTGTTAAGCAAATGGAACAAAGCAATGGAAATGTTTAAAGAAGATTTGGAACAACACTTAGAAGATTATATTGGGGATTATGAAAGTGATTTCCTAGAATACTTTGAAGAAAACATAGAAAGAGAAGAACAACGAGAAGACATTGTTTTAAACATGTTTTTAACAAACATAATTTCACCAGAGTATCAAGCACAAGTAAGACACAATACTGAAAAACTATTTGATAATTTAAAATATTAAAAAAAAAAATAAAAAAATTTTATAAAATAAAAAATTTTATAAAATAAAAATGCTAGAGCCAGATTTTAAGCTAAAGCTAAGTGACCTACTTAAGTATAAATCAAATATTCATCCCATAAACACAAACAAAATCATTTACACAAATGGTACCGTAATGCCTTATAAAAATCCTAGGTGGTTTAGTGATATATACTATTACTACAGTAAAATGCTTTATGAACAATCAATAGAAGATCTAAACATAATATTTCGCGGTGGCGGCAGCAGCATTTGTGTTAATCATTGTTTTTTCTTTGAAGATTTAAATGATTTGAAACAAAAATTTATAGACTGTCCAAACAAATTAAGTTTCCTTGAAAGTTGTATTAATGATATTAAAGAATACAGTATAAACATAATACTTTAAGTTTCTATAAATATTTAACCCAGTAAAGGGTTATATATTTTACAAGTCCAATTCTATCAATATTGTTAAATATGCATTTTTAGCATTAGGGTTATTTCTCCTTGTTATAAAGTTAATAACATCACATTGCTCTACCTCTAAAGGTATAGGAAAAACTGTACAACTACAACCATCTCCTTTATTTTTTATTATGGAGTAGTTAGGTTGTTCAACTCCATTTATGACAATATTAACTTTTGACTCTTCTCTTAGTGCACCGGTCCCCTTAACAACCATTAAAGTTCCTCTTATAATTCTACCAGAAGCAGGCATACAATAACCTCCTAACCCATGGCTTTCTCCGGTGCTACCATTACCAAAAGCAAACTCAAAATTACCATTTTTTAAATCTCCTTGTTCCTCAGCATGCACGCTTATAATAGGTTTAGGACCTATGAGAGAAGGAAGTGATACTTTTCCATCCACGTAAGATTTTGTTGCTAAGTCTCTTTCTTCTGTAGGTGCCGCAGCATTTTTTATAGTAAAACCTTGAAAATCTACATTAGATATTGCTGTAAAACTTCCATCAGGATTTTTTACAATGGCTCCTCCATTATCAACATAATTTTTATTAGCAGCAGAATCACGATCTGTAGGATTTGGTATTCCAGTAAGTGGGTGAGTGTTCATATCTATTTTACCAGCTGCTAAGAAAGTTCCATATCGGTTTTTTGTTAAAGCATTACTACCTGCAGTTATTGACTCAACAACAGCATCTACATATTTTTTATTAGCAGCTTCACTAAGATTCTCTGGGTCCGCTATATTTTTTATTTTATTAAAACCCATATTTAAATATCCTGTCATATGATATCCTCCATTTTCAACTAACAGCCCAGCGTTTGCATCAACATAACTCTTAGTAGCAACATCCTGCGGATTTACTGGATTACTAACCCTCGTTAGCGTGTTTCCATTCATATTTATAGAACCATCAACAGATGTTGTTCCATCTTTACGTAAAAAGTTGTTAGAAATGTAAGCAAGTGATACCCCATCACCGCTTGTTTTAACTTCATCCATTCTTCCAAATTTATCAACAGGCATTTTTAATATTGCTAAAAAAGTTTATTTAAAATATCTTGAAATTTGTTACCCAAGCACAATTCTTTAAGAATATATAAACATAAATGACCACAAAATACTTCACCTGCTTGTTGTAATTGGTCAGTATTGTAATGTATTAGACTTTTTAAATAATCTATAATTTCGAGAGGCGGTTGAATACCATAACTATCAAAATAAATTTTTTTCTTTCCATCTTTAAACCAAGCAACCCAATGAGTACCAGGTCCGCCTGCATCATCAAGATTTAATATACCACATTCTTTATTTCTTACTTTTTTAGGTAGGGTATCTCTTAAAAATATTCCTCTAAAATTTTTTATTTTTAATTTTTTTGCGGCATCCTCAAGCTCAAAATTGCTTAAAGGTTTATTTGGTAAAGATATATTTTCAATTAAAATATTTTCCATTTTTATATACTTAAATATTTACAATAGCACTATTATCAACCCATGAATTAAACTCATCAGAATAACCTTTCCACTTTACAAGAGATTTCTTTTTTCCTTTTTTAATAACCTTTTCTATCCTATACACCTCTTGGCTTGTTTTTTGTAGTTCAGGTTCATAAAAGCTACCTTTTATTTCTTCACCATTTAAATCTTCAATCTTATACGTTATAGGTGTCGTATGTTTTACTTCTGTAACTGTAAAAACCTCTTCAGTCCATCTCGTTGTATAACCTTTTTCAAAAGTCTTTTTCTTTTTACTTATCCTTACTTTGTCTCCAATAGAAAACTTTGGTTTGATATCCTCCCTTACTTGATCATAATCAGGATACAATGTTGTCCAAACTTTATTTTCATTCTTCTTCTTACTTGCTTCAATTGGCGTCATCTTAATAGAAGAATGTATCGTGTTGTTGTATTCCTTAACAAGATTTTGTAATACATCAATATAAACATTTGTTGAGTGAGCAGAGAAATACTTCCACATTTTTTCTTTCATTGTTCTAATCCATCTCTCAACAACGCTTGATTTTTCCTCATTTTCAGTAGAATACAATTCAACCAAATCTTTAACTTCTTTGTTATAAAACTCTTTACCTTTATCCACCCACATTTTTTCTGGCTTTCTTTCCTTAAAAATACTCTTCAATGCAACAGAAACAGATTTTCCTGTTTTATCCTTTAATGGTATAAGCCATCCATATTTTGAAAAGATGTCAATGACAGCAAGAAGAAATTTTACTCCACGATTAAGTTTAGAAAATGCTTGTATATCTACTAAATCTGCTGCCCATATCCTATCGATACCATTTACTCTAACTCTCCTTTTCTTAAATTTTCTTTTTACAGGTTTATGTAATTCTTCTGCTAACAAATTTTTTTTTTACCAACACCCATACCAAATCTTTTCTTGGTTCCTATCAATGAAGAAACCAATCCTCTTTCCATTCTTTCCTTAATAGTTGGATTATAGATACCGTTTAACTCTTTAAGCATATTAGCATCACACACATCATTACGTGTTTTTGTATCATTATGCTTAAGATAACAAATATCATGATGATAAGCCGCTTTGTCAACACGATTAACAGGCTTTGACCAATCTTTAGGTGTTAAGTCAGGATTTAATCTTTTCTTTAACTTAGTACCAGGACCAGTAAAGTTATGCCCAGGTAAATGCATTTCAACAGGCAAGTTATTGATTGCTTTGTTTAACAATGAACCACCTTCTTTTTGTTTAATAAACTGTGTTTTTGTTGTTCCACATTCAACACATTTTCCTCGCATCATATTTCTATTATTTTTACTTACCGTATACTGTATATCAGTAGTATCAGTTTTCTTTCTACATTTAAAGCAATACATTTTTTTATATTAAATAAATTTTTTTAATATAAAATGGATATTGTTAATTTATCTTGGAATGAAACATTAGCAAAAAGATTTAATCATCCCCTTTTACCTAGGAGTATCAGAGGTTTAATAGTAGGTAAATCAGGATGTGGTAAAACTACACTTTTACTTAACCTTTTGCTAAGACCTGATTGGTTAGATTATAACAACTTATGCGTTTTTGGAAAAAGTTTGTTTCAACCAGAATATCGAATACTTAAAAAAGCTTTTGAAGAAAAAATACCAAAAGAATACATACTAAGGTTGTTTTCACTTAAAGATGAAGTTCAAAACCGTGATATTTCACCTACAGCATTAGTTGAAGAATGGGCAAAAACAATTAAGGAAAAATCTGATATCAATTGTGAATTTTTTTAATATGCTAGTGATGTTCCTGACCCAAGAGATTTAAATGCATCAAATAAAAACTTAATGATATTTGATGACTTACTTTTAGAAAGACAAAACAAGTGTGAAAACTATTATGTAAGGGGTAGACATAGTAACGCTGATTGTTTTTATCTTGCACAAAATTATTTTAGACTACCACGACAAACTATTAGAGAAAATGCAAACTTAATATGCTTGTTTAGACAAGACTTAAAAAATCTTAACCATATTTATAGTGATCATGTAGGGGATGATATGACTAAAACAGAGTTTATTAATTTTTGTAAAAAGTGTTGGGAACAACCTCATGGTTTTGTAGTGTTAGATTTAACTAAGAACCGAAATGATGGAAAATATAGATGTGGTTTTGACAACTTTTATATACCACGAGACTATTAAAAATATATTTTCATTTTAAAAATATATTTTACAAATTATAAAATGGAAGCAGAATTACTTAAAAAGATAGTAAAAAACACAGAACATAAAACTTCATTCCAAATTATCGTAAGTGACAATAAAACAGAGTTTAGAACAATATTTACTCCTCCACTTAAATTAGAAAAAGATAAAGAATATGAAATAGCGTTGGTTAATCTAGAAACTTATTATTCATTTCCTAATATTGATGCAAGCAATAACATTTTTGTTTATACACCAGACAATGGTAATTCATGGGTAAAAATAAAAATACCTGAAGGAAGTTATGATCTAGTTGATATTAATGATGTAATTCAACAAGAAATGAGAAAAAAAGGTCATTATGATGCTGTTAATGAAGAATATTATATTAACATCTCAGCAAATACTAATACTTTAAAGTCTATTCTTGTTTTAGAAAATGGATATCAGGTTGATTTTAACCAACAAAATTCTATTGCTAAAGTATTAGGGTTCTCTCGTGCTAAATATGAACAAGGATTTCATGAATCAGAAAATGTAGTAAATATTCTTAGTATTAATAGCTTACTAGTTAATATTGACTTAATTTCAGGTAGTATTGTTAATGGTTCACAAAGAAATACGATTTATAGTTTTTTTCCAAATGTATCACCAGGATATAAAATAATAGAAAATCCGGTAAACCTTGTTTATCTTCCTCTAACATTAAATGAAATACATGATTTAAATGTATCAATTACAGACCAAGATGGAACATTACTCAATCTTAGAGGGGAAAATTTAACAATTAGATTTCATATAAGAGAAGCAAGATAAATATAAAAAATGACAAACTATATTAATGCAAAAATAAATATATCAGACGGACAAAAAGAAAAAATTATACATTCTTTTAGAAACAAAGCTCCGGCAAGTATTCGTTTAAAGTATGATGATATTCATGGTAATGATGTAATAGCATTAACCAATTCACAAGTAAATAAACTTACAAAAGCTTATAAAGGTAAAAAGGGAACAACGATTAATATGTCTCCTAGACAACTTAAGCATAATATGAAAGTAGAGGGAGGATTTTTACCTTTGTTGGCTGGTTTAGCTTCATCAGTTCTACCTACATTAGCAAGAACCGTTTTACCTGCTATAGGAGTTGGTGCATTATCTGGTTTAGCTTCTTCAGGTGTTCAAAAAGCAATGGGTAACGGGCTTTACCTTAAGAAAGGTGGTTGCGTCTGTCAAGTAGAAACTGATGGTGAAGGTTTATATCTTAAACCATACAAAGGTAAAGGATTGAGTTCCGTTGGTGATGGATTGTATTTAAAACAAGGTGGTAAAATTTATGATGGAAAAGGTCTTCTTTTAGGACCTAATAGCCCATTTGCTAATATTCCTATATTAGGAGCAATATTATAAATTAAAAAATATGAATGTACATAAATTTGGAAATGGAAAACATAAAATAGTTCAACCAAAAACTATTTTTTGGAAACCTGTAGAAGTTAAGTATCCAGCTAAAAAAGTTAATCCTGTTACATGGGATATTTTTACCCAACAACCGTTAGTAATAGAAGGAGGACAAACGATGACGATAGCCTTAGGTATGGGCTTCAATATGAGTAAAGGTTTTGTTTTAGCTTCTCTATCTTATAATCTTAAACTTAATCAATTATCTATTACAAATGAAGTTTCATTAGAAGAGGTGGATGACATGGTTGCAACAATTACAAACAACTCTGGTAAAATAAAAAAATTACAAGAAAACACCTTTTTGTGTCGTCTTTACTATTCTATTTAAAAATAGGTTGCTGTTAATAAAATGGAACTAAAAGAAAAGATATATCCAGAGCTACCAGAAGCACGAAATATACCAAATGCTCCATCATTAGAGCCAGTAATATCCTCAAGAGATAACGGTCAATCCTTTAGATTGCAAAAGATATCAGAAATTCAGACTTTTCTAGAAAATGAAGTTAGGGAAAGAGAGCAACTAAGTAAAAAATACTTGAAGATTAGTAAGAGTGTGGACAATGTAGAAGCTGGACTAACCGTTATAGCACTGGGCGCAGGAGCAGGGGGAATCGCTTTACTATCAACCGTAGTAGCGATACCTGCAACTATGGTTCTAGAAGGTTGTGCTTTAGTTGTTGGGTTAGCCGCTTTAGTGGGTAAGTTTGTAGTTAGAAGAAGCAGAACAAAATCTGAAAAACATCTTCAGATTAAAATGTTAGCAGATTCAAAGCTAAACACACTACTTACACATATATCAAAAGCAATAACAGACAACAAAATAGATCATTCAGAATTTACTTTAATTATGGATGAATTGGAAAAATACAAACAAATGAAGGAAGAAATTAGGAGTAAGTCAAAGAAAAAAAGCAAGCTAGAGGAGTCAGAGAGTTTAATAGAGAAGGGACGAATAGAAGCACGGGAGGAATTCAGGAGACTTGTAGAAAGACATTCAAATTAAAAATAAAACCACCTAAGTTTAAGTGTTCTTGTGCATGTGAGATAGACAATACAAATTAAAAAATTTTTTTACTTTTTAAAAAAAATGTCATTTTTGAAGATAAAAGACCCTTTAAAAAGGGAGCAAACAGTAAAAGAATATCTTGAACTAAAAAAAAAAATTCGTGATGATCAGATTTCAGAGAAAACAGGTAGACTTAAATATCAACAACAACTTTCTAGGTTTTTTAGACCTGTTTCAGAAAAACTAGACCCTATTAAAAAATCAGTACGAGAACTTGGAGCTATTGAATTAAAAGGTTTTCCTTCTATATTAGCATTTAATATAGAAAAACTTAGCTCTGAAGAAATGGAAAGTATTGAATTAGAAAGTAAAGAAAAAGGTACCAGAAGACCGTTTTTTCTTGGAAAAAATGCAAAAAAATATTTAAAAAAATATGATGAAGAAGATGAAGCTGATACAACGTTTGGGTTTTATGCAAAAGATGGAAAATTATATATTGGTGATAAAGAAGTTGATATTTATAACAATTACTTGGTATTAATTGGTGAACAAGATTTTGATACAGATTCACCTGGTTTGTGGGAATTAATTACTTCTAAAAACCCAAATAAAAAAAAATATAATTTAAATGATTTAGAATTTTATACGGACATAATGAAATTATCCAATGCTCTTTTTTACAATAACAACCCATTAACTAGGCTCGCAAAATATGTTGATGAAACGCTTAAGTCTAAGTGGAAAAAAATACTTAGTAAAATTTGGAGTGAAATATCCTTTGGAAGAGGAATTACCATTATTCCATCTGACCCTAATGCACTATTAGAAAGATTAGACCTCTTAATGGCAAGTAAAGGAGCCGGTCATACAGGCGTAAGAAATGAGTTGGTAAGTATTTGTGATGAATTAAAAAGACAACGTATATTAGATACAAAAGCTTATAAAAAATTAATGTCTAAAATATAAAAATGATTACATCAAAAAATAGAGGATTTAAAAGAAATTATGCTTATGGAGGAGCAGGAGTATTTGATACTTTAACTAATTTTCTTACAAGAGCATTTACGAGTCAAGCAGCTAAACAAATTGCATCTTCAGCAGTTGATGTTGGTAAGAGTGTAGCTAAGGAAGGAGCAAAGAAAGCATTAGAGATTGGAAAGAGTGCAGCTGTTGATGCAGGTAAAAAGTTAGTTCAAAAGGCTTTAACACCAAAATCTAAAAAGATTATAGAAAAATATACTCAAAAGCCTACTACAACAACTCAACCTGCAGCGCAAAATATTAATGCTTTAATAGATGGTGGTGCCATTGCTATACAAGATTTAGTTAAGAAATTAAATAGTAAGGGTGGTGGAGTTAAAGTAATATAAAATCTAGTTAAGTAAATTATTACATTAAATAAATGACAAATCTAAAATTTAATTTAACACATTATGAAAAATATAATACAAAAAAGGTTAGTATCCTTTATGCAAATTTTAAACTTGATGAAGATTGTGAAGTATTAGATTGCAGTGATACAAATTATAATTATAAAAAGGTTGATTTAAAATTGTCGCCTGAAAAAGCTGATATCATTAAGGAATTTGAAGAAGATGTAAATAAATATTTAGGAGAAAATGACATACCTAAGGTAACCATTCTTTATGGAAATAAAATTTATCTAAAAATGAAAAAAAACCTTACAGTAGAAAAAATTAAAAATATTAAACTTAAGGGTGTGTATGTAAATGAAGAAAACAGATCATTCCCTCAACTATGGGCAAATTGATATAACAATTATAATTTGACTTAAAAATTATAATTGTATATAATAAAATGGATATTTTAAATATTAAAGCGCCGATTTTAAAAGATGATAGTATTGTTGATTATGAATATCATGAGTATCTTCCTATTTCAGGAACCAATATAAACAACCCTGGAGGAAATATTAGGATTGATATCGAAACTCAAGATATTTTTTATCATCCTTCTGAAGCATATTTACAAATTATAGGTAAATTATTGAAACATGCACCTGCCGTTGGTGGTGCCGATGTCATGTATGATAGAGCGGCGGATCAGGTTAGCTTAATAAACAACGGGATGATGTATTTGTTTAAAAATATTAGATATCAACTTAGTGGGCAAGAGATAGAAAACATTAATTACCCCGGTCAAACTACCACAATGTTAGGATTGTTAAAATATCCTGATGATTTTTCTAAATCACAGGGGTTAAACCAACTATGGTATAAGGATACAAGTAGACATGCAGAAACACGACAAGATAATGTTAATTTTAATCGTGGATTTACTGCAAGAAGAAACTATATTTTATCAGTTAATGATGTTTTTAATGATCCAGCTAGACTATCAGGTGTAGAAGATGATGATGTGGGGACATTTAGTTTTAGGATACCATTGAAACACATATTTGGTTTTTGTGAAGATTACAACAAAATTTTATATGGTATGAAACAAACTTTAACCTTAACAAGAAATAATGATAATGATGCAATTTATAGAGATGGTGGTGATGCTGGTAAAATTAGATTACATAAGGTATCTTTGTTTATGCCTCATGTAGATCCTGAAGATGGTAATAAGTTGGAACTTTATAAATTTATTGAGAAGAAAGAAAGATTTCCAGTTGGATATAGAATGATACAAAGCGACAGTATTTCGGTTGAAGCAGCAACAAGTCTTACTTGGAGGTTAGCATCAAAATCATCCCCTGAAGTGCCACGTTTTTTAATTGTTGGTTTTCAAACCGGCAAAGATGGTAACCAAATACAAAACCCAGCTATATTTGACAACTTAAATGTTAAAAATATTTATGTAATGTTAGGTTCAAAAAAATACCCACTATATGATTATGATATAAATTTTAATCAAAATCAATTTAGTAGAATATATAGTGAAGCTGCTTCATTTAGAAAAAAGTTTTTTAACATGGATGAATTAGTATCAAACCCTAATATTACTCCTATAGAATTTAAATCCCTTTACCCTTTGTTTGTGTTTGATGTATCAAAGCAAAGTGAAAAGTTAAAGTATTCTGTAACTGATATTCATATTAAGGCAGAATTTACTAGAAATCCACCTGCCGGTACCAAGGCATATGCAGTTTTAATTAGTGATAGACTAATCAACTTCCATAGTGATGGGAATAAGATGAGTGTAGTATATTAAGTAATTTTTTACTTAAATAAAATGAAAAAGGTTGCTGATTTTAAGAAAATATTAACAGATAACAATATTAAGTGGTATTCCTATTGGAACAAGAAAAAGTATATTGATGTGTTGAAAGAGCATGGTTTGTATCCTGAAGAGGAAGAAAAAAAATTTTTAAAAAAAATTCCTAATTATGATAGATTAAAGGATATTGCTAAAAACCCTAAGAGGGTTACCTTAACGGATGTAAAAACTGAAGAGGTTAAAGAGTTTCCATCAATTTATAAGGCTAGTAAGTATATTGATAAATGCCCACAAACGATTGAAAACTGGAATGGTAGAGTATGGAATGATAAATATAGAATTGATATTCTTTAATTTTATTATTTATGAAAAAATAATAAAATTTGACTTAAGGAAAGATCTTTTTATTTAAAAAAATGGAACGTCAATTTGATAGATACAATGTAGCTGGATTAAGAAATCTAGCAAGGGAAAGGGGATTAAGAAGATACTCAAGGCTTAGACGTGATGAATTAATAACTCTTTTGATTAATACGGGACCCTCAATATTAGATATAGAGCCGGATACCATTGATACACCAATATTACAACCAACGCCCTATATACCACCAAGACAAAGACCAACCAGGCAACAAACTACTTCAGTTAATGATTTGCTAAGGAGCTTAGAAAATGTAAGAGTAGAACAACCAAGTATAACACCTGAACTTAATGCTTTAAAAAAAAAATTAAAAAGTATATATGATGAAGAAAGAGAGGAAAAAATAAAAATAATACAAAATAGATCTGCCTTAAAAAATTATGCAACTGAACATAAAATAGACGGTATACCTGTTAAAACGATACAAGAGTTTTTAATGCTAACAAAACCAACAATTGAAAAACTTTTAAGAAGCATGCATAGTCATAAAGTAAAATTAAATCTTCAATGTTTTATGGAAAGAGGAGAGGGTAATAATAGACAAATAGTAGAAGCAAATTTTTCTTCTTCTGATAAAGATGGTTATGAGATTATTTTAGAAGGAACTAATATAGAAAAAGTATACGAAGAAATGATGGAAAGAATTATAGAAAATTTTATTAATTTTGTTTCATGTGGTAGTGGTTGGACATTTAATAGTGTGGTTCATTTAAAGTTACATAGTGTTATTTATGAACCATTAAGAGCAGGTGGTTGGATACCTTTACCTAAGTGGATTGCTAACAAAAAAGCATGTATTAATATGAAAAGTGAGAATGATGAATGTTTTACAGATTGTATTTTGAGACATTTAAATCCAACAGATAAAAATCCACAAAGAGTTGATAATGATTTAAAATCAAAGAAAAATAGCTTAAATATGAAAGGAATTAAATATCCTGTTTCTTTACAGGATATAGATAAGTTTGAAAGGCAAAATCCAACAATTAGCGTTAATGTTTTTGGGATAGTAGAAGGTAAGGAAAAAATCAAACGTATTAGAGTTATAAAAAGTTTAAAAGAAAATCATATAAATTTGTTATATATTGAAGATGAAGAAGAAAAAACACATTATGTTTTAATAAAAAATATTAATGCTTTACTGAGAACACAAACTGCCTCTAATCATAATGTAGAGTATTGTATGCTTTGTATGAATCATTTTGGTAGTGAAAAACTTTTAGAAAAACATATGGAGCGTTGTGAAGAACATGATGGAGTTGATTTAATAATGCCTAAGTTTGATCCTGAAAATCCTGAAGAAATTTTTATAAAGTTTAAAAACTATTGTAGAAAAATTATGGTACCATTTATAGTTAATGCTGATTTTGAATGTATATTACAAAAAATAGAACCACAACAAAAAAGTAATACTATTGAAACACAAAAGCATATACCTGTAAGTTATAACTATTTAATTTGTCCTTTTAATGATAAAATTATGAAACCAGTATTAAGAGGATATGTAGGTGAGGATGCCGAAAAACATTTTATAGATACTTTAACTAAGGATGCTAAACAACTTTATAAAGAATTTTATAAAAACCCAGTAAAAATGGAAATTTTAACTGAAGATAAAGTTAGAAAACATAAAAATGAAGTAAAATGTTGGATATGTGGTGGTAAATTTACTCATGAAAATTATAAAGTAAGAGATCATTGTCATTTTACTGGTAATTATAGAGGAGCCGCTTGTAATAATTGTAATCTTAAAGCAAAAGTTCCAAATTTTATACCTGTTATCTTTCATAATTTATCTGGTTATGATGCTCATATTTTTATTAAGTATCTTGGTAAAACTAGTGGTAGAATTGATTGTTTACCAAACACAGAAGAAAAATATATTAGTTTTACAAAAAATCTAAAGGTAGGAAATAAAAATATTAAATTAAGATTTCTTGATAGTTTTAAGTTTTTAGCTAGTAGTTTAGAAAAAATTGTAGAAAATTTAAAAGATAAAAATTTTAAAAATTTAAAGTATTATTTAGAAAATCATCGTGGTGGTTATACAGAAGAAAAATTAAAATTGTTAAGTAGAAAGGGTATCTTTCCTTATGAATGGATGGATAGTTTTGATAAGTTAAAAGAAACACAACTACCACCTATAGAAGAATTTTATTCAAGCTTAAATGGAGAAGGAATAGAAGAAAAAGATTTGGCACACGCGTTAAAAGTGTGGGATGTTTTTGGTTGCAAAACTATGTCTGATTATTTACAACTATACAATGAAACAGATGTTGTACTTTTAGCTGATGTTATGGAAAACTTTAGATTTTCTTTACATAAAGAATTTGACTTAGATCCTGCTTGGTATTATACTTTACCTGGATATGGATGGGATGCTATGCTAAAGGTAAGCGAAATAAAATTAAAAAAACTTACTGATATAAATATGCTTAACTTTTATGAAGCATCAAAAAGGGGTGGCGTTTGCATGACAAGTATTAGACATTTTGAAGCGAACAATAAGTATATGGGTGAAGAGTATGATGCAACTAAACCTAGTATATACGGGTTTTATATTGATAAAAACAGTCTTTATCCTTGGGCTATGAGTAAGCCTTTACCTGTAAACTATTTTAAGTGGATGACAGATGAAGAATTAAATAATTGGAAAAAATATCCGTGTACCCTGGAGGTTGATTTGGAGTATCCTAAAGAGTTACATGATTTGCATAATGAAATGCCTTTAGCAGCAGAAAAATTAAAAGTTAGTAAAAGTTAGTAAAGTAGAAAAGTTAATACCAAACTTAAATGATAAGGAAAAATATATACTTCATCATGAAGCTTTAAAGACTTACCAGAGATTAGGATTAAAAATTAAAAAAATACATCGTGGAATTAAATATCAAGAGAGTACCGCTATTAAAAAATATGTTGATAAGTGTGTAAATTTAAGAACACAAGCAAAAAAGGATAAAAATAAATTTTTAGATAATTTATGGAAGTTAGCAATGAATTCTGTTTTTGGTAAAACCATGGAAAATATAAGAAATAGAGTAAACATAGAATTAGTTAATGGTGAAAATAGTGAACGTTTTAAAAAGTTAACAGCAAAACATAACTTTCATAATCATACTATATTTGATGAAAATTTGGTTGCTGTTCATATGAAAAAAACATGGATTAAATATGATAAACCAATTTATTTAGGAGTAAGTATACTTGATATTAGCAAAACAACTATGTTAGAAGATTATTATAACTATTTTAAAAATAAATTTGGTGAAGATGAAGTATTTATGTGCTATACTGATACTGATAGTTATGTTTTAAAAATAGAAACTGAAGATTTGTATGAAGATTTAAAAGAGGATGCCGATGATTTGTTTGACTTTAGTAATTATCCAAAAAATCATCCATTGTATAGTGATAAAAATTGTAATGTGTTAGGTAAGTTTAAAGATGAATTAGAAGGAAACCTTTTAACAGGATTTGTAAGTCCAGGAGCAAAAACTTATGCTATGAAAAAATTTATCTTAAAAAAAGATAAAAATGATAATGCTTTAACTGATAAAAATGGTATGTTTGTTTATGAAGATAGTTCATCAGAAACTAAAAAATGTAAAGGAGTTAAAAAGTCTGTAATTAAAAATGACCTAAAATTTAAAACTTATAAAGTTTGTTTGGATACTAAAAAAGATTTTTGTGTAACTATGGGAGGAATAAAAAGTAAACATCATGAATTAACCACTATAAAAATGAAAAAAGTAGCATTAAGCTTTGAAGATGATAAAAAGGGTTTGATACTCTTGGATGGTAGTTATAGAACATTATCATGGGGTCATTATAAACTGACTGATGAAGCATAGGGAAATAAATAAAAATTTTTATTTGTTAAATTTTTTTAATTTTAAATTTTTTAATTTTTATTTTTTTACCAAAATCTTAAGCCCACCCACTAACTTATAAGCCGGTTAGCCGTTGTATGACGCGTTGGTTGATGGGGGAGGTTAAGCGATTAACTGATGTATGAGTTTGTCTGGGTGATGCGATGACGTGAGATGATGAAAATTAAAAATTATTTTTTTTTAATTTTAAATTTTTTTAATTTTTATTTTTTTACCAAAATCTTAAGTCCACCCACTAACTTATAAGCCGGTTAGCCGTTGCACTCGGTTAGCTGGTTAGCTGATGCGTTGGTTGATGGGGGAGGTTAAGCGATTAACTGATGTATGAGTTTGTCTGGGTGATGCGATGACGTGAGATGATGAAAATTAAAAATTTAAATTTTTTTTTTTCGAAAATTTTTTATTTACTACATAAGGGATTGATATGATATAAAAATGAATTAAAGGTAAAAAGGATTAAGATATAGAGGTTAGTTTGATTTATTAATGAATGCTTAACCTAATGGTTTTGATAATTTTATGAGCATGCGATTGACGTAAACGGTTAGTCAGTTAAGTTGGTTGAAGATTTCATGAGCATGTGATTTAGCCGCGCGTTACATGAAATTGATAATGCATGGTAGAGGGGGGATAAGGGCTAGCAGAGTGGATTATGGTGGGTTGATTGGATAAGGTATGATGCATTTCTTAAGGCATGTCGTATTTCTGAGATTGTTAAGGGTAATGTTCCAGATCGAGCCTTTTATTATCTACTGATGTTTTCCCCTTGTTGTGCAATGACGTCTATACCGTTACTAACGGAATCAAAAATTTTACTGTAAGACTGAAAAAAAACCGTCTATAATTCATCGGAAATTGAAGAGTAACTCTATAAGCTTTGCTTTTGTTCCAATCCATTTTTGCAGGATTATATTTGTTTGTATGTATCGTATTCCTATAGTATTATTTATGTATATTGTACTTCTGTAGAATAATTCAATTTAATTCATCGTGTTTTCAACACGTATTTCTATCGATATTTTAATTTTAAAGCCATCTTTGCGCGCGAATGAAAATTAGCTGTCTTTGTCAAGATTTTCACAAAAACTTGTGAGACGAAATCTGGTTTTAATACCCTTTTATGTGTGTTCATTACTTCACCAAGTCTGACTTTTTTTTAGACCTTGCCATATTTACAAAAAAAAAACAGCGTAGTAGACCAGTTCAATGTGGCTAGGGTGTTGGTTTTTGTTATTGAACAGGTTTGGAAAACAATATTGTGGGAAAAGGAGAAAATAAATACTGTTTAACAGCATTTTTCTCTTTTTTTTACCGTTTTTTTTTTTATTATTATTGTTACTTTTTATTTTCAAAAGCCCTCATGGTCGCAAAAATATGGAATCGACTACTAAATGGTTTAAAACGAGAGAAAAGTATGGCTTAACCTTTAATATTCTGAGCGCAACTTAATTACCTTTTTCGGACAGTGTAGATTAAGATCAGACTGCACTTTCTGTGCAGTCTGATCTTGATCTACACTGCCCGATAAGGAGGTATTTTTCTCCCCCCCCCCAAAAAAATACCTTTGAAATAGCGAAACCTTGGTGTTTACTATCGCCTTTAACGTTTCATTTCACTTGCCAAGCCCCCGTAGCTCAGCCGGTAGCGTACAAGACTTGAGAACCGGAGGTCGCTGGTTCGATCCCCGGCTTGGCCAATTTCTTTCCGAGGATTGATGATAGTAATCGCGACAGGATTCGTTCCTCTCTCACCGCTGACCATTGTTTCGACGATGGTTATGTGGGAAAGCAGCCAGTGGCTTGGAAAGAATATTGTGTGGAGTACTAGTAAAAGAAACTCCAGGAAAGCATGGATAGGTGCACTGGCCGCCGTGATATAACTGAAATAATGTTGAAAACGGCGTTAAACACCATACAACCATTCAATCATTTCACTTGTGAAGTAGGATAAAGTAAAGTTTTGTTGCGAGTAAACGGAGGAGAAATAACAATCGCAGTGTAGAAAATGTCTAAAATTAAAGTGTTTAACCGCTCATTAAATTATAAAACACTTCAAAAGAAGATGACCCTTCACGTTGATACAAGCTGCCTTCTAAGGGTTGAAACTTATTTTGCAAATGTTGAGGAAAAAGTACTTTTTACCACAGAAAATATAACTTAAAGAAAATAGATATTATTAACATTCTGGACAGTTTATCTATGTATAATTTTAGCAATATTGTTATCACGAACTAATGGGTCTAGACACCAGTTGGAAGCAAAACAATGTATGTGATGTAGGTACAGGGTTATTCTTTTGAAGAAAATACTTCCTCTTGTACGCTAAATATTTTCCAAATGACAGTGAAATGGAGTCCAAATAGAGATCAATGGTTCGGGTCAATACCTCTTGTTAAAACTGATTTATTTTTTTCATCGGAGAAAAAGCTTTGATGTCGTCTTAACCCTTTACCAGACGACAAAATTTAACCGTTGTCTAAATTTGAAAGCATTTGCAGACGACAATTTCAATGTGGCTCAAATGGTGCAACTTTCCTTTAATAGGGTAGGAAACGTTGTGGGAAAAGAAGAAAATGCTGGTTACCAGCATTTTCTCCTTTTCCCACAATGTTTTCAAAAGGCTTCTTTCCCAGGCGGCATTGTGCGGTAAATGGTTAGGGGTGCTTCCTTTGCAATGACGTAAACTTGAAACTTAATCTATGACCTTGTAGCAAACAGTCCTGCGTTTCAAAAGACTCTGAAAAAGAAGGCTTCTGAAAACACTGCAGGGAACGGAGGAAATGCTGTAAACGATCATTTTCCCTTTTCGCACAATATTTCCTACCATTTGAAAGACTAATTCTGCCAACTAAGAGGGCACCTTTAACCCTTTACGACACAATTCCGAGTTTTCACAACCTGAGGCACAGGCTCTTGAAAACATTGTGGGGAAAGGAGAAAATGCTGGTAACCAACATTTGAAAGACAAATTCTGCCATCTAAGCCACGTTTAACCTTTCACCACACTATCCCCAGTTTTCACGACCTGAGTTACAGACTCTTACAAACCTTGTGGGAAAGGGAGAAAATGCTGGTAACCACGCTTTCGCGCAATATTTTCTACCATTTAACCCCGTATGACACAAAAAATCTTTAGGTTTGTCCATATTTACAGTAGTTGCAGGAAACAAATATCACAAGGCTCAAAATAATATACTTTGTCTTTGAAAGGTAGAAAACATTGTGGGAAAAGGAGAAAATGCTGATTACCTGCATTTTCTGTTTTTCCCACAGTGTTTTCAAAAGCAGCTTTTCTAAAGGTCTTTGAAACTCGGGATTGTGTGATAAATGATTAAAGGACAAATTCTGTCACCTGAGCCACCTTTAAACCGTCCTCTACAAAGTATAGTTTCAATTTGGATAGGTCTACAATTCAGCCGTCTAGCGAAGATTGATTTATTGAATGGTGTTGAGCGTCACTTTCAACATTATTCCAGTCATATCACGTCGACAGCTCACATATTCGTGTATTTCCTGCGTTTCACCAATAGTGGGCTAGGGCGCCGAATTGTCTTGCCCAAGGGCACTCCCACAAAAGACCCAGCGGATCCAGTTTACCACTAGGCCATGCAGGACCCCGTTTAGTGAAGAGATAAGCGTCAAGAACTACACTCAGCAAAACTTCTAATCGGCCATTTTTGTTTCTCCTGTGAATTTGACCAAGTCATAGATAGGTAAACAAAAGCAAATTGTAACATATACATATATCTGGACGTTAGACAGGGTATCGTATCGAAAAGTGATTCTCGATTTTGCCAACATAAGGCATCTCTTTTTCAAAAAAAAAAAAGGAAACGCACATCGTTGGTGTCTATCAGTCATTACAGGTTAAAAAGAAAATCACAAGTTACGGACATTTCATCAACAATAAGAAACAACATGAAAATTATTTTCTGCGCAAAAATATACACCGAGAAAAGGAACATGAAGTTTTCCAAAAAAATGATTTTTCAATTTTCGATGTTCAGTGAATGGATGTTAAGTAAGTTCCATTCAAAAGTACAAGTCAAAAAAATCTTCTCTGACTTAGGCTTAACCCTTTCCCAAACGACAAATTTTGGACTGGTCCAAATTGAAAGAGTTTGCAGACGACAATTTCAAATTTGATGAAAATGGCAGAAAGTTCTCCAAAAGGGTAGAAAACACTGTGGAAAAAGGAGAAATTGCTCGTTACGAGCAATTTCTCCTTTCCCCACAGTGTTTTCAAAAGACTTGTACTGCAGACACGTGAAAACCAGGGCTTGTTTGGGAAAGGCTTAAGAATGCTTTTACATTGCTCAATTATTCTCCAAAAAATCAAATCAACTGTTTCTTTTCTGGATAGCGGATGCCAAGAACGGTCTACGGGGATTTCCAGCTTAAAAGTGGCCGTTTAGAACAGAACAACATTTTACTTGACGTGTACACAGTACATAGTCATATTTTCATCAAAAGTCACATAAATTCCAAGGTCGATCTCTCTCTCTCTCTGTCTCTCTCTCTCTCTCCCTCCACCTCTCTCTCTGTCTCTCTCTCTGTCTGTCTCTCTCTCTCTCTTCTTTCTCTCTCCCCCTCCCTTTCGCTTTCTTGTGCACTCTCTCTCTCTCCCTCTCCCCCGCTCTCTCGCTCTCTCTCTCTATCACTCTGCTCGAGGCTGTTGAGTGTACTTTATGTGATTTTGCGACGTCTTAAATCAAGATCAGATTGCACAGAATGTCTAGTCTAATCTTAGTTCTAGCTTTTCTATTTATCTATACTTTAGCCAAATTATTCTCGAAACTGCAACATGTCAGGGCTTTTCTATTTGAATTACATTTGAGCCCTGCTCTATGAAAAAGGGGCTTACTGCATCTGCTAACAATATCGATCCATGTCAGCCTCCACAGTCCGAAATGGGTCGAAAGGTTTTGCTTTTTGTAAATTAGCTGCATGTCAAAAGCTCATTCTACCCTATGGTTCAGTCGATTGGTAGACAAAATGGATTTTATGAATCCATAATTATTTGATGACTTGCTTGGAGATGCATTAAACCCCCTTTTGCCGTATTAACCTTGAAGACATTTGCAGACGACAAATAAAACATGACTTAAATGACAGTACATGTATTTGAACCATGCTCTGTGAAAAAGTGGGCTTAATGCATCTGCGAAAAGTATCGACCCAGGTCAGCCTGCGCAATCCGCGCAGGCTGACCTGGGCCGAAACTTTTCGCTATTGGTCAATTTTCTGTATGTCCAAGGACCCAGTTTACCCTTTGACTCAGTTGATTGCCAGACAAAAATCGATTCTATGGGTCTGTAATTACGGGATGACTTGCTTATTATCACCGAAACGCATTAAGTTCCCTTTTGCCAGAGCATGGCTCATTTTTATATGAAGGGGCAGCCCTTGAGCAGTGACGCAAGTAGTTCCAAAGGCTGGCCCCACTCATTACAGTACGATTCGAACCCGGAACCCTTGACGTTTGAGGCCAACGTTTTATCCGTCCACCGCTGTCTCCTTTTCCGTTCGTCATTATGCAAATAACATTTCCTTTCAAATTCTACCCGCCAATAAATTAGAAAGTTGAAACCTCCTAATAACGACAAATTACAACGTAAATTTGGGATAAAATACGCTAACGGCTTGGTATACTACAGGGGGACATTTTTCTCCCTGTTTATTTTTATCTGTTTACCTGACGACAAAATTTAGACTTGTCCAAATTCATCGCATTTGTAGGCGACAAAATAAATGTGAGTCAAACATGGAAACTGTCTTTGGAAGACAAGAAAACGGTGTGGGAAAAGGACTGCGCAGGCTGACATGGGTCGATTTTTTTTGCAGGCGCATTTAACTACATTTTCACACACAAAAAGACTCAAAGTTATCTGCCTTATTGGCATGAAGTCTAAAGCCTTTTACCGCACAATGCCGACTTTTAACGACCCTGAGGAAGAAGCCTCTGGAAAACATTGTGGGAAAAGGAGAAAATGCTGGTAACCAGCATTTTCTCCTTTTCCCACAATGTTTTCTACCCTATCAAAGAAAAAATCACATTATCTGAGCCACATTGGAATTGTCGTCTGCAAATGCTTTGAATTTTGGACGGGTCTAAAATTTTGTCGTCTGGTAAAGGGATAGAAGGTTTCCTCAAACAGACCTATCCAAAAACGCCCAGGAGAATGGGACCATAAATTCAGCCTTCGCATCAAGGGTCGGGAATTGAATTAAGATGCGGGGATTTTTTATGCCCTTTTAAGGACATACCGCAAACTTCAATAGAAATACTGCAACGGTGCGTCACTTAAGTAATTAGGGACCTTTTTCGGGTCTAGTCGGTCATTTAGTGGTTTTTCATGTTTTCTAAAATGACCACATAAAACCCGCCACTAAAATTTGAGCCATTCTCTGCGAAAAGGCGGTTTACTGCAACTGCAACTATCGACCCATGTCAGCCTGTGTAATCCGCGCAGGCTGACATGAGTCAAAACTTTTTGAAATCGGTCAGTTATTCTGCATGTTAACTCTGTACCACACAATCCCGACTTTTAACGACCCTGTGAAAGAAGTCCTTTGAAAACCTTGTGGGAAAAGGAGAAAATGCTGGTAACCAGCATTTTCTCCTTTTCCCACAATGTTTTCTATCCTACCCAAAACAATTTTCAATTTTTTCAATTACATTTATTTTGTCGTCTGCAAATGCTTTCAATTTGGACCAGTCTAAATTTTTGTCGTTTGGTAAAGAGTTAATTAAAGGACCATTCTACCTCATTATTGAGTTGGTTGTTAGATGACATAGATTTTATAGATGCAAATTTATATAACGTGCTTGGTACCATGGTATCACGACAAGCCCCCGTAGCTCAGTCGGTAGCGTACAGGACTTGAGAACAGGAGGTCGCTGGTTCGATCCCCGGCTTGGCCAATTTCTTTCCGAGGATTGATGATAGTCATTGCGACAGGATTCATTCCTCTCTCACCGCTGACCATTGTTTCGACGATGATTATGTGGGATTATGTGGGAAAGCAGCCAGTGGCTTGGAAAGAATATTGTGCGGAGTACTGGTAAAAGAAACTCCAGGAAAGCATGGATAGGTGCACTGGCTGCCGCGATATAACTGAAATAATGTTGAAAACGGCATTAAACACCATACAATCAATCAATCAACCATGGTATCATGTATCACGGAGATGCATTAAACCCCATTTTTCCCAGAGCACGGCTCATGTACCTTTTTCTACTATGTTTCACACCTACAGTTGCCCATGATTTTTCGATTATCATGTTCTGTTTCCCAACAAACAGTTTCCCTTTTCACACAATATTTTTTTACGATTTGAAAGGCAAATTCTGCCATCTGACCCACCTTTGACCCTTTACCAGACAATCCCTGGTTTTCACGACCTGAGACACAGGCTCTTGAAAACATTGTGGGGAAAGGAGAAAATGCTGGTAACCACCATTTGAAAGACAAATTCTGCCATCTAAGCTACGTTTAACCTTTCACCACACTAACCCTAATTTTTCACGACCTGAGGTACAAGCTCTCGAATACATTGTGGGAAAAGGAAAAAAATGTGTCAGAGTCTGACTATCATGATAAGCATGTACGAACATAAACTTAACGTGTCGTTTGCTATCTATTGGATGTGGCCCTCTGAACAACAGCACGGAGCTTTGTTCGTGTAACAAAAAAGGGCAACTTTTAACTCCCATTACCCAGGCCTAAAATTAGATTCTGACCAACCAGCCATTTAAAAGCAATAAAAACCCCGTCTACAGTTTTACCTACGGGCAAACTTTCCCGTAACGATTTTTAAAATGAGCCATGCTCTGTGAAAAATGGAGTTAATGCATCTGCGAAAAGTATCGACCCAGGTCAGCCTGCGCAGTCCGCGCAGGCTGACTTGGGTCGAAACTGTTCGCTATAGGTCAATTTTTCTATATGTCTAAAGATCAGTCTACCTCGAGATTAATTCGGTTGTTAAAGATGTGGCTATTTTGAATTCATAACTGTGTACTGGCATGAGTGGTGTCATACATCACGCAGATGCATTAAGCCCCCTTTTAACAGAGCATGGCTCGAATGTTAAATTTTTTTTTTTTAACCATGCCCTGTGAAAAGGGTGGCTTGGTAGCTTAGTGCATCTGCAGAAAGTATCGGCCCATGTTAGCCTGCGCAGTCTGCGTAAGCTGACATGGACCGAAACTGTTCCTTTTTGCCAATAGGTATGTCCACTTTATATTCAAAAACAAATCACTTCGTCTGATCGGCATCTTACTAGTACAAATTATTGCGTCTGCAAATGTCAACATTCTTCAAAGATTGGACCCGTCTGCTATAACGCATCACTATCCTGTACAGGATAAATATCAATACGCGGTGCGTAAATTGCCGCCAAAAAGTGAAGGGGGAAAATGGCAATAAATAATACGTCTGTGGAAAAATCAAACAAGTTTACAAGGAAATACTTTAAAAGGAAATTATTTCAAACGAGGAAATCTTTTTATTTTAATACAAATTGTTTGCTGCAAATTTCTGTAGGCAGTTTCTAAATATAGAACATGGGGAATTCATGCAACAGATTGACAACAAAAATGAACGTCCCCACCTTGCTGGGCTGATACCGGGGCTTTTTCCCAAGCTTATATGGGTTATGTTTATAAATGGCTGGTGCATAGGTTATATGCTGGCTAACCATGGTTGGATGAATCGTACAAGGTAGGTTTTAGCGAGTAGACATATATAATTCGTTACATTGATTGCCGTCTTGAAAAGTAGTCCGGCTCTGTACCAAGAATGCACATATCAGATAGGTTTGTATTTGAAAACTGCCTCAGAGCGGAAGATGATGGATGCAGATGCTTTCAGTTCTGATGTATCTAAGTTTTTGTAATCTAGTTAACAGTGTAGACCTAGAATTATAAACTAAAGCATGAAATATCATTGCGGTACATTTTAGTACAAGATAAACGCTTACACTGCTATATGTATTAAACTAAAAATTTCCAGCTAAATAATGAAAACCCATAGTTCAAGATTTAAAAAAAAAATGCTCGTTGGAGAAATCTCACCGTATCGGACAGTGTAGATTCAAGATCAGACTGCACGTTTTGTGCAGTCTGATCTTGATCTACACTGTCCGCAAAAGGTCAGCGAGTCGCGCTTAGAAGCCTAAGTCTTAATCCTTTTTTATAGGTTTC
Source organism: Tridacna gigas (assembly GCA_945859785.2). Taxonomy (NCBI): domain Eukaryota; kingdom Metazoa; phylum Mollusca; class Bivalvia; order Cardiida; family Cardiidae; genus Tridacna; species Tridacna gigas. Next base: position 74,796,456 of record OX244031.2, on the reverse strand, counting down.
TATTCATCATTAAGCAGTAGTAATTTTTTTCTCTTTAACCCTTATCATGCTAAATCAGTTAAACTTTCAAGCCGATAATAAAAACCCGAATAATGATACTTCAAACTTGAATTTCGGAGAAAAAAATCTCCTTATCAGACAGCGAAGATTCAAGATCAGAGTGCACGTTCTGTGCAGTCTGATCTTGATCTACACTGTCTGCAAAAGGTCAGTGAGTCGCGCTTAGCAGCCTAGGGGTTCAAACTTGGAGATCTTTTCCAGTTGACCCGCAATCACGCTGCGTAATTAAAGGATAGATTTAAGTTTTCTTTTGTAAAAAACAGCAAAAGGAGAAGAAAATCCTGCATTATATCGTTTAATCTTCTTCCACTGGATTTTTAGTGGAATTTATATTTTTACTAAGTATGTTTGGATTGTTAAGTATGCAGAGCAGTATTGATTCAGGCTTCACTATACGACGTATGCTTTTAGATATTTCTGTCTTGAAAGAATTTACAAACCATAACCTGAGCCATGCTCTGGCAAAAGGGGGTTTAATGCATCTCCGTGATTATTAAACCGGGCAAGTCATCACATAATTATGTCTGGCAACCAATTGAATCCTGAGGTAGAATGGTCCTTGGACACGCAGGAAATTTTACCAATAGCAAAAAGTTTCGACCCAGGTCAGCCTGCGCGGACTGCGCGGGCTGACCTGGGTCGATACTTTTTGCAAATGCATTAAGTCCCCTTGTCACAGAGCATGACTCAAAAGAATCCGTTGATGTACTAAAGCCATAGAAAAATCACTTGCATAAACAAGCACAGGCCGATCTTTCTGTGCCAACGTTCTCTATTCAGACAGAGCTGAAACACACTTTTGCAGCATCTGCGTATCGGGTTGTTATACATCGTGCACTTTTATGTGAGCCATGCTCTGGCAAAAGGGGGCTTAAAGCATCTCCGTGATGCATGATTCCAAGCAAGTCATCACATAATCACGGATCTGCAGAGTCCATTTTATCGAACAATTGACTGAATCATGAGGTAGACTGTTCCTTTGACAAACAGAAAATTGACCGATAGCGAAAAGTATCGGCCCAGGTCAGCCTGCGCGGACTGCGCGGGCTGACCTGGGTCGATACGTTTCGCAGAAGCATTCAGCCCCCTTTTCACAGAGTATATGTGTCATACGCATTTATGGATTAAACGATATACCCAGACAGCGCTAAGTGCATCTTATGTTGACAGTGTAGATCAAGATCAGAGGGTACAGTCTAATTCTGAATCTACACTGTCTGCTACTTTGTAAATATTCAATTGTGGAGGCTATCATTTCTATTTCTCCATCTCTCTCTATTACACAGAATATCCGCGAAGTTTTTTTTTTAATCTCAAAATATTTTTGGGGCAAAACGAGAAAAAAGGTTTTTCAGTCTGCCTGTCACAGTACGATATCTATTTACCTTACAAAAATACGAAACTGTCAATGCTTAATTTGTCTAGTTTTTCACCATAGCAGGTCATTACTGGGCATTATTAATGTAACCTTTTAAACCAAAGTGTTACCATAACAAAAAATTTATATCTATACCAGCAGCGAGTGACGGGCGGCCAGCCGCCATCTACAAATGTGTCTTTCGATTATTTCAAAATATGTGTAGTATTGTGGTAGAGATTATGTTCTTGTTTACCTGCCAAGCCCCGTAGTTCAGTCGGTAGCGAACAGGACTTGAGAACTGGAGGCCTCTGATTCGATCCCCGGCTTGGCCAATTTCTTTCCGAGGATTGATGGTAGTCATTGCGAAAGGATTCATTCCTCTCTCACCGCTGACCATTGTTTCGACGATGGTTAGGTGGGAAAGCAGCCAGTGGATTGGAAAGAATATTGTGCGGAGTACCGGTAAAAGGAACTCCAGGAAAGCATGGATAGGTGCACTGGCCGCCGTGATATAACTGAAATAATGTTGAAAACGGCGTTAAACACCATACAATCAATCAACAATCAACTTTTTTACCATATATGGACCTTTTTTTGTCTATCAGCCCACTCCTAACAAGCAATTTTTCAATAACACGAGCCATGCTCTGGCAAAGTGGGGTTGAATGCGATTCCGCGATGAATTAGACCAAGCAAGTCATCACATAATTATGGATCCATAAAATTTCTTTTGTCCAACAACCGGCTCAATAATGAGGTAGACTGTCCTTGGACATGCAGAAGATTTTACCACTAGCAAAAGGTTCTACCCATGTCGGTCTGTGCCAGCAGCACGTGACGGGCGGCCAGTCGCCATCCACAAACGTAGCTTTCAGTAATTTCAATTTTAAGTACATATCTTTAGCAGAGATTATGTTCTTGGTTACCTCATGCAGGCCTCTTTTTGTGTCTATTAGAAGACCAGTTCTAAAAGGTAACTGTTGACTGTTTCAATAACATAATTTATGCCATGCCCCAGCATGCCTGGGTTCGGGCGGTAATAATCTTAATACATGCATGTAAAAAAAAAACATTTAAATCATACCATTTAGAGGTATGGCCATTTTTGTGAAAATAATACATGTATTGTGTTATGTATGGTCAGTCCAGGCGTTAGTCGTTGGCAGGAAGATGAATTTTAAAACCGGAAGTTAACAAAGGTTAGAGTGACTTGGCAACTTTTTACCTAGTTTTAAAAATACATTTTTCAGCCAGCGACTTACACTTGGACCGAACGTAAAAGTTACAGATTGTCATCTCGGCAATAATTTCAATACTTTCATATGTTTATAATGCTTTAACACTTAAGCTGCTGAATAAATGAAACGCAAATTCCTACTCAATACTATACATAGTAAAATTAATGTTGCACCCCCTGTGTTTTTTACCGGGTTTGATTTTCTGACGTGAATGAAATAAAATTGGGTCGAAATTAGAATTCGGCTGCTGCATACACCAACAGACTCGTCTTTTGCCCATAAAATGAACTGGTGTGAGGTATCCCTTGACCTCATGGTAAGTGGGAATCTTTTGCCTAGATGTTGCTTTCAAATTTAAGATAAACGAGAAGCGTTTAAGTTTGGTTAAAACAGGGAATTTAATGTCGAAACAAAACCTACGACAGGTTGAAAGTGACCTGCAGAGAATGGACACAAAAAATCAGGTAATATTGCATACTTCCGCCCGGGGCATGCAAAACAGCTTGCAGTCTTTGTCTCACACCTCTCACGAGAGGTTGAAACAGCTCGATCTGTAGCTGCTGCCATGAGGTTTAGGGATACCTCTGTTCATTCCATTTCAGAGACAACAGATTTGTTTGTTCTTGTATACAGCAGCCAGATTCTAATTTCGAACCCATTTCATATCATTCACGCCAGAAAATTAAACACGTTAAAAAGACAGGGGGTGCAACACTAATTTTACTGTGTATAAAAGCCCAAACATTGCGGTTTCAAAGTTGATTTCACCGGAAAGAAAATACCGTATCGGACAGCGTAGATCAAAGATCAGACTGCACGTTCTGTGCAGTCTGATCTTGATCTACACTGTCCGCAAAAGGGCAGTGGGTCGCGATTAGCAGCTTAAGGGTTAAATTGAATGCACTGTAATTCGCTGATTGTTTTTAATTACCCCGTATCATGTTCTCCTTGATATCGTGGTCTGTTAATCTATCTTTGGCAAATATCTGTGTTATCATTTTCGTCATTATCACCGCCTGGGGACATTTTTGACAAAATAACGTCATAATGATAGAAAAGGAAAAAAATGAACGGACTGGAACCGAGGCTAGCAACGCCCTGGCAAAAGGGAGTTTAATGTATCTCCGTCATGTATTATACAAAGCAAGTCATCACATAATTATGGATCCATAAAATTTATTTTGTCTAAGAGTAGGCTGAATAATGAGATAGACTGGTCCTGAGACATGCAGAAAATTTACCAAATGCAAAAAGTTTCGATACAGGTCAGCCTGCGCGGATTGCGCAGGCTGACCTGTATCGAAACTTTTTGCAGCTGCATTCAACCTCCGGTTTCACATGGCCCATATAATCGTGTATTAACCCCCAGAGCATTAAATTAATGGAATAGACCTTTTCAGATATTGCTATTTTTCATCTCTTCACCAAACGACCAAATTTCAGACAGGTCCAAATTTGCAGAAAGCATTTGCAGACGACATAGTAAATTTAGCTGAAATGATGGCAGTTGCCTGTGACAGTGTAGAAAACCTTGGTTACCAGCATTTTCTCATTTTCCAGCAAGGTTTTTCAAAATACTTTTTTCCTCAGGTTCGTTAAAACTCGGGATTGTGTGGTAGGGGTTAAGGTCCCTTTTACCAATATGTATTCTCCGAACAGTGTAGATTCAAGATCAGACGAAATGCCAAAATTGCACATTTTCACTGAAAATAACCACCCCAATTTCTTACTGCTTGCAGAGAAAATATATTTTGACGTTCATAAAAGTTAGCAGGTCCCTCAAAGGCACAGCAGCAGCCAAAAGTAAACAAATCGGGTATTAAACTGCATTCAATTTAAAGCATGTCATCTAAAAGTAAGGAAGTTATTGTGGAGATGAACATCTATTATTTGTGCGTTCTGTTCAAGGGAGTCGCTGATAGAAAAAAATGAATGTTGAAACTAGGTAAAAAGTTGCCAAGTCACTCTAACCTTTGTCAACTTCTGATTTTAAAATTCATCTTCCTGCCAACGACTAACAGTTGGACTGACCATACCTAACAAAATGTCATTTTCGCAATAATTTCCGTATTTCTAAATGGTATGATTTAACTCTTTACCACACAACAAAATTTTAGACCAGTTCAAATTGAAAGCATTTGCAGACAATAAAATAAATGTGACTCAAAAATTGAACTTTGGTTTGGGAAGGTAAGAAAACATTGTGGGGAAAAGGAGAAAATGCTGGTTACCAGCATTTTCTCCTTTTCCCACAATGTTTTCAAAAGGCTTTTTGTTCATGGTCGATAAAACCCGTTATTGTGTGGTAAAGAGTTAAATGCATTTTAACACTTGCATTGTTTACTTTTGGTGGAACCCGGTCGGGTAGCTCAGTGGTCAGCGTATCTGACTCGTGACCTAGTGGTTGCATGTTCGATACGCGGTTGAAGCAAACTTTTTTTCCGGCGGTTTTTCGCCTCTCACCTCTGATGCATGTGAGAAAAAGTGGTCAGTGGCTTGGAAAAAAAAGTTGTCAGTACTGGTGTGTGAAAGCCAGGAAACAGATGCGTGGGTGCACTGACCGCCGCGATGACCTAAATTGTTAAAACTCCATCACAAACAAACAAAAATACTTTTAGCGGTTACTGGGCCTTTAAAGGCTGGTATTACTGTAAGTTATTTTGTGACGACGCGGACATTACAGTAAAGTAACATTATTCATGTCCCAAAGTTAAGTTTCTCCGATTACAAGTGTCAAACCCATGTCTGTCTGTCTTGGCCATGTTTCAAAAGCCGATCCTGACCACGTGCCATCGGCGACAGTGTTAAAAGACGAAAATTTTTGTCATAACCCTTTTGATTGCTAAGCGCTACTCACTGACCTTTTGCGGACAGTGTAGATCAAGATCAGACTGCACAGAACGTGCAGTCTGATCTTGGATCTACACTGTCCGATAAGAAGATTATTTTCCTCCAAAATATACCTCTGAAATAGTAATATTTCGGGTCTTTACCATCGGCTTGAAGGTTTCATTTAACTTATTTAAGAGGTAAGACGCTTCATCACACAACAATAATTTTAGACTCGTCCAAGTTGAAAGTAATTCCAGTAGACAACTTTAAATATAACTCAAATGATGTTAATTTGTCTTTAAAAGGGTAGAAAACATTGTGGGAAAAGAAGAAAATACTGGTTACCAGCATTAATTTTTTTCTTTTCCCACAATGTTTTCAGAAGCTGTCTACTCCAGGGTCGTTAAAACGCAGGATTGTGTGGTAAAAGTTTAAAACACGAACAGTTTTTGTCTTGACTCTTCTAGCGCTGAATTTACAAACCGAAAATCTATTCTCGGCTAAAAACACAATCCAGTGAGACTCAGAAATATCTTATATCATAGATTTGACTATACAAGCGGACGGTATAGATCCAAGATCAGACTGCACCTTCTGTGCAGTCTGATCTCGATCGATGCCTTCCGCAAAAGTCCCTGTTTTCGTCCAATAAAATGTAAAAGACTGAAAGAGTAGACTCTCTACTAGACAACGAAAATTTTCGACTTGTTCATATCAAAAGCACTTGCAGATGACAAAAAAGTGTAAAGAAAATGGCGAGATTAATATTTGAAATGGGTAGAAAACATTGAGAAAAGACGACATTACTGGTTGACACTTGAGCCATGCTCTGTGAAAAGGTAGTTTAACGCAGCTGCAAAGGGAATCGACCAAGGTCAGCCTGCGCAGCCCGCGCAGGCTGATCTGGGTCGAAACCCTTTGCTGTTGGTCAATTTTCTGCATGTCAAAGGTCTATTCCGCCTCATGATTCAGTTGATTGTTAAACAAAATGGACTTTATGGGTCAAAATTTATATGACTTGATTGGTAAAGTGCATTAACCCTTTCAGCGCCATAGACGAAAACCGGGACTTTTGCGGACAGCATAGATCAAGATCAGACTGCACAGAACGTGCAGTCTGATCTTTGATCTATACCTTCCGCTTGTTTGGTCAAGCCTTTATGATAAAAATCTTCCGGAGACACAGTGGATTCTATATACAGCCATTAAAAGAAGCCGTGTTTGTTTATTTGGCGCCGAAAGAGTTAAGGAGATGATTTAAATTCCCTTTCGCATAGGTAAATTTTTGTTTGATAAATTATTTCAAGTCAGAAAAGTCTGAAGATTGCGTCGCAAGGTAATTCAAATCAAATTAGTTACATTGCAGTTGTGGTCTGCAAATGCTTTTAATTTGGACAAGTCTAAAATGTTGTCGTTTGGTTAAGAATTAAGGACGATTAAGATAATTTGACCAAACGTTTATACACGATACTCGCTTGTGGGTTTGCAGAGGACACCAAACCTTTCAGGTAATGTCGAAATTTTGGCAGAAAGTATTTTGCTTTTTGTCACCCGTAAGCATGCTTTGTATAGTTTTGGCTGTTCTACTGAAGGTATAGATAAAGATCAGACAACACAGGCTGTTCTGTCGCTTTTGCAGCGCAGTTCAATGCTGTTGTTATTAATGATACTAGCCTGTGTTTTTCTAATTGAAAAAATAAAAATTATTCACGTCAGAGTCTAAAGATAAGTTCACATCATTTTACTCTTTACCACGGGATATTTTAAACTTGTCCAAATCGGAAGGCATTTGCAGACAACAAATAAAGTGTGCCCCAAATGATCAAATTTGACTTTGATAGATTACAAAGCATTGTGGAAATAGGAAAAAATGCTGGTTTCCAGTATTTCCTCCTCTTCCCACAAGCCTTTTTCCTCAGGGTCTTTAAAACTCGGGACTGTCAGGTAAAGGGTTAAATTTTAACAAACAACACGACTTTCCAACTTCTGTCAGGCTATTGGGTCGTGGCCAAACGTTAATGGTCATCTAATGGCGCATTCTTTAAACCGTGCCAACAAAAACAACAAATGGATGTGAAAACGTTGCCAAGAGTTTCATTTGGTTGTTTTTGGTCCGCCCAAGTACCAGCGTTTTTTATCTATTAAAAAAACAAAAAGCAGAAATTAAAATTGACCGTTTTACCAAACGACAAAATAAAAAGGACACGAACATACTGGAGTTTGTATCCACCAACTATTTTTAAGAAAAGTCTCAGTCTTTTCTCAAGAATTTTTTTTAAATTTGAAAGTAACTGTGCACAACTTCTGATGGCCTAAACCAAATGGTTAAAGCAATTAGAAGTTGTGTTACTTTCTAAATCTAGAATTAAACTTAGAATGAGATTAAGAATCGTTGGTGAATAACGACCCAAGTTACTTAACAATAGTCTCAGGCAGACAAGCTGAGTGTATGGATTAGTAAATAAAAAAAGAAAGGAGGTGACAAGGAGAGGACGCAAAAAGAAAAAGACACATAGAGAGACAGACAGAGAACGACAGACAGCGACAGAGAGACAGAAAGAGATATAGTGAGAGGCAGAGACGGGGAGACAGAGACAAGAAACACAGGGTGAGACAGAGACAGTGAGGGAGAGAGCGACAGACAGAAACACAGAAATAGAGAGAGAGAGAGAGAAAGAGAGAGGAATTAAGGGATTCGGAGAAGGACTGAAAGATAGAAAGACAAAAAGGCAGGGAGGATACCTTAAAAAAGATACGGTGGGAGTTGACCTGAACAAAGAGTGATGACCAGTAGAAAGCTGTCCACCCAGTTGAATGACATGAAATAAACGGCCTAACATTACCAAAGGTTTCATATATCTACCTTTAATACCTAATAGCTATGTGTACGGAAACCTGTACGTGCCATCGATATGTCCATCCAGTTGCATGACATGAAATATCAGCATGGCATTTCCAAAGGTTTCGTGTGTCTATTTCTCTAATAACTTATAACAATATGTACGGAAACCTGCTAGTGCCGTCGACATGACATTACCAAAGGTTTCGCGTATCTGTCTCTCTAATATAACTTATAACAATATGTAAGGAAAACAGTTAGGGCCATCAACATGACATCACCAAAGGTTTCGTGTGTCAATATGTACGGAAACCTGTTAGTATCATCGATATGTTCATCCAGTTGCATGACATGAAATATACAGCATGCCAGTACCAAAGGTTTCTTGTATCTGTGTTTCTATTACTGTATAGTAATATGTACGGATGCCTGTTCGCGCCATCGACATGTCCACCAAGTTGCATGACATGAAATAAAGAGCTTCGTGAATCTATCTCTGTAAAACTTTATAGCTATACATACGGGAAATCTGTTAGTGCCATCGACGTTTATACTGAGCTGTTTACCTTTTAAGTCGTCCATTAGACGGTGCAGACCAAAACTAATGTCCGTTAAAACTCGGGATCTTTTGGTAAAGGTTAAACGCTCGATTGTCAATATAATGTTTCCTCTGAACCATTTGTTACAACGAAAACTGAAAAAGCAAATTCACTGAACTAACTGTTTGCTCGCTACTCTCTGGCGTGACTAGTAGCTCCATCTGTAGCTACAGAACGTGCTGTCTGATTTGGATCTACATCATTCGCTACTATATATTAAAACATGGTCAATGTCGTTTTTGATTGCCATGGAAATCTATATTTTCGACCTAGAAAAAGTCGAATTTATTTAGTTACCAGCGAAAGAGTTAAAAGTGACGAGACACGATAGCTTCGTCGGCAACGTACAGAGCTTGAAACCGGAGCGGGGAGGCCGTTGGTCCGATTTCCAAGCTCGACCAATGTCTGTCCTAGGATTGATGATAGTACGAAAGGATACATTTCGATGTCATCGCTATACCCTATAGCCGGTGTTTATGTTGGAAAGCATTAAGTGGCCTGAAAACAATGTCGTCCGAAATACTGGTAAAGAAAATTTCGGAATGAAGGTAAATGGGCCGTCGCGACATAACTGGAATAGTGTTGAACACCATACGGGCAAAACATTGGAAAATACCTCGCTAGTTTCGACTTTTCATGATAAACTGCAGATAAAAAAGTAAAATGCTTTTTGACGAAATTAAATGTCAAGAACGAGAGCATCCACTTTTCTACATTTCGCAGGAATAATTCACCCACAAAAGACGTAATCGTGGTGCCTCATTATTAGTTTTCTGCTTCCGCTTTGGTCGAAAATTCAGTGGCACAAATAGACTACTGTATATAGTTCTAACGATGCACAGATACAAACCATACATTCGGAGAAAATGTCTTGATTTGCTGGTTTTCTATTACTGAGCACTGCGGGTGTTACTATCTTGGCCAAAAAATCTGCCAGAGCCATAGATCGTTTTGCTTTGACAGTACAAATCAAAGGCCCTATCTGACTTAATGATTAGTTATCCGGAGGTCCTGGATTGGACACTCATTCTTGGCACCGGGTTTATCCGTGGACAAAGCATTCCAGAGACCAAGTCTTGCACTTGTGAAACATGAGTAAGTAAGCAGTTGCCGTGATTATTCTGACTGAAGTGATGATTTGTTTGTTTGTATTGGAGTTTAACGCCGTTTTAACAGTTTATGTCATATCAACGGCCAGTGCACGTGCTCCTGTGTTTTGGCTTTCTCACACTAGTACTGACACAACTTTCTTTCCAAGCCACTAACTGTTTTTCTCATATGCATCAGAGTTGAGAGGCAAAAAATAGACGCATAAAAAAGCTTTACCGCAACCGGGTATCGAATCTGCAACCACCCGGTCACGAGTCAGATATGCTAACCACTGAGCTACCCGGCCGGGCGGGAAAACAATGTTGGGAGTGGCTTAAAAACCGCTCAATCTATCCATGGTAAAAAGATACACAGAAAGCTTTCCTCCCAGCATCATTTAACTCTTTACCTCATAATCCCGATTTTCAACGACCATGAAAAAGTATGCTTCTGAAAACATTATGAGAAAATGAGAAAATGCTGGTAACCAGCATTTTCTCATTTTCTCATAATGTTTTCTACATTTCTTAAGGACAAATTTCACTATTTGAGCCACACAGAATTTTCGTCTGAAAATGCTTTTGAATTGGGAAAGTCCAAATCTTCGGGTTTTTCATTTTTTGGAGAGATAAATTCTGCCATTTTGTGCAAGCCTTAAACTTTGTCACCTGGTAAAGAGTCAACGGTCTTGCGTTACGATCGGGACGAACATAATGAGATCATTATGGGCCAAAAAATGAGACATCCATTGCGTTCTGATTTACTTATCGCTCAACTTCAAAGGGGCCCTATAATAATAGAGGGGTCAGCTTGCGGGGATAGTCTTTCCGTTGAACTTAATGATGTCCTTTTAGGGGACCCTTCTTTGATACTGACACCTTTTTCCTGTCCCCTTGATGGAGAGATGAATGCTAAGTCCTTACCCACGTTTAGACGATTTCTCGTATCTTGCTTGCATCAGGAGAGTTTTGAAAAACGTTGAGGCAAAAACGTGTTATTGTAACAACCTTGATTATTTTCACGTGAGTTCATACTTTGAAACTTAATTGGTCTTAATTATTAATTTAGTGTGCTTCAGAGGGATGTTTAATTGACAGTCGCCTAAGAGGCTGTAAATTTGTTTCGGAAGGGGATAGGAAAACAGACAGACAGACAGAGATATGGCTGCGTATCCTTGCAATGATCGTATGCCAGCTTACAGAAAATTGGTATGTAGAAAATTCGTACCAGGACAATTCATACTAGGCACTTGGTACCTCGGACAACTCGCGCTGAAGAAAATCAGTACTTGGGACAGCTCGTACCTGGGACAACTTGTATCAGGACACCTTGAGCCCAGAAAAACGCGTTCCAGTGACAATGATCCGTGCCCGAAACAACTTGTACCTAAAGGTATTCATGCTTCGCACCACCATTATTGATCGAGGATTCTTTACAGGAGTAAATCAGCGTATGTATGATTGTCAACGGAGCGAGTTGTCCAAACTTCGAGTAGTCCTAGGTGCAAATTGCTTGTCTACAAATTTCCCTCGGGAGCTACTGTCCTGGTGTGCATTTTCCCGGGTACGCGTCGCCCTAAGTACAAATCGTTCTAGTTACGAATTGGCATGACAACCATTTGTCCGGTACCAACTGTCCTGTACCAATTGTCAAGGTACGAATTGTCCTAGAACAGTACGCCAATGGTTGTTTTGTCTCTGTATACAAAATGAAGACATCTATTCTGAAATAGAAATAATTAAGATACCTGTTTGTTTGAACAAAAATCAAAATTCTGTGATGGTTTTGCAAAGATAGAGAAGTGCTTTTGTGACACATCTCCCCTTGACAAATTTATAGAGGGCACCGTTTTTTATTAGAGATACATCCTTACAACCAGAGGGAAAAATAAACGCTGTTAAAACTTGATAGATTGTTGAATGGTTCAGAATTTGGTCAGGTGTGTAAACATAGATAAATTACCGATATATATTGAGTAAGGGTTAAAGAAACTCAAGGAATTTGTCTTCGATTTTAAACCGGAAACGACACCAGCGATTTCTTTGGCGGCCTCAAGAAAATGAAATGCATCTTCTACCCGTCGTAATCTGTGCAACCTTTCAACCACTAGGGGCACCATTTGTCATAAAGATACCAGAATGATTATAGTTTCATAAAATAAAGATGAAATTCGGTTAAAAAACTGGCTGAAAACGAGTATTAATGTATCTTTAAGCATTGCAGAGACGAAGGAACTGCGAGGGTAAGGGTTTTAGGAGACAAAAAAGCTGTCGTCATAAATATGTAAAGAGGAGATGGTTGATGCGTCGTGTTACATGATAACGATTTTAGAGTGTCCAACTACAAAAAACTGACCACTTATTAGCCTGACAGCTGGACATATGGTCAATTTACCACGATCACATTTCGATTAATTTATACATTTTTTCCTCATTTATCAAAGCCTGCTTATCTTTTCCGTTTCGTTTTTTTTTTTTCCTACTCCCTACATTTTGTTCCTTTCATATGCTCGTCCACGTGTACATCTGTGATTGGTTTACTAGTAATGATTTATTGCGACTAATTGTTTATTCTTTTGGCGTTCGTGTTTCGGAGCCAAGCCCCCGTCCCTTAGTAGTATAACATGGGGCTTGTCTAGCGGCCAAAATTCTCAGACTTCGGGTCAAGAGTCTCTCTGAGAAAGGATGCAAGTCATTGAGACTGTGTTCATGTCTCCGTCTTGCCTCAACTTTGCTTACGTTCGAAACGTCCGATGTCGAGGAATGCTTATTATACGAGGAGTATTCATATATGAATGCATCTAAGCGCCTAAAATTTGATTCTTCATTGGTTTCACTGTTTGTTTTTTTTTATATTTTGTTCCCTTAAAGTATTCACTTCCAACAGATATACAAAGTTTCAGTCTCCGGGTCCAATCTTTGCAGGCATTTTCATAGTCTTTTTTAGGTATACTGTGATGACACTGGAATACTGCAGAACCGAGGTGTTTGCGCTGAACAAATTTCAATCTGAAAGTTGTTTTTTTCTTTAAGCTTTGCAAGCAAAAAGAAGTAACAAGGGACAAGGTCTGGTCAATACGGAGGGTGGGGGAGCACAACTTTTTCCTGCTTCAGAAAGTCTTGCACCGCGTATAAAAGACAATGAATGAAACTGATGGTTTACACACGTTGAAATAGAGATGACAGAAAATGAATTCCAGTATCTTCATAATGTACCTAAAAAAGACTCCGGATTCCGTAGTCACCAACCAATCTAAATTGCATTCTTTGTGTCATTCTAGATTTGGAAAGTAACACAATTTAGAGCAATCCTAGAAATTTCATTACGTAAATTAAACTTAGAATGTAATTAAAAACGGTTGCTGAGTACGGCCCGGTGGATAGCACTGACAGGTGCCGCATTGGCTTTAACCCTGTACCAGACGACAACATTTAAGACTTGTCCAAATTGAAAGTATTTGCAGACGACAAATAAAGTTAGAAACAAATGACTAGATTTGTAATAAACATGTAAGAAAACATTGTGGGAAAAGGAGAAAATGCTGGTTACCAGCATTTTCTCCTTTTCACACAATGTTTTCAAAGGCATTTTTTTCTTAGGGTCAGGGACTGTGTGGTAGAGGGGTAAAGGGTTAATGATATAACTGAATAACTGTGGAATATGATTACCTCCGGCAGCAGATTTTTTTCGACTTGCAGCTGACGTCTTTTAAAGGGGACTTTTTCAGATTTGTACAATATTGCGAAGTAAACCGAAAACATGCAAATCATGAGGAAAAAAGACAACTGTAACAGAAAAATGTTTGTCAATGGTATTTTCCTAATGGTCTACATAGCCTGTATTCTCTAGATCTTGCGTCAGAGATTCGCAAAGACTGGCGGGAATGTCACATGATCAATACGACGCGTCGATTCATTCGGCATACCTCGGGTGATCCGGTGATCAAATCCCTCGGCTGTATCACTTAGCTTGATACGCACCTACACGGTACATTTCATGGCCGGAAGCACGCCGTTTTACCGTTATTGAAAATGTTAGGCTCCTCTTAAAAAAGAAAACATGAGTCACAATTTTCTATCGATATCTTTCTAAGACTATTTCCGTAGGCAAACAGTTTTTACATTCAATTTTTAAAGAAGTTTATCAGTCCCTTTCGGAGCTCTTTCATCGACACATTGATAGATGTAAATAACTTCACCGTTGTTTATGTAGTTGCTAAGCGATTTACAGGGGCGCGGCCATGTTTAAGACCATGTGATTGATAGTTTAAAATGGAAGCCTCCTTTATACGGACGAGGTTAGATGTAGTTACGGAATCGGCCAAGTTGTGACGAGTGGCGTCGATAACGACGATTAGTATTTAAATCAGTAGAATGACGTCATATCTGATGTAAAAAAAAAAAGTCAATATAGACGGAGTAGCCGATTGCAAGTTGCTTCGCCGGAAGCACACCGTTTTACCGCTATTAAAATTGTAAGGCTCCTCTTAAAAAAGGTAACATGAGTCACAATTTACTATCGATATCTTTCTAAGAACATTCCCGTCGGCAAATAGTTTTCACATTCAATTTTTAACGAAGTTTATCAATTCCATTCGGAGATTTCATCGATAGAGCGATAGATGTAGATTAGTTTACCGTGGTTGTTGACGTCGTTGCTAAGCGATTTACAGGGGCGCCGCCATGTTTAAGATCATGTGGTTGGTAGTTAAAGATGGAAGCCTCCTTTATACGGACAAGGTTAGATGTAGGTACGGAATCGGCCGAGTTGTGACGAGTGGGATTCGTAATCAAATCAGTGTGATGACGTCATTTCAGATTTCATGAAAACTGACCGAAACCGGTTGCAAAACTAGGACACCATTACTTTAAACACCCGAAATTAAACCTTTTCGCTGTATGTAACCATCTTCTTTCTCTGCGCTTGCAAAGAAAAATATATTAGCCATGCTCTGGCAAAAGGGGTACTAATTGGGGCTTAATACACCTCCGTGATCCATGGCACCGGGAAAGCCATATACGTACAAGTTTATGGATCTATAATATCCACATTTCTAAACAACTGACTTAATCATGAGGTAGACTGGTCCTTTGACATACATAAAATTGACAATAGCGATAAGTTTCGGCCCAGGTCAGCCTGCGTGGACTGCAGAGACTGACCTGGGTCGATACTTTTCGCAGATGCATTTTGCCCCCCTTTCCACAGAGCGCCCTCTTTTCACAGAACATGACTCATATAAAAATGTATTTAAAGATGTTTCACGAGTAATCTTGATTTACGGCGCAACATGTAGATATTATAGATCAATAAGTACGTGATGGCTTTTCCTTTCGCAAAAACTAAATAGGCCCCTTTAATGCATCCCCGTAATGCATTTTTACCAAGAAAGTCATCACATAATTACGTATTCATAAAATCCGTTTTTTGGTGACAACTGACTGAATCCAGCTTGGCTTCTTTCAAAAAGAAGCCAGGAGGGGTCAGCATCAATGTTTTCAAATAGCTTACTGCTTTTAATTTCAATATATTTTGGTACATATAAACAAATAAGTAAGGCATTGTTAAAAGGAGAAACCTCTTATGCATTACATGACAGACACGTGACCATTTTCCCAAGTTTTCAAGTCGCGTGATCTTTTCCCGCGGTGTTCTCTTCTTTAACGAAATTCTTTTTATGGTGTGTGGCTTTATTTGTTTAATGAAAAATTACAACCACTGGAAAGGTCATTTGCAATCAAATCAATATTACAAATCCTTTTTGAAATCCGTCAAATAAAAACAAAACACGTCTATTTCCTATTTCAGTTTTTTTGATTTCGGTTTATTTATAAAACTGTGTATCAGAACGATTTCGCAGAAAAACATGGAGTTAGGCAGCAATTTCGGAGGCAGTCTGCCTTTTAAACTTACCACTGTTGGAGAGGTCTGATGACCTCTCCAATGAAGGTAGAATGGTCCTAGGACATGTAGAAAATTTACAAACTGCGAAAAGTTTTCCACCCATGTCAGCCTGCGGAGAGTACGCCGTCTGACATTGGTCGATACTTTACTTTTTGCAGATGCATTAAACCGCCTTTTTACAGAGCATGACGCAAATGTATTCGGAAAATAATGAAAACATAAAGACTTGTATTTTTCAAACAATAAATCAATAACATCTTTTTAAACATGCTAATCACACCACATAACTATTTAACAGCTGTTGTCCAATATTTAACGGGAGCCAATTTATAATGTGGGTAACATATTTTCTTGGGCGTATCAGCTGTGGGTCCTGACCCGTAACCCCTTGGGGTTTTTTTTGCCTCTGCGGTTATGTATTATTTTGACCGTTTGAAAGCCTTTCACCGGTATAGTTGCCTTTGCAGACAGTGTAGATAAAGATCAGACTGCACAAAACGTGCAGTCTGATCTTTGATCTACATTGTCCGCTTTGTAGAAACACTACAGACAAAAAGGAATCACAAAATTGCGATTATTTGAGTCTTATTAAAGACTCAAAATGCCCAGCGGGTTTATTCTGCGCTTTAAGAATTAAAAAATGAAAGTGATAAATCAAAACTATTTTATCGGGAGAGTGAAGACAAAAATTTGAGCCATAGAGATGGTAACGAAAACTTTGTGGAAAATGGAGAAATTGCCTATAATAAGCTATTTTTTCCCATTGTCTACAAAGGTTTTGAAAATTATCTCTGGATGATAAAGACTGAATAAAAGCTTGTACCTGAAGAAGAAACGTTCAGTTAAATCAAATTTAATCCTTGTACAAATTTGATCAATTTAACCCGTTCAAACAATGTCGCATTTTCCGGCCCTAAGCAGGACGACTTTTAAAAATATTGTGGAAAAAGTAAAAATGATGCTAAACAGCATTTTGTCCCTGTTTCCAACAATCTTTTTCGATAAAAAGATTCAGACATAAAGGTCATAAGATTCAGTATCGATCTGATTGTACAATGTGCAGTTTGATCTTGGATCTACACCGTTCGCTTTTGGGTGCAAAATTATGACCAAATTCCTACTCAACTTCATTCACAATCAACTCTTTAAAGAAATGTCGAATTTATTTATTTTGCGCCGAAAGAGTTAAAATTAGAGCCATGCTCTGTGAAAGGGGGGCTAAATACATTTGCAAAAAGTATCGGCCCAGCTCAGCCTGCGCAGTCCGCGCAGGCTGACCTGGGCCGAAACTTTTTGCTTTTGGTAAATTTTCTACATGACAAAGGACAACAGTATCTCATGATTCAATAGGTTGTTTAGCCTGGCATTCAGGCCCTGCATTTGAGTCATTCTATTAAAAAAAAATACGCAACTATTGTAAACCCTCAGGAATATATGTTGTTACTTGCTCTTTATCTAAAATACAGGTTAAATCAGACCTTGAGAACATTATATGAGTGTATTTGTTTTGCTGTTTTATTTTATGTTTTTTTTTTTAACCCTTTCCCAAACAAGCCCTGGTTTTCACGTGTCTGCAGTACAAGTCTTTTGAAAACACTGTGGGAAAAGGAGAAATTGCTCGTAACGAGCAATTTCTCCTTTTCCCACAGTGTTTTCTACCCTTTTTGATAACTTTCTGCCATTTTCATCAAATTTAAAATTGTCGTCTGCAAACTCTATCAATTTGGACCAGTCCAAAATTTGTCGTTTGGGAAAGGGTTAAATGAAAATGCTCTATTTCACGGACTGATACCAGTCTATAGGTTGTTCTGCAAAACGGATTTTAGTGTTCTATAGTATTGTAATGACTTGCTTGGTGTCATGCATCACGGAGACATATTAAGCCCCCTTTTGCCAGAGGATGGCTCAAATTTTGTAGACTGAGGCCTTTTGCGTAATTACCTCATCTACCTTCTTTAACCCTTCATCAAACGACAAAATTTTGGACTCTTACATTTCGGAAACAGTTCCAGAGGACGAATTTAATGTGGGTCAAATAGTGAAATTTGTCTTGGTAGAGTAGAAAACATTGAGGGAAAAGGACACCAAGCCTTCAAAAGTCTTCTTTCTCAGGGTTGTAAACGTACGACATAATTTGCTAGAAGTTTAAAACTTTTCTAAGCTAAATACTTCATATAGAAAGGAAGAGTAAGGTTACAAAATAAAGATGAAAATAGAAAACAAATGAATGCAATGGTGAAAAAACATAAAGACAAATCGCGAAAATGCATGTGGTTCATCGTGAGAAATCTGTCCATTAATTTTGTAAAAAGATTTTCTTTAATCAGTCGCAGATTTAAGAAAAAAAAAAGTGCTGATAAACTTTGAAACATGAAGGAAACAAACAGGCAAGGATGGCGACGCTGGTTAAAGTGGGCGTGACGATATGTAAATACATGTAGATGAGCTGGTAACGGGTGTTGCTAATTTGACTGTGCAGGTTAGAGAATGGCGTCACCGGCTTTTCGTTCATCAAAGAAATAAATCACATTTTAATTGATTGAATCAGGCCATGATAAAAAGTTGGGGGTTTTTTTGTTATCCTTTTCTGACTGAAAAACTCTGCAGATCGATTGAACTACATGACGTCACACCGGTAACGAGAAAACACGGAATAGCCAAGGCGAGACAGTAAGAACTTGTTTCCAATGATATCTCGATGTTCAACATAGTTTATTTCTGAAGATTAACCCTTAGGCTGTTAAGTGCGACTCACTGACCTTTTGCGGACAGTGAAGATCAAGACCAGACTGCACAGACAATGCATTACAAAGAAACCCCTTTTGCGAGAGCATGGCTCTCCTTTTTTTTTTTTTTTTTTTTGAATCTCAAATATCATCTGAATTTTAAAGTAAATCAATTTCTGATTGGCAAATTCCAAATCGTTCAGCCAATCACAAATTGCTTTACTTTTTAAATTTGAGCATTTCTCTTTGAAAAGGGGGCTAAGTGCATCTGATTAAAAAGTATCGATCCATGTCAGCCTGCGCAGTCCGCGCAGGCTGACATGGATCGAAACTTTTTGCTGTTAGTCAGTTTTCTGCATGTCAAAGAACCAGCCAACCTCCCGATCCAGTAGATTATTAGACTAAATGGATTTTATGGGTCCAAAATTATGTGATGACTGGCTTGGTATAATGTATCACGGAGATGTAGCAAACTCCACCAGCACCTTGTCATTGAAGCAGCACAATCGGAGAAAACAAAGTTCACCTATGACCTTGACCTTTGACCCATGTGACCCCCAAAACAATAGGAGTAGTATATAACAATAAGTTGGGCAGAGTGCCTGCAGCCCTGCAGCCCCTGCAGCGTCACACATTGTTTTTGGGCAGTTATGTGTGACGCTGCAGGGGCTGCAGGGCTGCAGGCACTCTGCCCAACTTATTGTTATATACTACTAATAGGGATCCTCCTAATGTCATAAGGAACACTTGTATAAAGTTTCAGGGTCCTAGGACAAGTGACATCTGAGTTAGAGCACGGAAACGAAAAGATGGATGGATTGACAGATGCCAGAGCATGGCTTATCTTTTTAATGTTAAATATTTTCTGAATTTTATTGTAAAGCAATATCTGATTGGCCAGTTCTTAAAATCGTTCAGCCAATCAGAAATTGCTGTACTTTTCAAATTGTATAATACGACTAAAATTGCGATCCCGACTTGTTAGTCAGTAAAGACCTCCATCTTGACGAAGTCACGAGAGGTACAATTTATAAACAGACTGCAAATCTCCTTGTTGGTCATTTTCACACAGGTCAGGGTACTAAATGCATTTATTCCGAATTAAGATGTTCACGATACTATTAAAGTTCGTTAAAAATACATAAATTTTTCTCACGGTAAAGTCCGCGTGTTTGGGTTCAAAGTATGAAATAAAAAGTAACGCGTTGCTATGGTAACCATTCAGAAGATGATAAAAGATCTATTTTATCAATCCATGTACGTGAATTGATGAAGGTAGATTTTTGTGGGCTAGTTTGTCAAATTTAGGTTTTATCAAAGAATAAAAGGTTTGTAAAAGAATAAATAATACGTTGATTTATTGCCTCTAAATACGAAATACTGTACACTGCCACCTTTAACTATTTGCTACACAGTCCCATGTTTAACCCTTTCCCAAACAAGCCCTGGTTTTCACGTGTCTGCAGTACAAGTCTTGAAAACACTGTGGGAAAAGGAGAAATTGCTCGTAACGAGCAATTTCTCCTTTTCCCACAGTGTTTTCTACCCTTTTTGAGAACTTTCTGCCATTTTCGTCAAATTTAAAATTTACCACACTATCCCATGTTTAAACGATCCCAGGGAAAAGGACTTTTGAAAACATTGTGGGAAAAGAAGAAAATGCTGGTAACCAGTGGCTTGCAAAAGAATATTGTACTTAGTACTGGTAAAAGAAACTCCAGGAAAGCATGGACAGGTGCATTTGCCGCCGCGATATAACTGAAATAATGTTGAAAACGGCGTTAAACACCATACAATTAATCAATCAAATTATGGAATTCATCTGTATTAGCAAGAAAACATCGTTGGAAAAGGAGAAAAATGCTGGATAACAGCATTTTCTCCTTTTTCCCGCAATGTTTTCAAAAAGCTTGTTTATTCAGCAAAGCTGCTAGAATACGGAATGGTATAGTAAAGAGTTACCAGACGGAAAAGACGGCTAATCCCAAACCTATCAATCAGGCTCAAGTTTGTACGGAATGTGAAGTATGCTGGGATAGGGAGGTTTGGACCTTGTCCAGAACACATCTATCTGTATAACATGTCCAGAGACGGACACTACCTGTCACACTGTTACACTATTCGGGCCACAGTATCTTATAAATGACCTATGCTCTATGAATTTTTTTTTCGGCGTAACTGAATGCGCTGGTTTTGACCCACTTCCTGGTATAATGAAATCGAATGAATAGATGGTAATTTGCGATTGGTCAAAAATATGGACATGTTTATTCGGCGGAACCCGATTGAAAATTGAAAAAAAAATCTACTTTTCAACAAAATGAAAAACAGTGAGGAAAAAGAGGCAATTGCTGTCGATAGTTACTATTTTTCTTCATATTGAGCCAAAAAAAAAAAGAATTTAAACCTGCATTGTCTAGTTCCCCTCACGACGTTTATCATTTTTAAAGATATTTCTTTTTTCTATTTGCGTCGGTAGCGCGCAGGACTTGAGAACAGGAGGTTGCTGGTTCGATCCCCGGCTCGGCCAATTTCTTTCCGAGGATTGATGATAGTCATTGCGACAGGATTCATTCCTCTCTCACCGCTGACCATTGTTTCGACGATGGTTATGTGGGAAAGCAGCCTGTGGCTTGGAAAGAATATTGTGCGAAGTACTGGTAAAAAAGAAACTCCAGGAAAGCATGGATAGGTGCACTGGCCGCCGCGATATAACTGAAAAAATGTTGAAAACGGCGTTAAAACACCATACCATACCATACACTGTCCGCAAAAGGTCAGTGAGTCGCGCTTAGCAGCCTAAAGGCAAGATCCAAATTTACACAACAGATGGGTAAGCGTCATTTTCGCGGCATGATGCCAATACACATCTCACCTGCGATTGTTTATAACTCGACTGATAAGCCACATACATGTAGACAACCCTTTATCTCAAAGTCCCGAGATTTCGAAAACCCTAAGAACAGAGATTTTTTTTTTATTGAAAACAATTATGGAAAAAGGAGAAGATGCTGGTAACCAGCATTTCCTCCTTTATTTCCTCCTTTTTCCACAATATTTTTATTTCTCTTTATCTCCAAATCCCGAGATTTCAACTGCCTTTACAGCAGAGATTGTTTTTTATTAAAGACAATTATGGGAAAAGAAGAAAATGCTTGTAACCAGCATTTTCTCCTTTTCCCACAATGTTTTTATTTCTCTTTATCTCAAAGTCCCCAGATTTCAACGACAATAAGACCAGATATTTTTTACAAAAAACAATTGTGGGAAAAGGAGAAAATGCTGGTAACTAGCATTTTCTTCTTTTCCCACAATGATTTTATTTCTCTTTGTCTCAAAATTCCGAGACTTCAACGGCCCTAAGAGCAGAGATTTTTTTTTTCATTAAAACAATCGTTGGAAAAGGACAAAAAGCTGATAACCAGCATTTTCTTCTTTTTCCAAGGCCTTAAGAGCAGAGATTTTTTATTATAAACAATTTTGGGAAAAGGAGAAAATGCTGGTAACCAGTATTTTCCCTTTTTCCCACAATGTTTTTATTTCTTCCCTTTCTTCATTTCAAGAGATCGATTTTAGTATTTGAGTCAGATCTACTTTGTCGTCTGCTAGTGCTTTTAATTTGTACAAGTCTGAAATTTTGCTATCTGATAAAGAACTAAGGTTTACCTGCTGACACACCTATTTCCTGCAAGATATTAACTCTTGCCTTTTGACAGACGACTAAAGAAACTTTTACAGACAATATAGGCCAAGATCAGACTGCACAGAACGTTCAGTCTGATCTCTGATCTATACTGTCCACGGCTTCAATCTAGATTACGACCGAACTATCTCTTCGCCTTGAATGGTGTCCTTTGAAAAATATTGATTGATTGGTTGACTGAACTGAATTGAATTGGAGTTTAATGCCATTTTAACAGCTTATGTCGTATCACGGAATGCACCTATGCATGTGTTTCCTGGCTTTCTGAGACCAGTATTGACACAACTTTCTTTCCAAGTGGCTGACTACTTTTCTCACATACATCAGAGGTGAGAGGCGAAAAGCTGCCGGAAAGAACGTTTGCCTCAACCGGGTATCGAACTCACAGTCACAAGGTTGCGGGTCAGATATGCTAACCACTGAGCTACCAGGCCAGTCAGCTATTCATTTGGTAGTTAAAGAGTTAACCCCGTGTATGTATTTTAGACTAGTCCAAATTGAAAGCATTTGCAGACAACAAAATAAATGTGACTGAAAAAAATTGAAACTTATTTTGGGGAAAATAGAAAACATTGTGGAAAAAATAGAAAATGCTGGTACCCAACATTTTCTCCTTTTCCCACAATGTTTCCATACTGGGTACCAGCATTTTTTCCTTTTTCCTACAATGTTTTCAAAAGAGGCCATTTCTCAAGAGTCATTAAAATTCGGAATTGTGTGGCAAAGAGTCAATACACGAAACTGTTTGATTGATCGAATTTGCGTTTATTTATCGACGCCATCGGTTGCCCATATGGGCGACGCCCCCCGAAGGGTATTAGTTTTTCTTTTGTAACAGGGGATAGTGCAAGTCTGCAAGATACAGGACGAAGCCCGTCCTGAGTTCCTAAAAGTGCTCGATGTATCCCACCATCACACGGGACCTCGGTTTAACGTCTCATCCGAAAGACTATTTGTAATTTTAGTTGTCCAGCCGTGGGGCTCGAACTCACACCCTTAAGTGACCCAAGACTTGATGTGAATAAGTCTTACGCTCTACCACTTGGGCTTTGCGAGCTGGTCTACGGTACTGTTTGGCTAACCAAACAATGGGTGAAACAGGGATAAATTATCAGGAAAAAAAAAAACATTTCAGCAACGATCTATTTAAGTACCATCCATTTTATCTCCTCCTGGTACTCCTCAAAACTGAGATAAAATTCAAAGATAAAAACATCGTGGCACGTGCTGGGTCAAATCGTAACGCAAAAGGTGCTGTTCGCGAAATTTGATGTGAAACAGGTATACTTATACAAATAGATATTTCACGTTTTCATTCGTCTTATTACACGAACTTGAAGAAAATGTGTTAATCCTAAAGCTGGTAGGCGCGATTCACTGACCTTTTGCGGACAGTGTAGGTCAAGATCAGACTGCACAGAACGTGCAGTCTCATCTTTGATCTACACTGTCAGATACGGTATTTTCTATCCGGTGAAATAAACTTTGAAATCGCAATTTTTTTTTACCATTTTGTGGAAATTTTCATTTCATTAAAGGGTTAAGAAAAATATTTTGGTAAACTTTTTAAAATCGACATTTTATACTAAAGCTAAATACACTTAAACCTGCGGAAACACTGTGATAGCGGGAAAAAAATGCTCATTACGATCGGTTTCTTCTTTTACCGCAATATTTTCAAAAGAGATGTCCTGAAAAAAATTACCTTTCGTCGACAGTTGAAAATCTATAATCCACTGAAACTCAGAAATTTGTTTCCTTTTGCCACAATGTTTTCAAAAGAAGAGGTGTTCTAACTTCCTTTCCCGCGATGTTTCCAAAAGCTGTCGACTTCTGCAGGGGCTTTAAGAAATTGATATTTGAGTGGCGATGTTTTGATGTGTGAAGGAAAAGCAGGCCGAATAATTTTAGACTTCGTAACTATAATTATGACGTGCGTGCGAATTGCGACTGTACGTAAATTGCTCGTTAAAATGCCTTAATCAGCTATTTATAACTTGGCACTGATCCAAAACCAGGCAATCAAAGTAATGAAGGTACCAAGTTAACCCTTAGGCTGCTAAGCGCGACTCACTGACCTCTTGCGGACAGTGTAGATCAAAATCAGGCTGCACAGAACGTGCAGTCTGATCTTGGATCTACATAGTCCGATAAATAACTTTGAAATAGCAATATTTGGGTTTTTACCATCGACTTGAAAGTTTCATTTTAGTTTTTTTGGCAGGATAAGGGTAAAGAAAGAACATTAACGCTTAGGCCGCTACATGCGACTCAAATGCCCTTTTGCGGACAGTATAGATTAAGATCAGACTGCACAGAACGTGCAGTCTGATCTTGGATCTACACTGTCCGATACGGTGATTTTTTTTTATCAATGCAACAAGCACTTTGTAATCGCAATGTTTCGGTATTATGATATACTATCAGTTGGAAATCTTCGTTCTATTTATTTAGCTGTTTACCACACAATTCCGAGGGGAAGGGTGGGATGTGGCCTTGAGGGACGGCTGTTGAAAGCATTGTAGAAAAAGGAGTAAAATGCTGGTAACCAGTTTCACGGCCCTTCAATGCACAAATCTCACCTGCGATTGTTTATACCTCGACTGATAAGCCACATAAAGCAGTTGTCCCATTACCATACAATGCCAAGTTGTTTAACTCTTTACCAAACGACAAAATTTTCGGCTGGTCCAAATTGAAAGCATTTGCAAACGACAGTTTAAATGTGCCTCAAAACTTGAAATTCGTTTCGTGAAGGGTAGAAAACATTGTGGAAGAAGGAGAAAATGCTGGGTACCAGCATTTTCTCCTTTTTCCACAATGTTTTCAAGAGGCTTCTTTCTCAGGATCGTTAAAAGTCGGGATTGTGTGGTAAAGGGATAAAGACCTTGAGGGCAAAAGGCTTTTAAAAACATATATCTTTTTTAACTTATCCGGATCGAAAGCATTTGCAGACTTCAAAGCAAATGTGGCTCAAATATTCAAATTTGTTTGTGGACAGGTAGAAAACATCGTGAAAAACAAAGAGAGAAAAATGCTGGTTACCAGCATCTTCTCCTTTTTCTTCTACAATGTTTTCAAAAACCTTCTTCGGTAGGGTCGCTGAAACTCGGGACTGTGTGATAGAGGGTGAAAGTTCCAAACAAAGCCCCTGTCTAAAACATTCAATGCTTCAGGTCCACTGTTCTTGGTTTTTTTTTTTACCCAGTCCCCCATGCACTGATCTACTTTCTGGAAAACGCCCATAAAAAAAAGTTATGCGCATGTTAAATCGTTTACTCCCAAATGCAAAGAACTTTATCCATAAGCATATTTCACTGCTTTTGTTGCCTTTACGGCAAGTGTAGATCGAGACCAGACTGCACAAAACGTGCAGTCTGATCTGCGATCTGCACTGTCCGCTTTGCAGAGACATACTTAGTAAAGGTAACCTTTATCCTGCGATACAAGTTAAATGAAACTTTTAAGCCGGTAGAAAATTTTCCGAATAATGCTATGTGAAACTTATTTTTTGGAGAAAAATATCTCCTTATCGGACAGTGTAGATCCAAGATCAGACTGCACGTTCTGTGCAGTCTGATCTTGGGTCTACATTGTCCGCAAAAGATCAGTGAGTCGCCCTTAACAGCCAAAGACTTAAAGTACTGCACTTATTCGAGTTTTTATCCTGGACTGAATTCTACGAGTAGATGGGCGTTGGGTTTATTTTCAAAGTACCTGAAGGTTTTAGCTTCATAAATATTCAGTATTGATATAAACGGACAAACAACTCTGCGATAAGGTCAACTGCGAATATGTTTTGCAATTCTTGCATGTTTTTTTTCCTGGAACTAATTAAGACTACCACTATTTTTAGAATTGCACTCTTTTAACCATTAGCCTGCTAAAAGAATGAAAATGAACGTTTTCAAACAGATAGTAAAAACCCGAAAAATTATATTTCGAACTTATTTTTTGGAAAGAAAAACAAATCTCCTTATCGGCCAGTGTAGATCCAAGATCAAACTGCACGTTTTGTGCAATCTGATCTTGATCTTGATCTACACTATCCGCAAAAGGTCAGTGAGTCGCGCTTAGCAGCTCAAGGGTTAGCTTACATACTGTACTTCTAGTTCTGTTTTCAATCCTTTGAATGTTTCGAGTAAATTTATAATTGAACCATGCTCTGTGAAAAGGGGGCTTAATGATTCTGCAAAAAGTATCTTATATATCATATTTTGATTGATTGATTGATTGATTGATTGATTGATTGATTGATGTTCTGGGTTTCACAAGTACCGGGCAAGGTATCTGAAGTGTATTGCCGAAGGGCATTCCCACGTTAAACCCTTTTATGCCAGAGCACGGCTAAACTACATTTGCAGATGACATATCAAATGTGGCCGGCTAAAATGATCATGATTTGTTTTTTAGAAGAAAAGTAAAAAGGAAACATTGCGGCAAAAGGAGAAAATGCTTGTTATCAACATTTATTTCCTTATCCCACGATGTTTTCAAAAGCTTTGTCCAGAGTCTTAAAAGTTTAAAACATAAGATTGTTTTATAAAGGCTTAGGGGTGAAAGATGTTTTGTTTCTTTCACCCCCCCCCCCCCTTTCACTTTCCCGTACTCACGCCTCACTGTTTCAGTATTTTTTAACCCTTTCCCAAACAAGCCCTGGTTTTCACGTGTCTGCAGTACAAGTCTTTTGAAAACACTGTGGGAAAAGGAGAAATTGCTCGTAACAAGCAATTTCTCCTTTTCCCACAGTGTTTTCTACCCTTTTTGAGACCTTTCTGCCATTTTCATCAAATTTAAAATTGTCGTCTGCAAACTCTTTCAATTTGGACCAGTCCAAAATTTGTCGTTTGGGAAAGGGTTAAGGTGTAAATACTGTGTGTACTTTGAACAAAATAGACTATATTACTATGTACGTCACATTTTTTTTTTCCCAACACTTAGTCCTTAACCAAATTATCTGATAATCAAAGAACCTCAGGAAGGGAAGAAGCCTTTAGAAAACATCGTGGAAAAAGGAGAAAATGCTGGTTACCAGCATTTTCTCCTTTTTCCACAATGTTCTCTTCACTTTCAAAGAGAGTACATGCCATCATTAGAGGCACATTTCAATTTTCGACTGCAAGTACTTTGATTGTGGACGAATCGTCAGCTACAATAACTATCGAGTGCATTCAATCGTCACATTAATTATCCAAGATATTGCGATTTCAAGGCTTCTTTAAGCAAAACGTAAAAATAAACTATGCGATAATGAAGATCCAAGATCAGACTGCACGTTGTGTCTGATCTGATATTGATCTGCTTTTACTAACTGAAGCAACTGATCTTATAATCATTGTTGATAACCCAAAGCGGCTGCTAAGCGCGACTCAAGGACCTTTTGCGGACAGTGTGGATCAAGATCAGACTGCACAGAACGTGCATTCTGATCTTGGATCTACACTGTCCGATAAAGAGATATCTATTTCCCAAAAAGTACCTTTGAAATAGCGAAATTTGGGGGTTTACTATAGGTTTGAAAGTTTCATTTCACTTATTTGGTAGGACAAGGGTTACGGGCTTATCTCTTTACCAAGCGTCAAAATTTTTGACTTGTCCAAATTGGAAGCATTTGCGGACAACTTTATTCTGTGTAAATGGACGCAGCTCAAATTATGACTCCAGTCTTTGATAGGGTAGGAAACATTGTGGGAAAAGGAAAAAATGCTGGTTACCAGCATTTTCTCCTTTTCCCACAAAGTTTTCAAACAGTTCTCTTTCTTAGGGTCGCTAAAACTCAGGATTGTGTGGGAAAGGGTTAATGCAAATGGTTATATTATCCACGGTTGTTGCTTAGCAACAGAAAATGACGTATCGTTTTACCGACCTTGTGCAAGCCTGAAACACTTATCTCCGTTATATCTTCATAAAGCGTCTTCCATTCTTTAATGTTTTCAACATTATTGCAGTTATGTCACGGTGGCCAATGCACCTATCTATGAATTCCTTTAGATTTTTTTTTTTTTTCACGACTGCGCATCATACTCATCGTGTACATGTATAAGCTACTGGCTGCTTTCCCAATCAACATCATCAAAATAATGTTCAGCAATGAGCTTTCACTCAGTACCACCTGTAGAAGGCTTTTACCGTCTAGATGTGTCACTGTAGCCTGGGTTCCAGCCCGTGCACATTTTCCTTTTTGTGGCATTTATCGAAGACAATGCCACTATGAGTTCAATACGGCATTTTGAAAATCATGTATCGTATTTTGTGCAAAACCGAAGGAAGTAAACCAAATTAAAATCAATTTTTCTGAGACAAATAAGTATTTCGATTGCACTCAGATATGAAATTGAAAATGGCGTATTACAATAAATTGGATTAGGCCGTCGATCGTGGAAATACTTCCTTTTTATCGAAAATAGCCTGATCCGCTATGGCCTGCTGTAGTGGCGTAATGATACACACATATCGTGCTTGTTCGTCCCATAACCAGTTTATACCTGGGCTTATTCGTCCCAGGGCTCGTTCGCCCGTACTTGTTCGTCCCACAAGATTGTACCCTTCTCTATTGGATTTTGCATGACTATTAGAAGGTTGACTTTCAAGCGAATATTTTGAAACTGTTGCTGTTGTTTATTTTTCAAATTATTAATATCACACAATGGCTTCCTTGACAAATGTCACATCAGTGTTTTCAACGCTTTGATTTATATTCGAACGTTACTTTGTCAAAAATTCTCATTTTTAACAAAGTTACGTTCGAATGTAGAAAAGGAAAAAATGATCGGACTGGAACCCAGGCTAGGGTCACTGTTGAATACATTGTAGCAAAAGGAGAAAGTGCCTGTACAGAGAGTGGTTACACCTTTTACCACGCCGAACCCATTAGCGCAGTCGGTAAGGTGCAGTATTTGAAAATGGAGAGTCTCTGGTTCGAATCCTCAGCTCCGCTAGTTTCTTTCCTTAGAGTGATGGTAGTCATTGCGCCAGGATTCATTCCTCTCTCACCGCTGATCATTGTTTTGACAATGGTTATGTGGGAAAGAAGCCAATGGCTTGGATAGAATATTGTGCAGAGTATTGGTGAAAGAAAATTCAGGAAAGCATAAAGTGGAGATTCATCCCTCTCTCTGATCATGGTTTTGACGGCGATTGTGTGAAAGCTTCCGGTAGCTTGGAAAGAATTTTGCACAGTTTTGGTATAAGAAACTCCAGGAAGGCATGAACAGCTGCACTGGCCATGGTAACATAACGGTCTCGTTATTTCTTTAACAACCCTGACGAATGCTTTAGAAAAAGTAGTATAGCCGACACTTATATACTACTAGAAAACATTGTGGGAAATGGAAAAACTGCTGGTAACCTTTTCCTTTTCCAACAATGATTTCACCATTCTAGAGACGGGAATTATCCTTTAAGCTACATTTGATTTGTCGTCTGCAAACGCTTTCAGTTTGGTCGACTTTTAAATACTTGAATGCATTGGACAAAATAGTGGAAAAGGAGACATTGCTTATTGCACTGCTAGGTTACCGACATTTTCTCCTTATCACACGATGTTTTCAAAAGACCCCCATCTTCAGGGTCGTTAAAACTTCGGATTATTTCGTGAAGAACTGAAGGAATGGGCTAAATGCTGGGATTCGAATAAGACGCAGGACGAAAATTTTATATTCCACTGTTATACACTGTGTGTATACATTTTATTCTTATACATGAAATATACAGAGGCAAAAAAAACTTTCAATAATATTATTTTTTACACTTTTAAATAATGTTTGAGATCAACAAATTACGCCATACTTCCGCTATGACGTCACATTTACCAAAAATTGCACATATCCTTCGGTCCGCAAACAACCATTTTTTTTTTCTTCTTCTTTTTTCACATTTACTTGAAAATGCGGCCCAAACAATGAAAATGACATGGTATTTTTTCTTTCTCCGTATTTCTGTTATACTTTAACTCCTACTTTAAAATGCTCCCAATATTCACTGCTCCACACACATGCATTGCAAAGCAGCGACCTTTCTTTGAAGCATTAACATAAATTCTATTCCCTGCGTTCTTTTTTAAGACTAAAAAGCCAGTTTCACCGTAGCAGCGGAAACAAGACAAAGGATGACCAAAATGAGAAACAGCATCCGACAATTTCAAGCACTTTGAAATCCTCAACTTGGTCCTAATGCGTAGAAAAAAACAGGCACATTTCAAAACCTCACTTTTCATACCATTTCTTATTTCATTTCATCATAGCTACGACGTCCCTATGATTGGCCGAGACATTTTTATTCAGCCAATCAGTGGGCAAGTCTTAGAAATTAAATACAGAAATGAACTGAAATGACAAAGTAAAGAGAGGAACTCAAATGACAAATACAAGTACATTCTGAACTATCAAAAGAAGTTAAGCGTTAGTACAATACCTTGTTTTAGTGAAGTTTCGTGTTTTGCATAAATTTTGAATTTTAAAAAAGAAAGCAGGGAAAACTGAAATCTGTGATTTACTTGAACAAACAAACAAACAAACGACGAAGTAATGGTAACATTATGTAAGTTATAACTTTTACAAGATGTATTTCTGTCAATGAATATAACTGGGTGAAAAAGGCGACATTAAACATGTTGTTTTTTACTCTCGTCATTTCTGCAAACTTTTTTTTTTTTTGGTTTGAAGTAAGAATCATAGACCTGGGTCAGAATTCATCAACAATTCTTAAGAACATTTTAAGTCTTATTCTCAAGACTTTCCTAAATTTGAAAGTAACACTTCTGATTGGCCAAACAAAATTTGATTTAGCCAATCAGCAGTTGTGTTGCTTAACCCTTTCCCAAACAAGCCCTGGTTTTCACATGTCTGCAGTACAAGTCTTTTGAAAACACTGTGGGAAAAGGAGAAATTGCTCGTAACGAGCAATTTCTCCTTTTCCCACAGCGTTTTCTACCCTTTTTGAGACCTTTCTGCCATTTTCATCAAATTTAAAATTGTCGTCTGCAAACTCTTTCAATTTGGACCAGTCCAAAATTTGTCGTTTGGGAAAGGGTTAATAAACCTAGAACTATACTTTAAATGTTGTTAAGAATGGCAGGTAATTACGGATCCAGTTCATTATCATCGAGAAATAACAACAGCACGTCTTCGCCGCCAGTTACTTAAACAACCCAGAAGCTATTCAAACATTGCACCAAATCATGAACGTACAAATGCAAAATTGGTGGACGAACAAATAAATGAAAATAAGAAGTACCTTCATGAAACGAAGTGAAGCTACAAATTTGCAATTTCAAGTTGTCAAGGAGACATAACAGCGTACTTTACCAATTATTTTTTGCCAAAAAATATCGAGAACGAATAAATGGGCAGAAAAACTACCAAATTATCTTCACAAATTGACTGTTGAAAATAACAGCAAAATTGGCTATACACGAGTGATTTAGATTAAAATCGCGTATAAAAACATCCGTTTTTATATCACGACATTATTCAACTCGAAGGCAATAATTTACTGCAGATTTCATTTTCAAAAAGCTAATCTGTTCAAAAACAAAATGGCAATTTTTCCTGTTTTCTTCCCTCATTTGTGAACATTTAAAAAGTTCAGAAAAGGGTCACAGAACACCGCCTTCTTCTAAAAACTTCTCGTGAAATAAAGACTTCATAAAATCGCGCAAGATCAGTAGATTTTATGACATAATGTATTTCCATACATTATATTCATAAAAACCCAGTCACTCGCATGTATGACGTCATCGTTTCACTATTTTTAGAACAGGAAATGTTTTTTCATGCGAAACCTTCTCCGACTTTGTTTTTTTCGGCAACAATCGGTACCACAACTGAACGACTCCGTTTAAACATGAAATAAAACCCCTGAAAGAAATATCGCTTGAACACATACGGTATGTATTAATTCTACAGCTAATATCTACCTCAGGTTGTTAACGATGTCTGATTTTTCCTGTTCGACGTGATTCTAATGAAAATGGTTTTGGTCAGAGAATGCACATGCTGTTTATATTCTGCGTTTTAGAGGTGATTGTTACCTTTATATTAGACACACAGATAAGAAGTTAACCGTTTACCAAACAAACCAGTGTTTCAACAACCACAAGAGAGAAGGTTTTTGAAAACATAGTGGGAAAAGGAGAAAATGCTGGTAACCAGCATTTTCTCCTTTTCCCACAATGTTTTCAACCTCTTCCAAAGATAAATCCTATCATATGGGCCTCATTAAATTCACCATCTGCAAATGCTTTGAATTTGAAATTTGTTCGTCTGGTAAAGGGTTAAATTAAAATGATATAAAACAAAATGTTACAAAAATGTTGCTGCCAAAAGGAAATTAAATAATAAATTAGGTGTTCATTTTTTTTTTGGATTAAAATAAAAAAAAAACCCTTACTCGTCATGACTGTTAGAGCAGACCTCCGGAAAAGTAAAAAAAAAATATATATATATACATATATGAGGCAAGATAAATGTTGACAAGGATTGACCCACTTATATATGTACCTTCCTTGATGAAACAACAAATGATGGCTAGATCGACTCGATTTTCATTATCTATATGGCCTCGAGCCATAAAGGGACAAGAAAACCTCATCTTCATCCGTCAATATATACCTATCGTTTAATGAGAAAATGACAAGTTTTTTGCCAAAGGGAACATTTTGACTTATCTATGGTTGAAAACCAGAGAGATAAGAGGCGTGACAAAATAGGACTTTTCTCTACTTTGTCAAAACTCCACCTTACTCTGATCACTCCCATGTAATAATTAGTCTTGGGTTACTTCTCATCAAGACATTTACATATTGCATTCCCCCTGGCAATACAAGCAACTTTCCCTGTTAGATAATCATCAAAATGGCCTCGAACATCTCTTAAAAATAGAAAAATAATTTTTGCAATTTTTCATCGTCCTTTTATGGCTTAGGAACAGACATGAAAATGTCATACCCTTAGTTGATCAAATTTTGAGTCATTATTTTTTTTTTTTGTCAATAGAGCTACAATTGTGCCATGCTCTGGCAAAAGGAGACTTAATGCATTTCCGTGATCCATGATACCATGCAAGTCACCATATGATTGTGGATCCATAAAATCCACTTTGTTTAACAACCGACCTTATCATGATGAAGACTGGTCCTTTGACATGCAGAAAATTGACCAAAAAAAAAACCCCAAAAAAGTTTCGGTCCAGGTCCGCGCAGGCTAACCTGGGTCGATACTTTTTTGCAGATGCATTAAGCCCCCTTTTCACACAGCATGACTCAATTATATTATCCCCTTATCACAAAGTCTTTCCTGCACACTAGAGAAACAGTGAGAAATGGTTGAGAGAACGGAAAATAATAGAAATGAAATGCATTTGAAGGAACAGACACAATCGCTTTTTAAAAGCAATTGCTTCTTTTCTTGAAATGTTTTCAAAAGCCATCTTCCGAGTGTTTTTGAAATTCAAACTTCTACAATAAGTAGCCTCATACCACTGAAGATATAGAAACAGTTGGAGAATGTATGTGGGTTGGTTCCACTAAAAATTCTTTACTGAATTCTAATTCTTAAGGATATTCTAAATTTCAAGCAAACCCAATTTCTGACTGACTAAACCAAACGGTTTAAGCTAATCCGAAGTTGAGATACTTACTAAATTTAGAATTAAAATGGAGTTAGGAATGTTCAAGTTAATAGTAAACTAAATTTGGGATTAGAATAGTGTTAAAAATGGTTGGTAAATTTGCATCATGCTCGACCGTCCAGAGGATTTCTCCTCTTAAACCGAACTCTAACAGTCATGACTTGAGGTAAGGGTCACATTGGCTGTATCATTACCAATACAAAATTTCATTCATCTTAGAAATAAAGAAACTTCTTGCTTAAAAGAAATTCGTCACTACAATTCTCCGTTCTGTTAAAATAATAACACTATAAACGTTCTGAAACAACAAATCACTTCAGAAGTGACTGCTCCTACGATATTTTCAACGTCTGATAATTACAATATTTCGTGTATTTTTTCTCCTGGTTATTTTAACTACTACCAGTCCATTTGATGGAGAAGGTGAGTGCCCTTTAGGACCGCTAAACTATCACATTCCATTGGTTCAGTTACCATAGCAACTCCTTTGCACGTGCTGAGATCATAAAATGTGGAACACACGCTGTTCTCTGCAGAAAGTACTTCACATTCCTGAATTTGAACTCTTTACCAGACGACAAACACTTTCGACCCCTCCATTTTAAACCATTTGCAGACGACAAATAAATTATTGCATAATTGATATCATTGATTTGGTCTTAGAAGAGCTAGAAAACATTGTGGAAAAGAGAGAAAATTTTACCAGCAATTTCTCCTTTTCCTACAATGTTTTCCAAAAGCCTGGAGCCTTGGGGCTCGGCAAAGCTTGAGGTCGTTTGGTAAGGGATTTTTAATGTGAACAATAACTTTAATTCTTCATGGTAGGGACAGCGATATCTGGTACAGAAGCGTGGCATGGAGTTGCTCCGTCCTTGGAATTTTCAACGACAGGCCCAACATGGATAGCACTTGCTTTGGTAAGCTGAAATGAAAATAAAAATAATAAATGAATACATAAAAATAATTAGCCTAAATTGCCAACATAGATCTAGCAAGGTTCTTTAATCTTTAACTGCAGACAAGTTTTTTTTTTTTTTCAACTAGCTGCCCAATTCTGCTAATCACTGTGGAAGACATTGTCGCAAGGGTAGCAGTTGCTCGTGAGGCGCAAGATCCCACTTTCATGACACAAGACTTAGTGTTGCATAGCAAAACTTTTTTGGGGAGTTATCTATCGTTTACGATGATGTTTAAAAATTCGGCACGAAAAGGTTATCACAGAGTTTTATGTCTAGATCCAGAATTTACTAGGATGGACAGGGAAAACTTTTGGTGAAGCCCGAAGTTCAACAGCATAAGGATTTATTTGTCAAAACCTGCGGTTAAAACGTTTTCAATTTGACCTCGTGGATTTTACAAAGGACGAAGATAACGCCTAGAGTTAATCATTTCACTCGACCATACTTCAGTTACGCAGTCACAAAAGAGCGTTCAAATTTGATATCCCATTTTCCCACGTTAGTTTTGAATAGCGATAAAGTACAGAGCGAACAAAACGACAACTGGAAGTTGCTACGATAAAAATACATAAACTTTACTACACTCCAGCTTTACCACGTGGATGAGGTCATATTATTTTCCATAGCGATCGAGTCTATTTTAAGCATCTATCGTAAAAGGTTACGCGCCAGTAACCTCGACAACGGATCACGTGATCACAGCGCACACACTCGATCCAGGCGAATTTCACACGCTGGGTCACTAGCTATATGCAAATAGCGCTCCGCGGGCCCCGGAAACGTGTGTAAATATCTGTCAAAGTTTTACTACACCGGCCGACGTTAATTTACTAGATGCTCGCCAACCTTATCCTAATTTCGTCTCGTTATACGCAGCATTTGGACTCGACCCAAGGTAAAAATTAACTACATATTGCTAAATATCGTATCGAATAACATACAAGTGGAACGAAACAGCGTGAGAACGATAGCCGTTGCTCTGCCTCATGTTAAAGACGAACACGGGCTTCTCGAGGAGTATTTGATCGAGCGAAAGGAAGATCACGGCAGTTTCAATGGATCAAGTGAAAGCGGCCGAACACTGCCTTGTTAATACGCAAAAAAAAAAACCACAAAAATAAATTAATATTATTAAATAGTCCGGTTCAAAACAAAAATCTAACGCAAGGTCAGCGCTACTTCATGCAGGTAATTTATGTTTACTCTTTACCAAACGACAAAATTTTAGACCTGTCCAAATTGAAAGCATTTGCAGACGACAAATTAAATGCAACCTAAGAATTGAAATTTGTTTTGGAAAGGGTAGAAAACATTGTGGAAAAAGAGAAAATGCTGGTAACCAGCATTTTCTCCTTTTCCCACAATGTTTTCAAAAGGCTTCTCTCTCAGGGTCGTTAAAAGTCGGGATTGTGTGGTAAACAGTTAAACTATATTATCAGAAGACAAACTTTCAGCCTTGACCAGACTGACTGTACATATATTTGCAGACGAAAAATCCAACGTGGCTCAAATGTTTGGATTATTCTCTGAACGACAACAAAACATTCCCGAAAACGATTAATTGCTGGTTACCAGCATTATCTCCTTTTCCAGCAATGCTTTCAAATACTTTAGTGGAATTATTCAAACGCAGGATTGTTTGGCAAAGGGTTCAAAAGCTAAATTTTGTTTCCATGTCACGTTTTTACACACGGGTCAGGGCAAGTCGCATCTACTGCTAACGTTGCGCAATAAATAAAATAGATCCCAAATTTGGCGCCAAAAAGATAGTTCAGCAAGTAAACTAATTACGTTATAGGTAAATGCAATTCCACAAATTCGGGAAACAGTGGGAATAAGAAAAACTGCTTTAGAAAAGCAGTCAATCCTTTTTCTGCACCATGTTTTCTACAAGTACAAATAAATAACTAGTATTCCTTTATATTTTGCACTAAGTGCAACCAGTATTATGAACTTTATATATATATAGACTCGGCATAAAAGTGCATAACTTGACATAGATAGTTAAAAGCTTACTTTACAAGACAAGGAAACTTAACACTTCTGCAAACTGAAAGCATTAGAAAAACATAAATGTGGCTCCAATGACGTGAAGTTTATACATGAGAACAGAATACATTGCGGGAAAAGGAGAAAATGCTGGTAACCAACATTTTCTCCTTCTCCCACAATGTTTTCAAAAGTCTCCTATCTTGGGATCAATAACACATGAGACTCTTAGATAATGGGAAAGAAGCCGATACTCACCAATAAATATACTAAATAAATAATAATCTAGTCTAATGTGACGTTCTCTGCGATTTTGAAGAGGGTTCCTCGTCGCTTAAATCATCTTCGAGTCTCCGTTTCGATGGCTTTTTTACCTTCATGTAATCTACAAATACAGAAAAATACAATTTTTTAACGACTGCTCGATCAATTAAACGAAAATAAGCCTGGCATACAACGCATCGTTTGAATTGTCCAGACGGGTTTAAACATAGTGGGTTATGTTCAGTTTAGGAACACCTCCCCACCTCCTACGCTTGAAATCGCCTGGACAACAATTCGTGGTTACTGGTAAGCATTTGTAAGACTCTCTTCGTCACTTTTATTTTTCGGGGGGGGGGGGGGGGAGGAGGGGGGCAGATTCCTACGATGCACAAAAGCAAGAGATAATTAGATTTTTCAGTTCCTGGCTACAGACCAGTTTCCACACCTAAGTATCAGGGTGACATTTGGCCCGAACACAAACCAAATAATGCTAACATCTGGCTACGGCAAAATCGATTCCTTCGAGGCAGAATCGGCGTGATACTAGCCTATCTTACAAACTGCACAAACTGACATACAGCGTATTATAAACACAGTGCAAACTTTCTGTGACAATCGATTTTCCGAGTTCCGAGGATAGATTTCCTTTGTGCTTAGAGATTTTCCGTTCCTGGCACGACTTCAATATTTACTGCGCATCTCTACAATGTATTCGATACAAATAAGCTAGGCTCTGTGAAAAGGGGCTTAATGCATCTGCAAAACGTATCAACCCATGTCAGCCTGCGCAGTCCGCGCAGACTGACATGGGTCAATTCTTTTTGCTATTTGCCAATTTTTCGGCATGTTTAATGACCATTCTACATCCAGATCCGCTCGATTGTAAGGCAAAATGGATTTTATGGACCCACAATTATGTGATGACTTGCTGGGTTCAATGCATTATGGAGTTACACTAAGCCCCCTTTAGCCAGAACACGGCTCAAATAGATGTGCATTTAGGCGACTTTAGATCTGCGTATGTCATCATAGAATAGAAAAACATTTCTTCGTTTTTTTCCCTCGATTTTTCTGATTACAAGTTTTTTTTTTGTAACAAATTGTTGAAATAAATACCGTCTTTTGAGGAAAAAAAAACATGCCTACATGAATACTAGGGAAAAACATCTGGCGGAGCAGAACGTTTTATAACTTAATGAATCTTATCAAAACATTCTGTGGGAAAAGGAGAAACTGTTTGGAAAACACCAGGCAGCTGTTTCGTTTTCACCATGTTTTCAAATTCTATCTACTTCAGATCCATTCACGTGGTGGTAAACAGTCTATGAAACACTGTCGAACAAGTCGAAACCAATATTTGATAAACCGTCATTCACCCTAACAAAGAACATACAAAACGTAAACAAAGTGAACGGGATAAGTCCCAACTTGTTCGATTTATGAATGAAGCGCGAAACCTAATCTGATTTGTACGAACAAATAATAATATCTAAATCTCGACGAGTTTAAACAAGAGCCGAAAAATTTTCCAATCGAACGACAGAACCTGGCTTGAACAAAAGCAAACGTATTTCCCACACAAATTTGATTAACTGGACCGAACACGTTGAATTTAAATACCCGCCGAATCAATGCGAGTTGCTATAAACGGATATAAATAAAAGAGTGTTAGGTCATGAAAATATCAGATTTGTTTTTCTCAAAGCATAATACTGTTTCGCTCTTTATTTCACAGCAAATTTGTGACACAGGTGGCATTACAAAATATTGTGACACAAAGACAAATCGTTTGGTAAAAAGTAATTTCTTAGTATGCCACGAGATTTCTTCACACAAACCATAATGTCAATATCTGTCGATATTCATGTTCTTTCCGTTCGATTTGTCTCGGGGAAAAAAAATCGCATTAAATTCGAGAGAGAGACTGAAACCTTGAAATAATGCAGTAGCCCCAAAGTAGTACGTCATCGAGCTATTTTTGAACGAATTTAACTTCGTTGAAAATTTAGAAAGTAGGTTAACACTTAAGCTGCTGAATAAATGAAACGCAAATTTTCTACTCAATACTAAGAGCCCAAACATTGCGGTTGATTTCACCGGAAAGAAAATACCGTATCGGACAGTGTAGATCAATATCAGACTGCACGTTCTGTGCAGTCTGATCTTGATCTACACTGTCCGCAAAAGGTCAGTGGGTCGCGATTTGCAGCTTAAGGGCTAAAAGTGGGGTCACCGAATTTCGGGATGTAAACAACTTGAAAATGTTGGAGGGAAGTAAACAAGTTAAAAACCTTTTCACACTGATGCAACTCGCCTGTAACTTACTACCAATCTATAACGCCGAAACGGGCGGAACAAACTATATGAACAATGGTCCATGGATAAAACGATAGCCCGTCCTCCAGGCTTTTGAAAACATCGTGGGAAAAGGCAAAAAAATGCTGGTAACCAGCATTTTCCTCTTTTACCCACCTATGGTCTATACCATTTTAACGAAAAAGCCATCTTTAAGACACATTTGATTTGTCGTCTGCAAATACCTTGAATTTGGACAAGATCAAAATTGTCTGATAAAGAGGACATTTATACCAACATTTACTTCTTTCGACCGTTGAACATTCGAACTTTAATGCTTTAAGCACAGGTGTTCAAAGTAGTGATACAATGTAAATATAGCGCGGTGTAAGGTCAGACTGCCTTTTAGCGGGCTCTGTAGATCAAGCTCAGACTGAACAGTATGTGCAATCTGATCTTGGATCAATTCTGTCGGCTGTTCAGCGACATTGGTAATTTTTGGGGTCTTTGGGTCTTTTTTTTTTCCTTGACAACGAACGTCCATTTCGATTTATTCAGAGCGAGAGTAAAAAAAAAACATTCCGCGCAATTTCTTCTTATACCACAATGTTTAAGAACTGTAATCCTATAAAAAGCTGCGATTTTTTTTTAAAGTCTTGTAGACACCTATGAATTCGGGCCTTCGAAAATAAGGCGAACGTTGGTGCATCCATGAGATAACGTGTTGACCGTGTTGACTCTTCTTTCCCCCCCCCCCCCCCTTTCATGCTGGGTGAGTCACGCTTGCGTACCGTCATCCTATTTTACATTACAGTCGAGTGTATTTCATAGTAAAACTACGCAAGAACTACGCCCAATGTTTTATTTTTTATCACGAGTTTCACTGTTCCCATAAGTTCACAACGCTGTCATACAAGACGGAAAAAATAGTGAGAATAGCAGAAAAATGCTAGTAACCAGCATTTTTTTCCTTGTCCCACAATGTTTTTCACCCTATAAATTCCATCTTACAAGCAACGTTTTTTGTCGTCTGCGAAAGCTTTCAATTTCGACCAGTCCATTTTATTTTATTTTTGTCAGGGAGACTAAACCTTGCAGACGACTCTTTCTCGTGAGTTTTGTTACATGAAAATACAAGTCTTCTTACCCCCGATTTTTGTCTGCCTAACTGGCACTATTCTGGCCTCAGGTGTGGATTCATTTTCCTTTCGCATGTTTTCAATATCCTCCGCGTGCTGATCTTCGACACTGGTGACCGAACCCTGAAGTCTGGCGAGTACTGCAACTGGACTGGCACAGCTCGGACTGCTGGGTGGCGTCTCCAAGTGACTAGATACCTCAACTTGTTTCCTCTTAGATCGGAATTTCGTAGGCCTGTATGTCTTTCTGAAATATGAGGGAACATATTCATCTGGCTGTACCAAACTCCACTCGTAACGTCCATCTAGTCCAGTGTCAATATCGGGATCGAAGTTCCAAGTTTTCTTCATGTGTACTGAAGTTGAATTGTTCATTTCTTTCAGTTGCTGATCAAGCTCTTTACGTAAATCCTCATGATTTGGCGAACCAAAAAGATTTCTGCACACTCTACTTTTACCCATCTTTAATCCAGAACAAAACTGTACAGGCATCACTAACGATTTTTATTCTCCAACACAAAGTTATCTTTCACAGCTCAACACTAGTACGAGACTGTTTATTACAACCCGACGTTAACTGTTTAAATCGTAAAGGCCGTGGTGTCAGTTCGGTAAAAGTGGGCGGGGCGTACTGAAGGGAAACGCCAATACGAGCGCTGATTGGTTCACGTGATTAGTACGATTTCCTGACCTCATCTTGTTTACTCTAGCCTCTGGCGATAGAAATTTCGTTGCACAGACATGTTGTGTTTCCGTCCAAGCTGGAGAAAAAAATCCCGAAAAAATAGAAAATGCATTCTGTAGTCCATGTTCAGACTTGTTTGCATTCTTACGGGTATATGAAATTATGATATGCAATATTTATCTTCATACTTTGGGGCTGCGATTTTTTGTGATTTTTTTAAATAGCCAACACCCTATCGCAGGTGAAACTAGGTCATCGTAAATTGGTCACAAATTTGCAATATTTCAGAGTTTTGAACATTTTTAACCTAAGAAATTGATACAAAAGTATTACAACAAAGCTACTGCACCCATATAGAGGTCAGATATCAGTTATAATACTAGAAAATGTCTGAAAATGACCAGAAACGTACTCGGGCAGGTAGCATCGGACACTTTAATAGAGCAAGGGAGATAAATCGCGAACTTTTCGCACACTACGAGTTAATCAAGTTTAGACTTGTTTTCCGGAGTAAAATGTACTTTTACAAGTTCGGATGCGATAAGAAAATTATACATTTAAACTTAAAGCGTTGTGCATGCTATATATGGTATTTCCCTCTTTCCATGTTATCGTACAGCCATGTTGTTTTATCATAAATATAGAAAAGGGAAGAAAAAAGAATTTATAGTTTTAGATTTCCTTTTCTTTCTGTTTTCTATCAAGTGCAACCGTTTGCCTTAAACCCTTTACCACGCAATCCCGATTTTTAACGACGTTAAAGATAGATGGCTTTTTGAAAACCTTGTTGGGAAAAGTAGAAAATGCTGGTACCCAGCATTTTCTCCTTTTCCAACAATGTTTTCTTCTTTTTCAGAGACAGTTTCCACTACTACAGCCACATGTGGTTTGTCGTCTGCAAATGCTTTTAATTCGGACCAGTATAAAATTTTTGCCGCATACGATAAAATTTTAGACTGGTCCAAATTGAAAGCAGTTGCACACGACAAAATAAATGTGACTGATAATTTGAAATTTATTATGCGTAGGGTAGAAAAAACTGGGAACCAGCATTTTCTCCTTTTCCCACAATGTTCTCAAAAGGCTTTTCCTATAGGGTCGTTAAAAGTCGGGATTGTGTGGTAATTGGTTAACCATACTTACATGAACACTATAAAGAAATATATGTTTTAATTGGCATGGGAAATATTGTGGGAAAATGAGCAGTTACCAGGATATGTCGAGGCTCCTGTTTTTTTTTTTTTTGACAGCTGCGGGGACGAAAGAAAGTTTCGGTTTGAATTGCCTATATGGTTTGGTGTATTTTGAATATTTTAGACTGCTTTAAAGTGAATGTATGGGCAAACACTATTATTGTCATCTGTGTTCGTATATGGACCTGTCCATCTGCTTCTGTCCTTTGGTCTATCCGATTTTCTAAACTCTCCTATAGGATAACTCTTTCTTTCTTTCTTTCTTTTGCTCTTTCTTTTGCTCTTTTTTTAATTTCCTTTCTTTTGTCTTCCGTTATCCTCTCCTACCATTTGTTGTCGAACAAATTATACATAGTAATGAAATCAATCAGAGACAATAATTGATATTAATTATGCTGATATCCTGGTCGATCCCGGAACAAGATACCATTCTTAATCAATCAGTGTTTCTGTATTAATTGGTATCAATTAATTAAACACTTTAACTGCCGAGATAATCGAATGAAAATTTGAGGGCCAGTACTTAAAATAAAGAAAAAGACGATAATTGGGATTTCAAAGTTCTCTTGGCCGGAAAATTAGACCGTATCGGACAGTGTAGATCTAAGATTTGATCACCCTTTCTGTGCTATCTGATCTTGAGCCACACGATCCGAAAAAGCGATGTGATCACGATTAGAAGCCTAAAGACTGAAGAAAAGATTAAGTTGTAAATTCTGGATTCCTAAATCTCATATATGTCGAAGAGATAATATTATAACTGAACCATGCTCTGGCAAAAGGGGGCTTAATGCATCTCCGTGTTCCATGATGTCAATCAAACCATCACATAATTATGAATCCATTATAGCCACTTTTCTTTAAGAACAGACTTATGACCTTGGACATACACAAAATTGACCTATAGCGAAAAGTTTCCGCCCAGGTCTCCTGGGTCGATACTTTTTGGCGGGTGCATTAAGCCCCCTTTTCACAGAGCACGGTTCCTATCGTTCAGTCAACATAGTAGGACATTGTAAAACAAAGCAGAACATTATTTGTTTTACTTCACGTGTGCATATGTAAAAGGTAAAACGAACATTCCTTTCCTTGGCCTCAACTGATTGTCTAGACATGAGAAGCAAACAAGTTTTTTCATGTCACACAATCTTTTCAAAAGTGTCCCTGAAAAACAAAAAGAGTCATGTTCTGTGAAAAAGTGGCTTAATGCTACTGCAAAAAGTTTCGACTCAGGTCAGCCTGCGCAGGTCAGCCTGCGCAATGTGCGCAGGCTGACCTGTGTCGAAGTTTTTGCTATTGATAAATTTTCTGCATTTCAAAGGACCAGTCTACCTCAGAAAACAGTCGATTGTTAGAATAGATGGATTTTATTAGTCTGTAGTTCTGTGATGTTGTGCTTGGGATAAAGCATCAAAGAGTTGCATTAAACCCCTTTTTGCCAGAGCATAGCTCATTCATGTCGATGTTGCCTGTATGTCGATGTTGCCTGTATGTCGATGTGGCCTGTACATGTATGTCGATGTGGCCTGTATGTCGATGTGGCCAGCATGTCGATGTTGCCTATATGTCGAGGTGGCCTGTATTTCGATGTGGCTTGTACATGTATGTCGTTGTTGCCTGTACGTCGCTGTTGCCTGTATGTCGATATTGCCTGTATGTCGATGTAGCCTGTATGTCGATGTAGCCTGTATGTTGATGTGGTCTGTATGTCCTTGTAGCCTATATGTCGATGTGGCCTATATGTCGATGTGGCCTTTATTTCGATTTTAACTGTATGTCGGTGTGGCTTGTATATCGTTGTGGCATGTATGTCGATGTTTCCTGTATGTCGTTGTGACCTGTATATCGATGTGGCATGTATGTCGATGTTTCCTGTATGTCGTTGTGACCTGTATATCGATGTGGCATGTATGTCGATGTTTCCTGTATGTCGTTGTGACCTGTATGTTCGATGCAGCTTTCTGTCTACATTATCATAACGGCAATGTAGTCTGTTCAACAATGCAATGATTCAATCAATCTCATTTGTGATTACGTTATAATGACCGTAGACATGACGTTATTTTAAGTCGGTTTTTGTCTCAATCACGCCTGATCGATAATCCGATCAGTCGAACAAAGCGATATTGTAACAGGCTGATTGATAAATGCTCGCTGCAGAAATCTGATTATCGGTATGTTGACAGGTACGAAATATATGTGTACCGAATAAATTATTG
Source organism: Tridacna gigas (assembly GCA_945859785.2). Taxonomy (NCBI): domain Eukaryota; kingdom Metazoa; phylum Mollusca; class Bivalvia; order Cardiida; family Cardiidae; genus Tridacna; species Tridacna gigas. The sequence continues at coordinate 74,751,735 of OX244031.2, read as the reverse complement.
AATGCGTGTGTGTCTGTTTACATATGCGTAGAGATGACTGTTCTTTGTATGAGTCCGTTTCCTTAACCCCTTGGCTGCTAAGGGTGACTCACTGACCTTTTGCGGACAGTGTAGATCAAGATCAGACTGCACAGAACGTGCAGTCCGATCTTGAAATATATATATTATTTTACTATCGGTTTGAAGTTTCATTTCACTTATTTAGCAGATTAGGGTTAAAGTAATCTCCTAAACAGACAATAAAAGTTAAGAATTGTTCGAATTGAAAGTTTTTGAAATCGATAAACTAGAACTGTCTCAAGTGATCATATTTGATCAAGAAACAGCAGAAGACATTGTAGGAAAAGTAGACAAGCTGGGTACCATCTTTTTCTACTTTTACTATAAGGTTATGGGGAAAAAACCGTCTTAGCGCCGTAAACACACAATATTGTCTCACAAGGGGTTAGCTTTCAACTGATTGCCGAATTAGGTTTATACCGTAATAGAGTTTTTTAATACACAACTTAATACCAGTATTTTCTCCTTTTCCTGCAACGTTTTCAAAAGCCCTCCTACTGTTAGAAGTTTTTCCAATACACCCAATGATCAATTGAACCCTTTACTACACAACCGCGAATTTTAACGACCCTGAGAAAACAGGCCTTTCGAAAACATAGTGGGAAAAGGAGAAAACGCTGGTGACCAGCGTTTTCTCCTTTTTCCACAATATTTTCTTCACTCCCAAAAACAATTGAACCATTTTAGCCGAACTGTATTTGTCAAATGCAAATGCTTTGAATTTGGACAAGTCCAAAATTTTGTCTTCTGGTAAAGAGGTAAAAACCTCTTTCTTCAGGTTCATAAAAACTCGAATTTGTTGTGTAAAGGGTTAACTAATCAACTTCCTAAAAGGTTTATAATAAAAGTTTGTTTTTTTTCAGTAATAATTCATGATCGATTTAATGACAAGATAAATAAAGCAGAATAAAGACTATTACATCCGGTATAGAGTTTCCGGAACTATTATCCAATCAATTTTAACCTGTACCAATCAATCCCCCATTTTGTTTTTTCACGATACCATTTAACCCTTTCCCAAACAAGCCCTGGTTTTCACGTGTCTGCAGTACAAGTCTTTTGAAGACACTGTGGGAAAAGGAGAAATTGCTCGTAACGAGCAATTTCTCCTTTTCCCACAGTGTTTTCTACCCTTTGTGATAACTTTCTGCCATTTTCATCAAATTTAAAATTGTCGTCTGCAAACTCTTTCAATTTGGACCAGTCCAAAATTTGTCGTTTGGGAAAGGGTTAAAATGGCTTTTTCAAACATCACGGGGGGAATGGAAACTGCGAGTGTATAATTTTGAATCCCTTCTTATTTTTTTTTTTCTTTTATTGAAATTCAACCTGTCATATGTAAATGAACCATGCTCTGTGAAAAGGGGGTTTGATGCATTTGCAAAAACTATCGACACAGGTCAGTCCGCGCAGGCTGACCTAAGTCGAAGCTTTCTGTTTTGGTAACTTTCCTGTTTGTGCAAGAGCCATCCTAAATTTTTTTTAAATATGTCAACCAACAACAAGCTAGTTTTCCTTTTCACAAATGTTATTTTGATTCGGGCATGCACCAAAACCTGTCATGATATTTTAAAACGACGGACTTTTTATCTGTACAAGTGATCTTCACTTTTTATTATTATCATTATCTTTATTGTTAATATTACTGTTATCATCATTATAAACAACTTGGAGTTTTTCTTTTTTCTTTTTTTTTTCTAAATGGGTAACTTTGTTCGTAAATATTGTCTCTTTTCTATTCCTTTTATACTAGTCTCTTATAATTCTGTTGTAGAATGGTCATATATATTTTTTTACTGCAATTGTTCCTAAATGTGTTTTAACCTTGCTTCGTATATATATATATATATATATATATATAACACCTCATGAATCAGCCGGTTGTTAGGCCCAATGGATTTTCTGGATCGATAATTACGTGATGACTTGCTTGGTATAATATGCATGACGGACACATATATTTTCAATCTGGACATCTCTAAATTCAGTTTTTTTCCCCCTCCCAGATGCATTAAGATCCCTTTTCACAGAGCATGACTCAAATAAACAACCCAAACTGGTGATAGAAACACTTCAGGGTAATGTTTGATTTTAATTCGTTTTGTCTTTATTGTTTACGTTTTGCCTTTCGTGTCATTTTTCATCCGCAATTTTTTTTCGAGCACGGATGTCTTTGTTTACCTCGTCGAGAGTCATTCGTGACAATGAACAGAACAGAGCAGAAGTTTATTACAAGACAAGTACACGGTTGTACATAGTCCCAAAAAGTATCACTTATAAACATGAAATAACACGAGATCTAGAGAGTATGACAGACGGTAAAAGGACCTGCATTATACAATATATGTGTGTAGCACTTTCAGCAAAGTCAAAAGATATGTTTAATATGATTTAAGTTTTACTTGACAGTGCTACACACATATTTGTCTACTGAACAGTAGGTATACAAAAAAAATGAAACAAAGCAAACATACATAAAAAGAAGGGTAATGTTTGATTTGAATTCGTTTTGTCTTTATTGTTTACGTTTTGCCTTTCGTGTCATTTTGCATCCGTATTTTCTTTTCGAGCACGGATGTCTTTGTTTACCTCGTCGAGAGTCATTCGTGACTATGTCACATTATTTTGTTTATCTCTTTACCAAACGACAAAATTTTAGACTGGTCCAAATTGAAAGCATTTGCAGACGACAAATTAGACGTAGTCTAAATGATGAAATCTACCCTTGATAGATTAGAAAACATTGTGGGAAAAGGAGAAAATGCTGGTTACCAGCATTTTCTTCTTTTCCCACAATGTTTTCAAAAGGCCTGCCTCTTTGGGATCGTTGAAAGTCGGGATTGTGTGGTAAAGAGTTAATTTTTAGACTTGTCCAAAGTGAAGCACTCGCAGACGATAACTGAAATGTGGCTAAAATCATGGAATTTGTCTTTGATAGGATAGAACACAATGTGGGAAATGTGGGATAACCAGCATTTTCTCCTTTTCTTACGATGTTTTCTAAAAGTCTTCTCTATCGGGGTTGTTAAAACTCGGGATTCCGAGGTAAAGGGTTAACTCGATACCTCGAATCTTTTTTGTCAAACGCGAAATTTTAGATGCGTTCAAATTGAAAGCATTTGCAGACGACAAATTAAATGTTCCTCAAATGATAGCATTCTCCTCCGAAAGGACAGATACTAGTTACCAGCATTTTCTCCTTTTCCCACAATGTTTTCTACCATTCCCAAAACGAATTTCAATTTCTGAGTCACATTTATTTTGTCGTCTGCAAGTGCTTTCAATTTGGACAAATCTACAATTTTGTCGTCTGGTTAAAAAGTTCATGTTTAGAAGGATTGACAGATATGAGATTCGATCTCACCACGCCCGGAATCACAGTTCGTTCACCTTACCTACTGAGCAGCCAGACTTGACCGAAAACACAATGTGCACTTCAGTTGACGACGTCAAATCTAACTTATATTTTCTATTTCACCCTTTCCCAAACAACAAATTTTGGACTGGTCCAAATTGAAAGAGTTTGCAGACGACAATTTTAAATTTGATGAAAATGGAAGAAGGTTATTAAAAAGGGTAGAAAACACTGTGGGAAAAGGAGAAATTGCTCGTTACGAGCAATTTCTCCTTTTCCCACAGTGTTTTCAAAAGACTTGTACTGCAGACACGTGAAAACCAGGGCTTGTTTTGGAAAGGGTTGAATCATAGCAAGAGGAAATTCACCGACCGACAGACCGACGGACAACCAACCGACCGACGGCAGGACGGACGAATAGATGGATGCACGAAAGGAAGGACGGAAGGACAGACATACGTTGTTACTATTTTTTAAAGTTAATTATAGAGCAGTGTGCTGCAGCCCGCATAACCCTTTCCCAAACAAGCCCTGGTTTTCACGTGTCTGCTGTACAAGTCTTTTGAAAACACTGTGGGAAAAAGAGAAATTGCTCGTAACGAGCAATTTCTCCTTTTCCCACAGTGTTTTCTACCCTTTTTGAGACCTTTCTGCCATTTTCATCAAATTTAAAATTGTCTTCTGCAAACTCTTTCAATTTGGACCAGTCCAAAATTTGTCGTTTGGGAAAGGGATAACGAAATCGTAACCGTTTTCAGCAGGTGTAGATAATTATTCTAGTTGGAATGCGATAAAATTGTTTCGAAAAAATGACACGAATGTTACCACTATAGTACATGCATTGTTGCAGCAGAAATATCAACCCTTATTCTGTTTAATTTACCCTTTACCCAATAACCCCGAGTTTTCACAACCCTGGGGTATAAAAAGACGGCTTTTGAAAACATTGTGGGAAAAGGAGAAAATGCTTGGAACAAGCATTTTCTCCTTTTCCCACGATGTTTTCTTCTCTTTCTAAGACAAATTCCACTACTTTAGCAGTATTTGATTTGTCGTCCACACATGCTTTTAAAATGGACTTGGCTAAAATTTTATCGTCGTAAACCAACTATATGTATACGGACATTTTCTTAGGTTGACAAAAAATTTCCTCCCCCCTCCCCTTCCCCCATTTTTTTTTTTTTTTTTTCAAGAATATCTCAAATATAGGAAAGCAGCGAAGATTCAAAGTAAATTTCAGTATGTCTGTTTTTTTTTTCTTATCGACATTGTCCGAAACTGAAGCGGCGAAAGTTTCTCTTTAGTTTATAAGGGTTGTACAAAAACAAAAGTACAATTATACGCATGTCATAACGTAAGTCATGAAATTTGTCTCGCTCAGGGGAGTTTAAATCGTTAAGATTTGTAGATAAAGCGAGCAGCCATGATTGTATCGCGCCATGTCATATACGTCACGTGATTAGTAAGCATGTCGACGTCATCATGTCATGAATATGTAAACATGATCGACGACACTTTTACGGTTGTCGTTAAAATGTACCCTTTTGCACGGCACGTTTGTCTGCAAAATCATGGCACACATTTTTAATGTAATGACGCCTGGTATTTTCCCCAACAAATTCAGAGCAGTTGAAGGAAAGTTTACATTTCGCTCTGAATTCATTTTTTTTTTAACACGAGTAACAAAAAGATAATTACAGATCATTGTAGCTTCCTTTCACTTTTTACCAGACGTCAAAACTGTAGACAGGTCTAAATTGGAAGAGATTGAAGACAGCATATCAAATATGAGCCAAAGTAATGGATTTTTCTCTAAAAAAAAAAAATGGATAAAACATTGTGGGAGAAAAAGGAGAAAATGCTGGGCACCTACATTTTCTATTTTTCGAACAATGTTTACCAAATGCTTCTACCTTAGGGTCGTTTAAACTCGGTATTGTGTGATAAAGGGTTAACCCTTCACCGCACAATGCAGCCTTTTGACGGCCCTGGGAAAGAAGCCTTTTGAAAACATTGTGGAAAAAAGGAGAAAATGCTGGTAACCAGCATTTTCTCCTTTTCCCACAATGTTTTCTACCCTATTGTAGCCGGGTACAGGTATTTGGTGATATATCGTGCGGCCGTATCGACATGTGATTCGGTAGCTCAGTTGGTTAGAGTTCAGGAACGGTATTCCTGAGACCCTGGGTTCGAATCCCGGTCGAGCCATGATATTTTTCACCACCTGTTACATTTGGCGCCCAACGTAAATAACCGACGATCTGGATGGCTACTGCTTAGGCACCTCGAGAACGTTTCACAATGTTTCTCTGTCTCCAGAATTCGGGACGAATTCTAAATTTGGAGGGGGTATATGTAGCCGGGTACAGGTATTTGGTGATACTTGGTGATATATAGTGTTAAGTATCCCCGCCTGTCACGCGGGAGACCGGGGTTCGATTCCCCGTCGGGGAGCCATTTTGTGACCGGGGCAAACCAAGGAAAAGTCGGTTTTGGTCGTGTTCAGTACTTTTATTACCAAGAATAAAAGATGTGTAACAAACAGCCTGAAATATGAAAAAAATAGCGGTCAGGCTAACGAATACATATACAATGTAGATAAATACAGATTTATGAACAAAAAATGCAATAATACGGGACGGAGGGAGGGGTAAAACTTACCAAGGAGGAAAGATGACTTCTATGAATCTTCTGCAAGATTATAGAGAATGTCCCATAGTAGCATGCTTTACACTATCAAAGCAAAAATTGCATATTTGAGCCACATTGAAATTGTCGTTTGCAAATGCTTTCGATTTGGACAAGGCTAAAATTTTGTCGTCTGGTAAAGAGTTAAACTCGGAATTGTATGGTAATGGTTCAAAGTATTTGGTTTGTTTATGGCGCTAAGGGTTTCATATAATAATAATTATGCTACAGATACGGCGACCGATATCAATTTATTTATTATCTATGCAAAATTATCTTTCGACCCATCTGAACATCTGTTGAGGTGTCATTCGAAAGAATTGCCGGAATTAAAAACAAAGTACAACTGGTATTTTTGCTAAACACTAAAGCTATATGCAAAAAGTTTCGACCCAGGTCACCCTGCGCAGACTGCGCAGGCTGACCTGAGCCGAAAATTTTTGCTATCGGTCAATTTTCTGCATGTCCGAGGACCAGTCTACCTCATGATTCAGTCGGCTGTTAAAAAAGAAAACTGGATTTTTATGGATCCATAATTATATGACGAAGTGCTTGGTACAATGCATCACAGAGATGCATTAAGCCCCCATTTGCCAGAGCATGGCTCATATATTCTTTGCTATCTGTAAACCATTTCATTATAATGTCAGTCAACAGAATGATTGGTCGCTCATTCAGACCGGTTTAGCGAGTGATTTGTGGACTGATTGGTGTAAAAGTTCCGTTGCTCGTTCAAATGGAGACAATCAGTTTTTACTTCCATATAGCTATACTATCACTACTGACATTATCCATTTCATATTATTCACTCGTTTAATATTTTAGCCATGCTCTGTGAGAAGGGGGCTTAATGCATCTCTGTGACGCATGATACAAAGTGAGCTATGACAGTATTATACATACCTAAAATCATTTTTGTATAACAACCTACGGAGTCATGAGGTACACTGGTCCTTTGATAAGCAGAAAATTGATCAAAAGCAAAAAATTTCGGCCCCTGGGCAGACTGCGCAGGCTGACCTGTGTCGTTACTTTTTTTTTTGGGGGGGGGGGGTCTTCAAATGCATTAAGCCCCCTTTTCACAGAGCATTGCTCATTTAATTATAGACCGCTCGGAATTGCAAATGTAATACTGAAGGTAATTGCGTGACTTATGCATATTTTAGTATATAATTATTTTATCATATGAGCCATGCTCTGGCAAAAGGGGACTTAATGCATCTCCATGATTTATTACAACTCGCCAGACATCACATAGTTACGAATCCACGAAGTCCACTTCGTCTAACAACCGACTGAATCATGGGAGACACTGGTCCCTTGACATACAGAAAATTGGACAATAGTGAAAAGTTTCGGCCCAGGTCAGCCTGCGCGAACTGCGCAGTCTGAGATGGATCGATATTGTTCGCAGATGCATTAAGCCACCTTTTCACAGAGCACGGCTTACATACAATATGTATTACTGTAAACAATGATAAGTTTTCGTCAAATAGACGATGTTCTATGCTGTTCTGTTCTGCATACGATCCCTAATGACACGAAGAAAGAAGAAGGATGGTTGCAACATTTCAGAGGGAGGAACGCCAAACAACAAACTGCCAAACAACAAACTTTTAGACTCGTCCAAATTAAAAGCATTTTATGCAGACGACAAACTAAATTTTGCAATAATTAAGAACTAAATTTTGCAATAATTAAGAATTTTTTGTCTTGGAGAAGGTAGAAAGCATTGTGGGCAAAAGGAGAAAATGCTGGTAACCAGCATTTTCTCCTTTTTCCCACAATGTTTTCTAAAGCCTTGTACCTTGGGGTCGTTAAAACTCGGGATTGTGTAGTAAAGGGTTAACAGTGTAGAATAATGTAGATAATGACGTGTGAGATAAGATGTGTAAAATATGTAAGATAATAAAGTGCAGTCGGATCTCGATCTATTTACAGTGTCCTTGAAAGCAGCCACAGATGCATCTTGGCGTTTTAATCCTTCACCACACAACCCGTGTTTCAGGGACCCTGAAGAACTAGGCTTTTAAAAATATCGTTGGAAGAGGAGAAAATTTTAGTTATCAGAATTTTCTTCCTTTCCCAATATGTGTTCTATTCTTTCCAACACAAATCCAATCATTCGAGCCCCAAAAACATGTCGTCTGCAAATGCTTTCATTATGATTAAATGGCAAATGTCTCTTAACCAAAAAGTGAAAGCAGCCTGTGGCTTTGGACGAATATTGTGAGAAGTAGTGATCAGGGAAACATGGATAGATGCACTAGACGCCGCAACACCACTGAAATAATTTTAAAAATGGCGTTGAACACGCACACAGAAAAAATCAAAATCACTTTCCCAAAAAGAAGCGGTACTACGACTGTTGGAGTTTAGACAAGGGCACTTCAGCAAGAAAAAAATGGAACAATAAAGATTAAGAGGTCAGATGGCCTTTTACGACACCCCATAAAACGAACAATGGCTAAATATACTTCATACTCTGTTAGCCATATTTTCTCACAGGTACTCGATAATTTGTGCATTGTTCTGGTGCACTTGAAAAAGTTTAAGTGCTGAATTTAGCACCCATTTGTGAAATAACGGCCTTTGCTGCTTAGTTCTCCCAAGTCACAACAGTAGTTGATGACGTCAAAAGTGTTACTTCCGGTTCCTAAATATAGAATCGAAAGTTAATAATAATTACATGATTTTGGTTGTCCATTTTATTGGAAAAACACGAGCGACTTGATAATTAAAATTTCCAAGCAGGTGCACACGCCTCTTTTGTTCAAACCATGGTATCGCGGAAAAAATGGCATGACAGATGTAGTCAACTGTTTCCGATAAGGGATTTTTTTTACCCTGACCTTTTCCAACAATTATTGGGTTGTCTTACATCGAAAATCAGATATAACAGCGCTGACATAACGACGAGGAAAAAAATATTTTAAAATAAGAGACAAAGAAAAAAACGAAATATCAGTGCATGAAGTCCTACCACGATGCGCGCTTCTTAGTTCTATGAACATGACTCCTTTTTTTTTTTCCGAACTCTTTACCAAACGACAAAATTTAGACTGGCCCAAATTCAAAGCTTTTGCCGACGACAATTTAAATGCGACTCAAATGATGAAATCTGGCATTGAAACGGTTGAAAATATTGTGGAAAAGAGGAGAAAATGCTGGTTACCAGCATTTTCTCCTTTTTTTTTTTTTTTCAAAAGCCTCCTTTCTAAGAGTCTAAGCGTCTTAAAAACACGAGATGGTGTGGAAAAAGGCTAAAAAATTGCATTGCAAAGAAAATGTTAGTAAATTACATGAGACAGACGGTGTCATTTTATTCTTATTATAAATTTTGGATAAATCACTTAATTCATACGTTAAGTATAATAAAAACTAAAAAGTCTATCATAAATTAAGGCAGTTGTTCAGGTTAAAAGATAAATAAGCCATGCTATATGAAAAGGGACTTTAATGCGTCTGCAAAAAGTATCGACTCGGGTCAGCCTGCGCGGAATGCGCAGGCTGACCTGAGTCGAAACTTTTTGCTACAAGCTAATTTTCTCCGTGTCAAAGGACCATTCTACCTCCAGATCGACTCGTTTGTTTGACAAAATGGATCCATAATTTTCTGACGATTTGATAGATACAATGCATCACCGTAATGCATTAAGCCACCCTTTTGCCAGAGCATGGCTCAAATATATGTGCACGCAAGGCTTTTATTACCGTCTAAGTTGCTAACAGTTGTTTTTAGCACTTCTAGAAACTTTTTTTTTATATTCGTTTACAGAGACAGTAGCGGAAGTAACTAAAGGAAGGGAGACAAGGGAAAACAAAGAAGAAAGAAAATGTTGGATAATTAAATTTTTGAAAAACATCGCGACAGTGTTATCAAAGTTCAAATACAGCCAATGTCAATGTTGATGTCCGGCTTGCTACTTGTGTTGTTTTAGCGATTTGTCATTTCTTAACTTATCGTTCCTGTTCCTTCATAGAATTAAGCGCTTATTACCATGTGAGCCATGCCTTGTGAAAAGGGGATTTAATGCATCTCTCCGATGCATTATACGAAGCAAGTCATCACATAATTATGGATCCGTTAAATCCTGATATTCTGGCAACCAAGTGAATAATGAGGTGGAGTGGTCCCTTGAAATGCAGAAAAGTAACCAAAAGCAAAACGTATCGACCCAGGTCAGACTGCACAGGCTGAACTAGGTCGATACTTTTTTTGCAGATGCATTAATCCCCTTTTTTACAGAGCATGGCTCATTTAAATTGTATTTTAAGTCAGAAAATAATACCTAAATGTTTTTAAAACTGTTTTTGCTGTCGATGTTGATGTTCAGTTCAGTGCACTTGTTCACCTGACGGTCTTCAACGGTTAGACTGACTTGTCCGTACTGGGTTCCAGTCTTTACATTTTTTCTCCTTTTTTATATTCGGACTTTACCTTGTCAAAAATGACATTTTTGACAAAGTACGTAAAGTCCGAATATAGAAAAAAACAAATGATCGGACTGGAACCCAGGCTAGGCTCAGTTGTAAAAGGAGCAGGATTGGCAACCTGGGGGCCCTGGGTTCGATCCTTGCACGAGGTTCTCGGTTTGCTCAAAACAAGTGCCCATGCTCACAAGCTAATTCTTTGACGTACTCATATTTGAGCCATGCTCTGGCAAAAAGGGGCTTTTATGCATCTCCGTGATGCTCGATACCAAGCAAGCCATCACATAACTATGGACCCATCAAATCCGTTTTGCCTAACAACCAACGGAATCATTGGGTAAACACGTCATTGGACATACAAAAAATTGACCGATTGCGAAAAGTTTCGGACCAGGTCAGCCTGCGCGGACTGCGCAGGCTGACCTGGGTCGATACTTTCTGCAGATGCATGAAGCCCCCTTTTCACAGAACACGGCTCGTTTCCTTTGTAAAAGAAACAAGAAGCTAATACCGTATGGAATCAGGGACTCATGCTTATTTAACTCTTTACCAAACGACAAAATTTTAGACGGGTCCAAATTGAAAGCACTAGACGATGACATGACTGTGATTGAAAAAATGAAATTTGTTTTGGAAATGGTAGAAAACATGGTGGGAAAAGGAGAAAATGCTGGTTACCAGCATTTTCTCCTTTTCCCACAAGGTTTTCAACAGGCTTCTTTCACAGGGTCGTTAAAAGTCGGGATTGTCTGGTAAAGGGTTAAAGGTATAGAGGCAGCCTAAAGTAAAAACTGCAAGTGAAAATTTGATTCAAATTTGGTTCATATCTTTTTAAAGATATAGAAATTATAGTGAAGATGACATCCTGTTATTGTGTGATTGGTCCAACTGTTAGTCGCTGGCAGAAAAATGAATTTTAGAACTAGGTCAAAAGTTGCCAGGTCCCTATATCGGTTTTTTTTTTATTATTTATCTGGATTTAAAATTCATTTTTTTTTCTGCCAGCAACTAACACTTGGATCGATCGTACAATGTCAGATTTTCATTTTCGCAGTAATTTCCGTACTTTTAAATGATTTGATTTAAATTTCAAATGCCTTTTGACGCCAGCATTGTTTAATTCTAGCCGTTATTAGGCCTTTGATATTTTTTTAAAGGGGGAAATTACTTTGACAAAAATATGCTCATGCTCGTTCTGCCATTTTCATCAAATTTAAAATTGTCGTCTGCAAACTCTTTCAATTTGGACCAGTCCAAAATTTGTCGTTTGGGAAAGGGTTAAGGGGAAGGATTTGTAGGAAAGTCCGGGATCAATAACCGCTGTATCGTTTCTATGATAAGATGACATGAAGTTCATGGCGACACGCGTCAAGCGTCTGTACGACATTGTCATATATATTTGAATAAACTTGTGACCACCTGCCTGTGGGTTTTTGTGCCTTTGAGCAGGGCCACTTTTGAAAACATCGAAGCAAAAGGAGAAATTGCTCGTAACGAGCAATTTCTCCTTTTGCGTCGATATTTTCACATGAGTTTACTTGTTAAATCTTCATCTGAATGACTTTTTTTCTTTGCATTAATGGTGTTGAGAATAAAGTATGAAATAGCTTTTAACTTGTTGCAGTGGTCGCATTTCATTTTTTTCCCTTTAATCCAAGGTGTTAATTTAACATTATTAATTCATGTACATGTATTTACATTCAGAGGTTTTCCATCTTACTACAGTACTATGACAAAAGGAAATCAGGAGCAAGCACTAAGCCCTTTTCTATTGCCACAATGTTTTTACGTTTGTTTACGTACTAGGTATTCTTTCTGGCTGTTGGGAAAAGGGTTAACTCTTTACCAAACGACAAAATTTTAGACTTTTCCATATTGAAAGTATTTGCAGTCGACAATCTAAATGTGACTGATATATTGAACTGTTTCGGAAGGGTAGAAAACATTGTGGGAATAGGAGAAAATGCTAGTTGCCAGCATTTTCTACTTTTCCCTCAATGTTTTCAGGAGGCTTTTTTCTCAAGGTCGTTAAACCTCGGTTTTTTTTTTTTGTAAAGAGTTAAAAAGTCAATTCACTGCTTATCAAGTATCATACAAAACAGATGTCGCTTTAAAAGAGAGCTCTGTTTGGCTACCAGGAACGGGATTAAGGGATTTAGGAGTTCAAACGGTAGCCCCTGTTTTCAACTACATTGGGGCCACATTGACCCAGCATGCATTTTTTTCTTTTAGACCGGCCCTAATAGCTCAGGGATAGAGCATGAAATTTGTAAACGTCAGGCCACTTCTGCGTGTAGGTTCGATCCTCACGACTGGCCACCTAAAAGTACAAATAGTCCTTCAGATGAGATGTTAAACCTTTGGTCCGTGTTATAAACCGAGCACGTTAACTCTTTCAGCACCAAATATAGAAATTTGAACACCTCCGACGGCTTAAAATACCATCCAATGAAACAAAGAAAGAGTTTTGCCCCATAGGTTTGACAAAAGAAGCGGACGGCATAGATCAAAGATCAGACTGCACGTTCTGTGCAGTCTGATCTTGATCTATGCCGTCCGCAAAAGTCCCTGTTTTCGCTGATCCGTATTCACCAACCATTCTTAAGACCGTTCTTTGTCTTATTCTCCAAGATTTTCCAAAGTTGAAAGTAACACACCTTCTGATTGGCTAAACTAAATAGTTTAGCCAATCAGAAGGCGTGTTACTTTCAACTTTGGAAAAAGATCTGTAGAATAAGACTACGAACGTTCTTAAGAATGGTTGGTAGATACGGACCTACGTGTAACTTGGGATGGGTTTCGTCCATTACCTTGCATTATCCCCTGTAACAAAACTAACAGTCTTCTGTGGGCGTCGCCCATATGGGCAACCGGCGGCGACGATAAATAAACGAAAATCAAACAAACAACATGCTTTAGTAGGTATATTTCTAACTTGTTCTCTGGTCTTATTATCTACGTTGATTTATGGGTTTCATTTCAGTTAAATAACATTCGACAATTATCCTTTTCTCTAGTTATTTTTCACATAACTACACATAAACTCTGTGTACCATACGACAAAGTTTTTAACCTTTTACCACACTGTCCCGACTCTTAACAACCCTAAGTAAAAAGGATTTTGAAAACATTGTGGGAAAAGGAGAAAATACTGGTAGCCAGCATTTTCTCCTTTTTTCCACAATGTTTTCTACCCTATAGAAGGGAGAAACCATCACCTCAGCAACATATAATTTGTCGTCTGCAAATACTTTCGATTTGGACCGGTCCAAAATTTTGTTGCAAATTGAAAGCATTTGCAGACGACAGATTAAACGTGGCACCAACAATGGGATCTGTATCAGAAAGAGTAGAAAACATTGTGTTGAAAAGAGAACATGCTGGTGGTCAGCATTTTCTCTTTTTCCCAAGCTGTTTTTTTAAAAATGGGGTTTGGGCTTCCTCAGAATTTTAAAGTCGCGAGTGTTTGGTGGTAAAACGGGTTAATCCTTTACCAGACGACAAAATTTTAGCCTTGTCCAAATTGAAAGGATTTGCAGACGACATTTTCAATGCGGATAAAATGGTGCAATTTTTCTTTGATAGGGTAGAAAACATTGTGGGAAAAGGAGAAAATGCTGGTTACCAGCATTTTCTCCTTTTCCCACACTGTTTTCAAAAGGCTTCTTTCCCTGGGGTGTTAAAAGTCGGCATTGTGCGGTAAAGGGTAAAACTAACAGAACCAAGGGTGAGAAAAGTCAGGCAAAGAAAATGCAAACAAAATTAATGCAATAAGGAAACTAACCTTTTTACGCGTTGTTAACCTTTTTCACGACTATTCTTTCTTTTATATTTGCCAAACGTATTGTATAATTGCTTTCTTTTTCCTCGCTGGACTCAACGGAGCACGAAATTTCAAAGCCATATAAATATGAGCCATGCTCTGGCAAAAGGGGTTTAATGCATATCCGTGTAAGTTATCGCATAATTATGGATCCATTTTATCCGTTTTCTCCAACAGATGACTGGGGCCTGAGGTACAATGGTCCTTGGACACGCACGGAAAGTTAACCAAGAGGCAAAAACTTTCGACCCAGGTCAGCCCGCGTGGACTGCGCAGGCTGACCTGGGTCGATACCTTTTGCAGATACATTAAGCCCCTTTTCACAGAGCATGGCTCAATATCATAATTTGATAGGACTACTTGAATAAAATTCTCTAACTTTTAGAGCAGTTCTTTGATTCTTCTCCGTAGATTAATGTCCTTTTTTTTTGTTTCAGATTTTATCACTGAAGCATTAATGAAGTAAACCTTTTCGCCGCACAATCCTGAGTTTTAACCACCCTGACAGAAAACACTTTTGAAAAGATTGTGTGAAAAGGAGAAAATACTGATTAGTGACAAATTCCATGACTGGAGCCGCATTTGATTATGTCGTCTGCAAATGCTTTCAATTTGGACCAGTCTAAAACGACCATTGTCGTTCGGTAAAGTGTAAAATCTGAGTACGTTGGGTATTAATTCAAGTTTTATAACAATGGCTCCTGTTTTTGTTCTGTTTTTCCGGTAGCTCAGTCGGTAGCGCACAAGACTTGAGAACAGGAGGTCGCTTGTTCGATCCCGGTTCGGCTAATTTCTTTGATGATAGTCATTGCAACACAATTCATTCCTCTTTCACTGCTGACCATTGTTTCGACAATAGTTCTTGGAAAGAATATTGTGCGGAGTGCTGGTGAAAGAAACTCCAGGAAAGCATGTATAGGTGCACTGGCCGCCGCGATATAACTGAAATAATGATGAAAACGGCGTTAAACACCATACAGTCAATCAATCAATCAATCACAATCAATCAAACAATCAATCAATCAATCAATCAAACTGGTCTGTTCTGTTACTTCGAGAAAGAAAGGGATTTTCTCCTCGGAAGAATGACCTAATCTGCATACTGGATCGATGACGTAAGCATTATATGCTGATAATCTAATTAGGTTTGCTATTTCGCAGACGTCACGTCATGTGATGCAATTCTTTCTGCACCACGTGACGTCTGTCTGCATTAGGCACGTGTTCGAGAGAAAACGTCAACCCTTGGTAATTTTCCATTCCACTGATAAGAATAGCTTTGCGAATTTTTATTTCAACTCTTCTCCATGGGACAAAATTTTAGACAGGTCCAAATTGAACCATTAACAGGCGACAAAATGAGATTCGTTATGTTGACAGGTAGAAGAAATTGTGGGAAAATGCCCATGTTTTAAATGTTTTCAATTGCTTTCTTTCTCAGGGTTGTTAAAATGCAGGATGTGTGTTAAGGGGTTAAACCTCGATACAAAATGCAGTTTCTGGAGTTGGTGGCGAAAGGGTTAATAGGACAACTCAGCTGAGAACCAACAACATAGGTTTGCAGTGAAGAGATAAGGCTGCTGATCTTTATCAAACGCAAAAATGTTGAGACCCGTCTAAGCTAAAAGCATTTGCAAACGACAAATTATACGTGTCTCAAATGATGGAAGTTGTCTCTGAAAGGTTAGAAAACATTGTGGGTAAAGGAGAAAATGCTGGTTACCAGCATTTTCTCCTTTTCCCACGATGTTTTCAAAAGGCCCTGCCCTCTGGGTCGTTAAAACTCGGGATTGTGAGGAAAAGGTTATACCAGTCTATATTGAAAGCATTTGTAGATGGCGAATTATCTTTGGCCAAAACGGTGGAATTTGTCTTTGAAGGGGCAGAAAGGATTTTCGTCTTTTCCCACAATGTTTTCATAAGGTTTCTTCTTCAGTGTCGTAAAAACTTGAAATTGTGTGGTAAAGGGTAAATAATTTCTTGTGAGCTGGGTTAACGAAGGTTAAAGTGAAAACCCTTCATTGTGCCATCTAATTAGCTCTTCCTGACGGCGTAGATCAAGATCAGAATGTGCAGTCTGATCTTGGATACACACTTTCCGTTCTTCAAACTAGCATAAGAACAAATCGTGTCTTCTGTTTTTCCGAGACTCAAATCTTTTTGAAATGTTGTATCATGCAGAGAAGGGGGGATTTTCTACCTCAAGTATTTTTTCCTGTTTATCATCATTATCATCATCATCACCATCATCATCATTAAGTGCCTAAAGACAGTCTTGAAAACTTTGCGATGGAAATTTTCCACATTTACATACATAATAAAATTTAGTCGCATTCTGAATCATCATGACAGATGCTAACTATTAAGCACCAATAGATTTATTTTGTGTTCAGTTTTCACAATGTTTTCCAAGCTCCGGGAATTTCTTTTAGCAAAAGAAAGGCGCTTACGAGTAAATGAGGAAACTGGTGGTAATATCAAAAGTTGGTCCTGTCGGATAAACGGTTGCTTACCTTTTACCCCACCATCTCGAATTTTGGCTACTCTTAAAAAGAAAACTTTTGAAAACATTGTGGGGAAAAGGAGAAAATGCTGGTCACCAGCATTTTCTCCTTTTTCCACAATGTTTTCTTCACCTCCTAAAACAAATTTCAATTTTTTCAGTAACATTTATTTTGTCGTCTGCAAATGCTTTCAATGTGGACACTTCTAAGATTTTGTCGTTTGGTAAAGAGTTAATCAGGTTTTGACACCTCTCGTGCCAGTCTACGATGTTTCTGTCCGGGTAAATAATTGGGAGTCTTGAAATTCTCCATGCCTTACTCTGTAAATCTGCCATGTGCCACGTGGCAACATTTTTAATTAACAGACGAATCGGAAAGGAGCCGCTTCTGAACTGGGAGCCGGTAAAACATTTTTGATATTAACCCTTTCCCAAACGATAAATTTTAGACTGGTCCAAATTCAAAGAGTTTGCAGAGGACAATTTTAAATTTGATGAAAGTGACAGAAAGTTCTCCAAAAGGGTAGAAAAAACACTGTGGGAAAAGGAGAAATTGCTCATTACGAGCAATTTCTCCTTTTCCCACAGTGTTTTCAAAAGACTTGTACTGCAAACACGTGAAAACCAGGGCTTGTTTGGGAAAGGGTTAAATAGAACAGAACAGAACGTTTTCTTTTTTATATTTCATTTACAATGAGATCCATAAATATGGCCCTTATTAACCAACCATTCTTAATAACATGTCCGGTCAAATTTGTAAAGTTTCAAAGTAACGCAGTTTCTGATTGGCTGAACCAAACGGTTTAGCCAATCAGAAATTGCTTTACTTTCTTAATCTAGAATAAGACTGAAGATACAATTTAGGATGGCTGGTGAATACATGGAAAGACAACATTTTAGAGAGGTCACCAGTATGTTGTTATTCTATCATTTAACACTTTACCAAACGACAAAATTTTGGACTGGACCAAATTGAAAGCTTTTGCAGACGACAAATTAAATGTGATTCAAATGATGTTTTCTGTCTTTGATGGGGTAGAAAACATTGTGGGGGAAAAAGGAGACAATGCTGGTTACCAGCATTTTCTCCTTTTCCCACAATGTTTTCAAAAGCCTTCTCTTTCAGGGTCGTTAAAACTCGGGATTGTGTGGTTAAGAGTTAAAGATACATCTACACTCGTTTTCAATCTGTTTTTAACCCATTTCTTCTATATTTTATGAAACTATTATCATTTTTAGTATTTTCATGCCAAATGTTACCCCTGCACAGATTACGACGGATAGAAAATGCATTTCATTTTTTGGCAGTCTTCAAAGAAATGGTTGTTGTTGTCATTTCTGATTTTAAGAAAAAAC
Organism: Tridacna gigas; assembly: GCA_945859785.2. Lineage (NCBI taxonomy): Eukaryota > Metazoa > Mollusca > Bivalvia > Cardiida > Cardiidae > Tridacna > Tridacna gigas. The sequence goes on along the minus strand of OX244031.2, from coordinate 74,733,516 downwards.
GAATTCCTTAAGTTTCTCTATCCCTTACACTATATTGGTAATTTATCTATGTTAGCACAGCTGACCAACTCCTTAACCATTCTACATTCTTTCAAGTTTTAACAGCGTTTTTTTCTCTCTGGCTGTAAGAGTGTATCTTTAAATAACAAATTCCCTCCTTTCAGCCACTTTTCTTTATTCCGTGATGAATAGTTTTTGAAGTTGGGTCAAATTATAAAAATGTGAATAGACACCCCCTCCCTCTTGAAACTGGTCATTATTACATTATATCTTTATTAAAGTCTCATTCATATACAAAGCAAAGTTAAAACACATTTAGGAACAATTCCAGTAAAAAGTATATGACCATTCTACAAAGGAATTATAAAAGACTAGTATTTAAAAGGAATAGAAAAGAGACAATACCTACGAACAAAGTTACCTATTTAAATAAAAAAAAACGCCAAGTTGTTTATAATAATAATGATGATAATAATGATAATAATAATAATTATAATGATGATAATGATGATAATAAAAAGTGAATATCACATGTACAGATAAAAAGTCCGTCGTTTTAAAATATCATGACAAGTTTTGGCGCATGCCCGAATCAAAATAACATTTGTGAAAATGAAAACTAGCTTGTCGTTGGTTGCCATATATCCATGTTTTATGTTAATGGCCAATGGCATATTTGTTTGCCGAATGCCTAATAAAGTTGAGTTGAGTTGAGTTGACATATTTAAAAAAAAAAGAATTCATGTTCGAAATGTTCATGTTTACGGAACACAGTGTAGGTATCTATCGCTTGATTGAGTGTTCTCTGCCATCTGCCACAGTTTAACCCTCATTTGTTTAATTACAGTTATAAATTTCTGTAATAGCAATATAATGACAAGATAACCATTAAATAATAACTGGGAGCATCTCTATTTGTAAAATTAACAAACGCTAGTTATCGAAATGACAAATACCCGTTTTGTAACCGGATGCTGCCTCTCTGATTTCATGATCCGCTTTTTAACCCTTATCCTGCGATGTAAGTTAAATAAAACTTGAAAGCTGATAGTAAAAACCCAAATAATGTTATTTCAAACTTTATTTTGGAGAAAAAAATATCTCCTTTTCGGACAGTGTAGATGCAAGATCAGATTGCACGTTCTGTGCAGTCTGATCTTAATCTACACTGTCCGCAAAAGATATTTGAGTCGCGCTTAGACAGCTTAAGGGTTAACTGTTGACATAAGCCCCTGTTATAACGACCCTGAGGAAGAATGTTTTTGAAAACATTGTGGGGAAAGGAGAAAATGCTGGTAACCAGCATTTTCTCCTTTGCCCACAATGTTTTTTTTTTTATCCTGTCATAGGAAAACTCTACTTCTTGGGCAATGTTTGTCTTCTGCAAACGGCTTCAGTTTGGACGGGTCATGTTTTTACCCGGTCTGATGAAGAATTATGTAAGAAAATCAAACGATTTTACTCAGGGAGTTCAAAGAAGAAAAATCTGGATAATTATTTAATTTTATATATTTATCACAAGCAAATTAACTCTTTCACTATCAGTGACAATCGGGGTAGGTTTTGTCGACGGCATAGATCAAGATCAGACTGCACGTTCTAGATAAGACTGCACAGAACGTGCAGTCTGATCTTAGATCGATACCGTCCGCTACCGTTTTTAACCCTTTCCCACACAATGCCGCCTTTTAACGCCCCTGAGAGAAAAACCTTTTGAAAACATTGTGGGATAAGGAGAAAATGCTGGTAACCAGCATTTTCTCCTTTTCCCACTATGTTTTCTACCCCATCAAAGAAAAATTGCACCATTTGAGCCACATTGAAATTGTCGTTTGCATATGCTTTCAATTTGGACAAGGCTAAAATTTTGTCGTCTGGTAAAGGGTTAAATTATGATGAAAGTAGTTTTCAATAGCAGTGGAAATCTATTTTTAGAACTGGGGAAAAACAGTAGAATTTCAGGAATAAGTAGTGAAAGAGTTAGTACCACCAGGATGCTTATAGCGACCCACTGCGCTTTTGCGGACAGTGTAGATCAAGGTCAGGCTGGACAGAGCTCGTACTCTGTATATTTGCGCTACCGGGGCTTGTCCTGTGCTTGTACGGTCCTGATGAAGACAGCTTTTGCAAACATTTATTCAGTGCTTTTCTTCTTCTTCTTCTTCTCCTTCTTCGTTTTCTTCTTCTTCTTCTTCTTCGTTTTTTTCTTCTTCTTCTGGACGCAAATTACTTTTTTTTTTTCATCTAGAATTAAAATAGAAATGCATTTTAGATTTAATCGGATCACATTTTCAGATGGGCGGGACTCCGTGACGTCATACCACGTGATTAGTACCAAAGATCTGTTAGAGTGAAATATTAGATTTAAACGAGACGATTATGAATATCCTAGCCTGTAATTAACTCTTTACCAAACGATAAAATTTCAGACTTTGTCCAAATTGAAAGCATTTGCAGACGACAATCTAAGTGTTGCTCAGATGATGAAATTTGGATTGGATAGGGTCGAAAACATTGCGGGAAAAGGAGAAAATGCTGGTTACCAGCATTTTCTCCTTTTCCCACAATGTTTTCAAAAGGCTTCTTCCTCAGGGTCGTTAAAACTCGGGACTGTGTGGTGAAAATTTAAAGCACAGATTTCGGTGTAATTCGATGTAACTTAATCAGAACGCCACGCGATTAACAACAGTGTAAATTTCCGCCGTAAATTTAGACTTTTTTTTTTCCTCTCTTCTAGCTTCTGTGCATAATCTTCTTTTCCCTCATATAAAAATGTCTTAACGCAGCCCGATCGGGTGAAGGTTTGGGGAAAAATATATACTGTAGAAATGATTTGTCCAAGGCAATTTACCAGTTTGCTTCAATTTTGATTTATTGGTTGTCTTTAATTTTTCTGTACTTTTATTGGTTAAAAAAAAAATGTAAGAGAGAGATGCGCTTAGCAGCCTATGACCGATGTCAATAGCTCTGTTGGTAGAGTATTGGGCAAGAAACCAAGGAGTCACTGGTTCCATTCTCAGTTTGGCAATCTTTTCTCTGAGAATTGGTGATATCCATTATGACACGTTTCGTTCATGTCTTACCTCTAAGCGTTGTTCTTACAATCTGTAGTGTTTATGTGAAAGCAGCCAGTGGCTTGGAGAGAATAGTGTGCAGTTTGAAGCAATGGTATATGGGAAAATCCAGGGAAGTATGGATAGGTGCATTAGCGGCTGCGATGTAACTGACAGATGTTGAAAACCAAACACAAAAGTAACAAGCCGCGTTAGCTATACATAGCTTGTTTGATGTCTTTTATGTTCACCGCACCAAGGTCTTAATTTGCCGTACGCGACGGTGTATTTAGTTCAGAGTGTAGACTAAGATCAGACCGCTCATAAATGCAGTCTGATAATTGCCAACTCTTTCTGCGTCTTTATTATTAAACCTAAAAATACTAAACGAAAGCCATTCCTGTGACAGTGGGCAATACAAAGTCGGTCGGATGTAGGTTAAAAGTTTAGTCCCAAAATAACATATTGTCCGCTGGCGAAATAGGTCATGTTGTCACAAATTTACACACTTTCGATGAATGGACTTTTTTTTATACTAAATCATAAATTCATCAAAATATCAGTTCAAACACATTTAACCTACTTCCGCCATGTTCAGTTGTTTAATTCATCACTCTGTATCGCAGTGTGATCTTGCCGACGTCTATTAACACACTGTCAGTGTTGATCACTTCCGGTTGGCCGGCGGCCATTTTGAAATCTTATTAAAGATCGACCTCTGATATTTAAAAGACAGAAATCATATATCTTTTTATTCTCTTTAATTCCTTACCACACAATCCCGAGTTTTAATGACATGGATGGATGTAAATGCAAATACATGTAGTCTGAAGAGTGGTGCTTCTTCTCTGAGTTCACCATTTACAGACACACGGCAATTACTTTGACATCGAGTAATTTTTAACAAAGCTTAGTCATTCAAGACGATTTTAAATAATTTTCAAAAGTGTTCTGTTAGAATTGTGTTTTACACCGGTTTCAAGGATTTAAATCACTGAGGTAGCTCGCCTATTCATGTATTTCCCGAATTTTATAAGACCTGTTTCATAGGTTAGGGCTCTCCATTGCCTTCCCCAGGACTTTCTCACGTGACTAGTACCATACATGGTGGGAATCTGATACGGTGTTCCCGCCTTCAAATTCCATATCTTAACTCTTTAACAGAAAAGAAATCTACCCGTTTAAATTGGAAGCTTTTGCAGACGACAGAATGCCACTTTAAATCTAAAATTTGTCCTTGGAAGGGTAGAAAACATTGTGGGGAAAAGGAGAAAATGCTGGTTCCCAGCATTTTCCAAAATCTTTTCAATCCTTTACAAGACGAATTCCACATTTGATTTGTCGTCTGCAACTCTTTTGGATTTTAATAAAGCCAACATCTTGTCGTTTGATAAAGAGTTAAGACCACACGACATCTCACTATCAGCTGGTCTCAAATTAGCATCAAACGAATTTTCTCTCTCCGCCACAACAGTTTTTATCGACAATTATCACTTACTGCTTCAAGTCTAGGCAACCAGACTGTTACCGCCCCATTTCATCTTTATTTCGGAAATTACTATCTCGCTTTTTTTCACAGTATTTTCGCTGATTTGTTTAAAATGGCCCTTTAGGTTGACAATGGACATTATTTGTACTAACTATTTATGATGATTAGGTTTTGGCACCCGCCGACCCCATCAAAAAGGGAGATCACTGATAATTTGTTTATCTGCATCGAGAGAGAACAATAGTTTTTATTTGGACAGATAACAGCATTAACAGTATTTAGGGTTTATTATGTTTCACAATTTTACACTTTTCGGTCCGGCTTACATCCCTTTGTGTTTGCTATCTGTCCGCTATCTGCCGTTTTCGACAGATGTTCCAGAGAACACAATGACTATCAATCCGAAGGTTCCAGGTTTGATTCCCAGCCTGGATGTGGATTTTTGACTCAGCTAGGCGTAAACTGGCGAGACTCCCAGAGGTGTGTGGTGTCCGTGGTTGTGAGTTACAGCCTCGGCCTCGTAAGTATACGATCCCGAGTTCGATACCCGGGAGCGGGTGTCAACTACATTGTATAGCACTGTCCATTGGCCCACACATTCGCCATGAGTACTGGTGTACTTCCCAGGAAGCAGAATCGAGGAAGATGAGTATAGGTTGTAAGAACTTGTTTCTCAATCGATGTAAAATAAAGTTGTACTCCGGCAAAAGGGGGCTTAATGCATCTCCGCATACCATGATACCAAGAAAGTCATCACATAATTAGAGACCCATAAAATCCATTATTATGTCTAACAACCGACTGTATCATAAGGTAGACTGATACTTTGACATACAGAAAAGGGACCAACAGCGAAAAGTTTCGGCCCATGTACTTTTCGCAGATGCATAAAGCACCCTTTTCATAGATCATATAAACTAACCCAGAAGTAGCCCGAATATACTGATATTTTACACCGACCATGTAAAAGAATGACAGTCTATTCAGGAAGAACTGGGGTCTTGTACCCAACCGGATTTTCCCCACCCCCCACGCCCGTGTATCTGATTTTTTATTTCCCAGGCATTTTGCTCTAAAGATCTAAACGAGATATGCCACAAAGGGACCCGGTTTCGACAAATACACGATCATTTTTCGGAGGTCCTTCGCGGCTAGGTATTTAAACTCTTCACCACATAACAAAAATTGTTGACTTGTCCAAATGAAAAGCATTTGTAGACGACTTTTTAAATATGGCTCAAATGATGGAATTTGTCTTCAATAGGATACAAAACATTGTGGAAAAAGGAGAAAATGCTGGTTACCAGCATTTTCTCCTTTTCCCACAATGTTTCCAAAACCTTTCTGCTTCGGGGTCCTAGACCGTCTCGTAATTGTTCCGTAAAAGATTAAACAATGTACAAGATGTCCTTGTTTGAAAACATTGACAAGCGGGTTTATTTGATGTGAGTATCATCAATAAATCGCATTTTCACCCCAACAAAAAAGTAATAAATCAATTTACCATTCTGTTAAACGCCGAAGACAATAATTACACCGATCTGTCTTGTCCCTCGTTTGTATGACCGCCATTTTTGACAGGCGAGAAAGCGGCACGCTTGTTTGAAACGGAATTCTAGTCGACTCGAGGTGAAAGATAATTTTCTTCCTTGAGGTGTAGAAATGTCGAATTAATGTTTATTTTCTATGCAGCAGACGATAATTATGTGAACATAATAAAACCCCTAAGCCACCTTTGAAGTTTTCTCTCAGTGACAAAATTTCAATTCTAAATTATTGCGCCACTACAAAAGTTAGACTTGTCATATTGAAGGCTTGCGACATTTAAAAATTTAATTAACTATTTGGCTGCTTTGCGCAGCTCACTCTCCTTTTGCGGACAGTTTGGATTAGGATCAGACTGCACAGAAGGTGCAGTCTGATGTTGGATGTACAATGTCCGATAAGGAGATATTTCTCATCCCAAAAATAAGTTTGAAATAGAAACATTTGGGTTTTTACTATCGACTTGATGGTATCACTTAACCCTTTCCCAAACAAGCCCTGGTTTTCACGTGTCTGCAGTACAAGTCTTTTGAAAACACTGTGGGAAAAGGAGAAATTGCTCGTAACGAGCAATTTCTCCTTTTCCCACAGTGTTTTCTACCCTTTTTGAGAACTTTCTGCTATTTTCATCAAATTTAAAACTGTCGTCTGCAAAATCTTTCAATTTGGACCAGTCCAAAATTTGTCGTTTGGGAAAGGGTTAACGTTTGTGAATATGAGGGTATATGTGTGTATTTGTAAGCATGTATATCTTCCTTTTTCTTTGTGTGTGTGTGTGTGTGTGTGTGTGTGTGTGTGTGTGTTTTCATTTATTTTTTTGCAATCTTAATTTGTTGAGGAAATAAAGAAATAAATCAATAAATTATGTTTACCAAAAGGCCGAGCCCCGGTAGTGCAGTCGGTAGCCTACAGGACTTGAGACCGGAAGGTCGCCGGTTTGAATCCGAAGCTCTATAAATTTCTTCCCGATGATTGACTATATAAATTATTCATTGCGACAGAATTCAATCCTCTCTAACTGATCATTGTTTCGATTATTATCATGTGGGAAAGTAGCCAGTGGCTTGGGGAAAAAATGTGCGAAGTACCGATAAAAGAAACTGTAGGAAAGCATGGATAGGTGCACATGCCGCCGCGACATAACTAAGTAATGTTGAAAATGGCATTCAACACCATACAAATGAAACACATGCTCAAAAGCCTTCTCTATCAGGATCGTCAAATCACGGTATTATTCCATAAACGGTTAAAAACAGGTATAATAAGCCATGCTCTGGAAAAAAAAGGTTTAATGAAGTTCCGCGTCTAAAAAAAATGACTGAATCCTGAAGTAGATAACAGATAGTCAAGTTCACAAGTACTAGGCTGGGCCTCTGAAGTGTCTTGCCCAAGGACACTATGGGTGAAAGCTGGGGCTTTTACGGATGGCATTGATCAAGACCACACTACAAAGAACGTAAAGTCTGATCTTATATCTATGCTGTCCGCTCGTTTAGTCAATCTTATGTCTTGCTTTGCATGATGCACCATGGAGGTGCATTAAGCCCCCTTTTGCCAGAGCATGGCTCTTTTCTGTTTTCTTTCACAACGAAAAAAAAAATCTAGATCTATAAGAAGACAGAGAAAGAAATAGAAAAAAAAAATGACATTTTATGTTTACAACTTCAGCGTAATCTAATATCCGAACACCTGTGTCTAATTTTATTTGTTACCGGACATGAAAAAATGACTTATCCAAATTGATAGAATTTGCAGAGGGCAAACTAAATGATGCCCGGATGATAGAATTTGTCTATGGAAGCCGGTAGAAAACATTGTGGGAAAAAGGAGTAAATACTGATTGCCAGCATTTTCTCCTTTTCCCACATTGTTTTCAAAAGCTTTCTTTCTTTATGGTCGTTAACATGCGAAGCACGACTCACGGACCGTTTGCGGACAATGTAGATCAGGATCAGACTACAGAGAACGTGCAGTCTGATCTTGGATCTACACCGTCCGACAAGGAGATATCTTTCATCTCAAAATATCTTTGAAACTTTAAGCAAAATTTGGCCTTTTTTCTATCGGCTTAAAAGTTTCATTTCATATATTTAGCAGGATAAGGGTTACAACTCGGGATTGTTTGATAAAGGGTTAACCCATTACCTCCATGAACAAATTTGAGGCAGACGAACTTGAAAACCTGCCGGTATAATATGAATACATGTAGTTACAATGACTTAACTCTTTACCACACGACAAAAAAGTAGACTTGTCCAACTTCGAAACATTTGCAGACCACAATTCAAATAATGAAATTTGTCTTTGATAGGTTAGAAAACATTGTGGGAAAAGGAGAAAATGCTGGTTACCAGCATTTTCTCCTTTTCCCACAATGTTTTCAAAAGGCTTCTTCCTCGGGGTCGTTAAAACTCGGGATTGTGTGATAAAGGGTTAAACGTTTGAAAGAAAAATACGTGTGAAAACATTGAGGCAAGAGGAAAATTGTTTATAACGAACATGTTTCCTTTTCGCCTCATTGTTTTTTAATAGTGGTCTCTTGCGCAGCCTGATATGTGTTGATACATTTTTTTTTTTTTTTTTTTAATGCATTAAACCCCTTTTCACAGAGCATGGCTCATATAAAAATCGTCCTTTTTCCACGTCCGAATTGTACACCTTGAAAATGTTTTTATCTTATACGCTCGACGAAAGGAGCAGACGGTGTAGACCCAAGATCAGACTGCTCTTTCCTTGCAGTCTGATCTTGGTCTTCACCGTCCACAGAAACCCTTGTTTGCGCAAATGGCGCTAAATCGGCCAACTCATTTCGGCGCCAGAATATATCAGCCATGATCTGTAAACAGGGGGCTTAATGCCTCTCCGTGATGTATGATACCAAGCAAGTCATCACAGTACTATGGATCCATAAAATCCAGTTTGTCCAACAATCGACCGAATCATAACTTAACCCTTTCCCAAACGACAAATTTTGGACTGGTCCAAATTGAAAGATTTTGCAGACGACAATTTTAGATTTGATGAAAATGGCAGAAAGTTCTCAAAAAGGGTAGAAAACACTGTGGGAAAAGGAGAAATTGCTCGTTACGAGCAATTTCTCCTTTTTCCACGGTGTTTTCAAAAGACTTGTACTGCAGACAAGTGAAAACCAGGGCTCGTTTGGGAAAGGGTTAAACTGGTTCTTGGACATGCAGAAAATTGAACAATTGCAAAAAGTTTCGGTCCAGGTCAGCCTGCGCGGACTGCGCAGGCAGACCTGGATCGATACTTTTTGCCAATATATTAAGCTCCTTTTTCACAGAGCACGGCTTATATAATAAGCTCGATCTCTTTCGACGGGTGAAAATACAATTCCCTGAAACTGGGAAAAAATATTTCTCATCTTTTAGGCTTAGTAAAACAAACGGACAGTGTAGATTCATATTCATACTGCGGCACTTTCTGTGCTGTCTGATCTTGATCTAAGCCGTCCGCACAAGCGATTATTTTCGCCTAAGGCTCTGAAATAGATATTCCAATGCAGGTATTCGCTTACCTTACAAGGAAGTCTCGAAAAATGACGTAAATATACATTTTCTCGTCGATTTAGTTTTGACAAAAGAACAAGTCATACAAAATTTAATCATATAAATGGCAGGATTTTGTTTCTTTGTTTTTTTCTTGGTATTGAGTAGGGCACTGCAAGGCCCAATGGTGTAAGTGTAGAATTTTTTGTGGCATTTGTCGAAGACAATGCCACTATGAGTTCAATATGGTATTTTGATAATTATGTATTGTAGTTTGTGCAAAACCGAAGGAAGTAAACCCAATTAAACCCAATTTTTCTAAGACAAAGTCCATGGGCTTGTCCGTTCCTCGGCTTGTTTGTCCGGGCTTGTTCGTTCCACGTTATTGTTTGTTTCTTTTTCAAATTATTAATTCTACACAATGGCTCCCTTGACAAATGCCACACTCGTGCTTTCAACGCTTTGATTTACCTAAGGGTCCTCACTCGAGGCGCTGGCATTTCCAGGAAGTGTCCTTGGGCAAGGCTCTTCAGAGCCCTAGCCTAGCACTGGTGATAGCCCAACACATACGAATACATGTAATACGAAAAGCCATCTGTCGTAGTGATATGACTAAAACAATGTTGAAAGCGGCGTAAATCTATTCCGTCGACTTAACTCTTTCACTGCCGATGTCACACTGGATAGCTTTTGCGGACTGTGTAGATCAAGAGCAGACAGTGGGACTGCATAAAACGTGCAGTGTGATCTTTGATCTACACCGTCCGCTATCTGATGCTAATCTTTAACTCTTTACCAAACGATTAAATTTTATACTTGTCAAAATTGGAAGCACTTACAGACGACAAGTTAAAAGTTACTCAAAACCTATTTTTTTTTTCCCAGGGTAGAAAACATAATGGGAAAAGGAGAAAATGCTGGTTACCAGCACTTTCTCCTTTCGAATATGTATTCAAAAGACGTCGAGAAAATGTTATTCCCATTTAGTTGGCAGCGAAAGTAGGTAATTTACAATGAAGTTTCGAACACTGTCTCGTCACTATATAGCTATGATTGATTGATTGATTGATTGTTTGGTGTTTAACGCCGTTTACAACATTATTTCAGTTATATCGCGGCGGCCAGTGCACCTATCCATGCTTTCATGGAGCTTCTTTTACCAGTACTCCGCACAATATTCTTTCCAAGCCACTGGCTGCTTTCCCACATAAACTATATAACTATGAAAAAAGAACCAGTCATAACAAATTACGTGAAGAACAGGGATGAGTGGGCAGTTTGTTTCTTTGTCGGTCTATTTGGTGATTAACGTTTTTAACATACAACAAAATTTTAGATCCGTCCAAATTGGAAGCATCTGCAGACGACAATTTCAATGTGGCTTCAATGATGTGTTTTTCCTCTCGATAGGGTAGAAAACATTGTGGGAAAAGGAGAAAATGCTGGTTACCAGCATTTTCTCCTTTCCCCGCAATGTTTTCAAAAGCCTTCTTCTCCAGGGTCGTGAAAACTCCGGATTGTGTGGGAAAGGGTTAAGGTTCTTTAACAGTACTTAAGTTGTGTCAGTACCGCCAGCGTGTATATCCATACGTTCTTCTCTACGAGCGGCGCTCTGGCAAAAGGGGGCTTAATGCGTCTCCATGATGCCTCATCCCAACTAAGTCATAACATAATCACAAATCCATAAAAATCAATTTTGTCTAACTACCAACTAAATCACGGGGTAGACTGGTCCTTTGACACGTAGAAAATTGACCAATAGCAAAAATTTTCTGTAACAAGCGACTGAATCATGAGGTACACTGGCCCTTGGACCAATGGAAAATTGGCCAATATCGAAAAGTTTCGTCGCCGATTGCGCAGGGTCGATACTTTTCCCAAATCCATTAAGCCCCCTTTTCACAGAGCACGGTTCATATTATATATTTTGCACTTACGGATGTTGATTGTATTGATTGGTGTTTAACGCCGTTTTCAACATTATTTCAGTTATATCACGGCGGCCAGTGCACCTATCCATGCTTTCCTGGAGTTTCTTTTACCCGCACAATATTCTTTCTAAGCCACTGGCTGCTTTCCCACACAACCATCGTCGAAACAATGGTCAGCGGTGAGAGAGGAATGAATCCTGTCGCGATGACTATCATCAATCCTCGGAAAGAAATTGGCCATGATCGAACCAGCGACCTCCTGTTCTCAAGTCCTGTACGCTACCGACTGAGCTACGGGGGCTTGGCTCTAAAGGATGTATTTCAAGTTATTAGTAAGAAAACAAAAATGGCGATTTCAAAGTTCTTTTCTCCTGGAAAAAATTATCACCGTATCGAATAACAGGGGTACAGACAAAAGCACACCTAGTCAAAAAGCCCACTAGGTGAAAAGCCAACCAGATAAAAGCCCACAAGGTGTAGATCCAAGATCAGACTACACAATCTGTGCAGTCTGATCTTCGTCTACACGGTCTACAGAAGCTCAATTGGTCGCGCTAAGCAACCGAAGGGTTAATTTGTCACTGGGCTATTTTTACGACATTTGTCAGTGTCAAGGTTGAGGTCCCAGCTGGTTAACCAAACTATTTCCGTAATATCATACTCGTGTGTTATCCCACTTATCGTGGAATGATTGATTGACCAAAATTATTGCAAAATAAAACCTAGTTTGTTTGTTTTGCTTTGCTTGTATGGTGTTTAACTCCGACTTAACCCCTAAAGCATTGGAATCGACTTAAGTTGTTTTTGCAGACATTGTAGATCAAGATCAGACTGCACAGAACGTGCAGTCTGATCTTTGATCTACACCGTCTGCTATTATGTTACATATTCTAATTGAAACAAACTTGATAGAGTAATATTCCGTTTTAACCCTTAAAGCATTGGAATCGACTTGAGTTGTTTTTGCAGACAGTGTAGATCAAGATCAGACTGCACAGAACGTGCAGTCTAATCTTTGATCTACACTGTCTGCTATTATGTTACATATTCTAATTGAAACAAACTTGAAACAGCAATAAATATGACGGTTTTTCTTAAATGAAAAGGTCCAAATAATTAATTCAGTGCTTTAAGGATTAATATTATTCAGGTTATATATGGATGGCCAGTGCACATATCCATGCTTTACCCAGTACTTAGCACTCCATTCTTCCCAAGCCACTGGCTGCTTTCCCACATAACCATCGTTCAGGCTATAATCAGCCGAGAGAAAGGAATTAGTCCTGTAACATCAATCTTCGTAGAGAAATTGGCCTGCTCGGGTAGCTCAGTGGTTATCGTATCTGACTCGGGACATGGTGGTTGTGAGTTCGATACCCGGTTGAGGCAAACTTTCTTTCCGGCGATGTTTGGCCTCTCACCTCTGATGCATGTGGGAAAAGTAGCTAGTGACTTTAGAAAGAAAGTTGTGTCAGTACTGGTATGAGAAAGCCAGGAAATACATGGGTGCGTCACTGACCGCCATGATATGACCTGAGCTGTTAAAATGACATTAAACTCCAATACAAACCAAACAACGAAAAATTGGCCGAGCTAGGGATTCGAACAAGCGAGCCCCGACAGAGCAAACGGCCAAGGTAAGACGTTACTTTATGTCTAGCGAGAAGGTTCCTGCCAGGTATAGCATAATGTGGCCTTGTGTGCTTATGGTTGCGTGTACCAAGTTTAACGCCAATTTGCTGCTCCTTCCATACAAGAAACACCCGGGCCCGAAAACCTTACTTATCACTCTCTTATTTTACTTAAATACGGTAACAGTCTAATATTTTTCGACTTAAGTTTAGTGTTTTATTTGAGACACATTTCACTATCTTTAACCATTGTTTCGACAATGGCTATGTGGGAAAGCAGCCAGTGGCTTGGAAAGAATATTGTGCGAAGTACTGGTAAAAGAAACCGCAGGAAAGCATGGATATGTGCACTGGCCGCCGTGATATAACTGAAATATTGTTGAAAACGGTGTTAAACACCAGACGGTCAATCAGTCAATCAATTATCTTTTACCCTTTACCAGACGACAAAATTTTAGCCTTGTTGAAATTGAAAGCATTTCCAGACGACAATTTCAGTGTGGCTCAAATGGTGCAATTTTTCTTTGATAGAGTAGAAAACATTGTGGGAAAAGGAGAAAATGCTGGTAACCAGCATTTTCTCCTTTTCCCACAATGTTTTCAAAAGGTCTCTTTCCCGGGGACGTTAAAAGGTGGCATTGTACGGTAAAGGGTTAATTAACAGACTTTTAAAGTAACGTTGTCAAATCCTTAGGTGACTCAACGTTTCAGACTCAACTTAAAAAAAAAATAATGGACTTAAGTCTGTTAACTGAGTTAAGTCTGACTGTTTTGCTCAGTTGAGTCTGAAACATTGTGTCAACTCAGGATTTAAGAACGTTACTACAGTTTGTTAACCCTTAAGCTGCTAAGAGCGACTCACTGACCTTTTGCGGACAATGTAGATCAAGATCAGACTGCACAGAACGTTCAGTCTGATCTTGGATCTACACTGTCCGATAAGGAGATATTCCTTTCCAAATCAACTTTGAAATTACATTTTTTGGGTTTTTACTAACGGCTTCAAAGTTTTATTTAACTTCTTTAGCAAGATAAGGGTTAATGTCAACGAAAGCCTCTCAAATGACGAACTCAACTTAAGGCAGAACCTGAGACCGTCAGTAGATCTGAGTGAAATGAGAGACTTAAGTTTTTTTGTTTTTTTTCTTTGAAACCGGACCCTGGCTGTTTACTGCAAGAGCACGCAAGACCATATGTTGCTATTCTTACCAGGATTTATGATTGATTGATTGATTGATTGCATGGTGTTGAACGCCGTTTTCAACATTTTATTTCAGTTATATCGCGTCGGCCAGTGCAGTTATCCATGCTTTCCGGGAGTTTCTTTTACCATTACTCCGCATAATATTCTTTCCAAGCCACTGGCTGCTTTCCGACATAACATCGTCGAAACAATGGTCAGCGGTGAGAGAGGAATGAATCCTGTCGCAATGACTATCATCAATCCTCGGAAAGAAATTGGCCGAACCTGGGATCGAACCCCTGTTCTCAAGTCCTGTACACCACCGATTGAGCTACCGGGGCTCGGCACCAGGATTTATACGGCTAGAAATAACGTCTAGTCTTACCTTGGAAAGCTCTCTCTCCGGACATGAACCCTTATGAATACATGTATTTAAGAGATTTGGTTCGTTTCGGGAGCAAGGGAAAAAAAACCTACGTTATCAAAAATGAGCCATGCTCTGGTAAAAGGGGGTTTAATGAATTTTCGTGATGTATGATACCAAGCAAGTCATCACATGAGTATAGATCTATAAAATTCGTGTTGAAAAAAAAGAGCGACTGCCTCATGAGGTAGTAGTCCTTTGATGTGCAGAAAATTGGCCAATAGTCAAAAGTTTCCATTCAGGTCAGTCTGCGCGGTCAAGCCCTGTACCGGCAGAGCCAGCGGGCGCGGATAAAGGCAGGCATTAAGTTAAGTCATAACCAAACGAAAACATTTTTAGATTTGTCCAAATTGAAAGCATTTGCAGACGACAGTTTAAATGTAACTCGGATGATACATTCTGATATTGATCCAAATTATAAACTTTTGCTTGAGAGAAGAGACAATGACAGAGACTGTTGAGATCTCTGGTTTTTACTGACGCCGTGATATGACTTGGAAAAAATCTTGAAAGCAGCGTAAAATCACATTCAAACAACCAAACAAGGCAAAAATCGACGCTTACTGTCGCAAATGTCAAATTTGTTATCGCTGTGCTTTACTGATAATTATGACGCAACAGATATTCATAACTAATCCAGAAGTTATGATACACCGTGTCTTAACCCTTTCCCACACAATTCCGAGTTTTAACGACCCTGTAGAATTAACATTTTGAAAACATTGTGGGAAAAGGAGAAAATGCTGGTTACCAGCATTTTCTCCTTTTCATACAATGTTTTCTACCCTTCCCAAAATCAAGTTTCAATTTTTGATTCACAATTATTTTGTCGTCTGCAAATGCTTTGAATTTGGACCAGTCTTAAATAGTGTCGTTTGGTAAAGAGTTAACCCAAAGACTGCTGAATGAACTAATTGAATACGTTCATTCAATAGTTAAAAAAACAAATGTTGCATTTGTAAAACCTCTTCGGAGTTAAAAAAAAGAAAAAGTCCCACTGTTTAGGGCAATGTAGTTCCAAGATCAGACTGCACATTCTGTGCAGTCTGATCTTGATTTTTACTTCCCGCTAAAGCGAATTGAGTCGGGTTTAGTTGACTAAGGGTTGACAAATATTTACAAGTTGAATAATTGACATTTAATTGTATTCCATTTCTCGCCCTTGTTTGACATTATTTGTGCAGCCCTCGAACTTAACTCTATACCAGCCGAGAAAATATTTGACTTGTTCAAATGGAAAACACTTGCAGACGACAAATTAAATGTGACCTAACCCTACATTTGTCTTGGAAATGGTAAAGAACACTGTGGGAAAAAGGAGAAAATACTGATTACCAGCATTTTTGTTATTTTCCCACAATTGTTTCAGAATCCCTCTTGGTCAGGGTTGTTAAAACTTGGGATTGTATGGTAAAGGGTTAACAAATATGTTGCTGTGTGCGCCCTGTGCTCTCTTGCGCACAATGTAGATGAAGATCAGACTGCAAGGACTTTGCAGTCTGATCTTTACCTATAACGTCCGATACGTTGAGATCTTCTTTGACAAATTAACCCTTTCCCAAACAAGCCCTGGTTTTCACGTGTCTGCAGTACAAGTCTTTTGAAAACACTGTGGAAAAAGGAGAAACTGCTCGTAATGAGAAATTTCTCCTTTTCCCACAATGTTTTCTACCCTTTTGGAGAAGTTTCTGCCATTTTCATACAATTTAAAATTGTCGTCTGCAAACTCTTTCAATTTGGACCAGTCCAAAATCTGTCGTTTGGGAAAGGGTTAAATTTCATGTTTCAATTTTTGTATTTAACTCTTCACCAAACAATCAAATTTTAGACCTGTCAAATTGGAAAGCATTTGCAAACGACGATTGCAATGTGGCTCGAATGACTGAATTTGTATTTGATAGGGTAGAGAACATTGTGGGCAAAAGAAGAAGTGCTGGTTACCCGCACCTTCTCCTTTTCCCACAATATTTTCCAAAGTCTTCTTCCTCATGGTCATTAAAATTCAGGATTGTGTTGTAAAGGGTTAATATTTGCTGTTAGCTGAAATAATGATCTCTGTTTGATTTTTTTTTCCGCAGTAAGGGGGTAATTTCTCTGGCATGTATCATTTTGGTAAGCACTTTTGGGAAGCAAAATTTAAACATGACTTTCTGTGCTCTTCAGAAAAAAAGCTGTATGCCTTGTCTATGATTTAATTCTAATGAGTACCTACAGCATTGGTTTTTTGTGTTACTTTGTTTGTACACCCCTTCCAACAGTGCTTTAGTCATATAACGGCGATAAATTACCATGTAAGCCTTTTTGTGGGTGTTCCCAGTACTTGGCTTGGCTGGGCTCTCCAATGCCTTGACCAAAGGGTACTCTGTCGTGATCAGCACTGCTAGCCAGAACTAAACAATGGAATGGTGTTTAACGCCGCTTTCAACATAACTTCAGTCATATCACGGCATATCTCAATTTTACAGCTATGTCATATCAATGTTGGACTACGGATTCGACGTGTCTTGCTTATAGACACCCCCACTAAGAAACTAACGCCTCCACTGAGGATCGAACCTGGGGTTTCCGGATTGTGAATCCTACATCTTCACCGCTGAACCGTCAAGGACCCCTGGGTCCGTATTCACCAACCATTCTTAAGAATATTCTTTGTCTTATTCTCCAAGATTTTCTACATTTGAAAGTAACACAACTCTTGATTGGCTAAACCAAATGGTTTAGCCAATCAGGAGTTGTGTTACTTTCAAATGTAGAAAATTCTGGAGAACAAGACAAAGAACGTTCTTAAGAATGGTTGGTGAATACGGACGCTGGTATCGAGCAAGCGGTTTCTCATGACAAAAAATGTCAATTCTTTTTTTGGTCCCATCTCCTTCTGGTTAAGAGACTGTCATCCTCCAACATTGCTCTGACATAAGATTAAATATATTTGAGCCATGCTCTGGCAAAAAAGGACTTAAGGCATCTCTGTTATGCATTATACCAAGCAAGTCATCACTTACTTGTGGATCCATAAAGGCCATTTTTTTTTTATAATTGACTTAATCATGAGGTAGACTGGTCCATGGACATACAGAAATCTGATCAGTAGCGAAAAGTTTCAGTCCACGGACTGCGCAGGCTGACCTGGGTCGATACTTTTCGCAAATGCATCAAGACCTCTTTTCACAGAGAATGGCTCATTTATTTTACATCGATTGTGAAGGCTCGTCGCTCTCTTTTGTTCACTTTTGTTTAACCCTTTCCCAAACGATAAATTTTAGACTGGTCCAATCTGAAAGAGTTTGCAGACGACAATTTTAGCTTTGATGAAAATGACAGAAAGTTCTCCAAAAGGGTAGAAAACATTGTGGGAAAAGGAGAAATTGCTCGTTACGAGCAATTTCTCCTTTTCCCACAGTGTTTTCAAAAGACTTGTACTGCAGACACGTGAAAACCAGGGCTTGTTTGGGAAAGGGTTAATATTTCCTTTTTCTGCCAGCGACTAATACTGGGACCGATCGTGCAATAACAGATTGTCATTTATAATAATTTCCATACTTTTAAATGATATGATATAGATTTAAATGCATTTTTAACTCCTTCATTGTTCACTGTTGGCCGCCACTACGCCTTTAACCACCGGTAATCGAGAATATGAACTGAGTTTTACAAGGAATGAGTCAACGACGGCACAATAATTGTTCCAAACACGATGACGTCACAGGAGGCAAATCCGGCATAACAATGATGTCAATAGATCTATGTAAATAGTGTCACTTTCGCCCCAACAAACTTGATAACGAGTTGAACAAACAAAAACTTGAGCTGTGAATTACCAGACAAGAAAACTCTAACCCCGTCCCTAACCTTTTTTTTTTCCCCACTGAAAATGGTAACTTATACATGTATTGGTTTTGCGGACGGCGTAGATCCTAGATCAGACTGCACAGAACGTGCAGTCTGATCTTGGATCTACACCGTCCGTTACATTGATACTAGGTCAAAGGTATCAGAGAAAAATTGCTTTTAGAGCTCGGGAATAGTAGATTTAAATTTATAAATTTGCAGCGAAAGAGCTGACTTCTTGTATGCCCTATGCATTACATTTTAAATAGCCCATACGTAGTTTAAGAATAGTACATTTTCCGGGTATGCCTTTACTAATCGCAACATTTTAGATAGATATTAGATCTTTATTTTAAAAAACTGAAGTTGGTAAATCAAGTCCAATAATATTATTTGTCTTCTAGCTGCTATTATTTTCTCCTTTTCCCGCGATGCTTTCGTAAGCTTTCTTCCCCCAGGTCTTAGCCCACGTGTAGTCAAGAAAAAGAGTACATTTACTGGATATGTCTGTACCAATCGCAACATTTTTGACTATACTAGCTCATTATTTCAAAAAAAAAAAAAAATGAAGACGGTATTTAGCAAGTTAAATAGTATTATTTGTTTTCTAGCTACTATTATTTCCTCCTTTTCCCGCGATGTTTTCATAAGCTTTCTTTCTCAAGGTCGTAAAGGCATGGGGTCGTTTGCTAAAGAAATTTCAGTTGCAATTTTGTTCGGTACAAAATATTATCAGACTATAACTGGACAGTCGAGATGATTTGTTTCTTTGTTTGTATTGGACTTTAACGCCGTTTTAACAGCTTGGGACATATCACGGCGGTCAGTGCACCTACGCATGTGTTTCCTGGCTCTCTCACATCAGTACTGACACAACTTTCTTTCCAAATCATTGACTACTTTTCCCACATCTGTCAGAGGTGAGAGGCGAAAAATCGCCTTGCAGGAAGTTTTCCTCAACTGGGTATCGAACTCGCAACCACCAGGTCACGAGTCAGATTTGCTAACCACTAAGCTACCCCAGCGGGCCAGTCTAGATGAAAGAAGAAAATGAAGTTACGTTACGTATAGTCTGATCTTGGTCTATGTTTGCTTCCGTAGAAGCTTGGAATGATATTTTGTAAGGGATTTTCAATCCCTGACCAAAGAAACCCGCGTTAAATCACCATGAAAAATAACTGGCTTTTGAAAACATTGTTGGAAAAGGAGAAAATGATGGTAACCAGCATTTTCTCCTTTTCCCACAATGTTTTCAATCCTGCCAAGGACAAATCCCATCATTGTAGCCAAATTTAATTTTACACGAACAAATACTCTCAAAATAGACGAGTCTAAAATTTTGTCATCAGGTAAAGAGTTAAATAAATATTTCTATATTTGACACTTTAAGGACCCTAGCTATAGGGGGGCTAAAGAGATTCAATCAAAATGCAGTTTGTTTTCTCTCGTATCTATGATTATAAAAGAATTACAATCGCTTGTTTTATTGCTTCTATATCGGAGTTCTTTTCCTCCGGAAACAATTTGAGTCTTGCTCTGTGAAAAGGGGGCTTAATGCATCTGCAAAAAGCATCGACCCAGGTCAGCCTGCGCAGTCCCCGCTGGCTGATCTGGCCGACTCTTTTTGCTTTTGGTCAATTTTCTGCATGTAAAAGGGCGATTGGACCTCATCATTCAGTCGTTTGTTAGATGAATTGTGTTTTGTGGATCCCAAATTATATGGTGACTTGCTTGGTATCACGCACCACAGAGATGCATTAAGCCCCCTTTTGCCAGAGCATGGTTCACGTATTGATTTTAATGCTGTCTAACGCCGTTTTCAATATTATTTCTGTCAGATCACGGCTGTCAGTGCACCTATCCATGCTTTCCAGGAGTTTCTTTTACCAGTGCTCCGTACTATATTCTTTCCAAGCCACTGGCTGCTCTCCCACATAACCATCGATGAAACAATTATCAATGGTGAGAGAGAGGAATAAATCCTATCGCAATGACTATCATCAATCCTCGGAAAGAAATTCGACGAGCAGGGGAATCGAACCAGCCACGCCCCTGTTCTTGTACGCTGGCGACTGTGCTACCGGGGCTCGCCCCCCACTAAAAAAAAACCTTACTGTATCGGACAATCTACATCGAAATCAGATTGCACGCCCTATGCAGTCTGATCTTGGTCCACACTGCCCGCCAAAATAAGGAAATTTGGTAATTACAGGGGGGGGGGGGGGGGGGGAGGAGACTATTTGCATGAAACAGGCCATCATTTTCCTATTCCACAATGTTTTCTGTACTTCTGAAAAAAACATTCTTTCCATAGTTTCAATTCTGTTTAATTTGAAGTCGTTTTTTACAGGTGTAAAAAGCCTGCACAGTAATAGGTTAACCTTTCACCGCACATTGCCGCCTTTCAACGATCCTGGAAAAGAAGCCTTTTGAAAACATCGTGGGAAAAGGAGAAAATGCTGGTAACCAGCATTTTCTCCTTTTCCCACAATGTTTTCTACCCCATCAAAGAAAAACTGCACCATTTGAGCCACGTTGAAATTGTCGTCTGCAAATGCTTTCAATTTGGACAAGGCTAAAATTTTGTCGTCTGGTACAGGGTTAAACAAGAATTTTGTATTAATTTGATTTAAGAAGCGTCTTAGATAATGTCAAACGTTTAAATGGCAATAAACAAACACAGACGTTAGAGTCTGACATATTTCAAAATAAATCTTACGTCATCGTAAGGCGTGAAATCTGTTAAAATTTCAGTGAACAAGATTGCCATTCTGTTCACCCTTCGCATCTTGTGCAAATAAAGGATAGCTCTTTTTTTTATTTTAGTACAGTGTAGATCAAGATCAGAAACAGAACTATGTCTCACTGATCTCTAAAGTAAAGGTTATGTCTGCACAAAGAGTTATTGCGTTTCCAATCTGCAATAATTTTAATAATGTAATAAACACAGTATTTTGTCGATAAATGACTTTAAAAGCGTTGAAAACATTACACTTCTGTTTCTACCAATAACCCTTACGCTGTTAAGCGCGACTCACCGACCTTTTGCGGACAGCGTAGATAAAGATCAGACTGCACAGAACGTGCAGTCTGATCTTGGATCTACACTGTCCGATATGGAGATGAGGCTGCTAAGCGCGACTCACTGACCGTTTGCGGACCGCGTAGATCAAGATCAGATTTCCACAATGTTTTTTACCCTATCAAAGCAAGAAATCATCATTTGAGCTATATTCCATTTGTCGTCTGCAAATGCTTTCAATTTGGTAGAGTACAAAAATTTTGTCGTTTGGTAAAGAGCTAAATGTGGGCACATCTAAAATGTTGTCGTCCGATAAAGTGTTTAAGAAAAGGAAAACTGTAAACTGCTAGCATAAAATGTCAATCGATCTGTTGCAATATTTTGAACAAACTGTTGACAGCACTTCATCGCCGATAAATGTACTAATTGGAGTTAGAGCATTTATGTCCAAACATTTCAACAACTGCATCAGGATTAAAATGAATTGAATAGAATTGCTACATGTAACTTAAAATATTGGAAAAGTCGTGGAAAGAAAGTACAGATAGAAATGTGAGGAAAACACGAAAATAATACTTGTATTTAGTATTCGTGGTGTTAGAAAAACTTATTTTGCCACGTTACCACTTGCAAACGAGCTTTTTGAAAGCACAGCCACAGAATTTTCTGTAGTTCATGCTTGTTATTGTTTTAGACGGAATCTGTCGTTTTTTTTTTTATTGAGGAGGGTTAGAAGTATCTATCAACAGGATCGGATGAAATATTTTGTTTTTACATGTTCGTCACTACTGTTGTCATCACAAAGACATTCAAAAAATGCAAACAACATGTCTTTCCTGTCTTCATGACAAATCTTCGTTGTCATAACATGTTGCCATGCATTTTTTTTTTTCTCTTTGGGAATCATAATAATAAAAAGAAAAAAAAAATACATCATTCAAAAAAGAGAAATGAGAAAATGAAAGATATTCTTGTTTCACTGTAATTCTGCTTTCAATTTGTTTTGAAGATGTGTAGAAGTGCGAGTATTTGTCAAGAGGAAGGGTCGAAATGTTATGTTTATATAATTATGTACAACAACATCGTTGTCGTCACAAAGACATTCTGGGAATGCAAAAAAGATGTGGTCCTGTCTTCGTGACAAATAGTTGTTATCACAACAGTTTATATGCAATTTTGTTTCTTTAGCGTTCAAAATGATAAAAAGAAAAATATATATACAAGTCATGCTCTGTGAAAACAAGGCTTAATGCATCTGCGAAAAGTTTCAGCCCGTGTGCTGATACCGTTTTCGCCATCGGCCAATTTTCTTTATGTCTAAGGACCAGTCTACCTAGTGATTAAGTCGCCTGTTAAAGAAAGCGGCTATGATGGATCCATAATTATGTGATGACTTCATAAGTATAATGCATCACGGAGATGCATCAAGCCCCCTTTTGCCAGAGCATGACTCATATTATTAAACTGACAAATTAGAGAACTAAAATGACACAATTGTACAGAAAACAACTTGACACAAATTCTCATAGAACATGGGGTTTTGAAGCATCTGCAAAAAGTATCGATTCAGGTCAGCCTGCGAAGTCCACGCAGGCTGGCATGGGTCGAACCTTTTAGTTATTTGTAAATAATCTGCTCGTCAAAATTACATTATACCTTCAGATCTACATGTAATCGGTTAATATAGAAAATGGATTTTTATGGATCCATAATTGTGTGATGACTTGTTTGGTATGATAATATGCAACGGCGATGCATTAAACCCCCTTTTTGCCAGAGCATAATTCATTTATACACCAAAAGTTCGTTATTTTTTAACGACCCATATTTCCACAACGATGATTTCGCAGTCGCCTGCTGTAAAATGACGTCAGAAAGGAATGAGTGACGCATCTATCGGTCTTATGGAATAGATTTTACATTGCTCGACGAACGTGGGTTTTACTTTGAATACAAACACTTGGTGCTACACAAAATTAACCCTTAATTAAGCTGCTAATCGCGACACACTGACCTTTTGCGGACAATGTAGATCAAGATCATACTGCACAAAACGTGCAGTCTGATCTTTGATCCACACTGTCCGATGCAGTATTTTCTTTCCGGTGAAATCAACTTTGAAACCGCAATGTTTTTGGGCTTTTAGTATTGAGTAGAAATTTGGGTTTCATTTATTCAGCAGCTTAAGTGTTAACCCCTTACCAACCAGACAACCCTGTGGGCCAAAGTTTATGACCCCGAGAAAAAGTGATACTTTAAAACATTGAGAAAAGGAGATAATGCTGGTAACTAGCATTTTCTCCATTCCCCACAATGTTTTCTACCTTTTCGGATACAAATGCAACCACTTTAGCTTTATTTAATTTGTCGTATGCAACGTTTTCAAAATGAACTTTTCTGAAATTTCATAGGCTGGCAAAGAATTAATTCAAATTTATGTATATTTTGGTGGCGTAATTCGTCAATTTGTAACTTTTTGTTTTACATAAATGTCTTCTGTTTGACTTCCGTCTCACTTAGGTTTAACTTTCAACCAGATGGTTAACTTTAAGACATGTCCAAACTGAATGCAACTGCAGACGACAAATAAGGTAAGGCTCAAAAGTCGGGATTTTTCTTCGAAAGAGGGTTAAGCAAGAAATATCTTTAAAAAGAAAAGAAAATTTCATGTACATCTACCTGTAGACGGCGTAACTTTGCCAGAAAATAGGCAGGGGCCCTTAAAATAAGCATGTCTACTTTTTTGACCAATCACAAATTTCTGTTTATTCATCTGTTATCAGTGCCAAAAAGTAGGTCAAAAGCCTGCGCATTCAGCTACGCCGAAAAAAAATTCTAAGAAAATGCTGGTTAGCAGCATTTTTTCCTTTTTCCACAATCTTTTGAAAAGACATTTTTTCGGGGTGGTTAAAACTCAGCATTGTTTGGTAAAGAGTTAATAACTTGTATTTAACACCTGTAGATAATTGTTTGCACCTTGCTGCAGACAGCCTTTGAAAACATCATAGCAAAAGGAGTAAGAAAGATTTTTTTCATCTGTATATACATGTATTAACCCTTTCCCAAACAAGCCCTGGTTTTCACGTGTCTGCAGTACAAGTCTTTTGAAAACACTGTGGGAAAAGGAGAAATTGCTAGCATCGCGCAATTTCTCCTTTACCCACAGTGTTTTCTACCCTTTTTGAGAACTTCCTGCCATTTTCATCAAATTTAAAATTGTCGTCTTCAAACTCTTTCAATTTGGACCAGTCCAAAGTTTGTCGTTTGGGAAAGGGTTAAATCACAATTCAATTCTAATAACTTAGCGGCACTGTGGTAAATGCGGGTTCAGTACATCTCCGTGATGCTTTATACCTAGTCAGTCATCAGATTTTTGGATCCATAAAATCCATTTTGTCTAACAACCAGGTAGAATCATGGGGTAGACTGGTCATTTGACAAGTGCTTAACCCTTTACCAGAAGACAAAATTTTAGCCTTGTCCAAATTGAAAGCATTTGCAGACGACAATTTCAATGTGGCTCAAATAGTGCAATTTTCCTTTGATAGGACAGAAAACATTGTGGGAAAAGGAGAAAATGCTGGTTACCAGCATTTTCTCCTTTTCCCACAATGTTTTTTTTCAAAAGGCTTTATTTCCAGAGACGTTAAAAGGCGTCATTGTGTGGTAAAGGGTTAATTGATCACTAGCAAATACGTTTCCACCCAGATCAACCTGCGCGGACTGCGCAGGCTGACCAGGGTCAATACTTTTTGAAGATGCATTAAACCACCTTTTCATGACTTAAATTATTTTCCTAAAATCTCAAAAAAGCTTCATGTCGAAGGAAGATAGATGGCGTAAATTTGCCTGAAAACAGGCCAGCAGGTGCCCGCAGAATAAACGTGTCCACATTATTTACCAATCGTAAGTTTCTATTTATTCATTTGAATAATATATATAACAACACCGAGAAGTTGGTCAAAAGCCAAAGCTGGCGCATTCAGCTACGCCGAAAATAATCATTGAAAAAAAAAAAGCCTGCAATACACACCTCTTTCTTCATTTGTCTTTAATTGAATTAAATCGTTACATTTTTAACGCCCAGTAATTTAATGACTCACGTGTGGAACGCCTAAGTTAATATAGATATGACGAAACTTTTTTGATAAACTTTTAAGTTATTAATTTGGTTTTAAATAAATTAGATTTTATTTCGTAGCTTTTGCCTATACATACATATGAGCGGCGATCTGTGAAAAGGGGGCTCAATGCGTCTGCAAAGTATCGACTCATGTTAGCCAAAGCAGCCTGCGCAGGCTGACACAGGTCGAAAGTTTTCCGTTTTTGAAATTTTCAGCGTAACCAAGTACTATTCTACCTCAAGGATCAGTCGGTTGTGAGACTTAATGCATTTTGTGGATCCACAATTATGTGATTCCTTGTTTGGTTTATTGCATCATGGAAATGTATCAAACCCCCTTTTCCCAGAGCGGCTACATGTATACGGGGTTCATCAATTTTTTTGTTCAAATACTATTTTAATTAACTCTCTACCCTAAGACAAAATTATGGACTTGTCCAAATCCAAGACATTTTCGGACGACAAATCAAGTGTGACACAAAATGTATTTGTCTTTGAAAGGGAAGAAACATTGTTGGGAAAAAAGGAAAATGCTGGTAACCAGCATTTTCTCTTTTTCCCCCACAATGTTTTCAAAAAAAATAATTTTCAAGGTCGTTCAAACGCGGGAATGTATGGTAAAGGATTCATTGTCGACTTGCAGTGAATAAAAGAAGTTTTAACCAATGAAATCAACTGAAATCTGTTAGGTCTACAGTCAGCAATCTTAATCTTAAACGAAAGTACACAATCGAACAAGCTACTTATGACGTAAGGTAACAAATGATTACGTCACGATAAACAGTAGGCCTATGTATTATTATTTCGTGCAGTGTTTACTTTTTGCAATTTTAGGTTAGAGCGAACAGAAAAAAAGTCATATGTCAAGCGTCTTTTATCATTGTACCGTCTACTTTTATTGCGTAATCGAAAATATCACACCTCGATACATGAATATCGTAAAAACTTGTTCGTCGTAGAACGGATATTATCTTGACAACTGTGACGTCATAACAAACAAAGTTTTATTTTCTTTAGATGTTACAACAAATAGTGGTTCGGTCAGAAAATGGACATTACTAACAGAGAAAGAATTGATTTTCTTTTGTGTATATATATGTACTAATTCACTTAAGTTGAGTTGAAAAATATCACGCCTTGATACATTTATGTAAAAAGTAGTCCCTTCCGGAAAGGAAATTAGCGTGGCTAGTATTACGTCAAGGTAAACATGTATTTCTAGCTCGGCTGTTACGGAAGAAAAACGTCGAGACATAGTCATAGCCTGTCGCTGTCTTCGTCTTCGCCAAGCCCCGGTAGCTCAGTCGGTAGAACACAGGACTTGAGAACCGGAGGTCGCTGGTTCGATCCCCGGCTCGGCGAAATTGGACACTTAAAGCAGGGTACGTAGTGACCAGCCATTCTTAATGTCTTACTAAAGAGGCCTAAATTTCAAATGGAAAGGAAATTCTGAATGGTTAAACCATGGTAGTCAGTGCTAAATGCCATATTTGATTATTTAATCTTTTACCAGACGACAAAATTTTTGACCGATCGAAATTGAAAGCATCTGCAGACGACAATTTAATGTGAGTTTATTAGGAAAGTTTGACTTTCTGAAAATTGAAAACATTGTGGGAAAAGAAGAAAATGCTGTTTACCCCAGGGTCGTTAAGACCCGGGATTGTTTGGGAAAGGGTCAAGTAATCCCTTAGTAATGCTATTTTACCGCCGGTTTTTTGTCCATCGACGGATCAAGTGCATCCAAAAAGCAAATAGAATAAAACTTAATTGTTGTTTATTGTAAGGCGGGCCTTTTGTGTTGGTTTGTGCTTATTGTTACCGCATTCCAAAGGCAGAATCAAAGCGCTGTTGACCTTGTTGTTATCAATGTTTCGATTGATTATTTGTTTTATGGTTTTAACGATTGTATGTCGTTTTAAACAGAATCATTCCATTTTCCATTGCAAACCGGCGCACATATACATGTACTTGCATTGTGATATTTTTGTGGCATTTGTCGAAGACAATGCCACTATGAGTTCAATACGGCATTTTGAAAATCATGTATCGTATTTTGTGCAAAACTGAAGGAAGTAAACTCAATTTTTCAAAGACAAATAAGTGTTTCGATAGCACTCAGATATGAAAATGAAAATGGAGTTTTAAAATAAATTGGATTCGTTCATTGAAATACTTCTTTTTTCCATCGAAAATAGCTTCATCCGCTAGGGTCTTCTATTGGCGTAATGATACACACAGTCTTTGTGTCCTGACCGCCGGATTTCGTCCCAAACCAGTTCGTTCCTTTGCTTATCCGTTCCTGGACTTGCTCGCCAGGACTTGTTCGTCCCACAAGATTGCACGCTACTCTATTGGATTGTGCATGACTATATAATAGGTTGACGTTTAAGCGAATATTTTGAAACTATTTCTGTGGTTTATTTTTCAAATTATTGATTCCACACAATTGCTCCCTTGACAAATGCCACACCAGTGCTTTCAACGCTTTGATTCTTATAGCAAGCGCAGGTACTCTTTTAAAGCAACTGGTTGCAGTTCCATCTAAACGACCGGAAGAAAAAATGAGAGCGAAGAAAGAAAGAAAGAAAGAAAGAAAGAAAGAAAGAAAGAAAGAAAGAAAGAAAGAAAGATTGAGGTACTCATGGAAGAGGCGAAATAACTTTAAATAGAGCCAGGTGGGAACATGAAACTAGGTTTTGTTTTTGTTAAGACAACAAGAGGCAAGCCAAAATGTAACTGCGGTCTCAGAATTTCAGAATTTGTTTTCAGTGGTTAGGATCAAATTAAACAAGGCATCATCTTCCCCCCTCCCCCTCCCCCCTTTCTTGATGAATCTTAAGCTCGGCGATATCTCTTTCCTAGGTTTAATGACAGTCATTGTGATAAGAGTCATTCCTCTCTCACAGCTGATCATTATTTTGACGATGGTTATGTGGGAAAGCAGCCAGTGGCTTGAGAAGAATATTGTTCGAATTACATGTTTACGAAACTCCAGGAAGGTATGGATGGGTGCAACGGCCGCCGCGATATAACTACTGAAATAACGCTGAAAACGGCATTAAACACCATACAATCGATCACACCCCCTCCCCCCCCCACCCCCCTTCATCTCTCTTTGTTTGTAATTGTTTTGGAAACGGTAAAGTTGCTTACGCTATACTTACTCTGTGTCATTGAAATTTTGGTCACACATAAATGTATATGGTTGATGACGTAACTTAACCCTTTCCCAAACAAGCCCTGGTTTTCACGTGTCTGCAGTACAAGACTTTTGAAAACACTGTAGGAAAAGGAGAAATTGCTCGTAACGAGCAATTTCTCCTTTTCCCACAGTGTTTTCTACCCTTTTTGAGAACTTTCTGCCATTTTCATCAAATGTAAAATTGTCGTCTGCAAACTCTTTCAATTTGGACCAGTCCAAAATTTGTCGTTTGGGAAAGGGTTAACCCAATTTCTGCTAAATAAATTAAATAAAACTTTCAAGCCAACAGTAAAAACCCGAATAATGTTGTTTTAAACTTACTGTTCGGAGAAAAATATCCCATTATTGGACAGTGTAGATCCAAGATCAGACTGCACGTTCTCTGCTGTCTGATTTTGATCTGTACTGTCCGCTAAGCGACTCATTGACGTCACTGAGTCGCTTAGCAGCTTAAGGGTTAACGTACTACGAAATAACTTACACTGTGCTACTTTAAAATACATGTAGTTAGTGCCATTGCTTGCCGTAGTTTTAATTTAAAATAACATGCAAATATTATTTAAGGGCTGTCGCGAAGTGTCGTTTGGTATTTAACAATGTTCAAAAGATAACCACGGCAACCAGGAAAATGTTTGAAGGTACATGTACTAGGACTTACTAAAGCGTTCGGTTTGTAGAGCGTCCAACGCCGTTTTCAACTTTATATCAGTTATACTGCGACGGCCAGTGCACCTATGAATGCTTTCCTGGAGTTTTTCTTTTACCAGTACTTCGCCCAATATTCTTCCCTAGCTACTGGCTCTGGGTATCTTGGAAAGCAGCTAATTCTAAAAGGTAGTCTGACATACTTTAACGTAATTCAGTGATGTCTTTTAACGTACGTAAGCGTCCTTAACCGCATACTAGTTGACGAGAGAATACGGAGTTTTCAAAATATGCGATCAATCACTGCAGAGCACGTGACCGGAACCTAGTTTACTAAGTTGTAAAAGAAGTTCGCAGAGGCCGTTCTATACCGTAGTTTAATGAACTTTACTGTAGTGTTGCGTACTTGGGCGTAAATTTAATGTTCTTCCTGAAGTTTTTATTTTTAATCGTAGTTTATGGGAGTCTAACTTACAATTTACCCTTCGAATTATCGTTCATGCTCAAAATTAAACGTTGTTTACTGTCTTTTAGCGTTCTTCAAAGGACTCGAATGAACAATTCCTTTCGTTATTTACCATAGTTTAACCTTTTTTAATTGCCTTTAATTTAATTTAACTTAAACAGACGGTGTTCCCCTGCCCCCTCCCCCCCCCCCCCACCCCCGCAATTACGTTAATGTATGTTATTCAATGCATATTTAACCTGTAATCAAAGCCAGACTTATTTTCTTTAAGAATATCGCATACGTTACGTTGTTAATTGCATGTTTAGAGGATTAATTGCTACTGACGACAAACTCCCTCTCTCTCTCCCTCTCTCCCCCCCTCTCTCTCTCTCTCTCTCTTTACATGGAGTGGATGTTTTTGAGGGAATTTTTTGTGTCATATATTTTCGTCGTGCTCTTAACTTTCATTCAAGCTTGGGGGAAAACGCCGAAAGATATTAGTACAAACTGTGACCCAACCTGAGCAAGTGTATTTTCGAGCAATCATGTACTCGTATAATCTATAGGCCACAGGGTAACAGAAAGACAGACCAAATATCATGATGCACATCCTATACAGTCTAATCTTTATCAACACCGTTTGCTAACGAGTAACGAATCCGGAAGTTGCCTTTCATGTGAAGGGCGAAAGGTCATTTTTCGTCCATAAAAGCCATTAAAACAACTCCAGGAAATTTTGACGCGGATGTTGTCGATAAGATTTTCACCCGAAAAGTTGCTTGTTTTGCTTTCCTTATCAACACGAGCCTGTTAATCCGCTTAAAGTTTCCTTTTCAAGGGCCGCCGCCGACAAAATAATCGCCGTTAGCCGATCTCGTTGTTCAATACTATCCAAATTATTTACATTTAACAGCCGCTTTTATCCTTTACCAAACGACAAAATTTGAGACTGGTCTTAATTGAAAGCATTTTCAGACGACAAATTAAACGTTGCTTAAATGCTGATTTCTGCATGTAATAGGCTGGAAAACATTGTGGGAAAAGGAGAAAATGCTGGTTACCAGCATTTTCTCCATTTCCCACAATGTTTTCAAAAGCCTTCTCTATCGGGTCGTTTAAACTACGAATTGTGTTCTAAAGAGTTAACCCTTTACGAAACGATCTCTAGTTTTTCACGACCCTGAGGAAGAAAGCTTTTGAAAATATCGTGGTAAAAGGAGAAAATGCTGATATCCAGCATTTTCTCAGTTTCCTGCAATGTTTTCTATAATTTCCAAGAGAAATTCCTCTATTTAAGGTACATTTAATTTGTCGTCTGCAAGTGCTTTCAATTTGGACAAGGCTAAAATATAGTTGTCGGGAAAAGAGTTAAATGGCTGACCTTATCTTTTCATGTATACACGTAAATTAAGTCGGATCCTTTTGAAAACAACATCAACAAAAAAGGGGCCCGTAATTCTATTCTTTTCAACACAAGGGAAAAATACAACAAACACCGCGATAAAGGGAACGCAAGGCTATTATCCCTAATCCCCTAATGAAATTAGTCTTTGACCCTTATTGTTAATTATAGTAACAAAGGGGCAGGCCCCTTTTATTTCAGTTCCGCCATCCTTTGTCAATTTTTACAAGATGTACGATAGCCAACATATTGTAGCCATTCACTTGAACGGCGAAAATGCCTGCCGTATCGACAAATCTTATTGTAAGACGCGACAAAACTCGAAACGTATCCAAATTGAAAGCATGGCTAAAATGCTGAAATCTGTGTTTAGAAGGGAACAAAACATTGTGGTAAACTGAGAAAATGCTAGTTACCAGCATTTTCTCCCTTTTCCACAATGTTTTCAAAACCTTTGTTGCTCAAGGTCAATAAAAACGGGATTGTTCGGCAATGCTTGGGAACTTGTTTGGGGGGGGGGCGAGGTCGCTGGCTCGAATCCCCAGGTCAGCCAATTATTGCTTTTCGATGATGGAGGATGGTCATTTCGACAAGATTCATTCCTCTCTCAGGCTGATCTGCGCAGAAGCCTTTTGCTTTCGAAATATTTTCTGTGTGTCAAAGGACTAGTTTACCTATTGGTATAGGTATGAGAGAGCAAAAACAAATGAACTTGCAGTAATTAATTCTCTATCGCTAGCCGATCAGTAATCCTGACACCACTCGGCGAAATCCGTACCTTCATGAACAAATCACCCGAAGTTTGCCGAAAGGTTAAACGGTATTACCTAAGTTTCCGTTTTTGGCAGGAACCATATGCGCCGTGCCATACTCAAGTAACGGACCTATACCGTTAATAGATC
This sequence comes from Tridacna gigas, assembly GCA_945859785.2. Classification (NCBI taxonomy): domain Eukaryota; kingdom Metazoa; phylum Mollusca; class Bivalvia; order Cardiida; family Cardiidae; genus Tridacna; species Tridacna gigas. Next base: position 74,701,179 of record OX244031.2, on the reverse strand, counting down.
CCCCGGGCCGAAATGTCAAATGATGGTAATTTACAGGAATCATTTCTGTCACTCTACACCATAGAGTACTTTCAAGCCCTGAATTTTAGTTCCAATAAACACCCTTTACCGAACAATTCAGCGTTTCAACGGCAAGGAGGAAGATGAACTTTCTGAACAATTAGTTACCGCCATTTTTTCCTGTACCTGTAGTGTTTCCTACCCTTTTAATGACAGATTCCTTCATTTGACCCCAAAGAGTTTGTCGTCAGCAAATGTTTTCATTATGGACGAGAAAAATGATGTCGTCAGTAGATGAGTTAACCTGTATAACATACAAATGATTTATGCTCTATGAAAAGGGGGTTTAATGTATATGTTAAAAAGTACCAACCCATGTCAGCCTGCGCAGTTCGCGCAGGCTGACATGGGTCGAAACTTTTTACTATTGGGCAATTTTCTGCATGTCAAAGGACAAGTTTACGGCAGGATATCAGACAGTTGTTAGACAAACTGTATTTCATGGTTCCTAGATTATGTGAGGTCTTGCTTGGTACAAATGATAACCCCTCTCTCTCACTCGTCACAACTCGGCCGATTCCGTACCTACATCTAACCTCGTCTGTATTAGGGAGGCTTCCATTTTGAACTACCAATCACATGATCTTAAACATGGCGGCGCCCCTGTAGATCGCTTAGCAACGACATGAACAACCACTGTGAAGTTATTCACTTCTATCGATCTGTCGATGAAAGCTCCCGACGGAATTGATAAACCACGCTAAAACTTGAATGTACAAACTGTTTGCCGACTGAAATATTCTTAGAAAGATAACGATAGAAAATTTACTCATGCGTTCTTTCTAAAGAGGAGCCTTACAATTTCAATAACGGTAAAGCGGTGTGCTTCCGGAGATGTGCGAAATGTACCGTGTAGGTGCATATCAAGCTATGTGATACAGCCGAGGGATTTGATCACCGGATCACCCGAGCTATGCCGAATGCCCTCTCTCTATGCAGGCGTAAAATCGGTACATTTGATTTGCAGTTTGTTTATGTTTCCTTTTTACACGAAAATTGCTCTTTCTATTGGATTGATTCCAGTCTTGTTGTTTTAACCCTTTACCAAACAATCCCGGGTTTTCACGACCCTAGGAAAGAAGGCTTTTGAAAACATTGTGGGAATAGGAGAAAATGCTGGTAACCAGCATTTTCTCCTTTTCCCACAATGTTTTCTGCTCTATCAGAGAGCTTCAGCCCGTTTGTTCTAAAGCTGAATTTGGAGTCTGCAAATGCTTTGAAATTGGGCTAGTCTAAAATGTTGTCGTGTGGTAAAGAGTTAAAAGTCTATACCAGACGACAACACCTTATAGACAGGTCCTTATTCAAAGCATTTGTAATAAACAAATTAGATCCATAAATGTTTTTTTTTTTTTTATTTTAGGAATTTTCCTTGTTTTTTTTTTTAATTATTTCTTGAGGAGAGTTTAAATTGGTCATTTCGCAGTGCAACAAAATTGAGATACTGGCGTGACTGGTGTTTGTCTAAAATACGCAATTAATGAATTAGTTTTTCGTCATTTTGAAAAATCGCCAATTTGTAAATATTTGAAAACTGTTCCAATAATATACTGAAGACAGGCATCATTAAAACACTTAAGAACAAGCATCTTGTTACACTGTAAGTAAAAGGAAACTCCGTGTATTTTTTATGTGCATTGGTGTAAAAGTTACGAAAAAACGTTTGAAAATAAACAGCGTAACTGGTGGACCAGTCGGTAATGCAAAGAGAAAGTGTTCCAGACTTTTTTCGACAAAATTTATTCGGGATAGCAGCGAGCGGTTTAAAAAGATTGTTGTGCGTATTCCTGGTGAAAGATATCACTGAACCCGCGAAAATTGCACTAGACTGCTAACTGATATGACTGTATTTATTGCTGAAACTGGCGTTAAAAAAACAATTAAAGCGACAGTGCCAGTGAAAATGGGACCTCGACTCCTATTCACCAACTATTCTCTTCAACACTTGGTGTTCTTCCTAAAAGTAAAAACCTAGTTTCAAAATAACGTAGTTTCTGATTGGCTAAACAAAATGGTTTAGCCAATAAGAAATTGTGTTACTTTCTAAATCTGACTGAAACTAAATATGTAATTTTCGAATGGTTTGTGAAAATAGGCCCTGGTATTTAGATGCCACGGACACCATGAAATGCGTTATGCGGTCAGTGTGGCATTAATTGACCAGTAGGGCCAATTTAAAGTGGACAGGTGGCGCAAATTCATTAACAAACGTGACGAAACGATAGGTAACCGACACAAAGACACTTCTAGTGGCTTATGAAATTTTATTGCCTTTAACCCTTAAGCTGCTAATCGCGGCCCACTGACCTTTTGCGGACAGTGTAGATTAAGATCAGACTGCACAGAACGTGCAGTCTGATCTTTGATCTACACTGTCCGATAAGGCATTTTCTTTCCGGTGAAATAAACTTTGAAACCGCAATGTTTGGGCTTTTAGTATTGAGTAGAAATTTGGGTTTCATTTATTCAGGAGATTAAGTGTTAACAAAAGAGAAAAATTTAGACTTGTCAAAGTTGAAAGCATTTGCAGACGACAATTTAAGTTTGGCTCAAATGAGTAAACTTGCCTTTCATAAGGTAGAAAACATTGTGGGGAAAGGAGAAAATGCTGGTTACCAGCATTTTCTCCTTTTTCCACAATGTTTTCAAAGGGTTTCTTCCCCGGGGTCGTTAAAACTTGGGATTGTGTGGTAAAGGTTTCACCCTGTACAAAACAATCCCCAGCGGATATAAGATTTTTGAAAAACATCGTGGGAAAAGGAGAAAATGCTGGCAAACAGCATTTTTTCCTTTTCCCACAATGTTTTTTTTTTTCGTGTACCATTTCAGAAACAAATCCTGTTACTTGAGCCACGTTTAATTTGTCGTCTGCAAAAGCTTTGAATTTGGACGGTTTTAAAATTTTGTCGTCTGGTGAAATGTTAATGACAGTTTAACAGACTCCTCTTGAAAAGGTTTTATTGGCAGTTGCAAACGCGTGCCTTTAATCAATTTCAGGCGTACCTCATTGCATTTATAGGCGTGTTCTGATTGGTCCGCTGACTATTTACCAAACGACATTTTAGACTTGCCCAAATTGAAAGCATTTGCAGACGAAAAATTAAATGTGGCTCAAACGTTGGAATTTCTCATTGAAATGACAGAAAACATTTTGGAAAAGGAAGAACATGCTGGTTACCAGCATTTTCTCCTTTTCCCAAATTTTTTTCGAAAGACTTTGTCCTCAGATTCGTTAAAAGTCTGGATTGTACGGTAGAGAGTAAAGTGATGGTCTCTGGGACAAAAGTGCAAGCGAATTAACCCATAGGCTGCTTATCGCGACCCACCGACCTTTTTCGGACAGCGTAGATCAAGATCAGACTGCACAGAACGTGCAGTCTGATCTTTGATCTACACTGTCCGATAAGGATATCTTTCCTCAAAAAATACCTTTGAATCAAGAAAGTTCTGGGCTTCTACTATCTACTATAAAGTTTCATTTCTTTTATTCAGCAGGATAAGGGTTAAGATTTTGCCCATAGAGTGCACATTTTACATCTGTCACGTTGTTATCTAGTTACTAAAGAATTTCGGTTTTTAGCTTCGGCTAGTGGGCTTATGTCATGGCCTGGTATCCTTCGTGCGTCCGTCCGTGCTCTACCAAACAATTCCGAGTTGAACGACCCTTAAAAAAAATAAGGCATCTGAATTTACTATGAGGAAAGGAGAGAATGCTAGTAACCAGCATTTTCTCCTTTTCACACAGTGTTCTCAACCCTACCAAAGACAGAAATCATTATTTGAGCCACATTTGATTTGTTGTCTGCAACTGTTTTCAATTTGGACTAGTCCAAAATTTTGTTGTTTGGTAAAGGGTTAACTTGTTTAGCAGGATAAGGGTTAAAGTATGCTTTTGTTCAGGAGAGGGTTAAAATAGTCTTCCTGTTTCTGATTCACTCTGAAAATATTATTTTACGTCATACCGGAAAATACAGTCCCGGTGCAAAAACAACTTTTACATAGAAATAACATCTGCTTTGATTTCATATATTGTTACAACATTATCAAATAAATTTTTCATGGGCGCTGGGCTGGTTGATGGTTGGCCGCTTGCAAAGTATAAATTACAAATTCTTGCCCGACAATTCTGTTTGGCGACTAACTTAAAGGCCTAGCAGCGGCCAAAGTAAATAATGCGGATCTGACGATGCATTTAAATTGAAAACATATCATTTAAAAGTATGGAAATTATTGTGAAGATGACAACATGTTATTGTACAGTCGGTCCAAGTGTTCAGAGTCGCTGGCAGAAAAATTAATTTTAAAACTAGGTAAAAAGTTGCAAAGTGCCTGTATCTTCTGTTTATTTTTTACCTGGTTTTTTAATTCATTTTTCTTCCAGTGACTTACACTTCGAGCGACTGTACAAAACAGACTGTCATCTAAACAATAATTTCCTTACTTTTAAATGGTATGGTTATACTTTAAAATTATTTTACCGCCCCCCTTTGTTTCACTTTTGGCCTGTGATACTTATGTGCCAAGCACAATTCCTCTGGTAACGCTAAGCCTCCCTATCCATAAGTTGCGAATTCGAATCTAAATTTAGGAGTGATTAGCGTCGTCGCTAAAATATTTACAACTATTTTTCTATTACCGCTGAACACCGTTTCCATCTTTTTTTTTTCAAGTGGGAAAGTATCTACTAGCAAGAAAAAATATCGTTCAAATGATTTGGTCCGTATTTGCTAACCAATCTCAATGGGTCATGCTTTGTGGGGGAAAAAAGAGGGGAGGGGGGAAGGCGGGTTTAATGCATCTGCAAAAAGTTTCGATTCATGCCAGCCTGCGCCATCTGCGCAGGCTGGCATGAATCGAAACTTTTTGCGATTTTGAAATTTTCTATATGTCAAAGGACCGCTCTACCTCATGATTCAGTCGGTTGTTTGACAATATGGATTTTATGCATGCTTAGTAATGCGATGACTTGCTCGTGTACAGCATAACGGAGATGCACTAAACCCCCTTTTGTCGGAGCGTGACTCAAAATAAGAAATTTACGCGAGGCCTGTTTGATTGTTTGGTTTAGCCAATCAGAAATCGCGTTAAGCTGACAGTAGGAAATTCTTGAGAATTGGACTAAGAATGTTTTTTTCATTAAGAATGTGGGTTAGTGAATACGGGCCTAGGTTAAGAAACTGCAGTCTACGCTGACACATTGATAGGTGCACTGGAACATGAAACCCTGTCATAATAAATAATATTAGGTCATAAAAGGTAAATTTTGTCACAAACAAAACCAAGTGCATGTGTGCACTGGTTGCCGTGATGTAACTTAAACGCTGTTTTTAACGGCCAAGAACTCACAATAGATAAATAAATTATTTATTAACCCTTAAGCTGCTGATCGCGACCCACTGACCTTTTGCGGACAGTGTAGATCAAGATCAGACTGCACAGAACGTGCAGTCTGATCTTTGATCTACACTGTCCGTTACGGTATTTTCTTTCCGGTGTGATCAACTTTGAAATCGCAATGTTTGGGCGTTTAGTATATTGAGTAGAAATTTGTGTTTCATTTATTCAGCAGCTTAAGTGTTAAAGAAGAAACAGACGAAATACTGCAGTCTGAGACTGGTGATAAGGGATGTTTACCCTTTAAATCGTATTTAAAGAATGCTTTTAAAAACATCATGGGAAAAGAAGAAAACGCCGGAACCAATATCAAGTCCATTTTCCGCGATATTTTCTACCTTCTCAGAGACAGTTTGAGGCAGATTTTCATCTACCGTCAGCAAATATCTTTATACCTTCAAAATGGACAAGTCCAAAATTTCGTAGTCGGGTAGATCTCTTACTTTATTCAACCCTTTTCGAAACAATCCCGAGTTTTAACCACACTGACGGAGAAGATTTTTTATTATATTGTGGGAAAAGGATAAAATGCTGGTAACCAGCATTTTCTCCTTTTCCTACACATTTTATAACCTTCCCAAGACAGTTCCCATCATATGTAGCATATTTGACATGTATGCAAATAGTTTCAATTTGGACAAGTTCAAAATTTCTTTCAGAGAGTTCATGATAGTCATTGCGACAGGCCACGATTCACTCCCCTCTCAGGGCTGATAATTGTTTCGACGATGGGAAAGCAGCCAGTGACTTAACCCTTTCCCAAACGACAAATTTTGGACTGGTCCAAATTGAAAGAGTTTACAGAGGACAATTCTAAATTTGATGAAAATGGCAGAAAGGTCTCAAAAAGGGTAGAAAACACTGTGGGAAAAGGAGAAATTGCTCGTTACGAGCAATTTCTCCTTTTCCCACAGTGTTTTCAAAAGACTTGTATTGCAGACACGTGAAAACCAGGGCTTGTTTGGGAAAGGGTTAAACAGAATACTATGGACGATGGGAAAGTAGTCAGTGACTTAAACAGAATACTATGGACGATGGGAAAGCAGACAGTGACTTAAACAGAATACTATGGACGACGGGAAAGCAGCCAGTGACTTAAACAGAATACTATGCGAAGTACTAGTTAAAAAAACAAAAGCACCAGAAACGCATGGATAGGGTCACTGGCTGACTCGATATATTTTGAAGTTATGTCGAAACGACATAAAACACCAAACAAGCAAACGAGATATAAAATTTGGCCATCTGGTAAAAACGTTGACAAAACAGTTTTTGTGGTTAACTCTTTACAAAACGACAAAATGTTAGACTAGACCAAATTGAAAGCATTTGCAGACGACAAATTAAATATAGCCCTAATGATAATATTTGTCGTCAGTAGGATAGAAAACATTGTGGGAAAAGGAGAAAATGCTGGTTACCAGCATTTTCTTCTTTTCCCACAACGTTTTCAAAAGCCTTCTTTCTACAGGGTCGTTAAAAGTCGGTATTCAGTGGTAAAAGGGTAACTCTCAGGACGTTATACCACTTCAAACCTCTCGGTTTATCGGATTTCGGAATTTCAGTTTTTTTGTCCCTACCATAAAACGAACAAGTATTTTTTTTCAACTTTTCATTATGACACTTCCGCTTTTCTCTCCTAGTTCGTCGTCGAATACAAACCCCTTTCTCTGTTTTTTTTTTGTTTAACCCTTTTCCAAACAAGCCCTGGGTTTCACGTGTCTGCAGTACAAGACTTTTGAAAAGACTGGAGGGAAAGGAGAAGCAATTTCTCCTTTTCCCACAGTGTTTTCTACCCATTTGGAGAACTTTCTGTCATTTTCATCAAATATAAAATTGTCGTCTGCAAACTCTTTGAATTTGGACCAGTCCAAAATTTGTCGTTTGGGAAAGGGTAAAGTGAAGTTTTCCCTTTTAACCCTTAGGCTGCTAAGCACGACCTTTTGCGGACAGTGTAGATTAAGATCAGACTGCACAGAACGTGCAGTTTGATCTTGGATCTACACTGTCCGATAAGAAGATACTTCCCCAACCCCCTTAACCATTTACCGCACAATGCCGCCTTTTGACGCCCCTGGGAAAGAAGCCTTTTGAAAACATTGTGGGAAAAGGAGAAAATGCTGGTAACCAGCATTTTCTCCTTTTCCCACAATGTTTTCTACCCTATCAAACAAAAATTGTACCATTTCAGCCACAGTGAAATTGTCGTCTGCAAATGCTTTGAATTTGGACAGGTCTAAAATTTTGTCGTCTGGTAAAGGGATAACTTTGAAGTACCAACATTTTGCTTTTTACCATCGGCTTGAAAGTTTCATCTAATTATTTAGCAGGCCAAGGGTTAAAATGAATAAACTGTTCACCAAACAATCCCGGGCCTTGCCGACTCTGAAGTAAAGGCTTTTGAAAGTATTGTGGGAAAAAGAGAAAATGCTGTTGACTAGTATTTTCTCCTTTTCCGACACTGTTTTCTCTCTATCTTTTCAAAAGGCAAATTCCATCATTTCATGCACATTCTATCTGTTGTGTGCAAATGCTTTCAACCTAACATTTTGTTTGTGTGGTAAAGACTTCTCTTTTTAATTAGCAAACGAAAAATATTATAGTCACTCATCCAAATTGAAAAGTATGTGCAGACACCAGATAAAATTTGGCTTATGGGATTTATCTCTGAATGAGTATAAAACATTGTGGGAAAAGAAGAAAATGCTGCTGAGCAGCATTTTCTTCTTTTCCCTCAATGTTTTCAAAAGCCTTCTCTGTTCTGGGTAATCAATATTTGGTATTTCTTTGTGAAGTGTTAAAAGGACTGACAGCAGACAAAATTTCAATTTAAAACTTGTCTAAACTAGAAATTACATTTAAACTAATCAGCGGTGGTGACAACTTCAAACCACTGCACAACCGATATTGCTTTTCGTCTTTTTTTTTTTTGTTAACTCTTTACCAAACGACAAAATTTTAGCCTGGTCCATATTGAAAACATTTGCATACGACAAATCAAATGTGGCTTAAATGGTGCTTAAATGGTGCGATTTGTCTAATATAGGTAAGAAAACATTGTGGGAAAAGGAGACAATGCTGGTAACCAGCATTGTCTCCTTTTCCCACAATGTTTTCTAAAGTCTCTTTTCCTCAGGGTTGTTAAAACGCGGGATTGTGTGGTAATGACTTAGGACAAGCTTAGCCCATTAGCTCATTCGGTAAAGTACAGGACTTGAAACAATGGGGTCGACGGTTCGAATTCCAAGCTCAGCCAATTTCTTACCAAGAATTGATGGTGGTCATTGCCACGGCATTCATTCCTCTCTCGCCCTTGAGCCTTTGTTTCGACGACGGTGGGAAAGTAGCCAGCGGCTTCAGAAGAATGTCGTGTGTAGCACTGGTAGAAAGAAACTACAAGAAAGCATGGATAGTTGCACTAGCCGTCGGGATATAACTGTAATACTGTTCAAAATAATTATATCTTTCTGGTTGCAATAAGTGAATCTATTTTTTTTTTCTTTCAGGCGTACTCCTAGATATGTCCCATTTTGACATGGCGTGACGTGCCAAATTTAATTTCCACCTGTTTCAATATACAGCTAATTAAACCTTCCGTCCGATACATTCCTATGACGTCATCAGCCAATAGTGTCCCCTCTTTGGAAATGGGCGGGAAAGGTTGCACCGGTCAAGATGGTGGAGGTGCTGGCATCTGAGAGGCTTCTTTATCTAACGTGATGACATTTTCACCTGAGGTAAGAAGTGGATACGTAACGGGTTTCATACAATACTAAGTTAATTAACCCTTTCCCAAACGACAAATTTTTGACTGGTCCAAATTGAAAGCATCTGCAGACAACATATTTGAAAGTGGTACAAATAAACAAAGGTTTTTTGACAGGGTAGAAAACATTGTGGGAAAAGGGGAAAATGCTAGTTACCGGCATTTTCATCTTTTCCTACAATGTTTTCAACAGCCATCTTCCTAAGCATCTTTAAAACATACAATTATTTTGGACAGGGTTAATAACTGTGTAATCTGTAATGAAATTTCAATCATCTGAAAAGCAAAAACTAAATCTGCATATGGCTGCTTAACCCTTTCCCAAACGACAAATTTTTGACCGGTCCAAATTGAAAGAGTTTGCAGACAACAATTTTAAATTTGATGAAAATGGCAGAAAGGTCTCAAAAAGGGTAGAAAACACTGTGGGAAAAGGAGAAATTGCTCGTTACGAGCAATTTCTCCTTTTCCCACAGTGTTTTCAAAAGACTTGTACTGCAGACACATGAAAACCAGGGCTTGTTTGGGAAAGGGTTAACCCTTGACCACACAATGCCGCCTTTGAACGACCCTGGGAAAGAAGCCTTTTGAAAACATTGTGGGAAAAGGAGAAAATGCTGGTAACCAGCATTTTCTCCTTTTCCCACAATGTTTTCTACCCTATCAAAGAAAAAATTGCACCATTTGAGCCACATTGAAATTGTCGTCTGCAAATGCTTTCAATTTGGACAAGGCTAAAATTTTGTCGTTTGGTACAGGGTTGAGATAAACACTTTACTAACATATCCCGTGTTTAAAGGACCCGAAGAACAAGGGGCTTTCGAAAACGTTGAGGTAAAAGGGGAAAATGCAGGTAACCAGCATTTTCTCCTTTTCCCTCAGTGGTTTCTAGTCTATCAAAGTTCGTATTTAACGTGATGATATTTTCACCAAAAGTAAGACGCGGATACGCAACGGATTTTATACAATACCAAGTTAATTACCCCTTTACCCGAAGACAAAATTTTAGCCTTGTCCAAATTGAAAGTATTTGCAGATGACAATTTCAATGTGGCTCAAATGGTGCAATTTTTTCTTTGATAGGGTAGAAAACATTGTGGGAAAAGGAGAAAATGCTGGTAACCAGCATTTTCTCCTTTTCCCACAATGTTTTCAAAAGGCTTCTTTCCCAGGGGCGTCAAAAGGCGTCATTGTGCGGTCAAGGGTTAAGATAACCAGACTATCCCGCGTTTTAACCTTTTCAAAATTCGAAACATCTGCGAGTGACAAATTCAGAATTAGTACAAAATGAGCTTAAAACCTTTGATAGGAGGGAAATTATTGTGGGAAAAGGAGAATATGCTGGTCACCAGCATTTTCTCCTTTTCCCACAATGTTTTCAAAAGCTGTCCTGCCCAGGGTCGCTAAAACTCGAGATTATGTGGCAAAGGGTTACCGACCCCAAGAAGAGAGACATTTGAAAACTTTGAGGGAAAAAGGAGAAAATGCTGGTAACCAGAATTTTCTCCTTTTTCCCTAATGTTTTATACTCTGTCAAAGACACATGTCTTAACCCTTGTACTGCTGAATAAGTCAACCGATACATTCAAGTCGATAGTAAACACCCAAAGGTGATATTTTAAAACTATTTTTGGGGGGTGGGGGGGGGAAAGAAATATCTCCTTATCGGAAAGTGTAGATCTGAGATCAGACTGTTCGTTCTGTGCAGTCTGATCTTGATCTACACCGTCCACAAAAAAAGGTCTTCCTAAGGGTGAAAAAGCGACCTTTTCATAAAGGTCTTTAACACTTAAGCTGCTGAATAAATGAAACGTAAATTTCCACTCAATACTAAAAGCCCAAACATTGAGGTTTCAAAGTTGATTTCACGGGAAAAAAAAATACCGTATCGGACGGTGTAGATCAAAGATCAGACTGCACGTTCTGTGCAGTCTGATCTTGATCTACACTGTCCGCAACAGGTCAGTGGGTCGCGATTAGCAGCTTAAGGGTTAAAACTTGAGATCGTTTGGAAAAGAACTAACCCTTATCCTGCTAAATGAATAAAATAAAACTTTCAAGCCGATAGTATAAACCTAAATTTTGCTTTTTCAAACTTTTTTTCTTTTTGGAGAAAAATATCTCCTTATCGGACGGTGTAGATCAAAGATCAGACTGTACGTTCTGTGCAGCCTGATCTTGTCCTACACTGTCCGCAAAAGGTCATTAAGTCGCCTTAGCAGCTAAGAGTTAAATGGACTAAGTGAAAAGGGGGGTATTCATTTGCAGCATTCTTGGGAGTTTCTCCCTCTCAATTTGCGGTGAGTTCGGTTTGTCCTTCAACAATTAATTACAGCCAACTTAAATCGCTAAATACCCACAATTTGGCGAAATAAATTTCCAAAATCGAATCAATTTTTACCACGCGCCGATAATAAAGAAAAGGCGGCTGATGGGGGATTTTAATTGAATCTTCCACCAACTAATTTACATATCCCCTTCCCCCTTTTTCCCTTTTTCGATTCCATTCAGCGAGGCAGTCCCTAAACTTCTGCCAAGGGAAAAGCAAGATTAATTCTGTAAACCTCAAAATGCCAAGTGAATGAATAAATTAAATTGAAAATTTCCAGTTTAAAGGTGAAAAACCCATATTTTAGCGATTTCTAAGTTCTTTTCCCAGGAAAATTCTCACTTTACCGGACAGTATAGATCCAAAATCAGACTGCATAGTTATTCTGTGCTGCCTGATCTTGGCTAACGCTTAGTTTAAATGTATTTTATTCACCAATAAGACATACAAATTAAAAAAAAAAAAATACAATTATATGACAAATATACTGAAGAAAAGGATAAGAACGAAAGCTTAGACTCATAAAACTTTTCTGCAAATTTCGGATAACGGTTATTACATGATTTTACATGTACATTACTTATTACAGATAGTCGGGCCCTCGTAGCTCAGTCGGTAACGTGCAGGACATGAGAACAGGAGGTCGCTGGTTCGATCCCGGGCTCGGCCAATGTCTTTCCGAGGACTGATGATAGTCAGCGCGACAGGATTCATTCCTCTCTCACCGCTGACCATTGTTTCGACGATGGTTATGTGGGAAAGCAGCCAGTGGCTTGGAAAGAATATTGTGCGTAGTACTGGTAAAAGAAACTCCAGGAAAGCTTGGATAGGTGCACTGGCCGCCGCGTTATAACTGAAACAACGTTAAAAACGGCGTTAAACACCATACAATCAATCAATCAATCTAATGCAGACAGTGTAAGTTAATTTTAGAGAGAAGGTAGGAGAAAAAAAAAAACAGAAAACCAAAAAGTTGTGGCGTTAGCCAAAGGGTTTGCAAATTGGTATTGCCATAACAAGGTACATTTTTAAGGAATTTCTCACATGATGTCGTTAACCTTTATCTCGCTGAATAAAAGAAATGAAACTTTATAGTAGATAGTAGAAGCCCAAAACTTTCTTGTTTCAAAGGTATTTTTGGAGGAAAGATATCTCCTTATCGGACAGTGTAGATCAAAGATCAGACTGCACGTTCTGTGCCGTCTGATCTTGATCTACGCTGTCCTCAAAAGGTCGGTGGGTCGCGATAAGCAGCCTAAGGGTTAAGTGTAGATTCGTTACATGTATTTTCTATGCACAGTAGTTCAGTCGGTAACGCACAGGGCTTAAAACTCAGGGGTCGCTAGATTTTAGACACCAAACAAACGAACAAAGATCCCGATCTCATACTGCATGTTATCTTATACATGTACTTGTATTTGAGCAATGCTCCGTGAAAAGGGAGCTTATTGCATCTGCGAAAAGTATCGACCCAGGTCAGCGTTCGCAGTCAGCGCGGGCTGACCTGGGTCGAAAGTTTTTTTTTTCTATTGGTAAATTTTCTACATGTCAAAAGACCGGTGTACTGCATGATTCGAGCAGTTATTATACAAAATGGGTTTTATGTTTCTATAATTATGTGATGACTTCCTTCGTATCCTGCATCACGGAGATTTATCAAACCCTCTTTTGCCAGAGCATGGTTCATTTACATTTCGACTCACATTGACTTGCCAAAACCAGGTGACATATTACCGTTTCCATTTTACATGTATAGTTTTCTATTTCTGTCTGATTGATTGATTGATAGATTGATTGATGGATGGATGGATGGATGGATTTTTAAAGCATTTTACATTTTACAGTTATACCGGGGCAGCCAGTGCACCTATCCATGCTTTCCCGGAGTTCCTGTTACCAGTACTTCATGCAGTATTCTTCCCAAGCCACTGGCTGCTTTCCCACATAACCATCGTCGCAACAATAATCAGCGGTGAGAGAGAAATGAATCCTATCATCAATCCTAGGAAAGAAACTGGTCGAGCTGGGGATTCGAACCAGCGACCCCCCCCCCCTCCCCCTATTCTTGAGTCCTGCGCTCCACCGCCTTCGCTAGTGGGGTTCGGTCCGTTTTGTTTGAAACATGACGCAGCGGAATTTTTGTCGAAATACAGTCAATGAAGGGATTAACCCTTTACCAGACGACAAAATTTTAGCCTTGTCCAAATTGAGAGCATTTGCAGACGGCAATTTCAATGTGGCACAAATGGTGCAAATTTTCTTTGACAGGACAGAAAACATTGTGGGAAGAGGAGAAAATGCTGGTTACCAGCATTTTCTCCTTTTCCCACAATGTTTTCAAAAGGCCTCTTTCCCATGGGGCGTTAAAAGGCGTCATTGTGCGGTAAAGGGTTAACCTTTTACCAGACGATAAAATTTAGACTCATCCGTATTGAAAGCATTTGCAGACGACAAAACCAACATGGCTGACTTGATTTTTTTCTTATTTTTATGTCTCTGAAATGTAGAAAACATTGCGGGAAAAGGAGAAAATGCTGGTTACCAGCATTTTCTCCTATTCCCACAATGTTTTCAAAGGCCTTTTTTTCTCTAGGAACCGTTTTAATAAAAGGTTAAATACCGTATTTAACCCTTAGGCTGCTAAGCGTGACTCACCGACCTTTGCGGACAGTGTAGATCAAGATCAGACTGCAGAGAAAGTGCAGTCTGATCTTTGATCTACACTGTCCGATAAGGAGATTTCTTTCTCCCCAAAAATGTCTTCGAAATAGTATAATTTTGTTTTTTTACTATCTGTCTAAAAGTTTCATTTCACTAATTTCAGCAAGATAAGAGTTAAAACACGCGAACCGTATTTAATCGATGAAAGAGAATGAAAGGAATTTTATTATCAAGGGCCAAACGCTTTGATTTTCGAGATTTCTTTAAGCAGAAGAATTGAATGAAGTAACACGAGCGCGAAGTTTATAATAGTAGCAGCCCGTCCCCCAATATAGTACTGGGACTCTATTATCTGGGCACTTCAAACGGTCGTTAACATCTGTTTCACTTTTAATGAAGTGTGGTTTCTATTAAGACTCGGGGCACCACTTCACTGTTTATATAATTTCCCCTCCTTGGATATGATTTAGATATAATTCATTAAAAGGAACAAATGCTGTCTAATTGATAATGATGCAGATTTAATCAGACGCTTGCTTTTGAACGGTGTTGATTGTTTACAAGCGTCTGTGTGGTTGAAATTAGCGTTACCGGTGCAAGGCTTAAAATAAATCAAAGGCAAAAAAATCCAGCCAATAGTAAAAACCCATTTTATTAAGCCCGAAAATGTCTCCGTATCGAACAGTGTAGATTTTTTTCTACACATCTGTTTCGTCTGTATCGGGCCCAAATCACCGAAACCCACCGTGGACCTGACCGTACAGGAACCGTATTCACCAGCCATTCTTAAGAATTCTCCAACATTTTCTGGATTTGAAAGTAACACAACTTCTGATTGGTTAACCCTTTCCCAAACAAGCCCTGGTTTTCACGTGTCTGCAGTACAAGTCTTTTGAAAACACTGTGGGAAAAGGAGAAATTGCTCCTAACGAGCAATTTCTCCTTTTCCCACAGTGTTTTCTACCCTTTTTGAGACCTTTCTGCCATTTTAATCAAATTTAAAATTGTCGTCTGCAAACTCTTTCAATTTGGACCAGTCCAAAATTTGTCGTTTGGGAAAGGGTTAAACCTATTATATTCACTCGAACATTCGTTTTGTCCGAATCAGGCCCGAATCGCCGATACCCTCGTTTAGATCTACACTCTTTGGCAGCCACGACGAAAGCTCACTGATTGAAAGTTTCGTTTATTTATCGTCGCTGTTGCCCATACGTGCGGCGTCATCATAAGGCCGCTAGTTTTGTTACGGCGGATAGTGCAAGATACAGAGCGACACCCGTTTTAAGTTACGCCCGGTTCTTTAACGTGCTCGGTGTATAGCACCGTCACACGGGACCTCGGTTTAACATCTCATCCGAAAGACTATTAGTAATTTTAGCGGACAGAGTAGATCCAAGTACGTGCAATCTGATCTTGATCTACACTGTCCGCAAAAAAAAAAACCAACCGTTTCCAGTCCTTTATGGGTTAAATACTCTCAGATAAAGCCTGCGTCACACCTTACTAGTACTTAGAACGTCTTACCCCGTCCTAACAAAATCGTAAAACGGCTTGTGGTCGGAGTAGGACGCGTAATTTCGGCCTAATTATGCCTAAAGCCCCCGTTACACCGAACTAGTTCTTAAAACGTCTTGCCATGTCCTAAAACGGGTTGCAATCTGGGGTAGAATGTGTAATTTCATTCGGTTTGCAAGGGTACTGCCAATTGAATGCCAACTGCACCACGTCGTTACACGTCCCTAACAACATCGAAGTACGGCAGGTCCGTTTGTAGTACGTCCATCTCGTTTTAAGTACGGTGTCACTCCGTCTAATTACAAGACGGGATGAACGTCGAAAAAAATCTGAGCAGGCTAAAAGTTCTGGAGCACCCTTCCCGTCCTAGACCGTCCATGAAGTTCGTAAACAGAATGTAAAAGGTTGCTACCACGTCCACTTCTTCGAACACAGTTTGAGTCCGTTTGAAAGCAATTTTCGGAACGTAGTGAGAACGAGTTCGGTTCGACGGGGCATAAAATTACTGTCATGAAAGGTTTTTCTTTTCTAACAAATATCAAAACTATGCGAAATGGCGATATTGATAGATATTAAACTCCATCACAACAGTCAAACAACAGTCAAACAAATCATTCCAACAATAACAGATGCGTTGTAAAAAGTCAAGTGGATGAAAAGATCTTTTTTGCCTCTGTCCCTTTTTTTTTTTTGATGTTGTTGGGATCTCTTTAAAATGATTTCGCACGTAAATTGGTTCCATTTAGAAACTGTAATCCGATCCCGTCCAGCAATTAATATCATAATACAAGATTTTTTTTTCTGACGTCCAAGAGGTTCCGACTTCAAAGGGTGGTACTTCAAGAGACAAAATGGAGGACAATTGGGAGCAGTGTCGCATGCCGTATTTTATACCATCCTATTTTGTTACGTGAAAGCTTTTTTCTCCTTTTTTTCTAATACGGTTTTACCCTTAAGCTGCTATGCGCGACCCACTGACCTTTTGCGGACAGCGTAGATCAAGATCAGACTGCACAGAACGTGCAGTCTGATCTTGGATCTACCCTGTCCGATAA
This sequence comes from Tridacna gigas, assembly GCA_945859785.2. Taxonomy (NCBI): domain Eukaryota; kingdom Metazoa; phylum Mollusca; class Bivalvia; order Cardiida; family Cardiidae; genus Tridacna; species Tridacna gigas. The sequence goes on along the minus strand of OX244031.2, from coordinate 74,684,399 downwards.
GGAAAGATCTTTCTTCTAAACTATCTTTGAAATACGAAAATTTAGGTTGTTACTATCTTCTTGAAAGTTTCATTTCTTTTATTTAGCAGGATACGGAATTGTGTGGTGGTGAAATAAAGATGGAATTGAACAATTAGTTCAATGGGAGACAAAAGTCAGTTACTTCGTTTGATAGCTCTTCACTACTTACTAAGTCCTGAATAAGGTATTACGCGACCCACTGACCTTTTGCGGACAGCGTAGATCAAGATCAGACTGCACAGAACGTGCAGTCTGATCTTGGATCTACCCTGTCCGATAAGGAAAGATCTTTCTTCTAAACTATCTTTGAAATACGAAAATTTAGGTTGTTACTATCTTCTTGAAAGTTTCATTTCTTTTATTTAGCAGGATACGGAATTGTGTGGTGGTGAAATAAAGATGGAATTGAACAATTAGTTCAATGGGAGACAAAAGTCAGTTACTTCGTTTGATAGCTCTTCACTACTTACTAAGTCCTGAATAAGGTATTACTTGGGTTTATCCTTGAAATTCTTTGCACTTTTTAGAATGTTCAGGTTTAAATACCTCCTTCAAACTTTATCAAACGACAAATTCCATCTATTTAACGCATTCAGTGGTAAAAGTGTGTGAAATTCGATTTGCAAATATTATGAAGACCTTACGTATTCATGATAAGTCAAATTATAATAATCGCAACATGTCTCAGTAAAGCAAGGATAAAAACAAAGGAAATCAAATAAAACGATAAACTGGTAGCCTGTTATCGATCTTCGTATCAACAAGTCTATCGGACGGTCACGGGAGATACAATGAGTACCAGTGTAATAAAAGGACCCAGTTGCAATTTGGTAACCTTGGTTTTTATCTTACAAGGGAGATCATTTCACTTTTTTTCTCCAATTACATTTCGATAGGGGCAAATGTCATGCCTTATTTGAGTAATAATTGTAGGGTCGATTTGATGACAAAATAATGACCTCTTACAGCATTTAATCCCAGTCAATTTATGTTGAATGAAGTAGTTCGAAATTAGCTGAAATTACCGCGGGAAATTGGTTTATCTTCTTTATGTTGTAAATGTTCTAAATCTGTGCGGTCAGATTTGAAAAAGAAAAGTAGTACTGATTAATTTAACTACGCACACCGACACCCTTTTGCCTTATTGAAAATAGACTGAAAATCTCAATCTTTGGTTCACCACTGCTCTTTTATTGTCAAACCCTGAGCTTCCCTATTTGTTTCTATCAAGTAGACGGCCAGTGGCCTTCACCGATTTGTATGCGAGTGTGTGTGTGTGGGGGGGGGGGGGGTGTTATCCATCTCAAACTACCCTTGCGAAATCACAGTGTGAAAGGCCCTACCTGGCCAATGCACCCATCCATGCTTTCCTGGAGTTTCTTTTAGCAGTACTCCGCACAAGTCAATGGCTGCTTTAGTAAAGCACCACATAACCATCGTCGAAACAATGGTCAGCGGTGAGGGAGGAAGGAATCCTGTCTCAATGACTATCATCAATCCTCGGAAAGAAATCGGCCGAGCCGGAGATCGAACCAACGACCTCCCGTTCTCAAGTCCTACCGACTGAGGTACTGGGGCTCAGCACACACGCACACAAAAAAAGAAAGAATAGGGTTAGAGAAAACATAACGATGTTAATTATTATATAACATAGATCCTGATTATCACAAAACAAACAATGGAAAGATACCATGTGCTAACGAGATGGCAGTGCTTTGTCACTGGATTGGAACGCAAGACCTTTGGAATGTTAAACCGGCGTTCTAACCTTTGTCTCATTGTTTCACTTACGTCCATACATAGTGCAATAAATCATACTGCCCTGTACATTGAAGTGTGTTTACTTTCCCTATTGGAGGGGTCCAAAGTGTCCCCAAGAGGGGCAAGGTTTATGACTAGATTATCGCCAAGGGCGTGGATCTGCTTTGATGAGCCCCTCACCCCTTATTCACAGAATTGTTTGAATCCATTACTTCATGTAGTATATTTGCTATTTAGACTTTTACAAACAAAATGTTAAAGAACTAAAATACAAAAAAGGAGAGAATAGAGTGAGAAAACAACAACAGAACAAAGTGTTGAACATGAAAAATTCTGAAATTACTCATGATGAGTAATTTCTACATTTGCCATTTTGTTTTCAAAAACCATCATCTACAGGGGGCATTTTTGATATGACGTATGGAAGGGGATCCATCCCTGAAGCACTTTGGACACTAGTTTGATGTATTTTCAAGGGGCGGGGTCGAGTGTCCCCTCTCTTCCGAGGGACAGACCGATACAAAAGAAAGTTAAAATCTATTGCGGTCCTAAATTTCTCTCGGTTAATTTCAGCTAATTCCGCGGGAAAAGAGCCATCCCTTTCGAATAATTTGTATGTTTTGTATCGGACGTTTTCAAAAAGTAGTTCGTTCATGTCCTTGCAACCCCTGCACCTATCCATGGCAAACCTCGGGTGATGCGGTGATCAGGTCCCTAGGCTGTGTCACGTCGTGGCTTGATACGCACCCACACGGTACATTTCTTCGCCGAAAGTACACCGTTTTACCGCTATTGAAATTGTAAGGCTTCTCTTAAAAAAGAAAACATCAGTCACAATTTTCTATCGATAACTTTCTAAGAATATTTCCGTCGGCAAACAGTTTGCACATTCAATTTTTAGCGTGGTTTATCAATTCCGTTGGGAACTTTCATCGACAGATCGATAAATGTAAATAACTTTTTGGTAGGTCATGTCGTTGCTAAGCGATTTACAGGGGCGCCTCAATGTTTAAGATCATGTGATTGGCAGTTCAAAATGGAAGCCTCCTCAATACGGACGAGGTTAGATGTACGTGCGGAATCGGCCGAGTTGTGACGGGTGCTATCCGAGTGTCTGTTGAGATTCTTAACAATTATCAGTTCTAGTAATCATTATTCGGGTAAACGTTCATTGTTGTATGGTGTTTACATCTTTACCAGACGTCAAAATTTTAGACTGGTCCAAACTGACAGTATTTGCAGCCGACAAATTGATCGCTGGTTAAATCAAGGTATATTTTTGAATAATAGAAAACATCATAGGAAAAGGACAAAATGCTGGTTACCAGAATAAAATAGGACTTTTCAAAACATTGTGGGCAGAGAAGAAATGCCGGTAAACAGCATTTCTTCTCTTCCCACAATGTTTTCTATCCTTTGATTTATCCTCAGACGTATTATTTATGGCCATATTTCTGCTTGTTTTGAATTTACGCACTGCGTATCGATATATATCCTGTACAGGATAGTGATGCATTATAGCAGACAGGTCGATCTTCGAAGAATATGACATGCGCAGACAACGCGTGCTCGAGAGTTAAGATGCGTTCAAGTAGCCAGGTTATCACCTCTGAACGACTAATATAATGGCGAAATGACCTTTTCATTAAATTAGACTCCAATTTACTTTGATTATCATAAGTCGAAAAGGTCTAATAAACTGTAAAGCGCTCTTAAAGAATTTTCAACGAGGCCACTTTCAAGCGTCTGTGAGTGGGAAGAGATTTAACCCATATTCTAGTGCGTTTTTTTTTTTACTATAATATTGCCCAATTCTTACTTTTCTCATCCTGTTTTGGAATATGCTTTGCTATACATGTTGTCTGCTAATTACACTTACATTATACTCTTTACTTTTTTTTTTCCTGTTTCATATTTCTGTCATACTGGTATCACCGGAATCTTCATTCGTTATACTTTGCATTCTATTTGTATTTCTCTATATATCAGCCATGCTCTGACAAAGGGGGCTAAATGCATTTCCGTGATGCATTATACCAAGCAATAGTCGCCACGTGATCAAGGATCATTAAAGTCAACTTTGTCTAACAACTGATTGAATCATGAGATAGAAATGGTCCTCGGACATACAGAAAATTGACCAATAGCGAAAAGTTTTGGCCAAGGTATCGAACCACGTCAGCCTGCGCAGGCTGACCTGGTTCGATACTTTTCGCAGATGGATTCAGCCCCCTTTTCACAGAGCATAGCTCAAATTAATTGGTTACTAGAAAAAAAATCAGACTTTTCAGCATTTGCAAACGGTCCTCGGACATACAGAAAATTGACCAATAGCGAAAAGTTTTGGCCAAGGTATCGAACCACGTCAGCCTGCGCAGGCTGACCTGGTTCGATACTTTTCGCAGATGGATTCAGCCCCCTTTTCACAGAGCATAGCTCAAATTAATTGGTTACTAGAAAAAAAATCAGACTTTTCAGCATTTGCAAACGACAAATTCAGTGTGGCTTACATGATAGGATTCATCTTTGAAAGGTTTGAAAATATTTTGGGAAAAGGAGAAAATGCAGGTTGACAACGTGCTGTAATTCATTTACTTAATTTGAGAATTTGGTCACCAAAATTAGACCAGGAAAGCCTTTTCGAAACGATTAACTGTAGCGTGTGAATTCATTGGTCAAAACTTCCGCAAGATGTCGTTCTGGAACTAATCAAATGCTTCATTCACCATTTATGAGAACAACGCCTTGTTAGCCAGATATCCCACGGCAATTAAATACTGTGGTATGTTGTCAGCCCTTCTCTTAACCCTTTCCCAAACGATAAATTTTAGACTGGTCCAGCTTGAAAGAGTTTGCAGACGACAATTTTAAATTTGATGAAAATGACAGAAAGTTCTCCAAAAGGGTAGAAAACACTGTGGGAAAAGGAGAAATTGCTCGTTACGAGCAATTTCTCCTTTCCCACAGTGTTTTCAAAAGACTTGTACTGCAGACACGTGAAAACCAGGGCTTGTTTGGGAAAGGGTTAACAATCCCTGGTGTTAACGACCCTGAGAAAGAAGGTTTTTGAAAACATTGCTGGTAACCAGCATTCTATCCTGTTCCCACAAATTTTCCTACCTGTTCAAACATAAAATTCTATTATTTGAATTTCATTTGATTTGTCGTCTGCAAATGCTTTGAATTTGGATCATTCTAAAATTTTGTCGTTTGGTAAAGAGTTGTATTTTGCGTGACAGACGATAATGGCATTATTTGTAAACTGTTTAAAAATGTTTACAACATGTAATATGTGGGCGAAATTGTTTAACAAAACATAAAGTGGAAACACCTTGAGCCATGCCCTATGAAAAGGGGACTTAATGCATTTGCAAAAAGTATCGACTCAGGTCAGCCTGCGCAGTCCGCGCAGGCTGACCTGGGCCGAAACTTTTTGCAATTGGTCAATTTTCTGCATGTTCAAGGGCCATCCTATCTCATGATTCAGGCGGTTGTTAGACAAAATAGACCTTATGAATCCATGATCATGAAATGACTTGCTTGGTATCATGCATGACGGAGATGCATTAAGCCGGCTTTTGCCAGAGCATGGCTAATTTCGAATCGTTGAAATTCCATTGGAATGCAATGAATTACAAAACATTAGGTTAGAATTCTTTCGTAGCCTTTACCAAACAAACCGATGTTTTAACGACCTTTGAGGTGGAAATGGCTTTTGAAAACAATGTGGCAAGAGGAGAAAATGCTGGTAATATTTTATGCAATATTTCAAACATAAGTTGTGTTTTGGGAGAAGGGGGTCTAATGCCTCTCCGTAATGAGTTTTACCAAGCAAGTCATCACATAATTATGGATCGATAACATCCATTTTGCCAAACAACCGTATGAATCATGAGGTACACTGGTCCTTTGACATTCAGAAAATTGACCAATAGCAAAATGTTGGTCGATACTTTTTGCACTCGTCACAACTCGGCCGATTCCATGCCTACATCTAACCTCGTCCGTATAAAAGTGTCCTCCATTTTGAACTACCAATCACATGACCTTAAACATGGCGACGCCGCTGTAAGTCGCTTAGCAAGGACAATGAACAACCACGGTGAAGTTATGCACTTCTATACGATCTGTCGATGAAAGCTCCCAACGGAATTTATAAACCACGCTAAAAATTGAATGTACAAACTGTTTGCCGACTGAAATATTCTTAGAAAGATAACGATAGAAAATTTACTCATATGTTCTTTCTAAAGAGGAGCCTTACAATTTCAATAACGGTAAAGCGGTGTGCTTCCGGAGATGTGCGAAATGTACCGTGTAGATGCATATCAAGCTATGTGATACAGCCGAGGGATTTGATCACCGGATCACCTAAGGTATGACGAATGTACTTTTTGCGGATGCATTAAACCTCATTTTCACAGAGCTTTGCTCATGCAAATGTAGTGTGTTTTTAGTTAAAAAAACAGAAGAAGGCTCAGACAAGTTGTTTCAGATTTCCCTTTAGTAACCCTTGTCCTGCTAAATGAATGAAATGAAACTTTCAATCCGATGGTAAAAAACCCAAATGTTGTTATTTCAAAGGTACAATTTGGGGAAAAATATTGCCGTATCGGACAGTGCAGATCCAAGATCAGCTGCACGTTTTGTGCAGTCTGATCTTGATCTACACTGTCCGCAAAAGGTCAGTGAGTCGCCCTTAGCAGCCTAAGGGTTAATGACTTACAGGTATACCTTGACTGTATATAGTTATAAATTCGACTTCTGTAAAAAGATTTTGAGTGTTTGTGTGTGTATTTTTTTATTGGCTTCCATAGCATATTAATTTTCACGTTGTTTCGTAAAAAAAAAAATTAGCCGAGCCTTGGTAGCTTAGTCGGTAGCTTACAGAACTTGAGACCTGGGGTTCGCTGGTTTGATCCCCGGCTAGGCCATTTTTGATTGGTGATAGTCATTACGACAGGACTCGTTCCTCTCTCACCGCTGACCATTGTTTCGCCGATGGTCATGTGGGAAAGCAGCCAGTGGCTTGGAAAGAATATTGTGCGGAGTACTGGTAAAATAAACTCCAGGAAAGCTTGGATAGGTCCACTGGCCGCCACGATATAACTGAAATAATGTTGAAAACGGCGTTAAACACCATACAATCGATTGATCGATCGATCAATCAATCAATCATCAATCAATCAATCGTAAAAGATATAAAAAGTACAATATCATTGAACTTCCAACTCTGAAAAAAATAATTTGTGGCAGCGGTGGGATTCGAACCCACGCCTCCGAAGAGACTGGTGCCTTAAACCAGCGCCTTAGACCGCTCGGCCACGCTACCGCCTGTCATGAAGGCCATGTTATTTGCAAGTCACGTGAACACATGCACATTAACCTTTACATGGGAAGCGCTTTTCAATACTAACGTTGCCTTTGCGGGCAGTGTTGATCAAGATCAGATTGCACAAAAACGCGACTTTTGAAAGTATTTTGCGAAAAGGAGAAAATACTGGTAACTAGCATTTTCTCCATTTCCCACAAAGTTTTGTCCATAAGATTAAGCTTCTGTTCAACTTCAAAGGCTGTAATCAGATTTTTCCAATTACACAATGGTAACCAATATTTTTGCCTTTTTCCCACGATGTTTTCTACTCTTTCAATAGCCATCAGATAAGCGAGAACAGACGGCATGCAATGTGCAATCTACTCTATGACCTGCACTGTCCATTATATGTGAAATATTAGGGAAAACACTGAGACAGAAATTGATTTGATCTGTTTTCCTGACTGAGAAATACATTTTCTTCGTATGGCACTTTTACCCCTGCCAGAACAATCCAGAGTTTTATCAACAACCTTGTGGAAACAAGGCTTTTGAAAATATTGTTGGAAAAGGAGAAAAAGGATATTCCTCTTTTTCCTGCGATGTTTCCTACTCTTTCACGGACAAATTCCATAATTTAAGGCACACTTGAACCAGTGCTCGTTGTATCTCCCGTAATCGTCGGATAGAAGATCGATGATAGCCCAGTTTACGGCAGACGTTTTCAGTATGGAAAAGTCTCAAATTTTGTCGTCTGGTAAGGAACTTCCGGTTAATGTCGTAACTCTGGCTTCCTCCCGGCCACGCGTCTGACACAGACATAAAGCGGGGAAAGAATGAGTCAGGAAGAGTGTGGCGGAGAGAAAACAAGAAATATCTTTTTTTTTTAAAAAGACGACGCAAGAGACACTGGAGATAGACATACAGTCATGGGTAAAGGGGTAAAGTTTAAAAAAATATACAGTAAGCCGGATAGAAAATTGTTTTAGCGAATTTGCCCGCAAAAAGGCCCGTAGGGGACCGCAGAATAAACATGTCCACGTTTTTTACCAATAGCAAATTACTTTTCATTCATTCCATTTTACCAATGCCAAAACGTCGGTTAAAAGCAAGCGTAGTCCAGCCACGCCGAAAAAGAAAAGAGAAAGTATTCTTTTGGCGGAAACAGGTGGTTGACCTGTCCATTTTAATCCACCTGACCCCTGACTTTTGTACGTATGAAGATACATACTGTGAGCTGACAGGGCGTACTTCAGACCTTATTGATGGCAGGGGATTATTATGGCTTTTTTCCCACCCCTCTTTGGGAAAAACGAATGATCTATGAATGTATCCTTGGATTGTTAAACACTTAGGCTGCTGGGCGTGTTTGTATGGACTTTTGCGGACAGCGTAGATCCAAGATCAGACTGCACAGAACGTGCAGTCTGATCTTGGATCTATATCGTCCGATAAGGTGAGAATTTTACAGGTGAGGGGAAGTTTGAAGTCGGAATAATTGAGTTTTTACTTTTGCCTGGAAAAATTCATTTAATCATTTATAGGATGAAGGGTTAAAGGTAGTGTACGTTGGGTGAGTTATGGTAGTACCGCAATATTAACAGGCCTTTAAAGCTCTACTGGGTCCGTATTCACCAACCATTCTTAAGAATATTCTTGGTCTTGTTCTCCAAGATTTTCTACATTTGAAAGTAACACAACTTCTGATTGGCTAAACCAAATGGTTTAGCCAATCAGAAGTTGTGTTACTTTCAAATGTAGAAAATTTTGAAGAATAAGACTAAGAACGTTCTTAAGAATGGTTGGTGAATACGGACCCTGGTCTATCACGGAGCACCGAAATTTCATTTGTCCATCATCAAATACTGATACTAAAAATAGCACATTAGAGCATAATTTTATAGCCTCTATGTCGATATGGAGGCGATGCACCAATATGCTATTTTCAGTAACAGTGTTCTACGATCGACACTGAAAATATTTCTGTGTTTCGATTAAGAGGGGATGTTTCTATGTGCTATTTTTAGTAACAGTGTTCGATGATCGACAATGAAACTTTCAATATTTCGTGAAAGACCAATGGTATACATGTCGGCATACATGTAGGCAGCTCTTGTGTCTCTAGCGAGAGCTTACAAGATTAGTCGTGAATTATACCGCAATCACTATGTATACCCGGCTTATGTCGAAAGAACCATGCTCTTTGAAAAAGGGGCTTATGCACCTGCGAAAAGTATCGACCAGGTTTGATTGGTAGTGTATAAATATGAAAAAAAAAGACAAATAAATGAGTCATGCTCTGGCCAAAGGGGGCTTAATGCACCTCCTTGCTGGATTATTTATGAAGAAAGTGATCACATAATTATCGATCCATAGAATCCGTTCTGTCTAACAACCGGCAGAATCTGGAGGTAGAATGGTCTTTTGACATGCAGAAAACTTGCCAATTGGACTCAGGGCAGCCTGGACGGACTGCAGAGGCCGACTTTGGCCGATACTTTTTGCATTGTGCCTCATTTTCACAGAGCATGGCTCAAAAAAAAAAGGAGGGGTGACGGTTTATGTACAGCACCTTTAATACCGGCAGTGGACCCTGACAAATGAACCATTTCCTAAATACATAAATTTTCATAATAAATGGTCGCGGTCTCCGGCTTTCTCTTCTGTTCGCGACGATTTATGTTCAGTTGGTGTTGTTAATCTTCAAGCAACGGTCCGATCCATTCACCATTCATTTTTTTTATCTGTCTGTCTGTCTGTCTCCGTCCCTCTCTCTCATTCAGTCTCTATCTCTCTCTCTCTCTCTCTCTATCCCCCTCTCTCTCTCTCTGTCCACCCGACCACATCTACCCACCCAGTCATCCACCAACCCATCCATCCATCCATCCATCCAACAATCAATCCATCCGTCCGTCCATCGAACCATTAGACAAATCGACTTACAAATTTAACTAAAAACTGCAAGATTGTAAAAAATTGAATTTTGAAACAATAATCGTTGACTTACCTTCGTGAGTGCATAATTATTTTCAGGGGCGTATATCAAAAGTGTAGAGAGATGAATTGGGCGTAAACATCAGTATTTCTACAGTAGCCTGTTAACCCTTTCCCAAACAAGCCCTGGTTTTCACGTGTCTGCAGTACAGGTCTTTTGAAAACACTGTGGGAAAAGGAGAAATTGCTCGTAACGAGCAATTTCTCCTTTTCCCACAGTGTTTTCTACCCTTTTTGAGAATTTTCTGCCATTTTCATCAAATTTAAAATTGTCGTCTGCAAACTCTTTCAATTTGGACCAGTCCAAAATTTGTCGTTTGGGAAAGGGTTAACTAACTCTACCACACAGCAAAATTTTAGACTTGTCAAAACCGGAAACGTCTGGAGACGTCATTTTACATTTTACTCTAAAATTGAAATTTGTTTTTTTCAAAGGAGTAATTAAAACTTTATGGGTAAAGGAGAAAATGCTGATAACCAGCATTTTGTCCTTTTCCCATAATGTTTTCAAAAGTCGTCTTTTTTAGGGTCGTTAGAAGTCTGGAGATTTTGATAAAAGGGTGACCTTTATGACGTAAATTCCCTTTTTAACCACCCTGAGAAAGAAACATTTTGAAAAACTTTACGGAGAAAGGGGAAAAGGCTGGCCACCAGCATTTTCTCCTTTTCATACGGTGTTTTTCATCTTTCCGTAGACATATCCTGCATTATTTGTCTTCTGCAAAAGCTTTCAATTTGGACAAGTCTAAAGTAGTCAAAATATTGTCGTCTGGTCAACGGCGAAGGATTAATTTGAAATAACACAAAAATAAATGCGTCCTGCTTTGGCAAAAGGAGCTTCAGTGCTAGTCTGGTACCCCGCCGTACTTCAAAAGTACGTCAGGCAAAGCGCAATAATGGCGGCCCCCGTTTGTAATAAGCAGAAGTAACGGAATATTGTTATTTCATTTGATTAAATCCTACTAGAGTCTGAATTGAAGACAAATCAGTGGCAACAACGTAATGGCAGTTACTTTTTTAATTGTCGTTCTTATTTAGCGAGAAAAACTACGTATCAGAAATGCTTTAATTACCCGAAATTTCAATGGACCTACATAACGTCCGAAAACAGGGCTACTTTTAAAATGATTCATAGTCAAATATATATTTAAACCATATCCCAAAAGTACGTTTTAGGTTCAGTAATGTATATTTTGTACAAAATTGATCACATTTTATTCACTGATCAAACTGAATCACCTGAAATTACGAAAAACAGGAAAGCATTTAGTGCTCAGCTTAGGGTCGCCATGGAGGCCGCCATTAATTCGCTTTGCCTGACCCTATAACGTAGTGGCAGGGGCAGGTAATCCAGACTAGTTCAATGCATCCCCGGTATGCATTCTACAAAACCAGTCATCACATAATTATGGATCCACGAAATACATTCTGTCTGATAACCCACTAAATCGTGAAGTAGAATAGAATATGGACAGGCAGAAAATTAAAAAAAAAAACAGCAAAAAAGTTTCGGTCCAGGTCAGCCTGCGCGGACTGCGCAGGCTGACCTAGGTCGATACTCCCCCCCCCCCCCATGCATCAAGCCCCCTTTTCACAGAGCACGGCTCATTTGGATTCCCAGCTGTCGCTGTTATAAACGTACATAATAGAAGTAACTTAACATTAGCATCGATTCGATTAAAAAAGAAAAATAATTTAAAAAAAAAGACTGGAAATCTGGATTTTGCTTTAACCAGGAAAATTGTGCAACTCAACAGAGCACTGGGATAATCAAATGAGCCCTGCTCTGGCAAAAGGGGGCTTAGTGCATCTCCGTAATGCGTGATACCAATCAAGTCATCACATAATTATGAAATATGAATCCAGAATAGCCCCCCTTTTTTTAAAACAACCGACTGAAATTTGAGGTAGACTGGTCCTTTGGGATACAGAAAATTGACAAATAGCGAAAAGTTTCGGCCCAGGTCAGCCTGCGCGGACTGCGCAGGCTGACCTGAGTCGATACTTTTCGTAGATGCATTAAGCCCCCTTTTCACAGGACATGGCTCGTAATGTATTGCGTGAAATTTGATAATGCGTTGTTCTGTTCTGTTCTGTTGATAGATTCCCGGATTTTCCTGCATCTGTGACTGGTTTTGAAGACTTGCTTTTTTCTCTTAGCTTTTCGTTTGCATGGAAGTCGAGCAGGCCCACCGATGATTGTTTCCTTGATTGACTAGAACGATTGCCATCCCCACCCTTTCAAATATACCTCCATTCCCGCCACTCCTTCGATTAAGGGCTATTTTCTAACAAAGCTTATTCGAACAATCGCTGTTTCACTGTAGGCACTTCTCGCAACCGTCCCAGAGCGTTGAAAGGTGGAGTGGTAGCTCGTTTGTCTACCAAACCGAACGTCTCAGGTGCGAATCCATGGGTCGAGTCCCGGTTGCGCAGTCGGTAGCCTACCGGACTAGAGGACAGGGGTTTGCTGGTTGAAATTCCCGGCTCGACCAATTTCTTCCTGAGGATTAATGACAGTCATTGCGATATGATTCATTTCTATCTAACAGCTAATTATTATTTCGACGATGGTTATGCGGGTAAGCAGCCAATGGCTTGGGAAGAATATTGTGCGTAGTACTGGTAAAAGAAACTCCAGGAAAGCGTGGATAGGTGCATTGGCCGCCGCGATATAATTGAAATAATGTTGAAAATGGCATTAAACACTATACAATCAATTAATCGATTCACATGGATTTTCAGAGACACTGGGTGTCATCATCATCATAAATATCATTTTCACCAACATCAGCATGATCATCAGTGGCGTCGTTGTCATCATCATTATCACTAATAATAACATCGTCATCATTGTCAGTAACAACAACAACAACATCATCGTCGTCGTCGTCATTATCATCACCAGCTACAGCACGAACAACAACAAAATCGTCATCATCATAAACATCATCGTCATCGTCATCATCGTCCGTCGATAATTAATTCATTTACCCTCTGTAACGTCATTCACCACCCGGCTGTACCATTCAAAACCCATTTTTTCATCACCTCATGAAACAATTTAGCAACAGACAACTTTCATGAAAAAAAATCCTTCAAACAACTGGACAATGTACACAAATTAAGGTGTTATACAGAAATACCTATAAAAAACATTGTGGCGAATGGAGAAATTGCTCGTCACGAGCAGTTTCTCCTTTTGCCACAATGTTTTCAAAGGTGATCCCTGCAAGACAAAAAATTTCCTCCAGAAAATTGTAATATTATTGTACAGCAATTTGTTTAACAAAAAAAAAAATTAAGTTTCATCAATGAAAACATTTTTATTCTCTTCGTATACGCACACCTCCCCATCTCTGACGTGAGACCCAGTATTTACGAGCAATTTAGGAACAGCTAATTTGCAAATTTAAGAAATACTTCATTTATGCTTTTGTGAGGCGAGCTCTTTATTCGTTAAACGTTTTACTCTTTAACCAATTTGCCACACAATCCTGAGAAAGAAAGCCTTTGAAAACATTGTGGGAAAAATGGACAAAATGCTGGAAACCAGCATTTTCTAAATTGCCCACAATGATTTCTACCTTTCTATGGACAACTTACCTTTGTGCTATATATGTACATTTATTTGATTTGTCGTCTGCAAATGCTTTGGATTTTGGTAAATTCTAAAATTGTCGTTTCGTAAAGAGTTAACAAACGATCTCTTGTTTTTTGTGCTAAGGTCTTTTAAAACATTGTAACAAAAGGAGGAAATGTTGGTTACCCGCGTATTCTATACTCTTTCGTAGGTACATTCCATCATTTGGACCACGGTTGCAAATTTATGCTCGTATGTTGGACAATTGTACCATTTTGATGTTTTGTACTGGGTTAACCCTTAGGTTGCTAAGCGCAACTCACTGACCTTTTGCGGACAGCATAGATCAAGATCAGACTGCACAGAACGTGCAGTCTGATCTTGGATCAACGCTGTCCGATAAGGAGATATCTTTCCTCCAAAAACATTTTCAAATAGGAAACTTTGGGTTTTTAGCATCGACTTGAAAGTTTCATTTCTTTTTTTTTTTTCAGCATGGTAAGGGTCAACGTATTTTCATACAAGATAGACAGACTTAAAGACGAGACTAACAAGAATGAAAAAAAAAATAAAACTTTCTTGAATCGTACATATATATTATAAAAAAATATGTGAAAGCAGAGGTTTAACCCTTTACCAAACGACAAAATTTTAGCCTTGTCCAAATTGAAAGCATTTGTAGACGACAATTTCAATGTGGCTCAAATGGTGCAACTTTTCTTTGATAGGGTAGAAAACATTGTGGGAAATGGAGAAAATGCTGGTTACCAGCATTTTCTCCTTTTCCCACAATGTTTTCCAAAGGCTTCTTTTCCAGGGGCGTCAAAAGGCAGCACTGTGCGGTAAAGGGTTAACGCATTGCTGTGATGAATGATACCCACTCGTCACAGCTCGGCCGATTCCGTACCTACATCTAACCTCGTCCGTATAAAGGAGGCTTCCATTTTGAACTACCAATCACATGATCTTAAACATGGCGGCGCCCCTGTAGATCGCTTAGCAACGACATGAAAAACTACGATGAAGTTATTCACTTCTATCGATCTGTCGATGAAAGCTCCCAACGGAATTGATAAACTACGATAAAATTTGAATGTACCAACTGTTTGCCGACTGAAATATTCTTAGAAAGATAACGATAGAAAATTAACTCATGTTTTCTTTGTTAAGAGCAGCCTTGCAATTTTAATAACGGTAAGACGGTGTGGTTCCGGAGATGTGCGAAATGTACCGTGTAGGTGCATATCAAGCTACGTGATACAGCCGAGGGATTTGATGACGGGATCACCCGAGGTATGCCGAATGGCATGATACCAAGCAAGTCATCACATAATTATGGAACCATAAAATATATTTTGTCAAACAATCGAGTGAATCCCGACGGCTGATCTTGTCCTTTGACATGTAGAAAATTTAAACATGGCAAAAAGTTTCGACTCAGGTCAGCCTTCGCGGGTCGATACTTTTTGCAGGTATATCAAACCCCTTTTTCACAGAGCATGGCTCATTTGTTTGTTTGTTTGTTTGTTTGTTTTAATAGAGTTTCAGTTATATCGCGGATGCCAGTTCACCTGACCATACTTCCGTGGAGTTCCTTCTACCAGCACTTTGCACAATATTCTTCCCAAGCCACTGGCTGCTTTCCAACATAACCATTGTTGACAGAATGATCGGCGGTGAGAGAAGAATGAATCCTGTCGCATTGACTATTATCAGTCATCGGAAAGAAATCGGTCGAGATTGGGATTCGAACATACGAACCCTGGTTGCAAGTCTTGCACATAATCAGGGGATCCTGTGTGGCTCTGTGGTAAATTTTAGGACCCGTGACCCGGAAGCCCCGGGTTCGAGCCTCACTGGACTTACTGAGTTTTTCACGGGAGTGTCCTTGGGCAAGACACTTCAGAGCCCTAG
Source organism: Tridacna gigas (assembly GCA_945859785.2). Lineage (NCBI taxonomy): Eukaryota > Metazoa > Mollusca > Bivalvia > Cardiida > Cardiidae > Tridacna > Tridacna gigas. The sequence goes on along the minus strand of OX244031.2, from coordinate 74,668,812 downwards.
CCAAGTATTGGTGAAACCCAGGAAATATATGTGTATGAATTATTTCGTGAGCTGTCGCCATGATTAGACTGAAATATTGTTGAAAATGGCGTAAAACACCATTCAGTCAATCTTGCATGTAACCAACCGCGCTACAGGACTGTCGACTCCTCATAATGTATCAACCTTTACCCCACTAAATAAAAGAAATGAAACTTTCGAAGCGATAGTATAAACCCAAATTGAACACTATTTGAAAGGTATTTTTGGAGGAAAAATATCTCCTAATCGGACAGTGTAGATCCAAGATCAGACTGCACGTTCTGTGCAGTCTGATCTTGATCTACGCTGTCCGCAAAAGGTCAGTGAGTCGCGCTTAGCAGCCTAAGGTTTCATTCATTTAGACGTCTAATTTCCGTCTATGGGTCCGGGTCTAAAAGATCGTATTTCTTCGAGCACGCGTTGATAATAATTAAAATCCCTTAACCTTGGGCTTCCTAGGGCGACTGAATATGCTTTTGCGGACAGTGTAGATCAAGATTCGCCTGCACAAAACGTGCAGTTTGATCTTCGTTCCACACAGTCCGATATTGTAATTTTTTTCCCCGCAAAAACAACACTGAATTCGCAATGTTGCCTTTTACTAATAATAAGAAATGATTTTATCTATTTAACGGTTTCAAGTCTGCACCTAAAAATTCTGGGTTATAACGACACTAATGAAAAACACCCTTGAAAACAGTGTGGGAAAAGGAGAAATGCTGGTAGCAAACTCTCTCATCCCTGATTATTGTTTCGACGATGGTAAGGTGGGAAACCACCCAATGGCTTGGGAAGAATGTTATTCGAAGTACTGGTGACAACAACTTTAGGAAAATGTGGATAGGCGCACTTGCCGCCGCAAAGTTAGTGTTGAAAACTGCCTTAAACTTCATACAAACAACTCTCTCTCTCTCTCTCTCTCTCTCTCTCTCTCGCACGCTCTCTCCCCCTCTCTCTCTCTCTCTCTCTCTCGCACGCTCTCAGCACAATAGCAGTTTTGTTCCTCATTTTCTATACAAATGTAACTGAATAGAAGGGTACAACCACGCTACGAAAGTTATTGATGACGAAATGCGCCTCTTTGTCTTCGGGTATTATTAGAAACTAAATGACGCGTTATTACAAGTCAAGATTAACGCTTAATTAGATGTTTCCTTGCCGTAACCCTTAAGCTGTTCAGAGCGACTAACTGACCTTTTGCGGACAGTGTAGATCAAGATCAGACTGCACAGAACGTACAGTCTGATCTTGGATCTACACTGTCCGATAAGGAGATGTCTCCCCAAACCCCCATAACTTTGAAATACCATAATTTTGGTTTTTACCATCGACTTGAAAGTTTCACTTTAAGTTATTTAGTATGATAAGGGTTAACAATCCAGAGTAACAGACATCTAAAAACATTGATAAAAAAGTAGAAATTGCTGTTGACCAACATTTCCTCTTCCCTCAGTGTTTTCTGGGTTTTTGTTGTTGTTGTTGTTTTTTCAAAGAAAAATTCTACCATGTAAGCCACTTTTAAGCTGGCATTTTTTAGCGCTTTCATTATGGGTTAGTCCAAAGTTTTGTCATCTGGTAAAGAGTTAACCCTTATCCTCTTGAATAAAAGAAATGAAACTTTCAAGCCGACTGTAAAAAAAAAACATATTTTCCTATTTCAAAGGTATTTTTGAAGGCGAGATATCTCCTTATCAGACAGTGTAGATCCAAGATCAGACTGCACTTTCTGTGCAGTCTGATCTTGATCTACGCTGTCCGCAAAAAGGTCAGTGAGTCGCGCTTAGCAGCTAAAGGGTTAACTCTTCGCAGTATGATAATTTCATTAAACTCGACGACAGAAAAAATACAGTCCACCGAAAGTCAGAAAAATGTTTTACCTTCTAGGCTTGACTAGACAAGCGGACGGTATAGATCCAAGATCAGACTGCACGTTCTGTGCAGTCTGATCTTGGATCTATAACGTCCGCAAAAGTCCCCTGTTTTCGCCCAAGGCGCTAGAAGGGTTACAAACGTTAGAGCTGTAACATCTTGTTGGGTAAGTTACAGTCGACGCTGGGTAAGAACAATGCCCTGCCAGTGTTTTCAATTAACTCCATGCTTCCATATTTAAGTTCATATTCAAGAAGATCAAAGCCGGCTGCCATCTGGATCCGATACTCGTGAATATTCCGTAATAATCTTCTTTTGGAACTTTCTTTCTTTAGAATCTTTTGATGATTAGCGTCGGTGCTTCTTTTCGATTTCTCATTTGTTGTACATGTATTAACTACATTTTCTCCAACAGACGACTTTTTTTCCGTTTCGCTACAGACCACTCTTGACAACATTGTGGGAAAAGGAGAAACTGATCATTTATTTGTAGAAAGGATTTTTTTTTTGTCACAGTGGGTTTTTTTTTTCATGTACACATGTACTGTATCCTTTATCTAAATTGATTCATCATATTTTGAGAAGTATTTTCATCGTCTTCTGGCCCGCTGGGTTAGCTTAGTGGCTACCGTATCCGACTCGTGACCTGGTGGTTGCGAGTTCGATACCCGGTTAAGGAAAACTTTCTTTCCAGCGATTTTTTCGCCTCTCACCTCTGATGCATGTGAGAGAAGTAGTCTGTGACTTGGAAAAAAATTATGTCAATACTGGTGTGAGAAAGCCAGGAAATACATGAGTAGATGCATTGACCACGATGGTATGACCCAAGCTGTTAAAACGGCGTTAAACTTCAATACAATCAATCAATTATTCATCGCCTTCTGCTGTAAATTTGTTTCATGAAGGAAGAGTTTAATGTAAATTTGGGAAAAATAAATAAATAAATGAAACTACAAAAATCATTTGCGCTAATCAAAGACTCTCGTGGAGATTTTGTTTTGTTTGATTCTGTGGTGTTTAATGCCGTTTTCAATATTATTTCAGTTATATCGCAGCGGCCAGCGCATCTATCCTTGCCTTCCTGGAATTTCTTTTACAAGTGCTACTCTGAATATTTTTCCAAAGCCACTGGCTGCTTTCCCACATAACCATCGTCTGAACAATGGTCAGCAGTGAGGGAGGAATGAACCCTGCCGCAATGTCTATTCTCAATCCTCGGAAAGAATTAGCCGAGCTAGGGGTTTGACTGATTGTTTGTATGATGGTGTTTAACCCTTTCCCAAACGATAAAATTTAGACTGGTCCAAATTGAAAGAGTTTGCAGACGACAATTTTAATTTTGATGAAAATGACAGAAAGTTCTCCAAAAGGGTAGAAAACACTGTGGGAAAAGGAGAAATTGCTCGTTACGAGCAATTTCTCCGTTCCCCACAGTGTTTTCAAAAGACTTGTACTGCAGACACGTGAAAACCAGGGCTTGTTTGGGAAAGGGTTAACGCCGCATTTAACAATATTTCAGCTACATCGAGGCCGCCAGTGCACCTATCCATGCTTCCCTGGAGTTTGTTTTACCAGTGCCACTCTTAATATTCTTCCAAAGCCAGTGGCTGCTTTCCCAGATAGCCATCGTCGAAACAATGAACAGCAGCGAGAGAGGAATGAATCCTGTCGCAGGCATCTATCATGAATCCTCGAAAAGAAATTAGCTGAGCTGGAAGATTTGAACCAGCAACCTTTCGGCCTCAAGCCCTGTATGGTACCGACTGCCCTACCAGGCTTGGCGTGTAATTTGAAAGTAAAAATAAATAAAATTTGAGTATGGATAAGATTTTTTTTCCGCCATTCGAAACATTTTAGGACAAAAGCTGCGATATACTGTGCTAAGCGCGACTCAGTGACCTTTGCGGACAGTGTAGATCAAGATCAGGCTGCACAGAACGTGAACTGGAGATATCTGCGCCCCCCCCCCCCCCCCCAGAAAAAAAAAAACCCCTTTGAAATAGAAAACTCGTGGCTTTTACTATCGACTTGAAAGTTTCGTTTCACTTCTCTGGCAGGATAAAGATTAACTCTATGCCAAACGACAAAATTTTAAAGTCTTGTCAAATCTAAAGCATTTGCAGACGGCTAATCAAATGTGGTTCAAATCATAGAATTTGTCTGTGAAAGGATATAAAACATTGTGGGAAAAGGAGAAAATGTTGGTTACCAACATTTTCTCCTTTTCCCACAATGTTTTCAAGAACCGTCATAAGGGTCTTTAAAATACAGGGATTGTTTGGTAAGGGGCTAAGTTTTCTCAATCCTCACCCTGGTAAATACATGTAAGTTTAGTAAATATTTCAAGCCGATAGTAAAAACTCGAATAATGTTATTTCAAACTTAATTTTTTAGGAGAAAAATATCTCCTTATCGGACAGTGTAGATCCAAGATCAGACTACACGTTCTGTAGAGTCTGATCTTGATCTACGCTGTCCGCAAAAAGTCAGCGAGTCGCACTTAGCTGCCTAAGGGTTAATGTGCATACTCAAGAATGCGTCAGGAAGAAGAAAGGGTCACGCTAAAAAGCGTTATAGGGCATAATACTGATTGTGCTTTGATTCCTTTTATAGTTCCCGGATGTAACGGTAAAGCAAACAAATTTATCATTGATAGCAGAAATATCACATCTGCTTTACGTTTTGGGGTTCTAAATTTGTTTACAGACGGCCCAGATTAGTTGCATAACCATCTGCAGATATTCTAAAAGCAAATAATCAAAATTGGTCTTCAGTTCCCTTTCATGTGTACACCGAGTGCTGTTCGGCTATTTTCGTCTTAATTCGTAATTGCTTCGAAATTACTTTTTGGGCGCGCTTTCGATTGCGCGAGAGCATTACAGACCTATTGGCGGGCAAAAGTAAGCAATGAGGCATTTATTCTTAAATAATACCATTTACCATACAAATTCCGCATTTTAACGACCCTGAAAAGAATCCTTTTAAAAACATTATGGGAAAAGGATAAAATACTGATAACCTTTTTCTTTCTTCTCCTTTTCCCACAATGTTTTCTACTCTATCAACGACAAATTCCGCCATTTGAACCAGCTTTAATTCGGCACCTGCAAATGCTTTCATTTTGAACGAGTCTAAAATTTTGTTGATCGGTAAAGAATACAAAGACCTATTTTGCATCAAGAACCAACTGGAGGGTTAAGTTGGACTTTCCAATGGTATTTTACAATGAATTTACACGAATTCCCACAACACTGGTTTTGGTTAAGGGCTCGCGAATTTGGAATAGAAATGAACCATGCTCTGTGAAAAAGGGGGCTTAACGCATCTGCGAAAAGTATCGACCCAGGTCAGCCTGCGCAGTCCGCGCAGGCTGACCTGAACCGAAACGTTTCGCTATTGGTCAATTTTCTATATGTCAAAGGACCAGTCTACCTTATGATACAGTCGGTTGTTTGACAAAATGGACTTTATGGATCCATGATCATATGATGCCTTGCTTGTTATCATGCATCATAGAGATGCATTAAGACCCCTTTTGCAAGAGTATGACACATGTCTTCTTACCATAATTTCTTTTTATTTTTACATGTTTGAATGTATTAATCTGTGTTAAATCTTAAAAAAAAAAGATAATCAATAAAGATCCATGCTTAACTGGGGAGAGAGAGAGGGGGGAGGGGGGGGCTGGTTTGGACGCTTTGATGGATTTGAAGAGAACAATGCCGTCAGCGATGTTGCCGTGTGAGAGTTCCTTGGAATTACGAATCTTTTTATTGAAAACCTCGAAACGTCAATAATAGTAAGAAAACAAAAACTTAATAAACACATGTACTAAATATACAATCTACTTGCTGCCGTGCTTTCAAATAAGTACATGAATTAAACTAAAGAAATAAATAAAATTAAAAAAAACTTTTAGCTGCTAAGCACTATTCAATGACCGTTTGCGGACGGTGTAGATCAAGATCAGACTGCACAGAACGTGCAGTCTGATCCTGGATCTACACTGTCCGATAAAGGGATATTTTCTTCTCCAAAAAATAAGTTAGAAATAACATTATTTGGGTTTTTACTGTCGGCATGAAGGTTTTGTTTAACTTATTTAGCAGAACAAGGTTAGATAAATTTCGTGCCAATCCATTATTTTCTTTCAAAGATGATTAAAAACTTGTTCGCTGCGAATTTATTTCATAAGATTATCGTTTAATGAATTATGTAGGCTAGACCTTCAACTCTAGCCAGACGACAAAATTTTAGCCTTGTCCAAACTGAAAGATTTTGCAGACGACAAATGTTACTTACATCATGAAATTTGTCATTCGAAGGGGGTAAAACATCGTGGGAAACGGAGAAAGGCGGGTTACCAGTGCTATGCCCTTATCCTGGTGACATAAATAATCTTATCGGTTTTTCCTCCTGTTACAACTAAAAGAAAAAAAAAAAACTTTTCCCACACTGTTGTCAAAAAGTTTCTCCCTCAGAGTTACTATAAGTCGGGATTGTTTGGTAAGGCGTTTAAGAATTTTATTTTAGAGTGGCATTTACCACCAGACGCGGTATGAAATAATAATTAGGAAAAGAATGTATCCGAAATATTTCAATCCGATGGTCAATTTTTTTTTTAATCTAACAAAAAAAAAATCGATACGTTTATTTGTGTCACCAGGACAATGCCATGACGACGAAAATCTTGATAAATAATAATAGATTCAGAAATCCGCACAATCACCATGGAGTCACGCGCGGGTAAGTCCATGAGAAACTCTAGTCGACGCTTTGTCATGCTACCCGAGTAAAAATATCAACAACCGTAACAAAAGCGTAAAACCGTTACTCGGACAACGAGGCGTAACTTTAGACTTTTCTCAGGGATTTTCGATACATATTTTAGATTGAACTTCATGATTGAATTTAATTTGAAATTCTCAAATTTTGTTTATAGATCGGCGATAAAATAGTTTCGCCAAATCAGTTGGATTGATACTGTAACTTGAGTTCTAAAACAAAAGGTCGAAGGCGACTTTGATACGTGAATGTTTAACCAATGTGCAGTGTGCATTAATAATATCTTTAACGCAGGTCAATAAATCGTGTTCTCTCCACCCATTTTTTTTTTATTTTGTTTCTTTTTCGTTCATTTTAATGATTTAACCGCCTTAGCCCTTACCGAACGATCGTTTGTTTTAACTACGCCAAGATCGTTTGTTTTAACTACGCCAAGATCGCTTGTTTTAACTACGCCAAGATCGCTTGTTTTAACTACGCCAGGATTGCTTGTTTTAACTACGCCAGGATCGCTTGTTTTAACTACGCCAAGATCGCTTGTTTTAACTACGCCAAGATCGCTTGTTTTAACTACGCCAAGATCGCTTGTTTTAACTATGCCAAGATCGCTTGTTTTAACTACGCCAAGATCGCTTGTTTTAACTACGCCAAGATCGCTTGTTTTAACTACGCCAGGGAAGAAAGCCCAAGAAAACATCGTGGGAAAAGGAGAAAATGCTGGTAACCAGCATTTTCTCTTTTTTCCACAATGTTTTCTATCCTTTACCATTCGAGTCAGATTTTAGTTGTAGGGTGCAGATGCTTCCAATTTGGAGAGGTTTAACCTTTTTTCTTTCGTCTGGTAGAGTGGTTACACTGCTAAATAATAAAATACAAATTTCAGGCCCGCAGAAAAATCCAAAATAGCGATATCAGAGTTCTTTTTATCCGAAAAATCGCACCGTATCGGACATATTAGACCAAAAATCAGACTGCACGCGTTTGTGCAGTCTGATGTTGATCTACATTCTCCGCAAAAGCAAACATTTTGTCATGCCTAGCTTCAAAAGGATTAAAAAATGGAATGTAATTTCAATCGAATTTATCAAAGAAAAAAAGTTACGTATCCATTTCTATACCGGCTAACTTGAATCTTAGCTTAGTGCAAAGGCACTTTTTTAACCCTTTACCACGCAAACACGAGTTTTAGCGACTTTTGGGAAAGAAGGCTTTTGAAAACATTGTGGGAAAAGGAGAAAATGCTGGTAAGCAGCATTTTCTCCTTTTCCCACAATGTTTTCTACCGTTTGGAAGAGAGATTTCATCATTTAACCCACAATTTTCCTGTCATCCAAAAATGCTTTCAATATAGACAGGTCTAAAATGTTGTCATCAGGTAAAAGGTTACCATTAACCGCTTCCCTTAAAAAATATATACAATTATATAAACTTGTGCCGAGCCAGGGCAGTGCAGTCGGTAGCTTACAGGACTTGAGAACAGGGGGTCGCTCGTTCGAATCTCCAGTTCGGCCAATTTCTTCTCGAGTACTGATGAAAATTATTGGGACAGGACATTCATTTCTCTCCAGCCGCTGACCATTGTTGACGATCGCAAGTTATGTGGGAAAGCAGCCAGTGGCTTGGGAAGAATATCGTGCAAAGTACTCGTAACTGAAACTCCAGGACAGTATGGATAGGTGCACTGGCCACCGCGATATGACTGAAGTAATGTTGAAAATGGCGTTTAAAACCATACAGTCAGTCAGTCAGTCAGTCACCCAACCACCCAACCAACCACCCAACCACCCAACCAACCAACCAACCAACCAGCCGAGCAATCAATCAATTTAAAGGTCATATAATCACTATTAGGTTAACAGAGCCAAGTTTCCAAAATGAAAAACAAAAGCCTGTGTACAAGTGGCACAGGAAGAAATGGGGGGGGGGGGGGGGGAAGCAAGGAAAATGCTCTCCCCTCCTTTTCTTAGGAATGATACGGAAAACAATGTGGCAAAGTCAGAGCAGTTGTTTGGCATAAACTGAGCCCAAGTTGCTGAGTTGATAACGGACAAGGCTTGAAACCAGGGGATCGGTGGTTCGAATCCCCAGCCTGGCCTATCTTTTTTCTGAGGAATAGTCTTTGTGAGAATCATTCCTCTCACATCACTGATCATTTCGTCGATGATGGTTGAAGGGGAAAGTAGCCATTGGCTTGGGATGCAAATTTTACAAAGTATACCTACTGATAAAAGAAACTCCAGGAAAACATGGAAGATATGTGCACTGGCCGTCACGATGTTATTGAAATACAGTTGAAAACGACGTTAAATAATCCTTTCTAAAGAAAAAGGTTGCGATGAGCAATTGCTATATGGCGTGCAACAAACGAAAAGGGGCTCTCGGACATTTGCGTAAAGTGTTGTCCCGGATTAGCCTGCGCAGTCCGCACAGGCTCATCCGAGACAGCACTTTACGACTACATAAGATTTTTTCATACAGTAGGCTTTCGTGAAACAGAAAATCGCACAAAAACGGGAAGTGTCGTCTCGGATTAGTCACTGACTGCACAGGCTGATCTGGGACGACACACTTTTACGCATATGCCCGAGGGCCCCTTTTCGTGTGTTGCACGTCATATATGCAATTAGGTTTTCAAAACCTGTCCACAGCTGAGACGCTTCACAGAAGTGTACTTGTATTGGTTACATTTTTGAAAGCCGGCAATTTTTTTTTTTTTTACTGGTCCATCAGACTTGATTAACAGATAAAAACACTTTTTAAGAAGCTATTTGGCGACGCACTGCTCAAACGTTGTTGCAAACGACAATTTAAATGTTATTCGAATAATACACTTAGTCTTTGAAATACTGGGAAACATTGTGGCATAAGTAGAAACAGCTCAATGCAAGTATACTTGTTAGTTTTTAGGGGAGGAGGGTGGCGGGCGCTGGGGGGGGGGGGGGGGGGGGGGAAGAAATCGTGTTGTGGTCCATGGGAGGCTACTCGTAAATATGTCTTGCCTTTCCTTAGATGGAGTTACTTCCCGTGAAATAGTAATAGAATCACAACAACCAAAACAACAACAATAATATCAATCTCAGTCATGTAGGCGCGAGGCAAAGTCGGTTCGAGATTGAAGCAATCTAAAGCAAAATTCGTTTGAGTATATTCTCTTTTTCTTATATATTTACAATCTTCTGATTTTCTGGGGCAAAGAAAAGCACGATTATTTGTCAAATTACATGATTATTCGTTTATCTCAGTGAAACGCTTTCTCCTTGTCAATGGACGCTTATGAAAATTGAATAGCAACCAATTCAAGATTGAACACAAAGTTTGTTTTTACGCGAACAAGTTACTGAATCTTTTGTTGACTTTTTATTCGGTTTTCAAAGTAATATTTCTACCAGCAACTCAAAATTGGACAGACTGCACAATAACAGTTTGTCATCTTCACAAAAATTTCCTTACTTTGAGATGGTACGAGTATGATATCAATTTTATTTGCATCTTAATATCCCCATTGTTTACTCTTGGCTGCTTCTGGGCCCTTACAGCTAATTTACCGTACTACATCCATATTTTAACTGTACATGTATTTCCAGATTATGGTACATGCAACAAAACAGACAGCGTGGCAGTAACTCTGTAGAAATATGGGAAAACTGGTGGTTTTGCTTGTGACAACTGAACAAGAAGCTTCAATACAGACACTTTACAGTCAACATGGATGGAAGTTTCTCAATTTTGGTAATTCTCATGTGAGCTACACTCTGGAAAAGGGGGGTTTAATGCATCTCCACAATGCAATATACCAAGCAAGTTACCACAGAAATACTGATCTATAAAAACCAGTTTGTCTAACTACCAACTGAAGCCCGAGGTAGACTGTCCTTAGGCAGGCAGAAAATTGATCAATAGGAAGAAAATTTGACTCGGGTCAACCTACCCGGATTACTCAGGCTGACATGGGTCGATACATTTTGCAAATGCATTAAACCCCCTATTCACAGAACATGGCCTTTTTTTTTTTTTTTTTTTAATCTCTTTATCAAACAACAAAATTTTAGACTGGTTCAAATTAAAAGCATTTGCAGACAACAAAATAAGTGTGACTCAAATATTAAAATTGTGTTTGGTAGGGTAGGTTACCAGCATTTTCTCCTTTTCCCACAATGTTTTCAAAAGTCTTCTTTCCCAGGATCGTTGAAAGTCGGGATTGTGTGGTAAAGGGTTATACCCCTTAGTGCTTCCCTCAAAACAAGTTAGCAGTGGATGATTTTACATAAAATATCCCAATCTCCAAGCAGAGCTGTCATTCGTTACTCTCACTATACATCTCTGCAACGGGCTAAATGACAAGAATCTTGTCAAACCGAGGAAAACATGTTTTGTCACTGTTTAACTGTTTCATGTGTAACATAATAAAGTAGACAAAGGAAATATGATTCCCGATACATTATAGGTACATTCAAACTGATGAATTTACCTGTATACAATGGAACTATTTTTTCAGGCTTCTTTACTGATCAGAATCTTACACCAATTGTAAAAAACATGGCTGCGCCCATGAATGATGACAATTTAACACACCGATTGATCTAACTTTGTAATATTAAAAAACAAGTTATCGTCCTTTAAAAGACATTTAAGCTTTTCAGAAAATCCCTCTTTTTCACATTTCCTACCACTAAGTCTGATTGGCCGTATGCTGTTTGAACAGCACACAAAACAATCGATTGGTCTTTCTTTCACCGGCATTTGTGTTGCCATTTTGAGTTATGGTCATGTGACGAAAATATCACGTGATGACGGACTACTTTCTGAGCCAAGTACAGAGGTGAATGGGAATGATCCGTAGTGCAAGAGAGTGAAAATATCCTTGTAATATGTAGGAAGTCAACATGAGCTTAGATTTAACACAAAAATATAATCACATGGAATAAAAACATTGTGGCATAAGAAGAAATTGCTAGCTTGGGCATCATAGGGAGTAAGTGGTTTAAAAAAAAAAAATGCTGGAATGCATTGATAGGTGCACTGGCCACAATAATGTAACTGATGTTTATTACCCTGACAAAATTGCAGACATTTCCCAATAAGAAGCATGTGTGCACGACAAACTAAATATGATTCAAATGACAGAATTCGAAAGGGTTGAAGACATTGTTGGAAAAGGAGAAAATGCTGGTTGCCAACACTTTTTCCTTTTCCTACAATGTTTTCAAAAGGTCATTTTCTCAAGGTAGTTACAACTTAAGATGGTGTGGTAATGGGTTAACCCTTAGAGTGCTTTTCATGAATGTAGAAGCCTTTGCAGTAATGTAGATTAAGGTCAAATTACTCAAAACATGCAGACTGATCTTTTGTCTACACTGTCTGCTTTGTTGAAAAAAAAAGACAAAAAATAATTGGCATAATTTGGATTATCAGAGTTGTATTCTTGACTTAAAATATCCATGGAGTTTACTGGCACTTCACAGGTCCCTGGCCTCAATCTCAGTTTTCATCTGAAAAGCTGTAGATTCATCAAGCCTCTTAACTCTTTACCAAACAACAAAATTTTAGACAAATCCATACTGAAAGCAGTTGCAGATGACAAAATAAACGTGATTGAAAAATCGAAATTTGTTTTGGAAAGGGTAGAAAACATTGTGGGAAAAGGAGAAAATGCTGGTTATCAGCATTTTCTCCTTTTCCCACAATGTTTTCAAAAGCCTTCTCCCGCATTAAAAGGTCATTAAAAGTCTGGATTGTGTGGTAAGGGTTCATCCTTAGCTCTTTAACAAAGGACAAAATTTTAGCCATTTCTAAATTGAAAGCATTCGCAGACAACTAGGTAAATGTTACTTAAAACACAAAATTCTTCTTTCGAAAGGTGAAAAAAAAGGAGAAAATGCTGGTTTCCTTTTAGACAAGCCCACATTCTATACATTTTGTCCACTCAAAATTTAATTTCAAATTTATCTGCTTTGTGACACTATCACACCAGGTCAGCACATTGTTTTTATCTGGAAGTTGATTGTGTATATTGAAGTGAAGAGATGCCAAAATATTGATTGAAATTAATCTTGAACTAAGATAAAAGCCAAGGCGTAGAGCAAGATACTTTTGTTGTTTCTACTGTTGGTTGGAAGCAACAATTTAATTTGTGCATATCTACTACAAAGGAATACATATATGAGCCATGCCCTGTAAAAAGGGGGCTTAATGCATCTGCGAAAAGTATTGACCCAGGTCGATACAGACCTTGGCCGAAACTTTTCGCTATTGGTCAATTTTCTGTATGTCCAAGGGCCAGTCTACCTCACAATTGAGTCGGTTGTTAAAAATTGTGGCTATCATAGATCCATAATTATGTGAAGGCTTGGTTGGTACAATGCATCACGGAGATGCATTAAACCCCCTATTCACAGAGCATGACTCATACTTTTTTGACCTTATTTATACCAGGGCTGAAATTTTCAAATGTACAGAAGGATGAAATATTTAAGTACATTGATTCCTGTACTCTATGTCCTGACAAAGTTTCAGATGACGCGACAGAAAAGTCCAGAGCTGGTGCATGGATTGCCTTCAAGGACAGAAAAGGTGAAATAACAAACAAAAAGGACCAGAAATCATCAATAAGGAGAGGGAGTAACATAAAACCAAGATCATGCGAGCTGGGAAAAAATAAAAGGAGACTTCTGCGTCAGACAAGAAATTCAGATCTAGAAAAGAGTAGTACAATTTCAGACAGAAGAAAGAATTTAAGACTGAAAAATAATGTTAAAGATAATGATGCCACAATATCCAAAATCAGAAATCAATCCGATGGGAAGGAAGGTAACAAAAAGTCCATAGATACCATTAAAAGATCAGTTCCGGTGAAAAGTGATAAACTTGATGATAAAAATAATTTGAAATACACCTGTACACAATGTCCATATTCAACTAATAACAACAGTAATTATTTACGCCACCTGAGAGAGGTCCATATCACAGCACGCCATCCATGTTCAAAATGTAATAAAACATTCAAATCCAAACATGAGGCAAAATCTCACTTAATGTGTGCACACATAAAAGGTTTACAATGTGGTAAATGTGGCAGACATTTTACATCCCGAGGTGGACTGTTTAATCATACAAAACATATTCATGAGAAAAAGGTGCTGTACAAATGTGATATATGTGACGCAAGTTTTTTCTATAAGCAACACTTCATTGGACACATGAATAGGCATTCCTCTACAAAGCCATATACATGCACTGTCTGTTCTAAGACCTTTGTGTATAAAACAACTTGGACCATCCATAAAAAGTCTTGTCAAGGTGGGAAAGCAGTCAATGATGGAGCTAGTTCTGTAAACAAAGATAAAGTACTCTGTGATATTTGTGGGGAAGAGTTGAGCAATAGATCTGTTTTAAAAACACATCATAGACTGGTTCACTCAGACGAACCCAAATCCACATGTTCTGAATGCGGAAAATCATTCAAAGGGATGTACAGTCTAAAGAGACATATACATAATGCCCATACAGAGGCTAAAAATCTGTCACTTCCCTGTGAAATCTGCGGAAAGTCTTTCAACCAAGTACAAATCCTTCGAGAACATGTGAAACGACATAAAAAGGAGTTCAGCGCTTACTGTCAGACTTGTGGTAAGTCTTCTTTCAGAATTTAATCTGTTACCAAGTGATTTTGATTTTTATGAATCGAAAGAAAAACTGATGGATGAAGAGAAAATGTTTGCAATTATCAACCGTTTTTCCGAAAAAGTTTTTTTTTTTTTCTCACAGTAGAAATATCAGTCCCGTCATTTGAGCTACATTTGATTTTGTCGTCTGCGAATGCTTTGAATTTCAGTAACAAATATAACCATTACCAGGCCTAAATTTAAAAAAAAAAATGTTTGTTCGTCCTTTACCTACCCATTATTTTAGTCTCAGGTAGGTAGGTAGGGAAATTACCATATTTTGCATTCAGTAGATAGCGGAAAATTTTATAACACCTTACAAAAAGCAAGCACCAGCTCGGCCCAAAGGTAAAATTTTTATGTGTCAAAGATGGAAAATATATGCATATGGCGCAAGGGCATGCCCTAGAATGAACCCTGCATGACCTCATACCAGGGCTGAAAGTTTTGTCCAGTCCAAAATTTTGTGGTTTGGTAAAGAGTTACTGATTTTCATTTCAGGTAAAGGATTCTATTCTAATTTCAAGCTGAAGGAACACGAGAGAACACACACTGGAGAAAAACCCTTTTCTTGTCCTCTCTGTCCAAATTTCAAATGTGCGTCGAAGTACAATCTTGCTTCACACCTAAAAACGCACAAAAATGGGAGAAAAATAAAGGAAAAGAAGCCCAAAACAGATAAAGATGTGAATAACAGAGAAAGGAAAGGTAACAAAAATGCAGATTCAGAAATCCAGACTTCTTATCAAAATGGAGGTCAAGGTCATTCAACAAGGGCATCGATGGATGAAGATGTAACCATGGTAACAAAAGACAAACAAGTAATGGAAAATTATCCCATTCATACAGTTGGTCAATTAATGACGGGCACCACCCATTTGATAAACCATCCTCAACAAATGTCACATGATCAAAATTCTCACCTGCTTGGAATGGATAGTTCTGCTCACGTTCAATATGAGCATAGTCAATACCATCCAGAAATGTCCATGAATTCTAGCGATGTGATTGGTTATTCCCATAGAGTGGAGGAGGACAGTTACTATGGCAACACATCTTCAGCTGTTGCTCAGGGGCTTAATATTCTGACTGTTGCTATGAACATGGTTGATCATAATCCATACTAACTCACAGTGATTTCTCCAGAGCATGTTTTTTGTGTCTTTGACACATTTTTTACTCACTTGTCCTGCAGAAATTTTATACTCGCGTCTTTTCTCATGCGCTTAAATCGAAATCCATTTTCAGAGTACATGAATGAAAAATATTGGTAATGAATCTGAATGACAATTTTTTCTGGTTCCCGAATGAAATCTTCACTTTGCTCTAGTTTATAAGTGGGGGACCAGTTATATTGGTATCCAATTCAGATGGCAAATGCTGGACCAGAGTCAATAAAGTAGGAGTCAAAGAAACTTTGACTTTTCCTCGAAGCAATATGTCGTCAGCACAAAAGACAAGGCGACTTTTGGTGGCGTTATTAGCTGCCAAAAAGGCTATTGGCACCAAAAAGCAAACAAGCTTATCTCAATAGTAAATTTAACAAAAATCTTATCATGTCAAGGTTCCAAAGTACTGATTTTTGACTTTTACATGGCATAAAATGTATTCCACATCAAACAATCGGCGACTGTTGACAGCGTTTTTCATGTAGCCTGTCATTTTCCACAGTAAGTTACAAGGTTCGTTGTATGACTGAACATATTTCATATTTGGTGCTGTCAGTGAAACACAAACAAAAGAATATCGAAAACTTTTTTATTCATTATCTATCTGAAAAGGAAAAAAAGACCCCCAGTTTAGACTTTTGACCCCCAAATTTCTGGATAGGGGGGTCAAAATGACCCACAAAATTTTACACCTGGAGAAAACACTGAACTCATTGCCACAAAGTTCAGTGTGGACCAAGATCCAAGATCAGACTGCATGTTCTTTGTAGTCTGATCTTGATCTATACAGGAACAAAGGACCCCAAAAAAAATAATTTAAGGAAAGTAAATCTGTTTTCATTCAGTAACACAAACTTTCTTGTAGAACACCAATATACACAACTAGAAGTATTTTTCTTTGCAACCATAGAAACTGTGCCATCACCAATCCCGACTTTTAACGACCCTAAGAAACAAGACATATGAAAAGATTGTGAGAAAAGGAGAAAATGCTGGTAACCAGCGTATTCTCCTTTTCCCACAATGTTTTCTACCCTTCTCAAAAGAAATTTCAATTTTTCAGTCACGGTTATTTTGTCGTCTGCAAATGCTTTCAGTTTGGACTGGTCTAAAATTTTGTCGTTTGGTAAAGAGTTAACCCTTTACCACACAATCCTGACTTTTAATGACCCTTAGGGAGAAGGCTTTTATAAACATTGTGAGAAAAAGAGAAAATGCTGGTAACCAGCAATTCCCCACAATGTTTTCTATCCTATCAAGTACAAATTTTGACAGTCTTTAAATGATCGTCTGCAAACACTTTCAACTCAGACCAGTCTAAAATTTCGTTGTTTGGTAAAGAGTTAAGTTGAATATGAATCCTCTTAACCCGTTACCACACAGTCTCAACTTTAAACGACCCTGAGATAGATAGCTTTTGAAAACACGGTGGGAAAAGGAGAAAATGCTGGTAACCAGCATTTTCTCCTCTTCCCACAATGTTTTCTACCTTTCTCAAAACTAATTTCAATTTTTCAGTCACATTTACTTTTTTGTCTGCAAATGCGTTGAATTTAAACTGGTCTAAAATTTTGTCGTT
Source organism: Tridacna gigas (assembly GCA_945859785.2). Taxonomy (NCBI): domain Eukaryota; kingdom Metazoa; phylum Mollusca; class Bivalvia; order Cardiida; family Cardiidae; genus Tridacna; species Tridacna gigas. The sequence goes on along the minus strand of OX244031.2, from coordinate 74,651,728 downwards.
TGGTAAAGAGTTGTGTTGAATATGAATCCTCTTAATCAACAAGTGTTATTGATCATGTGACATTCCAACAACTTTATGCAAAACTCTGGCATGAAATCAAAAGATACCTGAAGAGGCTGCATAACCTATTAGGGAAACGCCACTGAAAAATATTTTTTCTTTCTATTGTCTTTTTTCTTCTCTGATGGTTTGCCAGCTATCCCCTTCCTTAACCCATAGAGTGCCGAATTAACCTGTTAGACATTTTCATCTTAGAAACAATACGCAAGTAATTGCAATTTCATGGTTGCTTTTGTCTACAGTGATTCAGCAAAGTGGACAGTGTAGATCAAAGATCAGGCTGCACATTTTGTGCACTTTTTGTGCAGCCTGATCTTGATCTACATTGGCCGCAAACACAACTATAGTCATGAAAGGTGCTTTAAGGGTTAATTCAGTGAAATATTTTTTAACCCTTTACCAGACGACAAAATTTTAGACCTGTCCAAATTGAAAGCATTTGCAGACAACAATTTCAATATGGCTCAAACATTGCAATTTTTCATTGATAGGGTAGAAAACATTGTGGGGAAATGGAGAAAATGCTGGTTACTAGCATTTTCTCCAGTTCTCACAACTTTTTCAAAAGGTTTCTTTCCCAGGGGCATTAAAAGGCAGCATTGTATGTGAAAGGGTTAAGTTTGGTAAGAGTATAAAAATCGGAATGGCTCCCTTTCAATGGAAAACGTCATAGGGAAAAAATGCAAACCTCGATTTCTCCATTTCCAATAGAGAGATAATCTTTTACTGAACAATCACATATTTTTAACTGGGACCTGTTGGTTTACCATGTGCAGTCTTCAGTACAAAATACAACACCCAAGGTAGTCCTCAGACCGCCCATAGTAGGTTATGATCCCTGCCATACTGACTCAGAATGTACGAAATATTTTCGAAGGCACGCACCAGGGTCCTTATTCACAAACCATTCTTAAGAGTGTTTTTTGTCTTATTCTGTAAATTTGAAAGAACCAAATGGTTTAGCCAATCAGAAGTTGTGTTACTTTCAAATTTAGAAAATTCTGGAGAACAAGACTAAGAATGTTCTTAAGAATGGTTGGTGAATACAGACCCTGGATCCCTGCCATAGCACATGACTAGGGGTTACAAAATCACGAGTTTGCACCAGCGAACAAGACCTAACGTTAATATTTTCCCTTGTGGTATTGTAGATTATTGTCACTGGTGAAAAAAACATGAAATTCTTAACGTCATCTTGATACAAAAAAAAATAACCATTTCCATAGAGCTCTCTGTTTATGAACCAGTGTGTTTTAAGCAGTCACCTTACTAACCCCGTTTACAACGACACAGAAGTCAAATTTATGCTTTTGAAAACATTGTTGGAAAAGGAGATAATGCTATTAACCAGCATTTTCTCCTTTTCCCGCAATGTTTTCTACCCTTTTGAGTACGGATACCATTACTTATTTTTAAATCGTCTGCAAGTGCTTTCATTTTGGGCAAATCTAAAATTTTGCCGCCTGATGAATACTTCATTTACTAGATCTACCACTTGCACTCGCAGTACTGGAGACAGCCTCCTTCAGCTTGAAGTCCAAGCCCCGTAGCTCAGTCGGTAGACTACAGGACTTGAGAACAGGAGGTCGCTGGTTCGATCTCCAGCTTGGCCAATTTCTTTCCGAGGATTGATAATAGTCATTGCAACAGGATTCATTCCTCTCTCACAGCTGACCATTGTTTCGACGATGGTTATATGGGAAAGCAGCCAGTGGCTTGGAAAGAATATTGTGCGGAGTACTGGTAAAGGAAACTTCAGGAAAGCATGGATAGGTGCACTGGCCGCCGCGATATAACTGAAATAATGTTGAAAACGGCGTTAAACACCATACAATCGGTCAATCAATCAGTCAGCTTGAAGCAGAACCACTTGTTGGGATAGTCTAGTGAGTAATGTCTCGTGCGGCGAGCAAATCTCCGTATTTCCAGAATTTTGTGATATATAGATCTACTCTTGCACTATACTTTAAGACACCAGTTATTTTTCTGCTGATCTTCTCTACACTACAAGCAATTTGTTTGAGGATGGACGAAGTTACGTGTTTCGTTTTTTTTTTTTGTCCTTATCTTTTCGTCACGAATATGGAAGGTACTTTGATCCAATTTTTCACCGTTCGGAAGCAAACCCCAGGCCACTTTTTGTTTGTTTGTTATTTTAGCGGTTTTATGGAGAAATCCGTCAAAATTCCGAAAATTAGAATTTTGATATTTAATTTTGGAGTTTGTAAAGTAATACCTGTGATGATATTTCATTAGAACTTTAACGATAAGGAAAGTGCATGATCAAATTACTCAAACATACAGGTCTGGTATTCCCTGTTCTATATTTAGATCCCATGTTATTTCCGAAGCGTCACTTCCTTTATTATCACTGTTTAGGTACAGAAATAACCATAAACGCGACGTCCACTGTACATTGAAATTGCACATCGACTGTATTTACCTGCAAGACATGTGATGGATGATTCACAGTTAATATTGAGCACACATTGTCTTAGCTTGGCGTCATGATGGGTAGCCAACGTTTCAGTCTGATCATTTTTTCCTTTGTATATTCTTAGAAATATCTACTTTGTCAAGTAATAAGTACGGTACAGATAAACAGATTATGGCTACAGAAAAATATAGATCTCGATAAGGCGACTGCGATTTGGAGTGCTTAAGATCTCGATGGTTACCGGACCTAGGCTATGATCGGGTAACAAACAATTACTCCACAAGAATTTCCATATACTCTTTTGAGTTGCGCATCATTTTTAACCTAACGCAGTAAAATAGTGTTTTTGAACTATTATCAGAAGTGTTGTTTTTACTGTCTCCAGAATTTGTGTCGTTAACTAGAGCTTTGTTGTCGGAAAACTCTTGATTGGTAGGCTACATTATTATAGATGATGGTACACTTATGAACTGGTCCCCGTTGTAAATATACATATTACAACTGGCACGGGCTATTTTGTTGATGCTTTTCATTGGCTCCATGAATATCATTGAATAGCCAATCGGAGAATCTTACACATTTCCAGTTAGGCAGTATAGCTAACATAGCGATTTTTTTGCACAATTTGAAATTCGTAATCGAAACTAAATGAATATTGGCAGAAATTCACTTAAAAATGTGATACCATACATGCAATCACTTATTTGTGAGGTCAAAATTATCGGAAATTCTCCTGCACAAGAAGCGAGAGTGACCTTCCCTGAATCTCGCGATGTCGCTGTTCTAAAAATAGACGGGCAGTATTCTGTCCGTTTTCAGTAGCCTGCACCGATCCCTCCGCACTTGCTGCATCAGGGGAGGTAACCAATCTAGTACATTTAGGGCCGAAGTCCTTTACAATGGTAGATGACTTGCCACATTTAGACGGACAACCAGATGTATACCTATGCTAATCGACAGGCTCTCTGAACAGTAAATATGATTTAACAAGCAAAAAGCTTATACAACACACAACCCTTTGTTTCAACGACTCTGTGGAAAGAGGATTTCTGTAAATACATGTATTAACATTTTTTCCCCACTATGTTTTTCACCCTTTTAAAGACGAATTCTATCATTTGAATCATTCAATTTGTCGTCTTCAACTGCTTTTGACTTAGACAGGTATATTAGATTGAGTGTTGTCTTGCAAAGGCCGGTTAATGAATTTAGGACAGTTAGCTTACACAATTTACAGGTATAAATGAGCCACATAGGTATAAACGAACCACGCTATGTGAACATTGGGCTTAATGCATCTGCAAAAAGTATCGATCTCAGGTCAGGTTGCGTTGTCTGAGCAGGCTGACCTGGATCGTTTATCTCTCTCTCTCTCAATTTTATGCACGTCAAAGGACCAGTGTATCTCATGATTCAGTCGGTTGTTATACTAAATAGATTTGATGGATACATGTGATGACTTGTTTGGTATCATGCATCACAGAGATGTATTATCCCGCCCCCACCTTATGCCAGAGCATGGCTCAAATGTATCGCAGACCTAGTCATGGGGGCCTATTCATAACGGTAGATGCGCGATAGCATACGCCTATTCAGAAGTAAGCGGCCAATAAATTTGATGAAAGAACCTAAAAATTCAAATTATGAGCATACTCCCTTGAAAGTCTGAAAATGTACGTTTCGAACGAAATGAGATTCAGAGGGGACCTACATACATAAAAGTTCTCCCATTCAAATTCTACACACGAGTAAACCTAACCGGACCTAGTAGCATGCGGATAGTCCAGCACGTGGCCATTCCACGAAAATTCATAGATCAGATCTCCAGACAACTTTGTTATGACTTGAAAAAAATCTACGAGAGTGGTAAACAAGTGGAAGAAACTTTCTGAATTGGTCGTGGTAGCAGAAACACTCTAATCAGACGTGACCGCCTTTGATAAGCAAAAGGGGGATAAATGCATCTCCGTGATGCATACCACGCAAGTCATCATATAAGACACCCTTGTTAACCCAGGTGTGAAGTATTACCATTCATCACCCCTGGGACATTCAACTGCGAAACCGTCGTTTCTATGAATATTCATAAGATTGCGAATTACACCAAATAGCCAATCGAATTGTCGATTACATAACGATACTCTCTTGTAGTGGAGGATAATCACATTTCTTCCGTTACTATGAATACACCGGGTAAAACCCACATCATTATAAGCGGCCGCCGATGGGCCTTCCTTCTGTGGAATTTGTCTTACGACAATCCAGGGCAGACATTACAAATCCTTGTATACAAAGGCAAATATTCAGAAATACAGCGTGTTGTTGCAGTCCTTAGGGGTATGAAGCAGGGGTGACGTCATCCTCGTTGACCAAGTTCCCATGAACATGTATTCCGTAAACTACATTAATCGATATGATTGGTTGTAGACGAGGTAAAAATAGAAATAACGGCATATGGTTGATAAAAATAGATTAAATTTTCTCAGTGAAAAACTGAGATTACCAATCAAAATGCCTTATGAATAATTCATGAGAACGAGAAAACATACGCGAGATAACCCAGAGGCGATGAATGTAGTTTACAGAATACATCGGAACTGGGTTAACGAGGATGTATATGAGAATATAGCCTTAAAGTCGTTTGTCCAACAACCGACTGAATCATGAGATATACTGGTCCTTGGACATGCAGAAAATTTACCCATAGCGAAAACTTTGTACCCATGTTGACCAGCGTGTGCGGACTGCACAAGCTAACAAAGATCGATACTTTTTGCAGATGCATTAAACCCCCTATACGCGGAGCATGGCTCGTTTCAAATATCTGACCCGACAGACCTCCTGTCCAATAGCCCATTTGACTGAATGATTGTTTCTGAATGGACATAGCTATAAAAGAGGTAACTGTTCACACAAATCAGGAAGGAGTGCTTTGTCAAAAAGTAGTTTCATCACGATCCCATTTTGGAAACCCATCATTTGAACTATTTATTATTTCCCTTTACACTAAAAGGACTTGGAAAGTCGTTGTTTCGCTCAACACTCTTTCCATGACACTAGCTACTTTCTCACATAATCCTCGGAAACAGGTTGTCTGAACTGGGTCTTGAGCTAGTGAGACTTGGATAACTTGCCCAGTACGTTAAGTATTGTATGACCTATTAGGCTCAGCCAAGTTACCTGGAACCGTGATTTGTTGCGTGGAAATATTGGTTCCAGACAATCAATTAAGTGGATTAAATGGTGTTAAACTTTCAGACATCTCACGACGACATTTCAAGCTATTCTTGGTTTCATTAGTACCAGACAGGGGCTATGCGGCGCTTTTTGTTCTAAAGTACGCTGTTATGAAAAGACCCAGACCGGAGATGAGGATCGACAAGAAACGCCGAGAATGTATACACTTAGTCCTTTTCCAAATGGCATTTTATTTTTTTATTCCGGTGTGACTTGTAGATGACGAATTCAAAATTGGTACAAATCAGATAAAATTCTCAGATAATGTAGAAAACATTGTTGGCATGGGAGAAAATGCTGTAAACCAGTATTTTCTCCTTTTCCCACAGAACTCGTATTTATTTGGAAAAGGGTTAAAACAGATAAAACAGGATGGATGACTAACTTAAAGACGGCTACTCTGTGACTCTGTAGAAAAAAAAAAAAAGATTTAAGTGATAATCAAGAGGTCCTCTGTCCCATCCTTACCCACTAAATGATTTTTCTCATGAGAGTCCCTGGGAGCCCCAGTCTCGTAGGCCTATTGTTGAAACGCATGATTAGGTTAACTGCAGTGACATGACTGAAATAATGTCGGAAACGGTATATAATTCTGTTAACATGCTCGATGTATAACACCGTAACACGGGACCTCGGTTTAACGTCTCATCCGAAAGACTATTAGTAATTTTAGATGGCCGGCCGTGGGGCTTGAACCCAGACCCTCAAATGACCAGGACCTGATGTTTACAAGTCCTGCGCTCTACCACCTGAGCTATGCGGGCTGGTCAAAAACTGGTGGAATTCAGCACAGTGAATTTCTATGGCGGACCGCAGGAATTTCCCAATCCCTTCTGGTATGCTTCAGTGAAGGAGGAGAATTTCGCTCTACCTAACGGTAACCAATCGATAAAGGTTTTTACTTTACTCGATACACTTGACTAGATCTAGATACATGTTCGAATTTCAGTAACTTCTTTTAAAGATTGCATGATTCTTTCGGAATTCTGTCTATCCAGTTTCAATTATATATGTTAAATTGTATAGATCTAAAGGTCTGTCACTGTATTTGCTATTACTAAAGGACTGCCCGTATTTTACAGTTTTCAATCCTGTCCCCAAAACCATCTACGTATATGGTGCGTCGTAAGATATGTAGGTATACGCTAGCTGCTTTTCCACATACGTTTACATCGTCAAAAACGATGTTCAGTGGAGAGTCAATTTAAATGCTTTCACAATGACCATCGTGAATCCGCGGAAAAAAAATCCAAGCATTCAGAATTTCACCCATATCCCCATATCGTCTGCTTGTTTTTCAGTCCCGGTCTGTTGATACTATATATACTAGATCTGAAAAAACGAAGAGATCTTATTGGACGAATCTATACGTCCCTTTTCAAGAGCGCCACCTGTACATTTTAGGCAGCGTAACACGGTTTTCCACTGTATTGCTCTCGGCAGACAACACGCGAGACAGAACTTCTGTGTTCAAAGGTCCGAAAACCAGTCTGAAATGACAAAAAACGTTTAAATGTAACTATATAGACCAAACTTTTCAGTATTTATCATGTATTAATTATGTTTGAACCTGTATTTATAATAGTGAAATTACTGACTTTATCCGATAAATGGAATAGCCCGAAAAACAGGACAAATGAACCATTTTTTTTTTTGTCAATATCCCAAAACTAGCTCAATCCAAACCCGGGAGACTAGCTAGAAATAACTATTTTACACAATACAGCCTGCGGATGCAATGAAAAATAACACAGTACCAGGCCGTTTTTTCGGGCGAAAGAGACGTTTTCACACATATAATCATCTTTGACCCTAAGATTATAATACATGTATCTGATTTTTTGGTCGAAAGTGGTTACAAGAAATAACTTAACCCTTTCCCAAACAAGCCCTGGTTTTCACGTGTTTGCAGTACAAGTCTTTTGAAAACACTGTGGGAAAATGAGAAATTGCTCATAATGAGCAATTTCTCCTTTTCCCACAGTGTTTTCTACCCTTTTTGAGAACTTTCTGCCATTTTCATAAAATCTAAAATTGTCGTCTGCCAACTCTTTCAATTTGGACCAGTCTAAAATTTTTCGTTTGGGAAAGGGTTAATATACGATAAGTCTAGTATGCTAAAAGGTTATTCTAGTGTTCACCGGCTGACAGATATTTATCATCAGGTTGTCTCTTCTATAGACTCTAATCAAAATACTTGTATGGTTTTCTGTGATATGTCGAAGGCATTTGAGTATGACACATAGGTCTTCTCTTAAAATTGCAACAAAATGGAATCATCGGTTGTTTGCTAATCTGGATTAAATACATTCTTTCAAACAGACAACAACCTGTAATTTTCGGCACTGCGAAATTAAAACTAATGAATGTAACTTAGGAGGGCGTTCCACAAGGCTCAGTGCTAGGCTCTCTTCTCGTGTTAATGTATGTTAACGATATTTCTGAGAACTTCTCTAGTATATCACGTCTATCTGCTGATGGCACATCATTAGCTTGCTCAGATGCAATAGTCCAAGATATTCAGGGTGTACATAGTCGTAAGTAGTATAGGAGGGTAGCATAGGGACAGTGTCCCTATACTACCCTCCCGTGGAGCATTTTGTCCCTATACTGCCCGCCACGGGAGGGCAGTATAGGGACAAGATGTCCGATGTCCCTATACTGCCCTCCCGTGGCGGGCAGTATAGGGACAAGATGTCCGAAATGGGTCGAAAAAACGTCAAACCGGAAGTGGATGTCCGCCATCTTGGATTTATCCCCATCCCACCCACTTTTCCCCACGATATGGAGATTTGCCCGAAATAGACTGCCCTGGGGCAGTCTATTTCGGTCAAATTGGACTTAGTCTTTTTTCTCCACGATAGGTTTCTATGGAAACAAGTCTGATCTTGATCTACACTGTTCAGCTCGATCGATCATCGTTCGTCTCTGTAGGACTTAGTTTTTGGAGAGGTCTTCTTTCTCTCTATTAGGGTAAAGTTGGGGTTGGACTTAGTCTTTTTCTCAGCGATATGGTTCTATATGTCAAAAAGAGGAGGTAAGGAGGAGTGAAGAGGAGTTAAAGAGGAGTGAAGAGGAGGTAAAGAGGAGTGAAGAGGAGTTAAAGAGGAGTGAAGAGGAGGTAAAGAGGAGTGAAGAGGAGGTAAAGAGGAGTGAAGAGGAGTCACCTTTCTCGGTATATTGACAAGGTTGTCCCCATGCTGTGGTTGTCCCAGGGTCTCAGTTTGGTGGGCTTAGGCTTTTCTCCGTCTTTTATTCACCTCTGTAGGGTTTGGTCTTTCTCCACAATATGGGTTATATTCCTTCTTCAGCTTGCTTCAGGCAGACACTATCGTCGGACTTAGTCTTTTTCCCGTCTTTTGTTCACCTGAAAGCTAAGGAGCCAAATTGTCCCGAAATAGACCGCCTAGGGAGGTCTATTTCGGGACATTTTGTCCGAAAAAATCGTCCTGAGGCGGGTTTTTGACATTTTGGCGGCCATCTTGGATTTGTCCCTAGTTCCCTCTCCCTGGGAGAGGGAACTAGGGACAAAATGGTCCGGTGACCCCTCTGTGGGGTTTGATCGATCGTCGTTCATCTCTGTAGGGCTTAGTCTTTTTCCATGATATGGGTTATTTTTCGTCTTTGTTCGGTTGAGATCTATTCTTCCTCTATCAGCGTTGGACTTAGTCTTTTCCCCCACGATATGGGCTGTATGTCATCTTACGTTGGCTCAGACAAAGATCATCCTTGGTCTTAGTCTTTCTCCACAATAGGAGCTATATATCGATTGACAATTCTCAAAAGATAGACTTTTCTAAGGTTTTTGGTTAGTCCTGAAAAGGACTGTTTTGTTTTTTGGTATAACTGTCTGCTTTTATCGACAGTTTTCCTTTGATTCTTTCTTGCTGGGGATTTCTCATCCTCGTCTAATGATAGGATCCAAAATTTGTCTGACAGATAGGGCACTCCACCACTCTTCTTCGATCTGCTATCAACTTTCTTATTTTGTTTATTTTATGCATAGGCAAAGTGGAGTCATGCATCATGGCCAGTAGAAAGGTTGTTAGATACCATTTTGTCATCGAGAGAAGTAGAAATTGTATACGATACTCCATCACCATTTCTTTAACTGTCATCTATTCGGGAGCCGAATGATTAATATCCTGGAAATAGCATCGTCTTTTATAGGGTTGGAGGCAGGTTGACTTACTTATTCACAAGTGTTGAAGATAGATTTTCTAGGGTTTTGGTTAGCCCTGAAAAGGACTGTTTCTCCTCTATTGAGAGTCTTCCTCTATTGAGATTTGATTTCTGTGGCTTTTTTCTCCTTTATCGAGAGCCTTTCTTTATCGAGAGATTTTCTTCTGATGACAGTCGTTCTTCTGATAATAACTTTTCTTCTGACGATAGCTTTTCTCCTTCTTCTTTCGAGATCATCGGGAACTTGAATTCCTTAAAGTTATCAATGTTTTTTCCATATTTTCCCAATCCCGTTTTTGTTTCTACTCGTGGTGGTATTACAGAGTAGGGATCGAATCGTTGTTTTTTGTGAAGTTGGTTATCATCTTTCTCTGCTGTCTCTGATTTTCGTTTTCTTCCTCTTCTTCTTGGCTTGGGTTCTTCTGTCTGGGTTGACTGGTGAGCTGTCTGAGGGTCTACAGGCGTGACGGTAGAAGCTGTTAACTTTTGAAAACTGGTTTTATCAAAGTTAATTTGGGTTGAAATCGTTATAGCTGAATCTTGTCTTACAGACGAATCTTGTCTTACAGACGAATCTTGTTGACTCTGGTAGTTCTGTCGACTCTGTTGATTTTGTAGGCATAATGTCTCAATGTTTTTGTTGAATTGATTCATATTTCTATTCAACATCTTCACTTCGTCTAAAATCTGAGTTATTACAGAATTTTGGGTTGAAATCATCTGAGTTATTTCTTCTTCGATTTTGCTAGCTGGTGGGATCATCGGGTCGATGAATGTTGAATTCATAGCTATCGATAGAATATCTCTGCTGTTTTCAGGTTGTGGTGAGAAAATGTCTAGGTCGGGTTTTTCTTGCGATAAGGAGTCGTCGTCTAAGCTGGAATCCATTCTTCCGTGATCATCTTGGTTTAAGTTGGAGTCCATTCTCCCATGATCCCTTTGGTCTAAGTTGGAATCCATTTTCTGTTAACAGTTTTATTCGCACTAGTTAACAAAACTTTTTAATTGTAAAAAGTTTGCACTAGTTAACAGGTTTATTCGTGATATTCGTACTATTCGAGAATCGAAAGTCGAATGATTCTAGAGAGAAAGCTCCCCAGCCTTTTATAGTTTTTGATCGAGGAGGGTTTGTCTTGGGATATAGACTTTTTCTGTAGGTCTTGTAGATAGAACCTAATGTACTATATGTGCCCTGTAGGTATTGTAGATTTCTTGTAGATAGAACATCACATTCTATATAGAATGTGATAATCTATCTACATTTTTCCCATCTCTGTTCTTTTCCAAGTTTTGGAAGGAATCAAAAACAAACGATCTTTTTAAAATCGTTTGTTTATTCAAAGTTTTTCTCTTTGTCCAAGTCTTTTGGGAAGGAATCAAAAACAAACGATCTTTTGTTTTCCAAGTTTTCCAAATCTAAACTTTCTGGGAAGAAATCAAAACAGACGACCTTTTTACAATCATTTTCTTTATTCAAAAGTTTGAAACTTTATTCAACTTACAATAACATGATAACATCATCATGAAAAAACAGGAACGTTTCAACCATTCTAACCTATTTACAAATTTACAAAGACAATGTTAGAAAGTTTTAACAAGCGTTAAATCTTTTTAACACTTGTTAAATCATTCTAACATTTTTACAAATACATAACTCATTCAATGTTTTTAACAAGATAGTTTTAACGATCGTTAAAAAAGCACTATAACATTTTTAACAATCGTTAAAGCATTCTCTGCAAGATATATTCTTTATTCCCCAAGTCTGAACTTTTTGGGAACATTTTTATATACAAAGTTTTTAATCTACAGCATTGACAATGTTTTTTAACAAGGTAGTTTTAACAATCGTTAAAAACACTATAACATTTTTAACAATCGTTAAAACATTCTAACATTTTTACAAAATACATGATTCATACAAAGATTTTTACAATACAGTTCTGATCTACAACAATTCATTCAAAGTTTTTAACAATATTATTGTTAAATCTTACAAGGCAAATTCACAGATCCCTCGATTTTTCCACTTGTCTTCATGTTCCACAATAACTTTATGCAGTTGGTCATAACCTAAAGACAATGGAAATTTGCTATCCATCTCGCTATATTCGCGGACTCCACTAAATGGAAAAACATGTTTTAAAACATGTTTTGAAAGATCTTTTGTCGAGAGAGCTGAATATACGGTTTCTTCTGTGACATCTCTATCGAATAGAATATAGCCTTCCATGGTTTCCACTGTTTCCTCATCGTCTTGAATAGATCCTTTTTTGTAACGTAAGTAAAAGTCAAACAGAACGGATTTCATTTTCAGGACGTTCAGAAAACTTTCTTCTGTTCTTCCTACGATGATGAATACCCACCGACTTGTGGTTCGCATCTGTTTAGCAATATAGTTGTCTTTCAACAGACAAATTGCTAAATAAGCTTGGAGAGGAAGATCGAAATTTGTATCATCACACATCATCACAATAAAGCTGTGCATTCTATACAATTTGCAGGATGTTTCTCCTTTTGCGACTCCCTTATGCAATTTGTTTATCCAAAGTTTCACACAGGCAAATTTAATATCAAACTGTAGTTGTTCATCGAGCGTGTGCTGATGGATAAAATCTCTATCATCTTTTTCACCTAGTTCTAAAGCTAGCATTTCACTTGACATGATTTCTCACTCTTGGTCGCTTTCACTAGTAATGATTTTTCCACTCTTGATTTTTCACTGTTTTTAAAAACTGTTTTTTAAAACTGTTTTTAAAGAACGTCTTTCTTTGATCGTTCACTTCAATGTAACACGATATTGTTTTCTTACAGTCTATTTATATATTCTCAAACTTTTATAGCCATAGGGGACAGTATCAGTATCGTTTACAATGACTCTTTTGGTATATACAGAGCGAAACGTTTTTGACTGTGGTTCACTGGTCACTGTTCTGTCTTTATGCCTTTTGATTCTACAGTCATACTGAACTTTAATTTCTACGGTGCGATCCAAAGCACATTTTGAATAGGTGTCGAAATTCACCAGCTGATTTGTATTGTGATCCAAAGTAATTCCCTTGACTTTGCATTTGCTTTTTTCTTTTTCATCTTTTGTTTTCATCTTATAAGCGTAATTCTTGGGTCCTAATCCTCTGAAGTGGGTAATTCTGCAATCAGGCTCTTCATCGGTCCATTTTCCTAGTCTGCTGTTAATAATGGGAGGGTTCCACAATTCAGGATCATGAATGTACATACAACTATCTGTATCGAAATACAGAACTCTATCCTCCAATCTTTCAAGAACACTGTACAATTCCAATCTTGCATAAGCTGTTACGTAAGACGCTACAATAACATTGGCTGTAGCATGCGTTTCGACAAAGTCCATCTTCTCTTCATAGTTGACTAAGATGCATTCGCACTCATTGTCAAAGATTTCCACATGTTTCACCGTATATTTCGGGTCGGTAATCAACTCGAAATATTTAGACGGTTCTCTGATGTATTTCGTCTTGCTCATGTTTTCACGCTGTGCTAATTTTCCCCAAAGACAGTTCAGCATAATCTTAGCAAATGATCTTTTGCCAGGGTTTTTTTGAATACATTTGGGGTCAAGACGAATCCCTTCGGCTTCCTCATACTCGCGAATGAATTGGGCCTTTTCTGAATCTGTCTGACACCAGCTGGGATATCCACTAGCTTCTTGCTTGATTTTCAAGAAATTGTCCACATAGCCTTTAAAGAATTGATCCGAAACAGAGTCGAAATGCCAGATTTCATACACTTGCATTAGCTGATATCCACAATCGAGAGCTTTGAACAGCTCGAATGTAACCCAAGTTCCAACCAAGGCTCTCTCTTCTCTATCATGATTACAAAAGTTTGAACTTTCTTGTGCACATTTCATACAAAGTGGAAACATCATCTTGTTGTTACAGTGAACTGGAAGAACGGGATGAAATAAATCCATTGGGGGTAGAACTTTACATTTAATGAGTCCTTCATACTGGCGAATATTCTTCATGTCAATGTTCTCATAAGTCAAGATTGTGGGATGGCCTACAGGATAGAATTTATGTTTGCAGACGTAAGGATACAGAGAGCAAATGTCAATATACTTGATTTCCTTCTCACTGTTTTCCTCAACATCATAGGCAATTTTTATGGCATTGCATCTGCCTCCAGCCAGGCCCTCTCTTGGTTCGATGGGGTCATGGTTCGGGTATAGACTTTCAATGGTTTTTCTGTACTCTTTGTCCTTCTTCATCTTGGCGTCGAATTCGTGCTCCCATATGGTCACAACGTTATAACCCATTCTTCTGATGGTTTCTAGCCGTTCGATAGTACTGTCGTACAATTCAGCCATTGATTTTCCATTGATGGGGTTGATATATTTTCGATCCTTGAAACATGTCTGACAGCCATGAAATAAATCCCCGAGGAATTCATAGACCGTGTTTGATTGGTGGTGAAATCCATCTACAGTGTATCTTCCTATTCGAAATTCACCACCATTTTTGGCGTGTTGAATATGAATCCCTTTTTCTCTAGCGATGCTTTGAATCCAACGTATTGCTTTCATAGAAAACCGACGTCTGATTGGATCTTTGCATGAAATGATGGCTATTTGATCTTTTGGTAAATAATCTTTTCGCCAAATCTTGTTACAGGCTCCAGCGATGGTAAACGACTCTGTGAATGGACAAATTTCACTCTGTTCGATGAATAACTTTCTGAATTCACCACATCCTCGTCTTAGGATATCAACATCCGATCGACAGTACATCTCCATCTCTTTTTGAAAATTGAATTCCTCACCATTTTGAACTTTGTCATTATACCAGACTATGAATTTCGATCGAGCCTCTTCAGACATTGAATCGGGTTTGTAATAAGACATATCCAGATACGGGCCAACGTAATCCCAGAATTCGTCTGTATTTGCCCAGTGAGGAAAGTACCCTTTTTTCATTTCTTGAAGGCCAAATGTAGTCGGAAATTTTGCAAGCCCAAAGTTCATGAAACTGAAAGAGTCGATCAAACGCACACCGTTCAGTTCTAACTTCAAAATATTATTCCCATTCATGGTTACTTCTGGTTCTTTCATCCCTACATTGATAATATGATTGAGAATAAATTGTCCATCATAGCCTTTGAGATTATGGGCAATAGCTATGATTCCTTTATGATGTTTTGTAAAGAGCCAGCTGCAAAATTGACTCAAAGTTTCTTTTCCTTGAAAAATAACTTCTCTTCCTTCTTTGAATTCACTGCATGTGGAACAATGAAAATCAAGTGGTTTATCGATACATTCAGCACAGGCTCGATGTGCAATACAATAATTCGGAATATGTACCCCCGTGTCTTGCTGGCATTCGAAATCAAAGAAAATGAACAAAGGTTTTTTGACTACAGAAGAACTCATCTCATCATCGTTGTCATGTTTCATCTTACTTTGGTAAGGCTGAATAAAACACTGATGAGTATAGTCAACGATTTTCTTGCAAAGGGGACACTTTTTCTTTTCCCTACAGACATGATTTTTCTTTCTGTCAAAAATCTGACCTCCACATTTTGAACAGAGTTTCACTAATTCACAAATGGTTTTCTTCTCTTTGCCTTGAAGTGTTTTGTGATTTTTCAAGCATGCTGCACTGAAAAATCGTCTATGACACTTGTCGCAGACATATTCTTTTGATTCCGATGGACATTTTCCAGCACGAAAGCAACCTTTACAGAACTTTGAGCAAAAATGGTCTTCCCGATTCTTGTAACGTATGTCGCAGAACTCACAATAATAAGCACAATCAAGAAATCCTGTGATGGATTTGATGTAATCATAATGATTTTGATGAAAGTACAAATGTATGATTTTACTATCGTCTTTCACTTCTGGATGTTCAAATACTTTTTCCAATTTCGATAGCTGTTGATGAACTTTAATAACGTAGCCTTTTTCATACAGGAACTCTTGAATTTTTTTGTATTCTTCAAGACCTACAGGCTGTGTCGATGAAACTCCAACTTCATTCATTAATTTCTCAGCTTCAGTCTTTTGAAGGGATCTGTTTGATCTTCTAATGAGATCCCATCTTCGGTTCCATTCTTCGGTGTTTTCACGTTCATGGTAACAAATCCCCACAACAATGGCTCTTGCAAAACATAGATGGTCACTATTGTTAATTTCAATAACCGATCGTTTCTTTTTTGCAAAAACTTTTGATTCCAATAGTTCTGTGGCCGTAAGTCTTTTCCCACTTCCTCTTGGAGGTATCGTATGTGTGATATTGAATGTCATGCACCCATCGTTCAAGACGAATTCTTCATTCGACTGTAGAACTTTTTCGATTTCGTCCAACATCGTATGACTCTCCAACTCCTCCACATATAGAAAGGGAATATGAATTCCCATATCCAATGAGGGATGGTTGACGCTAATTCTAATCATATACTTCGATTCAGCCTTTAACTTTTGAACGATTTGTTGGATAACATCGTCGAATAATCCGGTCAACTGTTGTGGCTGTAACTCATCGAATTTCTTAAAGGACGCCTCCAGTAGATGGGATTCTGTTTTGAATTTTCTCGACTTCTTTTTTCCCACTTCTGTTAAGACATATAGACTTCTCATAACCAAATCGTTTTTCTCTGAAGAAGGTTTGTCTTCCAAAGATTTCTCGTCTTTCAAAAATTTCTCGTCTTCGCTGGTACAGTCCACACTCATTTGTACAGATTTCTCCTTCGTTGACGGTGAAAATTTCTCATCGTTTTCTTCTTTCAAAGATTTTTCATTTTCGTTGGTTAGTCCTGAAAAGGACTGTTTCTCCTCTTTCAAAGGTTTCTTATCTTTACTTTTTTCTTCCCTGGGGAAAAATGGTCCAGTAGGGCTTTCTTCTTTCAAAGATCTTTCACCGTCACTTTCTTCTTTCAATGGTAAACGTTTTCTCTTTTTGGGTGGAAATTTCTCATCGTCACTTTCATCACTGGTACTGCTGTCTGGGTAGACTAGGATTCTTTTTCTTTTCTTGGCTGGTAGCAATTTTTTTCTCTTTTTCGACATGGGCTGACTTGCCTCATCGTCGCTTGTGCTGTCCGAATATGGGACTAGCCTTTTAGACGTTGTTTTATGTCTGTAACTTTTAAACATGACTGGTTGTAAGTCATAGACTGACCCAGAACTCAAGAAACCTGGCTTTTTATATCTTTTTCAGATCGGATGGGCATAAAAAGATGTTACAATCGACAATTCCATCATTCTTCGGAAAGAGTTCAAACAGAACAGTCGCTAGAAAATGAGTGAGTTCGATCTAGAAAGCACAATGATCTCCGAAACGAGAGTGTATCTGTATGTTAACCCATACACTCACGACTATGAGATCACCAATATACCACCACGATATCAAGTCTACCATACTGGGAACTATGTGGGATCATTTCTATCCCACAAACATTTTGCAGAAAAAGGTGTCTATCGTATCACCAGAGTCCTGGATCAAGCAACATTCGACAAACGCCATAGAGTAGATGATGTGACAACGAATATTTGCTTTACATGCGACAGATCAGGACATTGGGCCAACCAATGTCCAGAGAAAGAAAATCAAATGTGGAGATTTGTTTTTGTCTTCGTGAACACCCACAACCACGATGTCGAAATTCACCCAATAAAGGAAATGGATTGGGACTCTCAACATATGAAATACGTTGGGTCTCTATTATCCTATAAAGTAGACGAGAATAAACGGAAGACAAAACCGTCACAGCCTACAACTTTATCGAGTGGAAAGGAACAGAGTTCACAAAACAAGAAACCCTCTTCAGGAAAACCTTCTTCAGAAAAGAAAATCAACGATAAAACCAACGATAAAACCAACGAGACAGCGACTGAAAATCAGATCGAAAGGGAGATTGAAAATATGGAGTTTGATAACACAGAAATCAGCGATACAGAAATCTGTAGAATTCAGATAGATTACCCTGTGAAGAAGAAAAACTCTTCAGGGAAACTTTCTTCAGAAAAGAAAATCAACGATAAAATCAACGATAAAATGAACAATCAAATCAACAAGATTTCTTCAGAAAAGAAAGAGGATACGATTATACTCAATCAGAAATCTGGAGAAGACCAAAACAACGAACAGACGGTTCAAAAATCTTCACCGACTGAAGAAAAGAAAATCAGCGATAAAGCTTCAGCGATTGGGGACAATCAAATCAACGAACAGAAGGTTCAGAAATCTTCAGGGAAACCTTCTTCAGTATCTGGAGAGGGGAAAAACAAGAAAGCCTCTTCAGGGAAACTCAACAAGAAACCCTCTTCAGTACCTGGAGAGGGAAAAAACAAGAAAGTCCTACCAGTAAAACCTATTCGACGAGAAGGAAAGAAGATCTGTTCAGAGATCGAATTGAGACGTAAATGGAAATCCGATGTTGTGAAAAATAATGAAAAGAAACGTAAGAGTGAGTGTGAACCTGACATCCCGAAGAAAAAAAGAAAATTGTGTCTGTAATTTTTAACAGAAAAAAGAAAGAACTATTTAAAAAGAACTGTTTCAAAGAACGATTTTAAAAACAAAATTTTTTCAAAGACTGCATTAGCTTATCGTCACTTGTACTATCCGAATACGGGACTAACTAGGATACTAACTAGGGTACTAGACTTTTAGACCTTGTTTTAGGGGCTGTAGCTTTTAAACATGACTGCAATTCAGACAATGACCTCTTAGACATGGTTTTAGAAGCGTACTGTCCGAATACAGGACTATCCGAATACATTGTTTTATGCCTGTAACTTTTAAACATGACTGGTTGTAAGCCATATACTGACCCAAATACTGATTATTGTATATACTTTCACAGTTCATTGTTTTAAATAAAATATTTTAAATGTCTTAAATAAAATTTCATTGTATATATTTTCACAGTTCAATGTTTTAAATAAAATTTCTAACAATTCATTGTTTCTAACTGTTCATTGTAATGATTATTGTACATAAAGTTTTTAAATGTATCATTGTAATAATTATTGTACAGAATGTTTTAACTTTATTCAACTTACAATACATGATTCATTCATTGTTTCTGACAGTTCATTATTTCTAACAGTTCATTGTAATGATTATCTGACAATAAATAAAAGATATGAAAAAACATATAGGACTTGACTTTGTTTGTTTGACAATTTGAAGCAGCCTTTCTAGGTATTGGATAGGTCTGAATGACTAGGTCTGAAAAGGACAATTTGAAGAAAGTAAGAACTTTCATAGAACTTTCTAGGACTTGGTTAGGTCTGAAAATAACTTCCTTCACTTCCTTCCCGACCGTCCATCAAATAACCCACATCAACTTGGTATTAGCAGTATTTGGACAAGCATTACTAAGTACTTCCAAAGATTAGAAATTCAACATGGGAGAAAAAGACTCACCATGGAGAACAGCGCTCGGACAACTTCATCGTGGGAATGAGAGAAATCGGCCGGGTTTTATAGCCTAGCAGGAGGATTGACCTACTTTGATACAGAATTAACAGAATTAAGAGCGCGACCATGGGCGAAAGCATGTAGGTATATTATACTCTATCTACAATATCTATTAGAGAAAAAAGACTAAGTCCTACAATAGCTATATGAATATATCTATATGAATGTAACGAGTCCTACGATTGGTTAATGTTAATTCCATTAAAAGAGCGCGAACGTGGGCGGAAGCATGTAGATAGACCATCACGTTCATATAGAATATGATATTCTATCTATAATATCTATTATAGAAAAAAGACTAAGTCTACGATCTACAATACCTAATCGAAGATAGAGAAAAAGACTAAGTCCAACAGAGACGAACGATGATCGATCGATCTGAACAGTGTAGATCAAGATCAGACTTGTTTCCATAGAAACCTATCGTGGAGAAAAAAGACTAAGTCCAATTTGACCGAAATAGACTGCCCCAGGGCAGTCTATTTCGGGCAAATCTCCATATCGTGGGGAAAAGTGGGTGGGATGGGGATAAATCCAAGATGGCGGACATCCACTTCCGGTTTGACGTTTTTTCGACCCATTTCGGACATCTTGTCCCTATACTGCCCGCCACGGGAGGGCAGTATAGGGACATCGGACATCTTGTCCCTATACTGCCCTCCCGTGGCGGGCAGTATAGGGACAAAATGCTCCACGGGAGGGTAGTATAGGGACACTGTCCCTATGCTACCCTCCTATACTACTGTCGTAACTTATTGATGATTTCTTACTGATACAGGGCAAAGCAGTCGCTGGTTACATTTAACTTTTTTATGACTTTTTTCTACAAAACACGCTCCAAGGCCTACCGTATTTGGTCTTCGACAATATTCAAATTAATTTCGTTGAAAATCACAAACACTTCATTTTAACTCTCTGTACGAACGTAAAATGGCGGTTGATTGATACATAATTATGGTGTTTCACGCCATTTTCAACAATATTTTATATGCAAACTCAGCATGGATTAAACACAGACGTTACCGAGTAGAAGATTTGATTAATGTCTAATTCGATCTGAATGTAATAATATTTAGTTGGATTATTATGCAAGCGCCCTGCATTCTTGATTTCAGATACGAGACTGTGCTCGTACTCGCGGGGCTATCAGAGATTTTAATGCAAATGTTCGAAATACCATCTTTAGAAAAACTTGTGATTTTTTCTTCGGATGTCCGTCTCTCCACTCCCCTGACTTACAACACTTAAAGCAAAGCCCTGGCTTCTAAACTCTAACTGAATTCGTCTACACACAGATTGTCCTTCTACTACGGGTTATTTGTAAAGTTTTTTAGACTGCTATAATGAAATGAAATCTACACATCCGATTTTATCCAGAGTTTGATCTAATAAAAAGCAAATTTAGTGAATAATTATGTTTGGGGAAAAAAATTATTGAAGTCGGACAGTCCTATAAATCTCTACAAGGATATGAACATACAATGGTACCTCAACACTGAGCAGTTTGACGACGTCGACGTAGTTCAGTACAACGTCAAATTAAAGTTCCTCAAAATACTCGCCACCAACATCCGCACCTTTCTTGTGCCTTGTAACCCACTGCAAAAATATGTCTGTAACCATGATTAGGGGTAGGCTCCGATTGCTGAGCTTAAAGCCATCCGAATTTCTTGTATGTACAGAATTGTAGCGGATTCCTGTTGTTCTCATACCCCTATCGTGTGAAGCTCTGTAAATCTTTGTGGAAAACCAATGACGTCTAGAAGACGGCCATTCCCTATGAATTGGACAGCGTGTAGAAGACGACTGTCTTTACAGTGAGCCTTGTCCGATGGCTGACCTAGATCATCTGCGTAATAAAAGAATTTCGTAATAAAATACAGGCTTTTCAAGTCGGAGTACAAAATATTGTAGATCTCAGGCGACTAGGCTTTACTAGTGACTGCACAAATTTATTTTCTCAGCGTGCCACTTTAAACAAAGAATAATGAAGATTGCAATAGACATTATTACCACATGTTTGCACAAAATATGAATAAAGAAACTGTTTATACATTTTCCATACGGAAAACTGGGTTTTGATGCAGAGTAATCGAATAAAAAACGGCACTGTTTTGGTACAAATTCATCTTTATATTTAGCACGATCAAGGCATCCTCATTGCTCGAAGGAAGGTTCACAGCGCACATGTATATCCTGATATGGTCTGTACATCAAATAAAAAATACATGTAAGTGGATATGAAGACTTTATAACAGTCATCAAAATAAATTAAAAAGCACCAGATTGACTTACAGTGTGAACATCCAGGTGGCAGACCGTCACTATACAGAATCCAGTCACACGCAATCCCAAACACTGTACACTTCCGGTCCTACTAGAACTGGGAGACGGTTAGTATTGATTTCAACCTTTCAAAAGCACCTTGCTGCTCCCCACCCAAGTAAAAGAGCTCCCTCCAATCAATTTGTACAGAGGTTGAGAAGCCCTGCGAAATCTTTTACAATCATTCTGTAGTAGAGCGGATGTTTAGGCAGTCTGATCTTGATCTACACTGGCCGAAAAGGCAACTGTAGTTAAGACATCTCCAAAAAACCGTTTCACGTCTTTGTAATTTGTTGGATGTTGCCATTTTTGTACAATTTCTCTTTCCTACACTATCTGGGATAAAGAATTTACACTAACATTTCTACCCACTATATTTGCTTCACTTTGAAAGAGGAGACTTTTCCTGGGCTTATAGTTCGTACAAAGTGTTCTGAATCTATTAATGACTTGATATAGATTTTGCAAGAGCTCTTCAAAAGTTTTCCTTTTTTTTTCAAATTACAGGAATGTCGTCTAGAAAGGCAAATACAATCTTCCAGGTCAGGCCCTTCAGAATAAAGATGTCAGAATGTTGCGGGCGCATTGGTTTCACGCGCAGATCCAGCCATTTTTCTCAGGGGTGGTCCAACCTAACCCCTATTATGAAAAACATACAGGTCTATCTAATCATTAATGAGTCGATCCCTGGTGAGTCAGTCAGTAACGCATTGTCATGTAATGCTTAGGTCGAGAGTTTGATTCCCGGCCCGTCTAACATCATTTCCGACATTTGGCAAAAAAGTCATTGGGGCAAGCGTCGTTTGTCTTTCATTAAAGGACGAATAATAAGTAAGTACGGCATTATCTTCTGCTGGATGGCATTTTTTAAATACATACCTATCTGATTTGGGCATATTTGGTACAGAACAAGACTACGTGAACAAGACGGCAATCGATGCAGCGAAGTTTAAAATAAAATATACATTTACTCACAAAAACCTACCTGGTAGGATTCATCCAGACATATAACCTATGCATCACTCATTTATAAACACGGCCCCTATGAGCTTGGAACATAGCCCGGTATAATCCCAGCTTGGTGAGGACATTATTTTTGTTGTCAGTCTGAACATTGCACAAATCGCAGTTAAAATTCCCCATGTCTATATTTAGATACTGTATGTACAGAGATTTGCAGTTGATATTTCATAACATCATTCTTCACGTTTAAAATTATTATATTTTTAAGAAATTTATAGCGAAAAACTGGCTTGGTTTTTTTCACAGGCATATTGTTTATAGCCATTTTCAGCTAGCTATTTTAATATTTATCCTGTACAGGATAGTGATGCGTCATTGCAGACAGGACTATTTACGAAGAATATGACATGCACAGGCAACGATAAGCTCTGGTAGTTCCTTTTTGTTAAAGTAAAGAGTTCCTTGCCATTTTCAGAATTTTCATGGGGGGGGGGGGGGTCCAAATGCGCGGAGCCCTACCCTGGACCTGCCCTTGGGTGACGTGCAGGAAAAAGAAGAATCTAGAATTCATAGAATTCAAATTCTTTGTCACAGATATATCGATTCATGCTTTGTTTGCGGACGCAGTTTGAAAATGTACTGTGACCTTTCCATGCGAATGGCGCACATAACGCAGCCGATAGTGACATCACTGCACTATTAGCGGAATACTGGAATCCAGTGACGTAATTTTGTAACGCTGTACTTTTTGTAACGATTTTAAGACATAAGAAAATCACTAATCTGATCAGATAGTAAATTGATTTGTGTTTTTAGAATAAATAACGAAACTGTATATTTTCAAAAAAGACAAAACGACAGCATTGACCGGTGTGAGATTATTTTACAAGTGCGTACTGTTGCATACATGTAAGGTTGACAGTTCACTACGAGTCACATGAGCATCGATTCTCCGCAAATATAGTATTAAATGATATACTTAACGATGTACGGGCATTTTATGTATGCCTGCTAACTCACACCCTATTTCTTATTGTTGAATTAAAAAAAAATGTTCACACGCGTTAAGGGTTAAACTAAATGCTGCTTTCAATTTCCGACCACATCATATGCCACATCTAGTCTGGATCGTATTTAACAGCGACCACATGCAATATGAGTCCGGTCCAGGGTTGCCCTCTCGGGCAAATCCGATAACTACATCTTTGCCAAAATTTCAGAGGTGGGGGGCGGTTCCGGACCCCCCCCCCCACCCCGGATCCGCTCTAGGGTCCGAAATTAAAGCTGTCTTCTTACGGTCGTGCTCTTTGGGTTTAATTTGCTAATAAGCAGAATTAGCATCTTGTTTAGAAAAGCAGATGTTACCACCAAATGTATTGATCCAGACAATCTTTTTTCTAATTGTAGCGGGAATATATTCTTTCATTATATACCTGGAATTCTTCTGGCTCAAATACATGCGTTGCATGCGGATGATATAACACACGGCAAAAAAAAAAAAAGTCCGTATCTACACAATGTGAAAAACGGTTTCAAATGTGGTATTGGTAACGTAACTCACGCGCGGAAAACATACTATTGATTTGCGATTTGATTGGTCAAAATTTACGCTATGATAGGCTATGTATGCGCCATTCATGAAAATGGCATTACTAGCTACTACACCATTGTTTGTTTTTATTTTGTGTACCAATTTAGGAATAAAATGGCAAGAACTGCAGAAGCCACACAACTGATGGACCGGTGACCATTGAGCTCTTTCAGATCTTTCAAAAACTGAGACCAAAAAAATTGCAGGGCGAAAAACTGCAACATAACTGGACTTTCGTGTAGAAGGTTGACTAGAAGCTATATTCGTGTACCTGGATTGTGCATATCCCTTTTTAAAATGGTGTCAAATTTCGTGTGTATTTGCCATGATTTCACTTTTTTTTTTTTTGTCTTGAAGTTATCAGTGGGAGTGACCAGACAGTGATTGGTCTATCACATGCAGATCTAGTAGTGCAATGCATCAGAAACTTTTTATGGCGTCTTATGTATAGTAAACATTTTCAAGAATTACTCTAATCATGCAATTTGCAAGCTACGCGAAAGACAAAAGTTTGAGGGACCACCCTTTTCGTCAGAGATATTCTGGCCACAACTGTGTGTTTGTGTGTGTGTGTGTGTGTGTGTTTTCATATGGATAATACTCTGTCCACAACAGTTTTTCTTTTGTTCTGCAAATAGGACTCTTTCTCCAAAATGGTGTCAGACTACATATCATGTAAAACACCAAAAATGTGCACGGTGTCACGGCCCAAAAACATGTTTTCTGAAATAGGAGCAACTTCTATGAGCAAATATATGATTCGGGTAGATTCTACGGGACATGTTTTGGGGAAATGAAGTTGGATACTTTTTGTGTATACCTAATAAGTTTGATTATGGATCCGTGGCGATGAGATAAACCGACTTCCTTGGTTACTGTTGCTGAGGGCTCCCAAACAACCGCAGTAAATACATATATAGTATAGCAGAAAAACTACTAAAATCGTCATGATTGTTTCTCTCGATTAAATTCCGGAAAAAAAATATTCCTTTTCATATGTTTCTGCCGATGATGAATTCTCGGTAAGAAATTTATGGAAACTTGAACAAATTTACACAAGGATGTGTACAGAAAGTGTGAAATTTCAGGGGCTACGGACAACGTAATACCTGTGACAGTTTTGAACTTCAATGAGAAAGAATGAAACACCCCATAAACCTCAGTTTTGCCTAAGAATAATAGAATTAAAGGTGTTTGATATTTTCGTAAGGATTATGAGGTTGTCTCAACATAATGTTAGATAATAAATTATACTGAATTACACGCATTTTGAAATATTTATAGATTGTCTCATTCAACAGAGAGGTGTAAGTCCAAGAAGAATTTCAAGTTCAGGGAAAATGGTTGCCTGATGATTTTGAAATTCGTAAAGTGTGCTGTCAATTAACAAACTTGTTAATATTATTGACGGTAGAACTAGTTTGTTTTATCTTGTGATATACTGAAGACAACGGGTGGTCGAGTGGATTACAGCAACAATCACATATCCTATCAGTTGACAGTTTACTGACATACCCCTTGAAATGACAGATGTGCTAATCCACTTCAATATGGCTAAGTCAAAAGTTGATTTAATTAACATAAGTTGCCTGTAGAGAGGATCTTCCAAAATTGTACAGAACAAAACTTAATCTGTTTCATAAATGAAATCTACGTGTACTTTCAGTAGGGAATACACGTAAATGTGCTTAATTTAAGTAGCAGGTGGTTTGAATCCAAGTACAAACTGCATGTTTTTGCACTCTGATCTGCAGCTACACATTCGGCATTCTTCACGCACCAAGGGTTAATGTAAATGTCAAACTGAAAGATTGGTGAAAAGTGCCTCTTTTTGGATGTGCAGAGGTTATTAAACAAGGTTAGATATTTAAGTAAACGTACTTTCTTTTTATTTGTACATGTTTTTCATATACTGTTACCCTTGTCTTCCACTGCAAAACATTTTATGTCCCTTTCAGAGAATTTCAGGCGAAAAGTGAAATAACATTAATTAATCCATTGCCTATTAAAGCGTTGATCAAAACAACTTGTAAAAAGCGTATGTCTCACGTAAGCCGTATACATTTCTCAAAGCACATTTTTTTGTTTTTGTTTTTCTTAGATTCAAGCGTTGTAAACACACATAATATCGCACTTCTCCAACTTTAACAGTCGCTAGTTTGGGAGCCGAAATAGCAGACAGCAAGGCTGCACATCGGGCCAAATATCGATTTTCACTGATCCATGTATTAACAGACTTATAAGTCTGGTGTTTTTTTTTTTTTTTTTTGGGGGGGGGGGGGGGGGTTTGGTTTGAGTTAGGAAGGTTGTGCCAAACCATGATTGAATCTCAAATAACAAACTCATTCAACTTAAGTCGGAAAATTAGTCCGACTGGAAACTTTTGTCAAACGTGGGTATCCATCGTCATTAGGCACCTGGACACGGTTCTCGGCTGAATTCTTGTCGACGGTCAACACGCCAAACACAACTTCTTCAACAAAAAGTCTATAGAGTCAGCCTGAAATGATAAGGAGCACTTTTAAAAATGCAACAGCATAACCCCATTTCTTTAGATTTCATCAAGAAATCGTGTTAAACTTGTGAAATAGTGAAATTACTGACCAATACAGGCAACTGGCATGGTCCGGGGAAAAAAATGACAAAATAAGCCATTTTAGCCTTTTTTCCAAAATTCACAAAATGCAAACCCAGGAGACTAGCCTGAAAATGCCAAGCTAAATTTAAACTCGAAACGATACATATCTTGGGGATAAAATAAAAAATAGCACGTTGCCATGCCATTTTTTTCGCATGGATGCTTCATTTTGACTCCATAATAATGTAGTCTGCACACGAAAACTTTTATCATACCGCCCAACAGAAGACAGGGCTTGTCTTAAACTTGTATATGACTCCTCTTTCTGTAGGCTATACCGTGATATTGATAATATGACATTTCTTTTTTGTCCCTTCGAAAGTGATAGTATTCATAACTGGTAAAGGTTTTAGAAATCTTTATCACAATTGCCCTAGAAATCCAACAGAACTTTACTGAAAAAATATGACGCTAACAGTGTCCGATTACATGCAGTGTCCGACTATATGTGTACACAGTAAGTTTATCACCGAGTAAAAATTTCTGAGTGCGAGATATTGCGATTTAGCGAAAGTACCCGGATGACAAAAATCACGAATCTTTCACAGCATCAGCCCACCATTGTTTTTTACTGCCCTTTCTAAAACGAAACTGAGCATCACCAGAAATATGAAAGGTTTCTCTTTTCCTTAGATCGCCCCAAACTCCTGTTAAACGCCCGTTTGAAATAGCAAATTGCACAATTTCAGTAGATCTCACTGCTTTATTTGCAAATTTGGGGTCGATATTTTCAGAATTTGCCATTAAAATTGTTTCATTTTGAGGATTAAAGTTTTGAAAATAAGTCTGAATACTTATATTCGTTAAGTGGCTTTTTTTGATGATCTTGAACATTGTTAACAGCATTTGTCGTTAAGTTCTCTTTGCCAGAAAGTCTGATTTGAATCAATGTTTCATAAATGAAAAGAGATCATTTGTTTTTCAAAAAATATAAATATTTTTTGCCAATCACCCAATTGCTTTGAACGATCCAGAAGAATAATTCTATGGAAAATAATGTTAGATAAAGACAAAATGCTTATCCAGCATTTTTATTCCTTTTCTCACAATATTTTCTCCCTTTTTAAAGACAAATTTAAGTTCTTGAATCCAATTGTTTTTGCAAATGCTTTCAGTTTTAAACAGTCTAAAGTTTTGTTATCTATTGAGCAGGCGCTAAAATAGATTACTTTCAGATGTACTTTCAGATGTACATATGTATAGGTTTAAACTGTAGCGTAACATTACCTTAGGTTAACTGTAAAGAGCCTTGTTTCAGACAATCATGTTTCAATATTGATGTGAGCTAGAAAAAAAGATTACGTCTTCACAATTTACTTGTCATTAATCATACTTAACATTTCATTTTGCAGGTCTGTTATAATATAGTAGTTTGTTGGTACATAGCCAAATTGTTCACTGTCCATGAAAACCATGAATAAGGAGAAAAAGATAAGGACTGTTTGAACAACTGAACTTACTGTACTTGCTTCTCATTTTGCGGCTTTATAAAAGAGGCTTCTTGGAACATGTCCAAATTGAAATTTATCTGCGATTGCTATATTATAACTGTGTCACTTCATTATAGCTATCTTATCACAATGAGATATGTTTACTTTCTGGAAATAATTTACATGATAGATATTTCGCATGCAGTATTACCTCATTACCCTATCAAACGCAGGTCTATCGAGGGGTGAGATTTTTCCTTCTTTCAGAGGATCTCCACCCTTTGAACCTAAAAGCTGAAAATTCAAAACTGTCCTAACTCATTAAAATCTGTTCAGAAATGACATATTTGCTGAATATATTGGGGAGTAAAGGCATTTTACTTCCCTCTCACATTTTATATATTTTGCGCTAGAGCACTGAACAATTGAATTGGATGTTTTCAGTAGTTAAAACACATGGATATTACATTGACAAGAATGCATCACCTGATTGCATGATAAAAGCAAGATCAGACTGTACGTTCTGTACTGTTGATCTGCACTGGTCATGATAGTTGTGACTGGTACTTTTACTGTTTACCATTTTATGCAATTTTACATTACTGACTAGTCCATGTTATAGGAGTTTCCTGATGACAAATTTTACCTAAATGACATGATCTGATTTTGAAAGGATAGATATCGTTTTTGACTTTTTCAAATCCCTCATTGTTTGGATTAGAAAAAAAAGAAATGTGGTGTTTGGTAAAGGGTTATTTATGTGTTAACCCATTGTTTCATCCAGCTATCTGTAACCCTTACATGGCTCTTGACCCTTCACCAGCATTTTGTACATTTCCCACAATATTTTCGAAAATTTCTCAATCAGGGTCATTAAAACTGTTTTATTTGGTAAATGGTTAAATTTATGATGAATTTCAGTCCAGGAGAAAGAGCATAGTATAGCATTTTCAAAGCAGAAGTTGCTTGAATATCAATTTTTTCAAGCAAGTTCTTCAGTTCTTCAGTAGATATTTTACAGCAGAAATTGTTTAATCAATTACCGATTTTGTTATGGGTTAACCCTCGCAGTGTTCGTCAGAACAAAGTTGCCTTTGCTTTCAACGTAGATTAAGATCAGACTTCATGAAATTTAACTCCTAGATATTTTGGCAGAAAGCAGCCTTCGTGGTCAGAAAATTTAAGCCCATTTATACTTACTTCAAGTTTGTTGTCTGCAGCTGCTTTTAATTCTGAAAAGTGAACAATAAGTTGGGAAAGAGTTAAGGGTTATATAATTATTATATAAATAGACAAGGCTGATTTTGGTTGAAATCATTTGAGCCATGTTGAATTTGCTGAGGGAAATCCTTTCAGGTTGGACAAGTATAAAAAATAATGTCGAGAGTTAACCCCTTTACCAGACGATAAACTAACGCTTGTTTATATCCCAAGCACTTGCAAATGACAAGTGTGATGCAAAGTATTCAATTTGTGTGTGAAAGGTTGCAAAACATTTGAAAAAGAGAGAATGCTGGTTCCCATCATCTTCTTCTTTTCCCACACTGTTTTCAGAAACCTTTTCTGTTAGAGTGTTAGCGTCGTTAAAAATCCGAAAAGTATTGTAAAGGCTTAATCCTTTATATCGCAATCCATATTTTTACTATTCTCTGAGATACAGCATTTGAAAACATTGTGAGAAAAGTAGAAATGCTGGTTATCAGCTTTTTATCATTTACCCACAAGGTTTTTTTACTTTTTCATAGACAAATCTCTTTATTTGTGCCGCAGTTATTTTGTCGCTGATAATCCTTTTGATTTGGACAAAAATGAAATTGTATCGTCTGGTATATGGTTAGGAAGCATACATGGTAAAGAGTTAATTTGTTGTCTGCAAATACTGCCAGTTTGAGAAAGTGTAATTTTTTGTCATTTGGTTAACATATGACCCATTACCCTACATAAACACCTTTTTTATAAACTTACCCTGAACTACATAGGCGTCATAAGTGTTAAATCATATTCACTTACCAGGCTTTTACATTGCGCCTGAATGTGGTTAGAGACAATTAGCCAATTAACCCTTTCCCAAACAAGCCCTGGTTTTCACGTGTCTGCAGTACAAGTCTTTTCAAAACACTGTGGGAAAAGGAGAAATTGCTCGTGATGAGCAATTTCTCCTTTTCCCACAGTGTTTTCTACCCTTTTTGAGACCTTTCTGCCATTTTCATCAAATTTAAAATTGTCATCTGCAAACTCTTTCAATTTGGACCAGTCCAAAATTTGTCGTTTGGGAAAGGGTTAAAGTGACTGACAAGCTATCTGGTACTTTATTTTTAGCCTGTTTACCCTCTCACTGTGCTGGACGGCATGTTGACTTATGATTTTCATTTCCTTGTTTCAAGTCATTGGCACTTTACCAAACGATACGATACTGGACTCGACCAAATTGAAAGCATTTGCAGAGGATAAATTAATTGTAACTCAGATGATGATTTCTGTCTTTGATAGAAAAGACAAGATTGTGAGAATGCATTTTCTCTTTTCCCACAATGCTTTCAAAAGCCTTCTCTTTCAGGGTCGTTAAAACTCAAGATTGCGTGGTAATGGGTTTTAAGTCTTTACCAGACAACAAAATTTTAGCCTTGTCCAAATTGAAAGCATTTACAGACGACACATGAAATTTTACTCAAACCATAAAATTTATCTTTCATAGGGTAGAAAACATTGTGGGAAAAGAAGAAAACGCAGATTACCAGCATTTTCTCCTTTTCCCACAATTTTTTCAAAAGCTTTCTTTCTTAGGGTTGTTAAAAGTCGGCATTGTGCAGTCAAGGGTTTAATGGAACAGAAAATGATATAAGCCGGCAAAACAATTGGGATGAATAGGAAAACCCTTTACTATTTACCCCTTTACCACACAATCCGGACTTTTAACAGCACCAAGACAAGGGTCCTTTGAAAACATTGTGGGAAAAGGAAAAAATGCTGGTTACCAGCATTTTCTCCTTTTCCCACAGTGTT
Source organism: Tridacna gigas (assembly GCA_945859785.2). Classification (NCBI taxonomy): domain Eukaryota; kingdom Metazoa; phylum Mollusca; class Bivalvia; order Cardiida; family Cardiidae; genus Tridacna; species Tridacna gigas. The sequence continues at coordinate 74,620,401 of OX244031.2, read as the reverse complement.
TTCTAACCTTTCAAGGACAATTTTCATAATTTGGGCAACATTTAATTGTCATCTGCAAATGCTTTCAATTTAGATCAGTCAATAATTTTGTTGTTTGGTAAAGAGTTAAATACAGCTATCTTCTTCCCCATTGTTAAAATGTGTTTATATTAATGATGTAGGAAATTGAGCAATGACTTGTTGCAAGACCTTGCTTCCTTTCCTACAATATTTTACATACAAACATACACAAATTCCAACTGTGAATTTTTGAGCCGCATGTAATTTGTCGTTTGTAAAATGTATTTAATTTCGACAATTTCATTTTGTTGTATGTGTAGGTGAAGAATTTACTTCTGCCATGCTGATAAAACTTTGGTCCTTTACCACACAAACCCACAAGGAAAAATTTTTATAATATGGGAACCAGAGAAAATGTTGGTAAACAGCAATTTCTCTTTTTTCCAAACTATTTTCTATCCTGTCTGAGACAAGTTTCATCATTTGGCCCAAATTTAAATTGTCGTCTGTCTGCGACAGCTTTCAAGTTAGACTGGTCCAAAATATTTTTGTTTGGTAAAGAGTCGAAGTAGATTGCTAGTTCCCTTGTTGGTTTTTTGCATTGCCAAGGAAACATTGTGGCAATTGGAGAAGTTGCTTAATTACCCATTTCTGATTTTTTTTTTTTTGAGTTCCTATCTCTAAAGAATATAATGATAAGTATCTCTGTACCAAACGACAAAATTTTAGACTGGTCCAAATTCAAAGCATTTGCAGACAACAATTTCAATGTGGCTTAAATGATGGAATTTGTTTTAGATGGGGTAGAAAACATTGTGAGAAAAGGAGAAAATGCTGATTTCCAGCATTTTCTCCTTTACTCACAATGCTTTCAAAAGCCTATGTTAGTGTCGTTAAAACTCAGGATTGTGTGGTAAAGGGTTAAATTGTAAAAATCTATCTAGTTTGCTGACTTGTCAGTATTGCATGTTTCTGAACATGCCTGATCATGAAACAGGAAGTTTAAATATATACTGAAATCTTACCTATCAAACATCATAATTATGTCGACCCTTCACCATACAGTCTTGTGTTTTAATGACCCTGAAGAGAAAGGTTTTTGAAAGTATTCTGGGAAAAGCAGAAAATGCTGGTATCCAGCATTTTCTCCTTTCATCACATTTTTTTCTATCCTTTCAAAGACAATTTCTTCAGTTGAACATTTGATTTGTTTGCAAATGCTTTCAGTTTGGAGGAGTTGAAAGTTTTTCCGTTATATAAAGATTGACACTCATAGTATGTCAATAGTTTTTGAAATACACATGTATTTTACGATTAATTATTACTTACCTTTTTTTTTCCTTATTTACCCGTTACAACAAAATCCCAAGTTTCAACCACATTATGAAGGAAGAGTTTTGAAACACTGTTAGAAAAGGAGAAAATGCAAGTAACCATCATTTTCTCCTTTTCCAATACTGTTTTTTTACCCTTTCAAAGATAAATTTAATGCATGTAATTTGAGCTACATCTGACTTGTTGTTTGCAAGTGCGCTGATTTGGATGGTTCTAAGATTTTTTCATTTGGTCGAGTGAATAAAATGATTGACATTCATAATAAGAGAGATAATAGTTTATATGCAAATGATAAGTTTTAACAGGGTTCTTTCCCCTTCATTTAGTATTAACTCCTTACCGAACAGTTACGAGTTATAATGACTCTGAAGAAAAAGCCTTTTGAAAACATTGTGGGAAAAGGAGAAAATGCTGGCTACCAGCATTTTCTTCTTTTCCCACAATGTTTTCTACTCTTCCCAAAACAAATTTCTTTTTTTTTTTTCTGTCATCTATAAATGCTTTGAATTTGGACCAGCCTAAAATTTTGTCGTTTGTTAACCCTTTCCCAAACAAGCCCTGGTTTTCATGTGTCTGCAGTACAAGTCTTTTGAAAACACTGGGGGGAAAGGAGAAATTGCTCGTAACGAGCGATTTCTCCTTTTCCCACAGTGTTTTCTACCCTTTTTGAGACCTTTCTGCCATTTTCATCAAATTTAAAATTGTCGTCTGCAAACTCTTTCAATTTGGACCAGTCCAAAATTTATCATTTGGGAAAGGGTTAAAGAGTCAACTCTTGACCTTCAACATGATAGAATTTATCATCATCCATGTTGAAAGCGTTAGTAGATGACAAATGTTGCTTACTGTTGAGATTTGTTTTTTAAAGGGTACAAAAACATTGTGGTTAAAGGAGAAAATGCTGGTTTCTAAAAAAAAAAACAGAAATTATCATTTGAGCTACATTTTACATTTTGACATCTGCAAATGCTTTCAAACCGTTGAGTGAAAAATTTAATAATTACTAATTGGTGAAGGGTTGAATTTGTCACGGGTGACATGTGTGGCTTAGTGGTCAAGTGTAGGACTTGCAACCTGGATGCCACTGGTTCAAGCCTTGGTGGAAGCACACGGTTTTTCATGGGAGTGTCCTTGGGCAAGACACTTCAGAGTCCTAGCCTAGTACTGTTGAAATTAGGAGGTACATGAAAATGTAAGCTGTTGTTGTGATATTGGTGAAATAACATTAAAAGTGGCATAAAACACCGTTCAATGGATTAGTGGATTAATAAATTTGCCATGTGTCATAATGTAAATGAGCCTTGCTCTGTGAAAAGGGGGCTTAATGCATCGACCCAGGTAAGCCTGTGCAGTCCGCGCAGGCTGACCTGTGCCAAAACTTTTTGCTATGTGTCAATTTTCTGAAGGTCCATGGACCAGTCTGCCTCATGATTCAGTCAGTTGTTAGACAAAATGGATTTTATGGATCGATCATCATGATCTGCGTGTGATGACTTCTGTGGAATCATGCATTACAGAGATGCATTAACTCTTTACCAAACGACAAAATTTTAGACTGGTCCAAATTGAGAGCATTTGCAGACGACAAATTAAAGGTGGCTCAAATGACAAAATTTGTCCTTGATAAAGTAGAAAACATTGTGGGAAAAGGAGAAAATGCTGGCTACTTCCATGTGCTGCAACACCTGCATGACACTTGGCGGACATACTGGAGATGATACGGCATACTGTTGCTCTTGGAATATATTGAGAGGTAAAGTCACCCTGCCTTATAATGTTAGAAGAAACATGTAACAGGGTTCCCTTATCTTTGGCGCTATGTATATGTTTGTATGAGGGCTTTTTGAAAAGTTGTGAGCCTTGTATTGAAGGAGTTAAGTAGGGATGTCCTTTTTCAGCTCTACCGTACCCTGACTATTCAAGGCTTTGTACCCGAAGAGTGGTGTCATTTGATCAGCTTATGTCGAAGAGGTAGCACCCTACAGTAAACAAAGGAAGTGAGTTTTGCAAAATGGACAAAATCGCTGAAAGAGCAGTGATTCAGTATTTGTGTAGGAAAGGTCTAGCACCTAGGGATATCCATACTGATATGGTAGCAAGGCGAGAGAATGATGCCTCTTCATATACCACTGTGAAAAGGTGGATTGAGGAATTTAAGCATGGTGGGCAGATCCTTGAGGTTGAAGCCTGTCCTGGGAGGTCTGTCGCAGTTGCATCCCCAGGAATGTTTGATAATCAAAGTCCATGATACTGATGTAGCTGACATGGGAGTAACAGAGAGATTTATAATAGCCTGTACAGTTTGGATTTTTCAGGAAAGAGTACATTCCATTCTCACGGAAGATCTAGCGATGAGAAAGCTCTCAGCCCATTGGATACGAAGACTTCTGACAGATGATCAGAAGCACACCAGGCGGACTTTGTTACGTGTCTATCAGAACCTTTTGGAGGCAGAGCCTGCTAATTTTTTTGCATAGGTTTGTGATTATGGATGAAACATGGGTCCATCATTTCAACATAAAGGCCAAACGACGCAACCTGGTTCACTCCAAAAGGCAAAGACTGTTCCATCAGCTGGAAAGGTTATGGCCTCGGTTTACTGGGATTCTGATGGTATTCTGATGATAGATTATCTGCAGAAAAGACAAACAAACAAAGGCACATGTTATGCTTTACTTCTGCAGCTAAGAGAAAACTCAAGAGGCATGGAAAACTCAGTGAAAGTGTGTTTTTTAATGAGGACAGTGCCCCTGTTCACAAGTCTGTGATTTCCATGACTGCCATTTATGATTGTGGCTTTGAACTGATTGATCATGTGTCTTATTTGCCTAATCTGGCTCAGTCAGAATTCCATCTATTTCTAAAATTGAATAAGGCCCCGGCCGTCTGGTACCCACTTTTGGTCAGATGCTGTCATACAATGCCCCTGTTCACAAGTCTGTGATTTCCATGACTGCCATTTATGATTGTGGCTTTGAACTGATTGATCATGTGTCTTATTTGCCTAATCTGGCTCAGTCAGAATTCCATCTATTTCTAAAATTGAATAAGGCCCCGGCCGTCTGGTACCCACTTTTGGTCAGATGCTGTCATACAACGCGGTGAAGGATTTTCTGAATGGTAAAGAAAAGGACCTCTCTTGCTCTTCACCAGACAACAAGATTCTAGACTTGTCCTATTTCATAGCATTTGTAGACAAAAAATTATATGTGGCTAAATTGTTGGAGTTGGTATATAATCGGCTAAAAACATTGTTGGAAAAGGAGGAAAAAATGCCGGTTTTCAGCATTTCCTTCTTTTTCCCACAATCTTTTCAAAAGCCTTTTTATCGGGGGTTGTTGAAACCCTGGATTGTGTGGTAAGGGTTATAAGTGGTATTCAGACCTTTAACCCTTTACCAGACGACAAAATTTTAGATTTTTCCAAATTGAAAGCATTTGCAGACAACAGTTTCAATGTGGCTCAAATGATGGAATTTTTCTTCGATGGGGTAGAAAACATTGTGGGAAAAGGAGAAAATGCTGGTTACCAGCATTTTCTCCTTTTTCCACAATGTTTTGAAAAGGCCTCTTTCCCAGGGTCATTAAAAGGTAGCATTATGCGGTAAAGGGTTAAACGTCGCTGACAAAAGTGTATAGATACTGATAGGGAATACTGTATGTTGAAAAAAAAATGCAATATGGTACCTTATTTAAGAGAAGGAAGAAATAGGTGTTTTTATAAGTGATTTGTTTGTGGATTTTTGTAAAAATTATCTTTTCACACATATTAATAAATGTTGAATGTGGCTACCAATGAAGGGAGAATTTACCTAGAAAATTTAACTTTAATGCTCATATGAACTCTTTACCAAACAACAAAATTTTAGACTGGTCCAAATTGAAAGCATTTGCAGACAATGTATCAGATTTAGATGAAATGGTGGTAATAGTCTGTGAAAGTGTAGAAAACCTTGTGGAAAAAGGAGAAGGTGCTGTTTACCAGCATTTTCTCCTTTTGCCACAAGGTTTCTGAAAGGCTTTTTTTCAGGATCGATAAAACTAGAGATTGTGTGGGAAAGTGTTAAGCTTTAATTGTTTACTAGCTGACACATGACTTGTCCAAATTGAAGGAATATGCAAACGACAATTTAAATGTGACTCAAATGTTGAATTTTGACTTTGATAGGATAGAAAACATGGTGGGGAAAGGAGAAAATGCTGGTTAATAGCATTTTCTCCTTTTCCCACAATGTTTTCAAAAGGCTTCTTTCTCAGTGTCGTTTAACTCGACACCACACAGTTCCGAGTTTTAATGACCCTGATAAAGAGATCATTTGAAAAAAATTGTGGGAAAAAAGAAAATGCAGGTTACCAGCATTTTTTCCTTATCTGACTGTTTTCTAACCTTTTATAGCCAAAAAGCATAATTCCAGTCCTGTCGAAATTGTCGTCTACAAGTGCTTTCAATTTGGATGACTCCAAATTTTTGTCGTTTGGTAAAGAGTTTAAGTCGTGATTGTGTGTGGTAAAAGGTTAGTGCATGTATCGTTAAACTTGCGTAATATTTTTGGTGCCAACTTTATTTCTAATTCTCTACCAAAGGAGAAAAGTTTAGACTTGCTCAGACTGAGAGTACTTACAAACAAGGAATTAAGTATTGCTCAAACTGTAAGTGTTTTTTGGGAAAGGGTAGAAGACACAGTGGGAAAAGGAGAAAATACTGATGACCAGCATTTTTCTCATTTGTCCACAGTATTTTAAAAAATCCTTTTGTTCATGGAATTTTAGCATTGAGTTCGTAAATTTTTAGTTTCAATACTCATTGCTTAACCCTTTACCACACTATCCCGAATTTTAATGACCCTGAAGAAGAAGCATTTTTAAAACATTGTGGGAAAAGGAGAAAATGCTGGTAACCAGCATTTTCTCCTTTCCCCAAATGTTTTCTACCTTATCAAAGACAAATCTCATCATTTGAGCCGCATTGGAATTGTCGTCTGCAAAGGCTTTGAATTTGGACATGTCTAAAATTTTGCCGTTTGGTTAAGAGTTAAGTATTTGCAGATGCCACAGTTTATTTTCTTGTCTGTCAATAGTTTAATTCTTACAGGTCATAGATTTTGTTATTTAGTTAACCCTTTACCAAACAAGCCCTGGTTTTCACGTGTCTGCAGTACAAGTCTTTTGAAAACACTGTGGGAAAAGGAGAAATTGCTCGTAACGAGCAATTTCTCCTTTTCCCACAGTGTTTTCTACCCTTTTTGAGAACTTCCTGACATTTTCATCAAATTTAAAATTGTCGTCTGCAGACTCTTTCAGTTTGGACCAGTCCAAAATTTGTCGTTTGGGAAAGGGTTAAGAGTTAAGTATTTGCAGGTGGCACAGTTTATTTTCTTGTCTGTCAATAGTTCAATTCTTACAGGTCATAGATTTTGTTATTTAGTTAATACAGTCGAATGTCCATAGCTCGAACATCTACTCCTTGAAGTTCTCTATACGTCGAAGTAAAATTAAAGTCCGGATTGAAATGCTCCATTTTTCTATATAAAGTACTATCCGCATGTCGAAGTCCATATCTCGAAGTTTCTCCATACGTCGAACCTAATTTCAGGTCCGAACTTCAATGATCCAGTTAATTTACGCATCTTTACTTCGAACACAGTACAGAATTTTCACACATTTTAATTGACTTTAATTATAAACTTGGGTGTTATACATAATAAATAGAAATACCGGATACAACGACGGTATGTTTTTCGCACATTTTCGATCATTGACTCTTGTCAGCTCGGGTGTTAACGTGCCGCTGATCTTGACTTGCAGATAATTATCGGTAATTGGTTCGATTAGAAATGTTTGGACTGAGATTTTCGTACCATACACAGTGATTTTGACCGTGGCTATATAGAAAGACGGGCATTTCGTTGTCGACCGAAAATACAAATATCCTCGCTCCTAAGGACTTGTTTGGTGAAAGAAACACGGTAAAGTCCGGGAGATAGCCAGCAACTTCGGCTGACGAAATGCTTTTTTAATTTCACAACTTTCAGTATCGTTCTTACAAACAGAATTAAAGAAAAACATGTTAATGAAAGAAAATAAACAGTATGCATCCTTTACCCTTTAATTTTCGATTGGTTAACTATTAAAGGGAACAAAATGTAGCCTGAGAATGAAATATGCTTCGGTTACCTACTTCCGGTACCTGACACACTCATCTGAAGAATCTCTGCACGTCGAACTTTCTATACCTCGAACTTTTTTCGGTAGTCCCCTGAACTTCGAGGTATGGATATTCGACTGTAGTTATTCAAGACACTGTTTTTTTTTTTTTTAATCATTTCAGAAATTTCTAGGCTATGACACAAGGAGAAGTTCAGCATGATCCAGAAAGTTTCAGAAACAGATTATTTCATAGCTTTCAACATATGTTCTCGCCGGGAGAGCCGAAATGTTTGGACCTGGGCCAAAGGTCAGTTTCGTCGTATTTTCCTCCATAGAAGGCAGAGGAAACAGGTGGTTTGCAAAATGATTTCCAGCGATCACATTTGGAAAACTTCACCAACCTGTAATTCAAATGAAATTTGTTTGAGAATTACATCAGAGAATAAAAAAGATCACCCTCAATCATTTGTCACCTTAAGGCCGTTAGGGGAAAGTGGAAGGAAGAAGCTGGTTTGTCAAAGACTATGCCGCACGATTTTCTATGAAGACTTCGTAAAACTGCAAGAAATTCAAGCAGATCCTAAAACTACAGATACATCTACCTCACACAAGAACATAGACACTGAAAGCTATGTTAAGACATACTGCCTGACTGCACACCTAAGGCCTGGAGTGCTTTGTGTGAAGTTTTGGCAGTATTCTAATGCATCTGTAACAGTGGTGAAAGATGTCATTGATGTCATCTGCAACAGTGACAACAACAAGGATGATGCAAATAGCACCACGGAAGGATATCAGCCAAGAGAAAATGAAGATGACCAAATTCCTGGTCCTATCACTCTTCCAGATCCTGGATTACAGAAACAGGTAACAAGACTGAGAGAATACCTTGCATCAAGAAATCTTGATTCCCCTATCATCAGCTTGACTCAAGTAGATTCTTCAGATCAAAAACCAAAAAGAAAGTTGAAAAGAACATTTGTGAAAGCTTTGCACAGAATAACAGATCTACCAAGAAGGTTTCTAAAGCTACGTCAGGTCAAAGTTGCTCCAGGCAGTGTTACAATTATAGCGTACCCTGGTCGAAGAAAAAGTTCTAAAGGTGGACAGAGATCCCGCCAGAGAGCACATAACCAAACCGCTGCAGAAGAATCCAGTGATGTTCCTCGAGCCCCAGTTCAGGTCACCCAACTAGATGATAATGATGAAAGACCTAGACGAGATTTGATGGTTACCTCAGTGGAGACTATATTTACAAGACGTGCGCCTCCAGTGACTACCAACCTGATGTCGTCCATTGAAACTGAGCAACGACTTGCAGCCAGGAGACAAGGTCAAGGTCAGCGCCGACTACAGAATGCTGCAGGGGCAACTGCAGAGAGACCCCCAAAATATCCCGAATTTACTGACCAAACTAAGCGACAGCTTTCGTTCATGACATGGCCTGCAAGTACGATCCAAGATCCAATAAACATGGCAAGGCAGGGCTTCTTTTTTACAGGTATGGATAAACTTTGATTTTGTTTTTCTGATTAACCCTTTACCAAACGACAAAATTTTAGGCTTGTCCAAATTGAAAGCATTTGCAGACGATAAAATAAATGTGACGCAAAAATTGAAATTACTTTTTGGAAGGATAGAAAATAATGTGGGACAAGGAGAAAATGCTGGTTACCAGCATTTTTTCTTTTCCCACAATGTTTTCAAAAGGCTTCTTTCACAGAGTTTTTAAAAGTTGGGATTGTGTGGTAAAGGGTTAATCCCTTAACAAATAATTCCATACTCTAAACGATCCGTGGGAGAAGGCTTCTGAAAACATTCTGTGAAAAGGTGAAAATGCTGGTGACCAGCGTTTTTAACATTCCTGAAAATGTTTCTTTCTCTTTCAAGGACAGAATAGTTTCATTTCAGGCACACTTTATTTGTTGTCTGCAACATATAAAGTTTTCATCGCAAACAGTTCTAAAATTTGTTTTACAGTACTGAGTGGACACTTTGTGATGTGACAAAATTTTAGACTCCTCTAGATTGAAAGTTATTGCAGACAACAAATCAGAAGTGACTCAAATTATATGATTTATGTGTAAAAGGGAAAAAATATTGTGGGAAAAGTAGAAAATGCTGCTAATCAGCATTTTCTACTTTTCCCACAATGTTTTCAAAAGCCTCTCTCCCACAATTTTTTTTTCTCTATCGGAGAAAAATCTCATCATTTGAGCCACATTGATATTATCATCTGCAAATGCTTTCAGTTTGGACTGGTCTAAAATTTTGTCATGTGGTAAAGTGTCAAATCAATTCTACATAAGAGAAGCAACTCCTGCCCCGTTTCTCTAGAAATCAAGGAAAAAAAAAAGGAAATGGATTGACAATGTACTGAGAATGCACTCAAATGCAATCCCAAGGGTAGCAGTGACATGGAACCCAACAGGAAAGAGGAACAGAGGAAGACCCAAAGAAACCTGGAGATGCTCCTCCGATAAAGAAATGAAAGACAGAAAGTGGTCATGGGGGTCAGGTACAGCAATGGGCCATGGATAGATCAAATTGGAAAGCTTTGGTAACAGCCTGGCTCAGCCAACCTGGGTCCATATTCACCAATCATTCATTAGAACTTTCTTGGCCTAATTATGGATTGTGAAAGTAACACAACTTCTGATAGGCAAAACCAAATTGGAAATTTTGTAACTTTCAAATTTAGAAAACTCAGAGTTAGACTGAGAATGTTCTCGAGAATGGTTGGACTGCTTGCATTATACAACATAACCTTCACTTAACTTTTTACCATACAATCCTGAGTTTTATCAACCCAGACAGAAAAAGCTTTCGAAAACATTGTGGAAAAAAAAGAAAACACTTGAAACCAGCATTTGCTGTTTTTCCCACAATGTTTTCTATCCTGTTAAAAGTAAATCCCACCATTTAAGCAACAGTTAATGTGTAATCTGCAAAACCTTTCAATTTGGACCAGTCTTAAATTTGGTTGTGTAGTGAAGAGCCAATGAATTTTAGGCTATGTATTGGACTAAGCAAAGGTATCATAGGTCATTTCAGAGTAGCTTGCAATTAACCCTTTTCCAAACAAGCCCTGGTTTTCACGTGTCTGCAGTACAAGTCTTTTGAAAACACTGTGGGAAAAGGAGAAATTGCTCATAACGAGCAATTTCTCCTTTTCCCACAGTGTTTTCTATGCTTTTTGAGACCTTTCTGCCATTTTCATCCAATTTAAAATTGTCGTCTGCAAACTCTTTCAATTTGGACCAGTCCAAAATTTGTCGTTTGGGAAAGGGTTAAGTGATTGTAGGTTTGAATCCCTTGCTCAGCCAACTTGGTTTAATCCTCTACCAAACAGTCCCAATTTTTTAAAAGGCTTTTAAAAACGTTGCGGAAAAAGTAGAAAATAATTTTTATTATGTGTTTCCAACATTTTCTTCTTTTCCCACAATGTTTTCTAAAATGTTGTTGTTTGGTAAAACAACCCTTTACCCTGAGGAAATAGTGGCTTGAAAACATTAAGGGAAAAGGAGAAAATACTGGTTACTAGCATTTTCTCCTTTTCCTATAATGTTTTCTACCCTTCCAAACACAAAATTCGATTTTTTAGTCATGCTTTATTTTGTATTTTGCAAATTCTTCAAATTTCGGCTGGCACAAAATATTGTTGTTTGGTAAAGAGTTGAAGGTTTGCTGAGGATTTATTTAAATAGTGAAGCCTTTGATATTGAAGTAAGTCTCCATCTACCATGCTGTTTCTAAAACCTATCTACTGAAGCTTTGTCAAAAACAATTTGGTATCAGATTGTAAAAAATTAGACCAAATTGAAGGCATTTGCAAACAACGAATTAAATGCAGTTTAAGTGGTGAATTGTGGTACCAGAGGGCTAGAAAACTTTGTTGGAAAACGAGAAAATGCTAGTTACCAGCATTTTCTCCTTTTTCTACAATGTTTTCAAAGCCCTCTCTCTTAGGGTCGTTATAAATCAGGATTGTGCGGGAGGAGGGTTATAAAGCTTTAAACTTTCAGGTCGGCTTGACCTTGTACGCTGTTTCCGATGCGGAATTGGTTTGAAGGATTGGTCCGACTCTGACGAGCCTCTTTTTGAACACGTTCGACACTCACCTGATTGCACTTTCTTGTTGGAGACATTAGGACCTGAACTGCTCGCTGCCTACAAGGTATCCTCTATCCTCTACTGGGCAAAGCCAGAAGAGCTTATGTCATGGCCTGGTTTCCGTCATCCACCATAGATTCATCCGTCGGTAAGATTTTTATCATGTTTGTAAACATGATTGAGTCCAAGATTGCCCGCCCGGGTAGCTTAGTTGTTAGTGTATCTGACTCGGGACCTGGTGATTGCAAGTTTGATGCCCGGTTGGGGCATACTTTCTTTATGGCGATTTTTCCCCTCCCACCTCTGATGCATGTGAGAAAAGTAATCAGTGGCTTTGGAAAGAAAGTGTCCGTACTGGTGTGAGAAAGCCAGGAAACGCACGGGTGCATCACTGACTGCCATGATATGACCTGAGCTGTTAAAATGGAGTTAAACTCCAATAACAACAAACAAATGAGTCCAAGATTTGGTTGTTTTTTTTTGTTAACCCTTTCCCAAACAATAAATTTTAGACTGGTCCAAATTGAAGAGCTTGCAGACGACAATTTTAAATTTGATGAAAATGGCAGAAAGTTCTCAAAAAGGTAGAAAAGCTTGTTATGAGCAATTTCTCCTTTTCCCATGGTGTTTTCAAAAGACTTGTACTGCAGACACATGAAAACCAGGGCTTGTCTGGGAAAGGGTTAAACTTGCTTAGCTAGTTTGTTGCATCAATAGCTTGAAGCCTGTTGAAAATAATGTAGATTCCACAACTATCATGGGAAACGTAGTTGTTGTTTGAAGTTGAAAGTCCACTTTTCTTGTTCAAGGGATAAAGGTTGAATTTTTCATCTGATTCCTTTTAAGATTGCATGGATTACCAATATTTGAATCATTACATGGTAGAATCCTATTGAAATTAACAAAATTCAATCATTCATTTAGGAAAAGGGGTCATTTCCTGAGTTATTTTTGTTTATGCTATGAGGTATATGTCACATTTCTTTTAACTCTTGACCACATAATCCCGACTTTTAACGACTCTGAGAGAGAAACCTTTTGAAAACATTGTGGGAAAAGGAGAAAATGCTGGTAAACAGCATTTTCTTCTTTTCCCTCAATGTTCTTTTACCCTTCCCCCCAAAAAATTTCCCGTATTATATGTAATCCTTTATCACACCATTCCTAGTTTTAATGACCCTGAAAAAGAAAGCTTTTTAAACATTGTGGGAAGAGGAGAAAATGCTTATAACCAGCATTTTCTCCTTTTCCCGCTGTTGGGAACCCATTAAGCCGTCGACGTCGTGGCGCCATCGTGCCAATACGTCGCACGTCGTTACATAATGTCCTGCGTGACGTTATTGTTGAGAAAACAAGATTAAAAAAAAGAGCAGAAAAGCTGAGTTTTTTTTTTTACCTTGCAGTTTCTAATAGAATAACTATATTTTTTGGTGCCGTGACCAGGATAGAAATGCAGCCCAACAAACTTCTAACACAACGCGAAGCACAACATCGCATTATTGCGATAAGTTTAGAGAAAATAGAAGAAGAAGACTTGCCGAACTCTAGCCGAAGAAAACTTTTGGAGATATTAACGGATAAGCTCGAGGCAGTCAGAACACTCAACGAGAAGATTGCGAATCATGCCGACGTCGAGGATCTAGTGACAGAATTAGTGAGTAGTGAGCAGTACATTATCGATCTGGAACTGAAACTCAACATCATTAAAGAGAAAGATTTAAATCGTAACGAGAATCAAAATAGCCGAGAGGACCGATCACGTCCACCGGGCCGTAATACACCGCAATCATCACAGGTGAGCTTAGATAGTAGCGCTTCTTATCACAAACTACCGAAATTATCTTTACCTCACTTCAACAGAAATATTACCGAGTGGCAGTCATTTTGGGATTGCTTTGAGTCTTCCGTCCATTTGAATACTACCCATCCAACGTCCAGAAATTCAGCTATCTACGCTCGCTATTACACGACGAAGTAGCGTCCTGTATTGCCGGATTTCAACTGACACACGCCAATTACATAAAAGCTGTAGATTTACTGACAGAACGCTTTGGTCAGCCTCACAAGATCGTCAGTGCATACATGAAGTCATTGTTAGAACTGCCACGACCCGATAACAGTACACTTAGTCTGCAATGTTTTTACGACAAACTAGAAACATTAATTAGAGTTTTGGAATCCCTCGGACGGTGCCAAGAATCATACGGTGATCTGTTAGTCCCTATTATACGCGAGAAACTTCCACACAATTTGAAACGCAATATGGCTCGAGACCATGGCAACAGACAATGGAAACTAAATGAACTTCGAGACGCAATCCAGAAGGAAGTGAATATTTTGCAGGAAGGAGAGACCACTGAGGCAATGGATGTACATTTCCCCACCGCATCGTTTTTTACGGGAAGCAGAAATTCACCCCAGAAACAGAGGAAAAAGGCTAGACCTACAGCAGACCAAACAAAATCTTTAGGCCAGAGGATGATAAAGTGCCCATTCTGTGGAGAACAACACTCCCCTATAGATTGTAAAAATGTTGAGACTGTAGAAAAAAGACTCAAGTGTGTGAAGGAAAAGAGACTTTGTTTTAATTGCTTAGGTGAAGGTCACAGATCGTTAGTTGTAAATCGCGCTTCAGGTGCCAACATTGCCAACGTAAACACCACACTGCCATCTGTCAACAGAAAACGACAAATTCGTTAAACCCTGACGCCGTGCCTTTTCAACCCAAAGCAGAAAGTCTACGTAATGCCACTGTGCTACATTCTACTGCTCAACCCCGCCAAAATGTACTTCTTAAGACCACTGTGGCAAAAGTCAGCTCTTCAAACTTAACCCAAGAAGCACACATACTGTTTGATGAGGGAGCACAGAGATCTTTTATTTCCCAAAAGCTTGCAGACGATCTTCAGCTCAAGCCGATAGGAATGGAAATAGTTCATTTAGCATCCTTTGGGCAAGAGTCACAGAATGTCCAACATATAGGAACTGCAACAGTGCATTTGATAACAGACAGCAATGAGAAAATTGCAATCGATGTGCTTATGGTTCCTACAATCGCCATTCCCCTGAGTAACATTCAAAGGGAAGTGACAACATTAAAATACCTACGCGGACTAAAATTGGCCCACCCAGTGATAGATGAAAACAATTTAGAAATTTCCCTACTCATAGGCGCAGATTCATATTGGAAAATAGTGCAGAATCGTGTAATTAGAGGGAAAGGACCGACCGCTGTACAGTCCAAAATAGGTTATTTATGTTCTGGTCCACTGCTAATCAATAGAGAGAACAGTTCAGTGGCTCAGCACATGATGAATGTGATTACATCAATACCAAATCCCTTGGACTTGGAACGATTCTGGAAGTTAGAATCAATTGGTATCACACCGGAAGAAGAAGCAGCTAGTCCAAGTGACTTGAAATTGTACATGGACACGTGTATTTCATTTAGCAAGGGTAAATACATCGCAAAATTGCCATGGAAAGAAGACCACCCACCACTACTGACAAATTATGCCGTGACATTAAGACGTACAGAGAGCATGATTCGTAGACTATGTAAGGAGCCCCGTTTGTTTGAGAAATACGGGGAAATCATCAACGAGCAGGTTAAACGGGGGTTCATTGAACAAGTAAGCGACAGTAGCATTCCGAACCACCAAGTGCATTACATTCCACATCATGGAGTGAAGAAAGATTCAGTCACCACACCCATATGAATAGTTTATGACTGCAGCTGCCGTCAGTCCGCTGATAAGCCCAGCCTAAACGACTGCTTACAATCAACGCTGCCGGAACTAAATGATTTAGCCAGTATTCTTATACGCTTCCAGCTGAATAAATACGCCATTACTACTGACATAGAAAAGGCATTCCTCCACGTCTCTTTGCATGAGAAAGACCGAGATGTGACGAGATTTCTGTGGCTGAAAGATCCAAGCAACCCAGAAAGTTCTATGACAACCTACAGATTCAAAGCAGTGCTGTTTGGGGCGACATGTTCTCCATTCATATTATGCGCAGCTATCATGAAACACCTAGAAAGCAACAGAGACAACTGGGTGAGTACATATTTACTCAGAGACATTTATGTTGACAACATTATCTCCAGTTTTCCTACTGAAAGCAACGTAACCGACTTCTACCGAGATACCCCGTCCATGATGGCTGCAGCAAATTTCAACTTACTCTCCTGGAATTCCAACTGCAGAGCAGTGCGTGAAGCAGCTAAATCTGACAAGATTTTGGACAAAGACAAATTCTCCAAAATTCTGGGCATGAGATGGGACGCCATACATGACGTGATCTCGTTTCCAGAATGGCTGATTCCAATATCGGACGTAATAACGAAACAAGAAGTTTTGAAGCCAGACTGTATGATCCGCTAGGCCTCCTCACTCCAGCCACCATTCGAACCAAAATCATGCTGCAAGAGCTATGGCAGAAGAAATATTCCTGGGACAACCCTCTGCCATGTGATATACAACAAAAATGGCACGAAATCGCATGAGACATAAATTGTGTTTCCTTAGAGGTCTTCGACAGATATCTTTTCAAGAATCGTGAAACAGGAGATTCTGCCATGTGTACAGATGAAACTACACTTCACCTGTTTATCGATGCCAGTATGACAGCATACGGAGCTGCCATTTACATTTGTAGGGGCAATAACTCTGCCCTAGTAATGTCGAAAGCCCGAGTCGCTCCATTGAGAGAGCTTACTTTACCACGACTTGAATTAATGGCCTCTGTCATCGGTGCACGGAATGTAAGACACATGATGAGCGAAATTGTTGTTACTACAGTAGAACTTTGGTCTGACAGCCAGATAACACTACACTGGTTACAGACAACAAAAACATTACAGCGGTTTGTAAAAAATCGTGTGGACGAAATTAACAGACTAACAGACAATCGTAAATGGAAATACCGTCCGACAAAGGACAACCCGGCAGACCTTTTGACACATGGAATACCAGCAAAGCAATTCACCAATAATGTTCTGTGGTTAAAGGGGCCGGAATGGATAACCAATCCCGAGAAGTGGCCTAAATGGGACTCCGCATCCACTGCCGTCTGCACAACGTGTACAGAAGATTGTCGTCAACTCGAGATCGATGCGACAAGTACGTTCTCATCGGTTAACGTTACAGGAATTCACAGTGTCATCGAGGTGTCAAGATACAGTAAACTCGGAAAAGTGCTACGCATTACTGCGTATGTGTTACGATTCGTACGTAACTGTGGGTCTGACAAATTGATCAGAAGACTCGAACCCTTGACCATAGCTGAACTGAAGGAAGCAGACCAGCTGTGGATTCGAAGTTCGCAGAGAACAAACTACAAGGAAGAAATTGATAATTTGAAGTCTAAAGAGAGCTGCCTACCTTTAGTGAAACAGTTGAAGCTGTTTATAGACGATGCCGGAGATATCCGATGCTGTGGACGTATTCATAATGCACCCGTTTCAGAGGACACCAAGTTCCCATATCTTCTATCCCAGAAACACCCCTATACACGTCTGGTTGTGCAGGATGCGCATGAGAGACTACTTCATTCCGGCCCCGCCCCGGGGGTCACAATTTCCAACACAGGAACAAAGAAGGAAAACTTTAAAAATCTTCTTCTCTGAAACAGGAAGGCATGGAGCTTTGATATTTGGTATGTAGCATCTTCTAGTGCTTCTCTACCAAGTTTGTTCATATGATGCCCTTGGGGCAAAAGTTGGCCCTGCCCCGGGGGTCACAAGTTTGAACATAGGAACAGAGAAGGAAAACTTTAAGAATCATCTTCTCTGAAACTGGAAGGCGTAGAGCTTTGATATTTGGTATGTAGCATCACCTAGTAGACCTCTACTAAGTTTGTTCATATGATGCCCTTGGGGTCAAAATTGGCCCTGCCCCGGGGGTCACAAGTTCAAACATAGGAAGAAAGAAGGAAAACTTTAATTTTTTTTTCTCTTAAATGGGAAGGCGTAGAGCTTTGATATATTTGGTATGTAGCATCTCCTAGTGGACTTCTACCAAGTTTGTTCCAAGGATGCTGCTTGGGTCAAAACTGGCCCAGCCCCTGGGGTCACAAGTTCGAACATAGGAACAAAGAAGGAAAACCTTTAAAATTCTTCTTTTCTGAAACCGAAAGGTGTGAAGCTTTGATATTTGGTATGTTGCATCTCAGAGTGGACCTCTACCAAGTTTGTTCATATGATGCCCCTGGGTCAAAACTGGCCCCGCCCCAGGGGTCACAAGTTCGAAGATAGGAACAAAGAAGGAAAACTTTAAATTTCTTTTTCTCTTAAACAGGAAGGTGTAGAGCTTTGATATTTGGTCTGTAGTGATTCTCTTCTAAGTTTTTTTACCCATCTAAGGGCAACAAGTTCATTGAGTCCAAAATTGGGTCATCTTGGGTCATAAACTAGGTCACTAGGTCAAATTAAAGAAATACCTTGTTGGCACTCTCGAGGCCACATTATTTGCTCAATTGCCTTGAAAATTAGTTAGAAAGTTTGTCTTTATAAAGTCTCACATAAGATTAATTTGGGTCAACTTGGGTCATAAACTAGTTCAGTGGGTCAAATTAAAGAAATACCTTGTTTGCACTCAGGAGGCCACATTTATTGCTCAAATGACCTGAAATTTGGCCAGAATGTTTGTATTGATGAAATACCAGATGTGTTTGGATTTGGGTCACCTGGAACCATAAACTAGGTCACTAGGTCAAAATAAAGAAATACCTTGTGGGCACTCTAGAGGCCAAGGTATTTACTTAATTGCCTTGAAAATTGGTCAGAATGTTTGTCTTTGTAAAATCTCACATGAGTCTGAATTTGGGTCAACTGGGGTCATAAACTAGTTCACTTGGTCAAAGAAATAGCTAATGGTCACTCTAGAGGCCACATTTATTATTCATTTGATTTGAAAATTGGTTAAAATGTTTCATTTGACATAGTCAAAGACCAGTTCAAATTTGGGTCACCTGGGGTCATAATCTAGGTCACTAGGTCAAATTAAAGAAATATCTTTAGGGCACTCGAGGCCACATTTTTTGCTCAATTGACTTGAAAATTGGTCAGAATGTTTGTCTTCATGAAATATGAGTTTGAAATTGGGTCACCTGCGGTCAAAAACTAGGTCACATGTCACTAGGTCAAATTAAAGAAATATCTTTAGGGCACTCGAGGCCACATTTTTTGCTCAATTGACTTGAAAATTGGTCAGAATGTTTGTCTTCATGAAATATGAGTTTGAAATTGGGTCACCTGCGGTCAAAAACTAGGTCACATGGTCAAATTAAAGAAAAACCTTTAAGGCACTCTACTAAGGTGAGCGACCCAGGGCCATCATGGCCCTCTTGTTGTGTTCATGTGTTGTTCCCCTTTGCCAGTTTGTAGATGTCGCATAATGCTAAGAATTTTAAATGACAGTGTGGTATTAAAGGTAAAAGTAGAAAACAATGACCTCGTAGAAACTGTCGTCTGTTATCCCGATTACTCCTGCAAGGTGGTGACCATTACCGAGCAGGGTCTAAAATGGGGACAAAAAGTTTAAGTATGGATTCGGTATAGTAATACGGACGAGTCGACAGCGATGTCACATGGAATAATGTCGCATTTTAGACCGATTCAGTGTAAACCGGAAACAAATAATTCAGTGTTAGAAAGTGGGTTCGATATGATTTTGCAGTTACAAACTTGACAATCTTGTAAGATATATTCATTGAATCAATTCTTTATGTTCCTTTTTTATTCTGATTTATGTTGCATCAAGGAAGACGCGATGTATTAATTTTGTTGCGTCAGGCTTTCATTGTGCACGTCAAATACGCAAAAACACAGACTTTCTGAAACACTGGTATCTATTTAACTCTTTACCACACAATCCCGACTTTTAAACACCCTGTGAAAGAAGCTTTTTGAAAACATTGTGGGAAAAGGAGAAATGCTGGTTAACAGCATTTTCTCTTTTTCCCACAATGTTTTCTACCCTTCCCCCCAAAAAAATCAATTTTTCAGCCACATTTAATTTGTCATCTGCATATGCTTTCAATTTGGACCTGTCTAAAATTTTGTTGTTTGGTAAAGAGTTAGCTCCTCACCGCAATGTAGACTTGTCCAATTTGAAAGCATTTGCAGACAACAATTTGAATGTGGCTCAACTGGTGGAATTTCTCCTAGATAGGGTTGAAAACATTGTGGAAAAAAGGAGAAAATGCTGGTTACCAGCATTTTCTCATTTTCCGGCATTGTTTTCAAAAGGCCTTTTGTTTAGGATCATTAAAGATCTGGAATGTGTGGTAAAGGTTTAAGAAGTAGGAATATTGGGCTTCAAAGGTAAATGTTACTTTTCAACCTGCTGAGCCCTGGTAGCTCAGTTGCTAGCATATAGGACTTGAGAACAGGGGTCACTGGTTTGATCCCTGGCTCGGCCAATTTCTTTCCGAGGATTGATGATAGTCATTGCGACAGGATTCATTCCTCTCTCACTGCTGACCATTGTTTGGAAGATAGTTATGTGGGAAAGCAGCCAGTGGCTTGGAAAGAATATTTTGCAGGGTACTGGTATAAGGAACTCAAGAAAAGCATGGATTGGTGCACTGGCTGCTGTGATATACATATAATTGGAATAATGTTGAAATTGATGTTTAACAGTATACAATAAATATTTTTCAACCCAGGTAAATCTGTTACCATCAGGTGCTCAGCCTACAGCGGGAGGGCCAACTGAAAGTAGACCTGCAGAGGGTACTGGCCAAGGTCCAGGTAAATATCAATACATTACTGCTAAATTCAGAGTTTTAACATCCCAATGGAAGAAGGCTTTTGAAAACATTGAGAGAAAAGTAGAAAATGTTGATGATCAACATTTTCTCCTTTTTCCACAGTGTTATCTAGCTTTTCAAAGACAGATCTTGTAATTTAAGCAATGTTGAATTTGTCATCTGCAAATACTTTCAGTATTGGCAAGCCTAAAATTTTGTCAAGAGGTAATTAATCCGGTCTATACCACACAACTAAGACTTTGGCATGCCCAAATTGAAAGAATTTGCAGAAAAAAAAAAATGGTTCAAATGAAGGAAACCATCTGCAAAAGGTTAAAAAACTTCGTTGAAAAGGGAGAAAAGGCCAGTTAATTTTTCCCTCAACGTTTAACTCTTTACCAGACAAGAAAATTTTCGACTGGACCAAATCGAAAGCATTTGCAGATGACAAATTTAATGTTGCTAAAATGATTATTTCCTTTTTTGATTGGGTAGAAAACATTGTGGGAAAAGGAGAAAATGCTGGTTACCAGCATTTTCTCCTTTTCCCACAATGATTTCAAAAGGCTTCTTTCTCAGGGTCGTTAAAAGTCGGGATTGTGTGGTAAAGGGTTAATTAACCCTTTACCAGACAACAAAATTTCCAGAATTAAAAGCTTTTGCACGTGGCAATTTCAGTGTGGCTCAAATGGTACAATTTTTCTTTGATATGGTAAAAAAGATTGTGGGAAAAGGAGAAAATGCTGGTTACCAGCATTTTCTCCTTTTCCCACAATGTTTTCAAAAGGCTTCTTCCCCAGGGTTGTTAAAAGGTGGCATTGTACGGTAAAAGGTTGAGGGCTTTTATTTGGTAATTTGTTTTGACAACATTCTGCCTGACATGGCTAGAGCCTTTAAACTTTATTTAACCCTTTCCCAAACGACAAATTTTGGACTGGTCCAAATTGAAAGAGTTTGCAGACGACAATTTGAAATTGGATGAAAATGGCAGAAAGTTATCAAAAGGGTAGAAAACACTGTGGGAAAAGGAGAAATTGCTCGTTACGAGCAATTTCTCCTTTTCCCACAGTGTTTTCAAAAGACTTGTTCTGCAGACACGTGAAAACCAGGGCTTGTTTGGGAAAGGGTTAAAGAGTATTTTGACTAATCCTTGACATATGCGTTCTGACTAATCTACGAAGATAACTTCAAGTTGTTCTGTTCAAGTGCATCTAGGAAGACAATGGTCTTACAGTTGTCATGCACAGAATTAACCGACGTTGATTAACTCTTTACCACACAATCCCGACGTTTAATGACCCTGTGAAAGAAGCCTTTTGAAAACATTGTGGGAAAAGGAGAAAATGCTGGTAACCAGCATTTTCTCCTTTTCCCACAATGTTTTCTACCCTACCCTTAAAAGATTTTAATTTTTCAGTCCCATTTATTTTGTCATCTGCAAATGCTTTCAATTTGGACCAGTCTAAAATTTTGTCGTTTGGTATAGGGTTAAGTGGAAAAACCGGAGGTGTAATCAGTTCAAGGAAACAGATTTTATCATACTGACACAAGTGTTCTATTCATGATAATTATTTGCGCATCAGATTCCCAGAAATTCTGATGATGTTAACCCATTACCAGACGACAAATTTTTGGACTGGACCAAATTGATAGCATTTGCAGACGACAGATTAAATGTAGCTGAAAAGATTTTTTCTGTCTTTGATTGGGTAGAAAACATTGTGGGAAAAGGAGAATATGCTGGTTACCAGCATTTTATCCTTTTCCCACAATGTTTTTAAAAGGCATTTTCCACAGAGTCCTTTGTCGTGGCTTTGTGCAGTAAAGGGTTAATGACCTTGAGGAAAAAGACTTCTGAAAACTTTGTGGGAAAAGGAGAATATGCCGGTAACAAGCATTTTCTTCTTTTGCCACTCTGTTTCCTATTCTTCCAAAAAGCAAAACTCAATTTTTTAGGTTATTATTTTGTCATCTGGAAATGCTTTCAGTTTGGAGAAGCTCAAAAATTTTGTTGTTTGGTAAAGAGTTAACTCTTTACCAAATGACAAAATTTTAGACTGGTCTAAATTGAAAGCCTATGCAGACGACAGAATGAATGTGACTTATAAATTGAAATTTGTCTTGGGAAGGGTAGAAAACATTGTGGGAAAAGGAGAAAATGCTGGTTACCAGCATTTTCTCCTTTTCCCACAATGTTTCCAAAAGGCTTCTTTGCTCAGGGTCTTCAAAAATGGGGATTGTGTGGTAAGGAGTTAAGGACTAAATGTGGTGCTGTTTTGGCCAGTACAGGTCAAGATCAGACTGAACAGAATATTTCTTTGAGATGGAGTTTGATACTGCAATACTTTTTCCACGAAGAAAAAAAAAACCTGAGGTCAAGATCAGACAGATAAAACATGTTGCACACAGTTTGTAAAATGAATTGACAGTCATGAATTCAGGAACTTTGTGCCTGATTCGAATTGCAAAATACAGTCTGAAATTTTAACTGTTATGATACAAGCCATGCTTTGGCTAAGGCTTTGCTTAGAATAATGAATGTCAGTGATATACATGTACTAAGCAAGTCAACACAGAACTATGGATCCTATGATACAGTTATCTAACAAACACTGTAGTTCACCTAAGACTTAACCTGTAACCACATGACGATGAGTATTAACAGATCTGGCCGAGCCCCCCGTAGCTCAGGAGGTCACTGGTTCGATTCCTGGCTCTGCCAATATCTTTCCGAGGATTGATGATAGTCATTGTGACAGGATTCATTCCTCTCTCACCGCTGAACATTGTTTCGATGATGGTTATGTGGGAAAGCAGCCTGTGGCTTGGAAAGAATATTGTGCGGAGTACTAGTGATAGAAATTAAAGGAAAGCAGGATAGGTGCACTGACCACTAGGATATAACTGAAATAATGTTGAAAATGGTGTTAAACACCATAGAATCAATCAATCAGTTTAACAGATCAGAGGTTTAGGATTCTCAAAACCAGCATTTTCTCCTTTTTCCCCTAATCATGTAATGTTTTCTCCCCTTTTAAAAGCATATTCCATCATTTGAACTAGGTTCAGCTTGTCAAGAATTTTGTTTTCTTACAAAGACTTATACCATAACTCTTTACCAAACGACAAAATTTTAGACTGGTCCAAATTGAAAGCATTTGCAGACGACAAATTAAATGTAACCCAAAAATTGAAATTTGTTTTGGGAAGGATAAAAAACATAGTGGGAAAAGGAGAAAATGCTGGTCACCAGCATTTTCTCCATTTCTCACAATGTTTTCTAAAGGCCACTTTATCAGGGTTGTTAAAACTCGGGATGGTGTGGTAAAGGGTGAACAGGGGGCTTTAGTAGAAATTGGTTTTCATAATAGTAAGGGTAGTATGAGAAAGATTATGAAATTCATGAAAAAAGTGTCTTTTTTTATGCATAAACTCTTGACCATACCACAGTATTTTAGACTGGTCAAAATTGAAAGCATGTGCCAACGACAAAATAAATCTGGTTTGAATGATGGAATTCATATTTGTAAGAGTAGGAAACTGGGGGAAAAAGGATAAAATGCTGGTTACCAGCATTTCTTTTCCATTTCCCGCAGTATTTTCTGAAGGCTGCTTCTTCAAATTCTTTAACCCTTTACCACACAATCCCGGGTTTTAACAACCCTGAGAAAGAAACCTTTTGAAAACATTATGGGAAAAGGAGAAAATGCTGGTAACCAGCATGTTCTCCTTTTCCCACAATGTTTTCTACCCTATCAAAAACACATTTCATCATTTGAGCCACATTTAAATTGTCGTATGTAAATACTCCGAATTTGGACAAGTCTACATTTCTGTCGTTCGGTAAAGAGTTAATACTAAGGATTATTTAGCAGACGGTTGAGTGATAGTGATATCTGTCATTTTCAGTATTTTGTTCAAAGTGCCTTTCAATTGTCCTTTAATCCTTCACCAAACGACAAAATTCTAGACTGGTCTGAATTGAAAGCATTTGCAGACGACAAAATAAAAGGCGTACCAAATGATGAAATTTGTCATTGATAGGTTAGAAAACATTTGGGGGAAAAGGAGAAAATGCTGGTTACCAGCATTTTCTCCTTTTCCCACAATGTTTTTAAAAGGCCTTTTTCTCAGGGTCGTCAAAAGTCGGGATTGTGTGGTATAGGGTTAAGAAATGTGCCAAGGTGAAATGAGAAAATTTTACACTTGTCCAAAATTGAAAGTATTTGCAGAAGGCAAATTAGAGATGACTCATATGGTAAGATTTGTTTCTAACAGGACAGAAAACATTGTGGGAAAAGGAGAAAATGCTGGTTACCGGCATTTTCTCCTTGTCCCACAATGTTTTTGAAAAGGCCTCGTTCTCAGGGTTGTTAAAACTTGGGATTGTGTGGTAAAGGGTTTAGCTGCTGGTTAACGGTTATTGTTTTAAATTGACTTGTTTATTTAGCACCAGCCATACCAGTTGGTAGCGCACAGGACTTGAGAGCAAGGGGTTGCTGGTTCAATTCCCAGCTTTGCCAGTTTCTTTCTGAGGACTGATGATAGTCATTGCAACAGGATCCATTCCTCTCTCACTGCTGACCATTGGCTGACCATAGTTTTGATGATGGTTATGTGGGAAAGCAGCCAGTGGCTTGGAAAGAATATTGCACTGGTTAAAGAAGCTCCAGGAAAGCATGGATAGCTGCCACAATATAACTGAAATAATGTTGAAAATGGTGTTAAACACCATACAGTCAAATAACCATTAATTTTGCACCACTGGCCAAATACCAGTAAGCTTATATCACAGCACTGTTTCTGTCAAAGCCATGCATCTGTGCGTGTGTCTGTCCGTCCATTTGTGTGCTTGTATTTCAAACATCTCCTCTAACTGCAGAGACCAGTTTTGAGACAAGGTAACAAAAATGATCCTGCAGTTTTCATTGTCAAAATTTCTGCAAGGAATTGATTCCGTATAGAACTGTGGTTGCCATAGCAATTAAACCGAAAAATCTCGTGAATCTTTTAAGATCAAAACGGCCAACTTAAATTTCTTCAAATTTGCATAAATGAACCTTGGATTGACCTCTAAGAGTTTTGATAGAATTAAATCCATCAAAGTACATGACTACTATTGTGATGGCTTATTTTTATTCCAAAAATAACCTACATTAATGATCAAGGGAAATAACTCATGCTTTTCTTGACAGATATTGGATATTTTCACCATTTATCTCCCTTTATTACCAAGATTTACTGTAACATGGTTGGTGTTGCATAATCAGGTTTTCTTAATAGAAACTCTTTGTTTGTTTGTTAAAAGTTTTTTTTTTTTTTTCTTTAAATGTTTAACCCGTTAACTCTTTACCAAACGACAAAATTTTAGACTGGTCCAAATTGAAAGCTTTTGCAGACGACAAAATAAATGTGACTCAAAAACTGAAATTTGTTTCGGCAAGGGTAGAAAACATTACGGGAAAAGGAGAAAATGCTGGTTACCAGCATTTTCTCCTTTTCCCATAATGTTTTCAAAAGGCTTCTTTCTCAGGGTCGTTAAAACTCGGGATTGTGTGGTAAAGAGTTAAAGCATTTTCTACCTCATTATTCAGTCGGTTATCAGACAAATTGGATTTTATGGATCCATAACAGAATAATGGCTCGCTTGGTGTAACACATCACAGAGATGCATTAAACCCCCTTTTCACAGAGCATGGCTCATTTTATCATATGTTCAACAGATACCCAAGCTACTACACCTGGTACTGGGCGTTCATCTGCCGCTAACACAGCTACAAGCAACATTAGAAGTCCAGAATATATGACTTTGGAATCTAGAATTGAATCTTTCAGCTCTGGGTGGCCTTCAACAATATCACAGACTCCCAGGCAGTTGGCAGAAGCAGGATTTTACTTCACAGGTAAATAAAAAGCACGAGTCATTCTACACATTATTCACGGGTAAATTATAAAGCATTAGTCATATTGCAAAGCCGAGCCCCGTAGCTCAGTCAGTAGCGTACAGGACTTGAGAACAGGAGGTCGCAGGTTCGATCCCCGGCTTGGCCAATTTCTTTCCGAGGATTGCTGATAGTCATTGTGACAGGATTCATTCCTCTCTCACCACTGACCATTGTTTCAACAAAGGCTATGTGGGAAAGTAGCCAGTGGCTTAGAAAGAAAATTGTGCAAAGTACAGGTAAAAGAAACTCCAGGAAAGCATGGATAGGTGCACTGGCCGCCGCAATATAACTGAAATAATGTTGAAAAGGCGTTGAACACCATACAATCAACCAGTCAATCATATTGCGCAATATTGCATGGCTAGCGGATTTAAAACTGTTCCCTTGGGTTGTACGTATAAGCCAACCTGTATCAAGCAGGCACCTAAGGGCCACTGAAATAGTACCTGCTTAACCCTCTACCCCACAATTCCAACTGGTAACAGGAAGAAACCTGTTGAAAACATTGAGGGAAAATGAGAAAATGCTGGTAAACAGCTTTACGTAATATTGTAATGCATTGCTATGTGAGGGGGAATTGGCCACAGGAATTACAAAAAAATAAAAAGCTGTACTGGATTTTAATGTAAGTCCCAACAAAAAAGGGCGTTAGAAGCATGAAATAATTAGAACATATTTGAATATAATTAGAGTAAATTTTGATCTTCCAATGAAAAAAAAGAATATCTTCTATTTATTTAGCAGCTTAGATATTTTCTCCATTTTCGTTCAGGCCATGGAGATATCTGTCGATGTTATACCTGCGATGGAGGACTTCAGCGTTGGGACCCTCAGGATGATCCATGGATCGAGCATGCTCGCTGGTTCCCCGAATGTGGTCATTTGAGGCAAACACGGGGTCAGGATTTCATTGACCTGGTCCAGAGGGCTGTTATCCAAGGGGACGAGGAGGTAAACAACAATTATAATTAACTCAACCCCATAGCAAAATTAATGCTCTTAGTTCTCATTAACCCTTTCCCAAACGACAAATTTTGGACTGGTCCAAATTGAAAGAGTTTGCAGACAACAATTTTAAATTTGATGAAAATGGCAGAAAGGTCTCAAAAAGGGTAGAAAACACTGTGGTAAAAGGAGAAATTGCTCGTTACGAGCAATTTCTCCTTTTCCCACAGTGTTTTCAAAAGACTGCAGACATGTGAAAACCAGGGTTTGTTTGGGAAAGGGTTAATCCTTTACCACACAAAATTTTAGACTCGTCAAAATCGAAAGCTATTGCAGACAAAATAAACTTCGACTCATATATTATATTTGTTTTTGGAAAGTTAGCATTTTAAATTTTTCCACTATGTTTTCAAAAGTCTTCAAATGTTTTCAAAAGTCTTCTTTCTTAGGGTTGTCAAAAAATGGGATTGTTTGGTAAAGGGTTAACCCTTTACAAAATTTTAGCCGTGTCTGAATTGAAAGCATTTGCAGATGACAATTTCATTGTGGCTAAAATAGTGCAATTTTTCTTTGATAGGGTAGAAAACATTGTGGAAAAAGGAGAAAATGCTGGTTACCAGCATTTTCTCCTTTTCCCCCCACAATGTTTTCAAAAGGCTTCTGTCCCAGGGTCGTTAAAAGGCAGCATTGTACGGTAAAGGCTAAGCAAATTACGAGAGAGTAAACTGGATTAAGTCTGATCGATAGTCTGTCCATTGTTGCCTTTGCTCATGGGTATGTTTGATTCAGCTTGCCCAACAGTCTGTCCATCGTCTCACATGCCCATAGGTATGTATGTGCCTTATGCTCCTCTCAGGTTTCCTCCAATGTTTTGAGACCTTGAACATGTATTAAGTCTGTGCCACATAGTCCCGACTTTTAACGACCGTGGGGAAGAAGGCTTTAGAAAACCATGTGGGAAAAGGAGAAAATGCTGGTAACCAGCATTTTCTCCTTTCCCCACAATGTTTTCTAATCTATCAAGGGCAGGTTTCATCATTTGGGCTACCTTCAATTTGTCGTCTGCAAATGCTTTCAGTTTGGACTAGTCTAAAATTCTGTTGTTTGGTATAGGGTTAAGTCATGACAAGATGCCAAATTTTACACTGGTTTACATGGAAATCTTTCATAGTAAATTAAATGTGGTTTGAGTACTAAGGCTCTCTCTCCCTCTCTCTCTCTCTCCCTCCCTCTCCCCCTCCCTCCCCCCTCTCTGCCTCTCTCCCTGTCTCTTTCTCTCTCTCTCCCTCTCTCTCTCCCTCCCTTGCCCCCTCTCTCTTGCCCCCCCCTCTCCCCCCCCTCCTCCGTTTCCTGCGCTGTCTGTGTCTGTGTTTATAAATGATACATTTTTTTTTTCAGCCCATTAGTGGAGACTCTTTAGTGGGAGCCATGGGAGGTCTTTCATTTGAAACGGGTAAGAAAGACATTGTGATCTAATGCCACATAGATACCGTGTTTTTCATCTCGCAACCAACAACACATTTCAAAATGTTGTTATTATAACCCTGTATCACACAACAAAATTTTAGGCTTGTCCAAATTGAAAGCATCTGCAGACCATGATTTCAAAATGTGGCTCAGATGATGTGTTTTTATACGCCCGTGAAAGACGGGCCGTATTATGGGATCACCCATGGCGGACGGGTGGGCGGGCGGCGTCCAGTTCTTTGTCCGGAGCATAACTTTGTCATCTTCAGTCCGATTGACTTGAAACTTGGTATTTGTGTTTGTTGCAATAATACGGAGTGCAGTGCGAAAGAACCCTAACTCTACCTCGTGCTGTCTTTGAGTTATTTCCCTTTGATTGTCATTTTTACATTATTTTGTGCTTGTCCGGAGCATAACTTTGTCATCTTCAGTCCGATTGACTTGAAACTTGGCATTTGTGTTTGTTGCAGTAATACCGAGTGCAGTGCAAAAGAACCATAACTCTGCCTCATGCCGTCTTAAGTTATTATGCCCCCCTTCGAAGAAGTGGGGGTATATTGCTTTGCACTTGTCGGTCGGTCCGTCGGTCGGTCGGTCCGTAGACCACATTTTTGTCCGGAGCATAACTCAAAAAGTATTTCAGGTATCATCTTGAAACTACATAGGTGGATAGATCTCATTAAGGAGAAGTGCAGTGCACAAGAATCATAACTCTGCCCATCATATTTATGGAGTTATTGCCCTTTGTTGATTTTCATACTTAATTTTTGTCCAGAGCATAACTCTAAAAGTATTTCAGGTATCATCTTGAAACCTCATAGGTGGATAGATCTCATTAAGGAGAAGTGCAGTGCACAAGTACCATAACTCTGCCCATCATATTTTTGGAGTTATTGCCCTTTGTTGATTTTCATACTTAATTTTTGTCCGGAGCATAACTCAAAAAGTATTTCAGATATCACCTTGAAACCTCATAGGTGGATTAATCTTATTAAGGAGAAGTGCATTGCACAAGAACCATAACTCTGCCCATCATATTTTTGGAGTTATTGCCCTTTGTTGATTTTCATACTTAATTTTTGTCCGGAGCATACCTCAAAAGGTTTTTCAGATATCATCTTGAAACTTTACATGTGGATAGATCTTATTCAGGAGAAGTGCATTGCACAAGAACCATAACTCTGCCCATTATATTTTTGCAGTTATTGCCCTTTGTTGATTTTCGTACTTAATTTTTTTCCGGAGCATAACTCAAAAAGTATGTGAGGTAAAATCATGAAACCTTATAAGTTGATAGTTCACATAAATGGGAAGTGCAGTGCCCAAGAATTGTTAATTTATCATTAATAATTTTTGAGTAATTACCCTTTGTTCGTTTTTACACTTTGAACTTAACAGTTTATAATCACATGTTATATGTAGAATTGGATGCCATTAGGGGGGCATACATGTTTTACAAACATCTCTTGTTTCCCTTTGATTGTCATTTTCATCTGTCTGTCTGTCTGTCTGTCTGTCTTGTTTTCATTTCCATGCTCTAACTCAAAAGTCGTTTGACCTAGGACCCTGAAACTTTATACAAGTGTTGCCCATGACGCAAGGAGGTGCCCTATTGTTTTTGGGTCACATGGGTCAAAGGTCAAGGTCTCTGGTGATCTTTAATTTGAAAGTCATTTCCATTCTCTGATTGTACTGCTTCAGTAACAAGGTGATGGTTAGGGGTATTTGTCCGTTTGCGACAGTTTTAGTTTTTGGCTGCTATTTGGGCCTCTAACCTTTAAGCTGCTAAGTGTAACTCACTGACCTTTTGCAGACAGTGTAGATCAAGATCAGACTGCACAGAATGTGCAGTCTGATCTTGGATCCACACTTGGAGATGTCTTTTCTCTAAAAGATACTATTGAAATAACCTTGTTCAGGTTTTTACTATCAGCTTAAAAGCTTTATTTAAGTTATTTAGCAGTAAAATGGTTAATATTCTTGGTTTAGGTGTTACAGATCCTCTGTCTACTGATGCCGCAAAGAAGGCTCTTGAAATGGGATTCTCCAAGAAGGCGGTTCTTCTTGCAGTCCACGAGTTGAATGCTAAAGGTATGTGCTATGGTATCGAAGATTTCAAGTATGTTGACCTTGGGCAAGACATTCAAGAACCTAATCCTAGTATTGGTATAATTACGTTATATACAGTAAAACCTCAGTACTTTGTAGCACAAGGGGCTGGAATATTTTATTTGGACTAAATGCAGTACAAACAAAAAAGTGTGACTGTGTTCGAGTATTTTCGGTGCTATATACATAAGAAAATAGACAATCAGATTAAGGCAGCATGTCTTGCAGTACCCTTAACTGGTACCCGTGGTATATCTCTCATGCCTTCAACCTGAAGGCTTAATACATTGTCATTTTTGAGATTGTTTCTGTCCTCACCTAGTATCAATGGTGTTTTTTGGCGAATTGAAGTGGTTTTTCAGCAAGTATAGGTTGATAATTTCCTTCTATTTAACATATAAACCTACCCTTTCGACCCCACACACTTTCGATATATATTTAGCTATATTTTGGGTGTTTGCTGGTGATTTTTTTCTTTGTTTTTTTTTTTTTTTTTTTCATTTTCCTGCATTTTGTGGTCATCGGGTGTTTTCCAGGTCTTTTTAGTAACCGCTTCAGACCGTTATCTGTTTATGCATTGTCGGATGTCTTAACCCTGTACCAGACAACAAAATTTTAGCCTTGTCCAAATTGAAAGCATTTGCAGACGACAATTTCAATGTGGCTCAAATGGTGCAATTTTTCTTTGATAGGGTAGAAAACATTGTGGGAAAAGGAGAAAATGCTGGTTACCAGCATTTTCTCCTTTTCCCACAATGTTTTCAAAAGGTTTCTTTCCCAGGGGCGTCAAAAGGCGGCATTGTGCGGTAAAGGGTTAAGCAATTTTGGAACTGTTAATTGTCGTTTTGATGGATTAATTGACGTAACAAACCAAATATTCGCTCACGATTAACGAATGAATGATACCAATTGACATCGTCATTCAAGAGGTGTTAGAAATCAAGGTTGGTAACGGATTTTCACACCTTCATAAGTTTGCAAGCGGATTAATTATATACCAATTAAAGGTAGGAGTTTGTGTTCGAAAACTACTTTGGGTACATGGAATACACTACAAACTACAAACCACCGACATGCAAAGTATCCAGATGAATCTAACAATAATAAAGATGGATAAATATCGGGACTGAAGATAGAATACAAACCAAGACACAGGTGCGAACCAGCAACATGCAAACTAACAAATTTCTACTGTAATTACTTTATATAAGCACATAAGTGAATATTACGGTGATATGATTAAAACAGTGGTGAAAGCTGCATAAAATGGTGGGAAAAGAAGAAAATGCTGGTTACCAGCATTTTCTCCTTTTCCTACAATGTTTTCAAAAGCATTCTTTCTCAGGGTCATTTAAAGACAGGATTGAGTGGTAAAGATTTAGATTGATGTCTTGGCGAGCTTCTAGATGTTTTGATGACTTAACTCTGTAACAGACGACTAAATTTAGGACTCGCCCCAAATTGGAACCATAAATTAAACGTGGCTAAAAAGCTGAGATTTGGCTTTAGGAGGCTAGAAAACATTGTGACAAATACAAGGTTGTTTGGTAAAGGGTCAATGTTTGATGAGTTGATCATTCACCACATTATCCCAATTTTTAACTACTCTGTAAAAGAAAACTTCCGAAAACTTTTCCTGGTTAAAGATACATCCTTAACTCTTTACCACAGAATCCGGATTTTTTAGTGACCCTGAGGAAGATGCCTTTTGAAAACATTGTGGGAAAAGGAGAAAATGCTCCTTTTCCCACAATGTTTTCTACCCTATCGAAGACAGGAATTGTCAGTTTAGCAACGTTTAATTTGTCGTCTGCAAATGCTTTCAGTTTGGTCCAGTCCTAAATCTTGTCGTTTGGTAAAGAGCTAATACAGCCAGAGAGAAAAAAAATGCTGTTAAAGTTTGATAGACTGTGGAATGGTTTACAATTTAGTCAGCTCTGTAAACATAGGTGAATTACCAATATACAATGGTGTAATGGATAAATACATATATTGGAAATCTTCGAATTAAAACAGTTATTGCTTTGATGGCCTCCAGATAATGACACGCATTTTCTATCGTTCTTAAGCTATACAACAATGCAAACATCAAGGGCAACATTTGGCATGAAGATACAAGAATGATTATAGTTTGATAAAATAAAGATGACATGGGTTAAAAACTAGCAGAAAACATGTATAGATGTAATTTTAACCCTTTCCCAAACAAGCCCTGGTTTTCACATGTCTGCAGTACAAGTCTTTTGGCCTTTCTACCATTTTCATCAAATTTAAAATTGTCGTCTGCAAACTCTTTCAATTTGGACCAGTCCAAAATTTGTCTTTTGGGAAAGGGTTAATGCAGTAGTAGGTGTAAGTGATGGGAACTGCTGCTCCGGTATTTTCAGAAAGAATAGACCCTTGACATCTGTAGGAAAATTAGCCACCTTGGTCATGCATTTGAGCCTTGCTATGGGAAAAGGAGATTTAATGCATCTCTGATGGACTATATCAAGCAAGTCATCACATGATAATGGATCGTTGAAATCCATTTTGTCGAACAGCTGACTGGATCATGAGGTAGACTGGTCCTTGGACATGCAGAAAATTGACCAATAGCAAAAAGTTTCGAGTTACGTTAGCATGTGTGAACTATTGTACCGTTTGCAAATGCATTTAACCCCCTTTTTACAGAGCACAGCTCATTTGTCCTTTGTGTAGTGGTCCTGCATGGCGGGGTTTCAGAGCCTTAGCCTACTACACGCGAAACCCAGGGCCTACGTGAATAAACTGAGCTAGCACAGTGATATGACTGAAATAATGTTGAAATCAGCTTGAAATACCTTTATCTTTTGAAGGGGCCTATTTAGTTTTTATTTTGTAAACCAAAATTTCTTGTAAAACATCAATAAATAGGTTGTTAGAAAAGTAGATATGTTTTTCTTTGCAATTGCATAAATTGTACACTTCCATTCTGACAGGAGAAATGTGCAATTTTTCCCATGAAAATAGACGGATGGTCATTTTGCTCGTTAAATCTGTCAGTTTTTATAATCTCAGATATGATATCATCATACTGATTGGATGCAAATCTTCATAATCAAAACTCTGGTGCAAGGTCTAAAAATATCTTTGGAGGCTACATAGCTCATTAGAGAAACACTACTAAAAATTATTGTTTTCTTACTTTTGTGTTTCTTCCTTAGTTTCGATTTGCCAGCTATTGCCTTACTTAATTCACTGACCTTAATTCAGTGTTAAATCATTCTTTAAGTTTGTTGAGATAATAGAAATATGAATAGCTCTTAACAGAGTTCCAGATAGAGAAGTGATTTTGATTTCAAGATTGAAAATATTAGTAATTCTCCACGAAACCCAATGTTATGGGTATTCATTAGAATTGACTCATTGAGACAATTCTAATGAGTACCCACAATATAGGATTTGGAAGAGAAATAATGGATTTAGAATCCCATCACTCCCTCTGGGCTGTAGTTTCTAGTAATTTTTTATTTGGATTTCAAAATTGAAAATATTAGTTATTCTCCTCAAAACCCTATGTTATGGGTACTCATTAGAATCGTGTTGGTGAGACAATTCTAATGAGTACCAACAACATAGGGTTTGGAAGAGAAATAATGGATTTAGAACACCATCACTCCCTCTGGGTTCTAGTTTATAGTAATTTTTCAGTGATTTATTACTAATTCTCAAATGACACTATTGTTTCATTTTTTTTTTTTTCACTAGCTTCATGCAAAGCCCATTGCCTCATTTTGTAATGCACAGGTCTAGTTAGCCAGAGTCGTGAGTATAAAACCAAGCGCAAGCATTGCGACTATAAGCCCAGGCTCTCCAAGGAAGGGCCCAGGCTCTGCAAGTATAAGCCCAAGCTCTGGGTAAATATTTTTGAGGGCTGATGATAGTTTTTGCAGCTGAATTCATTCCCAGAGCTCCAGGCAGAGGGAGTGATTTTGATTTCAAAATTAAAAAATATTAATTATTCTCTACTAAACCTTATGTTATGGGTACCCATTAGAATCATCTCATCGAGACAATTCTAATGAGTACCGACAACATAGGGTTTGGAAGAGAAATAATGGATTTAGAATACCATCACTCCCTCTTATCTGGTGCTCTGCATTCCTCCATTATCACTGAGCATTGATTTTTAAGACTTTGCTCATGTGGGAAAGCAGCCAGTGGCCAGGAGAGTGATGTTCGATAAACAGGAAAACATGTGCAGGTGCACTGGGTAGTGTAACTAATGGTCGGCTGTAAACAGTGGTCAACCTGTTATCAGCAGTCATCCTTTGTCCACCTGTGTAATATCCAACATTAAGGTTTTCTTTCGTAAAACAACTGATTTAAATTGATAATTTAAATAAATGATATTATAGTAATAAATTTTGAACAGTTTTGCAACCAACATGGCCAGTATTTTTTAGCTTGCCTGTTTTCGAAGAAAATATCAAATTATCGTCTTAGCCCTGGCAACCTCTGCCTTGTTGTCATCTGCTTCAACATTCAAAAACTTTGACATTTTATAATATCTCTGTTATTACTAAAGATATTTATTACAAACTTGGAAAAGTTGCTAATTATCAAAAGAGACCTATACAACAAGGGCAGGTAACCATCAAAGTATTTTTGACAGAGTCCTGCCCCTTTTTTGACCTACAGTTTTCACTGAAAATCAAGCACCCACAGCCAATCGTTTGCACCCAATTGTGATGCTCTTGTGCCATCATCGTGCAAAAAGTGTGATATTTAATAATATCTTTGTTATTACTTAATATATTTGCTACAAACTTGGATAAGTTGCCATACAGACTTCCAATGATTTATGTCCCTGTCATCGCAAGTTAACCCTTTACCGCATGATGCTGCCTTTTGACGCCCCTGGGAAAGAAACCTTTTGAAAACATTGTGGGAAAAGGAGAAAATGCTGGTAACCAGCATTTTCTCCTTTTCCCACAATGTTTTCTACCATATCAAAGAAAAATTTCACCATTGGAGCCACATTGAAATTGTCTGCAAATGCTTTCAATTTGGACAAGGCTATGATTTTGTCATCTGGTAAAGGGTTAATGACATGATGCGTGTGTTTAAGAGGCAGTGGAGCAATACAAGGCCATCATGGCCCTCTTGGTTTTTGGGGAGGTGGGGATTCCAGGCTATTTTTTGGAGTTTTTTTTTTTTTTAGTCATGGCAACCTGATTCCTACTTCCTTCATGCCTTTTTATGAAAAAAAGGTATTCAGGAGAGATGATTTTGCCAGTTTAGAAATAGCTCAATTCATTTTAAAGGTCTCAGATCTGTAAAATTTGATTAACAAATGACACGATTGTTTAACATTTGAATAAAAGGAGAAATTTAGAAATTTAACTTTCAGCTCTTCTGGCTGAAAGCAAGCAGAGCTTATGTCATGGCTTGGTTTCTGTCTTCTGTCCATCCATTAGTTTTTAGCTCAACCTGAGCACGAAGTAGGTCATGGGGCGAAATCTTAGAAAAAACTTATGTGCACGTTAGAGGTCACATTTTCAGCCTGAAACTCTTGAAACTTGGTCAGAATGCTTGTCTTGATGATATCTTGGACAAGTTCAAAATTGGGTTACATTTGGTGAAAAAGTAGGTCTCTTGGCCAAATTTTAGATAAACCTTGTGTGCACAATAGAGGCCACATTTTCAGCCTGATACTGATGAAACTTGGTCAGAATGTTTGTCTTGATGATATCTTGGACACGTTCAAAATTTGGCCATGTCAGGTCTAAAAGTAGGTCACTTACACTCACATGTCTTTAATCATTAAAACTAGGATCTCTTTAGCTTATCAACTGTAGATGACTTTACTCAGGTGAGCGTTTTAGAGCCAGTGGCCCTCTTGTTTCCTTGTTTACATGATAAAGTCTGCATTTGTGGTGGGATCTCAATGTAACTTGCACATTTTGTTTATCTTATCAATAGCTTGAACCCTGTTGTTTTTGAAAAAAATCTGGCAGTCAGTTAGCCATTTAAAGCTGAAAATTTACATTTCTTGTTTAACTTTTTAAAACACAATCCTGAGTTTTAACGACCCTAAGGAAGAAGGCTTTTGAAAACACTGTGGGAAAAGGAGAAAATGCTGGTAATCAGCATTTTCTCCTTTTCCCACGTTTTTCTACACATCCAAAGAGAAATTTTACCTTTTAAGTAACATTTAATTTGTCATCTGCAAATGCTTTCAATTTGGACAGGTCTAAATTTTGTTGTATGGTATAGAGTTAAGTGATAAAGTTGGCATTTGCACAGTTACTTTATATTATCAACAGCTTTAACTCTATTGATTTTGAAAAAAAATCTGACAATTAGATAGAAAAAGTAGCTATTGAAATAAAGTCTGCATTTGTGGTCCAATTTTCATGAAACTTGCACAGTTGCATTATATTGCCAATGCCTGTAGTTTAAATCCTATTGATTTTTTTAAAAAAAATCATACATTTTGCTAGGCCATTTTTAGTTGAAAATTTACATTTCTTGTTTACGCAATTGAGTCTGCATTTTTCATCAAATTCTTTTGAAATTTGCACAGATCTTGTGTATTATCAAGGGATTGAATCATATTAAAGATAGAGAAAATCCAACTATCAGTTTAGGAAAAGCAGCCATTTGATGACTTTGTATTGTGTACTCTACACAGTCCACATTATTGGTCACATTTCTTTGAAACTTGCAGGGATTGTTTAACTCTTTACCACACAGTCCCGAATTTTAATGGCTCTGAGGAAGAAGCCTTTCGAAAACATTGTGGGAAAAGGAGAAAATGCTGGTAACCAGCATTTTCTCCTCATCCCACAATGTTTTCTACCCTATCAGAGAAAAATCGCATCATTTAAGCCACATTGAAATTGTTCTCTGCAAATGCTTTCAGTTTGGACATGTCTGAAATTTTTTCATGTGGTAAAGGGTTAATAAAATGAGTCTTGAAACCCTTTCTTACTTGGCTTGATTCCAGACAATTGGTTTTGAGGGACTGTACTTCAGTTTTATCGCTATTTGTTGCGCAACCCCTCCCATATTTAGTGTATTTGTCTTTTTCCTTTTTGCACAATGTATTAATGATGTATGCTAGAAAATAAGCAAAATCACAGCCAGTAGAGCAGTTCAAGCCCTCAAGGCTTCTAGTTTACGGGATGAAAACAATGTAGGAAAAAGAACAGTTGATACTCATGAGCAGTCACACATTTTCACTCAATTTTTAAGGTGAAAACTGCAGTTTTTAAACCTTTCTCACACAATCCTGAGTTTTAACGACCCTAACCTAATGGGCCTTTGAAAACATAGTAGGAAAAGGAGAAAATGCTGGTTACTAGCATTTTCTCCTTCTTCTACTATGTTTTCTACCCCATCAGAAACAAATTCCATCATTTAAACCACATTTAAATTGTCGTCTGCAAATGCTTTCAATTTGGACCAGTCTTAAATTTTGTCGTTTGAGAAAGAGTTAACTCTGTACCACACAATCCCGACTTTTAACGACCCTGAAAAAGAAGGCTTTTGAAAACCTTGTGGGAAAAGGAGAAAATGCTGGTAACCAGCATTTCCTCCTTTTCCCACAAGGTTTTCTACCTTATCAAAGGCAGAAATCATCTTTTGAGCTACATTTAAGTTGTCGTCTGCAAATGCTTTCAATTTGGACCAGTCTTAAATTTTGTCAATTGGTAAATAATTAATCAGAAGTAAAGTTATGTTGATTGAATTATTTTTTTCCCTTGAAATTTCTGTTTACTTCATATTTCTGCATATACATGTACTTAATAACATTTTTCTCACGTTCATTGACATGTTTACCTGTGAGACATTGTTAGGAAAACTGAAGTCGGACTTAAACTTTGCTTAACCCTTTGCCAGCCGACAAAATACACATATTAGCCTTGGCCAAAATGAAAGCATTTACAGACCACATTTTCAATTTGGCTCAAATTGTGCGATTTTTCTGTGATAGGGTAGAAAACGTTGCGGGAAAAGGAGAAAAGGCTAGTTACAAGCATTTTCTCCTTTTCTCACAGGGATATTAAAAGGCTGTATTGTGCAATAAGGGGTTAAACCAGGTGCATCTCTGTAGTACCTGTCTTATGCAAGCAATTTTGGAAGTTTCTTTGTCTGCTTCCATAAACTAGGTTCACATCTAAAAAGCTAGTACCTGTCTAAAGCAAGCAATTTTGGAAGTTTCCTTGCTTAATAATGGTTTAGCTGTAGATCATTGATCAGAGTTTCTGTGGTGACTGATTTTGATCTACACTATCTGCAAAACATTTTACCTAGCTCTTAGCGTTCAAAGAGTTGATGAAAAACAAATGGGGGTTGAAACATTATCAGAAAAAGAGAAAATGGCTTTATCTCCTTTTCCCACAATGTTTTTAAAAGCCTTCTTCCTCTGGGTTGGAGGGTACCTTGTGGCTAAGTCATAAGGTGCCCTAACCTTGAGGCCCTGGTGGCAGCCCACTGGGAGCAATAGGTTTTTCATGGTAATGTCCTTGGGCAAGATACTTCAGAGCCCTAGCCTAGTACTCGTGAAAACCCAGGACATGTTAACCCATAAAGCGCCTTTCACGACTATAGTTGCCTTTGCAGCCAGTGTAGATCAAGATCAGACTGCACAAAATGTGCAATCTGATCTTGATCTACACTGTCCGCTCTTCTGGGACATTCTGGACCAGAACAACCTTGAAACAGAGATCATTCGGATCTATTTTGTAGACTGAAAGTGACTGTTGGGTTTATTTGGTGCACTAAGGGTTAACTCTCTACCAAATGACAACATTTTAGACTAGTCCAAATTGAAAGCATTTGCAGACAAAAAATAGATGTGACCCAAAAATCGAAATTTGTTTAGGGAAGAGTAGAAAATATTGTGGGAAAAAGAGA
This sequence comes from Tridacna gigas, assembly GCA_945859785.2. Lineage (NCBI taxonomy): Eukaryota > Metazoa > Mollusca > Bivalvia > Cardiida > Cardiidae > Tridacna > Tridacna gigas. Next base: position 74,580,698 of record OX244031.2, on the reverse strand, counting down.
AAATGCTGGTTACCAGCATTTTCTCCTTTTTCCACAATGTTTTCAAAAGGCTTCTTTCTCAGGGTCGTTAAAACTTGGGATTGAGTGGTAAAGGAATAATACAGTAAAAGCCCTCTATTAAGACCACCCATGGTACTTTTGAAAATTGGTCTTATTAGCAGGGTGGTCTGATTTCAGGGTTTCACCCACCTAGATTTTGAATAAGACTCTATGTAGACTTATTTAGATTTAAATTATGTGCAAAGTAATTTTCAAGTTTATTGAAAAGTCGATATGTTTCTTGAATTTTATGAATAGATCCACATGTAAGTGCATGTCCACTCATAATTGCCTATTTAAACTCTTACAGTCAGATATCTACATAAATTAAGAGTGAAATTAAAGTCTACAAAATTTAATGTTACTGATAGAACTTGTCATATTTCCTGTTTTGATTTGCTTTTTAGTCTTATGTAGTCTCAAGAACTCATATTTCACATGCTGATCTTCATTTCTAGGCAGAATTTCACATAAGTGCTAATTATTGAACAGCCTGATGTTTACATTTTATCGTTTTCTTTCCTTTTTTCTATTTTGATTTGAGTTGAATGATCGAATCGTCGATCGCACAGTTGCAGTGTTCACCAGTTTACAAATCGCATATTCTGTACGATATAAGTATGGCTTTAATGTGTAACAAAAACAGAATAAATAGCCCATCTCAATCACTAGATATTAACCCAAGTGTATCAAATTACAACAGCTGGAAGCAAAAAACAAATCGTAATTACCCGGATGTCGACGTGTTTTTCACCTGGGTCAGCCATGTGTGATGAACGCTTGATTACCACATAAAAGCCGAATTAATTCTTACCAGTTCATCGGTCATTTGATTACGTAAGGTAACACCTTGATCACTAAACACCATCGTGTTACAATAGTCGATAGATAAACAAAAGAGCGATAATTAATTGTCAGTTCCATTAGACCCAAGAATGTTCGTACAATCATGAAGAACGGCCTACGGCAATTACGGACATGTGAAAATTAGCCGGTCGTAATGAAGTTGTGAAAAGTAGTGGTCATTTCAGGGGTTTAATATCTATAGGTAATTTCTCATAGGTACTGAAAATGGTGGTCGTAATTTCGGAATAGCGGTGTGCCCGTATTTCCAGGGTCGTGGTCATTGATTATGAAGAAGGAAAAATTCCGTTCTGACAAAAATCATTCGTAATAGCAGGTTGCTCGTATTGCCAGTGTGGTCGTGACGAGAGATTTTACTGTATGTGAGATGTTGCTGTGATATGACTGAAATAACCCTCAAAGCAGCTTAGCCCTTTACCAAATTATCCCAGGTTTTAACGAGCCAGGGAAAGAAGCCTTTTGAAAACATTGTGGGAAAAGGAGAAAATGCTGGTATCCAGCATTTTCTTCTTTTTCCACAATGTTTTCCACTCTGTCATGGACAAATTCCGCCAGCTTTCTTTGTTGTCTGCAAACCCTTTCAATTTGGACCAGGCTAAAATTTTGTCGTTTTGGTAAAGAGTAAAAATGCCAATCAATCAGTCAGTCATTCAATATTTGGGGTTGTAAAAATCACAGGATTGTCCGTTAAGGACATTTTCCGGATTTTTTTTTTTGCGCAACCTAGTGCACATGGAAACGAGCTTTTTCATCCCCGGGCTTGTTCGCCCGAGCTAGTTGGTCCACGCTCATTCATCCTTTTTAACCCTTTCCCAAATGACAAATTTTGGACTGGTCCAAATTGAAAGAGTTTGCAGACGACAATTTTAAATTTGATGAAAATGGCAGAAAGTTATCAAAAAGGGGAGAGAACACTGTGGAAAAAGGAGAAATTGCTCGTTACGAGCAATTTCTCCTTTTCCCACAGTGTTTTTAAAAGACTTGTACTGCAGACACATGAAAACCAGGGCTTGTTTGGGAAAGGGTTAATGGTCTCATTTCTTTTAAAATCAAGTGGAGCGCTAAGAAGGCATATTAGTGTAAAGGACGATATTGGACTCTTCATGAAGGAAATAGTAGTACTCGGATCTATAGTTTCACTGTACATACGACGTGAAATCATAAACAGCCTAAACATGTTTCACTTTAACTCTTTACCGCACAATACCGCCTTTTAACGACCCTGGGAAAGAAGCCTTTTGAAAACATTGTGGGAAAGGGAGAAAATACTGGTAACCAGCATTTTCTCCTTTTCCCACAATGTTTTCTACCCTATCAAGGAAAAATTGCACCATTTTGAGCCACATTGAAATTGTTGTCTGCAAATGCTTTCAATTTGGACATGGCTAAAGTTTTGTCGTTTGGTGAAGAGTTAAAGTACATTTTGCGAGGAAATCTAAGTTACCGGTACTGTCTTTCAAGAGTTCATTCTGTAATTCCAATAAATGATACTACAAGAAATGTCGACTGTATGCAACTAGCAATGCAGAAGAAACAAAGGTCACTGTCAGTCCCCCACCCACTTCTTCTTATGCAAGGTTTACAGAAACGTATTCTCGCGGTGAGATGTCATAATAGTTAAACCAGCCATGGAAAAGTGGTCTTTGACTTAGTAGCCTGCGTCAAATTATTAGCCTACAGACTTGACTGAACAAACGGTTGGTATAGATCCAAATTCCGACTGAAGGTGCGTGCAGTCTGATCTTAATTTTTGCCATCCCCTAAAGCCCCTGTTTTCGTCTAAAGGGTAAATTTTTTTTTTTTAATCCAGGGTTATACTCGTACTAATCTGATGTTAAGTAATGCATGTTATAACCAGCTTACATACTTCAAAGATTTTAGGAGCCCAATTCATAATAAATTTGAAAATTTACCATGTTTACCCGAACCAATCTTCACTTCTGGGTGGTCTTTGATAATAGGTGATCTGTCAGTTAAACTTGACATATCAAATGTTTTATTGCTTGATTATGATTATGCTTGTTTTTTTTTTAAGAAAAAAAAATGCTTAGTTTTCAGTAAAACATGGAATTTTTGTATAAAACTGTTTTATGGTTGCCATGGAAACTGTAATTTTGTGAAAACCTGAACTCGAACACCTATTCCTTTTTTGTTAATTTGAAAAGAAGATACTTCAACGATTCTATACAGAGAAAATGGAGAAAGTCTATGGAAGGGTTTTTTTGATAACCCAGTTTTTCCTGCAGAACTCTTATTTTTTTCGGCATTTTTGTGAATACAAAATTGCCAAAAAAAGACCCTTTCTGAAAAAATATAAATGGAATTCAAATTTTATGAATGTTAGATAAGGATATAGAAATATTTAGGTCTGAGTTTATATAAATTATAAAATTAAACTTGTCTGACAATGTTATAATCACTTTCAAGCAAAAGTCACAATTTTTAGAATTTGAGGGTATACTGTCTCCATGGAAACAGGCATTTAACAAGAAAACGAATTTGACAACATACCATTTTCTTTTCATTTTTGTATTCAGCATAAAATTTTACGTAATATATGTGAAAACAAAAAAATTCTACGTAAGAACTAAAACTCTAGAAAACGTCCTTAACCCTTTCCCAAACAAGCCCTGGTTTTCATGTGTCTGCAGTACAAGTCTTTTGAAAACACTGTGGGAAAAGGAGAAATTGCTCGTAACGAGCAATATCTCCTTTTCCCACAGTGTTTTCTACCCATTTTGAGCCCTTTCTGCCATTTTCATCAAATTTAAAATTGTCATCTGCAAACTCTTTCAATTTGGACCAGTCCAAAATTTGTCGTTTGGGAAAGGGTTAAAGGGTCAAACATTGGTAGTACAGAGTTCCAGATAAAAGTGAGTGATGGTATTCTTAATGCATTACATGTATTTCTCTCCCAAACCCTATGTAGTGGGTACTCATTAGAATCATCTCAATGAGACAATTCTTATGAGTACCCATAACATAGGATTCAGAGGAGAGAAATTAATATTTTCAATTTTGAGATCAATATCATGCCCTCAGTCTGGAGCTCTGGTAGTAAAAGAAATTGAGAAACCAAATTGGATGAAACTGACTTGAATGGAGAAAAACTTCGATGGATGCAGAAAACATCATCTGAGAAGGAGCAGGTACAGTAACACTAGCATGATAAAATGTTTTGACAGATTCTGTGATCCTTTTTTTACCATAGGTAAAACAGAACTGATAGCAGCTTCCATCATTGATATATTGAATTCTAAGTTAGACAGAGGCGAGGCCTTGCCAACAGACACTCCACCAAATGAGGGTAATACATAGAGGATAATTGTCTGTGACGGTGTATGATCGAAATTTCTTTTCATCGAATGAAAAGCAAAGGCTATATTTTCATGAGTGGTGAAGCCACGAGTGAAAATGATGGCCTTTGCTATTCACGAGATCATTCACTGAAACAAACAAATATCCTATTTCTTTTATGCTCTTCACTTTAACTTTTGTTTTTCACATCTAATTTTTGCTTGTCATGAAAAATAAGTGTGTTTTTCTAGCAAAATAGATCTTTTCAATCTTGTCAGATACGGACTAGCTGTAAAAATGACGTCATGGGTAATGTTGACTATGTCATAAAAGGTGACGTTCATACACTAAAAATTTGTTCATGTTCTATAATTATCCATGGCATATCAAAAATAAAAATTATGACATTCACCAGTGAATTTTAACATTCACTGGTGAATTATAAGGATATAATTCACTGTTAGATTTCTGTAAACTACTGAAAAGCATAAAAGACAATGACATGCTCTGAATATATACATAGAGGATAATAAGTCCTTGACCACACAATCCCAAGTTTTAACAACTGACAGAGGAGGCTTTTAAAAACATTGTGGAAAAGGGACAAAGTGCTGGTTAACAGCATTTTTCTCCTTTTCACACAATGTTTTCCTTCCCTTCCGGGGGAAAAAATCATTGCAGCCTCATTTAATTTTTCATATGCAAATGCTTCAAATGTAGACTGGTTTACATTTTTTTTCTGTTTGGTAACAAGTTGACTGGTTGTGTGATGTTGGAAATCTGTCATGAGATGGGGTGTGATGTGATTGAAAAACAAGTCAGTGGGACAAGTTTTTACTCTTTATCAAACAACAAAATTTTGGATTAGTCCAGATGCAAAGTATTTTCAGACAGCAAATTAAGTATGGATCAGCTGACGGGGGTCTGTCTTTGAAGGGGAAGAAAACATTGTGGGAATAGGAGAAAATGCTGGTGTTTACCAGCATTTTCTCCTTTTCCCACAGTGTTTTCCACAGCCTTCTTCTTTAGTGGCATTCAAATAGGATTGTTTCATAGAGGGTAAACCTTTCACAGTCACAAAATGCAGAGTTTTCACAACCCCAGGGTAAAAGGCATATTAAAACTTTGTGCGAAAAGAAAATGCCGGTAACCAGCATTTTTTCCTTTTCCCACAATGTTTTCTACCCATTCTGATACAACTCCCATTATTTGAGTATCGTTTGAGTAAAAATTTCTGACTGTTTAAAAATCATAAAAATGTGTTATGCTCTGGCAAATGGAGGTTAAATGCATCTTCATAAATTATTGAGCCCTGCCAGACATCAGATAATTATGGATCCATAAAATCCATTTTGTCGAACTGCCGGCTGTATCATGAGATAAATGGTCCATGGGCATGCAAAAATTGACCAGTAGCAAAAAAGTTTTGACCCAGGTCAGCCTACGCTGACTGTGCAGGCTGATGTTGGTTGATATTTTTCGCAGCTGCGTTAAAACCCTCTTTTCACAGAGTGTGGCTCAAATTTTGTTATTCCTCATTTCAGCAGAGAATGATTCAGAGGAAGAAAATGGTGCGTATTTTTCTTTTATTTCTTTATAATACATGTATATAGGATCTGACATGAGGTATGATTTGGAATAAATTTGAAAAAAAAAACAGTTTAGAAAAATGTTATTAACCCTTTACCACATAATCCTGACTTTTGACGACCCAGAGAAAGAAGCCTTTTGAAAACATTGTGGGAAAAGGAGAAAATGCTGGTAACCAGCATTTCCTCCTTTTTCCACAATGTTTTCTACCCTTCCCCAAAAAATTTCAATTCTTCAGTCACATTTATGTTTTCGTCTGCAAATGCTTTCAGTTTGGGCTACCCTAAAAACTTCTTGTTCGGTAAAGAGTGAAGCGAGCCTCTGGTAAGATATGTTATATAAAATGTTGTATCAGAAGCCGACAAATGTCAGATTCTTTTGATTACATAACAGTGTTTCACTAGTTGTAGGTCAACATATGCAAAACAGTGCATTCACATGTGGGAATTTCTATGGATTAACCCTTTCCCAAACAAGCCCTGGTTTTCACGTGTCTGCAGTACAAGTCTTTTGAAAACACTGTGGGAAAAGGAGAAATTGCTCATAAAGAGCAATTTCTCCTTTTCCCACAGTGTTTTCTACCCTTTTTGATAACTTTCTGCCATTTTCATTAAATTTAAAATTGTCGTCTGCAAACTCTTTCAATTTGGACCAGTCCAAAATTTGTCATTTGGGAAAGGGTTAACTGTTTACCAAACGACAAAATTTTAGACTGGTCCAAATTTACAGTATTTGCAGACGACAAATTACTTGTAGCTCAAAAGATAGAATTTGTCTTTCAAAGGATAGAAAACATTGTTGGAAAAGGAGAAAATGCTGGTACCCATAACATAGGGTTTAGTGGAGAGTGATGAATATTTTCAATTTTGAAATCAAAATCACTCCCTCTATCTGGAGCTCTGTTGTAAGGGTTCTGAGTGGCTCAGTGGTAAAGTGTAGGACTCTTGACCTGGAGGCCACAGGTTCAAGCCTCACTGGAAGGACTGGGATTTTATTGGGAATGTCCTTGGGCAAGACAGTTAGGAACCCAGGATATACATAAATAAGTGAGCTGTCACCATGATCTGACTGAAATAATTTTGAAAGTGACGTAAAACGCCATTCAATCAATCAGGTTGGATCTGTCACCATATTTCATGTAATAGTTGCAGCTGAATTGATTTTCTGTTGTTGTTTTTTGCCATTTGCTGATGTAAGCTAATTCCAACTGTGCAGAATTTCAAATTATATCTACTGTAAAGGGACCATGTATTTAACCCTTTACCACACATCAAAATTTGGGGTCCTGCATGGCTCAGCGGTAAAGCATTGGACTCGTGACCTGGAGGCCTCGGGTTTAAGCTTCACTGGATCCAGTGGGTTTTTGTGGGAGTGTCCTTTGGCAAGACACTTCAGAGCCCTAGCCTAGTACTGGTGAAGCCCAGGAAATACATGAATATGTGAGCTGTCGCCGTGAATTGACTGAAATATTGTTGAAAGCGGCATAAAGCACCATTCAATGAATCAATCACATCAGAATTTTTGACACATCCATATTGATGGAATTTACAGAAAACAATTCAGATATTTTTTCAAATGATAGTATTTGTCCTTGAATAGGTAGAAAACATTGTGAGAAAAGGAGAAAATGCTGGTTACCAGCATTTTCTCCTTTTCCCACAACGTTTTCAAAAGGCTTCTTACTCAGGGTCATTAAAACCCGGGGTTATGTGGTAAAGAGTTAACTCTTTACAGATGGAAAAATTGTAGACTTCTCCAAATTCAAAGCATTGGCAGACAACAAATTAAGTATAACAACTCTTTACCAAACGACAAATTTCGGACTAGACCGAATTGAAAGCATTTGCAGAAGGCAAGTTAAATGTAACTTAAATGATGTGCTGTGTAATTGATAGCATAGAAAACAATGTGGGAAAAGGAGAAAATGCTGGTTACCAGCATTTTCTCCTTTTCCCACAGTGTTTTCAAAAGGTTTCTTTCTCAGGGTAGTTAAAAGTCAGGCTTGTGTGGCAAACAGTTAAATGATAGACTTTTGTCTTTGAACATGTAGAGAATGTACTTGTAAGTAGAGAAAATGCTGGTGACCAGCATTTTCTCCTTTTTCCACAATATTTTCTACACTTTCAGAGACAAATTCATTATTTGAGTCACATTTAATTCATTGTCTGCAAATGCTTTCAATTGGACTTGTCTGAAATTTTGTGATCTGTTAAGAGTTTAAATTTTGTCATTGGTAAAGGGTCAAGGAGTTTTTCTTTGTTCTTTTATGACAGACCCGGAATTCCTTCAGCGGGAAAATGAGCGACTAAGGAGCATTCTCAAATGTCTTCAGTGCGAGGAGAGGGACGCCAATATGCTTTTCATACCGTGCACTCATCACAGAATGTGCGAGGAATGTGCTGCAGATACGTTGCTGTGTCCAGTTTGTGGTCGGGATATTGAGAAAAAAGTGAAAACTTATATGTCATAACTATTCTGATTAAACTTTGATGACACGAGTGCTTTGTAAAGTATTCATTCATTCATTCATTCATATTTATTTATCTATCTATTTAACCTATCTATCTATCTATCTATATCTATCTATCTATCACATGTCATGTCATCTCATGTCATGTCATGTCAAAAGAATCTATCAAAGATTATATAGAGGATGAATGTTTGTTTGGATGTAAGCTTTCCTTGATCGAAATATTTCATTATTTCATTGCTTGAACTCACAAATTGATATTTTCACAAGTGGCAAAGTCACAAATTGAAGTGAGAATATTGAATCTTTCTGTTTACAGGAGAAATTATGTCTGTATCTTCCATCATTACAAACAATTTCTTACATAGTATAAACTGGTACAATCGACCATTTTAACAGTCTGCTTAATTCTTTACCAAACAATCACAAGTTTTTAATGACCCTTAAGAAAGAAGGCTTTTGAAAGCATTGTTGGAAAAGGAGAAAATGCTGGTCACCAGCATGTTCTCCTTTTACCACAATGTTTTCTACCCTATCAAAGACAGAATTCATCATCTGAGTTACAGTACATTTATTTTGGGGCTTGCACATCCTTTCACTTTGGTCTTGTCCAAAAGTTTTGTAGTATACTGGTCTCTCCCACCGTTAGAAATAAATGTATAGTTTGTGTTTGTATAATGGGACACTAGTACTGCCTTGCTAGAGAGCTAGCTTTTGTAGCAACATTGTAGGGTGTTCCCCTTTGAACCGAGGGGTCCTGGGTTCAATCCCCGCCTTGGAAGGTTATTTGTCGGAATTGTTACATTGGCACCCGCCTTAGTTGAGAAATCGAGTAACAGTACTTGAAGGATTCATGGACGAATCTTCATATGGTGGGGGAGTATATCTATCCCACAGATAGATATAAATGTATAGCTTCTGTTTGTATAAGGGAACACTTGTACTGCCTTACTACAGAGCTAGCTTTTGTACCAATGTGGTATAGAGTTCGTCTTGGGTCTGAGGGGTCCTGGGTTCAGTTGCTGCCTTTGGAGGTTATTGGTCAAAATTGTTACAGTTTGTTGTGTGGTAAACAGTTAATGCATCTCTGTGGAATATGACATGTTTATGACGTCAGAGTGAGGTCATCAATATTTTGTTAACCCAGCTTTAAATCGGCAAAAATCCACTATTGTGCTGTACGGGGAGAACAATCTGTGATTTAACCCTTTACCACATAATGCCAACTTTTAAAGACCCTGGGAGAGAAGCCTTTTGAAAACATTGTGGGAAAAGGAGAAAATGCTGGTAACCAGCATTTTCTCCCTTTTCCCACAATGTTTTCTACCTTATCAAATAAAAATTGCACCATTTGAGCCACATTGAAATTGTCGTCTGCAAATGCTTACAATTTTGGACAAGGCTAAAATTTTGTTGTCTGGTGAAGGGTTAACAGAAATGTGCCACCGATGACCCGCTACAAAACTGCTCAAACTGTTCAGCTCCCTTAACCCTTTACCACACAATCCTGAGTTTCAACGACCCTGAGAAAAAGCATTTTGAAAACATTGTGGGAAAAGGAGAAAATGCTGGTAACCAGCATTTTCTCCTTTTCCCACAATGTTTTCTATCCAAATTTCGTCATTTTGTCACCTTTTATCAGTCATCTGCAAATGCTTTCAATTTAGAGTAGTCTAAATTTTTGTTGTTTGGTAAAGAGTTAACCAGTGGAAGGATTTTGAAATATTTTCACAGGAATGCTACTTGTATGGCTGTCTACCAGGTATTTTCGCTGAGTCCTGGTAGCTCAGTCGGTAGCGTACAAGACTTAAGAACGGAGGTCACTGGTTCGATCCCTGGTTCGGCCAATTTCTTTCCAAGGATTGATGTTAGTCATTGCGACAGGATTCATTCCTCTCTCACTGCTGACCATTGTTTCGACTGTGGCTATGTGGAAAACTAGCCACTGGCTTGGAAAGAGTATTGTGCTTAGTACTGGTAATAGAAACTCCAGGAAAGCATGGAAAGATGCACTGGCCACCGCGGTATAACTGAAATAATGTTGAAAACGGCATTGAACACAATACAGTCAGTTAATCAAAAAACAGATATTTTCAAAGGGTTCCAGCTGGCTGAGCAAGATGTCAAACAGCTGGATTTAGAAAAAACCCTTTTAACCATTTCCTCTCCTGAAAAAGTGGGAGGATGTTGAAATGGCTACTAGAGCTTAATCCTTATCCAGCTAAATAAAAGAAATGAAACTTTCATGCCAATAGTAAAACCCCAAATTTTCCTATTTCAAAGACATTTTGGAGAAACGATACCTTCTTATAGGACAGTGTAGATCTTAGATCAGACTGCACATTCTCTGCAGTCTGATCTTGATCTACACTGTCTGCAAGAGGTCAGTGAGTCGCGCTTATCATCCTAAGGGTTAAAATAGAAAATTACTGAAACTCCTTCAAACAGCATCCCCAACTTTATTAGCTAGCATTTCATTTGTACAATTGATCAGCTGAGCAATACTTAAATTCAATATTTGATAATATGGCGTATTAGAACAATTGTTTTCTCTCATACCCAGGTAAGTGATACTGCTCCATCTAGTCTTTAGTTTTCCTCTTTTTAGTTGAGAGGAGAATATTCTCATATGTTCAACAGCTGGTATTATGGTTTGAAAAAATTCAGTAATTCGAATGCAAGCAGGAAAGGGGCGGATAAATACACATTTAAATAATTTACGGAAAAAAATACATATTATTATATACAATAAAAGCCGTTTCAGTAACGACAAGGGAAATAATCCCTATGTAAATTTAATGTCAAGAAAAAGGAAGAGTTCCCTCCCTTTGACCGTTACACCTGGTATTTGTATTTTTTACGCCAAGTGTTATTTACATTAGGTGGAAAGAAGGAAACTTAAAATGACTTCGAAGAATTTTCTTGTAAATGGAACTTGTGTCAATTCATGTTGTAAGCAGATATGTTATTCAATCTGTTAGCTGTTATAGTACTCCAGCAAAAGTTTTCAATAATTAGGGGTCCATTTTCGATACGAGATTAAACCGGGGTTGAAAGAAGATTCGGACCCAAGAAGATTCGGACCAATGCAAATAGTGGAGAAGATTCGGCCCAGTTGAGACGAATATTGGGCCCCAATTTTAGATGTTTAGAACAACTGCCAATTGACCAATAGAGACCTTTGTGATTAATTACTGAAATTGCAGATTTTCATATGCACACCTTGTCATTAAAGACTCGCACAGTAATTGTTTAGATGAATTTTGTGGTTGATTTTATCTTAACATTGCACATTTATATACTTTTTCCAACTGGCTTTAGCTGTTTAAACTATCACAAACTGCATGTAAGCCATTGATTTATTTTTACCTTATTTCCATTTAGATATTTGATTATTAGTGGATTATTCATCTGAACCACAGGTGAACGGCGAGCGACAGTGTAAATCCTATATTACACACTAATATACTGAAAGGTAAACAACTCGTAGTGTATTTTCAATACCCCAGTCATGAATTCCATGCTGTTTACATGTTATTTTACTACCAATATTAACATTTATAGTACCAATCGATAGCGGAAACATTATTCTACAAGAAAATTATGTCACAGTTTGAGCCATTTCAAGTTGCTAAGAAATATCGCTCTCGAAACTGTCAAACAACCCAACTCGGAAGAGATCTGATTGCATTGATTTGCGAAAATTTTCAAGAGATAAAACCCATTTTCAACGCGAAAGCCGTTGAATATTTAACAAGTATCATTTTGGGTCCAGCAATATTAAGGCATATAAACCTGAAACATTAAACTATTTGATGTGAATAGGCTGTGCAATCCTTATTTCCATCGGTAAATCTGTCCGGCGCTCAGCTGCCTGCCATTTTGACGTACTACGCATGCTCGGTTTGTTTTTCAAAACGTGTTCTCATTGGTTATCGATGAAGGTGTGTCTGGACGAGGCCAATGAGAAAACGCGATACAAAAGCATGCTTAGTAGGCCAGGAAGGATGACAGTTTACACGGCTGGACATTTTCAGATAAAAAAAGGTTTGTATAACACAAAAATATATTGAAGTTCTATTTTCAGTGCAGATATACTTTTAAACTTGTAGGCTTCAAATGCACCTTGCACAAGAACGGACATTTTTTGCGTTGAAAATGGGTTTTATCTCTTGAAAAATTTCGCGAATCCATGCAATCAGATCTCTTCCGAGTTGGGTTGTTTGACAGTTTCGAGCTAGATATTTCTTAGCAACTTCAAATTTCTTAACTATTGATATGATTTTCTTGTAGAATAATGTTTCCGCTATCGATTGGTACTATGGATGTTAATACTGGTAGTAAAATAACTTGTAAACAGCATGGAATTCGTGACTGGGGTATTGAAAATACATTACGAGTTGTTTACCTTTCAGTATATTAGTGTGTAATATAGGATTTACCCTGTCGCTCGCCGTTCACCTGTGATCTGAACTGACTATTTGTGACACAATTTCTGGTGAAATTTGGAAAAAAAAAAAAAAGCATGTTATATGGAAATTTCGATGAAAGTATGATAAAACAAGGTAAGCTGAATTTTCTCAACCTCAGGCCGAATCTTTTAGACATTTGGTCCAAATCTTCTTGAAAATCGCTGGTCTGGGGAGCATGACTGGTGCAAATAAGAAAAAAAGAGAAAAAGAAGGGAAAAAAATAGAAAAAGGAAATCTAATTTCTTACATTTTTTTCTTTATCATATTTTCAGCCTACTGGTAATAAGAGAGGGAAAACTGCGTCGGCACTCTCCTACCCAGCTTACAAATGCTTACAAAGCAGGAGGATAAAATTCCAGTCCATCATTCGGCATGGTACTATAATGTGCCCCCGACTACATTATGTGATCAGGTTGACAACAGAATAACTGTAGACACAATATCATCAGGCCCATCCCCCTTGTTCAACCAGATGGAAGAAACAAAACTTGTAGAGTATATCAAAGATATGGCAGATGCGGGATATGGCTAAACTAGGTCAGAAATTCTAAATATGGCCACAGACTATGCAGTCCACCTTGGTAAAAGGTCAAATGATGACAAAGTCTTCAGTATGAATTAGTTTTATGGTTTTATTTCAAGGTGGCCTGAACTGCAAGCAATAAAGCCATCTAGCCTATTAGAGTGGCGGGCAAAATGTGCTTCAGAAGAATCACTAAATAACCCTTTACCGCACAATGCTGACTTTTAATGCCTCTGGGAAAGAAGCCATTTGAAAACATTGTGGAAAAAGGAGAACATGCTGGTAACCAGTATTTTCTCCATTTCCCACAATGTTTTCTACCCTGTCAATAGAAAATTGCACCATTTGAGCCACATTGAAATTATCATCTGCAAATGCTTTCAATTTCGACAAGGCTAAAATTTTGACGTCTGGTAAAAGGTTAACTATTTTGAGGAGCTAAGTAAAATTATTAGAAAATTTAACTTGGCTGACAAACCTGAACGAATCTATAGCATTGATGAGAAAGGTCTAAATACTAAGTATAGGTCACAAAATGTTGTTACTTGCAAGAAATAGTAGCCACAGGTTGTGATGGGAAACAGGTCAAAAACTGTTACTGTGATTGGAGCAGGGAATGCTGTTGGTAGTCAAGTACCTCCATTCTTTATCTTCCCCCGACAGCAAATGATACCTGAACTAATGAAAGGTCAAAGTGCTGGATCTATGGGAACTGTCACTACTTCTGGGTGGTCAAATGCTGAAGTCTTCAGGGAATATCTCCAAGATCATTTCATGAAATATGTACAAGGTCAAGATTCATCTGAGCCTATCCTTTTATTGTTTGATGGTCACAGAGGTCACTTCTCATTAGATCTGAAAGAGTGGGCAAAGACAAATAATATTATCCTTTTTGTCCTTCCTCCACACTGTTCCCATATCCTTCAGCCCATGAATGTTGGCTGTTTTGGGCCATTTGAGAACAAATACAGCCAAGAATGCCAGGCATTTTCTCGCTACAATGGAAGAATGGCTTCTCGCTATGATGTCTGTGCCCTTGCTTGCAAGGCATATTCAGCTGCATTAACCCCAGCCAGTCTCAGAGCTGCATTTGCAAAAACTGGAATATTCCCTCTTAAGCGTGCTTCTGAAATGATCACAGAGTTGAAATCAAAAATCACTCCATCTGAGTTATACTTACCTAAAGATGTGGAAGAAACAATACCTACTGAAAAGAAAACTCACAATTCTGAGAACAATTTAAAATGTAAACAGGACAAGCAGAAGGTTGATCAAGAAAAACATGGCTCAAATGAGCATACAAATGATTTCTTTCAAACGGTTGGAGGTGAAGTGTGCCATAAGATTGCAGAGAGAAAAAGGAGACATATTAATGATATTGTTGGTGGGAAAACAGTTACAAAAAATGAAACCGTAGCAAGAATGAAGACTTACAGAAATGAATCAGACCAATGCAAGAAACAGAAAACAACATGGAAACAAATGAAAAAGGACAAAAACAAATCAATGAATAGATGTAAAGTTTAAGGCAGTAGAAACAAGAGAAATAATCAAAGGCAAGAAAAATGCCTCAGCCAGTCCTCCCCCTCTTTTCTTCAGCCAGGGCCACCTCATATTTATTTAGACATCTATGTTAGAGGAAGATTCAGTAAACTAGTCGGTTAGAGATTCAAGAGGATTTTGATCTGCTCTTAAATGGACCAGAAAAACAAAATGCTACAGCCAAGGCTGAAGTCAAAGTGCTTGAAGGTAAGGACAGCAGAGAGCAAATTCAACAAGACAGAGTTCACAAGAGATTAGGTAACAAAAACTTTACTGGTCATTATGATGATTACAATGAAATAAGTGTGCCATGCTCTGGCAAAAGGGGGCTTAATGCATCTCCATGATGCATTTTACCATGGAAGCCGTTACATAATTATGGATCCATAATAGCCACTTTCTTTAACAACTGACTGACTCATCAGGTAAACTAGTCCTTGGACATACAGAAAATTTACCAGTAGCGGAAAGCTTAGTCCCAGTAGGCTGACCTGTTTCGATACTTTTCACAGATGCATTAAGCCCTCTTTTCATGGTTCAACTGTATAGCTCATTGATGTCTGAAGTAGTGGAGCCATTAAGGGCTATCATGGCCCTCTTGTTCTTATTTTCTTCCATTAGTCCTGGAGCACTATGCACATCTACATTTGATTTTGCCAGCAAGGTCAGCCGAGATTAGCCGAGCCCCGTAGCTCGGTAGCGTACAGGACTTGAGAACAGGAGGTTGCTGGTTTGATCCCCGGCTCGGCCAATTTCTTTCCGAGGATTGATGATAGTCATTGCGACAGGATTCATTCCTATCTCACTGCTGACCATTGTTTCGACAATGGCTATGTGGGAAAGCAGCCAGTGGCTTGGAAAGAATATTGTGTGAAGTACTGGTAAAAGAAACTCCAGGAAAGCATGGATAGGTGCACTGGCCACCGCGATATAACTGAAATAATGTTGAAAATGGCGTTAAACACCATACAATCAATCAGCCGAGATTAGAACACACAGAACATGCAGTCTGATCTTGAATTGGACACAAACGACAGTAGCTCTATTTGAGATAATTGAAATTGGTGTAGAAAAAGAAGAAAATGCTGATTACCAGTATTTTCTTCTTTTTCCACAATTTTTTCAAAAGCCGCCTTCTTAAGAGTTGTTATAGTTATAACTCAGGATTGAGTGATAAAGAGTTAACTGTTGGTGGCTTCTTCACTGTTTTTCATTGTTCTTTCACTACCACAAGGCAAATCTTTAATGGAACGGAATATGTACGGCACCAGCTTTTGAAGCCTTGAAAGTTTTAGCCTTTTGAAGGCACTTAGCACAACTATATGCACCAATAATTTTAGACTTCTATCAGTGGGCTGAATGGTTTGGAATGTCCAAATTGCAATCCACAAAATGACATGTTCTCACTTTGTTTCCCGTTTGAGCGGCAGCTCATTTATCAATAAACAACATGGCTAAATGGAAAACTTGGAGCTCTTAAACAAAGGTACCCCATCCATATTTCATATGAAAGAAAGAATTTGTGTCAGATAGGAGGATGCCTTTCTCTGACAACCTCTGATAAATTCTACCATCTTAAATGCTTTCAATACAATTTCTCCCTCTTAGTGGCGTTTTTTTTTTTTCTTTTTTTTCTAATACATAACTAATCTGGGATGTGGGGCAGGCGGTACTTGGGGGCTGAGCATTTCCTGTGATGGAAGCACCAGCATGTGTTGTCAAGAAAGGGCTTTGGGTTGTATCCCGAGGAACAAAAGGGCTGTGGTCTTGGTTTAGTGTTGTTCAAGTAAGAGGTACAGGGCATGAGCCCAAACTCTGTGTGGAGCCTATCCCAGGGGAAGGGAATAGATTCTTTCAACTGCCGCACTTGAGTATCGTAGAATAGCTATGAAAGCCTGCCCAGGTTGGCGCATAACTAGATCCCGTACAACTTCATATTTCATAAGCTGTGGGGTTTCTTGGGGGTATTTCATGCTGTATACAGCAACAAAACGTAAAAAAGCTGATGTCCAGGCTTCTATCGTGGTAATTCTTTTAGTGTTTGACACAGGGGCGAGGGAGAGTTTGGAGTCGTCGTCCATCTGCAGGGTGTATTGTCCTGTATTGGCAGATGGGCTATGGGGGAGGAGGGGCAAGGTCAATGAAATTGTTTTTCCAAACGTTTTTGCAAATGGATTTTTTGATCTGGTGAAAAATGGGCAAACTAATAGGCATCACAAACTGATATGGCATACCATGAGGATCCACAAGCCTCTCACAGTGGTTATGGATCAGCTCTTGAACATCGAGTGGGTTTATATCATCACCAGAATCTTGTGAGATGTCCGAATCGCTGTCATAGGACTGTGGTGAGGGCAGTGGTGGAGAAGCCTGATCATCTGAGCTTCCTGTAGGTTAGCTTCAAGAGGTGACACTGTAGATACATTACTAGTTGGAGATGGGATTCCAGGAACAAGTTGCCTTGATTTTGGGCTAGCATTTGGACTGTTTCTTGTAAACGAAGAAGATGGAACTTGAGGAGTGGCTACCTGTCTGTTTTCTGTTGCACCTGTGTTCTCCGCTGTTTTCCTTTATTTGTTCTCTCTTTCCTAGTCTATGCTTGTTTCACAGCACAAGCAAGTGGCTTTAGTGCTGGATAGCTGTCTAGATCTGGATGAATGCTTCATCTGTAAAACAGATTATGCACAAGAGAGAGTGTGAGAAGTGGCATTGGCCACAACCCTAAATAAATACTAGCTTCTATTATCAAGCAGATGAACAACACGTTGCAACATGGCCCCAGAAGCGCTGGGGAAAGCTGGACAGAGCGCTGCCTGCTTATGACAAGAAAATAATGTTTGTACTACAGCTATGTATAGCTTACTAAAATGGCCAAATGCAAAGGTCAATATTGTCATTCCCCACCTATAGTGTAAAAGCTGGGGTACGGTAATTCACATACTGATGACTGGACCGAGTATGATTTGGACCCTATAGTACTCCTTGTCCAGGGATAAACCTGGGACAATGAAAGTAGGGAACTGTCCCTTCTGTGATCTTCTAACAGATGGTTGTTTAAAGCAAGTTAGTCACATGCAAACTGCACAAATTAAAGGTCTGTCTCTACTTAGAACTGATTGAATATAGACAGACTTTCTCAAAGCTGTCATCTGTTCATCCGTTTACAAAGTGGTAGTTGTGTCTGTCCACTTTTCCTAATGACTGATCTCACAAGCTTTCATTTTTTAGCGTTAATATTTACTAACCTTACCATGGTGTTGGCTACATTCATTCTGGGGAGACTCAAGATTATGTCTGGTTTTCCTTCGAGTCACGTTTGTTTAAATCACATCTGGGCTATGGGCGTAACACTGAGAATTCCAGGCTGAAATTTACCACAGCTCTTTTTCATATAGATCTCTGCATGAAGCCTGAAGCCTTCTTCTTCAGTGTTGTAATAGTTATAACTCGGAATTGTGTGATGAAGAGTTAACTGTTGGTGGCTTCTTCACTGTTTTTCATACTTTGATCACCACCACAAGGCAAATCTCTTATGAAACGGAATACACAGTATATACGGCACCAGCTTTTGAAGCCTTGAAAGTTTCAGCTTTTTCAAGGCACTTAGCACAACTATATGCACTATGAAACTGGTTCATTTTCATTAATAACCTTCGATCTTGTAAATTTGCTTAGATGCAAATAAGAAAAGCCTTGCAGATGACACTCTCCTCATTTATAGAAACAATTATTCCTTCTTCAAGTATTTTAGACTGCAATGAATGGGCAGAGCAAAAGTTTCCATGAATGCTTCGGAATCTCCAAATGGCAGTCCGCACAATAACATATTCTCACTTTGTTTCTTCTGTTTGAATGGCAGTTCATTAATCGTGAAATAATATGGCTTAATGGAAAACTTTGAGCTCGTAGACAAAGGTACCCCATCCATATTTCATGTAAAAGAAAGGTTGTAGGGATTTGTGTCAGATAGGAGGGCTTTTCCGTGACCACCTCTGATACATTCCACTATCATAGATGTTTTCAATATTATCATCTCAGCTCATTTTTTCTTGAAGATATGTGTTGTATTTGTGTTGGAAAATCTTGTTTTTTGAAAAAAGTCTGCAACTAACTCTCTGTGCGAACCTCAACCAAGCAACTTTTGGACTTCTTATCATTCAGATTCTTACCACAAAATGTATTTGGACAAAGTTCCTCTGAGTCTTGCACACGGGTAAGGCAGAACCCACAATAATTATGCTTCACTAGAGGCGCTTTGATAGTTGCGAAGTTTTTTTTTTTTAATGAAACACCAACTTTTTAGTCCTGAATGAGCATCGATGCAGTGAGGTCCAGTCAAACTTAACAAATCACTCAGCTGGCATTGAGATATTCCATGTGCCATGTAATAAAGAATTATCAATAAAACACTGATACCTGCAGTCATGGAATGACTATGGTAAATGGGTTGTTCTTGAACTGATTTTTCTTCATCTTAAGGTCTCTCATCTGTTTCAATTTGATCTTCAGATTCAACTTCTGAATCTAAATTATCATCACCCCCACCAGATTTACTTTCAAGAATATTTTCGTCGTCTTTTATGGTATGGTTGACAGATATCTCTGCGAGTAAATCTTCCAGTATATGCCGAAAATCAGACTGCTGTGATTTGTCTGTACATGTATCGGTTTCAGTTTTCTCTGGCTCATGCATGTTTTCTGTATCCAGGTCATGATTGTCGCTTTCGTGATAATTTAATAAAGAATAACTCGATTCTTCCATCAATGAGGTGTCTTGATTCTCTATGAACAATCTTTTGATCGGTCTTCAACATTTATGTTCTGGTCATCCAGCATAGATTCTTCATGGGCTCGATGTTTTTTCTTGTTGTGCCATTTTGGTCTCACTGGGGAGAAAATTTCATCTTTTTATCTAAAGTTAGTACAATTCAGACATAAATGAAGATGCAAAGCCAGGGGACTAACTTTTGAAATGTCTGATATATAAAAATCATATACTCAATACAGGTTAGGGCTAAATTCCAGTTACAACAATGTCGGGGGAGGTAAGCACTTGTTGAGGACCACCAGCCCTATCACCAATAAATGGGCCAAGCTCTGTGAAAAGAGGGCTTAATGCATATGAACAGCATAATGGCTGTCAAATAGTGGTCATTCTGCTTCGACACTCTCTGTCAAAGATTTGTCTCCGGTATGTTGTCTGTTTCAAAACATCGTTTACTGACTCATGATTGTTGTCTGACAATCCCTTGTCAACAAAGTCCTAACTTGGTCAATCAACCATATTCTGTTTGTGGTTTTTAATTTTTCCTTGAAAGTAATAACAAAATTTAAGGTGAAAGTTCAGCCAACCAACTTTCCAAATCGTCACAACTATATTCAAAGCAGATGTTATCCAAGTCCATCAATCAGTCTTCACTGTAGATTTTTTTTCCAATATTTCATTTCTTGTCAGAGGATTAACTACATCATCTGTCTGAGTTGTCCTTTGTCTCAAATGCTGTAAACACAGTACTGTTGGAACTATCATAAAATGTTGTCTGAACTGCTTTTACCTTTGACTTCTCCTAGTCTGATCTGATGTATGTGGGTGTGCTTGATTTTTCATTTGAAGGTAGTAGGAGAACTGACAGTATGTTTCAAAGTCTGTGTTATCATTAGTAATCAAGGGACTGATGAACGTTTATGTGGACATTGTATATCAGGACCAGTCCGAGTAGAGCATTGTTTCAGACTTTGGGAGATGTGTATATATTAGTTGTCTTAAGTTAAAAGAAATGAGCATGGATATTAGTCTTACTGTGTAGAACAGTGTTACAACTAAATAAACGATGGCAAATATGTAATATTTGGCCACCTTGACAGATGTAAATCATTATAACCAGTAATTTTTAAACACCGAGACAAATTGTGAAAAAGAATATACATTAGGTCAAATAAAAAGAATCACCATTTTTCACAGCAGAACATCAAGAAGAGAATTTTACCTTCGATGACAATCACTTGCAAGTTTCTTCATCCCCCACCTCCCTCATATCCACCGAGAGTAAAAGGGGCTTTATTGGGATTTCTTTTGTTTGAGAGGAAACAAACAATGAAACGATGACAACCTTTATTTTATTTATTTTCTTGTTTTTCTATTCTATCTATTCTGTCTTCAGTAATGTGATAGGATCTATCATTTGTCTTCCTTTTTGGTTGTCCCGGTTTGTTACCATGCGTCTTTTTTCACACAACAATCATGGCCTGTGAGTAGATTCATCAGTCTTGACAGTAACAGATTTGTGTTCCTGAATCTTTTTTTGAAAACCTATGTCATGCTACATTTGTCATTCTAAAACCCAATTTATCCTTGTCACTCCAAAAGTGATGTGCCTCTTATACAGTGTATTCGCCAGTACTAAGCACCGCAATATGCAACACACGAAAAGGGGCCTTCAGACATATGCGTAAAAGTGTGTCATCCCAGATCAGCCTATGCAGTCTGTGACTGATCCAAGACGACACTTCCCATTTTTGTGCGATTTTCTGTTTCACGAAAGTCTACCGTATGAAAAAATCTTATGTAGTCATAAAGTGTTCTCCCGGATTTGCCTGCGCGCACTGCGCAGGCTAATCCGAGACGACACTTTACGCAAATGTCCAAACATCTCATTTCGCATGTTCCGGGCCATATTTAAATCAGTATATTGGCTGTCAAACAGAGATCACAGTGCTTCAACACAGTCTTTCAGAGACTGTTTTCAAGTCTGGTCTGTTTTAAAACATAGTTTATTGACTCATAATTGTTGTCTGTCAATCTTTTGTCAACAAAGTCCTAACTTGTTGGTCAGTCAACCATATCCTGTATCTGGTTTTTAATCTTCTTTGAAAGTAGTAACAAAATTTAAGGAGAAAGTTCAGCCAACCATCTTTCCAAATCATCACAACTATATTCAAAGCAGATGTTATCCAAGTGTGTCGGTCAGTCTTCATTGTATATTTTTTTTTCAATATCTCATTTCTTGTCTAAAGATCAACCTCATCATCTGAAAGTCATTGTTTTGTATTTTGTCTCAAATGTTGTAAACACAGTACTGTTGGATCTACCCTGAAATACTGTCTGAACTGCCTTTACCATTGGCTTGTCCTCATTTGATCTGATAACATGTCTATCTGTTTAAAATACTCATCTTCATTATCAGGTGATGGGAGAACTGGCAGTATGTTTGGAAGTCTGTTATCATTAGTAATCAAGGGGCCAGTAAAAGTAGGGGCTTGTCCCATCTGTGGTCTTCAGAGAGATTACTGTTTAAAGCAAGTTATAGTCACATGCAAATTGCATAAATTTGAAAGTCTTGTCTGTACTCAGTACTGATTGACCAGAACACATACTGATTGACATAGATTTCTGTTTGTCTGTATACAAAATGATAGCTGGTGTCTTTCCGTTTATCTTAATGACTGATATCACAAAACTGTCATTTTTAGCAACCATATTTTCTAACAGAACTATGGTGTTGGTATTAACATTCTTCCTTGGATGACTCTTTTTATGCCTGGATATCCTTAAGTCATGTTTATTGAAATCTTATATCTGGGCTATGGGCATAACATTGAGAAGTCCAGACTTAAGTTTACCACAGCTGTTTTATTCTTTCCGCAGAAACTTGACAGATATCTTCATATTTTGACAT
Organism: Tridacna gigas; assembly: GCA_945859785.2. Classification (NCBI taxonomy): domain Eukaryota; kingdom Metazoa; phylum Mollusca; class Bivalvia; order Cardiida; family Cardiidae; genus Tridacna; species Tridacna gigas. The sequence continues at coordinate 74,558,225 of OX244031.2, read as the reverse complement.
TCAACCCTTCGCTTTTGAAGTCTTCCATTGTTTCATTCGGGAATGCTCTGCTTTATAAACAATCTGAATATTGTACCTGGGTAGTGGGAGCAGAATGTGCTGCCGACACAGAGGTGCCTTGTAGTAACAGTTCATTGAATATGGCCTGTGGAGGGTTCTGGTCAGTTTCCACTTCAACTAACCTACCTACCTATACTGGTGAAATTGACAGTGGTTGAAGTTGAAAAAACCTTAAAAGTAGGCTTCGGGGGTCACAAGTGCCCCTGATGGATCCAGGGCAATGCCCTGGCCAGGGATCCAGAGGAGATTTAACCTTTTATAAACATCAAAATCCTCTAATGAGGTCCTGTTTCAGTATTGTAAAGTTGAAAAATTCTTAAATGTGGTGAAAGATATGATATGCTTACCCAAGAAAACTACTCTTCAGCTTCCATGTTATTTTTGTGACAATACCGTAGCTGACTACCATATTTCAGTTCAAAGGTTTTAAACTAGCTGGCATTGAAATTTCAAGAGTTATGTCTTACCTAGTTAGTTCAAATATTCTCAACCTTTATGTAGTTTGTTAGAAGTGCAACAGTTACTTCTCACTGCTTTCTTTGCTACAGACTTGTAACTTACCATTTTCCCACATGCAATGCCAAAACACACACTTGGCACTTGAGGTTTCTTCAGTCATTCTCTGATCTAACAGCCATGATCATTCTTCTCAGTCAACCATTACCATCTTTATTTATTCTTTACTTCAATTCTAATTTCACTGACCAAAGGCCAGCTAGCTTATGTGACCTGGAGTCTGTTATGCTTGTGTATGTGTGCACATTAACTTTTATTAAAATGTCATCTCTGAAACTACCCATCCAGTTTTGATGGAAATTAAAAGAAATGATCAATCATGGCCCATTTCAAAATTTCAAAGAATTTTATTGCAACAAAAATTCTGGTTGCCTGATAAACATTGAAAATCTTTAAAAGTCTTATTGTCCAAAACAGTAAGGCCAAGGGCCACCAAATTATGCATGTTCCTGTATCTAATAGACCTCTACCAAAATGGACTTGTAGTAGGGCTATTAAAACTATAGCCTGAGGAGTAGTATGTGTTCCCTACAGGCTTAAATAGTGAAAATTTTAAAAATCTTCTTGTTGCACATGAGGCCAATATGACTGAAGCTTTTATAGTGATCAAAGGAAATAACTCCAACTACAATAGATATATGGCTTATTACCATTTACCTCCCTTGATTATCAAACTGCACTATTACATGATTGGTGTTGGGAATTTAGGTTTTTTGGAAAGAAAATCACCAATTTTCACTGAAAGTGATTTCTTTTGATGTAAAGTTTTGCTCATATGAGGTGAATCCTTAATATAAAGTAAGGTTTCTATCATTCAGTTGTTGTTTTTTTTTTTTGTTCCAGAACTTTACCATACATGCCATTAAAAAATGTTTTCAGCTTCTGAGTTTTGGAAATCTTGTCAGAGCACATTAATTTTGATAGTGTTCATTGATATTTGGCATGATGAATATTTGATTACGTCTGTATGTATTCACTGACATAATCTTTGCATTTGACAAAGATGTCATTTTTTGGGAGGGGGCCTAGGCTTTTTTTTTATGAAACTTTGTTACCAGATTTCACATAGACTTCTCTTGATTTATGTCTCTGCCAATGCCAATTAAGAGCATGATACATCTATTTAAAAGGCAGTGGAGCGATACAGGGCCATGATTGAATCATGTGGTAGAATAATGCTCTGACATGCAGAAAATTTACCAAATAGCAAAACGTCCCAGGCCCTCTTCTTAATGCTTGCTCCTAGGTCAAAAATCTGCATTTTCAATATTTCGAATTGATATCATATTTTCAACTGGGTTACTGCCGTCAACAGTCTTAGATGTAACAAACTATAGTTACTGTTTCTAGAAACAAAAAACATTCAAAAAAGCAAAATTTGGGTTTTTACTATCAATTTGAATGTTTCATTTCACTTATTTAGCAGGAAAAGGGTTAATTTATTCCAGCCATATGGTATGGTCAGTGCTTCCTGCTAAGGAGTTGTCAGTTCTCATGAACAATATGTAAGAGGTTGATTTTCTTGTAATGTTTTTGAAAGGTAAGAAAATATTGTTGGAATAAGAGAAAATGCTGGTTACCAGCTTTTTCTCCTCTTACCACAATGTTTCCAAAAGCTTTTCTTACTTGTTAAAACTTGGGATTGTGTGGTTGGGGTAAAACTTGGAATTGCGTAGTAAAGGTCTACGAGCGAAGGACTTAGGACTAGCATTTGTGAGAAATGTTGTTGTTTTTTTTTCCCAAAAATGCTTTTAACCCTTTTCCAGACAACAAAATTTTAGCCATGTCCAAATTGAAAGCATTCACAGATAAAAATTTTAATGGGGTTAAAATTGTGCAGTTTTTCTTTGATAGTGTAGAAAACATTGTGGGAATAGGAGAAAATGCTGGTTAACCAGCATTTTCTCCTTTTCCCACAATGTTTTCAAAAGTCTTCTTTCCCAGGGTCATTAAAAGGTGGCATTGTGCAGGTAAGGGCTAATAAAAGTTGTCTTTTTATCTTTCAGATTGACCCGAGACATTGTAAAAGGTCAAGGCCTTTTTTCATTGATTAGTATTTGATTCTGAAAATAATGCAACTTGCTGCCAACCCGTTCTTTTGATCCTTGCATTGGTAAGCCATTTTAGCTGTTCACCAGTTTTTGAAGTACATTTCATTATACAGATCAATTATGATTTTAACCCTTTACCACATAATTCCCAGTTTTTAACAACCCTGAAGGAGACAGCTTTTGAAAACGTCATGGGAAAAGGAGAAAATGTTGGTAACCAGCATTTTCTTCTCTTCCCACAATCTTTCCTTCCATTTCAACAACACCAGTCATCGTTTGAGTTGCATGTAATTTTGTCATCTTCAAGTGGTTTTGTTATGGATAAGTCTATAGAGTTATGTTGTGTGGTAAAGGGTTAAACATATACACATGCAGCTAAACAGATATGCATAGATATACTCCTCACAAAAAGTCAAGCAGCAAAATTATTTCTTTTTTGTTTAATCTAGTGAAATATTTGGCCAGTTAATCTTAAATGTGAAGAAAAACAAGTTATTTTCTAAAGGTAACAGTGTTAAAAGTAATCGCCAGTTGCTCATGCAAACTATGTGTTTTTCCTTGCACTTAAAGTTAATTGATCAAATATTTCACAGGACTAAAAAAATAGAAATGATTTGTATAGCTTGACTTTTTTGAGGAGTATATAATCCAAACTACCTGGGCAGAAATTAATTTTGTCTCTGGTCTGTCTAAAAGACACATACTGCGAAGGTATAAAAGTTTGTTTATATATGGTTAGACTAACACAAATATTTTATGTACTCAGTATTTTTATTTAAAAATCTACCAATAAATGATCACGATACACGATGTTTCGTTAATTTTCTATATGCTACCTAGTTCTCCACACGATGGCCCATGCTCTGGCAACAGGAGATTTAATGCATATCTTTGATGCATTATACCAAGTCACCACATAGTTATGGATCCATAAATGCTAGTTCGATCCCCAGCTCGGCCAATGTCTTTCTGAGGATTGGAGATAGTCATTGCAACAGGATTGATTCCTCTGTCACTGCTGACCATTGTTTCGACGATGGTTATGTGCGAAAGCAGCCAGTGGCTTGGAAAGAATATTGTGCGTAGTACTGGTAAAAGAAACTCCAGGAAAGCATGGATAGGTGCATTGGCCACCACGATATAACTGAAATAATGTTGAACACGGTGTTAAACACCATACAATCAATCAAGAATCCGGAGGTAGAATAATTATTTGTCATGCAGAAAATTTACCAAAACCAAAAAGTTTTGATTCATGCTCGTCTGCGCTGACTGCACAGGCTGGCCCGGGTCAATACTTTTTTCAGATACTGAACCCTTTACCACGCAAACCCGACTTTTAACAACCCTGAGAAAGAAGCCATTTGAAAACATTGTGGAAAGAGGAGAAAATGCTGGTGACCAGAATTTTCTCCTTTTCCGACAATGTTTTCTACACTTCCCAAACAAATTTCAGTTTCTGAGCCACATTTATTTTGTCATCTGCAAATGCTTTCAATTTTGACTGGTCTAGAATACTGTCGTTTGGTTAACTCTTTACAAAACGACAAAATGTTTGACTGTACCAAATTGAAAGCATTTGCAGGCGACAAATCTAATGTTGCTAAAATGATGAGTTGTATCCCTGGTAGGGTAGAAAACATTGTGGAAAAAGGAGAAAATGCTGGTTACCAGCATTTTCTCCTTTTCCCACAATATTTTCAAAAGGCTCCTTCCTCAGGGTCGTTAAAAGTCGGGATTGTGTGGTAAAGAGTTGAGACTTAAAACCCTTCTGTCAAAGAGTATTAACCATATTGTTGCTAATCCAAATGATTCCTTCCCAAGTTTGGCCAATTTCTTTCCAAGGATTGATGATAATCATTGCTGTAACACTCATTCCTTTCACTACCAATCATGGTTTCAATAAGATTTTTGTGTGCAGCAGCCAGTGGCTTTGGAAGAATATTGTGTGAAGCACTGGTTAAATAAACTCCTGAAAAGCATAGATAGGTGCAATAAAGACTGTGATATAACTGAAATGATGTTGAAAACAACGTTAAACACCATACATCACAAGCAGTAGTAGTGTCAATGACCCTTTACTGAACAGTCTCGTGTATTTATGATTCTAAGGAGGAAGTCTTGAAAATATTGTGGGGAAAGGAGAAAATGCTGGTAGTAAGCATTTTTTCCTTTTCCCATGATGTTTCCAATAACTACATCTGACCTCGTTGGTATCAACCAGGTTTCGATCTTTATCACATGTCACATGATCATAAACATGGCGGCATCCATAAGAATATTAGCAATGACACCAACAATCATTTTGAATTTATCAACATCTATCAATCTGTCGGTGAAAACTGCCACTAAAACTGATACTGAAGAATGACTTGACAAACTGTTTGTCAATGTATATAGAAAGATTTCCATAGAAAATCATTACTCGCATTTTCTTTTTTTCAAAAACTGGGAGTCTTACAATTTTAAGAATGGAAAAGCATTTCAGGGAAAGAAATGTACCATGTAGGTGCACATCAGCCATCATAATACAGCCGAAAGGTTAGATCAACTGGACACCAGAGGTTTGACAAATGATGTGCATGTCAGCTACCAGATATTCACACAAGCAATTTATCCATCCGCCTAATTAAGTACTTCAGTCCCAGTATTTTATGACTCCATCCCAGCCAGCAGTGGCCACCTTCGATGTTTCATGTGGATGCCAAATGGCCGATATACACACGTCATCATGGGCTTTAAATTTAGAATAAAGTTTTGTGGATTTCCAGTCCCAAACATAGAGTTTCCCATCCGCATCTCCAGACACTAAGTATCTAAAAATAGAAGATGACAAATACTGTGAGATTCCTTTCATACTAATAAAAGCATTTTCACTCATTAAAGTATTTCAAGTGAAGGCTCTATCAAGCACTGTAAAATTCCTTTTTTCCCATAGGGATAGCTACATTCATATCACAGAAAGGAAAACTGGAATCGTATTTACTGTTTTGGGGTAGATATGCAGTCAAGTGATCCATATATGACAACAGTTTTATTGCATGACAAGTGCCGTTGTCTTTCCTTCTATGAGACCTGTCTATGAAAGGTAGGAAAGCATTTTCTTCTTTTCCAACAATGTTTTCAAAAGTCTTCTTCCTCTGGGTTGTAACAACAGGGGATCCTTTGGTGAAGAATTAAAACTGAATAAGTTGTAACTTGTGGGAGAAGTAAATTCAGTATCTGAATCCATGAATCAATTTCTGCCAGATGAAAATTACAGTATATTTACAATTATGAATGCTACTTACGACATTTCTGGAGAGAAATCTAAGCTACAAGCATACCCAGCAACCTGTAAAAAATATAAACATGTCAACATTTTACTGCATAGAAGTTGAACCAGATATTTCAGTAGCTAAACCCAGACCCAGTTGGTGTATAAAAATTAAGGGCAAACATCCCTGGGTCCATTTCACCAACCATCCCTAAGAAAATTCTTAGTCATACTCTTCAAGATTTTCAAAAATTTGAAAGTAACACAACTTCTGATTGGCTAAACCAAATGGTTTAGCCAATCAGAAGTTGTGTTACTTTCACACGTAGAAAGTTCTGGAGAAGAAGACTATGAACTTTCTTAAGAATGGTTGGTGACTACGGACCCTGCTGATCTTAAGTTTCACAGTCCTCAGAATCTCATTACCCCCTTGATGCATTATTTCTTTTTGCAAAGGACCAATTATGAAAACACTGTGGCAAAAGGACCAAATGACTTTTATTATCAACGATTTCTCCTTCTGCAACAATAGTTTCACTTATATTTATGTTGATTGATTGAATGGTGTTTTACGCCCCTTTCAACATTATTTCAGTCAAATCACGGCGACAGCTCACATATTCATGCGTTTCCTGGGTTTCATCAACATTAGGCTAGGGCTCTGAAGTGCCTTGCCCAACGACACTGCCATGTCTGTAATATTAAATCTTGTTGATTATCTACATTTTGCAAAGACATTTTCATAGCTGTTTGCTACAAACTTGTTGTAGGAAGAAATGGGATAAACTGTCCTCTACCTAGCCCAGCCAGTCATGCACAAGGTTGGTAATCAAGAGGATGTGTTGAATCAAAGTCCAGCTCAACCCAACTCATTTTGAGGACTGATAAGTAAACATGACAGCACTCATTCCTTATTCACTGCTGAACAGTTTCTTCAGCCATGTTCAAGCTGAAAAGGAGCCACTGAATTTTGATAGTGTCGGATGTAATATCACTCCCACTCTTTATCAAAAAATACAAGTTTAAACTAGCCCAAATTGCAGGCATTTGCAGACCACAAATCATATAAATGTCAAAAACTGTCTTTGGAAGGGTAGGAAAAAATGTGGGAAAAGGAGGATATGCTGGTAACCAGTATTTTCTCCATTTCTCACAATGTTTTTAAAAACTTTTTGTCTTTATGTCTTTCAAACTCAGAACTGTGTGGTGAAGGGTTAAGATGGTAATTCCGTTTATCGAACAAGTCAAATATTCTGAAACAATTACACAAATATTATTAACACTTTACCATACAACAAAATTCTAGACTGATCCAATTTGAAAGCATTTGCAGATGACAAATTTTACTAAAATGATGATTTCTGCCTTTGATAGGGTAGAAAACATTGTGGGAAAAGGGGAAAATCCTTGTTACCAGCATTTTCTCCTTTTCCTACTATGTTTTCCAAAGGCTTCAAAGGGGGCGTCAAAAGATGGCATTGTGCGGTAAAGGGTTAATGGGTAGTGAGGCTGTCATTTCCATGAGCCACACTCTGTGAAAAGGGGACTTAAGGCATCTGCAAAACGTATCGACCCAAATCAGCCTGTGCCGGCTGACGTGGGTCAAAACATTCTGCTATGGGTAGATTTTCTGTATGTAAAAGGACCAGTGTACCTCATGATTCAGTCGGTTGTTATAAACAATGGATTTTATGAATCCATTACTATGTGATGATTCACTTGATATCACGCATCTTGGAGATGCATTAAGCCCCCTTTGGTCCGAGCATAGCTTGTGTGTATTGATTAAAAAGGAACTCTACTCACCATATGTCCTGTAAATGTTTTCTTTCTCATAAATTTGAATCTGTTCAAAACATTGAACACACAAATTTTGTTGTCCATTGACTGACAAGCCAACCATTTACCTGCACAGAAAAAAGATTGAAAGGTTTCAACATGTTTATCCTTAGATTTTAAAAAAAAATTATGTTAGGCAGTTACCCAAGGGATCAAGACACAACAGCACCGCAAGTAGGTGCCAATGCTCGGCTGCGAATGCTCGATTTTCAGTAAAAATTCTGGGCCAAAAAAGGGGGCATAAATGTGTAAAAAATACCTTGATGCTTACCTGCCTTTGTTATATAGGTTCCCCTTTTGATAACTAACAACTTGTCCAAGTTTGAAGCAAATCTCTTCAGTGATAAAAGAGATATTATAAAATGTCAAAGTTTTTGCACAATGATGCACAACACGCCAGGGCTACAACAATACCTCAACATTTTCTTCGAAAAACAGCTGAGTGGAAAGTGGCCCTTAAAGGCACGTGGTTGTTAAACACAAGCTTTTAGGCATTGAAATTTTGGGCTGAATTACAATTCTTCTTTCATTCAAGTTCAGATTTATGTTCAAGTATAAGTGGTTTTTGAACACAGCTGCTTAGGAATATGGCTGCTAACAGAGATTTCAACTTGATTCTTTACCACACAATCCCAACTTTTAACAACCCTGGGAAAGAAGCCTTTTGAAAACATTGTGGGAAAAGGAGAAAATGCTGGTAACCAGCATTTTCTCCTTTTCCCACAATGTGTTCTACCCTTCCCAAAACAAATTTCAGTTTTTGAGTTACATTTAATTTGTCATCTGCAATTGCTTTCAATTTGGACTGGTCTAAAATTTTGTTGTTTGGTAAAGAGTTAAAGCAAGTTTTAGGTTTACAGCAGTATGATATTGACCCATGTTGTCTGCATTTATATAATTATAGAATTGTCTCATACCCATTTGTATCCATGTAAAAGTCAGAAGATAATTAAAATAAGGTTGAATACTTGCACAAACTTTGTGAAAAAAGAAAAATTGCTTGTTATAACTCATTAAATTTTCTCTTTTTGCCACTAGGTGGTCTGATGCAAAATCTATTAACTCTTTACCAAACGACAAAATTTTTGAAACTGAAAGCACTTGCAGACGACAAAATAAAAGTGACTTTAAAATTAATGTCTGGTTTGGGAAGGATAGGAAACATTGTGGAAAAAGGAGAAAATGCTGGTTACCAGCATTTTCTCATTTTCCCACAATGTTTTCAGAAGGATCCTTTCTCAGGGTCGTTTAAAGTCGGGATTGTGTGGTAAAGGGTTAAGCCCTCTACAGGCAAAAATTGGTTAAAAGTTAAATGTAACTAAGCTTTTCAAAAGAACAATATTTAACCACACCTAGGAAAATAACAATAAATTTGTATGGAAGTGACAAAAAGTTGTTAAAAATTATCAAAAGTTTAAAGTTGTGGGTATCTGAAATATTTATAAATGCATCTAGAACTGTCAAAAAAGTGACGCTATAAATACCCCTACAAAGGGTTTTGATAGAAAGATGAACAGTCAAACCTAACATGAATTTTTTACTTTATTATATTGTATTTGAGTTTAACGCCATAGTAACAGTTAAGGTTATATCACGGCGGTCAGTGCACCTGCACATGTGTTTCCTGGCTTTCTAACACAATTACAGACACAACTTTCTTTCCAAGTAACTGACTGCTTTTCTAACATACACCAGACATACATTTTGTACACAAAATGTCAAACGTAGATACTGCCTTAACATCTAACTTTTTACCTGATGACCAAATTTTAGACCTCTCCAAATTGAAAGAAATTGGTAAATGTCAAATTGAATACTGCTCATAAGATGGAATTTGCTTTCCAAAAGCTAAACAACAATGTGGAAAGGGATAAAATGCTTGTTACCACCATTTTCTCCTTTCCCACAATATTTTCAAAAACTTTCTCTCTCATTAAAACCGGGATTCAGTGGTAAAAGGATAAAAGCCAATATTAGAAAACTGTGTCTTGCACATCCACACTCTCTTCTTTAATCCCTAGGCTGCTAAGCATGACTCAATGACTTTTTGCAGACTGTGTAGATCAAGATTGGACTGCAAAGAATAGACGTATTGGACAGACAGATAAGCTGATCCCTGTGTACCTTGGGAAATATTGTTTCATAGAGGTATAATAAATAGAGGATATTTGTTTTTTCCAGTGAAAGATCGAAATTCATTTCATCAAGTAAACATCATCGGTAATATTTTCACTAGTGGTGCACTCGTAAAAATATTATCCATGTTCACTCGATGAAATAAATTTCGATCTTTCACAGAAAAAAAATAACCAAATATTCTTCTTATTTCATGCTTCTAACCCCTATTTTGTTGAAACTTTCATCAAAATCCAGTACAGTTGTTTTCAGTAATTCCCCATGGCGTATCCCTTACATAACAATGCAATATAATATTACGTAAAGCGTGAGAAACATAGCGTAAATTACATCATGTTTCCCTCCATTTGAATGGCACGCGCTGATTATCTAGGTAACTACAGCACAGGAACTACTATTTCTGCCTTCAATTGAAGAGTTAGAAAATATGAAATTGGTATTTTCACTGGTTGTAACCATGAAATCTCAAACCATGATCCACCGTTATTTCTCGATAAACTACTAAAAAGCATGAAATAAAAATCAATAAAAATCTCTCTATGTTACATACCATTTGGTGATAAAGTAACACTTGGCATTGAATGCATGGAGGGATCTGCTATGTATTTGAAATCTACAGGAATGTCCCTGAAATACATAGAAGTCTATTTGTTAAAAAAATCCTGTGTCTTATCTCTTATCTAAAAATGTTGTGCTATTAAAGATAGGTCAAATGACGATTTCAGTCTTTGATAGGATAGAAAATACTGTGGGAAAAAGGAGAAAATGTTAGTTGCCAGCACTTTCTCCTTTCCCAACAATGTTTTCAAAAGCAATCTTCTCCTAGATTGTTTGGTAAAAGGTTAACCAATCATATAACAAACTAATTTTAGAAATGATGCAACCTGTTGTCAATGACACAACATAGTAACATTAGCAGAAAAGGTGGGAAAAAAAAAACTTTCATACATGAGATGGAATACATACCATTCCCAGACTCGCAAACTTTTATCATCTGACGTAGATACAAATCTTCTATTTTGATCTACAAATGTTATAGAATTTACTGCCCCAAGATGTCTGTCATATTCTTGCACTATTTCCCCTGACCTAATATCCCACTGAAAAGTAGAATACATAATATTGAGCCATGCTCTGGCAAAAGGGGGCTTTATGCATATCTGTGATGCATTGTACCGAGCAAGTCATCACATAATTATCGATCCATACACTTCATTTTGTTTAACAACCAACTGATTAATGAGTTAGAATGGTATTTGGACATGCAGAAAATTGACCAATAGCAAAAGAGTTTCAAACCATGTCAGCCTGTGCAGACTGACATGGTTGGATACCGTTTTGCAGATGCATTAAACCCCCTTTTCACAGAGCATGGCTTGTATAAGTATTTCAAGAACTGTATCAAGTTGCAAAGATCTCTAGAAAAGTTAAGTAATTCTTCATCTAAAATCAAAATTCTCTCTCTACAATCTACATTTTGGGCAAAAGTTAAAAGTCTCACAGAGAAAATTCCAATGAGAAGCCACACCCAAGGGGTTAACCCTTTACCACACAATCCCGACTTTTAACGACCCTGAGAAAGAAGCCCCTTGAAAACATTGTGGGAAAAGGAGAAAATGCTGGTAACCACATTTTCTCCTTTTCCCAAAATGTTTATTACCCTATCAAAGACAACTTCAACAATTTGAGCCACATTTAAATTGTCATCTGCAAATGCTTTCAATTTGGACAAGTCTACATTTTTGTCGTTTAGTAAAGAGTTACAGGAAAGAGATGTCACTCTTTCTGCATCTATCAAATGATATTGGTGAGCTGTTTTTCTTTCTGTTCTGGTTTATTACTTATATGAAACTTCACCAATATACAAGGTTTCATTTACCAACAATTTTCCCCTTTCCAAAAATAAGTTAAAAAGCCCTCTATGTACCCTACATTAACTCTTTACCACACAACAAAATTTTAGACTGGTCCAAATTCAAAGCATTTGCACACAACAAATTAATTGTGGCTCAAATGATTGGATTTCTTTCTGAAAGGTAAGAAAACATTGTGGGAAAAGGAGAAAATGCTGGTTAGCAGCATTTTCTCCTTTTTCCACAATGTTTTCAAAAGTCTAATTTCCCAGGAGCATTAAAACTTGTCTGTGTGCCAATGCCAACGGATTGTGCAGGCTGACCTGGGTCGATACATTTTGCAGATGTATTGAGCCCCTTTTTCACAGAGCATGACCCATAAAATGCTGAATGAAAAACAAAATAATGATAACAAGATGTACTCATAAAGAACTATCATTACTGATACAATGTAACACAGACCAATTTTAAAAAAAAAATGTTTTCATTTTGATTTCAAGTACTACTTACACAAATAATTTTTTTATCAGCAGTGCCCGCAACAAATAAATGCTGTTTATCATCTTCCGGGTGAAACTTCACACAATAAGCTACTTTTCTATTGGTAAATCTTGCCTTACATTCTCCTGTAAAGATGATAAAGGTATCGGCATTTTTTAACCATCCTCTACATGAATTTTGTGTCTTCAAGCAGACTAGTTTTGGAAACATTATAGCAATAGAAGAAATATTATATAGACTAAATCTTAACTCTTTACCAAACAACAAAATTTTGGACTACACAACTTAAATGTAGCTAAAATAATGACTTCTGTCTTTGATGGTGTAGTGAACATTGTAGGAAAAGGAGAAAATGTTGGTTACTAGCATTTTCTCCTTTTCCCGCAATGCTTTCCAAAGGCTTTTCTTTCTGGGTAGTTAAAATTGAGACCATGTGGTAAAGAGTTAGTTTTGAAAGTCAATGATTTGTGAAGTTATCTATTTATTTTTTTATTCTTAAAGTAATATATCTTAATTGATTCCCTTAAGTTCCAGAAATATTCTTGTCAAAATTTGCATTGAAAAGATTGTTCTATGCAGGAATTAAAACTACCATTTAATGCACATCTCCTGTAAAAAAAACACAAAGATGCAGACACAAAATCAACTTCTTTTGCACTGTCAAAGACAAATCAACCTGACCAGTGGGGGGGAAAAAAATGAAAAGTTGAAAATCTAGGAAAAAAGGATTATGATCTGAAATCAGCATACATGTATATGAAATATTTAAATCAAAATACAGTAACAGCAACTTCTGAGTTGAACCCATTTCTGTACAATAACCATTGATAGTGCTGTGCTGTTGGACAACTTTGTTAGATAAGCAGCAATTACTTGCAACAAGCAATTACCCATTATTCTTCATTTTCCATACTACTGAAGAGACATAGTTTACTTGCCATCAAAATTTAACGTTTATACTTATTGTCACTTTGAAAGAGTTTTTGGTACATTTGTAACTAGCCTGTATACCAAAGGGTTAATTCCTTACCAGGCCAAAAATTTCATACTCTTTCAATATTCAATACATTTGCAGATAATAAATTAGAATTATTCATGTGATGAAAAGACTTTGACTTTGAAAGAATCATAAACATGGTGGGAAATGGAGCACTTTCTCCTTTTCCCACTATTTTTTCAAAGTTCTCCTTCAGGCTCTTTAAAACGCAGGATATTTTGATAAACAGTTACTAACCTGTTTCTGTGTCCCAAAGTTTACAGTATCTGTCATACGCACAACTTAAAAACTCTGTTCCACTGTTGTTAAATGTGATATCTCTCACTGCCTGTTTATGACCATTATATGTACGAATACATCTCCTCTCATTGTAAACTTCCCATAACTAAAAATGAACAAACAGAGAGCAAATCATTCTTTGCCTCTAAATGCTAAAAAATATAACTGGAATACAGTAGAAAATGACTTTTTAGTCTGCGAAGTTCTATGACAGAAGACAGGAGTTTGAACCTAAAGCACATTACACACAAAAATGTATAAGTTCAAGGGGTGTTCTTCTTCAATGCTCAAAAAAACAGACTTCAAAAAACTGTGTCTTGCATATCTACAATTTCTTGTTAATAGATGTAAAAAAACTGAATACAGTAACAGCTAGACAACAAAGGAAGCTTGCAAAAAAAAAAAGACTCGCAGGTACAATGGTTCATTCCAGAATACCTCCCCCACTCCCACTCATTCTTTTTGTGGGGGCACAACTAACAACTCCCTCCTACTTAAAACAATGTTTACTAGTCAAAATGAAAACCTGAATCATAACAAATAATTGCTCCTTTTCCCTCAGTGTTTTCAAAAACTGTTGGCTGCTGAAGTGTCAAATGTCAAAAAACAGCTGCCACTTTGCCAACAATAATTTCAAGAGCTGCCTGCTTCAGGGCCTGAAGTGTCAAAAAGCAAATTGTTTGTCCACTGCTGTGGTATAAAAAGCCGTATTTATCTGAAAATAGAATACCTTACCTTAATTTTACAATCCATGCTACAAGATAACAACAAGTGGGCTGATTTAGGAAACCAGCGTATTGCATGGAGCCCTTTTGTATGCCCAGTCCAGGTGTGGATGAGTTTTTTGGGGAGAAAACACTTCTCTGGAGGAAAGTCTGATTTGAGATTCACGCCTACGTCCTGTGGCACATGTAAGAAGGACCTGCCTTGGTAATCCAGTGGATCTTTGACTAGAATAGAAAAAAGACATAGGAAACCCTTCTAACGACAATTTCAATACTTTGAGCACCATTTAATATGACCTCTGCAAATATTTTCAATGTAAATGAATCTAAACCCTTCATCTAACACTTTACCAAACAATGAAATTCTGGACTGGACAAAATTGAAAGCATGTGCAGATGACAAATGTAGTTCAAATGACGATTTCTGTCTGATGCGGTAGAAAACATTGTGGGTAAAGGAGAAAATACTGGTTACCAGCATTTTCTCTTTTTCCCACAATGTTTTAAAAGGCCTTCTCTTTCAGGGTTGTTAAACTTGGCACTGTGTAGAGTTGAAAAGTAACAGCCATGGAGTAATCAAAAGTACACACAAAACATAATACACAAAATAGTATGCAGTAAAAGAAAATCCTAGGGTAAAGGTTTAAAATGCAAGGCAAGTCTCTCAGAACTCTCTACAGTAACACATTCAAGTATCTTTGCAAAAAAACAAATATCTCTGCTTACTGTGTAATGTGGTTTTTTCCTCCGCTGTTTTTTCCTCTGTATTGGCATTTGTTTTGGCACGTTTTGCTAAAATCTCATCAAGTTCCTTCTTTTCTTCCTGGAAATGGATTGACACAAACAGTGAAAGTTATTGAGACATGCTCTGTAAAAACTAACTGAATTATAAGGTAGAATGGTCCTTGGACACGCACAAACACATACTGAAACACTTGATAAAATGTGAATGTTAAACATGAAATAGTGTTCAACTACATGAATATTTAGATAAAATCATTGGGACAAAGGTAGGGCAAATTAAATCTGTCAACCTCAATAGTTGTAAGTTTAAATATTGAAAATTGATTCACGCCTATCAATTCTTCTTAAGTTTTTACACACCAGAACTGTCTCAAAAGACCCACACCAAATGCTGTCTCAAAAGACCCTCACCAAATGCGTTAACTCTTTACCAAATGACAAAATTTTGGACCTGTCCAAATTCAAAGCATTTGCAGATGACAAATGTGACTCAAAAACAGAAATTTGTTCTGGGACGGGTAGAAAACATTATGGGAAATGCAGAAAATGCTGGTTACCACTATTTTCTCCTTTTCCCAACAATATTTTCAAAAGGCTTTTTCTTAAAACTCTGGATTGTGTGGTAAAGGGTTAATAGAGAACACAGAACTTCAAACCTAACACACATTATGCACAAAAATATCTGCAACACTGTAACCCATTCCCACACTATCGTGAGTTTTAATGACCCAAAGAGAAAATTTGAAGGCATTGTAGAAACATAATGGTAACCAGTATTTTCTCCTTTTCCCACAATACTTTCTAAGTGTTCTACCCTATCAAAGACAAATTTCATCATATGAGCCATCCTTAAAGTTGCTGTCTGCAAATGTTTTCAATTTGGACAAGTAACATAAGTTTATTGCTTGGTAAAGAGTTAAGCAGACATCAGAAATCCTTCTCAAGACAATTTCAATAATTTGAGCACCATTTAATATGTTGTCTGCAAATGTTTTCAGTAAGTACGAATTTAAACCTTCCTCTTCTGTTATAGAGTAAGAGCCATGTAGTAACTGACAGTGGTACACAAAATATTAGGCAGTATAAAGACAGTTAAAATTGTCCACACCATAAAACAAATTTTCAGTTTTACCTCATTTGGTTTCAATACAGTTTTTTCATCAACAAACTTTCCCCAAGGTCCAATAAACCCCTCTATGTCTTCTGGATTATCATTTCTATGTCTCTTTCTTTTGTCCTCAGGTCTCTTCTTTGCTTTTTCAAAGGCAGTCAGACCTGAAAATAAACATGGATAATATCATATCAGTTACAAGAGTTCATTTTGCTCACCATTTTTTTTTTCTGCAAAATAGAGATTTTCTACAATGATGTCTTATGTGCAGATTGAATGACCCTGTAGTGTATATGTTACAGACCTCCAGATAAGAAGAAGTGGCAGTATTCTAAATCCATTATATCTCTTCCAAACCCTCTGTTGTGGGTACTCATTAGAATCGTCTCAATGAGACGATTCTACTGAGTACCCATAACATAGGGTTTAGTGAAGAGTGATTAATATTCTCAATTTTGAAATCAAAATCACTCCCTCTATCTGGAGCTCTGTGTCAGACCAATCAAAAGCTAAAATAAGTGTAACAATACTTTATGGAATGCAAAATACTTTACTTGAACTACATGTATTTAGAAGACAATTAACTATTTACAAAACGAAATATTTTAGATTACAGAAGATTTAAGTCATTTGCAGATGACCGATTCAATCAAAATCATGAGATGATTTCTGTCTTTGAAATGACAAAAAAAAAAAGAAAACATCCTGGGAAATGGAGAAAATGCTGGTTACCAGCATCAACATCAAAATCTGGCATTTACCATGACTCTCTTCTGATGCTGTTTGATCACCTAGTAATGTTTCCTTGTGTACCGCATCAACTGTTGGGTCAATTGCATAGCCTGAAATAAACACAAGCTGTTCAGCTTCAATCCTTAACCAAATAATTCCTTGTTTTATCAATGCTGAGGAAAAAGACTTTTTAAACCATTGTGGAAAAAGGAGAAAATGCTGGTCACCACAACGTTTCTGTCCTTTCAAAGGTAAATCTTATCATTTAAACTATGAGCTGTGCTCTAGCAAAAGGGAGCTAAATGCATCTCCTTCATGCATTGAACCAATCGAGGCATCAGATAATTATAGATCCATAATAGCCACTTTTTTTTGACAACCAACTGAATTATTGGGTAGACTAGTCCTTGGACCTACAGGAAATTGACCAATAGCGAAAAGTTTCGGCGTCGATACTTTTTGCAGATGCATTAAGCTCCTTTATCACAGAGCATGGCTCATATAATTTTTTGTCTGCAAATGTTTTTATTTCAGACAAATTTTTGGTCTGAAGTAATCTTTTTCTGAATCTGTAGGCACTTGAGCAAATACTTATAAATCCTTTTTTAGGACCAAACTCCACCTAGCATAAAATTTCAAAGTTATAGAATTGAAGTTAGGCAAACATCACTGTGTTGTACCTACTTGAGCCTTAGAGCACATAATAAACTCATCAGACATTTTTAGTCTTAAAGTAAGACCCAAATAATTTCAATTTCAAATTTTCTTTTGTCTGTAGCACTTCCCTAAAGAGGTCAGTGTAGATCAAAGATCAGACAGCATGTTTAGAGTCTGATTTTGATATATACTGGCTGCAAAAGCAACTTAGGTTGTCAAAGCTGCATTGAGAGTAAACTTTTAGAACTTCTAAATCAGTTTTCTTTTAAAATTAATGTTTTGCTGTAAAATTTTCCCATCAAAAGAAAGATTATCAAGCTTTACACATACAACAAAATTTTTGACTGGTCCAAACTGAAAACATTTGCAGATGACTAATTCAACATTGTTCAAATGGTTGATACATGTATGTCTGTGATAGGATAGAAAACATTGTGGAAAAAGGAGAAAATGCTGGTTACCATCACTTTCTCCTTTTCCCAGGATGCTTTCAAAAGCCTTTTAACCCAGGGTCTTTAAAAGTCGGGACTGTTTGATAAAGGGTTAAAATATGGGCATGAACTATGTTAACAATGAGGTCTAATTCTAAGGACACTGACCTGGAAGTAAAATATTATAGTGAATACTATAAAGTACAGCACAAAAGCTTCACCTGTAGCATGAATAAAATTTCATAAAGAGACTTACCGTAACTGTGAAATGTCCGCCTCTGATTCTCAAACTGAAAATTACTAACATGTGCTTCTTCTACATAGCCGGACAGCATGTTTCTTGTGGCAGAAAATTGCTGAGTTTTGTAAGGGTTAACAGGCCCAACCTATGAAGTAAAAGATAAACACTGTAATATAAATTAAAAGCACAAATACGGTAGCATAACTTCTAGATTTATTAACCCTTTACCAAACAACAAACAACAGACGACAAAATAAATGAAACTCAAAAATTGGAATTTGTTTTTGGAAGGGTAGAAAACACTGTGGGAAAAGGAGAAAATGCTGGTTACCAGCATTTTCTCCTTTTCCCACAACGTTTTCAAATGGCTTCTTTCCCAGGGTTGCTAAAAGTCGGGATTGTGTGGTAAAGAGTTAACCATTTACCACACAATCATGACCCTGACAGAAAAAGCTTTTGAAAGCATTGTGTGAAAAGAAGAAAATGCTGGACACCAGCATTTTCTTCTTCTCCCACAATGTCTTGTACTCCTTCATGGACAAGCTCCATCAACTGAGCCAGTCTTCATTTGTCATTTGCAAATGCATTCCATATAAATGGCCAAAACTTTTGTCATAACTTAGAGAGTTATTTAGTCAATCTAAAACTGCTGCAGACCCATGAATAACATTCTAAGAGTTTGCTTTGTCACTAGATCAAGAAATAATTAGATAACATTGAACATGCAATCAGTGAAATCATGATTCCCCTCTCCCCCAAAACTAAAAGAAAAAAAAAAAAAAATGAGCTTCCCCTTGTTTAGGAAAAATGGTATCAATTTTTTTTCTTTTCATCAAAGAAAGTTGGTTCTTGAGACTACTTAAACTTTTTTCCAGTTTCATATCACTTACTGGTTCCCAAATTCTATGAACATATTCTAATCTAGGTCTAGAATGACTATCAGTAAAACTTGTCACAAACCTGTGGTGCATACAACTCATCATATTTTGCATTATACTTCAGCTCCTTTGTTTTAGGATCTATATGTTTCAATCCCGTAGCATCCTCCTAAAATAACAATTAAAATAATATTTAATGTGTTTTGTCATCAAAATTTAGTTTAATAAATTTATTATTTACTGGTAAAAACTACGGCATCTATTTAACTCTTTCCCAAACGACAAATTTTGGACTGGTCCAAATTGAAAGAGTTTGCAGACGACAATTTTAAATTTGATGAAAATGGCAGAAAGTTCTCAAAAACGGTAGAAAACACTGTTCCCACAGTGTTTTCAAAAGACTTGTACTGCAGACACGTGAAAACAAGGGCTTTCATAACCGAATGAATCTTTCCTAGTGTTTGCACTTAAGTGTAAACATATCAGAGAAGTCCGAACTTCTTCAAAACTCAAAAAAAAATTATGTGTAATGAGAGGATATAAGAACTTCGAAAAAAAAAATATGTGTAATGGTAGAAAACCCCATTGTTTTGAATGACAAAAAAACGAAAACAACTAATTTTTCAACTCCTCTGAAAGTTTGTTGGCTTAGTCCAGGCAGATGCTCAAACGTTTTCAAAACGTGAACAGTACTGTAAATATTCGTGATTTTTACCGTTGGAATAGCTACAGGTGTGGCATTAAGCGCAATCGTTTTAGAGACTGAATTAGTTTTGTCAACGGGCTTTAAATGTGCTAAAAGATCTTCTGCAGCGGTGTTTTCCGTGTCAGATTCTCCACTTTCTTTCTCAGATCCACTCTCGTACGAGAAAATTGCTTCCATTTTGGATTCGGTGAAACGTTAGAATAACACAGCCGTGCATTTCACGCTGAAGGAAATCAAAGTACCATTAAGTATGGTAAAGAAAATCAAGGTACCGAAAGTATGAAAACGAAAGTCCACATTTAGGGCAAACAAATGTATGATATCATTTTTTAAGTCTTTACCAAACAACAATTCCATTATGGCTAAAATAGTATGAATATGAAAGTGTAGAAAACACAATGGGAAAAGGATAGAATACTGGTTATCGGCATTTTCTCCTGTTCCCAAAATGTTTTCAAATGGCGCATTACTAAAGGGTCATTAAACACGAGATTGCTGTGTGAAGGGTAAACGGTTTCTAGTAAGACGTTGCCCTACACATAAACTTTTGAAAAATGACCATGGAATCCAAAAAGATCTGTGCACGTGGTGCTGAGGGAAAGAGAGAGCTGCCACGGGTGGGGGTGGGGGTGGGGGTGTCACAGGGTCGCATGTGAATTGATTGTAAATACAGCATCTTAACTCATTACTACAAGAAAACAATATGTGTCAGACGTCGACTTTGAAAAAAAAAAAAAAAAAAACCAAGTCAGTTGTAAAATATTTAGATAAACGAAATCAGAAGACGATGGATGAGGTAGAAAAGCCTTTGTGTGACCTGACATTATATCTGTCTGTTCTAAATATCTTAAACACAGTCTCTTTCGGCGGCTGAAAATACATTCCAATAAAAGTTAGATAGATTTGATCTTCATTATAAGCTTGACTATAAAGGTAGTCGGTAAATATTTATGATCAGATTGCACTTTCTGTGCGGTCTGATTATGACCTATTCCGTCCGCAAAAAAGACCCTGTTTTCACACTTGAAGCTTCAAGCGTTTACCACTGAATTACCTTTCAAAATATTATGAGAAAAGGGGAGATTGCTGGGGTCCAGCATTTTCTCCTTTTCCTACAATATTTTTCTACCCTTTGATAGACATTTTTTAGTAAAATGCACAAGTCTGAAGTTTCGTTGCATGGTAAAGAGTTAAAATCATCTCGGACAAACACAAAACGCTTTTCCAACGATGTCGTTTGGTTCATATCTCTCTCCGTGGAACTCAGGCGACGGACTTCCTTAACCCCTTCTCCTGCTAAATAAAAGAAATGAAACTTTCAAACCGATAGTGTGAGCTCAAATTTTCCTGTTTCCACGGGTTTTTGGAAGAAAGACATCTCCTTATCGGACAGTGTAGATCCAAGATCAGACTGCACGTTCTGTGCAGTCTGATCTTGATCTACGCTGTCCGCCAAAGGTCAGTGAGTCGCGCTTAGCAACCTTAGGGTTAATTAACTCTCTACCAGTTGACAAAACTTCAGCCTGTGACAGGAGTAGTGTATATTATACCAATTAGCCGCAAAAACCGTCTCATACCGTCTCATACCGTCTCATAACTAAATGTTCTCTAAAAAAGGTTCCTAAATGTCCTCTATGTCCTCTAAAAAAGGTTCCTAAATGTCCTCTATGTTCTCTAAAAAAGGTTCCTAAAAATTTAAAAAAAATTAAAAAATTAAAAAAAATTTAAAAAAAATTAAAAAAAATTTTTTTTTAAAAAAATTTACCTTTAAGCCGCTTTAACCCATTTCCCACTTACTTGCTTTAAGCCGCTTTAACATTCACTAACTCTAGCTAACAAGGTGTATCATGCAATGACTAACCAGCTAACAAGGTGTATCATGCAATGGCCAACCAGCTAACAAGGTGTATCATGCAATGGCTAACCAGCTAACCGCATCATGCAATGGCCAACCAGCTAACAAGGTGCATCATGCAATGGCTAACCAGCTAACCGCATCATGCAATGGCTAACCGGTTTATGAGTTAGTGGAGGGCTTAAGATTTAAAAAAAAATTAAAAAAAATTTTTTTTAAAACCCTTACTTGTCATAAAAAAATGAATTTAACTTAAAACGTTCCTATAACATATAAAGTGAGTGATGGAGATTTTAAAAGACTTAAAAGATTATCCTTGTGCTTACACAGAAAAAGTAAAAGATATTTTATTTGCAATAAAAAGTAAACATATAGATACCTTCTATAATAAACATGTAGATGGCTTAAGAGAAGTGTATTTTTTCTATGGTAATACCTTACCATACGAAGGTGTGTTTAGTAATGCTAATATTTACTATGAATATAGTAGAATGAAATATGAAAACCCTAACATGAAAACATACTTAAACTTAAACGTGTTGTTTTATGAAGGAGAAACAGAACAAGAAGGTGAATTTCTTAACCCTCAATATCTTAATCTAACAAAAATATATTTAGACTTTAACGAAAATGAAACAACTTTTTTATCTAAGTTTCAGGAAACATTAAATAGAATAAGTGATGAATCAGAAAGAATTTACAGTCAGTTTGATGCAAACAAAGAATCAGCTTTTTTTATCTACTTTGAAAAAGAAGGTGAAATAAACTATCCTTCTTTTATAAAGTTATGTAATCTACCACAAATAGAAAGTGAAGATGAAGAAGAAAGAGAAGCTAGTTTTAGAAGAGAACATCAACAATCATTAGAAACAGTAGAAGAAAACAATCAACATTCTGCCTTTGAATTTACAGAAAGTGATTTTGAAAGTTTCTGGAAAGAAAATAAAAAAAATTTTGTTGATGGTGACTATAATATCACATATGGATTTTTAGGTATAGAAAAGATAGAAAGGGTAACCGAGGAACAAACAACTACAAAAATAAATAACTATAAAACATTTAAATCAGAAACATGTGTGCTATGTTTAGATGAAAAAGCAAAGGTTAATGTTTTATTTGCTAACTGTGGTCATCTATGTTGTTGTGCTACATGTTTTGCATTATATACAAAAAATGCTTGCCCCATGTGTAAAACAGAAAATTCTGTAATTAGAGAAATATAACTAAATAAAAAAAAAAAAAAAAAAAAATTTAAATTTTTATTCCTTGACACAAGAATAAAAATTGATCTTATGGTTATAAATTCAAGCATGTAAGTATATAAAAAATGAGTAAAAAAATATTAAGATATCCACCAAGAAAAAAAACAATACTTAAAAAAATAAACATAGATAAAATAAACTTAGATAAAATAACAGAAGATGAAGAAGTAAAAATAAAAAATATGGAAAAAATTTTAAAAATCTATGAAGAATTAAAAAATGGAAAAAACTATACAACAGGTAAAAAAATTATTTATGGAAATGATAAATATATGGAAATATTTTATAATATTATTAATTCTTTAAATCATTATTATTATAACTTAATATGTACAGAAAAAAATTTACAAGAAATAAAAAAAATTAATAATGATATTGAAGAATTAAATGAAAAAAATAAAAAATTTAATGAAAGTATTGATAAATTAAAAGATGAAATAAGAAATTTAAAAAGTTGGGATGATTATACTATTTTTAATGGTAAAAAATATGGTATGGAAAAATTTTATGAAAAAGATTTACACATTAACAAAAATTGTTTAGGAAGAATAAAATTTTTAAATATAGAACAAAGATTATGGGATAAACTAAGACATTATGTGACAGGGACAATATATGTAATTTTTGTTAGTAAATGTACCTTATGTGAAGAAGTTTTTAAATCAGGAGGAAGTCCAGTATCAAAATTTAATTTTGATATTTTAATGGGCAACAAGTAAAAATTTATAATTTTTATTTGTTTTTAACACAAATAAAAATTTATTTTTTGTATTCCTCTATCCTATGATGTCCCCAAGCAAGTGTATGAATTCCATCAGGTAAAATAAACCTTTTATCATCATTTGCACTTAATGCTATTTTATTAATTTCTTCCGTATAAATTTGGTGCTTATAACTTCTTAAATTTGTCATTGTTCTATGCTGTATATTATTTTTTTCTAAACAATTCAAATAATCCTGATGCGTTATAGTTTTCTTAATTATATTTTTCTTAACCCCCTTACATTTTCTATTTTCCACCCCATCATCCATTTTAATACTGTACATTTTTGGTTTTAATCCAATAGTTTCTTCTATTTCCTTTCCATTTGTTTCGTCCTTAAACATACCAATCACCTTTTTATTTTTACCAACTGGAATACCTGAAGGATGTCCCTCTTTTGGATAGTCACTTGTATCAAACTTTTCTTCAACATCATCCGAAATATCTTTATAAAAATCTTCTGTTTTAATTTCATACAATAAACTATCCGTATCAGTAAGTCCTAAAGTTGCTCTATCTCCATATTTTGCTTTAATATAGTTATAGTGAAAATCATACATCAATGTTTTACTTAACTCAAGAATGGAAAACCCTAAATATATTGGCTTGTTAAATGTTATTTGTGTTTTTCCCATATGAATGCTTATTAAATTTTCATTAAATATTTCTAAATGCTTAAAGTTTGGTTTGTTTACAAATTTCCTTGCTGATTTTCTACTTCTGACAAGCCTAACATTTACCCTTTTTCTTATATTTTCCATAGTTTTACCAAACACTGAATTATTCATTAACTTATAAAAGTCCTTTTCAAATTCATTTTTTGCTTTTGTTCTTAGTTGTGTGTTTAAATCTATGTATTGTTTTAACCAATCACTTTCTTTAAACTTAATCCCTCTATATATCTTCTTCAATTTTAAACCAAGACTTAAACACTGTTTTAAACTTTTATAATGTATAATATATTTCTTTTTATCATGTAAATTTGGTACTAGCTTTTCAACTTTATTTACTTTTTTTCTTTCTGCAGCAAGAGGAAGCTCATTAAAATAATCATGCAGTTCTTTAGGGACATCTAAATCAACTTCCAAAAAACAAGAATGTCGCCTCCAGTTGTTTAATTCCTTTTCCATCATCCATTTAAATCCGTCACTTGGAAGCTTCTGACTCATTGCCCAACCATACAAGTTATTAGCATCTAAATATTTACAAAATACTGAAGGCATATTCGAATTGTACTTTTTACCTAAATATTTATTATTAGCTTTTATATACCTTTTAACAATCATTGAAATCCCACCTCGGATCCCCCTTTCAATAAATTGGATTTTATTTTCGTCTCTAATCAGTTTTAACTTAACACCAGTTAACTTTAATGCAGCATCCCAAGCTAAACCAGGTGCAGTAAAATACCAAGCAGGGTCTAATTTATAAACGTTAAAACAAACTTCTCTAAAACTTTCAAACACATCAGCTAAAAGAAGAACATCCGTTTTTAAATATAAATCATGATATTCACCAAGAGTTTTAATTTTAAATGTTTTCCATACCTTTTTTGCATGTTTATAATCTTCTTCTGTAATTCCTTCCCCAGCAAGTTTTGAATAAAATGCTTTTATAGGTGGTAATTGTGTTTCATTTAACCTTTCTAATGAATCAATATATTCATATGGATAAACACCCTTTCTACGAAGAAGTTTAAACTCTTCTTCTTTTGGAAATTCACTTTTTAAGTTTTTGAATTGATAATCTTCTAAATTTTCTGCTAGTTTTGCTAAACCGCTGCTCATAAATTTAAAACTATCTAAAAACCTAATATCCTTATAAATATCTTTACTTTTATACTGACCTACTAAAGTCTTTTTTGTAAAGCTTATATATTTTTCTTCATTATTTGGAATTACATTAATTTCCCCCTCACTAACACCAAGATTTTTAACAAATAAATGAGTATCATATCCAGACAAATTATGAAAGAAAACAGGAAGAAAGTTTGGTTTACGAAAGTTAAGATTACATTTATTATGTGCGGCTCCTCTATATATACCAGTAAAATGACAGTGGTCTCTTACTTTTTTCCATCTATCTTCATCTTTTTCCTTTTTTTCTTCTTTTTTTTCCTCTTCTTCCACCCCATCTTCTTCATCGCTTTCCTCTTCTTTATCCCTTTTTTCTTCCTCCCCAAACTTTATATTACAAAGATAACAAGTATCTGCCTTATTAAATTTTTCTGCATCCTCTGCGGTAAGTATCATATCTTTTTTTGGTAATTTAAAAATCTCTTTAGTCAGACTTTCTATTTCTTCCACAAACTTTTCCTCTGCTTTTTCTCCTCGATATAGTAACAATCTAGACTTAAAAACATTTTCATCAAAACTTTTTAAAAAGAAAGCATAACCTGTTGGGACATGCATATGAGTTTTTGTTGTCGAACTTTTACTTGGAGTTGGTTTTGCATGTTGTATTGGTATTTGCATCGTTTCAAAATCACCATAAACAACAAAAGGATGTCGTTGCGTTTTAACCCAGTTTTTAAACATTACGGTACACCGGTTTTTTGTTGGCATTTTAATTCTTACAGCATCTTCTTCATAGCAAAACACTCTATGATCTTCTAAAACTCTTTTACTTGTAAAATGTCCTAAACAACTCCAACAAAAAGAAAGTTTATGTCCATCTTTGGATATTTTTGATGTTAATAGTGCACTTGGATTTTTTACCCAAACATAATGACTATTTTCATCTTCATCTTTTATTAACAAAAGAATCACTAAATGTTTTCTACCAAAAGTTTCTTTTCTCTGCCTTCTAAGAGGATATAACCCATCTTTCTCATCATAACCTATAACAACAATAGAAAAATCTGGATTTTGATTTTCAAATTTATTAATATCACACAATTTAACGGGGCAATAGATCCCTTTCATATTTAATTCTTTGATTTGCTCTTTTAAT
Source organism: Tridacna gigas (assembly GCA_945859785.2). Classification (NCBI taxonomy): domain Eukaryota; kingdom Metazoa; phylum Mollusca; class Bivalvia; order Cardiida; family Cardiidae; genus Tridacna; species Tridacna gigas. The sequence goes on along the minus strand of OX244031.2, from coordinate 74,531,680 downwards.
TTTTTATCAGGTATTTCTGGATGTTCTTTTTTCGGATAAACCACCCTCATACAACAGTATAAAAAACAATTATGATCTTCTTTGTTTTTAATATTAACAAGCCCATTTCTGTTATTTGCTCTTTTTAATCCTGTTGGTAAAGGCATCCATGAACCTGCATGCCCCTCCCATGCTTGTATATTTTCTACAGAATGTAATGTTAAGCTTATAACCCTCTCAAAATTCCAACCAGTTCCTTGTATTAAAAAAGTTTCGAAATTTCTCATAACTCGTTCTACCATGTTATCATAAGTGTCATCTACATTACTTTCCCTTGTTATAGTTTCATGACTTGAAGAAAGTTTAACTTCTTTATATTCAATACCACCACCAGATTTTTCCCTTGAAAATAAACATACTAGTTCTAGCTTTACCTTTGTATTTCTATTGTTTCTTAAAAAATTAGTTATGCTTTCTCTACATACTTCTAAAAAATCATTTGCTCCCCATCCCCCCACTCCATCTATAACATGTTGTGTTGCAAATTCTCTTAATGCAGACGCTTCTTGTCTTAATACAAAGTTTGGCATTTCTCTTCTTGGTAAGTCTTCTTCTACATTTTCTAAAACCTCGTTTATAACTTGTGGAATTTGCTCTTCTGGAACATTACCAGTCATCCAATTAGTAAAATTAGACACTCTTCTTCTAACACTCTGAGGAATTACTGTTGAGGCAACCCTTTGAGCACCACTATATAAATTAGATGCAATCGTTTGACTAGCATCTACCAATCTATTGATAAATCTTCGTGAAAAAGAATTCATCGCTATAATTTTTAAAATAAATAAAATTTCCTTAAGTCAAATTTTATTATTTTTTAAAAAATAATAAAATTATTGAATGTCAATTTCATATTTACCATTCCATACTCTACCATTCCAGTTTTCAATCGTTTGAGGACATCTATCAATGTATTTACTAGCCTTGTAAATCGATGGAAATTCAATCACCTCTTCAGTTTCAACATCCTTTAATATTACCGTTTTAGGATTTTTACTAATATCCTTTAGTCTATCATAATTAGGTTCTTTTTTAAGTGGTATAGCTTCTTCAGGATACAATCCATGCTCTTTTAAGACATCAATAAACTTTTTCTTGTTCCAATAGGAATAAAACTTAATATTGTTATCTGTTAATATCTTTTTAAAATCAGCAATCTTTAGCATATTTTTTATATTAAACAAAAAAATTACTTAATATACTACAGCCATTTTATTTCCATCACTCTGAAAGTTAATTAACCTATCACTAAGTAAAACAGCATATGCTTCAACATTTGCTCCTGGATTAGCTGTAAAGCTAGCTCTAATATGAATATCAGTTACAGAATACTTAATTCTTTCACTTTGCTTTGATACATCAAATACAAACAAGGGAAAAAGTTTTTTATAATCATCAGGATTAATATTTGGATTTGAAACTAGTTCATCCATGTTGTAAAACTTTTTTCTAAATGAAGCAGCTTCCTCATATATTCTTCCAATTAGGTTAGTATCAAAATTTATTTGATGTTCATTATGTGGATATTGTTTTGTGGATAACACAGCTTTAATATTTCTTACATTTAAGTGGTCAAATATAGCCGGGTTTGCTTCCTGATTATCACGCTTATTTGATTGAAAACCAACAATGATAAAACGTGGTACCTCAGGTGATGATTTAGTTGCTAGTCTCCAAGCAAAGTTAGTATTGTTTGGTACCGCTATTGTATCTGATTGTATCATCCTATACCCAACAGGAAATCTTTCTTTCTTTTCAATAAATTTTAAAAGTTCCGATCTATTACCAAGTTCAGGTGTTACGTGTGGCATAAACCAAGTTATTTTACTTAAAACAACTTTTCCTCTAAAATTATTAGTTGGATTGCCACCACCATCTAAGGCTGAAGCAGCTTTAAAAATTGCGTTATCATCACCTGTTCTTGTTAAGGTTAAAGTATGCTTCATACCATATACCACTTTGTTGTAATCTTCACAAAAGCCAAATATGTGTTTTAACGGAATGCAAAAGTTAAATGAACCAACCGGATCTGAACTAAAAATCCAATCTCTTCTTACTTTAAATCCACTATTAGTATCACGACTTGCTCTAAGTCCGGTATCCTTAAACCAAAGTTGGTTTAAACCTTGTGATTTAGAAAAATCATCAGGATATTTTAACAACCCCAACATCGTGCTAACATAACCAGGATAATTAATATACTCAATATCTTGCTCTTCAAGTTGATATCTGATACTTTTAAACAAATACATTATTGCGTTATTTGTTAGCGTTACCAAATTATCATTAGCGTTTGCAATATTATTATCATAACGAGCATTATTATCTCTTAACAATTCACCCACAAAACTTAAGTATGATTCAGAGGGATGTAGAAAAACATCCTTGTTTCCAATATCAATCCTAATATTACCCCCTGAGTTGTTTAAATTGGTTCCTATGGTAGGTTCATACTCAAAGTATTCGTATTCATCAATACTATCATCTTTTAGAATTGGTGCTTTAACATTTAAAATGTCCATTTTTTTTATATACAATCATAATTTTTTAAGTTAAAAATTATAATTGTGTTTTGTTCTTAATTTTCTAACCATAGTTGAGGGAATGATTTATTCTCATCATTTACATAAACACCCTTAAGTTTAATATTTTTAAGTTTTTCTACATTAACATTTTTTCTTACTTTTGGATAAATTTTATTTCCATAAAGAATGGTTACCTTAGGCATACCATTTTTTTCTAAATATTGATTTACATCTTCTTCAAATTCCTTAATGATATCAGCTTTTTCAGGTGACAATTTTAAAACAGCTTTATTATAGCCATACTTTGTATTACTACTATCTAATACTTCACAATCATCATTAAGTTTTAGATTTCCATAAAGGATATTAACCCTTTTTGTGTTGTATTTTTCATAATGTGTTAAATTAAATTTTAGCTTTGACATTTTTTTATTTAATGTAATAATTACTTAAGCTAAATTAAAAAAATTATATTGTTTTTATCCCTTTACCTCTTTTTTTGTTTAACTTCTTAACCATTGTTTGTATATTAACGGCACCACCATCAATCAATGAACTTACATTTTGTTCAACAGGTTGTATTGTTGGTATGGTTGGAACTTGACTATATTTTTCAATAATCTTTTTAGATTTAGGTGTTAAAGCCTTTTTAACTAATCTTGTTCCAGCATCAACTGCAGCTGCCTTACCTGCCTCTAAAGCTTTCTTTGCTCCTTCTTTAGCCACACTTTTACCAACATCAACTGCAGAACTTGCAATTTGCTTAACCGCACCACTTGTAAATAGCCTACTTAAAAAATTAGCTAAGGTATCAAATATACCTGCTCCACCATAAGCATAAGTTCTTTTAACTCCTCTCTTTTGTGATGTAATCATTTATAATATAGACATTAACTTTTTATAGTTTTTTGTATTTAATACTTTTTGCCTTTTTAATTCATCACAAATACTTACCAACTCATTTTTTACACCTGTATGACCAGCATCTTTACTAGACATTAAAAGGTCAAACCTTTCTAATAGTGCGTTGGGGTCAGATGGTATTACCGTGGTTGTTTTTTTTCTTAATCCTTTACCAGTTTTTTCTTTTTCAATGTAATTAAAAACAGGTTCAATTATGTTTGTCCATTTTTCACTAAATCTATTATACATTTTTAATTTATTTTTTCGATCATTTTCCTTATACATAATATCACTTAAATAAAGTAAATGTTGATAAGCATTTAAATCTTTTTTGGTATAATTTTTTGGACTATTAGATAAAATCAATTCCCACATCCCATCAGTAGCTGGGAATGTGTATTCTGCAAAAGAAAAAGTATTATTAATAGGATTATATAAAATTTCATGTTTACCAAATTTAAAATTTTCTAAATTACTATTATAAACTATTCTATAAATATTTTCAAAATCATCATTATAATCTGCTAATTTTATATTAAAAACTGTAGTAAAATTTCTAATGTTTTCTTCATTTTCTTCTGCTGTAACTTTGTGATAAGAAGGAGGTGGTGTTTTCGTTCGTAATTGACTAGTCTTCATTTCTTCAGAAAGTTCAACAGGTAATTGAATAATCCCCTCCCTAATAGGTGCCAATCCCTTTGTAATTACTCCTGGTAATTGTTGAACTCCCTCCCTAATAGGTGCTAATCCCTCAGTAATTCTTCTAGCTGCTTCTAGTTGGTACGCACCAATATTTTTAGTTGCTTCTTCTTGTATCTCCTTTTGTGCTTTAGTTAAGGGTTTAAAAAACTTAGTTAAGTCTTGTTGCAATTCAATATCACCTACTCTTTCTGCAAGTAACCTATCACGAACCTGTTTTTTTCTTACAAGATAATCTTTTACCATCTCATCTCTTGTTTTATAATCAACATTTATAAAAGGCATTTTTAAGTAAAAAATTTTTATTTTAATTAATTTAATCACTATTACCTATCTCACATGCGCAAGAAAATTTAAACTTAGGCGGTTTTATTTTTAATTTGAATGGCTTCCATTGTGCCTTTCTACAAGTCTCCTGAATTCCTCCCGTGCTTCTATTCGTCCCTTCTCTATTAAACTCTCCGACTCCTCTAGCTTGCTTTTTTTCTTTGACTTACTCCTAATTTCTTCCTTCATTTGTTTGTATTTTTCCAATTCATCCATAATTAAAGTAAATTCTGAATGATCTATTTTGTTGTCTGTTATTGCTTTTGATATATGTGTAAGTAGTGTGTTTAGCTTTGAATCTGCTAACATTTTAATCTGAAGATGTTTTTCAGATTTTGTTCTGCTTCTTCTAACTACAAACTTACCCACTAAAGCGGCTAACCCAACAACTAAAGCACAGCCTTCTAGAACCATAGTTGCAGGTATCGCTACTACGGTTGATAGTAAAGCGATTCCCCCTGCTCCTGCGCCCAGTGCTATAACGGTTAGTCCAGCTTCTACATTGTCCACACTCTTACTAATCTTCAAGTATTTTTTACTTAGTTGCTCTCTTTCCCTAACTTCACTTTCTAGAAAAGTCTGAATTTCTGATATCTTTTGTAACCTGAATGATTGACCGTTATCTCTTGCGGATACTCCTAACGTCGTAGATGTTATTACTGGCTCTAATGATGGTGCATTTGGTATATTTCGTGCTTCTGGTAGCTCTGGATAAATCTTTTCTTTTAACTCCATTTTATTAACAACAATATATTTTTTAAATAGAATAGTAAAGACGACACAAAAAGGTGTTTTCTTGTATTTTTTTTTATCTTATTAGAGTTGTTTGTAATTGTTGTAACCATGTCATCCACTTCTTCTGATGTAACTTCATTTGTAATAGATATTTGATTAAGTTTAAGATTATAAGATAGAGAAGCTAAAACAAAACCTTTACTCATATTAAAGCCCATACCTAAAGCCATCGTTATAGATTTGCCTCCTTCTAATACTAACGGTTGTTGAGTAAAAATATCCCATGAAACAGGATTAACTTTTTTAGCTGGATACTTACCTTCAACAGGTTTCCAAAAAATAGTTTTTGGTTGAACTATTTTATGGTTTCCATTTCCAAATTTATGTACATTCATTTTTTTAATTTATAATATTGCTCCTAATATAGGAATATTAGCAAATGGGCTATTTGGTCCTAAAAGAAGACCTTTTCCATCATAAATTTTCCCACCTTGTTTTAAATACAATCCTTCACCTTTATTTTTTAACCCTTTACCTTTGTATGGTTTAAGATATAGCCCTTTTCCATCAGTTTCTACTTGACATACGCAACCCCCTTTCTTAAGGTAAAGCCCGTTACCCATTGCTTTTTGAACTCCTGTTGATGCTAAACCAGATAGTGCACCAACTCCCAAAGCAGGTAAAACGGTCCTTGCTAATGTAGGTAGAACTGATGAAGCTAACCCTGCTATCAAAGGTAAAAATCCACCTTCTACTTTCATGTTGTGCTTAAGTTGTTTAATAGTCATTCTAATGGTTACCCCTTTACCTCCCTGTAATGCTTTATTTAATTTGTTTAGTTGTGACTCGGTTACCGCCATTAAATCTTCACCTGTTGTTAGGTCATCATGATTTAATCTAATACTTACAGGGCAACTAGATTTAACAGCATGCTGTATCTTTTTCTTTTGCCCTTCTGTTATATTTACTTTAACTGTAATGTAATTTGTCATTTTATATTTAACGCGATTCTCTTATGTGAAATCTAATCGTTAATGTTTCATTCCTTAGATTTAATACGTTTCCATCTTGGTCAGTTAGCGTTACGTTTAAATCATGTATTTCATCTAATGTTAAAGGTAGGTATACCAGATTAACTGGAGACTCTATTATTTTATAACCCGGCGCCACATTTGGAAAAAAGCTATAAATTGTGTTTCTTTGAGAACCATTAACATAACTACCTGAAATTAAGTCAATATTAACAAGTATGCTATTAATATTTAAGATATTTACTACTTTTTCTGATTCGTGAAATCCTTGTAGATATTTTGCTTTGTTAAACCCTAATACTTTGCAAATACTTTTATTTAGGTTAAAATCAACCTGATAATTATTTTCAACATTAAGAACAGATTTTAATGTATTAGTGTTAGCGGATATGTTTAAATAATATTCTTCATTAATTAAATCATAATGACCCCTTTTCCTCATTTCTAATTGTATATAATCATTAATGTCAACTAAATCATAGCTACCTTCAGGTATTTTTAACTTAACCCATGTATTACCATTGTCTGGTGAATAAACAAAAGTGCCATTTCTTTTATCAATATTTGGAAATGAATAATATGTTTCAAGATTGACTAAAGCTATTTCATATTTTTTATCACGTTCTAATTGAAGTGGTGGAGTAAATCTTGTTCTAAACTCTGTTTTGTTGTCACTTACTATAATGTGAAATGATGTTTTATGATCAGTGTTTTTTACTATTTGTTTTAGTAATTCTTCTTCCATTTTATATTTACTAAAAATATATTTTAAACAAAAAATATATTTTTTATAAAAATTTAATAATAGTTGCTGTAATTTTGTGGAATATAAAAGTTATCAAAACCACTTCTATACTTTCCGTTGTTTTTGTTGTTGGTTAAGTCAATTACAACAAAACCATGAGGTTTTTCCCAACAATTTTTACAAAAATTAACAAACTCAGTTTTTGTCATATCATCCCCTACATGATCACTATAAATATGATTAAGATTTTTTAAGTCTTGTCTAAACAAGCAAATAAAATTTGCATTCTCTCTAATAGTTTGACGAGGTAATCTAAAATAATTTTGTGATAGATAAAAACAGTCAGCGTTACTATGTCTTCCACGAACATAATAGTTTTCACATTTGTTTTGCCTTTCCAAGAGTAAATCATCAAAAATCATTAAGTTTTTGTTTTGCCCGTTTAAATCTCTTGGGTCGGGTACATCACAAGCATTTTCAAAAAATTCACACTTAATATCAGATTTTTCCTTAATTGTTTTTGCCCATTCTTCAGCCAATGCTAAAGGAGAAATATCATTTCTTTGCACTTCATCCTTAAATAAAAACAACCTTAATATATATTCTTTTGGTATTTCTTCTTCAAAAGCTTTTTTTAATATGCGATATTCTGGTTGAAACAAACTTTTACCAAAAACGCTTAAGTTATCATAATCTAACCAATCAGGTCTTAACAAAAGGTTAAGTAAAAGTGTAGTTTTACCACATCCTGATTTACCTACTATTAAACCTCTGATACTTCTTGGTAAAAGGGGATGGTTAAATCTTTTTGCTAAAGCTTCATTCCATGATAAATTAACAATATCCATTTTATATTAAAAAAACTTATTTTAATATAAAAAATGTTTTGTGTTAAGTGTAAAAAACAAACAGAAACAAATGATTTAAGTTATGGTGTAAGTAAAAATGGTAGAAATATGAAAAGGGGTAAATGTGTTGAATGTGGAACAACAAAAACACAATTTGTTAAACAAAAAGAAGGTGGTTCATTGTTAAACAAAGCAATCAAAAACTTGCCTGTTGAAATGCACTTACCTGGTCATAATTTTACTGGTCCTGGTACCAAGTTAAAGAAAAGATTAAATCCTGACTTAACACCTAAAGATTGGTCAAAGCCTGTTAATCGTGTTGACAAAGCGGCTTATCATCATGATATTTGTTATCTTAAGCATAATGATACTAAAACACGTAATGATGTGTGTGATGCTAATATGCTTAAAGAGTTAAACGGTATCTATAATCCAACTATTAAGGAAAGAATGGAAAGAGGATTGGTTTCCTCATTAATAGGAACCAAGAAAAGATTTGGAATGGGAAATAAAAAAAAAATTCATTAGCAGAAGAACTACATAAACCTGTAAAAAGAAAATTTAATAAAAGAAGAGTTAGAGTAAATGGTATTGATAGGATATGGGCAGCAGATTTAGTAGATATGCAAGCATTTTCTAAACTTAATCATGGAGTAAAATTTCTTCTTGCTGTCATTGACATCTTTTCAAAATATGGATGGCTTATACCATTAAAGGATAAAACAGGAAAATCTGTTTCTATTGCACTGAAGAGTATTTTTAAGGAAAGAAAGCCTGAGAAAATGTGGGTGGATAAAGGTAAAGAGTTTTATAACAAAGATGTTAAAGATTTGGTTGAATTGTATTCTACTGAAAATGAGGAAAAATCAAGCGTTGTTGAGAGATGGATTAGAACAATGAAAGAAAAAATGTGGAAGTATTTCTCTGCTCACTCAACAAATGTTTATATTGATGTATTACAAAATCTTGTTAAGGAATACAACAACACGAGGCATTCTTCTATTAAGATGACGCCAATTGAAGCAAGTAAGAAGAAGAATGAAAATAAAGTTTGGACAACATTGTATCCTGATTATGATCAAGTAAGGGAGGATATCAAACCAAAGTTTTCTATTGGAGACAAAGTAAGGATAAGTAAAAAGAAAAAGACTTTTGAAAAAGGTTATACTACGAGATGGACTGAAGAGGTTTTTACAGTTTCAGAAGTAAAACATACAACGCCTATAACGTATAAGATTGAAGATTTAAATGGTGAAGAAATAAAAGGTTCTTTTTATGAGCCTGAACTACAAAAAACGAGTCAAGAGGTGTATAGGATAGAAAAGGTTATTAAAAAGGGAAAAAAGAAATCTCTTGTAAAGTGGAAAGGTTATTCTGATGAGTTTAATTCATGGGTTGATAATAGTGCTTTTGTAAATATTTAAGTATATAAAAATGGAAAATATTTTAATTGATAATATAACTTTACCAAATAAACCTTTAAGCAATTTTGAGCTTGAGGATGCTGCAAAAAAATTAAAAATAAAAAATTTTAGAGGAATATTTTTAAGAGATACCTTGCCTAAAAAAGTAAGAAATAAAGAATGTGGCATATTAAATCTTGATGACGCGGGCGGACCTGGTACTCATTGGGTTGCTTGGTTTAAAGATGGAAAGAAAAAAATTTATTTTGATAGTTATGGTATTCAACCACCTCTCGAAATTATAGATTATTTAAAAAGTCCATTACATTACAATACTGACCAATTACAACAAGCAGGTGAAGTATTTTGTGGACATTTATGTTTGTACATTCTTAAAGAATTGTGCTTGGGTAATAAATTTCAAGATATTTTAAATAAACTTTTTTAGCAATATTAAAAAAAATGCCTGTTGATAAATTTGGAAAAATGGATGAAGTTAAAACAAGCGGTGATGGCGTATCACTTGCTTACATCTCAAATAATTTTTTACGTAAAGATGGAACAACGCCTGTTGCTGGTTCTATAAATATGAATGGAAACACATTAACGAGGGTTAGTAATCCAGTAAATCCGCAGGATGTTGCCACTAAGAGTTATGTTGATGCAAACGCTGGGCTGTTAGATGAAAATGGAGGATATCATATGACGGGATATTTAAATATGGGTTTTAATAAAATAAAAAATATAGCCGACCCTGAGGAACTGAGTGAAGCTGCTAATAAAAAATATGTAGATGCTGCTGAAAGTGCTTTTGTTTTGGGAGCAGATGGTACAGCAAGAGGAGACATTTCTATGGATGGATTTAGGATTAACAATGTTGGTTCACCTATAGAAACTCAGCAAGTTGCAAATAAGTTTTATGTTGATACCGCTGTTGAGGCAATAACTGCAGGTAATAATGCTTTAACAAAAAACCGATATGGAACTTTCTTAGCAACTGGTAAAATAGATATGAACACTCACCCACTTACTGGATTACCAAATCCTACAGATCGTGATTCTGCTGCTAATAAAAATTATGTTGATAATGGGGGTGCCATTGTAAAAAATCCTGATGGAAGTTTTACAGCAATATCTGATGTAGATTTTCAAGGTTTTACTATAAAAAATGTTGCGGCACCTACAGAAGAAAGAGACATAGCAACAAAATCTTACGTGGATGGAAAAGTATCACTTCCTTCTCTCATAGGTCCTAAACCTATTATAAGCGTGCATGCTGAGGAACAAGGAGAATTAAAAATTGGTAGTTATGAGTTTGCTTTTGGTAATGGAGGAAGTGGAGAAAGTCATGGGTTAGGAGGTTATTGTATGTCTGCTCCTGGTAGAATTTTAAGAGGAACTTTAATGGTTGTTAAAGGAACCGGTGCTCTAAGAGAAGAGTCAAAAGTTAATATTGTCATAAATGGAGTTGAACAACCTAACTACTCCATAATAAAAAAGAAAGGAGAAGGTTGTAGTTGTACAGTTTTTCCTATACCTTTAGAGGTGGAGCAATGTGATGTTATTAACTTTATAACAAAGAGAAACAATCCAAACGCTAAAAATGCATATTTGACAATACTGATAGAATTGGACTTGTAAAGGATTAAATATTTAACCCAGTAAAGGGGGTTAGATATTTAAAAAATAATATTATAAATATGCCTAGTTATGGAGTAAGTTCTATTTTTAAAAGCTGCTTAGATTGTCGCTGTTGATGTTACCGGATGCGACATATAGTATTTTGTGTATACTATATTTCATAGTTTTGTCTTGCATTGATGAGTTTAACATTTTCTCCAGGATATTTTTTAAAAAACTTCTGTATTTTAGGATCTAGATCATCCCGATACACAACTAAAAAACGATCATCGTGAAGATATAAATCTGTAAATCTTGTGAGGTTTCTAATTTTATAAAGAAATTATTTTAATCCTTCAAAGTCAAGGTTATAAAGGTATTTTTTTGCTTTGATGTGTAAGCATTCAACCATATACTTTTGTTGTATCGCTTCTGGAATTTTCATTTTTTATAGAAATTTAAAGTTTATACTAAATTCTTCAATTTCGTTAAGGCAGCTTTCTAGGTAACGATGTTTACTAGGCTGGTCTATAAATCTTTCTTTCATAAGTGATAGCAAATTAGTTAAATCTCTACTATAGAAACAATTTCTTACGTACATGCCGTTACCTCCTGCATAAAATATTATCTTTAAAACGTTTTCATTAGGTTTTTCATAAAACAATTTACTGCAGTAGTAGTATATATCACTAAACCATCTTGGGTTTTTATAAGGCATTAACCCGGTTCCATTTGTGTAGATAATTTTGTTTGTGTTTATAGGATGAATATTAGATTTATCCTTAAGTAGATCACTTAACTTTTGTTTAAAATCTGACTCTAGTTCTAGCATTTTTATTTTATAAAATTTTTATTTTATAAAATTTTATTTTTCCTTATAAAGGCTTATAATCTTTATCTTCTTCCATAAGCCAGTTAGTAAAGCCTGCTTTCATACTTTCAATAAAAGATACTATAGCAAAATCATGATCAAAATCTCCTTCTTTTTCACTCTCTTTAACATAATCTATAAAATCTTCTTCACAACATTTGGTATACTCATCAAGATAATAAATTATATCTTCTTTAAATCCTTTTACATTGTACAAAAAGTTAGATTCAACTTCTTCATAATAATCTGTTTCTAGATCATCTAAATTAAGATGCTCAAAATGACCTAATCTTGTTTTAGGACAAATCAATCGTATGTTGACACATCTTTCATTATAGTCTATCCATAACTCTGCTTCGCTAAAATCATATTCTTCATATTTAGATTTGTTTACTTCTCCCCAGTTTTTAGTATGTTCGGGGTATCCTTTGTATTTTTTTACTGTTTTTATTGCTTCTTCTAGTATCCATTTTTCTTTCTCTGTATGATCGGTTCTAAGATATTCGTCTTTGTCGTTATAGTTTTCCCACTCTACTTCAGATAACTTTGTTTTAACTGGTTCAGGTGTATAACAAGTTATCGTAAAAGTATTGTCTTCCTTGTTGTAGTTATTATAACGATACAACATTTCTATTTCAAAGTCTTCTTGTGTTCTTTCTGTAATATCCATGCTTGATTATTACCTATTATGTTTATGGATCTTTTTAAAGTAAAATCAATTTTTAATTTTATAAGCTTGTTGTGGTTTATAAAATTTTTTATTTTTTTAAATTTTTTTATTTTTAAATTTTTTTTATTTTTTATTTTTTATTTATTTTTTATTTTCACCAAAATCTTAAGCCCTCCACTAACCCATAAGCCGGTTAGCCATTGCGTGACGCGTTGGTTGATGGGGGGGGTTAAGCGATTAACTGATGTAAGGGTTTGTCTGGTTAGTTAAGTAACTGGTTAGCTGATGCGTTGGTTAGCTGGTTAACTAATGCGTTGGTTAGCTGGTTAGCTGATGCGTTGGTTAGCTGGTTAACTAATGCGTTGGTTAGCTGGTTAGCTGATACAATGATACAATGATACAATGATACAATTATGTAATGATGTAATAACGTGAGATGATGAAATTTTTTTAAAAAAAATTTTTTTTTTTTTTTTTTTTTTTTTATTAAAAATCTTAAGCCCTCCACTAACTCATAAGCCGGTTAGCTGTTGCATGATGCGGTTAGCTGGTTAGCCATTGCATGATGCACTTTGTTAGCTGGTTGGCCATTGCATGATGCGGTTAGCTGGTTAGCCATTGCATGATACACCTTGTTAGCTGGTTGGCCATTGCATGATACACCTTGTTAGCTGGTTAGTCATTGCATGATACACCTTGTTAGCTAGAGTTAGTGAATGTTAAAGCGGCTTAAAGCAAGTAAGTGGGAAATGGGTTAAAGCGGCTTAAAGGTAAATTTTTTAAAAAAAAATTTTTTTTATTTTTTTTTTAATTTTTTTTAATTTTTTAATTTTTTTTAAATTTTTAGGAACCTTTTTTAGAGAACATAGAGGACATTTAGGAACCTTTTTTAGAGGACATAGAGGACATTTAGGAACCTTTTTTAGAGAACATTTAGTTATGAGACGGTATGAGACGGTATGAGACGGTTTTTGCGGCTAATTGGTATAATATACACTACTGACAGGTTCAAATTGAAAGCACTGGCAAACGACATACTAGTCAAAAGTTGCTAAAATAATTACATTTGTCCACGAAAGAATAGAACACATTTTGGGAAAAGGAGAAAATGCTGGTTTTTGCCAGCTTGTGTTTCTTTTCTCACCATATTTTAACCCTCAGGTTGCTAAGCGCGACTCAATGCTCTTCTGAGGACAGTGCAGCCCAAGATCAGACTGCACAGAACGTCTACACTGTCCGAAACGGTGAGTTTTTTTTTTTTTTTTTTTAAAGCAACGAGAGCTTTGTAATCGCGCTGTTTCTGTTTATAATATTAGCTAGAAAATTTCATTCTATTTATTTAGCAGTTTAAAGGTTAAATTTCAGCCCTCCTTTCTCCCTCTTGTAGTTCATATATATACGTAATGATTCCCATGTAAATTCATGCTATCTTACCATGTCATATGTATACATGCATATGCATGATAGGTTAGGAAAAATTAACTAATTACCTTTTTATTCGTTAGTACTTTCATTAGCATAAAGTCAGTGAGAGGAAAAGTTGATTATCCCTTTCCCAAACGACAAATTTTGGTCTGGTCCAAATTGAAAGAGTTTGCAGACGACAATTTTAAATTTGATGAAAATGGCAGGAAGTTCTCAAAAAGGGTAGAAAACACTGTGGGAAAAGGAGAAATTGCTCGTTATGAACAATTTCTCCTTTTCCCCCAGTGTTTTCAAAAGACTTGTACTGCAGACACGTGAAAACCAGGGCTTGTTTGGGAAAGGGTTATAAATGTAGCTTTCATTAACAACATTCCACACTTTAAACCTTTCAAACAGTCCCGTGCTATAACGACTATGAGGGAGTAGCTTTGGAAAACATTGTGGAAAAAGGAGAAAATGCTGGTTTATCAGCATTTTCTCCATTTTCCACAATGTTCTCTACACATTGAAAACACTGTGGAAAAAGGAGAAAATGCTGATAAACCAGCATTTTCTCCATTTTCCACAATGTTCTCTATACATTGAAAACATTGTGGAAAAAGGAGAAAATGCTGGTAACCAGCATTTTCTCCATTTTCCACAATGTTCTCTACACATTGAAAACACTGTGGAAAAAGGAGAAAATGCTGATAAACCAGCATTTTCTCCATTTTCCACAATGTTTTCTACACTTTCAGAGGACTGTAGTTCATTTGTACCAATTTCAAATCTGTCGACTGAAGATGCTTTTAAGCTGAATTTTGTTGTTTGGTTAAGATAGGGTTACCACTTTTACCATATGGCAAAAATCTAGACGAGTCCAAATTGAAAGTATTTGCATGCGGCAATTTAACCCTTTACCACACAATCCCGAGTTTTAACGACCCCGAGAAAAAAATCTGCCAAAAACATTGAGGGAAAAGAAGAAAATACTGGTAACGAACAAATTCTCCTTTTCGCACAATGTTTTCTTCACTATCAAAGACAAATTCTATCATTTGAGTCAGATTTAAATTGTCGTCTGCAAATGCTTCCAATTTGGACAAGTTTACTTTTTTGTCGTTTGGTAAAGTGTTAAATGTGGCTAAACTGATAGTATCTTTTTCTGGAAGAGCAGAACAGAAAGCACCGTGGGACAAGGAGAAAATGCTGGTTACCAGCATTTACTACTTTTTCTACAGTGTTTTCAAATGCCTTTTTTCCTCAGGATCGTTAAAACTCGGAATTGTATGGTAGAGGGTTAAACCCCACCGTTATGTAAAAATTTGTCTCTTTTTTTTTTAACTTAAATACAGTTTCACCCCGAATGAAAAAATCTTTAGGTTAGGGTCAATAGTTAAGAAGAGGATGAAAGATCAAAGATCAGACTGCAACTTCTGCCTATTCTGATCTGAATCTACATGTCCTCAACTTATTTTGTTTATGGCGGTGAGAGGTTAATCTAGAACGGACAAATACGTGAAAAAATTTTTTACTCTTTAGTCTTAAACAAACGACAAAATTTTAGACTGGTCCAGTTTGAAAGCATTTGCAGACGACAACTCAAATGTGGCTCAAATGATAGATCTTGTCCTCATAAGGATAGAAAACACTGTAGGAAAAGAAGAAAATGCCAGCATTCTTCTGACAGCGAAGGTCTATGTGATCTTTAAAAAAAACTATTGGCTAAGCCCCTAGGTTAACGAAACAGGAAGAAAATGGACGAGCTGGAATCGATTGAGTGCAATATACTTCTAAACAAGTACATCTAAATGATTAGCTATTTCCGATTCCCTGCTATAAGTGGCGCAAACGCCTGCTTGCTTTCTTTGCAGGGGGAGGAAACTGAACTGCGCTCCGATATAAGCGTGTTTAATGCATGTGCGTGATCCATTGTACCAGGCAATTCATCGCATAGTTATGGATCCATTATACCAAGCAAGCCATCCTATAATTATGGATCCAAAAAATCCATTTTGTCGAATATTCGACTGGATCATGACGTAGACTGGTCCTTTGACACGCATGAAATTGACCAATAGCAAAAAGTTTCGACCCTGGTCAGCCAGCGCGG
Organism: Tridacna gigas; assembly: GCA_945859785.2. Classification (NCBI taxonomy): domain Eukaryota; kingdom Metazoa; phylum Mollusca; class Bivalvia; order Cardiida; family Cardiidae; genus Tridacna; species Tridacna gigas. The sequence goes on along the minus strand of OX244031.2, from coordinate 74,515,747 downwards.
ACTGCGCTGGCTGACCTGGGTCGTGACTTTTTGCAGATGGATTAAGCCCCCTTTCCATAGAGCATCACTCAATCATTTGTTGGTATATAATTAATGTACTTGTATTAATGTGAAGAACAATACAGCAGAGGACTTTAGAAGGTCGAATTTCAAATATGGACAATTAACATGTAGTAAAATTTAGCCCACACCCAAACAGTCCTGAGGAAGAGGTTATTAGAAAACATCGTGGGAAAAGAAGAAAGTGTTGGCGACCAGCATTTTCTCCTTTTCCCACAATGTTTTCTTCTCTATCAAAATTATATTCCATCATGTGAGCCACATTCAATTGTCGTCTGCAAATACTTTCAGCACAGACGAGCTTTACAGTTTATCGTCTAGTGAAGGCTTTATACGCACTTAACCCTTTACCAAAATTTTAGCCGCTTGTCCAAATTGAAAGCATTTGCAGACGACGATTTCGATGTGGCTCCAATGGTGCAATTTTTCTTTGATAGGGTAGAAAACATTGTGGGAAAAGGAGAAAATGCTGGTTACCAGCATTTTCTCCTTTTCCCACAATGTTTTCAAAAGGCTTCTTTCCCAGGGACGTCAAAAGGCGGCATTGTGCGGTAAAGGGTTAAAACACTTAAAAACTTGACAATTGCTATTTGTTAACTCGTTCGCTTTTGTTCCAATGTTTGTAAAAGCGTTCAAGACAAGTTTTTGAAAAACTCGTCTGCAGACTCCAACCAAGGTAAACAGAAAAAAAGTTAAGACAGCTCAATAATGTCGCCAAGTCAGTAAGTATTCTGTGATAATTGAGAACCGGAAGTGTCGTCAGTCATATAGCGCGTGACGTACATGTATAACTGCAACCACAGACGACAGCCTCTCAAATTTACAAGTATTCTCTTACAAGAAATTCGAGAAGGTTTAAATCAATCTTTCTCTTAAGTCAAACGTTACACTCTCTTTAATCTGTATTCAAGTAGATTTTGATCTTTTTTTTTTTTCCCAAGTTTTTTTTTTTTTATACCCAAAATATCTACCATAATACCGGGCAGCCTGGTTTCAAAGATCAGACTGCGTGTTTGATATTGAACTGCGCTGTCTTCAAGCAAGTTATGGTCTCCCTTCCCCTTTTATGCCAATGTCGACAACACATCAATTTAGGAACAAACCCAGTCGCAAACAGGTCGTCTCTTCCAAAAGTAAGTACGGGAATAGATGGTTATTTCATACTCATTATCTCCCGCTAGATGGCATTCTACAAATACACATCGAATCTTCGAAGAATATGACATGCGCAGACAATGATTTCATACTTTTCGGTAGTTTATCGGGGAATAATGGTGGATTATGGTTTGATAATTTCAGTGAATTTACTGATTGATAAACTCACTGGTATGGAAATACCGAGTGCTCCCCTGTACATCGCAAGTCCGAATAAAGATTGGTTAGAAACATGAAATAAATAGATTATTTTTTGTGCGTGAAAGATCGAAATTTATTTCATCTCGTGAACATCATACGATAATATTTTCACTCGTGGCTGCGCCACTCGTGAAAATATTACCAATGGTGTTCATCCAATGAAACAAATTTGGAATTTTCACCGAAAAAAATAGTCTAAGTCATTGTTTTAACCCCACACAATCCCATTTTATCGACCCTAAGGAAGAAGGTTTTGTAAAAATTGTGGGAAAAAAGGGAAAATGCTGTTTTTTTATCTTTTCAAGGACAGACGGACAGACGGACGGACTGACGGGCGGGCGAGCGGGCGGACGGACAGACAGACAGGTAGGCAGGCAGAGAGAGAGAGGCTCTGAGATAGTGAGAGAGAGAGAGGAGAGGGAGAGAAGGGGCGTGTTTATAGAATTTTTTGTCTATAAACGTGAGCATACGAAAAACAGTAAAACATCATAAAAGTGACTAGTATCTTTTTATGTTGCCCTTTTATACACCACCTTCCATAAGAACGTAACTAATGAAATACCGAAGGCATAAACCGATTTTATTCGTTCAGGAATATTGAGTGGAATTCTTTATAAATACAAGAAGTCTAACCCTGAAGCTGCTAAGCCCGGCTCACTGACTTTTTGCGAACAGTGTAGATCAAGATCAGACTGCACAGAACGTGCAGTCTGATCTTGGATCTGCACTGTTCGATAGGGAGATATTTTTCTCCATTTTGAAATAACATGATTCGGTTTTTTTACTATCGGCTTGAAAGTTTTAACCCTTTCAGCGCTATAGGCGAAAACGGGGACTTTTGCGGACGGCATAGATCAAGATCAGACTGCACAGAACGTGCAGTCTGATCTTTGATCTATGCCCTCCGCTTGTTTGGTCATGCCTATATAGTAAAAGTCTTCCGGAGACTCAGTGGATTGTGTTTACAACCATCAAAAGAAGCAAAGTTTGTTTATTTGACGCCGAAAGAGTTAAGAAAGGACAAGAGTTAAAGGGGAGATACGTACATTCTTGGCCATAACTTTGAAATGCAAATTTCTTATCTGTTTACATTCTTATTCATTAGTTAGGTAAAAATAAAAAAATCCATCTTTCACTAACTTTTTTCCGTGGAATTATATGCTTTCAGAGATGAATGGCGTGTGGCGGTAACCTTTAACCGGGCTGAGCAGCCTTTTTATTGTTTTCCTTCGAAAGCACAGGCGTTCGTTTTGTGACGAACTTAGCATTACATTATATAGATGGCGAAGTTCGTCAAAAAAACAAACGCCTGTGTTCGAAAGTCAATTCTTTAACTCCTTACCAAACGATAAAACTTTAAAAATTAAAAAAAATTAAAAGCATTTGCAGAAGATAAATGTAATGTAACTTAAACGGTGATTTCTGTATTTGACAGGTTAGAGAATATTGCGGGAAAAGAGAAAATGTTTTCCAGCATTTTCGCCTTTTCCCACAATATTTTCAAATGCCTTCTCTTTCAGGGTCGTTAAAACTCGAGATTGTGTGGTACAGGATTAAATGTGTGTTTCTGCATATCTGCATATGTATTCAACTCTTATCCTGTTTAATAAGTTAGATAAACCTTTCAAGCCGATAGTAAAAACCTGAATGATGTTATTTATTTATTTATTTATTTATTTATTTATTCATTTTTCTATTTGTTTATTTATTTATTTATTTATCTATTTATTTATTTTGAAAAAAATCTACTTATCGGACAGTGTAGATTCAAGATCAGACTGCACGTGCTGTGCAGTCTGATCTTGATCTACACTGTCCTCAAAAAGGTCAGTGAGTCGAACTTAGCAGCTTATGGTTTAAAACATTTTTACGAAATTTTTCTGTGCTTTATACAATGTATGAAGGAAGCTGGTTTAGCCATCGAAAATGCAGTTTGCATTTTGATATAAACTATGTGTACCAATTGTTTTGACAAAACTGAAATGTTATTGAAAAATCACAAACTTAAACAAACCATAATATATATGAAAATACCATCGCCAAACAAAACCAAACCAAATAGTAAACGATACTCTAGGAAGAAGGAAATTAGTCCATCAACCTGTGGGGAGAGGAGCGGGGGTGGGGAAAGAATCGTGCTCTGTGAAAAGAGGGCTTAATGTATCTGCAAAAAAGTATCGACCCATGTCAGCCTGTGCAGTCTGCGCAGGGTGACATGGGTCGAAACTTTTTGCTGTCGATCCATTTTTTTGCATGTCCACGGACCATCCTACTCCGGGCTTTGTTGTTTGACAAAATAGATTTCATAGATTTTTAATTATGTGATAACTTACTTGGTATAATGTATCACAGAGATGCATTTAGCCCCTTTTTGCCAGAACATTGCTATAATGCAGCCTGTGAGTATATCATTATCGCTCGTTACTAGGCGACAAAATTTTAGACTTGACCAAATTGAAAGCATTTGCAGACGACAATAAAATAGGATTCAAATGATTTGATTTTTGAAACAAATTTGCAGGAGACGGTCCTGAGGATATTATTTTAACTACAGACGACAAAATATTGGACTCATCCAAACTGATTTGCAGACGACAAAATAAATGTGACTGAGGTGGCATGGCAATTTTTTTTTTTTTTTTTTTTTTTTTTTTTTTTTTTTTTTCTTTTTTTTGGGGAGGGGGGTGGGGGTGGGGGTGGGGGGCAGCTTATACAACATTGTTGGAAAAGGAGAAAACACTGGTTACCAGCATTTTCTCCTTTTTCCACAAAGGTTTTTAACCATCTCAACGATAAATATCATGACTGGAGCTACATTTGGATTGTCGTCTGCAAATGCTTTTTCACAATCTTTCTTCCTCAGGGTCGTTAAAACTCGGGGCCCGGTGTTACGAAAAAAATCTTACGTCTCTTATTTTGCTCAAATCTGGTAACAGTCTCAGGTTCTGACTTAAGTTGAATGCCTTGTTTGGGACACATTTCACTAACATTAACAGGCTTAAATAGCATTCTGAAATCTTGAAAGACACACCGTTTAACCCTTTCCTAAACGACAAATTTTGGACTGGTCCAAATTGAAAGAGTTTGCAGACGACAATTTTAAATTTGATGAAAATGGCAGGAAGTTCTCAAAAAGGGTAGAAAACACTGTGGGAAAAGGAGAAATTGCTCGTTACGAGCAATTTCTCCTTTTCCCACAGTGTTTTCAAAAGACTTGTACTGAAGACACGTGAAAACCAGGGCTTGTTTGGGAAAGGATTAAGACTCAACTTAGCAATGTGAACGGACTTAAGTCAGTTAACTATTTACCAAAGAACAAAATTTTAGACATGTTCAAATTCAAAGTGACTCAAAAAATTAAATTTTTTTTCGAAAGGGTAGAAAACATTGTGGGAAAAGGAGAAAATGCTGGTCACCAGCATTTTCTCCGTTTTCCACTATGTTTTCAAAAGGCTTTTTCTGTAGAGTCGTTAAAAGTTGGGATTGTGTGGTAAAGGGGTAACCGACTTAAGTCCATTATTTTACTAAGCTGGGTCTGAAACGTTGTGTCACCTAAGATATATGAACCTTACTGAGGTCTATTAATGTTGGTGAAATGAGTCTCAAACAGCTAGCTCAACTTACGTCGAAAAATGAGTCCGTTTGTAGCTTTTGAGTAAAAAAAGAGACAGAAGTTTTGTTCGTGTAAGTGGGTCCTGAACTGTGTAGTAAGGGGTTATCCCTTTAACACTTAATCCTTTCCCAAACGGCAAATTTTAGACTGGTCCAAATTGAAAGAGTTTGCAGACGACAATTTTGAATTTGATGAAAATGGCAGAAAGTTCTCCAAACGGGTAGAAAACACTGTGGGAAAAGGAGAAATTGCTCGTTATGAGCAATTTCTCCTTTTCCAACAGTGTTTTCAAAAGACATGTACTGTAGACACGTAAAAACCAGGGCTTGTTTGGGAAAGGGTCAATCTGATAAATAAATGAAGCTTTCAAGCCGATAGTAAAAAAACCCAAATGTTGCCATTTCAAAGTCATTTTTTTTTGGGGGGGGGATATCTTCTTATCGGAAAGTGTAGATCCAAGATCAGACAGCACGTTCTGTTTAGTCTGATCTTTCTCTACACTGTCCGCAAAAGGTTAGTGAGTAGCGCTTAGCAGTTCAAGGATTAAGATTTGTCCATTTAGAAAGCAAAATGCAGACAAGAAATAGAACGTGGTTTTCATGTAGTGATTTGTCTATGAAATGGAAAATAAAAACATCGTGGGAAAGGGAGGAAAATGCAGGTTAGCAACATTTTCTTCTTTTTCGACAATGTTTGCGAACTTTCACTCTCTGTGACGTTTAACACTTTACCACAAAATTTCAGTGTTTTTACGACCCTGAAGAAAAAAGGCATTTGAAAACATTGTGGGAAAAGGAGCAAATGCTGGTTACACAATGTTTTCTAACCTACCAGAACAAATCCAATCATTAGAGCCACATTTAATTTGTCGTCTGCCATTTCTCTTTCAATCCGGACAAGTCTTAACCCTTATCCTGGCGAATAAAAGAAATGAAACTTTCAAGCCGATTGTAAAACCTCAAGTTATCCTTTTTCAAAGGTATTTTTGGAGGAGAGATATCTCTTTATCGGACAGTGTAGATCAAAGATCAGACTGCACGTTCTGTGCAGTCTGATCTTGATCTACGCGGTCCGCAAAAGGTCAGTGAGTCGCGCTTAGCAGGCTAAGGGTTAATTCTGTCGTTTGGTAAAAAGTTAAATACGAGCTTGTTCGAGAAATGCTTATTTAACCCTTAGGCTGCTAAGCGCGACTCACTGACCTTTTGCGGACAGTGTAGATCAAGATCAGACTGCACAGAACGTGCAGTCTGATCTTTGATCTACACTCTCCGATAAGGAGATATTTCTAAAAAAGTTTGAAATACATGTAGCACTGTTCGCCGTGCTTTTACTATTGGCTTGAAAGATTCATTTAATTTATTTTGCCGGATAAGAGTTCAGATATATACAGCCCATGACGAAATGGATACACTTAGAATAATAAAGCAAACTCTCTGCGCCTTGTAGAGATCATTTGAATTTTCATGACCACGAGATGTTGAATGTAGCTGTGAGGGAGAGAGAGAATAAAACTGTAGTCTCAATTACTCGTTAAAGACGGTTTAATGGCATTTTCATCATTTGTCTGCGCGGGGCACTAGTTAAATGTTATATATGGTGTTTTACCCCACCCACTCGTAACTGTATGTTATTTATTGTGTTACTTTTACTTTAATAGAATGACAGTAATAAACGGAGGGATGCCTTAAACAAAGTGACTTTTATGTGTTTGGAGTTTTCGGCCTTTTTCGTGGATCTTTTCACGTTCTTTTCTTCTTTATGTAATGTTACAAGAAAGTTGCACGATTTAACCCATCGGCTGTTAATGAGAAAATGTTTGGAATCTATTGCAGACAAAATCCAAATTCCAAATATTCGCAAATTTCTTTTGTGTTTGGGACAGTATCAGAATATCTGAGGGGTGGGGGAAAGGGGGTCGGGACAGTGTAGATCCAAGATCAGACTGCACGATCTTGATCTACATTGTCTACGTTGTTGTCTTTTGAAGGCTAAGATTAATTGCAGTCAAATTTTAAAAAAAGAAAACATTTCTATCGTATAAACTTTTTTGAAGAACTTCCTCATTTAATTCAACAACAAATACATACATATACTTTATACAAGTGCATGGTGGTTAAATTTTATACAATTGACTGTTGTAACTAAACCAGCCTAGTGGTTGGAGAAATATTAGTGCACAATGAATTCTGATACCGGATTGCTGTTTTTACTTTGTGGATTTTTTACAATCAAAGGTAAATTTTTAAATCAACTTTACTAAAGATTGTTCATCGTTGTTTTAAACCTTTACCATAAAATCCCGTGTTTTAAATGACAAATTTTAAATGAAGGAAAAAAGACTTGTAAACCTTGTGAAAAAAGGAAAAGATCCTTATCAGCAGCATTTACTCCTATTCCCACATTTTTTTTTTTTATCATTTCAAAGACAACTCTCGTCATTTGTGCGAAATTTATTTTGTCGTCTGCAAATGCTCTCAGTTTCGGACAAATCTAAAATTATGTTGTTTGGAAAAGTACCACACAAACCCCAGTTTTCACCAGCCTGCAAAAGAAGGTTTTTGAAAACATTGTTGGAAAAGGAGAAAACGCTGGTTACCAGCATTTTCTCCTTTTCCCACAATGTTTTCTACCCTTTTCAAAACAAATTTCAAATTTTGAGTCATATATATTTATTGTCGTCTGATAATGCTTTCGATTTCGACAAGTTTAAAATTTTGTCGTTTGGAAAAGGTTTAAGTTTCCTCTCAAATAGAATAGATTATGATGGTGCATTTTACTTCCTTAACAGACGACAGAATTTCGAGTGGCTTAATGCATCTCTGTGATGCATTTTACCAATCAAGCCATCACATAATTATGGATCCATAATAGCCACTTTTTTTTAACCCTTTACCAGACGACAAAATTTTAGCCTTGTCCAAATTGAAAGCATTTGCAGACGACAATTTCAATGTGGCTCAAATGGTGCAATTTTTCTTTGATAGGATAGAAAACATTGTGGCAAAAGGAGAAAATGCTGGATACCAGCGTTTTGTCCTTTTCCCACAATGTTTTCAAATGACTTCTTTCCCAGGGGTGTCAAAAGGCGTCATTGTGCAGTAAAGGGTTAAACAACTGACTTAACCCTTTCCCAAACGACAAATTTTGGACTGGTCCAAATTGAAAGAGTTTGCAGACGACAATTTTAAATTTGATGGAAATGGCAGAAAGGTCTCAAAAAGGGTAGAAAACACTGTGGGAAAAGGAGAAATTGCTCGTTACGAGCAATTTCTCCTTTTCCCACAGTGTTTTCAAGAGACTTGTACTGCAGACACGTGAAAACCAGGGCTTGTTTGGGAAAGGGTTAATCATGAGGTAGACTGGGTTTTGGACATACAGAAAATTGACCAAAAAGCGAAAAAGTTTCGGCCCAGGTCAGCCTGCGCATACTTACCATAAGATAGACTGCCCTGGCAAAAGGGGACTTAATGCATCTCCTATGCATTTTACCAAGCAAGTCATCACAGTATTACAGATCCATAAAATTCATTATGTCTAACAACCGACTGTATCATAAGGTAGACTGGTCCTTTGACATACAGAAAATCGACGAAAAAGCGAAAAGTTTCGGCCCAGGTCAGCCTGCGCGAACTGCGCAGGCTGACCTGGGTCGATAGTTTTCGCAGATACATTAAGCGCCCTTTTCACAGAGCATGGCTCATTACCGTATTCAGTCACTGACGAAATGGATACACTTAGAATAATAAGGCACATGTGCCTTGTAGAGTTCTAAGATTATGTGGTTTGGAAAAGGTCTTGGTTTTTCTTTCTAACAGAACAGGACCCGTGTTCACCGACCTTTATAAAAAAAAGTGTTCTCTACATTATTCTCCAGAATGTTCAAAATTTAAAAGTAAAACAACTTCTGATTGGCTAAACCATTTGGTTTAGCCAATCAGACGTTGTGTTATTTTCAAATTTAGAAAATCTTGGAGAATAACTACTAAGAATGTTCTTGAGAATGACTGGTGAATACAGGCCCTGCTGATCACGTCAGCGCATTTCAACTCTCTAACAGACGACAAAAATTTGGGTGGTTTCGGATCGAAAACATTTGCAGACGTCAAATTAAATGTTGCTCAAATGGCGGGATTCGTCTTTGAAATGATAGAAAACTATGTGGGAAAAGGAGAAAATGTTGGTTGCCTGCATTTTCTCATTTTCCTACAATGTTTTCAAAAGTCTTCCTCGACAGGATCATTTAACCCTTTCAGCGCCATAGGCGAAAACAGGGACTTTTGCGGACGGCATAGATCAAGATTAGACTGCACAGAACGTGCAGTCTGATCTTTGATCTATGCCTTCCGCTTGTTTGGCCATGCCTCTATGATAAAAGTCTTTTTGAGACTCAGTGGATTGTATTTACAGCTATCAAAAGAAGCCAAGTTTGTTAATTTTGCGCCGAAAGAGTTAAACTCGGGATCCTGTGGCAAAGGAGTTCAAATAGGTATTAGGTACAAAGTTGATGCAAGTTCAAGATAGCGCTAACCTGTTACTGCAAAGTTTATGTTAGACCTGCCAAAAACTGTCAAAATCTCTGTCTGTCAGTCTGTCTGTCTGTCTGTCTTCTGTCTGCCTGTCTGTCTTTGTGTCTCCGTGTCTCTTACCTAACCAGTCTTCCTTCCGATAATAATTGAAGATGAAACACCCACTTGACCCCTTTTATCGCGTAACCAATAACAACACTTCCTAAGGAAGAAAATGCTATTGAATTTACATATAGTTAGCATTTCAAATGCGATACGCACTTCAAAACACTCTCTATTTCAAGTCCCGGATAAACGACATAGTTTCTAGCTGAACGTATTTAACCCAACACGCAATGTTTCGCGACCTCTGAAGTCATTTGCAGACAGTGTAAACCAAGATCAGACGACACGTACGTGCACTTTTGGACGTGCAATCTTATCTTGATTTTGAACTACCCACTTTAATATTCAACGCCATCTACAGAAGAATTTTTTTTACGCCATGCTGCGGATCTCCTCTGCTATTATCGTTACGAAGGGATAAGTTGCCCGTAGGCCTATTGTGTATACATTCATCAAACCGTAAAACAATGGTTGATCACTTTGATTATTTTAATCCAGCAATATAAAGCGTAATATGAGTATATACTTGTGTATATATTTATATATGAGCCATGCTCTGTGAAAAAGGGGCTTAATGCATCTGCGAAAAGTATCGACCCAGGTCAGCCTGCGCAGTCCGCGCAGGCTGACCTGGGTCGAAACTTTTCGCTGTTGGTCAGTTTTTTGTATGTTTAAGGACCAGTCTACCTTGTGATTAAGTCGGTAGTTAAAAAAACGTGGCTATTATGGGTCCATAATTATGTAGTGACTTGCTTGGTATCATGCATCACAGAGATGTATTAAGCCCCCTTTTGCTGGAGCATAGCTCACATGTATTAGCCATACTCTGTGAAAAGGGGGTTAAATACATCTTAAAAATAAATAAATAAATAAAAAGTATCTATTCAGGTCAGCCTGCGCAGTCCATGCAGGCTGACATGGATCGAAACATTTTTGCTATATGTAAATTTTCTGCATATTAATACAGTCATTCTACCCAGTGATTCAGGCGGTTTTATGCCAGCATTTTCTCTTTTTCCCTTAATGATTTCTACCGTTTTCACAGACCATTCCAAATTAAAATTGTCGTCTGCAGGAGCTTTCAGTTTGGACAAGTCTTTATTTGGTGGCCTGCTAAGGGTTAATACAGGAAAATAAACAGACACAAGTTACAAAATTGCAACTGAAAGCTTTTGCCAGTTGAAAGCTTTTGCTATATACAGAATAGAACAGCGCGACACTTAATTGGATAAGAGGCATAGAACTTTCATATAGTCATTCCAGATCGTTGCCGAGCGCCTTTAGGGTACAAGACTTGAGACTGGGGGTCGCCGGTTTGAATCCCAAATTCAGCAAACTTCTTTCCAAGAATCGATGGTAGTCATCGTGACAGGATTCATTCCTCTCTTACTGCTGACCATTGTTTCGACGATAGTTAGGTGGAAAAGCAGCCAGTGGCTTGGGAAGAAAATTGTGCGAGGTACTGGTAAAAGAAACTTCAGGCCAGTAAGGATAGGTGCACCGGCCACTGCGATATTACAGATAAGATGTCAAAACAGCGTTAAACACCATAAAATCAATCAGTCAATCTAGTTCGTTTTACTTTTACTTCTGTGTATAATTCAGAATCTTCTTTCAGTCTACCCTATATGGCCAAGCTAAATATTGTTTACTATAGGCAAAAGTACATGTACTTGAAACAAATTAAAGAAAAAATAAATTTCAGAAAATGTCTTCAGATTACAAAAAAAAAACTACCAGCATGGACAAAAAAGTAACCAACTGTGAATGAATTATTTTGAACGTGACAGCTGTCAGAAAAGTCAAAAACAAACAACGGGCGAAAAGTTTTACAGCCAACAAATTTATTTTTTGAAACCCCTTTCCGTAATAAAATACATTTTTTCCCGCTCCTCTCCACTGTGCTTTAACCCTTTCCCAAACGACAAATTTTGGACTGGTCCAAATTGAAAGAGTTTGCAGACGACAATTTTAAATTTGATGAAAATGGCAGAAAGTTATCAAAAAGGGTAGAAAACACTGTGGGAAAAGGAGAAATTGCTCGTTACGAGCAATTTCTCCTTTTCCCACAGTGTTTTCAAAAGACCTGTACTGCTGACACGTGAAAAACAGGGCTTGTTTGGGAAAGTGTTAAACCCTCAAACTCCTAAATAAATAAAATAAAATTCAAGCCGATACTATACACCATATCTTGCTATTTCAAAGGTATATTATGGAAAAAAAATATCTCCTAATCGGACAATGTAGATCAAAGATCAGACTGCACGTTTTGTGCAGTCTGATCTTGATCTACATTGTCCGCAAACGGTCATTAAGTCGCGCACAGCAGCCTAAGGGTTAAAGAGGCGTTTAAACATGAGACGTATAAACATGGAACGTTAAAACATGGGACGGGATTGGCGTAAAGAGCACTGTTACGTCGATAATCCACAATTTACGGGAATGTTGTTTTCCAGTTTTAAAAGTCGTTTTCTGCGAATTTGTTTCAAAGGCACTGAGTCAACCCGCATATTTGAGATCTCAGCTGTGGGAGAATAGAAAACTTTCGTATTTTTACGAGTAATGTTATTTGACAGGCTTTTTAATCGTTTAGAACACCTTATCTCTAGATAAACAAGTTCCAGGGTACATAAATAATTTACATTTCTCTTTTATTTTTGTGAGTTTAAACGGTTGGCTGTTAAGTGATGCTGGAACGCCCTTCGGTCGGTGTAGATTAAGATTAAACTGCAAAAAACGTACAGTTGTATTTTGGATCTACATTGTTCGATACGGTACGGTCCTTTGTTTTTCGTCCATATTTTCGGACGTTAGCATGTCAAAAATGACGTATTTAAGAAACCGATTATCAGTTCATTGCTATAGATATATATAAATCGCAAACGATTGATTGATTGATTGATTGATGTTTTACGCCGCTTTCAACATTATTTCAGTCATGTCATGGCGACAGCTCGCATATTCATATGTATTTCCTGAGTTTGACTAGTACTAAGCTAGGACTTTGAAGTACCTTGCCCAAGGACACTCCCACGAAAAAGCCAGAGGATCAAGTGAATCGAACCTGGGGCCTTTAGATCACGAGACCTATACTTTACCACTGAGCCACGCAGGACCCAAATCGCGAACGGAGACCGCGACAAGGAGCGAATAAAAAATTATTAGCGCCTGGACCCAGGTTATACTGTACATGTACGTACAGAAGCTTGAAATCGCAATGTTTTGGATTTTGACTTTTTGCTGGAAATGTTCATTAAATTCATTTAGCATTTTAACTCTTTACCAGCCGACAAATTTTGGACTAGGCCAACCTGAGAACATTTTAGATTCATTCTGAGTCTTATTCTAGGTTAAGAATGTAAGACAACTTCTGATTGGCTAAATTCTTTCAAATTTAGACAATTCTTGAGAATCAGACTAAAAATGTACTAAAGAATGGTTGGTGGACACGGACCCCGGTTAAACAATAGATAGGTGCATTGGCTGCCGTAATGTAATTAAAATACCGTTGAAATTGGATTGATTGATTGTATGGTATTTACTGTCGTTTTCAACTTATTTCAGTTATATTGCTCAGGCCAGTGTACATATCCTTGCTATCCTGGAGTTTCTTTTACCAGTACTAGGCACAATATTCTTTCCAAGCCACTGGCTGCTTTCCCACAAAACCATCATCGAAGCAATTGTCAGCGGTGAGAGAGAAATGAATCCTCTAGCAAATGACTCTCATAAATCCTCGGAAAGAAATTGACCGGGTCGGAGATCGAACCAGCGACTTCCTATTCTCAAGTCTTGTACGATACTGACTGAGCTACCGGGGTTCGGCGTTAAAATTGGATAGACAATGATCGGTTGATTTACAGACAACCCTAAAGCGGATCAGATTGGTTGTTCTAGTAGTCGATTGACACTTTCATAGATGACTTCACTGTTTTCTTGCGACCATTTCAAAAAAATAAATGACATATTATGGCTCCTCGTTAGTGATTAATCTCTTGCTACAATGTTTTCCTATCATTGACGTGGGAGATGGGGACCCCCATATTTAAGGAGGCAAGGACTACTCACCCCCGCCCCACAAGAAAAAAATTATTCTTAATTACTTTTCATGATGGTATCAGACTAGATACGAAAGTTTTAAGTTATGTTTGCTTAGACACTTAATCTTTTTAACCCTTAGGCTTCTAAGTGCGACTTACTGACCTCTTGCGGACAGTGTATATCAAGATCAGACTGCACAGAACGTGCAGTCTGATCTTGGATCTACACTGTCCGATAAGGAGATCTGTTCCCTAAAATATAGGCTACCTTTGAAATAGCAACATTTGGGTGTTTACTATAGGCTTGAAAGTTTCATTTACATGTAAATAGCAGGATAAGGGTTGATATTTTCAGTACATATTTACATGTAAACAAAAGGGTCAAATATAGCCTTGCATAGTATCCCACGATATTTAGGCAGTTTAAAAATTATCTGGACTCGGACTCTTTTTTTTTTTCAAACCTTTTACTACAAAATACCGTATTTCAGTGCAACCCTAAGAAAGGAAGGTTTTGAGTACGTTTTGCACTGGTAAGCTTGTAAACAGCATTTTTTTTTTTAATTTCCCCACAATGTTTTCTATTGTCTTAAAACAAAATTCACCATTTGAGTTATACTTAATAAATCGTGTGAAAATGCTTTGGGTTTGGACGAGTCAAAAATTTTGTCGTCTGGTAAAGAATTAAAGTACGAGAAACTTAAGCTTTTAACGCTTTACCAGACGACAAAATTTTAGCCGTGTTGAAATTGAAAGCATTTGCAGACGACAATTTCAGTGTGGCTCAAATGGTGCAATTTTCTGGTGATAGAGTAGAAAACATTGTGGGAAAAGGAGAAAATGCTGGTAACCAGCATTTTCTCCTTTTCCCACAATGTTTTCAAAAGGCTTCTTTCCCAGGGTCGTTAAAAGGCGGCATTGTCCGGTAAAGTGTTAAGTTTTAAATTTGAGCCAAACGAAACAGATCTGGTCCAAATCGAAAGCATCTGCAGACGACAAATAAGATGAGACCCAAGTAATGGAATTTCTCTTTCTACGGGTAGAAAACGATGTGGGAATAAGAGAAAAATGTTGGTTTGCAGCACTCACTCCTTTTCCCACAATGTTTTCCGAAGCGTTTTGTGTTAGGGTCGTTAAAACTCGGAACTGTGTAGTAAAGAGTTAAATACAAGTACGTTTTATTTTCGTCTGCTCTGAAATATTTTTCCCGGCGTGATTGCAAGTTAAAAAAAAAAGAAAAACCTAAAAGAAAAACTTCCTTCTTCTTGCATTTTTTTCAAGCAAAAACCAATGCCAAGGCCATGCTTTTTCTAATTTTCACCCCTCCTCCTCTTCTTAGATGTGTTGTTTTTACGAAATTCAATACTGGAGTGTTAATTTTATAAAAAAAAAAAAAGAATTATACATCTATCATACTGACAATCTCAGTTAAACCTCATTGCGCTTAAAAAGTTAAATTAAAGAAAAAAAATAACAGAATAAAGCTATTTCAAACTTAACTTTGGAGAAAAAAAAATCTCCTTATCGGACAGTGTAGATCCAAGATCAGACTGCACAGAACGTGCAGTCTGATATTGGATCTACACTGTCCGCCAAAGGTCAGTGAGTTGCGCTAAGCAGCCTAAGGTTAAACCACAAACCAGATTTTTGCAATTCTTTCCTATAGCACACATCAACCTTGTCAAATCTGGCCCAAAAATTTCTCGGGCTGTGAAGCGAATCTGATGTAAGTGCCATAAAAAAGTAAAAGAGTGTGTGTGTGGGGGGGGGGGGGGAGGGTCATATGACAAATTCTAAGTTGAGTCATGTTCTGTGAAATGGGGGTTTAATGCATCTGCAAAAACTATCGACCCAAGTCAGCTTGACCTGGGTCGAAACTTTTTGCTATTGGTCATTTTTCTGCATGTTAGCTCTTTACCAAACGACAAAAAATGTAGACTGTCCAAACTGAAAGCAGTTGCAGACGACAGTTGAAATGTGAATCAAATGATGTAAATTTTCTTTGATAAGGTAGAAAACATTGTGGGAAAAAGGAGAAAATGCTGGTTACCAGCATTTTCTCCTTTTCTCACAATGTTTTCAAAAGGCTTCTTCCTCAGGGTCGTTAAAACTCGGAATTGTGTTGTAAAGGGTTAAAGGATTTTTCTACTCATGATTCAATTAGCTGTGGAAAGTTAATAAGTCGTGTATTTTCTTGACCCCTTGTATAATGTTTAACATTACTGGGTGAAATAAAGTGAATGTTATGTTATGTTATGTTGTGTCATGTCATGTCGTGTCGTGTCACGTCACGTCATGTCGGGGGGGGGGGGGGGGTATGTGTGCATAATTATGTTACGTCATGTCATGTCATGTCGTGGAGGGGGGGGGGGGCGGGGCGGATTTTTATGGGTGCATAATTATGTGATGACTTGCTAGGTATCATGCATCACAGAAATGCATTTAACCAGAGCGCAGCGCACATCTATACATAATCACCGAAGGAATGATTAATGTTATGGTGTTTTACGTCACTTTCAACATTATTTCAGTCATATCTCAGCGGCAGAACATATATCCATTTATGTCATGGGTTTTAACAATACTAGACTGGGACTCCGTAGTGTCGTTCTCAAGGGTGCTCCCCCCCACAAAAAAAAAACCCATGTGCCCCGACTGTGGATCAAACCCGGGACCTCCAGGTTACGAGTCCTACATTCCACCAGTAAGCCACGCAGGACCCTTCCCCGAAAGAGACACAGGCTGAAAAAATGTATCGTTTTAACTCTTTACCAAACAAGCCCTGGTTTTCACGTGTCTGCAGTACAAGTCTTTTGAAAACACTGTGAGAAAAGGAGAAATTGCTCGTAACGAGCAATTTCTCCTTTTCCCACATTGTTTTCTACCCTTTTGGAGAACTTTCTGTCATTTTCATCAAACTTAAAATTGTCGTCTGCAAACTCTTTCAATTTGGACCAGTCTAAAATTCATCGTTTGGGAAAGGGTTAAATAAGATATGCACGTAATATTGACACAAATTCAGAAATCTCTCCCTCTCTAAAATTCGAGGAGATAAATTGGTTTTGATGCTATTTGGAGTCAGTTTTTTTTATCGTTCGTTATATCCTATTACAAAAAAAAAAAAACGAAATTTAATTCGTTTTTTCTGTAGTTATATATAAAATACATCATGCGAAACTAAATTATCTCTAATATAAAATTATCTCTGTTAGCTCTAATATTTAGAATTATCTCTATTATCTTTATTATCTCCTTTTCCCACGATGTTTTCAAACTCAAACCGATAGTATAAACACAAATTTTCCTGTCTCAAGGGTATTCTTTTTGGAGGAAAGATATCTCCTTATCGGACAGTGTAGATTTAAGATCAGACTGCACGTTCTGTGTCCGCTAAAGGTCAGTGAGTCGCGCTTGGCAGCCTAAGGGTTAAAACCACGCAGGACTCTCGGATACAGTAGAGGTTTACTTATTGTGTGTTTTTTTTTTAGACAATACAGTACATAGCATGTGATGAAAATACACTGTCTACTTAAAGCCGCTTTCATTAACTTTACACTTGAAATCGCCGGCAGTGTAAAATGAAACAGGTAATTGATGATTATTCGGACATTACCTGTAGCTCGGATATGTCATTACGACACCTTTGCCCCGTTAAACAGACTTTAATCAATGGTTTGACAGTCATAAAACACGTACGAGTGATTCAGGTCCAGAAAAATTGTAGACATAAACAGTATTGTGTGGTCATTGTTGTACTTTGATTCGAGAACAAAGACGTTTTTTTTTCCTCTCTTAACTCTGAACCAGACGACAAACTTGATTTTAGACTTGTCCAAATCCAAAGCATTTGCAGACAACAAATTAAATGTGGCTGAAATGGTGAAAATGTCTATGAAAGGTTAGAAAATATTGTGGGAAAAGGAGAAAATGCTGGTTACCAGTATTTTCTCCCTTTTCCCACAATGTTTTCAAAAGTTCCTCTTCCTTAGTCTCATTAAAACTCGGGATTGTGTGGTCAAGGGTTAAGTTCGATTTTCTTTTTCGTTTATTGCCCCCATCTCGTCCTTCAACCAATGTTCGAACGTCGGGGAACTATCCCTTCCCATCTGTTACAAGTCTTTATCGTGCTATTTTCCTGTATACGAAAAAACATATATATCCGCTTTCAACATTATTTCAGTCACATCACGGCAACAGCTCACATATTCAAATATGTCCTTGGTTTCACCAGTACAAGGCTAGGGCTCTGAAGTGTCCTGCCCAAGGACACTCTCAGGAAAAACACAGTGCTTTGAGTGAGTCTCGAGCACTGGGCTTCCGCGTTACGAGCCCTACACTCTACCGCTGAGCCACACAGGACCCCCGTTTTCTTTTTCTTTTTTTTTTTTAACCCTTTACCGCACAATGCCGCCTTTTGACGCCCCTGGGAAAGAAGCTTTTTGAAAACATTGTGGGAAAAAGTGAAAATGCTGGTAACCAGCATTTTCTCCTTTTCCCACAACGTTTTCTACCCTATCAAACAAAAATTGCACCATTTCAGCCACAGTCAAATTGTCGTCTGCAAATGCTTTCAGTTTGGACAGGTCTAAAATTTTGTCGTGTGGTATAAGGTTAAGCCAAATTCCCTAGTGTTTTTAAAATAAATGTTCGTTTCGAATAGGGTTAAGGAATTTTTTATCTCTAAATTTTCTATCAAAAGATGATAATCACGGAATCTCACGCGTGGCAGTGTGACATGAAAAAATTAAGTTATCCTACCAGTTTCTGCGATAAAATTTATCTTCTAACAAAAATGTAAACCGGCTTTTACTTAAACATTTGGCCTCGGAATATTATCACGCTGAAAAATAAATTCTTCAGATTGTGAAAAATGAGGCATTCCAAGGTCAAGGCCATGTGGGGGGGGGGGGGCGGAATCTAACCTAATATCGGGCAGTGAACATTAAGATCAGACTGAACGTTCTCTGCAGTATTTGTTGATTCAACGTGGTGACCCAAGTCAAATAACACCAAGTCCATACTACATCAATGTTTTCTCTTTCACTGGCAATGTCGCCTCGGACAGCTTTTGCGGACGGCATAGATCAAGATCAGACTGCACAAAACGTGCAGTCTGATTTTTTATCTACATCGTCAGCTACCTGATGTAAATCTATAACCAGTGTTGGCAACAACGGTATTGACGTGAAACCAACGGGGCATAAACCTTGTATATAGTCTTCTCTAACGTGGTTCAAACCAGGTACAGACGGGAATGAGTGCACTCTTATTTCAAAGAATTTTTCAGAAAGAATGAAATTGCAGTGTGTGTGGACTTTACACGATCAAAGAGGACGTAATAAGAACTTGTTAGACGTGCAGTCAGCTCGTGGTGCTATCTCTGAGAGGTATTAGAAAGAATGAAGTACGACAGAATTTGGCTGGGACGCGCTGGACGCATATTTCACATATTTCTAAACTCGAATGGAAAAGGTCCTTACTTTTACCATGTTCTGCGATATTTTATCTTTTATAATCTGGTACATAGAACGAAGCAATTTATGAATATTAGCCCTTTACCGAACGACAGAATTTTAGACACGTCCAAATTGAAAGCATTTGCAGACGACAATTTCAATTGGCTCAAATGATGCGATTTTTCTTTGATAGGATGGAAAACATTGTGGGAAAAGGAGAAAATGCTGGTTACCAGCATTTTCTCCTTTTCCCACAATGTTTTCAAAAGGCTTCTTCCTCGGGGTCGTTAAAAACTCGGGACTGTGTAGTAAAGGGTTAGGGGATTAATAAATGTCGATTTTTTTGTGGATTTTTTCCCCTTCTCTTCGCACCGTGAGATGGAAATTTTAATACCGCAGTGAGTATGTTGAACAAATCTGATTGGTCAATGCAAGTCAACCATATCAGCTTTGAAATGACGCCAGTAGTTATATTTTTGTTTGTTTCAGCCCAAAACCGTAATATGCACCTAGCCCCCATACAATACATCAATATAACAATAAACAACATATTAACAATTTCATGTAGCATTAAGCAAGCTCATAAAATTAAAAACAACAATGGGTTAACATATCTATCTAATTAAGGTCAGCAAACAAATTAACAAAACCTTTTTCTTTAACGTTTTTTTACTTAAATCTAATTTTAAAAAAATTAAAAAAATTTTGATTAAGAAAAAAAACCAGCTCATCAGCTAACCAACGCATAACCCCCCAACAAACTCCCACATCACACACTCACTTAACCGTTTACCTTCCCCATCAACCAACACATCAGCTAACCGGTTACTTAACTTAACCAACTAACCCTTACATCACACACTCACTTAACCTTTTATCCTCCCCATCAACCAACGCATCATGCAGTGGCTAACCGGTTTATGAGTTAGTGGGTGGCTTAAGATTTTTGATAAAAAAAAAAAAAAAAAAAATTTCTTATTATGCATATGTCATATTTAATAAAAAAATGAATTTAACTTAAAACGTTCCTATAACATATAAGTGAGTGATGGAGATTTTAAAAGACTTAAGAGATTATCCTTATGCTTACACAACAAAAGTAAAAGATATTTTATTTGCAATAAAAAGAAAGCATAAAGATACCATCTATAAGAAGCATGTAGATGGGTTAAGAGAAGTGTATTTTTTCTATACAGGTAATATCCTTCCATATGAAGATATCTACTCTAACTCTAATATTTACTATGAATATAGTAGAATGAAACATGAAAACTCTAATATGAAAACATACTTAAACTTAAACGTTTTGTTTCATGAAGGAGAAATACCTGAACAAGAAGGTGAATTTCTTAACCCAGAACGTCTTAATCTAACAAAAATATTTTTAGACTTTAGTGAAAATGATACAACTTTTTTATCTATGCTACAAGAAACATTTAGAAAAATAGGTGAAGAAAAAGATAGAATTTATGAACACTTTGATAATGAAAAAGATGTAAGCTTTTTTATCTATTTTGAAAAAGAAGGTGAACTAAACTATTCTCCTTTTATAGAGTTAGCTGAACTACCACAAAGAGTAATGACAAGTGAAGATGAAGAAGAAAGTGAAGATGAAGAAGAAAGTGAAGAAGAAAGTGAAGAAGAAAGTGATGAAGAAAGAGAAGCTCGTTTTCGTAGAGAACATCTTCAATCATTAGAAACAGCAGAAGCAACTAACCAATATTCAGCTTTTGAATTTACTGATCTTGTCTTTAACAAATTCTGGGAAGAAAACAAAAATAATTTTGTTGATGGCACCTATAATATCACATATGGATTTTTAGGTATAGAAAAGATAGAAAAGACAACTGAGGAAACCGTAAATGTAAAAATTAATAACTATAAAACTTTTAAATCTGATGTATGTGTGTTATGTCTAGATGAAAACGTAAAACCTAATGTTTTGTTTTGTAGCTGTGGTCATCTTTGTTGTTGTAGTAGTTGTTTTACAAACTATACAAAAGATGATTGCCCGGTGTGTAAAACGGTTAATCCAATCATAAGAGAAATATAACTAAAAGAAATGCAATCAGTAATTAAAGAAATTCATCCTAAATGCAAAGAAAAAATAAAAAAAAATGTGAAGAAAAAAAAAAAAAATTGAAAAAAATTGTTTCTTAACTAATATAGTATGTAGTAAAAATGAGTGTATTAAACAAAATTACACAAGAAGAGATTAATGAACTAAGGTCAACCTTAGAAAAAAAGCATATAACTTTTTTACCTGAAAAGCTTAATAGCAGAAGTTATATATTTCCAAATGTACCACAAAATGAAAAATATTTTGATAATCTTAGCAATGGTATTGCTGCATACTATTATCTTTTCTCTAAAAAATTACTAACCAATAACTCAACTCTATGGCTAGGGATAGCAAATGAGCACCGTAGAAGAATCGGTTATTTTTGGTATGGCGTTAAACCAGACCAAACGAAGGTAATCAGATATATAGGAAGTGAAATTCATAATAATCTTGATGATATGTCATATCAACCAGGATGTGTATTGTTGTGCTATGCAAATAAATTGTACCCATATATAGAATTTACAACATGCGATGTTGATTTAACTGATGAACTACCATTAGAACAAAGAGAGTATGAATTTATATAATATTTAACCTTTTTACCAGGTTAAATATTTTTACAAGTCCAACTCTATCAGTATTGACACATATGAGCTTTTTGCATCAGGGTTATCTGACCTTGTTATAAAGTTTATAACATCACATTGGTCTACTTCTAAAGGTTGTGGGAAAACTGCACAACTACATTTTTCTTTAGGTTCTTTTATTATGGAGTAGTCAACCTGTTCAACTCCATTTATAACTAAATTAACTTTTGCGTTTTCATGCAAAAACCTATTATTTTTAACAGCCATTAAAGACCCTCTTATAATTCTACCAGGAGCAGACATACAATAACCTCCTATCCCATGACTTCTTC
The DNA here is from genome assembly GCA_945859785.2 of Tridacna gigas. NCBI lineage: Eukaryota > Metazoa > Mollusca > Bivalvia > Cardiida > Cardiidae > Tridacna > Tridacna gigas. The sequence continues at coordinate 74,493,607 of OX244031.2, read as the reverse complement.
CTGTGTTTCCATTACCAAAGGAAAACTCATAACTACCATCTGTTAAAGGACCTTGTTCCTCTGCACACACGCTTATAATAGGTTTAGGACCTATGAGAGAAGGAAGTGATACTTTTTTATCCACATAGGTTTTTGTTGCTAAATCTCTTTCTTCTATAGGCTCCCCAGCATTTTTTATAGAAAAACCTTGAAAATCTACATCAGATATTGCCGTAAAACTTCCATCTGGATTTTTTACAATAGCACCGCCATTATCAAAATAATTTTTATTAGCAGCAGCATCACGATCTGTAGGATTTGGTAATCCAGTAAGTGGGTGAGTGTTCATATCTATTTTACCAGTTGCTAAGAAAGTTCCATATCGGTTTTTTGTTACAGCATTATTACCTGCAGTTATTGTACTAACAGCGGTATCCACATAAAACTTATTTGCAACTTGTTGGCTTTCTATAGGTGAACCAACATTGTTAATCCTGAATCCATCCATAGAAATATCACCACTTGCTATACCATCTGCTCCTAAAACAAAAGCACTTTTAGCAGCATCTACATATTTTTTATTAGCAGCTTCACTCGGCTCCTCAGGGTCAGCAATATTTTTTATTTTATTAAAACCCATGTTTAAATACCCTGTCATATGGTATCCTCCATTTTCATCGAACAGCCCTGCGTTAGCATCAACATAACTCTTAGTAGCAACATCCTGAGGATTTACTGGATTACTAACCCTCGTTAATGTATTGCCATTCATATTTATAGAACCAGCAACAGGGGTTGTTCCATCTTTACGTAAAAAATTATTACTTACGTAAGCAAGTGAAACACCATCACCGCTTGTTTTAACCTCATCCATTCTTCCAAATTTATCAACAGGCATTTTTTTTAATATTGCTAAAAAAGCTTATTTAAAATATCTTGAAATTTATTACCTAAACCCAACTCTTTAAGAATATACAAACATAAATGACCACAAAATACTTCCCCTGCTTGTTGTAATTGATCTGTATTGTAGTGTATTGGACTTTTTAAATAATCTATAATTTCAAGAGGTGGTTGTATACCATAACTATCAAAATAAATTTTAGTTTTATCATCTTTAAACCAGGCAACCCAATGAGTGCCAGGTCCACCAGTGTCATCAAGGTTTAATATACCACATTCTTTATTTCTTACTTTTTTAGGTAGGGTATCTCTTAAAAATATACCTCTAAAATTTTTTATTTTTTATTTTTTTGCGGCATCCCCAAGTTCAAAATTGCTTAAAGGTTTATTTGGTAAAGTTATATTATCAATTAAAATATTTTTCATTTTTATATATTTAAATATTTACAATAGCACTATTATCAACCCATGAATTAAACTCATCAGAATAACCTTTCCACTTTACAAGAGATTTCTTTTTTCCCTTTTTAATAACCTTTTCTATCCTATACACCTCTTGACTCGTTTTTTTGTAGTTCAGGTTCATAAAAGCTGCCTTTTATTTCTTCATCATTTAAATCTTTAATTTTATATGTTATAGGTGATGTATGTTTTACTTCTGAAACTGTAAAAACCTCTTCAGTCCATCTTGTGGTATAACCTTTTTCAAAAGTCTTTTTCTTTTTACTTATCCTTACTTTTTCTCCAACAGAAAACTTTGGTTTAATATCCTCCCTTGGTTGATTATAATCAGGATACAATGTTTTCCAAACTTTATTTTCATTCTTCTTCTTACTTGCTTCAATTGGAGTCATCTTAATAGAAGAATGTCTCGTGTTGTTATATTCTTTAACAAGGTCTTGTAATACATCAATATAAACATTTGTTGAGTGAGCAGAGAAATACTTCCACATTTTCTCTTTCATTGTTCTAATCCATCTCTCAACAACGCTTGATTTTTCCTCGTTTTCAGTGGAATACAATTCAATCAAGTCTTTAACTTCTTTGTTATAAAACTCTTTACCTTTATCCACCCACATTTTCTCAGGTTTTCTTTCCTTAAAAATACTCTTCAATGCAACAGAAACAGATTTTCCAGTTTTATCTTTTAATGGTATCAGCCACCCATATTTTGAAAAGATGTCAATGACAGCAAGAAGATATTTTACACCACGATTAAGTTTAGAAAATGCTTGCATATCTACTAAATCTGCAGCCCATATCCTATCAATACCATTTACTCTAACTCTTCTTTTTTTAAATTTTCTTTTTACAGGTTTATGTAATTCTTCTGCTAATATTATATTTTCTAAATTTTTTTTTTACTCGTTCCCATACCAAATCTTTTCTTGGTTCCTATCAATGAGCTAACCAATCCTCTTTCCATTCTTTCCTTAATAGTAGGATTATAAATACCTTTTAACTCTTTAAGCATATTAGCATCACAAACAGAATTTCTTGTAGCTGTATCATTATGCTTAAGATAACAGATATCATGATGATATGCTGCTTTATCAACACGATTTACAGGCTTTGACCATTCTTTAGGTGTTAAATCAGGATTTAATCTTTTCTTTAACTTAGTACCAGGACCAGTAAAATTATGCCCAGGTAAATGCATTTCAACAGGCAAGTTATTGATTGCTTTGTTTAACAACGAACCACCTTCTTGTTGTTTAATAAATTGTGTTTTAGCTGTACCACAATTAACACATTTTCCACGCATCATATTTTTACCATTTTTACTTACCACACATTCTATATCAGTAGTATCAGTTTTCTTTTTACATTTAACGCAATACATTTTTTTATATTAAAATAAAATTTTTAATATAAAATGGATATTGTTAATTTATCTTGGAATGAAGCGTTAGCAAAAAGATTTAACCATCCCCTTTTACCTAGGAGTATCAGAGGTTTAATAGTAGGTAAATCAGGATGTGGTTAAACTACACTTTTACTTAACCTTTTGTTAAGACCAGATTGGTTAGATTATGACAACTTATGTGTTTTTGGTAAAAGTTTGTTTCAACCAGAATATCGTATACTTAAAAAAGCCTTTGAAGAAAAAATACCAAAAGAATACATACTAAGGTTGTTTTCACTTAAAAATGAAGTTCAAAACCGTGATGTTTCACCTACAGCATTAGTTGAAGAATGGAGTAAAACAATTAAAGAAAAATCTGATATCAATTGTGAATTTTTTTAATATGCTAGTGATGTTCCTGACCCAAGAGATTTAAATGGACAAAACAAAAATTTAATGATTTTTGATGATTTACTTTTAGAAAGACAAAACAAATGTGAAAGCTATTATGTAAGAGGTAGACATAGTAATGCTGATTGTTTTTACCTATCTCAAAATTATTTTAGATTACCCCGTCAAACTATTAGAGAAAATGCTAATTTTATATGTTTGTTTAGACAAGACTTAAAAAATCTTAGTCATATTTTTAGCGACCATGTTGGGGATGATATGACAAAAACTGAGTTTGTTAATTTTTGTAAAAATTGTTGGGAAAGACCTCATGGTTTTGTCATAATTGATTTAACCAACAACAAATACAACGGTAAATATAGAAATGGATTTGACAACTTTTATATTCCACAAAATTATAAAAATTATTATTAAAAAAATAATTTTTTTTTTTTAAAAATTGAAAATAACTTAAGAAGGTTAAAATATAGATATAATAAAAAGATGGCAAAATCATTAAAAACAGCTCTTGATAAGAAGATTAAGGAAGAAAATTTAAATGGTTATAGTGTAAATGAGATTGAAGATATGATGAAAATTATAATAGAAGAATTTTTACCGAGACAATTTGAAGAAAATTGTACAGTAAGATATTTTAAAAAAATGATTATTGTGTTAGGTCTAAGGAAAGAGTTTATTACTTATGTTAAAAGTTTTATAGGCATCAATGAAAAAAATGTATGTATTTTTTTTATTCAAAACCATGCTTCCGAATTATTATCTAATATAAATCACTTAGCAAAGATTTTTAAAAAAGAAGAGGAAGATAGAACTAATGTAAAACATATCAGACAAAGAAGAAAAATAATGTCATATGTAGATAAATTAAGAGAAATATACTTTATAACTTTTTACAGCCGTAATAAATCTAATGATGAGCATACATGCATTTTTAATGAAAGAGCATTAAGATTTACTAAAGATACAACATTTTGATTAAAAAAAAATATATCTTAATTAAAAAGATATAATTTACACATTTAAACATCCTTTTTATTAATACAAAAATGGAAGAATTACTTGAAAAGATAGTAAAAAATACTGACCATAAAACATCATTTCAAATTATCGTAAGCAACAACAAAACAGAGTTTAAAACAAGATTTACTCCTCCACTTCTATTAGAAAAGGATAAAGAATATGAAATAGCATTGGTTAATCTTGAAACTTATCATTCATTTCCTAATATTGATGCAAGCAATAACATTTTTGTTTATTCACCAGACAATGGTACAACATGGATAAAAATAAAAATACCTGAAGGAAGTTATGATTTAGTTGATATTAATGATTTTATTCAACAAGAAATGAGAAAAAAAGCCCATTATGATGCAGTTAATGAAGAATATTATATTATCATCTCAGCAAACACTAATACTTTAAAGTCTGTTCTTTTTTTAGAAAATGGTTATCAAGTAGATTTTAACCAACAGAATTCTATTGCAAAAGTATTAGGATTCACTCGTGCAAAATATATACAGGGATTTCATGAATCAGAAAATGTAGTAAATATTCTTAGTATTAATAGCTTACTTGTTAATATAGATTTAATTTCAGGTAGTTATGTTAATGGTTCACAAAGAAATACAATTTATAGTTTTTTTCCTAATGTATCACCAGGTTATAAAATAATAGAAAATCCAGTCAATCTAGTTTACCTTCCACTAACATTAAATGAAATACATAATTTAAATGTATCAATTACAGACCAAGATGGAACACTACTTAATCTTAGAGGGGAAAATTTAACAATTAGATTTCATATAAGAGAAGCAAGATAAATATAAAAAAATGACAAACTATATTAACGCTAAAATAAATATATCAGAAGGGCAAAAGGAAAAAATTTTACATTCTTTTAAAAAAGCCCAGCAAGTATTCGTTTAAAGCATGAAGGTATACATGGTAATGATGTAATAGCATTAACCAAATCACAAGTAAATAAACTTACAAAAGCTTATAAAGCTGGTAAGGGGGCCACATTTAGAATGTCAACTAAACAACTTAAACATAACATGAAAGTAGAAGGTGGTTTTCTTGGAATGTTAGCAGGATTAGCATCTGCAGCATTACCAGCATTAGCAAGGACTGTTTTACCAGCTTTGGGAGTTGGTGCATTATCTGGTTTAGCCTCTTCAGGTGTTCAAAAAGCAATGGGTAATGGATTGTATCTTAAGAAAGGTGGTTGTGTCTGTCAAGTAGAAACTGATGGAGAAGGTTTATATCTTGGTCCAGCAAAAGGTAAAGGATTAGGTTCCGTTGGTGATGGATTGTATTTAAAACAAGGTGGAAAAATTTATGATGGAAAAGGTCTTCTTTTAGGACCTAATAGCCCATTTGCTAATATTCCTATATTAGGTGCAATATTATAAATTTAAAAATATGAATGTGCATAAATTTGGAAATAATAACAAACTAAAAATGGTTCAACCAAAAACTATTTTTTGGAAACCTGTTGAAGTTAAATATCCAGCTAAAAAAGTTAATCCTGTTACTTGGGATATTTTTACTCAACAACCGTTAGTATTAGAAGGAGGACAAACAAAAACGATAGCTTTAGGTATGGGTTTTAATATGAGTAAAGGTTTTGTTTTAGTTTCCCTATCTTATAATCTAAAACTTAATCAAATATCTATAACAAATGAAGTTTCATTAGAAGAAGTGGATGACATAGTTACCACAATTACAAACAACTCAAAAAAGTTAGTAAAAATTAATGAAAATGAATTTTTGTGTCGTCTTTACTATTCAATTTAAAAAATAAGTTTTAATTAATAAAATGGAACTAAAAGAAAAAATTTATCCAGTATTACCAGAATCACGAATTATACCAAATGCACCAACAATATCAGCAGGAGACAATGGCCAAACCTTTAGACTTCAAAAGATATCAGAAATTCAAACTTTTCTGGAAAATGAAGTTAAGGTTAGAGAACAGTTAAGTAAAAAGTATTTAAATATTAGTAAAACAGTAGATAATGTTGAAGCTGGACTAACTGTTATAGCATTAGGTGCAGGAGCAGGTGGAATTGCTTTACTCTCAACTGTGGTAGCGATACCTGCAACAATAGCCCTAGAAGGTTGTGCTTTAGCTGTTGGGTTAGTAGCATTAGTAGGTAAGTTTTTGGTTAGAAGAACCAGAACAAAATCAGAAAAACATCTTCAGATTAAAATGTTAGCAGATTCAAAGTTAAATACACTACTTACACATATATCAAAAGCAATAACAGACAACGAAATTGACCATTCAGAATTTACTTTAATTATGGATGAATTGGAAAAATACAAGACAATGAAGGAAGAAATTAGGAGTAAGTCGAAGAAAAAAAGCAAGCTAGAGGAACAGGAGAGTTTAATAGAGAAGGGGAGAATAGAAGCACGGGAGGAATTCAGGAGACTAGTAGAAAGAAACAATGGAAGCCATTAAGAATAAAACTAAAACCGCCTAAGTTTAAATGTTCTTGCGCATGTGAGATAGATAATACTAATTAAAAAAATTTTTACTTAAAAAAAATGTCGTTTTTAAAGATAAAAGACCCTTTAAAAAGAGAACAAACAGTAAAAGATTATCTTGCAACAAAGAAAAGAATTCGTGATAACCAGCTTGCAGAGAAAACAGGAGACATTGAATTACAAACAGACCTTTCTAAGTTTTTTAGACCTATTACAGAAACACAAAAAGCTGCAACAAAGGAGATTACAGAAGGGCTTAAACCTATTAAAGAGGGGATTGAACAATTACCACAGGCTATTACGTTTCCAGCCTTTCCTTCTATAAAAGCATATGAGAAATCGGAAACTGATTCTGAAGAAATGGAAAGAATAATGGCAGAATTGGATGAAATGTTTGGAAAAGAAGAAGAAGACCCATTTTTGCTTATTGGACCACTTGCAGCAACACAACTAAGAAGATTTACCAATAAGGATGAAGCCGATACAACGTATGGGTTACATGACAAAAAAGGCAAATTTTATATTGGCAATAAGGAAACTGAAATTTTAGGAGATGATATTTTATTTTTAAATAAAACTTATGAAGGCACACCTGGTCTGTGGGAATTAATTACAGCTAAAAAACCGGACAAAGATAAATATACTGATGAGGATTTTGAAAATTATAAGGAAATAATGATAAAATCTGGCACCCTCCATCGCAACAATGACTCAAAAAGTAATTTTCCAAAAAGCAGTAAAGGATACAAGTGGAATAATTTACTTAGACACATTTGGAATGATTCAGTCCTTGGAAAAGGAATTACCATTATCCCATCTGACCCTAACGCACTATTAGAAAGATTAGACCTTTTAATGTCAAGTAAAAATGCTGGTAATACAGGTGTAAGAAATGAGCTTGTAAGTATTTGTGATTAATTAAAAAGACAACGTGTATTAAATACAAAGAGTTATAAAAAATTAATGTCAATACTATAAAATGATTACATCACAAAAGAGAGGATTTAAAAGAAATTATGCTTATGGAGGAGCAGGGATATTTGATACTTTAACTAATTTTCTTACAAGACTATTTACAAGCAGCGCAGCTAAACAAATTGCATCTTCAGCAGTTGATGTTGGTAAAAGTGTGGCTAAGGAAGGAGCAAAGAAAGCATTAGAGGTTGGAAAGACGGCAGCAATTGATGCAGGTAAAAAGTTAGTTCAAAAGGCTTTAACACCAAAATCTAAAAAGATTATAGAAAAATATACTCAAAAGCCTACTACAACAACTCAACCTGTAATGCAAGATATTAGTAAGTTAATGGATGGTGGTGCCATTGCTATACAAGATTTAGTTAAGAAATTAAATAGTATTAAGGGTTCAGGAGTTAAAGTATCATGAAAAATAAATTTAATTTAAGCAAATTATGTACATTAAATAAAAAGAATGTCAAAGCTAAAATTTAATTTAACACATTATGAAAAATACAACACAAAAAGGGTTAATATCCTTTATGGAAATCTAAAACTTAATGATGATTGTGAAGTATTAGATAGTAGTAATACAAAATATGACTATAATAAAGCTGTTTTAAAATTGTCACCTGAAAAAGCTGATATTATTAAGGAATTTGAAGAAGATGTAAATCAATATTTAGAAAAAAATTATATGCCTAAGGTAACCATTCTTTATGGAAATAGAATTTATCCAAAGATGAAGAGACATCTTTTTGTAGAAAAACTTAAAAATATTAAACTTAAGGGTGTGTATGTAAATGATGAAAACAAGTCATTCCCTCAACTATGGGTGGAATATTAAAACAATTATAATTTTGACTTAAAAATTATAATTGTATATAATAAAATGGATATTTTAAATATTAAAGCGCCGATTTTAAAAGATGATAGTATTGATGAATATGAATATTATGAATATTTACCTATTACAGGGACTAATCTAAACAACCCTGGAGGAAATATTAGGATTGATATTGAAACTCAAGATATTTTTTATCATCCTTCTGAGTCTTATTTACAAATTATAGGTGAATTAGTAAAAAATGATGGAACTGTTTATGGTGCAGCTAATGAGGTTACCATAACAAATAATGGTTTGATGTATCTGTTTAAAAATATAAGATACCAACTTAGTGGACAAGAGATAGAATCAATTAATTATCCTGGTCAGACTACGACAATGCTAGGTCTGTTAAAATACCCAGATGACTTTTCTAAATCACAGGGGCAAAACCAACTGTGGTTTAAAGATAACAATCTCAACGCAGACAGTGCTACTAATTCTGGTTTTGCAGTCAGAAGACAGTATATTTTTAGTTCAAATCCAGTTGGAACATTTAGTTTTAGGTTCCCTTTAAAACATATATTTGGTTTTTGTGAAGATTATAACAAAATTTTATATGGTATGAAACAAACACTAACCTTAACAAGAAACGATGATAATGATGCAATTTTTAGAAGAGGGGACATTCTAGGTCCGGGTGGTGGCGTGGTAACCCCAGCAGTTGATGTTGGTAGAGTTAATTTATTAAAGGTATCTTGGTTTATGCCACATGTAACACCGGAAGATGGCAACAAGTTGGAACTTTTTAAATTTATCGAGAAGAAAGAAAAATTCCCAGTTGGGTATAGAATGATACAAAGCGACAGTATTGCGGTTCCACAAGCAACAGGTTTTACTTGGAGGTTATCATCTAAATCATCTCCTGAGGTGCCGCGTTTCTTAATTGTAGGTTTTCAAACAGGTAAAAGTAATAACCAAGAGCAAAACCCTGCTATATTTGACAGCATAAATATTAAAAATATTTATGTAATGTTAGGTTCAAAAAAATATCCACTATATGATCATGATATAAATTTTCCTGCTAATCAATTTAGTAGAATATATAGTGAAGCTGCTTCATTTAGAAAAAAGTTTTTTAACATGGATGAATTAGTATCAAACTCTAGTATTAATCCATATGAATTTAAATTTCTTTTTCCTTTGTTTGTGTTTGATTTATCTAAACAAAGTGAAAGGCTTAAGTATTCTATTACTGATATCCACGTTAAAGCAATATTTAATCAAGCTGTTCCACCAAATACTGAAGCATTTGCTGTTTTACTTAGTGATAGGTTAATTAACTTCCAGAGTGATGGAAATAAGATGAGTGTAGTATATTAAGTAATTTTTATGTTATATAAAAAATGCTAAAGATTGCTGATTTTAAGAAAATATTAGAAGATAACAATATTAAGTGGTATTCCTATTGGAACAAGAAAAAGTATATTGATGTTTTAAAGGAGCATGGGCTATATCCTGAAGAGGAAGAAAAAAAATATTTTAAAAAAATTCCTAATTATGATAGATTAAAGGATATTGCTAAAAATCCTAAAACGGTTACCTTAAAGGATGTTAAAACTGAAGAGGTAATTGAATTTCCATCAATTTACAAGGCTAGTAAGTATATAGATCGTTGTCCACAAACGATTGAAAATTGGAATGGTAGAGTTTGGAATGGTAAATATAGAATTGACATTCTTTAATTTTATTATTTTTAAAAATAATAAAATTTGACTTAAGGAAATTTTATTTATTTAAAAATTATAGCGATGAATTCTTTTTCACGAAGATTTATCAATAGATTGGTAGATGCTAGTCAAACGATTGCATCCAATTTATATAGTGGTGCTCAAAGGGTTGCCTCAGCAGCAATTCCCCAGAGTGTTAGAAGAAGAGTATCTAATTTTACTAATTGGTTAACTGGTAATGTTGAAGAAGTGCAGATTCCACAAGTTTTAAACCAAGTTTTAGAAAATGTAGAAGAAGACTTGCCAAGAAGAGAAATGCCAAACACCGAATTAAGGCAAGAAGCGTCAGCATTAAGAGAATTTGCAACACAGCATGTTATAGATGGAGTAGAGGGATGGGGACCGGATGATTTTTTAGAAGTATGTAGAGAAAGCATAACAAGTTTTTTAAGAAACCATAGAAATACAAAGGTAAAGCTAGTACTTTTATGCAGATTTTCAAAGATAACAGCAGAAGGTGTTGAATATGCAGAAATTCAACATTCTTCATTTCATGAAATTAATACAAGAGAAAGTGATGTAAATGAATTATATGATAAAATGGAAGAACGAGTTATGGAAAATTTTGCAACTTTTTTACGATCAGGAAGTGGATGGGTTTTTGAAAGGATTATAAAATTAAAATTGTATGTTGTAGAAAATAGACCGTTATGGGAGGGGCTTGCTGGTTCATGGTTACCTTTACCAGCAGGATTAAAAAGATCAAATAACAGAAATGGTCTTGTTAATATTCAAAATAAGGAGGACCATAACTGTTTTTTATATTGTGTTATGAGGGTGGTTTATCCAAAAGAAAAAGATCCGCAAAGAGTTGATAAAAAATTAAAAGAACAAATAAAAGAATTAAATATGAAAGGAATAGAATGTCCTGTTAAATTGTGTGATATTAATAAATTTGAAAATCAAAAACCAGATTTTTCTATCGTTGTTATAGGTTATGATGTGAAAGATGGGTTATATCCCCTTAGAAGGCAAAGAAAAGAAACTTTTGGTAGAAAACATTTAGTGGTTCTTTTGTTAATAAAAGACGAAGATGAAAATAGTCATTATGTTTGGGTAAAAAACCCAAGTGCACTATTAAGAGCAAAAATAACAAAAAATACAAATAAAATATTTTTTTTGTTGGAGTTGTTTAGGTCATTTTACAAGTGAAAGCGTTTTAGAAGATCATAGAGTGTATTGCTATGAAGAAGATGCTGTAAGAATTAAAATGCCTTCAAAAAAAGAAAGTATAGTAATGTTTAAAAACTGGGTTAAAACACAATGGCATCCTTTTGTTGTTTATGGTGATTTTGAAACGATGCTTTACAACATGCAAAACCAGACCCAAGTAAAAGTTCAACAACAAAAATTCATATGCATGTGCCAACTGGTTATTCTTTCTATTTAAAAAGTTTTGATGAAAATGTTTTTAAGTCTAGATTACTACTATATCGAGGAAAAAAAGCAGAGGAAAAGTTTGTAGAAGAAATAGAAAACCTAACCAGTGAAATTTTTAAATTGCCAAAAAAAGATATGATACTTACTGCAGAGGATGTAAAAGATTTTAATAAGGCAGATACTTGTTATCTTTGTAATAAGAAGTTTGGAGAGGAAGAAAAAAGTGATGAAGAAGACGAAAGCGATGAAGAAGATGGAGTGGAAGAAGAGGAAGAAAAAGAAAAGAAAAAGGAAAAAGATAAAGATAGATGGAAAAAAGTAAGAGACCACTGTCATTTTAGTGGTAGATATAGAGGAGCAGCACATAATAAATGTAATCTTAAATTCCGTAAACCAAACTTTCTCCCTGTTTTCTTTCATAATTTGTCTGGATATGATACTCATTTGTTTGTTAAAAATCTTGGTGTTAGTGAGGGGGAAATTAATGTAATCCCAAACAATGAAGAAAAATATATAAGTTTTACAAAAAAGACTTTTGTAGATCAGTGGGAAAATAAAAATAAAACAAAAGATATTTATAAGGATACTAGGTTTTTAGATAGTTTTAAATTTATGGGCACAAGTTTAGCAAAACTTGCTAAAAATTTAATTATTGATCAATTCAAAAACCTAAAAAAGTATTTCCCAAGAAAAGAAGAGTTTGATCTTCTTCGTAGAAAGGGGGTTTATCCATATGAATATATTGATTCTTTAGAAAGGTTAAATGAAACGAAATTGCCGCCTATAGAGGCATTTTATTCAAAACTTGCTGGAGAAGGAATTTCAGATGAAGATTATGAACATGCAAAAAAGGTATGGAAAACATTTAAAATTAAAACTCTTGGTGAATATCATGATTTATATTTAAAAACGGATGTTCTTCTTTTAGCTGATGTGTTTGAAAATTTTAGAGAAGTTTGTTTTAAAGTTTATAAATTAGACCCAGCCTGGTATTTTACTGCACCTGGTTTAGCTTGGGACGCAGCATTAAAGTTAACTGGTGTTAAGTTAAAACTGATTAGAGATAAAAATAAAATCCAATTTATCGAAAGGGGGATTAGGGGAGGGATTTCAATGATTGTTAAAAGGCATATAAAAGCTAATAATAAATATTTAGGTAAAAAGTTTAATTCACAGAAACCTTCAATATTTTGTAAATATTTGGATGCTAATAACTTGTATGGTTGGGCAATGAGTCAGAAGCTTCCAACTGATGGATTTAAATGGATGACAGAAAAGGAATTAAACAACTGGGAGCGGCATCCCTGTTTTTTAGAAGTTGATTTAGATGTTCCTAAAGAACTGCATGATCATTTTAATGATCTTCCTCTTGCAGCAGAGAAAAAGAAAGTTAATGGTGTTGAAAAACTAATACCAGATTTAAACGATAAAAAGAACTATGTTATACATTGTGAAAGTTTAAAACAGTGTTTAAGTCTTGGTTTAAAATTGGGAAAGATACATAGAGGGATTAAGTTTAAAGAGAGTGATTGGTTAAAACCATACATTGATCTAAACACACGGTTAAGAGCTGGTGCAAAAAATGAATTTGAAAAGGATTTTTATAAGTTAATGAATAATTCAGTATTTGGAAAAACTATGGAAAATATAAGAAAAAGGGTGAATGTTAGGCTTGTCAGAAGTAGAAAATCAGCTAGGAAATTCGTAAACAAACCAAACTTTAAGCATTTAGAAATATTTAATGAAAATTTGATAAGCATTCATATGGGAAAAACACAAATAAAATTTAACAAACCAATATATTTAGGGTTTTCCATTCTTGAGTTAAGTAAAACTTTGATGTATGATTTTCACTATAACTATATTAAAGCAAAATATGGAGATAGAGCAACTTTAGGACTTACTGATACAGATAGTTTATTGTATGAAATTAAAACAGAAGATTTTTATAAAGATATTTTAGATGATGTTAAAGAAAAGTTTGATACAAGTGGCTATCCAAAAGAGGGTCATCCTTCAGGTATTCTAGTTGGTATAAATAAAAAGGCGATTGGCATGTTTAAGGATGAAACAAATGGGGAGGAAATAGAAGAATGTGTTGGTTTAAAACCAAAAATGTACAGTATTAAAATGGATGATGGGGAAGAAAGTAAAAAATGTAAGGGGATTAAGAAAAATATAGTTAAAAAAACTATAACACATCAGGATTATCTGAATTGTTTAGAAAAAAATGATATTCATCATAGAACTATGACAAATATAAGAAGTTATAAGCATCAAATTTATACAGAAGAAATTAATAAAATAGCATTAAGTGCAAATGATAATAAAAGGTTTATTTTACCTGATGGAATTCATACACTTGCTTGGGGGCATCATAGGATTAAGGAATACAAAGAATAAATTTTTATTTGTGTTAAGAACAAATAAAAATTACAAATTTTCGTTTACTGTTGTCTTTTTAATTTTACCACACGTTGTACATTCTTGAGTAATGTTTTTATAATTTGAGCCTGTTAGATAATTTTTTATTTTATAAAATAAACTTTCTTCTTTGTGTATAATTTTAAATAAACCATAGCAGTCATTTTCAAGATGAAGAGAGGGATAATAATACTTATAAAAGCCATATTTTTTACCATCAAAAATTATATAATCTTTCCAGTTTGTTAATTTATCCATTTCTTTAACTACTTTATCCCTTTTTTCATTGTATTCTTCAACTAAATTATTTATTTTGTTTACTTCATTGTTAATTTCTTTTATCACTTGTAAATCTTCTTTACTGATTTCTTTTTCTCTTGTATTAAGTAAAAGTATGTGATTCTTTAAATCTTGCAAAACATTTATATAAGTTTCTTTTCCATATTGTATTTTTTTTCCCTGTTTTATAGTTTATTCCGTTTTTTAATTTTTCATATTTTTCTTTTAAAGTAATAGCTTTTTCTAAATCACTATATAAATTAAAATCATCTATACTACATTCTATGCGTGTTAATGAATATGGTATAAAATTTCTTGGATAAAATGAAACCGGGTATTTTATTTGAAGTGGAAACCTTTTTATTTTATCTTCCATTATTATTTTTTAATAAATAAAATTTTTTTACTTAATTCATTTTTTTTATTTTCACAGGCATTTTTTATTTTGCTTTGAAGTACAAAATAAAAAATATTTATTATTTATTGATCAATTACATAGTAGGAAATATTAAAAATTAAGTTAAGATTTTCTATTATTTTTCTTCTTTTTCTTAAATGTATTTTATTAGTTTTATCTTCTTCATTTTCATAAAAAACTTAGCTTCTTCTTTCATCAAATTATAGTTTTTATTAATGTAATCTTTTATAAATTTTTTCCTTTCATCATTTTTATTTTTTCCTTTAAAAGTTTTTCTTTTACCATGAATAAAGCAAGTGACACGCTCAATAAGATTATTACTACAACCATTATCAATATGATTTAGTAGAAAATCTATATGCCCTTCAAGATTTTCCATTATTCCTTGTATTGTAAATTCTTTAATATCAAAGCTGGGAGCACGGACAATACACAATCTATTTTTATTTATGCTTGTTTTTTTGTTGCATCCATGTTTTACTATCTTACATATTACTATATGGGAAATTTTACATTTAAATCAATTTTTTATTTCTTGCTAATAGAAATAATTTTTTTTTTTTTTTTTTTTTTTTATCAAAAATCTTAAGCCACCCACTAACTCATAAAGGGTTTGCCACTGCATGATGCGTTGGTTGATGGGGAGGATAAAAGGTTAAGTGAGTGTGTGATGTAAGGGTTAGTTGGTTAAGTTAAGTAACCGGTTAGCTGATGTGTTGGTTGATGGGGAAGGTAAACGGTTAAGTGAGTGTGTGATGTGGGAGTTTGTTGGGGGGTTATGCGTTGGTTAGCTGATGAGCTGGTTTTTTTTCTTAATCAAAATTTTTTTAATTTTTTTAAAATTAGATTTAAGTAAAAAAACGTTTAAGAAAAAGGTTTTGTTAATTTGTTTGCTGACCTTAATTAGATAGATATGTTAACCCATTGTTGTTTTTAATTTTATGAGCATGCTTAATGCTACATGAAATTGTTAATATGTTGTTTATTGTTATATTGATGTATTGTATGGGGGCTAGGTGCATATTACGGTTTTGGGCTGAAACAAACAAAAATATAACTACTGACGCCACGGTGTTGAAAATAGTTTTGACCAATATACTACTTATACCTCCAGAAACATACTTTCAGCCGACGAAATTCTAGATTATGGATTTTCTTTAAAGATACACTCAACACATAATTTTAAATGCATGCGGGGGGGAAAATGTGACAAAGATTGAAATCGCTGATAGTAACGTGCAACTTTTCATTTCCACAATGTTCACCGCTAACCTGCTAAATACAATGTAAGTTAGATGAAACTTCAAAATGTTGCAGTTTCAGAGTTATGGGGGTGAACATATCCTTATCGGACAGTGTAGATCCAAGATCAGACTGCACGTTCTGTGCAGTCTGATCTTAATCTACACTGGCCGCAAAAGGTCCTTGAGTCGCGCTTAGCAGCCTAAGGGTTAAAAAAAGGTTTCCTGCAAAAAATTCGCCTGCTTCTTGTGAAGTTTTAACTCTTTGTGTGCTGAATTGATGAAATTGACGTGGTCAATTGCGAAAATTTAACAGCCCAAATATTCAAGGCAACTTCTAAGGTTGTTTCGGCCGGAATATAGCACAAAGTGGCAGACTGTGTAAAGCTAAGATCAGACAGCACGTTCTATATTTTTATCTTTTTCACAGTGTCCGAAAACACAAGATCATTTTGTACTAAGTAGAGCTCTAAAAGGTCAATTTCCTGAAAGGTTTGGTACTGTGGTGGAAAACAATTAAAAACGGAAATGAAAATTACAAAGTTACGTAACAGATGGCACCAGGCTCCCGTTGTTAACCCTTAACCGCACAATGCCGCCTTTTAACGCCCCTGGGAAAGACGCCTTTTGAAAACATTGTGGGAAAAGGAGAAAATGCTGGTAACCAGCATTTTCTCCTTTTCCCACAATGTTTTCTACCAGATCAAAGAAAAATTGCACCATATGAGCCACATTGAAATTGACGTCTACAGATGCTTTCAATTTGGACAAGGCTAAAATTTTGTCGTGTGGTAAAGGGTTAAAAACACAAACTGCGTGTTTTTTGTTACCTCATGAAATGATTTTAGAGCAGACGATCTAGTTAATCCTTGAGCGCGACTCGCTGACCTTTTGCCGACAGTGTAGATCAAGATCAGACTGCACAAAACGTGCAGTCTGATCTTGTATCTTCACTGTCCGATAAGAAGATTTTTTTTTTTTCAAAAGATAAGTTTGAGATAACATTTTTCGGGGTTTTACAGTCGGATTGAAAATTTTATTTCACCTATTTAGCAGGAAAACGGTTAACCTTGAGAACTTTAAGCGCAACTTAATATTGTTTTTGTAGGCAGTGTAGATCAAGACTAGACTGCTCAGAATGTGCAGTCTAATCTCAGATCTACACTGTCTTCTACTTTGTAATTTATCCTAACAAAAATAACCTTGACTTTTACATAATTTGGCTGTTGTTTTCCCCTAATAAGAAGGTCCACTTCTTAGCCCTCTACCACACCACAAAATTCTAATCTGATATAAATTGAAAGCATTTGTAGACGATAAATTAAACGTGGGTTAAGTGTTGGAATTTGCCTTTGAAAATGGGAAAAACAGTTTTGGAAAAGCATAAAATGCTGGTTACCGGCATTTTCTGCATTTCGAAAAATGCTTTCAAAACGCCTCTTTCTCATGGTCATTGAATCTCGAGATCGCCTGGTACAGGGTCAGTTCTGCACTTTAAGGGTTCACTCTTTCCCAAACGTCAAAATTTCAGACTTTTCCAAATTGAAAGCAGTTGCAGATGAAAAATAAAATGTCGTTCAAGTGCTGCAATTTGTCTCTGAAAGGGTAGAAAACATCTTGGGAAAAGGAGAAAATGCTGTTTACCGGCATTTTCTCCATTTCCCACAATGTTTTCAAAAGCCCAATCTCTTCAGGACATTAAAACCCGGGACTATTTTGTAAAGGGCTAATTACACCAAAGCTGGGCGGACGTACAATACTGTACTTTAAACAAACAAGGTCGTTATTTGCCAGAATGCCATCTGCAGACAATTGTTTTCTTTCAAACCGACAACTTTTGAAAACATTGTGTCAAGTGCAGAATATTGAATCTTTTTATCCATGGTAAACAATCTGAGTCATGCTCTGTGAAAGGGGGTCTTAATGAATCTGCGAAAAATAATCGACTCAGGTCAGCCTGCGCAGTCCGTGCAGGCTGACCTGGGCCGAAACCTTTAGCTGATGTCAGTTTTCTGTATGTCAAAGGACCAGTCAACCTCATGATTCAGTCGGTTGTTAGACAAAATGGATTTTATGGATCTACGTTCATGTTATGACTTGCCTGCACTCGTCACAACTCGGCCGATTCCGTACCTACATCTAACCTCGTCCGTGTAAAGGAGGCTTCCATTTTGAACTACCAATCACATAATCTTAAACATGGCGGCGCCCCTGTAGATCGCTTAGCAACGACATGAACAACCACGGTCAAGTTATTCACTTCTATCGATCTGTCGATGAAAGCTCCCAACGGAATTGATAAACCACGCTAAAAATTGAATGTACAAACTGTATGCCGACCGAAATATTCTTAGAAAGATAACGATAGAAAATTTACTCATGTGTTCTTTCTAAAGAGGAGCCTTACAATTTCAATAACGGTAAAGCGGTGTGCTTCCGGGGATGTGCGAAATGTACGTGTAGGTGCATATCAAGCTACGTGATACAGCCGAGGGATTTGATCACTGGATCACCCGAGGTATGCCGAATGGACTTGCTTGGTATCGTAGATGCATTAACTCTTTCAGCGCCAAATAGTTTTACTCGACCTCTTCAGACGGTTGAAAATACAATCCACTCATACATAGAAACATTTTTATCTTATAGGCTTAAAAGAACAAGCGGACGGTATAGATCCAAGATCAGACTGCACGTTTTGTGCAGTCTGATCTTAATCTTTGCCGTCCGCAAAAGTCCCTGTTTTCGCCCATGGCGCCGAAAGGGTTAAACCTCTTTTGTCAGGGCATGGCTCATTTGTCACGTGGTGAATGATTTAAAAAAAAAAAAACGTTATAACCTGCAGTCTGTGACAATTCCGCCCGTCTTGCAGAAGATCATTGTTTGAAAACATTGCGGTGAGACAAGAAACGAGAAAGAAAGTCTCTCAAGAGCTTCCTTGGCCACAATGGTTTCAAATTTATACGTGTCTCAAAACGAAAGTAAAAGAAGCATACAACTAAATTTCTACCCCCCCCCCCGGAAAAAAAGAAAGAAAAAAAGAAAGGGGAGGGGAGTAAGGAGGTGCGAAAGTTAATATTTTGTGAGGTCTTAGAAATACATCCTTACAACCAGAGGGATAAAACACTGTTGAAATTTGATAGTGTGTAGAATGGCCCAGAATTTGATAAACTGCGTACAAATAGATGAATTTTTCTTTGAAGGCCTCCAGAAAATGAAATGCTCTTTCTATCCGTCGTAATCTGTGCAATCTTGCAACCGTCAGGGGCAACATTTGGCATGAAGATACATGAATGATTATAGTTTCATAAAATAAAGATGAAATGGGTAAAAAACTGACATCGCAGATGCATTAAGCTCTCTTTTCACAAAACATGGCTCATTTCTTTGGATCGAACCAGCGACCCCTCCCCCATTCTCAAGTCCTGTACGTTACCGACTGAGCTACCTGGGCTTAAGGTTGATAGAATATTACAACGAACAGAGAAATCGATAAAAACAATCCATCACATTTTGCAACATTTGAAAAACATTGTGGGAAAAAGAGAAAATGCTGGTAACCAGCATTTTCTCTTTTTCCCACAATGTTTTCAAAAGCCCTCCGACCAAAGGTCTAAAAACTCGGAATCATGTGGCAAAAGGTAATGCTGTGAACTTAATTATACATCATCGTTCGATTTCCTTTTTTTACAACTACTGTAGAAAAGTTTGAACGGAAAATACAAGATTCCGCAACAACACACACCAGTAAAATTGTATTAGATTAACTTCCTTGATATGTTTTATCAACTGTTACACATTTTTTGTGGGTTAAAATTCACTGCTAAACCATTTCCGAGTGCAGTATTGACCCTTTACCATAAACTCTGGCAAAAGGGGGTTTAATGCATCTCCGTGATGCATAATACCAGGCAAGTCGTCACTTAGTTATGAATCCATAATAGTTACTTTTTTAACAACTAACTGAATCATGAAGTAGAATCGTCCTTTGTCACGTACAAAATGCTTTGTCACGTACAAAATTGACCAAAAACCGAAAAGTTTCGGTCAAGGTCAGCTTTTCGCAGATGCATTAAGCCCCTTTTCACAGAGCATGGCTCAAATTAAAGTTGGCTGAATTAGTTGGTGATTTCTTTAATAGAGTAAAAAACATTGAACATTGTGGGAACATTGTGGGGGGAAAAAGAAACAAGATTTAAAAATAAAAAAGACGGTGTAAATTTGATAGCAAGTAGGCAGGGGCCCTTAGAATAAACATGTCTACATTTTTGACCAGTCACAAACTGCTGTTTATTAATTTATTATCAGCACCTCAAAGTAGGTCAAAAGCACATTCAGCTACGCCGAAAACAAAAATGGCGGTTAGGTATACAACAATGGTTTCTGCCCTTTCAGGCCAATACTGCACAATTTGAGCGATATTTGATTTGTAGTCTGTAAATGCCTTCAGTTTTGAAAAGGCTATTCTGTCGTTTGGTAAACGTTTGACTAAAAGCATGCGTATCTCCAGCAGCAACCTGGAATGTTTCTGTCATTTTGACATGACCGTTGCCAACACTTGGGTAAACATCGCAGTTTTAAAATCAGGGCATAGACTTTATTTAGACGCAAAGTTTTACAAGGTCACGTAAACCACGACTGCAAAAGAAACGAAAAACGTACCAGGTGCCAAAAAGATAAGAAACAAATTAGGCGCAAATAGTATACCTCTCACTCGATAAACCGTTCATTATCAGTTTATATCATTATGTCACTCGTCACAACTCGGCCGATTGCGTATCTACATCTAACCTCGTCCGTATAAAGACGGATTCCATTTTGAATTACCAATTACATGATCTTAAACATGGCGGCGCTCCTGTAAATCGCTTAGCAACGACATGAACAACCACGATGGAGTTATTCACATCTATCGATCTGTCGATGAAAGCCCCCAACGGAATCGATAAACCAAACTTAAAAATTGAATGTACAAACTGTTTGCCGACTGAAATATTCTTAGAAAAATAAGGATAGAAAATAGACTCATGTTTTCTTTTTTAAGAGGAGCCTTACAATTTCAGTAACGGTAAAACGGTCTGCTTCCGGAAACGTGCGAAATGTATCGTGTAGGTGCATATCAAGCTATATGATCACCAGATCACCCGAGGTATGCCGAATGTGTTTATGTTTGAGATAGCAGGTTTAAAATCACGTACCGTGACGAAATAATTTTTAAACCAAACTCGATAACGTTTATATCATCTCTTCGTTTTAAAAATGTATTCCCAAAAAACAAACAATAATATTAACTGTTAATGAAAGGTTTATCTAGTTACAGTTATACGTGGGATGTGAAAATGGTTGTTTTGGTTTATACACGAATGCACACAAGACATTTGGTTCGTCTGTTTTAAACAGGTTTCATTCCGCATTGATTTTCTCAGTTATAACAATCCTTTCAAAAGCCTTCTTATCATGAACAGAAAAACAATAAGTAAACTTGCCAGCTATTGGCTTTTTTTCCCCATTGTTTTGTATATATTCTTGAAAAGTAAAACTTTCCATTATATAACAGATCCAGGCTCTGTTTAACCTTTTCCCAAACGACAAATTTTCGACTAGTCCAAATTGAAAGAGTTTGCAGACGACAACTTTAGATTTGCTGAAAATGGATGAAAGGTCTCAAAACGAGCAATTTCTCCTTTTCCCACAGTGTTTTCAAAAGACTTGTACTGCAGACACGTGAAAACCAGGGCTTGTTTGGGAAAGGGTTAAAGGAGACTTGATGCATCTGCGAAAACTATCGACCCAGGTCAGGCTGTGCAGGCCGAAACTTTTCAATATTGGTAAATTATCTGCATGTCCAAGGAGCAGTCTACCTCATGATTAAGCCGATTGTTAAAAAATGTGGCTTTTGTGGATCCATAATTATGTGATGGCTACTTCGGTATAAAGAATCACAGAGATACATCAAAGCCCCTTTTATTTTCACGGTTAGATGTTGATCCAAATCATAGTTGGAAAAAAATGCAATTTTCTTTTTATTAATTCGAGTATAGTAATACCAAGAAATAAACAAAAGCTGGCGTTTTCAGCTACGCCGAAAAAGAAATCATCTTAGAGCATCACTCGTCATTCGACCGGTTCCGTAACTACAACTGACCTCGTCCGTATCCAATCTCCGAGCAGAGTTGTCGTTCGTTACTCTCACCATACATCTCTGCAACGGGCTAAATGACAAGAATCTTGTCAAACCGAGGAAAACATGTTTTGTTACTGTTTAACTGTTTCATGTGTAACATAATAAAGTAGACAAAGGAAATATGATTCCGCATACATTATAGGTGCATTCAAACTGATGAATTTACCTGTATACAATGGAACTATTTTTTCAAGCTTCTTTACTGATCAGAATCTTACGCCAATTGTAAAAAAAAAATGGCTGCGCCCATGAATGATGACAATTTAACACACCGATGGATCTAAGTTTGTAAGATTAAAAAACAAGTTATCGTCCTTTAAAAGACATTTAAGCTTTTCAGAAAATCCCTCTTTTTCACATTTCCTACCACTAAGTCTGATTGGCTGTATGCTGTTTGAACAGCACACAAAACAATCGATTGGTCTTTCTTTCACCGGCGTTTGTGTCGCCATTTTGAGTTATGGTCATGTGACGAAAATATCACGTGATAACGGACTACTTTCTGAGCCAACTACAGAGGTGAATGGGAATGATCCGTAGTGCAAGAGAGTGGTCCGTATTAAGGAAGTTTCCATTTTTAATTGCCAATCACGTGACCTATAACACGGCGGCGCTCGTGTAAATCGATTAGCATCGACATAAACAACCACGATGAACTGTTATTCACATACATTAATCTGTCGGTGAAAACTTCCAACGGAATTGTTTAACCACGTTAGAAACTGAGTGTACAAACTCCTTGTCAACGGAAATGTATTTAGAAAGCTTCGAAAATTATGAGCCATGTTTTCAAAAGGAGCCTTACAAGTTTAAGTGCAGTAAAACGGCGTTTTTCCGGCGAAGAAATGTACCGTGAAGGTGCATATATCAAGCTGCATGATACAGCCGAGGGACTTGAACAAGGTGATCACCCGAGGTTTGCCGAATGCTTATCTAGCACATATCAAGTTGACCAGTTCGCATATTTTCCGCATTAAAACATCTCATCTGTGAGACATAAATAAAACCAGTCATTTGAGTGAATAAACGTACAATAAAACGTAAAAATGTGACCACGATCATCAATATGACGTAATAATGTCTAATTTAAAGTCTATAAAAGTGTCCTAATTAACTCCATAACAATAGATGTCGCACTCGCCAATAAAGGGAACAAGATCGTGTGTTGGTTGTACGCATCGATTTAGATTAATCTGGTTTGACGACCCTGAGGGAGACAGCTTTCAAAAACACTGTGAGAAAAGGAAAATATGCTGGTAAACAGCATTTTCTTTTTTCCACAATGTTTTCTATCCTTTCAGGGGCAAATTTAAATATTTGAGCAATACGTCTGCAACATTAACATGCAATATGGATTATTCTAAACTTTTTTCGGGGGGGGGGGGCGGCACTGTTAAGCATGGCGTGGATAGGCCCTATTTCTTACAAAAAGCAGTCGCTCCTTTTTCCATTATATTTCGCATACAGTTAAAAAGTGGAAGGTCAATTCCTTGAATTATTTTTGTCCTCTGTGCAACTTTGTATAGTTTTTGTAAGTCTAAAAAAGGCTTTATCACTGATGAGTTAGATAGATGGATGGATGGATGAAAGGGTGAATGTGTGGATGGATGAATGTGTAGATGGGTGGATGGATGGATGGGTGGATGGATGGAAGGGTGTTAGCTTTAGATTTGAAATAAGCCTCGTTTCGTAGTTTTGACATGGCCTAGTTTATAAAGTCTACATCGCGGATGAATAAGATAAACACCCCAAAACACCCACAAACCACTCGAAAAACGCCGCAAGCCAGCGTCATTATACCCCAAACCACTTTCCTAACTCCTAAAACCACAAGCAAAACGTTTAGATACACGATTTTATGGAAAATAATCATGAAATAATGCTATCAATCTCAGAATAAAAAAAGAAATATTGTCGACCGTCAGACGAATGAATTTAAATGAAAGAGTCCATTATCAAAAGTTATAACCTATTTGCTTGCACCATCTTTTTAGTACCTTCAGGACTTTGACTTGTCTTGCATAAGAGCACTGTTAAAAACTCGTTTTTGGAATGTTTTCTCTCGCCAAGATATGTTTTCGGATTCACTCTGGTTTCAGTCGATTTTCGACAGCATCCTTATTTTAACTAACTGTATTGCAGTTTATGTCTACATAGGCCCTATATGTCATTGATGATTGCAATATGATAAAAGTTTAAAATTTTGAAGTTTTTTTTTTATAGATATCAAAACTGCGATGTATGTAAGGTTGTTCAACGTTCAAGGTCACAGGTCAACTACGGGAATGCAAATATTAATCCTATTCAATTTACGGTTTGCAGGGTTTTCGTTTATAAACTGACCGACACCCGTTGGTAGATCAAGTTTGAATAAGATTACCTGAATATTAGTCCGTAGGCTGCTAAGGGCGACTCAAGGATCTTTTGCGGACTGTGTAGATTAAGATCAGACTGCACGGAACGTGCAGTCTAATCTTGGATCTACACTATCCGATAAGAAGATATTTTTCCCACCAGAAAATACCTTTGAAATAGTAATACATGTATATGGGTTTTTACTATCGGCTTGAAAGTTATATTTCACTTATTTAGGCATCTGGTATTTAAAAGTGTACAATTCTAACCTTTTCATCGCAATAGGCAGTAACAGGGGCCTTTTTCGAATAGCACTGGTCAGTATGCGCAGTCTGATCTTGGATCTTATACCGTCCGTTTGAGTTGTCAAGCCTATGAGACAAAAGTCTATGTGAGTTTCGGTTGATTCTATTTTCAATAGTCGAAAGAGAGCGAGTTTATATATGAGCCATGCCCTGGCAAAAGAGGGTTTAATGCTTCCCTGTGGTGCACGATACTGAGCAAGTCATCATATAATTGTGCCATGCTCTGGCAAAAGGGGGCTTAACGCAACTTCGTGATCCATGATACCAAGCAAGTCATCGTATAACTATGCATCTATAAAATCCATTTTGTCTACCAACCGACTGTATCATGAGGTAGACTGGTCCTTTGACATAGAGAAAATTGACCAATAGCGAAAAGTTTCGGCCCAGGTCAGCCTGCGCGGACTGCGCAGGCGGACCTGGTTCGATACTTTTCGCAGATGCATTAAGCCCCTTTTCACAGAGCATGGTTCTATTTTTGATCCATAAGAATCTATTTTGACTAAAAACCCGAACTGAATCATTAGGCCACAGTAAACTAGTCCTTTGACATGTAGAAAAATGACCAATACCATAAAGTGTTGACCCAAGTCAGCCTGCGTCGATACTTTTTGCAGATACATTAAACGCTCTTTTCACGGAGCACGGTTCGTATTAAGTGTTAAAAGAAAAGAAAAATCTCACGGTGGGGAAGGGACCCCATGTGGGACAGTGGGCAGTGAATTGGAATCTAATCAGGAAGACCGGGTTCAGTCCTTGCTGAGCAGAAAGAATGAAACGCGGGAAACACGTGAAACTGAAAGGAGCTACAGCCGTGATAGGTTGGCTGGTATAACTGAATAATGTTAAAGATCATGTAACCATTGAACTGTTATTCTTCCCAGTTTCGACTCTTAAAGGCCCAGTGGCGACGAAAAGTAATTTTTTAAAAGTATACTTTGTATTGTATACAGTTTCTAAATATAGACCCAGGGAAAACCAGTTTTCCAAATGTCTACATTTAGTTACTGTATACAAAGATTTGCTATAATTTTTCTAAATTTATTTTCCCCGTTTGAAACTATTACATTTTTACGATATTTGGAGCAAAAACACGCTTGATTCTTCCACGGATATATTATTAATAACCGCTTTTTGCTTGCTACTTTTTTAGCGCCAGAGTTTTTAGATTGCCAACCGCGTATATTACAATTTATCCTGTACAGGACAGTGGTACGTCATAGTCAGGTCATTTTTCGAAGAATATGAAATGCGCAAACAACGACACCGCGTATTAATATTTATCCTGTACAGGATGGTGATGCGTCATAGCAGACAAGTCTATCATCAAAGAAAATGACATGCGTACACAGCCAGATATTTCACTCGCTGTTTTTGACATGAAGACTTTTTAAAGATTTTGAATATTTTCCAGTAAAGATTTTGAGTATTTTCAGCTTTGTTGCGGTGGCAACCAGAGTTTTTAAAAAAAAATCAAATTCTTTTAAGACATTTTGAACTATGACTTCAGCTCCGAGGCCTTTGGCCAATGAAGCTAAAAAGCAACCTTAGTAACTGTTGTCGGCATAACAAGAGGTCAAGTGGTAAAAAGGAATTAGCTCTTTACCAATCGACAAGATTTCAGACTAGTCCAAATTGAAAGCATATGCAGAAGACAAAACAAATGTGATTCAACAATTGAAATTTGATTAAGAAAGGATAGAAAACATTGTGGGAATAGGAGAAAATGCTGCTTATCAGGATTTTCTCCTTTTCCCACAATGATTTCAAAGGTTTCTTTCCTAAAGGTCATTAAAGCCCGGGATTGCGCGGTAAAGAGTTCAACTCACGATTACTTCCTGCAACGAATTTACAGCCTATGACCTTGGAAAGGGAAAGTCCGTATAAAAAAGACCGGTTAATCATTATGAATTTAGGCGTCACCGTTTGATTGCGTACATGTGAAAGTACTGTGTTAAATTGAGAAATTGCTCATAATGAGCAATTTCTTCTTTTATCACAATATTTTCAAATGTTTTCTGTTACAAGACAAAAAAAAAAATGTCTGCAGAAATGTGTTACAAGTGCACATGTACTTACAGAAGCAATTGGAAATGTCACGAGGTTTGACCTTCTCTGTGTGGTGCAGTTTAAGTATTAGAGAGCCAATTAGATTGCAACTATTTCCATAGCTAACAGGAATTCAAGGACTCAGTCATAGCAATTTTAAGAATTGTTTGTTTGTTTCTTTGTTTGTTCGTTCCTTCGTTCGTTAGTTCGTTCATTTGTTCATTTGGTCGTTCATTGATTTTCTCCTTTTCCCACAATGTTTTCAAAAGGCTGCTTTTTCAGGGTCGTTAAAAGTCGGGATTGTGTGGTAAAGGGTTTAAATGTAGCTCAAATGATGCAGTCTGTCTTTGATAGGGTTGAAAACATTGTTTTCAAAAGGCTTCTTTCTAAGGGTCATTAAAACTCGGAATTGTGTGGTAGATGGTTAACCCTTTACCAATCAGTGTTGTGCTTTAACCATAACATGCAAAAGAAGACTTATGAAAACATATTTTCTATTTTTTCCCGTGATTTTTTCCACCATTTCAAAGACAGAAATAATCTTTTCAGCTTCAGTAAATTTGTTATCTGCGGATGCTTTCAGTTTAGTCAGTTATTAAATTTTGTCGTTTGGTAAAGCTTAGCCCATGGCCAGGCCCCGGTAGGACCGTAGGTAGGCTAGCTTACAAGACTTGAATACAGAGGGGAACTGGTTCGAATCCCCAGATTGGCGATTGATAATAGTCATAGCGACAGGATTCATTCCTCTCTCATCACGGATAATTTGTTTGACAATGGTTATGTGGGAAAGCAGCTAGTGGCCTAGGAAGAATATTATGCTAAGTATTGGTAAAAGAAACTGCAGGAAAGCATGAATAGGTGCACTGGCCGCCTAAATTTAACTGAAATAATGTTGAAAATATCAAAAACTACTCAAACGAACAAAACTACTCTCATGACAAAGATCAACAGAGGAGTTTGCAGGTGTCAATTTCATTGCAGTATGTCATTTACGATCACCCATGGATTGCCTTCCAAAAATCATTAAAGAACCTGGTTGGGTTCTGTCATTGGATAGTTTTAATTTCATTTGAGTAAATTTTTTTAACTCTTCTCCACAGGATAAATTTCTCAGGCTTGCCCATCTTGAAAGCATTTGCAGATGACAAACTAAATGCTTATAAAATGATGAAATTCCCTTCTAAAAAAAGAAACGGAAACATTGTCGGGGAAAAAGTGAAAATGCGGGTTAACAGCATTTTCTCCACTTCCCTCAATTTTTTCAAAAGCCAACTTCATCAGGTTCCTTAAAACTTTACCAGACGACAAAATTTTATCCTTGTCCAAATTGAAAGCATTTGCAGACGACAATGTCAGTGTGGCTCAAATGGTGCATTTTTTCTCTAATAAGGTAGAAAACATTGTGGGAAAAGGAGAAAATGCTGGTTACCAGCATTTTCTCCTTTTCCCACTATGTTTTCAAACGGCTTCTTTCCCAGGGGCGTCAAAAGGCGGCATTATGTGGTAAAGGGTTAAAGGCCCAATAGTGGCCAAAAAAACAATGCAGGTGTTGAAATGCATTTAAATTTAAATAATTCCATTGAAAAGTATGGAAAATATTGTGAAGATTACAATCTGTTATAGTGTGGTCAGTCCAAGTGTTAGTCACTGGCAGAAGAATTATTTTTCAAATCAAGTAAAAAGTAAGCAAGAGATAGAGTGACCTGGCAAGGCTAAAAGCTAGTTTTGAAATTGATTTCTATGCCAGTGACTAGCTCTTGGACGGACTACATACAATAACAGATTGCCATCTTCACAATAATTTCATACTTTTAAATGGTATGAATTAAATTTAATTGTATTTTAGCACCAGCTTTGTTTACTTTTGGCAGCTATTGTTACTTTAAAATTCAGGATTGTGTGGAAAAGGGTTAAAGTACTGAAACTCAGGTCACTTGTATGAGAACAGAGTCTATCCAGTCTAAACTGTCTTAACTTTTTACCATTCGGCATACCTCGGGTGATCCGATGATCAAATCCCTCGGCTGTATCACGTAGCTTGATATGCACCTACAAGGTACATTTCGCACATCTCCGGAAGCACACCGCTTTACCGTTATTGAAATTGTAAGGCTCCTCTTTAGAAAGAACGCATGAGTAAATTTTCTATCGTTATCTTTCTAAGAATATTTCAGTCGGCGAACAGTTTGTACATTCAATTTTTAGCGTGGTTTATCAATTCCGTTAGAAGCTTTCATCGACAGATCGATAGAAGTGAATAACTCCACAGTGGTTGTTCATGTCGTTGCTAAGCGATCTACAGGGGCGCCGCCATGTTTAAGATCATGTGATTGGTAGTTCAAAATGGAAGCCTCCCTTATACAGACGAGGTTAGATGTAGGTACGGAATCGGCCGAGTTGTGACGAGTGAACTTTTTACCAAACAAAATCATTTTGGACTTGCCCATATTCAAAGCATTTTGCAGACAAGTTAAAATGGCCTTCAAATAATAGGATTTGTCATGTATGGGTGATAAAAATTGTGGAAATAGGTGAAAATACTAGTTACCGGCAATCTCCCCTTTTCCAACAAAATTTTCAAAAGTCTTGTGTCCCATGGTTGTAAAAAAACAGAACTGCTTTTTAACCGTTTACCACACAGTCCCGACTTTTAACGACTCTGAGAAAAAAGCCTTTTGAAAACATTGTGGGAAAAGGAGAAAATGCTGGTAACCAGCATTTTCTCCTTTTCCCACAGTGTTTTCTACCATATCAAAGCCAAATTCCATTATTTGATCCACATTTAAATTGTCGTCTGCTGATGCTTTCAATTTGGACCAGTCATTTGGTAAAGAGTTAAAGGGTTCAGTCATGTGAACTTGGCCCAAAACCTAATGGCAAAAGGAAAATACTGTCAAAATTGTCTGAACTATTTACCACACAATCCTGAGTTTTGACAAACTCAAGGAAAAGGACTTCTGAAAACAGAGTGGGAAAAGAAGAAAATTTTCTCCGTTTTCCTCAATGTTTTCTATCCTATCACATACAAATCTTATCATCCAATCAATATTTAATTTGTCGTCCACACATAATTTGAATTTGGACCAGTCTAAAATTTTGTCGTTTCATAAAGAGCTAAAGACCACCTGTATTAAGCAAACCAACTCGATCAATGACCTTTTTTATATTCAATGTGCACTTTTAAACCTTTTCTACACAATCCTGAGTTTTAACGACCCTCATAGAGAGGACTTTTGAAAACATTGTGGGAAAAGGAGATAATGCTGGCACCCACCATTTTATCATTTTCCTTGAATGTTTTCCACCCTATCAAGAACAAATTTCGTAACTGCAGCCACCTATAATTTGTCATACGCAAATAATTTCAATTTGGATTAGTGTAAAATTTTGTCCTTTGGTAACAAATTAGATTAACATAATTGATTTCACATTGAAAGATCATCTGCTTTAACTCTTTACCAGATGGCAAAATTTTAGACTGGTCCAACTGAAAGCTTGTGCAGACAACAAAATAAAAGTGATTCAAAAACCTGAATTTTTTCTTTGGAAAGATAGAAAACATGGGAAAATGCTGGTTACCAGCTTTTTCTCCTTTTTCCACTATGTTTTCTATAGGCTTTTTCCTCAGGGTTATTTAAAGTCAGGATTGTGTTTGGTTTGTATTGGGGTTTAATACCTGTTTAACAGCTTAGTTAATATCACGGCGGTAAGTGCACCTACACATGGTGTTTCCTGGCTTTCACAGGCCAGTACTGACACAACTTTCTTTCCAAGTCACTGACTACTTTTCTCACATGCATCAGAGGTGAGAGGCAAAAAACTGCTGGAAAGAAAGTTTTGCCTCAACCATCTATACGCTAACTACTGAGCTACCCGGCCGGGCTTCAGGGTTGTATAGTACAGGGTCAACAAGGGAACGGGTATTACTTCTTATTTTCTATTTCAGGAGTACTCTGTACATGTTCCAGTGCAGTGGATGGCATCGATGAAACCAAAGGTAATTATAAGTCTTTACCAGACTATAAGATTTTAGATTTGCCCAAACTGAAAGTATTTGCAGAAGACAAATTCATTGCTACTCAAATGATTGGATGTAGGACTTGTGACCTGGATACCCTTGGTTTGAGCCTCACTTAATCCACCATGTTTTTTGTGGGAGAGTCCTTGGGCAAGACCCTTCAAAGCCCTAGCCTAATACTGGTCAAACCCAGGAAATACATGAATATTGTGAACTGTCACCATGACTGACAGAATGTTGAAAGTGGCGTAAAACACCATTTAGTCAATTGATCTTTTGATAAAGGGTTTAAAAACCAATTCTAACTTGACAAGTGAATTCAGCTCAAGCAATACAGTGCAAAACAGGTGTGGTAAAATTGACGTCATTCTGTATAAAGTGCATGACGTCATTCTAGAATATACATATGGGTTCATTCGATGGAATTAGTCGGCATCCGCTTTTGTATACGAAGTATGAACTTGTTTTCCTTTGGTCATGTTGGAATTGAAATAATCTTCTTTCTATTGTGGTTTATCGTTCAATAAACCAGGGTTATTAGTTATCAGGCATAATAAATAAACCACGAGGGCAATAGCCCGAGTGTTTTTTTTTCATCACGTCCCATATCTCACTACCCTGGTTTAGTTCTAAGAAGATTAGAAGAACATTATTTCTTAACCTTTTACTACACAGTCCTGACTTTTAACGACCCTGAGAAAAAAAGCTTTAGAAAACATTGTGGGAAAAGGAGAAAATGCTGGTAACCAGCATTTTCTCCTTTGCCCACAATGTTTTCTACCCTTCCCGAAACAAATTTCAATTTTTGAGTCCCATTTATTTTGTCTTCTGCAAATGCTTTCAATTTGGACTTGTCTAAAATTTTATGGTTTGGTAAAGGGTAAACAAAATTCATTTCAGTGATCTCAATGTGCCTTGACGGTTTTGTAGAAGGTAGTAAAGTTTACATCGATACAGATGAAGGGGTAAATGCGACAGGAATAGATTCTGGTACTGCATGTGAGTGCTTTGTATCGACACAAAACGCCAAGCTGACCTCGGCAACCACCTTCTTTGATGGATACATGGGTGAGGAATGCGGAATGGTCATTAGGTACCAACACAAGAGTACAGTCTATACGATTGGAGAGAACTCCTGCTACACTCTAGTGTCGAAATTTGATACTCGAGTGACCAAAAACTTCACTACCAATTTAATTCGAGATCGGCAGCCATACAAGAGCGACTATTGTCTCATTATTGAACCAGGTATGTAGCAAGGGTCCGTATTCACCAACCATTCTTAACAGCATTCTTGTTCAAATTCTATATTTAGAGGGTAACGCAACTTCTGATTGGCGAAACCATCTGGTAACCAACATTTTCTCCTTTTGCCAGAATGTTTTCAAAAGTGGTCTTACTCAAGGTTGTTAAAACATGCAATTGTGTACAGGGTTAACCCTTTACCACACAATCCCGACTTTTAATGACCCTGAAGAAGAAGCCTTTTGAAAACATCGTGGGAAAAGGAGAAAATGCTGGTAACCAGCATTTTCTCCTTTTAACACAATGTTTTCTGCTCTTCCAAAAACAAATTTCAATTTTTGATTCACATTTATTTTGTCGTCTGCAAAGGTTTTCAATTTGGACTGGTCTTAAATTTTGTCATTTGGTAAAGAGTTAAAGGCTGAACACATTGTAGGAATAGGGTCGTTGTCGGCGGTCAGGCCAGTTGTGTCATAGCAGGACCACTTTTTCTGCTGAATTAGAATAACAATTACTCGTTTGATAAATGGTCGGGTGGTAAAAAGCTGATGTTACAAGCATTTAAATACAGCAAGTATTCCTAGAGTTAACTGAGTTTTGCAAGCAAACATGGTCTCAAAATACATTAGGATCGCTTTTAGTGACGTCTTGAATTCAAAATTGTTGTAGGGAGAGGCCCCCTGAAACCTCTTATGCCCCCTTCTTGTGCCCCCCCATCATGCCTCAGCACCCCCTTCTTGTGCCCCCCCGCTAACTCAGCATTCAGCCATACCACTTTTAAGTAGCCGACGACAGCCCTGAGGAAAGGGAGAGCATTTTCTCTTTTTCCCACAATGTTTTCAAAAGCCTTCTTTCTCAGGGTCATTAAAGGTCTGCATCATAAATACTTAACCCTTTACCAAATGATAAAATTTATCTTTTCAAATGTAGCTCAAATGATCAAATGATGGTTTCTGCCTTTAATAGGGTAGAAAACATTGTGGGAAAAGGAGAAATTCTAGCTACCAACATTTTCTCCTTTTCCCATTATGTTTTCAGAAACCTGCATTCTCAAGGTTGTTACAAGTGACTGAATCGTGCAGTAAAGACTTAAGCCATTTCTGGTTGTTTTTTTGTTTTTTACAGTGTTATGCGCACCTTCACAGTTCCAGTGTCAGGATGGTACGTGTATAGACGCGTCATATGTTTGTGACGCTTTTCCTGACTGCTTCGACAGTTCTGATGAAGTGAATTGCGGTAAGGTTGGCATGCACAGTTAGTGGCCAAAAGTATTTTATCAAATTCTGAGTTCCCACTGACTTACCGTAAATGCATTTTTCAATGTGCAAGAACATTTATCACTGATCATGTAACTGAGCAATGCTCTGGCAAAAAGGGGGCTTAATGCATCTCCGTGATGCATGACACCAAGCAAGTCGTCACATAATTATGGATCTATAAAATTCAGTTTGTCTGATAACCGGCTGTATCATGAGGTAGACTGGTCATTGGACATACACAAAATTGGCCAATAGAGAAAAGTTTCAGCCCAGGGTCCGTATTCACCAACCATTCTAGAGAACATTCTTTGTCTCATTCTCAAGAACTTTCTGAATTTGAAAGTAAGACAACTTCTGATTGGCTAAACCAAATGGTTTAGCCAATCAGAAAATGTGTTACTTTCAAATTTAGAAAATCTTGGAATACGAGACTAAGAACATTCTCAAGAATGGTTGGTGAATACAGACCCAGGTCAGTGCAGGCTGACCTGGGTCCTTACCCTTCGGGGATGCATTAAGCCCCCTTTTCACAGAGCATGGTTCAACTATGACAAAAGCTACACTAGTATGCTACATGTGTACAAACATTTTCCCAAATCATTTTCAAAAGCCTTGGTTAGAACATGGAATTTTTTGAGAAAGAGTTTACTAAGAAAGCTGTAATTGAGTGGTGCTCTGGAAAAAGGGCATTTTATGCACCTCCATGTAAAGCATTATACCAAACTAGTTATCAGCAATTTCATTGTGGCTCAAATGATATGTTTTTATTTGATAGGGTAGAAAACATTGTGAAAAAAGGAGAAAATGCAGGTTACCAGCATTTTCTCTTTCCCAAAATGTTTTCAAAAGCCTTCTTCCGTAGGATTGTTTAAAAGTCGTCATTGTGTGGTAAAGCGTTAAATCTTTATCTCACAACAAAAACTGTAGACTAATTGAAATTGAAAGCATTTGCACACGACAAATTCAAATTTGGCTGAAATGATGGACTTTGTCATTGATAGGGTAGAAAACATTGTGGAAAAAGGAGAAAGTGCTGGTTACCAGCTTTTTCTCCTTTTCCCACAATGTTTTCAAAGGGCTTCTTCCTCAGAGCTGTTAAAACTCATTATTGTGTGCTAAAGGGTTAAACCTCCTTTTCACAGAGCATGGCTCAATGAAAGAAGTAATTCTAAAATTTCATAAAACAGATTTTAAGTTATTTAACTCTTTACTGCACAATGCCGCCTTTTGACGACCCTGGGAAAGAGGCCTTTTGAAAACATTGTGGGAAAAGGAGAAAATGCTGGTAACCAGCATTTTCTCCTTTTCCCACAATGTTTTCTACCCTATCAAGAGAAAATTGCATCATTTGAGCCACATTGAAATTGTCTTCTGCAAATGCTGTCAATTTGGACAAGGCTAACATTTTGTCATCTGGTAAAGGGTTAAAACCCCGCAAAAATGCATTATGTCTTGATCATTTTCACATACTTATCACTTAAATAACTGATAAGTCCCAGTTTGGCTTTTTCTACGTAACAGCATAGCATTACCCATTTAGATAAAAAGCATTAATATTCCCATTTCCCTTCACTTCAAAGTGTATCAAAAGATTGTACTGTCAAATTTAACTCTTTACCAAACAACAAAATTTTAGACTAGTCCAAATTGAAAGCATCTGCAGAGGACAAATCAAATTTGGCTAAAAACTGAATTTTTTTTTTCTGTGGGGGGAGGGGGTGTGTGGAAAACGTGGGAAAAGAAGAAAATGCTGGTTACCAGCATTTTTTCCTTTTCCCACAGTGTTTCAAAAAGACTTTTTCTTCAGGGTTGTTAAAAGTCTGGATTGTGTGGTAAAGGGTTAACAATTTGATATTACAAGCATTGTATCATAAACTTAAAGGCCCAGTAGCTGCAATAAGTAATCAATATGGGTTTTAATGCATTCAAAATTAAATTAAACTATTTAAAAAAAACGGAAATCATTGCAATCTGTCATCATACGGTAAGTCTTGGTGTTAGTTGCTGGCAAAAAAGATGAATTTCAAAACTAGATAAAAGGTTTCCAAATTGCTCTATATTTTGTTTACTTTGTACCTTGTTTAACTCTTTACCACACAATCCCGACTTTTAACGACCCTGAGAGAAAGCCTTTTGAAAACATTGTGGGAAAAGGAGAAAATGCTGGTAACCAGCATTTTCTCCTTTTCCCACAATGTTTTCTACTCTATCAAAGAAAACTTGCACCATTTGAGCCACATTAAAATTGTCATCTGCAAATGCTTTCAATTTGGGCTTCTTTAAGATTTTGTCGTTTGGTAAGAGTTAAAAAAAAATTGTACTGCCAAACTTTAGTCTTGTTGATATTGAAAGCCTTTGCAGACAAAGATTCAAATTTGTCTCAAATGGTTCAGGTTGGTCTGTGAATAGATAGAAAACATTGTGAGTTACCAGCATTTTTTCTTTTTCAAGCCCCGGTAGCTCAGTCGGTAGTTACGGGACTTGATAACAGGAGGTCTCTGGTTCGATCCCCAGCTCAGCCAATTTTTTTCAGAGGATTGATGATAGTCATTGCAACAGAATTCATTCTTCTCCCTCCGCAGACTATGGTTTCGACGGTGGTTATGTGGGAAAGCAGCCAGTGGCTTGAAAAGATTATTATGCGGAGTACTGATAAAAGAAATTCCAGGAAAGCATGGATATGTGCACTGGCCACTGCCTTATAACTAAAATAATGTTGAAAACGGTGTGAAACACTATACAACCAACCATCCATACAACCATCTCTTTTTCAAATGATGAAATGGATTCCTTAACAAGCAACAAAATTTTGGCCTTGTCCAAATTGAAGGCATTTGCAGATGACATAATTTAATGTTAATTATTAAAAACATGGTAGAAAGCATTGTAGGAAAAGGAGAAAATGCTGGTTACCAGCATTTTCTCCTTTTCCCACAATGTTTTCAGAAGGCTTCTTCCACAGGGTAGTTAAAACTCAGGATTATGTGGTAAAGGGTTTGATACAGGGCCCCTAATGCAAAATCGACAGCTCTATGTTATATCAGATTTTAAATCTTTTTTTTTTCCCTTGCATTAAGCAGTTTTGAATGGTTAGATACATATGATAAGATTTTTTTTCACAGTAGAAAATGTCTTTATCATTTTTTCAGTTGTCTAAAAGTTCATTTTTCTGTAATACAGTACACATATTTCAGTTATAAATACCACCTTGCCTAAAAGTATGCCTGTGATAGGCAGTCTCTTGTGCTAAATGATCTCTGAGTTGTAAGGACAGTCTGTTGACCATTTACAAAACAGTGCAATGTTTAAATGACCCTGAGAAAGATGACTTTTGAAAAAGTTGTGAGAAAAGAAAAAAATGCTGTTCATTAGCATTTGCTCCTTTTACCACAATATTTTTGCCATTCAAAAGCAAAATCCAATCATTTAAGTCACATTCACTCTGTTGTCTGTGAGTTCTTTCAATTTGCACATGTCTAAAATTGTATTGTTTGGCAAACAGTCCTAATACAAGGAAACTTTGCAGCCAGGAGAAATCAAAGTGCTGTCAGCACTGTAATTGGTCGACACTGAATAACTCAGCTGTTTCTTAAATAACACATCAAATGGTGGTTGTTTGAACTATAGATGAAGAATAAGATGCCAAAGTACTTTGCCTTCTATTCTGGACTGGGACCTTGTCATTGGATTAAGAAATCCATCAGTATTCTTGCAAAGGTTTATTTGGAAAAGCTTATCAGGAGTAGCAATTTGATCCATCAATCTGACAAGTTTTTCTGCTGGTATAAGATTTAGGACTGTATGTACACATGTAGGACTGGATATATGGTGGTGACAAAAACGAGGTCAGGGTGTACTAGCTAAAACTGAAAGTAGAATGAGTAGAGTGCAAGCATGTATGACAGTATTTGGTTCTGGTCAAACCTATAATGTAGTATGGACCAGCTATTCAAAACTTAAAGTAAGGATGCATGCATCTTTCTGCATGATGTATTTGGTTACGGCCAGTTTGATCACAGAAAGCAGATTTGCTATACAAATCCGCTAAAAAAATCTTTCCTAGCTATTATCTGCTCTCCCACTTAACTCTTTACAAGACAACAAAATTTTAGACATGTCCAAATTGAAAGCAACATGCAGATGGAAAAATGAATGTTATTCAAAACTGAAATTTGTTTATGGAAGGGAAGAAAATGTTGTGGGAAAAGGAGAAAATGGTAGTTATCAGCATTTTTTTTCTATTCCCACAATGTTTTCAAAAGCCTTTTCCTCACTGCAGTTAAAAGTAGGGATTGTTTGCTAAGGAATTAACCCTTTACCACACAATCCCGACTTTTTTAACGAACCTGAGAAAGAAGCCTTTTGAAAATGTCATCTATGATCAGACATATGGCAGCCTTAATCCTTTACCTCGAAATTCATAGTTTTACAGATCCTGAGAAAAAGGCCATTTGAAAACATTGTGTGAAAAGGAGAAAATGCTGGTAACCTGCATTTTCTCCCTTTTGCATAATGTTTTCTACCTTTACCAAATGCAGGTCACAATTTTTTTGATATCTGATTTGTTGTCTACAAATGCTTTGAATTTGGATAGCCGAAAATTTTGTCGTCTGGTAAAAAGTTAATTTAATTGTTAACTCTTTATCAGACAGTAGAATATTTAATTGTGAACTCTTTATCAGACAGTAAAATATTCAAATTGTCCAAACTGAAAGCACTTGCAAGCAACAAAATGAACAGGAATCAAAATGATGAAATGTTTCTGTAAAAGGCTATAAAACATTGTGTGGAAAAGAAGAAAATGCTGGTAAGCTGCATTTTCTTCTTTTCTCACAATGTTTTCAAATGCCCTTTTCCTTTGGGTCATTAAAATGCTGAGATTGTTCGGTAAAGGGTTAACCAAATTTCATATCATGATTTGATAACCAGCAATGAGTTAGATGACTTATTTCTGTCACA
Source organism: Tridacna gigas (assembly GCA_945859785.2). Taxonomy (NCBI): domain Eukaryota; kingdom Metazoa; phylum Mollusca; class Bivalvia; order Cardiida; family Cardiidae; genus Tridacna; species Tridacna gigas. The sequence continues at coordinate 74,455,293 of OX244031.2, read as the reverse complement.
GACTTTTTTTTAAAGCAAATCTGGCCCCAACAGCTCACATGGTAGAGCACAGGACTTCTACTTAAATGTCAATTCTTGGGCCACTTGAGTGTGTAGGTTTGAGCCCCACGGCTGGCCATCGGTCCTGTGTGGCAGTGCTATACACTGTGCATGTTAAGGAACCAGGCGTAACTTAGGATGGGTATTGTCCTTTATCTTGCACTATACCCTTTAATGTAATTAACGACCTACAGGGTGGGAGGGGGGTGCCCAATTGGGCAATTCATGGTAACAATGAATAAACAGAAAATCAATCAAGTAAGCAACTTTGGGTATGTTTGATTAGTTGACTGTGCTACTGGGGCTCAGCCAGCGACTTAGGGTATGTTTGATCAGTTGACTGTGCTACTGGGGCTCAGCAAGATACCTTGGGTATGTTTGATCAGTTGACTGTGCCACTGGGGCTTAGCAAGATACCTTGGGTATGTTTGATCAGTTGACTGTGCCACTGGGGCTCAGCAAGATACCTTGGGTATGTTTGATCAGTTGACCGTGCCACTGGGGCTCAGCAAGCAACTTTGGGTTTGTTTGATCAGTTGACTCATTTCCGATGGTAACAAAGACTGTTACGAATTTACCAACAACATTTTCAATATTAATAAAGTATTCAATTCTGGCAGAAAGTATTGTGAACAGCTCTGCAAAATAATAAAAAATGAGTTCTGGAAAGACATTTTATACTCACTTATGACATATATGTCAAAATGTTATTTTACAAATTGGATAGAACTAATCAATATGCCTCTATTCTATAATGAAAACTTAATGATTGGCTTTAAGCACTTTTTTAATCACATTCTGTACAATGGTGGAATAAGGTATGTTAAAGACAGGTCAAATGAAGATGGTAGCTTTAAAACGTGGACTGACATGAAAAATACTATTAATAATGGAATCAACTCGAGCTCAGCAAGCGACCTTGGGTATGTTTGATCGGTTGACCGTGCCACTCGGGCTCAGCAAGCGACCTTGGGTATGTTTGATCGGTTGACCGTGCCACTCGGGCTCAGCAAGCAACCTTGGGTTTATTTGTTTGGTCGACCGTGCCACTGGGGCTCAGCAAGCAATCTTGGGTATGTTTGTTCAGTTGACTGTGCCACTGGGGCTCAGCAAGCAACCTTGGATATGTTTTATTGGTTGACTGTGCCACTTGGGCTCAGCAAGCGACTTTGGGTATGTTTGATCGGTTCACTGTGCCACTCAGGCTCAGCAAGCGACATTGGGTATGTTTGTTCGGTCGACTGTGCCACTGGGGCTCAGCAAGCAACCTTGGGTATGTTTGTTCGGTCGACTGTGCCACTGGGGCTCAGCAAGCAACCTTGGGTATGTTTGTTCGGTCGACCGTGCCACGGGGGCTCAGCAAGCAATCTTGGGTATGTTTGTTCGGTCGACTGTGCCACTGGGGCTCAGCAAGCAACCTTGGGTATGTTTGTTCAGTTGACTGTGCCACTGGGGCTCAGCAAGCAATCTTGGGTATGTTTGTTCGGTCGACTGTGCCACTGGGGCTCAGCAAGCAACCTTGGGTATGTTTGTTCAGTTGACTGTGCCACTGGGGCTCAGCAAGCAATCTTGGGTATGTTTGTTCAGTTGACTGTGCCACTGGAGTTTGGCAAGCAACCTTGGGCATGTTTGATTGGTCGACCGTGCTACTCGGGCTCAGCAAGCAACTTTGGGTATGTTTGATCAGTTGACTGTGCTACTGGGGCTCAGCAAGCAACTTTGGGTATGTTTGATTAGTTGACGGTGCCACTGGGGCTCAGCAAGCAACTTTGGGTATGTTTGATCAGTTGACCGTGCTACTGGGGCTCAGCAAGCAACTTTGGGTATGTTTGATTAGTTGACGGTGCCACTGGGGCTCAGCATGCAACCTTGGGTATGTTTGAACAGTTGACTGTGCTACTCAGGCTCAGCAAGCTCAACCGCTCAGTTGGTATCAGCAAGGCTAGAACCCAGGCTTGAATCCCAGCTCAAAGGACTGATGATGATAAGCATGTGCAACAACTTTCATCTCCTCTCACAGCTGATTATTGCTTTCATAATGCTTAAAGGCCCAGTCACACAGCGAAAACGCATGAATTACGCACGAATTACGCACAGATTTTCGTTTCTGCGCAGAGCGTGCGTCGTATGCGTAATTCGTTGGTGGAACGAACGTTGACAGTCGGTGATTATAAGTGGATGTGCGTCGAAGGCGGTTTGTGCGTGATTTTGAGTTTTGAACGGTTCAAAATTTTTCCGACGCGTTGGTGTGCGTAATTCATGATTCGGCGTGCGTAGTTTATGCGTCGAGTATGCGTGACTATGCGCGGGACACGCGTCGGCCGTCAGTGCTTATTCGTCGGAACTGGTTTGAAACCGCGCACGTCCACGTCCGTCCACTGACGCCCCACGTTCATATCACGCATGAACCGCGCATGTATCACGTTCATTCCACTGACATCCACTGACATTCACTTACAAAACTGACGAATAACTGACATATCACTGACGGAAAACGCATTACGACGCACATCCACTGACGTGTGACGCATTTCCAACGCATTGCCACACACATCCGACAGACGACTAACTGACAGAAAACTGATGAATCACTGATGTTCCACTGACGAATCACTGACAACTCGCGTATGATTTTTGGCATATAAAAGCGGCTATTTCGGGCACTTTTGCCATTCCAGACCTTGCTGCCAAGGGGTCCATATCACTATGAACCCTCAAAGAAGAGATATTATGGTGTTCCTGCTGCAGCACCAGAATGCCCAGATGGTGCAACCTCATCAGATGTTGGCCAGGAGAAGAAGACGCAGGAGAAGACAACAGATCCGGGCTGTCTGGACCAGAAACTGGATCACTAGAAGACCACAGCAGGGCTTGTATGACCGTCTGATGGTGGAGCTCAGAAATGAAGACCCAAGATCCTTCCAGAACTTCATGAGAATGCCTCCAGACATGTTTGATGAGCTTGTGCAGAGACTGACCCCCAGGATCACCAAGAAGACTACAAACTGGAGATCTCCCCTAGAGCCTGGTCTGAAGGTTGCTATTACCCTTCGTCACCTGGCATCTGGATCCAAGTACCATGACATGCAGTATGCCTGGAGGGTCCCCCACAACACCATCAGCATTGTGGTCAGAGAAGTGTGTGAGGCCATCATTGAAGAGTATCTGGATGAGCAGTTGTCACCTCCAACCACTGAGCAAGGCTGGCTGCAGCTGGCAAATGACTGGTACGAGAGATGGAACTTCCCCCACGTCATTGGTGCTATTGATGGGAAACATGTGGCATGCAAGGCTCCCCCTAATTCTGGATCTGAGTTCTACAATTACAAAGGCTTCTTCAGTGTGATCCTGGTCACCTTGGTGACGTCTGACTACAAGTTCCTGTGGGTGGACGTGTCTGGAAATGGCTCAGCTTCAGATGCTCAGATCTACAACAACAGTGAGCTGAAAGAAGGTCTGGAGAACGGCACCATCATGGGGTGGCCACGTCCATCACCTTTGCCTAATGACACTCAAGATGTGCCCTATTTCCTGGTGGGAGACGATGCCTTCAGCCTGAGGACCTACTTGATGAAGCCCTATGGAGCTAGGAACCTGGAGAGGGAGTACGGCATCTACAACTACAGGCTGTCCAGATCCAGAAGAGTGGTGGGGAACACGTTTGGCATCCTGGCGAACCGGTTCCAAGTCCTGCTGACCACCATGAACCATCATCATGAGACTGTCAGAGTGATTGTGAAGGCCTGTGTACTCCTACACAACATCATGAGAAGTCGCTACCCAGTACTCCAGAATCGACTGGTTGATGTCCAAGATGCCAATGGAAACATGCAGCCTGGTGCCTGGCGACAGGGACGGAACTTGGAGGACACCAGGTTTGTGCAGGCCCCAAACAGAGCTTCAAAGGAAGGGAAGAAGCAGAGAAACTTGCTACGCCACTGGTGCAACTCTCCAGCTGGTGCTGTGCCCTGGCAGGACAGCGTGGTGGATGTGAATTTGTGAATGAATGCAGGACGAATGCGTGTTTTGTTGAATAAATAATCTTTAAATTTATATTTTGGAGTTTGTTGTTTCTTCAGGAGATAATGTATTAAATTACATTTATTTCCAAAACTTATAATAATTAAATAATCAGTCCCCTCTGGTCCCCTTCAAATAACCTACAAATTTCTTGTTACAAAGTATTATTTATGCAATGCAAAGACACATCATGTCACATTTATTTAAATTTTATATAAATTTAGTGATATTTTTCGGAATATTAGTTTATGCTAATTTCTTATTATTTTTCTTTCTTTATTTCTTTCAATTCTTTCATTTTCTTATTTTCTTTATTTCACTTCTTTCATTTTCTTATTTTCTTTATTTCTTTCACTTCTTTCATTTTCTTATTTTCTTATTTCTTTATTTTTTCTTTATTTCTTTTTTTCTTAACTTCTATAATTACTTATTATTACTTTATATTAATCTTCTTTTCATTTATTGCTAATTTCTTAAGTTTTAACTTTAATTTTTAATTTCTTAATCTTATATTTGTTAATTTTTTTTTCTTTTTCAGGAGGATTTGGGGGAATTGGCTAACTTTCATTCGGTTTCTCCTTGCCCATTCAATTTTGAACCTTTCATACAAAAACTAAGACAACAAATTTTTATAAAGAACAGTAACAAAATTTATTTACATATGTACAAAGAATTTCCTGCAGCAGGTCTAGTCTTGATCTTGCTGTCTTGGAGCAGGGGGCGTGTTTAACGACTGGCCACTTGTCCTTCTGGATCCACTTCCCAGGAGCTGGCTGTCAACATTAAACAAGGACAGGTTTAAAGACCCATCAAGGACATCTTGGCTGCTGGAGAAAAGCTGGGTCAGAGATCCGGCAGACAACCGCTCCCCACTAGAAGTGCTTGGCATCTGGCTCTGGCTCTGGCTCTGGCCCTGGCTCTGCTGCTGGTACTGCTGGACTTGCTGCTGCTGGTACTGCTGGACTTGCTGCTGCTGCTGGTACTGCTGGATGGGCTGCTGCTGCTGGTACTGCTGGACGGGCTGCTGCTGCTGGTACTGCTGGACGGGCTGCTGCTGCTGGTACTAATGGTACTGCTGGACGGGCTGCTGCTGCTGGTACTGCTGGTAGATCTCATGCTGGTGGATCACAGGAGGTGCAGACATCGCCTGTGGAGGCTCGGGGGCATCTTTTTGGGAGTCAATCAGGGTGCAGATCTTCATCCTCATCTTCTTGTACTCATCCACGGGGGCTGCACGGAGACTGTCTGCCACATACTTTATGAAGGCCTCCCATTCTGAAGCAGCCGGCTTCTCTTCAATGAGCTGCGACAAGAGCTGCTGGTTTGCCTTCATGGTCTCCCGGAGCTCCTTCATCCACTCTTCTTCTTGACCCACTTCTTTCTTCCTCCTCTTCTTGGAAGTCATCCTGGAAGTCTGGCTGGAAGTCTGGGCTGCCTTGGCTGATTCTCTCTCAACGGTCTCCAGATCATCTTCTTCAAGTTGTGAGGCAGGCTGGTCACTGTCTGCCTCACTGTCACTCACCCTTGAAGTTGTAGCCTGGCTTGAAGTCAGGGCCAAGTTCTTCATTGGTTCAGACTTGGTGGATGGCAGCTGGGTCTGGTAGAATTGCAGACTGTCCACTATGAACTTCTCCCGGTCAGTGTACTTCTTTGCTGCCTGGCCAGACTTGTTCTTGGTGAGTCTGACATACCAATCTTTAATAGACTTCCACCAGCCCATGATGTGCTCCAATGGCAGCCCCATCTCATCAGCCTTAGCAGCCCAGATCTGCTTCCTGGTCTTGTACAGACGATGCCCCCGCCTCCACACCTCGTCGTGCTCGGCCATCCACTCCATTAGGTCTTCTTCCACCTTAGCTTCAAGGGAAAAGTTACGTTTGGCTATGGCTTTTCCCTTTGATTTGCCTTTTCCCTTGCCCACAGGGCGTGGATCTTCTTCAGACGTCTCATCAGCAGCAGTACCAGCAGCAGGGTCAGCAGGAGGGGCAGACTCATCTGAATCCGCAGCATGGACTTCCACTTGGATTGACAGATCAGGAGGTGGAGGGGTAGGCGACCTACGGGACCTCCTAGCAGCAGCACTAGCAGCAGGTTTTTCAGCAGCAGCAGCCTCTGATGGATCTACATGGACTTCTTCTTCAGCAGCCTTCTTCTTCTGCACCCTTGTCTTTGAGGGCAAGCGAGCTTTCTTGGGTGGCATCTTCTTCAAGTAGTCTTCAAGGTCTCAGGATCACAGCATCAACCGACGTGAAGTGTTCTGGATTGGCAAAAGGTACTGAGGAACTCCCGTCATGGACCACTTTTTATATGCGCGAAATGGAAGCGATAGTGATGCTGAGGGTGCGTGTTCCGTGCGTGATCCGTCAAGTGATTCATGCGTGGGGCATGCGTCGACATGCGTGGAACGAAAGTGCTTGTACGTGGAACGTACGCGAAGCGTTCGTGTTTGGACGTGCTCCATTAGTGATTCGTGCGTCGGGCGTGCGTCGAATGTTCGTGGAATACTGCACCGTATTTGCTAGTATGCGTTGACGTGCGCGATATGTCAGTGATTTGTCAGTGATTGTAAGTGATACGTGCACGGTTCATGCGTGATTCATGCGTGATTCGTCAGTGATTTCTACCCCCGACACCCCGAAAAATTGGTCAATTTCTCGACACACAAGCACGCACAAACCCAAACTGTGCGTGATTTGTGAGTGATTCGTGCGTGATCGGCTGTGTGACTGGGACTTAACTCTTTACCAAACGACAAAATTTTAAACTGGCCCAAATTGAAAGTATTTGCAGACAACAAAATAAATGTGGCTAAAAAAATGAAATTTGTTTTGGAAAGGGTAGAAAACATTGCGGGAAAAAGAGAAAATGCTGGTTAAAGCATTTTCTCCTTTTCGGAATTTTAAGGTAAAGGATTAAGGCTGCCATATGTCTGATCATAGATGACATTTGGTTGTTCTTACTTTGGCATGCTACACTAATCTGGATAATTAACACTTCACAAAGATGGCACAATTTTAGACTTATCCATTTGAAAACACTTGCAGACGACAAACTGGACGTGGCTTCAATGATGGGAATTTTCTTTGAAAAGGTAGAAAACAATGAAGCAAAGGAGAAAATGCTGGTTACTGGGATCCACTCCTTTTCCAAGGGATTGTAAGGTAAAGGGTTAACTCTTCACCACACGATACCAAGTTTTAACAACCCAAAGGAAGAAGGCTTGAGAAAACATTGTGGGAAAAGGAGAAAATGCTGTTTACAAGCATTTTCTCCTTTTTCCACAATGTTTTCTACCCTACCAGAGACAGAAACCATCATTTGAGCTACTTTTGATTTGTAGTCTGCAAATACTTTCGATCTGGCCCAGTCCAAAATTTTGTTGTTTGGTAAAGGGTTCGCTCATTGCCAGACAAAGTCAAGTTCATATGTCCTGCAATAGACAGCTTGTGAAAACATTTTTAGAAAAGCAGAAACTGCTTGTTACAAAAAGTTGTGCATTTTTCCATGCTTTCTGAATAAAGCAAAAAATGAAGTTTCATTTTTTTCTTTAAAACATACGTGCACCTGTCGATGTAGTTGATGGTAAAACATTGTGCGCAGTTTGTTCAGAAGTAGTGACTCTTTGCCCACAACAAGATTTTAGGCTTGTCCAAACGCTAAGCAGTTGCAGATGATAAATTAAATGATAGGAATAGTCTTTGAAAGTTTAGAAAACATTGTGAGAAAAGAAGACAGTACTGAGCATTGTTAAAACTCTGGATTGCTTGAAACAGGGTTAATTATGTACATGTAATTTCCTTAATGTTTTACAGAGTAACCAAGTGTTTCTGCCACAATGAAAAAAAAAATGCTGTTTGAATACAGTGTGTGGTATTTTAACCCTTAAAGTGCCTTTCACAACTGTAGTTGTGTTTGCGGCCAGTGTAGATCAAGATCAGGCTGCACAAAACGTGCAGCCTGATCTTTGATCTACACTGTCCGCTTTGCTGAATCACTGTAGACAAAAGCAACCATGAAATGGCAAATATTTGGGCCTTATTTCTTGGATGAAAATGTCTGACAGGTTTATTCGGCGCTCGAAGGGTTAAGGAGGAAATACTTGGAACTAGAATTTTTCAGATGTTTTTTCCCCAATTTTTCAAATGCAAATTTTATTAGAGCCTCATTTTATATGTTTTCTGTCCTTTCAAAGATGATATTGACCATTTTTGCCTCATGGAAGTTGTCATCAGATTCTGTCCTGACAGGGCGAGAACTTTGTTGCGAGGTAAAAATGTTAATAGTATACCAGTATTTCGTTTATGTTCATCTTGTGAATTGATTACCCTTTTGTATGCAATGGGTAACTTTAACTCTTTACCACACAATCCCGACTTTTAACGACCCTGAGAAAGAAGCCTTTTGAAAACATTGTGGGAAAAGGAGAAAATGCTGGTAACCAACATTTTCTTTTTTTCCCACGTTTTCTACCCTTCCCAAAACAAATTTCAATTTTTCAGCCATTTTCATTTTTGTCATCTGCAAATGCTTTCAATTTGGACAAGTCTAAAAGTTTGTCGTTTGGTAAAGAGTTAACCCTTTCCCAAACGACAAACTTTGGACTGGTCCAAATTGAAAGAGTTTGCAGACGACAATTTTAAATTTGATGAAAATGGCAGAAAGGTCTCAAAAAGGGTAGAAAACACTGTGGGAAAAGGAGAAATTGCTCGTTATGAGCAATTTCTCCTTTTCCCACAGTGTTTTCAAAAGACTTGTACTGCAGACACGTGAAAACCAGGGCTTGCTTGGGAAAGGGTTAAGTGCTTTGCGGTCATCAGTTCCAAAGGGGGAGGGGGGGGGGCTGTACTAAATGTGCAGTCTTATCTTGCCCAGACGATATTGTGTTCCTTTATTCCTTTATTGCAAAACCTTGATGCTTAGTTGGTTGTGTATGCAGTCAGTGCAGGCTGACCTTGATCAAAACTGTTTTGCTATTGCTCAATTTTCTACATGTCAAAGGACCAGTCTACTTCATGATTCAGTCTGTTGTTAGACAAAATGGATTTTATGGATCCATGATTATACGAGTTTTAACCCTTTCCCAAACAAGCCCTGGTTTTCACGTGTCTGCAATACAAGTCTTTTTAAAACACTGTGGGAAAAGGAGAAATTGCTCATAATGAGCAATTTCTCCTATTAACACAGTGTTTTCTACACTTTTTGAGACCTCTCTGCCATTTTCATCAAATTTAAAATTGTCGTCTGCAAACTCTTTCAATTTGGACTAGCCTGAAATTTGTCGTTTGGGAGAGGGTTAACAACACGGAAGTAGAAGTCTTTGAAAACATTGTGAGGAAAAGGACAAAAAGCTGGTAACCAGCATGTTCTCCTTTTTCCTCAATGTTTTCTACCTATCAAAGACAGAAATCATCATTTGAGCTACATTCAATCTGTCTTCTGCAAATGCTTTCAATTTGGTAGAGTAGTATTGTTGTTTGGTAAAGAGTTAACCCTTTACCACACAATCCTGCGTTTCAACAACCCTGAGTAAGAATCCTTTTGAAAACATTGTGGGAAAAGGAGAAAATGCTGATAACCAGCATTTTCTCCTTTTCCACAATGTTTACTACCCTTCTCAAAACAAATTTCAATCTTTAGGTTAACTGGTCTGATATTGTGTCGTTTAGTAATCACTTAAGAGGACAGTTGAAGGATAAACCAATGCAAGACAAGGACAATGAATAAACAAGTTGGCTTCTTTAAAAAAGAAGCCAGGAGAGGTCAGCATCAATGTTTTCAAATAGTTTATTGCTTTTAATGTCAATATATTTTGGTACATGTATATGATTGCCGCTGTATAGAAAGAAGAAACCTCTTTTGCATTACATGACAGACACGTGACCTTCTTCCCACGTTTTTAAGTCGTGTGATCTTTTCCTACAGTGTTCTCTTTTTTAACGAAATTCTTTTTTTGTGTGTGTGTAGCTTTGTTTGTTTAATGAAAAATTACAACTACTGGAAAGGTCAGTTGCAATCAAATCAATATAACAAATCCTTTTTGAAATCCGTCATATAAAAGCAAACCACGTTTATTTCCTACTTCAGTTTTTTGATTTCGGTTTACTTATAAAACCATGACGAAACGGACTGTGTATCAGAACAATTTCTCAAACAAGCATGGAGTTAGGCAGCAATTTCTGAGGCAGTCTGCCTTTTAAACTCACCACTGTTGGAGAGGTCTGATGACCTCTCCAATTACTGCATAGTCAAGTTAAGTACCTACACAGTAAAACCTTTTCAGACATGCATGATGCATAAATTATCACTTGGTGCAAGTTTTGTCCTACATATTTCTGTTTAATCAAAGCCTTGCAGACAACTGCATGATGCATGATACATAAATAAACAATAAAATCATTACCTCATGAAACAAAATGCCAGTAGTTGACATGGAAAACATTCCTGGAAATTGCAAATACCATATTTCACCTAATTAACACTCCATCACTAATAGTAGCACCCCCCCCCCACTATATTTCTTACTCAAGAGGCCTCTGAACAACCCCACCCACACCTAACTTTAAAATCAATGAAAGGAGTCACAAACTTCCAAGCAGTTACCAGCATTTTCTCCTTTTCCAACAGTGTATTCAAAGGGCTTCTTCTTCAGGGTCATTAAAAGTTGGGATTGGGTGGTAAAGGGTTAATATTTAGCTATCTCCAGTGTTTGACATACTTTTCCAGTCAATGAATTGGCTACTTTTTTTTTATTTTTGCCTGCCTTTCCACGAAGAAATAATAACAAACTTACTTATTTCTCACACAGAACTTATTAACCTCCACTAGGGTGATATTTTTCAAGTACATACCTATCTGATTTGGGCATTCTTGGGTACAGAACTGGACTACTTTCGAAGATGCTGGGAATTTCAAAATAAACTAAGCTATGCTATGTGAAAAGGGGGCTTAATTCATTTGCAAAAAGTTTTGACCCAGGTCAGCCTGCGCAGTCAGCGCAGGCTGACCTAGGTCGAAATTTTTTGTTATTGGTCAATTTTCTGCAAGTCCAAGGACCACTGTCTAATGATTATGTCAGTTGGCCGACAAAATGTACTTTATAGATTCATGATCATGTAATGACCTGTTTGGTATTATGAGTCACAGAGATTCATTAAGCCCCCTTTTGCCAGAGCATGGCTCAAATATATGTTTAATCAAAAACAATGTTAACTGGTATGAGCCCTCCATCTATGACTAGCTTACATCCCCTTCCCACAATGTTTTCTACCCTATCAAAGAAGAAGAATTGCACAATTTGAGCCACATTGAAATTGTCATCTGCAAATGTTTTCACTTTAGACAAGGCTGAAAGTTTGTCGTATGGTGAAGGGTTAATGCTCAGCTGAGCCTCCCAACAGAAACTATTAACTTTTTTAGAGCCGTCCTCTGAAACTAAGATTTTTTTTTTTATCTTTTAACCAGCTGAATATTCATGCAATAACACCAATGCGATTTTTTTTTTTACATACCACGGTTATTTATAGATTTTTTGATATATCACGGCTATTTATTGATTTTTGATATACCACAGATATTTATAGAACAGTAACTTCCACTGACTTGGCCCCCCATCACCATTTATGACTGAAATGCATTCCAAAAAATAGTAAGGATTACTACAGAAAGCCTGTGAAAAAAGAACAATGTCATAGCATGCACGCTACTTTCCGATGATTTGACTATGTAATTCCTGCCCGTGACGTCATTTGAATGCTTGTTTACTGCATCTCCTGAAATAAAAAAATCCAAAGCAATCTCAATCACAATTTTTGAATGTTTAATTACTATGATATAGTACTATATATGTGGGTAATGGAATATAGGAGTTCTGACATAAATGAACTTTCAACATGTATTTGTCAGCAACATTTTTCAAATCTTTTTCGCAATGAGTACAAATCAGACGTTAAAAGATAAATAGAATACGTACATAGTGTTGTCGTAGATCAAAAATGTCTAACTTGATTGTGAGAATTGATAACTGTCTCACCAAAGCTTGACAATTATCAATTCTTCGAACCTCGTTAGATATTTTTGATATACAACAACGCTATGTACATTTTCTCTATTTCTGATATATTTGCTTTACTAAACAAGCAATGGTATAAAGCCAGATCAGACTGCACATATCAATCTTTGGCATCTGCAAACACCTTTGTTTTCATCTATGGTGCTGGAGGGGTTAATAATTACATCATTTATAGCGGACTTGTACAGCAAATCCACTTACTGTAATCAAACGGGCCGGAACCAAATACATCATGTGTATTGACACATGCGCACTCACTTTCAGTTTTGAATAGCTGGTCTGCACTATGTTACCAGTTTGACCTGAACCAAATACATGTATACTGTCATACATGCTTGTGCTCTACTCATTCTACTTTTAGTTTCAGCCAGTACACCCAGACCTTGTTTTTTTCAACACCGTATATACATGTAGTCCTTCGCATCAACATAAGGTCCTAACTAGCAGAAAACTGCCTCAAATTGATGGATGAAATTGCTACTCCTTTATAAGTTCATGTAGCAAAATAACAATTACTGCGCATCCTGCTTGGCAGAACAACTTCGACTTTCCTTGCCCTTGCTAACTCCACAAACTAGTTACATATGAGCCATGCTCTGGCAAAAGGGGGCTTAATGCATCTCCGTCATGCATGATACCAAACAAGTCATTACATGCTCATGGATCCATAAAGTCCATTTTGTATCACAACCGACTTGCAGAAAATTGACCAATAGCAAAAAGTTTCGGCCAGGTCAGCCTGCGCGGACTGCGCAGGCTGACCTGGATCGATACTTTTTGCAGATGTATTAAGCCCCCCTTTTCACAGAGCAAGGCTCATGTACATGCATTATATGAAATGAAAGTTTTATTTTCCATGACAGCATATCATAGCTTAATACTGTTTCACAAATCTGCTTTTCAGGACTTTTAGTCCTTTGATTATATATTTTCTTTATATTCTGTAGCCAATGCTTGTTCCGAAGGTCAAGTGTTTTGTGAATCCCTTGGTCAGTGTATCAGCCGGGAAGATTGGTCCCAGGCAAATTGTGGTGAGTTTATTTGCTTATAGTTTTTCAGTGTATTTCAGTCGCATGAATTGCTGTCCATTTCACAGAGAATGGTTTAGCTTACCTCCGGAAGTGCCCTTGGGAAAGGTCATTATTGTAATTCTTACATGTTGAACTCTTTACAAAGCAACAAAATTTTAGATTCATCCAAATTCAAAGCATTCACAAAGAACAAAACGAATGTGATTCAATGATAAAATCTGCCTTTCATCAAGGAGAAAACATTGTGGGAAAAAGGGAAAATGCTGGTTACAAGCATTTTCTCTTTTTCCCACAGTGTTTTCAAATATGCCTTCCTCTCGAAGGTTGTTAAAAAGCGGGATGGTTTGATGATAGAGGATATTTGGTTTTTTTCGGTGAATGATCAAAATTTATTTCATCAAGTGAACATCATCGGTAATATTTTCATGAGTGGTGCAGCCACAAGTGAAAATGTTTTTGTATGAGGTTCACGATATGGAAACATGTGTAAGCCATAAAGAGCTTAACTCTTTACCACACAATCCGAGTTTTAACGACCCTGAAGGAAACACCTTTTAAAAACGTTGTTGGAAAAGGAGAAAATGCTGGTAGCATTTTCTCCTTTTCCCACAATGTTTTCTACCCTTCCCATGACAAATTTCAAACTTTAAGTCACATTTATTTTGTCATCTGCAACTTCTTTCAATTTGGACTAGTTTAAAATTTTGTTGTTTGGTAAAGAGTTAATCAGCTCCATACCAAACAACAAAATTTAAGACCAGTCCAAATTGAAAGCAGTTGCTGACAACAAAGTGTGACTCGAAAAAATTGAAATTTGTTTTTCGGGTGAGTAGATAATATAGTGGGGAGACGGAGAAAATGCTGATTACCAGCATTTTTTTCTCCTTTTCCCTCAATGTTTTCAAAAGCTTTCTTTCTCAGGGTTGTTAAAAGTCTGCAGGGGTACTGCGTGGCTCAGTGACACAGTGTAGGACTTGTGGCCAGGCGGCCCCAGGTCTGAGCCTCACTGGATCCACTGAATTTTTTTTTTTCGCGGGAGCGTCCTTGGGCAACATAATGCAGAGCCCTGGCCTAGTACTGGTGAAACCCAAGAAATTCATGTTAATAGTTAAGTAATCAATGATCAGTACATTGCCATAAATATATATGAGCCATGCTCTGGCAAAAGGGGGCTTAATGCATCTCTGTGATACATGATACCAGTCAATCTGTCCCATAATTATGGATCCATAATAGCACATTTTTTAACAACAGACTTAATCAAGAGCTAGCGTGGTCCTTGGACATACAGAAAATTGAACAATAGCAGACTGCACAGGCTGACATGAGTCAATACTATTTGCAGATGTGTTAAGCCCCCTTTTTGCAGAGCATGGCTCATATTACTCGTGAAAGGAGTAATTAAAATTTTATAACAGCCGAGACCAAGAATATTGTGCATCTATCACTCTCTAGTATGTAATCTGTCCCTTTTTTGATTGCAGCTAAAGATGCCGACGGTTCATCAGGTAAGTTATTCTTCTTTCTGCTCGTCTAATTACACGTACCATTTACTGTTAACCCTTTTCCATAAGACAGTATTTAGGACATGTCCAAGTAACAAGCATAAGACTTGCAAACAATTTTCTCCTTTTTGCACGATGTTTTCCACTCTTTTAAAAATTTCACTATTCTAAGCCCTGTTAAATTTGTCATCACTTTTTGGCGTTTAAATAACAAGATGGTCGATTTGCAATCAGTGACTGTGTCTGTTTTCGTGATATCACATATATAAATGAGCCAAGCTCTGTGAAAAGGGGGCTTAATGCATCTGCAAAAAGTATCGACCTAGGTCAGCCTGTGCAGCCCATGCTGGCTGACCTGGGCCGAAACTTTTCGCTATTGGTCAATTTTCTGTATGTCAATGGACTAATGTACCTCATGATTCAATCGGTTGTTGAAAAAGATGGCCGTTACAGATCCATAATTATGTAATAACTTGCTTGGTATCATGGATCACGGAGATGCCTTAACCCCCTGTTGCCAGAGCATGTCTCAAATTATAATATCAGCGTACTGATTTGAATTGAAATCCAATTTATAGATGCATAATAATTATTGATCAGGTGACATTCCCAGGAGTCTCTGTGAAACTTTGGCATAAAAACTAAAACTATCTTGAGAGGCTAAGCAGCCTATTAACCCTTTGCCACATGATCCCAAGTTTTAATGACCCCAAGGAAAATGACCTTTGAAAACATTGTAGGAAAAGGAGAAAATGCTGGTAACTAGCATTTTCTCCTTTTCCCACAATGTTTTCTACCCTTTCAAAGAAAAAAATCCTAATTTGTACAAAATTTGGGTTGTCGTCTGCAAATGCTTTCAATTTGGACCAGTCTAAAATTTTGTTGTTTGGTAAAGACTAAAGGAAATACCTTTAAAGAAATTTTTTTTTTCATACTTTTGTCTTACTCCTTTATTGATGGTTTGCCATCTATCACCTTACTTAATTTACTTATTGTTCATATTTGAAGTTTGGTGAGAGTATAAGAATGAGCTATGCTCTGTCAAAAGGGGCTTAAATACATCTGCAAAAAGTATTGACCCATGTCCGCCTGTGCAGGCTGCTCCAGGCCAAAACCTTTTGTTATTGGTCAGTTTTCTGCATGTCCAAGGGCCAGTTTACCTCATGATTCAGTTGGCTGATAGACAAAGTGGACTTTATGGATCCATGATCATGTGATGACTTGCTTGGTATCAAGCATCATAGAGATGTATTAAGCCCCCTTTTGCCAGAGTATGGTTCAGATATGAATAGTCCCCCTTAACTCTTCCACCAAACAACAAAATTTTAATCTAGTTAGAACTGACACCATTTCCAGAGGACAAGTAAAATGTGGCTGAAATCATGAAATTTGTCAGTGAATAATTTGACAACATTGGACAACAATTTTGGGAAAAGGAGAAAATGCTATCATTTAACGATAATCACATTGGATTTGTCATTTCCAGATGCTTTCAATGTAAACAAGTCTGAAAGTTTGTCATCTTGTAAACAGTAAAAAAGACTTTCATTTTTTCACCCTAAATATTAAACCTTAGGCTGCTAAGCACAACTCAGTGACCTTTTGCAGGCAGTGTAGATCAAGATCAGACTGCACCAAATATGCAGTCTGATCTTGGATCTACACTGTCCGATAAGGAGTTTTTTTCCTTCAAAAAGTAAATTTGAAATAACCTTACTCAGGTTTTTACTATCAGCTTGAAAGTTACGTTAAACTTATTTAGCAGGATAAGGGCTAAATATTTCAGGTAACACAGAACCAAAGATAAAAGTTCAGTGCTTTCGAAGTCAATATTTGGCAACAACAACAACAAGTACAACCACATCTACAACAACAACCACTACAACAACAACTACAACACACACAACACCAACTACAACAACAACGCCTACAACAACAACTACAACAACAACAACACCCACAACAACAACAACTCCAACAACAACACCCACAACAACAACAACTACAACAATTACAACACCTACAACAACACCCACAACAACCACACCATCCACAACAACAACTGTTACCTCAACAACGACTACCACCCCCTTGACAACAGCTACCAGCCCTTTGACAATGACTCCTCCTACAACAACAGAGTCATCTATCATTTCCACTATGGTATCAACAACGAAACTGACAGCAACACCAACAACCAAAACAACATCTACAACCACAACAGCCCCTATAACTACAACTTCAACAACAGCAGAAAGTACAAAACCTCCTACTACTGTACCACCACAAACAGCAAATCTGACAACAACTCTATTGACAAAATCTACAAACAATCAAATGGTAAACACTACAATGCAAGTTCCTCCAACATCACCTACATCTTTGACAACATCAACAACAACATCACCTGAACCACCTGAACCAGCCATTTCAATAACAAAACCTACAACTACTACCATTCCAGTAACAACAACAACAACCATCTCATCAACAACAAATAAAACCACTACAATGCCTAAAACAACAGTAAGCACATCTTCTACAACAACTAAGTTCAATTTAACTTCATCTCCTGTAAAAGTAACAGATATTTCAACAGCTTCTGCATCAACATCATCAATAGTTTTGACAACTACACCATCACCCACCACAGCTCCTACCACTACAACAAGTCATAAAACTACAACTACACCAATAATAATCACAACGACAACAGTTAATATTACCTCTGAACAAACTGATGCACCAACAGTCAAACAGTCATCCAGAACAATGTCTTTCACAACAGCAAGTACGGCCACTACCACTGAGAAAGGGACAATCAGTACACCAAAGAATTCTACAATTTCCACAGCAACATCAACATTCACTATTTCATCTTCAAAAGCTTCTACGCAAAAAACTACATCTGCTACAACAATACCAACTCAAACACCATTCAAAACCTCTGCAACTACAGAAATCCCAATAACAACAACTCAAAATTCAACAGAAACAAATTTGCCACAGACGACCGAATCATCTTCAACAAAAGGTAAGTATTACAGTTTTTATTTCAATTTGAATGAATCTAACTGTAAAGATTAGAGAATTAATGTCTATTTGCTACATTATTTGTATGAGCACCCATACTATACTAACCAAGGACATTAGCATGCTTGCAAACTAATTTTACAAAGCCACCCTACATATCCATCTCAATGTAGATTTTTCCATATGAGTCAGACTTGAAAGAGTTAACTAAACACAGTGTTCTAGAATGAAGGACAAACAGTGAAGTTACAACATATATTTGGAGCTGATTGTCTACGTGAGGATTGATATCTCTTGACACAACTACTTCTTTTTCATTTCTGTGTCTGACTTGTTTCATGCCCGCTATCATTTTTAGTAAATGGAAAAGTCTATATAAGCCTTAATATTTAGTCAACAAAGAATCCCAGCCATTGATTTATTTTCCCATATTATTTGCCTCTAGTGCTTCTTGCTTAAGTGATGAAATAATTTTACAAATATTCTGAACTGCCAGCATTATACTGATATTAGCAAATATATATATGTTCATTTGAATAAATAGAAGTTTTTATCTGCAATATAAAGTTTTTGTATATCACATATTGAAACAATATCACAGGCACATAAATAAACTTGTGTTTCCTGGACCAGGGATAGCATCAACATCTAGAATGCAAAGCACAACAAGTACTCCAGTAACTACGGCATCTAGACTTACACTTTTGGAATCAACAACTACTTCAAAGGAAAAAGAAATGTCTTTGGAAGCACTAAGCTCTAAATTCTCCAGTTCCAATCTACACAGTACTCTTGAAGGAGATACCACTTCACCCAAGTCATCAGCAAGTTCAGATACTACTCACTTAAAGGGAGAATTACAGAAGTCTTCAACTTCTAAAACCATCCAAACAGGAGACTATTCAGGTTTTTTAACATCAGATTCTACCACAAGTATAATTGTACCATTATCACATTTGTCTTCTAAAACAATGTCAAGGTTCTTGACAACGCAAGAGAAAATAAACACTCTAGCTTTCCCAACAACTGCTATTTCAGAAGCTACCCAAGTTCCTCCATTGTTAAGAACATCTTCACCTGTGTTATTACCTAATAATACTACAGGTGTTGGTATATCATTGAGTACAACAACTTTAAACACACAGCAGTTGTCACCTGCTGTCTCATCAGAGGAAAGATCATTGCAAACTACAACAGATATTTCATTGAGTGATGCATCTCCACTTACAGCAACACAAGTGGAACCAACAACTATTGAAGCTGGAAAAGAAATATTTTCAACAACACTAGGACCTGAATTTTTCAACAGCAATCTACATCATGCTTCTGATGAAGTTACCATGTCATCTAAAGAATCTTCACTATCACAATCTACTAGCAATGACCAAGGATTAACAGTGTCTTCAACTGAAGACACTTCATCACCCAGAGATAAACCAGGTTCTTCAACATTGAATTGTAATACAAGAACATTCACATCACCCTCCACGAGAGAAACTTCTGCATCAACTATGAGTTTTGAAATCTCAAAGGCCAATCTACAAAGTGATGATAATGAAGTTACTACCTCTCCTCATACATCTGTAAGTTCTGATTATGCAGCTGATAAATTAAAAGAGCTTGCAACTGAAAACATGTCCTCGTCAAGGGATATGTTGAAACCTTCAAGATATCTTTCCACTAGAAGTGTAGGTACACTGTCATCATTAGAGCCTTCTACTCTGTTGTCAAAGAACTCAACTGCACAGACAACAATGAAAACATCCATTTTAGCTACAATCATAATTTCAGAAACAAGCCCAGTGCCTCAGTCACCAACCACGTCTTCAACTACCTCATCATCTGCCACTACAGGTGTTCCAATACCATCACCCGGGTCCACAGTTGGTTTGACACTGCCTTCACCAGGATTGTCACCAGCTGTCTTGGAAGAAGATATATTAGTAACTGACAGTAATTCTACAACAGATGTCACTGAAGTAACTGTCACTCCAAAAGTTGTAGCTACAATAGACATAAAGCCAATAACAACAGAACACATACATATTGATTCTTCACAGCCCACAGGTATTTTGACATCAAATTTGATATTTTTATCTAATTTTGTAGAAATCTTGGAAATATATATATATAAACAAAAAAATCTTAGCATGCTATATGGCCAGCAACATGCGAAATGAGACCTTTGGACATATGCGTAAAGTTTCGTCCCGGCACTTTATGACTACACAAGATTTTTTCATGCAGAAAACTTTCATGAAACAGGAAATCACACAAAAACGGGAAGTGTCGTCTTGGATTCATCACAGGCTGCAAAGGCTGATCTGGGACGACAAACTTTTATGCATATGACAAAAGGCCCCTTTTCATGTGTTGCATGTTATATGAAACTTTTGCTACTTTTGTGTACAATTTAGGTCAAGATTAGACTGCCCAGAAGTTGCAGTCAAATCCTCAATTATTCGTACATGTACAATGTGGGCTAATTATTACATTATATTCAGATAAAAGACCTAAAGCTGGCCATTTCCTGGGCTAAAAGCCAGAATTTCATGTAGATCTAGAAAAGAATGCATTTTATTAGAGATTTTCTCCCTAAGTTTATATCTGTATATCAATGTTGCTTGACTTTAGATCTGTATCTTTTTACTCTATTTCCAATTAGGTATATTAAGACAGTATCCACATGTATTCAGTCATTCAATATTTGTTGAACCTCTTCCAAGGTACAAATTTCCAAAGGTTGAAAAAATAGTAAAGCGGCCAGTGGCATGCCTAGTGCCTAGAGAAAGGCCAAGAATATTCACCACACAATCCCAACTTTTAACAACCCTGAGGCAGAAGGCTTTTGAAAACATTGTGGGAAAATGCTACCATAATAACCACTTTTCCCAGTATGTTTTCTGCCTTTTCAAAGACGATTTCCACCATTTGAGCTATGTTTGTCATCTGCCATCTTTTGGATTTCGAAGGGTCCAGACTTTTTTGGTTTGGCTATGGGTTTATGTTAACCCTTTACCGCACAATGCCACATTTTAACGACCCTGGGAAAGAAGCCTTTCAAAAACATTGTGGGAAAAAGAGAAAATGCTGGTAACCAGCATTTTCTCCTTTTCCCACAATGTTTTCTACCCTATCAAAGAAAAATTGCCCCATTTGAGTCACATTGAAATTATCATCTGCAAATGCTTTCAGTTTGGACAAGGCTGAAATTTTGTCGTCAGGTAAAGGGTTAATACCTTATTGGCAGTGAATCATTTTCAATTCACAAGACAAACTTTAGTGCCTGTGCATATGTCCCAGGCACACCCATGGCAGCAATTCTGATTACTTGCATGATGATAAATTAACCCTTTACCAAATAACAATATTTTAGACTTGACCAAATTAAAAGCATTTGCAGATGACAGGCGTAGCTCAAATGATGACTCTTGTTCGCTAGGGTAGAAAATGTTGTGGAAAAAGAAATAGCAGGATGCACTGACATAATGTTGAGTTTTCTCATTAAATCTTCAAATTTGTATGATGGCTGAGCAAAAAGTCCATGGAATTTCTTATAACTTGTAAATTTGATGTCCAGTTGTTTTCAGATTTTCACCTTTGTAATCATGGTCTTAAAACAATTTCCAGGTAAAAGATCACCAGTCTGATTTTACTTTATATATCTTTATTTTCACCCTAAACAGCGCAAGGTTTGCTACACGTAGCACATCGTAAAATTGCTGTTCTCTTGCTTTTCTAAACAAACATATTTCAAAATTGTCCAGTTCAAATCTCCTGAAATTATTTCAAGATAATGGATGGCTCCATTTAACGTACTGTACAAAATTTCTGACGTCCCTTACAAAAAAGAATGTTAGTCAGATATTTCTTTTGCCCTATTGAAGGAAAAATGAGGTAAAAAATGGTGGTTTAGGAAGATGTGGAAACTCGCACAGAGATTTAATTCTGTGTAAACTTTGGGCATAGTACCGGTACTTCCAAAACATTTAATTTGTTAACCCTTTCCCAAACAAGCCCTGGTTTTCACGTGTGTGCAGTACAAGTGTTTTGAAAACACTGTGGGAAAAGGAGTAATTGCTCGTTACGAGCAATTTCTCCTTTTGCCACAGTGTTTTCTACCCTTTTTGATAACTTTCTGCCATTTCCATCAAATTTAAAATTGTCGTCTGCAAGCTCTTTCAATTTGGACCAGTCCAAAATTTGTCGTTTGGGAAAGGGTTAAAAAGAAGCAGGGGTTAAAGCCACAATTGAAAAAAGGCTTGCAGTATTCAAGTGGTATGCACAGATTAACCCTTTACCAGATGACAAAATTTTAGCCTTGTCCAAATTGAAAGCATTTGCAGACGACAATTTCAATGTGGCTCAAATGGTGCAATTTTTTTTGATAGGGTAGAAAACATTGTGGGAAAAGGAGAAAATGCTGGTAACCAGCATTTTCTCCTTTTCCCACAATGTTTTCAAAAGGCTTCTTTCTCAGGGGTGTCAAAAGGCGGCATTGTGCGGTAAAGGGTTAAAACACAATAAAAGAGTATTGAAGATGATCCGAAAGAGAGCAACAACATAACACTAAATACCATGCTAATTAACCCTTTCCCAAACGACAAAATTTGGACTGGTCCAAATTGAAAGAGTTTGCAGACGACAATTTTAACTTTGATGAAAATGGCAGAAAGGTCTCAAAAAGGATAGAAAACACTGTGGGAAAAGGAGAAATTGCTCGTAACGAGCAATTTCTCCTTTTCCCACAGTGTTTTCAAAAGACTTGTACTGCAGACACGTGAAAACCAGGGCTTGTTTGGGAAAGGGTTAAATGACATTGATGTCATGGCATGCTCCGGGTAGCCATTATGATCATTATAAAATGAATCATAGCAACTACATTTATTGATCAATTTTTCTGAAACTTTCCAATTCTGTCCATTTTGAATGGATCTTAAAGATAGAAAAATTTCTGTGTAATAGCACCTGTTGTTTTGTTTTAATCAACAAATTCCACAAACTTTTGGCTCAACCCTCGTAACTTGTGGTTTTCCCATCTAATGTTCATGACAAATTTATATTAATGGCATGCACATCTCATAATCTATGAAAGACTAATGGCATGATCTTTCCTGAAATATAGCACCCTTTGCAGCTGAATGAAGATCTCTGAGGTAAATATGGGGCAAATTGCACCAACCTTTCAGTAATAATGCAAATGTGATTCTGAATTGGAAACCTGTCATGCTCTACCTATTTGATGTCAGCAGAAATAAGCAGAATGTCACCAGCCAGAGTATATACAGAGCATATAGTTTTTTTTTTTCAATGAAGGATCAAAATAAATGTTGATCTTTCATCAAAAAAAAAAAAACAAATATTCTATTTATTTTATGCTTCTAACCCCTTTTTTGTTGGGACTTGAACTGAAGTCAATACTCAATTCAATCACTATCTGAAATAGATCTGATGCATTTGAAATTGATTGATTGATTGATTGTATGGTGTTTAATGCCGTTTTCAACATTATTTCAGTTATATCATGGCAGCCAGTGCACCTATCCATGCTTTCCTGGAGTTTCTTTTACCAGTATTTCACACAATATTCTTTCCAAGCCACTGGCTGCTTTCCCACATAGCCATTGTCGAAACAATGGTCAGCGGTGAGAGAGGAATGAATCCTTTCACAATGACTATCATCAGTCCTCGGAAAGAAATTGGCCGAGCTGGGGATTGAACCAGTGACCTCCTGTTCTCAAGTCCTGTACGCTACCGACTGAGCTACGGGGCTCGGCTAATGCATTTGAAAGGGCAAAGTACAGGGGCTCTCGGTAGTTCCTTACCAGCGAGTTTATCAATCGGTAAATTCACTGGTTGAAACAGTTAAATTATCAAACCATAATCCACTATTATTTTCTGATAAGCTACCAAAAAGTATGAAATAAAACTTGTTTTCCCCAAATGTTTTCAACAGCATTCTTCCTTGACCCTTTACCACACCACAAACTTTTAGACCCGTCCAAACTGAAAGCATTTGCAGACAACAATTTCAGTGTGGCTCAAATAATGTGGTTTTTCTTTCATGGGGTAGAAAACATTGTGGGAAAAGGAGAAAATGCTGGTTACCAGCATTTTCTTCTTTTCCCACAATGTTTTCAAATTGAAAGCATTTGCAGACAACAATTTCAGTGTGGCTCAAGTAATGTGGTTTTTCTTTGACAGGGTAGTAAACATTGTGGGAAAAGGAGAAAATACTGGTTACCAGCAATTTCTCCTTTTCCCACAATGTTTTCAAAAGGCTTCTTCCTCAGGGTTGTTAAAAGTTGGGATTGTGTGGTAAAGGGTTAAGGTCATTAACCCTTTCCCAAACAAGCCCTGGTTTTCACGTGTCTGCAGTACAAGTCTTTTGAAAACACTGTGGGAAAAGGAGAAATTGCTCGTAACGAGCAATTTCTCCTTTTCTCACAGTGTTTTCTACCCTTTTTGAGAACTTTCTGCCATTTTCATAAAATTTAAAATTGTCGTCTGCAAACTCTTTCAATTTCGACCAGTTGTTTGGGAAAGGGTTAAAAACTTAGGCTTGTATGGTAAAGGGATACAGACAACCCCTGAAGTGCCAAAAAAAAAAACACCCCCACAGACATTTATTGCCTAGAAATAAGATCCAAATAATTGCTATTTCACGGTTGCTATTATCTATTGTGTCCAAGCAAAGCAGACAGTGCAGATCAAGGATCAGACTGCATGTTCTTTAAAGTCTGATCTTTATATACACCAGTCGATAAGGCAATTATGACTTTGATAGGTGCTTTAGACGCTAAACAAAATAATAAATATGAATTTTTGAATACAGAATACTTGTTCACTTTGTTGCTTTGACCTTTTTCATACTTCATATTTTAGCCCCAGATGCAATTCACAAACCATTTTTCATATTATTCTAGATTTTAAAAGTAACACAATTTCTGATTGGCTAAACCAAATTTGGTTTAGCCAATCAGAAATTGTGTTACTTTTCTAAATTTATAGGTAAACTAAGAATGCAGTTTAGTAACTTTCTGAAAGTAGACTATATAAGAGCGTAATTTAGAGTGGCTTTTGAATACGAACGTAGAACTTCTGAGCTTAGAACTTCCGCTTCTCTGCTGCAACTGTTTGTTTTACATGTATCTTGATGATTATGCATAAATGCATTTGGTGCACAGTATAGAACTCTTTATCTCCCGTATACAACCTTTTTTGTATCGTGTAGCAAAACCAATTTTGAAAATATTATGACATGAAAGTGCATTGCTCATCGTGAACATTTTCTCTTTTTGCTACAATGTTTCACATGTATTAAACCTTAAACCTTCGCCAGACGACAAAATTTTAGACTGGTCCAAATTGAAAGCATCAGCAGACAAAAAAATGAATTTGACTCAAAAACTGAAATTTCTTTTTGATTGGGTAGAAAACATTGCGGGAAAAGGAGAAAATGCTGGTTACCAGCACTTTCTCCTTCAACCCACAATGTTTTCAAACGGCTTCTTTGTCAGTGTTTAAAAATCGTGATTGTGTGGTAAGGGGTTAAACCCCTTTTTGCCAGAGTATTATGTTTTAGGAGATAAAGAGTTTAGTATATCCTTCTCTAAAAATGCATTTTGAACTAAATTTAGAACTGATAGAGAGAATGAAATCCATCTTCCATTGATATGCTGTTACATTGTGCATCTTTCTTATATTCTAAACTACAGCAACTGCTCAAGCTGTCTCCTCAGCAGACGGGAAAGACTCAGACACACCTCTTTGTAAGTAAATGAAAGAATGGTTGAGTGAATGAATGAATGAAAGAATGTATGAATAAACGAATGAACAAACAAATGAACAAAGGAAATACTGTATTGACTTATATATCTTGTGCATAGTTACGTAAAGAATTACAATTATTTTATTATTTCAATATTTCCCACTTGATATCTCTCTCTCTCTCTCTATCTCTCTCTCAGTGTATAAATCATGTACATAATCTTTAGAACCAAACTGTCCTCAAAACATTTCATTACTTTGTAAAAACTGATAAATCAACTTTACTTAAGGTCATCAGGCTTATCTGCAAGTATTCCTATCAAAATGCATGTCTTTCTCCTGTTTTTGAATTTTGTTTATCAGTTTTAGTGCTTTGTTTAGTTATGACAAAGACAATATAAAGACTGTATTACTAAATCATAGTGCAATTTAGTCTGGATTACCTGCCCCTACCACTACATTATCGGGACATACTCTTGTAATACTGCGGGGTACCAGACTAAGTGCAATGACACATTTAGTAACACAAAAGAAAATCATTTGAGGGAAAGACATCTTTATAGTGAGGGAAAACAATGTGGGAAAAAAGAGAATCTTTCTGCTTCAAGCAGTGGCTCCTTTTTAGCACAATGTCTTCAAAAGCTGTCAGCCATTCAAGCACTGAAATCTGTTTTTGTGGCATTTGTTGAAGACAATGCCACTGTGAGTTCAATACAGCATTTTGAAAATTATTTATCATACTTTGTGCACAACCAAAGGAAGTAAACCCAGTTAAAATCAATTTTTCTGAGACAAATAAGTGTTTCGATTGCACTCGCATATGAAATTGAAAATGACGTACTAAAACAAATTGGATTAGGCCATTGATCGTGGAAATACTTTTTTTTCATCAAACATAATTTGATCTGCTGTGGCCTTCTATTGGCGTAATGATACACACAGTCTTTGTCTCCAGTGACTGCCCGATTCCATGCTTGTTTGTCCCCAAACCAGTTCATTCCTGGGTTTACTCATCCCTGGGCTTGTTCGCCCAGACTTGTTCGTCCTACAAGATTGCACGCTACTCTATTGGATTATGCATGACTATATAGTAGGTTGACTTTTAAGCGAATATTTTGAAACTATTTCTATTGTTTATTTTTCAAATTACTAATTAACAAAGGCTCCCTTGACAAATGCCACACAGTGCTTTCAATGCTTTGATTTTATGTGATTGTGTATAGCACCTCAAGTATGAAAGTGAACTCCTATACAAAATATTAGAGTGGGCATATTCAAATTCCTTTCAAATTAATATTGTACAAAATAATATATTTTTTTCGAAAATAAAAAAAATCTTAATTCAATAGATATCTTCAAATGTCTCTGGTAATAATTTTGTGTGAAACTTGTGTTGACCTTTTACCAAACAATCCCAAGTTTAACAACTGAGAAGGAAGTCTTTTGAAAACATTGTTGGAAAAGGAGAAAATGCTGGTTACCAGCATTTTCTCCTTTTCCCACAATGTTTTTTACCCTATCAAAGACACGCCCTCCTTTTAGCTATATCTAATTTGTCGTATACAAATGCTTTCAATTGGTTCAGTCCAAAATGTTGTGGTTTGGGAAAGAGTTAACTCTTTACCAAACGACAAAATTTAAGACTGGTCTAAACTGGAAGCTTTTCCAGACGACAAATTAACTGTGGTCCAAATGATGGGATACGTGTTTGAAAGGGAAGAAAACAATGTGGGAAAAGGAGAAAATGCTGGTTACTGGCATTTTCTCCTCTTCCCACATCGTTTTCAAAAGGCTTCTTTCATAGGGTCGTTAAGGGTCGGGATTGTGTGGTAAAGGGTTAATGTGTTTTTTTAGCTTCTACTTGAATGCCCATTGTAATAATTTTGCATTTACTATTAACTTGTCTATGTGTTAATGTGTTCTTGTCACTTTTACTGAAATGCCCATTTTCTGCAGTGTTTCTTCCTTACAGTGCAGTTGCATCCACCTATCTATTTTACAATCTATATTCACGAGCCCATCAATCTGTCCACCTATCTAATTATTCATCTTATCTTTTGATCCATCCATCCATCCATCCATCCATCCAATTTTTTAATAATTCTATCCCTATTTCAGATATAATACTAGGACTTGTCGGAGGAACTGCATGTATACTCTTACTGTTGGCACTCATTGTTTATCTAGTAAAAAAGTCGGACTGGTAAGTTATTATGTAGAAAATTTTGTTTTGAGACCAAGTAGTTTCTGTATGCTATCTTCACTATAAGTTCCTGTGGCCCTCAGCGATGTGCCCAAGTGAGGTCACTGAATGTGCAAATGTCTTAACCCTTTACACAAAACAATCCGGAGTTTTAACGACCCTGAGAAAGAAACCTTTACATTGTGGGAAAAGAAGAAAATGCTGGTGACCAGCATTTTCTCCTTTTACCACAATGTTTTCTACTCTACCAAAAACAAATTCCACCATTTGAGCCACATTTAAATCATCATCTGCAAATGTTTTCAATTCGGACAAGTCTACATTTTTGTTGTGTGGTAGAGAGTTAATTTTGCCAAACAATAGCTGTTTTTTATTCTATATTACCATACAATCACATGTTTTTATGACCTTAAGAAAGAAGACCTCTGGACAAGGAGAAAAAGTTAATTAGTTACATTTTCTTCTTTGCTCAAGACGTTGTCTGCTGTAACATGCAATGGCTTGGTCAGGAATCCAAGCATAAACCATAATGTTTATTGCTTAACTCTTTACCACACAATCCCGACTTTTAACGACCCTATGAAGGAATCCTTTTGAAAACCTTGTGGGAAAAGGAGAAAATGCTGGTAACCAGCATTTTCTCCTTTTCCCACAATGATTTCTACCCTTCCTAAAACAAATTTCAATTTTTCAGTCACATTTATATGGTCATCTGCAAATGCTTTCAATTCGGACAAGTCTACATTTTGTTCGTGTGGGAGAGAGTTAATTTTGCCAAACAATAGCTGATAACATTTAATACATTATTACCATACAATCACTTGTCTTTATGACCCTAAGAAAGAAGGCTTTTGGGCACGGAGAAAATGCTGATTTTCCCAAAATATTTCCAACTTGGTCACTGATCCAAGCACAAACCATAAAGTATGTCGCTTAACTACCACAAAGAGAAATACACCAAACATCATTGCTGTTAAAGCCAGCTGAATAGCACTGCAGGTTTGAAATTCTTATATATGTAACTACTGGTAACCAGCATCTTCTCCTTTTCCCACAATGTTTTCAGCCCTATCACAGGAAAATTTCATCATTTCAGCCGCGTTTAAATTGTCATCTGCAACTGCTTTCAATTTAGACAAGTCTAAAATTTTTTCATTTGGTAAAGAGTTAAGCAACAATTGAATTTGTCATCTACAAATGAGCCACTCCCTGACAAAAGGCAGCTTAATGCATCTCCGTAATGCAGTTTACCATGCAAGCTATCTTACTATCATGGATCCACAAAATTAATTTGTGTTAAAAAAAAAAGCTGGATCACGAGGTTGCCCGACACAGAAGTATGTGAAAACACTGGAAGAAATAAACTAAAATAAGTTACCTTTTGTGTGTTATCATTGCAGGTAT
The DNA here is from genome assembly GCA_945859785.2 of Tridacna gigas. Taxonomy (NCBI): domain Eukaryota; kingdom Metazoa; phylum Mollusca; class Bivalvia; order Cardiida; family Cardiidae; genus Tridacna; species Tridacna gigas. The sequence continues at coordinate 74,426,220 of OX244031.2, read as the reverse complement.
GCACGCTATATTGAGTAAGTACTTTTCCTCTTCCCTGTCGCCGCTTCCTGTGTCTCACAGTCTGTCTCACTGTCTGTCTGTCTGTCTCTCTCTCTCTGCCTCTCTCTCCCCTATTTCTCCCTCATTCTCTGCCTGTATAAATGATATGAGCCATGCTGTGTGAAAAGGGGACTTAATGCATCTGCGAAAAGTACTGACCCAGGTCAGCCTGTGCAGGCTGACCTGGGCCAAAACTTTTCGCTATTGGTCAATTTTTTGTATGTCCAAGAACCAGTCTACCTCATGATTTAAGTATATTGTTACAAAATGTGGCTTTTATGGATCCATAATTATGTCATGGCTTCACTGATATCATGCATAACGGAGATGCATTAAGCTGCCTTTTGCCAGAGCATGGCTCATATGTTTTTTTTCATCTCTCTTGTATTTTCTACAAGATAAAATTCTATTTAACTGTTCAGAAAATTAAAGTTCAGTGTTAAAGCTGTTTTGACATTTTTATTTGCTAGTGTAGAGCAGAACCAGACTGCACAAAAGTGCCAAGTCACTCTATCATTCGTTTACTTTTTACATGATTTGACACTGCATTTTTCTACCAGCAGCTGTCACTTCGACTGACTGCACAATAAATAGAGGATATTTGGGTTTTTTTGTGAAAGATCGAAATTTATTATCAAGTGAACATCATTCGTCATATTTTCATGAGTGGCACAGCCACAAGTGAAAATATTACCAATGATGTTCACGAGATGAAATAAATTTCGATCTTTCAACAAAAAAAACCAAATATTCTATTTACTTCATGCTTCTAACCCCTATTTTTTTTTAACTTTCATCAAAATTTAGTACAGTTGTTTTAGGTAATTCCCCAAGGCGTATACCCCTTCACATAACAACTCATTACAATATTACGTAAAGCACGAGAATTATAGCGAAATTACGTCATAGTTCCTTCCATTTGAATAGCACATGCTGATTACCTAGGTAACTTGTGCGCGGGAACTACTGTTTCCGCCTTAAGTTGAAGAGTTAGGAAATATAAAATCGGTATTTTCACTTGTCATAACCATGAAATATAAAATTATAATCCACTATTATTTCTCGATAGACTACCAAAAAGCATGAAATAACAGACTGCCATCTTCACAATAATTTCCATTCTTTTAAATGGTGTGAATTAAATTAAAATGTATTTTAATGTCAATATTGTTTACTGTTAGCTACTACTGGCTCTTTAACCCTTAAAGCAACTTTCACAACTATAGTTGCCCTTGTGGACAGTGTAGATCAAGATCATACCACACAAAATGTGCAGTCTGATCTGTGATCTACAAGGTCCACATAGCTGAATGTGCAAATGTCTTAACCCTTTAAACGCAACCATGACATTGCAATTATTTGCGTCTTATTTTAAAACTGGAAAATTAATGTCTGTTTGGTTTATTTGGCGCTTTAACCCGTTATCATACAATCATGAGTTTTAACGACCTCCAAGGAAGAGGCCTTTTGTAAACATTGTGGGAAAAGGAGAAAATGCTGGTAACCAGCATTTTCTCCTTTTCCCACAATGTTTTCTATTCTGTCAGAGAGAAATGCCATTTTTTAAGCCACATTGAATTTGTGGTCGACAAATGCTTTCAATTTGGACCAGTCTAAAATTTTGTCTTGTGGTAAAGAGTTAAGGTATAACATAGCTATACTCTAATGATCACTCTGACTGGGTACAATAAATTTACACTTTTCACGATCAGAACTATCGGAAACTATATTAAGTGCATATACATTGTAAATATACCATAATCTTATCTATTTATATTGATTTTTATTTCCAAAGATTGATTTAACCTCATTCAATTAAAGTCTGTATTTAAGTATTTTACTTTTTAACCTGATATTAAGCACATGTTTTTCCATACTGCTGTTAATAGTCAACAGAGTTTTGATGTCACAATTCCCAATGAAAATATTGTTTCCCTGCAACGATCCAATGGTGTGCATAGCCCAGCTGAACCCACACATATTTGGTTTGAGACCGGGAACCAGGCAACAAAGGAAGACCTTACAGCTGTAGTTGACTTTACAGAAGAAAAAGACTATATAATACAAAAATAGCTCAGAGATTGTAGGACTTTTCTTTCAAATATTGTTGAATTTCAAGATAATTTGAGTATTAACCCTTTCCCAAACCATGAATTTTAGACTCGTCCAAATTGAAAGAGTTTGCAGACGACAATTTCAAATTTGATAAAAATGGCAGAAAGTTCTTCAAAAGGGTAGAAAACACTGTGGGAAAAGGAGAAATTGCTCGTTACGAGCAATTTCTCCTTTTCCCACAGTGTTTTCAAAAGACTTGTACTGCAGACACGTGAAAACCAGGGCTTGTTTGGGAAAGGGTTAATTCCTTGCTAGAGAAATGACATACGCATTTTCAGTCAGTAGTAGTAAAAAACTTGAGTCATGCTCTGACAAAAAGGGGGCTTAATGCATCTACAAAGAGTATCAACCAGTGTCAGCTTGTGCAGTCTGCGCAGGCTGACGTTGGTCGAAACTTTTTGCTATAGGTAGACTTTCTGTATGTCTAAGGACCAGTTTAACATGATTCAGCCTGTTGTTAGACAAAATGGATTTTATGGATCCGTAATTATTTGATGATTTGCTTGGTATAATGCATTGCAGAAATGCATTAAACCCCCTTTTTCCAGAGCATTGCTCACTTCTATTTACCTCTTTCCTGAACAAAAGAAATTAAAACCTGTCCATATTAACTCTTTCTCAAAGGACAAATTTTGAACTCTTCCAAATAAAAAGCATCTGCATAATTATGATCGATTTGAAACTTGTAAAGAAGTCTGAAGTTGTCTGATGGAGGGGAAAACATTGTGGGAAAAGGTGAAATTACTTGTTCGAAGCAATGTCACCTTTCCCCAAAGAATTTTCTAAAGACCGTTAAGCTTTCTATGTCAGGGTCTTAATTAATAAAAGACACAGACATGTTTGGTATGGGGCTTAACTCTTTACCATACGACCAAATGTTGGATTGGTCCAACTTGAAAGCATTTGCAGACGATAAATCAAATATAGCTGAAAAGATGGTATTTGTCTGTGGAAGAAAAGAAAACCTGGGAAAAGGAAAAATTGCTGATTACCAGCATTTTCTCCTTTTCCCACAATGTTTTCAAAAGGCTTCTTGCTCAAGGTCATTAAGACGCAGGATTGTGTGGAAAAGGGTTTAGCAACTGAATTTGCTTAAATCGTTACCAAACAGCAATTTTTTTTTAACTCATCCAAATTGAAAGCATTTGCAGATGACAAACTTAATTTGACCCAGATGATGGGATTTGCTTTTGAAAGGGTAGGAAAAAATTGAAGGGAAAAGGAGAAAATGCTGCTTCCCAGCATTTTCTCCTTTTCTCACAATGTTTTTTAAAGCCTTCTTCATCCTGGATGTTAAAACTTTAAATTGTATGGGCAAGGATTAAATACTTATCGAGATGACAAAACTTTAGACAGCAATAATTGTGAGTCAAATGTGTCTCTAATTATGGTAGTAATACAATTTCAAAGAGTATTTCTCCCTTTCCCACAATGTTTTCAAACGCCTTCTTCCTCAGGTCCTCGCTACATCACTAATGTGTTTTGCCACTGAGATACTGGGGGCCAAGCCCAGTAGGTAACATAACAGGCTGGAAATCTGGGGGTTGCTGGTTTGACTTCCCCAGCTCAGCCACTTTCATTCCAAGGATTGATGATTGCCATTGCGACAGGAGTCATTCCTCTCTCAATACTGAACATTGTTTTGCAACAATTTTTATGTGGGAAAGCAGCCAGTGACATGGGACAAATATTGTACCAAGTGAAATGTACTCTTAAAAGAAACTTAAGTTGTGCATTAACCCTTTACCAGACGACAAAATTTTAGCCTTGTCCAAATTGAAAGCATTTTGCAGACGACAATTTCAATGTGGCTCAAATGGTGCAGTTTTTCTTTGATAGGGTAGAAAACATCGTGGGAAAAGGAGAAAATGCTGGTTACCAGCATTTTCTCCTTTTCCCACAATGTTTTCAAAAGGTCTCTTTTCCAGGGGTGTCAAAAGGCGGCATTGTGTGGTAAAGGGTTAACAGGCACCCTGGCTGCGGGAACAAATACAGATATGTCTGTAATGATGTTGAAAATGGGGTTAAACATCATAGTAACAAATGAGATACTGCAGCCAATTTGAATTGCCTAAAAATAGCTTATAGTAGATATTTTTAGAAAGACAAGACATGTGTTATGGCGTTTATGATGCATACAAATCTACCCATCATAAGATAATGACTATAAAGTATGTATTGTTTCTAATCAGTCTGTATGTACCTAATTTCTGACCAGATGACAAAAATTTCAACTTGTCCACATTAACCCTTTACCACAGAATCCCCCGTTTTAATGAACATTAAAAAGAGGGCTTTGGAAAACATTGCTGGAAAAGGAGAAAATGCTGGTAACCAGCATTTTCTCCTTTCCCCACATTGTTTTTTACCCTATCAAAGACAAAAAAATTGTCACTTGTGCTACATTTAAATTGTCGTCTGTAAATGCTTTCAATTTGGACCAGTCTAAAATTAAATTGTTTGGTAAAGAGTTGAAAGAATTTGCAGACAACATATTAGATGTCACTAAAATGATTTGATTTGTATTTAAAAGGGTTAAACGAAAGAATGTAGGAAAAGGCGGCAGGCTGGTAACTAGCGTTTTTCTTCTTTGCCAATGATATATTTTCAAAAACAGTCTCCTTCCGAGTCATGAACAAATTGGATTGTCTGGTAAAGAGTTAATGAAGTTTGTCCAACTTTAAAAAATACTCAAAACACTTTTTCCTGATGAGGCAACATCCAGATCGGAGATTTCATCCAACAGCATCCAAAGTCAAGGCCATAGCAGGGTTCAGAGGTCGAATGTATTGCCTGCTCAGCATCTCCTGAACTCATTATCTATTTAAAAATATTTCACTCTGGTGAGAATGTTCAGTGTGGAGGTTTTACCTACCCTTCTCAAAGGTCAAGGTCATAGCAAGAGTTAACCCTTTCCCAGATGATAAAATTTTAGAATTGTCCAAATTGGAAGCATTTTGCAGATTAGGAAAAAAAAAGTGACTAAACCCTTTCCCATACAGCAAGATTTAGAATCTTCCAAATTCAAAACATCTGCAGACGACAAATTTGATACCGGTGTAAATGAGCTCAAGCTCTTTGACAAGGTAGAAAACATTGTTACCAGCATTTTCTCTTTTTCCCACAATATTTTCAAAAGGCCTCTTTCTCAGGGTCGTTAAAACTCGGGATTGTGTGGTAAAGGGTTAAATAGTTAAATTTGTTTTTGGAAAGTAACCAAACATAGTGGGAAAAGGAAAAAATGCTCTTTTCGAGCATTTTTCTCCCTTTCCCCACAATGTTTTCAAAAGCAGACTTTTTCAGGGCTATTAAAACAGGGGATTGTGTGGTAAGGGGTTAAAAAGTTGCATGTACTTTGTTCCATGTTTGTTAAGCCCCTTTTCTAATTTTTAAATTACATGTATAACTCGCATACATAATTTGTATACTTTGATATTAGATGATGCATAGAAATTTTGTTCCACGATATGGAATTAGTCGGTCCTTATTGCAATTGCCTTATTATGGTTTATATTGATCTTTGGCAACAATCTGTCAGTCTGTTAACCCTTTACCGCACAATGCCGCCTTTTAACGCCCCTGGGAAAGACGCCTTTTGAAAACATTGTGGGAAAAGGAGAAAATGCTGGTCACCAGCATTTTCTCCTTTTCCCACAATGTTTTCTACCAGATCAAAGAAAAATTGCACCATATGAGCCACATTGAAATTGTCGTCTACAGATGCTTTCAATTTGGACAAGGCTAAAATTTTGTCGTGTGGTAAAGGGTTAAGGAACTATTTTTGACAAAGTTACATCAAAATATGACCAATGCTGTGTGAAAAGGGGGCTTAATGCATCTGCAAAAAGTATCAACCCAGGTCAGCCTGAGCCTGCGCAGTCCGCGCAGGCTGGCCTGGGCCGAAACTTTTAGCTATTGGTCAATTTTTTGCATGTCCAAGGACCAGTCTACCTCAAGATTTGGTCGGTTGTTAGACAAACTGGACTTTATGGATCCACAATTACGCACTGAATTGCTTGGTATAATGTATCAAAGAGATGCATTAGGCCCTCTTTTGCCAGAGCACGACTCATATAAATATGGAAGATGATCAGAGTGGAACCCAGGCTGGCACTCCCCCGATATATCAAAAAGCAGCGAACTTCAAAAAGGGAAAAAAAAAAATGTGATTGTTCTGTAACAGGTTAAAATATAGATCTTTCATGTGATTTAACTCTTTACCGAACAACAAAATTTTAGACTTGTCCAATTGAAAGCATTTCCAGACGACAAAATTAATGTGACTCAAAAGCTGAAATTTGTTTTGGGGAGGGTAGAAAACATTGTGGGAAAAGGAGAAAATGCTGGTTACCAGCATTTTCTCCTTTTCCCACAATGTTTTCAAAAGGCTTCTTTCTCCTTTCTACTTGAAAACCTGGGATTGTTTTGTAAAGGGTTAACATAACCCTTCACAAAACCATCCGAATTTTTAAAGATACATCCTTACAGCCCTGCAGAGAGAATAAAATACCACAACAGTGATTTCTTTGATGGCCTCCAGGAAATGAAATGCATTTTCTAACAGTCATGATCTATGCAACCTTGCAACCATCAGGAGCAAGCAACATTTGGCATGAAAATGCAATAATGATTCTTGTTTGTTCAAATAAAGATGAAATGGGTTAAAAACTGGCTGTAAACCAGTAAAGATGTATCTTTAAAACCCTGTGATGGGAAGCTTTTGAAAACATTGTGGGAAAAGTGGACTTTCTTCTGTATCCCATCTGAGAATTTGAGCTCATTTGTACCAATATCCTAATTTGTGTTATCAATGTTTTGAATTTGTTTGGCACAGAGTGAAAGGATTATTGTAACTATGTAGAATTAAGCCGCTGTTACCTCTTTATTAGCCCTTTATGACACAATCCCAAGTTTTAACAACCATGGGGAAGAACCTTTTAGAAAACCTTGTGGGAAACGGAGAAAATGCTGCTTATCAGTATTTTCTTCTTTTCCCACAATGTTTTCTACCCTGTCAAAGACAAATGCCATCATTCGGACCACATTTGAATTGTTGTCTGCAAGTGTTTTCAGTTTGGACAAGTCTGCATAGTTGACATAGAAATTTTATCTAATATTCAGGCTTTTCTCGTCTAAGCATTTGGCAATATATACATGTATTGCTTTATCCTTTACCAAACAATCCCGAGTTTTAATGATCCTGTGGGAGACAGCTTTTGAAAAAACATTGTGGAAAAAGGAACAAAAAGGCTGATAATCAGTATTTTCCCACAGTTTCTTACCCTTTGAAAGATATGACCCATATTTTGAACCTTTTTTTTTTATATGTCATCTGCCAACGCTTTTAATTTTGTTGTTTGTTGAAGAGTTTACAAGACTGGTGCTACTGAACAACTTTTTACATACTAACTCTTTACCACACAGTCCCGAGTTTTAACAACCCTGAGGGAGAAGCCTTTTGAAAACATTGTGGGAAAAGGAGAAAATGCTGGTTACTAGCATTTTCTCCTTTCCCCACAATGTTTTCTACCCTATCGAAGACAATTTACATCATTTGATTCACATTTCAATGTCGTCACACAATGCTTTCAATTTGGACCTGTCTATATACATTTTTGTCGTTTGGTAAAGAGTTAAAGTTGCTACGTTGTATTAGCTTTTTTTTCTGTAAACATTTATGTTTTAATTTGCTCTTCCGTAACTGTTTATATTATTGTACATGTACATAAATCAGTATGACAGAATAAATGATGATAAAACCAGAAAATAGACACTTTTTGAATTCTTGTGATCTTGTAGGGTCAACAATTTCTTATCGGTCAGTATCAGCTTACTGAACTGAAAGAGTTAGTAGTTATCGTTATGCCTGTTTCAACATTAATTCAGTCATATATGCATCACTCATCATTTACCTCATCATGAGCTGAGGCTGTCTTTGTCACAGTCCCCCGAAAAATCCAAGATTAAAGACAGGACCCCTACTATTAATCAGGAATTTGCACCCTCTCCACTGATTCTAAAATTACTCAGGATAAGAAGTTTCACCTTCCTAAACAATGTGTTAGGGCTGTGTCAGTTGTTGGTCAAAGCTTCTATATTTTTAGAAAATTTGATAATTTTGTTTCTGGACAAATTCTGCTTGTAAATGAATTTTCTGGCAGAATAAGTGTCTACATTAGTGTGCTTTAACTCGATCGTTACTAAACAACAAAATTGGTCCAAATTGAAAGCATTTGTGCAAGCAGTTGACAAATTAAATGTGACCCAAAAACTAAAATTTGCCTTTGGAAGGATTGATAGAAAACATTGTGAAGAAAAGAGAAAATGCTGGTAACCAGCATTTTCTCCTTTACCCGCAGTGTTTTCAGATGACCTTTGCCTCAAGGTCATTAAAACCTGGGATTGTATGGTAAAATGTTAGCTTAAACATCTTGTCTGTCTAATGACCATTGAACTTGTAGAATGCCCCCCAAACCCATTGGACATTTTTGAAAACTAGACTCAAAATAATTCCAAGATCATAGTTGCTTTTTTCCAGAGTGTCTCAGCAAAATGGACAATATAGATCAAAGATCAGACAGCACGTCTTGTGCAGTCTGATCTTAATTTACACTGGCCACAGAGGCAACGATAGTTGTGAAATTCAAACAGTCCACAAATTAAAAAATTAAGAGATGTACACAATCTACAAGGGAGCCCCAGATAATTGCAACTTGAAGGTTCCTTTTGTCCATGATGTCTCAGCACAGCAAACAGTGTAGATCAAAGATCAGACTGCACATTGTGTGCAGTCTAATCTTGATCTACAGTAGCAGCACAAGGCTACTGCAGCTGTGAAAGGTTCTTTAACCCTTTACCAGACAACAAAATTTTAGCCTTGTCCAAATTCAAAGCATGTGCAGACGACAATTTCGATGTGGCTTAAATAGTGCAACTTTTCTTAGATAGAGCAGAAAACATTGTGGGAAAAGGAGAAAATGCTGGTTACCGGCATTTTCTCCTTTTCCCACCATGTTTTCAAAAGGCGTCTTTCCCAGGGGCGTCAAAAGGCGGCATTGTACGGTAAAGGATTATGGGTAAACAAAATTTTAGACAATGTGCATAATATTACATGTATATCATTTGCAGATGACAGACAAGTGCACCCTTTACCACACAGTCCCAAGTTTTAATGGCCTTGAGGGTAGAGGCCTTTTGAAAACATTGAGGGAAAAGTAGAAAATGCTGGTAACCAGCATTTTCTACTTTTCCCACTATATTTCCTATTCTATCAAAGAAGAATTCAATCATTTGAGACATTTAAATTGTCATCTGCAAATTTTAGACATGTCAACTTTTTTGTCATGTGGTAATGAGTTAACTCTTTACCAAACAACAAAATTGTAGACTGGTCCAAATTGAAAGCATTAATTTGCAGACAACAAAATAAATGTGACTGAAAAATTGAAATTTGTTTAAGGAAAGGTAGAAAACATTGTGCGAAAATGACAAAATGCTGGTTACCAGCATTTTCTCCTTTTCCCACAATATTTTCAAAAGCCTTCTTCCTCAGGGTTGTTAAAAGTCGGGATTGTGTTGTAATTAAAGAGTTAAATATAGCTCAATTTATTTTGTCTTTAAAATTAAAGAGACCATTGTAGGGAAAGGACACAATGCTGTTTACCAGCAATTCTGCTGTTCCCAAAATGTTTCAAAAAAACCATTTAACAAATGATAGATTTGCATTCACAGTTAAATGCCTCCATTACTTTCTGTCTGACTCAACTACAATCTCAGTATTTCTCACATAAGGTTACTATATATCTGTTGGAAACAGATCTCATAAAAATTCTGCAAATGTAAGCACTCCAGGGCTGCCATTATGCTAATGTACATTTGTAATAATGCCCTTTGTGTTTTTCACCTTATATTCTTACATAGGTCATTATAGCAAATATAAGTAATATATTCTTTGTGTTGAATAATTCTCCAGAATCAACCCTTTCCCACACAATCCCGAGTTTTAACAACCTTGAGGAAGAAAGCCTTTTGAAAACATTGTGTGAAAAGAAGAAAATGCTGGTAACCAGCATTTTCTTCTTTTCTTACAATGTTTTCTACCCTTTCTGAGACAAATTTCACAATCTGAGCCACATTTAATTTGTCGTCTGGAAAAGCTTTCAATTTCGATGAGTCTAAAATTTTGTCATTTGGTAACAAGTTAAGCTTTGCTTATTCATCTAGGCCTAACCATTCACCAAAAGATCCCATATTTTTATGATCCTGAGAAAGAATTCTTTTGAAACTAGGGTCAACTTTTTATTCGTATTTGACCTATAGGCCATTGGCCAAAAATACAAGAGATTTCATGGTAATTGATTGGTGCTCTGGCAAAAGAGGTTAAATGCAAATGTACCATCACATGATTAGTTGTCCATAAAATCAATTTGGTCTAACAACCAACTGAATTATGAGGTAGACTTGTCTTTTGACATACAGAAAATTGACCAATAGCAAAAAGTTTCAGCCTAGAACTGCACAGGCTGGATGACCTTGTTTAACCCTTTCCCAAACGACAAATTTTGGACTGGTCCAAATTGAAAGAGTTTGCAGACGACAATTTTAAATTTGATGAAAATGGCAGAAAGTTCTCAAAAAAGGTAGAAAACACTGTGGGAAAAGGAGAAATTGCTCGTTACGAACAATTTCTCCTTTTCCCACAGTGTTTTCAAAAGACTTGTACTGCAGACACGTGAAAACCAGGGCTTGTTTGGGAAAGGGTTTATTAATACTTTTGCCAAGACACAAAACCACATTTTCAAAGGGCATGGTTCACAAATATTGGCCCCTACTTCAGACATGGCATTATTGTACTACGTACATCATGTGCTAAACATAGATAAAACTAGATTTGAGTCATGCTCTGGTAAAAGGGGGCTTTATGTATCGCTGTGATGCATTACACCATGCAAGTCATAGCATAATTATGGATCCATAAAATCCATTTAAGTCTGACGAGTGACTGAATTTTTCAGGAGAAGTGGTCCTGGGACATGCAGAAAATTGACAAATAGCAAACGATTTTGATCCATGTCAGCCTGCGCGGACTGCACAGGCTGACATGGATCGATACTGTTTGTAGATGCATTAAGCCCCCTTTTCACAGAGCATGGGTAATTTTTTTAATGATATTATAGTCACTAGAGCTCAACAAGTTATAGAAGTTTTGTGTAGAGTTATCATCACGATATCAGCTAAATAAAAACTTGTCTCTCATAATAATTAGATGTGTTTCTACAATTGAAAGATATGCATTATATTTGCATCATTCAAATGTCACAAGGAAAAGGAAGAAACACAGCTCATCAGCACTTTCTCTTTTTCCCACAATATTTTCTACCTTTTAAATGACGATTCTCATCATTCACATTCTAAACAAGAAAATGTCTTAAAAAAAGATAGACGGTGTAAGAGATACTGAAATATGAATAGTGAAACTCTCTTGTGGCTCAATATGAAATAAAATAATGAAAAGTAACCTCGCGAGCATTTGTCTCTTTTTCAACACCGTTTTTCATTTTGTTGAAAAGTATTGGGTAACACTTATGAAAATTTTGAATTTCAAAACATCACAAGAAAACAATCATTCTCTACTACATTATTTTGCTGTGGTATGAATCTGATCCCGGGGTATCAATTAGCAGTAGCAACGCCTGTTAGTGCTGTTAGTGCTTTCATAAATGTGTGAGCAAATATGCCAGCAGGGGCTGCCAAATAAACATGTGCACATTTTCTACCAATCGCAAATTTTACCACAATGTTTTCTACCCTTCAAAGAGAGAAATAATCTTTTTATCTGCATTTAATTTGCCATCTGCAAAAGCTTTCAATTTTGACATTGCAGGCGACAAAATAAATGTGACTAAAAAATTAGTTCTGGGATAAACATTGTAGGAAAAGGAGAAAATGCTGGTTACCAGCATTTTCTCCTTTTTCCCCCCACAATGTTTACAGAAGGCTTCTTTCTCTGAATCAAAAGTCTGGATTGTATGGTAAATGGTGAAACATTTAGGTGGGTAAAAATCCCATGGAACAAGGGCATTACTATTATGAAAGAATTAGGATCCCTAACTCAGAAAATATTGATTCTCTAAAATCTGAAGAATGAGAATTTCCAAGAATTTAAGTATGTAAATTTCAACTTATCGGCAACCTACAATTCCAAAGACCTGAGATGAGAAATTTTCAAATAATTTGGAGGTCTGAAATGTTAAAAAAAAAATAATAATGAAAGACAAGTCTTTATTGTCCTAAATTCTGAAATTTCTGAATGTTTTGAAAAGAATTAAAGTTTTAAAAAAGCATTAAAAAAGCTAAAGCATTGGGAAGGTAAAAATTCTAAAGAATTAGAGCTTTGCAATTCCAACCATTTCGGGACATAAAAATCCAAAGAATTTGTGTCCAAAAAAAACTGATTTGGGGATGTGAAACTCCAAAAAGATAAAGCTTTAACAATTTTAAAGATTTGGGGGGGGTGGGGGGGGGGGGAGGATCTTAAAGTTCAAAATATTTAGGACAAAACATTCAAATTGCAAAGAATTCATGGGAGTCCAAAAATTCAACTCTATACCTGACGACAAAATTCTAAATGACATGGGGACATAAAATTCCAAAGATTCAGGGTACAAAACTGAAAAAAAAAAAAATGGGGGCAGGGTAGTATGGTTTCAAAAATATGGAGTCCTTTCATACAAATTTGGGGAGGTTTAATTCGACAGAACCAGAATTCCAAAAAATTGGGACCGTGACCTCATGTTCTTGTTCCTCCACTTTTACAAAATAGTCCTGTATATACAATAAAAACACATCTAAATGGTTCCCAACTGCCTAAGTTTGAAGCAAATATAAATTATATACCACCAAGCCGCTCAGCACCATGAAACATTGCAACAAAAGTTCTGCTGCAAAATTTCATAAAGGGACTACTTTTGATACCAAGACCCGGAAGCAATTTCACATTGGCGCGATACTATATCTGAAATATTGGTTCTCAGTGTGAGTCGGGTCAGGGTCCTCCACTTCCTGTGCATTCGTGCCCCCCCCTCCCCCACCCCCACCGTTTAGAATTACTCTGCTACTCTAGTCTTTCATGTATGCAGGAACCTTTTGGGTTCTTCTTCTTTTTCCTTTTTCTTCTTCTTCTTCTTCTTCCTCTTCTTCCTCTTCGTAAAAAGAAAAAAAAATCCCCATGAGTTCAAGAAACATGCTTTTACAACAACCAGTAAATATTCATTTGTTTACCATACAGTAAGCGCCTTTCGAACTCGGGTGCATTTATTGTCGTCTGCAGACTGTAATGACCTTACCCTTTACCAAAGGACAAAATTCTGGACCAGTCCATATTCAATGCAGTTTGCAGACAACAAATTGAATGTGGACATTGAAAGGAATAGAAATATTGAGGGAAAAGGAGAAAATGCTGGTTATCAGCATTTTCTCCTTTTCCCACAATGTTTTCAAGAGCCTCTTTCCTAAATGTACGTCTCTTTAAAAAAAAAACATGGGATTGTTTTGAGTAAAGGGTTTGAAGAGAGATTGACATGTAGATACGCGACTTATCAGTAATTTGTATGGAAAATGAAATGTCATAATTAGCAATTTACTTGCACAATATCACTAATTATTCCAGCCATATTCTCAGACTTTAGATGGCCTGACACCTATTAATCCTTTTGCTTCATATTGCAACGACCCTCAGGAAACGGCTATCCAAACATTGTGGATAAGGGAAACATTTTTAGTAAAGATCATTTTCTCTTTTTTTTTCGCAATATTTTCCATTCTTTTGTTATACAATCCCATCATTCGAATCACATTTAAATTGTCGTCTGCAAATGCTTTCATTTTGGGTAAGTCTAAAGTTTTGTCTTTAGGTAAACAGTTAACTCTTTCTGACTTGTCCAAACTCAAAACATTTGCAGACGACAATTGAAACCTGTCTCACATGATGGACTTTGTCTTCGAAAGTTTAGAAAACGTTGTCGGACATGGGGAAACAATGATGGTTACCAGCATTTTCTCCTTTCTTTTTTTCCACAATTGTCCAAAAGTCTTTTCTCGGGGTCGTAAACTCTTTACCACACAATCCCGACTTTTAACGACCCTGGGGAAGAAGCCTTTTGAAAACATTCTGGGAAAAGGAGAAAATGCTGGTAACCAGCATTTTCTCCTTTTTCCCCACAATGTTTTCTACTCTATCAGAGAAAAATCATATCATTTGAGCCACATTGAAATTGTCGTCTGCAAATCCTTTCAAATTGGACAGGTCTAAATTTTGTCGTTTGGTAAATGGTTAAAACTCGTTGTTGTGTGGGGAAGACTAACTCTGAAGAGTGTATGTTCTGCAACATGAATTCCAGTTTTGATAATAATTCATTGTTCCGAGAACCAGTGACTGGGCCTTAAAATAAAGCACATTGAATGGGCAGATCGTCCTTTTAAGGCCACAAGAATGGGTAAGATCGCCCTTTTAAGCCCATCAGAATGCTGATTGGTTCCAAATTATAGTGGGGCGAGAGACTGAAGGGCAGATAACGTGCCTCCAGATGTTGATTACTTTCAGTATGTGTTGTTATCGATTGTTACAATTTCTAGAGTTATCTCCCTTTTTGCCAAAGCCGCCATTTGCAGTGTAAAGTCCAAATCGTTGGATCCATGTATATTTCTCATGTTTTATCACTTCAAATTCGTATTATTTACACTATAAGGGTAACAGTTTGAGTTATGGCTAATACAACTATGTTTGAGTGTAGTTTGATTGGAATGACAACCATTCTTTCATTCATCTTCAACTGGCGTTGAGGAGGAGGGTTGAAATATCTACAGCCGTTCAGTTCTTGATACCTTTGCGTTAAATGAAATATTATTTTCACCCATTAAGGTTACATACAGTAACATGTATTATTCATTTTGTCAATAAGTCGAATCATTGTCCAAAACTTAAGCTTTAAGTTTAGTGTAAATGTAATCACAAACTCACAAAGTAGAAAAAATCTAGAAATGATATAGGGACAAAGAGATTAGTGCCAATCATCTGATATGTTTTGATAAGTGAAAAGTTACTTGATACATTTTAGAGTAGGACAAGTGTTTGTGTTTAATGGTCTTTTGGTCTTCATACAAATCTTTTAACTTTTTATTGCCAAGCCCCTGTAGCTCAGTCGGAGCGTACCTGATTTGAGAACAGGAGGTTGCTGGTTTGATTCCTGGCTCGGTCAATTTCTTTCAGAGGATTGATGATAGTCATTGTGACAGGATTCATTCCTTTCTCACTACTGACCAATGTTTCAACAATTATTATGTTGGAAAGCAGCCAGGGGCTTGGAACGAGTATTGTGCAAAGTACTGGTAAAAGAAATTCCAGGAAGGCATGGATAGGTGCACTAGCCGCTGCAATATAACTGAAATAATGTTAAAAATGGCATTGAACACCATACAATCAATCATTCTAACTTTTTACTTGATGACAGAATTCTAGACGCTTTTGTATTGAAATGATTTGCAGACTACAATATGAATGTTTGCTTGTTGGTGTTTATACCAATTTCAATATTACTCAATATTATTTCAGTTGTATTTGACTGGCCCTTGCAGCTATAATACGATTTTATTCATCCAATCAGACTAGTACTTTAATATAAGTGACTTCTGTAACCACAATGAAAAAGTAGAGATGCTGCAATGTAATTGGCATTATTGGTTACTCTCTTTCTTTTATTTTTTCAGCAGTACTTGTGAAGAGAAAAACTGAGCGAAAACATGGTGGAGAAAGTAAGCTTAGAGGAGATACGAAAGGCATGTGAGGTGTTGTATGCTAGTCCTGATATAGTGAAGACACCAATCCTGTCTCATGTGCAGAAAATGTTTCCAGGCTTAGACGATGTGGACCTGTATCTTAAACTTGAAAATACACAAACCACAGGTATAGTAGGTCTTTCTGAGAGTGTAGATCTTGATTTGATAGATTGAGATCATCCATCATTCCGCCTTGTTATTTTACACTATTTTCTGCTTGAAATTATGTATAATCTTTTAACTTTTATTCTATCCCCTCTGCTGTTTGTAACTGCACTGACAATGGAGAAATTATCCACAAAAAGTAAATACATGTAAGTGGAATGCGCAAGTTAGTTACGTGATAAAAGTGTTCCTTAACCCTTTCCCAAACAAACCCTGGTTTTCACATGTCTGCAGTACAAGTCTTTTGAAAACACTGTGGGAAAAGGAGAAATTGCTCGTAATGAGCAATTTCTCCTTTTCCCACAGTGTTTTCTACCCTTTTTGAGAACTTTCTGCCATTTTCATCAAATTTAAAATCGTCGTCTGCAAACTCTTTCAATTTGGACCAGTCCAAAATTTGTCGTTTGGGAAAGGGTTAACACTTTACCATGCAGTAAAATTGTAGACTCATTCAACTTGAAGGTATTTACAGACAACAACTGAAGTAAGGCTCAAATGGGGCAAGTTGTATGAGAAAAGGAGAAAACGCTGGTTACCTCTATGTTTTGAAAAGCCTTCTTGACTTGGTTCATTGAAATTCAGGAATGTGTGGTAAAGGGTTAAGGTAAAGGTGAGGCTTACTTTGTGGGATTAACCCGTAGAGCGACAAATAAACCCAACAGTTGTTTTCAGTATTGAAATAAAACAAATGAGCCATGCTCTTTGAAAAGGGGGCTTAATGCATCTTCAAAAATTATTGACCCAGGTCAGCCTGCGCAGTCCGCGCAGGCTGACCTGGGCTGAAACTTTTCGCTATTGGTCAATTTTCTGTATGGCCAAGGACCAATGTGCCTCGTGATTAAGCTGGTACTTAAAAAAAGTGGCTATTATCCATCCATGATCATGTTATGGCTTGACTGGTATCATGCATCGCGGAGACATAGTAAGCCCCCTTTTACCAGAGTATGTCTCAAATATAATTGCAATTTCAGGTTTGCTTTTGCCCAGGCTGTCTCAACAAAGTAGACAGTGTAGATCAAGGATCAGACTGCATATTTTTAGCAGTCTGATCTTGATCTACACTTGTTACAAAGGCAACAGTGAACTATTGTTGTTAAAGGCAATTTAAGGATGTAAGGTAAGATAAACCCTCTACAGACTACCTTTTTTTGTTGGTTTTACCAAGACCATTTTTGATAACATTGTGCCCAAAGGAGAAAAAAGATTAACAGTTGTCTATCCACAGTTTGCAAGGCTGCTTTCAAAATGTATATTTTTTCAAGGAAGTGATGTAATCAGTCTTTGATATCCCAGCTTTAACTTCCTAAAATTGAATTGTCACAGATGGAAATTTTCAAAATTTAGATCATCTTTACAGAAAAGTCATGAAGAGACAGTGTTTAAAAATGTTGAAAATAGATTGAAAACATTATGAATTTATGATACATGTTTGTACAGTGAATTTCCTTATTTGATGAGGTTTAACCCTTTAGCACACAATCCCAACTTTTAACGACGCTAAGAAAAAAGCCCTTTAAAAAAACTATGGGAAAAGGAGAAAATGCTGGTCACCAGCATTTTCTCCTTTTCCCACAATGTTTTCTACTTTTCCCAAAACACATTTTTATTCTTTTATCCCATTTTATTTGTTATCTGCAAAGGCTTTCTATTTGGTCATCGTTTAAATTTGTCGTTTGGTTGAAGTGTTACTTGCAGTACCTTTGTCTATACACTCCATCAAGTGGTACTGGCTTATTAACTTATGGAGGCATTTGTTTGGCATGAATGTGTTGCATACAGAACGATCTGCACAGGTTGTTCATACCATGTTGAAAAACAGCTGTAAAGCATTTTTAGGTTCGTTCAAAATTCGGGGAGTAACAAATCAAATGGAACATATTCCTGACAAAGTGAGAGATGGTACCACTCAAGCAGTCACCCTTTCTGCAGGGAATTATGGGAAAGCCTTTGCCTACTGTATGAGCAAGAAAGGATTAAAGGGACTTGTTCTAATGCCCCACACAGCCCCTGATGACAGAGTTGACTTGATAAAAGTATGGCATAAAAGATCATGTCTTACGTGTTGGTTTGTAGATAAACACTTTACCAAAAAATTCCATGTTTTAATAACGCATACCAAAAAGGCTTTGAAAGCTGATGTGGGAAAAGGATTAAATACTGGTTATTTTCCTCTTTTCCCACAATGTTTCAACCATTTCATGGAAAATTCCTACATTTTGAGCAACTTCTAATCTTTTGTCTGCAAATAAGTCAAAATTTTGTGGTCTGGAAAAGAGTTGGGTTAATTTCATAGTGAATAGTTGTCTTTTAATTTCACTGCAAATGTTATGATTTTATAGTGTTGCGCCAGTTTCCCTCCTGAAAGTTTATATTGTCATTGCAACCAATTACCATTGTAACCAATTATCCAACAATCCCGACTTTTGATGACACTGAGGGAGAAAGCTTTTGAAAACATTGTGGAAAGAAGAGAAATGGCTGGTAATCATTTTAATTGGCACTATTATAAAGAAGTCTTTAATTCTTTTAACTCTTTACCAAACGACAAAATTTTAGACCGATCCAATTTGTAAGCAGTTGCAGACGACAAAAAAAAAACGTTACTGAAAAATTTAAATTTGTTTTGGGAAGGATATAAAACATTGTGGGAAAAGGAGAAAACGCTGGTTACCAGCATTTTCTCCTTTTCCCACAATGTTTTCAAAAGGCTCCTTTCTCAGGGTTGTTAAAAGTCGGGATTGTGTGGTAAAGGGTTAATGACAAATAAATGGGCTATGCTCTGGCAGGAGGGGGTTTAATGCATCCCTGTGCTGCATCGTACCAAGCAAGTCATCACATAATTCAGGGTTTTCATTTTGAAATGAAGCAACCGATTGATTGACAAAAACAACAGGCCGAGAGTCACGGGGGGCGCCTAGGCTTTGGCGTCCATGATTACCAGATGGAGATGAGAAACGTATCGTCGCCTATGATTGGATAATTGGATGCAAGTGTCCAATGAATGACCGCGTAACATTCATAAACCAATTGTTTCTGGTTTTGCGGTAAAATTGAACAGGTGTTGCAGTACAGTTACCAACACGTGAAATATTTTCGATATAAACAACGCGATCGATTTTTCAAAGATCCAGCAAAAACAACCGATTAAAGGCCGATTTCAACCGATGTTTTTGATCGGCAATCGGCTTTAAATGAAAACCCTGATAATTATGGATCCATATAATCTACTTTGTCTAAAAACCAACTGAATCATAAGATACACTGGTCCTTTGACATGCAGAAAATTTACCAAAAGCAAAAAGTTTCAACTCGGGTCCACTTGCAAGATACGTTTTGCAGATACATTAAGCCCATTTTTCACAGAACATTGCTCATTAATAAAAATGACATCTACGCAGGTCTGAAAATACAATCCACTGAACTTTGAAAGACTTTGTCTGATAGGCCTGACTAAGTAAACAGATAGCTCAGATCCAAGGGCCGAGCCCGGGTAGCTAAGTCGGTAGCGTACAGGACTTGAGAACAGCAAGTCGCTGGTTCTATCCCCGGCTTGGCCAATTTCTTTCCGATGATTGATGATAGTCATTGCGACAGGATTCATTCCTCTCTCACCATTGTTGCTGACCATTGTTTCGACGATGGTTATCTGGGAAAGGAGCCAGTGGCTTAGAAAGAATATTGCGCAAAGTACCGGTAAAAGAAACTCCAGGAAAGCATGGATAGGTGCACTGGCCGCTGGGATATAACTGAAATAATGTTGAAAATGGCGTTAAACACAACACAATACAATCAATCGATCAGATCCAAGGACAGACTGCTAAGAAAGCACCTGTTTTTGTTAATGGGGCTGACAGGGTTAAACTTAACCCTTTACCACACAAACCCGGCTTTTAACAACCCTTGTAGAAAAGGTTTTTGAAAACATTGTGGGAAAAGGAGAAAATGCTGGTTACCAGCTTTTTCTCCTTTTCCCATAATGTTTTCTACCCTATCAAAGACAAATTCTATCTTTTGAACTTTATTTAAATTGTTGTCTGCAAATGCTTTCGATTTGGACCAGTCTTGATTTTTGTCCTGTGGTAAAGACTTAATGTAAAACAAAATTTCACTTTTCTCTAAACAGAGTTTTGGAATAGAAGCCATTAAAGTACCATCCAGCCAAATTCAGGAGAATGTAGACAGTTATGTTGCCAAGGGATACACCCTGCTTCATTCATTTGATGATGCAAGCCTGATTGCAGGATATGGGAGGTCTGTATCAACAACTATAAGCTAAAGTGTTTAACTCTTTCCCACACAATCCCGACTTTTAACGACCCTGAGAAAGAAGCCTATTGAAAACATTGAGGGAAAAGGAGAAAATGCTGGTAACCAGCATTTTCCCTTTTCCCACAGTGTTTCTATCCCTTTCAAAATAAATATCAATTCTTTAGTCACATTTATTTTGTCACCTGCAAATGCTTTCAGTTTGGACTAGTCTTAAATTTTGTCATTTGGTAAAGAGTTAAATGAAGAAAATACCATTTTTATATAAACTATGTAAAGACCATTTTTATGCATATTTTGTTTCTTTGGCTCTTAACTCTTTACCACCGTAATAACTGCATTTTCAGCTGTGGTCTGGTCCAGAATGTCTCACCAGAGCGGACAGTATAGATCAAGATCTGACTGCATGTTTTGTGCAGTCTGATCTTGATCTATGCTGGCCCCAAAGTCAACTATAGGTTTGAAAAATGCTCAAACCACAAACTATAGTTTGTCTTTGAAAGGGTAGAAAACATTATGGGGAAAGGAGAAAATGCTGTTTACCAGCATTTTCTCCTTTTCCCACAATGTTTTCAAGGGCCTTTTTCCTCAAGATTGTTAAAACTCACAATTGTGTGGAAAGGGTTAAACAGAGTTTTGCTAATATGAAGAAGAATTTTCAGGAATGCATGGATAGGTGCACTGACAGCCATGATATAAGTGAAGCAGTGTTGAAAATGGCACTGAACACTATATTGTTATGTAGTTGTAGAATTTGCTTGACAAAGATCTGATTTTAAATATTGTGTAAAGGAGTTTAACCTTTACAAAACAATCCCTGAGGAAGAGGCCTTTTGAAAACATTGTGGGAAAAGGAGAAAATGCTGGTAACCATGTTTTCTACACTTTAAAAAAAAAAAACAGGTTTCAATTTTGAGTCATATTTATTTTGTCATCTGCAAGAGCTTTCAATTCTGACGAGGATTTTGTTATGTGGTAAAAAGTAAAAACACCAAACAAACAACATTTACATGTACTTTCAGTATAGCATTAGAAATACTTACAGAAGTCCCTGACCCAGATGTGGTAGCAGTGTGCTGTGGTGGTGGTGGTCTTGTGGCAGGGGTAGCTGCAGGTTTGAAGCTTGCTGGTGCCACAAACTGTAGGGTCTATGCAGTGGAACCTACAGGAGGTTTGTGATTGGCCTTTTTATGTAAATTTTGGTATTAAGATTTTCCCATACCAGAGAACATCAAAGAAATGTAAGAAAACACAAACACTCCCTTTACCGCACAATGACGCCTTTTAACAACACTGGGAAAGAAGCCTTTCAAAAACATTGTGGGAAAAGGAGAAAATGCTGGAAACCAGCATTTTCTCCTTTTCCCACAATGTTTTCTGCCCTATCAAAGCAAAATTGCACCATTTGAGCCATTTTGAAATTGTCGTCTGCAAATGCTTTCAATTTGGACAAGGCTAAAATTCTGTCGTCTGGTAAAGGGTTAAGTGTCTGTGATGGATTATACCAAGCAAGTTTCTATCTTCTAATTATGGATCCGCAAGATCCAATTTGTCTAACAAATGATTGAATATGGATGTAGAATGGTCCTTGGAAATGCATAGAATTAACAAATAGCAAAACATCAACAGCACAGGCTGACATAGGTTGATGCTTTTTGCAGAAGCATTAAGCCCGCTATGCACAGAACATGGCTCAGACATACCCGTATTAGCCAGGGGTGTAAAAAGATAAAAGTGCCTTAAACCCTTTACCAGATGACAAAATTTTAGCCTTGTCCAAATTGAAAGCATTTGCAGACGACAATTTCAGTGTGGCACAAATGGTGCAATTTTTCTTTGATAGGGTAGAAAACATTGTGCGAAAAGGAGAAAATGCTGGTTACCAGCATTTTCTCCTTTTCCCACAATGTTTTCATAAGGCTTCTTTCCCAGGGGCATCAAAAGGCGTCATTGTGCGTTAAAGGGTTAAAGGACACTTGGGGTTTTCTTTTGTTTGTTTCAACTGAAAATTTTGTTTTGTTTTAATTGGCTTTTATCTGTAACAGACAACAAAAATTTTGGATTTGTCTAGATAGAAAGTATTGGCAGAAGGTATAGTTAATGTGGCTGAAAGAATAAGATTTTAGACTTGCACATAATTATTACAAGTATTTGCACAGGACAGTTTTAACACACTTCTGTTGATGGAAAGCATCTTTGAAAGGGTAGAAAACATTGTGGGAAAAGAGGAAAATGCTTGTAGCCAGCAGTTTCTGCTTTTCCCAGAACGTTTTTAAAAAGTTTTTCTCTTGAGGGTTGTTTAAACAAAGGGATGTCTGTTAATGTGAGCAGTCAATGATTGTACAAGGACTTGTTATTGTTCAACTCTTTACCAAACAAACAAATTTTGGACGGGACCAAATTGAAAGCATTTGCAGACAACAAATTAAATGTTGCTCAACCCTTTACGACATGAAAAAACGTCAGACTCATCCAAATTAAAAGCATTTGCAGACGAATATGTCAGTGTGGCTCCAATAATATGATATTTCTTTGGTAGGGTAGAAAATATTGTGAGAAAAAGAGAAAATGCTGGTTACCAGCATTTTCTCCTTTTCCCACAATGTTTTAAAAAGGTTTCATCCTCAGGGTCATTAAAACTCAGGATTGTGTGGCAAAGGGTTAAATGATGAATTCCATATTAAATAGGGTAGAAAACACTATCCTTTTCCCACAATGGTTTCAGAAGCTCTTTTTCTTCTCTTTGTTAAAATTTAGGATTGTGTGGTAAAGAGTTAAATTTTTGTGTATTTTGCTGTGTATTTTACCCAGCACCCACAATGTACGAGAGTTACAAGGCGGGCCATGCTGTCAAAATCCCCACAGTCAAATCTATTGCCACTGGGCTGATGCCCCCATACGCAGGTCAGTTTAATTCCTTACCAAACAACAAAATTTTAGACTCGTCGAACATGAAAGCATTTGCAGGCGGCAAATTAGATGCCACCAAAATGACTGAATTTACATTTTTGTTTTCAAGCATTTTCTCCTTTTCCCACAATGATTTCAAAAGAATTCTTTCTCAAGGTCGTTAAAAGTCAGGATTATGTGATGAAGGGTTAGTGACATGAATTCTTGTGTTGAGAGACCACCCAGGAAACAAGGTAGTTGGTTTTATACGGACAGATGGTCATGTACGGCAGGTTACTTTTTCACAAGTTTTTTTTTTTTCTTTATACTGTACAATTGCAGTACGTTTTAGAGACAAAACACTGTAAGAGTAGCACAAATGAGAAATATGTTAAAGAAAGAAAATAAATTGTTTGTGATTCGATAAAATGATGTGGCAAAAGTTCCTTTCAGAGTGTTGGCATAAACAGTTTACTTTCTGGATTTTGTGTGGTAACAATTGTTTCTGACTGACTTGGAAAACGCCATTAACTCTTAACCAGATGACAAAATTTTAACCTTGTCCAAATTCAGAGTATTTGCAGACGACATTTTCATTGAGGCTCAATGGTGCAATTTTTCTTTGATAGGGTAGAAAACATTGTGGGAAAAGGAGAAAATGCTGGTTACCAGCATTTTCTCCATTTCCCACAGTGTTTTCAAAAGGCTTCTTTCCCAGGGGCATTAATAGGTGGCATTGTGCGGTAAAGATTAAAATGAGCAAGGGCTTGTAATGGCATGTGGGCAAAGCCAGGTAATACAGTTGTTAGCACACAGGACTTGGGACCTGGGGTTTGGTGGTTTGAATCCACAACTCGGCCAATTTCTTCCCCAGGATTGATGATAGTAAATGCTGCAGGACTTACTTCTCGCTCACAAAATTTGTCATTATGTAAGAGTTATTTCCCTTAGACATTATTTTAAAGGTCTATACCAAATGACAAAATTTAAGACCAGTCCAAATTGAAAGCTTCAGCAGACGAAAAAATAAATGTTACTTAAAAATTGAAATTTGTTGGGGGAGGAGTAGAAAACATTGTGGGAAATGGAGAAAATGCTGGTTACTAGCATTTCCTCCTTTTCCTACAATGTTTTCAAAAGGCTGTTTCCTCAGGGTTGTTAAAACTCGGGATTGTGTGGTAAAGGATAAAAGGCCTTTACTGTGGTATATTATTTTGTAACAAACAAATATTGAATCACCTCTTCAACCAATAACAAAATGTTGGACTGGACAAAACGGAAAGCATTTGGAGACGAAAATTTAAACGTAGCTCAAGTGATGATTTCTGTCTTTGATAGGGTAGAAAATATTGTGGGAAAAGGAGAAAATGCTGGTTTTCAGCATTTTCTCCTTTTTCCACAATGTTTTCAAAAGTCTTCTCTTTCAGGGTTGTTAAAACTCAAGACTGAGTGATAAAGGGTTAAGTCACCATGTATGGTCTTATATTATCCGGCCGTCACGCCAGACTTGTTCATTTTCTTCCCAAATATACCAATGAGTGTGCACAGATAGATAACCCGATCAGATTGCGGATAAAGACAGGCAAAAATATTACGGCCCATGGCGACTAGAAATTTGGCAGGGCAAGCTGAAAATGCCTGTCAGGGGTCCAGTTAGCGATCCCAGAAAATAGGTCATGTTTTCATATTAATTAAATTTTTCGAACAGAATAGTGACCAAAGTCGGGTTTCTGTCTAGTGTATAGTTCAAACCCAACCAGATTTGCATATTTCTGTGACTGATATTGTGTCCTTTACGGTATTCTGACCATTCCAACTGTTCTTACCTATACCGGATGTTTACTGGCATTTGGCTGGTTCTTGATTACTGCTGGTACATGGTGTCCGTGGTTGTGAGATAGAACGTCGGCCTCATAACCAAAGGGTCCTGAGTTTGATTTGCGGCAGCGGGTGGCAACTTTAGGTCTGTTCATTGGCCTACACATTTGGCGCGAGTACTCAGGAAGCAGAACTTGTTTCTCAGTCAATGTAAAATAGATATGTTTAAACTAACTAACATAGATTTTGGGCTGGGCCCCTGAAATTTTGAAGTTGGGGGCCAAGTTGGCCCCTATAGGAAAAAAGTTAGTCTTTTTCCCTGAAAGGGTATTCAGTCTTATTATAAGAGTAACAGCATTGGATCTTTTACACTTCTTTTTCTTTTCAGGTGATTTACCGTACCTTTTGTGTAAGAAATATGTGGAGGAGGTTTTGTTAGTAACTGATGAAGAAATGGTACAAAGTATGAAACTTCTCTATGACAGAGGCCTGAAAGTTGAGCCTGCAGGTTCAGCTGCTTTTACTGCACTAATTCAGAACAAAATTCCTGATGTGAAAGGAAAGAAAGTTGTAATAGTTCTAACAGGAGGTAACATTACTCCACAAGAGTTGGCAAAACTTATTTGATGATTGAAGGTATTAGCTACTTTGTATTAGCTACCTTTAACCCTTTACCCCCCAATCAGGATCCCGTTTCACAGAAAAACTTAAGTCTTTTACTAGCTTGGTTGTTTTCAAAGAGAATGTGGATTTATTGCTGAAACCTTGGAATTGTGCAGAAGCTTTGACATTTTCAAAAACTTGGACATTTTACTGTATCTCTATAATTACTTTGCCTGGTTGTTTTGATCAAAAGGGGAACCAATACATTAGGGGCAGGTAACCATCAAAATATTTTTGACACAGTTATGCCCCGTTTTTCAACTTGGAATTTTTTACTGCAGCAGAGAATTGGCACCTGCATGTGATGTTACTTTTTTTGCTCAGTTCTGCTCACACAATCATTTTCTGATTTGAGTTGAGTTCATTATTTTAGGCACATTTCACAAACATTAACAGACTAAAGAAACATTCTAAAATTCAGAGTTGACACAATGTTAGTCTTTCTACAGTTGAGGCTGGTTTTTCAGTAAACTTGCACAGTGTCTTAAAATCATTAAGAGCTTGGACCCTATCGACTTTGGAGAAACTCAGATAATTGGTTAGTGAAAACTAGCCATTTAAAGTTGAAGATTTATGTTTCATGCGTACACCATAAAGTCAGCATTTACATTTAGGTTTACTGGTAAGTCAGTAGAGCGATTCAGGCCCTCAAGGGCCTCTAGTTTTATCTCCACAACAAATTCCCCGCTTCTATGAATCGGTGGAAGCGTATAGATAAATATTGAAATATTTTTTTATTGTCTTTTATTATAAATTTTCTGTGATAATCAGAAATATTGTTGTTGAAATTTTACAAACTTGTAGATATTTGAGTATCCCTTTACCACACAATCCCGCGTTTTAACGACCCTTAGAAAGAGACCTTTTGAAAACATTGTGGGAAAAGGAGAAAATGCTGGTAACCAGCATTTTTCCTTTTCCCGCAATGTTTTCTACCCAATCAAAGACAAAATCATCAACTGAGCTACTTTCAATTTGTCGTCTGCAAATGCTTTCAGTTTGGACCAGTTGGAAATTTTGTTGTTTGGTAAACGGGTATTCTATATATACATGTATATTCATTTTCATCTGACATCCATTTGTGTTGTAGGACATGTCTTTATTTTTTACAGATTAAAAATATACTAGTATA
This sequence comes from Tridacna gigas, assembly GCA_945859785.2. Taxonomy (NCBI): domain Eukaryota; kingdom Metazoa; phylum Mollusca; class Bivalvia; order Cardiida; family Cardiidae; genus Tridacna; species Tridacna gigas. The sequence goes on along the minus strand of OX244031.2, from coordinate 74,399,300 downwards.
TTTCACATCGATTGTGGAGCAAGTTCTTACAATTTATATGAACTGTGCTCTGTGAAAAAGGGGGCTTAATGCATCTGCGAAAAAGTGTCGACCCAGGTCAGCCTGCGCAGTCCAAGGATTGATGATAGTACATGTGTAATTGCATCAGGATTCATTCCTCTCTCACCGCTGACCATTGTTTCGACTATGGTTATGTGGGAAAGCAGCCAGTGGCTTGGAAAGAGTACTTCAGGAAAGCATGGATAGGTGCGCTGGCCACCACAATATAACTGAAATAATGTTAAAACAGCGTTAACTCTTTCGGCGCCAAATATATAAACCTGTTATCTTCCAATGGCTTAAAATGCCATCCATTGAAACTAAGAAAGATCTTTACTTCATAGGCTTGAAAACACAATCGGACGGCATAGATCAAAGATCAGACTGCACGTTCTGTGCAGTCTGATCTTGATCTATGCCGTCCGCAAAAGACCATGTTTTCGCCTATGGCGCTGAAAGGGTTAAACACCATACAATTAATCTATTAAACCTTTGCTAAAGGATTCATTCCTTCATTATGCATCATGGAGATGCATTTTTAAGGTAGTACCATTCTAATGAAAAACAGCTATTTCCATAATAATATTATCGTAAAAAATGTGCTATGATTAAAAGTGAGTATTATTGTAATACTTTGACCGAGCCACTTTTTCCATTTTTTCCTTCTTAGAATTATCATTTATAAATCTAAAGCCACTCTATTCTCAATACAAAGAGAGATAATAATTACCTCCCTTTTCAGAAAACTAGCAAAAATATCATCAAATAATTTCAAGATAGACAACAAATGAATTTCTGGTCGGTTAGAAATGTTCAAAAATATTATATCAATATAAATCCTTATTCGTCAACTAATAAGAAATTTTATTCCATGTTGCACTAGAAACGTTAGGATGGTAACACCTTAAGCCTCTTTTGCCAGAGCATGGCTCAAATATATGAGCCACATTCTGGCAAAAGGGGGTTTAATGCATCTCCGTGTTGCATTATACCAAGTTTGTCATCACATAATTATGGATCCATAAAACCCATTTTGTATAACAACCAACTGAATAATGAGGTAGACTGGTCCCATGACTTACAGGGAATTGACCAGTGGAAAAAAGTTTCGACCCATGTCAGCCTGCGCAGATTGCGCAGGCTGACCTGGGTCGATACTTTTTGCAGATGCATTAAAGCCCCTGTTGTCAGAGCATGTCTCGATTTCACATTGATTGTGGAGCAAGTTCTTACAACTCGTATCTGTCACTCTTGATGATTTATTCAAGGAAATTTTAACAATTACTGTTTATGTTTGCTGGCCTTGTATGAAATCACAACTATTTAAGCGATCCTCTGGCAAAATTGTGCTTAACTCTTTACCACACAATCCCGACTTTTAACGACCCTGAGAAAGAAGCCTTTTGAAAACATTGTGGGAAAAGGAGAAAATGCTGGTAACCAGCATTTTCTCCTTTTCCCACAACGTTTTCTACCCCTCCCAAAACAAATTTCAAGTTTTCAGTCACATCTATTTTGTTGTCTGCAAGTGCTTTCAGTTTGGACCAGTCTACAATTTTGTCGTTTGGTAAAGGGATAATGCATCTCTGTGATACATGATACCATGCAAGTCATCACATAATTATGGATCCATAATAGCCACTTTTTTTAACAACCGACTGAATCATGAGGTAGACTGGTCCTTAGACATACAGAAAATTGACCAATAGCGAAAAGTTTCGGCCCAGGTCAGCCTGCACAGTACCTATGTCAGCCTGCATAGACTGTGCAGGCTGACCTGAGTCGATACTTTTCACAGATGCATTAAGCCCTGTTTTCACAGAGCATGAATCATTTTTAGTATTTTATATATAAAAAGAGGCCTTGTTATCTTTTACCTTGGAATTACTTTGCCCCGAAGATACTTTTTAAGCATTTTTAGATATTATAGAAATGTTAGAGAAATGGGTAGGTCTGCATATGTCATACCAATCCCAGTGGCTCATTCGGCATCTGCAGACGACAAAATAAATGTGACTAGTGTGATTGTGTGGAAAAGGGTTAATACACGTAGAGGTATTTTTAACCCTCTACCTCTCAAGCCTGAGTTTTAATGACCCAGACAGAGAATGCTTTTGTTAACATTGAGGGAAAAGGAGAAAATGCTGGTAACCAGCTTTTTCAACTTTTACCATGATGATTTTATCCTCTCAAAGACATGCTTCATAACTTGAGCCACCTTCTTTTTTTCATCTGCAAATGCTATCAAATTGGACAAATTTAAATTTTGTCTTATGGTAAAGGGTTAAACATATTTTCTTTCTCTGAAAACTCAATATTATGCTTGTGTCATACAGCCGAGCCCTGTAGCTCAGTCGGTAGCAACCAGGGGGTTGCTGGTTTGAACCTCCAGCTCGGCGAATTCCTTTCTGAGGATTGATGATAGTCTTTGCTAAAGGGCGGAGCCCGGGTAGCGTACAGGACTTGAGAACAGGAGGTCACCGGTTCGACTTCCGGAGTCTTTACTAAAGGGCCGAGCCCTGGTAGCGTACAGGACTTGAGAACAGGAGGTCGCTGATTCGACTTTCGGCTTGGCCAATTTCTTTCCAAGGATTGATGATAGTAATTGCATTAGGATTCATTCCTCTCTCATAGCTGACCATTGTTTCGACTATGGTTATGTGGGAAAGCAGCCAGTGGCTTGGAAAGAGTACTTCAGGAAAGCATGGATAGGTGCACTGGTCGCCGCGATATAATTGAAATAATGTTAAAATGGCGTTAAACACCATACAATCAATCTATTAAACCTTTGCTAAAGGATTCATTCCTCTCTCACTGCTGCTCATTCTTTCGACGATGATACATTATATTGGAAAGCAACCAGTGGCTTGGGAGGAATATTGTGGAAAGTACAGGTAAAAATGCAACTCAAGGAAAGCAGTCATTGATAGGTGCACTGGCTGCCACCCTATAACTTAAATGATATGAGCCATACTCCGGCAAAAGAGGGCTTAATGCATCTCCGTGATCCATGGTACCAAGAATGTAATCACATACTTATGGATCCATAATACATGTAGCTACTGTTTTGTTAACAACCGACTTAATCATGAGATGGACTGGTCTTTGGACATACAGAAAACTGAGGGATAGCGACTGTGCAGGCTGACCTTGATGAAACTGTTCACAAATGCATTAAGTCCCCTTTTCACAGAGCATGGCACATATATGAAACGGAATTAACCCTGTACCAAATAATCCGAACTTTGAACGATCCTAGGAAAAAAAAAACGCTTTTGAAAATATTATGGTGACCAGCGTTTACTCCTTTTCCTTCAATGTTTTCTAACCTTTTAGAGACAGATCTCACAATATGAACTATGGTTAACTTGTCGCTTGCAAATGCTTTCAGTTTGAACCTATTTATAAAGAACAATCCAGTGTTTCTACGACTCGGATCGTACTGCGTTTGAAAACACTGTAGGAAAAGAATAAAAATGCTAATGATAATCAGCATTTTCTTCTTTTCCTTAGATGTTTTGCATCTTCTCAGAGAAAAACCAAATGCAAGTGAGCAATGCTCTGTGAAAAAGGGGGCTTAATGCATTTTCGAAAAGTACCGACCCAGGTCAGCCGGCGCTGTCTGCCTGGGCCGAAACTTTTCGCTACTTGTCAATTTTCTGTATGTCAAAGAACCAGTCTACCTCATGATTCAGTCGGTTGGTATGGATCCATGATCATGTGTGTGTGTGTGTCCTTGGACAAGACACTTCAGAGCCCTAGCCTAGTACTGGTAAAACCCAGGTAATACATGAATATGTGAGCTGTCGCCGTGATATGACTGAAATAATGTTGAAAGCGGCGTAAAACGCCATTCAATCAATCAATCAACCAAGGACACTCCTACGAAAAACCCAGTGAATCCAGTAAGGCTCGAACTCCGGGCCTCCAGGTCACGAGTCCTACACTTTACCACTGAGTCACGCAGGGTCCTGTGGCGAAAGGTGAAACTGCTCATAATGTATTTAACCCTTTACCACACAGTACCGGGTTTTAACGACCCTGAGAAAGAAGCCTTTTGAAAACATTGTGGGAAAAGGAGAAAATGCTGGTAACCAGCATTTTCTCCTTTTCCCACAATGTTTTCTTTCCAATCAAAGACAGAAATCATCATTTCAGCCACATATAAATTGTCGTCTGCAGTTGCTTTCAATTTGAGCCAGTCTGAAATTTTGTCTTTTGGTAAAGAGTTACGCAATTAATGTTGATAATGAATAATTTATGATGATGATGATGATGTTGTTGTCGCCGGTGCTGTTGTTGTTGTCATAGTCGCCTGTTGCAAACAAATAATGTCTTCGGGTACAATGAGAGAACAGAAAAAAAAAAAGTGACCCACCTAAAAGATCTCTGTATAGGAGCCTTTTGACGTGCCATGGCTTGAACATTTGACTCCTGATCAATTGTTTTTTGAGCGAAGCCAGATAAGAATGCTCGATAACAAACTATTGTATATCAGTGTTGAAACATAAGATCCGAGATCGAACGATTAGACTAGACTTTACTCTTAGCGTATTGCCTACAATTCTAGGTGGTTTTTTTTTCGAATATTCTAAAGCGAGATCGGACTGTACCGGACATGCAAACTGATTCCGGAGCGTTTTTTGCTTTGGAATTGAACAATATTCTAGAAAAGGAGAACAACCATGAATTTGTAATATTTCGGTCTGTCATTCTGAAAAAAAAAATGTCACTTTGTCAATAATGCCGTCTAAAGATTAATTTATTATCCCACTTTATTGAAATTACCGCAGATGATTTTTAAAATATCCTTGTAAAATATGTAAAAACGACATGAATTCAGGTTTACAACAAAAAAAAAACATAGGAAAATATTGTAGTAAAAAGGAGAAATTGCTTGTTCCGTGTAATTTCTCATTTTGTCACAGGGTTTTCAGGAATGAAAAAAGGCCTAATGTGCTGACCAAATTAGTAAGGTGTTAAAGAATGTGTTATTTGATCGTTAATTCTGTAAACCCTTAAGCTGGTAAGCGTGACTCACTGACCTTTTGCGGACAGTCTAGATCAAGATCAGACTGCACAGAACGTGCAGTCTGATCTTGGATCTACACTGTCTGATTAAGAGATATTACTCTCCAAAAAATAAGTTTGAAATAACATTATTTGGGTTTGTTACTATCGTTTTGAAAGTTTCATCTAACTTGTTTTGCAGGATAAGGATTTTAAAAAAAATACATGTACATGTACCTTTATAAAGGAATTTAACCCATATCTAACCAATCAGAACCTGTCATGGCCTGTGTGGTGTGGGGGAAAAAGTAGATCAAGATAAGACTGTACAAACTTATGGTCTGATCTTTGTTTTCCCTGATACTGGAGGGCGTTATTTAAGCTTTACTTACTAATCTAACATCCATAAGTGAGTTCTGGGTCCATATTCACCAACCATTCTAAGAATATTCTTAGTCCTATGCTGGAGAATTTTCTAAATTTGAAAGTAACACTAACCCATTAGGTTTAGCCAATCAGAAGTCGTGTTACTTTCAAATTTAAAAGAAATCTTTGAGATTTAGACTAATAACATTCTTAAGAATTGTTGGTTAATACAGACCTAGAGTCCGTATTCACCAACAATTCTGAAGAATATACTTTGCCTAATTCTTAAAAATTTTCTAGATTTGAATGAAACACAACTTCTGATTGGTTGTTCAGATGGTTTAGCCAACCAGAAGTTGTGTTACTTTCAAATTTAGAAAATTCTCCAGCATAAGACTTAGGATATTCTTAACCCTTATCCTGCTATATCACTTAAATGAAACTTCCAGGTAGATAGTAAAAACCGAAGTATTGCTATTTTACTTATTGCTAAGTTTTTTTGTTTTTTTTTTTTTTGGGGGGGGGTGGTATATCTCCTTATCGGACAGAATAGATCCAAGATCAGACTGCACGTTCTGTGCAGTCTGATCTTGATCTATACTGTCCGCAAAAGGTCAGTGAGTAGCGCTTAGCAGCTAAAGGGTTAAGAATGGTTGGTGAATATGCACCCAGGGGGGTCCATATTCACAAATCATTCTAAAGAACGTTCTCAGTCCTATTCTCCAGAATTTTCTAAATTTGAAAGTAACACAACTTCTGATTGGCTGAACCGGTTACTGCGACTTGGATCTGTAACTGATGAATTTTGTTATTTTTTTTTTGCGGGGACAACTCATTGGCTTTCAAGAATATCTGCGCAGTCTGGTTTTGTTCTACTTTGTCGTTAAAAGTGCATTGAGTCGCGTAGTTCAGGCGAACAATGCATAAGATGCGGACCGTCAACCGTACGATAAAACTAGAGACATGTCTAAATTAACAGCGTTTAACTCTTTACCAAACGACATAATTTTAGACTGGTTCAAATTGAAAGCATTTGCAGACGACAAAATAAACATGAAAGAAAAATTAAAATTCGTTTTGAGAAGGGTAGAAAACATTGTGGGAAAGGGAGAAAATGCTGGTTACCAGCATTTTCTCCTTTTCCAACAATCTTTTCAAAAGGATTCTTTCACGGGGTCGTTAAAAGTTGGGATTTCGTGGTTAAGGGTTAAAGAAGTGAAATGTGGCTCAATGGAATATTGTTTTGATTTTTGTTTTCTCTTACTTTTTTCTAACCTTTTTAAAAAAATTTGTCCAACTGTTTGAACCACATTTGGTTTGTCGTCTGCAGATGCTTTGAATTTGGACATATCTGAAATTTTGTCGTCTGGTAAAGAGATAAAGGACTACACACACCATCAATACGTACAAAAAACGAACAAAGTTATTTTTGCACCTCGTAAACTATCTTGAGTGTGTTTTTCAGTACAATGTGATCATTCACGGGGAACAAATTGAAAATGATGGTTACATTTTTTCCACAATACACTGTCTTTATTTTCCGGATAAAAAACAAGATCCTCCAATGGAGAAAATGGCCGGTGTTTTAGCAGAGGAAACAGTGTAGAAGCAGTTCTGATGTTACATGCATTTCCAAGGTCGTTGTGTTTGTTAGTGAAACACAAAATCAGGGTTCGTATTCACCAAGCATTCTTAAGAATATGCTTTGCTTTATTCTGCAAGATTTTCTAAATGTGACAGAAACACAAGTTCTGATTGGCTAAACCAAATGGTTTAGCCAATCAGAAGTTGTGTTACTTTCACATTCAGAAAATTCTGGAGAAATGACTAAAAACGTTCTAAAGAATGGTTGGTGAATACGTACCCAGACTTCATAGCGTAGATCACTCAACTAAGCACACCTTTTAAGTTTTTGAAACAGAAAAAGCTAAAAAAAAAATAACCTTGTAGGATTATAGCAATCTATATTGAGAATTTGAAATTATTTAAAAATGTGATCAAAGGAGAAAATTGCTCATTAAGTGCAATTTCTCCTTTTGCCACAATGTTTTTAAAATTGATTTGCTTCAGTCGTTTGCTTCAATTTCGTTTCAGGAGAAAATGAGTCAATACTGGAAAGAGAACGGGTTTCTCTTCATTATTGCCTCTTTAAAGGTACACTTTCATTTCTTGATTTATCTATATTAGACACCGAGAACGTGCGAGTCTGGAAAAGACTGCAACAAATTTTAACCCTTATAACTGCTAAGCGCGACTCACTGACCTTTGGCGGACAATGTAGATCAAGATCAGACTGCACAGAACGTGCAGTCTGATCTTGGATCTACATTGACCGATAAGGAGATATTTTTCTCAAAAAAAAAAACCCGTAAGTTTGAAATAAAATTATTTAGGGTTTTACTGTCGTGTTGAAAGTTTTATTTAAGTTATTTAGCAGGATACGGGCTAGGCCGCGACGGGGCATCTTCGCTAGCCAAGGGTGACGATTACTACGTTGCTCTATTCACGTGAAAATGGCAACGCAGTGATCGTGACCCTTGGCTAGCAAAGATGGGGTGGAGGAAGGTGGAGAGATGACCTTTCTTTGTCCCTGTGCCAAACAATATCTTGTTTTTGTTGATCCAGGTGAGAAAGTTCACTTGAAATGAGTGTGTGATAAGAAAATGCTGAAAACAAGAAATTGATTGATTGATTGATTGATTGATTGATTGATTGATTGATTGGTTGGTTGGTTGGTCGATCGATCGATCGATTGATTTGTGTTTCACACCGATTTCAACGTTATTTCAGTCATATCAAGGCGACAGCTTTTATTTTCATGTATGTCCTGGGTTTCACCGGTACGAGACTAGGGCTTTGAGGTGTCTTGTCCAAGTGCACTCCCACGAAAAGCCCAGTGATGCTCGAACCCAGGTCCTCCAGCTTACGAGTCCCACACTTTACTACTGAGCCAAGCAGGACCCAGAGAGAGAGAGAGAGAGAGAGAGAGAGAGACATATACATAAAATGAACGTAGTGACTACAATCGTATTGGCAAGTGTTGCGATGTCTCATCTGACAGAGTGAGAATTTATTGACCGTGAAATGTAAAATCGACCCAGCCCCTTTAAACTTACAAACGCAGGCGTAACACGTTATATAAGGTATAAACTTAATACATTCGTGGAGGGACTTTAAACTGTTTAACAAAACGATTGGGTTATTTTCAATGTGCTTTGGAGCGTTGGATTTTATTCTAAATATTTGAGGTAGAATATTTTTTTTTTTATTTTCATCAGAAGTGAGGGAGGATTATATCATGATCTCTGATGAGATAAAGATCGGCAGTCCGTGAAGTCGATCTCTGTCAACTGTCTTCACTCTGATTAATTGTTTACCTCACTACCAAACGAAAAAAATATAGTCTAGTCCCAAACTGAAAGCATTCGGAAACGACAAATTAAACGTGCCTCAAATTATGGTATTTGTCTTTGCAAGGGTAGAAAACATCGTGGGAAAAGGAGAAAATGCTGGTTACCAGCATTTTCTCCTTTTCCCACGATGTTTTCAAAAGCTGTCTTGCCCAGGGTCTTTAAAACTTGGGTTTGTTTGATATAGGGTTAAGCAGTTTACATATGTTTCGAATTATTAAATTTTAAATGCACAGGAAATCACAGATTCCAGTTTTATAATGAACAGCGCGGAAACGAGGTCTTAGATCAAGGATAGCGAGATAATGACTGATGCGTTGGTTTAACCTTTTACCGCACAATGACGCCTTTTGACGCCCCTGGGAAAGAAGCCTTTTGAAAATATTGTGTGAAAAGGAGAAAATGCTTCAAAGAAAAATTGCACCATTTGAGCCACATTGAAATTGTCGTCTGCAAATGCCTTCAATTTGGACGAGGCTTAAATTTTGTCGTCTGGTAAAGGGTTAAGGCAAGCTAGCGGCCAAAAGTAAACCTGATTGCAGGAGTCTAAATGCAGACGAATTTAACTCTTTACCACACGACAAAATTTTAGACTTGTCCAATTTCATTAAGCATTTGTAGATGACAAATTAAGCCGCTACAAATGAGCTTAAGCTCTCTGATAAAGCAGAAAACGTTGTGGGAAAAGAAGAAAATGCTAGCTACCAGCATTTTCTCTTTTTCCCACGTTTTCAAAAGCCTTTTTCTAGGGTCGTAAAAACCGGGGATTGTTTGGTAAAGGGTTAATTCATACCATTTAAAAGTATGGATATTTTTATGAGTGTGGGTTGATTAGGCAGTGTTAGGACGGGTTTACCAATGGAGGGTTAGATATTTGACTGATTGACCAATATAGGAATAGGGACATCATTATGACTGGTTAGTCAATGTTAGGTTGTAGGGACATCATTATGCCATTGTTAGCTTGTAGAGACATCATTATGACTGGTTAGCCAGTGTTAGCTTGTAGAGACATCATTATGACTGGTTAGCCAGTGTTACGTTGTAGGGATATCGTTATGACTATACCCTAACATTGGCTAACCAGTCATAATAATGTCCCTATACTCTAACACTGGCAAACCAGTCATAATACATGTCATGTCCTTACACCCTAACATTGGCTTATCAGTCATAACGATGTTGCTATACACTAACATTGGCTAACAATTGATGTCCCTATACCCGAACATTAGCTAATCAGTCATACTGATGTCCCCACACCCTTACAATGGCTATACCCTAACATTGGCTTACCAGTCATAATGATGTCCTTATACCCTAACATTGGCTAACCAGTCATAATGATATCCTTATATCTTAACATTGGCAAATCAGTCATAATAATTGGCTAACCAGTAATTGGCTAACCAGTCCTAATAATTTCGCTATACCCTAACACGGGCGAATTAGTCATAATAATGTCCTTATACTCTAACATTGACTAACCAGTCATAATGATGTCCTTATATCTTAACATTGGCAAATCAGGCATAATAATTGGCTAACCAGTCTTAATAATTTCCCTATACCCTAACTTTGGCGAATTAAACATAATAATGTCCTTATACCCTAACATGAGCTAACCGATCATAATGATGTCCCTTTACCCCAACATTGGCTTACCAGTCGTAATGATGTCTCTATACCCTAACAGTGGCTAACCAGACATAATGTCCCTCTTATCATTGGCTTACCAGTTATAATGATGTCCCTATACCCTAACATAGGCTTACCAGTCATAATGTCGCTCTTAACATTCGCTAACCAGTCATAATGATGTCCCTATATCCTAACATTGGCTAACCAGTCATAATGATGTCCCTATATCCTAACATCGGCTAACCAGTCATAATGATGTCCCTGTACCCATACATCGGCTAACCAGTCATAATGATGTCCTGATACCCTAACATTGGCTAACCAGTGATAATGTACCTCCTAACATTGGCTAACCAGTTATAATGTCCCTCCTAACATTGGCTAACCAGTTATAATGATGTCCCTATACCCTAACATCGGCTAACCAGTCATAATGATGTCCCTCTAAACATTGGCTAACCAGTCATAATTATGTCCCTCTTAACATTGGCTAATTAGTCATAATGATGTCCCTTTACCCTAACATTAAATAACCAGCCTTAATGATAACCTTCTTAACATTGAATAACCAGTCATATTGATGTCCCTACAACCTAACATTGGCTTACCAGTCATATTGATATCCTTACAACCTAACATTAAATAACCAGCCATAATGATATCCCTAAAACCTAACATTGGCTAACCAATCATAAAGGGATCCCAACACCCTAACGATATACCTATAACCTAACATTGACAAACCAGTCATAATGATGTCCCTACAACCCAACATTGGCTTGCCAGGGACATCATTAGGACTGGTTAGCCATACTTATGAACAGGGACATCATTATGGCTGTATAGCCAATGTGAGTTGAAGGGACTGCATTATGACTGGTAAGCCAGTGCTCGGGAACAGGGACAGCATTAAGCATTATGACTCGTTCGCCACTGTTAATGCGTAGGGACAGCAATATCTATTATGACTGGTCAGCCAATTTTGGGTGACAGGGATATCAGTATGACTAGTTTGTCAGTGTTAGGGTTTTCGGACATCATTATGACTGGTTAACCAATTTGCTGTAAGAGGAACAACATCTTGTACAGACAGCCCATATTGTCCCTGGTACTGACCATTAAGTTTGTACTAGATATCTTTACGATTAAAGGCCATTTTAATCAGTTTTAAGCGTAACGGCCTATTAAATTTAAGCAAAGCCTGCTGTTCTCCATTTATGCGTTGTCCTGTACTTGACCCACAAAACTTGACCCTTCGCACACGGATCGTGATTAACTCATAAGTTGCTATGCGCGACTTACTAACCTTTTGCGGACAGTGTAGATCAAGATCAGATTGCACAGAACGTGCAGTCTGATCTTTGATCTACACTGTCCGATAAGAAGAAATTTTGTTCCCCAAAACTAACTTTGAAATAGCAATATTGAAAGTTTCATTTTAGTTATTTAGCAGGATAAGAGTTAAAGGGACTTTTATGTACAAATTAGATCAAGATCAGACTACATAAAACGTACATGCTGTTCTGGAATATTCTATGTCCTTTTTTTTTCACGAGATATTCTGGTATATACATCTTTGAAATAATTATATTTAGTCTTGCAGTATGACTTAAATTTTTTTCCTTCATCGATTTATTAACCCTTTACCAGACGACAAAATTTTAGCCTTTTCCAAATTGGAAGCACTTGCAGACGACAATTTCAATGTGGCTCAAATAACGCAATTTGTCTTTGATGGGGTAGAAAACATTGTGGGAAAAGGAGAAAATGCTGGTTACCAGCATTTTCTCCTTTTCCCACAATGTTTTCAAAAGGCGTCTTTCCCAGGGTCCTTAAAAGTGGGGATTGTGTGGTAAAGGGTTAAACAAGGTGTAAACAGAAGGTATTAAATGTTTTTGTTGACCAGCCTCGTTCTGCTTCGCTGATCTTTTGGTAGTTTAAAATAACCGGCTCTAAGTCCATTCTAATCGCGTTTACCCACACCCATGGAAATGTTTTGACCCATCAAAGTAGAGGATAGAAAGTGGACTGGGTTTGTGTAAATGAATAAAATTACGTTTTACTCAAAGTACTGACAGTCTTGTGACGGCGCTCAGTGTACAACGTCTGGATTAAGGCGTCTTATCTAGCTTACAATGTTTTATCCGGAACTATTTTCTTAAAACTTATTTTCTAATGTAGAGAACATTGAGGGGATAGAGGGCATCAAAGTTTTTAACCCTTTACCGCAAAATGGCGCCTTTTAACGACCCTGTGAAAAAAGTCTTTTGTAAACATTGTGGGAAAAGGAGAAAATGCTGCTAACCAGCATTTTTTCCTTTTCCCACAATGTTTTTGATCCTATCGAGAGAAAATTGCATCATTTGAGCCACATTGAAATTGTCGTCTGCAAATGCTTTCAATTTGGACAAGGTTAAATTTTTGTCGTCTGGTAAAGGGTTAATCTGGTATAATATTATTTTTAAAGCCAGCCTTTCCAAATCCAGTAAACTCTTTACCTGACAGAGAAAAAGAAAAATATGTTTGGGTTTTTCCGTGTTGAAGGTATCTGCAGACAGGGATTGTATATTACATAATAATATACGATCCCTGCTGCAGACGACAAATAACATGTGGTTAAAATGATGAAAATTGTGATTGGGTAAACCAAGTTGTGAGAAAAGGAGGAAATGCTGGTAACCAGCATTTTCTCCTTTTCCAACAATGCATTTCAATACTTATAGTATTTTTGACGGTGTTTTCAAGACAGCTTCTGTTTTCAGGACCTGTTAGTTTGGAATTTTCTTAGATTGGTTACCTCCCCTTATACAGCAAGTGTATAGGGATCGGTACAGGCTACAAAAAACGGGCGGAATTCTGCCCGTCTATTTTTAGAACAGCCAAACGCTAGACTAATAGAGATTCAGGGAAGGTCACTCTAACTTCCAGAGCAGCAGATTTTCCGATATTTTTGACCTCACAAATAAGTGAATTGTATTTTTTGTATCACCTTTCATGTTTATGTCTGCTAGTATTCTTTTTAGTTTCGATTACCAATTTCAAATTGTGCAAAAAATCGCAAGTTTACCTCTACAGCCAAGCTGCAAATGTGTATTCTGCTCTGATTGGCTATTCTGTGATACACATGTAGCCCAATGAAAAGCAACGACACAATAGCCCGTGCCAGTTGTAGTATATATATCTACAACGGGGACCAGTTCAGAACATTCTAAGTTTTTGTCGGGTAAAAGGTTAGAAATAAAGCGGTTGGTGGATATCCAATATATACCTGCGTTTATCCATTCCAATACAAATTCGACTGTAGACAGCTTTGCTAAATATTGTGAGAAAAGGAATAATTGGTTGTAGCATTCATTTACAAAAAGTTGCTCGCGAGTTTAACCCTTAAGGTGTCTTTCACGACTGTAGTTGCCTTTGCGGACAGCGTAGATCAAGATCAGGCTGCACAAAACGTGCAGCCTGATCTTTGATCTTCACTGTCCGCTTTGCTAAAACACTGTAGACAAAAGCAACCATGAAATTCCTATTATTCGGATCGTATTTCTAGGATGAACATTTCTGTTGGTTTTCTTCGGCGCTCTAAGGGTTAAATTACTACCTCGGCCAAATGTCGGATAATGGCGTAGAGGGAGAGTGTCGGCCTCTCATATTAAAGGTTATGGTTTCGAATCTTGTGATCAGATAGGTCAACCTTTGATGTAGAATTCGCAATACGGCGGTTCAGTGTTCGATCCTCAGTAAAGGCACTGTTCCTTTCAGGAGGTGTCCTTAGGCAAGACACCTCAGAGTCCCAGCCCGGTACTAGTGAAACCCACATGAATGAGCGAGCTTCTCGTCGTGATATGACCGATTACAGAAAGAGGCGTAAAACAGCATTTATTCATTCATTCATTCATTCATTCACTGAAATAACATATCCAGACAAACAGCTCTAATTTTTCTGTCAAATCATGCACAGGGTCTGCAAGCGTGGACCAAGATCAGACCTCCAAGCGCTTTGATCTGAATCAACAGTGTTTCCCCTTGATATCCGCTTGTTTAGACAACCAGCAAAAATTTAATCTGTAGGGGACAAAGGGACAGCGAATACCGTATCCTTATTATTGTATAGGTGTGGCTTACTCGAGTGGGAGATAGTTTTACCTATTTAACCCCCATCGCTTGCTCAGGTTAACTTTCGAAGACCTTGCGGACAGCGTAAATCAAGATCACACTGCACAGAACGTGCAGTCTGATCTTGATTTACGCAGTCCGTTATGAAATGAAATATTCTAGCAGCAACAGACTCAAAATTGTTACATTATTTGATGACTGAAGTTGTTGTTTTTATTGTTATTCAACAAGTAAGGGTGAACCCTTTCTGCATAAGATATGTTTGGAATACATTTTGAAAAATGTATTTGCTACAAGCAACAAACACTTACTTCTTTTCCTGCACTGGTTACCATTTCACCGTTAACACAGACATTTTCACTTCTTTTGAATGTTTATCTATTTTGCCACTTGTATATTGGATAGCGATACGTGTTACACCCTTTGCCACACAATCCCGAGTTCAACCGACCCTGGGAAAGAAATCTTTTGAAAACATTGTGGGAAAAGGAGAAAATGCTGGTAACCAGCATTTTCTCCTTTTCCCACAATTTTTTTTAACCCTTTCACAAGCATTTCGTCATTCTAGCGACACTTAGTTTGTCGACTGCAAATGCTTTGATTTTGGAATATTCTAAATTTTTTTCGTTTGGTTTAGAGTTAGATGAAAAAAAAAATAAACCAGCCTAGCATGGTTTTAGAACTATACATTACTGTACATTCTATTTTAACACCTCATTTGAAACTCCACATTTTACATAATATAAATATACAACGGAACGGAAAATTCTGTATTTTATTTAAGTAGGTACATGGAAAACATTTCAGTAAAAGAAACAAATATTTTTTAGAAATAATTTCTCCTTTTCTCACAATGCTTCCCCCACTCTATCAACTGCAAGGGCGCTTTTTTTGTATTTGTACAGTAAAGGGTTTTTTACCCCTTTACCGGACGACAAAATTTTAGACTGGTTCAAATTGAAAGCCTTTGCAGACGAGAAATTAAACGTGACTCAAAACTTGAAATTTCTTTTTCGTAGGGTAAAAAACATTGTGAGAAAAGGTTAGGGTTAGCATTTTCTCCTTTTCTCACAATGTTTTTAAAAAAAGCTTCCTTCTTCAGGGTCGTTAAAACTCGGGATTTTTTGTGTGGTGAAGGGTTTTAAAGGAGACTCGATTCAGTGAATGAATACCGAATCATTTTCCGTCGCGCTATCACATTCTATCTTCGTAGTGGGGAGTAAACTCGATGGTGTTTATCTTTTTTTTTTTATAGAAATCATTGAAAAGTGTAAAGTGATACAGTGGCTGGAAAATTCAAACTGAGACTTTTCGAGACGATCGTATTAGACAGACAGAAAGAAAAAAGGGACAAATATTCAAGACTTTGTGTTGTACAGGAGTATTTTTAAAATAAAAGAAGGGGAAAATCGGATAACAAAAGAACTAGGCCGGTATCGTAACTTAACACGGGTAAGTTTCGTTTTGTTTTTCAATTTTTGCATTATTATTTTATTAAGTTTTGTATTTTTCAGGTACATTTGAATTTTATGCTCCTATATCTACATAATGTTAGTATTTAATTATTTCACTCTTGACAAGACCGCAAAATTTTCGACTAGTCCATTTTCAAAGCTGTTTTAAACGTTAACTGAATCAAGTTGCGAGGTTTGTCTCCGACTACGTAGAAAACGTTGGTGGAAAAGGAGAAAATGCTGGGCCCGGTTTAACGAAAAAACTTAAAGTCTGTTATTCTACTCAAGTCTGCAAACAGACGTATTTTCTGACTTAGGTTGAGTTTGTTATTCTAGACGCAATTCACTAACATTAACAGACTTATGTAACATTCTCAAGTCCTGTGTTGACACAATGTTTCGGACTCAACTCAGCAAAATAATGGACTTAAATCTGTTAATTTACTTAAGTCCGTATATTTTGCTTAGTTGAGTCTGAAACGTAGTATCAACTAAGGATTTAAGAACGTTACTACAGTCTATTAACGTTGCTGAAATGTGTCTCAAATAACAAACTCAACTTAAGTCAGAACCTGGGACCGTTAGTAGATTTGAGTAGAATAAGAGACTTAACCCTTTCCCAAACAAGCCCTGGTTTTCACGTGTCTGCAATACAAGTCTTTTGAAAACACTGTGGCAGAAAGTTCTCAAAAAGGGTAGAAAACACTGTGGGAAAAGGAGAAATTGCTCATAACGAGCAATTTCTCCTTTTCCCACAGTGTTTTCTACCCTTTTTGAGAACTTTCTGCCATTTTCATCAAATTTAAAATTGTCGTCTGCAAACTCTTTTAATTTGGACCAGTCCAAAATTTGTCGTTTGGAAAAGGGTTAAGTGATTTTTATGCAACCGGGGCCCAGGTTTCCAAAAGAAATCATTCAGAGAAAGTTTGCAAGAGACCTTCTTTCCCAAAGGTCGTTAACACTCATGATTGTTTGATAATGAGTTAATTTTCACCTTTCCCCAGTTTCGATTGACATGTGGAAAAAAGATGGGTTGTCGAAATAGGTATGAAAAAAATGTTACGATGTTTGACGTTTCGTGAGATTACCCTGTGGTCACAGGCAAAAACAGTGGCCTCTTGCGGACGGTATAGATCAAGATCAGACTGCACAGAACGTGCAGCCTGATATTGGATCTATACTTTTCGCTTGTTTAGTCAAGCCTATAAGATTTCCATTCTTTCTGAGTTTTCAGTATACATGTATTTTCATCCGTTAAATGAAGTCGACTTCGTGGATGAGCCATGCTCTGTGAAAAGGGGGCTTAAAGCATCTGCAAAAAGTATCGGCCCAGGTCAGCCTGCGCAGTCCGCGCAGGCTGACCTGAGCCGATACTTTTTGCTTTTGGTAAATTTCCTGCATATTCAAGGACCATTCTACCCACACGATTGAGCGCGTTGTTAGACAAGCTGGATATTCCGTATCTAAAATTATATGATGATTTGCTCGGTGTGATGCATCACGGAGATGCATTAAACCCCGTTTTCACGCATGATGCATCAGTGAGATGTATTTAACCTCCTTTTGCCAGGGCGCGGCTCAAATATATATAGCACTGAAAGAGTTAATATTTGAACCTTTTCAGTCAATCGAAGACGTGTATACTGCAGTATTATTCAATACTTTGTTGTATATTACACTAAACAGAGAAAGTCATGTTTATACACCCGTTTATTCATATACATGAATGCCTGGTTTGAAATGAAAGGTCTTCTTCTTCTTCTTCTTCTCCTCCTCCACCTTCTTCTTCTTCTTCTCCTCCTTCTTCTTCTTCTCCTCCTCCTCCTCCTTCTCCTCCTCCTCCTCCTCCTCCTTCTTCTTCTTCTCCTCCTCCTCCTCCTCCTCCTCCTCCTCCTCCTCCTCCACCTTCTTCTTCTTCTTCTTCTTCTTCTTCTTCTTCTTCTTCTTCTTCTTCTTCTTCTTCTTCTCCTCCTCCTCCTCCTCCTTCTTCTCCTCCTCCTCCTCCTCCTCCTTCTCCTCCACCTCCTTCTTCTTCTTCTCCCCCTTTTTCTCCTTGTCTCAACTTTCTTTTTCATCATCACCATCATCATCATCGTCATCATAGTCATCATCTTAATTATCTTGTTGTTCTTGTTATCGTTGTTGTTGTTCTTCTTCTTCTTCATTTTCTCCTTCTTCTTGTAAATACACTTTTTTACACGAGCTGAGTCGCCAAGCCGGCCGGTAGCGAACAGGACTTGAGAACATAGGGTCGCTGTTTCGATCCCCGGCTCGGCCAATTTCTTTCCGAAGCCGATTGATGATAGTCATTGCGACAGTATTCATTCCTCTCTCACCGCTGACCATTGTTGTGTGGGAAACCAGCCAGCGGCTTGGAAAGAATATTTTGCGGAGTACTGGTAAAGGAAACTCCAGGAAAGCATGGATAGGTGCACTGGCCGCCGCGATATAACTGAAATAATGGTGAAAACGGCGTTAAACACAATACAACCAACTGACGAGTTGAGGGAATACATATATAGGTTTTCTGTTTGAATTGGCGTAAAAGTTGCATATAACCTGAAGGGTCCATGAATCACCTTCAAATATTTCATTACCAATTCAATTTGCACTAGGTTTTTTCTCGCCCCATCCCGCGCAAATTAATAGGACAAGTCTAAAACGCATTCATTTTTCAGATGATATTATTGTCGTCTATTCAAATGAGAACTAAAAATAATGGATTTTTAAATATGTGCATTCCATTAAAGTTCATTTTAATGTCATATCAAAATAAAGTGAAATTAAATGGGGCATATTCAGCAATATTTAGATGTAATTTCCTTACTTCTTCTGATTTTAACCCATAACAAAAGAATCCAGAGTTTTAACGACCCTGAGAAAGAAAACTTTTGAAAAAGATTGTGGAAAATGAGAAAATGAAAAGAGAAGAATGCTGGTTGAACACTGTAAGGATTAAAAACTCTGTAATACGAGCAGCGCTCAGGTATTACAGAGTTTTTGTGGCATTTGTTTAAGTCAATGCCACTATGAGTCCAATACGGTATTTTGAAAATCATGTATCGTAGTTTGTCATGGCAAAACCCAAGGAAGTAAACCCAGTTAAAACCAAGTTCTCTGAGACAAATAGGTGTTTCGATAGCACTCAGATATATAATTAACATCGGCGTATTAAAACAAACTGGATTAGACCATCGATCAAGGGAATATTTCTTTTTTTATTGAAAATATCTATACCCGCTATGGCCTTATATTGGCGTAGTGATACACACAACCTTTGTCTTCCGACCGTGTTCGTCCCAAAACCAATTCCTTCCTTGGGCTTGTTCGTCCCTGGCTTGTTCGTCCCACAGTATTTTTTGTTCATTTTTATTAATTCCACACAGTGGCTCCCTTGACAAATTCGACACCAGTGCTTTCAACGCTTTGATTAATCCTTACAGTTCTGATTTTATTTTACAATGAAAAAAAGGCCATGCTCTGGCAAAGGGGGGTTAATGCAACTCCTAGATGCTTTATACCAATCAAGTCATCATATAATAATGAATCCATAAAATCCATTTTGTAGAAAAACGGACAAAATCACGAGCTAGAATGGTGTTTGTGACATACAGAAAATTGACCAATAGCGAAAAGTTTCGACCCATGTCAGCCTGCGCGGACTGCGCAGGCTGACATGGCTGACATGGGTCGATACTTTTTCCAAATGCATCAAACCCCCTTTTCACAGAGCAAGACTCATTTATTTCTTAAACAAATTTTATTAATCAGTTTATAACAATCTACAGCAAACAATATAATCATATTACACATATACTGAAGAAATGGATCAGAAGGAAAGCTGGGGCTTATAAAGTGCTTCTCCAAATTCCGGTCAAACGGTCAACGGTTATATTTCATGATGATTTCGATGAGAATAATTTCAGAGTAAATAAAGTAGAAAGACAGCAAAAATCAAAGACAACAACATCAAGTGCTGAATTTATGAAAGGGGCATATTCAATGAAGAAAAACATCCGAAATGTTAAAGTCATTTCACGGTGGTTTTTGCCACAAGATGTCATGAAGTAGCTGACGGTGTAGATCAAAGATCAGTCTGGCACGTTCTGTGCAGTCTGATCTTGATCTACGCTGTCAGCAAAAACAACTTATGTTGGTTCCAACGCTTTAAGGGTTAACCCTTTCCTGTACAATGCCGCCTTTTAACGCCCCTGGAAAAGAAGCTTTTTGAAAACATTGTGGGAAAAGGAGAAAATGCTGGTAACCAGCATTTTCTTCTTTTCCCACAATGTTTTCTGATCTATCAAAGAAAAATAGTACCATTTGAACCACACTGACATTGTCGTCTGCAAATGCTTTCAATTTGGACAAGGCTAAAATTTTGTCGTCTGGTAAAGGGTTAATGGTTAATGCGTCTCCGCGATGCATTATACCGATGTACCAAGCAAATCATTCTGTAATTATGGATCTATACAATGCATTTCGTGTGAAGACTGGCTGAATTATGTGGCACAATGGTCCTTGGAAATGCAGAAATTTGACCAATAGCAAAACTTTTCGATTCGTTCCAACCTGACATGAATCGATACTTTTTTTGTTTTTGTTTTTGTTTTCCCAGATACATTATATCCCCTTTTAACAGAGCATCGCTCATATACATGTATACATTCATATGCATGAATAAAGTAATTGCTTAAATTACAATCCAAAGAGAACAGAATAATAAAAGGAGCCATGCTTTGTGAAAAGGGGGCTTAATGCATCTGCGAAAAGTATCCGGACCAGGTCAGCCTGCGCGTAGTGCGCAGGCTGACCTGGGCCGAAACTTTTCGCTATTGGTCAATTTTCTATAATTATGTCCAGGGACCAGTCTACCCCGTGATCAAGTCGGTTGTTAAAAAAAATGTGTATTGTGGATGGATGAAGGAGATGCATTAAGCCCCCTTTTTGCCAGAGCGTGGCTCACATGTAAGTTCATCGTTTTCAGAATATTCAGCATGTAATCCACTCCATCTTTACAGACCATTTTACATTAACGAAACACCACCGTGCATTAACAATTTACGCAAAAGGATAAACATTTTAAGAAAAGGAGAATTTACTTTTTGAATAGTATGGAAAACGTTGTGGGAAAAGCTACAATGGCCTATTACGAGCAGTTGTTCCTTTTTTGACAATGTTTTCAAAAAATGGCCAATTTCAGGGGCATAAAAGTCTGTATACGTCAGTACTGCAGTGAGTTTCAAGCTCTACCTTACTGAAACACGAACCGCCCTTTTCAAATTTCAAGTGTAGTTTTCTTCAAAAGATTTCTTAATTATGCATTTTAGCTTGAATATTTATAAAAATAAAAACTTGAAATACAATGAGGTATATACTGTTTCGGATGCATCCGTTCATAAAACGTTTTGCTGTTGTCCATTTTTTTTTTTTTTTTGCGTGTCAAAGGGCCAAGGTCCGTATTCACCAACCGTTCCAACCAGTCTTATTCTCCAAGATTTTCTAAATTTGAAAGCAACACCACTTCTGATTGGCTAAACCAATTGGTTTAGCCAATCAGAAGTAGTGTTACTTTCAAACCCAGGAAATTTTTCAGCATAAGACTAAGAATATTCCTTAGAATGGTCGGTGAATACGGACCCCAGGCAGTCTACCTCATGATTCAGTCGGTTGCTAGACAAAAATGGATTTTTACGGATAATTATTTATATGATGTCTCGCTTGGTATAATGGATTTTGGAGATACATAAAACCTTTTATGCCACAGCATGACTCAAGTATATTTAAACTTTAAAATAAATATAAGCCATACTCTGGCAAAAAGGGGCTTAATGCATCCCCATAATGCATTGTACCAAGCGAGACATCACATAATTAGGGATCCATAAAATCCCATTTGTCTAAGAAGCGACTCATGAATCATGAGGTAGACTGGTCCTTTGACACGCAGAAAATTGACCAATATCCATTTTGTCTAAAGACGGACTGAGTCATGTGATAGAATAGTCCTTAGGTACGCAGAAAATTCAAATTTCAGAATATTTTGGTGTGTGTATAAAAAATATGTTCTGTTAAAAATATACAACTTTGAAAAATTTAGTATTCTGCTGCTACAAGTACCAATTTCTTTATTTGACATGAAATGCACACGATCGATGCTCTGGCAAAAAGGGGGATAAATGCATTTTTGTGATGCATAAATACCAAGCAAGTCATTACAAAAGTATGGATCCATAAAATCCATTTTGTCTAAAAACGGACTCAGTCATGTGATGGAATAGTCCTTAAGTATGCAGAAAATTCAAAAATAGCAAAAAGTTTCGACCCCATGTCAGCCTGCGCGGACTGCGCAGGCTGACATGGGTCGATACTTTTTCCAGATGCATTAGGCCCCCTTTTTACAGAGCATGGCTCTTTTTTTCCCTCGTAAAGGGTTACAGAATGGTTATATCCTAGTCGTGTCAATGGTGATCTTTGTATCAAAAGAGAGAAAGAAAACTTCCGGAATCGAATTTCAGCTTCTCATCTTACTCTTTTTAACTTTGCCGTCTTTTGCACAACGGTAACAATTAACCCTTAGGCTGCTATGCGCCACTCAAGGACCTTTTGCGGATAATGTAAATCAAGATCAGACTGCACAGAACGTGCAGTCTGATCTTGGATCTACACTGTCCGATACGGAGATATTTTTTCCCCAAAATATACTTCGAAATAACAACATTTGGGTTTTTTTTACTATCGGCTTGAAAGTTATAGTTTATTTATTTAGCGGGGTAAGAGTTAAACGGGCATTAAACCAGATTGCGTGTTGCAAGGGTTTTTTTTTTTTAATCTTTACAAAGATTGCTAATTTTCTTTTGTGTGGAAAGATGGTTTGAAATTAAAGCGTATATATTGAATATAAATACATGTAGAAAACACAATGAATTACGAGGTTACATGTAGAAAACACAATTAATTACCGAGGTTAGATGTAGAAAACACAATTAATTACCGAGGTTAGATGTAGAAAACACAAGGAATTACCGAGGTTACATGTAGAAAACACAATGAATTACCGAGGTTAGATGTAGAAAACACAATTAATTACCGAGGTTAGATGTAGAAAACACAAGGAATTACCGAGGTTACATGTAGAAAACACAATTAATTACCGAGGTTACATGTAGAAAACACAATGAATTACCGAGGTTACATGTAGAAAACACAATGAATTACCGAGGTTAGATGTAGAAAACACAAGGAATTACCGAGGTTACATGTAGAAAACACGATGAATTACCGAGGTTACATGTAGAAAACACAATTAATTACCGAGGTTACATGAAGAAAACACTATGAATTACCGAGGTTACATGTAGACAACACAAGGAATTACCGAGGTCACATGTAGACAACACAAGGAATTACCGAGGTTACATGTAGAAAACACAAGGAATTACCGAGGTTACATGTAGAAAACACAAGGAATTACCGAGGTTACATGTAGAAAACACAATTAATTACGGAGGTTACATGTAGAAAACACAAGGAATTACCGAGGTCACATGTAGAAAACACAAGGAATTACCGAGGTTACATGTAAAAAGCACAAGGAATTACCGAGGTTACATGTAGAAAACACAAGGAATTACCGAGGTTAGATGTAGAAAACACAATTAATTACCGAGGTTACATGTAGACAACACAAGGAATTACAGGGGTCAGATGTAGAAAACACAAGGAATTACCGAGGTCACATGTAGAAAACACAAGGAATTACCGAAAAAATAAGGAATTACCGAGGTTACATGTAGAAAACACAAGGAATCACCGAGGTCACATGTAGAAAACACAAGGAATTACCGAAGTCACATGTAGAAAACGCAACAAATTACCGAAGTCACATGTAGAAAACACAAGGAATTACCGAAGTAACATGTAGAAAATACAAGGGATAACCGAGGTCACATGTAGAAAACACAAGGAATTACCGAGGTTTTACTGTAAATCTTTCTATTCTATTAGTTACGGGTTAGCCTCGATTGCATAACAAACGATTAAAACATATATGGACGCGACTGGACATCGGTGGCTCCATAGCACAGTTGCTAGAGTCGCCGTTTCTGCTTTTGAATGTCGTAGGATCGGTCCCTGTCTATACGGAAAACGTATGAGCAAAATTTGACAAGGTGAAGAGTTAAAGTATTCTTTCAAAAAGGAGATAGATGAAATATTTCAACACATACTTTTTGATAATTATCAATTGCATGTCACGCACAAACTGTCGCCATTTCAAATATTAAATCATTACATCCCGAAATAAGTTATGACTTTGAAAACATCCTTGTGAGATATAAATAATCAAAATGGAGTCGGTATTAACACTTTAATTCTTGTAAAATGATTTTGTGGTAAAAGGAGAAAGTCTTTATCTCAGTAAATTTTTCCTTTTACCAGAATATTTTCAAACGCTGCGAGCTGCAAGATGGAAAAAGGGTATGTATTTGGTTGAGGAAGTTTTGATCGCTCAATAATTTAGTTTTGTGGGGAAGGATATTTATTTTTTATTTTGTCAATCTGCAAGTCCTTAACTTTTTCACTTTGTACCGGGTATTTTTATGGGAATGTCCTTTGGCAGGGTACATCGGAGCCTCAGCCTTGTATTTGTGAAACACTTGAAACTTAGATATATGTGAGCTATCGCCGTGAGATGAACCAAATAATGTTAGGATTGGCGTAAAAACATTATTTATTCAATTCAATTTAATCTTTCACAAAATTGACTGATATAGCCCACGTATCCCCAAAAGTAAGGGAACCCTGTTACTTGTTTTTTCTGACATGATATGACAGAGTGACTTTACCTCGTAAGATTTCAGCAGATTCCGAGAGCAACGAAACGCCGTATAATCTCCAGTATGCCTGTCTGGTGTCTTGCAGGTGTTGTTGGACATGGAGGTCACACCCGATATTGACTTGGATTCCATATTTTTTATATGTTTCAGGTAAAACAAAGAAATACCTCAAGATGAAATGCAATGTTTCCCTTATTTTCGATTCTTCGTATATAACAAAAAGTTTTGTCGTCGTCTCGCCAAGTCAGTTGAAAGGAGAGTGAACGAATTCAAACGATTATTGATGTACATGTATATCAGCTTTCAAAAAGTTTATTTTCATGCAGTTGTACAAACAGAATATTGAACAACTATGCCAGAATATATTTATAAATGGACCTATAAAATGACTTCCACCCTTCGATCAATAATCGTTGTTAAGTATGATTTGACATAAATAACTGCAAACGCGGGAAAACATGGTATTGCCCACAACAAGGGATTCCCCATAATTGGGCATAAAAGTTAAAGTAAGCCATGAAATAGGATAGACAATAGTTTCAGAAAAGATACCAGAATATTTTTTACTTCAATGTAGCTTTGACTAATAAAAAAAACCCATTGATGCAATATGCAAAGCAAGACCCGAAATATGTTAATGAGATATGAGGTGATTTGCATACTGCAAGGGTGTCTTAATCCTTATCCTGCTAAACCCTTTACCACACAATCCCGACTTTTAACGACCCTAAAAAAGAAGCCTTTCGAAAACATTGTGGGAAAAGGAGAAAATGCTGGTAACCAGCATTTTCTCCTTTCCCCACAATGTTTTCTACCTTATCAACAAACAAATTTCAAATTTTCAGTCACATTTATTTTGTCATCTGCAAATGCTTTCAATTTGGACTGTCTAAAATTTTGTCGTGTGGTAAAGAGTTAATGACTAAAACACGATTTTCAAGTCGACACTAAAAACTAAACATTGCTATTTCAAATTTATTCATTGGGTAAAAAATATTACTTATCGGACGGTGTAGATCCAAGATCTGAGTGCACGTTAATTGCAGTCTGATCTAGGTCTACACTGTCTGCAAAAGGTCAGTGGGTCGCGCTTAACAGCTTAAGGGTTAATGTCAAACAGGAAATATCTTTTAAAAAAGATAGACAGCGTAAGAGATACTGGAATATGAATATTGAAACTCTTTTGTGGTTGAATATTAATTAAAATAATTCAAAGTTACCCCACGAGCAATTGCCTTTTTTCCTCAATGTTTTTTATTTTGTTGAAAAGTCAGAGTATTGGGTAGCTTATGAAAATATTGAATTTCCAAATAGCACAAGAAAAGAATCATTCTCTACTACATTATTTTGCTTTGGAACGAATCAAGGCCTCGGAGTATCGATTAACAGTAGCAACGCTTGTTAATAGTGGTTTCATAAATGTGTGAGAAAATATGCCAGCAGGGCCCGCCGAATAAACATGTGCACATTTTTCACCAATCGCAAATTACCATCTATTCATTCTTCATCAGTCGCAAGAAATAAGCCAAAAGCCAGCGCATTCAGCCAGGCCAAAAAATGCACGCAGTACATTATTTACCCCGAAGTATTGCCATTGCTCGCTTTGAAGCTGCTTGTTAACTCTATCTTTGATACTGACGCTTTGTTTACATCCTACCAGTGAATGTATCTCTCCGCGTCATTTGGCGTGGACTATTTTTACAATGGAATCATCGTAAAGAAAAATGTGCCTCATCAGTTTGCTATTACCGATTTCTTCGAGTTTTTTTTTTTTTAACATAATTATGACGATTTTTACCCTCTAATAGAAAATAGCAAAATTCAAAAAAAAAAAGAGAGAGAAAAAGAAGGGGATATGTGGCTTTAATGACCTTATTGGTACCTGACGCGGATTCCTTTTGTCTCGCAGACCAGTTATGAAAACATTGTGGCAAAAAGAGAAACTGCTTCTGTCGAAAAATTTTGTTTTTGCCACGTGCTTTTAGGCCTTCATGCTTAGAGAAAAAAAAAGTATGTGGGCCACGCTCTGACAAAAGGGAGTTTAATCCAATTCCGTGATGCATGATACCAAGCAAATCCGTATATAATTATTGATCCATAAAACCCATTGTGTCTAACAATCGGCTGGATTCATGAGGTAGAATGGTCCTTGGACATGCAGAAAATTTGCCGATAGCAAGAGGTTTCGACACAGGTCAGCTTGCGCGGACTGCGCAGGCTGACCTGGGTCGATACCTTTTGCAGTTGCATTAAAATCCCTTGTCACGTAGTATGGCTCACATGTTTTCACAAATTATCTATCATACACTCGCAATGTTATTGTTCATAAAGTTATCTTGACACAGTAATAAAGAATGATATGATTGAACTGAGACGAATTGTACATCGGCAAACTCTTCGTCTGTTTCCGTAAAGAACCATTTTATATAAGACAAATGATACTTCGGCAAACTTCTCGTCTGTTTCCGTAAAGATCTGTTTTATGTGTGACAAATGATACTTCGGCAAACTCCTCGTCTGTTTCCATAAATAGTTATATTATTTGAGACAAATGATACTTCGGCAAACTCCCCGTCTGTTTCCGTAAAGACCCATTTTCTGTCATACAAATGATATTTCGGCAAACTCCTCATCTGTTTCCGTAAATACCCAATCTTACGTGGTTTCACCAAGGTCAGATAGGACTCTGTAACAATAGTTACACTGAACTAGTCATTTCTGTTTACGGACAAAATAGATGAAGATCAGACTGCCCTGAAACAAACTTTTTGATTTAGCAACTAATTATAAGATCCAGGACTAGCTTCCGGATGGACAAGCCAGACAGTTAAGAGTCTGTTAGCTCTTTACCAGACGACAAAATTTAGACTTGTCCGAATTGTACACAGGCAGTCGCAGACGACACATTAAATATGGCTGAACTCTCTACCAAACGACAAAAAATGTAGAATTGTCCAAATTGAAAGCATTTGCAGACGACAATTCAAACATGACTCAAATCATGGAACTCGTCTTTGATTGGGTAGAAAACATTGTGGGAAAAGGAGAAAATGCTGGTTACCAGCATTTTCTCCTTTTCCCACAATGTTTTCAAAAGGCTTCTTTCTCATGGTCGTTAAAACTCGGAGCTGTGTGGTAAAGGGTTAAGCAATGGGATTTGCCATTGAGACTTATATAATATACAAACAATGATTAGACTTTAAATTTTGAATCTGGTGCGTAGCCACTCTTAGGACTGAAAGCCCAGGCTTCAACATCGAGCTTGGGCTTTGCAAAATTTCTGGCTATGCCCTTTATAATGGATCGTAAAAACGGCCCCTGGTCCTCTTTTACCGACCAAACAATATTTGGTTAAGATGTAAGCCAAAAACCAGTGTTTTAGCGTTCTTGAAACTATATTTACCTGCAAAGACTGGTCTATGAATTTAAAGGTTAGTCGAAGTGAGTTCTTGACATAAAAGTGTGTTTGATAACTTAAAACCCAATAAGAAAACAAGAAAAATATCTGTAAATTTCATATGAACCGTGAGAAAATAAAATCACTATGGAAATAATATTCAAAATTACGCCCTAGAATGTCTTAATGAATATATAACTAGATCATAAAAATGAGATGTTCAGAAAGAAATCCGACCCCACTCGTTTAGTGTATTCAGTTTCACTGATCCGAACGAGAATCGTGCAGGCAAGGGTCGTCTTGTTTGTAAAGTAAACAGGGCACTTAGTACCTGGTGTTGATGTACACAAATTGGTTGGCCATCTGTCACGCGATTTTTAATTTTCAAATGATACAGGAAAATAAATTCATGTTTTTACACAAAATTTTGAAATACTAGGTGCCAAACCACTATGGGTATTAATTTCGTAAAGTCATGAAATGTGGCTCAGTAGGAACTTTACAAATTTCCTTCTGTAATGAGGTAGAAATGAAGGCTAGTCAGTTTTTTTTTTGTTGAACATTTATCCATTTTTCACAATAAATGATGAAAAGATGCAGAAGAAAGACTACAAGGCTTATCAGCAACATCATAACCAGTAACAATTTATCATCGTCATCAGCACTGCCAACGTCACTGACAGTACTTTCGCTTTTATTCTCCGGGATTTTTTTTTTTCTGGCTATGTAATTTAACTCTTCATAGAAGACAAATTCTGAAACATCTGTTAGATCTATGTCTTTACCTCACAATCCGAGTTTTAACGAAACTTACAAAAAAGACTTTTTAAAACACTAGTATTAGGAAAAAGAGAAAATGCTGGTTACCGAATGATGTAATTTGTTCTTGATAGGGTGGAAAATAAAAATATTAATACATTTCTGCAGCTGGATTAACCCTTTACCACACAATCCCGACTTTTAACGACCCTGTAAAGGAAACCTTTTGAAAACATTGTGGGAAAAGGAGAAAATGCTGGTAACCAGCATTTTCTCCTTTTCCCACAATGTTTTCTACCCTTCCAAAACAAGTTTCATTTTTTCAGTCACATTTATTTTGTCGTATGCAAATGCTTTCAATTTGGACCAGTCTAAAATTTTGTCGTTTGGTAAAGACTTCTGTGTCTATGCAAAGCGAGTTTAGTGTATCTGCAAAAAGTATCGACTCAGATCAGCCTCAGAGACTGACCGTGGTCGAAACTTTTTACTATTGTACATTTTCTAAATTTCCAAAGACCAGTCTACCTCATGATTCAGTCAGTTGTCAGACAAAATGGATTTTATAAATCCACATATATATATGATGACTTGGTTGGTACCATGCTTCACGTGGATGCACTAAACCCCCTTTTTTCACATAGCATGATTCATATAAGATTATTTCAAACGAAAAAAAATAAATGTAACAGAGAACAGAGGATATAGAAGCTTAGAAGTAATTCTGTGAAAAAAAATCTATGGTTGCAAGCTTATAATGTGTCGCACCACTGCGAGACTGCTTCCGGGTCGAAGTAGTCAAAAGTAGTCACATATGAAATTTTGCAGTAGCACTTCTGCTGCACTGTTTCATGGAGCCGAGATGGCTTGGAGGTATATAATTTAGATTTGCTTCAAATTTGGGCATTGGAGGACCACTTAGATGCATTTATAATGTATTTTGACAGGACTATTTTGTATTACTGGTGGGACAAAAAGTTGGGGTCATGGCCGTGAACAGGTGTTCCTCAGAGGGCAAATTTTAGGGTGCCTGTACTAGTTGGAATTTAGCGAAAAACGCAATCGGTTGACATATTAGGGGTTTTTTTGCATTTATTTTTAGGCCTATGGTCATACTTTGGAGAACAACAGACCGAGAAGCCAGAATTTTGCCATTAAGCGATCTGTGGAACTCTAAACATTGTCGATTTCGCTCTATTTTCAGTGTGGCCAAAAACCAGTGGTGCGATACCATAAAGCCGAGGTTTACTGTCGAAATAAAGGAATGTCAGATTTGGCTCTATCGGACATCATATCATAAACATTGGAACAATTATGTTTATAACATGACGTAACGCTGACTCACTGGTCGAGGGTCTCAGACGAATTTTTTACACCGATTTAACAGATAATTATCTGTATATGAAAACTACATTGTATTATAAGTGTTTAACCCTTTACCAGACGACAAAATTTTTAGCCTTGTCCAAATTGAAAGCATTCGCAGACGACAATTTCATTGTGGCTCAAATGGTACAGTTTTTCTTTGATTGGGTAGAAAACATTGTTGGAAAAGGAGAAAATGCTGGTTACCAGCATTTTCTCCTTTTCCCACAATGTTTTCAAAAGGCCTCTTTCTCAGGGTCGTTAAAAGGCGGCATTGTGCAGTAAAGGGTTAGCTGTACTATCCCCTGAACTGAAAATACAGCAGACGGGAAAAGCTATTTAATTTAATCCCATTTTTACCCTTTACCACAACATTTCAGGGATAAGATAAAATGCTGGTAACCATCAATTCTTCCTTTTCCCACACTGTTTGTCTCCCATTTCAACCCATTACCACACAATCCCGACTTTTAACGACCCCGAGGAAGAAGCCTTTTGAAAAGATTGTGGGAAAAGGAGAAAATGCTGGTTACCAGCATTTTCTCCTTTTCCCACAATCTTTTCTACCCTATCAGAGAAATATCATATCATTTGAGCCACACTGAAATTGTTGTCTGCAAACGCTTTCAATCTGGACAGGACTAAAATTTTGTTGTGTTAAAGAGAGATACCATCTTTTGAGGGACACTGAATTTGTTGACTGCAAATGCTTTTAATTTGGACAAGTCCATTATTTTGTCGTATGGTAAAGTTTTAACTCATTAACACCAGACGACAAAATTTTAGACTTCTCCAAATAGTAAGCATTTGCAGACGATAAATTAAATGTGACTTAAATTCTGAAGTTTTTTTCCGTCAAAGGATAGAAACATTGTGGAAGAGGCAGAAAATGCTGGTCCCACAACTGGAGCATTTTTTCCTTATTCCACAACGTTTTCAAAAGTCTTCTACACTAGAACACTGGACTGTTTGGTAAGGCGTTAATATACTTCTTGATTTAAACAGCATTTTCTCCTTTTTTCATAATGTTTTCTACTCTTTCAAGAACAAATTCATTCATTTTAGTTACATTTAATTTGTCGCCTACAAGTCCGTACAATTTGGACGACTCTGAAATTTATCGTTTGGTAAAAACAGATACCGCCATTTGAGTCACGTTGTTTTTTTTTAACTCTTTACCAAACGACAAAATTTTAGCCTTCTCCAAATTGAAAGCATTTGCAGACGACATTTTCGTTGTGACTCAAATGATGCGATTTGTCTTTTATGGGGTAGAAAACATTGTGGGAAAAGGAGAAAATGCTGGTTACCAGCATTTTCTCCTTTTCCCACAATGTTTTCAAAAGGCTTCAGCATCAGGGTCGTTAAAAGTCGGGATTGTGTGGTAAAGAGTTAATTTATCGTCTGCAAACTGAGTTTGACTTTGGACAAGTCTAAAATTTTGTTGTTTTTAAATAAAGAGTTGAAATGCGCAAAAGAATAGAAACGAAATGAAATACTGCATATAATAGTTTTTTTTTTTTAAAGAATATCTGAATACCTCCCTTTAAGTTCGTTAACCTTAGGCTGCTAAGCGCGACTCAAGGGCCTTTTTTTCGGACAGTGTAAATATAGATCAGACTGCACAGAACGTGCATATTGATCTGGGACCTACACTGTCCGATACAGAGATATTTTTTTTCCAAAATATACCTTTGAAATGGCAATATTTTGAGTTTTTGCCATCAGCTTAAAATTTTCATTTATTTTGCGGGATAAGGGTTAAAAACACCAAAAAAAAGGACCCTTGGTAGCCAATAACTGTCTTAGCGCATTACAGCCAGCAGATTCCCTTTTCCTTATCTTACAACAAACCACTTTTGAAAAGAATGCGGTAAAAGTAGAATTTATTAGCTATGAGTAAAGTTACGGACGGTGTAAATCTAAGATCAGACTGCACGTCAGCGCAGTCTGATCTTGATTTACGCCGTCCGCAAATACATGTACTTCTTAATCCTTCGGCTGCTAAGCGCGACTCACTGACCTTTTTCGGACAGCGTAGATCGGACTTCACACATCGTGCAGTCTGATCTTGGATCTACACTGCCCGATAAGAAGATACCTTTCACCTCTAAAAATACCAGTTTGAAATAAGTAAATTAGGGTGTATACTATCGGTTTAAAAGTTACACATCTCTTATTTAGCAGGACAAGCGTTAAAATGCTGCAAGTAGCGATAGAGGGACATAACAAAGGAGAGGAAAATAAGGCGTAAAGAGATGACAATAATGTAAAATTACCCCTCCCATATTGTTTGCTTTGTACATAATATTGTATGTGAACGTTTTGCGACAGGAAAAGAAATAAGATAGACATTGTATGTGTAAATCTATACCAGCCTAATTTTTGTCCAAACAAAAGTTTTAACCCTTAAAGCTTCAAAGCGCGACTTACTGACCTCTTGCGGACAGTGTATATCAAGATCAGACTGCACAGAACGTGCAGTCTGATCTTGGATCTACACTGTCCGATAGGAATATATTTTTCTCCCAAAAAAGATGTTTGAAATAACATTATTCGGCTTTTTACCGTAGGCTTGAAAGTTTTGTTTATCGTATTTAGCAGGATGAGGGTTAAATTCCATTCTCCAGTTTGTTGACCCCTTTTCCGTCATAGATAGTCTTGGTTCTAGCCCGATAATTTTCTTCCTTTAACCCTTTCCCAAACGACAAAATTTGGACTGGTCGAAATTGAAAGAGTTTGCAGACGACAATATTAAATTGGATGAAAATGGTAGAAAGTTCTCAAAAAGGGTAGAAAACACTGTGGGAAAAGGAGAAATTGCACTATACCAAGCAAGTCATCATATCATCATGGATCCATAAAATCCATTTTGTCTAACAACCGCTTGGATCTGGAGGTAGACTGGTCCTTTGACACGCAGAAAATTGACCAACAGCAAAAAGTTTCGACCCGTGCCAGCCTTTTCCCACAGTGTTTTCTGGCCTTTTAAGGACAAATTGTATCACTTTAGGCACATTTAATATACATAGTAAAATTAATGTTGCACCCCCTGTGTTTTTTACCGGGTTTGATTTTCTGACGTGAATGAGATAAAATTGGGTCGAAATTAGAATTCGGCTGCTGCATACACCAACAGACTCGTCTTTTGCCCAAAAATGAACTGAACTGAGGTATCCCTTGACCTCATGGTAAGTGGGAATCTTTTGCCTAGATGTTGCTTTCAAATTTAAGAAAAACGAGAAGCGTTTAAGTTTGGTTAAAACAGGGAATTTAATGTCGAAACAAAACTTACGACAGGTTGAAAGTGACCTGCAGAGAATGGACACACAAAATCAGGCAATATTGCGTACTTCCGCCCGGGGCATGGAAAACAGCTTGCAGTCTTTGTCTCACACCTCTCACGAGAGGTTGAAACAGCTCGATCAGTAGCTGCTGCCATGAGGTTAAGGGATACCTCAGTTCATTCCATTTCAGAGACAACAGACTTGTTTGTTCTTGTATACAGCAGCCAGATTCTAATTTCCAACCCATTTCATATCATTCACGCCAGAAAATTAAACACGTTAAAAACACAGGGGGTGCAACACTAACTTTACTATGTATATATGTATGTCTTTTGCAAATGCTTTGGCTTTAAACAAGGCCAAAATTTTGTAGTTTTGTAAAGGGTTAAATGCAATATACCAAGCAAGTCATTAGATAATTATGGATCCATAAAATCATTTATGTCTAACAACCGATTGGATCTGGAGGTAGACTGGTCCTTTGACACGCAGAAAATTTAACAACAGCTAAACGTTTCGTCCAGGTCAGCCTGCATATTCAGTGAAGATGACCGGGATCGAAACTTTTTGCAGATGCACTGAGCCCCTTTTTCACAAAGCATGGCTCGTCTATCTTTGAAAAAATAAGGTTGAATTGTACTTAAACCTGTCGAAAGTAAGAGGTTACACCCGTTATGTCTTTTCGTGTTTTTATTTCCCCGAGGAAGAAGGTTTTTCAAAGTATTTTTGAAAAGGGGATAATGCTGCTAACCGAAAATCCCGGTAACCAGCATTTTCTCCCATTTCCAATTTTTCCTACCCTTTCAAAAGCGAATCCCATCTATTCGCCGAGGAAGAGGGTTTTTCAAGGGGTTGCTGAAAAGGAGAAAATCCCCCCCCCCCTATTTTTTGTATGTATTTGCCATCTGCAAGTACTTTGAATTTTCGACAAATCTAGAATTTTGGTCAACTGGCAAAGGGCGTCAAAATATGAGTACAAATTCGGCAAAAAATGTGGTAAAAAGGGGAATAGCTGTGTCTTGTTAGTGTTTTACTTGTATACCAAAACGACAAAATTTTAGACTTATCCAAATTGAAAGCATTTGCAGACGACAAATTAGATGGGACGCAAATAATGGAATTTGTCTGTGACAGGACAGAAAAAGAAACATTGTGGGAAAAGGAGAAAATGCTGGTTACCAGCATTTTCTCCTTTTCCCACAATGTTTTCAAATGGCTTCTTTATCAGGGTCGTCCAAACTTGGGATTGTGTGGTAAAGGATTTAACCGATCAGGTAATTTTTTTTATTTTTTATTTCTCCTAAGAGAAACTAAATGTGACAGAAATCCGGGATACATTTCTACCAAGATCTTTCCGATTTTATCATTTTTCGCCAACAATCTTTTTTATGAAACTCCAAAAGCGGTATACAAGTAAATTGTCCCTATCAGTCACATCCGCGATGGCTCTATTTTCAGTGTAACTTAATTAACTGTTTGCCAAACGACAAAATTTTAGACTTGGCCATATTCAAAGCATTTGCAGACGACAAAAAAAATGTGACTCAAAAACTGAAATTTGTTTTGGGATGGTTAGAAAACACTGTGGGAAAAGGAGAAAATGCTGGTTACCAGCATTTTCTCCTTTTCCCACAGTGTTTTCAAAAGGCTTTTTCTTTAGGGTCGTTAAAATCCGTGATTGTGTGGTAAAGAGTTAACCTTTTGCCAAACGATCTCGTGTTACACCGTGAACTCTCGGGAAGAAGGCCTTCAAAAACATGGTGTGGAAATGAGAAAATGCTGGCAACCAGGATTCGTATTCACCAACCATTCTTAAGAAGATTCTTCTTATTCTCAAGAATTTTCCAAATTCAAAAGTAATACAACTTTTGATTGGCGAAACCAGATGGTCTAGAATCACACTAAAAGTGAAAGTAAGCATAATGAATTACGGACGTTTCGTACCATAACCATTTCGTACCAGTCACTTCGTACCATAATTTTACCATTTCGTACCATATTTTATACCATTTCGTACCATAATTTTACTACATCCTGCCATACTCATACAAATTTGTACCATATATTTTGGGACCTTGGACAAAATCTTGACTATGAAAAACTATCGTCATGACGGTATCAAAAGACGAAAACAGAACGTAAGCTGGTACTCGTATTCCCCGTTACCGTCCGACAACAGGCTGCCAGGTCACTGCAAGTGATTTCATTGTGGTAAACTGGTAGCCTGTTATCGATCTCTGTCTGTAGCAACAACTGTCGGGCGGTTACGGGCATTATCTTCTGCTTGGTGTCATTTTTCAAATACATATCATATCTGATATGGGCATTCTGGACTACTTTTCAAGGTGGCAATAAATTCAGCGAATTTCAAAATAAAATATACGCTTACTCACTAAAACCTACCTTGTACGATTCATCCAGCTATGGCTAGCCTATCCAGCTATTTATAAATATAGCACCTATAAGCTTGGTAAAATGCCCTAGTGTAAGCTAAACAAGGTGGTGACTTTATTTTTGTTGTCAGTCTGTTGCACAAATCCCGGTTTTCCCCATGTCTATATTTAGAAACTGTCAACAGAGATTTGCAGCAAACAATGGAATTTTATAACAGTATTTTCCCCTTTTGAAATCATCATATCTTTAGGAAATCTATAGCGAAAGTCTCATTTTATTTTTCTACAGACGTATTATTTTTAGCCATTTTCCACTTCCTATTTTGAGCGTTAATTCACGCACCTCGTATTAATATTTATCCTGTACAGGATAGTGATGCGTCACAGCAGACGGGTCCAATCTTCGAAGAATATTGACATGCGCAGACAACGTGGTTACGGAAGGTGCAATAAACATACGAAGATCGATAACAGGCTGCCAGTTTAAAGGTGCAATAGGTACCAGTCTAATCATTGTGGATGAGTCTAAAATTTTCACGGCCGTCTGGTATAGACTAAAACTGACAAAAAGTCGGATAATCCAGTGTAAGTTCAAAACGGATTTGAAATGTTATCTTAAGGATCAATATTCGCTTGAGTAGCGCTTAAGTAAATAATCATGTGGTCTTAGTATTAAATATCCACTTTAAAAGGCTAAAGTTTTACTTTCTTTATTAACAGTTTATAATTATCAAACCTAGCTCATTAAAATTTGTATTCTTATTATACTGCGTGCGTATGTACAAAACTTCGCCTGCATATGTATGTATGTATGTACGTACATATGTATGTGTGTATGTATGTATGTATGTATGTATGTATGTGAGGGATGGATGAATGGATGGATGGATTTTTTAGATGGATATTTTTTGGATGGATGGAGCTTTTGATGCATGGATGGATGTGAAAACATTAAGGGATGGCAGACAGACAAATTGGTAGATCGATGCGTCGGTTGGCGGATGAATAAATATTTAAAAGCCAAACACTGCCATATCACACTATCCATCACCCCACCCCCGCAGACAAGTCTTTTTTTTTTTTCTCGTCGGAGATGACTAATAAAATCAGCCATGCTCTGGCAAAATGGGGCTGAATGCATCTGCGTGACACATTTGGCAAGTCATTACTTGGTCATGGATCCGCAAAATCCATTGTGCCTAACAACCGACTGAGTCGTGCGGTAGATTGGTCCTTGGACATGCAGAAAATTGTCCAATAGCGAATAGTTTCGGCCCAGGTCAGCCCGTGCGGACTGTGCAGGCTGACCTGGGTCGATACTTTTCGCAGATGAATTAAGCCCCCTTTTCACAGAGCATAGCCCAAATATTTAGGCAAAATTGAACAATTGCTCGTGATGACCAACGTCTGCTTTTGTCATCATGATTTTGACATGTATTTATGTCTTAAATCACCGTTTCCACTTTTATCAAAATTTATATCAAAAGTTCAAGTTCATGTCTAAATAATGAAAGAAGCAACGGCAAGAGGCCAAAATTAGTCACACGAGCTAAATCTTTAATCTTCAACTATTCTGATACAATACGTCTTTGTGAGTTTACCCCCTCTGTTCAAAATGACCAGGCTGACCTCTACCGAAAAGGAGATAAAAATTTAATTAAATTTCGTGTTTACCGACAGATTTGCGTCATTTAAGTAGCAAACAGTTGGTATGTAAGGTTTAAAATGATTTATTTTTCCGTCATTACCTACCACCTGTTCAAACTATGGTCACGTTTTGGATAACGTATAGCTCTTTCCAGCGTAGACAACCGAAAGTGACTGCTAAAAGTAACTGTTGTAAAATTGAAAGATCATTTAGCAGAGAGACAGACAGACAGAGGGAGAGGGAAGAGAGAAACTGAGAGAAATAGACAGAAAGAGAGCGAGAAAGAGAGAGAGAGAAAGTGAGAAAGGGAGAGGAAGGGAGAGAGAAGAGCAGAGAGAAATAGAGAGGAGGACGGACAGACAGCGAGACAGACAGCGAGACAGCTAGACAGACAGACAGACAGATAGACAGGGAGACGGGGAGAGAGACGGAGAGAGAGGGGGGAAGAGGGAGAGGGAGATAGGGAAAGAGGGAGGGAGTGAGGGAGAGGGAATAGAGAAAATGTGAGAAACAGAGAAAGAGAGAGAGAGAGAGGGGGAGAGGGAGAGAGAGGGAGAGACGAAGGGAGAAGGAGAGAATACCATTTCTCAGAAATTCATATGAAAATATGAATAGATGTGGAAACTGTGAAAACGTTGTATTGTTGCAAGAGAGAAAAGGATACAAATATTGAACAAATAAGGCCAGTCGGGTAGGAAAGACCACCTTTATTTAAGGGTCTCTTGTCTTTACTTTTCCACTGCCAAGTTTAACAATTCTATTCCTAGGTTTGAGGGTCAATTGCAAACGAATAAATTTGGAGGTCAAAAGCAGAAAATTAAGTGTTGGACGAACTGGATCACAGATCAGACTTCAGATTCTGTGTAGCCCGACCTTGATCTACGCCGTCCGTAAGAGCTACTTTTTGTCCGTAGATTTGACCCTTTACCACGAAACAAAATTTTACACTTGTCCAAATTGAAAGCATTTGCAGACGACAAATTAGATATGGTTCATATGGTGAGATATGTCTGTATATGGACAGAAAACATTGTGGGAAAAGGAGAAAATGCTGGTTACCAGCATTTTCTCCTTTTCCCACAATGTTTTCAAAAGGCCTCTTTCTCAAGGTCGTTAAAACTCGGGATTGTGTGGTAAAGGGTTAAACAAAATAACAGAAAGGCAGATAGACGGATGATTGAAGCTGTGTTATTGTCGCTACTGTTTCCAGGTTAGCCTATGTCCTGGCAGTAATAATCACCGCTTTTGGCGGCGCCCATTTGACGAGATATAAAGATCTCACTCGTCACAACTCGGCCGATTCCGTACCTACATCACCGGATCACCCGAGGTATGCTGAATGATAAAGATCTGTGGCAAAACTGTTGTTCAGTTCCGTATATACATGTATTATCATTTTTAAACCTTAGGCTGCTAAGCGCGACTTAAGGACCTTTTGTGGGTAGTGTAGATCAAGATCAGACTGCACAGAACGTGCAGTCTGACCATGGATCTTCACTGTCTGATAAGAAGATATTATCCCCAAAAAATACCTTTGAAATAGCAAAATTTTTGTCTTTACTATCGGCATGAAAGTTTAATTTCACTTACATGGCAGGATAAGGGTTAATAAAATAACGTCCGAATATATACATGTACAATGAAAAATAGATCTAACCGGAACCCAAGTTATTTCCAGATGTTTACCACCTACTAGTTAACGCTTTCTGTGAGTGCCCAAGGTGGATGCTGCTGTAGTCTGGATTACCTGCCCCTACCACTACGTTATCGGGTCAGGCAAAGCGCAATAATGGCGGCCTCCTAGGCGTCCTCAAGCGTACCCCTACATGCTTCCCCGTTTTCCCGAATTTCATGTGATCCAGTTTGATCAGCTAATAAAATGAGATCAATTTTGTACAAAAAATACATTACCGAATATAAAACGTGCTGTTGCGGTATGGTTTAAATATGAATTCGACTATGAATCATTTTAACCCTTTCCCAAACGACAAATTCTGGACTAGTCCAAATTGAAAGAGTTTGCAGATGACAATTTTAAATTTGATGAAAAATGGCAGAAAGGTCTCAAAACAGGTAGAAAACATTGTGGGAAAAGGAGAAATTGCTCGTTACGAGCAATTTCTCCTTTTCCCACAGTGTTTTCAAAAGACTTGTACTGCAAACACGTGAAAACCAGGGCTTTTTTGGGAAAGGGTTAAAATTAGCCCTGTTTTCGGACGTTATATAGGTCCATTGACATTTCGGATACTTAAAGTATTTCTGATTTGTAGTTTTTCTTGCTAAATAAGAACGACATGTAGAAAACCTCACTGCCATGACTCTATTGCAAGCGATCTGTTTTGAATTCAGCCTACGATCCGATCTGATCATATGAAATAACAATATCCCGTCTCCTCTGCATATTACCAACGGGGGCCGCCATTATTGCGCTTTGCCTGACGTACTCTTGTAGGACGGCGGGGTACCAGACTAATGCTGCTGTGGCTAATGTTTACCAAGATTAGACAGCACATAGGTTGCAGCCTGATCTTTGATATGCTTTGTCAGATTTTTTTTTTTTTTTTTTTTGGGGGGGGGGGGGGGGGTTCTTATCTAATTAGCTTTTGAGATTGCAAACACCAAATTTTCAATGAAAATGTCATTTATCATGGCATGCCCAAGGGGTAACAGAAGTCGTTCGGTTTATATTTTAACATATTTTAACCCTTTACCTCACAATCCCGAGTTTTAACGACCTTAGAAAGAAGGCTTTTGAAAACATTGTGGGAAAAGAAGAAAATGCTAGTAACCAGCATTTTCTTCTTTTCCCACAATGTTTTCTGCTCTTCTCAAAACAAAACAAATTTCTTTTTGTTTTTCAGTCACATTTATGTTGTCGTCTGCAGATGCTTTCAATTTGGACTGGTCTAAAATTTTGTCGTTTGGTAAAGAGTTAACTCTTATCCTGCTGAATAAAAGACACGAAACTTTCAAGCCCATAGTCAAAACCGAATTTTTCCTATTTCAAAAGTATTGGGAGGGGGAGAGATATCTCCTTATCGGACAATGTAGATCCAAGATCAGACTGCACTTTTCGTGCAGTCTGATCTTGATCTACACTGTCCGCAAAAGGTCAGTGAGTCGCGCTTAGCAGCTTAACCCTTTCCCAAACAAGCCCTGGTTTTCACGTGTCTGCAATATTTGAAAACACTGTGGGAAAAGGAGAAATTGCTCGTAACGAGCAATTTCTCCTTTTCCCACAGCGTTTTCTACCCTTTTTGGGACCTTTCTGCCATTTTCATCAAATTTAAAATTGTCGTCTGCAAACTCTTTCAATTTGGACCAGTCCAAAATTTGTCGTCTGGGAAAGTGTTAAGGGTTGTTAGAGCATTTCTGCAGCCCTTTCAATCATTAATATGTTTTCTTAACCCTTTACCACACAATCCCGACTTTTAACGACCCTGTCAAAGAATGCTTTTGAAAACATTGTGGGAAAAGGAGAAAATGCTGGTAACCAGGATTTTCTTCTTTTTCCACAATGTTTTCTACCATTACAATAACATATTTCAATTTTTCAGTCCCATTTATTTTGTCGTCTGCAAATGCTTTCAATTTGGACCAGTCTAAATTTTTGGTAAAGAGTTAAACACATTAATGGGTTTTTACAATTCAACCTTTTAATGCTTTTTTTTTTTTCAACTTAAACCCTCGTCTCTTTATAGCTTAAAGATTTAATTATTTTCTTCTGTTTTGTGTGTCGTTGTATTTTTAGGTTAAAAGATAATTAGGCGGACTTTAACTCTTTACCAAAGGACAAAATTTTTTAATAGACCGAATTGAAAGCATTTGCAGACTACAAATTAAATGATGCTAGAATGATGATTTCTGCCTGTGACAGATTAGAAAACATTGTGGGAAAAGGAGAAAATGCTGGTTACCAGCATTTTCTCCTTTTCCCACAAGGTTTTCAAAAGGCTTCTATTTCAGGGTCGTTAAAAGTCGGGATTGTGTGGTAAAGGGTTAATATGTCAGTAAACAAACCTGAAGGGAAGCTAAGATATCAAATAATGATGTTTGTATTACAGAGAGATACAAGTTGAACGCATTTCGCATAAAAAGAAATCTTTATTTCCATTTTAAAATAGGAACTAGGATAGAAATGGAGTCTATCCACTTTCGGTGTATAGAGTTTAAATGCGTCCAAAATGATGTGATTTGTTACAATTTTTCGTTTCTAAGGACATCGACCGGACGATAATAATTTGAAAACATTAAAAAGTCGTTTAAAACTTTTACCTGACCCCAAAATCTCTAAGTTTAAGTCACTTTAATAGGAAATTGACGAAGTTAATCCTTAGTGTACCGAAATTTTTCAGTCAGAGAATACAGACCCAAAAATTGTAAATTCAAACAAATTTTATGGCATAGATATGCCAAGAGAGTGGACAGTGTAGATCAAGATCAGACTGCACGTTTTGTGCAATCTGATCTTGACCTAAACTGTCCGCAGAATCAACTACAGCTGTGAAGGGCAGCGTGAAGGTAAGATATCCGTTTTTATAAAGGTGTATAGGTATCAATGTGGTAAACTCGGGGGTTTATTTGTGATGAAAGGGGTAAACAGGGAAACTGACGATATCCGCAAAGTCCTATTTAATTGTCTAAAATAAGATAGGGGGTGAAAGAGATGGGGAGAGAAAGAGACAGAGATAGATGAGAGAGAGACAGAGATAGATGGGAGAGAGAGAGACAGAGAGAGAGAGAGAAGGAGGGAGAGAGAGAGAGATGGGGAGAGGAACAGAGAGAAATGGAAAGAGACAGAGATGGGAGAGAGAGAGAGAGAAAGAGAGAGAGAGCTCTATTGGTCCAATGATGAAGTTACCAAAAGATTGACGCTGTAGATCAAAGATCAGCCTGTACGTTCTGTTCTGTTCAGTCTTATCTTAAATACACTGTCTTCAAAAGGCCACTTATTTTACCAGAAACACGTAAAAGATATATATTTTTAAGACTATGTTTTTATCGAAATTTACATGATGACATTCAATAATGTATTTACGTTTCGGTGTATCTGAAATTAGCTCTTTACCAAATGACAAAATTTTAGACTTGTCCAAACTGAAAGTATTCGCAGACTAGAAATATAATTTGCCTAAGACGATGGGATTTGTCTCTAAAAGGGTAGAAAACATTGTGGGAAAAGAGAAAATGCTGGTGACCAGCATTTTCTCCTTTTCCCACGATGTTTTCATAAGCTTTCTCTGTCTGGGTCATTAACACTAGGCATTTTTTATGATAAAGAGTTAATTTCCTTCATATTTAAGAATATACGATTTATCGGACAGAGAAAATCTAATCTGGTTACCAGCAGTTTCTCCTTTTCCCACGATGTTTTCAAAAGCGTTTTCTGTCTGGGTCATTAATACTAGGCAATTTTTTTATGATAAACAGTTAATTTCCTTCATATTTAAGAATATACGATTTATCAGACAGAGAAAATCTAAGACAATACTGCACTTTCTGTATAGTCTGATCTTGATCTTCACTTTCCTTTAAAAAAAAACAAAAAAACATCACCTTATCTTGATAGTAGCACGCTGGAAGTTAAAAACAAGAGTTTATGTTTGTATGTTGAAATATACATACTGTCATTAAATGATAGATTTACGTTTTAAAGACATGGCGGTATTTGTTAATGAAGTATGATACATTACTAAGATCTATCAAGTTTTTCCCCACTTCGTTTAAAGATACATCTATACTCTTTTTCAGCCAAATCTATTTCTTTTTTTTTTTAGTCAGTTTTAACCCATTTTATCTTTATCTTATAAAACTATAATCATTCTTGTGTCTTCATTCCAAATGTTACCCCTAACGGCTGCAAGGTTGCACAGATTACGACGGATAGAAAATACATTTCATTTTTTGGCAGCCTTCAGAGAAATTACTGTTGTCGTTTTCGGTTTTAAATGAGAACAAATTCCTTACCTTTCTCTATCCCTTACACCATATTTTTTGGTAATTTATCTATGTTTACACAGCTGACTAAATTCTTAACCATTCTACACACTTATCAGTCTTAACAGCGATTTTTCTCTCTGGCTGTGAGGATGTACCTTTAAGATTTACATGTATATGCCTTCTTGGGATTTGAAAGGCTTTAAAATATTGTATGTACTAAATGCATGAATGAGAAATTATTTTGGCAAGTGTTTAATAGCCTGGAAGTCAATCATATATAGACTATATACAGGCAACATAAATGTAAATGAGCCTCGCTCTGTGAAAAGAAGGCTTAATGCATCTGCGAAAAGTATCGACCCAGGTCAGCCTGCGCAGTCCGCGCAGGCTGACCTGGGCCGAAACTTTTCGCTGTTGGTCAATTTTCTGCATGTCAAATGGCCAGTGTGACTCATGAATCAATCGGTTATTATACAAAGTGGATTTTATTGATTCATAAATCTGTGATGACTTGCTTGGTATCATGGATCACGGAGATGCATTAAGCCCCGTTTTCCCAGAGCATGGCTCAAATATATATGAGCCATATTGTGTGAACAGTGGGTATAAAAAATCTGGATTGATTGATTGATTGATTGTATGGTGTTTAACGCCGCTTTCAACATTATTTCAGTTGTATCGCGGCGGCCAGTGCACCTATCTATGCTTTTCTGGAGTTTCTTTTACCAGTACTTCGCACAATGTTCTTTCCAAGCCACTGGCTGCTTTCCAACATAGCCATTGTCGAAACAATGGTTAGCGGTGAGAGGGCAATGAATCCTGTCGCAATGAC
Source organism: Tridacna gigas (assembly GCA_945859785.2). Classification (NCBI taxonomy): domain Eukaryota; kingdom Metazoa; phylum Mollusca; class Bivalvia; order Cardiida; family Cardiidae; genus Tridacna; species Tridacna gigas. The sequence continues at coordinate 74,354,812 of OX244031.2, read as the reverse complement.
TATCATCAATCCTCGGAAAGAAATTGGCCGAGTCGGGGATCCAACTAGCGTCCTCCTGTTCTCAAGTCCTGTACGCTACCGACTGAATTAAAAAATCTGGAAAAAAGTATCAGCCAAGGTCACGCTACGCAGTCCGCGCAGGCCAATCTAGGTCGAAATGTTTTGGTTTTGGTCAATTTTCTGAATGTCCAAGGACCAATCTACCTCAGGATTCCACCGGTTGTTAAATTAACCCTTTCCCAAACAAGCCCTGGTTTTCACGTGTCTGCTGTACAAGTCTTTTGAAAACACTGTGGGAAAAGGAGAAATTGCTCGTAACGAGCAATTTCTCCTTTTCCCACAGTGTTTTCTACCCTTTTTGAGACCTTTCTGCCATTTTCATCAAATTTAAAATTGTCGTCTGCAAACTCTTTCAATTTGGACCAGTCCAAAATTTGTCGTTTGGGAAAGGGTTAATTGAATTTTATAGATCCATAATTATGTGATAACTTGCTTCGTACAGTGCATCACAGAGATGCATTAAACCTCTCTTTGCCAGAGCATGGCATATATTTGTTTTCGGTGTAGTCTCCATCGAGATCAGTCTACACAGAATATGCAATCTGATCTCAGATCTTCATCGCGACATTTTAAAAGTTTTGTTTCTGAAACAGACTTAATATGACAATATTTGAGCCACGCTGTTGCAAAAGGGGGCTTAATGCATCTCCGTGATGCATTATACCAAGCAAGTCATCACATAATTATGGATCCATAAAATCCAGTTTGTTCGACAATGGACTGGATCTGGAGGTAGAAGGGTCCTTGAACTTGAAGCAAATTTACGAATAGCAAAAAGTTTTGACCCATGTCAGCCTGCGCGGACTGCGCAGGCTGACATGGCTCAATACTTTTTGCAGATGCATTAAGCCCCTTTTTCCCAGACCATGGCTCATTTGTTTTTGCCTTAAAACACGCGAAAATAAAATACATTCCCATTTCATTAATTTGGCAAAACGAAAGTGATTGAATGATTCCTTTCGGTGCCAAAGACGTAAACAGGGCTTCTGTGGAAGGCATGGGTCAAGATCAGTCCCATATCCTGCTAATCTCGACAAATTTTGTCTTTTGCGAAGCGTATAGACAGTACTAGTATATTCTTGTATTCTAAGGTGTAGACAACATTCTGTTCGATAGAGATTGTGTACATGTTAACGTAACGTCGGCATATTCGTAATCAATGAAAGCCGAACCCAACGAAGGGTCATGGGCCAATCTTTCGTCTGGAACTTGAATTCGTGGTCTTGCCTTCGCACGAAATCAACGAAAATTAGTACTCAACGAATATTACTGGTTTCACAGTATATTTTTGTTTCAAGTGTCGTCTGGAATGTATATGCAAAGCAGAAAGTGCAGATCAGAGATTAGAATGTAACTTTTGTGCAGTCTGATCTTGAACTACACTGGTCGCAAGGGCAACGTAAATCACGACAGGCGCTTTTAAGGCAATTTTTTTTTTTTTCAATTTTTTCATGCCAATTTTCTTGCTGTACCAGTAGCCTCAACGAATTCCAGAAACACTGATTATCTTGCTTCAGTTGGATTAGCCCTTTACCACACATCCCGACTTTTTAACGACCCAAATGGAAATGCCTTCTGAAAACATTGTGGGAAAAGGAGAAAATGCTGGTAACCAGCATTTTCTCCTTTACCCACAAGTTTTCTACCCTTCCCACATTAAATTTCAGTTTTTTGAAACACAAATGATTTGTCGTCTGCAAATGCTTTCAGTCTGGACCAGTATAAAATTTTGTCGTTTGGTAAAGAGTTAAGGTTCGTAAAGACACTTGATGTTAAAATGAAAAAAAAAAGAAGAAAAACGATAAAAACTGGTAGCAAGATCCTGCATCATTCCAATTAAAGAGGGCGTTGACATGAATAAATCTATCACTGCTAGGGGAAGACCTTTGATGTATAGTTTATATAGCAGGGGGCGAAATGTGAATGCTGTCAAATTAAGTACAAGATATTTTCTAAACAAGCAACATTACTCAGCGGTACATATTTACAAAAAAAAAAATAGATCTTCCGTATATTTCTGCAAACGATGACGTAATTCTGTTTCATTTTTGTATCCCTGCGCTCGCAATGAAATACAGCACTCTGGTACATCGGAAGTGTAGTATTGCCAAACAACTCACAGGAAACAGCCGCACGTTTTTCGAAAAAGTAGGACCATGAAAATAAGCGGATTTATACACGTACTTGTGTGGAAATTTTCACTTCAAATGTTTTTTTTTTTTTCTATTAAAAAAAAAAAATACATTGAAATAATTCACATCATGGAATATTCGGCCAGAATATACCATAACATATTTGACATATCAAAAGATAGGAATTTGCCCTCCCTGAGTAGTGTGATCTAAGTCTACACTATCTGTAAAGGTGGCATTTGTTGACCCTAATGTACTTAAAATGAAATAAAATAAAATTTTAAAGTCTGCTAGATGTCTTTCAGCGACAAATATATGAGCCGTGCTCTGTAAAAAGGGGGCTTAATGCACCTGCCAAAAACTATCGACGAAAGTCAGCTTGCGCAGTCCGCGCAGGCTGACCAGTGTCGAAACTTTTCGCTTTTGGTTACTTTTCTGCATGTCCAAAGGCCATCCGACCTCAGGGTCCGTATTCACCGAATTCAGTCTTAATCGCCAGAATTTTCTAAATTTGAAAGTAACAAACGACCTGATTGGTTAAACCATTTGGTTGGTGAAAGCGGGCCCAGGATTCAGTTGGTTGTTAGACAAACTGGATTTTACATACTGGTAATATTGTGATGACTTGCATTATACCCTTCTTGCTAGGACATGACCCCTATCCTAAAGGCCTAACTAGATAAGCGGATGGTGTATAACTAAGATCAGACTACACGTTCTGTGCAGTCTGATCTTGATCTATGCCGTTCGCAAAAGCAACTGCTTTCGCCAATGACCCTGAAAAAGTTAACCAGAGAATTCCACAGTCTATCTGTCGAAGCACCGAATATAGCGTTTTATATTTAACTTTTTACTAGAAGACTTTTCACATAAGACCGTGAGGAAGAGGCGTTTTGAAAACATCGTGGGAAAAAGGAGAAAATGCTGGTAACCAGCATTTTCTCCTTTTCCCACAATGTTTTCTCACCTGTCAAAGAATTGCAGTTAATTTGTACCTCTGTCGTATTTGCCATCTTCAAATGCTTTCATACTGGAGGAGTAAAAGTCATTTGAGGAAGGGTTCATTCTTATATACTTGAACTAGAAGACAAAATGTTCGATTTGTTTATCTTGATACTATTTGCAGACGACAAATTAAATGCAGCCGAAATGATGGGGTTTGTATTAAGTGTGGTAGAAAACACCGTGGCAAAAGGTTAGTCACAATATATTGAACAGCCTTTCTTCCTCTAGGTCATTAAAATACCAGATTGTTTGGTAAAGGGTAAACAAATTCGAAAGGCTTAAACCCCTTCGCTACACAATCCCGAGTTTTATAAACCCTCAGGAAAAGAAGGCTTTTGATAATATTGTGGGATAAGGAGAAAATGCTGGGATCTCCTTTTCCCACAACATTTTCTACCATTCCGAACGCAAAATTCATTTTCGAGTCACATTTATTTTGTCATCTGCAAATGATTTCAATTCTGACTGGTCCAAAATGTTAATTTTTGATAAAGAGTTAACCCTTTACCACACATTCCCGACCTTTAACGACCCTCGTGGAAAAAAGGACTTTTGGAAACATTGTGGGAAAAGGAGAAAATGCTGGTTACCAGCATTTTCTCCTTTTCCCACAGTGTTTTTCACCATTTCAAAGCAAAAAAATCCTAATTTCTGTAACATTTAGTTTGTCATATGCAAATTCTAATTAGTGTGACTGGCCCAAAATTTTATATATTTTTTTTTGTAAAGAGTTAATTCAAGAGAGTATTTTAACTCAAAGATAAGAAACAGCAGCATTCTGTCTACTGACTCATTTCAGTTTATGAGTCAATAACTCAAGGTTGCAGACGTGTATCACATATCATTAGAATTACCAAGTTTTGATGAAATACCTGGGTGACAGATTAAGGAATTCTCGCGGGATTTAACCCTTTCCCTTATGATCACGTGTTTAACTCTTTACAATACGACAAATATTTGGAGTTGTCCAAATTCAACTCCATTCAAAAAGTAAACAAAAGATAGAGCGACTTGGCAACTTTTGGTAACTTTTGACCTAGTTTTAAAATTTATTTTCCTGCCAGTGACTAAAAGTTGGACCGACCATGCAATAACAGGTTGTCCTCTTCACAATATATGTTTTTTAAATGGTACGATTCAAATCTAAATGCATTTTACCACCCCTTTTGTTTACTTCTGGTCGCTATTGGGCCTGTAAAAGTGAACTTTCCCACATTATATCCTATTTCTCATCATAACTGTTTTTCCTTGCAGTCTGGTTTCCAGAAATTAGGTTTTTTCTTTGACTGTGTTTTTTTTTTTTCTTGTAGTTCCTTCTATTTCGTTTTCTGATTAAACATTTTTCTACAGTTTTATTACTGGTCTTTAATATGTATATACACATGTGACAGTAAAAACAGAAAAACATTATATTTTGACAAATCAACGCACTAGGTATACGTCTGAATAAAATGTCTGTTCTGTTCTGTTCTGATATGTCTTATATGCTGTTGAAAGTCGCATTTATTAAACATTTATTCTCTTCATACTTTCAGGACTTTGATGATTAATAGTGAAATATAATTAACGTATACACGTATATGAGCCATGCTCCGGCAAAAGGGGCCTTAATGCATCTCCAGTTATGCATTATACCAAGAAAGTCATCACATAATTATGGATCCATAAAATCCATTTTGTCTAACAAGCCACTGAATCCTGGGGCAGTATGGTCCTTGGACATGCAGAAAATTTACAAGTCGCAAAAAGTTTCGACCCATGTCAGCCTGCGCGGACTGCGCAGGCTGACATGAGCCGATACTTTTTGCAGATGCATTAAGCCCCCTTTTCACAGAGCATGGCTTATATGTTCTCTCTCTCTGTACATTTAAATTCCTAACATAAGTGCACATGGTCTTATCTTCCTTTTTTTTGTGCGTCTGTGCCCGGTGTTTATCTCGTTCCATCATGCATTGCAAATCTGACAGTTTGTTATAAACTTGAGCCACTGTGAACACTTTGGGCCGCGAGTATGCATTAAGCCTGTACCACACAATCACGAATTTTAACGACCCTAGCTGAGAAAACTTTTGAAAACATTGTGATAAAAGGATAAAATGCTGGTTACCATTCGTATTCCTGAGGTACACTGGTCCTTTGACATGCAGAAAATTGACCAAAAGCGAAAAATTTTGGCATGTGCAGGCTGACCTCGGTCGATACTGTTCGCAGATGCATTAAAGCAAGTCCCCTTTTCACAGAGCATGGTTCATAAGATATAAGTACTTTTCCAACCCTCGCGGAGATGGCTGAGTCTGAATTATAGAAAATGACATACTTTTTTTTTCGGGGAACATGAGTTTTTGATGGCAATTTGATGCTAATAACTTCATTATCGCGTTATGCTAACATGCAATTATTGTCGTTACTGTCAGTGTAATGATGAAAGCTTAAAATGATAAGATTTTATATTAAGATTTAAAAAATATATATAATTGAGCCATGCTCAATGAAAAGGGGGCTTAATACATCTGCAAAGCGTATCGACTCATGTCAGCCTTTATATACTGTATGTACATAACCTATCTGATATGGGCATTCTGGGTACAGAACCGAACTATTTTTCAAAACCGCAAGCAAGGCAGCGAGTTTCAAAATAAAACATACGTTTACACACTAAAACCTACTTGGTGCGATTCATCCAGGCACGGTTAGCTAGCATATAACCTATGCACCAGTCATTTAAAACATAGCCCCTATAAGCTTAAGAAAAAGCCCAGGTATAAGCCCAGCAAGATGGGAACGTTATCTTTGTTGTCAGCCTGTTGCACAAATCCCGGTTTTCCCCATGTCTATATTTAGAAACCGTCTACAGAGATTTGCAGTAAACAATGGTATTTTATAAAATTATTTTCTCCCTTTTAAAGTCATCATATTTTCAAGAAATTTGTAGCGAAAAATTGGCTTGATTTTTTCCACAGACCATTTTTCGCTTGCCATTTCGCGTATTAATTTATCCTGTCCAGGAGGTAGTGATGCGCCCAAGCAGACAAATAAAATCTTCAAAAAATATATTGACATGCGCAGACAACGAATTCTCAAGTATAAAGTTTTGTAATATTACTCCTTGTATTAAACAACCATTTACCTCAAGCGGTCAACATTGTTGTGTCCAATAGCTGGCCCGCTAAATACAGGTTGGTCTTTATTCTATTGCTGTATATACTTGTGTCAATCAACTTTCGGCCAAGATTTTTATCAGCTTTATACGTAGGGCTGAATATGATATAATTTGCGGAAAACATGTGTTTTCGACAAAAATCTGACGATATGAATTACAAGTGCGTGCTTCTCCGATGCAGAGTCGTGCAATGTAAAATAAAATGTAGATAAAATCAGCATGAAGTGTATGAGTCAGAATTTCTATTATCCGAAAAGTTGCGGATAATATTTCAAATGCTGTAACAGCAGGGATGCTATGGAAAGATTTAACCCTTTGGTCTTTGCTGGTTGCCAGCACATTCTCCTTTTCCCGCATTGTTTTCAATAAAGAAAAACCTTTTCTTTAGAGATGTACCAAGCTGAAATAATATCCCCCGTCGAAAAAAGGCCCCTTTTTCCATCACATGGCATTAAATTAAAAAAAAAAAAAAGTATACCAACGGACTATCAGAGGGAACACATTTATGAAGTTTCATCAAATTTCGTCAAGGATTTTAGAAGATATAAGTCAGGACGGACGGACAGACGAACAGACAGACAACGCAAAAACTTAGCCCCTCATCTTCGGCGGGGGATGAAAACACGGAATTGTAAGGTAAACGCTTAAAGCACTGAAAATAATTAAATAGACCTCTTAAACAAGGAAAAACGGCCAAAAACTGTTATTTCGAGGTTATTTTGACAGAACATAAAACAAATTATAGGACAGTGTAGATCAAGATCAGACTGCTTGTTCTGTGCAATCTGGTCTTGATTTACGCTTTCTGCAAAGGCAGCAAAAATGAAATAGACGTTTTCAATAAGAGAAAACGGCCATAAATCTGCTACTTCGATGATATATTTGCCAGAATATATAACAAAGTAGCGGACAATATAGATTCAGGTCAGACTACTCTTTTAGTGCTGTCTGATCTGGGATTACACTGTCAGCAAAAACAACTAGCCGGGTCTAGCATTTTAATGGTTATAAATCCTCTCTGTCCGTCCGTCCGTCTATCTGTCTGTCTTAGAAACATATATCATTATTTCATAAAGAATTCATATGTAACAAGAACCTGAATAAAAGAAAAAAAAAACCTATTAATTATTTACTTGTAAAGAGGTATATCAATACAGTATATTAACACCTTGAATGACAAATACTCGAATAGAACTTATTAAATTCGATAAAATGGACAATACGTCTGTATTCATTATCCCTTTACCACACAATCTCGAGTTTCAACGACCCTAACAAAGAAGGCCTTTGAAAACAAAGTGGGGAAAAGGAGAAAATGCTGGTAACCAGCATTTTCTCCTTTTCCCACTCTGTTTTCTACCCTTCCCAAAGCAAATTCAGTTCTTGAGTCACATTTTATTTGTCATCTGCAAATGCTTTCAATTTGGATTAGTCTAAAATTTTGTCGTTTGGAAAAGAGTTAATCCTTGTATGACAACCAAATACTCGTATACTTCTCAGAATTTGCTAAGCACCAAATCTATCAAACAGAAGTGGAAAGTTTGCATGAGATAGAATTGTGATCATTTTACTGGATATGGGTCCGTGATGTATTGATTCGGACCCCAGAGTACACTTTAAGTTTTTTTTTCTTTTCAAGTCACGAAAATGACATGCACCTCGACTTTAAGGTATTATTGTGCACTGCATACATGTTCGCAGCATGTGCAGTATATTCAGTCGTTGCCTCATTACGAAAGACTTTAAGTCTTAAGAATGATATGTTGTTAATGCAAAGTAAGAGGAAATGCACTAACCCCCATTTGCTAGAGCATGGCTCATTTGAGTCAGTGTATCCACAAAACCATCGGCATGAAGTAGCTCGAAAAAGGTATTCGTTCGAATTGACCACGCATGCGCAATCCACGTTCTCAAAATTACTGCCAGCCACTGTATACTAAAGTGGGCCGTGGATCATGTTGTTAGGACCGGAAATTTGCGACCTGTCATATACATGTACAAATGTCTAAGTACTGCATAGAACACACAGCCAGGCGTGCCAGTGCCTGGCGAAAGCCTTGTGTGAGATGACGTTTATCATTTACAGACTCGTCCAAACTGTAAAAAAGAACCGCGATTATTCTCCCGTACTATGCCTTTTACACGACAGGTCTAAACTTAACGTGAAAAGTGAAGAAATAGTTTATCACTAAATAGAAACCAATATTCATAAAATACCCATAATGTCTTCGGGATGCATGGATCAAGATAAACATAGGCCTGAACTGTACATTTTCATTCTAAAATAAGACCAAGATGATTGCAAATTCATGACTTCCTTTTGTCTGTAGTGTTAAAGCAAAGCGGACAGTGTAGATCAAAGATCAGACTGCACGTTTTGTGCAGTCTGATCTTGATCTACACTGGCCGCAAAGGCAACAATAGTAGTGAAAGGCGCTTTAAGGGCTAAAATGGATCGTCATTCAATGAATGGTCGACAGGGACCCAACAGGGAGCGTAACGAGATGGTGTGAAGCTGTCGCCAAAAGCCACGGTACACATATTAATATTTATACCCGCCATGGTTATTCCAACTCTAACACAAACTTTGAACAAATAATTTATTATTATATTCTTGGTGCTTAGCAAACTTTGAGTAGCATATTATATTGACTGTTCAATGACCTTACCCCATAAACCCCACACTAATCCATTTCGAGAACGCCCGGTAGAAAAAAAAAATACACTGGGCAAATTTTTCAATATTCAAAGAGTAATATATTTAGGTCCCCCCAAAAAAGGGGGAGGGGGGAAATGCTGGATATCAGATTTTTTTTTTCCTTTTCCCACAATGTTGTGGTACTCATTTCAGCTGTCTCATCGAACATGCATCCTAAACTTACGTTTGGTGAAGACTCCTTTTTGTTAAGTCTTTACCAAAAGACATTTTTTTAGATATGTCCAAATTATAAGCAAATTGCAGACGACAAATTGAATGGGAGTTAAATAATGGTTTTGTCTATGATGGAGTAGAAAAAATGGTGGAAAGAGGAGAAAATGCTGGTTTCCAGCATTTTTCTCCTATTTCCCACAGTATTTTGAAAAGTCTTTTTCTCTAAAGGTCTTTAAAACTGGTAATTGTGAGGCAAAGGGGTCATAATATCGGTCTTCAAAAATGTCGCTGCGCCGTTTAGGACTCCCCCTATCGGCAAAATTCGTCGTCTCGTTTCTTTTTGGAATATTTCTATCTTGACCAAGGTCATCCTCCGAAAAGTTTTACAGTTATGGTGAGGAAAGGATAATCCTCACTTCACTGTAAGGTGCTGAATAAAATCGATTGATTTGATTGAATTGAATAGACAGACATCTTTTCATATGTTTTCAATAACTTACAAGATATACCAGACACTCCGACCATTTAATTCATTCGTTTTCGTTCTTATACACTACTTCTGCTCTGAACCCTATATGAATTTTGAGATATGGAGCGAAAACAAAGACAAAAAAATGAACAAAATGCAATATCTTAATATAAAGAGTTTGAATACATGTACAAGTGCAAGCTTAATTATAATAAAATATACAATATAACAGTTTCTTCTTCTGTTGCAATGATTTTAGTGTGGTATCTTTGTCCGTTCTGTTGAAGGTGATAACGCGTTGATTTTTGCACGACCATGAAATAATGAGAGAAAACCATCGATTCTGTGGTAATGATAATAGCGTTTTCATATTCCTGTTTAGGTGTGGAAGAACATACAAAGATAAAGTTAACCCTTATCCTGCCAAATAAAAGCACTGAATCTTTCAAACCAATAGTAATTATCCAAATTTTCATATTTCAAAAGTATTTTTAAAGGAAAGATACCTCCATGTCGGACAGTGTAGATCCAAGATCAGACTGCACGTTCTGTGCAGTCTGATCTTGATCTACGCTGTCCGCAAAAAGGTCAGCGAGTCGCGATTAGCAGCCTAACGGTTTAAGAAAAAAAGATGAAGAAATAAAATGTGTGTGAAATTTATGGTACTTTTGACACGCTTTAGATGTGTTAGATAGCAAATCTATTTCGATAACAGATTTTCATATGACTTGGCTTGCTTCTCAGTTGTAAACGCTTTATGATATAATCCTGAGCCGTGCTCTGGGGAAAGGGGGTTTAATGCACCTCCGTGATGCATTATGCCGTGCAAGTCGTCACATAATCATAGATCCTTGAAAACTATTTTGTAACACAACCGACTGAAACATGAGGTAGCTTGGTCATCTAACACGCAGAAAAATTCACAAATAGCATAAGGTTTTCACAACCGACTGAAACATGAGGTAGCTTGGTCATCTAACACGCAGAAAAATTCACAAATAGCATAAGGTTTTCACAACCGACTGAAACATGAGGTAGCTTGGTCATCTAACACGCAGAAAAATTCACAAATAGCATAAGGTTTTCACAACCGACTGAAACATGAGGTAGCTTGGTCATCTAACACGCAGAAAAATTCACAAATAGCATAAGGTTTTCACAACCGACTGAAACATGAGGTAGCTTGGTCATCTAACACGCAGAAAAATTCACAAATAGCATAAGGTTTTCACAACCGACTGAAACATGAGGTAGCTTGGTCATCTAACACGCAGAAAAATTCACAAATAGCATAAGGTTTTCACAACCGACTGAAACATGAGGTAACTTGGTCATCTAACACGCAGAAAAATTCACAAATAGCATAAGGTTTCGACCCTTTTCAGCTTTTCACATGAGTCGATACTTTTTGAGGATACATTAAGCCCCCCTTTCACGGAGCGTCACACACACACACACACACACACATATATATATATATATATATATATATATATATATATATATATATATAATGCTCTAACTGTGGAAAAACGGGGCTTAATGCATTTTCGTTCTGTCGGACACCAAGCAAGACATTACATAGCCATGGACGCATAAAGTCATGTATAACAACCGACTGAATCGTGAGGTAAACTGGTCCTCGTACTTACAGGAAATTGACCAATAGCGAAAAGTTTCAATTCAGGTCAGCCTGCGCGGACTGCGCAGGCTGACCTGAATCGATACTTTTCGCAGATGCATTAAGACCCCTTTTCACAGAGCATGGGTCATATTTCTTTTCGCTGTCAAGTAGACGATTTCGCTTTTTTTCCCCCCGAGGAATAAAAATAAAATTCCCTTAAAAAAAAACTTTTGTACTAGTTTAGCATCATGTGGCCGGACGATCTAGATCCAAGACCAGAGGGTGTAGACCAAGATCTGTGGATAAATGAGCCATGCTCTGGCAAAAGGGGGCTTAATGCATATCCGTGACCCATGACACCAAGCAAGTCATCACATAATTATGGATCCATAAAATCCACTTTGTCAAAGAACCGACTGAATCATGAGGTAGACTGGTTCTCTGACATACAGAAAATTGACCAACAGCATACTGCGCAGGCTGATCTGAATCGATACTTTTCGCATATACATTAAGCCCCCTTTTCACAAAGCATGGTTCAAATGTATTTTATTCTCTTCTGCTGATGATATCAAGCGCTTTATAAAGGTTAAATTATCGAATCAGAGAAATAATGTAAAGGAAAAGCTAAAACCCTTTACCACACAATCCGGAGTTTTAAAAATACTGAGGAAGAAACCGTTTGAAAACATTGTGGAAACAGATAAAATGCTGGTAAGCAGCATTTTCTCCTTTTCCCACAATGTCTTCTACCGTACCAAAGACAAATTCCATCATTTGAACCTCATTTTAAGAATTGTCGTCTGCAAATGCTTTCAATCTGGACAAGTCTAAAATTTTGACGTCTTGTAAAGAGTCAATTTTTATCCTGCCGAATTCAGTTTAATGGTTATGAATGGGTATAAATATGACAGAAACCACTATTAGAGCAGAGTGTATAGAAAGATCAGACTGCACGTATGTACAGGCTGATCTTGCTTTACACTCACAGCAAAGTACATCTCTGGTCGCGAACGGCAGGGTAGGGTTAATAAAAAGGGAAAAACTTCATTCTGTCAAAAATGAATATTTCAATGATTTACTCCATATTCATGTACAAATACATAGCTAACCCTTTCTGTATATCAGGAATAATATACAAACACACTCGGATGGAAGCAGTCTACAAAACAGTGTGACAAAATGAGAAATTTCTCGTTATGAGGATTTTTTCGATTTGTAACGAATTTTTTAACCCTTAACCAAACAATCTCGAGTTTTAACGACACTGAGGAAGAGTTCTTTTAAAAACCTTGTGGAAAGGCGAGAAAACGTTGGTACCCCAACATTTTCTCTTTTTCCCTCGATGTTTTCTACCATTTCAAAGTCATAAATCATCTTTTAAGCTGCTCTGATATTGTCGTCTGCAAAGGCTATCAATATCGTGGGGATCAAATATTTTGTCGTCTAGTGAAGACTTAAGGATATTTCAAACTATTTAAGGATAGGTTTCATAGAAATCGAAGTTATTAACAAAACAGAAAAGGGTGAATATGCTAAATAAAAATCGAACTCAACCGAATTTCTCTACTTTACAGTGTAAATAGAAATTTAAATAGATTTGAATAAATTGAAATGTGTTGGTATAATATTCAAAGTTGCTGTATTTTATATATATATATATATATATATATATATGAAAATAAGTTGTGTGTGTACGGGCAGCCTAGAAAACTGGAATTTCGGGGGTTTTTTTGTTATGAGTTAACTCATTACCAGACGACAAAATTTTAGACTGGCCCAAATTCTAAGTATTTGCAGACGACAAATTAAATGTGGCTCAAATGATATGATATCTTTCTCACAGGTAAGAAAACATCGTGGGAAAAGGAGAAAATGCTAGTAACCAGCATTTTCTCCTTTTCCCACGATGTTTCAAAAGTATAATTTCCTAGAGGCGTTAAAACTCGTCATTGTGTAGTTAACTTATTACCAAAAAGTTCCGTGTTTTAAGTAACCTTAAGATAGAGGCTTTTGAAAACATCTTGGGAAAAGAAGAAAATGCTTGGAACAAGCATTTTCTCCTTTTCCCGCTATGTTTTCTATCCATTATGATCGAAATCCCATCATTTGTAATACATTTAACCCTTTCCCAAACGACAAATTTTAGACTGGTCCAAATTGAAAGAATTTGCAGACGACAATTTTAAATTTGATGAAAATGGCAGAAAGTTCTCAAAAACGGTAGAAAAACACTGTGGGAAAAGGAGAAATTGCTCGTTACGAGCAATTTCTCCTTTTCCCACAGTGTTTTCAAAAGACTTGTACTGCAGACACGTGAAAACCAGGGCTTGTTTGGGAAAGTGTTAATTTGTCGTCTGCAAATGCTTTCAATTTGGCTCAGTCTAGAATTTTGGTAAAGACGTAATCTTTTACAATACAATGTCAAATCAGGACTTTGTACTTTTGAACGGTAAAAAAAATGTACTGGTGGATTAGAAGGTTCATTCAGAACGGATAAAAAGTATTGATTTGTTTTTTTTAAAAATGAGTTTGAGCAGTCGAAATAGGTGTTTCATGGAAATCGTAGAGAAATGGAAAATTTCATTTAAGTAGTGATAAGTTTAAGTGTTCGTTTTTCTGTCCTGCTTCGTACAAAAAAAATGAATGCTACTGCTAGTATAGCCATGGAAGTGTTTTCGAAATGGTATTTATTTGACGTTTCATTTCAGATTTAGAGGTCATAAGACTCAATATTTACATTTGAACTACTTTTGTGTAAAAAATGGCGGAAGCGTAACCCTTGTCGATGCATGTCATAAAATGTAAAGAACGTGGAAGCTCAGTTGGTGGCAGCATTAGTGATTCAGGGGTCATGTGATGGAATCCGGCCTCGGCCAAGATCTTTTTCCTAGACTGATGAATAACATTGCGACTAGATTTGTTCTTCTCTTACAACTGAAGATGGTTTCCAAGGTATTTATTTAGGAAATTAGCCAGTGGCTTCCAAAAAAAAAAGCTGCGAAGTAGCGGTTTAAGAGCTTCCGGGATGGGGTAGAAAGATGCGCGATATGACTGGAAAAAATGTTAAAATGGCGCTAAAGACTAAACATACAAATGGAAAATGATGACAAATTTTGCAGTGTCATTGTCATTTACTCAAAATATGTGCTTCAAATAAAGGCGGTAATCAGAGCTCCAGATAGAGGGAGTGATTTTGATTTCAAAATTGAAAATATTAATCACTCTCCACTAAACCCTATGTTGTTGGTACTCATTAGAATCGTCTCATCGAGACGATTCTAATGAGCACCTACAACATAGGGTTTGGAAGAGAAATAATGGATTTAGAATACTATCACTCCCTTTTTATCTGGAGGTCTGAGTAATGATTTTAATAATAATAATAAAATTCTGCTAATCTCAGACAGGCGATCGTGGGAATTTTGAAATCTGTCCCGAAATATCGGTAGTACAAACACTGCGCACAAACAATATATTCTGATAGACTGTGAATGACCGATTAACTCTTTACCAGACGTCAAGATTTTGAACTGGTCCAAATTGAAAGCATTTGCAGACGACAAATTTAATGTGGCCCAAATGATGGAAATTAGCTTGGAAAAGGTAGAAAACATTGGGGGAAAAGGAGAAAATGCTGGTTACCAGCATTTTCTCCTTTTCCCACAATGTTTTCCAAAAAAACGTATTCCTCAGGGTCGTTGAAGCACGTGATTGTTTTGTAAAGGTTAACCCTTTACCACACAATCCCGACTTTTGACGACCCTGAGAGAGAAGCGTTTTTGAAAACATTGTGGGAAAAGGAGAAAATGCTGGTAACCAGCATTTTCTCCTTTTCCCACAATGTTTTCTACCCTTCCCAAAAGAAATTTCAATTTTTCAGTCACATTTATTTTGTCGTCTGCAACTGCTTTCAATTTGGGCAAGTCTAAAATTTTGTCATTTGGTAAAGGATTAAAGTGCTTGGATTGAACTAAAAACAACTTAATGATTGGATTAAATCTTAGCCGGCTTAAATTCAACTTTATGGGTTTTAACGCCATCTATTACGAAGATGTGGATCGTACCGTGCTGTACGTGCAGCCTGATCCGATGTCGACATTGTGTGACAGTTTAAGAGATACCAGTATTTTTGTATAAATACAATCAAAATTGTAATTTAATTCTTAACCAAACGACAGAATTTTGGACTAGCCAGAATTCAAAGCATTTGCAGACGACAATGTTAAAGGTGGCTCAAGTTATGGAATTTGTTCTTGATGGGGTAGAAAACATAGCGGAAAAGGGAGTTTTCAAAAGTCTACTTTGTTAGGGTCGTTAAAACTCGAGATTGTGTGGTAAAAAGTATCATAATAAAGTGTGTCTCACGACGTGAAAAAAAATATTATGGAAATAACAGTACATGTAGTGATAAACGTGTCTTTGATAGGGTTTTAATGATTTAATGTGCACCCAAACTTGTTTTGTATAAACATTTCTTTCTTCATTTTATGCAGCAAAAACATTTCAAAGTTATATGAAGAAGAGAAGGAGTTACTTGTAAGTGCTGTCTTGCTTATGGTTAAATAAAAAAAAATCTGAAAAGAAAGATATGTATTATGAAAAATGGACATTGTAGGGGTTATGTCACCTAGTGGATAGTATTTAAAAACAATTATTTTGCATTCTTGGACGGAAATGCCCAAAGTCTCGTGTGGAATCAATTAAACATAATTCTGTGATAGAATATGTGGATAAAAACAATGGATATTGTGATTAATATCGTTGTTAAATGAGGAATTTTTACGTAAATAAATAATACATATGTGAATCCGTATATGAAAACGCTCTTTCAAGCACTTCGGGAATATCAAGAAAATGCAGGAACATCCAGACAAAAAGCCAGGTGGACGCTTTGCACCAAAGCCTAGAATCCATGCACACCGTCAAAATGGTTCCAGGGAATCCCCACGAAGAAAGTCTCTAAGTAAGAATAAAATTTTCGTGGAAATGCCAGTGTCTAAATCGGTCAATCTCCCTCCAATACTGAGCCCACGTGACAATACGTCATCCTACGTCCACCAGAACCGTCCAGCCTCGTACCAGAAAAGTCTGCCAGACCGATATTTGCAACCGGATCCTTCTGGAACTAGGAAAGTTGTCTATGAAAAAATATTTTCACCAAGAAATAAAAGAATGCCACGAAAAGCTATGATAATCGGTGAAAGACCATCTCTGTGGAAGGTTGGGCAATACAGACGTCCCCAGTTGCCTGGCAACCTCTTTGTAGACAATTTACAACAGAAACCGATAGATTATAGACAATACGATAAAGTGACGTGGAACGATATTTTAGAATCCCACAAACAAGATGTTTACATGTATAGACCACGTGACTTTGCTCAAACCTTGCCTCAAAAGGAAGCATGGCTTTCCAGTATTGACACTCGAGTAAAATATTCGAAAATGAACCACCAGCGTGAGTTACCGTTTATTTCACCAAGAATATTCAACGCAAAGGTAGCGCCACCTAAACCACCCCAACAGACAAGATACTTATCTAAAGATAGAACAGGGAATCTCTACTACCTAGTAGGTCCGAGTGACGTCACCAAAAAGGAGTACCGGAAGTATGTATTTCCGGAAATAGTATCGAGGCCACCAACATCCCCGAAACTGAACTTCTGACATATTTGTATTTGTTTTTGTGAACCGTTAATTTTTGTCCTATACTTCTTTGTGATTGTCATTTATTCCAATATTGTTGTTGATGTTACTACCCTCGATTAGGAGATAAGGAACGCATTAACCCAAAGAGCGCAGAATACTAGTAAACCCTGCAGGCATTCTCAGCCCCAAACTAAAACCCAACTATTTGAAATGACAGAGTTGCTTTTGTCACGAATGTTTTAGAAAAGCGGACTGTGTCGATCAGACTGCACATTTTGTGCAGTCTGATCTTGATCTTTACTGACCGAAAGATAGTATGAATGGCGCTTCAAGGGTTGATATTCGAAACAAAATTAGGACAGTGAATCATCTTACTGCTCATACCTCATTCTTACTGAGTGCTCAGTGTTAACGCTCATTACACCAATTGGAACCTTAAGCTATTTTTTCTGTTAGAGTACTTTGCAAATCATGATCCGACATTACAGGACGTGCATTCTTCTCCTGGATCAATACTGTCAGTTATTTCGGCCAAAAACAGTATTGTTGTAACTGCGGCAAAATCTGGGTGTTCAAAGCTTGACGGTGTGAAAATGTTCATTTCATTTATGTTGTACTTAAAGGGCTATTGTTTGTAATTTATTAATAATTCAGACATTGGTTAGGTCTTATGGTCTTAATTTTCCCTCGAGGAAGTCACATGAAATATTCTTGAAGACATTACAAATTGATAAGATTTGCTGAAAGATGGCCCTTTCATGTCACCATAACTTTAATCGTGCTGAGATAGTAATAAGCGAGACCACCAGTGTCTAATATCCTCCTGATCTCAGACTGGCTAGAGTAAAGGCCAAGCAAATCTATGGGTAGCTACAGTGGTGACTAGTTTCACAATGCATGGACATACAGGGTAGTTTTTGGTCTACTCAAGTCGCAAAGGCATCACTGCTCTAGACACGTGGGATATGAGCCCAAAATGGCTGTACGATGTTATATTTGACGGAGTGCACCTCCTGTTACGGTCGGCTTAAACATTCATCCTTGGCCAAAGAATCCAAAGATTTTAGCGACCCTAAGGAGAGTGCTTTTGAAAACATTGTGAGATAAGGACAAAATGCTGGTAACCAGCATTTTGTCCTGTTCACACAATGTTTTCTTATCCTTTTAAAGATAAGTAGCCTATTAATTTAGCCACATGTAATTTGTCGTATGCAAAGTGAACAAGTCTAAAATTTTGTCATCTGGCGAAGAGTTACAGATGATTTATTGGTGTTATACCGTGATCGGAAATGGCGGTTAATATTTCGTCATTAAGATTTTGCCGGTTCAATTGCTTAATCATATTCATCGCCGTAAATAAATGGATCTGTGTCAACGTTTAATGTTATGTATGCAGACTCTGAATCATAAATTATAGAAATTTTAATGATATACTTCTCTATTAAACCCCTTACCACACCACAGCTTTTTGAACTAGTCCAAATCTGAAGGGCCAAGCCGTAGCTCAGTCGGTAGCGTACAGGGCTTGAGAACAGGGGGTCGCAGGTTCGATCCCCGGCTTGGCCAATTTCTTTCCGAGGATTGATGATAGTCATCGCGACAGGATTCATTCCTCTCTCACCGCTGACCATTGTTTCGACGATGGTTATGTGGGAAAGCAGCCAGTGGCTTGAAAAGAATATTATGCGGAGTACTGGTAAATGAAACTCCACGAAAGCATGGATAGGAGCACTGGCCGCCGTGATAGAACTGAAATAATGTTGAAAACGGCGTTAAACACCATACAATCAATCAATCAACCAAATCTGAAGGGTTTTGCAGACGAAAAATTAAACGTGGCCCGAATTATGGGATTTAACTGTAAAAAGATGGGAAACATGGTGGGAATCAATTGTGGTGGTTACCAGCATTTTCTTCTTTTCCAACAGTGTTTCCAAAAGCCTTCTTGTTCGGAGATTCGGCGTGGTAGAGTTAATATACATGAGCCGTGTTCTGTGAAAACGGGGGGCTTAATGCATCTGCGAAAAGTATCGACCCAGGTCAGCCTGCGCAGTCCGCGCAGGCTGACCGGGGCCGAAACTTTTCGCTGTTTGTCAATTTTCTGTATGTCAAAGGACCAGTCTACCTCATGATTTAGACAGTTGTTTGACAAAATGGCTTTTATGGATCTATGGTAACATGACGACTTAGTTGGGATCATCCATCACGGAGATGCATTAAGTCCCTTTTGCCAGAGCGTGGCTCATATGTATTTTTTTTTTCCTGTATGACAAATCTATATGGAACATTGAAATGCATGTATCTATTGTTCGAACATGCGCTAATTCGATCATTTCTGATAGATCTTTATCAGACTACAAAAAGCCAAAAGGCAGATTCATCGTGGCTAAACTGTTTTTGAAAGGCCGTTAAAAATGTGCGGGAAAAAAAAAGAGATAATGTTTGTTATAGGCTTTTTTTTTTTTTCCATTTTCCGGCGGTGTTTTCAAAATTCTTCTTGCTCAGGGTTATTTAAACAAGAGATTGATTGGTAAAGGGTGTGATACGCACGGGCCATTCTCTGGCAAAAGGGGTTTAATGCATTTCCGTGATGCATGATACCAAGCAAGTCATCACATGATCACAACCAACTAAATCACGAGGTGGAATTTTTCTGTAAAACAAAGCTACAAGTATAATGAACGTAGAACTATCTATTGAACGAATATGCATTTACCCTCAAGCTGCTAATCGCGACCCACTGACATTTTGCGGACAGTGTAGATCAAGATCAGACTGCACAGAACGTGCAGTCTGATCTTGGATCTACACTGTCCGATAAGGAGATATTTTCCCAACCTCCATGACTTTGAAATACCAACATATTGGTTTTTACCATCGGCTTGAATGTTTCATTTAAGTCATTTAACAGGATAAGAGTTAATAATGTAGAAATATCTGTACAATCAAAATGATGATTGGATCGAAGAGTCTGTCCGAAAACAGTGACGCAGCAGTTCCGATTGTGCATACGACCTATCTGATTTATAATACTGTATTTGCCATGGATAAGAATGATTCAAATGTTGGGTTTTTTTTTTTTCTCTACTGATCTAAGCCATTACAAACAAAAAAAAAAATGCGCATATATGAAAAAAAAAATATATCTTCAGACACTTAAAATAAATTTTAACCCTTTCCCAAACAAGCCCTGGTTTTCACGTGTCTGTAGTACAAGTCTTTTGAAAACACTGTGGGAAAAGGAGAAATTGCTCGTTACGAGCTTTTCCCACAGTGTTTTCTACCCTTTTGGAGAACTTTCTGTCATTTTCATCAAATTTAAAATTGTCGTCTGCAAATTCTTTCAATTTGGACCAGTCTAAAATTTATCGTTTGGGAAAGGGTTAAGTCAGAATTTTACCCTTTTCCACACAATCCAGAGTTTCAACGAACCCCGGAGAAAATGAAAAAAAAAAAGAAATGAGAGCATTGTGGGACAGGGAGAAAATGCTGGTAATCAGCATTTTATCCTTCTTACACATATTTTTTTTTTCTACCCTTACGAAGAAAAATTTCCTACTTTGTGCAATTTTTAGTTTGTCGTCTGCATATGCTTTTAATATTGACCAGTCTTAAATTCTGTCGTTTGGTAAAGGATTAAGCTGGGTCAAAACAGTGCATTGAATTGTGGGAAATATATTCAGTGCGGTCTTTCCCCACACACTAGACCCACACACTATGTACATTTACCCTGTACCTGTCTAATGATTATTGATGATTATTATAATAAATCATATGAGCCACGCTCCGTGAAAACGGGGCGTAATGCATATGCAAAAAGTATCGACCCATGTCAGCCTGCGCAGTCCGCGCAGGCTGACATGGGTCGATACTTTTTGCAACTTGTAAATTTTCTGCATATCCAAGGACCATTCTATCCCTATGTCCAGCCAACTGCCGGACTAAATGGATTCAGCAGATCCATACTAGTGTGATATCTTGCTCGGTACAGTGCATTGCGGAGATGCATTAAGCCCCCTTTTGCCAGAGGATGGCTCATTTGTGTAAGGTCAATGACATTTAGTGCAGAATGCTATGATTGAAACCACTTCTAGAAGATCGGAAAGTGTAGAGTATGGTCCGACTACACGTGCGTGGAGGTTGATCTTCACTACACTACGTACGTGCAATCTGATCTAGGGGACGTTTTCTACAGAATTAGGTATGGTCGTTCGCTGCAGTTTAACTCTGTACCAAACGACAAAAGTTTAGACCAGTCCAAATTGAAAGCATTTGCAGACGACAAAATAAGTGCGACTCAAAAATTAAAAGTTGTTTCTCGAAGAGTAGGAAAAATTTGTGGGAAAAGGAGAAAATGCTGGTAACCAAAGTTTCAAAGTTTTCAAAAACTTTCTTTGGTAGAGTCGATAAAAGTCGGGATTGTGTGATCAATGGTTTAGGGTTAATTCTTTACCAGAGGAAATAATTTCAGTCTTGTCCATATTCAAGTATTTTGAAGACGTCAAGTGGTGATATTTGCCATTGCGGGAGGAGGAGAAATTGCTGGTGATATTCATCGAAGTCAAAAAAGTGCGGTACCGTTTGGCCAAGGGTTCTCCCTTTCCCAAACGACAAATATTTTGGGCTCCTGTAAATCGAAAGCATCTGCAGACGATATATATATATATTTAAATTAATACAGATGAGCTCAAATTCTCTGATATGGTCGAAAACAGTGTGGGAAATGGAGAAAATGCTGGTTACCAGCATTTTCTCCATTTCCCACAATGTTTTCAAAAGCTTTCTTCCTCAGGGTCTTCAAAACTCGTTATCGTTTGGTTAACCCTTTACCACACAATCCCGAGTTTTAATGACCCCGCGAGAGAAGCCTTTTGAAAATATTGTCGGAAATGGAGAAAATGCTGGTAACCAGCATTTTCTCCTTCTCCCACAATGTTTTCTACTCTTTCAGACACAAATTCCATCAATCGAGTCACATTTAATTCGTCGTCTGCAAACGCTTTCAATTTGGACTAGTCTAAAATTTTGTCGTTTGGTAAAGAGTTAAGTGTTAATCTTGTATGACAACGCTAAAGTATAGCACAAGTATGTAAAGCCTCCAGTAAGCCCGGTCGCCCCTTGTCTTGATAAAGTATGAAGACAAGATAGTTCAGTGCTTGATTTTACTCTTCATGCCAAACGGTTCCAAGGTTCTTTGAAACTAAGTAAAACTTGAAGGCTTTCGGAAATATTGCGAAAAATGAAGAAATCGCTTGTAGCCAGCATTTCCTCCTTTTTCCTCGATGTTTTCTAGCCTTTCATACGCACATTCATTGTTATGTTGAATGTATGAAACTGAGGGCTCATGTCACAAGGAGTTCTCTTCAGAAGTTGCACCAAATGCCTATAGGATAAAAATTAGCTCTACCACGACCAAGGGAAGGAAAAGGAAGGGAAGGGAAAAGGGAAAGGGAGAGGGGAAGGGAAGGGGAAGTGAAGGAAGGGATAGGGAAGGAAGGAAGGAAGGAAACTTTAAGTACCAAAAACTTGCCATAACGAATAATCAATACTTAAAGCGATTGAAACGGTAAATGTTTAGCATCCTCACCTGCAGACAGGGCTTTTTTTTTTTGCAGTCCACGATGTAGGAAAACATTCTGCCAAAAGGAAAAAATTACTCTTAACGAGAAATATCCCCCAATTGTCACAATGCTTATCAGATGTATTTGTGTTTCAAACTTTAACCTATCCCGATATTTTTATTTAAAACGGTTGTTTTCAAACTCGTCAGTTACAAATTTGTATCTGAGGTTAACGTGTAAAAATGATAAATGTCTTCTAAGTACGTGACATTTTGAATAAAAAAAAATCTGTTGTCGTGGTAGAATATAGAAAAGTCCCATTCAAAGATTTTCAATGATTAACCCTTTCCCAAACAAGCCCTGGTTTTCACGTGTCTGCAGTACAAGTCTTTTGAAAACACTGTGGGAAAAGGAGAAATTGCTCGTAACGAGCAATTTCTCCTTTTCCCACAGTGTTTTCTACCCTTTTTGAGACCTTTCTGTCATTTTCATCAAATTTAAAATTGTTGTCTGCAAACTCTTTCAATTTGGACCAGTCCAAAATTTGTCGTCTGGGAAAGGGTTAAACTTTTAATCTCAAGCGCTTCGTAAGGTAGGTTGATGCCTTGATTTTGAAAAGCATTCAAGTGTGACTCAAAGGATAAGATTTGTTCTCACAGTGGTAGAGAACATTGATGGAAAAGGAGAAAATGCTGGCTACGAGCATTTACTCCTTTTCTCAAAACGTTTTCAAAAGCTTTATTTCTTCGTTAAAACGCGCGAGGTTTTTTTTTTAAGTGTTAAAGAAACTCTCTAGAAGGTTTTGAAAACATCATGGAACATGGAATTAACGCAATCTGTAATAGAAATTTGTATTCAGGCACGATATAGGCCGGAGGCCTTATTACTGAATAAAATATGGTAAATCCGTTGATCAAATCCCTCGGCTATTTGCGATGGGTGATAGGAACCTACACAGCACTCGTCACAATTCGGCCGATTTCGTAATTACATCTAACTTGATCAACGATCACCCGAGGTTTGCCGAATGCCCTCACAGTACATTTCTTCGCCGGAAATACGCCGCTTTACCGTTCTTGAAATTGTAAGGATCCGCTTTAAAAAGAAAAAGAAAACGCAATTTACAATTTTCTGTCGAAGTCTTTTTAAATACATTTCCGTTGACAAACAGCCAATCTGGCTACTTCCGAGGATTGATGATTGTCAGCACATTGCTTCTACGAATTTTTATGTAAGAAGGCTTTTCGTTGCCTTTTGACAGAGTGATATACAAAGTACTGGTACAGTATATATTTTTCCTCCAAAAATATGTTTCAAAGAACATTTTTTATGTTTTTACTGTCGGCTTAAAGTTTTATTTAACTTATTTAGCTGGAGAAGGGTTAACACACCAGAAAGAAAACAATGACGACTAATTTATTCAAAAATAACAGTCCCTGCTCATAAAACACCATCTGTTACAATATTTTTACGACTTTATTCAGGGTTTTGCGTAAGTTTTACACTTTTTCCGTCAAATCGATATAATTCGAAGTCTTTTTACCATTGAGGTAAGGAAATGTGCCATGCTCTGGCAAAAGGGGCTTTAATGCATCTCCGTGATGCCAGATACCGGGCAAATCATCATAACTTGGGATCCACAAAATCCATTTTGTATAACAACCGATTGAATTATGAGGTAGAATGGCCCCCTTGTACATGCAGAAAATTCAAAATAAACAAACATTTGACTCCGGCCAGGCTGCGTGGCCTGGGCAAGCTGACCTGAATCGATACTATTGATTGCAGATGGATTAAGCCCCCTTTTCACAGAGCATGGCTCAAATATAGTTACAAGTACTGAAGAGATTAATTTTTGTAGTTTAAAATCACACAGAGGATGATGCAGATCCAAAAACCAGACTGTAAATTCTGTGCAGTCTGAACTTGATCTACCCGCCTGAATAAGTCGATTTTGTTTCCGACTGAAACAAGACATATTTTTGTTTAACTGTTTACCACGCAATCCCTACGTTTAACGACCCTGAGAAAGAAGCCTTTTGAAAACATTGTGGAAAAAGGAGAAAATGCTGGTAACCAGCATTTTCTCCTTTTTCGACAATTTTTTCCGCCATTCTCAAAACTAATTTCGATTTTTCAGTCACATTTATTTTGTTATCTGCAACTGCTTTCAATCTGGAGTAGTCTAAAATTTTGTTGTTTGGTAAAGAGTTAAAGATAGACGGCGTAAGAGGTACTTGAATATGAATATTGAAACTTTTTTGTGGTTCAATATGAAGAGAAACAACATTCCGAACAACTGCCTCTTTTTCCTCCACTTTTGTGGGATGTCATAAATGTGTCCACACATAGGCCTGCAAGGGTTCGCAGAATAAACATGTCCACATTTTTGACCAATCGCAAATGGCTATTTATTCAGTTGAGTATATCACTACCGAGAAGTAGATCAAAAGCGAGCGTATTCCGCTACGCCTAACAAAAGATTTACTTGTTAGTCCGTAATAATGAATATTAATAAGATGCCTTTGGCAATTTTTTCAACCTATCAGCGGATTGCATCACTGATAATAACAAATTTAAATAATTAAGGAAATCTCTTTAAAGATAAAAGACAAACACGTAGATAGATATATCTTTGTGCAATTGTCTGTGTTTGCGTGTAAGAGAGAGAGAGAGAGAGGGAGAGAGAGACGGACGGACGGACGGACGGACGGACAGACAGATGCACGGACAGATAACTTTTGACAATATCATGGCAAAAGGAGAAATTCTTTGATCGAGGAATATCTCCCTCTGTCACAATATTTTGTTTTCACATGTATAAAGCCTCAATTTATATTGAATAATACGTTTTCAATAGGACAGCTGCTGCAAACTTGTTTTTTTTTTTTTTTCGTTCAACAACAAAAAAAAAAAAAAACCCATGCTCTAGCAGTTGGGAGCTTATTGCATCTCCGTGATGCATTATACCAAGCAAGTCATCACATAATTATGGATCCATAAAAATCCATTTTCTTTAACAAATGGCTGAATCCCGAGGTAAAATGGCCCTTGGACATACAGAAAATTGACCAAAATCAAAAAGTTTCGGTCCAGGTCAGCCTGCGCAGATGCATTAAACCTCCTTTTCAAAGAACAGGGCTCGACGGCTAAAAATATAACCCACAGAAACTCTGAACGATTTCTAATACCTTATAGTCTCGACTAAACAAGCGGACGTTATATATCAAGATCAGACTGCATGTTCTTTGCAGTCTGATCTTAATCTATGCCGTCCGCCAAAGTCCCCTTTTTTGCCTATGGCGCTGAAATGTTACAGAGGGTTATAAAAGAGGAAGGTTTACGGAAATTAAAAAGATGTAGTTAGACATTAAATGGTGTGAAAAGCTATAAATTTTCATACATTGTTGTACTTACATCCCTCGCTTAACCCTTCATATGAGGACATCTTTTGTTGTTTTCGCGGACTCTATAGAATCACACAAGCCTGCACAGACGTGTAGTCTGATCCTAAACCCACACTTTCCGCTAAAATGTCATATCTTTTTCCGAGAATAAACTTTGATCAATATCGCAGTCATTGCGACTTTTCATCCCGTCTGAATCTTTCTTATTATATATGAGTCATGCCCTGAAAAAAGGCGGTTTATGCATTGGCAAAAACTATCGATTCATATCAGCCTGCGCGGACTGACCTGAATCAAAATTTTTTGCTATTGGTAACTTTTCCCCGTGTCAAAGGACAATAATACCTCATGATTTAGACAGTTTTAGACAAAACGAAACCATATTATAACAGGACTTGCTTTGTACAATGGATCAGGAAGATGTATTAATTTCTCTTTTCACACAGCGCAGCTCATATTAGACTCTCTAGTAGGCTTTGCAGTGCGTTATCCAAGGGCACTCCCACGGAAATCGGCCAGCGGCGTAAGTATCGAACCCTGGACCTACGTATTACAAAATTCTTACCACTTAGACTCAAAGGCCTTCAAAGAAAATAACCCTTATCCTGTTGAATAAGTTAAATTATACCGTCAAGTCGGTAGCAAAAACCGAAATGTTTCTATTTCAAGGTTATTTTTTGGAGAAAAGTAGTTCATTCTCGGACAGTGTAGATTCAAGATCAGACTGCACGTTCTGTGCAGTCTGATCTTGATCTACACTGTTCGCAAAAGGTCCTTAAGTAGCGCTTAGATCGTGAAAAAAAAACGGCATTAACTGCGATTTAGTGTTCAGACAAGTTTACTCATCAACCGTTCGGAGGCAACGAAGCGTAGACACGTGCTTGACTCTTAACCATAGGACAAAATGTTAAATTTGTCGAAATTCAAAGCATGCTGCAGACGACAATTTAAATGTGTCTCAAATGATAGGATTTGTTTTTTGAAAGGGTAGGAAACATGGTGGGAAAAGGAGAAAATGCTGGTAACCAGCATTTTCTCCTTTTCCCACAATGTTTTCAAACGTCCTCTTCCACAAAGTAGTTAAACTCGGGACTGTGTGTCAAAGTGTTAGTAGAATCACTTCACTTTTTTCGAGAGAAACTTTTTTGAGAATTAAAATTGCCATTTTAAACAAGTAGCGACTTCTATCGCTATACATAAATTCAGTTTCGTCATTTTTTAGGCGGGTTTGATTGATATTCTGTGTCTTTCGAATGTGGAATTTTCTTCCAAACTTATAAATTAGTGTGACAGGTGGACAGGTGGTTTGATATTGAACCTACCAAACACGAGTAGAGTGTTATATTGAATATAAATTGTGAGGCCTTTAACGTTTACCCAACGACAAAATTTTGAACTCGGCCAAAGTGAAAGGATTTGCCGACGACAAAATAAATGTAGTTCAAATGATGATTTCTGTCCTTTGATAGGGTAGAAAACATTGTGGGGAAAGGAGAAAATGCTGGTTACCAGCATTTTCTCCTTTTCCCACAATGTTTTCAAAAGGCTTCTTCCTCAGTGTCATTAAAACTCGGGATTGTGTGGTAAATGGTTAAACATTGTTACTCCATAAACAGTAAAGTACTTGAATTTTATGCTACATGTACCATCAACCCCCCCTCCCCCCCCCCCCCCGTAGTTATGTAAACCAGTTTTATTAACCCTTTACCAGACAATCTCGTGTTCAAACGATCTTTTTGGTGCATGTATATTGCCTCTGAAAACATTGTGGGAGAGGAAGATTTGTATTTTTGTATTTATGGTGTTCAACGCCGTTTTGAACATTATCTCAGTTGTATCACAGTGGCCAGTGCACCTACTCCTGCTTTCCTGTTATTTCTTCCCAAACCTCTGGCTGCTTTTCCACAGAGCCATTAAGGAAACAACGATCGGCGGTGAGAGTTGATTGGTTGCATGGTGTTTAACACCGTTTCAACATAGTTATATCGCGGTGGCCAGTGCAACTATCCATGCTTTCCTTGGGGTTCCTTTACCAGTACTTCTCACAATATTCTTTCCAAGCCACTGGCTGCTTGTCCACATAGACATCGTCGAAACAACCATCAGCGGTGAGAGAGGAATGAACTCTGCCAGAATGACTATCATCAATCCTCGAAAAGAAATTTTCTTTGTTTGAGGTTCGATCCAGCGACCCACTGGTTTCTTATCTTACCTATCTTATGTGACGACACATAAGATATATTTGGTATAATTCATTTCGAAAAGGCATCAAAGTCTTTACCACACAATTCCGAGTTTTAACGACCCAGAAGAAGAAAGCTTTTGAAAACATTGTGGGAAAAGGAGAAAATGCTGGTTACCAGCATTTTCTCCTTTTCCCACAATGTTTTCTACCCTATCCAAAACAGAAATCATTATTTTATCAACATTTTTATTTGTCGTCTGCAAATCCTTTCACTTTGGACCAGTCTAAAATTTTGTCGTTTGGTAAAGAGTTAAATTCCTTTTTCCTAGAGCAATGCAGAGTTATGTAGAAATATTCGAATTCATTTAAATTGGCAATGAAAGATTTATAAATAATATTCAAAGCGAATTAATTAACCCATAGGCTGCTAAGCGCGACTCACTAACCTTTTGCGGACAGTGTAGATCAAGATCAGACTGCACAGGACGTGCAGTCTGATCTTGAATCTACACTGTCCGAGGAATTTTTCTAAGTCTGGGATGTCTCTGCCTGTAGTAGATCTACTCCCCCCCCCCCCCCCCCCCCAAGTTTGAAATACCATTGTTCGGGTTTTTACTATCGGCTTGAAAGTTTCATTAACTTATTTAGCTGGTTAAGGATTGATATTGTAAGTAGATAGTTTATTCGCGGCGGAAAATATGAGAAAACCATTATTTGAGAAATTCTATATTTCTCAAATAAGATAACCCAAACTTTCAAATATTGACAAAACAAATTCAATAACTAACTAATGTTTATCATCCATTAATAATGTTTATTTGTTTAAAAGATAGGCCTATCTAAAAAACTAAAGATAAAAGGATACATGCAACATAAAACGTCCCCCACATCGAGAAATGAAAATTTGATATAACCCATTACTGTACTGGCTAAAGTTATCAAGAACAAGACAAGGGAAACTATGAATTTTGAAGGCTTGAAACAATTTTTTTTCTCAAAAGTTTATTTAAAAAAAAACATGGTGGGAAAAGGAGCACGACATTTTCAAAAGCTGCCGACTGCATAGACGAAAAAAAAAACTTTAAAGAAAGTCGGTATTTGATGGTAAAGGGAGGTAACTCGTTTAATCATGTTACTTTATAATAGGATAGCAGGAAATTCGAGAAAGATGTTAATATTTGATTTGACACGTGTGATCAAATTTTAATAATTGGTACACACAATCATTTTTCGTATCGTATTATCTCTCCCTTTTCTCATCAATGCCAGCAGATGTTGTTTTTTTTTCCTGTTTGTTGTGCAAGATTATTTCGGTCATATCGCAGCAACCTATCCATGCTTTCCTGAAGTTTCTGACAGCACTTCGCACTTTATTTTCCCAAGCCACTAGCTGCTTTCCCACATAGCCATCGTCGAAATAATGATCAGCGGCGAAAGAGAAATCAGTCCTCGGAAAGAAATTAGCCGAACTGAGGACTCGAACAAATCCTGTACGCTACCGACTGCGTTACCGGGGCTCGTGCTAATAACACTGTAGAATGACCCTTACAGCGCCAAACAGAGAGTAAACATTTTCAGTCAACCTTAGACTCAAATATTGCAGTTTCAATGCTTTTTTGACAAACTTGTATTTTTCCACGAAGCGGACAGTGTAGGTTCAAGATCAGACTGCACGATTTGTGCAGTCTGATCTTGATCTACACTGTCCGCAATAGTTAAGTAAGCTATAAATATGTGCATTGCCAGCCTTCAGATTTAGAAGAATACTACACTTCTCTTGAACAGTGTCATAGATCCAGTTCACACCTCCTTGACCGCTGCTGTATACAAAACATAGAATAATTGACCTTGAATGACTGACGTACGAAATTTTGCCCATTTTCACGTGAAAAAAAAAAGCGAGTACATACATAGCAGGCACGTAGCCAGGCGGAAGCCTTGAAGCCCGGGCTTCAACATAATTTTTTCAAGTATCGTCTTTCCGAGAAAAAATTAAGAAAGAAAATAAAAATGAAAAACAAAGACAACAAAACAAAAATAAAAACTAACAAAGGAAACCGAAGAAATAAAATTTTTAGCTCAGATCTGATTTGTATACTTTTTTCTAGCGGCCTATTGATTCCACCGTAGATAGTATTTTACACCTCGTGGAATCGCTTCCGGTTACCAATTCCACAGACCGACAACTTTCGAGATATAAACAAAGATTTTCTCTGCGCTTTTTCTGTGATAGAACAACTAAGTAAGTACTTTTTGGCGTTTCCTTATCTTCACTGAATTATTTTGTACAACACAGCCAAAGCAACAACCCTGCAATGGAAGGTTCCAAGAAAACTAGCATGACGTTTATCGGTGTCACATTGACAAGTTTTCGCGGCAATCATTAAGCATCATATATTTTTTAATATATATATATTGCATTGAAATTCCATGCAGAGCTTTCTAATTAGTCCATGTAATGAAGTATAACCAAATCATAGAGAGAGAGAAAAAAAATAGAAAAGAGATCCCCCGAACCCCCCTTACGAGAGGGGGGCTCTGCCCCCCCCCTCGTGCTCTCCCCCCCTGCTCGTGCTTTCGGCACTCGACCAACGCCTATGGCGTTGGCTTCAACATTACAAATATCCTGGCTACGCCCCTGCATAGTAATGTGTCCAGATGCCGCCAATGATTTTGATGTAAACACATTCAAAACCATCCGGAGAGGGGCCGAAGAATAAACATACACTTTAATAACTACTCTTCAATAAGGAGGTTGTAGTGCAGACGACTCAGGAATACGATGGCATTTTATTGTTGTAGACTATATTGGAAAATATCATTTTTGTGAAGCCAAATTCAAAAGCATCATAATTAATACTTAAAGCAGACAGTTACAGCCTACCGAAGTGCCTTATCATTGTAGCCAATGAAACTTTTTGGCTCGGAAAATTGATCATCTAGAGGATTCAAACGTTCCCGCCAAAATGGCATGGTATAAAAACCTTTTTGAAAGGACGTTTTCGTCCTCCAAGCCACACCAGGTAAACGTGGACAGGTGTAGTGGCCTTCGTCGTATAACAGAAATGTTGTTAAGAACGGCGACAAACATCACACAAACAAATTCTCCACTCCAGTTTTGGATGATGTTAATCATGTAAGTTGGGACGGCTGAGCATTGTTATTTTGGGTTGAGACTTCCCAGACCGAAAGCAAAACAGACTTCAGGGGACCCCTTTACCACATGACAAATTTTAGATTCTCCCAAATTCAAAACATCTGTAGATGACAAATTTAACATTAATATGAATGAGCGTAAGTTTTCTTATAGGATAAAAAATATTGTGGGAAAAGGAGAAAATGCTAAAACATTGTGGGAAAAGGAGAAAATGCTCCAGCATTTTCTCCTTTTCCCACAATGTTTTCAAAAGGCACCTACCTCAGGGTTGTTAAAAAATGGGATTGTGTGGTAAAGGGTTAAGGTGACAGTGTTGCTATAGGTTATTCATGCCACAGACGTGGAATGTTCAAGTATTTGAGCCATACTCTGGCAAAAGGGGGTTTTATCACTCGTCACAACTCGGCCGATTCCATACCCACATCTAACCTCGTCCGTATAAAGGAGGCTTCCATTTTGAACTACCAATCACATGATCTTAAACGTGGCGGCGCCCCTGTAGATCGCTTAGCAACGACATGAACAACCACTGTGAAGTTATTCACTTCTATCCATCTGTCGATGAAGGCTCCCAACGGAATTGATAAACCACGCTAAAAATTGAATGTACAAACTGTTTGCCGACTGAAATACTCTTAGAAAGATAACACTAGAAAATTTACTCATGTGTTCTTTTTAAAGAGGAGCCTTACATTTTCAATAACGGTAAAGAGGTGTGCTTCCGGAGATGTGCGAAATGTACCGTGTAGGTGCATATCAAGCTACGTGATACAGCCGAGGGATTTGATCACCGGATCACCCGAGGTATGCGTAATGGGGGTTTTATGTATCTCCATGATGCATTTTAGCGTGCAAGTTAGCATACAATTATGGAATTATAAAATCCATTTTGTCTAACAACGGGCAGAATCCTGGGGTAGATTCCTTTGACAAGCAGTACAGGACTTTAGAACAGGAGGTCACTGGTTCCATCCCTGGCTTGGCCAATTTCTTTCCGAGGATTGATGATAGTCATCGCGACAGGATTCATTCCTTTCTCATCGCTGACCATTGTTTCGACATGGTTATGTGGGAAAGCAGCCAGTGGCTTGGAAAGAATATTGTGTGGAGTACTGGTAAAAGAAACTCCAGGAAAGCATGGATAGGTGCACTGGCCGCCGTGATATAACTGAAATAATGTTGAAAATGGCGTTAAACACCAAACAATCAATCAATCAGTCCTTTGACACGCAGAAACTTGACCAATAGCAAAAAGTTTTGACCTAGGTCAGTCTGCGCGGACTGCATAAGCTGACCTGGGTTGAATTATTTACTTTTTGCAAATGGATTAACCCTTTCTCAAACAACAAATTTTGGACTGGTCCAAATTGAAAGAGTTTGCAGACAACAATTTTAAATTTGATGAAAATGGCAGAAAGTTCTCCAAAAGGGTAGAAAACACTCGTTACGAGCAATTTCTCCTGTTTTCAAAAGACTTGTACTGCAGACATGTGAAAACCAGGGCTTGTTTGGGAAAGGGTTAAGCCTCCTTTTGCCAGAGCATGCCACATATATAAATTCTTACAGTAACAATAGAAAGGCATGCCTATACACAATTACCAATTACTGGTAGAGATACATAGACATTATTTAGCCTTTTGCATATTGATTAACTCTTTACCAAATGGCAAACTTTTGGACTGGACCAAATTCAAAGCATTTGCAGACAAATTAAATGTTGCTAAAATGACGATTTCTGCCCTCGATTTTGAAGAAAACATTGTGGAAAAAGGAGAAAATGCTGCTTACCAGCATTTTCTCCTTTTCCCACAATGTTTTCAAAAGCCTTCTCGTTCAGGGTTGTTAAAAGTCTGGATTGTCTGGTAAAGGGTTAACCCCTTACCAAACAACTTCTTTTTTTACTCCTCCAAATTTGAGAGCATTCTGTCTGCAGACATCATGATAATTATTCAAAATTGGCCAAATTAGGCAAAGGTCTGTGGTTAGGTAGAAAATGCTAGTTACCAGAATTTTCTTCCTTTCCCATAATGCTTTTAAGTGTATTTTCCTACAGGGTCACTAAAGCAGGGATTGTTTGGTAAAGGATTAACCTTTAAAGCTCCATTCACAACTATAGTTGCCTTTGCAATCACTGTAGATCAAGATCAGTCTGCACAAAATGATCTACACTGTCCGCTTTGATGAAACTTTAGACAGAGGCCACCATGATACTGCAATCATTTGGGTCTTAATTCTAAATTGAAAATGTTGGGTTTATTTGGCACTCTAAGGATTACCCTTTACCAAATGACAAAATTTTAGACTGGTCCAAATTGAAAGCATTTGCAGACGACAAAATAAATGTGGCTGAAAAATTGAAATATGTTATGGAAAGGGTAGAAAACGTTGTGGGAAAAGGAGAAAATGCTGGTTACCAGCATTTTCTCCTTTTTCCACAATGTTTTCCAAACCCTTCTGCTTCAGAGTTGTCAAATCTCTGACTGTGTGGTAAAGAGTTAGAATGAATCAAGGTCTTCTTTTTTCGATAACTAAAATTTGTGAAGATATCCAAATTGAGAAGTGTTATTTTGTATGTGCAAGAATGAATCTATATTACTAAACATCAAGTGTATAAATCGAAGATCAGACTGCAAACATACTGTGCAATCTGAGCTTATTCTTTGTTGTACACCTCCCAAAAAATCATCTTTGACACCTAAAAGGTTAACAATAAGTCCAGATCTATGGGAATAGAACAATTCTGATAAACAGAAGCATTTCTAAAGGTCATTGTTTTAAGTACCCACAACAAAGGTATGGCAATTCACATTTAAGTATTGTTACCTTTTAACCCTTTACCACACAATCCCAAGTTTTAACAACCCTGGGAAAGATGGCTTTTGAAAACACTGTGAGGAAATGAGAAAATGCTGGTTTCCAGCATTGTCCCCTTTTTCCACTATGTTTTCAAAAGCTATCTTCCTCAGGGTTGATAAGATTTGTTAACCCTTTCCCAAACAAGCCCTGGTTTTCACGTGTCTGCAGTACAAGTCTTTTTGAAAACACTGTGAGAAAAGGAGAAATTGCTCATAATGAGCAATTTCTCCTTTTCCCACAGTGTTTTCTACCCTTTTTTTGAGAACTTTCTGCCATTGTCATCAAATTTAAAATTGTCGTCTGTAAACTTTTTCAATTTGGACCAGTCCAAAATTTGTCGTTTGGGAAAGGGTTAAAACATCGCAAAGAACAAATTTAACATAGCTTAACATGATATTTTGTCGAGTAACTGGCTCAGTTATACAGTGGAATGGTCCTTGGACATGTAGAAAATTTATAAATAACAAAATATTTTTTACCTAAACATGGGTCAGTAGTTTTTTGCAGATGCAAACAACATTTTCACAGAGCATGGCTGATTAATGTTCCGCTTTCTCCCTATTGTTCTCCTTTCCCCCCAGCAGCCAGTGGCTTAGAAAGAATATTGTGCATAATAGAACAAGAAGCCTTTTGAAAACACTGTTGGAAAAGAAGGAAATGCTGGTAACCAGCATTTTCTCCTTTTCCCATTATGTTTTGTTCCTTGTCAAAGACAAATTCTATCGCTAGAGCCACATTTTAATTGACATCTGAAAATGCTCTTAACTCTTTCCCAAACAAGCCCTGGTTTTCACGTGTCTGCAGTACAAGTCTTTTGAAAACACTGTGGGAAAAGGAGAAATTGCTCGTAACGAGCAATTTCTCCTTTTCCCACAGTGTTTTATACCCTTTTTGAGAACTTTCTGCCATTTTCATCAAATTTAAATTTGTCGTCTGCAAACTCTTTGAATTTGGACAAGTCCAAAATTTGTCGTTTGGGAAAGGGTTAAACTTGGACAAGTCTACAAATTTGTTGTGTGCTAAAGGGTTAAAAACATTGTGAAAAAAGGAGAAAATCCCATGATTTGAGCCACATATGACTTAACCCTTTACCACACAATCCCGACTTTTAACGACCCTGAGCATGAGGGCTTTTGAAAACATTGTGGGAAAAGGAGAAAATGCTGGTAGCCAGCATTTTCTCCTTTTCCCACAATGTTTTCTAACCTATCATAGACATATCCTGCCATCTAAGTCACATTTTACTTGTCGTCTGCAAATGCTTTTAATTTGGACAGGTTAAAAATTTGTCATTTGGTAAAGGGTTTTAAACCTCCCTAATGGTCCAAGTATGAACAAGTCTTCTGTTTTGTCATCTGGTACAGAGTTACATCTACATGGGTAACCCTTATCCCTTTACCAGACAACAAAATTTTAGCCTTGTCCAAATTGAAAGTATTTGCAGACGACAATTTCAATGTGGATCAAATGGTGCAATTTTTCTTTGATAGGGTAGAAAACATTGTGGGAAAAGGAGAAAATGCTGGTTACCAGCATTTTCTCCTTTTCGCATAATGTTTTCAAAAGGCTTCTTTCCCAGGGTCGTCAAAAGGCGGCATTGTGCGGTAAAGGGTTATTGTTATTATCTTTACAGGGTGTGTGTATTCTCTACCAGGGCGAGGGTTTAGCCCAGGGATGTTGGCTAAAATAAGATGACAAAAGGAATCGTATTTCTCATCCTGTGGATGATCCTACTCATCAGTATTTCAACCACAGGTATTGAAGTTTATTTTTCTCATTTGGTCCCTTACTAAGTCTGAACCGTTCTACAACCATGCAGGAACACAGATGTATTTTGTGAAGGGTGTAATTCAAGAAGAGACTGCACAGAACATACAGTCTGATCTTGATCTACACTATCTGCCTCGCCTTAATTGGTTTTAAGCTTACCATCACCATCGTTAATGCTCAAGGCTTGAAGAAAAGCAAAAGAAAAGCAATTTGTTTTCTCTGGCAACTTATTAATCCTTAGGCTGCCATGGGTAACTCATGGACTTTTTGCGGACAATGTTGATCAAGATTTGACTGCACAGAATGTGCAGTCTGGGTCCGTATTCACCAACCATTCTTAAGAACGTTCTTAGTCTTATTCTACAGAATTTTCTAAATTTGAAAGTAACACAACTTCTGATTGGCTAAACCAAATGGTTTAGCCAATCAGAAGTTGTGTTACTTTCAAATCAGAAAATTCTGAAGAATATGACTAAGAACGTTCTTAAGAATGGTTGGTGAATACGGACCCTGATCTCGGATCTACACCGTTTGATGATTTCAAAATGATTTCCAAAAAATAAGTTCGAAATAACATTATTAGGGTTTTTGCTATCGGCTTTAGAGTTTTATTTAACTTATTTAGCAGGTCAAGGGTTAAATTTGTTTTTTTTTTTTTTGGGGTCTAGAATAAGATTTCAAGTGAGCATGTTTTTGTTCATAGTTTAACCCTTTACCACACAATCCAGACTTTTAACGACCCTGTGAAAGAGGCCTATTGAAAACATAGTGGGAAAAGGAGAAAATGCAGGTAACCAGCATTTTCTCCTTTTTCCACAATGTTTTCTACCCATACCAAACCATATTTCAATTTTTCCGTTACATTTATTTTGTCGTCTGCAAATGCTTTCAATTTGGACCGGTCTAAAATTTTGTCGTCTGGTAAAGAGTTAACACGTATATCTATGATCAGACTGCATCTTCAGATCTATGCTGTCTACATTAGCTGTTTAATTTGCCATTGGCAGCAAAAGAATTAAGAATCAAATTGGTGTAAATTTGGTAGGATAAGTGCCAAATTTCCAATATAAAGCCTGAAAGGGGCATCATTCTATTTGGTTCCAAACACAAACTCAAAACCCAATCTAAGGTCAGTCTCATGCAAAGTTAAAGCAACTGATGCTAGAGACTGTTAACCCTTTACCACACAATCCCAACTTTTAACGACCCTGAACAAGAAGCCTTTTGCAAACATTGTGGGAAAAGGAGAAAATGATGGTAACCAGCATTTTCTCCTTTTCCAACAATGTTTTCTGCTCTTCCAAAAACAAATTTCAATTTTTGTTTCACATTTATTTTGTCGTCTGCAAAAGCTTTCAATTTGGACTGGTAAAAATTTTGTCGTTTGGTAAAGAGTTACGTGTCTGGGAACAACCCAAAATCAGAGCCTCTCCGTTGAAACCATTACCAGGTTTGTTCTGAGTAAAACAAATTGACAACATAAGTTTTTATACAGAAAAGCAAAGTATTTGTCTTACCATGCTAAGAAATACGTAGACTATGCATGAACAGTGCATGTGGTTTTACTAATTACACAGAACAGTGTGGTTTTACTCAATTACACAGAACAGTGTGGTTTTACTCAATTACACAGAACAGTGTGGTTTTAGTCAATTATGCAGAACAGTGTGGTTGTACTCAATTAGTACACAGACATTAAGAAATAAATGTAGACCACACAAAACAAACTTACTGTAACTATGTGTACTGAATCTTGATTCAAGAACTGCATTTTGTCCATTTCTCACAATGTTTTCAAAAGCTTTCTTGCTCAAGGTTTTAGACTTAACCCTTTACCACACAATCCCGACTTTTAATGACCCTTTGAAAGAAGCCTTATGAAAAGATTGTTGGAAAAGGAGAAAATGCTGGTAGCCAGCATTTTCTCCTTTTCCCACAATCTTTTCTTATTTTCCCAAAACAAATTTTATCTGTTTAGTCACATTTATTTTGTTGTCTTCAACTGTTTTCAATTTGGACAAATCTAAAATTTTGTTGTTTGGTAAAGAGTTAAAGCTACATGTACCTGTAACTTCTCTATTTTTACTTTCAGCCGCTGCTGGACTCGGAGAGAGCTGTGAAACCTTAGATGAGTGCACAGCACCTAATTCAACTTGTGTTGAGACAATCTGTCAATGTTTTCCTTCTTATGCCCTAGTAAATGCTTCTTGTGTCCTGTCAGGTAATTATTGAAATGCTTCTTGTTTTGAGACACTTTTCCAATGTTTCCTTTCTTTGTCAAAAAAATTGGTTCTTTTGTCCTATCATGTAACTATTGTCAGCTCTGCATTTATGGAGAATGTTACCAGTGTTTGCCTTCCTTTGCCAAACAGCCAAGCCCTTGTAGCTCAGTCAGTAGCGTACAGGACTTGAGAATAGGAGCTTAGGTTAGATGGTTAGATCCTTGGCTTGGCCAATTTCTTTCCGAGGATTGATGATAGTTATTGCGACAGAATTCATTCCTCTCTCAATGCTGACCATTGTTTCGATGTTAATTATGTGGGAAAGCAGCCAGTGGCTTGGAAAGAATATTGTGCAGAGCACTGGTAAATGAAACTCCAGGAAAGGATAAATAGGTGCACTGGCTGCTGCAAAATAACTGAAATGATATTGAAACTGGTGTTAAACACCATACAGTCAATTAGTCCTTTGTCAAACAAGACCTCTACTTGTTTCCTATCAGATAACTGTATAAATTCATCACACATTGAAACAGTTTGCAAATGAGTACCGTCAGTACCCCAATGAAAACTACTTGTTCCCCAGTAGGTAACTGCGGAAATTGTACAAACTTGTATTTCGACAACTTGCTAATGTTTGCCTTCCATTCCCCTGTGCCCCTGCAGTTGCTGTTTTGAAAAAGAGGCATAAATGTGTCAAAATATTTTAATAGTTACCTGCGCTTGTGGTATGGG
Source organism: Tridacna gigas (assembly GCA_945859785.2). Lineage (NCBI taxonomy): Eukaryota > Metazoa > Mollusca > Bivalvia > Cardiida > Cardiidae > Tridacna > Tridacna gigas. The sequence goes on along the minus strand of OX244031.2, from coordinate 74,315,951 downwards.
TTACCATTTTGATAGTTTTCAACCAGTTAGAGTTTGAAGTAAATATCTTCAGTTGTGACAGAGATATTATAAACTGTAAAAGTTTTTTGCAAGACAATGCAGACAATAGGGCTATGACAATACTTTGATGTTTTTGAAAACAGCTGAGATAGTCATTTCAATACAGTAAAAAGCTCTGCAATGGTAACCTTGGAGGCAAAAGGTAGTGTTTCAATCATACGAGCCATGCTGTGGCAAAAGGGGGCTTATTGAATCTCTGTGATGCATGATACCAAGCATGTCACTACATTCTTATAGATCCATACAACCCAGCTTGTGTAACGACTGGCTCATTCATGAGGTACACTGATCCTTCGACATACAGAAAATTGACCTATAGCGAAAAGTTTCGGCCCAGGTCAGCCTGCGCGGACTGCGCAGGCTGACCTGGGTCGATACTTTTCGCAGATGCGTTAAGCTCCCTTTTGACAGAGCATGACTCATAGATTTTACAAAGGTTGGCTGTAAGCTAAACATATAAGCATTTAAACTCTTTCCCAAACGACAAATTTTGGACTAGTCCAAATTGAAAGAGTTTGCAGACGACAATTTTAAATTTGATGAAAATGGCAGAAAGTTCTCAAAAAGGGTGAAAAATACTGTGGGAAAAGGAGAAATTGCTCGTTATGAGCAATTTCTCCTTTTCCCACAGTGTTTTCAAAGGACTTGTACCTCAGACATTTGAAAACCAGGGCTTGTTTGGGAAAGGGTTAAACTCTTTGTCCAGAAATAAGTGAGCCATGCTCTGGCAAAAGGGTGTTTTATGCATCCCTGTGATGCATTATACCAAGCAAGTCATCTCATAATTATGGATCCATAAAATCCATTTTGTCTGACAACTGGCTGAATCCTGAGATAGAATGTTCCCTGTTATACATTAACCCTTTACCCGACGACAAAATTTTAGCCTTCTCCAAACTGAAAGCATTTGCAGACGACAATTTCAATTTGGCTAAAATGGTGCAATTTTTCTTTGATAGGGTAGAAAACATTGTGGGAAAAGGAGAAAATGCTGGTTACCAGCATTTTCTCCTTTTCCCACAATGTTTTCAAAAGGCTTCTTTCCCAGGGGCGTCAAAAGGCGTCATTGTGCAGTAAAGGGTTAACAAATTTTAGATGTTTTCTTGTTTCAAAACATCTGTCAATAACAAATTTGAAATTGGTACAAATGGACATAAGTTTACTGTCAAGATGAAAAACATTGTTTGTTACCAGCATTATCTCCTTTTCCCACAATGTTTTCAAAAGTTTTCTCCTGGGGATTATTGGAACTTTGGATTGTTTGTTAACCCCTAAAGTGATGTTCACGATTATGGTTGCCTTTAGGGTGTGTGAAGATCAAGATCAGACTGCACGAAACATGCTCAGTGGTTAGCATATCTGACTCGTGACCTGGGGGTTGTGAGTTTGATACTCGGTTGAGGCAAACTTTCTTTCCGGCGATTTTTCGCCTATTACCTCTGATGCATGTGAGAAAAGTAGTCAGTGGCTTTTGAAAGAAAGTTGTGTCAGTACTGGTGTGAGAAAGCCAGGAAACACATGGGTGTGTCATTGACCACCATGACATGACCTGAGTTGTTAAAATGATGTTAAACTCCATTACAAACCACACAAGTTTACCACACAATCCCAAATTTTAACAACCAGGAAGAAGAAGCCTTTTAAAAATATGGTGGGAAATGGAGAAAATGCTGGTAACCAGCATTTTCTCCTTTTCCCACAATGTTTTCAACATTATGAAAGACATAATCCTTCATTTGAGCCACTTTTAACCCTTTCCCAAACAAGCCCTGGTTTTCACGTGTCTGCAGTACAAGTCTTTTGAAAACACTGTGGGAAAAGGAGAAATTGCTCGTAACGAGCAATTTCTCCTTTTCCCACAGTATTTTCTACCCTTTTTGATAACTTTCTGCCATTTTCATCAAATTTAAAATTGTCGTCTGCAAACTTTTTCAATTTGGACCAGTCAAAAATTTGTCTTTTGGGAAAGGGTTAAATTGTCATTTGCAAAATGCGTTGAATTTGGACAAGTTTACATTGTTGTTGTGTGGTAAAGTGTTAAAGGAATAAAATTTAATGTCGTTTTTTTCAGAATGTGGGGAACTTGATCCACTTCTGAATGGCCGAGTAGATCTTACGTATAACAACCGAACAAGTACATTTGTGGCGGAATACCGGTGTAATGATGGTTATGACCTTATAGGGGAGAGCACCCGTCAGTGTGTTCCACCGCAGTTTGATGGCAAGGCCCCGACGTGTGTACTGATAGGTAAGACAGGTCTTTAACTCTTTACCAAACGACAAAATTTTAGACTTGTCCGAACTGAAAGCATTTGCAGACAACAAAATAAGTGTGACTCAAAAATTGAAATTTGTTTTGGGAGGGGTAGAAAACATTGTGGGAAAAGGAGAAAATGCTGGTTACCAGCATTTTCTCCTTTTCCCGCAATGTTTTCAGAAGGCTTCTTTCTCAGGGTCGTTAAAAGTCGGGATTGTAGGAAAAAAAATATGGAGGCAGTTATCAAAATTATTACATCTGTAAGAACTATACTGTACAGTACAGTATGGTACACATAAGATTGTGAGAGCCTGCATGATAAGTTTTAGTGAAATTTTGACTATTTGAATCCTAAATACTTTTAACCCTTTACCAGACAACAGAATTTTAGCCCTGTCCAAATTGAAAGCATTTGCAGACGACAATTTTGGCGTGCCTCGAATGGTACAATTTTTCTTTGATAGGGTAGAAAACATTGTGGGAAAAGGAGAAAATGCAGTTTACCAGCATTTTCTCCTTTTCCCACAATGTTTTCAAAAGGCTCCTTTCCCAGGGTCGTTAAAAGGCGGCATTGTGTGGTAAAGGGCTAATATTTACAACCCTCTCCCCCACCTACGAAGTAGAGGGGGATATACCGGTTACACCATGTCTGCCTGTCTGTCCGTCCATCCACACAATCCAGAGTTTTAACAACCCAGAGGCAGAGAGCTTTTGAAAACATTGTGGGAAAAGAAGAAAATGCTGATAACCAGCATTTTTCCCTTTTCGTACAATGTTTTCTATTCTCAATTCAAATTCATTTTGTCATCTGCAAATGCTTTCAAACTGGACCGGTCTAGATTTTTGTCGTTTGGTAAGGGGTTAACCCTTTACCACACAATCTCGAGTTTTAACAACCCTGAAGAAAAAGCCTTTTGAAAACATTGTGGGACATGGAGAAAATGCTGGTAACACAATGTTTCCTACCCTATCCAATACATACACCACCATTAAAGCAATATTTAATTTGTTGTCTGCAAATGCTTTTAGTTTGGTCCAAATTTTGTTGTTTGGTAAGGGCTAACAGACATATGTTGTTGATTGTTTGACATTACCAGAAGTCTTTGCCAAACTTTGAAAACTCCAAAATACTGTAGAGGCTACATAGTCTATAAAAGGAAGTACCATTGAAAAAAAAAGTCCTCTTACTTTTGTCTTTCTTCTTTACTGATGATTTGCCATGTATCACCTTATTCAAGTTGGTGATAGATATTTTTTAAGTTTGGTGAAATTACAAAAATGATAATTATTATGGATACTTACGGAAAAAGGTTTTTAAGAACAATGTGTGGGAAAAAGGTAAAAATGCTTGTCCCAGAATGTTTTCAACAAATGGAAAAAGTGACCTAATCATCTGAGGCAAATTTAATCTTGCTAAGCACGTCTTATGGACCTTTTGTGGACAGTGTAGATCAAGTTCAAACTGCACAGAACATGCAGTCTGATTTTGAATTTACACTGTCCGATTAGGAGATATTTAACAAAAAAAAAAGTTGAAATTACTATAGGCTTGAAAGGTTCATTTAACCCTTTACCACACAATCACGACTTTTAACAACCCTGTGGAAGAGGTCTTTTGAAAACATTGTGGGAAAAGGAGAAAATGCTGGTAACCTGCATTTTCTCCTTTTCCCACAATGTTTTCTATCATTTCCAAAACAAATTTGAATTTTTAAGTCACATTTATTTTGTTGTCTGCAAATGCTTTCAATTTGGACCAGTCTACAATTTTGTTGTTTGGTAAAGAGTTAACTTATTTAGGAAGTAAGGGTTAACTCTGCCTAAATTTAATGGAAAATTCTTTCCAGCTAGTGGTACGAACCAAAATATTGTGATTTCAACGTACAGTTTGCTGGGGGAAAAAAAAAATTGGCATAAGTGACAGTGTAGATTCAGGAATCAGACTGGACGGTTTGTTTACTCTTATCTTGGTATACACTGTCTGCAAAAGTACATTAATTCATACTAAACAGCCTAGGAGTAAACTTGTCATCTGCAAATGCTTTTATTATGGACAAATCTTAACTCTTCACCAGACAACAAAATTAAAAGTCGGCTCAAATGATGGGATTAGTCTGTAAACGGATGATTATTAGCATTTTCTCCTTTTTCCTAAGGGCCTCTTCTCCAGGATTGTTAAAAGTCAGGAAAGTTTGATAAAGGGTCAGTTTTGTTGTTTGATAATGAGCTAAAGAACCAATTGTTGGTATTACAGAATGCAGCTCTTTGGAGCCTCTGGCCAATGGTGATATAGATTATTCTGAAGATCCCCATACATTCGGGTCAAATGCTACGTTCAGTTGTAATGATGGGTTTGAACTAAATGGCACAGACTTCACAACCTGCCTGTCCAGCGGAGAGTTTGAAAATTACACAACGACTTGTGATGGTATAACAAACTGTTTTTTTTTTTACCATAAATTTCCAGGAAATATGTTCAAGTACAGAAAATTCATTGTAGATTAAGTTATCTTTATTTATTAGAGTCTCATTCATGTACAGCAACAATTACAAATGGCATAAAGAACATGAAGGTACATGTACATGACCATTCAATACAGAATTATAAGAGACTATCACAACTAATTTCCACAGAGTGCATTAACCCTTTCCCAAACAAGCCCTGGTTTTCACATGTCTGCAGTACAAGTCTTTTGAAAACACTGTGGGAAATGGAGAAATTGCTCGTAACGAGCAATTTCTCCTTTTCCCACAGTGTTTTCTACCCATTTTGAGACCTTTCTGCCATTTTCATCAAATTTAAAATTGTCATCTGCAAACTCTTTGAATTTGGACTAGTCCAAAATTTGTCATTTGGGAAAGGGTTAATACATTCTATACATTCTAAATTAGTAGTGGGATTCGGTTGCTAATTTTGTCATTAAACACATAATTCTTAAAGCATACTTAAAAATTACAATTTATAGCGAGTTACACTAAAATGAGGATCGCCTAGACCCTATTCAGGGGTTTTCGGTATAAATTCAGTGCGATCTTGAATCTTTGCTGATAAGACATCTGGCAAGGGAATTCTTGTGTGTATGTTTAACTGTGTACCACATGGTATTGGTTTTGTCCAAATTGAAAACATTTGCAGATGTCTAAGTAGCCGTGTCTCAAATGATTAGATTTGAATTTGAAAGGTAGAAAACATTGTGGGAAATGGAGAAAATACTGATAACCAGCATTTTCTCCTTTGCCAACAATGTTTACAATTTTTTTTCCCAGTGTTGTTTTTTTTTTCCCAGTGTTGTTAACTGTTTACCACATGACAAAATTTTAGACCTGTCCAAACCCAAATCATAGGTGGACGCCATATTAAATGTGGCAAAAAATGTGGAAGTTTTCTTTGATAGGGTAGGAAACATCATGGGAAAAGGAGAAAATTCCGATTACCAGTATTTTCTGCTTTTCCCACAATGTTGTCAAAAGTCTTTTTTCTCAAGTTTGTTTCATTTGTCTGTTCTTGGATAATCCACAAGTGTGGTACTATATAGATAGAATAAACACAATATGTGTATGACATTCAAACTTTAATAAATGAAGCTGCCTGGACCTCATCAGGCTGGAATATATAGACATGTGCATTAACAATAATGATATACATGTACAATATGTAACAAATGTGGTTAAAATTCGGCAATGTGGTAAAGGGTTAAAACTTGGGATTTTTAGGAATGGCTGAAAATAGCATTCTTTAATGTTTCAGACATAGATGAGTGTACAATACCTGGAACACTTACTTGTGATGATAATGCGACATGTACCAACACACCAGGCTCGTTTGTTTGTAACTGTAATTCTGGATTTACGGGAAATGGTTCTGTTTGCAATGGTATGTACTGCCCAGGAGGTAGAATTGATCTCTACCAAACGACAAAATAAAGAATTTGCAGACAACGAAAGAAAATTTGGCTTAAATGATGGTATTTTTCTTTGGAAGGGTAGTAGGAATTGTGGGAAAAGGAGACATTGCTTGTTACCAGCATTTTCTCCTACTGTGTTTTCATGTTGTTGCCTTTTGACGCCCCTGGGAAAGACACCTTTTGAAAACATTGTGGGAAAAGGAGAAAATGTTGATAACCAGCATTTTCTCCTTTTCCCACAACGTTTTTTATCCTATCAAAGAAAAGTTGCACCATTTGAGCCACATTGAAATTGTCATCTGCTAATGCTTTCAGTTTGGACAAGGCTAAAATGTCTCGTCTGGTAAAGGGTTAAAACATAGGATTGGTTGGTGAACAGTTTGTGTATGTGTGCCATGCTCTGGTAAAAGGGGTTTAATGCATCTCTGTGATGCATTGTGCTAAAGTTCCTGTGGTATTTTATTTGTATAAAAGTGGCATGAGCGGTTCAGGAATGATTCAGAACATGGCTTGAAGATGATCCTCGTGAAGGACGGCTGATTAGCGTAACAGCGTCAAGTTTAGCAACTGCGTGTTGCAAGTTGAATAATGACTGGCGGGTTACAGCACCTGTCATATCAGACAACTTAGGTGTGTCTTGTTCCACAATACAAGTATTTCCTTACACAGGACCCAGAGATGTCTAAATTGAGCAAACACTGGGTCTTGGAGGGGATTAAATAGAAAAAAGTAACACTGATCTCTTGACTTGTAATGACATTGACGCTATTTTTCCTAACCCAGTATTCTGCAATGTACGTTTTTACATGTGTTTTGTAATTCTCTATTGAAAATGTATTTCTTTATGAATTTGTATGAAATTTGGAGGATGTTTTGGGTTTAAATTGTTTTATAATTATGTATGCTGAAAATGATCTTATCTGGTCCACTAGTTTTATTTTTACAACAAAATTCCAAGGATTTATCGAACAACCCTCATACATAATGTGCATGCTCTTAGATATTCTATCATCTCGTATCAAAGGATTCAAGATGTAAAAATTAAACATATTATAGAACTGTTCAACTCTTTACCAAATGCCAAATTTTGAACTGGTCCAAATCCAAAATGAGATTTGTCTTTGATAGGATAGAAAACATGGTAGGAATGGGGGAAAATGCTGGTTACCAGCATTTTCTCCTTTTCCCTCATTTTTTTTCAAAAGCCTTCTTCCTCACGATCATTAAAACCTGGGATTGTGTAGTAGAGGGTTAAGAGAAAAAAGTCAAAACTACTTTTAGATTACTTAGAACAATTTATTTTGTAATGCATTCTACAAAGCAAGTCACTACATAATCATGGATCCACGAAATTGATTTTGTTCAACAACCGACTGAACCATGAGGTACAGACTGGTCCTTTGAGATGAAGAAAATTGACTAATAGCAAAATGTTTCGACCCAGGTCAGGATGCTTGGACTGCAGATGCCTTAAACTCCCTTTTTAACCCTTTCCCAAACGACAAAATTTGGACTGGTCCAAATTGAAAGAGTTTGCAGACGACAATTTTAAATTTGATGAAAATGGCAGAAAGTTATCAAAATGGGTAGAAAACATTGTGGGAAAAGGAGAAATTGCTCATTACAAGCAATTTCTCCTTTTCCCACAGCGTTTTCAAAAGACTTGTACTGCACATGTGTGAAAACCAGGGCTTGTTTGGGAAAGGGTGAAAGAGCATGGCCCATTTATTACCCACTGAAATAAATTTGAAGCAAACTCCGAGTATTGCTGATAAACTTGGGTTAACCCTTTGCCATATGGCAAAATTTTAGCCTTGTCCAAATTGAAAGCATTTGCAGGCAACAATTTCAATGTGGCACAAATGGTGCAATATTTCCTTGATAGGGTAGAAAGCATTGTGGAAAAGGAGAAAATGCTGTTTACCAGCATTTTCTCCTATTCCCACAATGTTTTCAAAAGGCTTCTTTTCCAGGGTCAATAAAAGGCATCATTGTGCGGTAAAGGGTGAAGCGTTTCCGTCTTATATTTCAATTTCAGACATCAATGAATGTAATGCAACTAGAGAGAATAACTGTGACAGCAATGCTACATGTACAAACATACCAGGCTCATTTGTTTGTGTCTGTAACCAAGGTTTTACTGGAAATGGTTCCAGATGTGAAGGTATGCAAAATGTTCCTCTATCTTTGGCTTGGTTGAAGAAAACAACGAGATGCTGTCATAGCCCTGTTGTTGTCTGTGTTGGCCTTATGATGCAAAGACTTTATTTTGTAATATTCCTATCATTAACCCTTTCCCAAACGACAAATTTTGGACTGGTCCAAATTGAAAGAGTTTGCAGATGACAATTTTAAATTTGATAAAAATGGCAGAAAGGTCTCAAAAAGGGTAGAAAACACTGTGGGAAAAGGAGAAATTGCTCGTTATAAGCAATTTCTCCTTTTCCCACAGTGTTTTCAAAAGACTTGTACTGCAGACACTTGAAAACCAGGGCTTGTTTGGGAAAGGGTTAAAGAGCATGGCCCATTTATTACCCACTGAAATAAATTTGAAGCAAACTCGGAGTATTGTTGATAAACTTGGGTTAACCCTTTGCTATATGGCAAAATTTTAGCCTTGTCCAAATTAAAAGCATTTGCAAGCGACAATTTCAGTGTGACACAAATGGTGCAATATGTCTTTGATAGGGTAGAAAACATTGTGGAAAAGGAGAAAATGCTGGTTATCAGCATTTTCTCCTTTTCCCACAATGTTTTCAAAAGGCTTCTTTTCCAGGGTCGATAAAAAGCATCATTGTGTGGTAAAGGATGAAGTGTTTCTGTCTTACATTTCAATTTCAGACATCAATGAATGTAATGCAACTAGAGAGAATAACTGTGACAGCAATGCTACATGTACAAACATACCAGGCTCATTTGTTTGTGCCTGTAACCAAGGTTTTACTGGAAATGGTTCTGTATGTGAAGGTATGCAAAATGTTCCTCTATCTTTGGCTTGGTTGAAGAAAACAACAAGATACTGCATAGCCCTGTTGTTGTCTGTGTTGGCCTTATGGTGCAAAGACTTTATTTTGTAATATTCCTATCATTAACCCTTTCCCAAACGACAAATTTTGGACTGGTCCAAATTGAAAGAGTTTGCAGATGACAATTTTAAATTTGATGAAAATGGCAGAAAGGTCTCAAAAAGGGTAGAAAACACTGGGAAAAGGAGAAATTGCTTGTTACGAGCAATTTCTCCTTTTCCCACAGTGTTTTCAAAAGACTTGTACTGCAGACATGTGAAAACCAGGGCTTGTTTGGGAAAGGGTTAAAGAGCATGGCCCATTTATTACCCACTGAAATAAATTTGAAGCAAACTCAGAGTATTGCTGATAAACTTGGGTTAACCCTTTGCCATATGGCAAAATTTTAGCCTTGTCCAAATTGAAAGCATTTGCAGGCGACAATTTCAATGTGGCACAAATGGTGCAATATTTCTTTGATAGGGTAGAAAACATTGTGGAAAAGGAGAAAATGCTGGTTATCAGCATTTTCTCCTTTTCCCACAATGTTTTCAAAAGGCTTCTTTTCCAGGGTCAATAAAAGGCATCATTGTGCGGTAAAGGGTGAAGTGTTTCCGTCTTACATTTCAATTTCAGACATCAATGAATGTAATGCAACTAGAGAGAATAACTGTGACAGCAATGCTACATGTACAAACATACCAGGCTCATTTGTTTGTGTCTGTAACCAAGGTTTTACTGGAAATGGTTCCAGATGTGAAGGTATGCAAAATGTTCCTCTATCTTTGGCTTGGTTGAAGAAAACAACAAGATACTGCATAGCCCTGTTGTTGTCTGTGTTGGCCTTATGGTGCAAAGACTTTATTTTGTAATATTCCTATCATTAACCCTTTCCCAAATGACAAATTTTGGACTGGTCCAAATTGAAAGAGTTTGCAGACAACAATTTTAAATTTGATGAAAATGGCAGAAAGGTCTCAAAAAGGGTAGAAAACACTATGGGAAAAGGAGAAATTGCTTGTTACGAGCAATTTCTCCTTTTCCCACAGTGTTTTCAATAGACTTGTACTGCAGACACGTGAAAACCAGGGCTTGTTTGGGAAAGGGTTAAAGAGCATGGCCCATTTATTACCCACTGAAATAAATTTGAAGCAAACTCAGAGTATTGCTGATAAACTTGGGTTAACCCTTTGCCATATGGCAAAATTTTAGCCTTGTCCAAATTGAAAGCATTTGCAGGCGACAATTTCAATGTGGCACAAATGGTGCAATATTTCTTTGATAGGGTAGAAAACATTGTGGAAAAGGAGAAAATGCTGGTTATCAGCATTTTCTCCTTTTCCCACAATGTTTTCAAAAGGCTTCTTTTTCAGGGTCAATAAAAGGCATCATTGTGCGGTAAAGGGTGAAGTGTTTCTGTCTTACATTTCAATTTCAGACATCAATGAATGTAATGCAACTAGAGAGAATAACTGTGACAGCAATGCTACATGTACAAACATACCAGGCTCATTTGTTTGTGCCTGTAACCAAGGTTTTACTGGAAATGGTTCCAGATGTGAAGGTATGCAAAATGTTCCTCTATCTTTGGCTTGGTTGAAGAAAACAACAAGATACTGCATAGCCCTGTTGTTGTCTGTGTTGGCCTTATGATGCAAAGACTTTATTTTGTAATATTCCTATCATTAACCCTTTCCCAAACGACAAATTTTGTACTGGTCCAAATTGAAAGAGTTTGCAGACAACAATTTTAAATTTGATGAAAATGGCAGAAAGGTCTCAAAAAGGGTAGAAAACACTATGGGAAAAGGAGAAATTGCTCATTACGAGCAATTTCTCCTTTTCCCACAGTGTTTTCAAAAGACTTGTACTGCAGACACTTGAAAACCAGGGCTTGTTTGGGAAAGGGTTAAAGAGCATGGCCCATTTATTACCCACTGAAATAAATTTGAAGCAAACTTGGAGTATTGTTGATAAACTTGGTTTAACCCTTTGCTATATGGCAAAATTTTAGCCTTGTCCAAATTAAAAGCATTTGCAAGCAACAATTTCAGTGTGACACAAATGGTGCAATATTTCTTTGATAGGGTAGAAAACATTGTGGAAAAGGAGAAAATGCTAGTTATCAGCATTTTCTCCTTTTCCCACAATGTTTTCAAAAGGCTTCTTTTCCAGGGTCAATAAAAGGCATCATTGTGCGGTAAAGGATGAAGCGTTTCCGTCTTACATTTCAATTTCAGACATCAATGAATGTAATGCAACTAGAGAGAATAACTGTGACAGCAATGCTACATGTACAAACATACCAGGCTCATTTGTTTGTGTCTGTAACCAAGGTTTTACTGGAAATGGTTCTGTATGTGAAGGTATGCAAAATGTTCCTCTATCTTTGGCTTGGTTGAAGAAAACAACGAGATGCTGTCATAGCCCGGTTGTTGTCTGTGTTGGCCTTGTGGTGCAAAGACTTTATTCTATAATATTCCTATCATTAACCCTTTCCCAAATGACAAATTTTAGACTGGTCCAAAATGAAAGAGGTTGCAGATGACAATTTTAGATTTGATGAAAATGGTAGAAAGGTCTCAAAAAGGGTAGAAAACACTGTGGGAAAAGGAGAAATTGCTCGTTACAAGTAATTTCTCCTTTTCCCACAGTGTTTTCAAAAGACTTGTATTGCAGACACGTGAAAACCAGGGCTTGTTTGGGAAAGGGTTAATGAAGATTTTTACTTCAAGCTCGGACTATTTGTTAACTATCAAAAGGGGGACCCATACAACAGGGGCAGGTAATCATCATAATATTTTTGGGTGCTATGCCCCCGTTTGACTTAGAATTTTTTACCAAAAATCAATCTGTTTCTAAAAGCAATGCAGCTGAGCGTTGGTGCCCGCGCGCCAGGCTCTTGTTGTCTCCAAATGTTATGCCATATGTTGTTCAATTACAAATTCTGGTTAAGACTGATATAAGTGTAGAAATTGCTAGTTACCAGCAAATTTTCCATCATTCTCATTATTTTCGTTGTTAGTGCTGCTTTAACACCTTACCTAACAATTTCATGTTTAACTCTTTACCAAACGACAACATTTTTTACTAGTCCAGATTCAAAGCTTTTGCAGGCGACAAAATAAATGTGAATCAAAAATTGAAATTTGTTTTTTTAAGAGTAGAAAACATTATGGGAAAAGGAGGAAATGCTGGTTACCAGCATTTTCTCCTTTTCCTACAATGTTTTCAAAAGGCTTCTTCTTCAGGGTCGTTAAAAGTCAGGATTGTGTGGTAAAAGGTTAAACAACCCTCAGAAGGCTTTTGAAAATATTAAGAGAAAAGGAGAAAATGTTTGTACGCAGCATATTGTCCTTTTCTCACAATGTGTTCTACCCTTTCAAAGACATATCCCACCATTTGAACCACATTTAATATGTCATTTACAAGTGATTTCAATTCGGACAAGTCTAAAAATTTTGTCATCTAGTAAAAAGACTCTATGGATAAGAAAATTAGAAAGCCAAATTACTCTTCCTTATTTAGGTGTTAACTTCTGGTTATGAAAAAACCAGGATAAATGTTGTAATTAAAATGTCACTGGGTCAGTTTTACAGACTAAAATCCTCTGTTTCACTTTCCTTTGCACTTTGAGTGTGTACTCCTATTTAAGCCTTTACCAAACAACAAAATTCTAGATTTGTCCAAACTGAAAGCATTTGCAGACGACAAAAGAAATTTGACTCAAAAATTGAAATTTGTTTTGGGAAGGGTAGAAAACATTGTGAGAAAATGCTGGTTACCAGCATTTTCTCCTTTTCCCACAATGTTTTCAAAAGGCTTCTTACTCATGCTCATTAAAAGTCAGGATTGTGTGGTAAAGGGTTAAAACAGCCATGAGAGAAATGCATTTGAAAACATTGTGGGAAAAGGAGAAAACGCTGGTAACAAGCATTTTCTGCTTTGTCCACAATGTTTTGTGTTTTTTTCAAATACTAAGACCATCATTGAACAATGTTTGATTTGTTGCCTGCAATGCTTTCAATTTAGAGGAGTCTAAAGTTTTGGAGCATGGCTCCAATATTTCTGCACAGTGACACTGTCGGATTCTTTTGTGAGAGATTCTTGCAAAAAAAAAAATTCCTTGAACTACCCCATGTAGAGCTGTGGATTATTTACCGTTAATTCTTTACCAAACGACAATATTTCGGACTGGTCCAAATAGAAAGCATTTGCAGACAACAAATTATATGTGGTTAAAATGATTGCATTTGTTTCTGAAAGGTTAGAAAACATTGTGGGAAAAGGAGAAAATGATGGTTACCAGCATTTTCTCCTTTTCCCATAATGTTTTCAAAAGGCTTTTCTCTGAGGGTCGTTAAAAGTCGGGATTGTGTGGTAAAGGGTTAAAGTGCCTATGTAATCCGTATAGATCAAGATCAGACAAGTTTTGTAGGGTGGTAAAGAATTAAGTTATTGGTACATGAGCTGTGCTCTGGCAAATGGGGGTGTAATGCATTCCCACAATGCATAATACGAAGCAAGGCATCACGGCATTACGGATCCATAAAATCCATTATGGATCCATAAAATCCATTATGGATCTATAAAATCCATTTTGTTCAGCATCCATCTGAATCCTGAGGTAGAATGGTCCTTGATCAGGCAGAAAATTTTCAAATAGCAAAAAGTTTCGACCATTGACTGCCTGTGCAGACTACACAGGCTGATATGGGTTGATACTTTTGGCAGATTCATTAACCCTTTCCCAAACAAGCCCTGGTTTTCACGTGTCTGCAGTACAAGTCTTTTGAAAACAGTGTGGGAAAAGGAGAAATTGCTCGTAAGGAGCAATTTCTCCTTTTCCCACAGTGTTTTCCACCCTTTTGGAGAACTTTCTGCCATTTTCATCAAATATAAAATCATTGTCTGCAAACTCTTTCAGTTTGGAAGAATCTAAAATTTGTCGTTTGGGAAAGGGTTAATTAACCCTTTACCACACAATCCCGAGTTTTAACAACCCTGAGAAAGAAAGATTTTGAAAACATTGTGAGAAAAGGAGAAAATGCTGGTAACCAGCATTTTCTCCTTTTTCCACAATGTTTTCTACTCTTCAACAAACAAATTCAAATTTTTGAGTCACATTTATGGTTGTCGTCTGCAAATGCTTTCAATCTGGATGAGTCGAAAATTGTGTTGTTTGGTAAAGAATTAAACTCCCCTTTCATTGTGTATGTCTCGAATCCTTTTCAGAGAGCATGGCTCCAATATTTCTGACATTATTATTTCTTACATAAGCAAACATTTTTTCTTGGTACCTCATGTCCATTTTGATATTTTGTCCATTTTCTAGATATTAATGAATGTCGAAGTGAAGATCTGAATAACTGTCATGGAAACGCAACTTGTCAGAATGTGCCTGGATCTTTTGTTTGTGCTTGTTTGCCTGGCTTCTCTGGAAATGGAACAGTTTGCAACAGTACTGCTATATTTTACTTCCTGTGTTCCTAAACAGTATTCCTTTATTTTATTTCCTGTGTTCCTATGTTCCTAAACAGTATTCCTGTTATACCTCCTGTGTTCCTAAACAGTATTCCTTTATTTTATTTCCTGTGTTCCTATGTTCCTAAACAGTATTCCTGTTATACCTCCTGTGTTCCTGTGTTCCTAAACAGTATTCCTATATTTTACTCCCTATGTTCCTGTGTTCCTAAACAGTATTCCTATATTTTACTCCCTATGTTCCTGTGTTCCTAAACAGTATTCCTATATGTTACTTCCTGTGTTCCTATGTTCCTAAACAGTATTCCTATGTTACACTTCCTGTGTTTCTATGTTCCTAAACAGTATTGCTGTATTTTACTTCCTATGTTCCTATGTTCCTGCCCGCCTGGGTGGCTCAGTGGTGAGCGTGTCGGACTCATGACCTGGTGGTTGTGAGTTCGATACCCGGTTGAGGCGAACTTTCTTTCCGGCGTATTTTCGCCTCTCACCTCTGCTGAAGCATGTGAGAAAAGTAGTCGGTGGCTTTGGAAAGAAAGTTGTGTTAGTACTGGTGTGAGAAAACCAGGAAACACATGTGCGTCACCGACCGCCATGATATGACCTTAGCTGTTAAAGTGGCGTTAAACCCCAATACAACCAATACAACATCCTATGTTCCTATACAGTATTCCTATATGTTACTCCCTGTGATCCTATGTTCCTTGTATTCCTATCTTTTACTTCCTTTGTTCCTGTATGTTTTACTTCCTGTGTTCCTGTGTTCGTAAACAGTATTGCTGCATTTTACTTTCTGTGTTCTTATGTCCCTAAACAGCATTCCTGTATATTACTTAATATCTGTGTTCCTATGTCCCTTAACAGTATTCCTTTATGTTACACACTGTGTTCCTATGTCCCTAAACAGTATTTCTGTATGTTACACCCTGTGTTCCTATGTTTCTAAACAGTATTCCTGTATTTTACTTCCTGTGTTCCTATGTTCCTAAACAGTATTCCTATATTTTTTTCCTTTGTTTCTACATTCCTAAATAGTATTGCTATATTTTACCTCCTGTGTTCCTATGTTTTTAAATAGTATTCCTATATTATATGTCCTGTGTTCCTATGTTCCTGAACATTATTCCTACATTATACTCCCCATGATCCTGATTTTTCTTATTTCTACATTCTTAACTAGCAATTATGGTGTTATTTGTTTACCCCTAGAGTGCCGAATAAACCCAAAGGATATTTTCAGTCTAGAAATAAGACCCTAATAATCACACTTTCAGGTTGCTCTTGTCTAGAATGTTTGAGCAAAGCAGACAGTGTAGATCAAAGATCAGGCTACATGTTCTGTGCCTGATCTTGATCTACACTGGCTGCAAAGGTAGCTGTGGTTGTGAAACACGCTTTAAGGGTTATTAAAATTTTGATGTCTGGCGGTGAGTCAAGAAATTGGATTCTGGGTTTGACCTCTACTGACAACTCTTGTTGTTGGTGAAATACCCTTTTGGCATGTCATTGTAGAGCCCCAGCCAAGTACTTGTGAAATGGACAAATCAGATGTATATATGTAAATGAATTATTGCTGTGATAAACATGAAATACTGTAAAAATGAGGGTAACAAACAAGTCAAAGCAAAATAAGCAATTTCCTTTTAGATTCATCTTTCTTGTCTCTGTGTTCTTGTTATTTTATTTGTTTGGCTCTTTTGTTTGTAAACCTACCTTTTTAGCGGATTTGTATAGCAAATCCGCTTACTGTGATCATTCTGACTGGAACCAAATACATCATGTGTAACCATGCATGCCCGCTCATACCGTACTATGATATCGGTTTGACCTGAACCAATTATACTGTCATTCACGCTTGCGCCCATTCTACTTCCAGTTTTAGAAAATGAACCTCAACCTCACTTTTATCACTACAGTATATACTGTGCTACACATGTAGAAATAGTTATCCTGAAATCTAATACTAGCAAAAAACTGCAGTAATATTGACGGATCAAATTACCACTCCTTAACCCTTTCCCAAACGATAAATTTTAGACTGGTCCAAATTGAAAGAGTTTGCAGATGACAGTTTTAAATTTGTTGAAAATGGCAGAAAGGTCTCAAAAAGGGTAGAAAACACTGGGAAAAGGAGAAATTGCTCGTTACGAGCAATTTCTCCTTTTCCCACAGTGTTTTCAAAAGACTTGTACTGCAGACACGTGAAAACCATTGGCTTGTTTGGGAAAGGGTTAAACAGTAATAGAATAACAGTTACAGCACGGCCCACCCAGCAGAACAATTTTGACTTGCCCTGCCCTTGCTGACTCCATTTAAAATTATTGCACATGAGTTGCATGTGATGTTATTTTTTTTTATTACAATATATTACAGCTTTATGCTACTCCACAAATCCGCTTTCTAGGACTTTGAGTCCTTTGATTCATGTGTATTCCTTTTTTTTGTTCTTGGACTGTATCGATCTTTTTGAGCATGAGGATCTGTTCATCTTACCCTTGCAGTTTCAAATCTGCTGTTTTGTTGTAAGATTTGAAACTTTGTTTGTATACATACTAACTGCTTTGTTTGTCTGTTTGAAAATATATGAACCATGCTCTGTGAAAAGGGGCTTAATGCATGTACAAAAAGTATCGACCCAGGTCAGCCTGTGCAGTATGCGCAGGCTGACCTAGGCCGAAAATTTTTGCCATTGGTCAATTTTCTGTATGCCCAAGGACCAGTCTACCTCATGTTTATGTCAGTTGTTAAAAAACTGGCTATCACGGATCCATAATTATGTGATGAATGGACTTTTATGGATCCATAATTATGTGATGACTTACATGGTATAATGCATCACGGAAATTCATTAACCCTTTATCACACAATCCCGACTTTTAACAACCCTGAGGAAGAAGCCTTTTGAAAACATTGTGGGAAAAGGAGAAAATGCTGGTAACCAGCATTTTCTCCTTTTCCCACAATGTTTTCTACTCTGTCAAGCAGAAATTTCGTCATGCAAGCCACCTTTAATTTGTTGTCTGCAAATGCTTTCAATTTGAACCAGTCCAAATTTTAGTCTTGTGGTAAAGGGTTAACCCTTTCCCAAACAACAAATTTTGGACTGGTCCAAATTGAAAGAGTTCGCAGACAACAATTTTAAATTTGATGAAAATGGCAGAAAGTTCTCAAAAAGGGTAGAAAACACTGTGGGAAAAGGAGAAATTGCTCGTTATGAGCAATTTCTCCTTTTCCCACAGTGTTTTCAAAAGACTTGTACTGCAGACACGTGACAACCAGGGCTTGTTTGGGAAAGGGTTAAACCGCCTTTGCCAGAACATGGCTCAGTAATGTTTGTATGTTCTTGTCTGGTGTTCTTAGACTTGTTGATTTTTTTGTGTGTGTCTCTTCAGTAAAACCATTCTGTAAATATGTGTATCCACCTGTCTTTTCATTCCTTTTTCTTTTTGAATCTTGGAGACACTGAACATCTGACCTGAGAATGAACTACACAATTGAACAAAATGACCTTATTTATCTGTTATTTTTGTGGTTTGATATTATTACAACCCTAAGTAGAGCCCAAGGCAAAACTGACATTGTCTTCATATTCAGGGCATATCAAGGTCAGAGTGGACAGAACATGCAGTGTGATCTTAGATCTGCACAGTGACACTGTCGGATTCTTTTGTGAGGGATTCTGGCAAAAAAAAAAAAAACCCTTGAATTGCCCAATGTAGAGGTGTGGAATATCAACTGTTAAAGTGCCTATGCAATCAGTGTAGATCAAGATCAGACTGCACAAAACATGCAGCTTGATCTTGATCTACACTGTCGGCTTTGCTGAGACATTCTTGACGAAAACAACCTTGAAATAGATGTTTGAGCCTTATTTCTATAAAATGTTGATTAAAAGATGGGAGTTGACTTTGAAAGGGTAGAAAATATTGTGGTAAAGAGAGTAAACGCAGATTACCAGAATATTCTCCTTTTTCCACTATGTTTTCAAAAGTTTTCTACTTCATTGTTGTTAAAACAAGAATGTGTACTGAAGATTGAATTGTTTTCCAGTTGATCCACCTGTCATGTGTCGTCCCAACTTCACAAAGACAGTCTACAATGACTTAAACGCAACTGCCGAAGATACCACGATATGCCTCCCAAAGATCGACACGTCACCAGAGGATATTTGCCACAATCCGTCAGAACCCATAGTGTATCAGTATGAAGGGGGCACTTTTACGGAACAAGACAATGCAACCCACTTTTGTTTGACCTATAAAGGGGATCCACTACCTATTGTCTGCGTAAGTTTACAGTTTGTGTGAATATGTTGGAGCCCTGTTCTGGCAAAAGGGGGTTTAATGGATCTCAGTGCCATGTGATACCAAGCCATCGAATAATAATGCTTCCATAAATTCCATTGTGCCTAACTTGCAACTGGGCCTGTATTCACCAACCATTCTTGAGAACATTCTTAGTCTTGTTCTCTAAGATTTTCTAAATGTGGAAGTAACTCAACTTCTGATTGGCTAAACCAAATGGTTTAGCCAATCAGAGGTTGTGTTACTTTCAAATTTAGAGAATTCTGGAGAATAAGACTAAGAATGTTCTTAAGAATAATTGGTGAATACGGACCCAGATTTATGAGGTAGAATGGTCCTTGGACATGCAGGAAAATTTACAATTAGCAAAAAGTTTCTATCCATGTCGGCGTGCCCGGACTGCGCAGGCTGACATAGGTCGATACTTTTTGCAAAAGCTCTAAATCCTCTAAGACTAAGAATGTTCTTAAGAATAATTGGTGAATACGGACCCAGATTTATGAGGTAGAATGGTCCTTGGACATGCAGAAAAATTTACAATTAGCAAAAAGTTTCTATCCATGTCAGGGTGCCCGGACTGCACAGGCTGACATAGGTTGATACTTTTTGCAAAAGCTCTAAATCCTCAAATGCCTTTTGGCCAGTGCCTTAAATCCTCTTTTGACAGAGCAAGGCTTTCTCCAGGGTTGTTAGAACTCGGGTTAGTGTGTTAAAATGCAGTATGGTACACTAATTCCTTATTTACTTTCGGTGACATGATTCCATTCTTACCTTTAACACTTCAGGATACCATTACTGCCTATGACGGTTCTACAACTGATGTTAGTGCTGTTACAGAGTTGTGTTTCCTTTTCAACCGTGAACCAACCTTTGTGGGTCCGTTTTTGCTTAGTTTCAACGTACCAGATATGAGTCGACAACAGGGTGTAACTATAGGCCTATCAGCTTCTGATCTCGACTTGCATCAGACAGTCCTTGTTAGCATTACAGGTTTGTGTTTCAGTACATATTTTATAGACTCTAACCCAGTTCGGCAAACCTCTGATGATCTGTTGATCAAATCCCTCCAATTTAAAGAAGGAAACAAAGCACAATTTTCTATTGAAATTTTCCAAATACATTTGGATTGACGTGCAGTGTGTACATTCAGTTTTTAACTAGTCCATTAACTCTTTCCCAAACAAGCCCTGGTTTTCACCTGTCTGCAGTACAAGTCTTTTGAAAACACTGTGGGGAAAGGAGAAATTGCTCGTAACGAGCAATTTCTCCTTTTCCCACAGTGTTTTCTATCCTTTTTCAGACCTTTCTGCCATTTTCATAAAATTTAAAATTGTCGTCTGCAAACTCTTTCAATTTCGACCAGTCCAAATTTTGTCGTTTGGGAAAGTGTTAATTCTGTTGGTAGTTTTCGCCAGTTGATAGATATGAATAACTTCACTGTGGTTGTTGATATTGTTGCTAATTGATTTACGTTTATGTTCGGTACCGACATATTTAAGATCATGTGACTGACAGTACTTCAAAACGGAAACTTCCTTCATAGGGATGAAGTAATATGTGGGTTATGGAATTGACCAAACTGTGAGGAGGGCCTCTAACTCTACGCAAAAGAATCCTGTGTTTTTACCCTCGGAGTTCCGAATAAACCCAACAGATTTTGTAACCTTTACTACATAATCCCCTGTTTAAGCGACCCTTGGGTAGAAGTCTAAAATTAGATGACGTTAAAAAAAAAAATCTTGTAGAAAGGGGATAATCTGAAATTTATTAACCCTTTACCACACAATCCCGACTTTAACGATCCTGAAGAAAAAGCCTTTTAAAAACATTGTGGGAAAAGGAGAAAAAGCTGGTAACCAGCTTTTTCTCCATTTCCCACAATGTTTTCTACCCTTCCCTAGTCATATTTCAATTTTTGAGCAACATTTATTGTTGGAAAATGCTTTCCATTTGACCAAAAATATCGTATGGTAAAGAGTTACCACACAATTCTGAGTTTTAACGACTCTGACAGAGAAGCCTTTTGAAAACATGGGAACAGGAGAAAATGCTGGAAATCAGCATTTTCTCCTTTACCTACAAGGTCTTCTAGTATTTCGAAGACAAATACAATCATTTGAACCATATGTAATTTGTTGCCAGATATGCTTTCAATTTGGGCAAGTCTAAAATTCCACAGTGTGGTAAAGACTTAAATGTTCTCACATGTTATTTCAGGGGTGGATCCTAGGTTGTTGACAAGTATATTTTCTATACAAAATAATGCTCTGACCATACAAAACCCAGAAGATCTGATACAAGAGGAAACAGAGGCGACCATAACTGTGGAGGTAAACATAATATATTGTGAATTTGTTATTTAACTCTTTACCAAACAACAAAATTTTAGACTGGTTCAAAGTGAAAGCATTAATGCAAACGACAAAATAAACATTAATGAACAAATAAAGATTTGTTTTGGGAAGGGTAGAAAACATTGTTTTCAAAAGGATTCTTTCACAGGGTCTTTAAAAGTCAGGATTGTGTGGTTAAGGGTTAATCCTATACAAAACAATCTCAACTTTTAAAAACCCTGAGGAAGAAGGCTTTTGAAAACGTGGTGGGAAAAGGAGAAAATACTGGTAACCAGCCTTTTTCCTTTTCCCATAATGTTTCCTACTCTTTGACAGACAGCTTTCAAGTTTTGAGTAACATTTGATATGTAAATGCAATAAAATTGATCAGTCTAACTGCTGAATTTTATTTGCATGCAAAGATGACTTTAGGATTTAAAAAAGATAGACAGATATATGTAGGAAACGTGAGGAATTACCAAGTTTTGTTTTTATCCCCAGCGAGGGGATGTAGTTTCTGTGTTGTCCATTCGTTTGACCGGACAGTATCTTCAAAAATTCAGGACAAAATTTAATGAAACTTCATACATGTGTTCCTTATGATAGTCCACCAAAACACTAATTTTTTTTTTATTTAAAACCATATCATGGAAAAATGGGGCTATTTTTGGCAGGGGATATCATTTCAACAAAATTGTGTATTTAATTTACTAATTATCTATTTGATAAACCAACCCTGAGATAGACAGCTTTTGAAACATTGTGGGAAAAGGAGAAAATGGTTGTAACAAGCATTTTCTCCATTTCCCACAATATTTCCTAGCCTTTTAAAAATATTTTCATCTTTAAGCTACATTAAATTTGTCCTCTGCAGAGGTTTTCAGTTCGACAAGATTAAGATTTAAGTTTATGGTAAAGATTTAAAACTTTGCAAAAATACAAAATTTTGGACTCGACCAAATTCAAAGCATATGCAGCTAACAGATAAAATGTAGCTCAGATGATGATTTCTTTCCTCAGTAGGGTTAACCCTTTACCAGACGACAAAATTATAGCCTTGTCAAAATTGAAAGCATTTGCAGACGACAATTTCAATCTTTGATCAGGTAGAAAACATTGTGGGAAAAGGAGAAAATGCTGGTTACCAACATTTTCTCCTTTTTCCACAATGTTTTCAAAAGGCTTCCTTCCCAGTGGCGTCAAAAGGCGTCATTGTGCAGTAAAGGGTTAAAAACATTGTGGAAAAAGGAGAAAATACTGGTTATCAGCCTTTTATCCTTTTCACACAATGTTTCAGAAGCTTCTTCAGGTTTGCTTCAGCTCGGGATTGTTTGGCAAATAGTTCAATAGTACCAGTGTATTGCTTTCTGATATCAGCATAACGTTTCAAGTTTCGTTGTTCAGGTGAGAGATGATGGTATACCCGTTTTGACTTCGGAAGCCAACATTATGATACAGTTTACATTCGAAGAGCTATCATGTGCACCTTCTATGGACCCGTTTCTTGTGCACCTCAGTCCAGCCCCTCCTAGCCCTTCAAAAATTGGACAGATTGACTGTGTGAATATTAGTCAAAGTCAAGGGTTAATGTTTTCTGTGCAGGGTGAGTGAATAGCACTAAGTTTATTTATTTTCCTAAGTGCTTCAGGATACTACAAGTTTAAATGAGGCTTTAAGTAAAGAGATTCTTTCATTGTAAAAAAAGGACAAAAACATGTGGAAAGAGGAAAAAATTCTGCTTGTCTTTTTCTCACTTTCTTTCCCACTATGTTTTCAAAAGCCATCATGTTTTAAGAGTTGTTTGAACACAGGACTGTTTGGTAGAGGATGTAGGGTTAATTAAAAACAATATAAGTAATGCCTAGCGTCTCTGTTTCTCTCTGCACCAGAAGACAAAAGTTTCAACCAGACCAATTTGAAAACTTTTTTTAGTTGACAAATATACCTCAAATGATGGGATTTGCCCTTGAAAATAGTAGAAAACATTGTTAGGAAAGTAGAGAAAGGTGGTTACCACCTTATTCTCCTTTCTTCACAGTGTTTTCAAAAGCCTACTTCCCCAGGGTCATCAGAACATCGAATTTTTCGTAAAAGGCCCGAAACTGGACTGTCTTTACATTGACTGTGAAACAAGTCTGTACAACTTATTTAACCCTTTACCAAACAGTCTCGAGTTTTTACGACCCTGGCAAAGAAGGCTTTTGAACACATTGTGGGAAAAGGAGAAAATGCTTGTTACCAGCATTTTCTCCTTTTCCCACAATGTTTTCTACCCTATCAGAGACCTTAAGCTCATTTGTACCAATTTTGAATTTTTCTGCAGATGTTTTGAATTTGAAAGAGTCTAAAATTTGTCGTTTGGCAAAGGGTTATTTGATTGCTCCCTGGAAAATTTTGCCAGTACTTGCACCGAGATGTGGTTAGTTCTATAGGTTGACAACGCTCTTCACAGGATTCCAATCCTGAACCTTTGGTATGAGAGGCCAACACTCTACTAAACAACGCTCTCTCTCCTGTTGTAAGAACATGTTTCAAAATACAATCAATGCAAAGTAAAACAGGTTTGTCTTTTTACCACACAATCCCGACTTTTAATGACCCTAGGGATGAAGGCTTTTGAAAACATTGTTGGAAAAAGAGAAAATGCTGGAAACCAGCATTTTCTTCTTTTTCCCACAATGTTTTCTACCCTATCAAAGAGAGTAATCATCACTTTAGCAATTAAATTTGTCGGCTGCAAATGCTTTCAATTTGGCTTGGTCCAAATTTTTGTTGTTTTGTAAAGACTTAAACAAAAAGTAAACTGGACTGTCTCCACCTCATGATTTTTTCTTTATTTTTAGATATCGATGGACCTTTTACGATAGATGAAAGTGGTGACATCTTTTACAATGAATCTGCATCGTCTGTGGTTGCCGGTGAATTTAAAGCGAATGTTGAGGCCCAGATACAACAACCAGTGTACACCACAACGTCTGTGACCATCAATTTTATTGTGGGTAAGTTTGTCAGTGCATACACAATACTTGGCAAACTATGTTTATTTAAACTTTTACCACACAATCCCGACTTTTAACAACCCTGTGAAAGAAGTCTTTTGAAAACCTAATGGAAAAAAGGAGAAAATGCTGGTAACCAGCATTTTCTCCCTTTCCCAGAATGTTTTCTACTCTATCAGGGAGACATTTCCTCATTTGGGCCAACTTTAATTTGTCGTCTGCAAATGCTTCCAATTTGGACCAGTCTAAAATTTTGTCGTTTGGTAAAGAGTTAAATCATAGGATGAAAACAGTAAAATAAAGTGAACACTCTTGCTTGAAAATGTCATAAAGTATTGAGCAAAGATTTAAGACTAAACTACAAACTACTTGGAAAAGCATCAGAAACAGAGGTTGCCCTCATATAGTTCTTACAAACATGAAAGTTCGTAACAAATGCATAGCTGGAATATAAACCGCTCTGGCTGGGATTAACCCTTGTGACAAAGTTCCTTGTTTGTCGAGGTTTAAAAGAGCAATACACTAACCCCTGAGCTAAAGAGAATTCTCCCTAATGCAGTTGTCAGGTATTGATTTTATACTGGAAGAAGCTATGCTGTAAGGAAGGATGCTTTTCCAAGCAGTTTGTCGTTTATTCTGAAATCTTTGTAACATAGTCTTTTACCATTACAATAATTCTAGATTCATTCAGTGTAAAAGCATTGAATTATGGTCCAGAGTATGTGACTCATATCTGAAAGTGTAGAAAACAGTTTGGAAAATAGAGAAAATGCTTGTCATCAGGGTTTTTTCGAAACCTTCTTCCTCAGGGTCATTATAACACAGAATTGTTTGGTAAAGGATCAATTAAAATTGTAACACTTTACAAAACAATCCCGAGTATTATGACCCTGAGATAAAAGGCTTTTGAAACTTGTGGGAAAAGGAGATAAAGCTTGAAACTAGCATTTTTAGCTCAGGGTCCGTATTCACCAACCACTTTTAAGAACATTCTTTGCCTTATTCTCGAAGATTTTAAAATTTGAATGTAACACAATCTCTGATTGGCTAAACCATTCAGTTTACCCAATCAGAAGTTGTGTTACTTTCAAATTTTGAAAATTGTGGAGAATTAGACAGAAAACGTTCTTAACCCTTTCCCAAACGACAAATTTTGGACTGGTCCAAGTTCAAAGCGTTTGCAGACGACAATTTTAAATTTGATGAAAATGGCAGAAAGTTCTCAAAAAGGGTATAAAACACTGTGGGAAAAGGAGAAATTGCTCATTACGAGCAATTTCTCCTTTTCCCACAGTGTTTTCAAAAGACTTGTACTGCAGACACGTGAAAACCAGGGCTTGTTTGGGATAGGGTTAAGTGAAAATCGAGACAATTTCCGTATGCTGTTAAAAGTGTTTTACTAAAACCTTTTATTTTCGCTTAAGGTTAAGAATGGTTCGTGACTACTGACCCAGGTGTTCTCAAAGAAAATATTAAGGTATTGTCTTACCCAAGGTGCCCCCTGACTGTCAACATCATGCAAAATCTTTAACATTTTCAAATACTTTGATGTTTTATAATATCTCTGTCATTACCGAAGATATGTACTTCAAACTGGAAATAGTTGTTAACTATCAAAAAGGGAACCCATACAGTCAGGGGCAGGTAAATATTCTTAAACAGTTACGCCCCTTTTCATGAAAAGCAACTGCAGCTGAGCATTGGCACCCACATGGGGGTGCTCTTGTTTCCTTTTATTACAATGTTTTCTACCACATCAAAGACAATTCCCAATATCTGAGTCATGTCTAAATTTGTCATCTTGTTTGAATAAGTCTAGGTTTTATCATTTGGTAAAGAGATGAATTGACAAAAGTTGATACTTTGATTCTTTGGAAGCTGTAAAGCCAGTGCTGCAAGTTTCATGCTGTTTGCTCCTCTACATGGGATTATTTGGTAAAGGGTTAACTCTTTACCAAACGACAAAAATGTAGACTAGTCCAACTTGCAGACGACATTTTAAATGTAGCTCAAAACATTAGTTTCTTTAAGGGTAGAAAACATTGTGGGAAAAGGAGAAAATGCTGGTTACCAGCATTTTCTTCTTTTCCCACAATGTTTTCTGAAGGCTTCTCTCTCGGGGTCGTTAAAAGTTAGGATTGTTTGGTAAAGAGTTAACCCTTTCCCAAACGACAAATTTTGGATTGGTCCAAATTGAAAGAGTTTGCAGACGACAATTTTAAATTTGATGAAAATGGCAGAAAGGTCTCAAAAAGGGTAGAAAACACTGTGGGAAAAGGAGAAATTGCTCGTTACGAGCAATTTCTCCTTTTCCCACAGTGTTTTCAAAAGACTTGTACTGCAGACACATGAAAACCAGGGCTTGTTTGGGATAGGGTTAAGTGAAAATCGAGACAATTTCCTTATGCTGTTAAAAGTGTTTTACTAAAACCTTTTATTTTCGCTTATCATTTTGAGCTCACATGGTCTTTCTTTTCCTTTAGATAACTTCAGCCCTTCTTGTACTGCACAAGGCAATGACATGTCCCAGTTTAACGAACGAGACATGGCTGGTTCCTGTTCAAATGTTGCTTACGTGTGTACAGAGAAAGCTGGGGTCCAGGAAACTTGTTCGGGAATGACAGAGCTGTTTAACGTAACCTGTAACAATGTATCACCAACCAGAACTGAGGTCACTGTATGTACGAAAGTAGATCTCATTACCAAATATGGAACATACTTTGTAAGTAAAACTTTGTTATTCTTTATATACATGTATTCCTCTAAACTTTAGCATACAACAGGATACATTCCATTCTTACTGTTGAACATTGTTTTGACAATGTTTTCATGGGAAACTAGCCAGTAGCTTTGGAGACAGTCTTGTACCATGCCCTGGTAAAAGAAACCTTAGACATACAGTACATGAATAGGTACACTAGCTGTTTTGATTTGGATGAAATATCATTAAAAGATTGAATTTATTACAGACCAATTGTTGAACTCCAACCAAATGAAAACTGACTTTTTTTAAAAAAGTAATTGTGAGTTTGTCTTCCAGCATAGTAAAACTTTTGTCATAAAATTCATGCAGAGTGCAAGAATGATTCCCCTTCTCTCTGATTAACTAATGGATTTTTTAATCAATTTTACATCTTAACATATTCTTTTAGCCCTCAGAGCACCTTTCACTACTGTAGCTGCTTTTCAGTGCAGATCAAGATCAGACTGCACAAAACATACAGTATAATCTTTGATCTACACTGTCCTATTTGCAGGGACATTCCAGACAATTGCAATCTTGGCATTTGCTCTGTGGACTGTCTCTTTTCTGGCATGGAAGTAGCTGTTTTGTTTACTCAGTGCTCAAAGGGTTAATAAATAAAGCAGCCAGCGGCTTATAAAGAATGTTGTGTGCAGTGCAGGTGAAGGAACATCATGAGCACATGGGCAGATGCACTGGTCACTGTGATATAGTTGAAATACTGTGAAAGTGTACTCATCGAGCATTTCTTTTTCTCTTTTTGCTACCATCTAACAAATCTCAAGTTGCATTGTTTTTTTTTTAATCTGGATACTTGAAAATTTGGCATGCTGTGGCAAAAGGGGTTTAATGTATCATCTGTGATGCATTATATATCAAGCAAGTCATCACATAATTATGGATCCATAAAAATCCATTTTGTCTGACAACAAACTGTTCAAATCATGAGGTAGAATGGTCCTTGAACATCTAGAAAATTGACCAATAGCAAAAGAGTTTTAGCCCAGGTCAGCCTGTGTGGACTGCACAGGCTGATCTTGATCAATACTTTTTGCAAATGCATTAACCTTTTACCACACAATCCCAAGTTTTAATGACCCTGAGAGAAAGGCCTTTTGAAAACATTGAGGGAAAAGGAGAAAATGCTGGTAACCAGCATTTTCACCTTTTCCCACAAATTTTTCTACCCTGTCAAAGACAGAAATCATCATTTGAGCTAGATTTTAATTTTTCGTCTGCAAATGCTTTGAATTTGGTCGAGTCCAAAATTTTGTCGTTTCCCAAACAAGCCCTGGTTTTCAAGTGTCTGCAGTACAAGTCTTTTGAAAACACTGTGGGAAAAGGAGAAATTGCTCGTAACGAGCAATTTCTCCTTTCCCACAGTGTTTTCTACCTTTTTTGAGACCTTTCTGCCATTTTCATCAAATTTAAAATTGTCGTCTGCAAACTCTTTCAATTTGGACCAGTCCAAAATTTGTGGTTTGGGAAAGGGTTAATAAAGGCTTAATACCCCTTTTCACACAGCATGGCCTAAATGTTTAATTTTTTTTGATAGGTACAAGGCAACATAACCAACCAATATGGCTCCACCCCATTGACATTAAACATCAGTGTGGCCAATGTGAATGATCCCCCTATCATACAAATGAATGCGTCCACTTACAACTTGTCAGAGATGACCGTCATTGGATATGAGGTGGCCAGGTTCAATGTTACAGACCCGGATATTGGTTATATGCCACCCCTGGACAATTTAACGGTGACACTAGCGTGTAAGTTAAAATTTCTGTCAGATGAAACTTTATCTAAATGACGAATTTTATACTCCTACAAATTCAACCCTTTACCGCACAATGCCACCTTTTGACGCCCCTGGGAAAGAAGCCTTTTGAAAACATTGTGGGAAAAGGAGAAAATGCTGGTAACCAGCATTTTCTCCATTTCCCACAATGTTTTCTACTGTATCAGAGAAAAATTGCACCATTTGAGTCACACTGACATTGTCGTCTGCGAATACTCTTAATTTGGACAAGGCTAAAATTTTGTTGACTGGTAAAGGGTTAAAACATCAGCTGATGACAAATTCTAAATTGTAATAAAGGAAAATATTGAGGAAAAAGGAGCAATTGCTTAATCATTGCATGTATTCTTAAAATATATTCCAAAGTATTCAGAATCATGAGCACGAAAAGTCATTTTTATTCTGAAAACAGGTTAACCCTTAACTCTTTACCAAATGACAAAATTTTGGAATGGTCCAAATTGAAAGCATTCACAGACCACAAATTGAAAGTTGCTCAAATGATGATTTCTGTCTTTGATAAGGAAGAAAACATTGTGGAAAAAGGAGAGAGTGCTGGTTACTGCAATGTTTTCGCAATGTTTTCAAAAGGCCTCTTTCTCAGGGATGTTAAAACTTGGTATTGTGTGGGAAAGGGTTAAAGCGTCTTTCACAACTGTAGTTGCCTTTGAGGCCAGTGTAGATCAAGATCAGACTGCACAAAATGTGCAGCCTGATCTTTGATCTACACTGTCTAACAGAGAGCAAGGAAAAATCAAGCATGAAATTGCAATTATCTTTGTCTTATAATTCTAAACTGAAAATATCCATTGGGTTTGACAGTTTAGGGTTTAATATTTAACCCTTGGGATGCTAAGTGGGACTCAAGGACGTTTTGCAAACAGTATAGATCAAGATCAGACTGCAGTCTGATCTTGGATCTACACTGTCCGATAAGGAGATATCCCCCCTCTCCCCCATACCTTTGAAAAAGCAAAATTTGGGTTTTTCCTATCGGCTTGAAAGTTTCGTTTCATTTATTAAGCAGGATAAGGGTTAACACTTTACCACACAATCCCGTAATAACCACCCTGAAAGAGAAGGCTTTTGAAAACATGGTGGGAAAAAGAGAAAATACTGGTTACCAAAATGTTTTCTACCATATCAAAGACAGAAATCATCTTTTGATCAACATTTAAATTGTCGTCTGCAAATGCTTTCAATTTGGACAAGTCTAAAATTTTGTAGCGTGGTAAGGAATTAATCTGATATTGAATTTACTCTCTTTACCTGAGTCTGAAGTATTCTGTATCATTCTAGGAGTCTCTTGCTGTAAAAGGGAATTTTATTTTTATAACTTAACTCTTTACCTGACGACAACAATTTAGATTTGTTAGAAACAAAAGCTTTTGCAGACGACAAACTGAATGTCATTCATATGACAGAATTGGTATTAGAAAGGGTAGAAAACATTGTGGTAAAAGGAGAAAATGCTGGTTATCCGGCATTTTCTCCTTTTTCCCACAATGTTTTCAAAAGCCCTCTACCCCTGGGTCGCTAAAACTCTGGATTATGTGGTAAAGGGCTAAAACAATGGTAACATTTGTTCACTTTGTTCAGATATCTTTGCCCAAAAATACAAATTTTGCAGTAAACAGCTGAATGTATCCTGGAAAAGTATTGATAATCAACAACTATGATTTAACATTTGATGTGAGAATATGAGCGGAAACATTGTGGCAAAAGGAGATTTTGCTAAAAAATGGCAATTTGTCATGTTGTTACAATGTTTTTAAAAAGGGTAAAAAAGCTGTCTGCCTTAATTCTTTACCACACAATCCTGATTTTGAATGACCCAGAGCAAGAAAGCCTGTGAAAACATTGTGGGGAAAGGGGAAAATGTTGGAAAGCAATGTCTTTTGCCCTATCAAATAAAGAAATCATTACTTAGGCTATATTTAATTTGTCATCTGCAAAATTTATGCTTTCAATTTTAACAAGCATACACTTATTTCACCCAGAGTTTAAAGTTATGTTAACTCTTTACTACACAGTCACAGGTTTCAATGACCCTGAGGAAGAAGACTTTCAAAAACAAAATAGGAAAAGGATAAAATGCTGGTAACCAGCATTTTCCGCTTTTCCTACAATGTTTTATACACTGTCAGAGATGTTCCGCTTATTTGTACCAAGGTTGAAATTGTTGTCTACAGACTTTCCTAATTTGGAACAGTAAAAAATTGATTGTTTAGTATATTAGCATATTGGTTAACCCTTAAAGTGCCTTTCACGACTATAGTTGCCTTTGCGGCCAGTGTAGATCAAAGATCAGGCTGCACAAAACGTGCAGCCCGATCTTTCATCTACACTGTCCGCTTTGCTGAGACACTAGACATAAACAGTTACCACAAAATTCCAATTATCTTGGTTTTGTTCTAGACTGAAAATGTCCATTGGGTTTATTTATCGCTATAGGGATTAAATCACTTTTCTCTCTCCCCATTTACTGCAGATACTGATGACAGCAGGGAACCCTTACCTTTTAATGTTTCTCTCAATGATGCTAAAGACCGGATTTCTTTGGTTGTGTCAGGAACTCTGAACTTTGTCACAAAGAGTTTCTATTCGTTAAGATTGACGGTAAAACATTTAGATCATCCAATACTTCTTTAACCCTTTCCGAAACAAGCCCTGGTTTTCACGTGTCTGCAGTACAAGTCTTTTGAAAACACTGTGGGAAAAGGAGAAATTGCTCGTAACGAGCAATTTCTCCTTTTGCCACAGTGTTTTCTACCCTTTTTGATAACTTTCTGCCATTTTCATCAAATTTAAAATTGTCGTCTGCAAACTCTTTGAATTTGGACCAGTCCAAAATTTGTCGTTTGGGAAAGGGTTAATCTTTGTGAAATTAACCCTTTTATTTAAAATCCTGTGAGGAGGAAGGCTTTTGAAAACATTGTGGGAAAAGAAGAAAATGCTGGTAACAAGCGTTTTTCCCCAATTCCCTCAATGTTTGATCATCAGTGAAAGAAAGATTACATCATTTGAAAACATCTAATTTGACATCTCCAGAATGCACTCAATTTGGAAAGGTCTGAAATTTTTATCTGCAGAAAATTGATTTCAGTTTCCTTGAACATGTATATGAACTATGCTCTGTAAAGAGGGGTTGAAACACATATGCAAAACGTACCAATCCAGGTCAGCCTGCACAGTCCATGCAGGCTGACCTGGGTCGAAGCCTTTTACTTTCGGTCAATTTTCTACATGATCAAGGACCATTCTACCTCAGGATTTAGCCGGTTGTCAGACAAAATGGATTTTATGGATCCATAATTATGTGATGACTTGCTTGGTATAATGCATCTCACAGATGTATCTAACCTTCTTTTGCCAGCTCATACGTTAGTTCACCTTATTAGAATCTTATGACCAATACCGCAACTAACAAAAAGCCAAATGAGATGGCAACATTTCCAGCCTCGAGCACAGAAGGCACTTTAACCCTTTTCCACACCACAAAATTTTAGACATATCCAAACTGAAAGCCTTGGTAGATGACAAATTAGAGATTGCTTAACTCTATACCAAACGACAAAATTTTGGACTGGACCAAATTGAAAGCATTTGCAGACGACAAAATAAAAGTTGTTAAACTTATGATTTCTCTCTTTGATAGGGTAGAAAACATTGTGGGGAAAAGGAGAAAATGCTGGTTACCAGCATTTTGTCCCTTTTCTACAATGTTTTCTAAAGCTTTCTTCCTTAGGGTCATTAAAAGTTGGGCTTTGTTTAGTAAAAGGTTAAATAATTGAATTTACCTTTGATAGAGAAGAGAACATTTCGGGAAAAAGAGAAAATGCAGGCTTCTTCCAGAGGGTCATTAACCCTTTACCAAACGACAAATTTTTGACTGGTTCAAATTTAAAGCATTTGCAGATGACAGATTTAATGTGGCTCAAGTGGTGAAATTTGTTACTGAAAGACTAGAAAACATTGTGGGAAAAGGAGGAAATGCTGGTTACCAGCATTTTCTCCTTTTTCTACAATGTTTTCCAAAGCTTTCTTCGTTAGGGTCATTAAAAGTAGGGATTATGTGGTAAAGGGTTAAATTTTTGAATTTGTCTGTGGCAGAGAAGAGAACATTTGGGGAAAAAGAGAAAATGCAGGCTTCTTCCTGAGGGTCATTAAATCTTAACATTGTTTGGTAAAAAGTTACAGACTTTCTGTCCAGGTATCAAATGCACCAAGGCTGACTGACTTTTTTCTAGTCTCATTCAGAATATTTTGAATGTGAATGAACAGCCATCTTGTATGGCAGCATATACTGTATAAATGCTGTGATAATTTCTTTACCAGATGACATTCTAGACTTGTCCGAATTTGGAAGCCACAGCAGACGACACATAAAATGTGGTCTAAATAATGAATTTCAGCTTTGAAAGTTTAGAAAACTTTATGTGAAAAGGAGAAAATGCTGGTTCCCAGCATTTTCTCCTTTTTTTCACAATGTTTTTAAGAGCCTGCAACCTCAGGGTTGTTAAAGCACAGGATTGTGTGTTAAAGATTTAACCCTTTACCACACAATCCCATGTTTTAATGGCCCTGAGAAAGAGGCCTTTTTGAAAACATTATGGGAAAAGGAGAAAATGCTGGTAACCAGCATTTTCTCCTTTTCCCACAATGTTTTCTTTCCTTTTCAAAACAATTTTTAATTTTTGAGTCACATTTATTTTGTCGTCTGCTAATGCTTTCAATTTGGACCAGTCTAAAATTTTGTTGTTTGGTAAAGGGTTAACCCTTTACCACACAATCCTGACTTTTAACGACCCTGGGAAAGAAGGCTTTTGAAAACATTGTGGGAAAAGGAGAAAATGCTGGTAACCAGCATTTTCTCCTTTTCCCACAGTGTTTTCTACCATATCCAATACATAAATTAGCATTTAAACTACACTTAATTTGTCGTCTGCAAATGCTTTCAATTTGGTCCCGTCTAAAATTTTGCCGTTTGGTAAAGAGTTAAGGTAGCAGGTTCAAATCTTTCATTCCAGGTATCAGACACAGCAGGGCTGTCTGACTTTATTATGCTCACTGTGAACATTTTAAATGTGAATGAACAACCGTCATGCAGGATTGACCAGATAAACATTGCAGCATCTGTGCAAGACCTTCCAGGCTCCATGCTCATAAGTCTGATGTGCACTGACCCAGATCAGGACAGGTTGATTTATACCTTGGAAGGGCCAACAAATATTACCTGTGAGTAATTTTTGGATGGTAAATTCGTTGTGAGAATAAATTGTTTCTCAATAGTTTGGTGTTTTTATGGCTATGAAAATGAAAGCTTCTGAAGACATTGAAAGAAAAGAAGTAACGCCGACAATCAAGTGACATTTATTTGATGTCTGCTGGTCTAAAATTTTGTCATTGAGTAAGAGTAAAATTGCTCATAGGTTGTCCATTTATTGTGTGAATGATCACAAAATACAGATTTTGATTATGTATTGTACCTGCTTTGACAGTTTTTTTTTTTTTCTGTTGTTGACTTCTTTGATAACGATACTTGAGTACAATACAGAATATAATTGATGTTCCTATTGTGATGTCAAACCCTTTATCACATTTTATTTGTCATCTACAAATGTTTTAACTCTTTACCACACAATCCCAACGTTTAATGACCCTGAGAAAGAAAGTTTTTGAAACCACTATGGGAAAAGAGGAAAATGTTGGTAACCAGCTTATTTTGGACCCGTTTAAAATTTTATTGTGTACATGGTAAACAGTTAACCTTTTCCCAAACAAGCCCTGGTTTTCACGTGTCTGCAGTACAAGTCTTTTGAAAACACTGTGGGAAAAGGAGAAATTGCTCATAATGAGCAATTTCTCCTTTTTCCCACAGTGTTTTCTACCCTTTTTGAGACCTTTCTGCCATTTTCATCAAATTTAAAATTGTCGTCTGCAAACTCTTTCAATTTTGACCAGTCCAAAATTTGTCATTTGGGAAAGGGTTAAAGAAGTAGATCCTTTTCTTTATTTCACAGCATTTTTCGCAGTAAATGGTTCAGGGTTTGTGAGCATCAAAGAACAGCTAGTCAATTTCACAGCAGATAACACTGTCCTCCAGTTTAAGGTCAAGGTTGCAGATCCAGATGGCCTTGAAACTAAGGTCAACATATCTGTAGCAGTTAGCAGTGAGTATTATATGATATACAAAATATTTTGCAGAAAATGTGTGAAAATTCATTGTACTTGTCAAGATCAAGTATTACTTCATTGAGATTTCAGTTTAGCTTCTGGTATGAAACCATGAAATAAACATGCAATACCGGTTTTCTGTACCAGAACATTACATACAGGATTTACTGAATTACAGTCAGATACAATCTAATACATGTATTCACACAGAGATGTTCATGAAAAAAGAAAATCAAGTTGCATTAATTGGGAGGTGGATGAAATATCTGTAACAGCCATTTCTCTGTCATACCCAAGACCTTTTTGAATGGCCTTGTTTTGATATGCTATGTGAAAAGGGGTCTCAATGCATCTGCAAAAAGTATCGACCCAGGCTGACCATGGCCAAAACTTTTCGCTACTGGTCAATTCTCTGTATGTCAAAGGACCTGTCTACCTCATGATTGAGTTGGTTGTTTAACCCTTTACAACACAATCCCGACTTTTAACGACCCTGAGGAAGAAGCCTTTTGAAAACATTGTGGGAAAAGGAGAAAATGCTGGTAACCAGCATTTTCTTCTTTTCTCACAATGTTTTCTACTCTATCGAGTACAAATTTTGTCATTTGAGCCACCTTTAATTTGTCGTATGCAACTGCTTTCAATTTGGATCGATCTAAATTATTGTCGTGTGGTAAAGGGTTAAAAAAGTGGCTATTATGGATCCATAATTACGTTATGGCTGGATTGATATTATGCATTGCAGAGATGCATAAAGCCCCCTTATGCCAGAGCATGGCTTACTTTTGTTTGTAAAGAAATGCACAGAACTAGTTTTAGTTTGGAATAAAGGGCAGTTTTATATAACTAAAACACTGAGAAACTGAAGCTATATCTATGAAGAAACATACTTCAGTTTGCTTTGCTACGTGTGCGTACTCTTTTCCAAACAACAAAATTTTGGACTAAATTGAAAGCATTTGCAGATGACAGTGTAACTATGACTCAAAAATTGAAGTTTGTTTTTAGAAGTGTTCTTTTCCCACTGTAAACATATGAGCCTCATGCTCTGGCAAAAGAGGGCTTAATGCATCTCCGTGATCCATGATACCAATCAAGCCATCACATAATGATGGATCTTTAATGGCCACTTTTTTTAACCCTGTACCAAACGACAAAATTTTAGACTTGTCCAAATAAATAGCGTTTGCAGACGACAAAATAAATGTGACTCAAAAATTGAAATTTGTTTTAGGAAGGTTAGAAAACATTGTGGGAAAAGGAGAAAATGCTGGATACCAGCATTTTCTCCTTTTCCCACAATGTTTTCAAAAGGCTTCTACTTTAGGGTCGTTAAAACCTGTGATTGTGTGGTAAAGAGTTAACAACCGACTTCATCATAAGGTAGACAGGTTCTTGGACATACAGAAAATTGACCAGTAGTGAAAAGTTTCCGTCCAGGTCAGCCTGCGCGGACTGCGCAGGCTGACCTGAGTCGATACTTTTCGCAGATGCATTAAGCCTCCTTTTCACAGAGCATGGCTCATATGTTAAAATTATTTGATTTATTCATGACTTCATGCACTTGCATCTTTTTCTGCAACATTTTCCATACTTAGATAAAAAGGATTACCCTCTCTTACCAATTTTACCCTTTGTTTCACACATGGCATGCAATAAACGAAAAGGGACCTTTGGACAAGTGCGTAAAAGTGTGTCGTCCGAGATCAGCCTGTGCAGTCTGCGACTAATTCCAGACGACACTTCCCGTTTATGTGCAATTTTCTGTTTCACGAAAGTCTACTGTATGAGAAAATCTTATGTAGTCGTAAAGTGTTGTCCCGGATTAGCCTGCGCGGACTGCGCAGGCTAATCCGGAACAACATTTTACACAATTATCCGAAGGCCCTTTTTCATGTGTTGCACTACATATATCAGTTATGTAGTGAATCTTAATTAAAGTATCTTATACAATAATGGGTTAAACCTTGTTATTGCAGATTCTGTTCCTCCACAATGTCAGACTGTGACATATACAACAAGTAAAAGCGAGAAGACAGAAAACAATGTATGTTTTACTGTACCCACGGACTGCAGGGACCCGGTGCAGAATGAAGCTCTAGTATTTGAATTTAAAACTGGCAATGGTACCCAGCTCTTTAGGATAGAACAGACTGGAGAGAGAAATAATGATATGAGGATTTGTACCACAAAAAGTCTGCAAGATAATTACGGCACTTGGCAGGTATTAACTCTTTGCCAAACAACAAATTTTTAAACTAGTCCAAATTGAAGGCATTTGCAGACGACAAATTAAAGATGGCTCAGATGACGAAATCACTCCTTGATAGGGTAGAAAACATTGTGGGAAAAGGAGAAAATGCTGGTCTCCAGCATTCTCTTCTTTTCCCACAATGTTTTCAAAAGCCCTCTTTCTCAGGGTCATTAAAAGTTGGGATTGTGTGGTAAAGAGAACCTTTGCCACAGTCCCTAGTTTTAACTCTTTACCAAACGACAAAATTTTAGACTGGTCCAATTTGAAAGCATTTGCAGACAACAAATTAAAAGTAGCCCAAATGATGAAATCTGCCTTGATAGATTAGAAAACATTGTGGGAAAAGGAAAAAATGGTAATCATTGGCATTTTCTTCTTTTCCCACAATGTTTTCAAAAGCCCTCTTTCTCAGGGTCATTAAAAGTCGGGATTGTTTGGTAAAGAGTTAAACTTTTACCACACAATCCCTAGTTTTAATGAACCTGAAAGAGAAGGCTTTTGAAAACATTTTGGGAAAAGGAGAAAATGCTGCTAACCAGCATATAAGTGCAGTACATAAGATCCATAACATATTAACCTAAGTAAAAGAAAATTGCAGAAAGGTGACAATTGATGGCCAAGGTACTAGTGGTGGGTCTTATGTTTGAAGCTCGGTTTTCGTGTTTGTAGCTTTGGTGTTTCCAGATTTGTGTTTGCGGATTTCTCTTTTGTAGATATATCATCAAGAAATTATATCGGTATACCACTTTTCTTTAAATTCATCAATGCAACTGTCAACAGTATTTCAGTCATGGTATGATGATGGAAGGGTGATTATAATAGGCTTGGTGGAATGAAGTGCTGTCTACAGAGCTCCAGATAGAGGGAGTGACTTTGATTTCAAAACTGAAAATATTGATCACTCTCCCTATGTTATGGGTACTCATTAGAATTGTCTCATCGAGAGGATTCTAATGAGTACCCACAACATAGGGTTTTGAAGAGAAATAATGGATTTAGAATGCTATCATCCCCTTTTATCTGGAGTGCAGAGGCTATAGCTGTCCTTCAGACTGCCTTCTTGTTCATGATATAAGCCAGTTGCCAGGAAAGGGGTTTGACTGTTGACTTTTCACTTATTCCGCTACATATTTTGCAACATTGTATCTTTGTTTTTTTCTTTTACAGATAAGCATTGCTGTTAAGTCCTCATACGGGGAGATTGAGATACAGCTGATAGCGTCGGTCATTGACCAGAATGATCCGCCCCGTATCGTAAATCTCCCACAAGTACTGCATGTGCAAGAAAACACACCAGTGGGCGTGACCTTATATGAAATAAAAGTGGAGGATCCAGATTCGGGTATTCTTGGACACGTCAGATTCCAGTCCACGTGTATGTAGAATGGTTGATTTTTTAGTGTACAATACTGCATAGGCCTTAACCCGTATGCTGCTAAGCACGACTCACTGGCCCTTTGCGGACAGTGTAGATCAAGATCAGACTGCACAGAACATGCAGTCTGATCTTTGATCTACACTGTCCGATTAGGAGATATCTTTTCCCCAAAAATACATGTGAAATAGCAAAATTTGCCTTTTTACCATGGGCTTGAAAATTTCATTTATTTAGCAGGATAGGGGGTTAACGCCAAGTTCCAAAAAGGCAAGTTTTAGACTGTTCCAGATTGAAACATCTGCAGATGAGGAATCCAAATGTGGTATAAATGAAATGAGATTCCTTAACTCTTTACCACACAACAAAAATGTAGACTTGTCCAATATGGAAGCATTTGCAGACGACAATTTAAATGTGGATCAAATTGTGGAAATTGTTTTTGATAGGGTAGAAAACATTTTGGGAAAAGGAGAAAATGCTGGTTACCAGCATTTTCTCCTTTTCCCACAATGTTTTCAAAAGCCTTTTTTCTCAGGGTCTTTAAAAGTCGAGATTGTGTGGTAAAGGGTTAGAGGGTAAAAGCATTGTGGAAAAAGGAGAAAATGCTGGTTACCAGCATTTTCTCCTTTTCCCACAATGTTTACAGAAGCTCCTTGAAGAAAACCTTGAGGTATTATCATAACCCTGTCATCTACGGTGTTTTGCCATCTGTTATTACTGAGAATATTCACTAGATGCAGCCGACCTTG
Source organism: Tridacna gigas (assembly GCA_945859785.2). NCBI lineage: Eukaryota > Metazoa > Mollusca > Bivalvia > Cardiida > Cardiidae > Tridacna > Tridacna gigas. The sequence goes on along the minus strand of OX244031.2, from coordinate 74,276,502 downwards.
TTTTACGATTGCAAATATCTGCTTTTGTAATTATCAGTGTTTTAGAAAAAAAAATTGATTAGCAAGAAAAAATTAAATTCCATGTTTGGAAACATTTTTGTGGCATTTGTCGAAGACAATGCCACTATGAGTTTAATATGGTATTTTGAAAATCATTTATCGTAGTCTGTGCAAAACCAAAGGAAGTAAATCCAATTAAACTCAAATTTTCTCAGACAAATAAGTGTTCCGATTGCTCTCAGTTATGAAATTGAAAATGGCGTATCAAAATAAATTGTATCACGCCATCGGTCATGGAAATACTTCTTTTTTATCGAAAGTAGCTTGATCCCCTATGGCCTTCTGTTGAAAGAATACACGCAATCCTTGTCTCCTGACTTCCAGATTCCGTGCTTGTACGCCCCAAAACCAGTTCATTCCTGGGCCTGTTCACCCAGATTTGTTCGCCCCACACAGTTGCATGCTAATCTACTGGATTGTGCATGACTATATACTAGGTTGAGTTTCAAGCAAATATTTTGAAACTGTTTCTATTGTTTATTCTTTCAAATTATTAATTCCACACAATGGCTCCCTTGACAAATGCCACAACAGTGCTTTCAGCACTTTAATGTTAAGATAGTAGTAAAAAGGGAAATGCTGGTTACAAAGTTTTAGGTAGTCAAGTTACACAGTTTAGCAAATCAGCAATGCCAAAATAGCTGTTGCCATTACATAATACTTTCATATTCTTTTCACTGTGTATACTTATATAACTATTTAAATGACAACTAAATAAAATTGTAGACTTGTTCAGTTCAAAAGCATTTGCAGGTGTCCAATCAGTTGTAACCAATATTAGAGTAGTTATCTTTGTAAGGGTAGAAAATATTGTGGGAAAAGGAGAAAATATTGGTTACCAGTATTTTCTTCTTTTCCCACAATGTTTTTAAAAAGCATTCGTAATCGTCATTCAAACTAGGGATTGTGTGGTAAAGTAATAATTTACTTGTTTGTCATTGGTTAACCCTTTACCACACAATCCTGAGTTTTATCAACCTTGAAGAAAAAGCCTTTTGAAAACATTTCGGGAAAAGGATAAAATGCTGGAAATCAGCACTTTTTCCTCTACTCACAATGTTTTCTACCCTTTCCAAAATAAATTTCAATTTTTGAGACCCCTTTATTTTGTCGTCTGCAATTGCTTCTAATTTGGACCAGTCAAAAATTTACTTGTTTGTAATTGGTCAACTTGAACATTTCAGCCAATGACAACGATGGACTGGAGGATTCCAAACTGTTTCAATTGGACAGAGACTCAGGCATTATTACTGTCAGGTCTCCAATAGATGCAGAAAGTAGTGATATTCAACTGAGCTACTCATTTCCCATCCTGGTAAGATGCTTTTGCACTTTTTTCTGTTCTGTTTGGTCTTTTTTTGTGGTTCCAAACTTCTGAGCCGTTTCGCTCAGTCGGTAACATACAGGAGTTGGAACCAGGGGGTTGCTGGTTTGAATCTACATCTCGACTAATTTGTTTCCAAGACTTTATGATAGTTATCTGTACTCTCTCACTGCTAATTGTTGTTTAGATGATGGTTATGTAGGAAAGCAGCCAGTTGCTTGGGAAGAAAAGTGTGTGAAGCACTGGTACAAACAAACTCCAGGAAAGCATAAACTTAACTTTTTCTCCTCCTTTTTTTTGTCAATCTATCTGTGCACACATGTCCAAAGTCTTCTGTATCAGATTCCGGACTCGGCAGGGGCTTTTAACCTGTTGCCAGACAGTTCCATACATTCATAACCACGAGGAAGAGGGCTTTTAAAAACAGTGTGGGAAAAGGAGAAAATGCTGGTAACCAGCATTTTCTCCTTTTCCCATATTGTTTTCTAAGCTATCAAAGACAAGTTCCATCATTTGAGTCACATTTAATGTGTTGTCTTCAAACACTTTGAATTCGGACAAGTCTAAATTTTTGTTGTTTGGTAAAGAATTGAATACCCCTACTCTTGTAACAAAGAGAACCTGATCATTTTGCTCGTTTGCTGCAGGCAATAGATGGAGACCCACAACAGCCCAAGAGTGCGCAGTCAACAATCACTTTTCTCATCGTAGATATCAACGACAATCCACCTGTGTGTATCGTGAACACCGACACGGTGCTTGTGTTGCTTACCTTACCTGTCGGACGTCCCATCTACCAGCTGAATTGTACGGATAAAGATAGAACTCCGGAATACAGACAGCTACAGTACACAATAGTCTCAGATGCCCAGAATGGTTAGATACTCTTGTTTATTATATTCATGAAAATTTTCCGGCTTAAATACAATGTCATGTGTTGTACGCAGATAAAATAATGCACACAACAGAAAAATAATCCGTATCTACACACTGTGAAATATTGTTCCAAATATGGTATGATGACATACCACACGCACAGAAAGCATGCATTTTGATTCGCACTTTGATTGGTCAGAATTTTACTCCGTAATAGTCATCAACCATTCATAAAAATGAAGTTACTGGCCACGTTATCATTATTTCTTTTATTCCATTTATTGATACTGAATAAATTTTATGTCAATACTTGCACAATTTTGTCTATGAAAGTGGTAGGTATATAATAAAAGGAATATTATGTTGTATTGTATAGGAGGTGACAGGATAAATACGGAATGTTATGATGTAGCAACTTTCCTGGTGCTTGTACTTAGTTCTTGCTGCGTAAAAAAATTTTGGCATCCCACTCGACCTTTGGACTCCAGTGATATAAAATTTTCTTACAATGCTTGAAGTAGATACAAGCACCATGAAAGTTACTACATCATAATATTCCATATTTATCCTGTCACCTCCTATACTTAATCTCATTGTATAACATGAGATCATATTGCGTGCAACAAATGAAAAGGGACCTTCGGACAGTTGCATAAAGTGTTGTCCCGGATTAGCCTGCGCAGTCCACGCAGGCTAATCAAGGACAGCACTGTATGACCACTTAAGATTTTTTCATACTGTAGACTTTCATGAAACATAAAATCGCACAAAAATGGGAAGTGTTGTCATGGATTAGTCACAGCTAGACAGGCTGATCTGGGACGGCACACTTTTACCCACATGTCTGAAAGCTCCTTTTCGTGTGTTGCACGCCATATAAACTTGTTGATATACAGTCACTTGACCATGTGACTAGGTTTATTATGTCAGTTGGTCAGGTGATCAAGGTTTATTAGGCTAGTTGGTCATGTGACCAGTCGAGGCTACTTTTTTAAGTGCCTGTACATGAAATCGATATTTTATAGTAAAATTATTGCTTAACCCATTCCCAAACAAGCCCTGGTTTTCACGTGTCTGCAGTGCAAGTCTTTTGAAAACACTGTGGGAAAAGCAATTTCTCCTTTTCCCACAGTGTTTTCTACTCTTTTTGAGAACTTTCTGCCATTTTCATCAAATTTAAAATTGTTGTCTGCAAACTCTTTCAATTTGGACCAGTCTAAAATTTATCGTTTGGGAAAGGGTTAAAATACCATGCCCAGGTTGATTCTTTTTATTGTTTATAATAAAACAGAATTCTATGCCACAACATTTTCTGCCAGTAAAAGTAACAATTATGACATAGCCAATACCATTCATGATGTCATTTTTGTAGCTGCATAATCCAGAACGTTTTATATTATTCTTTATTTTTTCTCACATTGAAAAAGATGTACATAAATTTTACACGCATTATTTCGAGCGAAATATTAAATTCAGTCGGATATGGATTATAAATGAGAAACAAGATAAAGAGATTAGATGCTTGTTGTCTCAGATGACTAAAGTTTATTGGGCCGGACTACAGAGTTTATTTGGTGTGCCTTAGGCTCACCAGAAAAATTCCTCCGCCTTGCATGATAAATTTAACACTTAAGCTACTGAATAAATAAAACGCAAATTTCTACTCAATACTAAAAGCCCAAACATTGTGGTTTCAAAGTTGTTTTCACCGGAAAGAAAATACTGTATCGGACGGTGTAGATCAAAGATCAGACTGCACATTCTGTGCAGTCTGATCTTGATCTACACTGTCCGCAAAAGGTCAGTGGGTCGCGATTAGCAGCTTAAGGGTTAATTTATCCAAGACACCATCCATTTGTTGTATATAATATACATGATCCCGTATGCTGTACATGTTACTTTTGGACCTACAAAAGTTATTACAAATTACCCTAAGAATAAACATTAGAAAGACAGGAAAATATCATTTTTCAATAGTATGGAAAATTGTGAGAAAATAAGCATATACTTGTTTCAATACCTAGTTAGAACTAAAAGACCTGCTCCAAAAAATTAATGATTGCAAACATTCATGAAAAGTTAATTGTCAAGTAGGGCAGTCCCCTCCACTTAACTCTTTACCACACAATCCCGAGTTTTAACGACCCTGAGGAAGAAGCCTTTTGAAAACATTGTGGGAAAAGGAGAAAATGCTGGTAACCCACTATGTTTTCTACCCAATCTAAGACAATTTACATCATTTGATTCACATTTCAATTGTCGTCTGCAAATGCTTTCAATTTTGACCAGTCTATATTTTTGTCGTTTGGTAAAGAGTTAAGGGAAGTTGTCTTGGAGGGGAATTGTACATTTGATCATTGATCCTTCACCACAAGATCTATACAGAAAATGCAGTCTGATCTTTGATGTACACTTTAACAGACTTGTTAGCCTGGCTGGTGTTGAAGAAAGCATCAAGGTATTGTCACAGCCCTGGCATCGCTGTCGTCATGCCAAAACTTTGACATTTTATTGTATCTCTATTATTACTCAGGATATTTGCTTTAAACTTAGGCATGTTGCTAGTTATCAAAAGGGGAACCTATACAACAAGGGTGGGTAACCATCAAAGTATTTTTGAGAGAGTTATCCACTATTTTGACTGAAAATCAGGCATCCACAGCCAAGCATTTGCACCCGCATGTGGTGCTCTTGTTTTAGTTATTCTGACCCCAGTGCACCCGTTGGGGCTTCTTTATGAACTAAAGGTGTATTATTTCATAGGTTCAACCCTTGAAGAACTCAATACTAATTTTATTTCTTTGTTTTTGTTTCAGTGTTTATGGTGACCGAAAATGGTACTGTGATTTTATCGCAGTCTCTGCCACGTAATGTTACACAATACAAGATACCGATCCTTGTATCAGACAGAGAAATGGTCGATAACACATCGTTTAGCGACACAGTGGAAATAACCGTCAATGTAGATAGTAAGGCTTCCTCTTTTCCAAATATAGTGACATTCTTCCATCAGTTGTTTAACCCTTTTTCATACAATCCCAAGTTCTAACGACCTTCAGAAAGGGGCCTGTAGAAAACATTGTGAGTAAAGGAGAAAATGCTAGTAACCAGCATTTTCTCCTTTTACCACAGGGTTTTCAACCCTTTTTAGAAATAAAGCCCACCATTTGAACCATTTCAAATTTGTCGTCTGCAAATGCTTTGAAATTGGCAAGCATAAAATTTTGTCGTTTGGCTTAACTGATTACCAGATGTCAAAACTTTAGTCCTGTAAGATATGAAAGCACTTTTAGACAACGAATTGAGTGGGAATCAAATGATTAGGTTTGTCTTTGGGAGGGTAGAAAACTTTGTTAGAAAAGGAGAAAATGCTGGCTACCAGCATTTTCTTCTTTTTCCACAATGTTTTCAAAAGCCCTCAGGGTCGCTTGAAAACATGATTGTTTGGTAAAGGATTATCTAATTGATGGTTTCCTTAGTAACAGTTTTAAGTTTTTACTGCCCTAAGGAAGAGGACTTTAGGAAACATCATGGGAAAAGGAGAAAATGCTGGTAACCAGCATTTTCTCCTTTTCGCACAATGTATTCTATCTTTTTAAACACAGATCTCCACATTTTAGCCATATTTTAACCCTTTCCCAAACGACAAATTTTGGACTGGTCCAAATTGAAAGAGTTTGCAGACGACAATTTTAAATTTGATAAAAATGGCAGAAAGGTCTCAAAAAGGGTAGAAACCACGGTAGGAAAAGGAGAAATTGCTCGTTACGAGCAATTTCTCCTTTTCCCACAGTGTTTTCAAAAGGCTTGTACTGCAGACACATGAAAACCAGGGCTTGTTTGGGAAAGGGTTAAACACAGATCTTCACATTTTAGCCATATTTTAATTGTGATCAATTTGTGTAAAACTTTGTTGTCTTTTGAAGAATTAACCCTTTACCGTACAGTGCCGCCTTTTGACGCCCCTGGGAAAGAAGCCTGTAGAAAACGTTGCGGGAAAAGGAGAAAATGCCGGTAACCAGCATTTCCTCCTTTTCCCACAATGCTTTCTACTCTATCCAAGAAAAGTTGCTCTATTTGAGTCACATCGAAATTGTCGTCTGCACATGCTTTTAATTTGGACAAGGCTAAAATTTTGTCATCTGGTAAAGGGTTAACCCTATATCAGACGTCAAAATTTTAGTCTTGTCCAATATGAATGCATTTTGCACACGACAAGTTAATTTTGGCTTAGCCCTTTAACAGACGACAAAATTTTAGCCTTGTCCAAATTGAAAGCATTTGCAGATGACAATTTAAGTCTGGCTCAAATAGTGCAATTTTTCTTTGATAGGGTAGAAAACACTGTGGGAAAAGGAGAAAATGCTGGTTGCCAGCATTTTCTCCTTTTCCCACAATGTTTTCAAAAGGCTTCTTCCCCAGGGGAAAGGCAGCATTGTGTGGTAAAGGGTTAAACAAAAGGATTTTTATTTGACAGGGTAAAAATATTGGGGGAAAAGGAGAAAATACTTGTTATCAGTATTTTGTCCATTTCTCACAATGTTTTCAAAGGCTTTCTTTCTCAGGTTCATTAAAATCTGCACCATTGTGCAAACACTTTGACATTTAACTCTTTACCAAACAACAAAATTTTTTAGACTTGTCCAAATTGAAAGCACCTGCAGACGACAAAGAAAATGTGGCTCATAAATAGAAATTTGTTTTCAGAAGGATAGACAACAATGTGGAATAAGTAGAAATTGCTGGTTACCAGCATTTTCTCCTTTTTCCACAATGTTTTCAAAAGCAATGTTTCTCAGAGTCATTAAAAGTCGGGATTGTGTGGTTAATGGTTAATGATATCTCTGTCATTACTAAAAATATTTACTTCAAACTCAACTAGCTGTTAACTATCAAAAGGAGAAATCATACAACAAGCGCAGGTTCTGACACATTTATGCCCTTTTTGGAATTAAAATTTTTAGTGAAAACCAGTCTATCTCTGAAAGCAACAGCAGCAGGGCACTGGCTTTCGCAGGCATTGCTGTTGTTTATTCTACCAATTTGCCTTCTTTATAATCATACATGAGATAATTATATTTCAGCGGCTATCCCTCCTTCCTGTACTCCATCTGAACTCTCAAGGACCTTTAGGGAGACTCAACCCCAGGGGTCATGCTTGGACGTGGAGGTCAAGTGTACAGACCCCACTGGGGGTGAGCTGAGAGTGGAATCTGCCACTGGGTCAGGGGTACGACTCCTAGAAATACGAAAGGCCACAGGCAGCAATTTTCTAGGATTGAATGCTTGCACTAACACAACATTACGAGGGCAGTTTGGTACATACGAGGTGAATATTTGGTTTCTCTCATCAGTTTGTGCATATTTAACTCTTTACCAGACGACAAAATCATAGCCTTGTCCAAATTGAAAGCATTTGCAGAGGACAATTTCGGTGTGGCTCAGACGGTGCAATTTTTCTTTGGTAGGGCAGAAAACATTGTGGGAAAAGGAGAAAATGCTGGGTACCAGCATTTTCTCCTTTGCCCACAATGTTTTCAAAAGGCTTCTTCTTCAGGGGCGTCAAAAGGCGGCATTGTGCGGTAAAGAGTTAAATAGATTGAAATGAACTATCCTTTCAAAGATAATCTCATTATAGCAACCTGAGTAGTCGCAAGTATAATTGAGTCACGCACTGGCAAAAGGGGGTTTAATGCATCCATGTAAAATTGCGTGATACCGAGCAAATCATCTGATGATTATAGATCAATAAAATCCATTTAGTCTAACAACTGACTGAATCGTCTGGTAAACTGGTCCTTGGACATGCAGAAAACTGACCAATAGCTAAAAGTTTTGGCCCAGATCAGCGCAGTCCGAGTAGGCTGACCTGGGTCGATACTTTGTTGCGATGCAGTAAGCCCCCTTTTAGTAGAGCATGACTTAGTTGCTTTTGTATATAATGTACATCAGATCAGATTGCACAGAAGCAGTCTGTTCTTAACTCTTTACCAAACGACAAAATTTTAGACTAGTCCAAATTGAAAGCATTTGCAGACTACAAATTAAGTGTGATTTAAGAGTTGAAATTTGCTATGGGACGGGTTGAAAACATTGTGGGAAAAGGAGAAAATGCTGGTTACCAGCATTTTCTCCTTTTCCCACAATGTTTGCAAAAGGCTTCCATTTTAGGGTCATTAAAAGTTGGGATTGTTTGGTAAAGAGTTAAATCATCCCTGTAATAGTTTGAAAAATATTTTTTGCAAAAAAAGTCTTCACTGTTTCAATACAAAACGTTTTCATATGTATATATGTATTTTAACCCTTTACCCCACAATGCTGCCTTTTGACACCCCTGGAAAAGAAGCCTTTTGAAAACCAGCATTTTCTCCTTTTCCCACAATGTTTTCTAAAGGCTTCTTTCACAGGGTCGTTAAAAGTCGGGATTGTGTGGTAAAGAGTTAAGGTTAACTACTTAGGGTGAAATTGATGTCCAACTATGGTTTGTAATTACTGATACATGCCGTGCTCTGTGATAAGGGGGCTTAATGCATTGGCAAAAAGTATCGACCCAGGTCAGAGTATGCAGTCGGTGCAGGCTGACCTAGGCTGATACTTTTTGCTTTTGGTAAGTTATCTGCATGCCAAAAGACCAGTGTACCTCATGATTCAGTCGGTTCTCAGATAAAACGGATTTTATGAATACATGGTTATATCATGGCTGGCTTGGTCATGGATCATGGAGATGCATTAAGCTCCCTTTTGCCAGAGCAACTGGATCATTTATATAATTTTGTTTCATGCTTTTCTGTAATACATCGAGAAATAATGGTTGAGTATGGTTTGATATTTCATGGTTATGACCAGTGAAGATACCGATTTCATATTTTCTAACTCTTCAATTGAAGACGGAAACAGCAGTTGCCGCGCACTACATGTAGTTACCTCGGTAAACAGAGTGTGCCATTCAACCAGAGGAAAATATGATGTAATTTATGCACATTTACCCTATATATCTTGCACTTTACGTAATATTGTAATGCGTTGTTATATGAGGGGGGCATGCCACAGGGAATTACCAAAAACAACAGCACTGGATTTTGATGAAAGTCCCAACAAAAAAGGGGTTAGAAGCAGAAAATGAATAGATTTTTTTTTCTGTGAAAGATCGAAAATTTCCTCATCTCATGAACATCATTGGTAATATTTTCACTTGTGGCTGCGCCACTCATGAAAATATTACCAATGATGTTCCCTCGATGAAATATATTTTGATCTTTCACAGAAAAAAACTAATATGCTCTATATATTATCTGTTTTCTAGTTGATTGGAACAGTCACAAATGGATTTGCGTCAACTTCAATCAGATGGACATTTACAGTAATCAATGTGAATGATCCACCAGTGTTTGACCGTCCCGTGTACAATGTGAGCGTAAAAGAGACAGTAAGTACGTCGACAGAAATCCTGATGTTAGTTGTGACAGATGTGGATGATACAACAGTGAACAATACGTTTCATCTGGATGAAGTTACTGTAAAATGTGAGTTAAAAGAATCTTTTCATTTAAGTTTAATCTTTTTCGACTGCGTTCATATTTAGTTTCGAAAGTTTTACTCTTTTGACCATTTACAACACAGTACCAACTTTTAATGAACCTGAGGAAGAAGTCTTTTCCCACAATGTTTTCCGTCAACAACAAATTTCATTTTTTGAGTCACAATTATTCTTAAGTCTGCGGATGCTTTTAATTTTGACAATTCTAAGAATTTGTCGTTTGGTAAAGAGTTAACCCTTTCCAAAACAACAAGTTTTAGACATCTTCCAAAGTGAAAGTATCTGCAGACAACAAATCCAAAAATATAAATGAACTGAAGTTCTTTGACATGGTAGAAAATATTGTGGGAAAAGAAGAAAATTAATGCTGGTTATTAGCATTTTCTCCTATTCCCAAAGTGTTTTCCAAAGGCCTCATCCTCTGGGTCATTAAGGTAGGGATTGTTTAGAAAAGGGTTAATTCCAGACCTCCTGAATCAAGTTAGCCTCGGACAGGTTGCTTAACCCTTTACCAGACGACGACATTTTAGCCTTGTCCAAATTGGAAGCATTTGCAGACGACAATTTCAATGTGGCTCAAATGGTGCAACTTTTATTTGATAGGATAGAAAACATTATGGGAAAAGGAGAAAATGCTGGTTACCAGCATTTTCTCCTTTTCCCACAATGTTTTCAAAAGGCCTCCTTCCCAGGGGCGTTAAAAGGCGTCATTGTGTGGTAACGGGTTAATATATTGATAATCACATCTAACAAGTGCTTTAAATTTGAGCCATGTGCTGGCAAAAGGGGGCTTAATGCATCGCCGCGATGCATGATACCAAGCAAGTCACCAGGAAATGAGGTATAGTTGGGCAATCAGAAAAAGAATAGTATTTGGAATGCTTTATGAATGTGACTTCTGAAAATGAAATGTTTGTATAGTTTAAATATGGCTGTTGTTTGATTTGTTGCTGTTGTAGTTTAGAATTGCTATCCAATGTTTTGTGACTTTCATGAAAGTATCTACCTGAAAGTTGTCTTTATTTTTAGTGACTCTCTATTTATCTATTTTCTTTAAACAGTGATGAATAATGGAGATTTTGGCAACCAGTTGTCTGATGTCTTTCTTTACGTTAAACAAGCCAAAACTTTCTTCTCCACGGGAACCTTGAATGCTACAACACGCAACTTGTATGAGTATATCGCAACGGTGAGGCTTGAGTTATATTCTTGTTTGTTGCATATTTAATCCTGTACCACAGTCCTGACTTTTAACGACCTTGAGAAAGAAGGCTTTTGAAAACATTTTGGGAAAAGGGGAAAATGCTGGTAATGCTAGAAAACATTTTGGAAAAAGGACAAAATGACGGTATCCAGCTATTTCCCCTTTTCCCTAAATGTTTTCTACCATATAAAGGACAAATTTCAGAATTTGGTCTACCTTAAATTTGTCGTCTGCAAAGGCTCTTAATTTTGACCAGTCTGAAATTTTGTCATTTGGTAAAGAGGTAACCCTTTACCACAAAACAAAAATTTTAGACTAGTTCAAATTGAAAACTTTTGCAGACGACAATTTAAATTTAACTTGAATGATGAAATTTGTCTTTGATAAGGTAGAAAACATTGTGGAAAAAGGAGAAAATGCTGGTCACCAGCATTTTCTCCCTTTTATACGCCCGTCGAAGACGGGACGTATTATGGGATCACCCGTGGCGCGCGGGTGGGCAGGTGGGCGCGTGGGCGGCGTCCAGTTCTTTGTCCAGAGCATATCTCCAAAACTATACTACCTACGGTTATGAAATTTCATGCGTGGATAGATCTCATCAAGGGGGAGTGCAGTGCACAGGAATCATAACTCTTGCTTCCTTAATTTTTGAGTTATTGCCCTTTCTTGTTTTTCATACTTGAATTTTGTCCGGTGAATATTTCCAATACTATACTACCTAGGGTTATGAAATTTCATGAGTGGATAGATCTCATCAAGGGGGAGTGCAGTGCACAGGAATCATAACTCTTGCTTCCTTAATTTTTGACTTATTGCCCTTTGTTGTTTTTCATACTTGAATTTTGTCCGGAGCATATCTCCAAAAGTATACTACCTACGGTTATGAAATTTCATGCATGGATAGATCTCATCAAGGGGGAGTGCAGTGCACAGGAATCATAACTCTTGCTTCCTTAATTTTTGAGTTATTGCCCTTTCTTGTTTTTCATACTTGAATTTTGTCCGGTGAATATCTCCAATACTATACTACCTACGGTTATGAAATTTCATGTCTGCATACATCTCATTAAGGGGGAGTGCAGTGCACAGGAATCATAACTCTTGCTTCCTCAATTTTTCAGTTATTGCCCTTTCTTCTTTTTCGTACTTGCATTTTCTCCGGTGAATATCTCCAAAACTATACTACCTAGGGTTATGAAATTTCATGCCTGCATACATCTCATTAAGGGGGAGTGCAGTGCACAGGAATCATAACTCTTCCTTCCTTAATTTTTGACTTATTTTCATACTTGAATTTTGTCTCGAGCATATCTCCAAAACTATACTACCTATGGCTATGAAATTTCATGCGTAGATAGATCTCATCAACTGGGAGTGCAGTGCACATGAACCATAACTCTTGCTTAATTTTTTACTTATTGCCTTTCTTTATTTTGAAACTTTAATTTTGTCCAGTGCATATCTTCAGAACTATACTAGCTAAGGATATGAAATTTCATGCGTGGATACATTCCATCAACGGGAAGTGCTGTGCATATAAATTTCAACTCTTGCTAGCTTAATTTTTCAGTTATTGCCCTTTCTTGTTTTTTTTTCGAACTTGAATTTTGTATGATGCATATCTCTCAAACTATACTACCTCGGGTTATGAAATTTTAGGGCTGAATACATCTCATCAAGGGGTAGTGCAGTGCACATGAAATATAAATTGCTTATTTTTTATGCACCAGCATTTTCTCCTTTTCCCACAATGTTTTCTACCGTTTCCAAACCAAATTTCAATTTTTGAGTTACATTTAGTTTGTCAACTGCAAATGATTTCAATTTGGACTAGTCCAAACTTTTGCTGTGTGGTAAAGAGTTAATAGTAATACAATAATAAACAAGAGTTCCGTCAACACAAATACACTGCCATTATCTTCAATTAACAGTAAAAAAAATATTCTGCACTACTATTTTTCTATACCTCCCCTTTATCATTATTATGCCCCAACTTTACAACTTGGGGTAAGACGGGCGTATCTTGCGACAATTTGCCGCTCTTGTTCCCACAGTGTTTTCAAAGGAATTCTTACTCAGGGTTGTTAAAACTGGGGATTGTGTGGTAAAGAGGTTAAAGCCATTTTATACAGTATTTCAGTTCTCTAGTGGTGTGCTTCCATTCATGCATTTTTCTAGGAGTTCTATTGCTAGTACTTCTTTTAAGGCATTTTCCAAGCCACTGGCTGCTTTTTAACGTAAACATTGTGGGAACAAAAGGGATGAGAATAGATGAATCTCTTTACGTGGACATCAATCAACCTTAGAAAACTGTTCTAACTACATGTGAACCAGGGTTCACAATCCTGGCATGCTAGGGGCTGACCATGGTGAGGTGTGAACTTCTCTGTACCTAGTAACAGGTCAGTTTGTTCCGAAACTATTCATTCCTAGGACAATTTGTAACCAGGAACTGTCCTAGAAGCATGAATGAATGTTTTCAAACACTGTCCGTTGAAAGGATTACTTCGCATATAGGACTTATATACTTTAAGTGAACAGTGTTTAAAAACATTTATTCATATAATCATATACTGTAGAATTAAGATTCTAAATGCATGAAAAAGACTTGTGGTCGGTGTTATTTAAGAAAGTATCCTTTTGTTCATCTTGAAGGCCACAGACAGATCTAATCTTTCATCTACTGCCAAAGTGTACATCAATATAGAGGATGTCAACTCAAAACCAGTCTGTTTGCCGGTTCTCTTTAAACAAACTATAACCATTCTGGAAGACCCAGGAACCATTGTACAGAAAATATCATGTTATGATACAGATATAGATCCACTTAATAAACACCTGGATTATGATATACTGACTGGGGATCCTGGTAAGATTTTTCTGTGTCATTTACCATTTAATTCTTCACCACACACAATCTAGAGTTTTTATGACCCTGAGTAAGAAGGCTTTTGAAAAAATTGTGGGACAGGGAGAAAACAACGGTAGCTAACATTTTCTCCATTACCACTACTGCTTTTTGCACAATGTTTTTCCCAAGCCACTGGCTGCTTTTCCACATAGCTATGGTCAAAACAATGATCAGCAGCATTAGAGGAATAAAGTCTAAGGGAGACAACCAAAAAGCCATACCTGGGACAGCATTTGGTATCAGAATCTTCAAAAGTAACAAGAAAGAAAAAAAATAGGTAAGAAAATAATGACATATTTTATGATATGATAATCATAACAATTGTCAAAACAACGGTTAGCAGTGAGAGAGCAATGAATCTAGTTGCAATGACTATCATCAATCGTCGGAAAGAAATTGGCTGAGCTGGGGATTGAACTTGCGACCTGCTGTTCTCAAGTTTAAAAGTTGCTGTAATCTAGAATGTCTTGGCAAAGTAGACTGTGTAGATCAAAGATCAGACTGGATTTCTTCTGCAGTCTGATCTTGATCTTCAATTGCTATCAAGGCAGCTAAAGTTGTGAAAGATGCTTTAAGGATTATGTGAAACTTTTTTTTTGTCTTAGATGGATACTTCAATGTGTCAGAGAACGGGGCTGTAACGGTTCAAAAGCAGTTACCTCGTACACGTCTCTATGATGACAGAACAGCATCCCTGGTGATCACTGTCAGTGATAGAGGTACTCCGAGTCAGTCCACCAACGTAGAAGTCATTATTACAGTAGACAGTAAGTATGAGTACCGTCTTTGTTGCCGTCTGTTGAGTTCAGCTATCATTTAGACCTATAAATTGGAAATTGAGGACTTTTTCCACATTTCATCCAGGATACTGGGGAAAGGTAGGAGAAAAGGTTTTTTTTGCTCATCAAAGATACAAGTCGAACAAAATTTTTCCTAGTCCGAAAATAAGCTACATTTTAAAATAATAAAAGGTAATCTTAATTATATTGTTTGATTTAATACTCATTTTACCTATCATGAAATACACAGCTAAAGGGGAAGTAGTTGATTTGAATGTTTATTTCTTCAGAAACTAATAAATCTTTTCAGTCTTTCATTTATTATTTTACTTTGATAACATCCAATGTAAAATACAAGTACAAATTAACCCTTTACCACACTATCCGGAGTTTTAACGACCCTGAAAGAAAAGGCTTTTGAAAACATTGTGGGGGAAAAGGAGAAAATGCTGTTTTCTATCCTATCAAAGACAGAAATCACCATTGGAGTTACATTTCAATTTGGTCCAGTCCAAAATTTTGTCGTTTGGTAAAGAGTTAATCTTTAGAGCGTTGAATAAATAGAGCAGACATTTTCAGTCAGAAAATAGAATAAAAACAATTGCAATTTCAAGGTTGCTTGCATCCAGAATGTCAAAAAAGTTGACAGAGGAGATCAAGACCAGAAGGCATGTCTCGTGTAGATTGATCTCAATCTACACTGGCCACATAGGCAACTATGATTTTGAGAGATGCCTTGATGGTTAAGACAGATAACATAGATATGACTGATGCTCTAGCAAAACGGGGCTTAATATGATGCATCATACAGAGCAAGTCATCGTAAAAATTATGATTCATGAAATCCATTTGGATAACAACTAAATCGTGAAGTGACATGGGTCGAAACTTTTTGCAGATGCATTTAGCCCCCTTTTCACAAAACATGGGTCATATGTAAGATAACAGAGTGGGAAGAAAAGAAATTGCTTTTTATTGGTAATTTCTCTTTTTGCCATCGTGTATTTGGAAAGGGACATGCAAGACCTAAAAAGTGATCCACATGAGGTAATTAAAAAAAAAAAACAGGGCATTTTGAAATAAGATTTCACTATTTTTACCTTTTATCCCTCCAACTCACAGACACAATACCAGCCACTTGCAGCCCAGTAGTGACCCCACCTGATGTCTGGGTTATAAACAAATGTGTCACCGTCACGATGGACTGCCAGGACCCAACAACAGAGGGCACTGATCATCTCGTCTACACTTTAAACAACAATTATACCCTGGGATTTAGGGAGGAGAGCAATTCTAGAGGAACAATAGTGCTTTGCTACACACAGGTTATAAGTGCTGTCTTTTTGGTAAGTAAAGGTCAAGGTCATTGTTACTAAATATAGAAAAAGTAAGATCTCACCTTAGATCGATAGGGAACTTGTCTTTTGCAATGAAAAAGTAGAGCTGATATTGAAATATGAAATATCATAAACTTTAGAGATTTTTCTATTTAGTGACTAGCAGAGATTGGGTTGGTCTAATTTTAACCCTTTACCAAATTATTCCATGTTTTAATGATCTTTATCTCCTAACCAAACAACAAAATTTTTGACAAGTCCAAATTGAAAGCATTTGCAGACAACCAGGAAAACGTGTGAGAAATGATGGGTTTTTTCTATGGAAGGCAAGAAAACATTGTGGAAATAGGAGAAAATGCTGGTTACCTGCATTTTCCCCTTTTCCTGCAATATTTTCAAAAGCCTTCTTCCTCCAGGTTGTTTGACTCTTTACCACACAATCCTGAATTTTAACCACGGGGGAAGAAGCCATTTGAAAACATTGTGGGAAAAGGAGAAAATGCTGGTAACCAGCATTTTCTCCTTTTCCCATAATGTTTTCTACTCTTTCAGACACAAATACCATCATTTTTGGCACATTTAATTCGTCATCTACAAATGCTTTTAATTTGGACCAGTCTACAATTCTGTCGTTTTGGAAAGAGCTAAATTCAGGATTTTGTGGTACAGAGTGAAGGTACTGATTATTAGATGGAATGGTGCTTTACTCTGCTTTCAACATTATTTCAGATATATCACAACAATAGCTTATTTATTCTTGTATGACATCGGTTTCACTAGTATTAGGCTAGGGCCTGAGTGTTTTGCCCAAGGACAATAAAAATAGAAATAAAAAATATTGCTTTGAGTGTGAAATGTACCCGAGTCCTCCAGGTTACAAACACTACACCCCATGTTGAAGAGCTTGTGTGTTTTACATCTGAAATAAAATGCTATTTTATTTTGAATATTTATTTCTTCAGCTGCAAGTTGTTGTTGATAATGGTTTAAGCCGCTACTCCAAAGATTTGGTTATTGAAGTGAGTTATGAGAAGGCAACGCCGGTATTTAACACAACGAAATACGAAGTCGATGTGGAGGAAGATACCGAAGTCAACACAGAAGTGCTCACTGTGGTAGCGACGTCGCAAAATTTGATTGGAGAATTAGTTTATAGAGTACTTGGTGAGTGTGGCAAATAGGAGCCATGCTTTGGCAAAAGAGGGCTTAACCCTTTACCGCACAGTGCTGTGTTTTGACGCCCCTGGGAAAGAAGCCTTTTGAAAACATTGTGGGAAAAGGAGAAAATGCTGGTAACCAGCATTTTCTCCTTTTCCCACAATGTTTTCTACCCTATCAAAGAAAAGTTGCACCATTCGAGCCACATTGAAATTGACGTCTGCAAATGCTTTCAATTTGGACAAGGCTAGAATTTTGTCGTCTGGTAAAGGGATAATGGATCTCCGTGATGCATGATACAATGCAAGTTATCACATAACTATGGATCTATAAAATCCAGTTTGTCAAACAACTGACTGAATCATGAGGTACACTGGTCCTTTGAAGGGCAGAGCGTTGACCAGTAGCAAAAAGTTTCGGCCCAGGTCAGCCCGCACAAACTGCACAGGCTGAACTGGGTCGATACATTTTGCAGATGCATTAAACCCCCTTTTCACAGAGCATGGCTCATATGTTTTATAGTTTTTCAGTATATATGGTGCAAAGTTTTAAACCATTACCAAATGACAAAAGTTTGGACATGTCCAAATCCAAAGCATTTGCTGATGACACGATTATTGGATGTCCCTCAAACCGTGGAAATTGTCTTTAACTCTTTACCAAACGACTGGTCCAAATTGAAGGCATTTGCAGACGACAAAATGAATGTGACTTAAAAATTGAAATTTGTTTTGGGAAGGGTAAAAACATTGTGGTTACCAGCATTTTCTCCTTTTCCCACAATGTTTTCAAAAGGCTTCTCTCTTAGGGTTGTTTGAAGTCGGCATTGTGTGGTAAAGGGTTAAAAGGGTAGAAAACATTATGGGATAACCTTGATGAAGAAGGCTTTTGAAAACATTGTGGGAAAAGGAGAAAATGCTGGTAACCAGCATTTTCTCCTTTTCCCACTATGTTTTTTGTCCTTTCAAAAACATTTTTCAGTTTTTGAGTCATATTTATTTTGTTGTCTGCAAATGCTTTCAATTTGGAAATGTCTAAAATTTTGCCGTGTGGTAAAGAGTTAAGATTCAATGGAAGCCTTCCTACCTTGGTAACTTACAATTTCTATCATGCTTTGTCCACAATTACAGAAGTGACGGCTCTTTGCATGTTTTTCGGACACTGGTGGCAATCTATTGAAAAGGCACCTGGGTCTGTATTCACCAACCATTCTTAATTTTATTCATAGTCTTATTCTAGATTTAGAAAGTAACTCAACTTCTGATTGGTTAAACCATTTTGGTTTAGCCAATCAGAAATTATGTTACTTTCAAATGTAGAAAATTCTTGAGAATAAGACTAAGAATGGTCGGTGAATACGGACCCTAGTGGTGAATGTAGTATAATATGATCGCTATAATATCATCAGCTACACTATTTAATCCTTTACCACACAATCCTGACTTTCAACATCCCTGACAAAGAAGCCTTTAGAAAACATTTTGGGAAAAGGAGAAAATGCTGGTAACAAGCATTTTCTCCTTTTCCCACAATGTTTTCTACCCTTCCCAAAACAAATTTCTATTTTTCAGTCACATCCGATTTTGTTGTCTGCAAATGCTTTCAGTTTGGACAAGCCTTAAATTTTGTTGTTTGGTAAAGAGTTAAAACAGGACTGTGATGTCAACTTTGTAGTGGGAATACACTGTGTCAAAAACAACAAAAACTTGTTAACTCTTTACCACACAATCCCGACTTTCAAAGACCCTGTGAAAGAAGCTTTCTGAAAACATTGTGGGAAAAAGAGAAAATGCTGGTAACCAGCATTTTCTCCTTTTCCCACAATATTTTCCACCCTTCCCAAAAGAAATTTCAATTTTTTAATCACATTTATTTTGTCGTCTGCAAATGTTTTTGATTTGGACCAGTCTAAACTTTTGTCGTTTGGTAAAGAGTAAAGAAAAGGCTAGTTAACATGTTGCAATTATATTTTTAGATATATAGTTTTCAGGTTGTTTGAACATCTTGAAATTTATTAGTGTAAGTGCATACATTAAGTGTTCACCTGATTTTGACAGGACTTCTTTCTATAAATATGAATCTTTACAAAATAATCCTAAGTTTTAACAACCCCAAGGAAGAAAACTTTGTGGTAACCAGCATTTTCTCATTTTCCCACAATGTTTTCTTTTCTGACAGAGAACTTGAGCTCATTTGTACCAATTTCAAAACTGTCTGCTGCAGATGTTTTGAATTAGAAAAAAACTAAGGTTTGTCATTTTGGAAAATGTCAGTGAGATTATGATTACAAGCAGAACTTGTCAAAAGTTATCCAGCTTTTGTATTCCACTTTTGTCCTGCAGGATATGTTATGACTCTTTACCTCCCAAATTCCAAGCTTTACCGACCCTGAGGTAGAAGACTTTGGAAAGCATTGTTGGAGAAAATGTTGTTTACCAGTGCTTTTTTTTTACCTATTCCAAGACAAATTCCATCATTTTGGCCACAATTAGCCCTGTACCGCACAAGGCTGCCTTTTGATGCCCCTGGGAAAGAAGCCTTTTGAAAACATTGTGGGAAAAGGAGAAAATGCTGGTAACTAGCATTTTCTCCTTTTCCCACAATGTTTTCAAACCTTTCGAACAAAAGTTACACCTTTTAAGCCACACTGGAATTGTCATCTGCAAATGCTTTCAATTCAGACCAGTCTACAATTTTGTCGTGTGGTAAAGGGTTAATTTGTCGTCTGCAAATGCTTTCAAGTTGGACCAGACTAAAATTTTGTCACTCAGAAAAGAGATAACTGCTGGTAAGTCCTATCCATACAAGAATAGAATAAAGTCACCTACTGCAAACTTCCATCAGAAGGTTACAAGTTATATTTTAATGCGTAGAACTTCTGTGACAAATTTTGGGTTGCATATTACAGATGCAGATTCTTTCGATCAGTGGAGTTCATACTTTGACTTGGATCAATCCTCGGGTACCATATCTACCATAGATTCTATCCGGGTTCTTGCAGATCAACTGATTACTCTTAGGATTGAGGTAAAGTCAACCTCTTACCTGTCAGTCCCATTCTTTTCTATGCTAAGCCCAGGTAGCACAGTAGGTAGTTTACAGGAATTGGGAACCGGGAATCGCTGGTTCAAATTCCCAGCACAGCCATATTTTTCCAGAAGATTGATGAAAGTCATTGCATCAGGATTCATTCCTCTCTCACTGCTGAACAGTATTTCAAAGATGGTTATGTGGGAAAGCAGCCAGTAGCTTTGAAAGAATATTGTGATAAGCAATGGTAACAAACTCCTGAAAAGTTTGGATATGTGCACTGGCCAACACAATATAACCAAAGCAATGTTGAGATTGGCACTGAACCCCATACATTCAATCAATCAATCTCATGTTTTTATGGCCCTGAAAAAGACGGCTGTTTTAAAAAGTTATGGGAAAAGGAAAAGAAGCTGAAAATATCGTGGAAAAAGGATGAAATGCTGGTAACTAGCATTTTTTCCTTTTTCCATGAAGTTTTTAGTCCTTTCAAAAACAAACTTCAACATTTGAGCTGTATTTAATTTGTCATTTGCAAGTGCTTTGAATTTGGACAAGTCTAATGTTTTGTTATTTAGTAAAGAGCCCCAAGCAATTGGACTTGTAATCCAGAGATTGTGGGTTTGATTCTGAAAGCCAGCATTGTTCATGTTGGTGCCCTTAGGCAGGGCACTCCAGATCCCTGTCCTAGTACTGATGAACACCAAGAATGACATAAGTAAGAAAGCTGTTGCTATGATATGACTGATATAGTGAAAGCCCTGTAAAACAATATGCAAGCTGATTCAAACTTACAATAACTAACAGTGAACTGCAAACAGTCCTGTGTTTCAACCTCCCTGACAAAAAAGGCAATTAAAAACATAGAGAAAATCAATGAAGCCAACGTTGTCTCCAGTCCTCCCACAATTTATTTTACCCTTTCAGATGCAAATCCCATCATTTGAGCCATTTTAACTCTTTACTACACAATCCTGTTTTTTAACAACCTTGATGCAGGAGTCTTCTGAAAACATTGTGGAAAAAGGAGAAAATGCTGATAACCAGCATTTTCTCCTTTTCCCACAATGTTTTCTACCCGATTAAAGTCAGAAATAATCATTTGATCCACATTTAATTTGTCACCTACAAATGCTTTCAATTTGGACTAATCCAAAATTTTAATGTTTGTTTAAGGATTAAATCATCTGCAAATGCCTTTAATTTGGACAAGTCAACAAATTTGTTTTCCATTAGAGACTTGAAACTTTAGTTTATGATTACAGGCAGAAGATACAGGGTCCAAACTGAAGTCTTCCACACAGGTCGAGATCAAAGTTACAGATATCAATGAGGCCCCGACTTGTTTGGTCTCTGTGGAAAGTTTAGCGCTAGATGTGGACATAAGCCAGGGCACCAAGATTGTTGAGTTTTCATGTACAGATTCAGACACCAAACCAGAATTTCAGCAGTTAAACTTTGAGCTTACTGGAGATATAGGTAGGCTTTTGTTGTCTGACCAATGGAGTGCTTTAATATTAGCCATACAACTGTGTGTTTTAATCTCTCTGAGTGTTTTAAAACATTGTTGAAAAAGGGAGAAAATGCTGATGACCAGCATCGTTTCCTTTTTATACGCCTGTCGAAGACGGGACGTATTATGGGATCACCCGTGGCGGGCGGGCGGGCGGCGTCCAGTTCTTTGTCCGGAGCATATCTCCAAAACTATACTACCTACGGTTATGAAATTTCATACGTGGATAGATCTCATCAAGGGGGAGTGCAGTGCACAGGAATCATAACTCTTGCTTCCTTAATTTTTGAGTTATTGCCCTTTCTTGTTTTTCATACTTGAATTTTGTCCGGTGAATATCTCCAATACTATACTACCTAGGGTTATGAAATTTCATACGTGGATAGATCTCATCAAGGGGGAGTGCAGTGCACAGGAATCATAACTCTTGCTTCCTTAATTTTTGAGTTATTGCCCTTTCTTGTTTTTCATACTTGAATTTTGTCCGGAGCATATCTCCAAAAGTATACTACCTACGGTTATGAAATTTCATGCATGGATAGATCTCATCAAGGGGGAGTGCAGTGCACAGGAATCATAACTCTTGCTTCCTTAATTTTTGAGTTATTGCCCTTTCTTGTTTTTCATACTTGAATTTTGTCCGGTGAATATCTCCAATACTATACTACCTAGGGTTATGAAATTTCATGAGTGGATAGATCTCATCAAGGGGGAGTGCAGTGCACAGGAATCATAACTCTTGCTTCCTTAATTTTTGAGTTATTGCCCTTTCTTGTTTTTCATACTTGAATTTTGTCCGGTGAATATCTCCAATACTATACTACCTAGGGTTATGAAATTTCATGAGTGGATAGATCTCATCAAGGGGGAGTGCATTGCACAGGAATCATAACTCTTGCTTCCTTAATTTTTGAGTTATTGCCCTTTGTTGTTTTTCATACTTGAATTTTGTCCGGAGCATATCTCCAAAACTATACTACCTACGGTTATGAAATTTCATGAGTGGATAGATCTCATCAAGGGGGAGTGCAGTGCACAGGAATAATAACTCTTGTTTCCTTAATTTTTGAGTTATTGCCCTTTGTTGTTTTTCATACTTGAATTTTGTCCGGAGCATATCTCCAAAACTATACTACCTACGGTTATGAAATTTCATGAGTGGATAGATCTCATCAAGGGGGAGTGCAGTGCACTGGAATCATAACTCTTGCTTCCTTAATTTTTCAGTTATTGCCCTTTGTTGTTTTTCATACTTGAATTTTGTCCGGAGCATATCTCCAAAACTATACTACCTACGGTTATGAAATTTCATGCATGGATAGATCTCATCAAGGGGGAGTGCAGTGCACAAGAATCATAACTCTTGCTTCCTTAATTTTTCAGTTATTGCCCTTTCTTGTTTTTCATACTTGAATTTTGTCCGGTGAATATCTCCAATACTATACTACCTACAGTTATGAAATTTCATGTCTGCATACATCTCATTAAGGGGGAGTGCAGTGCACAGGAATCATAACTCTTGCTTCCTCAATTTTTCAGTTATTGCCCTTTCTTCTTTTTCATACTTGAATTTTCTCCGGTGAATATCTCCAAAACTATACTACCTAGGGTTATGAAATTTCATGCCTGCATACATCTCATTAAGGGGGAGTGCAGTGCACAGGAATCATACCTCTTCCTTCCTTAATTTTTGACTTATTTTCATACTTGAATTTTGTCTCGAGCATATCTCCAAAACTATACTACCTATGGCTATGAAATTTCATGCGTAGATAGATCTCATCAACTGGGAGTGCAGTGCACATGAACCATAACTCTTGCTTAATTTTTGACTTATTGCTCTTTCTTTATTTTGAAACTTTAATTTTGTCCAGTGCATATCTTCAGAACTATACTAGCTAAGGATATGAAATTTCATGTTTGGATACATTCCATCAACGGGAAGTGCTGTGCATATAAATTTCAACTCTTGCTTGCTTAATTTTTCAGTTACTGCCCTTTCTTGTTTTTTTTTCGAACTTGAATTTTGTATGATGCATATCTCTCAAACTATACTACCTCGGGTTATGAAATTTTAGGGCTAGATACATCTCATCAAGGGGTAGTGCAGTGCACATGAAATATAAATTGCTTATTTTTTATGCACCAGCATTTTCTCCTTTTCCCACAATGTTTTCTACCGTTTCCAAACCAAATTTCAATTTTTGAGTTACATTTAGTTTGTCAACTGCAAATGATTTCAATTTGGACTAGTCCAAACTTTTGCTGTGTGGTAAAGATTTAATAGTAATACAATAATAAACAAGAGTTCCGTCAACACAAATACACTGCCATTATCTTCAATCAACAGTAAAAAAAATATTCTGCACTACTATTTTTCTATACCTCCCCTTTATCATTATTATGCCCCAACTTTACAACTTGGGGTAAGACGGGCGTATCTTGCGACAATTTGCCGCTCTTGTTCCACAGCGTCTTCTGCCCTGTCTGGCATAAACCTTTTGGTTATGCCAAATCAATATGCCATATATGCTTTCAGTTTGATTTAGTGTTATAAATTGCCCTCAGATAAAGGATCAAACCTAAGCCCACCAAATAAACCAAATAGACATATTCAGTCTAGAATTAAGGCTCTAGTAATTGCAATTTGATAATTGCTTTTGAAAGGAACTGAAAAGGGCCAGTCAATATAGTAATGGCAAACTGTAAATGAAATAAATACCTTTGATTTATTTTCAGACTATTTCTCCCTCGAAAATACTGTTTTTCCTACATTCATTTTTGTCCACCAACCTCTAGATGTTATGACAGCATCCTACAGCTTACAGCTGTCTGTTGCTGACAGTGCAGGGACACCACTGTCATTCCAGAGGACATTCCAGATATCTGTCAGCTGTAAGTTTTTGCTTATCCCGCTTTACATTTTTAGACAATTACATTTTATTTTAACCCTTTACCCCACAATCTCGACTTTTAACAACCCTGGGAAAGAGGCCTTTTGAAAACATTGTGGGAAAAGAAGAAAATGCTGGTAAACAGCATTTTCTTCTTTTTCCACAATGTTTTCTAACCTATCAATGACAAATTTCATCATTTGGACCACCTTTAATCTGTAGTCTGCAAATGCTTTCAATTTGGACCAGTCTAAAATTTTGTCATTTGGCAAAGAGTTAACCAAATAGCATTGAAAGAACTTGAGCTAATACATCTGCAAAAAGTATCAACAGGACAGCCTGTACAGTTCTGGGTTCACCATTACAAATAATGGTTTGAAAACATTATGATAAAAGGATGAATTATCTAACTCAGACTTTGTCTGCTGTTAAATTCGCTTTTCTTAACCAACTGATTGCCTAGTCAGCTAATGACTTTATGTACATCACAATTTTCTAGTAAGTAATGTTTTTGTAGTTTAAAAAAAAAGTAATAAAAAGTGAAGATGTTTCGAAAATGAAATAAATCTATCAAGGAAAACAAAATAGCATATGTTTGTTACTAGATGTATTAAAGCATTGAATAAGCCCAATGGACACTTTCAGTCTAGAATAAGATCCAGATAATCGCAAATTTGTGGTTGCTTTTTATCTATAATTTTTTCAGCAAAGTGGACTGTGTAGATCAAAGATCAGACTGCAGGTTTTGTGCAGTCTGACCTTGATCAAAACTGGCAGCAAAGGGAAGTATAGTAGTGAAAGGCGTTTTAACCTTTTCCCAAACAAGCCCTGGTTTTCACGTGTCTGCAGTACAAGTCTTTTGAAAACACTGTGGGAAAAGGAGAAATTGCTCGTAACGAGCAATTTCTCCTTTTCCCACAGTGTTTTCTACCCTTTTTGATAACTTTCTGCCATTTTCATCAAATTTAAAATTGTCGTCTGCAAGCTCTTTCAATTTGGACCAGTCTGAAATTTATCGTTTAGGAAAGGATTAAGGTTTTGACTCCTTTTTTTCCAGTGTTACCTCCCCCAGTCATAGTCGAAGCAGTTTCTCTGAAATACGACCTGATCCGGGTAAATTGGAGATATGAGAGAGAAGAGTACAGAAATGTCACAAATTTTTTCAAAGTTGTGCTGAAGAAGATTGACAATTCTGAGATAACATCCAATGACCTTCCAGTGATCTTGAAGAATTATAACATGACCAAATTAATGGAGAATACAACATATACTGTGATAGTTATGGCTAATACTAGATACGGGACAACTAACTCATCAGCCATTACTCTTACTACTCGAGGTAAATATATACAGTTCAATTCGTTTTAGCCCTCTACCAGATGACAAAATTTTAGACGAATCCAAGTTAAAAGCAAGTGCAGACAAAAAATTGGATGTCATTCACATGATAGGATATCTCTGTCAAAAGGTAGAAAACATTGTTGGAAAAGGAGAAAATGCTGGTTACCAGCATTTTCTCCTTTTCCAACAGTGTTTTCAAAAGTTTTTTTTCTGCCAGAGTTGTTAAAATTCTGGATTGTGTGGTAAATTTAAGACTTAGAATTGTAAAAGCAGATCAAAAGCTGCCAAGTTGCTCTGTCTTTTGTTAACCTGGTTTTAAAATTCAGTCTTCTGCCAGCGAATAACATTATAAATGACCGACTGTACAATACCAGATTGTGATCTTTACGATGATGGCCATACTTTTGAATGGATTGATTTAGATCTAGATTTATTTTAACACCTTCATTGTTTACTTTTAGGGTCATCTAGGCCTTTAGAATTCAGTTATATTTTCGGAAAGAGACCTTAACTCCTTACCACGCAATCCCGACTTTTAACGACCCTGAGAAAGAAACCTTTTGAAAACATTGTGGGAAAAGGAGAAAATGCTGGTAACCAGCATTTTCTCCTTTTCCCACAATGTTTTCTACCCCATCAAAGAAAAATTGTATCATTTGAGCCACTTTGAAATTGTCGTCTGCAAATGCTTTCAATTTGGATGGGTCTAAATTTTGTGGTGCAGTAAAGAGTTAAAGGTTTGTATACAGGTTTTCATCATCCTACCAAATACAGAAGAAAATATACTTCTTTATAGAGTGTAACGTGCAACGGCTTGGTCACCCATCCAGGCACTAACCTTATGCATGTTGCTTAACTTCTACGGAGAGAGGAAACACCAAACCACATCGCTGTAAAAGCTAGCTCAACAGCAAGGCAGGTTTGAAGTGCTTATATATCCAACCTCTCTCCGTGACATTACTCTCCCCTACGAGAAGTCTCGACCCCGAGATTTATATACAAATAAACCAGGGGAACATAAGAGGGTAAGACAGCTCCAATCTTGCAGTTGTCATTATCCCACTGCTGCCACCAAATGTAACGTGCAACGGCCTGGTCACCCATCCAGGCAATAATCTTATACAGGTTGCTTAACTTCCATGGAGAGAGGAAACACCAAACCGCATCACTGTAAAAGCTAGCTCAACAGCAAGGCAAGTTTGAAGTGCTTATATATCCAACCTCTCTACATGACAAGAGTAAGTAGATTGTGTAGGATTGCAGTCAAATACCATAGGTATGCTAATGACACATCTAGTCTCATAAGAGGAGACAGAGTTCCCAATTTGAAAAACACCATTATCTCATTATCTAATCAAAGAAGTTGCATCTTTTTACTATGTACCTACGTGTATTTGGTGTCTTACTCTTGCCAAAAAAATAAAAAATGTATGAACAGCATTCTAGCAAAAGGGCATTCAATGCATCTCTGTGATGCTTATACCAAGCAAGATCATCACATAATTATAGATCCATAAAAATCCATTTTGTTCAACAATTGGCTGAACCATGAGGTAGAATGTCCTTTGACATGCAGAAAATTTACCAATAGCAAAATGTTTCGATCCAGGTCAGGCTGTGCAGGCTGACATGGGTCAATACTTTTTGCAGATGCATTAAACACCATTTTCACAGAGCATGACTCAAATCTTGTTGTAATTATCCATTTTTACAAGAAATTTAAATTCATGTATCAGAGCTCCAGATAGAGGGAGTGATATTTGATTTTAAAATTGAAAATATGAATTATTCTCCACTAAACCCTGTGTTATGGGTACTCATTAGAATCGTCTCATCGAGACAATTCTAATGAGTACCCACAACATAGGGTTTGGAAGAGAAATAATGGATTTAGAATATCATCACTCCCTCTTATCTGGAGCTCTGATATATGATAGCAACAAGTATAAATATGCCTCTGTAACTTTTTACCAAATGACAAAATTTTAGACCAGTCCAAATTGAAAACTTTTGCAGATGACAAAATAAATGTGATTCAAAAATTGAAAATCGTTCTGGGAAGAGTAGAAAACATTGTGGAGAAAGGAGAAAATGCTGGTTACCAGCATTTTCTCCTTTTCCCACAATGTTTTCAAAAGGCTTCTTCTTCAGGATTGTTAAAACTCGGGATTGTGTGGTGAAGGGTTAGAATGAAATGATTAGGCATGTGTCCATGTCATTAGTCCAAGTCATTAGTAAAGCAGTTGATAGCGAGAGTACTGACAGTTTTCGTCCTTGCTTAATGTATTTGCAGAAATTCCACAACTTGCCAACTTCACAGGAACAGCTCGTATTCCTAACATCGAGTATACGTCTGACCTGAGAGGAGATACCCAGCTCTATCAGAGAACCAAAAAGACTTTTCTAGATTCTGTAAGTGATAACTCTCTTTTAATGCTTTGCCACAAAATCGCAACTTTTTGTGACCCTGGGGTAGAAGGCTTTAGAAAATGTTCATGTTGGGCAGAGGAGAAATTTGCTGATAACCAGCATTTTCTCCTCTTCCCATCAAATTAACATTTAAGCTACGTTCAACTGTCATCTTGAAATGCTTTCAATTCGGTCCCCTCTAAAATTTTGTTGTTTCATAAAGGGTTAATGGATAAACTCCTAATTGAGCCATGGACTTTTAACCCTTTACCAGATGACAAAATTTTAGCCTTGTCCAAATTGAAAGCATTTGCAGACAACAATTTCAATTTGGCTAAAATGGTGCAATTTTTCTTTGATTGGGTAGAAAACATTGTGGGAAAAGGAGAAAATGCTGATTACCAGCATTTTCTCCTTTTCCCACAATGTTTTAAAAAGGCTTCTTTCCCAGGGGCGTCAAAAGGCGTCATTGTGCGGTAAAGGGTTAAAAGGGGGCTGAATGCATCTTCATGACACATTGTACCAAGCAAGACGTCATATTGTTAGGAATCCAGTTTGTCTAACAACAGAATGAATTATGAGGTACACTGGTCCTTTGACATATAGAAAATTGACCAATGATGAAACAGAATGAATCATGAGGTACACTGGTCCTTTGACATACAGAAAATTGACCAATAGTAAAAAGTTTCGGCTCAGGTCAGTTTGTTAGGACTGCACAGGCTGACCTGGGTTGATACTATTTTGCAGATACAT
Organism: Tridacna gigas; assembly: GCA_945859785.2. NCBI lineage: Eukaryota > Metazoa > Mollusca > Bivalvia > Cardiida > Cardiidae > Tridacna > Tridacna gigas. The sequence goes on along the minus strand of OX244031.2, from coordinate 74,247,373 downwards.
TAAGCCCCCTTTTTCACAGTTACAAATTATATAAAATTAGCATTCTGCCCAATGTAGCAAAAAAACAAAACACATGTATTGCATTTCTGTTTTTTTTTTCTCTGTGAAAGTATCACTGTATGGGACAGTGTAGTCCCAAGATCAGACTGCATTTTTGCAGTCTTACCTTGATGTACTCTGACTACAAAAGGACACTCAGTAATCCTAGGCAGTCTTAGAGGATTAAACTTTCCCAAAAAACTATTTTTAGGCAGTTTGGGAAAAAAAAACTTTTCAAAAGTTGATCATTCATAAAGTTATGCTTGCAAAGATAGCCTTGTAAGTGAAATATTGACAGGAAAAAAAAAAATGTTTTTTTTTTTATTTCTTATCTATGAAATTACTATTGGATTGTCACCATAAAGCATTTGTTTTAACCCTTTCCCAAACAAGCCCTGGTTTTCAGGTGTCTGCAGTACAAGTCTTTTGAAAACACTGTGGGAAAAGGAGAAATTGGTCGTAACGAGCAATTTCTCCTTTTCCCACAGTGTTTTCTACCCTTTTTGATAACTTTCTGCCATTTTTATCAAATCTAAAATTGTCGTCTGCAAACTCTTTCAATTTGGACCAGTCCAAAAATTTGTCGTTTGGGAAAGGGTTAAGTTTCTTTTCAGTAAAATTCTGTCAATATGGTCAATTATCTTGTCATGTGAAGAATTGTCCCTTTTAGTACCGGTATTATAGTTGTATTTGCAGCCAGTGTAGATCAAGATCAGACTGCACAAAATATGCTGTCTAATCTTTGATCTACACTGTCTGCTTTGCTGAAAAACAACAGAAAACTATAGAAAATCAAAGGACTCAAAGTCCTTGAATGTGGATTTATAAAGTAGATAAAGCTTTAATATGTTGTAATAAAAAAAAAATAACATCACATGCAACTCATGTGCAATCATTTTTAAATGGAGTTAGCAAGGGCAGGGAAAGTCAAAATTGTTCTGCCGAGCGGGCCACGCAGTAAGTGTTATTCTATCACTATTTAAGGAATGGTAATTTGATCTGTCAATCTTATGCAGTTTTTTGCTGGTATTAGGTTTCAGAATAAATATGTATACACATGTAGGACAGTATATATGGTAGTGACAAAAGCGAGGTTGAGGTGTATTGGCTAAAACTGAAAGTAGAATGGGGGCAAGCGTGAACGACAGTATATTTGGTTCAGGTCAAGCCGATATCATAGTAAAGTGTGAGCGCACATGCGTCGTTACGCATGATGCATTTGTTCCGGTCAGAATGATCACAGTAAGTGGATTTGCTATACAAATCTGCTAAAAAGCAACCACATATTTGCAGTTATCTGGATTTTATTCTAGGCTGAAAATGTTCATTGGGTTTAGTCAGTGCCCTAAGAGTGAATACAAAACTTGCAATCTGAGCTTTGGTCTACATTGTCTGCTTTGCTAAAACATTTCATACAAGAAAGAAACTACAAAATTGCCAGTATCAGGATCTTATTCAAGACTGAAAATACCCAGTGGGTTAACCCTTTCTCAAACAACAAATTTTGGACTCGTCCAAATGGAAAGAGTTTGCAGACGACAATTTAAAATTTGATGGAAATGGCAGAAAGGTCTCAAAAAGGGTAGAAAACACTCTGGGAAAAGTAGAAATTGCTCGTTACGAGCAATTTCTCCTTTTCCCACAGTGTTTTCAAAAGACTTGTACTGCAGACACATGAAAACCAGGGCTTGTTTGGGAAAGGGTTAATTTGGCGCTGTAAGAGTCAAGCCATACTTTGTTTGCCTAATATTTTCCTTCTATATTCAATTTCAGCTGGAATTTGTGTTGAAGCTTACGGCTGGGTTTGCTGGTGCAGATCTCAAAGGTTTTAGGTAGAGTATAAAGAATAATCTTTACCTGAGAAATCAATGTCATTAACCCTTTACCACATGACAAAAATTCATACCCATCCAAATGGAAAGCATTTGCAGACAACAATTTCAGTGTGGCTCAGATCATGTGATTTTTGTGTGGTAGGGTAGAAAACATTGTGGGCAAAGGAAAAAATGCTGGTTTCCAGCATTTTCTCCTTTTCCCACAATATTTTCAAAAGGTTTCTTCATCAGGGTCGTTAAAAGTCTGCATTGCGTGGTTAAGACCCAGAGGACAGTGGCTTTGAAAAAAATTGAGCCATGCTCTGGCAAAGGGGGCTTAATGCATTTCTATAATGCACGATACCAAGTACATGTAAGTCATCATACGATCATGGACTCATAAAGTCCGTTTTGTGTAACAATCGACGGAATCATGAGGTAGACTGGTCCTTTGACATGCAGAAAATTAACCAATAGCCAAAAGTTTCGTCCAAGGGCAGCCTGTGCGGACTGCGCAGGCTGACCTGGGTCGATACCTTTCTTAGATGCACTAAGCCCCCTTTTCACAGAGCATGGCCCATTTTGGGAAAAGGAGAAAATGCTTTAAAACAGCATTTCCTTGTTTTCCCACGATGTTTTCTTCCCTTTTAAAGACAATTTTTTATCATTTCAGCCACATTTTAATTACCATCTGCAAATACACATACTATGTATTTGGTTGATTGATTGTATGGTGTTTGACGTGGTTTTCAACATTATTTCAGTTATATCGCACCAGCCAGTGCACCTATCCATGCTTTCCTGGAGTTTCTGTTTTACCAGTACTTTGCACAATATTCTTTCCAAGCCACTGGCTGCTTTCCCACATAGCCATTGTCAAAACAATGGTCAGTGGTGAGAGAGGAATGAATCCTGCCACAATGACTATCGTCAATCCTTGGAAAGAAATTGGCCGAGCCGGGGGTTGAACTGGCGACCTCCTGTTCTCAAGTCCTGTATGCTACCGACTGAGCTACGTGGCTCGGCCACTATGTATTTGGACTTGTTTAATTGAGGAAGGGGTCTGTAGCAGCTTTCATGAGTGTTTCAGTCATGTCACAACAGCAGCTGACTTAGTTTCATAAGTACAAGGCCAGGGCTATGCAGTGCCTGGCTGCGGGACATTCCTAGATTACCAAGGACACCTGTGGAGATCAGACGAGAAAGACCTGATTACAAGTCCAACGCCTAAACCATGAAGAAACCTATGTCTAGACATTTTGTTGATTGCCTAGTTTGAGAATGAAATTGCATTCATCTTACTCAACCACTTATCAAATGACAAAATTTTACACAAGACCCAATTAACTCTTTACCACATGACAAAGTTTTAGACTGGTCCAAATTGAAAGGATTTGCAGATGACAAATTAAATGCAGCTCAGATGATGATTTCTGTTTTGGATAGGGTATAGAAAACATTGTGGGAAAAGGAGAAAATGCTGGTTACCAGCATTTTCTCCTTTTCCCAAACTGTTTTCAAAAGGCTTCTTTACAGGGTCATTAAGACTCTGGATTGTGTAGTAAAAAGCTAACAATTCACCAGATGACAAATTTTTAGACTTGTTGAAATAGACTTGTTCAAATTGCAGACAAGTAATTGACTTGTTCTCCATCTATCTGTGTCTATAGTTTTATATGTGTCACAAACTCCTCTTTAAGTTTTGCCATTATTGTTTTTGAAATTTGGTACAACTATTGGGGGTGGATGTGTAAGACATACTAGTATCTTGTTCAGTTCCCAATGTCTTCTCATTACAGAGATGCTAACAGTATTTATGCAGATTTTGTTGTCTTTGTGAATCAGTCTGGCTCCATTTCCGACACTATCGAGGCCCTGAATTCCTCGGTGAGATCAGGATGGCTTGATTCTCTCTCTGTGGATTCCAGTTACTTCATAGTGTCAGAGGGAGGTAATCTTGAAATATTTTATACTTTTGCTTAACTGTTTACCTATCGACAAAACTGTGGACTGGTCCAATTTGAAAGTTTTTACAGCCGACAAAATTAATGTGACTCAAAAATTGATATTTGTTTTGGAAAGGGTAGAAATCATTGTGGGAAAGGGAGAAAATGCTGGTTACCACTCCTTTTCCCACTATGTTTTCAAAAGGCTTCTTTCTCTGGGTCGTTAAAAGTCGGGATTGTGTGGTAAAGAGTTAACCCTTTCCCAAACAACAAATTTTGGACTGGTCCAAATTCAAAGAGTTTGCAGACGACAATTTTAAATTTGATGAAAATGGCAGAAAGTTGTCAAAAAGGGTAGAAAACACTGGGGGAAAAGGAGAAATTGCTCATTACGAGCAATTTCTCCTTTTCCCACAGTGTTTTCAAAAGACTTTTACTGCAGACACGTGAAAACCAGGGCTTGTTTGGGAAAGAGTTAACTGTTTACCTAACGACAAAAATGTGGACTCAAACAAATTGGAAGCATGTGCAGATGACAAATAATTAGTAGCTCAAATGATGATTTCTTTCTTTGATAGGGTAGAAAACATTGTGAGAAAATGCTGTTTACCAGTATTTTCTTGTCCCACAATGTTTTCAAAAGCTTTCTTTCTGAGGGTTGTTAAAAGTAGGGATTGTGTGGTAAAGAATCAACTCTTGACTAGATTACAAAACTTTAGACCAGTCCAAATTCAGAGTGTTTTTGGACGAAAAATCTAATATGGTTAAATGAAGAATTTGTCTTTGATAGACTAGAAAATATTGTAGAAAAGGGAGAAAATGCTGAAGTAGAAAACATTGTTGGAAAAGAAGAAAATGCTGCTAACCAGCATTTTCTCCTTTTTTCCCACAATGTTTTCTACCCTGTCAAAGAATGTCAGTATATTTGTAACAGTTTTTGATTTGTCACCTGCAGATGTACCAGTCACAACCACAACTCTGCCAATTCTGTAACTATTCCTAACCTCTTCCATACCAAGGAGGTTTTAAACCACTGTCAGTCACTTGATCTCAAACACAGGGGGTAGGGGGCATGTAAATTGATTAGCAACCATAGTCTGCAGTCTAATCTTGATCTATACTACCTGCAAAAGCAATTTAACTCTTTACCAAACGACAAAATTTTAGACTTGTCCAAATTTAAAGCATTTGCAGACCACAAAGTAAATGTGACTCAAAATCGAAATTTGGTTTGGCAAGGTTAGAAAACATTGTGAGCAAAGGAGAAAATGCTGGTTACCAGCATTTTCTCCTTTTCCCACAATGTTTTCAAAAGGCTTTTTCTTCAGGATCATTAAAACCTGTGATTGTGTGGTAAAGGGTTAAGCAGGGTACAGCACTCTGAGGGTTTGTTTTTCTGCGGTTTGTAGATGGATATATCGTAATTGACGCCATACGACAGTCATCAACAGTCATCCTGAACGGTACATCAGCCAATCTGACATGTGACATCGTCAAGATTGGATATCCACAATCGACAGAGTTTGAATTTTGGTGGACGTACAACGGGAATCGTATCGCACCAACGAATCTATCAAGATACACAGTTAACAGAACTGACTCACAGTTTCCAGAGTATTCCACACTTACGTTGAAAATTGATCCAATATTGGATAGAAACGCTGGTAGGTAAAAGTCAATGTTAGGAAAAGCCTGGTGCATGTGCATTTCCAGTATCGAATCCAATGCACATGAGGTACACATGAGCCATGCTCTGGGAAAAGGGGATGTAATGCATTTGCAAAAAGTATAGACTGTCAGTCTGCACAGTCACCCAAGTTGACCTGGCAAAAACTTTGGTTGTTGGTCAATTTTCTGCATTCACCAAACAATCTCAAGTTTTAAAGATCCCATGGGAAACTACTGTTGAAAAAATTGTAGGAAAAGGAGAAAATGCTGGATAAACAGTATTTTCTCCTTTTCCTACAATGTTTCTCACCATTTAGAAGATTCTAATTTCTGTAACATTTAGCTTGTCATCCACAAATGCTTTCAGATTAGACCAGGCTAAAATTTTGTTGTGTTGTAAAGAGTTAATGATTTGTATTTACTTGTTCTTTGGTTAACTGGTACGTTTCTCATGCAGGTGAGACAGTGTTGCCTATTAATCACTTAATCAGCATTGAAAAATTCACCTTTTTTTTTTTTTTCAAAAAAAACTTTTTTGACCCATTACCACACATTATTTCATGCTTTTCGGTAGTTTAGTGGGAAAACATGGTGGATTATAGTTTGGTAATTTCACTGTTTTGACAAGTAAATTCATATGTTAATGTTTTCATTTTTCAAAACCCCTTACAATTACAGGTAACTACAAGTGTTTGGCTAAGGTTAGAGGTCGTGAGCCTACTGTGGAGAAACTAACAATAGTTAGTGTTGTTTCACAGCCCCGGGTGACTCTGACACCTGTCAGTCAGACTGTCAATGTTGGTGACACTGTCAGACTTACTTGTCAAGTGGTGTCACCGCAGGAATACTTTAGAACATTTCTGTGGTTAAAGAATGGCGCACCAATAGAGCTTACAGAAGGTAGGTGCTGACTCTTTGCCAGTTGATAGACTTTTAGATCAGTCCAAATTGATGGTTGTGGAGATAACTCAATATGTGTCACTCAGATGATGGGATCTGTCTTTGAAATAGTAGAAAACATTGTAAGAGAAGGCAATCCATTGCAGACAACAAATTAAATAAGGCACAAATGATGCCCTTTGTCTGTTGAAAGGTAGAAAACACTGTGATCAATTAATCCAAACCTAATCCAGTTTGAAAGCAATAGCAAAATACAAATGAATGAGGACTGTGTTCATTTATGAAAAAGTGGAAAGTATGGTAAGAAAAGGAGAAAATGCTGCTTACCAGCATTTTCTCTTTTTGCTACGTGTTCAAAAGCATCTTCCTCAAGATTGCTAAAATGTGGGATTATTTGGTTAACCCTTTACCAGACGACAAAATTCTAGCCTTGTCAAAATTGAAAGCATTTGCAGACGTCAATTTCAATGTGGCTCAAATGGTGCAACCTTTGTTTGATAGCGTCGAAAACATTGTGGGAAAAGGAGAAAATACTGGTTACCAGCATTTTCAAAGGGCTTCTTTCCCAGGGGCGTCAAAAGGCAGCATTGTGTGGTAAAGGGTTAAAGCCTGTATTACACAAAAAAAAATTTGTACTTGTCCAAACCCGTAGCATTTTCAGACTTTAAATTAAATAATGCTCAAACTGTGGAAGTTGTGAAAAGGTAGAAAACATTGTAGGAAAAGGAGAAAATGCTGGTTACCAGCATTTTCTCCTTTTCCTACAATGTTTTCAAAGGTCATTAAAAGTCAGGATTGTGTGGTAAAGGGTGAAGCCATTACTGCCCAGACAACTTTAAGATCTGCAGCAAATGTTAACAAATAGTGGACAATCATAATACAGGAAAGAAAACTATTATTTTTCAACAGAATGGAAAACATTTTGTGAAAAAGGAAATGGACTTGTAATATGGGTTAACCCTTTACCACACAATCCTGAGTTTCAAAGAGCCTGAGAAAGAAAGCTTTTGAAAGTATTTTGGGAAAAGGAGAAAATGCTGGTAACCATTTCCCACAATGTTTTCTTCTCTAGCACAGCCAAATCTCATTATTCCAGCACCATTGTCACTGTTGTCTGCAAAAGCTTTCAATTTGGATGTGTTCAAACACTGGACGTTTTGTAAGAAGTTAATACAATACTTCTTGCAGATTATTGATTAAAACTATTGCCACATGTTGTAAAACATTGTGACAAAAGGAGAAATTGCTCAGAAAGAGCAGTCATTCAATTCACGAGCTAAACCTTCGATATTTTATAATATCTCTGCTATTACTGAAGACATTGCTCCAAACACAACAAGGGCATGGTAACTTTCAAAGTATTTTTGACAAAGTTATGCCTCTTTTTTTACTTAGAATTTTCACTGAAAGTCAAGCAGCTGCAGCCGACCGTTGGCATTGGCATGCAGTGCTCTTGTTTCAGTCATCTCATGGTGGCCAGTGCACCCATTTATGCTTTCCCAGAGTTTCTTTTGACAGTGTGTTGCACAGTATTCTTCCCAAGCCACTGGCTGCTGTCCTACATAAGTAATGTCAAAGCATTTATCAGTGTTTAAGGAGGAATGAATCTTGTCACAATGACTATCATCAATCCATAGAGAAAAACTGGCCAAGCTTGGGATTCAAACCAGTGGACTTGCTGGTCTCAAGCCATGTACATTGCCAATTTAGTTGCCAAAGTCATCTTCTATAATTTTTTTTCTTAACGTAAACTCTTGTCTCTTTACCAAATGACAAAATTTTAGACTCTGCCAAATGAAAAGCATTTGCAGAAGACAAACTATATTTTGCTTAATTGCTGAAATTTGTCATTGAAAGTGTAGAACACATTCTTGGAAAAGGAGAAAATGCTGGTTACCAGAATTTTCTCCTTTTCCCACAAATGTTTTCAAAAAGTTTCTCCCTCAGGGTAGTTAAAACACAGGGTTGTTTGGTAAAGGCTTATGGTTTGGCACTCGAATTTTCTCCTTTTCACACAGTGTTTCAAAACACTTCCGTTGGGGTCGTAAAAACTTGAGATTGTGTGGTACAGGATTAACCCTTTACCACACAATCCCGACTTTTAACGAGTCTGAGGAAAAAGCCTTTTGAAAACATTGTAGGAAAAGAAAAAAATGCTGGTAACCAGCATTTTCTCCTTTTCCTACAATATTTTGTACCCCATCAAAGTCAAATTTCATGATTTGAGCCGCACTTAAATTGTCGTCTGCAAATGCTTTCAATTTGGACAAGTCTATATTTTTGTCATGTGGTAGAGAGTTAATGCAATATTTCCGACTTCTGTTAAGAGAAACCATAAGCTAGATACATGTAGATTAACCCTTAATCTTTTATCACACAATCCCGAATATGAACGACCCTGAAGAAAACAACTTTTAAACATTGTGGGAAAAGAAGAACATGCTGGTACCCTGCATTTTCTCCTTTTCCCACAATGTTTTCTACCTTATCGGAGAACAAATTCAATAATTTGAGTAACTTTTAATTTGTCGTCTGCAAAATTAATGCTTTCAATTTGGACAAGTCTACATTTTTGTCATGTGGTAAAGAGTTAATGCAATATTTCTGACTTGTGTTGGGAGAAACCATAAGCCAGATAGATTAACCCTTAACCTTTTACCACACAATCCCGAATATGAACGACCCTGAAGAAAACAACTTTTAAACATTCTGGAAAAAGAAGAAAATGCTGGTATAACCAGTATTTTCTCCTTTTCCCACAATGTTTTCTACGTTATCGAATTCAATAATTTGAGTAACATTTAATTTGTCGTCTGCAAATGCTTTCAATTTGGACAAGCCTAAAATTTTGTCGTTTGGTAAGGAGTTAATGCAAAATTTTTTATTGTTTCAGGAGAAACTGTAAATCAGACAGATCCAAGTGTGACGACCCTAACAGCACCCTCGATAAGAAATTCAACTGTGTTTGGATGTGCTGGTGTGAATGATGCAGGAACAGGTCAAATAGCATTGTCATATATTGGGGTTCTTCCTGACGGTAAGTTTAATCCATTACCCAACAATCCAATGACCTGAGAAAGAAAACTTTTGAAAATGTTGTAGGAAAAGGAGAAAATGCTGGTAACCAGCATTTTCTCCTTTTCCCACAATGTTTTCTAACCTTTCATAAATCGCTATATCTGTGCATCATCTATTATCGCACCTGCAAATGCTTTTAATTTGGACCAGTCTAAACTGTTGTCTTGTGGTAAAAAGATAAAATTCAGGGAAACACAGATGCCACCTCTATTCAGTCTTTACCAGAGGATACAATTCTAGATTTGTCAAAGTGAAAAGCGTTTGCAGACAACAAAATTAGTAAAGTGCCGCTCAAATGATGGACCTTGTTTTAGAAAGGATTGGAAACATTGTGGAAAGGAAGGTAATGCTTTGTACCAGCATTTTCTTCTTTTCTCAGAATGTTTTCAAAAGCTGTGGACAAATGTTTAATTGTGCAAGCAGCCTGTATTATGCTAGCATTATACCAAGTTTCTGAAAAAGGTAAATAGATTGAAAATGCACCTGTACTATGCAAACACCTGTCTTAAGCAACCACATTTTTTGTATCCCATACATGCTTGCTTGACCCCATACCAAATGATTTTTAAAGGCGAAGAAGCCTTTTGAAAACATTGTAAGAAAAGCAGAAAATGCTGGTAACCTGCATTTTCTCTTTTCCCCACAGTATTTTCTACCCTTTCAAAGATAGAAATCATCATTAGGGCTGCTTCTGACTTGTTTTCTGCAAAAACTATGAATTTGAGCTAGTCTAAAATTTTGTCGTCTGGTAAAATGTGAAAAGAAAATCTAAACGATTTAACTCTTTACCAAACAACATAATTTTAGACTGGTTCAAATTGAAAGCATTTGCAGACGACAAAATAAACATGAATGAAAAATTAAAATTTGTTTTGGGAAGGTTAGAAAACATTGTCGGAAAAGGTGAAAATGCTGGTTACCAGCATTTTCTCCTTTTCCCACAATGTTTTCAAAAAGATTCTCTTACAGGGTTGTTAAAAGTCGGGATTTTGTCTTTTTTTTTTTTCAGAGGTAACAGATGCATCATTGTGCGAGAATGACACCGACTCGACAGGAACTTTTTGGCTTGCTGCAGCTGCCGGGACAGTCTCAACTTTGTCTTGTCCACAGGGATATACAGGTATTTTAAACACTTAGAGTGCCGAATAAACCTATCAGACATTTTCATCCTAGAAATATGACCCAAATAATTGCAGTTTCATGGTTGCTTTTATCTACAGTAATCCAGCAAAGTGGACAGTGTAGATCAAAGATCAGGCTGCACATTTTGTGCAGCCTGATCTTGATCTACACTGACCGCAAACACAACTATAGTTGTGAAAGGTGCTTTATGGGTTAAACCTTTACCATATAATGCTGCCTTTTAATGACCCTGGGTAAGAAACCTTTTGAAAACATTGTGAGAAAAGGGGAAAATGCTGGTAACCGGGCATGTTCTCCCTTTCCCACAATGTTTTTTATCTACTCTTTCGGAGATATAGGATCTGACATGAGTTGGTATGTATCCTTTTACACAATATCCTGACTTTTAACAACCCTGAGATAGAAAGCTTCTGAAAACATTGTGGGAACAGGAGAAAATGCTGTTAACCAGTATTTTATCCTTTTCCCACCATGTTTTCTACCCTTACCAAAATAGTATTCAATTTTTTAGTCACATTTATTTTGTCGTTAAGTTTAGTCATCTGGTAAAGAGTTAATTTTGGATCAAAAAGTAGAATTTGTTTCTGAAAGAGTAGAAAACATTGTTGGAAAAGGAGAAATACTTATTACCAACTTTGTTCTTCTTTTCCCAAAATGTTCTCAGCGGGATTTTCCCTCAGGGTAGGTAAATGGTATTAGATACTGAACAAAGAAAGATATCCTTGATTGGCTATATAAATGTATTTTGCTGTAATCATTCATGTTACAACAGTTTGAACATTAGTCGCATCATGCTTTTCATAAAAGTAGGGGTTTATTTTTGTTCATGTAGTATTTATAAAAACTTTAAGGAAGAAAAAGAATAATTCTTTCAAAATTAATGTGGTGGCTGTTGTTGTTAGGTAGAGCATTGGCCTTTTAACCCTTTCCCAAACAACAAATTTTGGACTGGTCCAAATTGAAAGAGTTTGCAGACGACAATTTCAAATTTGATGAAAATGGCAAAAAGTTCTAAAAAAGGGTAGAAAACACTGTGGGAAAAGGAGAAATTGCTCGTTACGAGCAATTTCTCCTTTTCCTACAGTATTTTCAAAAGACTTGTACTGCAGACACATGAAAACCAGGGCTTGTTTGGGAAAGGGTTAACCAGAAGGTCCGGAGTTTGAGACTGGGAGTGGGTTTCAGCGTTGGGATTGTTAATTGGCCCACACCTTGGTGACCATCATTTTCGTCTTTTCCCAGTATTTCTATCTTTTTGTGCATAAATCTCATTTTTTGAAGCATTTGTCTTCTGCAAGTGCTTTGAATTTCAATCAGTCGAAAATTTTGCCATTTGGTAAAGAGTTAAGTGTTTCAATTTGCAGGTACAGTAACAAGAAGCTGCTCCATCGATGGTGACTGGCAAGGACCTGTGTATAACTGTGCGAGAGATGCTATACTGTCATTGGCTAGTGATGTAAGATTTTGTCAATCATAATTCTAAAGATGACTGAAGCTAGGGAATGAAAAAAAATACGGGTCAGGGTCCGAATTCACCAACAATTCTTTAAAATCATTCATTTGTATTTTAACCCTTTACCACACAATTCTGTGTTTTAACAGCGCTGGGAAATAAGACTTTTGAAAACATTGTGGGGAAAGGAGAAAATGCTAGTAACCAGCATTTTCTCCTTTCCCCACAAAGTTTTCTACTCTATTACAAAAAAAAATCTATCATTTGAGCCACATTTAAATTGTCATCTGAAATTGTTTTCAAATTGGACGCGTCTACAATTTTGTCATTTGGTAAAGGGTTAATTCTAAATTTAGAGAGTAACACAACTTCTGATTGGCTAAATCATTTGGTATAGTCAATCAGAAGTTGTGTTAGTTTCAAAATTAGAAGATTCTTGAGAATAAGACTGAGAATGTTCTTAAGAATGGTTTATGAATACAGACACTGATGAGAGAAGTTGGTAAGAGAGGAAGTATTGGTGGATATAAAGGGAGAAAGATTGAGAGAAACAGGAGAAAGACTGAGAGAAATGGGAAGGAGAGAAGCAGAAGAGAAGTTTGTAGGAGAAGGGAAATGATAAATGTGAGAAGCACTGAGGGAAAAGGAGGAGGAAGAATCAGAAGAGGAATTGATAGAAGAGGAAGGGATGGTTGAAATGTTAAATGGGAGAGGGTCTGTGAGACAGAGAGAGAGAAAGCAGAAGGAACAAAGAAAGAAAAAACTGAATACCCTGATTTTTGATAGGAGAGGGGTAGAAGTTGATGGAAAAAATTTTGGAAATGAGACAAAATTTGCTGCAAGATCAGATTTGGAGGAAACAATTAGAGGGAAATCACAATGAGTTATCTGGGTTAACTCTCTACCAAACTAAAAAAATTCTGACTTGCCCAAATGAAAAACATTTGCAGTTGACGATTAAATGTGGCTCATAAGATGGAATTTGACTTTAGAATGGTGGAAAACACTTTGGGCAAAGGAGAAAATATTGGTTGCATGCATTTCCTACTTTTTGACACAAATGTTTTCAAAAGCCTTCTTACTCAGGGTTGCTAAAACTCTGGTTTGATTAGTAAAGGGTCAACTCTACCACACAATCCAAAGTTTTAATGACCTTGGAAGAGAAGGCTTTTAAAAAAAATTGTGGGAAAAGGAGAAAATGCTGGTAACCAGCATTTTCTCCTTTTCCCACAATGTTTTCCACCTTATCAAAGGCAGAAATCATCATTTGACCCTTAACCCTTTACCACGCAATCGGGAGTTTTAAGGACCCTGAAGAAAAAAAACCTTTGAAAACATTGTGGGAAAAGGTGAAAATATTGGTAACCAGCATTTTTCTTTTCCTCACAAAGTTTTGTACCTCGTTAGGAGACAAATTCTAGCTTTTGAGTGTTGTCTGATTTGTTTCCTGCCAATGCTTTCAATTTAGACATGTCTTCAATTTTGTTGTCTGTTAAAGAATAAAATGATTGAATAGAAAGTAGAACGTTAACTCTTTACCAAATGACAAAATTTTAGACTGTTCCAAATTGAAAGTATTTGCAGACAACAGAATAAATATGACCAAAAACTAAAATTAGAGTTTAAAAGGAAAGAAAACATTGTGGGAAAAAGAGAAAAAGATGTTTACCAGCATTTCCTCCTTTTCCTATAATGTTTTCAGGATTGTTTGGTAAAGGGTAAACTTTTGTCACTCACTATAGATTGAAGATATTCTGGATGGATCCAGTTCTGTGAACATTTCATATGTCCTTGAAGAACTTGCTGCAGAAACAACTGACCTTGACCTACTTAATGGTGACATTGATGTCATCCTGGATTCCCTTCAGTCAGTTAACCGAATTGTAGGAGAATCTCTTACATCAGTGGATGAGGCAACATCAGTGGATGAGGCAATACAAGATACTAATGTAAGTATATCATATGCTGTTTAGACTCTCTTCTAGTCATAACACTGTCGTATTTCACCTAATAAAAGTGCGCGAGTGCCATGCAAGATGCCAATGGGGCGTTTCTATTGCATAGCCAATTTCCAGAAATTTAAGTGCCCTCTTACAGAAGAGTAAGTACAACATCAGTGGATGAGGCAAGACAAGACACTGATATAAGTATATCCTATTCTGTTTAGATTTTCTTTTATTCATACCACTTCCGTACACTGGTACCATATTTCACCTTCGTATACCGGTACCATATTTCACCTTATAAAAGCGCTCGAGTGCGATACAAGACACTAACCTGGGCAATTTCTAGTCTATTTCTAGTCAATTTCCAGAAATGTGTGTGCCCTCATATAGTAAAGTAAATATGGTACTTTGATCTGGGGTTTAGTCAGGGCTGACCACTAAGCAGTTGCCATTTAAAAAACCTGCTGTATTAATGCAGATTATTGATTTTCCTGCCACTGAAAGAATATCATGATTCATTTGGACATTAACTCTTTACCAAACGACAAAATTTTAGACTGGTCCAATTCTTAAGCATTTGCAGAGGACAAATGCTGCTGAAATTTTGGAAGTTAACTTTGATAGAGTAGAAAACATTGTGGGAAAAGGAGAAAATGCTGGTTACCAGCATTTTCTCCTTTTCCCACAATTTTTTCAAAAGCCCTCTTTCCCAGGGTCGTGAACACCTGCGATTGTAATTCGCATTTATTATCCATATTTTTCAAAGATGTTTTCAAAGATATTTGCTGCAGATATGTTTTAGGAGTTTACGAATTAACTGATTTTGTTTACAATTTCAGGATATATTACAAATAGCAAGTAACCTGATAGAAGAACGCAACAAGCAGACATGGAGAACCAAAATTGAGCAGGTATAATGGAGACTTTTTATTGTAAACTGTTTTAAGCCTTTCCAACACAATCCCATGTTTTAACATCCATTAAAGAAAAGACTTTTGAAAACATTTTGGGAAAAGGAGAAAATGCTGGTTACCAGCATTTTCCCCCTTTCCAACAGTGTCTTCTACTTATTTAGAGGCAATTTCCATTATTTGAGCCACATTTAATTTGTCTGCTGCAAATGGTCTCAATATGGACCAGTTTATTGACCCTGAAGAAGAATGCTTTTGAAAACAATGTGGGGAAAGGAGAAAATGCTGGTAACCAGCATTTTCTCCTTTTCCCACATATTTTTCTACCCTATATAGGACACATTTCATCATTTGGGCCACCTTCAATTTGTGTCCACAATTTGAACAGTTTTAAACTCTGT
The DNA here is from genome assembly GCA_945859785.2 of Tridacna gigas. Classification (NCBI taxonomy): domain Eukaryota; kingdom Metazoa; phylum Mollusca; class Bivalvia; order Cardiida; family Cardiidae; genus Tridacna; species Tridacna gigas. The sequence continues at coordinate 74,232,074 of OX244031.2, read as the reverse complement.
CATCTGGTAAAGGGTTAACACATTGTTTCCTGCAGATGACTGTTTCTGATCTTTCAGATGGAAAAATTTGTTGTAAGTTAGAGGCAGAAAATTTTTCCTTAGGCCATATTTTTCTTCTTACTTACATGCATGTTCAACATTTTTTTCTTGTTGACAATTTCTTGTTTTACAAGGATTTGTTTCAGGCTTCTGTTTCAAATTTTTTGGGGGCAACTGGTTAAACCATATTGCTTTTAGAAATTGTTGTCATGGAGAAAACTATTTCGGCCAGTTCACAGTGGTCAGCTTATTTTTACAAAAGACAAAACTAGTTACCAGCATCTTTTTCTTTTTTCCACAATCTTTATTAAAGCCCTTTTCCATGAGGTCATTAAAACTGAAGATTGTATACTAAAGGTTCAATCAGTTACTTATGTTTTCTATTTATTATACCCCCCAAAACTCTGTTTGGGGGGTATATAGGAGTCAGCTTGTCGGTCCGTCCGTCAGTCCGTCCGTCCGTCCGTCCGTCCGTCGGTCGGTCTGTAGCTTTTTGTCCGCTCTATTTCTCATAAACTATTGGACGAATTTTATTCAAACTTCACAGGTAGACTCAGTATCAAGCAGAGATGTGCATATGAAATGTTGGTTATGGTTCATTGATTTTTCACTGAGTTATGGCCCTTTCATGAAATTTCTTGTCCGCTCTTTTTCTCATCAACTATTGGACAGATTTGGTTCAAACTACACAAATAGACTCAGTATCAAGCAGAGATGTGCATATCCTATTTTGGTTATGGTTTATTTAGGTTTCATGGAGTTATGGCCCTTTGATGATTCTGGACAAATTTCTTTCAAACTTCATGGATAGAGTTTGCACTCAGCAAAGATGTGCATATCATAAATTGTTCTTACTTAATTATTTGGTTAACCCTTCACTAGACAATCCTCACTTTTATTGACCTTTAGGTGAAAGGCATTTGAAAACATTTTTTGGAAAAGGAGAAACCAGCCTTTTCTCTTTTTTCCATAATGTTTTCTTCCCTTTTTGATACAAATCACATCATTTGAGTATCATTTTATTGTCGTCTGCAATTGCTTTGAACTTGGACCTTTTTTGTCGTTTGGTCAAAGATTAAAGGAGGAGTAAAGTGTAAGGGTGCTATTTGGGTATGGTTAATTACCTGGAATTGGGTTCCATCAAATTGTACCAGTTTATACAGGGGCACTGCAGGTCAAACACAGGAAGTGGCAGGGCTAATAGAATTTTCTGAAAAACTTCCATTAACCCTTTATCGCACAATCCCAAGTTTTAGAGACCCTTAACAAGAGGCCTTTTGAAAATGTTACGGGAAAAAGAGAAAATGCTTGTGACCAGAATTTTCTCCTTTCTCCACAATGTTTGTTACCCTATCAAGGACAAATTTTGTCATTTTAGCCACCTGTAACATGTCTGCAACTACTTTCAAACTGGACAAGTCTAAAATTTCATCGTGTGGTAAAGAGTTAATTACTGTCTGGTACTTTGTTCCATCATGACCTCAGTTCTTTGTTAGTTTGGTGTTTTACACTGACTTGAACATTATCTCAGTGATATATCATGGTAGCCAGTACAAATATCCATGCATTCCCAGAGTTTCTTTAACCCTTTCCCAAACGACAAATTTTGGACTGGTCCAAATTGAAAGAGTTTGCAGACGACAATTTCAAATTTGATGAAAATGGCAGAAAGGTCTCAAAAAGGGTAGAAAACACTGTGGGAAAAGGAGAAATTGCTCATTACGAGCAATTTCTCCTTTTCCCACAGTGTTTTCAAAAGACTTGTACTGCAGACACATGAAAACCAGGGCTTGTTTGGGAAAGGGTTAACCAGTAATTTGCATGACATTTTTTCCAAGCCACTGGCTGCTTTCCCATATAAACATAGTCAAAGCAATGCTCAGCAGTGAGAGAGGAAGGAATCCTATTGAAATGACCCATCAGTTCTTGGAAAGAATTTTGCCAGCCAGTTAGTGACTTAGGGACCCCTTGGGTTTCAAGCCCTGTACTTTACCAGGCTTCACTTCATGTCTGATGCACTTTTTGTGTATGTCCTGTCATTTGGAAATAATTATACCCCCCACAACGAAGTGGAGGGGGGTATACTGGAATTGCCATGGCTGTCCGTCCATCTGTCTGTCCGTCCATCTGTAGACACAGTTTTGTCCGGAGCTTTTTTCCTAGTTTTTCAAGTACTGCACTGAAATTTACACATAATGTTTGGGTACATATGAAATTGTGCATGTGCAATTTTCACAACCTTGCTGCCATTGGCTGCCGAATTATCTCCCCTTAAGCTTGTTGCCCTTTGTAAATTTTAACTATGGATTTTTGTCCAGGGCATAACTTCCAAAGTATAGAAGCTTATGACTTCAAACTTCATACACAGATAGATCACTATAAGGCGAAGTGCAGTGTACAAGAACCATAACTCTATTCCATTTATTTTTTGAGTTATTGCCCTTTGTAAGGTTTAACTTTGGATATTTGTCCGGGGCATAACTTCTGAATCATGTAAGCTAGTGACATCAAACTTCATATACAGATAGACCACATTAATGAGAAGCGCAGTTTACAAGTGCCATAACTCTTTTCCCACTTTTTTTTTCAACTCTTATTTTTTTACGAAACCATTCTGCATTCTGTGACAAATAGCTGTTTTGTGACAAGGAGCTGGTGGGGGGTATGATCACTTTTAGTGATAGCTCTAGGTTATTTTTTTTTTTCAGGAAAATGTTGGTGCTATTGATATCCCAAAGATTGTAGAAGATTTTCTGGGGATTTCATCAGACTATTTGAACATCTCAGTTGGAGAGCCATTGAAGATAACAAGAAATTATATTTGTAAGTTGTTTTAACTCTTTACCAAATGACAAAATTTCAAACTAGTCCAAATTGAAAGCATTTGCACATGACAAAATAAACGTGACTGAAAAATTGGAATTTGTTTTGGGAAGGATGGAAAACATTATGGGAAAAGGAGAAAATGCTGGTTATCAGCATTTTCTCCTTTTCCCACAATCTTTTCAAAAGGCATCTTTTTCACGGTCATTAAAAGTTGGGATTGTGTGGTAAAAAGTTAAATCTCTTTAAGCGCCCAATAAGCCCAACAGATATTTTCAGTCTAAAAATAAGACCCAAATAATTGCAGTTTCAAGGTTTCTTTTGTCTGCAGGAATAAGCAAAGCAGACAGTGCAGATCAAAGATCAGACTGCATGTTTTGACCCGTCTGATCTTGATCTACATTGGCTGCAAAGGCAACTATGGTTGTAAAAGGTGCTTTAACCCTTTACCAAACTACAAAATTTTAGACTTGTCCAAATTGGAAGCAGTTGCAGATGACAAAATAAATATGACTGAAAAATTTGAAATTTGTTTTGGGAAGGGTAGAAAACATTGTGGGAAAAGGAGAAAATGCTGGTCACCAGCATTTTCTCCTTTTCCCACAATTTTTTCAAAAGGATTCTTTCCCTGAGGGTTGTTAAAAGTCGGGATTGTGTGGTAAACAGTTATGAGTTATTTTAAAGTAAAACAATGCACAGAATCTAGCAGTGAACTGTATTCCCACAGAGCCAGGTACTAATATTCCGTATTTGAACAGTCCTGAAATATTTACTAAGTGTAAAGAGTTTATAATGCTTGATTGTATCAGAGGCATTTGTAGAGGATAAACAATATCTGGCTCAAATGATGGAACTTACCTTTAAATAGGTAGAAAACATTGTGGGAAAAGGAGAAAATGGTAGCCACAATGTTTGAAAAAGGCAACTTCCTCAGAGTTGTAAAAACCGCAAGATTGTTTGGTAAAGGGTTAATTGTGGTAGATCTTGGTGTTAGCAGACATTTTTTTTTGCTGTTTATTTTTTACATAACCACAAAATTTTATACTTGTCCAAATTCAAAGCATATGCAGACAACAGACTGAATGTTTCTAAAATGATGGGATTTGTGTTTGAAAGGATGGAAGACATTGGAGAAGGAGAAAATGCTGGTTAACAGCATTAATTGCTCCTTTTCCCTCAGTGTTTTCAAATACTGTCTCTGTCAGGGTCATGAAAAGTTGGGATTGTGTAGTAAAGGATAAACTCTTTGTTTCAATGGTCCTGGGGAAGAAGGTATACATAGATCTAATTTGTTTTCAGAATGAACTCTTTACCAGACAACAAAAGTTTAGATATGTCCAAACTGAAAACATTTGCAGACAGGTTAAATGGTGTGAGTGATGGAATTTGTCTTCGAAGTAGTAGAAAACATTGTGGGAAAAGAAGAAAATGCTGGTTACCAGCATTTTCTCCTTTTTGTACATTGTTTTCAAAAACCTTCTTCTTCAGGGTCGTTAAAACTCGGGATTGTTTGTTACAGAGTTTTAGATGTATCAAAATCTATCCATATCATATGAATTTAAAAGGTGAGCTGGTTTCCTTTGTCTTATATGTCAGATACTGAGATTGGAAGGGACACTAGAGACCAGAGGCCAGATTCTTTCAAGTTTCCCGAGGGTGTGGGAGGACTGCCAAGTTGGGCTGAAAACAGACTTACTGGGATCACGGTCCCATCTAATTCTTTCAGTGGTATTTCTCATTTTCCTATATCTTCATATGGAATTAACCCTTACTAAATGGTTCTGTGTTTTGACAACGCTGCTGCAGAAAACATTGTGAGAAAAGGATAATTTGCTTGTAATGTTGTTAAAAGCCCTGTTTTTCAGGGTAGTTAAAATATGTCCTTTAGATTGTGTAATAACGAGTAAAGTGGCACAAAACAGGAGTATTTGGAAATACTTTTTGAATTATACAGAAAACATTGTGGGAAAAGGAAATGAAAAAAAAAAATCTTGACTAGTAATACACCCTCAAAACAATTGGACGATAAATATTTCACATACTATATAACTATGGCTTCTGAAATAAGTTGGTGTTTGAGACAGAATTTTATCAAACAAGTCTGGAAAAATAATTTTATGAGTAAGAGCCAATTCACTTCTCTGAGAGAAGTAATAATAAAATTATGTAATGGCACAACACAATACCTGTAACAAACATGTATAACTCTATACCAGACAATCACAGGTTTTAACAACCCTGGAGAAAAAGCCTTTTGAAAACATTGTGGGAAAAGGAGAAAATGCTGGTGACCAACATTTTCTCCTTTTCCCACAATGTTTTCTAACCTTCCCAAAACAAATTTTGTTTTTTGAGTTGCATTTATTTTGTCGTCTGCCAATGCTTTTAATTTGGACTCTGAAGAAAAGGCCATTTGAAAACTTTGTGGGAAAAGGAAAAAATGCTGGTGACCAGCATTTTCTCCTTTTCCCACGATGTTTTCTAACCTTCCCAAAACAAATTTCGATTTTTGAGTTGCATTTATTTTTTGGACAAGTCTAAAATTTTGTTGTTTGGTAAAGAGATAAGGTTAGATATTATATTATTAGATATTCCCAGATATTATTTCATGCTTTTCGGTAGTTTATTGAGAAATAATGGTGGATTATGGTTTGATATTTCATGGTTACGACCAGCAAAAATACCGATTTTATATTTTCTAACTCTTCAATTGAAGGCGGAAACATTAGTTCCTGTACACTAGTCACCTAGATAATCAGCGTGCGCCATTCAAATGGAGGGAAATATGATGTAATTTACAGCTATATCTCCCGCGCTTTATGAAATATTATGGTGCGTTGTTATGTGGGGGGGGGGTACGCCATGGGGAATTACTGAGAACAACTGTACTGGATTTTGATTAAAGTTCCAACAAAATAGGGTTACAAGCATGAAATAAATAGATTTTTTTTTTTTTTTTTGTGGAAGATCAAAATTTATTTCATCTCCTGAATGTCATCACTAATATTTCCACGAGTGGCTGCATCACTCGTGAAAATATTGCCGATGATAATCACTCAATGAAATGAATTTCGATCTTCCACCGAAAAAAACAAATATCCTCTATTGATATATTACACTAAAACTAAGGTAGGTTATCCCTATCACGTGTCTGCAGTACAAGTCTTTTGAAAACACTGTGGGAAAAGGATAAATTGCTCATAATGAGCAATTTCTCCTTTTCCCACAGTGTTTTCTACCCTTTTTGAGAACTTTCTGCCATTTTCATAAAATTTAAAATTGTCGTCTGCAAACTCTTTCAATTTGGACCAGTCCAAAATTTGTCGTTTGAGAAAGGGTTAATGCAGTAGTAGGTGTAAGTGATGGGAACTGCTGCTCCAGTATTTTCAGAAATGAATAGGCATAAGGATCAGTCAGTACTGAAAGTTTTCTTGTGTTTCAGGATTCCAAAAGATCGACTACTCAGGATCGTTTTACAGAAATATCACCAGTATACTTGTGAAAGTTCTAAAAAGAAATGGGTAAATACTGTGTCTTACTTCAGTTGTTTCTTTGAATTCTTTACTGAATGACAAAATTTTAGACTGGACTAACTTGAAAGGATTTTCAAATTCATTGTAACGAAGAAAATTATTTCTGTCTTTGAAGTGGTTAAAAGCATTGTGGGAAAAAGGAGAAAATGCTGGTTACCAGCATTTTCTCCTTTTCTCACCATGTATTCTAAAGGAGTCTTTCTAAGGGTCATTAAAACTGGCTATAATGTGTGGTAAATTGTTTAAAAATTTTTTTTCCACATTTTAGTAAATTAGAGAATGTCACCTCCATTTTGGATTATTAATACTGAGATTTTATCATTCATTGTTGTAAAGGATGAGGGAACTTATCCCACTGGTGACATTATATATGAACCATGCTCTGGGAAAAGGGGTTTCCTCTTTACCATTAATGCTGAGATTTTATCATTTAACCCTTTACCGCACAATGCCGCCTTTTGACACCCCTGGGAGAGAAGCCTTTTGAAAACATTGTGGGAAAATGCTGGTAACCAGCATTTTCTCCTTTTCCCACAATGTTTTCTACCCTGTCAAAGAAAAATTGCACCATTTGAGCCACACTGAAATTGTCGTCTGCAAATGCTTTCAATTTGGACAAGGCTAAAATTTTGTCGTCTGGTAAAGGGTTAATGTTGTAAAGGATGTCGGAACTAATCCCACTGGCAACATTATGATTATATGAGGCATTGTCTGTGAAAAGATGTTTAACTTTACTACACCTAACAGCATTTTCTCATTTTCCAACAGTGTTTCCACCCTTTTAGACTTCTGCTTTCATCAGTTGAGCCACAGTTAATTTGTCAGTGTTGAATTTGGACGAGTATAAAATTTTGTCTTTTAGGAAAGAATTCATGTATCTGCAAAAAGTATCGACCCAGGTCAGCCTCCTCAAGTCTGCTGACCTGGGTCAAAACCTTTGGCTATTGTTAAATTTTCTGCAAATCAAAGGACCATTCTACCTCCAGATTCAATCAGTTGTTGAACAAAGTAGATTTTATGGATTCATAATTATGTGATGACTTGCTTAGTAAATGCATCACAGAAGTACATTAAACCCCCTTTTGCCAGAGCATGGCTCATGTGTTTTCAAAGTATCTGCTACAAGTCTTGTTTTGGAGTATATAGCTATATACATGTATCTGTTTTATGATTTTTTGTTCCTAAATTTCAGTAAAATAGAGGATGTCGCGTCCATTATTGATGTTAATTCCACAATTGTTTCGACATTAATTCTGAGATTGTTTCGTTCATTGTGGTACAAAATTTGGGAACTAATGCCACTATATAATTTTCATTTTTTCAGAAGTGCCTACTGAAGGTTTTGATTCAGAGAGTATCATAATACACCAGATTTATGACTTTTTTGTCAAACATTTCAGTAAAATAGAGGATGTGAGCTCCACCATGGACATTAATTCTGAGATTGTATCGTTCAGTGTCGTACAGGATGTGGGAACACTGGATCAGGCAGCTACAATAACATTCCAACATTTTGGCGTGAGTCCCGCTGACTTGTTTAACCCTTTACCACACAATCTCGAGTTATAACGATCCCAAGGAAGAAGCCTTTTGAAAACATTGTGGGAAAAGGAGAAAATGTGTTACCAGCATTTTCTCCTTTTCCCACAATGTTTTCTAGTCTTTTAGTAACAAATTTCACCACTTGAGCCACATTTAATCTGTTTTCTGCAGATACTTTCAATTTGGACCAGTCAAAAATTTTGTTGTTTGGTAAAGGGTTAAAAGAAGTTTGTTTGTTTTTATAGATTGACTGTTTTTAACACTTAAACTGCTGAATAAATAAATCGCAAATTTCTACGCACTACTAAACACCCAAACATTGCAGTTTCAAAGTTGATTTCACCGGAAAGAAAATACCAAATTGGACAGTGTAGATCAATGATCAGACTGCATGTTCTCTGCAGTCTGATCTTAATCTACACTGTCTGCAAAAGGTCAGTGAGTAACGATTGGCAGCTTAAGGGTTAACGAAAACATCAAGGTATTGTCATAGCCCTGTCATTATCTGGGTTGTCATCATTGTTGCCAGAACTTTGACATTTTATAATTTCTCTGTCATTATCGAAGATATTACTTCAAGCTCACACTAGTTATTAACTATCAACAGGGGAAAGCATACAACTGGGGCAGGTAACTATCAAAATATTTTTGACAGAGTTATGCCCCTTTTTGACTTAGAATTATCACTGAAAATCAGTCTGTTTCTGCAGCCGAGTGTTGGCACCTGTATGGGGTGCTTCTGTGCTTTTTAGTTTGGTTTCAACAGTATTTTATCAGCGTCAGCCACAGCACCTATCCATTCTTTCCTGGAGTTTATCTAACCACTTACCACACAATCCAAGTTTTAATGACCCTGAAAATAACAGTTTTTAAAAACACTTTGAGAAATGAAGAAAATGTTGGTCACCATCATTTTCTCTTTTTTTCACACAGTAACTTCTAACCTTTCAAAGCCAGGTGTCATCATTCTAGCCACTTTGATTTTTGGTCATCTGCAAATGCTCTCAGTCTGAGCATGTATAAACTTTGTTGCTTTTTAGAGTTAGCCCTTTGCCAAGATCAGACTGTATGTTTTGTGCAGGCTGATCTTGATCTGCAGAATCCACTATTACAGTTTAGATTGACATTGTAAGAAATGAAACATTTCATCTGAGATCTTTCATCTTATTTTCACTATAAACATATATATGCAACAAATTTTATTACATATTATGTTCTCTTTCCCTTTCAGGCAAATTATTCAAATCCAGTCTGTGTGTTCTGGGATTTCACAATTTCGTAAGATAAATTTCTCTTTTTCATCTTGTTTAGATCTATATTATTATTTCATACAGGTTTTTTTTTCTTTTTTGCCCAGTAATTCATGGTTTTATTTGAATCATCGATTATATTTATCTTTAAAGGATGAAAATATTTTGGGAAACAAAGCAAATGCTGGTGTCCATTATTTTTCCTTTTTGCACAGTGTTTTCCAAAGTTTTGTCATTATTAGTCTTTACCAAAAAACAAAAATTCTTGACTTGTCAAAATTGAAAGCACTAGCAGACGACAAATTAAATGCCACTACAATGATTGAATTTGCTTTTGGAAATGGAAAAGTCATTTGTGGGAAAAGGAGAAAATGCTGTTTACCAGCATTTTCTCCCTTTCCCACAATATTTTCAAAAGGCCTGTTTCTTAAGGCCATTAGAACTTTGGGATTACATGGTAAAGGATTAAACACAGGATAATATTTGGTATAGGGTTTAATGAACTCGGAGAAGAAGACTTACAGAAACATTGTAGAAAAAGTATCAATTGATTTTAGTTTAAAAATTTTGTGTTGGATATTTTCAGGGCTTTTTCAACAGATGGATGTCGGCTCGTGTCCACCTCAGATAACATAACAGTGTGTGAATGTTACCATCTGACTAATTTTGCAGTTTTGATGAGTCCAGGAAAAACAGTATGGAATCATTACTTAACTCTTTACCAAACGACAAAATTTCAATCTTGTCCAAATTGAAAGCATTTGCAGATGACAAAATAAATGTGACTGAAAAATTCAAATTTGTTTTGGGAAGGGTAGAAAACTGTGTGGGAAAAGGAGAAAATGCTGGTTACCAGCATTTTCTCCTTTTTCCACTATGTTTTCTACCCTATCAAAGGCAAAATCCATCATTTAAGCCACATTTAAATTGTCTTCTGCAAATGCTTTCAATTTAGACAAGTCTATGTTTTTGTCGTTTGGTAAAGAGTTAAACTGTTCACCAAAAGAAAACAATTTGGACTTATCCAAATTTGAAGCATGTACAGTCAACATAATAGATAGGACTCAATAATTTAAATTCATTTGGGGAGAGTAGAAAACACTGTAGGTAAAGAAGAAAATGCTGATTACCAGCATTTATTCCTTTTCCCATAATGTTTTCAAAAGGTTTTTTCTTCAGGTCGTTAAAAACTTGTGATTGTGTGGTAAAGAGTTAAATAAGCATCTCAGTAAGTGAATGAAAGTATCGTCAGCAAAGACTTGATACTGAACGTACATTGTACCTCTTTAGTTTCAAGTGTGATACCTTTTCGTAAAGACTGTTGGTAGAAATACTGACAAAAGAGAGAGAGGTTTGATGTATATGTTCTGTTTATGTCATAATTCCTACTGCGATTTTTTTCTTTCCACATGACTGTCATACTTTGCTTTTACTCTTTACCTCACATTATTGCATAAAATGTAAGTTTTCGGGCCATTATGAGCATGTGTTAACCAGGAAAGCCGGGCGTTAACGGGAGAAAAATGTGTATTAATCAGTAAAATGGCACGTTGTTAATGCCCGGCTTTTTGTACTTTCAGTATCCTTGATCGGAGCCTACCTTGTAAACAATGTAAGCTGAAAGTTTGTCCTTGGTATAGATTGCAGATTCCGACCAACAAAGCTGTAGGAACTTGCACCATATTAGATCCTCATTATGGCTTGTCTTTGATGATTTTAGTACACCACAAACAAAATCTTACCCAGTATCTCAGTAATATCAAGATCCGAGCAAAAAATCAGTCGTAATGCACTCTACATCCCACCTGCTTTCTTAACGAGGTCAGCAATTCCTTTGCTTGATATATCCCTTTGACGTCTTTCAGTTACAGAAATTTCATATCTACTCATTTATCCTAGTTGTAATAGATCCAAAAATGTGCAAGTTAATCCCACCAAAGTCTGCTATGTATTAAATATCATTAGAAGTGAATTTAAAGTGAGATTCCAAAACAGTGGCACAGGAGTATGGCCCTTCACTACGCGTAATAAAAATTTCATCGTCGAATTCCGGTTTTAACCAGTACAAGTCTGGTACATTTCAAGTCCGTTTCGTTGCATTTCTATGGAAATATCTTTTGCTTTCGTTGCAAATTATTGCTAAAATACATTTATTTTATGCAATAATAGCATTAATTCACGTTTGTTTGGTCGTTTACACTCGCATAGGCCCTCAAAATGGTTAAAGACCCTCATGCTTCGCACTCAGGCATTAAACCATTTTTCGGGCCTCTGCAAATGTTAACGACCTCAAAAACGTGAATTAACTCTATATTCCTGACTTTATATTTCATTTCAGCCTAAAGCAGATGTATTGGCCCTCAGTATTATATCGGCAGTTGGCTGTGGCATATCTATCTTGTGTTTGTTCGTTACAATTCTTCTCCATCTGATTGTCTGGAGGTAAGTTAATTCTTTTGTTTTTTCCTGTAGAATGTGTAACATAGTTCTTACAAAACCTGTAGATCAAGATCACTCAGTGCAAAATTATACTAGATGTATCTGCAGTAGGTTGTGGTATATCTGTCTTGTGTTTGGTCGTTACAATTCTTCTCCATTCTGATTGGAGGTATGGTATGATATTTTTTAACATACCTGGACAATTGCAATTACACTACCCCGATGTTGGCAGCTGCACCACCCTGGTGTTGGCAATTACACTACCCCAGGTGTTGGCAACTGCACTACCCCTGGTGTTGACAATTGCACTACCTCTGGTGTTGACAATTGCACTACCCATGGTGTAGGCAGTTGCACTTCCCCTGTTGTGGACAATTGTACTACCCCTGGTGTTGACAATTGTACTGCCCCTGTTGTGGACAATTGTACTACCCCTGGTGTTGACAGTTGTACTACCCCTGTTGTGGACAATTGTACTACCCCTGGTGTTGACAATTGCTCTTCCCCTGTTGTGGACAATTGTACTACCCCTGGTGTTGACAATTGTACTACCCCTGTTGTGGACAATTGTACTACCCCTGGTGTTGACAATTGTACTACCCCTGGTGTTGACAATTGCACTACCCCTGTTGTGGACAATTGTACTACCCCTGGTGTTGACAGTATAAAGCACCCTCACATGGGACCTCAGTTTAACGTCTCATCCCAAAGACTATTATGTATTTAAGATGACCAGCCGTGGGGATCAAACCCACATCCTCAAGTGGCCATAGGGGAAATAACATTGGTTTTTATTTTGTTATGCATTGTTTCAGATTGGTGAAGAGTGATAGAGCAGCATTACTGATGAACCTTTGTGTAGCTTTAATCATCTCCTATGTTCTATTTCTTGGTGGTATAGACAGGGCCAAGTCGGAGGTAAGGTTTTCCGTGTCTGTTATCTCTTTACCAAACAACAAAATTTTGGACATGACCAAATTAAAACCATTGGCAGACAATAAAATATAGCTCAAATGATGATAGCTGTTTTTGATACCATAGAAAACACTGTGGGGAATAGGAGAAAAAGAGAATTTGTCTGTTACAAGATAGGAAACATCGTGGGAAAAGGTGAAAATGCTGGTAACCAACATTTTCACCTTTTCCCACGATGTTTCTGAAATGCTGGTTACCAGCATGTTCTCTTTTTCCCACAATGTTTTCAAAAGCCTTCTTCTTCAGGGTCATTAAAAGTCAGGATTGTGAAGTAAAGAGTTAACCCTTTCCCAAATGATGAATTTTAAACTGATCCAAATTGAAGGAGTTTGCAGACTACAATTTTGAATATGATGAAAATGACAGAAAGTTCTCCAAAAGGGTAGAAAACCTGTGGGAAAAGGAGAAATTGCTCATTACGAGCAATTTCTCCTTTTCCCCCAGTGTTTTCAAAAGACTTGTACTGCAGACACGTGAAAACCAGGGCTTGTTTGGGAAAGAGTTAAACAATGAAAAATTGATTAAAAGCAACTCTTACTCAAACCATATATACTTCAAATATGAATCTCAGCCCAGAGTCTTCTACTGTTTGTTAATTTTACGTGGTGTTTAACATTGTTTTCAGCATTATTTCTGTTATATTGTGGCCAGTGCAGCTATCCATGCTTTCTTGGAGTTTCTTCTACCAGTGCTTTACGCTACATTCTTCCCAAGCCTCTTGCTTCTTTCCCGTATAAATGTCATCAAAGTGATGATCTGTGGTGAGGGAAAAATGAATCCCGTCGCAATAACTTTAATCATTTCTCAGAAAGAAACTGGCCGAGCTTGGAATTCAATCCAGCAATTGCCTGGTTTCATACCCTGCATGCTTTCAACTTCGCTACCTGGCTCTGCAGTCATCTACTGAAATGGATCGAAAATCATAATTTGCTTTTATTCTTGTCTTTGTCTTTACCCTTAACTCTTTACTAGATGACAAATTTTATGACTTATCCAAATTAAAAGCAATTACAGATGACAAATTAGATGTAACTCAAATGATGGGATCGGCTTTTAAAATGTGGGAAATGAAGAAAATACTTTTTACCACTATTTTCTCATTTTACAACAATGTTTTCAAAAACCTTTTCCTTCAGACTTGTTTTATTTTGGTCTTTGTCTACATTGTTCTCTGTAGAATCTGAAATGATGCAAAACATTTTCATAATTAAACCTTTTACTCTTCTTTTCAGGACGTCTGTACTGCCATTTCAGTTCTGCTGCACTTTTTCTACCTTGTTGTATTTTTCCTCATGTTGGCGTATGGTGTTGAGATAGCAGTTTCTGTGATATATGTGTTTGTTACAAGGTCAAGGATACGCTGGCTCCTGCCTCTAGCCTGGGGTAAGTGACACTCTGGCAGTGTGCTCACAGCTTTACCAGACAACAAAAATGTAGACTTGTCCAAATTGAAAGCATAAGCAAACGACAATTCAGATGTAATTAAAATGATGGAATTTGTCTTTGTAAGGGTAGAAAACATTGTGGGAAAAGAAGAAAATGCTGATTACCAGGATGTTTTAGAAAGGATACTTTCTCAGGGTCGTAATAACTAGGAATTATTTGTTAAAGGGTTTACTCTCAACTAGTCGACAGGATTTTAGACTTGTGCAAATCAAAAGCATTAATTTTTCAGACAATAAATTGAATTGAATCCAAATAATGAAAGCTGCTGTCAAAAGGGTAGAAAATATTGTGGGAAAAGGGAGAAAAATGCTGGTTACCAGCACATTCTCTGTTATCCCACAATGTTTTCAAACGCTTTTTTTCTCAGGACTGTTTACACTTTGAATGTTGACTATTCAACACACATAAATTTAGACTTGTTCCAATTGAAAGCACTTGCAGACCACAAATTAAAATGTTACTCAGATGTTGAGTTTTGTCTTTGAAAGGGTAGAAAATATTGTGGGAAAAAAGGAAAAAATGCTGGTTACAAGGATTTTCTCCTTTTTCTACGATGTTTTCGTAAGCCTTCCACCTTAGGATCTGTAAAACTCGAGATTCGTTGGCAAAGAGTTAATTTTCAGTAGTCTTGCAAGTCTGAAACATATTTATTTGAAGCAGACAATATTTACCTTAGAGCTGTTTTCAGTATTATAGTTGCCTTTGTGGTCAGTGCAGATCAAGATCAGACTGCACAAAATGTACAGTCTGAAAATACCTTTGAAATAGAAAAAAAAAATGGGTTTTTACCCTCAGCTTGAAATTTTCAGTTCATTTATATAGCAGGTTAAGAGTTAATCTTTTTCTGTTGACAGGGGTTCCAGCTGTTATAGTGGGTGTATCTATTGGTGTTACAAAGCTGGATGGCTACGGAAATGAGGAATTGTAAGTACATGTTTGGCATAATTAGCCCTCAACCCTTTACCACACAATCCCGAGTTTTAATGACGCTGACAATTAACTCTTTACCACATGAAAAAATTTTAAACTAGTCCAGATTAAAAGCATTTGCAGACGACAAATTAAATGTGACTTAAGAATTGAAATTTGCTATGGGACAGGTAGAAAACATTGTGGGAAAAGGAGAAAATGCTGGTTACCAGCATTTTCTCCTTTTCCCACAATGTTTTCAAAAGGCTTCTTTCTCAGGGTCGTTAAAAGTTGGGATTGTGTGGTAAAGGATTAAAGGAAGCATTTGAAGACATTGTGGGAAAAGGAGGAAAATGCTGGTAACCTGCATTTTCTCCTTTCTGTAACAACTGTATTTGTTTTTGCTTTTCAGAGTTTTGAATGACAGTCAGTCAAATCATTTATAAAGTGCAAACTGATCTTTGGTCCACACTTTCAACTTTGAAGTATTATGGTAATATGTATCATACAACTGTTTGAACCCAGGAAATAATAGAGCTGTCGTTGTGATATGACTGAAGTAATGTTGAAAGTGGTGTTAAACACCATATAACTAATCAATCAATCACTATCATTCAACACGAGATATAGATAGACCTTACATAATTCCAAAGCATACATAAAATATTTTCTGTTTTTATACTACTAGTTTATAAGTTTTGGGTACTCTTCATTTTGGCCAACAAACTGCTCTGTTCTAAATGTAAATTTTCTTGCAATGTATTTGTAACCGAATTAACCCTTTACCAGACAACAAAATTTTAGCTTTGTCCAAATTGAAAGCATTTGCAGACGACAATTTCAGTGTGGCTCAAATGGTGCAATTTTTCTTTGATAGGGTAGAAAACAATGTGGGGAAAAAGGAGAAAATACTGGTTACCAGCATTTTCTCCTTTTCCCACAGTGTTTTCAAAAGGCTTCTTTTCAAGGGTGGTTAAATGGCTGCATTGTGCGGTAAAGGGTTATATATGTATGAACAAATATGTATCTTCTGTCTGTTTCCAGTTGCTGGTTATCCATTGACAGTGGCTTGTTTTGGGCATTTGTGGGGCCTGCTGCATTTGTTATTCTTGTAAGTTATCATATAAAATGATCTTTTATAAAAGGATTTGGCCCATGCTGCATTAACCTTTTACCACACAATTCCGACTTTTAATGACCCTGAGGAAGAAGCCTTTTGAAAACATTGTGGGAAAAGGAGAAAATGCTGGTAACCAGCATTTTCTCCTTTTCCCACAATGTTTTCTACTCTATCAAGGACAAATTGCATCACTCGAGCCACCTTCAATTTGTCGTCTGCACCTGCTTTCAATTTGGACCCGTGTAAATTATTGTCGTTTGGTAAAGGGTTAAAAGGGGGTTTAACCCTTTCCCAAACAAGCCCTGGTTTTCATGTGTCTGCAGTACAAGCCTTTTGAAAACACTGAGAAAAGGAGAAATTGCTCATAACGAGCAATTTCTCCTTTTCCCGCAGTGTTTTCTACCTTTTTTGAGAACTTTCTGCCATTTTCATCAGATTTAAAATTGTCGTCTGCAAACTCTTTCAATATGGACCAGTCCAAAATTTGTTTTTTGGGAAAGGGTTAATACAAGCCCTGGTTTTCATGTGTCTGCAGTACAAGTCTTTTGAAAACACTGTGGGAAAAGGAGAAATTGCTCGTAATGAGCAATTTCTCCTTTTCCCACAGTGTTTTCTACCCTTTTTGAGAACTTTCTGCCATTTTCATCAGATTTAAAATTGTCGTCTGCAAACTCTTTCAATTTGGACCAGTCCAAAATTTGTCATTTGGGAAAGGTTACCAAGAGCAAAAAGTTACTGACCCATGTCAACCTGCACAGACTGTGCAGGTTGACATGGGTTAATACTTTTTGCTGATGCATGAAGCCCCATTTTCACAGAGCACACTTTATTACTTTTCATTTTATAGATGAATCTAATACTACAAAATATACTTGACTTGACTCTTTTCAAACTGATGTTAATGAACGTATGCAGAATAAAAATTAAATTCAAGATGACCCTAGAAGTTATCTTGTTATTCTAGCAATATTATTATACCCCCATAAAGGAAGTTTGATGGAGTGTGCTGGAGTCACCCTGTCCATCTGTCCGTCCATTATGAAATCTTGTCTGGAGCATAACTTCCAAAGGATAAAAGTTGGGAACTTCAAACCTCATACACAGATAGATAACATTGAGGACAAGTGCAGTGCTCAAGAACCATAACTCTATCTTCAGTATTCTTGGAGTTATTTCCCTTTGTAAATTTTAGCTTTAGTCTTTTGTCCAAAGCATAACTCCCAAAGGACATACGCTAAGAACATTGAAACTGTTTTGGGACAAAGCACTGGTGGGGGTATTAATCACCTTTAGTGATAGCTCTAGTTATATTTCTTGCAAAAAAAGGAGAGAGTGAGTAAGAAAAGAAATGATTCAAGGCACAGCTTAGTCATGAACCATGAAAGCATGCTGGTAATTATTACCTTCTACAATTATCTGAATTTACAAGTTGTTCAACCATATCAGAATCAGGTGACTGGTAATGTCTTGGTTTTATGTAAGTCTAAAAAACACAATGACTGAATGGTTGATATTGATGTACAGTGAAAGAACAAACAAACAAAAGATGACTAACATTACTGATGTATTTGAGATATACTCTTGCAAAAGGGGGCTTAATGCATCTCCATCATACTTTATACCGAGCAAATCATCGTTTATATAATTATTGATCCATAAAATCCAATTTTTGTATGAGCTGACTGAATCCTGAAATAGTATGGTCCCTGGATATGTAGAAAATTTACCAACAGCGAAAAGTTTCAACCCAGGTCAGCCTACACAGACTGTGCAAGCTGAACTGGGTCAATACTTTTTTTGCAAATGCATTAAACCTCCTTTTCACTGAGCATTGATAAGTTTAAACCATGATCCTTTACCAAATGACAAAATTCATATTTGTTTATTTCAGGTAAACCTTGTTATAGTCATAGCTGTGTTCAGAAAAATGTTCAAGTCATCCGCCATGATGACAAAATCGGACAAAGAAAAGGCAAAGTGAGTGACAGTCATTGCTCATTTTGTTGTTCTGTTTGTGGTTTTCTAGTGTTCACTGTATTCTTACTTTTACAAGCCTGACTTTCACACTGGGTCTGCTTTTAACCCTTTCCCAAACAAGCCCTGGTTTTCACGTGTCTGCAGTACAAGTCTTTTGAAAACACTGTGGGAAAAGGAGAAATTGCTCGTAACGAGCAATTTCTCCTTTTCCCACAGCGTTTTCTATCCTTTTTGAGGCCTTTCTGCCATTTTTATCAAATTTAAAATTGTCGTCTGCAAACTCTTTCAATTTGGACCAGTCCAAAATTTGTCGTTTGGGAAAGGGTTAATTCTTTACCAAACAACAAAATTTTGGCCTGAACCAAATTGAAAGCATTTGCAGACAACAAATTAAATGAAGCTCAAATGATGATTTCTGCCTTTGACAAGGTAAAAATCATTGTGGGAAAGGGAGAAAATGCTGGCTACCAGCATTTTCTCCTTTTCCCACAATGTTTTCAAAAACCTTCTCCTCCAGGGTTGTTAAAACTCGGGATTGTGTGGTAAAGAGTTTATCTTTTACCAAACAATCCGGTATTTTAGCAACCTTAACTCTTTACCAAATAACAAAAATGCTAACCTGTTCAAATTGAAAGCATTTGCAGACAACAAATTAAACGTGTCTCAAATGATGGAACTTGTCTTTTGTAGGGCAGAAAACAATGTGGGAAAAGGAGAAAATGCTGGTAACCAGTATTTTCTCCTTTTCCCACAATGTTTTCAAAAGGCTTCCTTTTCAGTCTTGTTGAAACTGGGAATTGCATGGTGAAGGGTTAACCCTTTACCAGATGACAAAATTTTAGCCTTGTCCAAATTGAAAGCATTTACAGATGACAATTTCAATGTGACTCAAATGGTGCAACTTTTCTTTGATAGGGTAGAAAACATTGTGGGAAATGAAGAAAATGCTGGTTACCAGCATTTTCTCCTTTTCCCACATTGTTTTCTGCCCTACAAAAGACAAGTTCCATCATTTTAGTAAAAGGTTAAAGGAGAACCTTTTGAAAATATTGTGGGAAAAGAAAAAAAAATGCTGGTAACCAGCATTTCTCTTTTGTCCACAATGTTTTCTAATCTTCAGAAGATAAATACCATCACTTAAGCAACACTGAATTTGCCATCTGCAAATGCTTTCAATTTGAAAAGGTTAAAAATTTGTTCATTTGATAATGAGTTAGTCATGGATATTCTGCAGATATTTTGCAGTGTGGAGCCTTTTTTTTCAATCAAAGGGAAATGAAAAGCTCTGAAAGGAAATAAATAATTTTACACACTAATTTTTAAGCAGTGTATTTCAACCTGATGGATTTAGTTTTCGTTAAGAAGCAATTAGTCTGTTAGTCTATATGTCATAATTGTATATCATCTTTTACTGATAATATTATTTAGTCCACTGTAAATGACAAACACTAGTTATGTTTCCATGGGCAAGCATTCGAGATCCAGATCATACCAACTTTTTTTCACTGTATTCCATTGTCCTAATTTAGACATTGAGCATTAATTGGTTTGATTCTGGTGCACAATGATTTTGTTGGCATTTATTTTGTCCAGCACATGTCGATTAACCCTTTACTACACGATCTTGACTTTGAACATCCCTAAAGAAAAGGACTTTTCAAAACATTGTGGAAAAATGAGAAAATGCTGGTAATTATCATTTTCTCCTTGTCCTGAAATGTTTGCTACCTTGTCACTAGCAAAATTTTAATTTCAATATTTGAGTCACATTTATTTTGGCTTTGAATTTGGACAAGTCTAGAATTTTGTCGTTTGGTCAGGAGTTAAAAAAGTCATGTGTAAACTTACAGGTAAATTGTTCATATTTTACTTTAACCCTTTCCCAAACAAGCCCTGGTTTTCATGTGTCTGCAGTACAAGTCTTTTGAAAACACTGTGGGAATGGGAGAAATTGCTCGTAACGAGCAATTTCTCCTTTTCCCACAGTGTTTTCTACCCTTTTTGAGAACTTTCTGTCATTTTCATCAAATTTGAAATTGTCGTCTGCAGACTCTTTCAATTTGGACCAGTCTAAAATTTATCATTTGGGAAAGGGTTAAAAACTGTTGTTCATGGTACATGTTCTTTTTGTATTTTCAGAACTGGTGTTCGTAGTATTTGTGTTCTCTTACCCATTCTGGGGTTGACCTGGGTGTTTGGGGTGTTTTCTGTGAATGAAAACCTTGTAGTCTTCCAATATATATTCACTGTGTGCAATAGTTTGCAGGTAAGTTACATTACATTTTATATCTTTTTGTTTCATTAAAAATATCATTAACCCTTTACCAGACGACAAAATTATAGCCTTGTCCAAATTGAAAGCATTTGCAGACGACAATTTCAATGTGGCTCAAATGATGCAACTTTTCTTTGATAGGCTAGAAAACATTGTGAGAAAAGGAGAAAATGCTGGTTACCAGCATTTTCTCCTTTTCCCACAATGTTTTCAAAAGGCTTCTTTCCCAGGGGCGTCAAAAGGCGTCATTGTACGGTAAAGGGTTAACTCTTTACCAAAATGACAAAATTTAAGACCAGTCCAAATTGAAAGCTTCAGCAGACGAAAAAATGAATGTTGCTCAAAAATTGAAATTTGTTTTGGGAAGAGTAGAAAACATAGTGGAAAAAGGAGAAAATGCTGGTTATCAGCATTTTCTCATTTTCACACAATGTTTTCAAAAGGCTTTTTCCTCAGGATTGTTAAAATTCGGGATTGTGTGGTAAAGGGTTGAAGATGCTATAGGTTGGCCATACAACAAATCTTATGTCATGTCCATATTGACAGAATTTGCATACAGTAAATGTGATTCATTTAAAGATACATCTGTACTTGTTTTCATCCAGTTTTTCACCCATTTCATCTGTATTTTATGAAACTATAATCATTCTTGTATCTTCATGCAAAATGTTGCCCGTGACAACTGCAAGGTTGCACAGATTACGGCGGATAGAAAATGTATTTCATGTTTCGGCGGCCTTCAAAGAAATCACTGTTGTCATTTTCCGGTTTTAAATGACAAATCCCTTGAGTTTCTCTATCCCTTACACCATATATATTGGTAATTTATCAGGTATACACAGCTGAGCCATTCTACACACTTTCAAGTTTTAACAGCATTTTTTTTCTCTCTAGCTGTAAGGATGTATCTTTAATTTTATGTCATAGACAAGTGTAGAAAGGGGAAAAAATGGTGGTTGTATTAGCAACAAGTGTAGTCAAAACTCAGATAATTATATTTGCCTGCAAAGATAACTTTTAAACTAAGACATTAACAGTCACTATAACGTAAATAATGCAAGAAGTTTTCTATTTTTCTATAGTGGGCTTTTTTCCTCCGATGAGTACACAGTAGCTTCCTATTGATGATTTTTCCATATCAAAGACCAACTTTCATCCTTAACTCTTTACAAAACGACAGAATTTTATACTTGTCCAAATTGAAAGTGTTTGCAGACGACAAAGTAAATTCTACACAAATTAGAAGATTTTTCTTTGGAAGGGTAGAAAACATTGTGGGAAAAGGAGAAAATGCTGGTTACCAGCATTTTCTCCTTTTTCCACAATGTTTTCAAAACTCTTTTTCCTAGGGGTCGTTAAAATTTGGGATTGTGTAGTAAAGGGTTAAATAAATTTGGGGGGTCAAAATCAAGTTTATTTAGCTACAACTTTAGCAAAATTGGAATCTGTGGAGTAAAATAAAACATTTTCTTGTATTTTACAGGGTTTCTTTATCTTGCTGTTCCACTGTATTCTGAACTCTCAGGTAATGTACCCTTAAATTCTTCTTTCATTTACATTTTGCTCTGAATTCCTCGCTGCATTTATAACTTGTACTTCATTTCTCCTTTCATTTACATTTTGCTCTCAATTTCTCCTTACATTTATAATTTGCTCTTAATTTCTTGTTACATTTATAATTTGCTCTTAATTTCTCCCTTCAGTTATATTTTCCTCTTAATTTCTTAATTTAAATTGTAATTGCATTTTAATTAGATTATCATCTACTCTTGTTTTATTCATATCTAAACTGATATAAAATGGAATTTTTTTGAAATTTTGACTAAATAAAGGATACTGGCAAATAACATTTTCTCGTTTTCATACATTGTTTTCAAAAGCCTTCTTCCTCAGGTCGTTAATACTCGATATTGTTCTGCAAAGTATTAAATCTTGCCAGACTACAAAATGTCAAAAAACTGTGCAGATACCAACACTCAGCTGTAGTGCAAGTAAAAAAAAGAGGCATAACTGTGTCAAAATGATTTTGAGGGTTACCTGCCCTTCTGGTATGGCTTCCCCTTTTTATAGTTAACCCTTTACCAGACGACAAAATTATAGCCTTGTCCAAATTGAAAGCATTTGCAGACGACAATTTCATTGTGGCTCAGATGGTGCAATTTTTCTTTGATCAGGTAGAAAACATTGTGGGAAAAGGAGAAAATGCTGGTTACCAGCATTTTCTCCTTTTCCCACAATGTTTTCAAAAGGCTTCTTTCCCAGGGGCATCAAAAGGCGTCATTGTGCAGTAAAGGGTTAACAACTAGCCTTAGTTTGAAGTAAATTTTTCAAAAATGATAGAGGTAGTAGAAAATGTTAAAGTTTTCGCACAATTACTCTAACAGACAATTACATAGCTATGACTATACTTCAATGTTTTCTGCATAAACTATGACAATACCTTAATGTTTTCTGCAAAAACTATGACTATACCGCAATGTTTTCTGCAAAATCTATGACGATACCTTAATGTTTTCTGCATAAGCTATGACTATACTGCAATGTTTTCTGCATAAGCTATGACAATACTTCAATGTTTTCTGCATAAGCTATGACAATACTTCAATGTTTTCTGCATAAGCTATGACAATACCTCAATGTTTTCTGCGAAAACTATGACTATACCGCAATGTTTTCTGCAAAATCTATGACGATACCTTAATGTTTTCTGCAAAACTCTGACAATACCTCAATATGCTCTTAGAAAATAGCCGAGGTAAAATGTGATCTGCAGGTGGAAATGTAACTGGTAACAAAATTTTCAAAATGACCAAATTGAAAGCACTTGCAGATGACAAATTTAACTTGAATGAAATGATTTTGTCTTGGAAAGGGTAGAAAACATAGTTGGGAAAAGGAGAAAATGCCGTTTACCAGCATTTTTTTCCTTTTCCTACTATATTTTCAAAAGCTGTTTTGCTCAGGGTTGTTAAAATACAGAATTGTTGGTAAAGGGTTAGCCCTTTACCGCACAATGCCGACTTTTAATGACCCTGGGAAAGAAGCCTTTTGAAAACATTGTGGAAAAAGGAGAAAATGCTGGTAACCAGCATTTTCTCCCTTTCCCACAATGTTTTCTACCCTATCAAAGAAAAATTGCACTATTTGAGCCACATTGAAATTGTCGTCTGCAAATGCTTTCAATTTGGACAAAGCTAAAATTTTGTCATCTGGTAAAGGGTTAAGGTGTATATCTGATCTAAATTGGAAAATATGTCTCAAAAAAAAAAAATGAGCAATACTCTGGCAAAAGTGTGTCAAATGCATTTCCATGATGCATGATACAGTGCAAATCATCACATAATTATGGATCCATAAAATCCATTGTTTGTAACAGCAGACTGAATCACGAGGTACACTGGTCCTTTGGCATGCAGAAATCTGTCGAACAGCCATAGGTTTCGTCGTAGCAGAGACATAGATTAGACATAGATTAGAGAGATTAGCAGCTTCTTCAGTATTCAATAAGAATATTCCCGAAGTCGTGTGAGCCGAGATTTGTAAACGAGATTTCGCAATATTGCAGGAAGCAACGATAGTCGCCATATTGGAAAACGCTTTTTGTCGCTCGATAGAAATTTAGAAATCCCATAAAAAAGCTCATCGTGGAATCTTGAACCTTAAATAAAAGTTTATTTCGGACTCTTTCCAACACTGGTGAAAGACCACTAGTTATTTCCAGTGTTGTGGAATGAAATGTGTATTGTATGTCTCTGGTCCTAGGTCAGCCCATGTAGACTGAGCAGGCTGACCTTGGTCAATACTTTTTTTTTTTTTTTTTTTTTTTTTTTTTTTTTGAGATGCATTAAACCCCCTTTTCACAGAGCATGGCTCATTTAACCCTTTCCCAAACAAGCCCTGGTTTTCACGTGTCTGCAGTACAAGTCTTTTGAAAACACTGTGGGAAAAGGAGAAATTGCTCGTAGCGAGCAATTTCTCCTTTTCCCACAGTGTTTTCTACCCTTTTTGATAACTTTCTGCCATTTTCATCAAATTTGAAATTGTCGTTTGCAAACTCTCTCAATTTGGACCAGTCCAAAATTTGTCGTTTGGGAAAGGTTTAAAGTATGCGTTCTATGTTACAGTTGAGAGATGCTTTACAGCATAGAAGTGCAAGAAAAAAGAGTTTGGCTTCCTTTGAAAATAGCTATAAAAATCAGCATTCCACAGCAACCTCTACTGTAAGTATGGTGCTAGAGGGAGAGAGAGAGACATGGAGAAAGAGACAGATGGTGACAGAAATAGAGGATCTTACATAACTGTTTATGTATTATCATTTTTATTAAACAAGATGACTCAAAATGTATGTCGGTAGCCTTGGCAAGCATCAAATACATTTTAGTGAACAAGTTTGATAAAAGTGATAATACATAGACACAAATATTAGATTCTATTTATCACATAAACTAAATGACAGACAAAAAATATCCTGCATCATCACCTTTCATGGGTCCATGTTTACAGTTGTATTTTGGTTTCAAATGTGTACATACACAAGTAGGTAGCTCTTTTGACATTTACACCGAAAGTTTCTAGAAGGGGTAAGTCCACCTATTTCTGTGATTTTGTTGATTGTTTGTGGTTTGTATTAAATATGAAAATCAAAAACTTTCCATGCGTATACATCTTAACAAAGACATCATTTTTCTGCGAAACAGTGTAGTAGTACAAATGCTGTGGCTGGTTTCTCCGGCTTCAGGCGCTCATGACTAAAAACTGATCAGAACCGGGCTCCAAAAAATGATGATACTAGTGCATTATCCAAAATAAGGCATTGGTTTAACTCTTTACCACACGACAAAATTTTAGACTAGTCGAAATTGAAAGCTTTTGCAGACGACAAAACAAATATAACTGAAAAATTGAAATTTGTCTTGGTAAGGATAGAAAACATTGTGGGAAAAGGAGAAAATGCTGGTTACCAGCATTTTCTCCTTTTCCCACAGTGTTTTCAAAAGGCTTCTTCCTCAGGGTTGTTAAAAGTCGGGATTGTGTGGTAAAGGGTTAATTAACTGCCAAAGGAGGTTTTATGTGATAAAAATACATAATTATGAATAAATAAAGGGTTGATTGGACCTGTCTACTAATTATACCCCCGCAAACGAAGTTTGTGGGGGGTATACTGGAATCAACCTGTCGGTCGGTCGGTCGGTCATGCGGGCGGTCGGTCTGTCCGCAAAATCTTGTCCAGACAACTCCTCCTACAGTTTCAATCCAATTCCCTTGCTACTTGGCAGAAGTGTTCATTAGGAGCTGTAGATGTGCAAGACACACATTTTGTAAAAATTCCATCAAGAATTACCGAGTTATTGCCCCTGATTTGACATAAAAATGCTTGTCCGGACAACTCCTCCTACAGTTTCTGTCTGATTCATTTTAAACTTGGCATAAGTGTTCATCAGGAGTTGTAGATGTGCAAGACGCAACTTTCATGAAAATTCTATAAAGAATTAATGAGTTATTGCCCCTGATTCACATTTAAAATGCTTGTCCGGACAACTCCTCCTACAATTTCAGTCCGATTCGCTTTATACTTGGCAGAAGTGTCCATTTGGAGTTGTAGATGTGCAAGACGCAAATTTTGTGAAAATTCCATCAAGAATTACTGAGTTATTGCCCCTGATTTGACTTAAAAATGCTTGTCCGGACAACTCCTCCTACAGTTTCTGTCTGATTCACTTTAAACTTGGCAGAAGTGTTCATTAGGAGCTGTAGATGTGCAAGACACACATTTTGTAAAAATTCCATCAAGAATTACTGAGTTATTGCCCCTGATTTGACTTAAAAATGCTTGTCCGGACAACTCCTCCTACAGTTTCTGTCTGATTCACTTTAAACTTGGCATAAGTGTTCATTAGGAGCTGTAGATGTGCAAGACACACATTTTGTAAAAATTCCATCAAGAATTACTGAGTTATTGCCCCTGATTTGACTTAAAAATGCTTGTCCGGACAACTCCTCCTACAGTTTCTGTCTGATTCACTTTAAACTTGGCATAAGTGTTCATTAGGAGTTGTAGATGTGCAAGACGCAACTTTCGTGAAAATTCTATAAAGAATTAATGAGTTATTGCCCCTGATTCACACTTAAAATGCTTGTCCGGACAACTCCTCCTACAATTTCAGTCCGATTCGCTTTATACTTAGCAGAAGTGTCCATTTGGAGTTGTAGATGTGCAAGACACACATTTTGTAAAAATTCCATCAAGAATTACTGAGTTATTGCCCCTGATTTGACTTAAAAATGCTTGTCCGGACAACTCCTCCTACAGTTTCTGTCTGATTCACTTTAAGGAGGTCTTTTCTGTCATATGTATAGTTGGCCAACATTATGCGAAAAGGCACCTTTGGACATTTGCAAGAAGCGTGGATCCAGACCAGTCGCTGTGTCTCAGACATATTGTCAGATCATGGTCTACACTTTTTTACACTCATTTAGTTTTGTGTCCAATTAAATTGATACTTTGCATAAATATTCACCAGGAGCAGTAGAGGTTCAAGATGCATTTTTCTCAAATGTTTGCCAAATTAATTACCCCTGAATTTACTCAAAACTTCTTGTCCAGAGAACTATTCCTTCAGTTTAAGTCTTATTCACTTGATATTTGTCATGATATTCACCAGGAGCAGTAGATGTGCAAAGCACAAATTTCATGAGTGTTGGCCTAATGATTATGGAGTTATTGCCCCTAAATTAACATTGCAGAGTTATTGCCCCTGTGACATGAAATATAGGGGCGGGGGTATTTATCACCTTTAGTGATAGTTATTCTAGTTGTTGATGTCATGAGGATGCTGTCTACTCATTGTTGATGAAGTTTTGTTTTTCTGTCTTATTAGGAAAAAAACTTTTTATCCAACAGAGACCTGACATATATGTATCGTTAGAAAGGAAAATTGATGCAAATGGGTACATTTTCAAGACTCTTATTGAACTGTTGTGTCACAAAATATTGTATTAACTCTTTATCACACAATCCCGACTTTAAATGACCCTAACCAAGAAACCTTTTGAAAACACTGTGGGAAAAGGAGAAAATGCTGGTAACCAGCATTTTCTCCCTTTCCCACAATGTTTTCTACCATATCAAAGGCAAAATTCCTCATTTGAGTCATATTTGAATTGTCGTCTGCAAACTCTTCATTTGGGATAAGTCTACATTTTTCTCATGTGGTAAAGAGTTAAAGTAGATTCAGAATTAGACAGCATGATCTGTGCAGTCTGCAGAGCCTTATGCAGTCTGCAGAGCCCAGTAGGCTAGTAAATGACATTTGAGGATTGATGATAATCATTGCAACAAGGTTCATTACTCTCTCACTGCTGATCTTGGTCTCAAACATGATTTGGTGGGAATGCAGCCAGTAGCTCGGGAAGAATATTGTGCAAGACGCTGGTAACAAAAACTCCATGAAAGCATGGATAGGTGGACTGGCCGCTGTGCTATAACTGAAATGATGTTGAAAATGGCCTTAAACACCAAACAAACGATCAATCTTGTGCCATCTGATTGTTGTCTAAATTTTCTGTAATGGCAGCTGAAGTTGTTCCCACCCTCCATATGGCTGGGGTACTTTTTGCTGAAATGCAAAGTAACACAGTTTCATCTTGTGTTTATTTCAGTCTTTCCATTCAGACAAGACTTCCAAACAAAACAACACAGAGCTTGAAATTCCCATAAATGGTTGGTACAACATAATTTGGTCATACTCTTGTAAAAGGGGGCTTAACCCTTTCCCAAACAAGCCCTGGTTTTCATGTGTCTGCAGTACAAGTCATTTGAAAACACTGTGAGAAAAGGAGAAATTGCTCATTACGAGCAATTTCTCCTTTTCCCACAGTGTTTTCAACCCTTTTTGAGACCTTTCTGCCATTTTCATCAAATTTAACATTGTCGTCTGCAAACTCTTTCAATTTGGACCAGTCCAAAATTTGTCATTTGGGAAAGGGTTAATGTATCACATAAGTATGGATCCATAAAATCTATTTTGTCTGACCTGAATCCATAGATAGAATGGTCCTTGAACGTGCAGAAAATTTATCAAAATCAAAATGTTTCAACCCATGTCAGCCTGCATGGACTGTGCAGGCTGACATGGATCAGTACTTTTTGCAGATGCATTAATTCCGCTTTTCAAAGAGCATGGCCAAAGAAGAAAACGTTTCTTAGTTTATACAAAAATTACGAAATTTTTGCAATTGCTGCAATTAGAATTGGTAAGAAAGAAGGTAGAAAGTACACATGAAAGTGTAGAATTTGGTTTTCATTCATACTGATTTTTTTTTTTCCGATGAGGTATAACTAATTCAAGTCAGTTATACAACAAACTGTATTATTAAAGGAAGGTATGTTATTGAAGGCTTTTAAAAACGTTGTAGCAAATAAAAAACCATCTTGGAGCCTTTTTTAGCTCAGCTGTTTTCAAAGAAAAAGTCTCGGTATTGTCAAAGCCCTGTCACCTTTGATGTCTTTGTCGTGTGAAGATTTGGACATCCTCTCTGCTATTATTGAAAGTATTTACTTCAAACTTGGACTACTTGTTTACTTGTTTACTTCAACCCTTTACCAAACAATTCCGGGTTTTCACAACCCTGAGAAAGAAGGCTTTTGAAAACATTGTGGGAAAAGGAGAAAATGGTAACCAGCATTTCCTCCTTTTCCCACAATGTTTTCTACCCTTTCATGGACAAATTTTGTCATTTGGGCCACTTTTTACTTGCTGTCTGCAAATGCTTTCAGTTTGGACTAGTCCAAAATTTTGTTGTTTGGTAAAGAGTTAAATAAACAAAAGTCAATCAAATCATTCTATTATTGGATAAAAAAAAATGATGGAATGAAAACATGATTTAGTTGGTTAACCTTCTACCAAACGACAAAATTGTAGACCAGTCCAAATTGAAAACTTTTGCAGACGAGAAAATAAATGTGACTCAAAAATTGAAACTTGTTTTGAAAAGAGTAGAAAACATTGTGGGAAAAGGAGAAAATGCTGGTTACCAGCATTTTCTCCTTTTCCCACAATGTTTTCTAAAGGCTTCTTTCCCAGAGTCGTGAAAACCCGGGATTGTGTGGTAAAGGGTTAAGTCTTTACCAAGTAACGAAATTTTAGACCATAAAATTTGGAGCAGTTAGTGTTGCAGAGGACACATTGAATATAGCACAAAAGATGATTTCTGTCATTGATAGGATAGAAAACATCGCAAGAAATGAAGGAAAAGCTTGTTACCAGGATTTTGTCCTTTTCCTGCAATGTTTTCAAAAGCTGTCATGCTTAGGGTTGTTAATACTTGAGATTGGTAAAGGATTAACCCTTTGCCACACAATCCCGACTTTTAACAACCCTGAGAAAAAAAGCTTTAGAAAACATTGTGGGAAAAGGAGAAAATGCTGGCAACCAGCATTTTCTCCTTTCCCCACAACGTTTTCAACCCTTCTGGAAACAAATTTCAATTTTTGAGTCCCATTTATTTTGTCTTCTGCAAATGCTTTCAATTTGGACTTGCCTAAAATGTTATGGTTTGGCAAAGGGTTAAGGGTGGCCCAGTGATACTATATTGAGTAATATATTTCAACCCTACTCTGTAAAAAGGTGGCTTAATGCATGGGGGGTGGGGGGTATCGACGTAGTTCAGCCTGTGCAATCCACGCAGGCTGACCTGGGCCGATTTTCTGTTTGTCCAAGGACCAGTGTACCTCCTGATTTAGTCAGTTGTTAGACAAAATGGATTTTGTAGATCCATAATTTATATGTATGACATGCTTGGTATCATTGATCACGAGGATGCATTAATTAAGCCCACTTGTGCCAGGGCATGGCTCATTTAGTTTTCTTTTCACGGTGACCAATCCATTCCTAGATTTGGTAATATATTTATCTTACTTTTTATAGTGACCAATCCATTCCTAGATTGGGTAATATATTTATTTGACTTTTTATAGTGACCAATCCATTCCTAGATTAGGTAATATATTTATCTTACTTTTTATAGTGACCAATCCATTCCTAGATTTGGTAATATATTCATTTGACTTTTTATAGTGACCAATCCATTCCTGGAAGCTGACCGCCAGATGAAAGAAATGGTTGCCAAGAACAAGAAAGGCGGACATTTACAGGACAACTTAACCAACAATCAGGTAGAGAAGGGTAAAACTAGCAATTCCATAGATTTGGACGACGTGAAGATATCCAACATCCTGCGGGAATCGGAAGTGATGGGTGGGATAGCAGGAATATCATCTATTTTACAAACCCAGACCACAGAGAATGAAGTGGAAGATGGACACATAAGACCTGGGGAGGTGAGATTTATATTTTAGAACTTCCATTTCGTTTGATTGTGGTCTATCAAGCAAACTGTGATTTGTCATTAACCTTTTAACAAACGAAAATTTTAGACTGGTCCAAATTTAAAGTATTTGCAGATGACATTTAGAAATGTGGTTCAAATAATTGGATTTGTCTTCTAAAGGGTAGAAAATATTGTGAGAAAAGGAGAAAATGATGACTACTAGCATTTTCTCCTTTTTCCCCACAATGATTCAGCTTTTGTCTGCTTATCTCAATACCAAATGACAAAATTTTAAACTTGTCCAAATTGAAAGCATTTATAGATGTAAAAATAAATAGGACTCTAAATTGAAGTCTGTTTTTCAAAAGGGAAGAAAACATTGTAGGAAAAGGAGAAAATGCTGGTTACCAGCATTTTCTCCTTTTCCCACAATGTTTTCAAATGTCAAATCCCCTAGGGTTGTCAAGGCTCAGGATTGTGTGGTGTTGGGTTGATGTTCTCTGAAAAGGTGACTTAATGCATATTCAAATAGCAAAGACCAATATCAACCTACACATTTTGACCAGGCTGACTTCGACTGAGACTTTTTACGATTGGTAAATTTTCTGTATGTCAAATGATCATGCAGATGAATGACTGAATGTGACTTAAGTTTAATGATATGATCTGTGTTTGAAAGGAAAGAAAATATTGTGGGGAAGGATGAAAAATGATGGTGACCACCATTTTCTGCTTTTCTCTCAGTGTTCTCAAAAACTTTCTTTCCCTGTGTCAATCAAACAATAAAACATTTGATTGTAAAGGGTTGAAGAGTGCCTGGGTGAGACTTATTGCAAATTCACAGATAAGTGGTTACCAGATGAGAACAAATTATACTTGTCCAAATTGGAAGCATATTTAGACAACAAATAAAATTTTGCTCAAATGATGGGATTTGTCTTTGATAGGGTATAAAACAATGCGGGAAAAGGAGAAAATGAAGTTTAACAGCATTTTCTCTTTTTCCGTCATTTCTTTCACAAGGCTTCTTCCTCAGGGTTGTTAAAAACTCTGATTTGTGTGGTAAAGGGCTTAAAGTCAAGCACTCTTTTTCAATATTGCAGCCATTAAGCCTTTATCAAGGCACAATAAAAACAGACAGCAGCCTTTATCAAGGCACAATGAAAACAGCCAACAGCCTATATCAAGGCACAATAAAAACGGCCAACAGCCTATATCAAGGCACAATAAAAACAGCCAACAGGCTATATCAAGGCACAATAAAAACAGTCAATGGCCTATATCAAGGCACAATAAAAACAGCCAACAGCCTGTTTCAAGGCACAATAAAAAACTGTCAGCTGGAATATTAAAAACAGTGCTCTAATTAATTCATCTTTTTTCTCCATAAAGAACTTATCATTGTGCTATAACAAATTTGATCAAGTTACAATTTTATTATTTCCAGATCTATAAACTGATACCAGTAAAAAAGACAATGTTTATGGTAAATTATTAGCAATGCATCCTTTTTTGCAAAAAACGAATGTTCTTATTATTTTGCTGTTTTTCGGTGGAAAGGGTCTTTCGTTTGATCTCTACTTCTATATACTTCTCGAGACATGTTTCCCGACCTTTTCTGAGCTAAAACTAATTCAAGTTAAACAATAGGGAAAAAATTTAATTTCATCTTCATATAAATTGGCTGGTTTTTGGTGGAGAGGGTCTTTAGTTTGATCTCTACTTCTATATACTTCTCAAGACATATTTGCCTACCTTTTCTGAGCTAAAGCTGATTCCAGGTAAACAATAGGGAAACAACAAAAACCTTTTACCACACGATCCCAAGTTTTAACAACCCTTTGGAAGAAAGCTTGGAAACCATTGTGGGAAAAGGAGAAATTGAGGTAACCAGTATTTTCTCCTTTTCTCAAAATTGTTTCAACCGTGTTCCTAAAAGAAGCTATCATTTGAACGACTTTTAACCATCTACTGCACAATGTTGCCTTTTAACGTTCCTGGGAAAGGAGATTTTTTAAAACACTGTGGGAAAAGGAGAAAATGCTGGTAACCAGCATTTTCTTCTTTTCCCAAAATGTTTTCTACCCTATCAAAGAAAAATTGCACCATTTGAATCACATTGAAATTGTCGTTAGCAAATGATTTCAATTTGGACAAGGCTAAAACTTTGTCGTCTGTGAAAGGGTTGTTATCTGCAAACATTTTCAATTTTGTTGAGTTTAAAGTTTTGTCGTTTTGGTAAAAAGTAAACAGAAAAATGATTAATCTTTTATTCTGATGCATAAGATAATGACTACTAACTCCTGTAACAGGCATAACACAGTGGGAAAAGTAGAAAATGCTGGTAACTATAGAATGCTGGTTACCAACATTTTCTACTTTTCCCACAATGTTTTCAAAAGGCCCCTACCTCAGGGTCATTAGAACTTATGTTGCCTGGTAGATAGTTGAGCATCAGGCACTTTTTTCCACAGTGTAGGCAAAGATCTTTTTCATAGAACTGTCAACCCTTTTCTCTCTTTGCCCTGCTCTTCATTACATGGAAGGGATAATGTTTACTAACAACTCTGTTGTTCTGATTGTCAGTTCCAAGACCTGGGTATATACTGATAAAACTCTTTTTCATGCTCACTTCACCTGAGCATGAAATTTGCAAAATTTATAAAGAGCTGATTTGATACACCTCACAGAGCATCATTATATCAGCCATGCTGTGGCAAAAGGGGCTTAATGCATCTCTGTGATGCATGATACCAAGCAAGTCATCACATAAGTATGGATCCATAAAATCTATTTTGTATAACACCTGACTTATTCATGAGGTACACTGGTCCTTTAGCATACAGAAAATTAACCAATAGCGAAAAGTTTTGGCCCATGTCAGGCTGCACAGTCTGTGCAGGCTGACATGATTCGATACTTTTCGCAGATGCATTAAGCCCCCTTTTCAGTGAGCATGGCTTATTTTTAAACTTCTCTTTCCTTTGTCTCATTGAATGAATTTCTTTATTTCTCAAGGTCATACTGTATAAGTAGAAAATTTTGAGATGTGCAAATTTTTGCGATGTCGCGAATTTGAAAAATGCACAAACTTTTCTTTTTGCATATTTTACCACAACTGTACCAACAGATAACAAGTTTCTTGAATTGGGGGAACATTTCCATTTGCAAAATGTCTGTAATCATTTAATCTTTCGACATGCATAAATGTAAATATACATATACAGTACTTTGAGACGCAATTATGAAATCAAGTTTGAACGCAAACACATTTGAACATGAACGCAAGTTTGACAGGCATATGCCCAGTTATTTGATTTGATGGGAAGGAGCATCACAGCCAATCAAATTGCTAGTCTTGGAATTTAGAATTAGTTAGTTAATTTAGAATTGTTGATGAATATTGCCCTCAAAGAATTCTCTCTGGTAACGGGGCACAACTCTGCATGAAGGTTTGGATGTGTGTGTATTATGGACCCTGACTTTATCCAACACTACGATAAACACTATGTATATACAACTTTACCAAAGACAAACGATCCATGCTGTATGAAAAGGGGGCTTAATGCATCTGCGAAAAGTATCGACCCACGTCAGCCTGCGCAGTCCGCGCAGGCTGACCTGGGCCGAAACTTTTCGCCATTGGTCAATTTTCTATATGTCAAAGGACTAGTCTACCTTACGATACAGTTTGTTGTTAGACAAAATTGATTTTATGGATCCCCGACTACGTAATCTCTTGCTTGGTATGATGCATCACAGAGATGCATTAAGCCCCCTCTTGCCAGAGCATGGCTCAAATTATTATCACCATTTTCTTCCTTTCCCACAAAGTTTTAAAATGCCGCAACCTCTGGGTGATTATAACACGGGATTGTTTGGTAAAGGGTAAAAGC
The DNA here is from genome assembly GCA_945859785.2 of Tridacna gigas. NCBI lineage: Eukaryota > Metazoa > Mollusca > Bivalvia > Cardiida > Cardiidae > Tridacna > Tridacna gigas. Next base: position 74,197,521 of record OX244031.2, on the reverse strand, counting down.
ATTTTTTAACTTTTTACCAAATGGCAAAATTTTAGACCAGTCCAAATTCAAACCAATTGAGACTACAGAATAAACATGACTGAAAAATTAGTTATTTTAGAAAGGGTAGAAAACATTGTGGGAAAAGGAGAAAGTACTGGTTACCAGCATTTTCTCCTTCTCCCACAATGTTTTCAAAAGGCTTCTTTCACAGGGTCATTAAAAGTCAGGATTGTGTGGTAAAGGGTTAAGCAAGGTTCAACAGTATTGCAGTAATACCATGGTGACAGCTCACTTATTTGTGTCTGTCTGGTTACACTGGGCCTAGGCTGGGGCTCTAAAATGTCTTGTTAAAGGACACTTCCTAGTGACTTGTGGGGTCAGTTGGGAGCTTACCAAGACTGCCTAATTACATATGAGCCATGCCAGGGGAAAAGAGGGTTTAATGTATCTCCGTGATGCATCATACCAAGCAATTCATTTTGGATCCATCAAATTCTTGTCTAACAACAGACTGAATCAAGAGGTAACCTGGTCCATGGACTTGCAAAAAATACCCAAAAGTTTAGACACAGTGCAAGCTGACATGGGTGGAAACTTTTTGCAGATTCATTAACTCTTGACCAAACGACAAGATTTTGGACTAGACCAACTTGGAAGCATTTGCAAGCGACAAAATAAATGTAATTCAAAATTAATGATGATTTCTGTCTTTGATAGGGAAGAAAACATTTTGGGAAAAAGGAGAAAATGCTGGTAACCAGCATTTTCTCCTTTTCCCACAATGTTTTTACAAGCCTGCTTCTTCAGGGTCATTAAAACTCGGGATTGTGTGGTAAAGAGTTTATCCCCCCCTTTTCACAGAGCATGGATCATATTTTAACCCTTTCCCAAACAAGCCCTGGTTTTCACGTGTCTGCAGTACAAGTCTTTTGAAAACACTGTGGGAAAAGGAGAAATTGCTCATAACGAGCAATTTCTCCTTTTCCCACGGTGTTTTCTACCCTTTTTGAGACCTTTCTGCCATTTTCATCAAATTTAAAATTGTCGTCTGCAAACTCTTTCAATTTGGACCAGTCTAAAATTTATCGTTTTGGAAAGGGTTAAAAATCTTTAGCCATGGGGAACTCATTAGAAAAGAAATAGCAGACATAATGCATGATGTTATTGGTATCATGATGCATAACCCCTCACCAAACAATTCTGTGTTCTTCTACACTGAAAAGAAAGATTCTTGAAACGTTGTAGGAAAAGGAAAAAACACAGGTAGCCAGCATTTTCTCCTTTTCCCACATTTTTTTTTCTACCCTCAGAGCTCCAGATAGAGGGAGTGATTTTGATTTCAAAATTAAAAATCCACGAAACCCTATGTTATGGGTACTCATTAGAATTGTCTCATCATCTCGATGGGACGATTCAAATGAGTACCCACAACATTTACAATACTATCACTCCCTTTTATCCAGAGGTCTGACACTTTCAAAGACAATTTCTGTTATAATTTGTGTCACATTTTATTTGACACCTGCAGATGTTTTCAATTTTACCCCACAATCCCAAATTTCAATGACCCTGAGAAAGGAGGCTTTTGAAAAACATTGCTGGAAAAGGAGAAAATACAGGCAATCAGGATTTTCTCCTTTACCCTCAAGGTTTTCTCCCTTTTCAAGGACAGATACTGTCATTTGAAAAACATTTTAATTATAGTCTGTAAATTCCTCCAATGCGGACATTCTAAAGTTTTGCTTTGTGGTAAAGGGTTGAACGAAGTTTTTACTCATTTTTTATAGAGCGCCAATGTAACACCCAGAGCTACAACAAGTGGAGACAGAAACTATAATTCATCGTCATATTCAGGCAGTGACAAACAGACCCAGCCCCCAAATCCTGACGGGTACGAGATGTTGCTTCAACCACAGCCAGCTAAACAATCCAGCTATGAAAAGTTAAAAAAGCCCTACAGTCAAAATATTTCAAGATCGTATGATAATGTTGATGCTGAAATTGACAGAATCTTGGAGAGAGAGAAAGAAAAGGAGAAGGAGAAAGAGAGAAATAGGTTAAGAGAATTGGAGAGGGAAAAAGAACTTGAAAAACAAAGGGAACTTGAAAGACAGAGGCAGTTAGAGTTGGAGAAAAAGCAACAACACAAGGAGCCTGATCCCTTGGTGATAACATTTGGGTATGAAGCAGACAGCCCACGTCACCCAGACTTGCGGGGTTCAAGAGACAGTAGGGAAGGGACCTATAACAGAATCCAAGGTCAAGGAAAGTCTAGCAGGTCCAGTAGGTCCGACGATGATTATGAGGTAATATGTCATTGGTTATTTTCAGAGCCTGGCTTTTTTATGACACATTTCTTGGAACGTTTTAACCCTTTACCACACAAGCCAGAGTTTTAACGACCCTGAAGGAGAAGCATTTTGAAAACATTGTGGGGAAAGGAGAAAATGCTAGTAACCAGCATTTTCTCCTTTTCCCACAATGTTTTCTTCCCTGTCAAATATATAATAATCACCGTTTAAGCAAATTTTGTCGTCTGCAGATGATTTCCATTTGCCCCTATCCAAAATTTTGTTGTTTGGTAAAGGGTTAAAAACATTGTAAGAAAGGCAGGAATGCTTTAGCAATTAGTCTATTTGTTAGATGCTTTTGTGGATTTAACTGAGTGATTTAGTTTTTTCTCGGAAAACTTTTTACCTTGTTTTTTTTTTCCTTTGAATTCCATTTCATGCTTACATTATGTAATTGAGACATTTTCTGGCAGAAGGGCGTTTAATGCATCTCCCTGCATTAACTCTTTACCAAACGACAAATTTCTAGACTGGTCCGAATTGAAAGCATTTGCAGACGACAAAACAAATGTGACTTAAAATTGAAATATGCTTTTGGAAAGGTAGAAAACATTGTGGGAAAAGGAGAAAATGCTGGTTACCAGCATTTTCTCCTTTTCCCACAATGTTTTCATAAGGCTTTTTTCGCAGGATCGTTAAAAGTCGGGATTATATGGGAAAGGGTTATACCAAGCAAGTCATGATACGGTTATGGATCCAGAGAATTCATTTTGTCTAACAACCAGCTAGATCACTGATGCTTTTGTCTATATGTGTCAGCTTAGTGGCCAGTGTAGATCAAAGATCAGACTGCAAGTTTTTGTCCAGTCTGATCTTGATCTACCTACACTGGCCGTAAAGGCAGCTATTGTCATGAAAAGTGCTTAACTCTTTACCACACAATCCTGACTTTTAACGACCCTAAAAAGGAAGCCTTTTGAAAACATTGTGGGAAAAGGAGAAAATGCTGGTAACCAGCATTTTCTCCTTTTCCCACAATGTTTTCTACCCTTCCCAAAATGAATTTCAATTTTTGAGTCACATTTATTTTGTCGTCTGCAAATGCCTTCAATTTGGACCAGTCTAAAATTTTGTCGTTTGGTAAAGCATCAAGGGTTCGAAATGTACAGAAATAAAGATTGATCTTGAAATCAAATTTCTAAAGGTATTGGTGAAGACATAATTATAGGCATGCATATATATTTGAGCTATGGCAAAAGGGAGCTTAATGGACCTCCATGACCCACAATACAAAGAAGTCATCATATAATTTGGGATCCATAAAATCCATTTTCTCTAACAACTGACTTAATCTTGAGGTAGAATGGTCCTTTGACATACAGAAAATTGACCAGAAGCAAAAAGTTTTGGCCCAGGTCAGCCTGTGCAGACTGGGTAGGCTGACCTGGGTCAACAGTTTTTGCAAATGCACTAGCCCCCTTTTCACAGGGCATGGTTGACATATTTTTTTCATAGAAACAAATTAATGGTAAAACTACTTACATACAAAATTTACTTTCTTTCTACAAGATGCTTTGATAGATTTGGAAAACATTCCGTTTAAAATTTTATTGTTAAAATGTTTGTTTATGATGACATGTAATGGTCACAGGATTTAGTACACCTGAAATTACCTTCAGTAGCAATGACTGAAATAGTATCACAGAAAGTTTTCACAAATATTGTCTTTCATTTCAACTTATGTAGGCTCGTATGTATGAACGCCAGTATCGCATGATGCATGTTTACATGCCGTATGGAAAACCGGTATGGGTATGTTGTTTGAGATGCACGTGTGTTGGGGCACAGAGCTCACATTTGGTTTTCTGCAAAGGAAAGGGGAGGTGGCAGATTGAGACAGGAATTTATTATTACAGAGAAATAGACCTACTTTGTTTGCTGTGTTTTAAGTTAACTCTACAACACATGCAGTTTAAGACTCATCCATAATTAGCTCAATACAAAAGGGCAAAATTTTAGACTTGTCCAAATTCAAAATACTTGAAGTCACAAAATAATTGTGACTCAAAGATTGCAGATCATTTTGAAGGGTATAAAAAATGTGGAAAAAGGGGAAAATGCTCATAACCAGCATTTTCTCCTTGTCCAGCAATGTTTTCAAAAGACCTAAAGTTTTGATTCTGTGGTAAACGGTTAAGTCATGGGGTTGTTTGGTAAAGGGCTAACTCTTTACCACACAACAAAATCTTAGACTTGTCCAAATTGGAAGCATTTGCAGACAGCAATTTAAATGTGACTCAAATGATGGAATTTGTCTTTAAACAGATAGAAAACATTGTGGGAAAAGGAGAAAATGCTGGTTACCAGCATTTTCTCCTTTTCCCACAATGTTTTCAAAAGGCTTCTTCCTCGGGGTCATTAAAACTCGAGATTGTGTGGTAAAGGATTAAATAGCAAATAAATTTCAAATACCTAGGACCAACTGAAAGAGGCCATTCTATTCATTAGCTCTTTACCAAACCACAAAATTTTAGATTGGTTGAAACTGAAAGCATTTGCAGACGACCAAATAAGTGCAACTTTAAAATTGAAATTTGTTTTTTGTGAAGGATTGAAAATGTGGGAAAAGGAGAAAATGCAGGTCACCAGCATTGTCTCCTTTTCCCACAATGTTTTCAGAAGACTCCTTTATCAGTGTTGTTAAATGTTGGGATCGTGTGGTAAAGAGTTAAAGCATTCTGGGTAAGGCAGCAGTTCTAAACCCATTAGAGGTTTATTTTTCTCACATGGTTCATTACCATGTTGCAAGTTTTTTTTTTTCCATGCTTCTTTGGGCTTATTCAAATTTTTTTTTTTCCATTCCAAACAGTTTTTCTGCTTTTGTTTTGTTATTTTGACAAGATTTTGTATGAGTGTTATATAAAATGTAAATGGGGTTTGGTGCTTATAAATCAAGGGGTGAATATGAAACTATTCCATCTGCGTTTCGAAAAATTTTACAGGAGAGGGAAAAACGCTTTTCATTTCTGTGAAAAGAATAGTTAGATCATCTTGTTTAGATATGTTGTGTTGAACTGAGAGCATGAATTCAGCACAACATAATTAAACAAGACGATCTAAAAATGCTTTTCACGGAATTGAGTTTTTTTCCCCTCTCCTGTAATATTTTCCAAAATGCAGATGGAATAGTTTCGCATTCACCCCTCGAAATGAACCATGCTCTGTGAAAAGGGTCTTTAGTGCATCTCTGTATTGCATTATACCAAGCAGGTAATCGTATAGTTAGGGATCAATAAAATCCATTACGTCTAACAACCGACTGCATTATCAGGTAGACTGGTCTTTTGACACGCAGAAAATTGACCATTGTCGGAAAGTTTCGGCTTATGTCAACCTGGATCGATACTTTTCGCAGCTGCATTAAGTCCCCTTCTCACAGAGCATGGCTCAAATCTTTTTTCTCATACTCAACTCATCTGAGCATGAGAGTTCAAAATTATACAGGACAGATCTGATATGCCTCACAGAGCAACTTTTTAATTTTTTAACCCTTTACCACACAATCCCGACTTTTAACGGCCCTGAAATAGAGGCCTTTTTGAAAACACTGTGGGAAAAGGAGAAAATGCTGGTAACCAGCATTTTCTCCTTTTCCCACAATGTTTTCTATCCTTCCCAAAATAAATTTCAATTTTTGATTCACATTTACTTTGTCGTCTGCAAATGCTTTGAATTTGGTCAAGTCTAAAATTTTGTCGTTTGGTAAAGAGTTAAAGTACTCTTTCCCTCTTTGTTTATTTCTCATTATTGTACTTCCAGAAGCACGAGTGAAATTGAATTTACAAGCTCTTTTTGGCATGAACTTAAGTGATTATAAGCACACAGACCCAAATTTATTTGAGCCGTGCTGTGGCAAAAGAGGGTTTAATGCATCGCCATTGTGCATAATACCAATCAAGCCATAACATAATTACAGATCTGTAATAGCCACTTTCTTTTAACCCTTTCCCAAACAAGCCCTGGTTTTCACGTGTCTGCAGTACAAGTCTTTTGAAAACACTGTGGGGAAAAGGAGAAATTGCTCGTAACGAGCAATTTCTCCTTTTCCCACAGTGTTTTCTCCCCTTTCTGATAACTTTCTGCCATTTTCATCAAAATTAAAATTGTCATCTACAAACTCTTTCAATTTGGACCAGTCCAAAATTTGTCGTTTGGGAAAGGGTTAATAAATGACTCAATGAGCTAGACTGGTCCTTGAACATACAGAAAATTGACCAATAGCGAAGTTTCGGCCCAGGTCAGCCTGTGCAGGCTGACCTGGGTCAATACATTTCACAAATGCATTAAGCCCCCTTTTCAAAGAGCATGGCTCAATTATAGATTTATCGTATAGAGATAAATATGGCTGTTGTCTTTTATCATCCAGTTTTGGGAAGAAAGTGTTTATCCTTTTAACATTTTTTTGTTGTTGTTATAACCTTTTTTTAGCTCAGCAAACAATGAAGTACTCACATTGAGGTGTGGTTGTGCAGAGTCTCTCGTCAATCATATGTCATTATGTTTAACCTTGTGTGCACTATAGAGACGATATTTTCAGTTCAATACTGATGAAACTTGGTCAAAAATGTTTTTCTCCATGAGATCTCCAAGTTAGAAATTGGGTCCTGTCCAGTCAAAGGTCACTAGGTCATGGTTTAGATACTTGAGAAAAGAGAGAATATCCTGGTTGACAACATTTTCTCCTTTTTTAGCTCACCTTAGCACAACGTGCTAAAGGTGAGCTATTGTGATCGCCCTATGTCCGGCGTCCGTCAACAATTTCTTTAAACATCTTCTTCTCCTAAACCACTGGGCCAATCTTGATGAAACTTGGTAGGGATGTTCCTTGGGTGAAGCTCTACCAAAATTGTTCAAAGAATTAAATTCCACCCACAACTCTGGTTGCCATGGCAACAAAAAGGAAAAAAAAGCAAAATCTTTGAAAATCTTCTTCTCTGAAACTAGAAGGCGCAGAGCTTTGATATGTAGTATGAAGCATCTCCTAGTGGACCTCTACCAAGTTTGTTCATTTGATGCCCCTGGGGTCAAAACTGGCCCTGCCCCGGGGGTCACAAGTTTGAGCATAGTAACAAAGAAGGAAAACTTTAAAAATCTTCTTCTCTGAAACTTGAAGGCATAGAGCTTTGATATTTGGCATGTAGCATCTCCTAGTGGACCTCTACCAAGTTTGTTCTTATGATGCCCCTGGGGTCAAAACTAGCCCTGCCCCGGGGGTCACAATTTCCAACATAGGAACAAAGAAGGAAAACTTCAAAAATCTTCTTCTGTAAAACTAGAAGGCATAGAGCTTTGATATTTGGCATGAAGCATCTCCTAGTGGACCTCTACAAAGTTTGTTCATATGATGCCCTTGGGGTCAAAACTGGCCCTGCCCCGGGGGTAACAAGTTCGAACATAGGAACAAAGAGGGGAAACTTTAAAAATCATCTTCTCTGAAACTGGAAGGCATAGAGCTTTGATATTTGGTATGTAGCATCTCCTAGTGGACCTCTACCAAATTTGTTCATATGATGCCCCTGGGGTCAAAACTGGCCCCACCCGGGGGTCACAAGTTTGAGCATAGTAACAAAGAAGAAAAACTTTAAAAATCTTCTTCTCTGAAACGTGAAGGCATAGAGCTTTGATATTTGGCATGTAGCATCTCCTAGTGGACCTCTACCAAGTTTGTTCATATGATGCCCTTGGGGTCAAAACTGGCCCTGCCCTGGGGGTCACAAGTTTGAACATAGGAACAAAGAGGGGAAACTTTAAAAATCATCTTCTCTGAAACTGGAAGGCGTAGAGCTTTGATATTTGGTAAATAGCATTGGCTAGTGGACCTCTACCAAGTTTGTTCATATGATGCCCCTGGGGTCAAAACTGGCCCCACCCCGGGGGTCACAAGTTTGAGCATAGTAACAAAGAAGGAAAACTTTAAAAATCTTCTTCTTTTAAACTTGAAGGCATAGAGCTTTGATATTTAGCCTGAAGCATCTCCTAGTGGACCTCTACCAAGTTTGTTCATATGATGCCCCTGGGGTCAAAACTGGCCCAGCCCCAGGGGTCACAATTTCCAACATAGGAACAAAGAAGGAAAACTTAAAAAAAAATCTTCTTCTGTAAAACTAGAAGGCATAGAGCTTTGATATTTGGTATGTAACATTGCCTAGTAGACCCCTACTAAGTTTGTTGATATGATGCCCTTGGGGTCAAAATTGACCCTGCACCGGGGGGTCACAATTTCAAACATAGGAACAAAGAAGGAAAACTTTAATTTTTTTTTCTCTTAAATGGGAAGGCATAGAGCTTTGATATGTAGCATCTCCTATTGGACTTCTACCAAGTTTGTTCCAAGGATGCTGCTTGGGTCAAAACTGGCCCAGCCCCTGGGGTCACAAGTTCGAACATAGGAACAAAGAAGGAAAACTTTAAAATTCTTCTTTTCTGAAACCGAAAGGTGTGGCGCTTTGATATTTGGTATGTTGCATCTCAGAGTGGACCTCTACCAAGTTTGTTCATATGATGTCACAAGTTCGAACATTCACGTGTCTGCAGTACAAGTCTTTTGAAAACACTGTGGGAAAAGGAGAAATTGCTTTTTGAGAACTTTCTGCCATTTTCATCAAATTTACAATTGTCGTCTGCAAACTCTTTCAATTTGGACCAGTCTAAAATTTGTCATTTGGGAAAGGGTTAATGACCCTGAGAACGAAAGCTTTGAAAAACATTGTAGAAAAAGGAGAAAATGCTGATAACCAGCATTTTCTCCTCTTCTGCCAGTTTTCTACCCTCCCCCAAAAACTAACTTCAGTTCTTGAGTCACATTCATTTGATCATCTGCAAAATCCTCCAATTTGGACTAGTCTTAACCCTTTCCCAAACGACAAATTTTAGACTGGTCCAAATTGAAAGAGTTTGCAGACGACAATTGTAAATTTGATGAAAATGGCAGAAAGTTCTCAAAAAGCAATTTCTCCTTTTCCCACAGTGTTTTCAAAAGACTTGTACTGCAGACACGTGAAAACCAGGGCTTGTTTGGGAAAGGGTTAAATTTTCTCATTGGATAAAGGGTTCAAATGGTTGATAAACCTATCTGCTTTATTTTCCAGGGATCAGCACAGAATATTTCCTCTATAAAAACTTCCTTACCTGTGCAATACGACAAGAGACCTCAGGTATTGTCAGAAAAGATTTATACCTCTACGTTGAAAAATATTTCTTTGCTTCATCTTGAAATCCTTTTTAAAGTCCTTGAAATTAAATAGTATTCAGATGCTCCGTAACAAATAGTTGAGGGAATAAAACTGCTCATATTCATTACCATCTCAAATGCGTTTGCAGTAAACTTTAAAAATGCCAAGTACAAAACAGTTAACATTACCTAGAAATACTCTTAACCCTGTACCACACAATCCCAAGTTTTAACGACCCTGACCAAAAGGCCTTTTGAAAACATTGTGGGAAAAGGAGAAAAAGCTGGTAACCAGCATTTTCTCCTTTTCCCACAATCTTTTTCAGCATATCCAATACAAATTCCTCCATTTGAGCAGCATAGAAATTGTCAGAAAATGCTTTAACCCTTTACCACACAATGAAATTTTAGACCTGTCCAAAATGAAAGCATTTGCAGACGACAATTTCAATGTGGCTTAAATGCTGCAATTTGTCTTTGATAGGGTAGAAAACATTGTGGGAAAAGGAGAAAAAGCTGGTTACCAGCATTTTCTCCTTTTCTCACAATGTTTTCAAAAGGCTTTTTCTTCAGGGTCGTTAAAAGTCAGGATTGTGTGGGAAAGGGTTAAATTTAGACAAGTCTAAATTTTTGTCATGTGGTACAGAGTTAAAAAAAAAGTCAAGCATGTTTACTTTACATACATAAGAATTTTGCAAATTTTATGAAGAACTCTAGGTGATGGATTCATGGAAATTTAATCATATCCTGCAAGATAAAACATGGGGTTCTAAAACTTGGGACTGTTTATTTAACCCTTTACCACACAATGCCGCCTTTTGACGCCCCTGGGAAAGACTTTTGAAAACATTGTGGGAAAAGGAGAAAATACTGGTAACCAGCATTTTCTCCTTTTCCCACAATGTTTTCTACCCTGTCAAAGAAAAATTGCACCATTTGAGCAACACTGAAATTGTTGTCTGAAAATACTTTCAATTTGGACGAGGCTAAAATTTTGTCGTCTGGTAAAGGGTTAAGACCTTAACTCTTTACCAAACGACAAAACTTTAGACTAGTCTAAATTAAAACAAGTGCAGATGACAAAATAAATGTGATTGAAAAATTGAAATTTGTTTTCGGAATGGTAGAAAACATGGTGGGAAAAGGAGAAAATGCTGGTTACCAGCATTTTCTTCTTGTCCCACCATGTTTTTCAGTAGGCTTCTTTCTCAGGGTTGTCTGAAATGGTTTCAATTTGGACAAGTTTATGTTTTTGTTCTGTGGTGAAGAGTTAAGCATCAATTAATATGCCTGATTTCATCTTACTTTGTCTGAAATCTAAAGGAGCCTCCAAAGAAGACAGACACAAAGAAGAAAGACAAGAACAAGAAGAAAATGCCTGTAAAAGATCGATCAAAAGCTTATGAATATTCATATGAGTCCACATATCTGGGCGGGTCCTCCAGACATGCAAGTCTAGAAAATATGAATATGCAACAGTATGGCTATAGGTATGTATGTGTCTGTGATTCTCTAGAACTTAATAATCTTTGCAAGAGATTCTGCAGAGCCCAGTTGTTTAACCCTTTACTAAATGACAAAATTTTAGAATTGTCCAAATTGAAAGCATTTGCAGGTGACAAAATAAACTTGACTCAAAAATTAAAATTTGTTTTGGGAAGGTTAGAAAACATTGTGGGAAAAGGAAAAAATGCTGGTTACCAGCATTTTTTCCTTTTGCCACAATGTTTTCAAAAGGCCTTTTCTTCAGGGTCGTTAAAACCTGTGATTGTGTGGTAAAGAGTTAACCCTTTACCACACAGTCCCCCATCTTTTAATTACCCTGAAGCAGAACACTTTTGAAAACATTGTGGGAATAGGAGAAAATGCAGGTAACTAGCATTTTCTCCTTTTCCCGCAATGTTTACTATACTTTCAAACACATGTTCCAACATTTGAGCCAGATTTGATATGTCATCTACAAATGCTTTTATATTGGACAAGTCAAAATTTTTGTTCTTTGGATAAGACATGACCCTAATCCTCCAAAATCAAGTAGTAAAAACCAAGATTTTGCTAATTCAAAGGTAATTTTGGGGGAAAGATATCTCCCTTTCGGAAAATGTAGATCCAAGATCAGACTGCACATTCTGTGCCATCTGATCATGATCTTCACTGTCCGCAAAAGGTCCTGGATTTGCGCTTAGCAGCCTAAGGGTTAAGTATTTAGGGTTGGCAAAATCCAAGTGTTGTTGGTTTAAATCCAGACACAGCCATTTCTTTCAAAGGATTGATGAAAGTCATTGTGTTAGGGCCAATTTCTCTCTAATGGTAATGAACTCAGGGCCTGTATTCACCAACCATTCTTAAGAATATTCTTAGTCTAATTCTCCAGAATTTTCCAGATTTGAAAGTAACACATCTGATTGGCTAAACATCAGATGTTGTGTTACTTTTAAATTTGTAAAATCTTGGAGAGTTAGACTGAGAATATTCTTAAGAATGGTTGGTGAATACAGGCCCTGTTTGTAGTATCAGCAAATACCAGTACATGTCACAAATTCCGACTGAGCAAATATGTTTGTGAAATATATAATTATCAAATACATGTATGTTTCAATGTTTTTTTCTTCAGTCCTTATGCTCAAATGCCAGGTATGGGTGGCTACCAAACAGGTCGCCCCACCCACCAGCAAGTACATTGGGACCAATACAGATACCCACAGAAAAGACCACATAATAGGGGAGATTACTGGTGAAACAATCTGATACCGTGGGATATCAGAAAGAATGAAGACTCTAAGGTGGAAGAGTTGTTTCTAATTGTTAATGTCTTGTGTTCCAGATATAAGTATACCTGTATGCCAATAAGTCTGAGAAAATGTACTCAAAATATTAAGAATGGGTACATACCTATACAAGTGATATTCATGTGAGACAGATATACATTAAATGATATAAAAGGAATGTTCAACTGTAGTGATAACTTACTTTTTGTCAAAGTTTATCAAATTTCTTAAGTACAAAACATCTTTTGTCAGAATCTATCACAATTATCATAGCTTTTGTGGCCAGAGTGGATAAAGATCTAGTCTCGTATTCACCAACCATTCCTAAGAATGTTTTTAACCTTATTCTCCAAAATTTTCTAAATTTGAAAGTAACACAGCTTCTGATTGGCTAAATCATTTTAGCCAATCAGAAGCTGTGTTACTTTCATATTTAGAAAATCTTGAAGAGTTAGAATGTTCTTAACCCTTTACCAAACAAGCCCTGGTTTTCACGTGTCTGCAGTACAAGTCTTTTGAAAACACTGTGGGAAAAGGAGAAATTGCTCGTAATGAGCAATTTCTCCTTTTCCCACAGTGTTTTCTACCCTTTTTGAGAACTTTCTGCCATTTTCATCAAATTTAAAATTGTCGTCTGCAAACTCTTTCAATTTGGACCAGTCCAAAATTTGTTGTTTGGGAAAGGGTTAAGAATGGTTGGTGAATACTGGCCCAGACCATACAGAACATGCAGTCTGATTGCAGATCTACACTGTCCACCATGCTTAGACATTCTGGCAACTCAGTCTTAAAATGACAATTATTTCAATGTTTTGTTATTGATTTATTTGGCACTCTTATGGTTAGGAATGGATATCAGTTGTTGAAGAAGGCTGCAGGATTAAATTTAGATATATACAAATTTAGATATGAGCCATGCTCTGGCAAAAGGGCACTTAATGCATCTCTATGATGAATTTACCTATCAAGCCATCACATATTTATGGACCCATAATAGCCACTTTTTTTAACAACCAACTGAATCATGAGGTAGATTGGTCCTTTGACATACAGAAAATTGACCAATAGCGAAAAGTTACGACCCAGGTCAGCCTGCGCGGACAGCGCAGGGTGACCTGGGTCGATACTTTTCGCACAACCGATTTAATCATGAGGTAGATTGGTCCTTTGACATACAGAAAATTGACCATTAGCGAAAAGTTTCAGCCCAGGTCAGCCTGCGCGGATTGCGCAGGCTGACCTGGTTTGATACTTTTCGCAGATGCATTAAGCCCCCTTTCCACAGAGCATGGCTCGAATTTAAATATATATGTACAAATGTTACATAGACTGTACAATACTTGTAAAATGTGATGTTTTGAATTCTATACCATAGATATACTATATGTACATGACATATTTATATGATGAACAAATGAAATAATAAAACTATATGATATTTACTGTGACTATTGCAAACTTTTATCTTTAAACCATGTCCCAATCTGGGTTTTGCTTGAAAAATGTTTTAATTTTCAGATTAACAGCCTGACCACATGTGAAGGACTCTTTTTTTGTCAAGAAGATCACAATAGAAAATGTCAATGCAAAGGACTTTGTGACGTCTGATCGTGATCTCCACTGACAGCAAAGGCAACTTTGGTCGTGAAGGGTGCCTCAATGGTCTAACTCTTTGCCATACTACAAAAATGTAGACTAGGTCGAACTGAAAGCTGTTGTAGATGACAATTCAAATGTTGCTCAAATGATGGACTTTTTATTTGATAGGGTAGAAAACATTGTGGGAAAAGGAGAAAATGCTGGATACCAGCATTTTCTTCTTTTCCAACAATGTTTTCAAAAACTGTCTTTTTCAGGGTTGTTAAAACTCAGGATTATGTGGTTGAGAGTTAAACTGGTCAAGTGGTTGAAAAGTTGGTGTTTGAAATAAATGATAACAGATGGATGCAGGCACACACATACTCTCAACAAACAATGGGATGCTTGGCGGAAGCTCTAGGGTTTTTCGCCAGCAGAACTAAAGACAAAACAAAATTCAAGTCTTTTCTCCACTATATTTTATATCAAACTTTGGTTTGGAAATACAGCAAGTTAAGCGTTGTATTTTACACAGACATAATTAAGTCTTTGAATACAGTGTTCTCTCTTTCAGCTCCATAAGTCTTTACCAAACGACACAATTTTTGACTTTTCCAAATTAAAAGCATTTGGTGAGGACAAAATGAATGCGAGTCAAAAACTGAAATTTGTGTTTGTTAAGAAAACATAGGGGTTGTTAAAACTCGGGATTGTGTGGTAAAGAGTTGGGCAAAAACATGCTTTGGCAAAGTGCACAGATCAAGATCAGGCAAGGATAAAGGTTGAGGATAAATATTTGGGGCTTAAATTGTTAACAAAAGGGAAATACAAAGACAAAATCAATGCAGCCATCAAAAACACAAAATGATTGGTTTAACTCTTTACTGGCGCAAATTGTAGACTTGTCTAAATAGAAAGCATTTCTAGTCTAGTTGAATATTGGCTTGTATGGTGGGATTTGTTTCCCAAAAGTGTAGAAAACGCTGTGGGAAAGGGATTTTTCTGACTACCAGCATTTCCTCCTTTTCCATCAATGTTTTCAAAAGGCTTTTTCTTCAGGGTCTTTAACTCTTTACCCAACGACAAAATTTTGGGCCAGACCAAATTGAAAGCATTTGCAGACGACAAAATAAATGTAGCTCGAACAATTATTTCTGTCTTTAATATGGTAGAAAACATTGTGGGAAAAGGAGAAAATGCTGGTTACCAGCATTGTCTCCTTTTCCCACAATGTTTTCAATGGGCTTCTTTCTTAGGGTCCGAAAAAGTTGGGATTGTGTAGTAAAGAGTTAAAACATGGGGTTACTTGATAAAGAGTTAATCCATAGAGCTATGAACAGACACGTTCAGGCAAAGTAAAAAAGGAGTCAAATAATCGCAATTTCAAGGTCGCTCCTATCCAGATTGTCTCAGTAAAGCAGATAGTGTAGATTAAAGATCTGACTTTATGTTTGGTGCAGTCTGATCTTGATCTGAACTGGTCGCAAAGGCAACTACAGTTATGAAAGGTGCCTTCAGGGTTAGAATGCCAACTTGTTATATAGCAACTTTGGATCAGTCATAAATATCACCTTTGCGAATATTCTTATGATATTTTTGTCGCTCATACTTTTCCCAATCTTTATCATTGATCAAACCGTTCCTTTTGCCAGACGGTGGTGGAGAGCTGGACTGCTCCTCTGAGTTTGACAGAGAATTTCTATGTTTCTGAAAATATACAAATGAGCCATGCTCTGTGAAAAGGGGACTTAATGCATCTGCAAAAAGTATCATCCCAGGTAAGCCTGTGTAGTCCAAGTCCACACAGGCTGACCTGGGCTGAAACTTTTCACTATTGGCCAATTTTCTGCACGTCAAAGGACCAGTCTACCTTATGATACGGTCGTTTGTTAGAAGGGATTTTATGGATCCTTACTCATGTGACGTCTTGCTTGGTATGATGCATCACGGAGATGCATTAAGCCCCCTTTTGCCAGAGCATGACACAAATACTTGTTTACTAAAAATTACTTTAGCTTTTTACAAGACTCATCAAAATTGAAAGTACTTACGGATGACATGTAATGGCTAAAATGATGTGTCAAAGAAATCAATGTGAAATTGGAATAATAGAAAAAAAAAACAATGCTGGTAGCAAGCATTTTCTCCTTTCCTCATAATGTTTCTAACAACTTTTCATCACCACTTTAAAGTTTTTTTCCTCAACACTTACAGAAGAATGTCACAATTTTTAACAAAAGTGGGAAAGGGAGTTTATAAAATCATTCTTGCAGATGGATAAACGACTCAAAATAAGTAACATTTAATATCATAACGTTTTCCAAAGCTTCTACCCTCCAAAGTACCAAATTGTGTCCATATATAACTAAGGAATAATGTTAACCAACTGTGCCATATCTTCACAACTGAGGAATAAGGCCTTTGGAAACACTGTTGAAAAAATGCTGGTTACCATCATTCCCCACAAAATACATATTTAGCACTACACTATCTCAAAAATCCTATCATTAACCCTTTACCACATGACAAAATTTCAGACTAGTCCAAACTGAAAGCAGTTGCAGACGACAAAATAAATGTGACTCAAAAATTGAAATTTGTTTTGGAAAAGGTAGAAAACATTGTGGGAAAAGGAGAAAATGCTGGTTACCAGAATTTTCTCCATGTCCCACAATGTTTTCAAAAGGCTTCTTTCCCAGGGTCGTTAAAAGTCGGGATTGTGTGGTAATGGGTTAAAGCCTTATTTACTTATTTTGATTTCAATATGGACGAGTGTAACCCTTATCCTGCTAAATAACTTAAGTGAAACTTTCAAGCTGATGGCAAAAACCTGATTGTTGGTATTTCAAAGCAGTGGGGGTTAAGGAAATATCTCCTTACTGACGAGTGTAGATCCAAGATCAGACTGCACATTCTGTGCAGTCTGATCTTGATGTACACTGTCCGCAAAAGGTCTCTAAGTTGTGCTTAGCAGCTGAAGAGTTTGAACTCTGTTCTCTAGTAAAGGGTTGGTTTAACCCTTTACCACATGATCCTGACTTTTAACGACATGAGAAAAAAGGCTTTCGACAATATTGTCGGAAAAGGAGAAGACACTGGTAACCAGCATTTTCTCCTTTTCCCAAAATGTTTTTTTATCATTTCAAATTCAGATATTATCTTATGAGTTTTGTTGAAATTGTTCTCTGCAAATGTTTTCAATTTTGTCATCTGGTAAAGAGGTATAATATATAATACCTCTCTTTCATGTTATATCAGATAGCATTTTTTAAGTTTACTATCCTAAAAGTAGGGTTTTTTCCCCTTCAAAACTGAAACGTGAATTTTTTTTTTTCGTTTAATTCAAGCTGGGTCATTAACCCTTTACAACACGATCCAGAGTTTTAACGACCCTGACAGGGAAGTCTTATGAAAACATTGTGGGAAAGGGAGAAAATGCTGGTAACCAGCATTTTCTCCATTTCCCACAATGTTTTCTACCCTATCAAAGACATATCATCATTTCACCTATATCTAATTTGTCATCTGTAAGTGCTTTCAATTCGAACAAGTCTACATTTCTGTCACATGGTAAAGGGTTAAACAGGCATAAATCACTTAGTATGTTACTAGCTGAAAGCATGGCATAAAAAGAATGAAACATTTCAATTTGACAAAAGAAATCTAACAGTCAAGAAACATTCACTTTAAGCTGTTTTAACATCATTTTTAAACCTAGCAAAACAATGAAGAAGCATAATACAAACCTCTGGACTTTCAAAATTACCGCTCTGTAAAAGAAAAAATCAGAAATCAGATTTTAACTCTGCAGCTTCACACTGGCATGTATTGATACATTTGCAGCAGGGCCCAAAATTATATGCAAACCATTATTAACAACATTCAGTCAAATTCTCAAGACATTAATTTGAAAGTAACATTTCTGATTGGCTAAACAAAATG
The DNA here is from genome assembly GCA_945859785.2 of Tridacna gigas. Lineage (NCBI taxonomy): Eukaryota > Metazoa > Mollusca > Bivalvia > Cardiida > Cardiidae > Tridacna > Tridacna gigas. Next base: position 74,179,729 of record OX244031.2, on the reverse strand, counting down.
GTTTAGCCAATCAGACATTGCATTACTTTCTAAATCTAGAATTATACTACTCAAAATTTGCTAAGGATCACCATATGGAATTTAGCCAATATATCTGTCTAGCATGTATAAGGTATGGTTTTTCAATATGTCACATCACCACATTGATGAGTAAACCCACCGGAAGAAAGGAATGTTTTTAATACAAAACTGTATTGTTGTAACATATACATGTACCAGTATTTAAATATCTCAATGATCCCTATCAAAGTTTGAGTAGTATAGATTAAGAATGCAATTTAGAATTGTAGGTCAGTAGGACCGGATGATTCTTTGGAGATCGCTTTTAAAGCATATCGCGTAGTTCATTGCAACTATCCATACTTTCCTCTAATTTCCTATACAATTAAGTTCCTATACAATCCAAGCTACTGGCTGCTTTCCCACACAGACAGGATTGACACAATGTTCACTGGTTAGAAAGAATGAATACTGCTACAGTGGCTATAAAAAATCACTAGAAAGGGTTTGACCAACCTGGGATTCAATTTTACAAACCTTGGGTCACTACAGTATATTTTCCTTTGCCCACAATGTTTTCTACCCTTTTACAGACAAATCCCATCATTTTAGCTACATCTAATTTACCAACCGCAGATGCTTTGGATTTGGTAAAGTCAGAAATTTTGACAATTAGCACAGGCTTAATCATTCACCAAATGACGATATTTGACTCGCTCACATAGAAAATCTGGAGATGACAAATTCAAAACTGGTACATGTAAGCAAAAGATCTCTCATAGGGAGGAAAACAATGTGGAAAGAGGAGGAAATGCTAGTTACCAGCATTTTCTTCTTTTCCCACAATGTTTTCCAAGACCCTCTCCTGCAAAGTTGTTGAAACTTGGGATTGTTTAGTTGACTGATCCAAGAGGTAGAACCGTCCTTGGACATGCAGAAAATTGACCAATAGCGAAAAGTTTTGGCCCATGTCAGCCTGCGCAGGCTGACCCGAGTCGATATTTTTTGCAGATGCATTTAGTCCCTTTTTCACAGAGCATGACTCATATGTATGGCACTTTCAGATTGAGAAACGGTAAATATATGTAAGGCACTTTTAGATTAAGAAACAGTAAACATATATACATACATTTATTGCACTTTTAGACAAGGAAACAGCATGGCACACTTAGACTGAGAAAACAGTGAACTTACATGTATGGCACTTTTGGATGTGCTCCTAAAATCTGAGCTGAATGTTTGCAAGTTTTACATTGAGAAACGGCTAACCTACATGTATGGTCCTTTTAGATTTGTTTCTAAAATCTGAGCTGAATGTTTGCAAGTTTTACATTGAGAAACAGCCAACTTACATGTATGGCACTTTTAGATTTGTTTCTAAAATCTTAGCCGAATGTTTTTGTAAGTTTTACATTTAAAAAGTCAACTTACATGTATGGCACTTTTAGATTTGTTTCTAAAATCTGAGCTGAATGTTTGCAAGCTTCTTTTCCGAGCTTGTCTTTGCTTCCATGCATCTCCAATCTGTGAAAATAAAGGTGTGTCATAGTTTGACTCTTAAGCCACCACCAACGACCCTCATTTAGAGAGCTTGTGAAAACATTGTGGGAAAAGGAGAAATTGCTGGTAACCAGCACTTGTTTGATATTGTGTGGTACAGGGTTAAGAGCAAAATAATACATGTATAATAATATATATTACAGAGTGACTACCATACAGTATATTTTAAACACTTACTATTAGTAATCTTGCTCAAATGCTAAATTTTGTCTTTGAAAGGGTAGAAAACATTGTTGAGTTTCATTTCCAGCATTTCCTTCTTTTCCCACAATAGTTTCAAAAGCCTTTGCCAGAGACTCTAGGGTCTTTCAACTCTTTACTAAACAACAAAATTTTGTACTTGTCCAAATCTAAAGCATTTGCAGACGACACATTGAATGTGGCTCAAATGATGAACATTGTCAGTGAAAGATCTGAAAGCATTGTGGAAAAAAGAGAAAATGCTAGTTACCAACATTTTCTCCTTTTTGCACAATATTTTTAACTTTACCAAACGACAAAAATTTAGACCCGTCGAAATTCAAAGCATTTGCAGACGACAAATTCAAGGTGGCTTGAATGATGAAATTTGTTCTTGACAGAGTAGAAAACATTGTGGGAAAAAGGAGAAAATGCTGGTTACCAGCATTTTCTCCTTTTCCCAAAATGTTTTCAAAAGGCTTTTTCCTCAGGGTCGGTAAAAGTCAGGATTGTGTGGTACAGGGTTAAAAGGTTTCTTCCTCAGTCATTTAAACTCGAGATCATTTACTGAAGGATAAAAGTCTCACTATAACTATTCTTACTAAAATGCTTTTTGAGAGGGTAGAAAACATCGTTTAAGCCTTTCCCAAACGACAAATTTTGGACTGGTCCAAATTCAAAGAGTTTGCAGACGACAATTCTAAATTTGATGAAAATGGCAGAAAGTTGTCAAAAAGGGTAGAAAACACTGTGGCAAAAGGAGAAATTGCTCGTTACAAGCAATTTCTCCTTTTCCCACAGTGTTTTTAAAAGACTTGTACTGCAGACACGTGAAAACCAGGGCTTGTTTGGGAAAGGGTTAACATGGTTTCTAGTATCTTCTCCTTTTCCCACAATACTTTCGACAGCCTTTCAAAAGACACCCAGCATCTTTTAAAACACAGGAATGTTTGATAAAAGTTTAAAATATGTGAAAACATTTTGGCAAATGGCAAAAATTCTAATTACCTGTCTGTTGAAGACACAGTGAAACAGGAAAATGAATAGACCCTGAAATGTCAAGAGCATACATATTTAAAGATAACTTTACCAAACGACAAAATTTGGGACTGGACCAACTTGAAAGCAGTGGCAGACGACAAATTGAATGTTGGTAAAATTAAGATTTCTTTCTTTAGTAGAGTAGAAAACATTGTGGGAAAAGGAGAAAATACTGGTAACCAGCATTTTCTCCTTTTCCCACAATATTCACTACTCTATGGAAGATAAATTTCATCTTTTGAGTTACATTTAACTTTTTACTACATCATCCCGAGTTTTAACGATCCTGATGGAGAAGACCTTTGAAATCATTGAGGGAAAAAAACTTACCAGCATTTTCTCCTTTTCCCACAATGTTTTCTGCCCCATTGAGGAAAACTTCAATTATTTCAGCTGCCTTTGTCGTCTGCAAATCTGTTAATTTTGACTTGTGTGGAATTTTGTCATTTGGTAAAGAGTGAATTTGTAATTTGCTTTCAATTTGGAATAGGTCAAAATGTTACTGTTTGGTAAAGAGTTAACAGGCAAAAAGTTGACTACTTTGTTTGTTTGTATATGAGATTAACACCATTATAACAGCTTAGGTCATATCACTTGGGTCAGTGCACTTACACATCAGTTTCCTGGCTTTCTTACACCAGTACTGACACAACTTTCTTTCCATGCCACTGACTGCATTTCTCACAGGCATTAGAGGTGAGAGGCCAAAAAAAGTTTGCCTCAACTGGCTATCGAACTTGCAACCACTATGTCATGAGTTGGATATACACTGACCACTGAGCTACCCAGCCAGGGCTCAAAGAAAAAAACAATTTGACTGCATTGTAATATGTTGATATATGTATCTCCTATGAAAAAAAAATGTGAGAATGGAGAAGCAATTATCCATTATGCTGAAGAAGAGATCAGCTTCATTTGCAGTTCCTTTTTCAAAGAAAATTCCATCAAAAAAGGTGCATAACTGTGTCTACGTGTTCCGAGACTTACTTGCCCGTCTGGTATGGCTTCCCCTTTTAATAGTTAACAATTAGTTAACAATGAGAAAAGTCAAAAGTTTTTATAGGATTTGCAAAGTTTTTGCATATCCCTGAAGAAGGTAATTTTATACTGAAGGCATATTCCTTACCTGTAAACTATTGACAATACAAAATATGTAGGCGAAAAATGTGGTTTCGTCATTGACTGCCAACAACCCAAACACCCAAGTTACGCCCATCAACGGCATTAACACACATAAACTTCTGGCAGCAGTTCTGAAACATGAACAAAAATAAAGCAGGACAAAGAACACGAATTTTAATCCGCAAAATTCGTTGTAATCCTAAAGTCTCCAAGACCAATTAAAGTGTTGTTCTCTACCTTGTATTTGTCCGCATATGTTCGTACACAAATTTTTGGAATAAATTTGATATAATTCTTATACTTTTTTAGAAAAACTCTTTAGCAAATCTTTCCTAAAAATGACCAATTCCATTCACGTGACTGTAATGACCTTGACCTTCACACTCCGTTCTCTCGTGGAAACCTAAGAAGCACTTGGTTTGATAGAATTATTATTGTTGTTCACTAAACTCTTTACCAAACAATCCCAAGTTTTCACAACCTTGAGGAAGTAAAGCTTTTGAAAACATTGTGGGAAAAGAGAAAATGCTGGTAACAGTCTTTTCTACTCTTTGAAAGACATTACTTAATGTTTTGTAAAACAAATAATGTAAATGATAGTTGTAAAAGAAGAAATTGCTTGTATAATGAACAATTTTCCCTTTTTTTTTTTTCACAAACGACAAAATTTTAGACCAGTCCAACTTGAAAGCTTTTGCAGACGACAAAATAAATGTGAATCAAAACTTGGAATCTGTTTTTGGAAGAAAAGAAAACATTGTGGGAAAAGGAGAAAATGCTGGTTACCAGCATTTTCTCCTTTCCCAACAATGTTTTCAAAAGGCTTCTTCCTCAGGGTCGTTAAAAGTCGGGATTGTGTGGTAAAGGGTTAAGTATCTTCAAAGTGTTTTACCTTCTATCACTTGAGTTAGTGAATGGTAAAAATCAACATAAAAACAATGTGTATGCTAATGGTTTACAAACAAGACTTACAAGGTTTTCACTTTGGCTGACTTGGATTTCAAAACTTGGGATGAAGACATCTTTTTAAACACAACTGCCATCACAATAAAGTTGACCTGTTCAAATAGATGATGTACAAGATGATCATTCACATGATTTTTATATTTTCTCGTCCATTTACTTCTCTCAAGAAATTTACAGCAGACTTATTTGAATAAATCCTTGTAAAATGGGGTTAGTGACATGTTCATGCAGCACAGTTTAACAAAAATACATTAAGCAAAAGGACAAATTGCTTGTAATTACAAATTCTCCTTTTGCCAGAATTTTTTTTAAGTGTTCTGTTGCAGAATAAAACTAGAACTGTCGCAAAAATACCCCCCCCCCCCCCAGCACCACATCACTGAAGCTGCACAATCAGAAAACGGAAATGATTTAATGATTTTCAAAACAAAGTTCACCTGTGACCTTGATCTTTGACCCATGCGACCAAAAAAACAATAGAGCACCTCCTTGGGTCATGAGCAGCACTTGCATAAAGTTTCAAGATCCTAGGTCGAATGGCTTTTGAGTTAAAACATGGAAACGAAAACATGGACGGAATGACGGATGAATGGAAGGACGGACATGGTGAAACCAGTATACCCCCCCCTTTACTTCGTAGGTGGCGGGGGGGGGGGGGGGGGTTATAATAAAAGGTCATCTAAAGAGACAATAGATTTATTCTATCAATCTTGGGCAATTTTAAATCTATTTTCTACACCCAAAAGAGGCTGAACCTTTACCATACAAACCTGTGGTTTCAGACTCTGAGGCTTTTGAAAACATTGTGGAAAAAAGATTAGATGCTGGGAATCAGCATTATCTCCTTTTTACAAGATACTTTTTATCCTTTTGAAATTAAATTTTGTCATTTAAGCTACATTTGAATTTGTTGTCAGTAATTTTTTCCCATTACACTTGCTTGAACCTTTACCACAAAATCCAGAGTTTTAACGACCATAAGAAAGGAAGCTTTTGAAAACATTGTGGGAAAAGGAGAAAATGCTGTTAACCAGCATTTTCTCCTTTTCCCACAATGTTTGCTAATCTTTCACTGACAAATCTTGTTATTTCTGCCACATTTATTATGTCTTCTGCCACTGCTTCCAATTTGAACAAGGCCAAGAATTTGTCGTTTGGTAAGGTATTAAATATATTGTCTACAGACGCTTTCATTGTAGACGAGTCTAAATTTTATCATCACCCAAAAAGTACAAATACTTACAATTATAACGAATGAAGCTGGACCAATAAATGCCCATATTAAGCCTGATTCGGTATCGAGCCAACAACTGCAAAAGAAAGAGATCTAGTTACTTTCTTGTTTGATGTATAACACAAATTTCAACATTATATTGGTATGTAGCAAGACAACTTTCCATCCTTTCATGGAGTTTCTTATACCAGTCCTGAACTCTGCAAAATATTCTTTCAAATCCACTGGCCACTTACACACAAAAACAATGTAAAAAACAAGGGCACTGCATGTGGGTGCCAACACTTAGCTGTGGTTGCTTGATTTTCAGTGAAAATTCTTTCTAAGTTGAAAAAAGGGCATAACTTTGTCAAAAATACTTTGATGGTTACCTGATCCATGAAATGAGGTAGAATACTGGTTACCAGCATTTTCTCCTTTTCCCACAATGTTTTCTACTTTTTTGGACAAAATACCATAATTAAAAAAAAAAATTGAATTGTCGTCTGTAAATACCAGTAGCTTCAATATGGTCTAGTCTAAAAGTTTGCCATGTGGTAAAGGGTTCAACAAGGAATTGTTTGGTAAGGGACTGGCTGATACATAAACAGAGTTGAAAACTACTGTTATTATAATCAAGAACTAGACTTACAATCTGTCAGTCCCATACCCTTCAGCTTTAGTCACACCCAGTGATATACCCACAACCAAGGCTGCTGCACCTATATGAATAAATGAAACAAGAAATATCTTCAAAAAAGATAGATGGCTTGAATTTGGCTGTCAAAATGTCTGCAGGGGCTCACAGAATAAACATGTCCATATCTTTTAACCAATTGCAAATTTCTATCCATTCATTTGAATATAAAACCAAATAATGGGCCAAAAGCCAGCGCATTCAGCTATGCTGAAAAAAAAATTCATCAATTTTAGACATGTTCATATTGAAAGCAATTGAAATGAAAGGATACTGATTATCAAACACTTACATGTAAGCAAACTTGTATGTTTTTTTCTTTTGATTAAGATTAAAAGAATATTCATGAACCACAGTATGCTGAGGTCATGTTTGACTCTCTACCACACAATTCTGTGTTTAACCTTTTACCAAACAACAAAACTATGGACTTGACCAAATTGAAAGCATTTGCAGACAACAAATTAAATGTTGCTGGAATGATGATTTTTGTCTTTGATAGGGTAGATGTTCCCTAGATGTTCTCAAAAGCCTCCTCTTTCAGGGTCGATCGTTAAAAGACGGAAATTATGTGGTAAAGGGTTAAACAATCCTAAGATAGAAGGTTCGTGAAGACATTGTGGTAACCAGCATTTTCTTCTTTCTTTTTATCCTTTCTGATACAAATCCAATAATTTGAATCACAAGTAATTTGTCATCTTGTTTTTTGTATCCTTTCTGATACAAATCCAATAATTTGAATCACAAGTAATTTGTCATCTTGTTTTTTGTATCCTTTCTGATACAAATCCAATAATTTGAATCACAAGTAATTTGTCATCTTGTTTTTTGTATCCTTTCTGATACAAATCCAATAATTTGAATCACAAGTAATTTGTCATCTTGTTTTTTGTATCCTTTCTGATACAAATCCAATAATTTGAATCACAAGTAATTTGTCATCTTGTTTTTTGTATCCTTTCTGATACAAATCCAATAATTTGAATCACAAGTAATTTGTCATCTTGTTTTTTGTATCCTTTCTGATACAAATCCAATAATTTGAATCACAAGTAATTTGTCATCTTGTTTTTTGTATCCTTTCTGATACAAATCCAATAATCTGAAGCACATGTAATTTGTCGTCTGCAAGAGCTTTGAATTTGGAACAGTCTAAAATGTTGTCATTCGTGGTAAAGAGTTACAAAGTATGGATTGTGCACAAAACTTGACACAGCTCATCCTTGAAGGTCTTTTACAGCTGCATCAAGATCAAACTGGACAAAACTTGCATTCTAATCTTTGCTCTACACTGAACATTAACCCTTTCCCAAACAAGCCCTGGTTTTCACGTGTCTGCAGTACAACTCCGTTGAAAACACTGTGGGAAAAGGAGAAACGAGCAATTTCTCCTTTTCCCACAGTGTTTTCTACCCATTTGGAGAACTTCCTGTCATTTTCATCAAATTTAAAATTGTCATCTGCAAACTCTTTCAATTTGGACCAGTCTAAATTTTATCGTTTGGGAAAGGGTTAAATGTTCCATTTTTTTCTTCTTATGTTATTTTTTTTCTAATGGTGAATACAATGTCTTGAAAATTGCATTTCAACTTTTGGTCTTTTACAGCAGAAAGGAAATGTTCACTGTTTATTTGACTCCTAGTTATCTCTTTACCAAACAACAAAGTTTTAGACCAGTCCAAATTGAAAGCATTTGCAGACAACAAAATAAATGTGTCATAAAAATTGAAATATGATTTTGGAAGGGTTGAAAACATTGTGGGAAAAGGAGAAAATGATGGTCATCAGCATTTTCTCCTTTCCCCCAATGTTTTCAGAAGGCTTCTTTTTCAGGGTCGTTAAAAGTCGGGAATGTGTGGTAAAGGGTTAATTCTGTAGATCTACTTACACCAGGAAAGTGGAAGAAGTACTTTGATTCGAAACTTGGTACCAAATACGTGGACCACACAGATGAGAATTTCAATGCCCATGAGGAACATGAGGAAAAATACGGCCAGGAACAAAAACTGTATAAAGGCTGCAATCACTGTACAAGCAATCTGTAAAATATGAGAAAAAAACATGCTTACCAGCATTTCTCCATTTTTCACAATGTTTTATACCTATTCACAAAAAGCAAAAAAATCATATGCATAAAATTTGTTGTCTGCTTATGCTCTCAATTTGGACCAGTCTAAATTTTGTTATATGGTAAACAGTCAACCCTTTAACTCTTTACCAAACAACAAAATTTTAGACCAGTCCACATTGGAAGCATTTGCAGACGACAAAATAAATGTGACTCAAAAATTGAAATCTGTTTTGGGAAGGATAGAAAACATTGTGGGAAAAGGAGAAAATGCTGGTTACCAGCATTTTCTCCTTTTCCCACAATGTTATAAAAAGCTTTCTTTCTCAGGGTCGTTAAAAGGCAGCATTGTGCGGTAAAGGATTGGTAACCTTACCCGACTTTCGACTCGGTTGATTCCAGCCATAAACGTGATGAGGGCCAGCAATAGGGCAATACAAAGGTTCATCAGTATTGTGGCTCTGTCTGACCGTACCAATCTGTGAAGAGAAAAACACTGCTTTAACCCTTAACCCTTAGGCTGCTAAGCGCAACTTAAGGTCCTATTGCGGACAGTGTAGATCAAGATCAGACTGCACAGAACGTGCAGTCTGATCTTGGATCTACCCTGTCCAATAAGGAGATTTCTGTCCACCAAAAGTATGTATAAAATAGTAAAATTTGGGTTGAAAGTTTTATTTCGTTGAAAGTTTTATTTCACTTATTTAGCAGGACACAGGTTAAAGTACCTTTCACAACTAATGTTGCATTTGCAGCCAGTGTAGATCAAGATCAGAACACAAAAAACATGCAGTTTAATCTTTGATCTGCACTGTCTGCTTTGCTGAGACTTTCTGGATAAAAGTTGTGTAGGATGTTGTCAATTAAATCACTGCAGCCAGTGCACCTATCCATGCATTCCTTGAGTTTCTTATTTCTTTCACCAGTACTTTGCACAAATTTTTTCCCAAGCTACTGGATACATTCCCATCTAACTATTGTAAGGCTACTGATCAGTAATCAGATGGAATGAATCCCGCCATAATGAATATCATCAATCCTTGTAAAGATATTGGCCAAACTTGGGATTCAAACCAGTGACCTCCTGATCTAGAGTCCTGTGTGCTAGACTGCACTACCATTATACAACATACTTGGCTACAATACTGAGTTCTACTGTAATTGTACACTGCAGAACCAGTCTCAACTTTGGTGGAGGTGAAAGCAAAGTCCAAAATACAGACTGGTTCTACAATGTTTAAATCAGGTTGAGATTTTTAGTACTGTACCAAAGCATGTCAAATGACCTTTTTTTTTAAACCTCACACTTACAGACTGTTTTAACCCTTACCACATAATCGCAATTTTTAATGACTTCGGAAGAAGCCTTTTGAAAACATTGTGGGAAAAGCAGAAAATGCTGGTAACCAGCATTTTCTGCTTTTCCAACGATGTTTTCTACCCTACCAAGGACAATTTTCATCATCTGAGTCACATTTAAATTGTCGTCTGCAGATGCTTTCAATTTGGACAGGTCTATGACTTTATCGTTTGGTAAAGAGTAACAACAACAACTATGTGAGCTATTCCAATTTATCACATAAAACCTCCTCCGACAGTGTATTAAACCCATGACTTATGTTTGATAATACACTAGTGTATTATTGTTTTTTAGGTCCCGGTTTTGATAAGTTTTTTAGTCGTGAGCATGTGAAGCCGGAGAAACCAGCCACAGCATGTGCCGGAATTTGGACGACTACGCTATTTCACAGAAAAATGACATCATTTTTGCTAAGACGTTTACGCATGGAAAGTTTTTTATTTTCATGTTTATGAAAACCAAGAAATGCAGCGAACGTCTTTTGAATCAACAAAATTGCGGAAATAGGTGGACTTGGCACCTCTTGAAAATGTTTCTACTTTCAGTGTAAATGTCAAAGAACTATCTACTTGTGTATGTACACATTTGAAACCAAACTACAACTTTAAACATGGACCTGTGAATGACGTGTAGGCCAAAGGTGATAATGAAGAAATTTTTTGCCTGTCATTTGATTTATGTGATCAATAGAATCTTACATTCGTGTTTATGTATCATCATTTTTATCAAACTTGTTGACCAGAATATATTTGATGCTCGCCAAGGCTCATGTCATACATCTTTAGTCAAATCGTTTGATAAAAATGCCAATACATAAACACTCATGTACGATCCTCTATGTAATTAACATATGAGAGGAAAACAAAAAAAATAACCTTTGCAAAAAATAAACAAAAAAGATCTTTTGCAATAGAGGAACAAACACAAGGTTTTGCAGACAATAGCTTAACCCTTTCCCAGACAAGCCCTGGTTTTCACGTGTCTGCAGTACAAGTCTTTTGAAAACACTGAGGGAAAAGGAGAAATTGCTCGTAACAAGCAATTTCTCCTTTTCCCACAGTGTTTTCTACCCTTTTTGAGACTTTTCTGCCATTTTCATCAAATTTAAAATTGTTGTCTGCAAACTCTTTCAATTTGGACCAGTCCAAAATTTGTCGTTTGGGAAAGGGTTAAATACAAGGGAAACTACTCTTCTGTAGTGTATAAGCCAATCCACTGGTGGTCATAATGGAGATCTGAAAAAAATCAAATTAATAAGTATCTTACCTCCAGAAAGTCATGTGTAAAATAATAGTTAACAGTAAACAGAAGATGGAGATTCCACAGCCAATGGCAGATATGATGTTGAGTGCTTTTATATCAGCCTGAAATAGAAGATATTAATAAAACACAGTGTAAACTTGCATTATTACATCTCTGCAAGATGACAAAATTGAAAAATAGAAATCAGACAACAACAAAAAATATGAGGCATGCTCTGGCAAAGGGGGCTTATTGCATCTCCTTGATGCATTGTAACAATTAAGCCATCTCATAACCCTTTCCCAAACAACAAATTTTGGACTGGTCCAAATTGAAAGAGTTTGCAGACGACAATTTTGAATTTGATGAAAATGGGAGAAAGGTCTCAAAAAGGGAAGAAAACACTGTGGGAAAAGGAGAAATTGCTCGTTATGAGCAATTTCTACTTTTCCCACAGACACGTGAAAACCAGGGCTTGTTTGGGAAAGGGTTAATTGTGGATCCATAATAGCCACATTTTTAACAGCCAACTGAATCATGAGGTAGACTGGTCGTTCAACATACAGAAAATTGACCAATGGCGAAAAGTTTCGACCCAGGTCTGTCTGTGCGGCCTGCGCAGGTTGACCTGGGCCAATGCTTTTTGCAGAAATATTAAGCCCACTTTTCACAGAGCAAAGCTCAAATGTTACTCAAACATGAAATTTGTCCTTCACAGAGCAGAAAACTTTGTGGGAAAAGAAGAAAATGCTGGTTTTCAGTATTTTCTCCTTTTCCAACAATGTTTTCAAAAGCCTTCTGCTTGATTGATGAAAGACTAGATTGTTTGGTAAAGGGATTACAGACAACATGTAGCCTTATTTATGGATCTACATGATCCAAAATTTTGCGAGATGACATTTAACTTTTTAAAAAAGTTTTAGTGAAGGTTTGTGGAAAAACTTTTGAAAACAATTTGTGATGAGAAAATGCTAGTAACCAGCATATTTTGCTTTTCATACAATGTTTTCAGCCCTTTCAAAGACAAATCTCATCGTCTACGCCATAAGTTTGTCATTAGAAAATAATTCTAAAATCAGACAAGAGTAAATTTTCGTCATCAGATAAAATGATCGAAAAGTGGAGCTTGAAGGAGCTGGAGTGAATTTAATTGTGTGTCTCATTAATTTACGTTCTGCTGAGAAATTAGATCATTGTTCTTTTGCAACAACAATGATGAATTCTATTTACGGTATTAAAGCATCTGATTGACTGATTCATTGTATTGTTTTTAACACAGTTTTTTAACATTATTTCAGTTATATTGCAGCAGCCAGTGCACCTATCCATGCTTTCCTTTAGTTTCTTTTACCAGTACTACACACAATATTCTTACCAAATCAATGGCTGCTTTCCCACATAAACATAATCAAAACAATGGTCAGCGGTGAAAGAGGAATTAATACTGTCGCAATGACTATTATCAATCCGCGGAGGGAAATTGGCCAAGCAGGGGAATCGAACCAGCAATCCCCCTGTTTTTAAGTCCTGTACACCACTTACTGAGCTAGTGGCGTCCGTATCCACCAACCATTCTTAAGACTGTTCTTGGTCTTACTCTTCACGATTTTCTAAATTTGAAAGTAACACAACTTCTGATTGGCTAAACTGTTTGTTTAAAGAAAATTTGTGTTTTTACTGTCAGGTTGAAAAATTCATTCCACTTTAGCAGAATATGGGTTAAGATTTGAACATACAACAATCATTGCCACAAAAAATTATGTGGAATTTCTCCACTAGCCTTGATGTTTTTTAAAACTTATCTACTGAAAGACAAAAAAAAAGTACAGCATGCAGGTGCCAAGGCTTGGCTGCAAGTGGTTGATTTTCAGTGAAAATACTAAGTCAAAAAAGGGGTATAACTGTGTCAAAAATATTTCAATAGTTACCTGCCCTTATTGTATGAGTTCCCTTTTTGATAGTTGACAGCTTGTCTAAGTGTAAAGTAAATATCATCACTAATTACAGAGATATCTTTTGCATGATACAGATGACTCAGATGATGACACCCGGGGTATGACAAAAACTCATCATTTTCTTCAAAAACAGCCAAGGTAGAAGGCTAATTGTACATGGTAACAGTCGTCTAAATATCTTCAAAATGCATTATTATTTTTCAAATAACAAAGTTCCGACTCGTCGATATTGAAAATTCGTGCAGACAAGAAACTGCATTTGGCTTTAATGATGGGATTTTGTCTTTGAAAAGATAGAAAATATAGTGGGAAAAGAATAAAATGCTGGTAACCAGCAACTGTCTTCCTTTCCCACAATGTTTTTAAATGCCCTTATCAACAGGATTATACTAAAAAAATAGGTTCTTTTGGTAAACGAACCAAAATTCTGGTCTCAACTAAATTGAAAGCATTTGCGGACAATAGAAATTAAATGCAGCTGATTTCTGCCTTCGATGAGGTAAAAAACATTGTGAGAAAAACATTGTGGTAAAGAGTTAATACAAATGATATGAAACAAACAAACTGACCGGTGACTGAGTTGGGCTCATCAACACGGCAAAGTTTGTCAGATGATCACAGGCGCAAGTTACCGTATCGTTTTCAAACGAGATGAGTTCGCATCCCCTGGTTGACCATGTTCCTCTCTGACCAGAGTTGTTCACCCTGAAATACAAAAATTTTACTCTTTACCAAACATTTCCAAGTTTTAACGACTTGTAAGAGAAGGCTTTTGAAAACATTGTGGGAAAAGGAGAAAATGCTGGTAACCAGCATTTTCTCCTTGTCCCACAATGTTTTCTACCCTTTCAAAGATAGAAAATTCAATATTTGAAATACACTGATTTTGTCATCTGCAGATGCTTTCAATATGGTCTAGTCCAAAATTTTGTCATGTGGTAAAAAATTAACCCTAACAGTACCTTCATAACTATAGTAGCCTGTGCAACCAAGCAGATCAAGATCAGACTGCATAAAACCTTCTGTCTGATCTGTGATCTACACCTTCCATATTGCTGAGATTTCCTAGCAAGAGGAAACCTTGAAAGTGCTTTTATTTGGGTTTTATTCCTGAACTGAAAATGTCTGTTGGGTTAACCCTGTAACATATGACAAAACTGCAGACCCCTCCAAATTGAAAGCATCTGCAGACGACAATTTCAAGGTGGCTCAAATGATGCATTTTTTCTTTGATAGGGTAGAAGACATTGTGGGAAAAGGAGAAAATGTCGGTTACCAGCATTTTCTCCTTTTCCCACTTTGTGTCAAAGGGCTTCTTTCTCAGGGTCGGTAAAAGTCAGTAAACCTTTTACCACACAATCTTGAATTCTGATAACCGAGATAAAAAAGTTACATTGTATTTAAAAACACACTTTGGGAAGGACAACATGCTGGGTAACAGAGGTTCCTTCAATTCCCACAATGTAAGTTTTTAAAAAAAAAAAGTCCCTTCAAGCAATATTTGTGCTCTTAATTGTTGACCTTTTGACCTCAAAATCAATTCAGATTATCTTCCCTTTATGGTGAATATTTACTCTAAGTTCGGAGAATCTGTGACAAACCACTGTCTGCCTATTGTATAAGAAAATAATTTTTGTACCAAGTTCGAAGACACCTATCCCCTCCCCACTGGTCAAACCATTCCATCATTATTATCTTGTTATTTGTACTAAATTTAAAGAACGTAAATTAAACCACTTACCATCATTGTGAACATTTGTGCCAAGTTTCAAAAACCCGTTCAAATCATTTTCCACATACAGCCCCATCAAGGTTCATTATACCAACTGACCAACAAACATTTCAACTGACATGAGCAAAACATTAAAACCTTTTTTCAATGAAAGGTGCTTCATAAATGAGTCAAGCTCTTTGAAAAGGTGTTTAAATGCATCTGCAGAAAGTATCGACCCATGTCAGCTTGCGCAGTCCCCACAGGCTTTAACTCTTTACCACACAATCCCGACTTTTAACGACCCTAAGAAAGAAGCCTTTTGAAAACATTGTGGGAAAAGGAGAAAATGCTGGTAACCAGCATTTTCTCCTTTTCCCACAATGTTTTCTACTTTATCCAAAACAGAAATCATCATTTGAGCTACATTTAAATTGTCGTCTGCAAATCCTTTCAATTTGGATCAGTCTAAAATTTTGTTGTGTGGTAAAGGGTTAAGCTTTTTATGAATTTTTCTGCATGTACAAGGACCATTCTACGTCAGGATTCAGCCAGCTGTTTGACAAAATGGATTAAATGGATCCATAATTATGTGATGCATCACCGAGATGCATTAAGCCCCTTTTTGACAGAGTGTGGCTCTTTTACCCTTTACCACACAATCCCAACTTTTAACGACCTTGAGAAAAAAAGCTTTTGAAAATATTGTGGGAAAAGAAGAAAATGCTGGTAGGTAACCAGCATTTTCTCCTTTTCCCACAATGTTTTCTATCCTATCACAGACATATTTTACCATCCAATCAATATTCAACTTTTCGTCTGCAAATGCTTTCAATTTAGACCAGTCTAAAATTTTGCCGTCTGGTAAAGAGTTAAAGATTTATCAATAAGCTACTTACTGCGCATCAAAATCCCAGTAAACACAAACAGGGTCCTGATATCCTTTCTGAAAGAGAAAATCAGATGACATATTTATTTCAAAAATTTCCATACTGATAGCATTTGCCGATGACATACACAAAGATGCTCAAATGGTGAAGTTTGTCCTTGACAGGATAGAAAACATCTTGTGAAATGTAGAAAATGCTGGTACCCATGCTTGTATAAACATGGGATGGTTTGGTTAACTCTTTACCACACAATCCCGAGTTTTAACAACCCTGATTGAACAGGCTTTTGGTAAAGAGTTAATTATAGCTCAATTAATTAAACAGATAGTTTTTAGGCGGTATAATAAAGGTTCAAATTTTGTGATTTCCAGTGTTGTTAGGGCAAAAAATCTCACACAATCCATGTATTGACATCCAGTATTCTTCCTGTTCAAAAACAAATCCCATCAATAGCTTATCTGCAAATGCCTACAATTTGGATAAGTGTAAAGTTTTGTTGTAAGGTGAGGAGTTAAATGGCTACTCCTCTGAGAAATTATCAAGGAAAAAAACCCTGAAAAAGTTTCATAAGCACTGGACAGCAAAAAGAATGGTGTCTATAGTGCACACAATGATTTTTCTTAGATTTGACCCAGTGACCTACTTTTTGACCTGAGGTGACCCTTTTCAAAAACCGATTCAGGCTGACCTGGGTCGGTATTTCTCGCAGATGCATCAAGCCCCCTTTTCACAGAGTATAGCTAATTTATGTGACATAATTGTGATGATCTGTGTTTAATGACATATGGTATCAAAGGTAAAATTGTAAGATTTTGTAATCAAATTTTAGCAAACACTGTGGGAAAAGGAGAAAATGCTGGCTATCAGTACTTTCTCCACTTTCCATGATTTTTCAGAAGCTTTGTTGTTTAATCTCTGGTTTGTGTGGCAAAAAGTTATACTTACTTGTTTAGGTTGAAGAGTGATAATGGCAGGAGGAGTGAGGTTTGTATAACTGACCCCAGTTCTGGCATCAAACTTCAAGGAAACAACATCTGAATTCACTATCTGCCCTCCAACAAAATTTGTAACTTCTCTGAAAAAGTGATCGATACCTTTTTTTATTTAACCCTTTACTGTACAATGCTGCCTTTTTAACGACCCTGGCTGGGAGAGCAGCCTTTTGAAAACATTGTGGAAAAAGGAGAAAATGCTGATAACCAGCATTTTCTCCTTTTCCCACAATGTTTTTCAACTTATCAAAGAAAAACTGCACCATTTGAGCCACACTGAAATTGTTGTCTGTAAATGCTTTCAATTTGGACAAGGCTAAAATTTTGTTGTCTGGTAAAGGGTTAATTTGTTACCAAAAGATCCAATGTCTTTATGACTGTTAGAAAAAAAGGCTTTTGAAAACATGTGAGGGAGGAGAAAATGCAGGTTAAAAGTTTCTTTTTTTTACCATTTCCACAATGTTTTCTACACTTTCTAATTTTGCAGCCTGATCTTGACTTGAACTGCCTACAAAAGTACCTTAAATTGCCATTTCCCCAAAACAGCAAATAAAATTTATGTATAAAATTATGCTATACAATGTTGAGATAATACAGGGTGTCCAGAAAGTAAGATAAAAAATTTTGTTAAGTCAAAAAAGGGGCATGACTCTGTAAAAAAGTTTGATGGTTACCTGCTCCTTTTGTATGGGTTCCCCTTTTGACAATTAACAACTAGTCCAAGTTTGAAGTAAAAGTCTTCAATAATGACAGAGATATCATAAAATGTCATGTATTTTGCACAACACTGACAAAGCAGCCGACGACACAGACAACACAAGGGCTATGACAATCTATTGACATTTTCTTTGAAAAGAGCTAAGCTAAACATCTAAAAGAGGGGATGACTGTGTAAGGACTTATGACAGGGTTATGATTTATGGGCTTGGTACTTCTTCTTACTGCCCTCTATCAATATGTGAAGTCTCATTCAGTTCCCCTTTTATACTTCCCGAGATATGCTCCAGACAAAAGTGTGACAGAATGATAGAAAGAAAATGGATGTTTATATGCTCAACCTGCCAGAAGAATTAAAAATGAGAACAACAAATGCCATTGTACCTCCAACAGTCAATTAACCCTTTTTAAAACAATCTTGTGATGTAATGACTTTCAGGATGAATGTTTTTGAAAACCTTATGGGAAAAGCAGAAAATGCTAATAATAAGTATTTTCTCCTCCCAAACTACTTTCTACCCTTTCAAAGATAATTTCCACTATTTAACTCTTTACCAAACGACATTAATTTAGACTGTTCCAAATTGAAAGCATTTGCAGACGACAAATTAAATATGGTTTAAGTGATTTGATTTGTGTCTGAAAGGTTAGAAAACATTGTGGGAAAAGGAGAAAATGCTGGTTACCAGCATTTTCTCCTTTTCCCACAATATTTTCAAAAGCCCTTTTCATTAGGGTCGTTAAAATTCGGGATTGTGTGATAAAGGGTTAAGCCAAATTTTATTTCTCGTCTACAAATGCTTTCAATATGGGCCTCTCCAAAGTTTTGTCGTTTAGAAGAAAGTTTAGTTTCCTTTGGCCCCTAAAGGGGTTCAAACAAAGTCACATGACATACTTACCCATCATCCTCTCTGGTTGTTTCTAGATACTGACCTAAAGTTTGCATGTAAGATCCGCCCACACATACGCTCATATCTATACCTGAAATAGAAGGAACAATGCAAATTTTTTGCAAACCAGACAACAGAATTTTATAACAGATATAAAACATTGTGGGAAAAAGAGAAAAATTCTGTTTCTGTCAAGATTAAACCCTTAACTCTGTATCACACTCACCCAAATTGAATATGTTTTTCAGAAAACAAATAATTTGTAGCTCAAATGATGATTTCTGTCTTTGAAAGGGTAGAAAACATGAGAAAAGGAAAAAATGCCAGTTACCAGCATTTTCTCCTTTTCGCACATTCTTTTCTAAAGCTTCCATTCTTAGGGTCCTAAAGACTTGGGATTATTTAGTAAAGGGTTTAAGCATATTTCACAACCATAGGTGTTTTTGCTGCAAGTGTAGATCAAGATCAGACTGCACAAGGCATGCAGTCTGATCTTTGATCTACACTGTCCGCCTACTTTAAACACTGTTGACAACAGCCACCATGAAATTGCAATTATTTCTATGCTGAATAATATCTGTTGGGTTAATTCAGTGCTCTAAAGACAAAAGACCTCCTTTTCTCACACTATTTTCTACCCTTCCAAGGGCAAATCCTATCATCTGTACCTCATTTAACCCTGTACCAAACAATCCAGAGTTTTAATGAAAAAGGAAGCTTTTGAAAGCCAGCATTTTTCTCCTTTTCTCACAATGTTTTCTTCCCTTTCGAAGATAGGTCCAATAATGTGAACCACATTGAATTCTACCCTTTACCACACAATCCAGACTCCAGACTTAACAACCCTTGGAAAGAAGCCTTTTCAAAACATTGTGGAAAAAGGAGAAAATGCTGGTAACCAGCATTTTCTCATTTTCCCACAATGTTTTCTACGCGTTCACAGACAAATTTCATTATTTCAGCCCCATTTGATTTGTCGTCTGCAAATGCTTTCACTTTGGTTGTGTCTAGGACTTTATTGTTTGGTGATAAATTAATGTCTGCAAATACTTTTGATTTGGACAAGGCCAAAGTTTTGTCATTCGGTACAGACTCAATTTGTATGCTGCAAATTCTTTCACAATGGATGAATCTAAAATTTTGTTGATTACCAAAGAGTTACATACATGTAAGTAGTGATATGCACTAAATTTACCTTTATTTTGGAGAGTTTCAGCTGGGATGCTTACATAAGCACGACTTAAATCTGTGTTTGATTGTTGTGCCTGGTCGGTTGGAAAGAAAACATCTCCATCTTGCTGTCCAATACCAACATCTTTGAAAGGAAAAATGGAAAGTATACAGTAAACTTTAATGCTAGAGATGCTACAAGTATTTATAGCCAAAAGGTGTCATTTCCCCAATTCATAAAGAGCTATTCTTCCTTGTACAGCAATGAATTCCCATAAATTTCTGTCTTAAACCTTCATATTTGTTAATTATCAACCTTTTAGAGGGCAGGTTTTAAAGTCAGATCAGCATTGATAATTACCGTAAGATGAATAATCTTCATTTCAGCTTACAGAAAAAACTTTACTCGACTCTAAATTTCAGAAGAATCATTTCAACTTGAATTGATAAACAATACAACGAAGCTTAGAGAAAAAGAAATATGTGAGAAACTTGAAAATGCTTTCAAATTATTCTACACAAAAATTAAATATGCATCAAATACTCATTACAAATTGGTAGAAGGAAAACATTGTGGGAAAAGGAGAAAATGCTGGTTACCAGCATTTTCTCCTTTTCCCACAATGTTTTCAAAAGGCTCCCTAATCAAGGTCATCAAAACTAGGGATTGTGTGGTAAAGGGTTAACTTAACTAACATATTTCAACACTCTGCACAAAAAATTTGTGGCTCAAATACATGAAAAAAATCTAAGTGGGGTTCGAAATCTAAATTTGATCCAATTATTCAAATTAAACTTTTACCACACTACAAAATTTTAGACTTGGCCTAAATGAAATCTTTTGCAGATGACAAAATAATTGTCACTCAAAAATAAAAATTGGTCTTTGGAAGAAGGAAAACATTGTGGGAAAAGGAGAAAATGCTGGTTACCAGCATTTTCTCCTTTTCCCACTATGTTTTCAAAAGGCTCCCTAGTCAAGGTCGTTAAAACTCGGGATTGTGTGGTAAAGGGTTAACTTAACTAACATATTTCAATTGTTCTATTGTTAGTCAAGGGCCCTATTCATTAACTTTTCCAATATCTCTTTTTTCTTGAAACTATTCAAGTTAAAGGCCCATTTAGATGTAGTACTGGGCCCACAAATTAACAAATATCAATGGGATCAGATATGAAGTACAATCAATTGCAGCCATTTGTACCAATGGAGACACATTTCATTGCGATAAAGTGTCTTATAAGTATATTTAGGCTTCCATTTCTCATTTTGTTTTTCTCCTATGGTTTAATTAATGAATATGGCTATGTTGAGGGTACATATAATTATGCACAAGACTGTACAAAGAGAGATAACTCTGTCAGACTGGCAATAATAAGTATCTAATTTCTCAACTTCAAAGACAAGCTGTCTTATTGGCAACAACATTCTGTCTCAGCCAATTATACAGCTAGTCCACCAGTTCAGAGCAAGAACAAAATACAGAGTTCTTGATGAATTTAAAACCAAGTAAGAAATGTCTGATGTACACACAAATATATAAGAAACATTACAATGAAAGAACTTACACACAAAATCCTCAGTTTTCTCATACTGTGAACCAGTTTGATTTCCACAGTTTAAGTTAAGTAAGACATCAACATATCGGCTGGTCATGTCAATAACCCAACTAGGGCTCACTGGGGAAGCCTGAATCAAACAAACAAAATATTCTCAACATTAAGAACATATAAAATTAACTCCTTAACCCTTTAACAAAAAGCAAAAATCTAGACCTGTCCAGACTCAAAGCACTTTCTTTTTTTCCAATAATGTTTTCAATGGTCTTCTTCCTCAAGGTCATTATAACTCAGGATTGTGTGGTAAAAGGTTAACCACTTACCAAACAGAGCTCCAGATAGCGGGAGTGATTTTGATTTCAAAATTGAAAATATTAATCACTCTCCTCTAAACCCTATGTTATGGGTATTCATTAGAATCGTCTCATTGAGACAATTCTAATGAGTACCCACAACATAGGGTTTGGAAGAGAAATAATGGATTTAGAATACCATCACTCCCTCTTATCTAGAGGTCTGTACCAAACAATAAATTTACAGACATGTCCAACTTGTAAGCATTAAAATTTGCGAATCAAGAAATTTAATATTGCTCAAATAAACTGGTTTGATTTTGATAGGGTGGAAAACATTGTGGGAAAAGAGGAAAATGTTGGTAACCTGGTTGTTAATTCATGGGATTGGTTGATGCTAAATAAATGAAAAGACATTCTCTGTCAGATACTGCTATTTCAAAGCTGTTTTTGCTGGAATATCTAAGATCAGGATGTACATTTGTCAACACAAGCAATTAAATCCAAGATGCTGGTAACCAGCATTTTCTCCTTTTCCTACAATGTCTTCTAACCGTTTAAAGACAAATCAAACTGTCTTGCCACCTTAACATGTTGTCTGCAAAGTGTTAAAATTTTGAAAAATCTAAACTTTGGCCATGTGATTACAGAGTTGACTCCTTAGGCTAATTTTGCACAGGTGATTTTGAAACCGTCTTTGTAAAAAATATGGGTAACAAAAATGATCTAAAGGTATGATACATGAATACAATATGAAACATTGTTGTAAAAGGAGAATTTTTTAAGTCATTTTTCCATTTGTTAAAAAGTGTCCATGCATGTGTAAGATTAAAAAGGTTGTCTGTATTTTATTTATAACAATTACAGGTATAATTTGATAATCTTGTTCGCAGGCAATTAGGTGAATATATGCACATATGTATACAAGTATGACTTTTTTTGTGTTCATTTAAAAAAAATAATAAAGCGAAAAAAAAAACAGTACTACACTTAACCAGTGTGTCTCAAAATGCAAATGTCCTGAATGTTTTGCACCTTATAATTGTAATTCTATATCTAGTTCAAAATATTTCTATAATCAACAACCTTAAAGGTGAAATGTGATAGCTGAAATGATGTAAATTAAATCATCTTTGACAGTGGAGAGAACTGTGAGGCTAAAGGAGAAAATGCTGGTCATCAAAGTCATTAAAAGTCGAGATTACTTCGTATAAGGTTAAACAAACAAACAAATACCTGATCATTGTTGATGTTATTCCAGACGTCGGTATTTGTAGGATCAAGCACTGTGTTGATGCTCTGGATAAAAGTCGTGAGAATCCCCTGTTAATGGCAAAAAAATCAAGTCATTTAACTCTTTACCACTCTAAAAAATTTTAGAGCTGGTTTAAATTAAAAGAAAGGATTTGCAGACGGCAAACTGAATGTTACAGAAAGGAGGACTTTTTTCTTTGAAATGGAAAAAAAACATCTGATGCTAACCTTCAACCATAAAGAGCTTTAACTCTTTACCATACGACATAATTTTACACTCGTCCAAATTCAAAGCTGTTGCAGATGATACAATAAATGTGGCTCTAGTGATGAAACCTGATTCTAATAGGGTAGAAAACATTGTGGGAAAAGGAGAAAATGCTGGTTACCAGCATTTTCCCCTTTTCCCACAATGTTCTCAAAAGGCTTTCTTTCCAAGGTCGTGAAAACACGGGATTGTTTGGTAAAGGGTTAATTGAAACGAAAAAGATGCTTATAGATCTCAAGAAAAAATTGCTCCATTCAGTTGGCAGCCAATTATGGTAGTTCAAAATATTACATGTTTGAAGTTATTGCTAATTCTTTATATCTCTACTTTTAGTGAAGTTACCTTGAACTTGGTTTAAACATTTTCTCCTTTTCCTACAATATTTTCAAAAGCTTTTTTCTCAGGGTCATTAAAAGTTGAGATTGTGTGGTAAAGGATTAAACAGCATTTTCTGCTATTCGTTATATGTTTTCTTTACTTTAGTAGACAAACTCCATCCATTTAACCTCATTTGATTTGTCCTCTGCAAATGCTTTCAATTTGAAAAAGTCTGAAATTTTGTCACCTAAATGTGACTGAGGCTAACCAAACAAAACTCGGACAAGGTCAATTAAGTAGTTTTATGCCACAAATAGAGGGAATATTACAAACAGCCTGAAAAATGGGGAAAAATAGCAGTCAGGCTAAAGAAATACAATGTATACACAAAAACAAGATAAATACAAGAGGAAGGAAGGAGCAAAACTTACCAAGATCACGAAAGAAGAGTTCTATTAATCTTGTGAAAGATTACATATAGATTCTACGCTGTATGTAGCATTATACAACTGTCCCTGAAGAAAGACAGCGCAGGAATGCGGCAGAAAGAAAAGAATATACTAGTGCCCATGCATACAGTGCTCACAAAACCCACAAGCAGATTTAAACACCGTCAACTGTCGTCATTTCCACAACAGCCTCCATATAAGGAAATACAGATATGAAAAGTAAACTTGCTTTACATAAAGAGTAAACTAATTTTGCAAACCTCAGTATCATTTAGTGTCACATTATTGGCTACTGATTCCTCCAATAGGATCAGGGTGTTGTCCTGTATCTGTACGAGAGTGGTAAGCGTATTTTCTGAGAGACTGATGTCACCTTCCGTCAAGATTTGCGTCACATCACTTAAAACGTTGCTAGAACTGTCCAGTGCTTTTGAAAGTGTCGGAGTTGTTATATCCCCTGGAGCACTGGTGGTGGTGTCATCATCTGACTGTAAAGAAAACAAGATTTCTATGAAAAAAAAATACTACACGCCTATCTTTAGAATCTTGTCATTTTATACTGTAACTTCAATTATATAGACATGATGTCATTGTGACCTTGAACTTTGAAAGCTTGACCTCATAACCAGGGTTTTCCCTTGACTTTCTGATTTGGGGGTCATATGATCCCCCCTTTAAATGAATAAAAGAAGGCACACATATAAATTTTGGGGGTCATTTTGAAAATTTAGGGGTCAAAATTCAAAGAAACTGGGGGTCATGGAAAACCCTGCTCAAAACCAATCACAGTAATTTTAAATCTCATGGAAAACATTTGCACCAAGTTTGAAGAACAATGTTGAACTAGTGTCTACCTATTCTCCTGCCAAGGTTAGACATTATGCAGCCCAGGAACAGGCTGACCAACAGACAGACAAAGTGGTTACTAAAATGTCAAAAGTACATGTACATGAACCATGCTCTGTGAAAAGGGGGCTTTATGCATCTGCAAACAGTATCGACCCAGGCCAGTCTGGCTTGGGCCGAAAATTTTTGCTATTGGTTAATTTCTTTAATGTCAAAGGGCCAGTTTACCTTGTGATTCAGTTGGTTGTTTGACAAAATTGATCCATGCAAGATCATGTGATGACTTGCTAGGTATCATGATTGTTGATTTCATTGATTTAACCCTTTACCACACAATCCCGAGTTTTAACGACCTTGAGGAAAAAGAGTTTTGAAAACATTGTGGAAAAAGGAGAAAATGCTGGTAACCAGCATTTTCTCCTTTTTTCACAATGTTTTCTACCCTATCAAAGACAGAAATAATCTCTTTAGCTACATTCAATTTGCCATCTGCAAATTTGGAAAAGTCTAAAATTCTGTGATTTGGTAGAGGGTTAATAATGCAATGATTTAGACCTTTACACTCAATCCTGACTTTTCATAACCCTGAGATAGAAGGCTTTTCCCAGCATTTTCTCCATTTCCCACAGTTTTCTACCCTTCAAAAAAACAAATTTCATTGTTCGAATCTGCAAATGCTTTCAATTTGGACAAGTTTAAAATGATGACGTTTGGTAAAGTTTAAACATAACAAAGGTCACAGCAGTCATAGAGCTATCAAACTCAAATCAGAACCTGCAGCGTTTTCTAGATTCATTAATACTGGAAGTCTTAGCAGACAGGAATTCATTAATACTGAAAGTTTTAGCAGACAAGAATTCATTAATAATAATGAAAGTTCTAGCAGACAAGAATTCATTAACAATGAAAGTTCTAG
Organism: Tridacna gigas; assembly: GCA_945859785.2. Lineage (NCBI taxonomy): Eukaryota > Metazoa > Mollusca > Bivalvia > Cardiida > Cardiidae > Tridacna > Tridacna gigas. Next base: position 74,154,054 of record OX244031.2, on the reverse strand, counting down.
CAGACAAGAATTCATTAATAATGAAAGTTCTAGCAGACAAGAATTCTTCAATACTGAAAGTTCTAGCAGACAAGAATTCATTAATACTGAAAGTTTTAGCAGACGAGAATTCATTATAACTGAAAGTTTTAGCAGACAAGAAATTTAATGTGACTCCATTGATGAATTTGTTCTTTATCCATTTACCACACAATCCCGAGTTCTAACAACCCTGAGGGGGAAGCCTTTTGAAAACTTTGTGGGAAAAGGAGAAAATGCTGGTAACCAGCATTTTCTCCTTTTCCCTCAATGTTTTCTACCCTATTAAAGAAAAGTCACATCATTTGAGCTATACTGGAATTATCGTCTGCAAATGTTTTCAATTTGGACAGTTCTAAAATTTTGTCATGTGGTAAAGGGGAAACACTTTACAGCACAATCCCAAGTTTTAACAACCCCCGAGGAAAAGCTCTTTTGAAAACTTTGTGGAAAAAGGAGAAAATGCTGGGAACCAGCATTTTCTCCTTTTCCCACAATGTTTTTTACCCTTTCAAACAAAAGTTTCCTAATTTGTGAAACATTTAGTTTTTCGTCTGCAAATACTTCCAATTTGGACAAGTCTAAATTTTTGTCACTTGGTGAAGAGTTAAAAGGTAAAAAGCATTGTGAGAAAAGGGGAACATACTGGTAAACAGTTTTTTTCTCCATTACCCATTTATTCTTTTCAAAACCCTCTTCTTCAGGGCCATAAAATCTTGGAAATGGTTGAACCCCTACCGCACAATGTCGCCTTTTAATGACCCTGAGGGAGAGGCCTTTTGGAAAACATAGTGGGATATGGAGAAAATGCTGGTATTTTCTCCTTTTCCCACTGTTTTCTACCCTTTCAATGACAATTTTTATGATTTAACCCTTTCCCAAACAAGCCCTGGTTTTCACGTGTCTGCAGTTCAAGTCTTTTGAAAACACTGTGGGAAAAGGAGAAATTGCTCGTAACGAGCAATTTCTCCTTTTCCCACAGTGTTTTCTAACCTTCTTGAGAACTTTCTGCCATTTTCATCCAATTTAAAATTGTCGTCTGCAAACTCTTTCAATTTGGACCAGTCCAAAATTTGTCGTTTCAGAAAGGGTTAAGTAGGATTCAATTTGTTGCCTGCATTATGCTTTCAATTTGGACATGGTTAAAACTTTGTTGTGAGATAAAGGCTTAGAAAACGTCTGATAAAACATGTTACCCGATCCAATGCATCGTCTAATGCATTATCCGGTAGTTGACACGCATAAATCACTTCCCCCCATGTTCCATCGGCCAGGCAAGTCCTTGTAACTGTACCTGACGGTAGATACGAAATAACGATTGAATGGTTGATTGATTGAAGGCTGTTTATGAAGCTTTCAACATTATTTCAGCCATATAATGGCAACAGCTCACACATTCATGTATTTCCTGGATTTCACAATTACTAGGCTAGGGCTCTGAAGCGTCTTGCCCAAGGACACTCCTGCAAAAAAACCCAGTGAATCAAGTGGGGCTCCAACCCGGGGCCTCCAGGCCATGAGTCCCACGCTTTTCCTCTGAGTCACACAGGACCCCCTACAAAATAACAAATGAGCCATTCTCTGTGAAAAGAGGGTCTAAATGCATCTGCAAGAAGTATCGACCCAGGTCAGCCTGTGCAGTCTGCAGAGGCTGATCTGGATCGAAACTTACCGTTATTGGCCTGTTTTCTATATGTCAAAGGAACAGTCTCTCTTACGATTCAGTTGGTTGTTTTGCAAAATGGATTTTATAGACCTACATGTATAATTACATGTATGTGATGACTTTTTTGGTATAATGGATTATATAGAGGATATTTGTTTTTTTCCGTGAAAGATCGAAATTTATTTCATCTCATGAACATCATTGGTAATATTTTCACTCGTGGCTGCTGCCGCGAGTGAAAATATTACCGATGATGTTCATGAGATGAAATAAATTTCGATCTTTCACCGAAAAAAACAAATATTCTATTTATTTCATGCTTCTAACGCATTTTTTTGTCGAGACTTGTGAAATCGGTATTCTCACTGGTCGTACCCGTGTAATATCGAAAAATATTTTCACCGCTATTTCTCGATATCCTACCGGAAAGCATGAAATAAAGGGATGCACTATACCCCCTACTTCCACAGCTTACCCTGAGAAAAAAAAATGAATGAACAGAGATCAAATTTCTGGGCTTCAAAGTTGCTTTTACTACAACACTTAGTCTTCATAATACATCAAACATTGTAGACCTAAATACACAAAATCAACAGTCTGATCTACACCTACACTGTCTGCAAAAGTGGCTGATCTTGCTTTTAATCTTTTACGAAACAGTCTCATGTTTATAACAACTTTGGCGATGACAGATTTTGAAAACACTGTGAGAAAAGGAGAAAATGCTTTTCATATTACAAACTAATCCAAGCTCAGCATATGTGATTCGTCTCATGCAGGGTAGAAAGCACTTTGGGAAAAGGAGAAAATGCTGGTTACAAGCATTTTCTCCGGTTCCCATGATGTCTTAAACGGCCTACTCGATCAGGATGATTAAATGATTACCATATAATCATGACTTTTAAAGACCCTGAAGAAAAGGCTTTTGAAAACATTGTGGGAAAAGGAGAAAATGCTGGTAACCAACATTTTCTTCTTTTCCCGCAGCATTTTCTACCCTATAATAGACAGATTTTGCATTTTTGGTAACGTCTAATTTATCGTCTGTAAATGCTTTCAATTTGGACAAATCTAAAATGTTGTCGTCTGGTAAAGTGTTAAAGAAAAAGGGGTGTCAGATGGAGTTATAAAAATTACCATTTGCATATGAAGATCCACAGTTGAAGCCCACAGTACTCCCCGCTGGAGCCTGCAACCAAAATATGTGATCCTCGAAAAGTTGGGCGCAGGCCACTGGAAAGAATAATCTTAACCTTTAAAGCACCTTTCACAACTATAGTTGCCTTTGCAGCCAGTTCAGATTAAGATCAGGCTGCACAAAACATGAAGCCTGATCTCTGATCTACTCTGTCCACTTTGCTGAAACACTATACAAAACAAAAACATGAAATTGCAATTAACCCTTCCCCAAACGACAAATTTTGGACTGGTCCAAATTGAAAGAGTTTGCAGACGACAATTCTAAATTGGATGAAAATGGGAGAAAGTTATCAAAAAAAGGTAGAAAACACTGTGGGAAATTGCTCGTTATGAGCAATTTCTCCTTTTTCCACAGTGTTTTCAAAAGACTTGTACTGCAGACACGTGAAAACCAGGGCTTGTTTGGGAAAGGGTTAATGACCCTGGGAAAGACACCTTTTTGAAAACGTTGTTCATTGGTGACCAGCACTTTTTCCTTTTACTACAATGTTTTCTATCCTGTCAAAGACAAATTGGACCATTTGAGCCACAGTGAAATTGTCATCTGCAAATGCCTTCATTTTGGACAAGGTAAAAGTTTTGCTGTCTGGGAAAAAGTTAAGGGTTAAATTATAACCAACACTTCAGCATTTCTCTTTCAAGAGAAATCAAATATTATTCAAGAAGAATTTGTGACATGCCCATTACTTCAGAAATATTTTAAAGAGCATATTTTTTGCATTTCTGGCAAGGTTTTACTCATCTCCTGTCATGCTTTTAACCCGTTCCCAAACAACAAATTTTAGCCCCTTCCAAATTGGAAGCATCTGCAGACGACAAATTTGGAAGTGGTGCAAATGAACTTCAGCTTTTTTGACAGGGTAGAAAACACTGTGGGAAAAGGAGAAAATGCTGGTTACCAGCATTTTCTCCTTTTCCCACTATGTTTTCAAAAGGCCTCTTCCTAAGGGATGTGAAAACACGGGATTGTTTGGAAAAGGGTTAAATCCATTTTTCCAAGTTTCTGATAAAAAAAAAAAAAAATATCAGTGAAGAATGTGCATGATAAAATTAACCTTTCAGCTGCTAAGCATGACTCACTGAAATTTGCAGATGGTGTAGATCAAGATCAGACTGCAAAAAATGTGCAGTCTGATCTTGGATCTACACTGACTGATAAGGAGATATTCCCAAATTTTAGTTATCCTAAAATACTTTGATGGTTACCTGCCCTTGCTGTATAGGTTACCCTTTTATAATTAACAATTTGTTGAAGTTTGAAGCAAATATCTTCAGTAATAAGAGAGATATTGTAAAATGTCAAAGTTTTTGTTTCACAACACAGTTGACAAAGCCAGGGCTACAATAATACTTCGATCTTCTCTTTGAAAACAGCCGAGATAAAAATTCAGGTGTTGAGTAATTTTAAATGTGTCGTATGCAAAATGCCTTCTGGAAATGCTTTGAACGTCCCTAGAGATGAATCCTTTTGAAAACATAGTGGAACAAGCATTTTCTACTTTTAACACAATGTTTTCTGCCCTTTGAAAGATCAAGAGCACTACATGCAAACGCTTAGTTGCAAGTGCTTGATTTTCAGTGGAAATTCTTAGTTGAAAAAGGGGCATAACTGTGTCAAAAATAACTTGACGGTTACCTGCCCTTGTTGTATAGGTTCCCCTTTCAATAGTTAACAACAAGTCAAGGTTTGATGTAAATATCTTCAGTGATTACCGGTACAGAGATATCATTAAATGTCAAAGTTTTTGAAAATCTTTAGTCAAAAAAGGGGTATAACTGAGAAGATGTTGCTTACCAGAATTTTCTCCTTTTCCCAAGATATTTTTCAAAAGGCTTCTTTCTCAGGGACGTTAAAACTCGGGATTGTGTGGTAAAGGGTTAAAGGGCATGTAAACACAGAACTAGTCGGTCAAGAATCAAAAGAAATTCCCTTTTTGTACAAACCTGTTAGGGGGCACTCAAAGAGGCCGGTCATATTCAGGAAGAAATTTGCCACATTGGCCGAGCAGATGTCAACAACACAAGAGTAGGATTTGTCGGTAGCGCTGAAACAAGAGATAACGACTAAATAAAGGAAAGTGAAGAGAAAAGCTATGTCGGACTTGAACTCTTTACTACACAATCACGAGTTTTAACGACCCTGGTAACCAGCATTTTCTCCTTTTCCCACCATGTTTTCTATCCTATCAAAATAAAAGTCCATCATTTAAGCTACATTTGAATTGTCGTCTGCAAATGCTTTCAATCTGAGCAAGTCTACATTTTTGTCGTGTGGTAAAGAGTTAAGACTAGTCCATTTAGAATGAATCTATTGTAAGCCACAAATTAACTCTTCATCCCACGAGAAATTTTTAGACTTGTTCTAAACTGAAAGCCATATGTCTAATCTAGAAAATGAAAATAAGGGCGGATTCCTTCCTCCCCCCACCCCATCTAAAAACTAGGGGATGATTTTTTTAAAAAATAGCGGGGACAATTTTCAAACAGAACCCAGACAAGTGGGCACTTTCAGAAGACAGGGCCATTTTGGAAGTGGGCCATTTTGTCATCCAAAAGTTGTAGGTATATAATAAAAGGAATATTGTGTTGTAGTAACTTTCCTGAGGCTTGTATTTACTTCTCTCTGCGTAAGAAAAATTCTGACATCACGGTCGACCTTTGGTCTTGCCCGATATCTGATTTCCAGCACACTGCTCGAATTAAATACAAGTTACCATATAGCATAATATTCCGCATAGAATGCTTTAATGGTGTGAGTTTTGGCAACCCTGAGACAAAAGCCTTTTGAATATATTGTGGGAAAAAGGAGAAAATGCTGGTAACCAGCATTTTGTCCTTTTCCTACCATGTTTTCTACCATGTGAAAGAACTTCGGTTCATCTGTATCACTTTCAAATTTGTTTTCTGCAGATGCTTTCAATTTGGAAGAGTCTAGAATTTGTCGTTTGGTAAAGGGTAAAGTTTCATACAGACCCAGAAAAAAATCAGACTTACTTGCATGCCAGCTCAGAATCTGTCGGATAGGTCTTAATCAATGGCGCTATACCACAGTTGTTTAAATTGCCTTTAGTTGAAATACAATTTTTGTCTGAATCTGCAAAATATAATGGAAGACTACAAAATCTGCCTTGGTTCTTAACCCTTAGAGCACTGACTAAACCAAAATCAACTAGAATAACTATCACTAAAGGTGATAAATACCCCCGCCCCTATATTTCATGTCACAGGGGCAATAACTCTGCAATGTCAATTTAGGGGCAATAACTCCGTAATCATTAGGCCAACACTCATGAAATTTGTGCGGTCAGCATGTTTTTCTTCTTTTAGTCCTCATGGACTAAATTTGGCACAATTTTTTCAATCTTTCTTTGAAATCAGGAAAAAGAGTCAGGGTTGGGGGGGTCTGGTTACCTGAAACAAACATAATTCTTTCATAGGCCTACGTGAAGCAACTATGTGAGTAAAATGCCAACCACCAGCCATGTGACATTAGCCAAACCTGTTACGACAACATGAAGCAGCATTCATGAGTAGTAATGAAAAGTACAACAGTACTCATGCCCATTAGTACCAGCTGAGACGGTATTCAATTCCAGCTGAGACGGTATTCAATTCTCATTAACTAAGATTGAAGTTAATGATCTCAAAGAACCTGATTATATAACACTCAGAATACAGTACTGAGACTATGAATAAGAGGGCAACCTTTTACATGTGCCACACATGCACTCAGGGCTTTAATTTTATTCTTACTCAAGTGGAATATCCAGAATGAAAATCTATGAGTGCATACTTTCGACAGAAAATAATTCCCCTGTCTAACTTACTATGGATGAAATGCATAAAAACACCCAATAGTTTAAATCTCCTTAAGTTTAAATATAATTAAATATTTGTTCTATCATGTTTTACTAAGCAGTATTTTTTGTATAAAATGGCTTTCTGTCATTGGGCACTTAATAATATATACTGCTCATGCATTTCATGCAGACTTTATTATATACAAGATAAATCCTCAGACTGCCACTGTCGACTAACTGCCATATGCAGACAGCCAGGATCCCGATGAGACACTGAGTTACTCAGCATCTCATCCACATCCCAGTTGTCTGACACTCTGAGTTCATGTTTACCAACTTAGAGCGTCTTAACAGCACTTTGAAAATTAAATTGAAGCAGACGAGAAATATGGCAGACGACAATTTATTTTGCGGGCTAAGGGTTAACAACACACCATGTTTTGAAATCCATCAATAAATGTCAGATCTAGGCTCTGTATAAGCTCAATTTTAAAATTTGACCTTGACTGGTGACCTTGACATTGGAGCTATCTGAAAATTTATTTCAAATGATACATGCACACATAATGGAGAATAAGTGTGCCAAATTATTTTGAAATCTATTTGTTAATGTGGGAGATATGCTTCGGATAAGCTAAATTTCAACATTTGACCTTGACCTGTGACCTTCACCTTGTAGCAATCTGAAAATTTATTTAAAATGGAACATCTACTCATCATGGAGAACAAGTGAGCCAAATTATTTTGAAATCCATCCATTAATGTAGCAGCTATGCTCCAGATAAGCTCAATTTTAACATTTGACCTAGACCTGTGACCTTGGCCTTGGAGCTACCTGAGAATTTATTTCAAATGGCACATGTACTCATGATAGAAAACAATTGTACCAAATTATTTTGAAATCCATCCATAAATGTAGGAGCTATGCTCCGGACAAGCTCAATTTAAACATTTGACCTTAAACTGTGACCTTGACCTTGGAGTTATTTGAAAATTTATTTCAAATGGCACATCTACTCATGATGGAGAACAATTGCGCCAAGATATTTTGAAATCCATCCATAAATGTAGGAGTAATGCTCCGGACAAATTCAGACAGATGCACGAACTAACGCTCATACACCGACTTGTCATAGTGACAACTGTCTCACTCACCGCAAGCGGGCTCGACAAAAAAGCATGCAGATGATTACATAAAAGCTTGATGTGTGGGTTGGGTTAATTAAGTGCACAATGTCCAGCACCGGCACGAGGACCCAAGCCTTTTTTCAAACCAGTTCTAATGTCCATTGACATTTAAAAAAAAAACCTGATCAAAGACAAATATAGTGCAGTTATGATCAAAATAGGAAGTTTTTTTGTTAATATTTGAGAACTTGAATTCACAATGTAATGATTTTCTGTAATGATTAGAAATGGTTTGAAGGTGCCATTTTAATCTTGATACATGTATCTAATATCTACATGTAAAGGGAGGTTAAAGCTAAAAAACTTACCTTTGAGATGATTGAGTGAAATCAGTGAAAAAAAATAACTCTTGCGAAACTTGCGTCTTTGAATCAGAGGCAAAAATTCTGTAATCCTCAACGCTAACTAATTTTTAAGTCAAATCAGGGGCAATAACTCATTAATTCTTGATAGAAGTTTCAAAAAATTTGCGTCTTGCACATCTACAACTCCTAATGAACACTTCTGCCAAGTTTAAAGTGAATCAGACAGAAACTGTAGGAGGAGTTGTCCGGACAAGCATTTTTAAGTCAAATCAGGGGCAATAACTCAATAATTCTTGATGGAATTTTCACAAAATTTGCGTCTTGCACATCTACAACTCCAAATGGACACTTCTGCCAAGTATAAAGCAAATCGGACTGAAATTGTAGGAGCAGTTGTCTGGACAAGCATTTTAAATGTGAATCAGGGGCAATAACTCATTAATTCTTCATAGAATTTTCACGAAAGTTACGTCTTGCACATCTACAACTCCTAATGAGCACTTATGCCAAGTTTAAAGTGAATCAGACAGAAACTGTAGGAGGAGTTGTCCGGACAAGCATTTTTAAGTCAAATCAGGGGCAATAACTCAGTAATTCTTGATGGAATTTTTACAAAATGTGTGTCTTGCACATCTACAGCTCCTAATGAACACTTCTGCCAAGTAGCAAGGGAATTGGATTGAAACTGTAGGAGCTGTCTGGACAAGATTTTGCGGACAGACCGACCGCCCGACCGACCGTCCGACCGACAGACCGACCGACCGACAGGCTGATTCCAGTATACCCCCCACAAACTTCGTTTGCGGGGGTATAATGAACCTTTTCAGGCTAATGTTAAACTACAAGAATTGCACTTTCAAAGCTGCTCTTGTCAAGAATGTCTCAGCAAAAAATAAGATTGCATGTTTCCTGCAGTTTGATCTTGACGAACACTGGCTGCAAGGCAACTATACGAGGAGTGTTTAAACATGACTGCATCTAAGGACCTAAAATTTTATTCTTCATAGGTTTCATTGAAATTTTATTTTGTTCCCTCAAAGTATTCACATCCAACAGATATACAAAGTTTAAGTCTCTGGATCAATCTTTGAAGGCATTTTCATAGTCTTTTTCAGGTATACCATGATGACACTGGCATTTGTTTTCTGTCAACTCTATTTCAATATGTGTAAACCATCAGTTTCAGTCGTTGTGCTCCCCCACCCTCTGTCTTCACCTAACCTTGCCCCTTGTGACTTCATTTTGTATCCAAAGCTAAAAAATTATCTTTCCGGTCAAAATTTGTTCAGCGCAAACACCTCAGTTCTGCAATATTCCATGTGAGGTAAAGTGTTGACAGTTAACCCTTTACCGCACAATGATGCCTTTTGACGCCCCTGGGAAAGAGGCCTTTTGAAAACATTGTGGGAAAAGGAGAAAATGCTGGTAACCAGCATTTTCTCCTTTTCCCACAATGTTTTCTACCCTATCAAAGAAAAATTGCACCGTTTTAGCCAAACTGAAATTGTCGTCTGCAAATGCTTTCAATTTGGAGAAGGCTAAAATGTTGTCGTCTGGTAAAGGTTAAGAATGCAAAAACACATGCATCATTCTTTAACCCTTTGCCAGACGACATATGTCCAAATTGAAAGCATTTGCAGACGATACATTAAATATTACTCTAAACATAAAATTTGTCTTTCAATGGGAAGAAAAACATTGTGGCAAAAGGAGAAAATGTTGGTTACCAGTTTTTTGCTCCTTTTCCTACAATGTTTTCTAAAGCCTTATTTCCCAGGGTTGTTAAAACTCAGTATTGTATGTTAACTCTTTCGGCGCCAAATAAACAAACTCGGCTTCTTTTGATGGCTGTAAATAGAATCCACTGAGTCTCCGGAAGATTTTTATCATACAGGCTTGACCAAACATGCGGAAGGTATAGATCAAAGATCAAACTGCACGTTCTGTGCAGTCTGATCTTGATCTATGCCGTCCCCAAAAGTCCCTGTTTTCGCCTATGGCGCTGAAAGGGTTAACAAGTTTAACAGTTAAGAAGGCACACACAAACCTGTCAGGTCACTGCAAGAAGCATTTACTTTTGTTCGAATATCTTTCAAACTGATTGTCTCACTGTCTAATATAAATACTATAGACTTTTGGGCTCTCTCTGAGCTGTATGGACAGTCTGTTTGTTGTAAACATGAGTACCCTTTCTGTAGGTAGTCTGGACTGAAAATACGAGTAAAACCCTTTACCTCATAATCCCGAGTTTTAAAGACCCTGACAGAGAAGGCTTTTGAAAACATTGTGGGAAAAGGAGAAAATGCTGTTAACCAGCATTTTCTCCTTTTCCCACAATATTTTCTACCCTATCAAAGACAGAAATAATCACTTTAGCTACATTTCATTTGTCTTCTGCACATGTTTTCAATTTGTTTGAGTCCCAAATTTTATTGTCTGGTAAAGGAATAAATCTTTACCACACAATCCCGACTTTTAACGACCCAAAGGAAAAAGTCTTTGGGACACATTGTGAAAAGGAGAAAATGCTGGTAACCAGCATTTTCTCCTTTTCCCACAATGTTTTCTACCCTTTGAAACACATTTTTTTTTTGTACTGAGTAATATTAGATATGTCATCTGCAAATGCTTTCAATTTGGTCCAAATTAAAGTTTTGTTACATATACTGGGTGTCCCAGAAGTTGTGCACAGTCCTTATCCGTTAGCTCTTGAAGAAATAATAACAAAAGTGACAAAAAATCACCCCTGAAACCCACAGAGTGTGAAAGACAGCCTCATGAAGAAAGGTTTTCCTTTTGAAGACTAAGATGGTGAGTGATTGACTTCTGAGATACCTATTATCAATACTTGTGTTACAATCATTACATAACCCTTAACTCTTTACCAAATGACAAAATCTTTGACTGGTCCAAATTGAAAGCATTTGAAGATGACAATTTCAATGTGGCTCAAATGATGAAATTTGTTTTAGATGTGGCAGAAAACATAGTGGGAAAAGGAGAAAATGCTGGTTACCAGCATTTTCTCCTTTTCCCACAATGTTTTCAAAAGCTTTCTATGTTAGGGTTGTTAAAGCTTGGGATTGTGTGGTAAAGAGTTAATGCCCTGGAACTGACCTAGATTGTTTTTGCTGACAGTGTAGATAAAGATCAGGCTGCACAGAACACGCAGTCTGATCTTTGATCTACACTGTATGCTACTTTGTTACATATTCTTATGGAAACAAACTTGAAATAGTAATATTTAGGACTGATTTTCCCAATTAAAAAGGTCCAAATCGTTAATTCAGTGCTTTAAGGGTTAATATACAGTTTCTGTACTTTATTCTCCAAGTCAAAAAGGTTTCTTGGAAAAAGTGGACAAAATTATTTTACTTACAAAACATCTGGACAAATTGAGAAATTTTGTCTTTGAAAAGGCAGACAACATTGTAAAACAAGAAGGAGAGCATATTCATAAGACTTTTATCTCACAGCTGTGAAAACACAAAATTTTTTCAGAAATTTAAGTCTTTACCACAAAACTCTAACTCCAAGAAATGCAGCTTTTCAAAAAATTGTGGGAAAAGGGGAAAATGCTGGTAACCATCATTTTCTCATTTTTCCACAATGTTTTCTATGCCATAAAGGACAGGTGCACTTCATTAAATTAGTTGGATAAACTAACCCACAGAAAAAATCATAGAACCCCTCCAATGTGTTGTTGGTGTTGTCAAAATTAATAGCGTGTGAAAAGCAACCCAGTACACCTCGGCATGTTGGTTCTGAAACACAGAGGAAAAAAATTAACACACTATAGTATAAATAACAAGAAATATCTTTAAAAGAGATAGACGCCGTAAATTTGCCGGTAAATAGGCAGAGGCCTTAACCCTTTACTGCACAATGATGCCTTTTAACGCCCCTAGGAAAGAAGCCTTTTGAAAACATTGTGGGAAAAGGAGAAAATGCTGGTAACCAATGTTTTGTATCCTATCAAAGAAAAAGTGCGCCATTTGAGCCACACTGAAATTATTGTCTTCAAATGATTTCAATTTGGACAGGGCTAAAATTTTATCGTCTGGTAAAGGGTTAAAATAAACATGTCTACATTTCTGACCAATCACAAGTTTCTATTTATTCAGTTTTTATCAGTACCAAAAGGTAGGTCAATAGCCAGCATATTCAGCTATGCTGGAAAAGCCTTCATGAGTAAAACAACCCAGCTCACCCCAGGATGTTGGGTCTGAAACATGGATAAAGAAAAAATTAAAACCATTGTACTTTGCAATAATGATTATTTACATCTGTAGCCAAGTGTAATTTTGTTAATTAATGCACTGGTGTGAAACCCAGTCTTGTGTCAGTTTTTGTACTTGTGTGAAACCTGCATCTTGATTTTTTAGACCTTTTCGTGATAACTACTCACCAAGTACTTACCTGTCTTTTATAGCACTACATCAATTCCATGCAGTACATGAGCTCCATGTGAAACGTGGGTACATTATTTTGAACCTTGGTGCATGTGGTCATTCAAGGTTAGACTTTAAGGAAGAAAGGATATCCATTTAGTAAACGACAGAAAAAAGGGAATTATTAACTTGGGTAAAGTTTCCACATTATTGTTTAAATTGCAACTTTCCCTGTATTATGTATTATTTTTACCAAGGTCGCGTTTTGAAGTTCAGTTTGTGTATTTAATTCAGTCTTTCAAAATGGCAGCATTTGTTCATTAAATTCAAGATTAATTAATGCACAATGTCATGCATGTTTCATACCACTTAACAGCATTTTGTTTATTGCAGCTTAACAGCACAGTGTTTGAAGTGGGAGGAAAATTGATGTGGAGTGTGTATGGTACTCAGTTCCATAAACTGGCGAGTTGTGAGCAATGTGAATACGTTTCATGTGTTGAGCTGGAATACTTATTGTAATTTGTCTTAACCGTTTTACGTTCATTTCATGTATGCCCTGTATTGTACTGGTTTTTTGATTCATGTCATTGTAATATGTATTTATGTATGTATTTTTCACATGTCTTACAAGAATTTATTTGTTCTTTTACAGATACATGGTTAAATACACACGTATGACCAGAGATTGAGTTAATTTTCCTTACTCCACACTAATTACCACTACGACTACGTTTTATGTACAAAGTAGCAAACTGACTAGCCATAACCATGTAACATTGGCGTCCAACGTTAAAGTACCTGCATGTTTATTACCATTTTGTGTGCATAAGTTACCTTGAACCAGTGTCTACCACCTGTTGGAACTTTTATCCGTGTGCTGCATTGTTTTACATACTTTTACCTGCTGTTTGTGAGGACCCAACTTCGAAGGAGGAGGAGAGACAGTTACGCACTGTGTGGACTTTTCATTTACTTACCTGGTTTCCCGCGACGACCATTTGCTTTACCAGATTGGACATTTCGTGTGGATCACTCAGTTACATCTACCCGACTTTTGTGCGGATCCAGCTTCTTCTTTTCTGAGTGCTATAATGCAGTAACATTTTTTCTTGAGTGCATAATGGACTATTCCAGCTCTAGAGAGTGGTATGGATGCAGTAAGATGACGTATGTGTGAGTAAACACTTCTAGTGAGCTTATTGTAAAGTAAGGAAGATTTCACTGTTTCATTAATTTTGGTGAAGGTCAGTTGTTCTCATATTCACTTTAATTTCTAATTTCATTCAGTTAAACATCATCTAACCCTGCATTCATACATTTTCTTCATCGTTACATGCTGCCATTTTGAAAAAGTAATTTTTTGCTAAATTGCCTAAATGCGTAGTAAACTTGTGTTACTTTATCCACCGAATTTGCTTTAGCACCCTACACATAGCTAATTTTGACCTAAAATATCAGTCTGCGTGCATTTAAATACTGTTGAAAGAAGGCAGTCTCAAAATACACTGGTGTGTAAATTTATTTAGCTTCTGTCACACTGTTTTTATTTAAATGAACCATTCAAGCCTGCAGTTTACTGGATTAAGTTCAATTTAGAAGTGGCAAAATCTTCATTATCAGTGATTATTTGCATATTCGATTATAGATTTGCTGTGCTCTGTAAAGTGAATGTGTAAATTAGGCCTATTTTAAGCCTGTCCATTTCATTGGCTAATATTTTCTGGCTCCGTCAACCGCCTTTGCTACATTGTTTACATTGAATATGCAAATTAGGTATTTGGGTGTCTGCATTTGATTGGTTGATACTTTCTAGCTCAGTGAACAGCACTGGTCACCTGACCGTTTATTCATATTTTTATTGAATTGCGTTATCCGACTTGGAGGCTAACCACCTAGCTTGACCTGTTTGACCTTAGACTTGATTTATATTGAGGGAAATCAGTAGCCCGTGACATTATACTACAGACAGCCATATAGTCAGTACTTATTGTAGTCTTATATTATCTACTTTGCTTCATATTTAATGAGTGCTTTCTAGAATTAATAGTTGCCATTAGTTGGCAATACTTATACTTCAGTTGCGTAGGTCTACCAAAAAAAAAACTCTGCCTTTGAAAATATCCCCAAACCAGTACTTTCCCGTACCTTACCTTTACTCTAGTAAGGAAGACACACATTTATTAACCCATTGAATCGTGAACTCTTTTATAACAAGTAACTTACACCAGTACTCTCCCTTTGCTTGACATTACTTTATATAAGAACACACATTCATACTTATGGAACAGTGGGCTTAACCCTTTACCAGACGACAAAATTTTAGCCTTGTCCAAATTGAAAGTATTTGCAGACAACAATTTCAGTGTGGCTCAAATGGTGCAATTTTTCTTTGATAGGGTAGAAAACATTGTGGGAAAAGGAGAAAATGCTGGTTACCAGCATTTTCTCCTTTTCCCACAATGTTTTCAAAAGGCTTCTTTCCAAGGGGCGTCAAAAGGCGTCATTGTGCGGTAAAGGGTTAAATAGTAACCTGCCTCTCATCCAAGGCTTTTGTCATAGGTTCACACTTTACGAAGGTTTATTGCAACACTTTCAACAATTATTATGTGACTTGAATATCATTATAGACTTAGTTCAGTCATATTGTCGCGTCATTTTGGGAGCCACACCTATCACAGCTCTTGAACTGTATGCGGAATAAAAGGCACTGAAGCAGATAATCAAGGCATTGGTAAGAATTTACTTATAATTATTACCATATCTCCCCTAATAACAGTTCATACGTATCTATAGTCCCTACTGTGTATACTTGGCAACAAATTATTTGTCCAAATAAGCTGCATTTTTATTAGAATTTTTGACACATTGATGTAGGAAAGTAACCTACAAGGCAATATCCATTTCACTGCTTGCCTTACGTGCTTTTGATAATAAATAGATTTTGTTTGCTCATGTAGTTAAAAAAAAAAAGAAAATTGGGCAAACTGCTTTACCGACACTGTTGCTATTTAATACTGCATGTCAACCTTGCACTTGTTTTGAAAACATTGAATTGTTGTCTTATCATGTAAAGGTCTGATATATAGCTGACCCCATTGCACTCTTACAATAGAATACTATTGCATTTTTTAGAATTCTGTAAATATCTTTAGTTCTGCTGGTTTACCTTGCATTGCTGGGAAAACATTTTGACATGTGATAGCTCATGACTCATCACTGTTAATTAAAAAGAGAATACACAGTCAATAAATAATCGAAAATAGAAACCTACTCATTAAAGCAAAAGAAACGGGTTGTTGTTGTGCATATGAATACTTTTGTCATACATATATTAGAATCAATAAAAGATGTCATTTGTTTCTACATAAAAAAGTGAATTCAAATCAACTGATGTAAACCAGAATAAACCTATGTGAATTTTCTTACTTACCATACATAACAGTAGTATAGAAAGAGTGTTACTGCGTATAAGTGCTGTGACCTGATTTTGATTCAAAGGTAGTATTGTGTTATACTTGAGTATATCTGATTGAACTTAGAACTCTTGTAAATGAAACATGGCATCAAAAGAGGAGAAAGAACCCGACCATGGCATGGATATTGAAGACAATTTGACAGAAGGAGCAACCGGTGGAATAACAGATGAGGAAATGGAAATGATACGGACATTGCGTACTCTCGGATTTAAGCCAAAACATGGGTCATTTGATGATATCCTGAGATTGACAAAGATGTTTGGAGGCATTAAGGATGCATCAGCTGAGGTGGATGATGAACACAGACAGCATGAACCAGCTCCAAAGCAAGGACTGCATCATTACCCGAAGTTCTCAATTTTCTTTGGAGATGTCGGAAAAGGTGAAGTCAACTGGGAAACTTATAAGTATGAGGTTGAATCAGTGAGAATCGAACAAGCCTTTACCCACGAACAGATTTTGTTTGGGATACGTCGGTCTCTCAAGGGCAGTGCTGGCGACAAAATCAGGAGACTTGGACCCGGTGTGATATTGTACCAGGTGTTAGACAAACTGGAAAGTGCATATGGAAGAGTTGAAACTAAGGAAAGTATTCTGAAAAAGTTTTATACCTGCGAACAGAAGGAAAATGAGAGTGTAGAATCCTTCACATCACGTTTGGAAGAACTGTTCGATCAAGGAGTAGAACTTGGAGGATTTAGACGCACAGATACAGCGATACTTAAACAAGTCCTACATTCAGGATTGAAGAAGGACTTGAAGCACATGTCCATGTACCAATGTGACAAGATTCGTGAATATGATGAATTCAAGAGAGAGGTTAGGAAGATAGAGGCTGACATCACATCTGATAATATGGAAAGCAAGAAGTCGTGCAAACCAGTGGTACAGACAGAAAAGAAAGAAGAGACATCGGAAGTCAAAGAATTATTGAAAAAGATAAACGAAAGGATAGACAAACTTGAAAAGACTCAAAACCAGATACCCTCAACGGAACAAGCGAACCCCGCCAGTGGACAAAGGAAAAGATGGCGTGGCAGAAACAGATGGAGAGGTGGAAATAGAGGAAGAGGACAAGGCCAACAGAATAGAAACTATCAGCAGCCAAATGCTGATACATTTGCACCCTTATGCTTCATTTGTAACACCAAAGGACATATACAGAGGAACTGTCCAACGATCCTAGCACAGTTTGTTTGTACAGCATGCAAGCAGAAAGGACATTTACGCAAAGATTGCCCAAATGCGTAAGTGCTCGTATCGTGGGATCAGATGTGAGCACCTCAGACAGAATGAAAGATCCCAAAATTCATCTAGTTGGTGATTGTAATGAAGTTGAAGTGAGTGTAAATGGAAAACCTGCACAAGCATTATTGGACACAGGGAGTTGTGTAAGTATTATTTCAGAATCCTACTACCAGGAGAATCTTAGTGACACTGACATTAAAGCAGTTGGAGATATCCTTAACATTGAATGTGCAGATGGACAAAACTTGCCATATAGAGGCTATATTCAGACAGAAATTGTTGTGCATAAAGGATTACCAGAGTCAAAGCCACTCCCATGCCTACTCCTAGTGACACCTGATACCCAATACCCTTCCAAGACACCGCTGATTCTGGGAACTAATATTTTGAAGGAACTTATGAAAGAGTGTAAAGAGAATTTTGGAGAGCAGTATTTACAGAGGGCAAGTCTTCACACCCCTTGGTATCTTAGCTTTAGGGCCATAACCATCAGGGAAAAAGAGTTGAAGAAGAACAACAACAGACTAGCAATTATAAGATCTGCAGTCGACCATAAAATCACAATATATCCTAACCAATCTATTGACATTGAAGGATATACAGACAAAGAAATAGTTTATCCATCGACACCAGCAATAATTCAAGAATCTGAAGAAAGCCAGATACCCAGCTTCATAGACATCACACCTGCAGTGATAAATTACAACCATGGCAACATACAGTCAAAGTGAACCTGTCCAACCTTACCACCAGCCCAGTTACCATACAGCCCAAAGCTATCCTTTGTGAATTACAACATGTGACGATAGCAGAAGAAGTCTTTGATAAGATAGAGGAAAGTACAGGGAAGGAAACAATAACAGATAAGTTGAATGTTGACGAAGCTGAAATATTGGACCAAGATCAGAGAGAACAGCTCATGGATTTGTTGAAGAAACATGACATATTTTCTGTCAGTGATACAGACATTGGAATTTGTAACCGCATCAAACATCGAATCGATTTAACAACAGACATACCTTTTAAGCAAAGGCATCGCCGCATTCCTCCATCAGTGGTAGAGGAAGTCCGCCAACACATTGAACAATTACTAGCTGCCAGAGTGATAAGACCTTCAAAGTCTCCATACAGCTCTAATGTGGTTCTAGTCCGGAAGAAGAATGGAAAATTACGTCTGTGCGTCGACTATAGACAACTGAATAACATCACTGTTAAAGATTCCTTTGCACTTCCCAGAATGGAAGAAATCTTCGACTGCTTGCATGGTGCTAAATATTTCACTACCATCGACATGAAATCAGGTTACCATCAGATAGAGGTAGAAAAAAGCCACAAAGAACGGACAGCATTTACCATTGGATCAATCAGATTTTACGAATACAATAAAATGCCTTTTGGATTAACAAACAGTCCAGCAACATACCAGAGAATAATGCAAGAGATTTTAGGTGACCTGAACATGAAGATATGTTTGATATATCTCGATGATCTCATAGTTTTCAGTGAGACATTTGAGCAACATCTAGAACGCCTTGATTTGATTCTTGCCACTCTGCAAGAAGCTAATTTGAAGCTAGCCCCTGAGAAATGTTGTTTCTTTAAACCAAAAGTTAATTTCCTCGGACATGTTGTATCAGGCAATGGAGTTGAGACTGACCCTGCCAAGATAGAGAAAGTCAAGAACTGGCCAGAACCAAGCAATCCTGACGAATTAAGATCATTTCTTGCCTTCGCTGGCTATTACAGGAGATTTATTCAGAATTTTAGTAAAGTTATAAGACCCCTATCAGAACTTCTGCCACCCACATCTGCGAAGAAAAGTAAAAAGAAACTTGTCAAAGACTGGAAATGGACAGAAAATGAACAATTTGTTTTTGATCACATCAAAGAATTACTGTCATCCCCGCCAATTCTTGCCTACCCTGACTTTACATTACCTTTTGAGTTACACACAGATGCGTCTTCGAAAGCCATTGGTGCAGTACTTTACCAATCACAGGAAGGAAAGAAACGTGTTATCGCATATGCAAGTCGTTCTTTGAATAGAGCCGAACAAAGATACAGTGCTTTTAAGCTTGAGTTCATGGCATTGAAATGGGCAGTGACGGAAAAATTCAACGAATATCTCACAGCTAACCATTTCACAGTACTGACCGACAACAACCGTTTGACATATGTTTTATCAAGTGCCAAGTTAGATGCGATTGGTCAGAGATGGGCTTCTGCTCTTGGTCTTTTCTCCTTTGACATCTATTATCGAGCTGGCTTGAAGAATGCTGATGCAGATGGAATGAGCCGCTACCCATATGAAAAGAAAATAGACGAAGACAGATTAGAAAGGATAAAACTTGAAGACAAAACAGTTAAAGCCATCTGTAATGCAACAGTACCATCATATGTCGAAACCTTGCTGATGGAAAACATCAGTGTGTTGGAAGTCATGGAAGAACCAGGCCAAACAATTGCACAGAGAGATTTAAGAGAAATTAGAAAGGCACAACGTAATGATGAGCTAATAGACAAATGGAGAATTGCAGTCATCGACAAGAAAATACCCAACAAGCTGATAACAAAAGAGGATTTGACAATGAGAAAGCAACACCGAAATTTCAAACTACAGAGAGGAGTATTGTTCAGAATCCTTAAAGAAGATGACAAAGAGATAGAACAGTTGGTCATTCCAAAGCGCTACAGAGAAGAAATATTGAAGGGCCTTCATGACGACTGTGGGCATCCAGGAAAGGAAAGAACCATTCGACTGATAAGGGAGCGGTACTATTGGCCAGGTGTAGGAAAAGATGTTTCACAGTGGATAGAAAAGTGTGACAGATGCATCAGAAGAAAATCAACAGTAGACAAAGCACCATTGGTCAGCGTGCACAGTGCTTACCCATTGGATTTGGTTTGCATAGACTACCTTACCCTGGAACCATCGAAAGGAAACATAGGAAATATATTGATAATAACAGACCACTATATGAAGTTTGCAAAAGCAGTCGCAACGAGAAATCAAACAGCTAAGACTACAGCAGAAGCTATCTACAATGACTACATAGTTCACTTTGGAATTCCAACACGACTTCACTCGGACCAGGGAGCAAACTTCGAGAGCCAAATTATCAGTGAGCTTTGTAAAATAATTGGAATGAAAAAAAGTCATACCACAGCATACCATCCGCAAGGAAATGCTGGCCCAGAGCGGTTTAATCGCACTTTACTTGACATGCTGGGGACCCTTGAAGAAGATCAAAAGGAAGACTGGAAGAAATATCTCAACTCACTTGTGTATTTTTACAATAGCACACCACATGAGACAACTAGATATTCTCCATATGAACTGATGTTTGGACGTCAGCCCAAGCTACCGATTGACAGTACCTTCAAAAAAGTTACAGAAGAAACCAATAAAGGTACAAAGGAATTTATCGAAGACCTCCAAGAGAGATTAGAGAAAACCCACCAGATAGTCCTGAAACACGGGGAAAAGTCAAAAGAGAAACAGGAAAGATACTATAACAGAAAAGCGAAAGCAGTCAGAATCTCAGTAGGAGACAGGGTTTTAGTTAGATGACTTTCATTTGAGGGGAAACACAAGATTGAAGACAGATATGAACCAGACACATATATAATACTTGAGCAGCCACGACCAGATATTCCTGTATTTAGAATCAAGTCAGATGAAACCGATAGAGAGAGAACCATTCATCGTAACCATTTACTTTTGGTGGATCACCAGAACAGAGAAATGATTGATGAAAAAGATGAGTATGAGAAGGATATGGATGCATCCAAAGAAGAAAAAGACCGTTCTGATAGGAGTGACGTCACTGTCGTTGAAGAGAGAAGTGATTCAGACGGCGAGACACATGATTATGTTCAGAGGACATATCAAGATGGGGACTCCCATAGTGTTGAGACCATGTCGAGTCAGACAGAAACATACCTACCAATCCAACACAGCGTAAGTGAACCAATGGAGAGTAGGAGTAAAGAATCATTAGAATATAATGATGATGCAGAAAAGGTAAGTAGAGAGAAATTATATGAAAGTTCTCAAAGAGTTGTTAATTCTCATTCACATGATTTTGATTTGTCATTACAGGAAAACAACCCAAAGAAACCAGGTTGGAATACCGTTTGGAAGAAAAAGATTCTGAAGGAGAAGAAAGAACAAGACAAGACATGGAAGGAACAGGGAATGAGTTCGTTGAAGAAATCCCATGTGCAAACTAAGTACGAAAGCCTGTACCAAAACCTAGAAGGTCAGCCAGAGAAAGGAAAGCTCCCGACAGATACGGCGACTACATCATGTACAGGATGACAGATGAACGTAGACGTATTGATAAGAGACTCCACGCACTAGATGTTGTAGTCAGATCAGGAGTTCTTTGTGAGATTGACAATGAAACAGCACATAAACTTGTTAAAGCCATTGTAAATTGAAACATGTTTTTAAATAAAAGTCAAACTTTTTTTTTAACCATTTCCTTTGAATTTGTTGTTTTTGCAAGTTTCTCTTGCGTGGCCGCATTTTTCACAGGGGGGAGGAATGGAATAGTTATAGTAGAATTATGTAAGTTTGTAGTAGTTGAAGAGTAGATATTAGATGTACATAGATGCAGTATTTGTGTCAATCACATTGACAGTTTTTCAGAGACAGCAACTGTTCCTGACGAGGACTTACCTGACATCACGTTGGTGACTGACATATAATGACAGGACGTCATTTTTAAAAGGGCGGGAATATGTAGCCAAGTGTAATTTTGTTAATTAATGCACTGGCGTGAAAACCAGTCTTGTGTCAGTTTTTGTACTTGTGTGAAACCTGCATCTTGATTTTTTAGACCTTTTCGTGATAACTACTCACCAAGTACTTACCTGTCTTTTCATGCACTACATCATTTCCATGCAGTACATGAGCTCCATGTGAAACGTGGGTACATTATTTTGAACCTTGGTGCATGTGGTCATTCAAGGTTAGACTTTAAGGAAGAAAGGATATCCATTTAGTAAACGACAGAAAAAAGGGAATTATTAACTTGGGTAAAGTTTCCACATTATTGTTTAAATTGCAACTTTCCCTGTATTATGTATTATTTCTACCAAGGTCGCGTTTTGAAGTTCAGTTTGTGTATTTAATTCAGTCTTTCAAAATGGCAGCATTTGTTCATTAAATTCAAGATTAATTAATGCACATTGTCATGCATGTTTCATACCACTTAACAGCATTTTGTTTATTGCAGCTTAACAGCACAGTGTTTGAAGTGGGAGGAAAATTGATGTGGAGTGTGTATGGTACTCAGTTCCATAAACTGGTGAGTTGTGAGCAATGTGAATACGTTTCATGTTTTGAGCTGGAATACTGTGTTGTAATTTGTCTTAACCTTTTTACGTTCATTTCATGTATGCCCTGTATTGTACTGGTTTTTTGATTCATGTCATTGTAATATGTATTTATGTATGTATTTTTCACATGTCTTACAAGAATTTATTTGTTCTTTTACAGATACATGGTTAAATACACACGTATGACCAGAGATTGAGTTAATTTTCCTTACTCCACACTAATTACCACTACGACTACGTTTTATGTACAAAGTAGCAAACTGACTAGCCGTAACCGTGTAACACATCCGTTTTAAATGACTTGCAGGAAAAGAAGCAATAAATAATAAGATCTAAGGTCTACAGTGTTCCATATACATGTATGATACTTTATAATATTATGACCAAACTGTGAAACAGTATCTGGAAAAATTGCAACATTTGAGCCTTTTTTCAGACTGAAAATCTAACTTCAAATTTAGTTTTAAGTAAAACAAAATAAGTATTAAGTTTATCATTATTTCATTTTTTTTTTTTTTTAATTTATTTTTTATTTCAATTTTTTTTTTTTTTTCAATTTTTCAGTCACATTTATTTTGTCTGCAACTGCTTTCAATATGGATTAGTCTAAAATTTTGTCATTTGGTAAAGGGTTAAGCTGTGGGTTTAAATGATTAAGTATGTTCACAACAAATAAGACTTACTTGCATAGACTTCACAAGTTATGTTTAAGTCAAAACTGTATTGAGAAAAAATGGCTGTAAACATCAGCTCTACTGATGCATTCTTGTTGGCACAATTTGGATCGTCCTTCTGGGTCAGAATACAGTTAAATATATAGGTGCCGTTAGCTTCAGGAGTCCTGTAACAAAAAATACAGGCCCACTGTGAAAAAGATGGCCTAATGCATCTGCAAAAAGTATCAACCCAGGTCAGCCTGCGCGGACTGCGCAGGCTGACCTGGGTCGAAACATTTTGCTCTTGGGGCGAATTTCTGCATGTCAGGGCCCAGTCTGCCTCATGATTTAGTCGGTTGTTTAGATGAAGTGGTTTTTATGGATCCCTAATTATGTGATGTCCTGCTGGGTAAAATGCATCATGGAGATGCAGTAAGCCCCATGTTGTCAGAGAACACTTATCATAGAATTCAAAAAGCAAAACATTCCATGACGAGTGTTCTAAACACAAAAGATGAATGTGATGACTGTCTTCAAGGTTAACCCATTCCCACACAACAAATTTTGGACTGGTCCAAATTGAAAGAGTTTGCAGACGACAACTTTAAATTTGATGAAAATGGCAGAAAGGTCTTTAAAAGGGTAGAAAACACTGTGGGAAAAGGAGAAATTGCTCGTTATGAGCAATTTCTCCTTTTCCCACAGTGTTTTCAAAAGACTTGTACTGCAGACACGTGAAAACCAGGGCTTGTTTGGGAAAGGGTTAAATAATTTTCCTACATACAACATATGAGACGTTCTGAGATTTAAGATCATTGGGGCATATAGATCCACCCAAGAAAACTTTTCATTGGTTGCAAAGATGATGAGATTTTATTGCAGTGGTTAAGGTATGTTTTCTCTTATTCCCATAAATTTCATTGATGATCCCTGCGTTTTCTGATGAGTGGGTATACATAATATCAAACTCAGAAATTTGATTTCTAAAATGAATCCTCAGAGTATGCACTATAGTGACAAAAGGAGAAAACATGGTTCCCAACATTTTTTACCTTTCTCAAATGATTTCAAAGGTCTTCTTCTTCTTCAGGGTCATAAATCCACCATAAGGTTAATCCTTTACCACACAATCCCGACTTTTAACCACCCCGAGAGAGAAACCCCTTGAAAACATTGTAAAGGAGAAAATGCTGGTAACCACAATGTTTTCTACCCTTCCCAAAGCAGATTTCAATCTTTCAGGTCCATTTATTTTGTTTTCTACGAATGCTTTCAATTTGAACTAGTCTAAATTAAATTTTGTCATTTGGTAAAGAGTAAAGTAATGGGTATACGTATACAGAAAAAGAAATTACCTCTGTATTTCAAATAGCAATAAATTAGATCCATAGGGATATGACAAAGAATTCAACCAAAACAACCTGACTGATACTTACCCACAAAGTCTCGGATAAAGGACTCCATTCTTTTCCCAGGTCAAAAATGGCTCTGCACATTCTGTATCATATTGTTGCTTCGGGAGACATGCTTCAGCTAACATACCTGTTGTAAATCAAGTCTGAAAGATTAGCATTTGTAGATCTTAAACCATATTTGAGTGCTTATGCAGACAGTGCAGATCAAGATCTGTTTGTGCCATATACTCTCACAGAAACAGCCTTGAAATTGCAATATCTTGAGAACAGGAAGTCGCTGGTTTAATCTCAAGCTTGGCCAATTTCTTTCCAAGAATCGCTGATAATCATTGTGACAGGATTTATTCCTCTCTCAGTGCTGTTCATTGGTTCGATGATGGTTATGTGGGAAAGCAGCCAGTGGCTTGGGAAGAACATTTTGTGGAATACTGGTAAGAGACTCCTGGAAAGCATGGATAGGTGCACTGGCCAACTCGATATACCTGAAATAATGTTGAAAATGGCGTTAAACACCATACAATCATAATCAATCATAACCAACTGCGAATGTATAAGTGATTCAATCAGCACAATATCTTCTTATTAGAGGACAGAATTTTAGACCTGTCCAAACTGAAAGCATTGCAGACAACAATAATAAATGTGGCTAAAATGATGGGTTTTGTTCTAAAATGGCTGGACAAAATTGTGGAAATTTTGCCTTTCCCACAATTTTTTTCAAAAGTCTTCTTCCTCAAGTTAATTACAAGAGGGCCATGATGGCCCTGTATCGCTCCACTGGCTTATAAATATAAACCACGAAGAAAAGTCTTCACTATATAAGCCCTTATAAAACTTTGACCTCATGGCTACAGTCTGACTAAATGGGGAATATTGTATTAGAAGAATAACATGCCAAATGTGGGAGTTCTTGGCCTTATGGCTGGTAACAAGATGGTTTCTGAACTTTTCACTCCATAAACCCATGTAAAACTTGTGATCCCTGGTGCAGGGCCAAACTTGATCCTAGAGCTGTAACTTGGGCCCTCTTTGTAACTGTCCACTAAATAATGCTATAATTATATGCAAAATTTGGTAGCCTAAGCCTTATGGCTGTGTACACCAAGATTTAAAAGTTTTCCCTATGTAAGCCTATGTAAATCTTGTGAACCCCCCCCCTCCAAGTATGAGGCCAAATTGACCCCAGGACTATACTTTGGACACTTTTGGTAGACTCCAACTAGATCAAGCTAAATGCCAAATTTGGTAGCTCTAGGCCTTATGGTTTCAGACAAGAAGATATTTAAAGTTTTCTCTATATAAGCCTATGTATAAAACTTGTGACCCCTGGGGAAGAGCCAATTTTGACCCCAGGGCTATAATTTCAAGAAACATGATAGAGGTCTACTACATAAAGCTACATGCCAAATTTGGTAGCCCTATGCCTTATGGTTTCAGACAAGAAGATTTTTAAAGTTTTCTCTATATAAGCCTATGTAAAACTTGTGACCCCTGGGGCAGAGCCAATTTTGACCCCAGGGCTATAATTTCAAGAAACTTGATAGAGGTCTACTACATAAAGCTACATGCCAAATTTGGTAGCCCTATGCCTTATGGTTTCAGACAAGAAGATTTTTAAAGATTTCCAATATTTTTCAGTTTTGTTGCCATGGCAACCAGAGTTTTTGAAGGAATCAAATTCTTTCAAGAAATTCTGAAGAGGACCATGTCAGGATCAGTTCTGTGAAGTTTCGTGAAAATCGGATGGGTAGTTTCAGAGAAGAAGATGTTTGAAATAAAAGTTAACGGACGGACGGACGGACGACGGACGGACGGACGGACGGACGCACGACGGACACCGGGCCATGACATAAGCCCGCTGGCCTTCGGCCAGTGGAGCTAAAAAAATTATTGTATGGTAAAGTGTTAACTCTTTACCACATGACAAAATTTTAGACTCCACAAAATTGAAAGCACTAGCAGACAACAACTTAAACATAGCCCAGAAGATTACTTCTTTCTTTGATAGGTGGAAAACATTGTTGGAAAAGAAGAAAATGATGGTTACCAGCATTGTCACCTTTTCCCACAATGTTTTCAAAAGTCTTCTTCCTCAAGGTCATTAAAAAATTATTGTTTGGTTAACCTTTACCACACATTCCCGACTTTTGACAACCCAAAGGCAGAGAACTTGAAAATATTGTGGGAAAAGGAGAAAATACTGATAACCTGCATTTTCTCCTTCTACCACAATGTTTTCTACCCTTCCCAAGCAAATTTCAAATTTTAAGTTACATTTATTTTGTCATCTGCAATTGCTTTCATTTTGGTAGTCCTAAAATTTTGTTGTGCCGTGAAGAGTTACAAGATGAAGAAGTCAATTTCATGGATTATTTACTTGATAACTATTGCAATTTTAAGGTGTTTTAAAACCATAACACCTTACAATTTAAATTAGTAATTTAACAATCACGTGTTTGGGACATGTGCTTTTAAAACTGATTTGCCAATTTGATCTCAATCTAGATCTACCTAGATCTATTAACTCTTTACCACACAATCCTGACTTTTTACGACCTTGAGAAAGAAGCCATTTGAAAACATTGTGGGAAAAGGAGAAAATGCTGGTAACCAGCATTTTCTCCTTTTCTCACAATGTTTTCTACCCCTCCCAACACTCATTTCAATTTTTGAGTTACATTGAATTCGTCGTCTGCAAATGCCTTCAATTTGGATGACTCTTTAATTTTGTTGTCTGGTAAAATGTTAAACCTGATTTTACTGCATTCTCTGCAGACAATGATCATATAACAAGTCATAACGATTTTGACTGACGTCACCAGCCTCGAATATAACAATTGCTTCGGAGAACAAACAAGAAATATCTTTAAAAAAAAAAAGATGCTTAAATTTGTCAGCAAATAGGCAGGGGCCATTTGAATAAACATGTCTATATTTTTTACCTCAGGCGCAGGGGCCCTTATAATAGCATGGAACAATGATTTTTCATATAGTGGAATAGAAGGCTGAAACTTTCCACATATCACAAGTAGGATTTGAGAAATTCAAAACACTTAAGTTTTTCCATATCAAGGCAGTTTATTTTTTACGAATTTTTTAGTATGGTCTGTTGCCATGCCCTGACAAAAACCTTAATTATTTTCACAGAAAAAGTGGTAAATTTCACCTAAACCTCATAAAATTAGCCAAATCAATTTCAAATCTTTTTCTTTTTTACACCAGCCTGTCCTACTGCTTATACTGTACAAAAAATACCCAGAAATAATGCCTGCAATTCAATGCAATATCTTTATTCAATTTTTTTAAAACATACACCTAGCACTGAATTCGCACAATGATCATCTATGTGATCAATAAACTGACAAGTAGATGCACTAAAAACCAAAATCAGACTTAAACATGTGCCCTGCCTCTTTCTTATCCTTCTTCTTATCTTCTTCCTCTGCTCAATCAAAGTTTATGAAATAATAGTAAATGTACATTTATTGCTATTTTATACATACGTGATCATATCACCAGGTTATGGGAGGGGAGAGAAAGGGCCCCTGCAAAGAATTTCAAACTTGGTTTTCTCCTTAATTGGGTGGATTAAAACACACATGGAACAGATATAAATATAGGCCATGTCTGTGGCCATTTGTTTCAGACTTTGTACACCATACAGCCACAATAGTATTTTGATGAAAAAACCTTGATGTTGAAATGAAAGCAGAGATCTATGACTTCATAAAAAACTTATCACAAATGAAATGTGACCAATCAAGGATTCACAAAACTTTAGCATGTCTAAAATCTGATTTAAATTAGTGCATTCCTACTTTTACACTTTTCTACCTCAGAGGTAGTTTCACTGTCTTTATATGAATAGTATTTACTGGTATTTACAAACAATGACTCAGTGATCAGCTGTATCTGTACTTTGGAATGTCCAAAGAAGTATGAATCTGAAGGAATAAATACACTAAGAACACAGAGAAGTGGGAGAAATTTTTTTTTCCCACAATGTTTTCAAAGACCATTTGCTTAATATTCATTAAAGGTTGCTTATAATATAAATAGACAGACGTGCTTCAACTGGACTGGCAGATGCCTGTCTGTCTGATCTGCTTTATATTAGCCTATGTAGCAAACTGTATGCTTAAACCCAACTTATTTTCCCCTATTGTTTTCTTTGCTAATGTCATTCCCCAAAGTTTTCAAAAGATAAAGATTAACAGAGATACTCAAAGATGGTTGGGTGTTTGAAGATTTCTTAGTTTTATAATCACAATTTAAAAAAAATCGGAGGATTTCTGTTAAAACAAAACCGAAACCGGCAGGAATAAGTAAAACCAATATTTCATTTTATAACACAACAAAGATGTATGAAATACAATTTCTTTTCACTTTAATATGATTTCTGGTTGTTCAATGACAGTTTGCACTAACTGCAGTGAGATTTACAGCATAAAAACAAATAGAATTTTGTTCAACAGAAGGAAAAACAGCGGCGCCGCCATTTTTTAAATTCCACTTCCAGTTTCACCAGAATTGGAATAAAGTAAAAAAACACACATATTACGTCCATTTAAAGGGAATCTTGGTAGTGTAATGATGAAAAATTGGATTGAGGAACAAAATTAAGCCAGTCTTACAAACGTGCACCTTCGCTTTTCTTTTAAAAAACTTATTTTCTTTTTTCAAAAGCGATTTTTAACAAGCAAACGAGCTCGCTTCTGTTTAAGAGTAAAGTGCACGTGTTCCTCAATGTGTTGGCTACAATTAAATAAGCTTTACCCAAGAAAAATGATTTGAGAAAATACTATAAATCGGCGTAATTCAACCCCACCCAAAGGGCGAGAATTTTGCACCATTTTTTTGACGCAAGAACGATAACACATTTAGAGTTGCCTCCCTTGTTGGTCCATGCTACTTATAATATTAATAATTATCATGTCTACATATTTGACCAATCATAAATTCCTAGATCTATTTTTAACCCTTTCCCAAACGACAAATTTTGGACTGGTCCAAATTGAAAGAGTTTGCAGATGACAATTTTAAATTTGATGAAAATGGCAGAAAGGTCTCAAAAAGGGTAGAAAGCACTGTGGGAAAAGGAGAAATTGCTTGTTATGAGCAATTTCTCCTTTTCCCACAGTGTTTTCAAAAGACTTGTACTGCAGACACGTGAAAACCAGGGCTTGTTTGGGAATGGGTTAATCAGTACCAAAAAACAGGCCAAAAGCCAGCATTTTCAACTACGCCGAAAAATGGCCACGAAGGTACATGTAGTAGAAGATGAATCATGAATTTTGATCATTCGGTTTTGTCGTCTGCAAATGCTTACACTTTGTGAGTTACAGCGTGGACGAGTCTGAAAATTTAATGCCTGAAAAGAGCCTGATTTAATGATTGATAGGCTTGTATAACTTTACCGGGCGAGCTTTTAACAATCAAAATGTTGCAGAAACTTTCAGGCTGCGCTTGCTACAATTTGTCCGTTTGAGTTTTGGCGGGAAACATGTCTATTATCAGAATCTCTTGTACTTATTTCTTTCTCGTAATAATTAACAACCTCCATCTTGAAGAGTTTCAGTTGGCTACAGGTTTATTCAGAGGACTCTTCTTGCAATCGAGGATTTTTTTTTTTTTCCGGTCTAGCTGAATGCGTTGGCTTTTGACCTACTTCTTGGTATTTACATGTTCGAATGAATAAATTGTAATTTGCCATTGGTAGAAAAAGTGGATCTGTTTATTCCGAGGGCATATTTGCGATAAATAATCAGTACGCCGTCTTTTTTTAAAAAGATATTTCTTGTTTCTAGATTAATTTAAACATATTTTATTGCCATCTTTATACAAATTATACATTATACGTACATCACACAATAAGATACAAATCAGACAAAAGGGTCTGGCCACAAGTTCTCGCAACTTAGATTCGGAGATTCCCTTAAAATAATCTACGAACAGTATGAAAGTCTTCTATGATTCTAAAATTATAAC
The DNA here is from genome assembly GCA_945859785.2 of Tridacna gigas. Taxonomy (NCBI): domain Eukaryota; kingdom Metazoa; phylum Mollusca; class Bivalvia; order Cardiida; family Cardiidae; genus Tridacna; species Tridacna gigas. The sequence continues at coordinate 74,123,354 of OX244031.2, read as the reverse complement.
AAATACGTATATATTTCTGATCTTTCCTTGCGATATAGAAGACAGGTTTTTTTCCCCAGGAGTGTCCTTGGGCACGACACGCAAGAGCTCTAGCCTTGTAAGCCTACTGGTGAAATCCAGCATACATAAATATGTGAGGTCTCGCCGTAAAAGTTGAAAGCAGCGTAAAACACCATTCTATCAATCAATCAACATGTTTTGAACCATGATTCATGAATGCTGATGATATCTTTTACTCTGTACCACATAAGTCTGTGTTGTAACCGATCCTAGGAGAGAGCCCTTTTTAAAACATATTTCTCTTTTACTGGTAACCAGCATTTTCTCTTTTTAATCACATTTTTCTTCTATCCTTTAAAAGGAAAGAATCCAATAATTGCTCAAAGAAGGTGAACAATGTTCAAGATTAAGTGAAAAAATCGATAGTAGCAAACTGATAAGCAGCATTTTTGTTTCAGGAGGATCTGTCGTTAAAATAGCTCATGCCAAAAAATAGAAGAGGAGGCGGAGAAATGCGCGCGCATAGTGGGAAAAAAATCAAAGGATCAAAGATAGTTTTCACAAGTAGCATCAAACCAAGCAATGTAAAAACTTCGGGGTAAACACCAATCTGCGCGCATTTTTTAATCGGTAATTTCAATACATCCCTGCAGTATGCAAATTACCTCCCACCTCATTACCGTATTTCAGGTCTTGCCTCGAAACATGCATAAAGGGGGTTTTCCATTATTATCCCATTAATCAAAGCCTGAGTGAAACTAAAGAACATTCTGGTATCTCTTCTAAATCTATTGTCTACCTATTTAATCCTAAAGCTGCTAAGCTCGACTCAATGACCTTTTGCGGACAGTGTAGATCAAAGATCAGACTGCACAGAACGTGCAGTCTGATCTTTGATCTACACTGTCCGATAAGGAGATATTTTTTATTCAAAAAAATAAGTTTGAAATTTTTGTGGTATTTGTCGAAGACAATGCCACTATGAGTTCAATACGGCATTTTGAAAATCATGTATCGTATTTTGCGCAAAACCGAAGGAAGTAAACCCAATTAGAATCAATTTTTCTGAGAAAAATAAGTATTTCGATTGCACTCAGATATGAAATTGAAAATGGCGTATTACAATAAATTGGATTAGGCCGACGATCGTGGAAATACTTCCTTTTTATCGAAAATAGCTTGATCCGCTATGGCCTTCTATAGTGGCGTAATGACACACACATACCGTGCTTGTTCGTCCCAAACCCAGTTCGTTCCTGGGCTTATTCGTTCCAGGATTGTTCGCCCTGAATTCTTCGTCCCACAAGATTGCACCTTCTCTATCGGATTTTGCATGACTATATAGTAGATTGACTTTCAAGCGAATATTTTGAAACTGTTTCTGTTGTTTATTTTTCAAATTATTAATTCCACACAATGGCTCCCTTGACAAATGCCACACCAGCGTTTTCAACGCTTTGATTACTATCGGATTGAAAGATTTATTTAACTTATTTAGCAGGATTTACACATTATTTTTATTTTTTTGCCCATTGTTTCATCAGGGAGGGCACGTGGCTTTAATGTGTCGTCTGCAAATGCTTTGATTATGGACAAGTCTAAAATGGTGACATCTGGTACTAGGTAACCAAGATTTCTGTTCTATATTTAGATCTGTATGCGTAACTTTTGCATCAGATTTACGAGTTAATTTCACAGCCCACCGGGGAAAAAAACATACACATACATAGAACAATATTATAAAAATTTGCAGTAAATATTCTAAAAGCATTGAGGGAAAAGGAGCAATTTCTTGTAACAATACACAGTTTTCAAGAGTGAAATAAAAAAAATGAGTAGGCCTACATCAGTTGCTGCTGGTGTCTATTTGGTATCTTGGACATGCTTCTGTCTCAAACGACAGATTTTTCGATTTTTTTTTTTTTTTTTTTAATTGAAAGCATGTGCAGACGACGAATTGACATTTGTCCTTGAAAGACAAAACATTTTGGAAAAATGAGAAAATGCTGGTCACCAGTATTTTCTCCTTTTCTGACAATGTTTTTAAAAGACTTTTTCGTCAAGGTCATAAAATGCCGGAATTATGCGGTAAATAATTGGCTCTTTACCAGATTTACCAAATTTCAGACTTGTCCAAATTGAAAGCAATTCAGCGGCAGACGACAATGCACATTCCACTGAAAACGTTTGAATTTCATACCCAAAATAAAGAAAATGTTGTTGGAAAAAGAGAAAATGCTGGTCACCAGGATTTTCTCCTTTTCCAGCAAAGTTTTCAAAAGGCCTCCTTTCCATGGTCGTTAAAACTCGGGATTGTGTGGTAAAGGGTTACACTGAATCATCATTTTCCTAAAATAATAAGGGAAGTCATTCCTCGTTCGATCAGGATGCATCTTCTAAATTTTTGATGTTGGTAATAAATTTCTCAATTTAAAATTATCTTGTTCGTTTGAAAATTTAGTTTTTTTTTGAGTTATAAGCAATTAAATTTCAGTTTTTGTCACAAGAGATATCTCTGAAATTTATTGGCTGACGTTTCCTGCACCAATCAGATTCAATTACTTTAACCTTGTTAGCCTTTTACCACGTAATGCGCAGAAGAATAATGCTTTTGAAAACACTATGGGAAAAGGAGAAAATGCTGGTAACGGGCACTGTGTAGATTCCGATAATATCGCGCTGTCTCATTCATTTTTTTACCATATATGCCTATGCACAAGAGAGCTCAAAGAAAGATCACTCTGTCAGGCTTTTGATAATAAGTATTGTATTATTATGTACTTCACATTTTCTATGGATATAAGCGACAATTAAAAAGATGCTTGTTCCCAATCCGATGTAGTGCTTAGTCATCACAAATTTTATGTCTTGGTTTAAACTCTTTACCAAACGAAAAAGAATTCAGACAGGTCCAAATTGAAAGATTTGCAGGCAATACATGAAATGTGTCTCAAAGGGCAAAATTTATCACGGAAAGGCTAGAAAACTTTGTTGGAAAAGGAGAAAATGAACGCATGCTTACCCGGGGTTGTTGAAACGCTGGATTTTATGGTGAGGGTACATTAGGTTAATTGAAAGGGATTAGATGCAAAGGTACTTGCTTTTTCTGACATTCTGCCAACATAATATACTAGGTTAAATCACAGGCTATTGAAGTTCCATTGCTCTATTGCGGAATACCAAAATTTTCCGTGCTCCATCATTAGACAGCGTTACTAAAAACAGCACATTGGTGCATCGCCTCTATACCGATATAGAAGCGATGCGCAAATGTGCTATTTTTAGTAACGGTGCTCAATTATCGAGCAATGAAAATTACGGGCTTCATGATAGATCACTAGTGCTTCAAAGGCCTGTGGTTATATAGAGGGCGGCGTTTTATCGAAAACAAGTGCCTGTGGTTGAATGGTTCGGATTATATGATGTGTGAAAAAGAAATCAGAAAAAAATGATTATTTCCACCTGCATTTTTTATCTTTAAGCGTTGAGAAGGGAACTTATCACAATATAAATTTTCAAAATTGGCCATAAAAAAAGTACAAACTATGTACATATGATTGCATTCTATACACATCGCCGTGATGTTTATCACCCAATTTCACGACAGAGAGCATTGTGGGAGGGAGCGGGAGGTACAAGTACCTAAGTGTTCTTCATTTAAAAAAATGCCTTTTTTTATGATTTTTTTTTTTGTCTTCTTCCTCAAGGCTCATGGTGGTTAGAACAAGCGTTTCGGTATAAATTGTGTTAGACTTGACTGAAATTACCCTGAACATTTTAGACTTGTCCAGAGGTGCTTTGGAGCGAAAATTTATAATATGAGTCGAATTACGGGAATGTTTTTTTTTTTTTAGGGTAGAAAACATTTTCGAAAAAGGAGAACACGCTGACCAATATTTAACGTTTCTTTATTTCCCTTAATTTTTTCAAAAGTGTTCTCCCCAGGAACACGGAACTGTTTCGTTTACTGTTTGTAAAAAAACTAATGTTCTATGCAAATGTTTAGTTGACCTATTGCTGTTTCATGGCACAATTTCTAACAAGCTACCGCCCGTGGTCATTTTTTCTGTCGTCTTACAGCAGAGCATTATTAACCTTTAAGCTGCTGATCGCGACCCACTGACCTTTTGCGGACAGTGTAGATCAAGATCAGACTGCACAGAACGTGCAGTCTGATCTTTGATCTACACTGTCCGATACGGTAGTTTCTTTCCGGTGAAATCAACTTTGAAACTGTAATGTTTGGGCTTTTAGTATTGAGTAGAAATTTGGGTTTCATTTATTCAGCAGCTTAAATGTTAACCCTTAAGCTGCTAAGCACGAATCAAGGATCTTTTGAGGACAGTGTAGATCAAGATCAGACTGCACTCTTAGATCTACATTGTCGGATAAGGAGATATTTATCCTCCCAAATATGCCCTTGAAATAGCAAAATTTGGGTTGTTACTATTGGCTTGAATGTTGCGTTTCACTTATTTGGCAGGTTAAGGGTTAACGACCTTTACAAAACGACTGTTTACCACTGTACTTCTATAACAGACATGTACATGCCCCTCCATACAATACATGTTTACATTAACATCTTCGTTATTTTTTCAGAATATTTCAGATTTTTCACTTTTGTCATTTTAATTCCACATCTAAAGAAGAAGAAGAAGGGAGAGAAGAAGAAGAAGAAGGAGGAGGAGGAAGAAGAGGGACAGCTTGAAAATTATAAGCAAGATTAACATTATACATAGATACCACTTTTTACACGGTAAATTCATTGAATAACTGAAATGACGAAGTTCATGTGATATGTCAACGTTCTAAATTGCCTCAAACTTGCAAGTTATTGTCCTATGCCTCGGGTGAAACGAAAATATACCACAATGGACGCTGTTGGAAATTGTTTTAACCCATTTCCGAACGATCCAGTATTTGTCTGAAGTAGAGAAGTGCTGACCATTGTTTCAACGATGGATATGTGAGAAAGCAGCCACTGGCTTGGAAAGAATATTGTGCGTAGTGCTGGTAAAAGAAACTCCAAGAAAGCATGGTGCACTGCATTGGCCACCGCGATATAACTGAAATAATGTTGAAAACGGCGTTAAACACCATACAATCAATCAATCAATCAATCAATCAACGCATCGAAGTCTTTCGAAAACAACAATGCTGGAAACCAACGGCTCTCTTTTTCCCACAAATGAGACATGCACTGTAAAAGGGGGGCTTAAGGGATCTGCAAAAGGTACCGACTCAGGTCAGCCTGCACAATCAGCACAGGCTGAACTGACTCGAAACTTTCTGCTTTGGTTTTGGTAAATTTCCTGCATGCCCAAGGACCTTTCTACCTCATGATACAGTCGGCTGTTAACCCTTTCCCAAACAAGCCCTGGTTTTCACGTGTCTGCAGTACAAGTCTTTTGAAAACACTGTGGGAAAAGGAGAAATTGCTCGTAACGAGCAATTTCTCCTTTTCCCACAGAGTTTTCTACCCTTTTTGAGAACTTTCTGCCATTTTCATCAAATTTAAAATTGTCGTCTGCAAACTCTTTCAGTTTGGAAGGGTCTAAAATTTGTCGTTTGGGAAAGGGTTAAACATAAGGGATTTCATGGATCCATAATAATGCTATAATGCATGGCGGAGATACATTAACCCTTATCCTGCTGAATAAAAGAAATGAAACTTTATAGTAGATAGTAGAAGCCGAAAATTTTCTTGTTTCAAGGTATTTTTGGAGGAAAGATATCTCCTTATCGGACAGTGTAGATCAAAGATCAGACTGCACGTTCTGTGCAGTCTGATCTTGATCTACGCTGTCCGCAAAAGGTCGGTGGGTCGCGATAAGCAGCCTAAGGGTTAAATCCCCCTTTTTGCCAGAGCATGGCTCAGTTGTATGACGAAAATCATGAAAGGCTCTATAAGAATTTTTTTGGCACGTAGATGTCTTACTCTTCATCAAACGACAGAACTTTCAACTTATCCTATGGTGGCATATTTCTGCCACGAGATACGAGATAGCTATCATGATAATTTTAGAGAACTATCGCAATAAAACAAACTTTCCTGGAAATATTATCTAGATAACAAAAAGTTTCACGATAGAAATATTGCGAAATTTCTAACTGTTATCAGGATTTTTTTTTTTTTTACGCTCGTGCCCACAACTGACATTCACGGTATCTATAATTAGATATGGTTTCGGATCATCTTTGTCTCCTGCACAACCAAAAACTTCCGAGTTCATCCAAATGGTGATTTTTCTATTTATAGATACCGAGAAACGAGTAGAACTATCGTGATAATTTTACCTCGATGTCAGCTTCGTGCACGAATGAGAAATAATCAACATAAAATTTTCAAGATAACAAAGTTAATCGTGATATTTTTTTCAGAAAACTTTTCACTATCTTGATAAAATTTCCAGGAAACTTCAAATTATCGTGAAAGTTTTCTAAAATTATCACGATAGCTATCTCGTATCTCGCGGCAGAAATATGCCACCATATTATCCAAATTGACGGCATTTGCAGACGACAAAATAAATGTGACTCACTAACTGAACTTTATCATAGGAAGGTTAGAAAAGGAGAAAATGTTGGTGACCAGCATTTTTCTCCTTTATCCACAATGTTTTTAAAGGTTTTCCTCTTCACGGTCGTTAAGGTTCCAGATTGTGCGGTAAAGGGTTAGGGGCTTAGTGAATCAAATGGAGGTCTTAGTCAAAGGTAAAAACTTATTTAATCCTTTACCACACAGTCCCGAGTAAAGTTTAACGAACCTAGGACAGACGACTTCTTGAAAACATCGTGGGAAAAGGAGAAAATGCTGGTAACCAGCATTTTCTCCTTTTACCACAATGTTTTCCTCTTTTCGAGACAAATATCATCGTATGAGCCGAATTTATTTTGTATTCTTGCAAATGTTTTCAATATCGACGAGTCTATTCAAATGTTATGGTTTGGTAAATAGGTAAAGAGATTTCAAAGTTCTTTTCGTCTGAAAAATCGCACCGTATCAGACAGTGTAGATCTAAGATCAGGCTGTACCTTATGTACTGTCTGATCTTGAATCTACATAGTCCACATAAAGTCCAAAGAGTCGCGCTTAGCAAGCCTAGGGGTTTGAGATAAAATCAGTAATAAAAACATTATTATATTTAAACAACATTACTTTGTTATCGTTTGTCATCAGAATTACTGTACCACGTAGGTTCCTTTCACGAGCTAACTAATAATTACAGTGGTCTTGTTTGTTTGTTTGTATTGGAGTTTAACGCTGTTTTAACAGCTTAGGTCATGTCACGGCGGTCAGTGCACCTACTCATGTGTTTCCTGGCTTTCTCACACCAGTACTGACACAATTTTCTTTCCAAGCCACAGACTACTTTTCCCAAATGAATCAGAGGTGAGAGGCGAGAAATCGCTGGAGAGAAAGTGTGCCTCAACTGGGTATCGAACTCACAACCACCAGGTCATGAGTCCGATACGTTAACCACTGAGCTACCCTGGTGGGCAACTAGAGTGGCTAAAATGATAGCAGGATGTGTTTGTTTGGTTGGCGCTTAATGTTGCTTTCAATAATATTTAGTTACATAATTACTGTAAATACTCGTATATTTATTAGCGCATTCTTTTACCGTTTACAGCGCCTTTCACGTCCTTGAGAGAAAGGGTTTTTGGGAGAAAATGCGGAAAGTGAAGAAAATGTGGTTAAAAAATAAGAGAGAGAGAGAGAGGACGACGAAGACGAAAAGATAGGGAGAGAAAAAGCTGTTAAGACTTCTTTCACTGCTGCCATTTTGAAGTTGTAGGCTTGAAATCGAAGTCTGTCTTTTTTCACCCTAACTTATTACTATATTAGATAAGTTTCTTTGTATGCTTCTGTAGGTGTCAGTATCCAAAATCACTGGGGGAAAGGGGACAAATGTTTCCCCATATATTTGTCATGCTGGTGACAACAAAGTTTCCTTTCCTCGGGTCTGTGTTCTTTCTGCAAACGCAATTCCAGGCGGAATAATTGTAGAATCGTCCAAATCGAAAAGATTTGAGCTATGCTCCGTGAAAAGGGGGCTTAATGCATCTGCGAAAAGTATCGACTCGGGTCAGCCTGCGCGGATTGCGCAGGCTGACCTGGGCCGAAACTTTTCGCTATTGGTCAATTTTCTGTATGTCCAAGGAGCAGTCTAACCAATAATAAAGTCGGTTGTAAAAAAGTGGCAATTATGGATCCATAATTATGTGATAGCTTGATTGGTATAATGCATCACGGAGATGCATTAAGCACCCTTTTGCCAGAGCATGGCTCACTTAAAGACGACAAAATATTAATCGACTCGAATGAGTGAGATTTATCGTTGAAAGATTAGAACACATTGTAGAAAACGGAGAAAATGCTAGTTACCAGCATTTGGTCCTTTTCCCAAAATGTTTTTTAACCCTTTCCCAAACAAGCCCTGGTTTTCACGTGCCTGCAGTATAAGTCCTTTGAAAACACTGTGGGAAAAGGAGAAATTGCTCGCAACGAGCAATTTCTCCTTTTCCCACAGCGTTTTCTACCCTTTTTGAGACCTTTCTGCCATTTTCATCAAATTTAAAATTGTCGTCTGCAAACTCTTTCAATTTGGACCAGTCCAAAATTTGTCGTTTGGGAAAGGGTTAAAAGTTTCATAAATGGTTGAGAAATTCTCTTACCTGTCATGTATATGTACAGCAAGATTTCAAAACACTTGTTCCACATCTCTCTTTGCTGGGTCTACGTTTGGCGCTAGGATGGGTTTATCCACTCACGACAATATTTAATCAACACTTCACATGATTTTTCGGTTGTTTTGATTGGTTTGCAACGCGCAGTTCTTTTTTTTGTAAAAATTATTTCTTGAAAGAAGCCTTTTGATACAGATCTATTTCTTTTTTTCTTCTTCTCTTTTTTTCCTTACCAAACAAACGTTTTAAAAAAAAGGAGATGATATAATAATTTTACTCAGTAATCCTACAGATAAACTAACAACTGAAACAATGTTTTCTTAGGGGAAAAAAATCGTTATTAAAGTAAACGTTATGAACAAAATTTCCAAATTGTTTAACAGATCACATAAAATCCTTCAATAAAGCACGAACAGTCCCATGACAGCCACTAACTGTCCAGCTTTGTCCCGAAACGTTTGATTTTGAACTCCGGAGTTTAAGAGTACACTACACAATAAACCAGATATGAAAGTGAGAGATTTCACCCAAAAATAAAAATTGACATACAAATGTAGTTTATCTTCACATAAAATTGAACTCTTTACCACACGACAAACTTTTAGACTGGCCCATCCTGTAAATATTGGTAGACGACAATTGAAATGGGCCATGCTGTGATAAAAGGAGGCTTAATGCATCTCCTCGATCCATAATACCAAGCAAGTCATCACATAATTATGGATCCATAAAATCCATTTTTGTCTAACAACTGACAGAATCACGAGGTACACAGGTCCTTTGACGTGCAGGAAATTTACCTACAGCAAAAATTTTCGGCCGAGGTCAGCCTGCGCAGACAGCACAGGCTGATCTGAGTCGATACTTTTTGCAGATGCATTAAGCCTCCTCCTTTTCACTGAGCAAGACTCAAATATAGATTAAATAGTTAGATTTTTACTTTTTATCCTTTACCACACAGTCCCGAATTTTAACGGTTCTGACTAGGAAGACTTTTGTAAACATTGTGGGAAAAGGAGAAAATGCTGGTTACCAGCATTTTCTCCTTTTCCCACAATGTTTTCTATGCTATCAAAAAAACAAATCAGGTCATTTGAGCAACCTCTGATTTGTCGTCTGGAAATACTTTGAATTTGGGCAAGTTTAAACGCAAGTACATGTATTCTCAATTTAGTAAAGTCTTCAATTTATCTTTTTGTGAAGAGTTAAAGATACATCTGTACTCGTTTTCAGCCAGTTTTTAACCCATTTCATCTTTATTATATCAAACTATAACCATTTTTGCATCTTCACGCCAAATGCTGCCCCTGATGGTTGCAAGGTTGCGTAGATCACGACGAGTAGAAAATGCATTTCATTTTCTGGAGGCCATAAAAGAAATAACTGTTGTGACGTTTCCTGTTTTAGACAGAAGATTTCCAACATATGTAATTATCCTTTATTATATCGGTGATTTATCTATGTTCACACAGCTGACTAGTTTCTGAATCATTCTACAGTTTTTCAAATTTTAATTGCGTTTCTCTCTCTCTCTCTCTCTCTCTCTCTCTCTCTCTCTGTATGGCTGTAAGGATGTATCTTTAATCAGAACCTTTAGATCCTAAAGTGCAAAGCGGGAAAGGTACTATTGTTTAACGGAACAGTATGGGTCAGCGCCGATGGTAACGTTCAAGACTTGAGACCGGGTTTTCGCTGGTTCGAATCCCGGCTCGGCCAATCTATTTCCGAGGACCGATGCCAGTCATTTGCAATAGGATTCATTCCTCTTTCACCGCTGATCATCGTCCCGATGATGGCTATGTGAGAAAGCAGCAAGGGGCTTGAAATGAATATTGTACAAGGTACTGGTAAAAGAAACTCCGGGATAGCATCGACAGGTGCACTGGCCGCCGTGATATAAATGAAAGAATGTTGGAAACGGAGTCAAATAACGAACAAACAAACAACAAATAACTACAAATAAAAACACAGACAAGTGATAAAATCCGCAGAAGGAGAGAAAGAGAATTTTACTGCACAGTGCAAATTAATCGTTTACCACATTCCTTAGTTTTAACGACTTTGAGGAGGAAGCCTTTTGAAAACATTGTGGAAAAGGGAGAAAATGCTGATAAACAGCATTTTCTCCCTATTCCACAATATTTTCAACTATTTCAAACACAGAAATCATCTTTTGTGCTACATTAAATTTGTCGTCTGCAGATGCTTTCAATTTGGGTGAGTGTAAAATTTTGTTGTGTGGGAAAGAGTTTATTGTGCAAAACGTTTAACCCTTAAGCTCCCAAGCGCGACTCACTGACCTTTTGCGGACAGCGTAGATCAAGATCAGACTGCACAGAAAGTGCAGTCTGATCTTGGATCTACACTGTCCGATATGGAAATATCCTTCCTCCAAAAATACCCTTGAAATAGAAAAAACTGGGTAATCACTATCGGCTTGAAAGTTTCATTTCTTTCATTTAGCAAGATAAGTGTTGAGAAAAAGTACTGATTGATGATGCCCAAATTTTCAAATACCTTTTCTTGTAACCACTACAATCTTGAACCCTTTACAAAACGACAAATCTTAGGCTCTTCGAAATTGAAAGTCCTGCAGACGACAAATTCAAACTTAGTTTTATGAACTGATATTCTCTGATGGTGTCGAAAACGCTGTGGGAAGAGGAAAAATTGCTTGTTATAAGCTATTTATCGTTTCCCACACTGTTTTCAAAACGCTTGCCCTGGAGACTTAAGTTATACATTTTTTTTTTTTTTTCACAAAACAGGTAGGATAGAAATGAAAGGAAACTTTCTGATAGGGTAAAAACATTGTTGCAAAAGGATGAATTTTTTGTTACAAGCATTTTAAACTTTTCTTGCAATGTTTTCAAAATACTTGCTCTACAGACATTAAAAAATACACAAGTAGTGTTAAAACAAGCAAGAAAGATTTAAAAGGCAATTAGGGTCTTATATTCAATCCATCTCTTCTTGTAAAGTTTCTGTACTCTTTGACCTTTTATCACACAGTGACGACTTTTAACAACCCTGAGGAAGAAGGGTTTTGAAAACATCGTGGGAAAAGAAGAAAACGCTGGTTAACAGCATTTTCATCTTTTCCCGCAGTGTTTTCTACCCTATGAAAGGCAAATCTGATATTTTGGGTAACATTTAAATTTGCCGTCTGCAAATGCTTTCGATTTGGACCAGGCTAAAATTTTGTCGTGTGGTAAGGAGTTAATTAACCTTTTACCACGACAACCGACACACTTTTAGACTCGTCCAAATTCAAAGCAATCGCAGACGACAAAAACTACAATTTTTTGCATGTCAAAGGACCATTCCACCTCAGGATTCAGGCGGTTGTAATGAATTCTATGGATCCACAATTATGTGATGACTTTTTATGTATCCACAATTATGTGATGACTAATATGAATTTTTCTTGATCCATAATTATGTGATGACTAATGAATTTCATGGATCCATAATTATGTGATGACTTGCTTGGCATAATGCAGCACGAAGACGCACGAAATCCCCTTTTGTCAGAGCATGGCTGATTTCTATTACAGTAGACGATGAATTTTAGACAAATTATAGCACTTCTGTGCCGTCTAATCTTGATCTCTGCCTTCCACTAAGGCTACTTAACTATTTGCCACGTTTTGAAAAAAATAGGCTTATCCGAACTGAAAACATTTGCAGACAACAATTTAAGTGTTGTTGAAGTGATGGGGTTAGTCTGCGAACGGTCAGAAAACGTTGTGGAAAAAGGAGGAAGTGCTGGTCAATAACTCTTTACAACACATAAACGATTTTAAGCTCATTTATTTTGAAAGCATTTGCAGACAATAATTTACATGTGGTTCATTTGATAAGATTTGTCTGTGAAAGGGAAGAAAACATAGTGGAAAAAAGGAGAAAATGCTGGATACCAAAAGTTTTCAAAAGTATTCTTTCTGAGGGTTAAGTAAAGAGGTAAGTATGGGAGGCAAAAGTGTAAACTTACGAAATTTAAAATAAAAATGTATAAGAAAAATAAACATTGGTTTTGGTTGAATGGTTATCCATATTTTCCCCAAAACGGTATCTAAACAACCAGTCACGAAATCTTTAGTCCCCCAATACCTACGTACATTATTATCCCTCAACTTCTTTACTAAACAATCCCGAGTTTTAACGACCCTGAAGAAGAAGGCTTTTGAAAACATAGTGGGAAAAGGAGAAAATGCTGGTATCAGCATTTTCTCCTTTTTCCCACAATGTTTTCTACCCTAGAAATCATCATGAGAGCTATATTTAGTTGTCGTCTGCAAATGCTTTCAATTTGTTAGAGTCCAAAAATTTGTCGTTTGGTAAAGAGTTAACTTTTTTACCAAACGACAAAATTATCGCTTGTCTAAACTGAAAGCATTTGCAGACGACATATCAATCGATTTAATTCTTTACCGAGCGAAAAAAAATCATAGACTTGTCTAAACTGAAAGCATTTGCAGACAACAACATTAATGTGACTAAAAATTGTTTTGGGAATGGTAGAAAATATTGTGGAATAGGAGAATATGCTGGTTACCAGCATTTTCTTCTTTTTTTTTCCACAATGTTTTCCAAAACTCTCTTTCTCAGGGTCGCTAAAACTTGGGACTGTGTTGTACAGAGTTCAAACATGAAATTTCTATTTCGAAGGATAGAAAACATTGTGAGTAAAAGAGAAAATGCCGATTACCAGCAATTTCTCCTTTTTCAAAAATGGGTTCAGACGCCTTTTTCCTCGATGTCGTTAAAAGTTGGTTTTTTATTGCATAGAGTTAAATCTTTACCGATCGATAGAATTTTAGTCTTGTACAAATTGAAAGCTTTTGCAGACGATAAAATAAATGTGACTCGAATGATGGAATTTATTTCCGAAAGAGTAGAAAACATCGTGGGAAAAAGAGAAGTAGAAATAAATAAAATAGATTAATTAGATGGACCTTTTTCTTTGACAAAACGAAACGACCACAATACTGTCCAGAATTTAAAGGTTGTTTTGGTCAGAAGATGCTACAAAGAAGCGAACAGTGTAGATCCAAGATCAGACTGCACTATCTGTGTGATGTATGATACTGGGCAAGTCATTACATAATTATGGATCCGTACAATCCATTTTGTGTAACAACCGGCTGAATCCTGAGGTAGACTGGTCCTCGGACATGCAGAAAAATTTACCGAAGTAAAAAGGTTTGATCCAGATAAGCCTCCATTAAGCCCCCTTTTCACGGAGCATGGCTCATTTCTTTTGCAGTCCAATGCCCGTATTCACCAACTATTCTTAGGAACATTCTATGTCTTATTCCCAAGAATTTTATGAGTTAGAAAGTAACACAACTTCTGATTGGCTAAACCAAAAGGTTTAGCCAATCAGAAGTTGTGTTACTTTCTACTTCTAGTTTTAGAATTAGACTAAAAATGCACCTAAGAATGGTTGGTGGAAACGGACGAAGGAATCAGTAGAAGTTCGAAAAGAAATAATCTTGAAATTACCACTTCTGCTGCTACTACCAGTACTATCAATCACACCACCACTACTGCCACTGATGATTATGATAATTAGGAATTCAATAACCCCTTTTCGCGAGACGTTTTCCCAAATGTTTAAAAGACAGTTTTCTCTCTTCATTTTGTTTATTTGTGTATATTAGTTTTTAATTTTCTTTTTGGTAAGTTCAAAATAGCTTTTACACCGTGAGTAAACCCTTTGCCGGGCGACAAAATTTTAGATGAGTCCAAATTGAAAGCATTTGCAGACGATGGACTAAAAGTGGTCCAAATGACAGGAATTGTCTTGGAAAGGGCAGAAACCGATATGGGAAAAGGAGAAAATGCTGGTTGCTCCTTTTCCCACAGTGTTTTCAAAATGCTTTTTCCTCAAGGTCGTTAAAATCCGGATAAAGGATTAAACCCATATCTTATATAACGACACAAGCAAAAAAATATTTACTTTGAATTGATATTTATAATTTTTCGTGTCGTTCGAAACGCCCTTTTAGCAAGCATTTTTATCTGTACGATCTTTTTTTCCGATCAGTTCATCAGTTTTTGTTTTTGTGTGCATGAATTGAATACTTTTGATTAATTTTGATAATGCTTGCTAATGTAGCAGGGTGCGTACAAGTAAATCCAGAGATAATTTGAATACATGCGAAAATTCTTTCGATTCACCGTAGTTGTTCTGAATCAATTTATTTGAACCCTGCTCTGTGAAATATGGGCTTCAACGCATCTGCAAAGAGTTTATCTTCGGTGTAGCTGAATGTGCTGGCTTTTGACCTACTTTTTTGGTACTGATAAAAAAATGAATAAATAGAAATTTGTGATTAGTCAAAAATGTAGACATGTTTATTTTAAGGGCCCCTGCCTATTTGAGGGCAAAATTGACGCCGTCTATCTTTTTTGAAAGATATTTCTTGTTTCCAATCAGTTTATCAGTTTTTGGTTTTTTGTGTGCATGAATCAAACCACGATATTTTGCATGCTTTTGATTACCCACTGATGATGCTTGCAGCGGGGGCGGGGGCGTATAAATAAATCCGGGGAAAATTTGAATACATATACGCGAAAATTCATTTGATTCACCATAAGTGTTCTAAACTAAATCAATTTATAAGAACCATGCTTTGTGAAAAGGAGGTTTGCATCTGCAAAAAGTATCGACGTAGGTCAGCCTGCGCGGACTGCGCAGGCTGACCTACGTCGATACTTTTTGCTTTTGGTGAATTTTATGAGTGTCCAAGAAGTATTCCACCCCGTTATTCGGTCGGTTTTTCGACAAAATGAATTTTATAGATCCATTATTACGCGATGACTTGCTTGTTATAATATATCATCGAGATGTATTAACTGTCCCAAATGACAAATTTTGGACTGGTCCAGATTGAAAGAGTTTGCAGACGATAATTTTAAATTTGATGAAAATGGCAGAAAGTTCTCAAAAAGGGTAGAAAACACTGTGGGAAAAGGAGAGCAATTTCTCCTTTTCCCACAGTGTTTTCAAAAGACTTGTACTGCAGACACGTGAAACCCAGGGCTTGTTTGGGAAAGGGTTAACTCTTTACCAAACGACAAAATTTTAGACCAGTCCAAATTGAAAGCTTTAGCAGATGACAAAATAAATGTTTGTCAAAAATTGAAAATTGTTTTGGGACGAGAAGAAAACGTTGTGGGGAAAAGAGAAAATGCTGGTTACCAGCATTTTCTCTTTTCCCCACAATGTTTTCAAAAGGCTTTTTCTTCAGGGTCGTTAAAAGTCGGGATTGTGTGGTACAGGGTTAAAACCCGTTTTCCTCTTTTTCCCAGGGCATGGCTCATATTTATAAATAGAAAAAAGTGGTTTTATCCTTTGAAGTTGGTAGAATCCATTAAAAATTGACTGCAGATTATAAACAAACATCTAAGTAAGCTCTCTGGTTTCCCATTTGAAATACTGCTGCATTTGTGCGGCAGTGTGGGAAAGAAGCCAGTGGCTTGGTGACAATTTTGTACTTGGCACTCACAGATTAAACCACAAGATCGGTTTGTTTGTTTATTTGTTTGTTTGTTGTTAAAGGCCGTTTTTAACATTATTTCAGTTATGTCCTGGTGGC
Organism: Tridacna gigas; assembly: GCA_945859785.2. Taxonomy (NCBI): domain Eukaryota; kingdom Metazoa; phylum Mollusca; class Bivalvia; order Cardiida; family Cardiidae; genus Tridacna; species Tridacna gigas. The sequence goes on along the minus strand of OX244031.2, from coordinate 74,107,056 downwards.
CAGTGCACCTATCTGTGCTTTTCTGGAGTTTCTTTTAATACTACTTTCACGCAGCACAATATTCTTTCCAAGCCACTGTCTGCTTTCAATACATAACCATCGTGGCAACAATTATCAGCGGTGAAAGAGGAATGCATTCTGTCGCAATGACTATCATCAGTCCTCGGAAAAAATTCCCCGAGCTGAGGAGTCAATCCAGCGACCTCCTGCTTTCAAGTCCTGTACGCTATGATTGCGCTACAAGGGCGCTGCTCTACAGAAACACAAAAGTGTGTGACGGGAATTCTGGGATAGAAAATGTACCAGATTGGCTTGCTACCAAACAGACTTTAATGCGGAATGTAAATTTTCATCGAACCGTGTCCGTTCAACCCTGCTTCAAAATCTTAAGGACACTTTTGGCCAAATTTTCTTTTTATTGGGCAAAAATATTTGAGCCATACTCTGTGAAAACGGGGCTTAATGCATCTCCGTGATGCTCATAGCAAGCAAGTCATCGCTTAGTTATGGATCCATAATAGCCACTTATTTTAACACCCTATTGAATCATATGGTATTATTGTTCTTTGATACTTAGAAAATTGATCCATCGCGAAAAGTTTCGGCCCAGGTCAGCCTGCGCGGACTGAGTCGATACGTTTCGCAGATGCAGTAAGCCTCCTTTTCACAGAGCATGGCTCATTTGTAATAGGCGTATTTAAACTTGTGCCTTTGAACTTTATTATTTCTCCATATTTATCCTATCACAAGTCTTTTGCTAAAAGTCCCTATATTTCAGTTTGGCAGTGTACGTAGCAAGCGAAGATTACGGGTTTAACTCTTTACCACACAATCCCGACTTTTAACGACCCTGAGGAAGAATCCTTTTGAAAACATTGTGGGAAAAGGAGAAAATGCTGGTAACCAGCATTTTTCTCCTTTTCCCACAATGTTTTCTACCCTACCAAAGAAAAGTTCATCATTTGAGCCATATTTAAATTGTCATCTGCAAATGCTTTGAATTTGGACAAGTCTACATTTTTGTTGTGTGGTAAAGAGTTAACTTTATACCAGAATACAGATTTTTTGGACTGGCCCAAATTGAAAGCCTTAACAGATGACGAATTTGATGTTGCTCAAATGAAGATTTCTGTCATTAGTCTAATAAAATTTTGTCGTTTGGTAAAGAGTTAAAGCGCTATAACGTCTCACCATGCCGATATTGAGCACAGACCACCAGGTCTGTTATAACCATAAGGCATTATAAACGGAATATAAAGTAAGATACGAGTCACAAAATTTTAGATACTCTGTCTTTCTGGTTATAAGTGTTTGAATTTAGGGATCCTGAGTGGATAAGAAATGAAAAGCCCCCCCTCGGCTCGATCCTTAACCCTTTACCACACAATCCCGGGTTTTAACGACCTCAAAGAAAATACCTTTTGAAAACATTGTGGGAAAAGGAGAAAATGCTGGTTACCAGCATTTTCTCCTTTTCCCACAATGTTCTCTAACAATTCATAGAGAAGTCAAGTTATTTCAGCAATATTTAATTGTCGTCTGCAAATGCTTTCAATTTGGACCAGTCAAAGATTTTGCCGTTTTGTAAAGAGTAAGCCTTTGTTTTAATTTGTTTTTGTAATCTGAATGGGTGTTCTACGGCAAGACAATCAGTATGGTCTGCACAGTGCTGAGGCTATAGGGTGTCTAGCCGAAAGAGACACAACATTGTACTGATATCCGGGATTGATTTGTATGTTTGTTTGTATGGTGTTTAACACCATTTCAACATTATGCCAGTTATATCGCGACGGCCACAGCACCTATCCATGCTTTCTTAGAGTTGGCTAAGTTAGAGATTCGAACCAGTGACCCTCTTTTCTCATGCCCCTTACCCTGCGGACTGCGCCACGGGGGCTCCCAACTGACACCCCGGAAACACATGGATAAGCGAGCTACAGCTGTGATATGATTGAAATAATGTGGAAAGTGACTTTAAACACTTTTCGATCGATCAACCATTTAATTTTATGAATACCGTCATGAATCTACTTTTCCAAGCGGATGTACATAATTGATGTTGATGGTTATGCGTTCCTCACTTCCTGTTCATAAATTACTAATTCCTATAACAAAACATGGACAGTAATTAAATCTACGCTACTTATCTCGAGTCTAGTTGCTTTTCCGGGCAGTGAAGATCAAATTTAGACTGCAACGAACGTGCAGTGTTGGTCAATGGCAGCTAGTGTTCATTTAATCTATTTTTCTGTTTAATTGACAAATATATAGACTTTTCCAAATGGAAAACAATTGCAGACGACAATTTAAATGTGACTTAAATGATGGGTCCTATCTTTTGGTAGAATACATTATGGGAAAAGGCGAAAATGCTGGTTACCAGCATTTTCTCCTTTTCCCATAATGTTTTCAAAAGGCTTTTTTTTTTCTCAGGGTCGTTTAGAGCTCTGAATTGTGTGGTAATGGGTTTAGGTTTTAAGGATGTCGATTTAACGATCGTAAAGTTGACTACTTCAAAGACTGATCACTCGACATTTTACAAACTTGATTGTAACTATTCTTCCGTAACATATCTTTTTTTTTTTTCCCCGACCTAGCTGGATGTGCTTACTTTTGACCTACTTCTCAGTATTGATATATTCGAATGAATAAATAGAAAATTGTGATTGGTCAAATATGAGGATATGTTTATTCTGAGGGTCTCCGCAGACCTATTTGCAGACAAATTTACGATGCTTATCTTTTTCTTAAAGATATTCCTTGTTCCGTATTCTTAGGAAATAGAAAACCTCAGTCCTTGGAAAATATGATTTTATACGACATGTGTAGTGGACGATATTCGATAACATTGTGATGAATGGAAAAATTGGTAATTAACACTTTCTCAAACGACAAATTTTGGACTGGTGCACATTGAAAAAGCTTGCAGATGACAATTTTAAATTTGATGAAAATGGCAGAAAGGTCTCAAAAAGGGTAGAAAACACTGTGGTAAAAGGAGAAATTGGTCGTTACGAGCAATTTCTCCTTTTCCCACAGTGTTTTCAAAATACTTGTACTGCAGACACGTGAAAACCAGGGCTTGTTTGGTAAAGGGTTAACTGACTGGTCAAGAGAAAAAAAAAATAGTGTGAGAGCAGATATGATTGCTTGTATGAGCCAAAGGAAGTTCTGCTACACCGCGTTTGAACACGGATCCCTATCTACAGTTATCATAAGTCTGAACGAAATACTAATTACTGTACATTTATTTAGTACTTGAAGTCCTGCGTTTTAACGAACCTGGGGAAGAAGGCTTGTGAAAACACTGTGGGAAAAGAAAATATTGCGGCCAATCAATATTCTCTCCTTTATCCCACAAAGTTTTCCCCCTTTCAAAGACATATCACATTTTTGAGCCACCTTTCATTGGTCGTCTGAAAATGCTTTGACTGTGAACAAATTGAATTGTACATAACGTAAGGTAAAAGGATTACTTACTAAAACTTCATTTAACTGATTTTTAACAGTGAATGTTCGAGTAAATATTGATCGTCTTAGTTGTTTTGGCAATAGTTCCCAGTATACCCAACAATTCTCTTATATGGTGTCGCACCACTGCGAGATTGATTCGGGTCGGGGTATCAAAAGTAGTCCCATGTGAAATTTTGCAGTAGCACTTCTCTTGCATTTTTTCATGGGGCCGAGATGGCTTTGAGGTATATAAGTTAGGTTTGCTTCAAATTTAGACAGTGGGGGACCACTTAGATGCGTTTTTATTATATATTGATCGGACTATTTTGTGTAAGTGGAGGAATAAAAAATTGGAGTCATGGCTACGAACAGGTGTTTTTGAGGGGACAATTTCTAGGGTGCCTGTGTTGGTTGAAATTTAGCGAAAAACGTAATCGGTTGACATGTTGTTTTTTATGCATTTTTCGAAGAACTATGGCTGTACTTTTGAGAACAAGAGACAGTAAAGCCGAAGTTTTGCCATTAAGCAATTTGTGAAGCTTAAAAGATGGTCTATTTCACTCTAATTTCAATATGAAAAAAAAAACAGTGGTATGACACGATATGACTGCTAGTTTTATTTACTTTTTGCTCATGATGGATAGCAAATGTAACGCGCCATTTGACTGGTGCTTTTAGAACAGGATGCAACCAATGATTACGCGTATCGCGATCGGCCAAGGGTACATAGTGCAACGTAGTGATCATCACCCTTTGCTAGTGAAGATGGGCTGAGTTTTATATTAACCCCTAACCTGCTAAATAAAAGAAATGAAAACTTTCAAGCTGATAATAAAAACCTAAATTTTCCTTTTTCAAAGGTACATTTGGAGGACAGATATCTGCTTATCAGACAGTGTAGACCTAAGATCAGACTGCACGTTCTGTGCAGTCTGATCTTGATCTACACTGTCCTCAAAAGGTCAGTGAATCGCCCTTAGAAGCCTAAGGGTTAAAAGCATTTTGTGGAATATATTGGTGTAAGGAAAGTCGGTAGCGTACAAGACTTAGACCAGGGGAGTTTCTGGTTCGAAACCCCTTTCGGCCAATTTCTTCCCTAGGACTGATGATAGACATTGCCACAGGATTCATTTCTCACACTTGATTATTGTTCCGACGACGGTTATGCGGGAAAGCGGCCAGAGTACTTAGAAAAAAAAAAATGTGCGAAGTACTGGAACAGGAAACTCCAGGAAAGCATGGATATGTGCACCGGCCGCCGCGATATAATTGAAAAGATTGTGAAAATGGCGTTAAACACCGAACAAAGAAACAATCGTCAAATTTTACCAGATAATTTCACGTTTTCACGGCCCTGTGTAAAACAGCGAATGAAAATATTTTCTGTCCTATTCAGGGCTAATACCGTTGTTTGAATCAGGTTTAATTTGTCGCCTGCAGATTTTCACCATTTGGCTGGATCTAAAATTTTGCCTAAAGTACAAGATGAATCTTGTTATTTCAAGTTCTCGCTGACCATTGTTTCGACGATGGTTATGTGGGAAAGCAGCCAGTGGCTTGGAAAGAATATTGTGCGGAGTACTGGTAAATGAAACTCAAGGAAAGCATGGATAGGTGCAATGGCCGCCGTGATATAACTGAAATAATGTTGAAAATGGCGTTAAATACCATGCAATCAACACAATCAATATTTCAAGTTCTTTTCGGCGTGAAAATCTCACCGTTTCGGACAGTGTAGATTTATGATCATGCAACACGTTCTCTGCAGTCTCATTTGAATCTACATTGTCCGTAAAAGATCATTGAGTTTTTGTAATCAGCCATAAGATTTTTGCACCCACTCTTGATTTTCCCAAACAAACTGTGCGCACGTGCGTACATGCATATGGCAAGGCACTCCTCTCGTACTTGGAACGTTCCTGTCCTCGTCTTTGGCGCCAGAACTGGTTTGAAAAAGTCATCGATATCGTTTTATTCATTTTCATCCTGAGATTACAGCAGACGACTTTTAATCGTTTTAGAAAGAATAAAACCCGTCACGTGTAATGTAGAATAACCAAATCTATTTTTATCCTGAACAAAAAAGAAAACCATCAAACTTATCAGATCACCACTTTCTGTGAAATTAATTCGAAAATTCCTAAAATAGTATTCAAATAAAGTTACATCAGATATCTCGAAGCGATGCGTCAATTGTATATCTACGCCGAAGAGCACCGACGTCCATTTTGTTCCATTTCCATGTGGTCGGGTTAAACACCGGATCATGGAGTTCAGTTACGAACAGGCAATCTTCTGTCTCATTCTCCATGTCAACCATCATACAGTCTAGGTCAACCAGACGCTGGTTCAATAATCTTTGTCGCTGGATCATACTCGTCATTGGTGAGTCTGGGGTTCTTGAACTCTTATTCGGAGTGCCACATCTTTCAGGGTCTTTCGTAATCATAGACAAAATCAGAGGGAAATGAGTCTCATAGAAAATGAAAGAGTCTGACGACTTCTTAAAGGGGAGCGGTCTCAAATCTATACTTTTTGAGATGGCTTCGAAAAGCTCGTCATCCACCGGAAGAGGAACTACTTTTTCAATCAGTGGACGGCGTAACAAAAGTGTATCTGTACTTGGGCGGCGTAGGAACACCGGAAGCGGTGTACTTGAAGCGCTCGTTTCTAGATACGACGTGTCCGAAGTTTTACTCTGCGGAGATCCATCGCGTGATGAACTTACATCAGAACAAGAAGTTCGGGGCGACCTATCTTTAGCCCGCCTTGCAATCACCCAAAATCTACTTGCACAAAAGAGACCGCGCCGCAGGATTGCAAATGGATCGAAAGTAGTTCCAAAATCGCTATACTTCCTTGCTTTACTTCGAAGCACCCTTTCACTCTCATTTCCAGACCAAATTCCTCGTGAAAGTGAATCGGAATCGTCATCAAACATCATGAAAGGGTTTTTCAACCGTAGGTGTACAACCTGCCCTTTGATCCGTCCAGGGGCTTGGTAGGTCTTCCTGTATACCGGTGAATATGCATGGTCGGCCGCGGCGACTTTCCTCCCGGCCTCTGCCACTGTCAAAAAGAAAAATTAATCATTAAAGCGCCTTTCACGACTATAATTGCCTTTGCGGCCAGTGTAGATCAAGATCAGGCTGCACAAAACGTGCAGCGTTTTGTGCAGCCTGATCTTTGATCTACACTGTCCGCTTTGCTGATACACTGTAGACAAAAGCAACAGTGAAATGCACTATATGTGGGTCATATTTCTAGGTTATGGCAGTAATTTGCTCCACCTTTCGACGTAGACGGAGTTTACATGATACGGCGTCACTACCGGTCCGACCAGTATCAGGACAACGTGACTCTCAATCTTGTGGTTCGAAGTAGTCCAGTACAGATGAACATGTGAACTGTAGCAAGTAGATAACGGTAGGGATCCCAATACGACATAAAACACCGAATAAGCATTTTTTTTTTTTTTCGCTCGGGCGATCAGACTGGTTATAACTCTTTGCCAAACGACCAAAGTTTAGATTTGTCCATTTGAAAACATTTACGAAAGTGATTGTTGCTCAAAGGGTGCGACTTATCTTGGAAAAATGTAAAACATCGGTACTACTTAAAGGGAAAATGGTGGATACCCTCAATTTCTCCTATACCCAAGGTGTTTTGGAAAAGCCTTCTTTCTCTGGGTCACAGAAACAAGTGATTGTTTGGAAAAGGGTTCAGTTACTCATTACGCATGATTCAATAATTTCATGTTATTTTGGGAGTACTGTATATAATCGTGAGTAGTTTGGGGTAGTAATGCCTGGAAATGGTCTATCTTTAAAAAGCCAAGTCATAATATTTGAACCTTACCACAAAATCCCGAGTTTTAACGACCTTTAAGTAGAAGGCTTTTGAAAACATTATGGGAAAAGGAGAAAATGCTGGTAACCAGCATTGTCCCCGTTTCCCATAATGTTTGCTATCTTTTAAAAAAAAAGAGTAAATTTCTTGAGTCACATTTGTTTTGTCGTCTGCAAATGTTTTCCATTTGGATAAGTCTAATAAGTTATCGTTTGATAAAGAGCTAAAGCATTATTTTTTATCAACGATATTTTCGCTTCATCTATGTATCGTCAGATCTTTGATGGACAAACTCTTGTTCTCATGAATAAATAACGAAGCTTTTCATTGATTCCTATATGACAGATCACTGAACTTTCGACCAGTGTATTGACTTGTGACAAATAACTTGTACCAAACGGATTTTTCTGGTTTAATTTTAGAAACAAATTCCAGACACAGACTATCTAGTAAATAAAAACCCGACATTGTCATTATAGCTTGACTCGGTGTTCAACTATTGCAAGGGTTTTCATTTCTTTTTTTTATAGTCACTTTTGTAGCTCAGCTGACTCAGCCAATCAGGAATTGCGTTACTTTCAAATGTAGAAAATTTTCGGGAATTACGTTGAAAAGTTTAAAAGTTATCAAGAATGATTCGTGAATACTTGTCTGGATCAGCTTTGTTTTTTGAACACCGCTACTTGATGACAGCTCTAGATATTTTTCTTTATTCTGTCATGGTTTAGGATAAAAAAAAAAAAAGATAATTCTAGCCTACATATGAGCAGCGCTCAGGCAAGAGGGCCTTTAACCCTTTCCCAAACGACAAATTTTGGACTGGTCCAAATTGAAACAGTTTGCAGACGACAATTTTAAATTTGATGAAAATGGCAGAAAGTTCTCAAAAAGGGTAGAAAACACTGTGGGAAAAGGAGAAATTGCTCGTTACGAGCAATTTCTCCTTTTCCCACAGTGTTTTCAAAAGACTTGTACTGCAGACACGTGAAAACCAGGACTTGTTTGGGAAAGGGTTAATACATCTCCATGGTGCATTATATCAAGCAAGTCATCACATACAAGTAAATTAGGGATCCATAAAACCCATATTGTCTAACAATCGACTGTATCTTCTGGTAGACTGATCCTTCGAGATGCAGAAAATTTACCAATAGCCCTGGGTGATGCATTAAAACCCCCTTTCACAGAGCAAAGCCCATATGTATTTATTTTAGTGCTTGACGGTATTCCTGAGAATATTCTTAGTCTTATTCTTCAAGATTTTCTACATTTGAAAGTAACACAACTTCTGATTGGCTAAACCATTTGGTTTAGCCAATCAGAAGTTGTGTTACATTCAGATTTAGAAAATCTTGAAGAATAAGACAAAGAATGTTCTTAAGAATGGTTGGTGAATACAGACCCTGAAGACTAAACTAGGAACACAGTTCATTTTGCTTTGTAACAACAAGTTCACCTTCCGACGGGGTATATCTTGTCCCTTCCTGTGTGATGTGCTCGTCGGATTTTATATAATTATCTAAGATATGTAAAAAATATGATGACAGACTTATTTTTCATTCCTGTATATCGCTGCTCAATGTCCACTTCATAGAAGCGCACAAATCCGTTTTCAGACCTCTCAGGCCTTTGATTCTAAGTATCGGCAGATATTCTATACTTTTTACATGTGTGTCATTCGAATTCCTGGTAAAATTCTGAAAGACTGAGACTTTATTTTATTGCCTTAAACTTTCAAAAAGCATTGTGGGAAAAGAAGAAAATGCTGGTTACCAGCATTTTCTCCTTTTCCCACAATGGTTTCGTCATTCGCACTCACCATCAGCTCAAAATTTTGACCGTCCATCTGACTGACTTAGCAGTTCAGAATTTAATTTGAAGTGGTTTATGAGTAGAGCCCAAGGTCGCACAATTATTACAAGGTCGGCGCAAGTATTAAAGTACAAGCACGTGTAAGTTACACAATCAAAATGCATTTTTCTCTTATGGTATAATCCCGGAAGTTAGCATTGACGTCAATAAATTGTCAGACGGACTATTTTTACATAAACTTATCAATACGTCTGATACTGCAGATAAACTTTTGAATGGTTTATTTATAAAACATTTTTTACAAGTAATTTCTCGGCAGCCAGTAAACCTATCCACGCGTTCCTTGGCCGAGCTGGAATTCGATCTTACCACCCCACCTCCCCCCCCCCCCCCCGTAGGTCGGTCGATCAATCAATCAATCGACCGACCGACCGACCGACCGACCAACCAACCAACCAATTAATCAACCAATCAATTAGATTACTTGATTAATACGACGAAGGTATAATAACTTATGTAGTTACAAATGTAAAGAAAGCTCGATGCAAAAAGTACAAGCACGTGTATATCAACCGATCAGAAAATCTACCTTTTTGGTTCGTTTAACTTTTACAAGTCCAGAAAATTTTAGACCTACCCATATTATAGATTGAAATCGTTTGCAGACAAAAACGGTCCAATGTCGCTCAAATGATGAGAATGGACATTCAAAGGGTAGAAAACATCATTGGAAAAGGAGAAAAATGCTGGTAACCAGCATTTTCTCCATTTCCAATGATGTTTTCGAACACCTTTTTTGCTCAAGGTCGTAAATGGTACAGCATCGAATGACGTCAACATTAATACATTAATTTATAAATAACTGTCACCATAAAACAGGGTATTTTTACACACTCCACTTACTAATACACGTGACACAATAGAAAAAAAAGGCACGTTTAAGAAAAAAAAAAAGATTTATATGCCTTTTTCAACATTTTCTTAGTCATATCACAGCTGCCAGTGCACCTGTCCATGCTTTCCTGCATGTAGTTTCGTTATCAGAGTTTCCCACAACACCCTTTCCAGTTACGGGCTTCTTTTCCACATTTATCTAGAAATATTGCCAAAACAATGCCCAGCGTTGAGCGAGGAATGGCTCCTAGCTTGACAAGTTAACTTCTTTAAAAAAGAAGCCAGGAGAGGTCGGCATCAATGTTTTCAAATAGTTTATTGGCTTTTGATTTCAATATATTTTGGTAGATGTAAACAAACAAGTTAGGCATTAAATGAATGAGAAAAAACTTTTTTTTTTTTAATCTTGCTGGTGTAAAGGCACAAAACAGTACATGTTCCACATTGTTATAATATTCTAGGAATTGGAGGCCATATGCTATTAACATGCTCAAATGCATATTTTTTTTCAAAATTAAAGGACACAAAACCGAAGATGATTATCCAATTTAGCTCATTTTCAAAAGGAACAACCCTCTAATGAATGTTTGTAATGTGCGCTCAGATAAGCCAAACTTTTTTTTGGAAAGGAGAAATCGTTCAATTAAAATTTGATACAATATGCTAATTCCACTGAAGAGAAAAGAATCTTACCTGATAACAACAAATAAAGGTGGCCTATACATAATACTAGTACCAGACATGTTAAAAATAAATGTAACATTTTTTAATCTTTTAACAAACAACAATTTTTTGACTGTCCCAAACAGAAAAAGCATGCAGACGACAATTTAAACTTTGATAATTAATGTGGAAGATGGTGCTTTGATGTGATGGAAACCATTGTGACAAAAGAAGAAACTGCAGTGACTAACAGCTTCTCCTGTTTCCACAATATTTTGAAATGTTGTCTGCTGCAGACATGTAAAATGAAGAGGTTGTTTGTCTAAACGTTAAAAATTTAAGAAAGTAGATAAATGAGCCATGCTCTGAGAAAAGGGCGCTTAATGCATCTGCAAAAAGTATCGACTCATGTCAGCCTGCGCAATCCGCCCAAAATCAAAGGACCACGGACTCGTTTGAGGTGTGCGGTACGTAGGGCGAAGAGGCACGACTTTCTTTCGCGCTCATAAGTTGATTTTCGCAGGATTCTCGCATTCCCGCATAATAGAACCAGCTCTGTGTGTTATTTCATCAAATCTATATCATTATAAATCCATAGAATTTTTTAATAAAACAGAAAAATGCTAGAATCTAGTCAGTTTTGAAAAATAGAACTTGAAAACATACTGATCAACCTATTTCTATCTATTTGTAGGATACGAGTTCTCCAGAGAACTCGTGCTCTCGAGACTAGGGTACGAGTTCTCCAGGGTACGAATTCTTCAGATAGTATCAAGTCACGTGATCCTTTCCCGCGGTGTTCTTTCTCATTTTTTTTTTAAGGATTTTTTTTTCTCTCTGCTTAGACTTATTTGTTTAATGAAAAATTGCAATCATTGGAGAGATCATTTACTATCAATATAGTATAATAAATCTTTTTGGAAATCCGTCATATAAAAGAAAACGTTTATTTCCTATTTCAGTTTTTTGATTTCGGTTTGTTTATAAAACCATGACGAAATAGACTGTGTATCAGAACAATTTCGCAAAAACAAATGGATTTAGACAGCGATTTCTGTGGCAGTCTGCCTTTTAAACTCACCACTGTTGGAGAGGTCTGATGACCTCTCCAATTACTATCATTTTAGCTTGAGAAAAGTTTCAATAGACTGAGTTGGGATTCGATCTTATGACCCCTGAATTACTTGCCTCTCTGAAGAAAATATTCGGGTGCCCGACGCGGGTGCCCGACGCGGGCGCCTGACGCGGGCGCCTGACGCGGGTGCCCGACGCGGGTGCCCGACGCGGAAAAACTTGTAGGGAAAAGTCAATTTCTTATGACAAGCTCCCTTGGCTCAAATCTGATTTACTACCTTTTAACACTTAAGCTGCTGAATAAATGAAACCCAAATTTCTACTCAATACTAAAAGCCCAAACATTGCGGTTTCAAAGTTGATTTCACCGGAAAGAAAATACCGCATCGGACAGTGTAGATCAAAGATCAGACTGCACGTTATGTGCAGTCTGATCTTGATCTACACTGTCCGCAAAAGATCAGTGGGTCGCAATTAGCAGCTTAAAGGTTAACAAGGATAATTATGTCCGAAACTTTGTCGTTTTGTTCGGAGGTAAAGGTCAAAATTAATTCAGTACAAAACCTTTTTATTTTCAAAATCAAATGGAACAGGAATCGTATATTATACGATCCCTGGATAGAAGTAGAACTATGATAAAGTAAGAAAATAAAATCTAAAACAATGTCGAAGGCGTTACATTTCTTGATAAAGGCATAGGCCAAAATATCGAAAACAGAGTAGATATAAACATTTTTATACGCCCGTCGAAGACGGGCCGTATTATGGGATCACCCATGGCGTACGGGCGGACGGGTGGGCGGGCGGCGTCCAGTTCTTGTCCGGAACATAACTTTGTCATCTTCAGTCCGATTGACTTGAAACTTGGTATTTGTGTTTGTTGCAATAATACCGAGTGCAGTGCGAAAGAACCATAACTCTACCTGTGCTGTCTTTGAGTTATTTCCCTTTGATTGTCATTTTTACAGCATTTTCTGCTTGTCCGGAGCATAACTTTGTCATCTTCAGTCCGATTGACTTGAAACTTGGTATTTGTGTTTGTTGCAATAATACCGAGTGCAGTGCGAAAGAACCATAACTCAACCTCATGCTGTCTTTGAGTTATTTCCCTTTGATTGTCATTTTTACAGCATTTTCTGCTTGTCCGGAGCATAACTTTGTCATCTCTAGTCGGAACATCTTCAAATTTGGTGTGCATGATTGTTGAAAAATTACGGAGTGCAGCGCACAAGAACCCTAACTCTTCCTAGCACAAATTTTGAGTTTTTCCCCCTTTGATCTTCATTTTTTACAGCGTTTCTTGCTTGTCCGGAGCAGAACTTTGTCATCTCTAGTCTGAACATCTTCAAATTTAGTATGCATGATTGTTGAAAAATTACGGAGTGCAGTGCACAAGAACCATAACTCTTCCTAGCATGAATTTTGAGTTATTCCCCCTTTGATCTTCGTACCGCATAACTTAACCATCTTATTTGTAGTTTTTTAATTATTTCACTATTTTCTTAGTAAACAATTCTGAGTAAGATTTATTCCAGGCACGTTTTGTAGCATTGCAAGTTTGCAGTGGATGTCAAACTTTATAGAAGTAGGTATCTGAGTGTTTTTACAACCTGTACAACATTACTGTTGTGACGTTGGATGTAGCTTGCTTTGCACAAATATTATATGGGCGCAGCAGAGATGACAGTTTATATTTATGTAAATGGAAGTTAGTATTTAGATAAATGGAAACAATTTAAAATGTTTACATGATATTATACAGTTATGGACATCACTTCCATTGGATATGATGATATATTCACCAAATAGTGTAATATTGGTCAAGGCGCTAGCCACAACTATTTTATTATATCAAACACATTTACATTCGGTGATTTGTTGTATGATTCGCACTGCCTTGTCAAATATCATTCCAAAATTTTCAAAGGGGAAATAACTCAAAATTCGTGCTAGGAAGAGTTATGGTTCTTGTGCACTGCACTCCGTAATTTTTCAACAATCATGCTTTCCAAATTTGAAGATGTTCAGACTGGAGATGACAAAGTTATGCTCTGGCCAGAGACATTCATGCCTATTTCAATCACTTACATGATTTCTGCTGCACTACTATTTTCCTCTACCTGCCCTTTACGATTATTATCCCCCTCAACAACTGGCGGTGGGACGGGCGTATCTTGCGACAATTTGCCGCTCTTGTTTAAATTGTGTAATTGGAGGGGAAAAAAGTGCGTGCGTGTATCGTTGTAAAACTAGCATTGAAATTGCCAGCTGTAATTCTAGTTTTACAATACATCTTTCTGTCAGCGACTTGATCTTTGACAGACTGTACTGTAACAGATCGTCGGATTTATTTTTAATGATATGAATTAATTTCGCATGCACTTTGACTCCCGAATTGCTTATCTTTGGCCGCAAGTGGGCCGTTTAGTAACTTAATTAGTGTTAGTAATAAGCAGTTCTCTAAGATGCACTAGTAGAAGCAATTATACTATTGCTGGTGCTATTTATATTTTTTTTCATATTGATGATGACGGCGATGATGATGGCGGCGATGACAATGATGATGTATATTTATTTATTATCAACTAGACTATGCACATAGTTTTTCAGTTTTTACGGTGAATTTAAAGCTTTTGTTTTTTCATATGGCCTTATCATCAAAGTTATATTTACCTTGTAAATACTGTGAGTTAAACCTGCCGTTCTCATTCAACCTACACCAGAAGAGGATTCTATGCGTGGATTCATCACAGTTTTCCATAAGAAAATGGCTAGACCAAGATGTTTACGTCCTTCATAGCTGAACGCTGTAACGTTGTTCCCAAAGTGATCGTGACGTCAGTGCTCAGTGAACGTGTTATCTCAAGACGTGTAAAAAGTAGTCCCATCTATTGTTTCTATAGGACATCAACGATTTCGTTAAAATGTCTTCCGCTTTACTTGATCATTCAGAAATTGTGCACTTTAACCGTTTGTAAACCACACAATCCCGAGTTTCCTGGCTAAAGAACTTTAAAGTATTATTTATTATAATTATCATCATCATCAGGACAATCATCATTATTAGGCCATTATCAACTTATTATCTAGATCTATATAGCTGTAGAACCACAGTGGAAGGCCGCCGGAAATTACATGTAAAAAGTAGTCCCATCTGTTGTTTCTGTGGGACACCAATTTTGTATTATGGGCCGGTGGCCTTTATGTACAAATAAAAATATTTGTACTGTACCAACGATCTCGTTAAAATGTCTTCCGCGTTACTTGATCATTCGGATATTGTGAACCTTTACCGTGTACCACAAAATCCCGAGTTTTAACGATCCTGACGAAGGAGGCTTTTTAAAACAGTGTGGAAAAAGTAGAAAATGCTGGTAACCAGCATCTCCTCCTTTTCCCACAATGTATTCTACCCATTCAAAATTATAATTCGTGGTAACCAGCATTTTCTCCTTTTCCCAGAACGTTTTCTACCCTTCCGAAATCATATTTCTCAATTTGTGCGACATTTAATTTGTCGTCTGCAAATGCTTTCAATTTGGACCAGTCTAAAATTTGGTCGTCAGGTAAAGAGTTAATCAGCTTTAGGCTGCCAAACGGCAGTGATTTCACGTTTTCTTTTTTTGTTTCAACAGTATAAATCTTGAAACCTTGACCAGGCTTCACACAAGGTCAGTTTGAATTTGGATCTTTCCGATATGGTGAAAATTTCCTGGTGAAAAGAACTTTAAACTCGCAATATTTGAAATTTCATGTAACAAACTGCAAAATTGGAGACTCGTCCAGATTAAAAGCATTTGCAGGCGACAAATCAAATGCAGCCTAAATAATGTGAATTTTGTTTGAAAGGATGAGAAACATTGTGGGAAATGGAAAAAATACTGGTTAGCAGCATTTTCTCCTTTTCCCGCAATGTGTTCAAACACTATCCTTCTCAATGTCAAAACTTGAGATTGTGTGGTGAAGGCTTGAGTATACAGAAAATTTCAGGTTAAAATGAAGCCTAGATATGTCAGGGTCATCAATTAAAACTACCTCATGTAGATGGTAGTAAACTGAGTTGGATTCGTTGCTCTCATTGGGGATTAAAAGATATGTCTTATGTACACTATCCCCGATTAAATGACGGGGAATTTGATCATTTCCTTTATATTGATTCCCCACGGAGATCTATCGTAGACATACATGTATATATAAAACATTAAAAAGAAATAAAACATCCGAAGTCTAGAATTATAAAGAACTCGTATCATAGATATTTTGCATTATTTTCCGCGACGTGGCATTTTTCAGATACATACTTCGTAGAATCTTGAAATGAGCAGACAACAGGATATTGTGTTTCGAATTCTTCAAGGTATGAGTTTTTCCGAGTACGATATTTTGTCTTATACCAATTCTCATGGACAGCTATTTTTCACGCGGAACCGTCAAGCACGTGTAATTTTATTTGTAAACCCCGTGGTACTTCCTTTTCCTTTTCAACATGGGTTTTCAGAGTAAGGTAAAGGAGTGACTGCTTCTTTCCAACCAAAAATATAGCTTTTACAGTGAACAGATCCTAGATGCATTACGAAGCTGTTAATAAATGATATATTCTGAACAACCTTTGCTGCAACAAAACGATAACAATCCTTTTGTTTGTTTCTCAGCGTGGTCTCTAAATCCAACCCGTCAAACCCGGTTTGCGATTTTGTAACCCAAACTTCTTGTGCATTTCTGTAGAAGTCATACTCGGCAAATAAGATATGCCATCTTTTACAGTTTTCATGTTTCATACCAAGTTGCCCCATAATCCAGGGCTTTATCCAGGCGTTTTGGGAAAAGGCCCCTGGCCAAATTGGGAAAAAATCATCGACAAAATGTCAAAATTGGGAAAATAATATTGACAAAACATAAAAAGTTTGAAACATATTTAACCTTACAATAAACTACTAAATCAATACTGTTTTTTTTTTTTTTTTTTTCCTTCCTCCAAACTTCTTTCTTTTTGGATGTTTCTCTGTAGTCTTTCATACTAGTTCCAGTCTCTAAGCTGTAAGACAACACCCCCAACCCCCGTCAAGTAGGATTTTTTAATTCTCTTATTAAGATATCTGTTTTTCTGGTGAATGAACAGAGGAATTATTTCATGTTTTATTTTCAATGCAAGTCAGCTAATAGAAGTCATTATCAAGGCTAAACAAGACAGATTGAAGAGCCTCTGATCGGTTGAGGTCTTTTTGGCAATGTTTTGTCATGTGTTTTCGTGTTTTTTTTCCATGATGATTAATCTTTGAAAATGATTTTTTGTGTGTTTTGACATATAAAGAACATATAAAGACTGATAAATCGTCCTTTTCTGAGGTAGATCTAGTACAGTATTGGAAAAAAAAAAAACTGTTAAAAATCAATTGTGAAAAGGATACTTCACACTAGATTATTGCGTTATATGACTTCGGGTGTGTCGATAGTCCCACAGCCATACTGATACCGGCTCTTTAATTAACATCTTGAATTTATAACCCATAACTGATGACGTTAAAAGTCCCAAAATGAATTAGCTTGTTTTTTATTTGGTTATCCATTTCGGCCAACGACAAGCTCTGCTCACAAATTAATCAGACGATCACTTTGCTAAGACAAAGAGGAAGCACAACCGCTCGAAATTTGAGAGGAAAAAACTCGTGATCTAGATTAGGTTGAATATTTTTCATAACATGTTCCTGTTTCAGGACTATTATTATAGGAGCTTGTTATTATAGGAACTGGGTTCTTTGTTTTTGCTTTACAAAAGTCCGCTTCGCTGCATATACACGAGGCGGTTGCTAAGAAGTTAACATGCTATTTTTACGACGTGTAAACCAATAACGGTTTACAGCCAGACAATTGAGTCTATGCATGAATCGATTGAAAATGTACGGACGCAGTCTATAGTTCATTCGCCCCCGAATAGTTTCGTACCTACAATACGACGATTGTCGATTTCCTGCTTGAACTGTGGTCAATGCCTGCAAATTTGTGTGTCAGGGAAAACCCTGGCTGATACATCAGACTTGTTTTCTTTTACTAGCGTCTGATTGGGAATTCTATTTTATGGAATTGGGAAAAAAATACACTTTCTGCGATTGGGAATGGGGCCGAAATTCGGCCCCTTAGTAAAGGAAGAAAATCCCCTGTAATCACCAATTATTTGACTAGTCGAAGCACCTGAGCCCTACCTTCGATCCGGAGGCGAGCTCCTGTGTTATTTTTTTGATTGTTTCTCCTCTCCCCTTCGTATCGGCCCTTCACAAAATTTGTTCTTACCCGCATCTCTTCAAACGGCTCTCTGCGACAATATTTTTGTTGACTGCTAATAACATGGGCACGGATCATTAGAAAAATGATTTATCTTCACAAACCACCTAGATATGTGTAAATAATGATTCCTACCTTCGTGCAAGTCTGTATTTTTCAACCTAAATAACCAACTTCAACTGAAATAAAAACATGGCGGAAACGTCAATCGGCATATATAAGCAGTTTTCGCAGTTTCTTGGACATGCTACAGGACAGTTCATTCGGGAGTTGTAGCATATCCGAGAAACTGCGTAAACTGAAGGAAGGTTTTTCAAATGTACTGGTTTGCGTCTAGTCACTTTCAAATTCATTCGTCCATTAAATCTTCTAAACAACCCTATCATATGCCATGGCATAATTCTACCTGGGTTGAGTATTTACACGAGGCTGCATCCAATCAATTTAAAATCCTTGTTTTTTGTACATTACTTCACTGCACACTTAAACTCTTGGCTGTGACTGTAGACTGTTATTTAAATACTAACTTTTTCTCAAGTGACAAAGGTTTGGACTGGACCAAAAGCGTTGCAAATGACAAATGTGGCGTAAATGGGGATTTCTGTGTTTGGTAGGGTAGAAAACATTGTGGGAAAAGGAGAAAATGCTGGGTACTAGCATTTTCTTCTGTTCCCACACTGTTTTCAATAGCCGTCTCATGCAGTGTGGTTAAAACTTGGGATTGTGTAGCTAAGGGGAAGTATTACAGTACACTTTGTGGTTAAACCTGCTGGAGTTTTACATGTAGATTTCTTTGCTTTAATTCTAGTAGTATAAATACATGTATCTTTTAACCCTTTAACACACAATCCTGATTTTAATTTACCTCTAGGAAAACCATGGCTTTCAAAAGCATAGTGGGAAAAGGGGGAAAAAAAATGCTGGTGACCAACGTTTTCTCCGTTTTCCTCAATTCTTTTAACCCTTTCACAGACAAATTCCTTGATTTCAGTCAAATTTATTTGTCATCTTCAAATTCTTTAACCCTTTCCCAAACAAGCCCTGGTTTTCACGTGTCTGCAGTACAAGTCTTTTGAAAACACTGTGGGAAAAGGAGAAAACACTGTGGGAAAAGGAGAAATTGCTCATAACAAGCAATTTCTCCTTTTCCCACAGTGTTTTCTACTCTTTTTGATAACTTTCTGCCATTTTCATCACATTTAAAATTGTTGTCTGCAAACTCTTTAAATTTGGACCAGTCCAAAATTTGTCATTTGGGAAAGGGTTAAATGAGAGTATATAAAAAGGGGGTATAAAATTTTGGCTATTGATGGTAAGTTCAAGAAAATGTTACTCAATTAAAATTGATTCTTCATAGAGCCTTGAAAAGGGATATTAAAGAAAGTTAAAGATTTATACCAAATTTTTATTCCTGTTTCATTTCAGCCCATAGTCATTGATGGCAGGGGCCATCTGCTCGGACGACTGGCTGCAATAGTTGCTAAGAGTCTCTTACAAGGTAACAACATGTCTTGCCTAGATTTATGGACATTATCTATCTCTTCTTCATAATAAAATCTAAGAACAGTCTCTATTGTTGATGGGCAGTTTCTAACAGTTTCTTGCATGTAATTTAAAGAAATGGTTTTTATTAAGACAGTGTGTATAAATGTAGGAACCTAAGTTTGAACGACCCTTGGAGAGAAGTCTTGAAAATATTGCTGGAAAAAGAGAAAATACCGTTATTCAGCTTTATCTTCTCTTCTCTTCCCACAATGTTGTCTAACTTATTGAAGAACTGCAGCTTCTTTGTCAAATTCATTGTCAACAGATGTTTTAAATTTCTGTCTAAGGTTTGTCATTTAGGAATGGGTTCCAAATCTAGCATTGAGTATTCAAAAGTGCTGTCTTTCTCCATTAGTTGACCAGTTTTTACAAGCAGTTGCTCCTTTTATCCAAGTGTTTTTCCTAAACAAACAAGACATTTTCCATTCCCTCAAAATGCAAATGAACCATGCTCTCACAAATGAGGGTTTAATGCATCTCCGTGATGCATTAAAGCAATCAAGTTATGAATCCATAAAATTTATTTCAAGCGCACTTGAAATTATTCTTTTGTATTATTTCACAGTTTTGTATATCTTCAGGTCAAAAAGTTGTTGTTGTAAGATGTGAGGGTATCAACATTTCTGGAAATTTTTACAGAAACAAATGTAAGTATAGAGTAAGATAAGCAGTTTAACTCTTTACCAAACGACAAAATTTTAGACTGGTCCAAATTGAATGCAATTGCAGATGACAAAATAAATATGATTGAAAAGTTAAAATTTGTGTTGGGAAGGGTAGAAAACATTGTGGGAAAAGGAGAAAATGCTGGTAACCAACATTTTCTCCTTTTCCCACAAGGTTTTCAAAAGGTTTCTTTCACAGGGTTGTTAAAAGTGGGGATTGTGTGGTAAAGAGTTAACTCATAGTGAATGATTCAAACCTAAAGAGCCTCGAAATACTGAAAGACAGGAAAAGAATATGTGAGGTGTTGCCGTGGTATGAAAGAAGTAGTGTTGAAAACGGCATAAAACACCGTTCTATCAATCAATCCTTAAGATGCTGTCAACAACATTTGGTGCTTCATTTGATTTTAAAGATTAACTCTTTACCAAATGACAAAATTGTAGCCCAACCTAAATTGAAATTAATGACAAGACTACAAACTAGGTTAAATGCTTGGATTTGTCTTTCAATATGAAGAAAACATTATGGGAAAAGGAGAAAATACTGCTTACCAGCATTTTCTTCTTTTCCCACAATTGTTTTCAAAAGATGTACTCCTCAAGCCCATTAAAATACGGGATTGTTTGGTGAAGGTTTCACTCTGTACCAAAGAATGAAATTTTTAGACAAGTCATTCTTTACCAAACAACAAAATTTCAGACTTGTACAGATTGAAAGCATTTGAGAGGACAATAAATTGTATGTGGGTCAAATTGTGGAGTTGCATTTAAAAAAGGTTGAAAGCAGTCTGGGAACAGGAGAAAATGCAGATAACCAGCATGTTCACCTTTTCCCACAAAATTTTCAAAAGCACCTCACCTAGGATTATACCAACAAGAGATTGTATGGTAAAGGCTTAAAAACTTTTCCAATGTTTCAGTGAAGTACCTTCGACTCCTGAGACTGAGGTGTAATGTCAAACCATCCAGGGGACCGTTCCATTACAGAGCCCCCAGCAGAATCTTCTACAGGGCTGTCAGAGGTAATGTCACAGTTGTGTATATGTCAGGATCATGTTGACCTTTACAAAATCGACAGAATTTGCAATTCTTCCAGACTGAGTGTATTCAAAGTATACGATTTTAATATTGGTACAAACGTTGAATTTCACTGATAGGGTATATTTAACATAGTGGGAAGGGTATATTCAACATTATGGGAAGGGAATAAATTGGTTGTCATTTGCAAGCTGTCTTGTCTCTCATTGTTTACAAAAGGCTTCCCCATAGTGACATGTTAACCCTTTACCGCACAATCCTGACTTTTAACGACCCTGAGGAAGAAGCCTTTTGAAAACGTTGTGGGAAAAGGAGAAAATGCTGGTAACCAGCATTTTCTCCTTTTCCCACAATGTTTTTTCTACTCCATCAAGTACAAATTTTGTCATTTGAGCCACCTTTAATTTGTCGTCTGCAACTGCTTTCAAGTTGGACTGGTTTAAACTATTGCCGTTTGGTAAAGGGTTAAACACAGGGTTGTTTCTTCAAAAGTTAATAGAATAACATTCAGCTACCATGTCACATTTATTTTGTCATCTGCAAATGCTTTAAATTTTGTCAAGCCTAAATTGTTGTCTTTCGTTAATGAGGTAATCTGATGATTGTCCATGCTAAAATTTAATATGCCAAGTCTAAATGTAGGACATTCAGGAAAAGCAGAGAAAAGATGATAGGAAATAGGACCCATATTCACAAAACAAGTCTATCTGAATTTCTAGAATATTCACAAGGTGGCCATCTTTGGAATAAGGAAATGGAAACGTTAAGAACCATTGTTGATGGGGGCCTCTTATCTGTATCATTTTAGGAATGTTGCCTCACTTGACCAAGCGTGGAAGGGCTGCCGTGTCTAAACTGTTTGTGTATGAAGGAATCCCAGCCCCATACAACAAGAAAAAGAGGATGGTTGTCCCCTCAGCCTTGAGAGTGATTCGACTGAAGCCAAACAGAAGGGTAAGTTTTTCAGAAGAAATTTTTTACTTAAGTTGTCTTTCCAGAGGTGGCTGAGCCCTGGTTCCCCAGCAGGTAATATACAGGAATAGAGAACAAGGAGTCGCTGGTCTGAATCCCCAGCTCGGTGTATTTCTTGCAGAGGATTGATGATAGTGTGACAAGAGTCATTCTTCTCTCACCTGATCATTGTTTTGATGATTGTTATGTGGGAATGCAGCCAGTGGCCTTGAAAGAACATTGTGCATAGTACTGGTGTAAGAAACTGCAGGAAAGCATGGATATGTGCACTGGCTGCTGCAATACAACAAATAATATTGAAAACTAGAGTTACACACCACACAATACAATCAGTGCTTCAGAGGTTTGGGTCCCCACTTGAAATGTCTCATTGAGCCAGTTACTACTAATGAGTACCCACCACATAGGGATTTATTGTGAGGAAAAGATGAACATAGTAGGAGCTAGCATTTTCTCCTTTTCCCACAATGTTTTCTACCCTATCAGGGACAAATTTTGTCATTTGGGCTACCTTTGATTGGTTGCCTGCAAGTGCTTTCAGTTTGGACCAATCTAAAATTTTATCATTTGTTAAATAGTTAAGAAGTAGAATTGCGCATAGAATGGTTGATGAAGATAGCATATTACTGTTGATACTTTCCTTTTTCAGTACTGCGACCTTAACAGATTGTCCCATGAAATCGGTTGGAAATACCAGGGAGTCATCTCTACCTTGGAAGCTAAAAGAAAGGCCAAATCTGCCCTGTTTTACAAAAGAAAGAAAAAAACAGCTGTAAGTACTTCCCATAAACAGTAACATGGCAGTTTCTTTCAAAAGAATCATATTTTCTATTGTTATTTTTTTCTTTTCAGCAGATCCCAAAGCATCCATTTTTGTCATTGTTGTATAAATTGAGGTAGTTTTTAGCTTAACTGGCCAAAGGCCAGCAAGCTGATGTCATGGCCCTGTGTCTGTCGTGCATCCATGAATGTGTTAACTTTTTTAAGCTTAGTCATTTTTGAAGAAATCGTCAAGGTATTGTCATAGCCCTGGCATCATTGTCAATGTTGTGCAAAAACTTTTGGCTTTTTACAATATTTTTGACACAGTTATACCCCTTTTCAATGTGGAACTTTCAAAACCTTTTGACAATTCATGATATCTGTCATTACTGAAGACACAGACTTCAATCTTGGATAGTTGTAAAGTATCAAAAGAGGAGCCTACACAACAGGTCCAAAAACCATCAAGATATTTTTGAAACAGTTACGCCCTTTCTTCGACTTAGCATTTTCACTTAAAGCAACAGCAGTCGAGCATTGGCACAGGTATGGGGTGCTGTTATTTCATATATTTTCCCTGAAACCACTAATCCAATTTTGACGAAACTTCACAAAAATGGTTCTGCTGTGGCCCTCTTCAGAATTTCTTTGAAGAATTTGATTCCAGTTTAAACTCTGGTTGCATGGCAACAAAACTGGAAAATGTTGCAAATATTTAAAAATTTTCTTGTCTGAAACCGTAAGGCCCAGGGTTACTAAATTTGGCATGTAGCTTCATCTAATACTCTTCTAACAAAGTTCTTCAAACTGTAGCCCTGGGTCATAATTGGGGTGAAAAGTTTTAGATGCTTATATAGTGTGAACTGAAAAATTTTTGTGTACCATTAAGCATAGGGCTACCAAATTTGGCATGTAGCTTTATTGAGTGGACCTATGCTAAAATTCTTCAGATATCTCTTTCCCACACAACAAAATTTTAGACTTGTCCAGATTGATGGACAAGTTAAGTGTGGCTCAAATGAATTGGTTTTTGATACAAGTAGAAAACATTGTGGGGAAAAAGAGAAGATGCTGGTAACCAGCATAAGTCTTCTTCCTAAGGGTCTTTAAAAGCCAGAATTGTTTAGTAAAAGGATAATAGCCCATGGTTCAAATTGGCCCTGGCTAGCGGTTACGCTCATCATATCCTTTTCCCAGTGTTTTTTTTTTTTTTTTTTTTAAGTTTTTGTACT
Source organism: Tridacna gigas (assembly GCA_945859785.2). Taxonomy (NCBI): domain Eukaryota; kingdom Metazoa; phylum Mollusca; class Bivalvia; order Cardiida; family Cardiidae; genus Tridacna; species Tridacna gigas. The sequence goes on along the minus strand of OX244031.2, from coordinate 74,082,818 downwards.
TGAGTCATTACATAGGGGCCCAGTAGCTCAGTGGTTATTGTATCTGACTCCAGACTTGGTGGTTGCAAGTTGAACACACGGTTGAGCAAAACTTTCTTGTCGAGTTTTTCATCTCGCACTTCTGATGCATGTGAGAAAAGTAGTCTGTGGCTTGGAAAGAAAGTTGTGTTGGTACTGATGTGAGAGAGCCAGGAAACACATGCATAGGTGCACTGACTGTCGTGATATGACCTAAGCTGTTTAACCCTTTCCCAAACGACAAATTTTGGACTGGTCCAAATTGAAAGAGTTTGCAGATGACAATTTTAAATTTGATGGAAATGGCAGAAAGGTCTCAAAAAGGGTAGAAAACACTGTGGGAAAAGGAAAAATTGCTCGTTACGAGCAATTTCTCCTTTTCCCACAGTGTTTTCAAAAGACTTGTACTGCAGACACGTGAAAACCAGGGCTTGTTTGGCAAAGGGTTAAATGATGTTAAACTTGAATAAAAACATTAAAGGGATTGTTTGGTGAATGTCAAATCCTCAGTCTAGAAAGGTTATCCATGATATCTGTTTTCAGGCACTGAAAGCACAGGCTGTGAAGAATGTTGCCTCAAGAATAGACAAGTACCAGAAGATTATCGAAGGTTTTGGATACAGATAAACTTCCTGTGTTTTGTGTTAACTGATAATAAATATGACCTTGCTATGTCTAGTTAGTTGTACTTTGTCATTCAGACTAATTTTATCTTTCAATTAGACATGGGATCCTGTGCGGCTCTGTTGTAAAGAGTAGTTCTTGTAACTTTGAGACCCAGGGTTCAAGCCGGACTGGAAAATTCGGGTTTTTTGTGGGAGTGCCCCTGGGAAACACACTTCAGAGCCCTAGCCTAGAACTTGTGAATCCCAGGACATGCATGAACATGTGAACTAACGCTGTGACATGACTGAAATAATGTTTAAAGTGGTGTAAAACACCACTGAGTCAATCAAGCAGACTTGTTTTTGAAGCATTTATATCGTGCAAGCTGCAGTTAGACCTGTCAAGCACAATATACAAGTGACACAGTAGAATTGGATTGGAAGAAATATGTCGTGATTGAGTTAAAGGGAAAACATGTATATTGGGGGAAAGTAGTCATTGGGTTATAATAAACAATTGCCCCTTTTCCCACAATACTTTCAAAAGCTGTCTGCTGCAAGGGCAGTCAATTATTTGAGTGGTAAAGGGCCAACGCATTTGCTACAGATTGTTTGGAACCATTGTTACAAATAAATTGAGATATTGATAAAAGTGAGAAACGTCCAATGTGTGAAGAAATGCCCAATTCTGCTGTTGTATTGAGAGCAACTTTGTTCCCATGGCAACTTATTTCACAGATGCATTTATGTGATTTGGAAGCTTTTGAAAGACACATGTATAAGCCTGAGTTGGTCTGATATCCAACTATTTGAGTCCTGCTCTGTGAAAAGGATGTTTAGTGCTTCTGTAAGAAGTATCAAACCAGGTCAACCTGTGTGGACTTCGCTTTTGGTAAATTTTTTGCATGTCCAAGAATTCTTCTACCTCGGGATTCAATTTGTTATTTGACAATATGGATTTTATGGGTCCATATTCATTTATATGACAACATGCTTGGTATAATGGGTCACCAGGATGCATTAACCCTTTACTGCACAATGCCGCTTTTTGACGCCCCTGCCGAGCCCTGGTAGCTCAGTCGGTAGCATACAGGACTTGAGAACGGGGGTTTGCTGGTTCGATTTCCGGCTCGGTCAATTTCTTTCCAAGGATTGATGATAGTCATTGTGACGTATGAGCTACGGCAAAGGGGCTTAGTATGATGCATTCTAGGAAATAAATAAGTAGATGAAATGTTGCCTTGATAATACATGCAAGCCATGCTCTGTGTAATGTATCCTCAAAAAAAGTCCACCCAAGTCAGCCTGTGCAGCCCATGCAGGCTGACCTGGGTTCAAACCTTTTGGTAAATTTTTCTGCATGTCAGAGGACCATTCTACATCAGGATTCAGCTGTTTGTTGGGTAAAATTGATGGTATGGCTCCACAATAAATGGTGACTTGCTTGGTATAATCATAACATTGTATTACAGAGATGCATTATAGTGCACCAAGGAGATGCAATAAGCCTTTTCTAAACAATAAAATTTTGGCCTTTTCCAAATTTAAAACATTTGCAGACTACAAATTAAATGTAGCTGAAATGATATCTGAAAGTGTAGAAAACCTTATGGGAAAAGGAGAAAATGCTGGTTACCAGCATTTTCTCCTTTACCCACAATGTTTTCAAAAGCCTGCTCTTTCAGGGTCGTTAAAACTCAGGATTGAGTGGTAAAGGGTAGAAATTGTACTTTTGCCACAAAGTTTTCAAAGGCCTTCCACAGGCAAAGAATTAATGGTTGGTTTTATCCCCCACAGGAGTATAATTTTGCCACAATGTTTTCAAAAGCTTTCTTTCTTGGGTCAAATCTCAAATTCGACCAATTTCTTTTCAAGGATTGATGATGGTCATTGTGACAGGATTCATTCCTCTCTTACAACTTGGTCTTTATTTAAACGATGGTTGAGTGGGAATGCAGCCAGTGGCTTGGGAAGAATATTGTGCGAAGTTCTGGTATTAGAAACTACAGCAAAGCATGGATGGTGCACTGGCAGCCGTGATATTAGTGAAAAAAAACGTTAAAATGGCATTAAAAACATTACAGTCAATCAATCGGGTAAAGAGTAACTGGTTGGTTTTATCCCCCACAGGATTATAGATTATACGGATATTTGACTAGACCATAGTCCATAGGGGTTGGTTGAAAGGTAGGGGGGGTGTCCTCTGAAGAACATACTGGTATGTGCTGAGAAGGAATCGCAAGTGATAGTAAATAATAATAGCACTAAAATTTATTTAAAAATTCTCAAATAAATAATTATATTCGAAGTTTTTTTACAAAATTGTCAGATCTATGAAATTAATACAACATACAATGTAAACACTTGGTATGACAAACTTTTATACAAAAACTTATTTAGTTGACGAGCCACTTTCTGCGTTTTCTTCCTCCACGACCTTTGCCTTGATAAAAATCTTGGCATCAAGGTTTCCATTTACCAAATATGGAGAATCTTGGGCATTCAGAGTTTGTAATGGTATGATATTTTCCTTGGTGAAGGCATTCTTTAACTGGGTGAATACGTGTGTGCCTGAATAAGTGAAAGCCACATATCTGACACCATTTTTCACTCCATAAATTATGAAGGTGAAGGTTGCTTCCATCGGGCTAAGTGGCTTGGTAGATGACTTTGTGACCCGCCTTATCGTCAAGGTTGTGTTGTCTGTCTGTCTGCCCATGTGATTACCGTACAAAGTAAATGTAGTGTAATGACCTTTCGGCCAGAAATGCACATCAAAGTCCACAGTATTGGTCTGTTTGTGTAGCTTGATGTGCGAAATAAATTCCAGGGGAACAGTAAATCTTTTTGCGACTTTACTGTCAATCTTGCCAACAGAGGAGTAATTCAACAGCGACATGTCATTAAAAATGGAGTAAACATCTGCTGTGTAGTTGCGGAACTCCTCAATATCTGTCAGTTCAACAGAGTCTGTCAACAGAGAGTGGTATCGATACGCTGCGCTGATTTTGTCACGAAATATCGTTGGATGCCTGACACATAATTCTGACTGTTCTATGTCCAACAAATTTTTTGGAGATATCATCGTGAATCTGAGTAAGGGTATGATGGCAGTCAGGTTTTCTTCCAGGCTTTCTCTGTGACTCTCTTGAGTTAACCACTCTTTTAACTGGAGCCATAACTCGTACTCGTTACTCACTAGAACATCACTGCTACTCAAAAACTCAATGATTTCTTGCTGTGTAAGTTCCAGCCAATCCGATGTCTTCAAAACAATGTCAAAATTGGACAGAATAAACTGCAGACAGTTTTTCATTAGTAAATTATTTCCAGTCATTTTGGCATACTGGTACCAAGACAATGTACGATTTGTGTCTGGTGACTGGACAATATGCCGTAACATATAGTCCACACAGGACTGCCGCAAGTCAGGTATGCTGTATTTATCCGCCAGTAACAGGATGGGCAGAACATTATCTGTTGTCAGACCGACAGAACCAGTGTAAATATACCTGAAAATGTGAAAGAAGTGACTAGTGTTAACTCTTTACCAAACAACAAAATTTAAGACTAGTCCAAATTAAAAACAATTGCAGACGACAAAATAAATGTGACTGAAAAATTGAAACTTGTTTTGGGAAGGGTAGAAAACACTGTGGGAAGGAGAAAATGCTGGTTACCCAGCATTTTCTCCTTTTCCCACGTTTTCAAAAGGCCTCTTTCTTAGGGTCGTTAAAAGTCGGTATTGTGCTGTAAAGGGTTAACTCTTTGCCATACAACAAAATTTTGGTATCGACCGAATTGGGAGCATTTGCAGACAACAAATTAAATGTGGCTTAATTGATGATTTCTGTCTTCATTAGGGTAGAAAAAATAGTGGCATAAGGAGAAAATGCTGGTTACATGCATTTTCTCCTTTTCCCACGTTTTCAACAGCTTTCATTCTAATGGTCATTTTAACACTGGATTATGGGGTAAAGCATTAAGATTATCTGAGACAACCCATTATTGCACAGGCTATTTTAGAACAAACAATGATTGATTGAATTAAATGGTCTTAAATGAGTAGGTAATATAAAGCCGAATCTGAGACAATCCCGATTTTCTCGCGCGCCGACCTGTCCTGAACCATCTCATGGTTAAAATCGCTTAAAATGACTATCTCATTTAGGGTCATCGAGTACATTTAGGGTCACTGAGTACAAAAAAGCGAATTCGCTACCTTCCCTATAGTACTCTCCCATGCGCCCTACTAATCTTTTTATAGTACTTTCCCGCGCACGCTAGTAATCTCCCTATAATTAGAATTCGCTATTTTCCCTATAGTACTCTCCCATGCGCCCTAGTAATCTCTCTATAATTACTCTCCCGCGCGCGTTAGTAATCTCCTTATAGTACTCTCTCACGCACGCTAGTAATCTCCCTATAATCCGCGCGAAAAAATTTATAACTCGCGAAAGTTATAAATTTTTGAAATTACTAAATTTGTCTCGACTTAAAAAAAAGCGTAGAATAAAAAATGAGCGAGTCTGAAATATACGAGAATAAAGAAAATATAAACGGGAAAAACCGGGAAAAAAAGCTTCCTCAATTTTTGACCAGTAATAGAATAATAACTTACACGGATTTATTCTGCGGAATAGGAGCATTTCATACGGCTTTCGAAAGACGTAATAAGGTCTTAAAAGATATAAAATACGTCTGCGTTTTTGCTTGCGATATAAATAAAGGAGTACGAAAATTATACGAAGCGAATTACGGAACGAAGCCGGAAGGAGATATTAACGCGATCGATATAGAAAAAGATATTCCCGACTTCGATATATTATGCGCAGGATTTCCTTGTCAGCCTTTCAGTAGCGCGGGAAAACAAAAAGGATTTAAAGATGAAAAAAGTGGATTTTTTTTTTATAAAATATTAGAGATTATTGATATTAAAAAGCCTAAAACTATTATATTAGAAAACGTAAAAAATTTATACGTTATCCATAATGGTAGTATTTTTAATACAATTAAATTAGAACTGAAAAAAAGAGGATATATTGTAAGTTATAAGATTATAGATTCTAAGTATTATAATTCCCCTCAATCCAGACAGCGCATTTACATTGTATGTGATCGGAGTAAAAAATATGTATTCAGAGACGTAAAAAATCCCATTATTCCCATTTCGACGATTGTCGATTACGATGAAAAGGATTTTTACGATTATACGGAAAAGTATACATTAATGGAATGTAATAATAAAAAATATATGACTAAATGTAAATTAATAAATAAAAAAACCGGAAAAGGAGGAAGACAGGGAGAAAGGATATGTAGATTAGATTTGTACAGTCCTACCATATGCGCTTCACCTTTTGGACCAAAAGGGATGGGAATATTATACGATTTTAATGGGAAATTTAGAGCGCTAACTGTAAAAGAAACGTTTAAGATGTTTGGATTTAATATCGGTTTTAAGTACGAAGGAATTGTTAGTAAAAAAGCTATGTTATTTTATTTAGGAAATAGTATAGTTATAAATGTCTTGGAAGAGATAATAAAAGATTTAGACCTTTAATTAAAGTACCTTCTTGAATAAAACGTAAAATTTAAATATATATTTTATAAAAAAAATATATATTTTATAAAAACTAGAGGCGCTTGAGCGCCTGTATCGCTCCACAGGCCTGATATTTCTATAATGGCGAAAAGAAGTTTTTAACAATTACCATTCAATCCTGCATTTTAGCTCACTGAAGAAAAAAGGTATGGAAAAAACTTGTGAGAAAAGAAGAAAAAAATGGTAACCAGCATTTTCTTAGTTTCCCACAATAATTTCTATCCTTTTTTATATATGTCTTACTAATTCGAAGATATGTTGTCTGCAACAGGTCCTTTCACAAACCATTTTGGGTGGGGAAACATCAAAATATAGAAAATATGTCTTTCTCAGGGTCGTTTAAAAGTTGTGATTGTGTGGTAAAGGGGTAATCTAAAAGAACAGCTAGGAGGGCAAATGAATGAATGTTATAGCAATATAGATCAACTTACATCAATACACCAGATAGAATGAAATATGCTGGCATACAATGAACACCTAATCCCTAATAATCAACTTTTCACAGTCACAGTTAGAATGTCTTCTGTGGCAAACAACACAAAATGGTCTACAAATGCATTTACATAAATCAAATATCCTGCTCCAGGGCACAGATTAATTCTGGTGTACTGAAGTTGCGGGATCAGTTTGACTGGATAACATTAATGCCTTATCACAAATGTAAAGCCCTGTCCCACTGTGTACCAGGTCACCAGGATTTACATCCCTTCTGTCCACTCTGCATTTACTCATTAGTAGGTCAACAAACCTTTACCAGAACTAATAAAAGTGCAGAGGTTCTCTTGTTCTATCAAAAGGACTATAAAGTACCTACAACATGGGGGTTTTGTTATTAAAATACTTTTTCTTTTTTATCTTGGCATGGTTACTCAGGCTTAGTAATAAGGCAAAATTGAAAAGCTCAAGTTGTGAAAGGTGCTCAAGCTTTTATCTTATTTATGGCCAGTGATATTTTATTACTAGTACTAACTAATAGCATATCATTGGAGTAAATTGTGATCTTAATACCAAGGAAAATGTGTGGGCTTAAATAGGACAGCCCTGACTAGGTCAAGTCAATCCAATTTTATTCCTTTTTCTTTGTTAGTCGATAAAACTAACACAATAAATAGTTTTGGAGAAGAACATTTTTTTGAAATATAAGCCTTGTCTATAAAAAAATGTGTTTTTAGGTGTATCATTTTTTTAAAAGGAATTTGGTATACAACCACCATAGGAACTTACCTGCAAAACAACAATGAAATCCAATGAATAGTTTTAGAGAAGAAATTTTTCAAAGATTTTACTTTATACCATAAAAGGAAAATGAGTCTCCCATAAAAGCCATGTTTTTTGACAGATCATTTTTTTTTAAAGGAATTCTGTAAACCTGTATCTAAGGAACATTTCTGCAAAATAATAATGCTATCCAAATAGCGGTTTGGGAGGAGAAGATTTTTAAAGGTTTTTTACTTTGGTTGCCATGGCAACCAGAATTCTTCATGGAACACAATTATTTGAAGGAATTTGAAAGAGGACCACCAAAGGAACATTCCTGTGAAATTTGGTAAAAATCCAGTCAATAGTTTCTGAGGAGAAGTTTTTTAAAGAAAAAGTTTACGGACGCACGCACGGACGAACGGACGGACGGACGGACGCACGACGGACACAACGCCATGACATTAGCTCGCTGGCCTTCGGCCAGTGGAGCTAAAAATATATATTTTATAAAAAAAAATATATATTTTATTTTAAATCCTATGATGTCCTCAAGCGAGAGTATTTATATTATCAATCTCCCTATAATCCACGCGAAAAAATTTATAACTTTCACGAGTTATAAATTTTTGAAATTCTTTAAATTTGTTCCGGCTTAAAAGCGAAGAATAAAAATGAGCGTATTAAATAATTTACCGACAGAATCAAGAAAAAAAATTAAAAGATGTTTGCGAGAGAAAGCATCTTTTATTTCGTATGGTATGCCTGTACCGAGAGAGAAAATAGTATCATTTTATTTTGAAAGAAAAAATTATACGAATGCATACAGGTTGTTTGAAAGTTTAAGAATAGCCATATGCTATTTTATCAGTAAAGAAAAAGCTAGAAACACGCAAGATTTTACGACGGATATTTGTGTGTATAATCATTCGACAAAGGAAGCGGAACCTATTATAGTGAATCATCTGTCCAGTACAGTTTTTAGTGTAAATCAGAATGAACATTTAAAATCATTACCACCTCTTATGTTTGTGGATAGACTCGTTATTATAGTGTTATTCTTTAGAAATGGAAATTTCGAAGAAGACGAACCTAAAGAAATTAATGGTAAAAAAATATTTACTTATGAAACGTGCGTTATATGTCTCGAAAATATTCCGAATATACATTTTATCGATTGTGGTCATATTTGTTTGTGCAAAGAGTGCGACAGAATAAATTTTTCTTCGAAATGCCCAGTTTGTAAAACCTACAACGATATAAAACGAAAAATATAACTTTTTTAAAAAATTTATAACTCTTCGAGTTATAAATTTAAATATACGTTTTATCTATAGTACTCTCTCGAATAAAACGTAAAATTTAAATATATATTTTATAAAAAAATATATATTTTATTTTAAATCCTACGATGGCTTCAAGCGAGAGTATTTATATTATCTCCCAATATATATCTTTTATCGTCCTCGAAACTTAACGCTTTTTTATTCAGCTCCTCTGTGTAAATTTCGTGCCCGTAGCTTCTTATTACGCTCATAATTTTATAATAGTCTTTTTTCGAAAATAAACAATCTTTATAATTCTCTAATTTTAGTTCGTTTTCAACGGTCGAGCGTTTTACTCCCTTACATTTTTTGTCTTCGTCTTCACCCTCGTATATTAATTTTCCGTGAGCGTCTATTTTCGTATTTAATTGTTTATAAGCGTACAATTTAGCTCCTAAGCCGACAAACTCCGTCATAATGTCGCCGTTCAATTCATCTTTAAACATACCTAGTACCTTTTTGTTCTTTTGACTATGTAATTCGTGCTCTTTAGGGTAGCGGCTCATGTCAAACATGCCATTAATATCGCGCGCAATATCTTTATATAAATCCTCGGTTTCTATTTCGAGAATAAAGCTATCCGTATCGGTATAACACATTCTTACTTTTTCTCCGTATCTCGATTTAAAATAATTATAATAAGTTTTTTGCATGAGAATTTTACTAATATCTAATATACTCATGCCTAAATAAACGGGCTTGTTATATTTTATTTCCGTTTTTTTTGCGTGAACGGCGACTAAATTTTCGTCGAATATCGTAGTATGATGGTAGTTCGGTTTAGCAGTAAGTTTTTTATAACGATAACTATGCGTTCCATCAACTAATTGTATATTTACTCTATTTCTTAAATTTTCCATAGTCTTACCGAAAACGGAATTCATCATTAACTTAAAAAAGTCTTTTTCGAAATCGTTTTTCGCGTTTTTTCTTAACTCGATATTTAAATCAATATATTTTTTAATAGCCGAACTTTCTTCGAATTTAATTCCGCGATGTATTTTTTTAATCTTTAAACCTAACTCTAAAGACGTTTTTAAAACTTCGTGATGTATAACGTAATTTTCTTTATCGTTTAAATTAGGAATTAATTTTTCTACCTTTTCTATTTTTAAACGCTCGGGAGCTAAAGGAAAATCGTTATGTAAATCGTGTAACTCTTCGGGATATTCTAAATCGACTTCTAAAAAGCAGGGTATATTTTTCCATTTTTCTAATTCTTCTTTACTCATCCATTTAAAGCCGTTAACGGCTAATAATTGACTCATAGCCCAAGGGTAAAGACTGTTCACGTCTATATATGTTAAGCATTTGGGCGGTTTATTCTCGTCATAATCTTTACCCATATATTTATTATTAGCCTTAGAATACCTTTTACTACACATAGATACACCACCCCTGATACCTTTTTCGATCATTAAAAGCATTTCAATGTCCGATAAAAGTTCGAGCTTTATTCCAGTTTTCTTTAACATCGCGTCATACGCTAACCCGGGCGTAGTAAAATACCAACAAGGGTCTAATTCGTAGTGTTTACGACATACGCTCCTAAAATTTTCGAATACATCCGCTAAAAGCAAAACGTCTATCTTATTGTAAAGTTCTAAATAATCCTTAAAAGTTTTCGCGTTAAAAGTATTCCAAACATTTTTCGCGTGTTCGTAATCTTCGTCGCTAATATTTTCCTTATTTAAACCCAAATAAAATTTTTATTTAGGCGGTAGTCGAGTTTCTTCTAACCTTTCGAAAGAGTCTAAGTAATCGTAAGGAAAAACTCCCTTTCTTCTAACTAGCGGTAAATGTTCTTTCGGAAAATATTTCGATAAAATATTTAACTGGTTTTCGCTTAAATTTTTCGAGAGATTATCTAAGCTCGAAGACATAAACTTAAAGCTATCGAGAAACCTAATTTTATGGAATATTTTTTCTCCTATCCGAATAGTTTTACTAAAGCTAATGTATTTTTCCTCGTTGTTCGGTATACAATCGATGTAACCCCTAGTTCTACTGAGAATCTTAATAAAAAGATGAGCGTCGTAACCGCTTAAATTATGGAAATAAACGGGCGTAAAGTTAGGAATTCTCGCTTTAAGATTACAGCTCGAGTGAGCGGCTCCTCTATATTTACCGGTAAAATGACAATGGTCTCTTACCTTATAATTTTTACGAGTAAATTCCTCGTTACAAATATAGCAATTAGTTTCTCTTTTATGTTTTCTTTCTTCCTCTTCGGTTATTTTAATAGGAGCCGGGTCTTCGCGATATTTTCTAACAATTTCTCTAACATTGTTGGTTAACGTTTTTATAAATTTTTTATCGGCGTCTTTTCCGGTATAATTTCTTTCTATAGGCTGACTTATCCCATTAGAAAGTATTATAATGTAGTAAAAACTACAAGGAATGTGCTTTTGTCTTTTTATAGTATAACTTTCCTTTTCGCTCGGTCGGCAAGTTTCTATAGGTAATAGTACGCTTTCGAAATCGGCGTATATAGCGACTGGAAACTCTATTTTTCTATCGTGATTTTTAAACTGTAATACGCTACCCTCCTCGGGCATTTTTAAAAAAACTGCTTCGTGATTGGAGCAATATTTTTTATGTTTTTCTAAAAGTTTTTCACTTCCGAAAGGATTTGCGCATCTTTTACAAAAATACTTTTTATGCCCATTTTTCGATATTTGACTACTCATTAAGCGACTAAAATCTTTTATAACGGTGTAGTGACTATTCATTCCATTCGTAAAGTAAAGTAAATCGACGTGTTTATCTCGGTCGTTTTTCGCGATTCTTAACGGGTAAAATTTTTTTTCTTCGTCAAAACTATAAACGTTTACGCTAATTTCCCGATTTTGTTTTTCGAACTTATCTATATCGGGCGTCGTAACGGGATATTCTATTCCTTTCGCGTTTAAGCTATTTTCCTTAGATAGTAAATCTCGATCGATTCTTTCGGGATGATTTTTCTTCGGATTTATCGCTATTAAAACGCACCATAAAAAACATTTGTTATCGTAATTTTTTGGATTAATACACGCTTTTTTGTTCGAAATCCAGTCGGGCAGCGCTATATATCCCGTAGCTCTTAAAGGCTCATAAACGACTGTATGTAACTTTAAATGTTTCACGGAATGAAAACTCCAACCGCTGTTCCTCATTACAAAGTCTATAAGATTTTCTAAAATTCTTTCTATCATAATATTATATAATTCGTGCGCGTCGGTTCCCTCTAAATTAATTTCGTTTATTTCGGAAGAAAAATTAGCTTCTACCATTTCCACTTTATTTTTATCGATCAATCTAGTCATAATGCATTGAAGAACCATTTTTACTTTAGTATTCCGCTTACTTTTTAAAATTTTTGTCATCTCGGATCTCGAAAATTCTAAAAACTCTTGAGGCCTATCAACTTGTATTCCGGGTATTTTGTATTCTTCGGCCCAATTTTTAAGAGCCGAGCGATTTTTTTCGACCTTTATTAGTTTCTGTTTACTATATAACTTTTCGATCTTATTTTTAAGAGCGCTAAGTTCGGGCGAAATACTTTTAGTCCTTATATTTTCGTTATCTCTATCTAATATCGGCGTACCGGGATTACTTACAAGATTAATTAATTGATTTCGCCTAAGTCCCGAGTATCCTCTAATACCTCCTGTCCTAGCTAAATCTTTCAGTCCTTTTACCGTAAGTCTATTAAATTCCATAATTTTTAATACGTGACGAGTAAATTAAAAGTATTTCTCAATTTTATTACGAAAATCATAATAAAATTTTATTTCCGTCAGACTGGAAGTGTATTAATCTGTCGCTAATAACAACGGCGTACGCGTGCGTGTTTGGGTCCGGATTAGCGTTAAAATGCACTTTCATATGAATATCTCTTACGTTATATTTTATTCTTTCGCTTTGTTTACTAACATCAACCAAAAACAAAGGATACAGATCTTTGTACTCTAACAGTGTAAAGTTAGGATTTGACGCTAAATCATCCATAAGAAAAAACTTAGATCTAAACTTGGCGACATTGGCATACGCTCTACTAAATTTCTGATCGGCAAACGAAAGTGAATAGTCAGCTCTAGGATATTTATAAGAATTTAACGTAACGTGAATATCCGTAACTTGAACATGGTTAAATATAGCCGGATTTTGCTCTTGATGGTTTTGTTTGTTATGTTGGAAACCGACGATAATGTAACGTGGAAACTCCGGCGACGTTTTAACGGAGAATCTCCAAGTAAATGATTTCGTTTCGGGAACTGTCGCGGTATCGCATTGTATCATTCTATAATTAACCGGAAAGGTTTCTTTGTTCTGGATATGTTTATAAAGTTCCATTTTATACTTATCCGTGGGTAACACGTGACCCATATACCATGCTATTTTAGTTAGGACAACCTTACCATCATCAACGCCAGCAGCTCTAAAAATAGCGTCATTATTACCGGTTCTTGAAAAGGAAAGAGTATGTTTCATTCCGTATACGATTTTATTGTAATCTTCGCAAAAACCAAAAAGATGTTTTAACGGCACACTAAAACTGAATGTGCCTTTGTTATGAGGCTTTTGAATAATCAGCGACTGTCTAACTGCAAAGCCGTTATTATTATCCGTCAAGGTTGCTGTATCTTTATACCATAACTGATTCAACCCTCGTGATTTAGAAAAATCGTCGTCATATTTTAACAATCCGAGCATCGTGGTAGCCCAGCCAGGATGATTTATTAGTTCAATCTCTTTGCCCGAAAGTTCGTACTTAATAGAGCTAAAAAGATACATTAGACCGTTGTTCGTTAAAGTAACATTGTCAGCGTCCGCATATGGTGTATCATCATTTTTTACTAATTTACCTTCTATAAGTAAATAGCTTTCGCTCGGATGCATAAAAATATCTTGAGTTTCGATGTTAATCGTAACAACTCCCCCGGGATTGTTAAGATTATTAACGGCGCCAACGATCGGTAAATACTCGAAGTATTCGTACTCTTCGATACTATTGTCTTTTAAAGGCGTTTCAGTAACGTCTAAAATACTCATTTTTATTAGATTATTATAATTTTTAAATTATTATAATTTTTACGTCGTTTTAATACCGGCACCGGTATTTAATTTTTTAACTAATTCTCGTATCGCGATCGGATTGTTACCGCTTCCGGCTATTAAATCGTTTACGTTTCGCGAAGCCGCGGGTATCGCGCTATACTTTTTCAAAATTTTCTTAGATTTCGGCGTTAAAGCCTTTTCTATTAACTTTTTTCCCGCATCTACCGCGGCGCTTTTTCTGGCCTCTAAAGCTTTTTTCGCTCCTTCCTTAGCGACGCTCTTTCCTACATCGACCGCGGAAGAAGCGATTTGTTTAGCTGCGCTACTACTTAAAAGTCTCGCGAAAAAGTTAGCTAAGCTGTCGAAAATTCCGGCTCCGCCGTATCTATTCCTTCTAGTAAATCCCCGTTTCTTATAAATGTACATATTTTATAATAAGGACATTATCCTTTTATAACTTTTATTATCGAAAATGCCTTGCCTTTTTAATTCGTCGCATACGCTTACCAACTCATTTCTTAAACCCGTATTACCAGCCGCTTTACTAGCTATAAGTAAGTCGAGTCTTTCTAGTAACGCGTTAGGGTCGCTAGGTAAAACGATTTTTTTAGGACCTTTACCAGTTTTTTTCCCTTTTCCTTTTCCTTTTTCTTTTTGCATTTTTTCCCACGCGGGTTTAACGATAAAATTAAATTTATCTATTAAATCGATGTCGTTTACGGGTTTTAAATCATCATTTCTTGGATCATTGAAAAGATACATAGCGTTTGTCTCTTTTAGGATTTTTGCGTACGTTACAATATCACTAGCAGGAATATCCTCTATGTTTTCGATTTCTTTTAATGTGAGAAGCTGTTTCAACCCGGGTGTTTTTAAATAACTCCTTCTAAACGGTGGTTTGCCGATATTATAATAAGTATTACCGTCTCTGCCTTCAACTTCCCCTATTATTTTATCGCCGATAAAAAAATCGCCCCCCTTTTTATAAATACCAAAAACGGTATCTCTCTCAGGAAAAATTTCGCTTATTTCCTTTTTAGATGTTGATGGGGTATAAGTTTTTCCTAAAATAGGCTGTGTTCCACGTGGTATCCTTTGAGGTAATTGTTCGATACCCTCTTTAATAGGTTTAAGACCTTCCGTAATCTCCCTCGCGGTAGTTTATTGCGCTTCCGTAATGGGTTTAAAAAGCTCCGAAAGATCCTCTCGTGATTCTATTTTTCCCGTTTTTTCCGCTAATTCGTTAGCGCGAATATATTTTTTTATCGCGAGAAATTCTTTTACGATTCGTTCCCTTTTTACGAGATCCTCGATTTTTAAAAAAGACATTTTTTATTAGGATTTTTTTTTTTTAATCCCGTTTCGTAACTAAAACAGCACGAAAACTTAATTATAGGCTTTTTAATATTCCAACGGCTCGGCACGATGTTTTTCAACCAGCCTATGAAAGGACTCGCGCTGTTCTCTTCTTCCTCTCTCTATTAACGTCGCTTCCGTTTCGCTCGTAATCTTTTTCTTAAATTTAGACCTAATTTCTTCCTTCATCTTCTTATACTTCTCTAATTCCTCGATGATTAGTCGGAACTCTTCGTCCGTGACTTTATCGTCCGATAAAGCTTTCGAGACGTGCGAGGATATAGTATTTAACTTAGTATCCGCGACGGTTTTAATCTTTTCGTGTTTTTCCGCTTTTGTCGTCGAATTTTTAACGACGTATTTTCCGATTAAACTTAAAAACCCGCAAAGACCCGAGAAACTTTCTAACGTTATAACCGCGGGTATCGCGACTATCGTAGTTAACAAACCTATACTGCCTATTCCGCCCGCTGTAGTAATCATTATTAAAACTATATCTATATTATCTACTATTTTCGCGGCTCTAAAATATTTCTTACTTAAAGCTTCTCTTTTCGAGATCTCGCCTTCTAAAAAGTTTTGTATATCGTTAATTTTTTGCAGGCGATAACCGTGTCCCTCATCGGGCGGAGGAGCTGTGGGTAATTCGGGATATCTATTAATATCTTTCATCTCCATTTTTTAATGAGCGTTTTTTTTTTTAATATTGATAATAAACGAAACATAAAAGTTCGTTTTCTTTTATCGTTACCTCTAGTTTCGAATTATTAGTAATCGCGACTAAAATATTCGCGACATCTCCGAAGCTAATCTCGTTTTGTAAACTGCATTCTTTGTATCTTAGATGGTAATCTAAAGAGACTATAATTACGCCTTTAGTCGACGTAAATCCTAAACCCAATCCTACGTGAGTTACTTGTCCGGGAGTTAACGTAATCTCCTTTTGGCAAAAGATTTCCCAAGTTATCGGGTTTACTTTTATTGAAGGATGTTTTAAATTATTAAGAGACTTCCATTGAATCGTTTTCGGTCGATAAATTTTCGATTTTGCGCTAAATTTGCGTACGTTCATCCTTTTTTATATTATAAGTTTATATAATAAACTTATAATATAGCTCCTAAAATGGGAATATTAGCAAAAGGACTATTAGGGCCCAGAATAAGACCTTTTCCGTCGTAAAATTTTCCTCCCCGTTTTAAATATAAGCCATTACCGACGGATTTTAATCCTTTACCTTTATACGGACTTAAATAAAGTCCTTCTCCATCAGTTTGTACCCGACAAACGCAACCTCCTTTTTTAAGGTAAAGACCAGATCCCATAGCTTTTTGTACTCCCGATGACGCTAAACCGGAAAGAGCGCCGACTCCCAACGCGGGTAAAATGGTTTTAGCTATGGCCAGTAAAGCGCTGGCAGCTAAACCTGCTAACATTCCGAGAAAACCTCCTTCTATTTTAGCGTTATGTTTAAGCTGCTTAGCGGACATTCTAATTGTTACTCCGGTACCTTTTTCGAAAGCTTTAACTATTTTTTTTGCTTGAGACGAAGTAACGGCTAAAACGTCATTACCGTTTAAATCTTCTCGCGCTAAACGAATACTAATTTGGCAACCCCTTTTTTTAATAGCGGATTTAAGTTTTCGCTTTTGTCCGTCCGATATATTAACTTTAACGTTCGTGTAACTAGACATGTTTTTTATATGTTTTTTTTATTTTTTAATGCGTTTTATTTTTTACGATTCTCTAATATGAAATCTAAACGTTATATTTTCGCCTCTGAGATTTAGTAAATTTCCATTTTGATCCGTAATTTTTACTTCCATATTGTGTATATCCCGTAACGTTATCGGCAAATATACTAAATTAAGCGGAGACTCTATTATCTTATATCCCGGCGTGACGTTCGGGAAAAAAGAGTAAATCGTATTTCGCATTAACCCGTTAACGTAGCTTCCCGAGATAATATTAACGTTAACGAGCACGGAATTTATACTGAGAATATTTACTACGTTTTCGAATTCATGAAAACCATTTACGTATTTCGCGCGAGTAAAACCTAATACTTTGGAAATGGAATTCGGATGATTAAAATCTACTTCGTAACCGTTTTCTAGGGTGAGAATAGATTTTAGCGTATTCGTGTTCGCGGAAATATTAATAGGATAATTATCGTTAACTAAATCGACGTGTCCATATTTTCTCATTTCCTGATGAATGGTATCGTTAATGTCTATAAGATCGTAACTTCCTATAAGTATTATTATTTTAAACCAAGAAGCGCAGCTGTCCGGAGAATAAATAAACGTGCTATTCGACTCGTTAATGTTAGGAAAAGAGTAATACATTTCGAGATTTACTAAAGCTATTTCGTATTCTCTTTCGTAATCTAGTCGGATCGAAGGATTAAAATTCGTCGTAAACAGCGTTTTGTTGTCGCTTACTATAATTTGTAAAGATTTTTTATGTTTCGTGTTTTCGGCTATTCGTTTTAAAAGATCTTCCATTTTTTAAAAAGAAATATATTTTTTTTCAAAAAATATATATTTTTTAAGGAAAATAGGGCCAGCCTATCTTTAATCTTTCTTTAAATTCTATTAAATTTATATTCGCCTCCCATAATTTTAATAAGCTTTTTTCGGTAAAACTTTTCAACTCGAATTTATCGATATAATATTCTTTCGAATTCGACTTAAAATAATTATCCGTAATACCGACATTATGATATTTTATCATCGTTTGGATCGCTTAAATAGCCATATTCTAGATCCCATAAATCATTATCATTTATAAAACGATACATAACTTTTCCGTGATAGGTTCCAAAATGGATTCTTTCGCTTTCGCTCATTATTTCATCTTCATACATTTTTTTCCGTTTATCATTTAATTTCATTTTTCCCGATTATTATTTAATTTTTTATTTTTAATTTTCATTTTTTTATTAACTCCGAATATAAAAATTATCTAGGCCGTCTCTGTATTTTCCTTCGTCTTTTTTACTCGATAAATCGATAACGATAAAACCGTGAGGTTTTTCCCAGACTTTTTTACAAAAATTTCTAAACTCTTCTTTAGACATATCTTCGCTTACGTGATCGTTATAAATATGATTAATGTTTTTCTGGTCCTGTCTAAAAAGACAAATAAAATTCGCGTTTTCACTGATAGTTTGTCTAGGTAGCCTAAAATAGTTTTGCGAAAAATAACAACAATCGACATTACTGTGTCTTCCTCGTACGTAGTAACACTCACACTTATTTTGTTTTTCTAAAAGTAAATCGTCGAAAACCATTAAATTTTTGTCTTCCGATTTTAACTCTCTCGGATTGGGTACATCGTCGGTACGTTCGAAAAAACTACATCTTATATCCGATTTATTCGCTAAGGTTTTAGACCATTCTTCGATCAAAGATTCGGGAGAAACGTTCTTGCTCAGAACTACGCCTCGCGCGTTAAATAACTGTAAAATTCTTTCTTTCAGTAATTTTTCTTCGAAGGCTTTTTTAAGCAGGCGATATTCGGGCTGAAAAAGGCTTCTCCCAAAAACCATTAAATTATTATAGTCGAGCCATCCCGGCCTTATTAAAAGGTTTATTAAAAGCGTAGTCTTACCGCAGCCGGATTTACCGACTATTATTCCTCTAAAGCTTTTAGATAAAATAAGATTATTACGTCTTTTCGACGCTTTATTGTCCGAAGATAAATCGGCGATATCCATTTTACTTAAATTAAAAAAAATTAAACTTATAAAAAATGTATTGCGTTAAATGTAAAAAGGTTACTGATACTAGTAACGTACAGCACGTCGTTACTAAAAACGGAAGAAATATGGCGCGCGGTAAATGCGTCGTGTGCGGAAGCACGAAAACTAAATTCGTTAAAAAAAAAAAAGGCGGCTCGTTACTAAATAAGTTTATAAATAACTTACCCGTCGAAATGCATCTTCCCGGGCGTAACTTTACCGGTCCCGGTACGAAGTTAAATAAAAGACTCAACGAGGATTTAACGCCGAAAGAATGGAGTAAACCGATAATCCGCGTCAATAAAGCGGCCTACCATCACGATGTTTGTTATCTTAAATACGACGACACGGCTACCAGAAATTCTATTTGCGACGCTAATATGTTAACGGAATTAAAGGGAATCTATAATCCTACGCTTAGGGAAAAAATAGAGCGATCGGTCGTCGGTAATCTAATCGGAGCGAAGAAAAGATTCGGAATGGGAATTAAAAAAAAAAATTCGTCATGACGAGTTTATCGGAAGAATTACATAAACCCGTAAAAAGAAAATTTAAGAAAAGGAGAGTCTTAGTAAACGGTATCGATAGGATATGGGCCGCGGATTTAGTAGACATGCAGGCATTTTCTAAATATAATCGAGGTATAAAATATCTTCTCGCCGTCATCGATATCTTTTCAAAGTACGGCTGGTTAATAGCGTTAAAAAATAAAACGGGAAAATCCGTCGCCGAAGCGTTAAAGAGTATTTTTAAAGAGAGAAAACCGGAAAAAATATGGGTAGATAAGGGTAAAGAGTTTTATAACGCGGACGTTAAAAATCTGATAGAATTGTATTCTACCGAAAACGAGGAAAAATCTAGCGTTGTTGAGAGATGGATTAGAACGATGAAAGAAAAAATGTGGAAATATTTTTCCGCTAATTCTACTAACGTTTACATTGACGCTTTACCTAGCCTCGTTAAAGAATACAATAACGCGAAACATTCTTCTATTAAGATGACGCCGGTAAACGCTAGTAAAAAGGTAAACGAAAAAGCGGTTCGGATAACTCTTTATCCCGGAAGTTACGAGATAAGGGATATAAATCCTAAGTTTTCCGTAGGCGATAAAGTAAGGATATCTAAAAAGAAAAAGACCTTCGAAAAAGGATATACTACTAGATGGACCGAAGAGGTTTTTACGATTTCCGAGATAAAACGTATGTCGCCAGTAACGTATAAAATTAAGGATCTTAACGGAGAAGAAATACGAGGTTCCTTCTACGAACCCGAACTACAAAAAACTAGTCAGGAGTTGTTTAGGATAGAAAAGGTTATTAAAAAAGGAAAAAATAAATCTTTGGTAAAATGGAAAGGATATTCCGACGAGTTTAATTCCTGGGTTGATAACGAAAACATTAAAAATATTTAAGTTTAAAAAAATGCGGGATATCGTGATTAAAAACGTAATTTTACCTAATAAACCGTTAAGTAACTTCGAACTAGAAGATGCCGCGAAAAGGTTAAAGATACCTTCTTTTAGAGGAGTATTTGTGAGAAACGATCTACCTAAAAAGTGTAGGAAAAAGGAATGCGGTATATTAAATTTAGACGATTCGAGCGGACCGGGTACGCATTGGGTCGCTTGGTATAAAGACGGTAAACTAAAAAATTATTTCGATAGCTACGGTATAAGGCCGCCTATCGAAATAGAAAACTACTTGGGAAATCCGATACTTTATAATACGGACCAATTACAGCGAGCCGATCAAGTATTTTGCGGTCATTTATGTTTGTTCGTTCTAAAAGAGTTAACCTCCGGAAATGAGTTTCAGCGAGTTTTAAATAACCTTTTTTAGTTTATATAAAAAGATGCCTGTCGATAAATTCGGAAGAATGGACGAAGTTAAATCTAGCGAAGACGATATTTCGATCTCTTACGTCAATAATAATTTTTTGCATAAAGACGGAACGACTGAAGTTACCGGTTCTATAAATATGAATGGTAATACGCTAACGAGGGTTAGTAATCCCGCGAATCCTCAAGACGTAGCTACTAAACATTACGTAGACGCTAAGGGAGGGTTTTTACTCGAAAATGGAGGCTATCATATGTTAGGTTATTTAAACATGGGACATAAAAAAATAAAAAACTTAGCCAATCCTACTGACTCGAGCGAAGCCATTAATAAAAAATACGCGGATAATATAGGCGGAGGATTAGTTAAACGACAGGACGGTAGTTTTTCGGCTATCGGGGATATAGATATGGGAGGAAATAGAATTAAAAACTTACCCGATCCGCCTGATTGGGACGATCCTGTAACGAGGTCTTTTCTTGGCAGGCAGTTGATAACTATGTCTGAGCGCGAAGACTCTTTAACGAGAAACGATGACGGTTCTTTTAGCGCGAAAGGGCAAATAGATATGAACGGAAAAAGAATTACGAACTTACCCAAACCTCACGGTAATAACGACGCTGTAACGAGGATTTTTTTAGCCGAGCGGTTAGCGTCTTTTTCGGCGGGATTTATAAATATAGTTAGAAGGGAAAAAACTAAACCTATAATAAGTATCCACGCCGAAGAACAGGGACCTTTAATGAACGGAAATTACGAGTTTTCTTTCGGTAACGGTAGTAGCAGAAGATCGCACGGTTTAGGAGGTTATTGTATGTCCGCTCCCGGTAGGATTATAAGAGGTTCTTTAACGGTTTTAAAAGGGAACGATTTTTTAGACGAAGAGGTTAAAATTAACGTAGTAATAAACGGTATCGAAAAAACCGACTACTCCTTAATAAAAGAAGTAGGACAAGGTTGTAGTTGCGTAGTTTTTCCTCAGCCATTAGAAGTAAATCAATACGATGTTATAAACTTTTTAACGAAGACCGATAATCTGAACGCGAAAAACTCTTATCTAACGATACTCGTAGAACTCGATTTATAAATATATTAAATAAATTTTTTCCCATTAAAAATGCTAGAACATCACGAACTAAAAGACGCTATCGTAACCGATCCGGAAGATTTATTTAACGTTATAACGATGGACTTTACGGAAACCGCTAAATACGAAGCTTTGCTCGCTTCCGAAGATTGTCGTAAAATTTACCTAAAAGATGTTAACGAGCTATATGTTTATTTAATAAGAAAATGTGGGCCTTTTTTAAAAGATTATTATAAAAAAGAGATCGAAAGTATTTTTTCCGAAGAGATTACGGCTTTACCGGAGACTGATACTACTACGACCATTGAAGTCCAGAAAACCTGGAAGCCGAGCGGTTGTACAGCTTTACCGGAGACTAAAGTCGAAAAGACCCGAAACAAAAATTTATAACTTTTAAAAAAGTTATAAATTTATTTATTTAAAAAAGTTATAAATTTAATTTTCGTCGTCAGATTCTAACCTTACTCCCGTCGTTTTTTCGTAAATTAAAGGAGTAGGTACGCCCGTTTTAATAACGATAGCGGTGGAAATAAACGTACGTACTTTAGGTACGGTTTTTGGCTTAACGAAAATATCCGGTATATCTACATAAGCGATTACTTTGCAATTTTTTTGATAGACCATAAGAGGATCTTTTTCTTTGATTTCTCCGTTTTCTTCTTTCTCGTAAAAAACTGCGCTTATCTCGGACTTCTTAAAATTTTTATTTTCGAAAATTTTATTTTGCCTTAATTTCGGGAAAAAAATACTCCGATTGCGAAGAATTTCCATTTTTTTTAAATCGTCCGGTTTTATTTCGGGATCCAACAATTCCAATTCTTCTCGTAAAAATTCCGAAATACGATCTAACGTTTTTTTAAAGCCGATTTCTTTTTCTCCAGGATTTTTTTTGTTGTAAAAAGATTTTAAAGTCATAAAGTAATGGTGCATAATTTCGTACTTTTTAATTCCGGGAGAAAACAGAACGGGAGAACGCAGCCGTAAATCTCTTACTTCTCCATCCAGATACGCGTATTTAATCTCGAATGTTCAATAACCGAAAGCATTATTTACTTTACCCTCGCAAAGACTAAGATTTTTTACATCGAAATCTCTGTAATTTATAAAATTATCTTTATCATTACCCGCCATTTTCGATGATTAATTTAAAAAGGTATTTTTTAAAAATCAATTTTAAAAATGGACGTAAAAGTTTCTACTCAGACATTTTTAGCATACACGAACATGAATGATCTTAACTTAGAAAAGCTGTTCGACGAAATAACTCCGACGGTAGAATTAATATATATAACTTACGAGCTAAAAGAAAAAGGAAAAAAGTTAGGAAAAAAGTTTAAAAAAAGTAAACGCTTTTTAAATTGTATTACGTTTTTATTTTTCTTCGACGAAAAAAAAATTAATCTAAAACTCTTTAAAAGCGGAGTAATACAGCATACAGGGTGTAAAAGTTACGAGCATTGCGAAAAAAGCTTAGTCTTTTTATGGACCATACTTAAAAAAACTCCGTCGTGTTCTTTACTTAATAACCTAAACGTTTACCTGGTGTCGATAATGAGAAATGTTAACCTTAATTTGGGTTTTTGCGTTAACGGGGAAAAATTTAAAAAATACTTCCTCGAAAATAAAGAACATAACCTTACCGTTACGATAAACGTGAGTTTTACGGGAGCTCGATTTATTAAACCCGTGGAATCCGTAGATGATATGCCGGTTTATACGTTCGAAATAAGCGGAAAAGATAATACTCTAAGTTTAAGAAAGGAAATAACCTACGAAAAATTTCGCGTTTTAACCGGACTCGAGCGAGCTAAAGAAAAAAATATCTCCATAGTCGTATTTTGGACAGGACGAACCTTGTTTTCCGGAATTCACGAAAAATACCAAGATCCTACGATAAAATGGTTTTTAGATATAATACTCGGGATAAAAGATAAAATCGTAATGAAAGAATTTCCAGTTTGTTCGCTTAAGGATTACTTGCGTCCAAATAAAAAATCATGGAAATAATTACTATTAATACTTTAAAGCGTATATACGAAAAAAACTTGTTAGATACCGCCCACGAAATAATTATTAGTAAATATTCGGGTTATATAAAAACCTTATATAACCTCGATATACCGAAAAAATAGAATTTCCGAAAAGTATTCCCGATCTCGCAAAACGAAAATTAGAAAAAATTATAATTATGTCTTTAATAATATACGAAAAAGAAATTCGAGACGTATTGTTAAATATTCCGTTAAAAAATGTAGATCGTTTTACGTCTTTCGTAAATTATTTTATTAACGAAGGATTTAACTTAGGAAGACTAGTTATTTTAATAGCAGTAGCTATCGTTAGTGGAACTCAGAAATATTTCGACAATTACGCTCCTTTACGAG
Source organism: Tridacna gigas (assembly GCA_945859785.2). Taxonomy (NCBI): domain Eukaryota; kingdom Metazoa; phylum Mollusca; class Bivalvia; order Cardiida; family Cardiidae; genus Tridacna; species Tridacna gigas. The sequence continues at coordinate 74,058,620 of OX244031.2, read as the reverse complement.
AAGCGATAACGAAAACGATAAATTAATAACTTAGGATTAAGTTATAAATTCTTTTTTTGCGCAGTAATGATAAACGTCGTTAATTTCCGCCTGATATCTGATAATAATCCGTCGAGATATCTTAAATTACCCTCTACAATTAACGAGATCGGCCTTACCAAACGTTCTTCTTCCTCGTTAACGAAAACATTTAAAAAAAGCCTTTTAAAATCTTCGTGCGGGCGGAACATTCTTAAATCCTCGAAATCAAGAAGAACCTTATATAGTCTCTTGATAGTGGAAAAGAAATTATCTACCAAAATCGCGTCCTCCGCTATATTCCTGTCAAAGTCTTCTATGTCTAGGATATCTAAAAAGATATCTTGTAACTCGTCGAAGACTTGAACGAACTCGTCCCTGAAAACATTCGCTTTATTTAGTCTTATTTCGAAGATACGACCTAGAAGAAATAATTTTTGCTCGCTTCGTTCCGAGGCGACATAAGTATGCGTTCGTTGGAATGTAGATCGCGTCTCTTGTAGAAAAGCCCTAAAAACGCTGACGGTATCGCACACCGATCGGAATTTTTCCGAGGTGAACGTCTTACTTATAGATTTTAGTTCTTCGGAAATACTCATTTTACTAGTTAATGGTAAAGAAATTTAAAAAAAAAACCCAAAAATTTTTGCGCATTAAGAAGCGCACAAAGAACATTCTAAAGCGGATATATCTTCCGGACGTTCGACCGCTTCTCCTCGAAAATAATATAATCCTTTACATCCTAGCTCCCAGGCTTTATAATGAATATTATGGATATATCCTTTATTCGCGCCCGAAGGAATAAAAATATTTAGAGACTGTCCTTGACATATATACTTTTGTCTATCGGCAGCATATTCGATTACTTTTAGTTGATCTATTTCTCTCGCGGTTTTAAAATTTTCCTTAATATTCGTCGGGATATTAAGGTGTTCTATCGAACCTTTATTACAGATAATACTATTCCATATTTCCCGCGTATCTAAATTAGTAGCGCGTAACATTTTTTCTAAATATTTGTCTTTCGTAAGAAACATGCCGGCGCGCATTTTGGATACAAAAGCATTAGCTACGACGGGTTCGATAGAAGGAGAGCAATTCGCGATAATCGAAATATTAGCGGTAGGAGCGATCGCGATTAAATGCGAATTTCTTTTTCCTGTTCCTTCCATAGACGGACACTCTCCTCGTTCTTTTCCTAGTTTTAAAGTTGCTATTTCCGCGTATTCTTTTAGCTTAAAAAATATCTCTATATTTAATTTTTTCGCGTAAGAAGATTCGAACGTAATCCCCTCCTTACGGCATAACGATCCGAATCCCATTACTCCTATTCCTAAAGGCCTGTCTCTTATCGCTCCCTTTTTAGCTTTAGATAATTCCGGCGGGCAATTTTTAATAAACGATTCTAAAACGTTATCTAGAAAACGTACGATATCTTCGAAGACCCGTTTCGTCCATTTATAAGGATATTCTGCGTTTAAAGAAGATAAACAGCACACGGCCGCCGTATCATTATCCGTAGGTAAATGGATTTCGTTACACAAATTACTACTATAAATTTTTAATCCTTTTTCTTTCATCTCTTTAGGAAGAGATTTATTAATCGTATCGATAAAATTTAAATACGGCGTTCCCGTCCTACTTCTAGATTCTAAAATCCTTTCCCACATCTTCCTAGCGCTCGTAGGCGTTCGTTTTTTAGTTTTAGGATCTATTAAATCGTAATCCATACCATTTTTCACAGCATGCATGAAGTCATCGGTAATATTAATCGCGTTAAATAAGTTAAGATTTTTTCTATTAATATCTCCTCCGGTAGGTATCCTCATCGTAATAAATTCTACTATTTCCGGATGCGTAATATCGAGATAGGCCGCGTAACTTTCTTTTCTAGTTTTTCCTTGTTTGTAAGAAGTCACGATGGAATTAATAGGTGATAAGAAAGATACCGGACCCGATGACTTACCGTCAGCCGATCTTACGGAACTCCAATCGGCTCCGACTCCTCCGCCTACGATCAAAGACCAGCAAGTATCCGCTAAATGTTCGATGATACCGTCTGTCTTATCCGGAATATGAGAAACGAAACAGGAAATAGGTAAACCCTTTTTTGACGATTTTCCCGCGTTCGCTAAGATAGGAGAGGAAAACATAAATAATTGAGTCGACGCGTAATCGTAAATTCTTTGCGCGTGTTCTAAGTTATCGGAATAGGTAACCGCTGCGCGAGCAAATACTCTTTGAGGAGTATCGCTATCGTACTGGTAATAATATCCTTCGAGAAGTTTTTTACCGTGTTCGGATAAAAGATTATCTAAATCGTTATTAATCGCGATTCCCAAGTAATCTTCCATTTCTTTTATATACAGGTAGGGAAATCTTTAATTTTCAATAAATATTAATTGATATCTTTAAAATGGTTGATAAAGAATTGTTAACAATGACCGAACCAGAATCGCATTATAACGAAAAAATCGAGAAAAATAAAGATCGTATTAAAGCGTTACAAGCCGTGATAGATAAACTGAAAGAAGAAAATAGACGTTTTAGAAAAAGAAAAAAATTACTATTAACTCTTCATAATAGATAAATCATATATTTAAATTTATAACTCGACGAGTTATAAATTTTTTAGTTTAAGGTTTATAAAGTATATACGCTAACAAAAAGCGTTAAGTTTCGAGGACGATAAAAGATATATATTAAGAGATAATATAAATACTCTCGCTTGGGAAGTTATAAATTTTTTTAATCTACTAAATTAAACGCAACTTTACTCTCCGTTCTACAAATCGGGCATATTGTCGAATTATTTACTCTACGGCATTCCGTGCATAAGCAAATATGTCCGCAATTGAAAAACCCTACTGTAGGAGTATTTTTCGAACAAATGACGCATTTTTCATAGAAAAAAATTTTGTCATTATTAATTTTTCTTTCAGAATCATCTTCCAAAAAAAACGCATCCTTAAAGTAGATTAAAAAATAAAATAATTTGTTAGAAATTTTTAACGGAAACGATTTTAAACATTCATTATGTTCTTGAGTAAGAAAAGCGCTCGATGAAACATTCTCTATAATTTTTTTCGCTTCATTCCCTTTCACGATAAAAAGATCGAAATTAAACTCGCCCGTATTTACAGCTTTTTCTCTACTTAAAAAATATCGTATACTCGATATTAACCTTTTAAGAGATTTATCTGGGGATTCACGTCGATAACCCTTTAACGCGAATGTTATTATTTTTTTATGCCATCTTACGTTAGCCGAAACAAAAAATAATCTTTTAGTAAAAAACTCCGCTATTTTTATCCTCTCATCCGCAGTTAAAGTATTTAATACTTTTTTTTTAGAAAGGTTCGCAGCATCGTAAATTATTCTATGTAACGTTATTCTTTTCTCCATTCTACGCTTTTAAGTAAGAACTAATTTAAAGAATTTCAAAAATTTATAACTTTCGCGAGTTATAAATTTTTTCGCGCGGATTATAGGGAGATTACTAGCGTGCGTGAGAGAGTACTATAAGGAGATTACTAACGCGCGTGGGAGAGTAATTATAGAGAGATTACTAGGGCGCATGGGAGAGTACTATAGGGAAAATAGCGAATTCTAATCATAGGGAGATTACTAGCGCACGCGGGAAAGTACTATAAAAAGATTAGTAGGGCGCATGGGAGAGTACTATAGGGAAGGTAGCGAATTCGCTTTTTTGTACGCGGTGACCCTAAATGTACTCGATGACCCTAAATGAGATCGTCATTTTAAGCGATTTTAACCATGAGATGGTTCAGGACAGGTCGGCGCGCGAGAAAATCGGGATTGTCTCAGATTCGGCTTTATATTACCTACTTAAATGCCGCTTCCAACATTATTTCATTTATACCAGGGGAGCAGCTAACATACTCATGTATGTCCTGGGTTTAACCAGTACTAGGCTAGGGGTCTGAAGTGTCTTGCCCAAAGACATTCCCACAAAAACCCTCTGTGCTTCAAGCGAGGATTGAACCCTGGGCCTAAGGGTTACTTTTCCTACACTTCATCACTGAGCTATGTTTAACCCCCCCCCCCCCCCGTAAACAATAACAAAAATTATACAGTAACATGTTAACTATTTAACATACAACAAAATTTGTCTTTAACCCTTTCCCAAACGACAAACTTTAGACTGGTCCAAATTGAAAGAGTTTGCAGATGACAATTTTAAATTTGATGAAAATGGCAAAAAGTTCTCAAAACGGGTTGAAAACATTGTGGGAAAAGGAGAAATTGCTCGTTATGAGCAATTTCTCCTTTTCCCACAGTGTTTTCAAAAAACTTGTACTGCAGACACATGTAAACCAGGGCTTGTTTGGGAAAGGGTTAACCAGTAGTAGGCTACGGCTCTGAAGTGTCTTTCCCAAAGACATTCCCACAAAAACCCCATTTGCTTCAAGCGAGGATTGAACCCTGGGCCTAAGGGTTACTTTTCCTGCACTTCATCACTGAGCTATGTTTAAACCCACCCCCCAGCAAACAAAAAAATGTGCAAAACACCTACATGAGAAACAGAAAATCTGTTTTCCCAGGAGAAAAAAAAAAAACCTTACAGCAAAAGGACCATTAGCATGTTACAAAAAAATGCTCCTTTTCCAATAACCCTTTCAAATGCTGGGAGACAAGACATCGCAAAATAATTATACAGTACCAGGTTAACTACTTAACATACAACAAAATTTGTCTTTAAAGGTTAGATAACATTGTGAGCAAAGGAGAAGATGCTGGTAAACAAAATTTTCTCCTGTTCCCATTAGGTGTTTTTCAATCTGTCTTCAGGGTTGTAAAACACCAGGTTGTGTGGTAAAAAATAAATAATTACCTCAGAAAATGTGAAAAAACGGGCTCACATTCAATTTCTTCTGTTAGAGAAATCTCAGGTTGAGTTGATTCCCTCCATCTCTCTTCATTCAGCATAGCCCTGTTAAAGAATAAAAGGTATTAACCTTTAGAGTGCTGAATAAACGCAACAGACATAATTATTTACTTGCTTTAGAAATTCAACCAGAATGATTGTAGACTAGTGTTTCGGGAAAGCGGACAGTGTAGATTAAAGATCTGGGTCCATATTCACCAACCATTCTTTCGACATTCTTAGTCTTGTTCTCCAGAATTTTCTAAATTTGAAAGTAACACAACTTCTGATTGGCTAAACCATTTGGTTTAGCTAATCAGAAGTCCTGTTACTTTCAAATATAGAAAACTTTGGAGAATAAGATTAAGAATGTTCTTGAGAATGGTTGGTGAATACGGACCCAGACTGCATGATTTGTGCAGTCTGATCTTAACCTACATTGACCAGAAAAGGAACTACAGTTCTGAAAGATGCTTTAAGGGTTAAGATTCTCTTCCCATTTAATTCATCTTCTGGTATGAATTGTTCACATGCTTTGACTAGAGCAAGACGTTTTAATGTTTGATTAAAAGAATGGTCTGGTATAGCAGTCGATAGCGTACAGGACTTGAAAACGGGATCGCTGGTTCGATCCCCGACTCGGCCCATTTCTTTCCGAGGATTGATGATAGTAATTGCGAAGGGTTTCATTCCTCTCTTCTGCTTGATTATTGTTTCGGGATGGTTATGTGGGCAAGCAGCCGGTGGCTTGGAAAGAATATTCTCTGGAGTACTGGTAAAAGAAACTTCAGGAAAGCATGGATAGGTGCACTTGCAACCATGATGTAACTGAAATAATGTTGAAAATGGAGTTAAACACCAATCAATCAATATAATGGTTATTTATGCTACTTTCAAAACATTACTTCAGTCATGTCACAGTGACAGTTTACATATTCATGTGTCCCCTGCATTTCACCAGTCATAGGCTAGGGCCCTGGACAGTCTTGCCCAAGGACACTCCAAGAAAAGAATTGCTGCTTCCAGTGAGGCTCGAACCCATGACCTGTAAGTTATCAGTCCTACACTTTATTACTGAGCTACATAGCACTTCTCAGAGATAATATGTTTATTGGAAACATCTATCGCGTCTCTTCTTTGACACATTTACAAATTTACTGAATATCTTGTGCAGACATTTTGCTCATCCTATACAAGACCAATTTTTAACCCTTTCCCAAATGACAAATTTTGGACTGGTCCAAATTGAAAGAGTTTGCAGACGACAATTTTAAATTTGATGAAAATGACAAAGTTCTCCAAAAGGGTAGAAAACACTGTGGGAAAAGGAGAAATTGCTCGTTATGAGCAATATATATGCAAAGTTTCAATGCAATTGGAAAAGTCTAAAATTTATCATTTGGAAAAGGGTTAAAACATAGGAAAAGGAGAAAAAGCTGGAAATAGGCTTTTCAAAACATAGTAGAGAAAGAAGAAAAAGCTAGAGGAGGAGTATTTCTCCTTTTGAAACACTGTTTTCATATGACTCATGCTCTGGCAAAGGGGGGCTTAATGCATCTCATGATGCATTACACCAGGCATGTCATCATATAATTATGGATCCATAAAATCTGTTTTGTTTAACTCTTAACCACACAATCCCGACTTTTAACGATCCTGAGAAAGCTTTTGAAAACATTGTGGGAAACGGAGAAAATGCTGGTTACTAGCATTTTCTCTTTTTCCCACCATGTTTCCTACCCTTCCGAAAGCAAATTTCAATTTTTTAGCAACAGTTGTTTTGTCATCTGCAAATGCTTTCAATTTCGACTGGTCTAAAATTTTGTCGTTTGGTAAAGAGTTAAAAATCAACTGTAACTGGAGGTAGAATGGTCCTTTGACATGTAGAAAATTGACCAAAGCCAAAAAGTTTCGACCCAGGTCAGCCTGCATGGACTGTGCAGGCTGACCAGGGTTGATACTTTTTGCAAATGCATTTAAGACCCCTTTTTACAGGGCACGGCTAAAATGTATTTGAGTATTAACTGTACTAACCCTTTACCATAATACTTCCTGTTCTTACAGTCCTGAAGAATGTAGGGACAGGGAAAAGATAGGTAAACAGCATTTTCTCCTCCTCCCACAATGTTTTCTGCCATCATGACCCTTTCCCATACACTCTTGTAGTTCCAGTAAGGCTCAAGCCTGGGGCTTCCAAGTTACACCTAGGTCAGTATTCACCGACTTTTCATAAGAACATTGTAAATCTTAAGTCTCCAGGATTTTCTAAATTTGAAAGTAACACAACTTCTGATTTGCTGTACCATTTGGTTTAGCCAATCTAAAGTTGTGTTACTTTCAAATTAAGAAAATCTTGAAGAGTAAGACTGAAAATATTCTGAAGAATAGTTGGGGAATAGGAACCCTAATTAACCCTTTACCAGATGACAAAATTTTAGCCTTGTCCAAATTGAAAGCATTTGCAGACGACAATTTCAGTGTGGCTACAACAGTGCAATTTTTCTTTGATAGGGTAGAAAACACTGTGGGAAAAGGAGAAAATGCTGGTTACCAGCATTTTCTCCTTTTCCCACAATGTTTTCAAAAGGCTTCTTTCCCTGGGGTGTTAAAAGGTGTCATTGTACGGTAAAGGATTAACTTTATCACTGAGCAATGCAGGACCAGAAGAACCCTTGGCAGAATACTACTATGCTATGAATTCCGATAATATCTTACTCAAAAACTTCACTTGAGGTAATCAGCATGAACTTGTGGGCAAAAAAACGCTCGTTTCCAACTCGCAAGATGATGTCACTGAAAATCTCGTTATTGAAGAGTACGCTGAATCGTTCGACAAACTCCTTGTCATTGCAGATCTGTTGCAAAGATGGATTTACTAATGAACTAGCATCCGAGCTTACTGATGCCTCTGCCTGCTGGCTCGTGCTGTTTGATGCTGACATGTTTTCTTTGCGCCTTTTCCAGGACTGGAAAATTCCTGTAAGAAAGGCACAGTAGCACATATAATTCAATTAGGTTTAAAACACAAAACTCCGAGTTTTGATAACCCTGGTGAAGGAAGCTTTTGAAAACACTGCTGAAATAAGGTGAAAATGCTGGTAAGGCACAAAGTTTCTACCTAGGTCAGCCTGCACAAACTGTGCGGGCTGACATGGTCAATACAGTTTGAAAATGCATTAAGCCTCTTTTCCAAGAATGTAGCTCACATGTATTCTTATCTTGAGACAAACCTTTAACTTGGCTACAACCCTTCTCCCTAGGAAATGCTTTTCAAAGTAGACCTGTTTTACATTTCAAAGGTTAGTATGCATTATGACTTTTTAACAGGAAACCTCGTTGAATGCTAATTTTGGGCAATAGCTAATATCCAGGCTTGTAACACATATTATGCAGGGCTGAGGATCACTAGCTTTCAACAGTGGAATGATCTACCCCTATGCCATACAATCCAGAGGTTTAACCCTTATCTTGCTAAAAAAAAAAAGAAATGAAACTGTCAAACCGATTGTAAAAATCCCAATTTTCCTAAATCAAGGTATTTTTGGAGTAACAATATCTCCTTTTCGAACAATGTAGATCCAAGATCAAACTGCATGTTTTGTGCAGTCAAATCTTGATCTACACTGTAAAAGGTCAGCGAGTCACACTTAGTAGCCTAAGGGTTAATGACCCTGAGGAGAAAGGTTTTTGAAAACATTGTGGGAAAATAAAAAAATGCTGGTAAGCAGCATGTTCTCCTTTTTCCAATGTTTTCTAGATCTATCCTTCTATAACAAACTTTCAATTTTTGAGCGGCATTTGTTTTGTCATAACACAGATAACTGTACCCAGATGCGATTTTAGGTTTTGACTTGTCACACGGTACAAAATGTCCAAATATGCATATACATGTAGATCTAGAGGTATCGTTTATAAACGTATCATAATTGAAACTAATTTTGTTGTTAGCAATTGCTTAACCCTTTACCACACAATCCCAATTTTTGACGACCCTGAGGAAAAAGCCTTTTGAAAACATTGTGGGAAAAGGAGAAAATGCTGGTAACCAGCATTTTCTCCTTTTCCCACAATCTTTTCTAATCTTCCCAAAACAAATTTCAATTTTTCAATCACATTTGTCATCTGCAAAATTTAATGCTTTCAATTAGGACCTGTCTGAAATTTGTTGTTTGGTAAAGAGTTGATTTGCTTTCAGTTTGGTGAAGTCTAAAACATGGTTATGTGGTAGAACGACAAGATTATAGACTGGTCCAAGTTGAAAGCATCTGCAGTCGACAAAATAATTAATGTAAATAAAAAATTGAAATTTGTTTTGAGAAGGGTAGAAAACATTGTGGGAAAAGGAGAAAATGCTGGTTACCAGCATTTTCTCCTTTTCTCACATTGTTTTCAAAAGCCTTAATCTTTCTTCGGATCATTAGAAGTCAGGATTGTGTGGTTAAGGGTTAATACTTTACCACTCAATCTCCAGATTTTACGATCCTTGACTAGATCTAGAGATCTTTCAACCCTTACTTTTGGCTGCTAAGCGCTGCTCAAAGGCCTTTTGTAGACAGTGTAGATTAAGATCAGACTGTACAGAACATGCAGTCTGATCTTAAATCTACACTGTCCGATATGGAGATATCCCACAGATACCTTTGAAATAGCAGAATTTTGGTTTTTACTATCGGCTTGAAAGTTTCATTTCACTGATTTAGCAGGATAAGGGTTAAAAACACTGTGGGAATAGGAGAAAGTGCATTTTCCCCCGAAATTGTCAAGCAAAATCCATAGCGGGGAGTTCCCGGGATTATGCTAATGTAACGTATGACTAAACATCCACCAGCTTTCAACTGTGAAATTCATTAAAGCCCTGAGACAGTGAACGGTGAAACCGACTCCCAATGCAACTGTGCACGCTTGCATTGTTGCAAGTCGACAACAAAATGGTGCCCAGTAGGAGATCCGGTTCATTTTCAAAATCTGCAGACAACGGCAATGACTTGTGTCGAAATAAACCGAGGCAATAAAAAGAGGGGAAAAAACATCGTCTTGGGATCTTAAAGATACCCGGAATCCAGAATTCAATCCAGTAATTTAATCCGCTGTTCAGATCCAGGTTATTAGGGGAGGCAACTCAAAATAACCATAAATTATGCTATTAAAGGTACAGTTTCTGAGGACAAACAGTGCTGCTTATGTCTATCGCCGGTTCTGGTAGACCTACATTTTGGTAGTCCTGAGCGTTTTTAGAGAATAAAAGTAAGACCTGGGGTTCTCCCATTCGGATTTCAACGAGGTTACAGTTCTTTTCAGTTAAAAAAAAAAAAAAAAAAACGTGGACGGAGCTATTAACAACAGATTGAAAAACTATTAGATCTAAATCTACGAATTAGCCGCGTTCTGTCAGAAATTTTGAGAAAAGCAAATATGACCAGGTTTCAAAAAATAATTTAGGAGATCAAACACATGAATTTGACCTCAATTCGGACTTTCTTGCAAGTGAATGAAACAGAGATTCCTAGGTGGAATAATTAGAGGCCAACTTAGAGAAAATATTTCTTAAGAAATTTGGAATTAGCTTCCTGGATATATAGATTTGCATGTTGGCCTACACTCTTAACCCTTTCCCAAACAAGCCCTGGTTTTCACATGTCTGCAGTACAAGTCTTTTGAAAACACTGTGGGAAAAGGAGAAATTGCTCGTAACGAGCAATTTCTCCTTTTCCCACAGTGTTTTCTACCCTCTTTGAAAACTTTCTGCCATTTTCATAAAATTTAACATTGTCGTCTGAAAACTCTTTGAATTTGGACCAGTCCAAAATTTGTCGTTTGGGAAAGGGTTAATTGATAACTTCGAAGGAGCAGAACATTACTGTTGCATGCGTTCTAGGAGGTTGGATCATCTGCATTAATTACCGTCCCGGTCGGAGGACATGACTTTAATTTAGATGCTGCACATATAGGGTTCCATCAGACGTTTCCCGCGTGAGAAACTTAACTAGGTCTAGAATCTATAAGGTAAATTGAAATTTATTTTCCCAAAGAGAATCACTTTTTGAACAGCTTACCACTCAAAGTCCTGCTCCGAAGTTTTTGAAAGCGACATTAGACATATGAAAAAGTACATGGTGTAGATCTGTCTGCGATAACACTGGAAAGCATCGTGGTTTTATTTCAATTCACAGATTGGCTAAATCATTAGTTAACCCTTAATCTGCTAAGCGCGACTCACTGACCTTTTGCGGACAGTGTAGATCAAGATCAGACTGCACAGGAGGTGCAGTCTGATCTTGGATCTACACTGTCCGATGTGGAGATATTGTACTCCAGAAAATATGTTTGAAATAACATTATTCGGGTTTTTACTATCGTATTGAAAGTTTTATTTAACTTTATTTAGCAGAGTAAGGGTTAATTACCCCCGTGGATAAAGATGAACCGAACACTTTACTCTAGAGCTAGCTCTAGCTCTGAATGGCTAGGTTAGCTGAACTTTTATAATAGTATCGGCGATACAGGAAATTCAAATTTAAGAGGAAGACATGATGAAGACAGCCGACTGCTATAAGGAGATCGTGTTTAGTGGACAGAATTTGCTATGAATGTACTCGTACACACACGTTTGACTTCTGATGATGATGTAGATTTAGATCTACATCTCTTTATATATACATGTAGGTATTCAACTCTGTCCAACATTACTGAATAGATAAGCCATGCTCTGTGAAAAAGGAAGTATATTGCATCTGGAAAAAGTATCGACTCAGAACAGCAGTCCGCGTAGGCTCACGGCTGACGTGGGTCGAAAAATTTGGTTTTTGCATGTTTTCTGCCTGTCTAAGGACCATTTGTGTATCTGAGATTTCAGCCGTGTGTTGACAAAGTGGATTTTGTTGATCCATACAATTTATGTGATAACTTACTTGGTATAATGCATCACGGACTTGCATTAACTCTTTCCCAAACAAGCCCTGGTTTTCAGGTGTCTGCAGTACAAGTCTTTTGAAAACACTGTGGGAAAAGGGAAAATTGCTCGTAACGAGCAATTTCTCCTTTTCCCACAGTGTTTTCTACCCTTTTTGAGACCTTTCTGCAATTTTCATCAGATTTAGAATTTTCGTCTGCAAACTCTTTCAATTTGGACCAGTCCAAAATTTGTCGTTTGGGAAAGGGTTAAACCCGATCCCTTTTGTCAGCCACGGTACATAATTACTGCACAAGCATGCATTAATAAATTTAACGCCCCAACCACAAAGGCTAGTAAACCGATCAAAGTTTAGAGCTGAACTGTATAGGACATCATCCTGCGCCAACTATACAGGCACCAGTGGCAAATCACGCTTGATAAGCCTTAATGGAGAGAAACCATCATTTGTGAGGAAAAGCAGCACTAGTATAGCTGGTATAGCTGGCCGAGGGAGCCCCGAATATGAAAATTATTACAGCTGTGCTATTTTTCATCCAGTTTTTAACCCCCTTCGTCTTTATTTCCTGCCGGTTTTTAACCCCGGTTTCTAACCGGTTTTTATTTGTTTTATGAAACTATAATAATTTTTGTATTCTCGTGCCAAATGTTACCCCTAAAGGGCTGCTAGGCTGCACAAATTACGACGGATGAAAAATACGTTTTATTTTTGATAGCCTTCAGAGAAATCAATTGTCGTTCTCCGTTTAAAATGATGACAAATCCCTTGATTTTCTCTATACCTTATACCTATATATTGATAGTTTTACCGAAGTTTACACAGCTGACCAAATCAGTCTGCGTCACTCTAAACAGCGATTTTTTTTCTCTCTGGCTGTAAGGATATACCTGATATTTTTCAGTAGGTGGGGTCGCTGGGTCCGGCCATATCAAGTGTTTCGAGAAACATGGGGAGTAAGTCCTTAAACAGAAAATGGGTCTTTAAGATAAAAATGCCTCTTTTTGTTAGTTTGATTCTTTCTCGCCTGCCTGTTTGCTGGATTGATTTCTCTCCTTCTCACGGTCTTTATGTCATGCTTCATTTGTTTCTTTTCTTGCTTTCTCTATAACTCTCCAGATAAATATCAGGCATGTTAATTTATTTATTATTTTCTTAATTGTCTTTTTTTTTCTCAATCTCATTCTCTCTGACAAAGGTACGCTAAAATATTTGGTCATAGGCCTATATCCCCTGATTAATCTCCCGCTCATTCTTGCTTATGTTGTGTGTCTTTCCACTTAATAATATTTAGAATTTATATAATACAAAACCTATCATTTTTCTAATGACAGCAACAGCAATAATAAAAATAGATAATTATGACAAAATGTTAATTTGCAGATCCAGTGAATTGATTAACAGTAATCTATTTCCAATAGTTATATATTGCATTATATAAACAAACCATTATATGACCCCGTGATCATTTCCATCCCTGGTTTATCTTTTCCTTGTAAAAGTTCTGAGGAGACTTATTTCGTGTTTTTTGCCGAAAATATTCCCTTCTGAGAACGAAATCAACTTCGCCATATCGAAAATGTCATAATCGTGAAGGTGATATTCTTAGCAACCACGTTACGACAAAATAACGTCCATTATTGACGTCTACATACGTAACGTTTATTTGAATATGCTTGTGAGTCACGCGATTTAAACCAAATACAGGAGGCTAACAGTGTGTGAGGACAATAGAATCGGCCTTATTCAGACATGAAGTTCTCTCTTGTATAATTGCATTATCTGTCAAATGCGGATTCTTCTTACGATAGTGTACCTTTAAATGAAAAATATGTTAGCAAGAGTAGCTTCCCCTTAAGAAAATTTCCGTCAACAGTTTCCGTAAACTTTGTGTTAAAAATGTCAGAACAAGTGAACACCCAGAACCCAACTGACCGAAGAAACCAGGTAATATATGAAATATGGGATATTTAAAAGTCATTATTTTGAATAATAACAACATTTATATTTTGAGATTTACCAACGCAATTAGTCATCTGCAACATTGGGCCTTTGCCATAAGTGACACAGTATTCGGGTAGGTCTAAAGGCAGTCTGTCCTTTGAACAGACATCAAAAACCAAGCTCACCTGGTGAGTCGTTTTTAATTTGTATTCTTCAGATATCGCAAAATGGACAGAATATAAAATTTCGTCGGTTGGTTAAAAGTCAAGGCTGCCTAATGAAGTTTTCACTAAATTGGTTTTTCAAACTCTTAAGATCCATTCATGTTGAAAAAGAAAGTGGCCAGCAATGGCAGTGACTGTTGTTTAAGAACAGCCTATATCTGTTACATGTTGTTTATTTGAACCAGTTACCAAACAATCCCATGCTTTAACCCTTGAGCGCCGAGCCCCCGTCGGTAGCATACAAGACTGAGAACAGGAGGTCGGTGGTTCGATCCTCGGCTGGGCCAATTTCTTTCCGAGGATTGATGATAGTCATTGCGACAGGATTCATTCCTCTCTCACTGTTGACCATTGTTTCGATGATAGTTATGTGGGAAAGCAGCCAGTGGCTTGGAAAGAATATTGTGCGTAGTACTGGTAAAAGAAACTCCAGGAAAGCATGGATAGGTGCACTGGCCGACATGATATAACTGGAATAATATTGAAAACAGCGCTAAAAACCATACAATCAATCAATCAATAACCCTTTACCAGAAGACGAGAAGACAACATTTTAGCAGGGTTTTCCTTTACCCCTCCCCCTTTCTTTGAATTTGGATTTCCCAATTTTTCTGAGTGTCCCCCAAAGTTTAGATATTTGCCCTCTTTGAATCAGTTGATGCGGGTCAAATGACCCCTAAATGAGAAAGTCAAGGGAAAACCCTGCATTTTAAACTGATCTAGATTGAAAGCTTTTGCACGTGACAAATTTGGTTCAAATGGTTGTATTAATTTTGTTTCTAAAAGGTTAGAAAACTTTTTGGGAAAAGAAGAAAATGCTGGTTACCAGCATTTTCTCCTTTTCTTACAATATTTCAAAAATCTCTCTTCCCCAGGATTGTTAAAAGTCAGGATTGTTTGGTAAAGGGTTAACATCCTGAGGAAAGAAAGCTTTTAAAAAAAAATGGTGGAAAAAGAGAAAATCCTGGTTACCTGCATTTCTCCTTTAACGGCTGTATTCCACTTTCAAATAGACGATTTCCACCTTTTTTAGACCCTATTTGATCTGTTGTCTGTTTTCTTTCCCTTCCCTCTCTTCCCCTCTCTCCTCCTTCCTCCTCCTTCCCCCCTCCCCTATCCCTACCTTCTCCCCTCCCCAGCATTTTCTGCTTAAACCACAAAGTTTTCAGTGCCTCCAAGGACAAATCACATCATTTGGAATAAAATTGGATTTGTAGTCTGCAAATGTTAAAGCTCAGATATGAAGGAATTCAGGGTTTTCCGTATCTGTCCAAGGTGCGGATATTTCCGAATACATAAATAAACGTTACGAGAATTAACCCTTTCCCAAACAACAAATTTTGGACTGGTCCAAATTGAAAGAGTTTGCAGACGACAATTTCAAATTTTATGAAATGGCAGAAAGTTCTCAAAAAGGGTAGAAAACACTGTGGGAAAAGGAGAAATTGCTCGTTGCGAGCAATTTCTCCTTTTCCCACAGTGTTTTCAAAAGACTTGTACTGCAGACACGTGAAAACCAGGGTTTGTTTGGGAAAGGGTTAATAAGGAGCAGAACCATTTCGGGTGTGCCAGTCATTATTTTCTTTAAAGTTTTCTTCGCACTGTTGCCAATAAAAATTTAGTTCATATTTTATCATGACCTTTTCCCTAATTTTTAAAGTTTTATTCTATAAAGAAAGTGAAGCAACTTGGCCAGTATTTAACTTGCACCCAAGTCAGTTTTGCAAGGGCAGATTTGTAAGTTTATCTTTGTAGATTGTGGCGGAGAGTTGATTTTCATCTAGATCTGGGATTTAGAGGGTTCTTTTTACCCTTTTCTCTGTTAGGAGCAAAAGGGTATAGGTCTAATTGGCCAACTTATAGCAGGGATTTTATTTATTTTTTTAATTATTATTATTTTTTTTAACAGAGGGGTATGGTGGATCAAGATCAGTCTGCACCTCAGATATTAGTGAATTATGTCCCAGGTAATGGTGGGAAAATTACCTGCAAATTTTTGTTTAACCCTTTACCATACAATGCCGACTTTTATCGACCCTGAGGTAACCACTCATTTCAGGCTTTAACATTTGAATTCAATAAGCCACATTGAAACTGTCTTCTGCAAGTGCTTTCAATTTGGATAGGTCTAAAATTTTGACGTGTGGTAAAGGGTTAAACAAAGCAAACACTGTAGACTCAAGATCAGACAGCACTTTCTGTGCAGTCTGATCTTGATTTACGTTGTCTGCAAAAGCAACATAAGGTTTTACCCTTTACCACACAATCTCGTTTTTTAATGACCCTTAGAAAGAAGTCTTTTGAAAACATTGTGGGAAAAGGAGAAAATGCTGGTAACCAGCATTTTCTCCTTTTACCACAATGTTTTCTATCCTTCCAAAAACACATTCTATTTTTTGAATCATATTTATTTTGTCATCTGCAAATGTTTTCAATCTGGAAGTGTCTAAAATATTGCCATGTGTTAAAGGGTTGAAATAGCTTCAAGCCTTGTATGGTATGAATTATGTTCCAGGTAATGGTGGGAGAGTTACCTGGAGATTTTCTCAGAATCGGGACCACTGCACAACAACAGCAGTCTATGGCTGATGAGCGTGTCGCCCAAATATTACAAGCCCAACAGCAGGCGGGCTATACTGTCATGCCATCAAACATAAAAGGCCGAGTGAGCATTACCGTTGCTCAAGTGAGTGTTTACCTTTAAATTTCTTTAACTCTTACAAAATGACAAAATTTTAAGCAGGTCCAAATTGAAAGCATTTGCAGACGACAACATAAATGTGACTTGAAAATTGAAATTTCTTTTGAGAAGGGTAGAAAACATTGTGGGACAAGGAGAAAATGCTGGTTAGCACTTTTCTCACAATGTTTTCAAAAGGCTTCTTTCTCAGGGTGGTTAAAAATCAAGACGGTATAGTAAAGGGTTAAGGATTTACCAAAAAAATGTGTGTTTATGACTCTGAGGTAGAAGACCTTTTAAAACATTGTTGGGAAAGGAGGAAATGCTGATAACTAGCATTTTCTTCTTTTACCACAATGTTTTCTGCCCTTCCAAAGATGGTTCCCATTGTTGAAGCAACATTCAATTTGTGGTCTGCAAATGCTTTCCATGTAGAAAAGCCTAAAATTTAATTATGTCATAGTGTTAATTCTATGAGATCCTTAGACAGTTTTTTCACATCAGTGAATTCATGCCGAATTCTTTAAGCACAATACCAAATTTACAACTTGAAAACTTTCTTGTTAAATATTGAACAGCAACATTACAAAAGGGTTGAATACATATAAAATCATTGTTGCTGCAGGAGAAACTGCTAGTTATGAGCAAAAGATCATTTTGCTAAAACATTTTCAAACTACTCGTAATTTTAAGACCTCGGCAAAGAGGGCTGGAAAACATTCTGAGGGAAAGAGAAAATGCTTGTAACCAATATTTTATCCTTTTTCATGGATGCTTTCAACCTTTTCACAGACAAAAGTCGGGTTATTGACAGGTTTTGCTTCTGCAAAATGCTTTTAGCATGAACAAAGTCTCAGATTTTGTCATTTGGTAAAGGGTCAATAGTTTTCAAAAAGCTGCATTTTAGTGATGACCCTTTACTAGCAGTTTCTTTCGCGACCCGGAAGAAGGCTTTTGAAAACATTGTGGGAAAAGTAGAAAATGCTGGTAACCACCATTTTCTCCTTTTCCCACGATGTTTTCTACCTTATCAAAGACAGAAATCATCTCTTGAGCTAAATTTATTTTGTTATCTGCGAAATTTAATGCTTTTGATTTGGACGAGTCTAAAATTTTGACATTTAGTAAAGAGTTGATATAAGTTCAGTGTGCAACATTATGAGGAATTTGTGACAGATATATGTACTGAGCAATGTCTTCTTTTGCTACAATTGTGAATATGTTTTGTGAATATTCATTCTTCAGGCCAAATTGACAAAGAACTATGGGATAACAAGAATGGATCCATATTGCAGACTGAGGGTTGGGCATTCTGTGTTTGAAACCCCGACAGTTTATAATGGTGGGAAAAACCCAAACTGGAATAAAGAAGTGCATTGGTAAGTAAAGCTTTCTACCAGTTTTCATACCCATGTGTCATGTAACATTTGGTAGTTTTACCGGTATTCTTTTTTCTGTTTTTTATCATGGTTCAAAGATTAACGTGAGAAGAAGAGAAAATGATGGGCAGCAATATGTTCTCTGTTTTCCATACTGTTTTCAAAAGCGTTCTTCCATAGGGTGACAAGGTCATATCCGAATGACTTTCTCTACTACTATCTCTGCCACTGGGATTTGAACCTTTGACCTCCTACTCTGTAGGTGAATGCATTATGAACTAGGTTACAGAGACATCTGTGTTAAGTTACTTACTATTAAATCTATTTTCATGCTGATTAAGGAATAGTCTGTTGATACGTAATAGAGCTTGTAGGCCTCGTGTAAATTGTCAGATGTAAAATGCTTTCAATAAGGTCGAGTCTGCAAGCTTGTTGTTTGGTGAAGAGTTAACTCTTTATCAGGCAACACAAGTTTTGACCAATTCTAGTTCAAAACTCGTGCAGACAACAGATTAACTCTTTACCACACAATCCCGACCTTTAACGACTCTAAGAAAGAGGCCTTTTAAAAACATTGTGGGAAAAGAAGAAAATGCTGGTAACCAGCATTTTCTCCTTTTCCCGACAATGTTTTCTACCTTTTCAAAAACAAATTTCAGTTTTTGAGTCACTTTTATTTTGTTGTCTGCAAATGCTTTCAGTTTGGACGAGTCTGAAATTTTGTCATTTGGTAAAGAGTTAAATTTGGGTAAAGTTATGGAAATTATGAATGAAATTAGATAGTTAGTCTCGGTGGTAGATGGATTGATTGATTGTATGGTGTTTAATGCCATTTTCAACATTATTTCAGTTATATCATGGCGGCCAGTGCACCTATCCATATTTTCCTGGAGTTTCTTTTACCAGTGGTCCACACAATGTTCTTTCCAAGCCACTGGCTGATTTCCCACAGAACCATCTTGGAAGTAATGGTCAGCAGTGAGAGAGGAATGAATCCTGTCGCAATGACTGTCATCAGTCCTCGGAAAGAAATTGGCAGAGCCTTGGATCAAACCAGCGACCTCCTGTTCTCAAGTCCTGTACGCTACCAACTGAGCTTCCAGGGTTCGGCTTATTAATAAAAGGATTGAAACATTGTCAAAAAAGGAGAAAATGATTGATTGCCAGGATTTTCTCCTTTTCTCACAATGTCTTCAAAAGCCTTCTTTTTCAGAGTCATTAAAATACAGTATTGTGTAGAATAATGAAAAAATTCTTTTTTTTTTTCCAGTCATTTACCCCATGGTGTAGAGAACATATATGTGGAAATATTTGACGAGGTATGTACCCTGTTCTAAACTTTCAATTGGACAGTTTTCGTAGCCCTGTGGTCATCTACGCCTTCATCATCCAAAAACTTGGACATTTTATAATTTGAACCCCCTTTTGTCAGAGCATGGCTCATTTCTAAATATTGTTCTAATTCTAAACTCCAAAGATAAGCCATCTAGTCTAATTATAGATTTTGAAAGTAACACCACTTCTGATTGTAAACCATTTAGTTTAGCCAATCAGAAGTTGTGTTACTTTCAAATTTAGAAAATCCTAAAGAATAACGGTGAGAATGTCTTGAAGAATGGCTAGAGAAAACGGACCTTGATTGACTGAAGCATTCTGTCTCTACCAATCAGATCGAAAGGGTTTGAACATTAGCGTTGGAAGAATGATTGGTGAATACCTCCCAACAATAATAATTTCTGTTTTGTTTTTTCAGAAATCATTTACATCTGATGATCGTGTGGCCTGGGCCTACATAACTATACCACATGCAGCATTGAATGGAGAAACAGTGGATGAATGGTTCCCGCTCAGTGGTAAACAAGGGGATGAAAAAGAAGGGATGCTTAATCTGGTGATGTCATTCACGGTATGTAGCATTATCTTTCTGTTTAACCCTTTACCACACAACAAAAAAGTAGACTTGTCCAACTTCAAAGCATTTGCAGACCACAATTCAAATGTGGCTCAAATAATGAAATTTGTCTTTGATAGGTTAGAAAACATTGTGGGAAAAGGAGAAAATGCTGGTTACCAGCATTTTCTCCTTTTCCCACAATGTTTTCAAAAGGCTTCTTCCCCAGGGTCGTTAAAACTCGGGATTGTGTGGTAAAGGGTTATTCTTCTTAGACAACAGGAAATAGCATTAATGGTGCCCTGCAATCCTTGAAGTGTTAAAATCTTTAGAAGGGACACTAGAGATTTTAGGTGACTTTTCAGTTATATTAAGCCTTTACCACACAATTCCGACTTTTAATGACCCTGAGAAAGAAGGCTTTTGAAAACATTGTTGGAAAAGAAGAAAATGCTGGTAACCAGCATTTTCTTCTTTTCCCACAATGTATTCTACCTGTTTAAGGGCAAATACCATTATTTGAAAAACACTCAAATTGTTGCCTGCAAATCCTTGCAATATGGAGTAGAAGGAGTCCAAAATTTTGCCATATGATAAAGAGTTAAAAAATGTGGGACAGAGGGAACCCTCTGAGAAGACATGAATTAGTGAGTAATTTTAAAAATTGCTTCTAATTACCTTATATCAGAATTCATCATTGTTTGTCTTGATTTCAAATTTGATTTTCAGTCAACTTACTTTGCATAAGATCAAACGCTGATAAATTAGTGTGCAAAAATTCACTGATCAGACAATCACACATAAAGATTTACCAATTAGAACACATGGTAATTAACCCTTATAGCGCCTTTCAAAAAAGTTGTTGCTTTTCAGATCAAGATCAGACTGCACAAACTTGCAAAATTTTACAACAAAACTTTGGACTTGTCTAAATTGAGGACATTTGTAGATGACATTTCAGTGTTGTTCAAAGGGTTTTATTTGGCTTTGAAAGGGTAAATATATTTTGGGAAGAGGAGAAAATGCTTGTTACCAGCCTTTTGTCCTTTACCTACAATATTTTCAAAAGCTTTATTCCCCAAGGCTGTTAAAAAATGGGTTTGTATGGTAAAATATTAATTCCAGTTAGTGGTCAATTATACAGCAGATGGGCAGTATTACACACGATCATTGCTCTATAGTACACAGTTTATAGTGTTTTACAGTGTTATTTCTGATAAACCATTTCAGCCTGTTGAAAATCTTCCTCAAGCAATTATGGCCACTACAGTTCCAATGTATATGCCTCAAGTTTACTACCCTGGTGGTGAGTTCTTTGTTTGTCCGTCTTGTCTTTTCCTATCCTTTTCAATGATGGCTACTGCTCCTATGTATATTGCCTCAACTTAATTTGCCTTGTGCCATGTTTTTTTTTTTTTTTTTTCTTTATTTTGATTGTCTTTTTGTTTTCTCATGTCTGCTTTTCCTGTGTGTCTTTTTCTGAGCTCATTTTTTTAGAAGAAAACATCAAGGTATTGTCATAGCCCAGTTGTTGTTTATGTCGTCATGCAAAAACTTTGACATTTTATAATATCTCTATCATTACTGAAGATATTAACTTTAAACTCTACAAGGTGTTAACTATCAAAAGGGAAATCCATACAACAAGGGGAGGTTTCCATCAAAATATTTTTAACATAGTTAGGCCCCTTTTTCATCTTAGAATTTGTGGTGCAAATTTGCCCTGCAAAAAATTTGGACCTTTTATAATAGCTCTGTGATTACTGAAAATATTTTCTTCAGACTAGGACTAGTTGTTAATTGTCTAAAAGACCCATACATCAAGAACAGGTAACCATCAAAATATTTTGGCATAGTTATGCCCCTTCTTCTGTGTGATTTTTCACTTAAAATCAATCTATTTCTAAAATCAACTCAAGGTGAGCGTTGGCACCAGCATGTGCTGCTCTTGTTTGTTGGTAGGAGTATTTCTGCTATTGTCACATCCCCGGCCGCAGACATGAGTTTTACCCTTACAGCTGTCCATGTTTAACTCTTTATTACACAATTTCTACTTCTAACAACCTGAGAAAGAGGCCTTTTGAAAACATTGTGGGAAAAGGAGAAAATGCTGGTAATCAGCATTTTCTCCTTTT
Organism: Tridacna gigas; assembly: GCA_945859785.2. NCBI lineage: Eukaryota > Metazoa > Mollusca > Bivalvia > Cardiida > Cardiidae > Tridacna > Tridacna gigas. Next base: position 74,036,553 of record OX244031.2, on the reverse strand, counting down.
CCCACAATGTTTTTTAGCCTCTCCAAACCAAATTTCAATTTTTCGGTCACATTTACACGTATTTTGTCGTCTGCAAAATGCTTTCAGTTTGGACTAGTTTAAAAATTTATCGTTTGGTAGAGAGTTAAAAACAATGTTTCCAGAAGGCTCAGGGCCGTTAAAACTTGGGATTGTGTGGTAAAGGGTTATCAAAATGGCATGATTTCATGAGCCTGAAGAAGATGTTTGAAAATATTGTGGAAAAGGATAAAAATGCTAGTAACCAGTATTTTTCCCACAGTGTTTTCTTTCCGTCCAAAAAAAAAAAAATCTAGTCATTTGAGCCACTTTTAGTTTAGCCCTTTCCCAAACTACAAATTTTGGACTGGTCCAAATTCAAAGAGTTTGCAGACGACAATTTTTAATTTGATGAAAATGGCAGAAAGTTATCAAAAAGGGTAGAAAACACTGTGGGAAAAGGAGAAATTGCTCGTTACGAGAAATTTCTCCTTATCCCAGAGTGTTTTCAAAAGACTTGTACTGCAGACATGTGAAAACCAGGGCTTGTTTAGGAAAGGGTTAACTCTTTACCACACAATCCCAACTTTTAACAACCTTTTGAAAACAGTGTGGGAAAAGGAGAAAATGCTGGTAACCTTAACATAGAGAAAAATCATCAATTTGGCAATTTTTAGTTTTTCGTCTGCAAATGCTTTCAATTTGGTCCAGTCCAAAATTTTGTCGTTTGGTAAAGAGTTAAAATTCTGTTGTCTGATATAAAGTTCATTGTTTTATCATTCCAGTTTATCCTGCCGGACAACAAATGAGGCCACAGGTACCACAACAACAAGGTCCGTTGTACACCGAGGATGATTTCAAACAGGTCAAGGATATGTTCCCCAACATGGAGGATGAGGTCATCAAATCCGTGTTTGTTGCTAATTCCGGAAACAAGAACTCCACGATAAATTCCTTGTTACAGATGAGCGCTGACTGATTGTCCTGGACTTTTGTAAAGATTGTTGTATGGAAAATTATGCTCTTGTCTACCGATAGAGTTGTGACATTTTTTTTTATATTTTATTTTTTTTTAAAGAAAAGGACAAACATGGAAAAATAAGTATGATGACTCTTTACACCCCCTTTTGAAAGTTGTTATAACTCTTAACTCTTTACAGAATGACAAAATTTTAGACTGGTCCAAATTGATACCTGTTGCAGACGACAATTTAGATGTAGCTCAAATGATGATTTTTTTTGTCTTTGATAGGATACAAAACATGGTTACCAGCATTTTCTCCTTTTCACACAGAGTTTCTTCTTTCTCATGGCCATTAAAACTTGGGATTGTGTTGTAAAGGGTTGACAAACAATCCTGTTTCTTAACAACCCAAAGAAAAAAGACTTTTAAATACATTGAGGAAAAAGGAGAAAATGCTGGTGACTGGCATTTTCTTCATTTTCTCTCAATGTTTTCTGCTCTATCAAAGATACATTTCTTATGTTGATATCTGGTCTGCAAATGCTTTCCCTTTTTGCATGTCTATAACTTTCTTCCAAGTTTGGCATGTATAAAACTCTAACGTTTAGTAAAGAGTTAAAAAGAGTGAAAAACATTGAAAAAGGAGAAAATACTAGTTACTTTTTTCGTTTCTGTTTTCAAAGGCTTTCTTCTTTAGGGTTGTCAAGACATGGGATTAAATGGCAAAAGGTTAACTCTTTACCACACGACAAAATCATAGATTTGTCGAAATGGAAAGCATTAGCAGACGACAATTTAAATGTGGTTCAAATGATTAAATTTGTCTTTGATAGGGTAGAAAACATTGTGGGAAAAGGAGAAAATGCTGGTAACCAGCATTTTCTCCTTTTTCCACAATGTTTTCAAAAGGCTTCTTCCTCAGGGTGGTTAAAACTCGGGATTGTGTGGCAAAAGGTTAAATCAATATGGACTCTCTACTACATCTGCCTGCCTTGAACCTATGGAATAGACTACGCAATGCACCTTTCTATTATTTTTATATGTGTTGTCTGTTAACATAGTAATATAATTACTTTACATGATAAAAAGAGTGATATTCTCTATTTTTGAGTGTGATTTGTGTTCAGCAGTATATCACACATCCCGACTTTGAATGACCCTTAGGGAGAAGTCTTTTGAATACATTGTTGGAAAAGGAGGAAATGTCACCAGCATTTTCTCCTTTTCCCACAATGTTTTCCATGCTTTTGAAAACAAATTTCATTAGTTGAGCCACATTTAACCCTTTCCCGCACAATAATGCCTTTTAATGCCCCTGGAAAGAAGCCTTTTGAAAACATTGTGGGAAAAGGTGAAGATGCTGGTAACCAGCATTTTCTCCTTTTCCCACAATGTTTTCTTCCCTATCAATGAAAAATTGCACCATTCAAGCCGCATTGCAATTGTCGTCTGCAAATGCTTTCAATTTGGATAGGTCTGAAATTTTGTCATCTGGTAAAGGGTTAAATTGTTGTCTGCAAATGGTTTCAAAATGGACGTCTAAAATTTTTTTTGTCTTGTAAAGGGTTAATAAAGAATTATCATTTAGCCAAGATCCTTTGTTTTTACAACTCAGAGGTGGTAAAGGTTTGGAAGTATTTAGCTGCTTTGCTGCATAAAAATTTGCAATAGGTTGCAGGGCTAGTTAGTTTATGCATATATTTTTTTTAATCTGCTGTTAAATGCTTGTCATGTGAATCATTACTTTTCTCCTACATTTCTACAAGGGAGAGGGGCTTTGAATGAAACTACATATCTTTTCTACCCTCTGATTTCTGTTTACTCTTTATTAAACATAAAGTATTTTAACAACCCTGAGAAAGAAAGCTTTTGAAAATATTGTGGGAAAAGGAGGAAATGCTGGTTACCAGCATTTTCTCCTTTTCCCAGATTTTTTTTTTCAATCTTATCAAAGACAAATTACATCAGTTCAATTCAGCTTTTTCAAATTTGCTGTCCACAAAGGTTTTCAATTTTGGCAAGTCTAAAATTTTGTTGTTAACTCTTTACCAAACAACAAAAATGTAGATTTGCGAAATTGAAAACATTTGCAGATGACAATTTAAATGTTGCCCAAATAATGGAAAGTGACCTTCATTGGGTAGAAAACATTGTGGGAAAAGGAGAAAATGCTGGTTACCAGCATTATCTCCTTTTCTCACAATGTTTTCAAAAGACTTCGTTTTCAGGGTTGTTAAAACTTGGGATTGTGGTTAACAGTTAATAAACAGTTAAATCACAGCTGAACAGGCTTTTTCAAACCAACCATAACAATTTTTTCAAATAACTCAAGGATAGTCATTTGATCAAAATGATAACACTTGTGTTTTAACAGTATGGAAAACAGGGTTGGAAAAAGGAGCAGTTGCAGTTTACAAATCCTTTTTTCTGCAACATTTTTCTTACAAAGCTGTCAGCTATAAGGATATAAAGAGTCATATTCATTGAGTGAAGTGGTTTTAGGTCTGATGAAAGAATTTTGATTTATGAAATATATAGAGGATATTTTTCTTTTTTTTTCGGTGAAAGATCGAAATTTATTTCATGCTTTTCAGTAGTTTATCGAGAAATAATGGTGGATTATGGTTTGATATTTCATGGTTATGACCAGTGAAATCACCGATTTTATATTTTCTAACTCTTCATTTGAAGGCAGAAACAGTAGTTCCCGTGCACTAGTTACCAAGGTAAACAGCATATGCCATACAACTAGAGCAAAATATGACGTAATTTATGTGTATTTATCATATATTTCTTGTGCTTTACATATTATTTTAATGTGTTGCTATGTGATGGGGTATGCCATGGGGTATTACCAAAAACAACTGTACTGGATTTTGATCAAAATCCCAACAAAAAAGGCGCCACTTGTGAAAATATTACCTATGATGTTCACTTGATGAAATAAATTTCGATCTTTCAAAAAAAAACAAATAACCTCTATTTATTTCATAGTGTGAAATCAGTGCCACTCCTGAAAATATTACCTTATGATGTTCATGAGATGAAATAAATTTTGATCTTTCACCCCCCAAAAAAAGGAAATACATGTATTTTATTTCACACTTCTAACTGCATTTTTGTTGGGACTTGCGAAGTACAGGTGAGCGCTTGGTATTTTCATTGCAGTGAGTTTATCAGTTAATCAATTCACTGGTCGAAATGATGAAATTATCAAACCTTAATCAACCATTATTTCCTGATAAACTACCGAAAAGCATCGAATAAAGAGTTTGAACCCATTTCCATGCAATCGCGACTTTTAACGACCCTGAGAAAGACGCCTTTCAAAAACATTGTGGGAAAAGCAGAAAATGACGGTAACCAGCATTTTCTCCTTTTCCCACAATGTTTTCTGCCCTTCCCAAAACAATCTTTTTTCTGTAACATTTATTTTGTCGTCTGCAAATGCTTTCAATTTAGACTAGACTAAAATTTTGTCATTTGGTAAAGGGTTAATTTGTAAAATATACTCAGTTACCCACCACTTGCTGTGGCATTTTGAAGAGATGCTCATTTACAGCAACCTCCAGTTCAATCCATTGAGTTTATTCATACAACTACCTACAATGTAGGCTTTGGTGAGAGCATCAATCATTTTCTTTCTATATCTCGTATGTAAACTGAAATTGTTACCGAAGAAATACTTTTTGTTGTGTGTGTGTGTTTTTAGTAAGTACATGTACAATCAAATCTGTATTCAGGAACCAACAAACTGAAGTGGAAAAAACATGACGATCTGTTTACTCTGTATGGCATAAAAAGTCTATCGACTTATTCGGATTGAAAGTGTTTGAAGACAACAAATTAAATATGTCTGAAACGACGGAAATTGTCTCTGAAAGAGCAGACAGCATTGTTTGGAAAAGAAGAAAGTGTTGATTACCAGAATTTTCTCCATTTTCAGAAATGTTTTTAAACACCCTCTTTCATTGGGTCTTTATACCTGGGGTTTGTTTGGTATTGTGTTTAAACGAGTTCAATGAAGTGAGAAGGGATGTAGGATCAAAACTGGTCTCTGAAAGCATTGATTTGTTTAACTCTTTACCAAACAACAAAATTTTTAGACTTTTCCAAATTCAAAGCATTTGCAGACGACAAATTAAATGTGGCTGATATGGTTAAATTGTCTTAGGATGAATAGAAAACATTGTGGGAAAGGTAAAAATGCTGGTAACCAGAATTTTCTTTTTTCCCCATTCTTCCTCAAGGTTATGAAAGCTCTGGATTGTTTGATAAACCCTTTCCCACACCATTTGAAAACATTGTGGGAAAAGGAGAAAATGCTGGTAGCCAGCATATTCTCCTTTTCCCACAATGCTTTCTATCCAGCTGAAATGCATAATTCAAGCCGCATCTTGTTTGTCATGTGCAAATGCTTTTAATTTGGACGACTCCAAATTTTTGTAGTTTGGTCAAGTATAAATACAGGTGGTATCCAACACAGGTTTGACTGTACATGAAATATGAAAATACTATAATGTTAAAATTTATGCTAGATATCTATTGCTTGTTAACATTTTGATTGATTAAACGTAATATTCTAAATGCTATGCGTCCACCATGGCATTCAAGTCTTTCACTCCTAGGAACAGTTTTGAACACTTTATCAGAGATATTATGAAGACAAACTTTCTGACAGATTTTCATGAGTATCCCACTGAAAACAAGGTTTTTCTGAGACTTGATTCTGTGACCTCTTTTTTGACCCCATGTGACCAAATTTCGAACTAGTCCAATAAACAAACAATCTGAATGATTTTCATGACTATCCAACTGAAAATGCATAGAGGGTAATTGTTGATGACAAACAATGCCTGTCACATGGCAGACTCAGCACTATCACAAAAGCTCACCTTGAGCACTTCTTGTTCATGCGAGCTGAAAATGAAGCAGACAAGTTACCAAACAGATAGACAAAAGCCATTTTGTCCCAATTTAGTGTGGCAGGGAATTAATAAGTCAATACAAATAGTTGAGCAGGCTGTTGTCTGGCAGCTATTGTTCTTTGATAGAATTAAAGCTAGAACAATGGGAGAAACAAAAGATTTAAACCAAAATCAATGACATCTTTTCTTTTTATTTATCCAATTAAATGCACTATCAATGCAATTCTTGATAACTATACATGTATGTACAGAATACAGACAGATACATGTACATGTTACATGTATCTCAATGCTTTCGTAAGCAATGGCAGAAGAGGGAGAAAAAGAAGAGTTGTGAAGTTAAATACAAGTATACGGAGTGTAATTTCAATCTGGCTATTACTGGCTTATGTAACTACCACACAGCCAAGCCCCCGTAGCTCAGTCAGTAGCGTACAGGACTTGAGAACAGGAGGTCGCAGGTTCGATCCCTGGCTTGGCCAATTTCTTTCCGAGGGTTGATGATAGTCATCGCGACAGGATTCATTCCTCTCTCACCACTGACCATTGTTTAGGTGATGGTTATGTGAGAAAGCAGCCAGTGGCTTGGAAAGAATATTGTGCGGAGTACTGGTAAAAGAAACTACAGGAAAGCATGGATAGGAGCACTGGCCGCCGTGATATAACTGAAATAATGTTGAAAACGGCGTTAAACACCATACAATCAATCAATCAACTACCACACAACAAAATTTTACACTTGTCCAAATTGAAAGCATTTGCAGTTGCTAAGAAGATATGGCTGATATGGTGAGATTTGCCTGTAGAATGACCGAAAACTTTGTAAGAAGAAGGTTACCAGCCTTTTCCCCATCTTTTCAAAAGGCCTCTTTCTTGGGGGTCGTTAAAACTTGGGACTGTGGTAAAGGGTTAACTCTTACCACAAGACAAAATTTAAATCATGCCCAAAATTGAAAACATTTGCAAACATCAATTTAAATGTAGCTCAACTGATGAGATTTGCCTGTGAAAGGGTTGAAAACATTGTGAGAAAAGAAGAAAATACTGGTTACCAGCATTTTCTCCTTTTCCCTCGCTGTTTTTGAAAAGCCTTCTTCCTCATGCTCATTAAGACTTGGGACTGTGTGGTAGAGAGTTATGTTTCACAACACAGTGAAGTACATATAAAGAATACTATTTGGCACTCACCTGACTATTCAATTTTCCAGTTCCTTCTTTACCATACAACCCAATCATAAAGAAGAAGACTTTTGAAAACATTGTGGGAAAAGGAGAAAATGCTGCCTAGCAACATTTTCTCCTTTTCCCACAATTATTTTCTGCTCTTTTGAAGACAAATTCTATTATTTCAGCCTAACTTGTCACCTGAAAATGCTTCTGATTTGGAGTCTAAAAATTTGTTGTCCTGTATAGAGTTATGATAAGGCATGGGCTATCCTACCAGCAGACAGAAATCATAGTTAGGGCTGCTACATTGTCATCTACAAATGCTTTCAATTTGGACAAGTCTTGAATTTTGTCATTTGGTGAAGAGTGTAAGTGTGGATACAAAATTGCAAACCCTTGTTTGGTACAGTCCTTTACCACACAATCATGAGTTTATAAAAATTCTGAAGAAAAAGCATTTTGAAAACATTGAAGGAAAAGAAGATAATGCTGGTTACTAGCATTCTTCCCTTTTCCCACAATGTTTTCTAGTCTATCAAGCACTAATTTCCTCATTTGAGTCACAGTTAAATTGTCGTCTGCAAATGCTTTCAATTTGGAAGAGTCTAGATTTTTTTTGTGTGGTAAAGCCATAAATTGATCTTTATGGTTTGCATAAAGTCAAATACACAACAACAACAACAATGCTGAACAGTCTTCAGCACTTAAATCTTTCCTGTCTAATATCACTTCAAAACACTGACAAAATACATCCAAAATGACTGGACTGGTTTACAGTAAAATTACTGATATCTTCTGGTTAGTTCACAAGTCTCTATGGTGACAGTCTACTCCGTAGCGGCCTGTTTGTTTTTCACTTTGTAGTCCTGTAAAGCTGCTCGGATAGCATCCTCTGCCAACACTGTTCAATGACAACAGACGCAAGAAATTAACTCTTTCCAAAACAACAAATTCTACACCAGTCTAAATTCAAAGCAGTTGCAGATGACATGTTAAATGCTGCTCAAATGATGGGATTTGTCTCAGACAGGTTAGAAAACATTGAGGGAAAAGGAGAAAATGCTGGTTACCAGCATTTTCTCCTTTTCCCTCAATGTTTTCAAAAGCCTTTTTCTTTAAAGTCTTTAAAACCCGGTGTGATTTGGTAAAAGGTAAAATAAAGGGCCTTTAACCCTAACAAAGGAAAGGAAATCAGACTTTAGATTATTTCGTCCCGTAGGAAGGACTTAACCCTTTACCAAACAATCCCCGGTTTTAACGTCCCCAAAGAAAAAGCATTTTAAAAACATTGTGGGAAAAGGAGAAAATGCTGGTAACCAGCATTTTCTCCTTTTTCTGCAATGTTTTCTAACAATTCATAGAGAAATCTATTTATTTCAGCAATATTTTAATTGTCCTCTGCAAATGCTTTCAATTCGGATGACTTGAAAGATTTTGTCGTTTGGTAAAAGGTTAACCCTAACTATTCCCAAATAGCTGTGGACAAATTTCCTTCAAATCATGTCAGGGAAAGTGTAGCTCCATGGCTAGACTGCTTGGTCTGCACAGTCTGACCCTGAATTACTCATTTCATAATAAAACAAGACCACCACATGCAGGTGTCAACAGTCTGCTGCAGTTGCTTTTAGTGAAAATATAAGTTGAAAAGGGGGCATATCTGTCAAAACTGTTTTGATGGTTACCTGCTCCTGTTGCATGGACTCCCCTTTAGATAGGTAACAGCTAGTACGAGTTTGAAATGAATATCTTCAGTAATGATAGAGATACAACTGGTGTTTGTGTGTATTGAGAGTTTAACGCTGTTTATAACAGCTTGGGTCATATCACAGCAGTCAGTGCACCTATGCATGTGTTTCCTGGCTTTCTTACACCACTGACACAACTATCTTTCCAAGCTAACGGCTACCTTTCTCGCATGCATCAGAAGTGAGAGGCCAAAAACCGCCAGAAAGTTTGCCTCAACTGGGTATCGAACCCATAACCACCAGGACACCATCCAGATACACTAACCACTGAGCCAGGAGAGATACTACTAAATGTCAATGTCCGAGTTTTAGAATGAATATCACAACACAAATGGCTATGACAATGCCAGGGCTATGACAATACCTCTACCTTTTCTTTCAAAACAGCCAAGCTAAAAAAGGAAAGTAATCTAGGTTATGAATGAAAGAAAGATAGGCATAAGCTGTATAACCCTTTAACTATTTACCACACGACAAAATTTTAGACTGGTCCAAATTGAAAGCATTTGCAGACAACAAAATAAAGGTGATTCAAAAATTAAAACTTGATTTGGGAAGGGTAGAAAACATAGTGGGAAAAGGAGAAAATGCTGGTTACCTGCATTTTCTTCTTTTCCCACAATTTTTTCAAAAGCTGTCTTTCTCAGGGTCGTTAAAAGTCGGGATTGTGTGATAAAGAGTTACGTGTATTTCGTTTCCCTTTTAAGATACTAGCTTATAAGCTTACAGAAATAGGTATTTCCATTGTGGTCCACTTTTTCACATGTGGCACAGAAATAGGTACAATATGGGAATATGAAAATGGCCTGGCAAAGATTACACATTCACCAATATCATAACAATAAATTCGCTTTGAAATCCTAGCACTTTCTTGTTAGAGTTTCACAGAACATTCTTTCAAACTTGGCTTAACCCTTTCCAAAACAAGCCCTGGTTTTCACGTGTCTGCAGTACAAGTCTTTTGAAAACACTTTTTGAGACCTTTCTGCCATTTTCATCAAGTTTAAAATTGTCGTCTGCAAACTCTTTCAATTCGGACCAGTCCAAAATTTGTCGTTTGGGAAAGGGTTAAGGTGTTCAATACCATTTTCATCATAGATGTTTCTTTTTAATTTTTACCAGAGGACAGAATTTTATACTTACTAGAACAATGCAATTTCACTGGGGGTAAGGAAAGTTCTTTGGCAATATCTGTATTTTTTATCTGTGATGCTTCGTCAAGCTGAAAGAACAATCAAATCTCTTTTCTGGCTTCTCTAACTCTATACCAAAGGACTTATCAACATTGAAAGGATTTGTAGACGATAAAACTAGTTCTAAATTTTCCTTCAGAGAGTTAGAAAACATTGTGGGGAAAAAGAGAAATGCTGGTTACTTTCATTTTCTTCTTTTCTCCACAATGTTTTTTCTTCAGGGTTATTGTGGCATTTCTCGAAGACAATGCCACTATGAGCTCAAGATTGCATGCTATCCTATCGGATTGTGCATGACTATATAGTAGGTTGACTTTTAAGTGAATATTTTGGAACTATTTCTATAGTTTATTTTTCTAATTATTAATTTCACACAATGGCTCCCATGACAAATGCCACACCTGTGCTTTCATTCAACCATGGGATTGTATGGTAAAGGAATAACCTATTACAAGGTGGCTATTCTCTGATCTAACCTCTCTTTGTGTGGTATTTCAGTCCCTTTTAAACAATATTCTGGTCATTTCATGATGACATGTGCACCTATCCATGTGTTCCTGGAATTTTTTCTAGTACCTTTCTTGCAAAGCCACTGGCTGCTTTACCACATAAACACTGGAGGCAATGTTCAGCAGTATGACAAGAATCAATCAAGCACAACCCTAACAAAAGCCACCAATCATCCTGAATTATATCAGGAGTTTGTCATGTTGTTTGCATCAAATGCTGTAATTTAGAATCATATTACTAAATTTCTGACAGCCTTTCAGATATATCAAATTTTCATACAAATAAATCAGTCTTCTAAACTCTTTACCACATGAAAAAATGTTAGACTTGTCCAAATTGAAAGCCTTTGCAGACAACAATGTCAATGTGGCTCAAATAATATGATATGTCTTTGATAGAGTAGAAAACATTGTGGGAAATGGAGAAAATGCTGGTTACCAGCATTTTCTCCATTTCCCACAATGTTTTCAAAAGGCTTCATCCTCAGGGTTGTTAAAACCTGGGATTGTGTGGTAAAGGGTTAATCTCTTGCACTGCTAACTAGTCATTGGAGATATAAAAGCCCCAAACCCTTACCACACAAACCTTAGTTTTAACGACGCTGAAGAAGACAGCATTTGAAAACATTGTGGGATAAGGAGAAAATGCAGCATTTTTCTCCCTTTTCCACAATGTTTTCTCCTATTTCAACAACAGCAATCAACATTTGAGTTAAAAGTAATTTGTTGCCTTCAAATGCTTTCAATTTGGAAAGTCTAAAATTTTGTAAGTCTTTACTGGACGACATACGTTTAGACTCAAAACACTTGCAGACAATAATTTCAATGTATCTCAAGTGCTGACTGTACCTCAAGTGCTGATTTCTGGCTTTGCTTTGATAGGGTAGAAAATATTATGAAAAATGAAGAAAATGCTGATTACCAGCTTTTTCTTCTTTTCCCACAATGCTTTTCAAAAGCCTTCTTCTTTTTAAGGGTCATTAATACTTGACATTTGGTGGAAAAGGGTTAATAAAAAATACATTTATTTAATATTAACCCTTTACCGCACACTGACGCCTTTTGACGCCCCTGGGAAAGAAGCCTTTTGAAAACATTGTGGGAAAAGGAGAAAATGATGGTAACCAGCATTTTCTCCTTTTCCCACAATGTTTTCTACTCTATCAAAGAAAAATTGCACCATTTTAGCCAAATTGAAATTGTCGTCTGCAAATGCTTTCAATTTGGAGAAGGCTAAAATTTTGTCGTCTGGTAAAGGGTTAATATTGGTTTCCTGCATTTTCTTCTTTCCCCACAATGTTTCAGAAGCATTCTTCATCAGGGTCATTAAACTTCAGGATTGTGTAGAAAAGGGTTAATCCAAACTATACTCAAAAGGCTAGGTCTACTTACTGATTTACCCTTGATCCACTCTGTGGCCAGGGAGCTGGACGCAATGGCAGAGCCACAGCCAAAAGTTTTAAATTTCGCATCAATGATTTTTCCATTTTCATCAACTTTCACCTAAGTAATAGAAACAATATAACAATAATAACAATTTCATAACAAGAGCATCATAACAAGAGCATCGTATGTGGGTGTCAACTCTTGGCTGCAGTTGCTTTTGGTGGAAGGCAAAATAGGAAGTATAGCTATTACAAAATATTCTGATGGTTGTCTGCCCCTGTTGTATGGGTTTCCTTTTAGACAGTTAGCAACTAGTCCCAGTTTGAAGTAAATATCTTCAGTACTTACAGAGATACCATAAAATATCACAGTTTCAGCATGATGACAACAATGATGCAGACAACAACAAGGCTATGACAAAACCTCAACTTTTCGTCAAAAACAGCTGAGTTAAAAATACTTTTTACCCACTTTTAAATACGGTTATTATACCATCCACTGATCCATTGCATTTTGTTTTTCTTGAGGCATAATTACAATTATAAAGAGACACTTGACCTTTCATCTTTCTTTTACATCATTTAACCCTTTCCCAAACAAGCCCTGGTTTTCACGTGTCTGCAGTACAAGTCTTTTGAAAACACTGTGGGAAAAGGAGAAATTGCTCGTAACGAGCAATTTCTCCTTTTCCCACAGTGTTTTCTCCCCTTTTTGATAACTTTCTGCCATTTTCATCAAATTTCAAATTGTCGTCTGCATACTCTTTGAATTTGGACCAGTCCAAAATTTGTCATCTGGGAAAGGGTTAAGCATTGACGGCTTTCAATCACTCTTCACCATTTACCATGCAATCCCAAGTCTAAACCCTTAAGCCAAGCCCCCATAGCTCAGTAGGTAGCGTACAGGACTTGAGAACAGAAGGTCGCTGGTTTGATCCCTGGCTTGGCCAATTTCTTTCCGAGGATTGATGATAGTCATCATGACAGGATTCATTCCTCTCTCACTGCTGACCACTGTTTCAACAATGGTTATGTGGGAAAGCAGCCAGTGGCTTAGAAAGAATATTGTGCAGAGTACTGGTAAAAGAAACTCCAGGAAAGCATGGATAGGTGCACTGGCCGCTGTGATATAAGTGAAATAATGTTGAAAACGGTGTTAAACACCATACAATCAATCAATCTAAACCCTTAAGCTGCTAAGTGCGACTCGCTGACCTTTTGCGGACAATGCAGATCAAGATCACACTGCACAGAACATGCAGTCTGATCTTGGATCTACACTGTTCGATAAGGATTTATCTCTCCTCCAAAGATACCTTTGAGATAAGAATATTTGGGGTTCTACTGTCCACTTTGTTTATTTAGCAGGATAAGGGTTACTGACCCTGAGAAAAAAGTCCTTTGAAAACACTATGGGAAAAGGAGGAAATGCTGGATATCAGCATTTTTTCCCTTTCCCCTCAATGTTTTCTACCCTTCAAAAGGCAAATCTGAGATTTTGAGTCAAATAAATTTTGTCATCCACCAATGCAATTGCTTTCAAATTGGACCTGTCTGAAATTTTATTATTTGGTACAGAGTTAATGGTTGCTTCTGTTACAAAGTTTGACCCTTTACCACACAACCGAAGTTTAGACTAGTCCAAACTGACAGCATTCACAGACAACAATTAAATATTGATTAAATGGTGAGATTTATTGTTGAAAAGGTAGAATACAATATGAGAAACCAGCATTTGCTCCTTTTCTCACAATATTTTCAAAAGCCCTCTTCCTACAGAATTGCCAAAACATGAAATTGTGCTGTAAAAACTTAAAGAGATGTTACCTGTAATTTCATCACATCTCCGCAAGCTGGAGCACCGACTAGGCCCGTTCCCACATTTTTGTCTTTCTTGTCAAGTGATCCTACATTGCGAGGATTTTCATAATGATCGATTACCTGAAAAAGAAATAAGCATGTTAATTCTGATTGATTGATTGAATGGTGCTTAACACCACTTTCAACATTATTTCAGGTATAATCATGGCAACAGCTCCCCTTTTCAGCTATGCCCTGGGTTTCACCAGTTCTAGGCTAGGCCTCTAAAGTGTCTTGCCTAAGGACACTCCCACGAAAACCCAGTGCTTCCAATAAGGTTCAAACCTGCCTTTTTGAACCAACATCTCACTTAATATATAAAATACCAATTCATTATTTCATACAGCAGACAGCTTTCGATTGCAAAGACAAATCAGTAGGATGACTAACGTCAGCTGTCATGTATTGTCCCACGAATAATACATCAAAGTGAGGAGCGCTCAGTAGCTGAACTCTTTACAACACAATCCCGACTTTTAACGACCCTAAAAGAAAAGGCTTTTGAGAACATTGTGAGAAAGGTAGAAATTGCTGGTAACCAGCATTTTCTCCTTTTCCCACAATGTTTTATACCTTATCAAAAAGAGAAATCACCAGTTTAGCACCACTTAATGTGTCATTGCAAATGCTTTCAATTTGGTCCAGTCCAAAATTTTGTCGTCTGGTAAAGAGTTAAGTCAGTAAAATACAAGGCTGGCAATCCAGGGGTAGCAGGTTCAAGGTTCAGCCAAATTCTTTCAGAGGATTCATGATAGTCATTGTAACTGGGTTCATTCATTTCTCACCACTGAATATTATTTTGACGATGTTTATTTAAGAAAGCAGCCATCGGATTGAAAAATATGCTGTGCAAATTATCAGTAAAAGAATTCTGGGAAAGAGTATAAGTCTAATGGCCACCACAGTATAACTGAAATGATGTTCAGAACTAAACCCTTTACCACATGATCCTGACTTTTAACGACCCTAAGGAAAAAGCCTTTTGAAAACTTAGTGGGAAAAGGAGAAAATGCTGGTAACCAGCATTTTCTCCTTTTTCCACAATGTTTTCTACTCTTCCCAAAACAAATTTGAATTTCTGAGTAACATTTATTTTGTCATCTGCAAAAGCTTTCAATTTGGACTGGTCTAAAGCTTCGTTGTTTGGTAAATAGTAAAACATGCACAAGTAAATTGTGATCTTGTCTTTTACAAAACTGTACTTTCTTTCATCCCTGAAAAAGAGCAATGGATTGTCAGAAACACTTGGTCTGTTTTCTCCTGTAATTGAAGAAGAATATCTTACTCTATCTGCACAGTTGAATTCTAAATGATGATGAATAATAACATTTTAGAATTTTCCATACTGAAGGGCTTTTGCAGATGAAAAATAAAATGTGGCCAAACAAATTTTCTTTGAAACGGTAGAAACCATTGTTGAAATAGGAGAAAGCTCTGGTTACAGCACTTTCTCCTCTTTCCACTACGGTAACTGGAATTTTCTTCTTTTTCCTTAGTGGTTTCTTAACCCTTTACTGCACAATGCCGCCTTTTGGAATGGGAAAGAAGTTTTTAGAAAACATTGTACGAAAAGAAAATGCTGGTGACCAGCATTTTCTCCTTTTCCCACAATGTTTTGTCCGATCAAAGAAAACTTGCCTAATTTGCACCACATTGAAATTGTCGTTTGCAAATGCTTTAAATTTGGACACGGCTAGAATTCTGTCATCTGGTAAAGGGTTAAAGCCTTTTTTCCCTGGATTCATAGCAAAACCGTTTGGTGAAGAGTTAGATCTAGGTACATATACAAAACATTCATGTATGTTCATGTACTTGACAAGTCTAAATATCTTATACAGGCTTGGTCTACCCTCTCTCTAGGCCATGTCTACTAGATTTGCATATGGGTAACATTCTTTAGATCATTTCTCCACAGAATAGATCAATGTAGACTGATCTGGAGCAAGTCTGAACAGAGCAATTTTTTTTCCATCCAAGTGTAAATGAAATTGGGGGTAATGACCTCAAATAATTGTTGGATCTGCTGAAAAGATATGTTACTTTGCCTCTGAGTCCAATCAGATTTCAAAATTCGATATTCAAGGAATCAATCTTCTATGGTTCATAACATCACGCACCCATGCACGTGCTTAAAAGACCTGTCCAAGTTATGTAACCTCTTCGCACAAATAGAACACTTTCAACGATTTATCCATAGTTAACGACTGTAAAAGTCAAGACTTTATCGCAATTTTCCCTGTTTGCTTATAGGTAGAAAAATGACAGGGTCATTACCTCTAAAACAGTATTTGCTCTCACATGATGTTTACAGTGTTCTCGTTCAGATATCGCGAAAACCAATGACCGTACGTTTGTCAACTACGCAGGCGGCAGTTGCTAGTATATTCCATGGAAACTTTTGTGAATTCAGCTATGAAGAAGTCAAGAAGGTTTCATACTTACATTTTTATGATAAAATGCGACCTGTCCACCAAGATTCCTTTCCAATCCTGGAACTGTTTTCATTAGGTTACGAAAGAGTGCCATTTTGATTTGTTTTTCTCTCTGGTTATAAACTGGGTCATTCACTCAGGTTTCCGAATATCGAAAAATGTAGTGCGATAATAATGCGTAAAAAAATCCCTTGATCTGACAGTCATCCAAATTACCGTCAGATAATTTAAGTAATAGATGTAGAAGAGATTGAATTTGTCAATGACTCTGATTTCATCTGTAGAATAGTATTGAGATTTTATACGCGTATGAATATTTTGTATTTGGCCTATTTAGTCTACTTTCATTTTGTCGACTGCAAAATTGTGTTAAACTTTGAGGACATGCAAGCAGAATTCATTGTCAGCGTCCATTTGTCTGCAGAAAAGAGAGAAATCGTTAGAGTCTACGAAAACAGTAGTATACTAGAAGTAAAAGAAGCCATATCAAAGAAAACAGGAAAGGCTCCTCATTTATTTTCCGTGGTTTTCAGTGGAAAGATTCTTGATGAGAAATCTGAATTGAAGGTGATTTTTGAAGCTTTATTGTAAACTTTAGAAAAGTCAGTATTTTAACCATTTCTGTTAACTAGATGCTACCGAACTCTATATGGCAATTAACAAAAATTTAGAACTATTACCGTACTATATAAGAAAATGCAGACTTGCCTAAATTGACAACATTTGCAGACGACAATTTAAATGTGACCCACATGATGAAATTCGTTGATAGGGTACAAAATATTGTGGGGAAAAAGAGGAAATGCCGGTTATTGTATATAGCTTACAACTAAACTAAATCAGAAAAAAGCTCACTGCTGGTGGGTCATTGTGATAAAAGGAGAAAAAACTTGCATTTTGATCAGATTGAAAAGGACTGAATGCTTCTGTAGATAGTCAGCAGGACTCAATTGCAAGCCTTTAGAATGTGGATTTTTTAGCACCAAACTTTATACACTGACTCATTGGATATCAAAATGTTATGAAATAAAAGTTTATGATTTAATTTTACATAGTTCATGTATAAAAGTTAGAATGAAAGGCTTTGTAATTACTGGTCAACTCTCATAGAGTGACTAACCCTCTATCAAACAATCCTTTGTTTTAACAACCTGGAGGAAGAGGACTTTTGAAATATTGTGGGAAAAAGAGAAAATGCTGGTAACCAGCATTTTCTGCCTTTCTCACAATGTTTTCCACCCTTTCTAAAAGAAATCCATCTATGAACCCTTTACCACACAGTCCCGACTTTTAACGACCCTTAGAAAGAAGCCTTTTGAAACATTGTGGGAAAAGGAGAAAATGCTGGTAACCAACATTTTCTCCATTTCCCACAATGTTTTCTAACCTTTCAGAAACAAATGCAATCATTTTAGCCACATTTAATTTTGTCATCTGCAAATGCTTTCAATTTGGACCAGTCTGAAATTTTGTTGTTTGGTAAAGAGTTAAGCCATATTTAAATTTTTGGCATCTGCATCCACTTTGAATTAGGATGGGTAGAGTTAAATCTGAATTACAGGACCTTCAGCTTGGAGCACACAGTGTATTGCATGTCATCAACAGAAAACAGAAAGAATTTGTTCCAAGGGGTGTTTCAGAATCTACAGGCACTGGTATGTACATTGGTCTTCGGGAAGTTTTCTCTTTTAACAAAACAACAAAATTTTAGACTTGTCCAATTGAAAATATTTATAGATGACAGTTGAATCTTTTGCCATATGATCAATTTTAGACTCTTTAACCCTTTACTGCACAATGACGCCTTATGATGCCCCTAGGAAAGAAGCCTTTTTGAAAACATTGTGGGAAAAGGAGAAAATGCTGGTAACCAGCATTTTCTCCATTTCCCACAATGTTTTCTACCCTATCAAAGTAAAATTGCACCATTTGAGCCACATTGAAATTGTCGTCTGCAAATGCTTTCAATTTGGATGAGGCTAAAATTTTGTCGTCTGGTAAAGGGTTAACAAATCAACAAAATTTTAGACTTGTCCAATTGAAAATATTTACTGATGACAGTTGAATCTTTTGCCATATGATCAAGTTTAGACTCTTGAACCCTTAACAAACAATCCTGAGTTTTAATGACCCAAAGGAGGAAGCCTTTTTGAAAACATTGTGGGAAAAGGAGAAAATGTTGGTAACCAGCATTTTTTTCTTTTCCCACAATGATTACTTGCTATTTGTGGACAGATGCTATCATTTGAAAAACATTTGAATTGTCATCTGCAAATGCTTCAGTATGGATGAGTCTAAAGTTTTGCCCTTGGTAAAGGGTTGGCCCTTTCCAAACAATCCCAAGTTTTAACGACCCAAGGGAAAAAGCCTTTTGAAAACATAAAGGGAAAAGAAGAAAATGATAGTAACCACAATGTCTTCTACTGTTTCAAAGAGAAACACCCATTCGTTTGAGCTGCAATGAATTTGTCTTCAGCATCTGTCTTCAGTTCAGATGAGTTTGAATTTTTTGGTTTGTTTGTTACAGAGTTAAAGTTTAAAGCATATGTAGATGACAAGTTTGAAAGTATCTGAATTTCTCTGAAAGAGTAGAAAACAGTGTGGGTAACGGAGAAAATACTGGTTATAAGCATTTTGTCCTTTTCCCATAATATTTTCAAAACAGATACGCTTCTTTCTCCGGATTACTGAAACTCGTGGAAGGCATGGGTTGGTACACTGGCTGCTTGATATAATTGAAATAATGTTTAACTCTTTGCCACACAATCCCAAGTATCAATGATCCTAATTGAGAAGGCTTTTGAAAACATTTTTGGAAAGGGAGAAAATGCTGGTTACCAGCATTTTCTCCTTTTCCCACAATGTTTTCTGTTCTATCAAAGAACTTCAGTTCATTTGTATCACTTTCAAATTTGTCATCTGCAGAAGCTTTCAATTTTGAAGAGTCTAGAATTTGTTGTTTGGTAGAGTTAAAATGGCGCTAAACTGGAAAAGAAAGAAAGCACACATTTCTGCAGTAGATCTGTTTACTGAGATAATGAGTTATTGCAGAAGGACAGACAGAGGTCAGAAAGACTGATTCTTTTTTTTTTTTGTTCACATATCATTCATTCTAAAATCTAATTTGTTGCTAGTCATTCAAATCTCGATGAGGTAATTCTATTGTTTACCCACAACATAGGTTATTGTGAAGAACCTACAAAATACTACCCTAAAGGTCATAAAGTCTTATAGATCTCTGAATACACCTTTACATATCTACTCACATGTTTATCAAAAACCAGAGTTTAGATTTGTCTACATTGAAAGCATTTGCTGAAGACAAATTGATTGTTACGAGTCAGATGAATGAATTTTTTTTTTTGTCTGGAGGGTAGAAGACTGGGGGAATAGGAGAAAGTGTTGGTTCTAGCCGTATGGGAACAGGAGAAAATGCTGGTTCTACTGTTTTAGGAATAGGAGAAAATGCCAGTTGCCATCATTTTCTCCTTTTCCCAGAATGTTTTCAAAAGCTTTTTGGCCTAGGATGGTGAACTTAGGGAACCATTTGGTAAATGGCTTAGATATATATACTTGTTTTCTGTCTGTAGTATATACATATATACTAGTAGTTCCTGTAATATTTTTGTCTCTGTAGGTATTTCCCGCTATCAGTTCTATGTTTATTGTAAGATTTGTCAAAGCTTGGAACCAGGCAAGTTAAGAGTCCGATGTGTGAAATGTCTTGAAGGGGGTGTAGTCTTGGAACAGGTATGTATAAGTTATACTGAATCTTGTTGTTGTAACTTTACTGGCGCTCTTATTTGCTTAACTCTTTACCACACAATCCCGACTTTTAACGACCCTAAAAAGGTAGCCTTTTGAAAACATTGTGGGAAAAGGAGAAAATGCTGGTAACCAGCATTTTCTCCTTTTCCCACAATGTTTTCTACCTTTCCCAAAACAAATTTCAATTTTTGAGTCACATTTAATTTGTCGTCGGCAATTGCTTTCAATTTGGACCAGTCTAAAATTTTGTCATTTGGTAAAGTGTTAAAAATTAAAATGAATATGGCTTAAGAGGGAAGTAAGTACCGGTACTTCTTTTTATGAATAGCATATGAATATCATAAAGTTACATTTTGAGCAATCAAATTGGAAATAAAGCCAAGAGTAGGCTGCACATCAGTCATATCTTGAGCTACTTTGTATGTACAGGCAGTTGAAGATGTCTGTTGCATTTTGATAGCTTATTAGAAGTTTCATGGTTTATACAGGAGCCGTCTGGCTGGGATGATTTGTTATCTCAGAGAAGATTAACTTGCCAGTGTTCAACATGTGATAGTCAACATTTTGCTGTAAGTATCTACAGGATTAACTCTTTCACTACTAATGACGACTTAAGTAGCTTTTGCGGATAGTGTAGATCAAGATCAGACTGCACAGAATGTGCAGTCTGATCTTGATCTACACCATCTGCTACCCAAATGCTAGATTATGATGCAATTCATCTTCGATAGCAGTGGAAATCTCCTTTCAGACTGTGAAAAAAGGTGGAATGTCTTGAATTAGTAGTGAAAGAGTTCATACAGTGTAAATGAGTGGAGCCCAGGTAGCACCGTTGGTAGTGTGCTGAACTTGAGAACAGGGGATGGCTGGTTTGAAACCCCAGCTCGGCCAACTTCTTTCCCAGGATTGATGATAGTCACCGTGACAAGATTAATTCCTCTCTCGATGCTGATCATTATGTCAATGATGGTAATGAAGGAAAGCAGCCAGCAGCTTGGGAAGAAGGTTGTCTGAAGTACTGATTAAAAGAAACTCCAGGAAAGTATGGATAAGCGTACTGGTGAAATAATATTGAAAATGGGGCTAAACACCAACCAACCATACAACCAACCAACCAACCAACCACTGAAAATAAGCAGCAGAATAATTGGCACTACAGCTACATAGGAATTCAATGATTAAAAGACATCAAATAGATAGAAAGTAAAACTTGACTGTTTAAATACAGTGAACAAATCGGAAATAAAGGTTTTTTTTTTAACCATTTCTGGACATTTAATCCTTTACCAGACAACAAATTCTAGACTGGTCCAAATCCAAAACAATGGCAGATGACAGTCTCGGTCCAAATGATGAAATTGGTTTCTGAAAGGGTTGAAAACATCATGGGAAAAGGAGAACATGCTAGTTACCAGCATTTTCTTCTTTACCAAGAGTGTTTTCAAAAGCTTTCCTTGCCAGGGTTGCTAAGACTCGGGAATGTTTGGTTAAAGGTAAATTCTTTACCTAATGACAAAATTTTAGTTAGGAACAAATTGAAAGCATTTGCAGACAACAAATTAAGTATTGCTTAACCCTTTCCCAAATGACAAATTTTGGACTGGTCCAAATTGAAAGGGTTTGCAGACGACAATTTTAAATTTGATGAAAATGGCAGAAAGTTCTCAAAAAGAGTAGAAAACACTGTGGGAAAAGGAGAAATTGCTCGTTATGAGTGTTTTCCAAAGACTTGTACTGCAGACACGTGAAAACCAGGGCTTGTTTGGGAAAGGGTTAAACGATGATTTCGTGTTGGAAAATGTGAAAATGCAACATTTTCTCCTTTTCCACTTAGGTTTTCGAAATCCTTCTCTCTCAGGGTCTTTAAAATTCAGGATTGTGTGGTTAAGGGTTGAATTGATTGTATGGTATTTAAGGATGTTTTTAACATTATTTCAGTTATATCGCAGCAGCCAGTGAGCATATTTATGCTTTCCTGGGGGTGTCTTTTACCAGTACTTCGCACAATATTCTTTCCAAGCCACTGGCTGCTTTCCCACATAACCATCGTAGAAACAGTGGTCAGCGATGAGAGAGGAATGAATCCTGTCACAATGACTATCATCAATCTTTGGGAAGAAATGGCAGAGCCAATTCTCAAGTCCTGTACGCTACCAACTGAGCTGCCGGGCCTCGGCTTAAGGGCTAAGGTCATGATTTACACACCCAGACTAAAGGCATAATAGTGCAATCATTACAGGAAAAGCAGTTGTTTGTTATGAGTAATTGTTCATTTTAACAAAGTTTGTTCAATGTTGTACTACAAAAAAAATCTTTTGTTTTAATGTCTGGTTTTAAATGTAGAATTTAATACAAATACTGATTGTGGAAGTGTTTTGGTTTGGCTTAAGTGCTTGAGCTGTACTCTGTAAAGAGGAGGTTTATTGTATCTGCAAAACGTATCGACCCATGTCAGCCTGAGCAGTCAGCGCAGGCTGACATTAGTCAAAACTTTTTGCTACATGTGTTTGTAAATTTTCTACATGTCAACAGAGCTCCAGATAAGAGGGAGTGATGGCATTCTAAATCTATTATTTCTCTTCCAAACCCAATGTTGCGGGTACTCATTAGAATCGTCTCAATGAGACGATTCAAATGAGTACCCATAACATAGGGTTTAGTGGAGAGTTATTAATATTTTCAATTTTGAAATCAAAATCACTCCCTCTATCTGGAGCTCTGTGTCAAAGGACCATTCTATCCATGGATTCATTTGTTTGTTAGACAAAATGGTTTTTATGGATCCATAATTATGTGATGACTTGCTTAGTATAATGCATCACAGAGATGCATTAAACCCCCTTTTGCCAGAGCTCATTGCCTTCCTTTGAAAGGTACACTCCAAAACAAACTGGAATATTGAAAAATGCATATCTTTTACCTGACGACATTGTTTTCATACGCAGTCTTTTGCAGGTTTGTGTAGACAGACATTTTTTACCAAAATTGGGAGTCATGAATAAGAGCTTTATTTGGAATGGGATGGGGGAAGGGAATTCAAGTTGCATGTATTTCTTTCACTCATAGAGGTCACATAGCTTTACTATTTTACTTTCTTTTTTCGGATACTGCAATGCTTATGTGTTCACACTTTACCAGAAAACAAAATTTTGGACTTGTCCCAGCTGAAAGCATTTGCAGACGACAAAAATAAACGTGACTGAATAATTGTAATTTGTTCTGGGAAGGGTAGAAAACATTGTGGGAACAGGAGAAAATGCTAGTTATCAGCATTTTCTCCTTTTCCTAAAATGTTTTCAAAAGGCTTCTTCTTTAGAATTGCAATGCTATTTTAAATGTGCCAGCAATGATGGGATAAATGTCTCTTTCACCCATAGAGCTACAAATAAGAGCTTCATTTGGGTTGGGGTAGGGGTGGATGGCAAATCAAGTTATTTCTTTCACTCATAGAAGTCACATAGCTTTACTTTTTTTTTTTTACTTTCTTTTTTTGGATACAGCAATTCTATTTTAAATGTGCCAGCCATGATGGGGAAGATGTCGCAGCTCCACTCAGATACATCCGACCTAATTCTAAATCTGTGGATTGCATCACGTGTACAACTGAAAGGTTTACTTTTATAAAATTTAGATGAGGCATGCTCTGTGAAAAGGGGTCTTAACCCTTTCCCAAACGACAAATTTTGGACTGGTCCAAACTGAAAGATTTTGCAGACGACAATTTTAAATTTGATGAAAATGGCAGAAAGGTCTCGAAATGGGTAGAAAACACTGTGGGAAAAGGAGAAATCGCTCGTTATGAGCAATTTCTCCTTTTCCCACAGTGTTTTCAAAAGACTTGTACTGCAGACACGTGAAAACCAGGGCTTGTTTGGGAAATGGTTAATATATCTGTGAAAAGTATCAACCCAGGTCAGCCTGCACAGTCTGTGCAGGCTGACCTGGGCCGAAACTTTTCACCATTGGTTAATTTTCTGTATGTCAAAGGACCATTCTACCTCATGATACAGTCGGTTGTTTGACATAATGATCCCTAACTGTGTGATGTCTTGCTTCTTGCTTGGTATTGTGCAACATTGAGATGCATTAAGCCCCCTTTTACCAGAGCATGGCTCGGATGTTTTTTATCATAAATTTGGAATTGAAAGTGGTCACCTAGGTAGCAATTTGCTTGAAGATATGTTTCATATTCATTGTTTTGAAAACCACAATCTAAACCCTGTACCTAACAATTCCCAGTTTTAATGACTTATCTAAACCCTGTACCAAACAATTTCAAGTTTTAATGACCCTGAGGAAAGAGTGTGTAGAAAACATTGTGGGGAAAGGAGAAAATATTGGAAACTATCATTCTCTTCTTCTCCCACAATATTTTCCTGCCTTTAACCGACAAATTTTACCATGTGGGCTATGTTTAATTTTTCATATGTAAATGCTCCCAATTTGGATGAATCTAAATTCACTTATTGTGGTAAAAGGGTTAACTCTTTACCAAATGACAAAATTTCAGACTGGTTCAAATTCACAACACTTGCAGATGATAAACTAAATGTGGCATTGACAAAAATGGTATCAGACAGGGTGGAAAACATCATGGGAAAAGGAGAAAATGCTGGTTACTGTTGTATGTCATGTGTTTCACCAGAACCAGTCTAGGGCTCTGATATGTCTTGTCCTATAACATAACATAACATAACATAACATGACATAACATAATTTTATTTTGCCATAAAGCACATAAGCTCATTGACAATACAATATAATACAAAGGAAATTAATGCATTCGTGGAAATATTAGATTATAAAATGTATGGATTAATTCAATAGAAAAATAGATGAAGAAATTTAACGAGTCATACTAATATTGCATTTCTATTTGTATTGACTACCTGATCCACTTTAATCCTTTACCGCACAAT
The DNA here is from genome assembly GCA_945859785.2 of Tridacna gigas. Classification (NCBI taxonomy): domain Eukaryota; kingdom Metazoa; phylum Mollusca; class Bivalvia; order Cardiida; family Cardiidae; genus Tridacna; species Tridacna gigas. The sequence continues at coordinate 74,011,686 of OX244031.2, read as the reverse complement.
GACGCCTTTTGATGCCCCTGGGAAAGAGGCTTTTTGAAAACATTGTGGGAAAAGGAGAAAATGCTGGTAACCAGCATTTTCTCCTTTTCCTGCAATGTTTTCTACCCTATCAGAGAAAAATTGCACCATATGAGCCACACTGACATTGTCGTCTGCAAATGCTTTCATTTTGGACAAGGCTAACATTTTGTCGTCTGGTAATGGGTTAAATATAGAAGTTTTGGTAAGAGGATATGGTAGTAGTTTGTAATGAATGTGAGAGTATTTTAATTTACATGTATTATAAAATAATAATAAAAATAATAATAATAGTAGTCATAAAATGAGAATGAGAAGTACCTGAAGGTAAAGTGCACTTCTCCTCCATATTGCTCGATGGGTGAAGTTAAGATCTAAGCTAGTACATTTACTTGGACCGTAAAACTTGGACACTCCTCCCAAAAACCCAGTGATTCCAGTGAAACTTGAACCTGGGACCTCAAGGTTATGACTCCTACACTTCACCACTGAGCCATGCGGGTTTTGGTAAGAAACAGAGCTCCTTTGAAAATGCTTGATAAATATACAACTCTCTTTTTACCTTTTTTCATGTCACAGTTCACCAGTTTTAGTGTATCCCTGTAAAGACAAGCATGTGATCTGTGTGGAGTGTTTCAAAATGTATGTGCAGGTTTGTTTGGATAACAGAACATTTGTGCAGCAGGGAGAGATAGGCTATACCCTACCCTGTCCAGGTATTTGGAATTTGTCAGGGTCGTTGCATTAACCCTTTCCCACACAACAAATTTTAGACTCGCCCACATTCAAACCATCAGCAGACGACAAATTCAAAATTAATACAAATGTGCTTAGGCTCTCTGATAGGATAGAAAACATTTTGGGAAAAGGAGAAAATGCTGTTCTCCTTTTCCCAAAATGTTTTCAAAAGGCCTCTTTCTCAGGGTCGTTAAAAGTCGGGATTGTGTGGTACAGAGTTAAACAGTACTCATTTTCTGCTGATGATGACTTTGCTCTTATCAACAACATGGCAGAACATTTTTCAAAAATGAAGAACATGATGGCTTATGTAGACAACAAATTTATTTTGCCAAAAATGGTAAAATTTGTCTGTGAAAGACAAGTTGTGGAAAGAGGAGAAAATGCTGGCTACAAGCATTTTCACCATTTCCTATAATGTTTTCAAAAGCCCTCTTCTTGAAGGTTGTCAAAACAACGGATTGTTTGGTAAAAGGTTAAAAAAGCTTTTGCAAGTGCCATTGATCAAGATCAGACTGCCCAGAAAATGCAGTCAAATCTTCGATGTACACCACCAGCTATCTGACTCTAAGCTTTGACAAAAAGTATCTTTATTTGTAGCAGAAATCTGCTTCCAGAGCTTGATATAAGAATTTACAGATATCCTTCAGTTTATACCTATTTATTTTGCATCTCTTGTGAAACAAGTTCTCGCAATTTAAATATGAGCCATGCTCTGGCAAAAGGGGGCTTACTGCATCTCCGTGATGTCCCAATCAAGCCATCACATGATTACGGATCCATAATAGCCATAACCGTAGACTGGACCTTGGACATACAGAAAATTGACCAGTAGTGAAAAGTTTCAGCCCAGGTCAGCCTGCGCGGACTGACGTGGGTGGATTCGAAGGTTGAACCTGCTCATCATGGGATTTGAACAAGAACCTGTGAAGAAGGCTTTTGAAAACATTGTGGGAAAAGAAGAAAATACTGGTAGCTAGCATTTTCTCCTTTTGTCACAAGGTTTTATACCCTATCGGAAACCAGTCACATTTTGAGACACCTTTAACACATTACCACATAGCAAAATTTTAACCCTTTACCACATGGCAATATTTAGATAGTCCAGATTGAAAGGCTTTGCAGATAACAACATAAATAGGACTCAAAAATTGAAAATTGTTTTTGAAAGAACAGAAAATATTGTTGGAAATGGAGAAAATGCTGGTAACGCCTACTTCATCAGGGTCATTAAAAGGCAGCATTGTGAGGTAAAGGGATAGATTGGTCCAAATTGAAAGCATTTGCAGACAAGAAATTAAATATTGCCAATGATTTGTTTCTGAATGGTAAGAAAACATTTTTGGAAAAGGATAAAATGCTGGTTACCAGCATTTTCTCCTTTTCCCTCTGTGTTTTTAAAAGACTTCTCAACCAGGGTCATTAAAAGTCAGGATTGTGTGGTATAGAGTTAACCCTTTACCACGCAATTCTGATTTTTAGCTCCACTGGCCGAAGGCCAGCGAGCTATTGTCATGGCGTTGTGTCCGTCGTGCGTCCGTCCGTCCGTTCGTCCGTGCGTGCGTCCGTAAACTTTTTCTTTAAAAAACTTCTCCTCAGAAACTATTGACTGGATTTTTACCAAATTTCACAGGAATGTTCCTTTGGTGGTCCTCTTTCAAATTCCTTCAAATAATTGTGTTCCATGAAGAATTCTGGTTGCCATGGCAACCAAAGTAAAAAACCTTTAAAAATCTTCTCCTCCCAAACCGCTATTTGGATAGCATTATTATTTTGCAGGAATGTTCCTTAGATACAGGTTTACAGAATTCCTTTAAAAAAAAATGATCTGTCAAAAAACATGGCTTTTATGGGAGACTCATTTTCCTTTTATGGTATAAAGTAAAATCTTTGAAAAATTTCTTCTCTAAAACTATTCATTGGATTTCATTGTTGTTTTGCAGGTAAGTTCCTATGGTGGTTGTCTGCCAAATTGTTTCTATGGTGGTTGTATACCAAATTCCTTTTAAAAAAATGATACACCTAAAAACACATTTTTTTATAGACAAGGCTTATATTTCAAAAAAATGTTCTTCTCCAAAACTATTTATTGTGTTAGTTTTATCGACTAACAAAGAAAAAGGAAGAAAATTGGATTGACTTGACCTAGTCAGGGCTGTCCTATTTAAGCCCACACATTTTCCTTGGTATTAAGATCACAATTTACTCCAATGATATGCTATTAGTTAGTACTAGTAATAAAATATCACTGGCCATAAATAAGATAAAAGCTTGAGCACCTTTCACAACTTGAGCTTTTCAATTTTGCCTTATTACTAAGCCTGAGTAACCATGCCAAGATAAAAAAGAAAAAGTATTTTAATAACAAAACCCCCATGTTGTAGGTACTTTATAGTCCTTTTGATATAGAACAAGAGAACCTCTGCACTTTTATTAGTTCTGGTAAAGGTTTGTTGACCTACTAATGAGTAAATGCAGAGTGGACAGAAGGGGTGTAAATCCTGGTGACCTGGTACACAGTGGGACAGGGCTTTACATTTGTGATAAGGCATTAATGTTACCCAGTCAAACTGATCCCGCAACTTCAGTACACCAGAATTAATCTGTGCCCTGGAGCAGGATATTTGATTTATGTAAATGCATTTGTAGACCATTTTGTGTTGTTTGCCACAGAAGACATTCTAACTGTGACTGTGAAAAGTTGATTATTAGGGATTAGGTGTTCATTGTATGCCAGCATATTTCATTCTATCCGGTGTATTGATGTAAGTTGATCTATATTGCTATAACATTCATTCATTTGCCCTCCTAGCTGTTCTTTTAGATTACCCCTTTACCACACAATCACAACTTTTAACGACCCTGAGAAAGACATATTTTCTATATTTTGATGTTTCCCCACCCAAAATGGTTTGTGAAAGGACCTGTTGCAGACAACATATCTTCAAATTAGTAAGACATATATAAAAAAGGATAGAAATTATTGTGGGAAACTAAGAAAATGCTGGTTACCATTTTTTTCTTCTTTTCTCACAAGTTTTTTCCATACCTTTTTTCTTCAGTGAGCTAAAATGCAGGATTGAATGGTAATTGTTAAAAACTTCTTTTCGCCATTATAGAAATATTAGGCCTGTGGAGCGATACAGGCGCTCAAGCGCCTCTAGTTAACGACCTTGATGGAGGAGACTTTTGAAACATTTTGGGAAAAGGAGGAAATGCTGGTAGCCACCCTTTTTTCTTTTCTGATGAAAGAACAAATGTCAATTTTTGAGTCATTTTTAGCTCACCTGAGAACAAAGTGCTCAAGGTGAGCTTTTGTGATCGCCCAATGTCCGTCGTCCGTCGTCCACAATTTCTTTAAACATCTTCTCCTCCTACACCACTGGGCCAATCTTGATGAAACTTGGCAGGGATGTTCCTCAGGTGAAGCTCTACCAAAGTTGTTCAAGAGATTGAATTCCACCCATAACTCTGGTTGCCATGGCAACCAAAAGGAAAAAAATAGCAAAATCTAAACATCTTCTTCTCTGAAACTAGAAGGCGTAGAGCTTTGATATTTGGTATGTAGCATCTCCTAGTGGACCTCTACCAAGTTTGTTCATATGATGTCCCTGGGGTCAAAACTGGCCCCGCCCCGGGGGTCACAAGTTTCGAACATAGGAACAAAGAAGGAAAACTTTAAAATTCTTCTTCTCTGAAACTGGAAGGTGTGGAGCTTTGATATTTGGCATGTAGTGTCTCCTAGCGGACCTCTACCAAGTTTGTTCATATGACGCCCCTGGGATCAAAACTGGCCCCGCCCCGGGGGTCACAAGTTTCGAATATAGGAACAAAGAAGGAAAACTTTAGAATTCTTCTCCTCTGAAACTGGAAGGCGTGGAGCTTTGATATTTGGCATGTAGCATCTCCTAGTGGACCTCTACCAGGTTTGTTCATATGATGTCCCTGGGGTCAAAACTGGCCCCGCCCCGGGGGTCACAAGTTTCAAACATAGGAACAAAGAAGGAAAACTTTAAAATTCTTCTTCTCTGAAACTGGAAGGCATGGAGCTTTGATATTTGGCATGTAGCACCTCCTAGTGGACCTCTACCAAGTTTGTTCATATGATGTCCCTGGGGTCAAAACTGGCCCCGCCCCGGGGTTCACAAGTTTCAAACATAGGAACAAAGAAGGAAAACTTTAAAATTTTTCTTCTCTGAAACTGGAAGGCGTGGAGCTTTGATATTTGGCATGTAGCATCTCCTAGTGGACCTCTACCAAGTTTGTTCATATGATGTCCCTGGGATCAAAACTGGCCCCGCCCCGGGGGTCACAAGTTTCAAACGTAGGAACAAAGAAGGAAAACTTTAAAATTCTTCTTCTCTGAAACTGGAAGGCGTGGAGCTTTGATATTTGGCATGTAGCACCTCCTAGTAGACCTCTACCATGTTTGTTCATATGATGTCCCTGGGGTCAAAACTGGCCCCGTCCCTGGGGACACAAGTTTCAAACATAGGAACAAAGAAGGAAAACTTTAAAATTCTTCTTCTCTGAAAATGGAAGGCGTGGAGCTTTGATATTTGGCATGTAGCATCTCCAAGTGGACCTCTACCATGTTTGTTCATGTGATGTCCCTGGGATCAAAACTGGCCCCGCCTCGGGGGTCACAAGTTTCAAACGTAGGAACAAAGAAGGAAAACTTTAAAATTCTTCTTCTCTGAAACTGGAAGGCGTGGAGCTTTGATATTTGGCATGTAGCACCTCCTAGTGGACCTCTACCAAGTTTGTTCATATGATGTCTCTGGGGTCAAAACTGGCCCCGCCCCGGGGGACACAAGTTTCGAACATAGGAACAAAGAAGGAAAACTTTAAAATTCTTCTTCTCTGAAAATGGAAAGCGTGGAGCTTTGTTATTTGGTATGTAGCATCTCCTAGTGGACCTCTACCAAGTTTGTTCATATGATGTCCCTGGGGTCAAAACTGGCCCCGCCCCGGGGGTCACAAGTTTCAAACATAGGAGCAAAGAATAAAAACTTTAAAATTCTTCTTCTCTGAAACTGGAAGGCGTAGAGCTTTGATATTTGGCATGTAGTATCTCCTAGCGGATGTCTACCAAGTTTGTTCATATGATGTCCCTGGGGTCAAAACTGGCCCCACCCTGGGGGTCACAAGTTTCAAACATAGGAACAAAGAAGGAAAACTTTAAAATTCTTCTTCTCTGAACATGGAAAGCGTGGAGCTTTGATATTTGGCATGTAGCATCTCCTAGTGGACCTCTACCAAGTTTGTTCATATGATGTCCCTGGGGTCAAAACTGGCCCCGCCCCGGGGGTCACAAGTTTCAAACGTAGGAAGAAAGAAGGAAAACGTCAAAATACTTCTTCTCTGAAACTGGAAGGTGTGGAGCTTTGATATTTGGCATGTAGCACCTCCTAGTGGACCTCTACCAAGTTTGTTCATATGATGTCCCTGGGGTCAAAACTGGCCCCGCCCCGGGGGTCACAAGTTTCAAACGTAGGAACAAAGAAGGAAAACTTTAAAATTCTTCTTTTCTGAAACTAGAAGGCGTAGAACTTTGATATTTGGTATGTAGCATCTCCTAGTGGACCTCTACCAAGTTTGTTCACATGACGCCCCCGGTGTCAAAACTGGCCCCGTCCCGGGGGTCACAAGTTTCGAACATAGGAACAAAGAAGGAAAACTTTAAAATTCTTCTTCTCTGAAACTGGAAGGTGTAGAGCTTTGATATTTGGCATCTAGCATCTCCTAGCGGACCTCTACCAAGTTTTTTCATACAATGTTCCTTGGGTCAAAACTGGCCCTGCCCCGGGGGGTCACAAGTTCTAACATAGGAACAAAGAAGGAAAACTTTAAAATTCTTCTTTTCTAAACCTTGAAGGCATAGAGCTTTGTTATTTGGTATGTAGTGAACCAGTTCTAAGTTTGTTAGCCCACCTGAGCACAACATGTTCAGTCAGATCAAAATTGGGTCACCTGGGGTCATAAACTAGGTCAATAGGTCAAATTAAATATATAAATTGTGGGCACTCTAGAGGCCACATTTATTGCTCAAATGACCTGAAATTTGGTCAGAATTTTTGTCTTCATAAAATCTCGGATGAGTTTGGATTTAGGTCACATGGGATCATAAACTAGGTCACTAGTTCAAATTAAAAGAAATTCCTTGTGGGCACTCTAGAGGCCACATTTTTTGGCTCAAATGACTTGAAAATTGGTCAGAATGTTTGTCTTGATAAAATCTCACATGAGTCCGAATTTGGGTCATGTGGGGTCTTAAATTAGGTCACTAGGTCAAATTAAAGAAATACCTTGTGTGTACTCTGGAGGCCGCATTTATTGTTCAATTGATTTGAAAATTGGTTAAAATGTTTCTCTTGAGGAAATCTATGATGAGTTCAAAAATGGGTCACCTGGGGTCATAATCTAGGTCACTAGGTCAAATTAAAGAAATACCTTGAGGGCACTCTAGAGGCTACATTTCTTGCTCAATTGACTTGAAAATTGGTCAGAATGTTTGTCTTGATGAAATATCAGATGAGTTTGATATTGGATCACCTGGGGTCATAAACTAGGTCATTTGGTCAAATTAAAGAAATACCTTGTAGGCACTCTAGAGGCCACATTTATTGCTCAAATGACCTGAAATTCGGTCAGAATTTTTGTCTTGATAAAATCTCGAATGGATTTGGATTTGGGTTACCTGGGGTCATAAACTAGGTCACTAGGTCAAATTATAGAAATACCTTGTGGGCACTCTAGAGGCCACATTTTTTGCTCAGTTGACCTGAAATTTGGTAAGAATGTTTGTCTTGATAAAATCTCAAATGGGTTTGGATTGGGGTCACCTGGGATCATAAACTAGGTCACTAGGTCAAATTAAAGAAATACCTTGTGGGCACTCTAGAGGCCAAATTTTTTGCTCAAATGACTTGAAAATTGGTCAGAATGTTTGTCTTGATAAAATCTCACATGAGTCCAGATTTGGGTCAACTTGGATCATAAACTAGGTCATTAGGTCAAGTTAAAGAAATACCTTTTGGGCACTCTAGAGGCCACATTTATTGCTCAATTGACTTGAAAATTGTTCAGAATGCTTGTCTTGATAAAATCTCTTGAAAAAATCTAGGATGAGTTTAAAATTGGGTCACCTGGGTCATAATCTTGGTCACTAGGTCAAATTAAAGAAATACCTTGTGGTCACTCTTGAGGCTACATATCTTGCTCGACTGACTTGAAAATTGGTCAGAATGTTTGTCTTGATTAAATATCGGATGAGTTTGAAATTGGGTCACCTGGGGTCATAAACTAGGTCACTTGGTCAAAATAAAGAAATACCTTGTAGGCACTCTAGAGGCCACATTTATTTCTCAATTGATTTAAAAATTGGTCCAAATGTTTGTCTTGATAAACCCTACATGAGTCTGAATTTGGGTCATGTGGCGTCTTTAATTAGGTCACTAGGTCAAATTAAAGAAATACCTTGTGGGCACTTTAGAGGCCACATTTATTGTTCAATTGATTTGAAAATTGCTTAAAATGTTTGTCTTGATGAAATCTAGGATGAGTTCAAAATTGGGTCACCTGGGCTCATAATCTAGGTCACTAGGTCAAATTAAAGAAATCCCTTTAGGGCACTCTAGAGGTCACATTTCATGCACAATTGACTTGAAAGTTGGTCAGAATGTTTGTCTTGATGAAATATTGGGTGAGTTTGAAATTGGGTCAGCTGGGGTCATAAACTAGGTTACTGGGTCAAATTTAAGAAACACTTTGTGGGAACTCTAGAGGCCACATTTATTGCTCAATTAACTTAAAAACTGTTCAGAATGTTTGTCTTGATAAATTTTTTGATGAGTTCTAAATTGGGTCACGTGGGGTGATAAATTAGGTCGCTAGGTCAAATTATGGAAATTCCTTGTGGATGCTCTAGAGGCCACATTTTAAGCTCAATTGACCTGACAATTGGTCAGAAATTGGATTATGCACGTTGAGTGAATTTCGCCTATTGACTCAGGTGAGCGACCCAGGGCCATCATGGCCCTCTTGTTATTTTGTTGACTGCAAATGCTTTAAATTTGGACACGTCTAAAATTTTGTTGTTTGGTACAGGGGTTATCTGCAAATGCTTTCATTTCTAACAAATCTAAAATTTTGTGGTCTGGTAAAGAGTTAAAGGCCCTCTAGCAACCAAATGTATACAATTCGGGGGTCAAAGTGCAGACAAATTTAAATCTTTACCACACAATGCCACCTTTTAAAGACCCTGGGAAAGAAGCCTTTTGAAAACATGGTGGGAAGAGGAGAAAATGCTGGTAATCAGCATATTCTTCTTTTCCCACAATGTTTTCTATCCTGCCTAAGAAAAATTGCACCATTTGAGCACCATAGAAATTGTCATCTGCAAATGCTTTTAATTTGGACAAGGCTAAAGTTTTGTCATCTAGTAAAGGGTTAACTCTTTACCAAATAACAGAATTTTGGACTGGACTAAATAGTTAAAGCATTTGCAGATGACAAATGTTAATAAAGTGATGATATCTGTCCCTGATGGGGTAGAAAACATTGTGGGAAAAAGAGAAAATGCTGGTTACCAGCATTTTCTCCTTTTCCAACAATGTTTTCAAAAGGCCTCTTTCTCAGGGTCGTTTAAAAGTCGGGATTGTGTTGTAAAGTATGGATATTATAATGAGTCTGATAATGCGTTAAAGTGGAATCTGGCAAGGTTCCTGTTGCTGGCAGAAAAAAAAAACATATTGTTAAACTAGAACAAAATTTAACTAAAATTTGAGTCTGAAACATGGTGGGAAAAGTAGGAGAAGAAGCATCTGCAGTTTGTAGTTTGCTGTTGATCTTGACCCATTTTACCTTTTAGCTGGATGTGACGATTCCTTCATCAGGGACATTCATCATTTCCAGCTACTAGGGAAATCCCAGGTATTTCCTTATTTTTTTCATAGTAACTTTTGTTATTACTCTATTTTTATTCAGTTGTTATCATACAATGAAACTTTTCATGTCAATCCCTTTACCACACAATCCCGACTTTTAACGACCCTGAGGAAGAAGCCTTTTGAAAACATTTTTGGAAAAGGAGAAAATGCTGATAATCAGCATTTGCTCCTTTTCCCACAATGTTTTCTACCCTTCCCAAAACAAATTACAATTTTTCAGTCATGTTTATTTTTGTCGTCTGCAAATGCTTTCAGTTTGGACAAGTCCAAAATTTTGTTGTCTGGTAAGGTGTGAACACATAAGTATTATAATGAAACGTAAGAAGCAGACAGGTAATTTTAACTCTTCACCAAACAACAACATTTTGGACGTTTCCAAAATTGAAAGCATTTGCAGACGACAAAATAAATGTGACTCAAAAACTGAAATTTGTTTTGGGAAAGGAAGAAAACGTTGTGGGAAAAGGAGAAAATGCTGGTTACCAGCATTTTCTCCTTTTCCCACAATGTTTTCAAAAGGCTTCTTCCCCAGGGTTGTTAAAAGTCGGGATTGTGTAGTTAAGGGTTAATGGTCGATGGATTCTAATTTTTGACAGTATGAAAGGTACAAAGATTTTGGTGCAGAGGAGTGGCTGATAGAAGCAGGGGGTGTGGTCTGTCCCCAGCCAGGGTGTGGGGAGGGAATGCTGGTGGATGAAACAGCTAAAACTGTACAGTGTAAAACATGTCAGGTAGTTTAGTGTTACTTTTCTTGCTGGTGCTTAACCTTTTACAACAAAATCCCGAGTTTTCACCACCCAGAGAAAGGAAGGCATTTGAAAGCAATGTGGGAAATGGAGGAAATGCTGGTTAGCAAACATTAAGTGATGTTTATTATCTATATTTTACAAAGATGTTTGCAAGGCTGCTTGGAGCAAAATTGTTTATGGGGGTAATGAGTTAAAATTCTGACTCAGTTTCTGTTAACCAGTAGAGCGCAGAATAAACCATTCAGACGTATTCATCCTAGAAGTACGAACCAAATAATGGCAATTTCATGGTTGTTTCTGACTCGGTGTTACAGCTTAAGCGGACAGTGTAGATCAAAGATCAGGCTGCACGTTTTATGCAGCCTGATCTTGATCTACACTGGCTGCAAAGGCAACTATATTCGTGAAAGGCACTTTAAGGGTTAAGAATTTACAATGGTGGACAATTTAAATACATTATCATTGCCAGTCCGATAAGGTTATAGTTAGGTGCACATTTGATTGTATTTTGTATTTGTTACAATTGATCTTTGTTTACATGGTCCCAGTGGTAGGTCTAAATACACCTTTAACTTGAAGAGTTTTGTTAACTCTTTACGACACAATCCCAAGTTTTGATGATCCTGATGAAAAACTCATTTGAAAACATTGTTGGAAAAGGAGAAAATGCTGTTACCAGCATTTTCTCCTTTTCCAACAATGTTTTCCGATGCTTTGACCCTCAGGGTCGTTAAAAGTTGGGACTATGTGGTAAATGGTTAAGAAAGAAGTGTAAACCCTTTATAAAGTTATAGCCTGGTTTTGTTTCATTGTTTAATTTGGTTTAATTTCAGTATGAATTCTGTAGACAATGTAGACAGGAGGTTCACAGTGGGGAATGCCTTCAGACAGACATATCAGGGGCTCTAGATGGGGTAAGTTTTCCACAAACTTTCAATGCATCTGCAAAAAAGTATCGACCCAGGTCAGCTAGCACAGTCTGTGCAGCCTGACCTTGATCAAAATTTTGTGCTATTTTGTGCTAGTGCTCAATTTATAGCATGCCCAAGGACCATTCGACCTCATGATACAGCCGGTTGTTTGACAAAATGGATTTTATGGTTCCAGAATTGTTTGATGACTTGCTTGGTACTTGATGCATCATGGAGATGCATTACAGCTCTTCTTCCATTTTTGTTGTGGCAGTTTTCAATGAAAACATTGAGATGCTGTCACTGTCCTCTCATTTTTTGTCATGTGTGAAACTTTGCCATTTCTGTAGTTAGTTCCTCAAATTTAGGCCAGGGAGAATCCATATAAGAAGGGCATGTCCCTGAATTATTTTTGACAGTTATGTTAACTTGGAATTTTTCCTGAAAAAGTGACTGTGCACAGCAGTGTGTTGGCTCTTACATAAGGTATTTTTGTCAATTCTGTAACAGATCTTTGAAGTGGATATGAAATCTTTCAAATGCAATTGCCTCTTTAAAGAGGATATCAAATCTTCCAAATGCAGTTGCCTCTCTGAAAAGGATATCGGCTCTTTCAAGTGTGATTGCCTCTTTAAGACTTGTTTTGGGAAGGATAGAAAACATTGTGGGAAAAGGAAAAAATGCTGGTTACCAGCATTTTCTCCTTTTCCCACAATGTTTTCAAAAGGCTTCTTTCCCAGGGTCGTTAAAACTCGGGATTGTGTGGTAAAGAGTTAAAGAGAATATCAAATCTTTCAAATGTTATTGCCTCTTTCACCCTTCACCAGACGACAAAAGTTTAGCCTTGTCCAAATTGAAAGCATATGCAGACGACAATTTCAGAGTGGCTCAAATGTTGGCAATTTTTCTTAGATAGAGTAGAAAACATTGTGGGAAAAGGAGAAAATGCTGGTAACCAGCATTTTCTCCTTTTTCCCACAATCTTTTCTACCCTTCCCAAAACAAATTTCAATTTTTGAGTCACATTTATTTTGTCGTCTGCAAATGCTTTCAATTTAGTCCAGTCTAAAGTTTTGTTGTTTGGTGAAGAGTTAAAGAGGCTATTGAATCTCCCAAGTGAGATTTCCTCTTTAAAGAGGCTATAAAATCGTCAAATGAGATCTCTTCTTTAAAATGGATATAAAATCTTCCAAGTATCCAAAGTAACACAAGAAAAAAGGTCATCTAAAAGTCTGCTAAGAAAGTATTCTTGCTATTGGAAATTCAAGTCTTTTGTGTTTGAAATATTTTTTTCTGTATTTATCAGTATTCCAATATAGATCCTGAACGAGCACTAAGAGCAAGATGGAATGCACAATCTCTGGACACAATCCAAAAAATTACAAAGCCATGTCCAAAGTGTGCCACCAGGACAGAACGAAATGGTGAGGTGATAATTTAGAGTTTTGCCATCTACCACATAAACAAAAGTGGAAACCAGCATTTCTCATTTTCCCACAATATTTTCTGCCCTTTCCGATATGAATTTCATAATTTGGGCTACTTTCAATGTATCGTCTGCAAGTGCTTTCAGTGCAGAGAAGTCTAGAATTTTGTCACTGGGTAAGTGGTTAACTTTTTACCTACATGGAACAGCAAACGTTTATACTTGGCCAAATTGAAAGCAATAGCAGACGAAAATTGAACCCCAACCACACATATTCAGGTTTCAAAGATCCTATGAAAAATTTTTGAGAGCATTGTGATAACCAGCAATTTCTCTTTTTTCCATAATGTTTTCTACTCTTTCAAGATGATGGTTATGTGGGAAAGCAGCCAGTGGCTTGGAAAGAATATTGTGCAGAGTACTGGTAAAAGAAATTCCAGGAAAGCATGGATAGGTGCACTGGCCGCCGAAATATAACTGAAATAATGTTGAAAACGGCGTTAAACACCAAACAACCAACCAACCAATCTACTCTTTCAAAAACAAATCACATTATTTGAGTCACATTGAATTTGTCATCTGTAAATGCTTTGAATTTGGCCAAGTCTAGAAATTTGTGATCGGACACAGGGTTAATGTGGCTCAAGTGAAGGAATCTGTCTTTGTATTTATAAGGATAAAGAATATTTTTGGAAAAGGAGATAATGCTGGTTACCCTTATTTCCTCTTCTTCACTCAGGGTTGTGAAAACCTGCCTACCCAAGAATAGTGAAAACATGGCATGTTGACCCTTTTCCTGCTAAATAAATGAAATGAAACTTTCAAGCATGGTAAAAATCAATATATTGGTATTTCAAAGTTAATGGGGTTGGGGAAATATCTCCTTATTGGACAGTGTAGATCCAAGATCAGACTGCACGTTCTGTGCAGTCTGATCTTGATTTACCCTGTCCACAAAAGGTCCGTGGGTTGTGATTAGCAGCCTGAGGGTTAAGTAGAGCTTTGAATCCTAGTCTGTCAACAAGATTTCAAACTTACCGTTTTTGAAAATAGATAACAAACATGACTCAATAGTAGCATTTACCTAGGGATAGGCTGGATTTAAATGTTTATATGCACAGTGAGTCACAAAGTGCTGATGGGGTAGGGAGGGGGAGGAGGTAAGGCGTAGTGACAAAAAAATAACTTGCTCAGAAAATTGTCAGTAAACTCTTTAAAGAATGGCAAAATGGCAAAATTTTGGACCGGACTGGACCAAATTGAAAGCATTTGCAGACAACAAATTCAATATAGCTTGAATGGTAATTTCTGTATTTGATAGGGTAGAAAACATTATAGGAAAAGGAGAAAATTCTGGTTACCAGCATTTTCTCATTTTCCTACAATGTTTTCAAAAATGTTTTCTTTCAGTATCATCAAAACCCGGGATTGTGTGATGAAGCATTAACAATTTACCACACAGTCCCGAATTTTAACAACCCTGAGGAAATAGCAAGGTTTTTCACACTTTTAGAGACAATTACCATCATTTCAGCTACATTTTATTTATCATTTGCAAATGCTTTCAGTTTCAACAAGTCTGAAATATTATCATTTGCTAAAGAGTTAAGGAGATAACAGTAATAAATTCTATAATTATATTCAGGTGGCTGTATGCACATAAGATGTACAAGATGTAAAGAAGACTGGTGCTGGTTGTGTGAAAAGTCATGGTCAAGAAGTTGTCAGGGTGACCACTGGTTTGGTTGAGACTATTGGTATATTTTTGTTACCATGGAGACAGCTGTCAAGAAGTTTTCAGGATAATTATTTGTCTATATGAGATTATAGATACAGAAAAAACACAATTCATGACCACCAAGAGAACATGAGCATGCTGCCCTTACAAACTATTTTTATCAGATGGGAATTGTTCCTTTTTAGCTCGGCTTATTTCGAAGAATATGTCCAGGTATTGTAGTTCTGGCATTGTCGTCATCTGCGTCTCTGTCTGCGTGGTCTTGCAAAAATTTTTACATTTTATGATATCGCTGTTATTACTGAAGATATTTGTTTCAAACTTGGACAAGTTTTTAATTATCAAAAGGGAATCTACACAATAAGGGCAAGTAACCATCAAAGATTTTTGACACAGTTATGCCCCTTTTTCGACTTAGAATTTTCACTGAAAATCATGCAACCACAGGTGAGTGTTGGCACCCGCATGCGGTGCTCTTGTTTACTTCAATGATCAACAAAACCAAAAATACAGTCATCCAGCTATCCTAAAATTAAAACTACCAACTGTAGAACCAATACAAAATTACTTGTTAATTTTAAGCCCGTGAAACAACCACTAAGTTTTCAAAACTTCTTTACGATGACCTGATTTTGTCATGTCCGTAATTGCAAACTATGCTTGACCACATGTATGATTACTCAGAGCTCCAGATAATAGGGAGTGATGGTATTCTAAATCCATTATTCCTCTTCCAAACCCTGTGTTGTGGGTACTCATTAGAATCGTCTCGACGAGACAATTCTAATGAGTACACATAAAATAGGGTTTAGTTGAGAATAATTAATATTTTCGATTCTATAATCAGAATCACTCCCTCTATCTGGAGCTCTGATTACTTCTGGGTCGGAAGGTACAGACAATCCATCTTTTGTTTATCAATCGGCTATCTTGACACTATCATGTTTTTACATCAGGATACTACATAGCAATTACAAATGACCAGTTAGTTTAGATTCTGAAGAATCCAGTATGCTTTAAGGGTAATCAGGAATTATTCACATTTGGCGGACTGCAGCGAAAAGTGTTTTGATCTCAAATGGACTCTTGGGTGTACACAACTTATTGTTTATAGAAAACTATTGTAAATTAAGTTGCCTGGATTAATAGGAAGTTGAGATGAGACTATTGGAGCTATGCCCTGTGAAAGTGGGGCTTAATGCATCTGCAAAAAGTATCAACTCAGGTCAGCCTGCGCAGTCCGCGCAGGCAGACCTGGGTCGAAACTTTTTGCTATTGGTCAATTTTCTGCATGTCGAAGGACCAGTCTTCATCATGATTCAGTTGGTTGTTTGACAAAATAGATTTCATAGATCCATAATTATGTGATGACTTGCTTGAATAATGTATTGCGGAGATGCATTAACCCTTCCCCAACAAGCCCTGGTTTTCACGTGTCTGCAGTACAAGTCTTTTGAAAACACTGTGGGAAAAGGAGAAATTGCTCGTAACGAGCAATTTCTCCTTTTCCCACAGTGTTTTCTACCCTTTTTGAGACCTTTCTGCCATTTTCATCAAATTGAAAATTGTCGTCTGCAAACTCTTTGAATTTGGACCAGTCCAAAATTTGTCGTTTGGGAAAGGGTTAAGCCCCCCCTCTTTTCCTAGAGCATTGTTTTTGTATGTGTAACTCATTCTGATTCAAGTCAAAGTAATAGTGTAGTGTAAAAATCCATGATTTGTAACCAATGTTAAATGAGGGAGTTTCAGTCAGTACAAATAACTTCTGTTAACCCTTTACCAGACGATAAAATTTTAGCCTTGTCCAAATTGGAAGCATTTGCAGACGGCAATTTCTATGTGGCTCAAATGGTGCAATTTTTCTTTGATAGAACAGAAAACATTGTGGGAAAAAGAGAAAATGCTGGTTACCAGCATTTTCTCCTTTTCCCACAATGTTTTCAAAAGGTTTCTTTCCCAGGGGCGTCAAAAGGCCGGCATTGTGCGGTAAAGGGTTAATGAATAACTATTATTATGTTATTGCCTGTTCAGGACTTTTTTTGCCTGATTTCTGTATTTCCCAAAATGATCGACAGTGCAGTTCCAAGATAAGGCGACAGTTCTGACAAGCCGTCTCTTGATTCTGCATTGCCAAATAAAGTACCCTGATAATTACCCTAAATTTAATGGTCAAAAGGGCTTAAGTTGATGTTTACAAATACCGTATGTTATACATATTATTTCTTCATTTTTTTCTCTGCATGATTTGAAGAAATTTTATACTCCAATTGTTAGCTTCTGTTTTTAATAAACTCAAACTTGTACTTTTTTTGTTATGTACTTCTACCGGAGTAGACAAGACACTCTTTTGATTATATTTGAACCATGCTCTGTGGAAAGGGGGCTTATTGCATCTGCGAAAAGTATCAATCCAGGTCAGTCTGCGCAGGCTGACATGGGCCGAAACTTTTCGATATCATTGACTTTTCTGCATGTCTAGGGATAATTCTACCTCATAAATCAGTCGATTGTTTGACAAAATGGATTCCATGGATCTAAGATTAGATTCTGTCTTGCTTGGTCTAATGCATTACGGAGCTGCATTAAGTCCCTTTTTGACAGAGTATGGCTCATTTAACCCTTTACCTGACGACAAAATTCAATCCTTGTCCAAAGTGAAAGCATCTGCAGACGACAATTTCAGTGTGGCTCAAATGGTGCAATTTTTCTTTGATAGGGCAGAAAACATTGTGGGAAAAGGAGAAAATGCTGGTTACCAGCATTTTCTCCTTTTCCCATAATGTTTTCAAAAGGCTTCTTCTTCAGGGGCGTTAAAGGACGGCATTGTACAGGGTTAAATGTGACTCAAAAATTGCAATATATCTAAAGAGGGGTACAAATCACTGTAGGAAAAGGAGAAAATGCTGGTTACCAGCATCTCCTTTTGACACAATGTTTCAAAACCCTTCTTTGTCAGGTTTGTTAAAACTTGGGGGTTTTAAAGGATTCACTCTGCACCAGGCAACACAGTTTTAGACTTTTCAAACTTGTAAGCATTAGCAGACAACAAGTCAAAACTTTTCTGAAATGATGAAATTTGTCTTGAGAGGGTAGAAAACATTAAGGTAAAAAGAGAAATGTTTCATTTCTTCACCTCCCCTACATCTATCCTGAGAGAGAGAGGGGGAGAGAGTAGAAATAGACACAGATACACACACACAAACACACAGACACAGAGAGGGACATATACACACAATAGCGAGAGAGAGATGAAATTTGTCTTTGAAAGGGTAGAAAACATTAAGGTAAAAAGAGAAATGGTTAATTTCTATACCTCACCTACATCTATCCTGAGAGAGAGAGAGTAGAAATAGACACGCACACACAAACACACAGACACAGAGAGAGACATACAATAGAGACAGAGAGAGAGAGAGGGGGGTGGGAGGGTAGAGAATTTTTTAGCCATAAATTTTAAAACAAATTAAGGATATTCCTTATATCTTTATTTTATTACACTAGAGCAATAAATTTGCGGTATCACAAAGCTGTAAGAGGTTGTAACATGTTAAGTACATGCAATAAATACACTGGGCTTAAAACATTGTGTAAACATCAACAATATTAAAAACTAAAACAAGATTTTGTTGGTTATAAAAAAGCATGCTGTCTTCTTTCCACAGATATTAATCATATCTAAATAAACCAACATTTT
Source organism: Tridacna gigas (assembly GCA_945859785.2). NCBI lineage: Eukaryota > Metazoa > Mollusca > Bivalvia > Cardiida > Cardiidae > Tridacna > Tridacna gigas. The sequence continues at coordinate 73,993,461 of OX244031.2, read as the reverse complement.
CTCCTCTTCAACAATGTTTTATACTGTGTTGAAGACAACACCAATCATTTTAAAATTAGACATTTAATTAGCTGTTATACAGTGTAGATTACAATCAGACTGCACAAATGTGCAGACCGATCTTGGTCTATACTTCAAGTAAACAACACCAAAGGTAGTGGTTATCAGATTACAGGTTAACTTGTAGAGTGCCGAATAAACCAGTTGAGTTTTTTCAGTCTAGATATAAAAGCCAAACAATTGCAGTTTTAACTCTTTACCAAACGACAAAATTTTAGACTGGTCCAAATTGAAAGCATTTGCAGACGACAAAATAAATGTAACTGAAAATTTGAAAATTGTTTTGGAAGGTTAGAAAACATTGTGGGAAAAGGGGAAAATGCTGGTTACCAGCATTTTCTCCTTTTCCCACAATGTTTTCAAAAGGCTTCTTCTTCAGGGTCGTTAAAACCTGTGATTGTGTGGTAAAGGGTTAAGGCTGTCCTTGTCCAGAATGTCAGAGCAATTCAGACAGTATTGATCAAAGATCAGCCTGCACATTTTATGCAGTCTAATCTTGATCAACACAGTCAGCCAAGCCTACCGTAGTCTTTTAAAGTGCATCACCCTTTACCACATAATCCCGACTTTTAACCACCCTGTGAAAGAAGCCTTTTGAAAACATTGTGGGAAATGGAGAAAATGCAGGTTACCAGCATTTCCTCCTTTTCCCACGATCTTTTCTACCCTTACTAAGACAAATTTCAATTTTTCAGTCACATTTATTTTGTCGTCTGCAAATGCTTTCAATTTGGACCAGTCTAAAATTTTGTCGTTTGGTAAAGAGTTGAAAGGCTGACATATTGCAGGATCCCTTTCATGGTTGTTTGTAAACATCTCATGGCCCCTAATCAAAAAGACGTGATTTGACAGCCATGAGATATTGGAAGGACAAATTGATAACAATGTACTGAATTTTGCTTTTCAGAATTGAAGCCAAAACTTTAGTTTTTAGTTCTACTGGCCAAAGGCCAGGTAGCTTTTGGTATGGCCCTCTTTCTGCCGTGCATCTGTTCATGTGCAATAACCCATAAAGCACCTTTCACTACCATGATTGCCTTTGCAGCCAGTGTAGATCAAGATTCGGATCTTTGATCTACACTGTCTGCTTTGGTAAAACCCGACAGACAAAAAGCAACTACAAAATTGCAGTTATCCGGGTCTTATTCTCGACTAAAAATGTACATTGAGTTTATTTGGCTCTTTCACTCTTTACCAAATGACAAAATTTTAGAATTGTTCAAATTGAAAGCATTTGCAGATGACAAAATAAAAGTGACTCAAAAAATTAGATTTTTTTTTTTTTTGAAGTTAGAAAACATTGTGGAAAAAGGAAAAAATGCTGGTTACCAGCATTTTCTCCTTTTCCCACATTGTTTTCAAAAGGCTCCTATATCAGGTTTGTTAACCCTTTACCACACAAACACGAGTTTTAACAACCTTGAGAAAGAAGGCCTTCTGAAAACAATTTGGGAAAAGGAGAAAATGCTGGTAACCAGCATTTTCTCTTTTTCCCGCAATGTTTTCTAACCTATCAATGATAAATTTCATCATTTGGGCCATGTTTAATTTGTCGTCTGAAATTGCTTTCAATTTGGACCAGTCTAAAATTTTGTCGTTTGGTAAAGGGTTAAAACTCGGGATTGTGTGGTAAAGGTTTGAGGTTATCTTCTATTTCAAACATCTTCCCTGAACCTACCCATCTAATTCTTACAAAATTTTACACACACATGATCCTGCCATGAATAGAAAACATTGTAAAAGAGAAAATGTGAGTTAGCAGCATTTTCTTCTTTTCCAACAATGTTTTTAAAACTTATTTTTCTCAGAGCTGTAAAACACAGGATTGTTTGCCAACAGGTTAACCCTGTAAGTCAAAATGCCAACTTTTAACGACCTTGAGACAAAAGACTGGAAAACATTGTAGGAAAAGGAGAAAAAGCAGGTTACAACCATTTTCTCCTTTTCCCTTGATGTTTTCTACCTTTTCATTGACAATTTCCATCATTTGAGCCATATTTAAGTGTCGTCTGCTGGTGCTTTCAATTTGGACATGTCTACATATTTGTCCTGTTTTAACCCTTAGGCTGCTAAGCGCAGATTAAGTACCTTTTGCAGACAGTGTAGATCAAGATCAGACTGCACAGAATCTGCAGTCTGATCTTAAGTCTACAGTGTCTGATAAGGAGATTTCTTTCCCCAAAATTACCTTTGAAATAGCAGAATTTTGGTTTTTACTGTAGGCTTGAAAGTTTCATTTCAGTTATTTAGCAGGATAAAGGTTATAGAGTTTAGGTTAACCCTTTCCCAAATGACAAATTTTGGACTGGTCCAAATTGAAAGAGTTTGCAGACGACAATTTTAAATTTGATGAAAATGGCAGAAAGGTCTCAAAAAGGGTAGAAAACACTGTGGTAAAAGGAGAAATTGCTCGTAATGAGCAATTTCTCCTTTTCCCACAGTGTTTTCAAAAGACTTGTACTGCAGACCCGTGAAAACCAGGGTTTGTTTGGGAAAGGGTTAAAGAGCATTTGTTAGGTAGCGATTATCATTTTGTATCATGTAAACCTAAGTTGTGGGTACTCAAATTGTTTCATCACAGAAACCTCAATTCTGTGTTCTTCCATGTAAGTTGTCTGATACAGGCAACCAGTAATTTAACCCTTAAGCTGCTAAACGCGACTCACTGACCTTTTGTGGACAGTGAAGATCAAGATCAGACTGCACAGAACATGCAGTCTGATCTTGGATCTACAGTGCCTGATAAGAAGATATTGTTCTCCAAAAAAGTTTGAAATAATATTATTTGTGTTTTTACTGTCGTCTTGAAAGTTTTATTTAACTTCTTTTGCAGGATACGGGTTAACTCTATTTCAGACAAGAAAACTTGAGACTTGTCCAAATTGAATGGAATTGCAGACGACAAATTAATGGTGATTCACATGATGAAATTTATTTTTGATAGAAGAGAAAACAATGTAGGAAAAGGAGAAAATGCTGGTAACCAGCATTTTCTCCTGTTCCCACAGTGTTTTGTACACTTTTTGGAAACAAGTCCAATCATTTGAGTCATTTCCTTTATTGTCTGTAGCCTCTTTTATTTTTAATGAGTGATAAATTTTTGAAGATCGTAAAGAGTTAGAATGGCTTAACCCTTTACCACACAATCCTAAGCTTTAACGACCCTGAGAAAGAAAGCCTTTGAAAACATTGTGGGAAAAGGAGAAAATATTGGAATCCAGCATTTTCTCCATGTTCCACAGCGCTTTCAACCCTTTTATGATCAATTTACCTTACTTGTGGTATATTTGATTTGTTGTCTAGAAATGTTTTGAATTTGGTGAAATCTTAACCCTTATCCTGCTGAATAAAAGAAATGAAACTTTATAGTAGATAGTAGAAGCCAAAAACTTCCCTGTTTCAATGGTATTTTTGGAGGAAAGATATCTTCTTATCGGACAGTGTAGATCAAAGATCAGACTGCATGTTCTGTGCAGTCTGATCTTGATCTACGCTGTCCGCAAAAGGTCGGTGGGTCGCGATAAGCAGCCTAAGGGTTAAATTTTTGTTGTTTGGTACAGAGAGTAAGGCCATTTCTATGAAAATAAGGTACAAGCCCATCTGCTGCAAGTCATGTGACAGAATGTTGCACATTATAACATATTGAGATCAAAAGCCGCTACATAAGGAAAAGAGTACATGTCCGTTAAAGGTTTACAATTCAGTATGTTGTTTGGCATATTCGGATCTGCATTCAACATGGAGGCTTGTTTGTTTGGTTTTTTAACCCTTAAAGATACATCAATACTTCTTTTCAGCCAGTTTTTAACCCATTTCATCCTTATTTTAAACTATGACCATTCTTGTATCTTCATGCCAGATGTTGCCTCTGACAGAAACTGTTGCAAAGTGTCCCAGATTACGACCGATAGAAAAAGGCATTTCATTTTCTGGAGGCCATCAAAGAAATCACTGTTGTGATGTTTTTGGTTTTAAATGGAAGATTTCCAATGTATTTATTTATCTTTTACACCATATAAGTTGGTAAGTTATCATTGTTTACATAGCTGACTAAATTCTGAACTATTCTACTGTCAATCCAATTTTAAAAGCTTTTTGTGCCCCAACAAATTGGATGGTGGGGGGGGAGAATATAATTTTTGAGTTGTCTGCTTATCCATCCATTTTTCTGTCTGTCCATATGGACAGATATCTTCTGAGATCCTTCACAAAAATTGACAAAACTTCATACATGCGTTCCTTCTGATGCAGCATCAAGGAAAAAGGGGGCTTGATGTATATTTCCATTATGGACCAGAATCTACTATACTACTGGACAAAATTTTATGAAACTTGGTACTTATATTATTAATCACAAGCCACAGACAATCATCATTCATTTTTTTTAATGAAATGCCATCTCATGAAAAAAGGGGAATTAATGTATAATTTCATTATGGACCAATAACAAAAAGGCCCCCATGTACATGAAACATCATACCTCTTTTTATGTTTACACCAAAAAAGGTCTTTTTCAGCAGGGGATATCATTTCAACGAAATAAATTGTTTTCGCTCTGGCTGCAAGGATGTATCTTTAACTCTTTACCACACAATCCCGAGTTTTAACAACCCAAGGAAAAGGACTTTTGAAAACATCGTGGGAAAAGGAGAAAATGCTGGTAACCAGCATTTTCTCCTTTTCCCACAATGTTTTCCACCCTTTCAAAGAAAATATTCCTAATTTATGCATTATATTGTTTGTCGTCTACAAATGTCTTTGATTTAGACCAGTCTAAGATTTTGTTGTTTGGTAAAGAGTTAAGGCCCCTTTCATAACTCTAGCCACCTCTGTGGCTACCCACAAATGTGCTGCACAAGGGAAATGGCATCATTTTGTTTGCTGCACAAGGTTTCCAACATGGCTGGAAGGCCATTAATTCGGTACGATGAAAAGTTGTCTGTAGCCAGACATGTGACGGAAACCTGCAGGTCATGTGACACAAACTTGCTGCACAAGGGAAAATGTTTAGTTTAAGCTAAAGGTTGACAAATCATCATTTTGTTGACACACAAGGATAAGCAAGGCCAATTATTTGATACTTTGACAGATCATCTACAGCAAGTCATGTGACAAAAAGCTGCAGATCATGACACAAAAGAGCTACACAAGAGAAAGGGTCAAGTATATTGATTGATTGATTGCACGGTGTTTAACGCCGTTTTCAACATTATTTCAGTTATATCGCGGTGGCCAGTGCACCTAGCCATGCTTTCCTGGAGTTTCTTATACCAGTACTCCGCACAATATTCTTTCCAAGCCACTGGCTGCTTTCCCACATAACCATCGCCGAAACAATGGTCAGCGGTGAGAGAGGAATGAATCCTGTCGCAATGACTATCTTCAACCCTCAGAAAGAAATTGGCCAAGCCGGAGATTGAACCAGCGACCTCCTGTTCTCAAGTCCTGTACGCTACCGACTGAGCTACGGGGCTTGACAGGGTTAAGTATAAGCTAAAGGTTAACTTGTTTGGTACACAAGGATAAGCCCTTAACATGGATGCAAGGCCATTTATTTGGTACCATGTAAAGTTGTCTGCAGCCAGTCATGTGACAAAGCTGAAGATCATGTGACACAAAATGTGTTGCACAAGAGAAAGGGCTAAGAGTAAGTTTAAGGTTGACAACTCCTCATTTTGTTTGGCACACAAAGATGATAACCTTCAAAATAGATAGAAGGCCATTACTTTGGTACTGTAAGAAGTTGTCTAGAGTTAGTCATGTGACAGAAAGCTGCAGGTCATGTGACACAATCTTGCTGCACAAGGGAAAGGCTAAGTGTAAGTGTAAGGTAAAGGTTAACCCTTTCCCAAACAAGCCCTGGTTTTCACGTGTCTGCAGTACAAGTCTTTTGAAAACACTGGGAAAAGGAGAAATTGCTCGTAACAAGCAATTTCTCCTTTTCCACCGTGTTTTCTACCCGTTTTGAGACCTTTCTGCCATTTTCATCAAATTTAAAATTGTCGTCTGCAAACTCTTTGAATATGGACTAGTCCAAAATTTGTTGTTTGGGAAAGGGTTAAAGCTCATCATTTTGTGTGGCATTAAAGATAATAGCCTTTAACATGGATGCAAAGTTATTAATTTGCTACTGAGAAAAGTTGTCAGCAGCCAGTCATGTGACAGAACCTGCAGTCGTGTGAAACAAACTTGCTACGCAATGTAAAGTGCTAAGTATAAGCTAAATGTTGACAATGCATCATTTTGTTCGGCACATAAGGATTAGCCTTTTGTTTGGCACATAAGGATTAGCCTTTTGTTTGGCACATAAGGATTAGCCTTTGTTCGGCACATAAGGATTAGCCTTTTGTTCGGCACATAAGGATTAGCTTTTGTACGGCACATAAGGATTAGCCTTTGTACGGCACATAAGGATTAGCCTTTGTACGGCACATAAGGATTAGCCTTTGTTCGGCACATAAGGATTAGCCTTTTGTTCAGCACATAAGGATTAGCCTTTTGTTCTGCACATAAGGATTAGCCTTTGTTCTGCACATAAGGATTAGCCTTTTGTTCGGCACATAAGGATTAGCTTTCAACCTGGATGCAAGGCCATTTATTTGGTACTTTATATTGTCATCTGCTGCAGGTCATGTGACAGAAAGCAGCAGATCATGTGATGCAAACTTAATGCACAAGGAAATGGGCTGAGTGTAAGCTATAGGTTAACAGTTCATCAATTTGTTTGGCACATACTATGAAGGATTATTGCCTTTAACATCTGTGGATGCAAGGCTGTTCATTTGGTACCTTGACAGGTTGTCTACTACAGGTCATGTGACAGAAAGCTGCCGGATCATGTGATGCAAACTTGATGCACAAGGAAAAGGGCTAAGTGTAACCTTAACCCTTTCCCAAACAAGCCTTGGTTTTCACGTGTCTGCACTACAAGTCTCTTGAAAACACTGTGGGAAAAGGAGAAATTGCTCGTAACAAGCAATTTCTCCTTTTCCCACAGTGTTTTCTACCCTTTTTGAGAACTTTCTGCCGTTTTCATCAAATTTAGGATTGTCGTCTGCAAACTCTTTCAATCTGGACCAGTCCAACCAATCCAAAAAGGATTAAGGTTGACAATTCATCATTTTAATTGGCAGCCAAGGATTGGCCCTTAAAATGGATACAAGGCAATTTGCTTGGTACTATAGGAGGTCATCTGCAGCAAGTCATGTGACAGAAAGCTGCAGATCATGTGACACAAAATGTGCTGCACAAGGGAGAGAGCTAAGTGTAAGGTAAAGACTGACAACCCATTATTTTGTTAGGCACACAAGGATTAGCCTTCAACATGGATGCAAGGTTATTTTTGTGGTTCGTTTCATCTTTACTGTATACAGGTAAATGTTGCAGTTAATTACATCTTTTTTGTGTCCTTGTATTATGTAATGTATTTCCTCCTTTTCAGTAGAAGCCAGTCTTTTGAAAACAAAGTGGCAAAATGATAAAATGTTAGGATAAATTTCTGATTTTATCACATATTTTTCTTATGTATTTTTTTTCATGTTGACTCTCTGTATTTGATATTCGAAGATGTTTTCAAAGTATATCCAGAAAATTTATTTTAAGCTTTTCCCAAACGACAAATTTTTGACTCTTTCAAATTGAAAGTATATGCAGAAGATTAATGTGGCATGATAGATGAATTTTGCCTGGAAAGGGTAGAAAATACTGTGGGAAAAGGAGAAAATACTGGCTAACAGCATTTTCTCCTTTTCCCACAATATTTTTAAAAGCTTTTACCGATTGGGTCGTTAAAGTTTGGGATTGTTTTTGCCCTGGTAGATCAGCCGGTAACATATAGAACAGGTGGTCACTGGTTCAATCCCCGGCTCTGCCAATTTCTTTCCAAGGATTGATAATAGTCATTGCGACAGGATTCATTCCTCACTCACTGCTGAATGTTGTTTCGACAACGGTTAGGTGGGAAAGCAGCCAGTGGCTTGAAAAGAATATTGTGCCATGCACTGGTATGAGAAACTCCAGGAAAGCATGGATAGGTGCACTGGGCACAGATATTGGAAAGACCTCTTTACGTGTACAGAGCAAGACAAGTATAATTTCATTCCCTAATTACCTGGTAACACACATGCAATACCTGTGGCAAGAAATAACAATTAATCAATACAGCATAATTACACCTTGTTACGCCACTGAAACAAAAAAATCACCTCGGAAATTAGCTATTGATTGTTTTACATTGCTTCTCTCTTAACCTTTTACCAAACAATCCTGAGTTTTAACGACCCTGAGGGGAGAAGACTTTTGAAAACACTGTGGGAAAAGGAGAAAATGCTGGTAACCAGCATTTTCTCCTTTTCCCACAATGTTTTCTACCCCATCAAAGACAGAGATCATCATTTGCATTTGAATTTGATTTGTCGTCTGCAGAATCTGATGCTTTCCATTTTTGTTGAGTGTTAAATTTTGTTGTTTGGTAAAGAGTTAACATTGTTTCTCAAACTGGTGATACAGGCTATCTTCCTTCCAAACTTTTTCGTGGGAGTGTCCCTGGGCAAGACACTTCAGACCCATAGCCTATTTCTTGTGGAACTCAGGAAATACATGTACATGAATATGTGATCTATTGCCGTGATATGACTGAAATAATACTGAAAGCAGCATAAAACATCATTCAATCAATCAGTCCTTCCAAATACTTTTGATATGTATGGGGCTAAAATTTTTCTGTACAGATTAGAGTTGAATTTCTATTTTAATTATAAGGGACTCTTAACCCTTAAGCTGCTGATCGCGACCCACTGACCTTTTGCGGACAGTGTAGATCAAGATCAGACTGCACAGAATGTGCAGTCTGATCTTTGATCTACACTGTCTGATACGGTAGTTTCTTTCCGGTGAAATCAACTTTGAAACCGCAATGTTTGGGCTTTTAGTACTGGGTAGAAATTTGCGTTTCAGTTATTCAGCAGCTTAAGTGTTAATGCTAAGACATTGTACTGATTACCATACATAAATTTGAAATTCAAATTGGATTTAGTAACGGTATTGCTTCTTTAACTCTTTACCAAACGACCAAATTTTAGACTGGACCAAATTGAAAGCATTTGCAGACGACAAATTAAATGTGGCTCAAATGATGGAATTTGTGTCTGAAAGAGTAGAAAACATTGTGGGAAAAGGAGAAAATGCTGGTTACCAGCATTTTCTCCTTTTCCAACAATGTTTTCAAAAGGCTTCTTTCTACAGGGTCGTTAAAAGTCGGGATTGTGTGGTAAAGGGTTAAATCCTTTTTTTTCCCTGCAAAGGTTACTTTTAATGTGGCTGTTTTTGAAGACAATAAAAAAGGTATTGTCGTAGCCCTAATGCTGTCTGCATCATCATGCGAATATTTGGACATATCTCTATTATTCCTGAAGATATTTGCTTCAAATTTGGACTAGTTGTTAATTATCAAATGATTGATTGTATGGTGTCTAACGCCGTTTTCAACATTATTTTAGTTATATCGCGGCGGCCAGTGCACCTATCCATGCTTTCCTGGAGTTTCTTTTACCAGTACTAAGCACAATATTCTTTCCAAGCCACTGGCTGCTTTCCCACATGACCATCGTCGAAACAATGGTCAGCGGTGAGAGAGGAATGAATCTTGTCGCAATGACTATCATCAGTCCTCGGAAAGAAATTGGCCAAGCCGGGGATCGAACCAGCGACCTCCTGTTCTCAAGTCCTGTACGCTACCGACTGAGCTACGGGGGCTTGGCTGTTAATTATTAAAAGGGTAACCTATACAACAAGGGCAGGTAACCATCAAAGTATTTTTGACAAAGTTATGCCCTTTTTTTGACATAGAATTTTCATTGAAAATCAAGCGACTGCAGTGGAGAGTGGGAACCTTCATGTCGGTGCTCTATATATAGTTTTGAACTTTAACCCTTCACCAGACGACAAAATTTCATCCTTGTCCAAATTGAAAGCATTTGCAGACGTCAATTTCAATGTGGTTCAAATGGTGCAACTTTTCTTTGATAGGGTAGAAAACATTGTGGGAAAAGGAGAAAATGCTGGTTACCAGCATTTTCTCCTTTTCCCACAATGTTTTCATAAGGCTTCTTTCCCAGGGGCGTCAAAAGGCGTCATTGTGCGGTAAAGGGTTAACTCTTTACTACACAATCCCCGATTTTAACAAGCCTGATGGAGATGAATTTTGAAAACATTGTGGGAAAAGGAGAAAATACTGGTGACCAGCATTTTATTCTTTTCCTCCAATGTTTTCTGCCATATGAAAGAAAAAAATTGTCATTTGAGCCACCTTTGATTTTTTGTCTGTGAATGCTTTCAATTTGGAACAGTCGAAGATTTTGTTGTTTGGCACTGAGTTAAATTATGTCCTTTGTATGATTTGTTTCATTTACCAACCAACCGACCGACCGACCGACCGACCGACCGACCAACCAACCAACCAACCAACCAACCTACCTACCAACCAACCAACCAATTATTGTACATCAAGCAGTCATAGAAGATTGCTTACATATTGTTAGAATGATGCAAATCATCTTAGAAAAAGTAGAAAAACATCCTGGGAAAAGGAGAAAATGCTGGCTACCAGCATTTTTCTCCTTTTCCCACAATGTTTTCAAAAGACCCTTTTCTCAGGGTCATTAAAACTCAGGATTGTGTGGTAAAGGGTTTAAAAGGCATCTGTGGGGATGGAAAAAGGTTCAAAGGGGCATTACAATTACTAAGTCCAATTTGAATTTCAAATTGATGTATGCTCATCAGTATGTGTCTAATTTATTAATTCATTACCAGATGACAGAATTCTGGACCTGTCCAAATTGAAGAAATTTGCAGAATCTGATGAAAAAATAAATGGGAATTAAAAACCTTGATTTTGGAAGGGTAGGAAACATTTAGGAAAAAGGGGGAAAATGCCAGTTACCAGCATTTTGTCTTTTTCCCACCATGTTTTTTGATATTATTTTCAAAAGACTGCCCACTCATGGTCGTTAAACCTTTGGATTCTCAGGTAAAGGGTAAAGTGTCCCTTATAAATGGGCCATGTTGTGTGAAAAGGGGGCTTAATGCATCTACAAAAAGTATCGACCCAGGTCAGCCTGCGCAATCCGCGCAGGCTGATCTTGTCCGAAACATTTTGCCTTCGGTCAATTTTCTGTTTGTCAAAGGACCAGTCTACCTTATGATAGAGTCGGTTGGTAGACATAATGAATTCTGTGGTTCCCTTAACTCTATACCACACAATCCAGAGTTTTAACGACCCTTATAGAAAAGGCTTTTGAAAACATTGTGGGAAAAGGAGAAAATGCTGGTAACCAGCATTTTCTCCTTTTCCCACAATGTTTTCTACCTTTTCCAAATCAAATGTCCATTTTTGAGTCACATTTATGTTGTTGTCTGCAAATGCTTTCAATTTGGACAAGTCTAAAATTTTGTTGTTTGGTAAAGAGTTAACATGTGATGTCTTGCTTGGTATGATGCATTACAGAGATTTATTAAGCCCCCTTTTGCCAGAGCATGGCTCATATATTTCTTTTTTGTTACCTGTTTAACCACGTCTCAAATAAAATGGACATTTCAATGTTTTACTGTACAGCAAATATTTAGCGTCTTTGGTATTGAAAGTATTTGGAAACAGCAAATGAAATTTTGCTCTAATGAAAGGGTTTGACCTTTCAAAGGGTGTAGAAAATCTGGTGAAAAAAGGAGAAAATACTGGTTATCAACATGTTCTCCTTTTCCAACAATGTTTTCAAAAGCATTCTTCTGAAGACTTTTAAAAAGATAGGATTGTTTTGTAAGGGTTAAGGAACGAAAATAAGGGTTAGATTGATTGATTGATTGTATGGTGTTTAACGCCGTTTCCAACATTATTTCAGTTATATCGCAGCGGCCAGTGCACCTATCCATGCTTTTCTGGAGTCTCTGTTACCAGTACTCCGCACAATATTCTTTCCAAGCCACTGGCTGCTTTCCCACATAACTATCATCGATAAGGGTTAGATATACGAGTACAAAGCCTTTAGAAAAGAGTTATAATAATACTCTTAACAAAATATTTGACAGCGTAGATTAAGATCAGACTGTGTTCCTTGGACCCTGATCTTGATCAATCTATGCTATCTTGAAAGCACAATTATAGATGATTTGTGGTAGCTAGTTTACTCTTTCGGGTTATCAAATGATAAAAATTTTTGACAACTCTGAGGAACAAATTTAACCTTTTAACACACAATCCCCATAGAAGGAAAGCATTTGAAAACATTGTGGGAAAAGAAGAAAATGTTGCTTTTCTCTCAATGTTTTCTACCCTTCATAAAATAGATTAATTTCAATTTTAGAGTCACATTCATGTTTCTGTCTGCAAATGCTTTGATTCTGACAAGTCTAAAATTTTGTTGTTTGATAAAGAGGAAAGTGTTAAAAACATTGTGGCAATAAGGAAAAAATGCTGGTTACTTTTAACACAATGTTTTCTGCACCATAAAAGTCCCACAATGTTTTCTGCCCAATCAGAGACAAATAGTATGATCATTTGAACCACATAATTTGTCATCTGCAAAATCTTTCAATTTGGATGCATCTAACATTTTGGTAAACAGTTAAGGGTTAACATCTGTTTAACCCTTTACCAAACAATCCCGACTTTTAATGACCCTGACAGAGAGGGATTTTGAAAACATTGTGGGAAAAGGAGAAAATGCTGGTTTCCAGCATTTTCTCCTTCTCCCACAATGTTTTCTACCCTATCAAGGACTGAAATCACCATTTTAGCAACATTTGATATGTCGTCTGCAAATGCTTTGAATTTGGTCCAGTCTAGAAATTTGTTGTTTGGTAAAGAGTTTACTCATTACCGAAACAAAACACTACAAAGATTAAAGATTTAGATTCATCCAAATTGAGCAGCATTCACAGACAAGACAATCACAAGTGACAAAAATCAAGCAATTTGTCTCTGATAGCGTGAAAAACTTTGCAGGAAAAGGAAAAATGCTGGTTTACCACATGGTTTTCTCCGACAAAAGGCAAAAAGTAAACAGCTGGACAAAGTTAAATAACGTCTTACTTCTTAACCACACAACCCAGAGTTTTAACGACCCTCAGAAAGAGGCCTTTGAAAGCATTGTGGGAAAAGCAGAAAATGTTGGTAAACCAGCATTTTTCCTTTTCTGCTTTTCCCACAATGCTTTTGATATGAAGAGATTCTTAAAAATTCTTCTCAGAAACGGCAGGTCAGATTTTGAAATAATTTCACAGAGATGTTCCTTGGATGACCCTTTTCAAACAATGTTCGCGAAATTTTGATCTGTCAAGAAACATGGCTCTGGTGACTGGGGACTACTTGCACTATACGGAAATGAAGAAATTCTTAAAAATTCTTCTTCTCTGAAACGGCTGGTCAGATTCTGAAATAATTTCACAGAGATGTTCCTTGGGTGACCCTTTTCAAAAAATGTTTGCGAAATTTTGATCCGTCAAGAAACATGGCTCTGGTGACAGGGGGCTACTTGCACTATACGGCCATGAAGAAATTCTTAAAAATTCTTCTTCTCTGAAACTGCTGGTCAGATTTTTGAAATAATTTCACAGAAATGTTCCTTTGGTGACCCTTTTCAAAATTATTCGCAAACTTTTGATCCTCAAAAAACATGGCTCTGGTGGGGGGGGCTACTTGCTCTATACGGACATGAAGAAATTCTTAAGAATTCTTCTTCTCTGAAACGGCTTGTCAGATTTTGAAATGATTTCACAGAAATGTTCCTTGGGTGACCCTTTTCGCAAATTGTTCAAGAAATTTTGATCCATCAAGAAACATGGCTCTGATGGCTGTGTGCTATTTACACTATTTGTACATGAAGAAATTCTTAAAAATTCTTCTTCTCTGAAACCGCTGGTCAGATTTTGAAATAATTTCACAGAAATGTTCCTTGGTTGACTCTTTTCAAAAATTGTTCGCAAAATTGTGATCTGTCAAGAAACATGGCTCTGGTGGTGGGGGCTATTTGCACTATAGGGACATGAAGAGGAACTTCTTAATTCTTCTTCTCTGGAACGGCTGGTCAGATTTTGAAATAATTTTACAGAAATGTTCCTAGGGTGAGCCTTTTCAAAAATTGTTAGGGTAATTTTTATCTGTCAAAAAACAACAGCCAATTGTTGGCACCTGCATGTGGTGCTCTTGTTCCACTTATGTTTTTTAGCTCACCTGAGCACAAAGTGCTCATGGTGAGCTATTGTGATTGTGCTGTGTCCGGCGTCCGGCGTGCGTCGACAACTTTTTACCTTGTGTACGCTCTAGAGGCCACATTTTCAGTCCGATCCTCATGAAACTTGGCCAGAATGTTTGTCTAGATAAAATCTCGAATGAGTTTGAAATTGGGTCATGTGGGGTCAAAAACTAGGTCACTAGGTAAAATCTTAGAAAAACCTTGTGTGCACTCTAGAGGCTACATTTTCAGTCAGATACTTGTGAAACTTGGTCAGAATGTTTGTCTTGATTAAATCTCGAACAAGTTTGAAATTGGGTCATGTGGGGTCAAAAACTAGGTCACTAGATCAAATCTTAGAAAAGCCTTGTGTGCGCTCTAGAGGCCACATTTTCAGTCAGATACTTTTGAGACTTGGTCGGAATGTTTGTCTTGATAAAATCTTGGATGAGTTTGAAATTGGGTCATGTGGGGTCAAAAACTAGGTCACTAGGTCAAATCTTCGAAAAAACCTTGTGTGAGCTCTAGAAGCCACATTTTTAGTCAGATACTTGTGAAACTTGGTTTGAATGTTTGTCTTGATAAAATCTCGGATAAGTTTGAAATTGGGTCATGTGGGGTAAAAACTAGGTCACTAGGTCAAATCTTAGAAAAACCTTGTGTGCACTCTAGAGACCACATTTTCAGTCAGATACTTGTGAAACTTGGTCAGAATGTTTGTCTTGATAAAACCTTGGATAAGTTTGAAATTGGGTCATGTGGGGTCAAAAACTAGGTCACTAGGTCAAAACTTAAAAAAGCCTTGTGTGCGCTCCAGAGGCCACATTTTCAGTCAGATACTTGTGAAACTTTGTCAGAATGTTTGTCTTGATAAAATCTTGGACAAAAGTTCAAAATTGGTCATGTGGGGTTAAAAACTAGGTCACTAGGTCAAATCTTAGAAAAACCTTGTGTGCACTCTAGAGGCCACATTTTCAGTCAGATACTTGTGAGACTTGGTCAGAATGTTTGTCTTGATAAAATCTCGGATAAGTTTGAAATTGGGTCATGTGGGGGCAAAAACTAGGTCACTAGGTCAAATCTTAGAGAAACCTTGTGTGCGCTCTAGAGGCCACATTTTCAGTCTGGTACTCATTAAACTTGGTCGGAATGTTTGTCTTGATAAAAGCTCGGATGAGTTCAAAATTGGGTCATGTGGGGTCAAAAACTAGGTCACTAGGTCAAATCTCAGAAAAACCTTGTGGGCACTCTAGAGGCCATATTTTTCGCTCAATTGACTTGAAAATTGATCAGAATGTTTTTCTTAATTAAATCTCAGATAACTTTGAAATTGGGTCACCTTGGATCATAAAGTAGGTCACTAGGTCAAATTAACTCTTTACCAAACGACAAAAATTTAGACTGGTCCAAATTGAAAGCATTTGCAGATGACAAAATAAATGTAATTGAAAAATTGAAAATTGTTTTTGGTAGGATAGAAAACGTTGTGGGAAAAGGAGAAAATGCTGGTTACCAGCATTTTCTCCTTTTCCCACAAGGTTTTCAAAGGACTTCTTTCACAGGTCGTTAAAAGTTGGGATTGTGTGGTAAAGAGTTAAAGAAATACCTTGTGGACACTCTAGAGGCCACATTTCTTGCTCAATTGACTTGAAAATTGGTCAGAATGTTTGTCTTAATTAAATCTTGGATGAGTTTGAAATTTGGTCACCTGGGGTCATAAACTAGGTCACTAGGTTAAATTAAAGAAATACCTTGTGGACACTCTAGAGGCCACATTTCTTACTAAATTGACCTGAAAATTGGTCAGAATGTTTGTCTTGATAAAAACTCGGATTACTTCAAAATTGGGTCATGTGGGGTCAAAAACTAGGTCACTAAGGTCAAATTAAAGAAATACCTTGTGGTCACTCTAGAGGCCACATTTTTCGCTCAATTGACTTAAAAATTTATCAGAATGTTTGCCTTAATTAAATCTCGGATGAGATTGAAATTGGGTCATCTGGAGTCATAAAGTAGGTCACTAGGTCAAATTAAAGAAATACCTTGTGGGCACTCTAGAGGCCACATTTTTTGTCTTGATGATATCTCGTAGGAGTTCAAAACTGGGTCACAATTTTGGATCACAAACAATGTCAGTGGGTCACATTGAAGAAATACCTTGTGGGCACTCTAGAGGCCACAATTCTAGCTAAATTGACCTGAAAATTGGTCTACATATTTGACTTGATGATATCTTGGATCAATTAGAAATTGGGTCTCACAGGGTCATAAACTAGGTCACTGGGTCAAATTAAAGAAATGTATTGTGGGCACTGTAGAGGCCACAGGTTTTGCTCAACTGACCTGAAAATTTGTCAGCACATTTGACTTGATGATATCTTGAATGGGTTTGAAATTGGGTCACATAGGGTCATACTCTAGGTCACTAGGTCAAATTACAGAAATACCTTGTGGGCACTCTAGAGGCAGCAGTTCTTGCCCAATTCACCTAAGACTTTATTGATTCTGTGTTGCTCTATGAAATGTCAGTGTTTTATTTCTCTTTTGGATAGTTCATAATGAAGCTTTCACAGAATCATACTGTTATATGTTTTTTTTTTTTATACTAAATTCAGAGCTCCAGATAAGAGAGATTGATGGTGTTCTAAATCCATTATTTCTCTTCCAAACCCTATGTTGTGGATACTCTTTAGAATCGTCTCGATCAAACGATTCTAATGAGTACCCACAACATAGGGTTTAGTGGAGAATAATTAATATTTTCAATTTTGAAATCAAAATCACTCCCTCTATCTGGAGCTCTGTTAAAATTGTAATATACATTTATTGGTCCTAAGTGATATTGCCAGCTGATGTAGTATATAATGATACTGACAGGTGTGAACACCCCATTAAATTTTGTTGTCAGTATATTTTGCCTAACTCTTTGCCACACAAAATTTTTGCTTGGTCAAAATTGAAGGCATCTGCAGACGACATTAAACGTTACTCAAATCATAAAATTTATCTTACAAAGGGTAGGAAACATTGTTGGAATAAAAGAATTATGCTGGTTACCAGCATTTTCTTCCTTTCCCACAATGTTTCTTCAAAAGGTCCTTGTTAAAAGTCAGGATTTATGTGGTAAAGAGTTAACTCTTTACACTGAATTTACACTCAATAAATCCTGAGTTTTAACGACCCTGAGAAAGAAGCCTATTGAAAACATTATAGGAAAAGTTTTCTCTGGTCACCCGCATTTTTCTCCTTTTTCCATAATGTTTTCAAAAGGCTTGGTGACCAGCATTTTCTCCCTTTCCCAGTTTATGAACTAGGGTTCCAGCACAGTTCATGAAATAAATGTTAATCTGGGTCTGTATTCACCAACCATTCTTAAGAACATTCTTAGTGTTATTCTCAAAAATTTTCTATATTTGAAAGTAACACAGCTTCTGATTGGCTAAACCAAATGGTGTAGCCAATCGGAAATTTCTCAATCTATAATAAGATTTTAGAATGGTCAGTGAACATGGACCAAGAATAAATCAAAGAACTTGACTCATGGTCTAGTTCATGAACTACTTTAGGAGTATTTATAGTGAAAACCAAGTTTTTCTTTTTTTAACCCTTAGAGTGCCGACTAAACCTGTCAGAAATTTTCATCCTAGAAACAAGACCGAAACAATTGCAATTTCATGGTTGCTTTTGTCTAATGTGATACAGCAAAGCTGACAGTGTAGATCAAAGATCAGGCTGCTCATTTTGTATAGTCCGGTCTTGATCTACACTGGCCGCAAACGAAACTATAGTCTTGAAAGGCGCTTTAAGGGTTAAATGAAAAAAAAGAAAAATGTGAACCCAGCATATTCTCCTTTTCCCACCATGTTTTCAACGCATGCCAGGACAAGTTCTATCATTTGAGCCACATTTGTTTGTTGTCTGCAAGTGTTTTCAGACTGGACAACCGTAGAATTTGGTTGTTTGGTGAAGCGTCTAAAGTGTTAAATAAAGCTGTCTGTCATAGCCACTGCTTCTAACATTAACTCTTTACCACGCTCCAAAATGTACACTTGTCTAAATTGAAAGCATTTGCAGACAAAAAATCAGATACGGCTCAAATGAGGATTTCTCTCTTTGACAGGGTATAAAACATTGTGGAAAAAGGAGCAAATGCTGGTTACCTGCATTTTCTCCTATTCCCACAATGTTTTCTAAAGTAATCTCTGTAAGGGTCATTTAACCCTTTACCAGACGACAAAATTTTAGCCTAGTCCAAATTGAAAGCATTTGCAGACGACAATTCTAATGTGGCTCAAATGGTGCATTATTTCTTTGATAGGGTAGAAAACATTGTGGGAAACGGAGAAATTGCTGGTAACCAGCATTTTCTCCTTTTCCCACAATGTTTTCAAAAGGCTTCTTTCTTAGGGGCGTCAAAAGGCGGCATTGTGCGGTAAAGGGTTAAAGTTGGGACTGTGTGGTAAAGAGTTTAAAAAAAAAGCCCCTATCTATCACACAATGTCAGATAGAGAAGAAATAAACCAGGTCTAATGAGAGCCATTCTTCAGTTATCTCCCCTGATTCCTGTCTAGTATAAACTGGCAGCCTGTTATCGATCTTCGTATCAACAACAGGTAACACCCAATGCTTACAAGTCGAGTTTCTGCCCGGTTCGAGACTTCACGAGATAACGCGAGACTTGGAAATTTAAATCATAATCTTATTTATGCACAGAAATAGACATTATCGATAAAGATTAAATTCTTTAACGATTTTGATAAATTGATTGTGGTCAGAAAAATTTTTGTCTATCATGAAAATCTTATTAGCCAAAGATAGAATATTGCTCGGTTATTTTAAAACAAAATAAGGCATTCTGCTACGAGCTGTCTGATTGGTGGATTTGGTACATATGAAAACCAATACCTGCCGTCGATAAATCGGGTGTTGCCTGTTGTCTATCGGACGGCTACGGGAGATACAACGGGTACCAGTTTATCTCTAGCACTACATTGGTCCTGATAAGGAGATTACTTGGATTTTATCCTTGATTTTCTTGCACTACACACATATGTTTTTGAGATGATATTTTGGCTAAATCAGGTTAGATTGTTTTACAAATCCATATATATACATTTCTCTGTTGACTGAGAACATGATTTGCTTTAAATTTACATGGAGACTTTAAATATAATCACAAATCAAATTATTTTAATCGCAACATCCCCAAGGTAATCAAGGATAAAAACAAAGGAATACAGGTAAAAGGACCAATCTGTTATTTGGTTACCTTTAGTCTGTATCTTGCAAGGGACATAAGTTGATTAACAGGAATGGCCCTCATTATTTGCAATAAAAATGTGAGAAAATGATTGTACCAGAATTCTGCTGATTTCTGGGAAATATTCCAAAATCAATGGCTATTTTATTACTCTTTACCAAATAACAATATTTTAGGCTTGTCCAAATTTAAAGCTTTTGAAGGCAACAAATTAAATATGGCTATGGGATTTTTCTCTGAAAGAGTAGGAAACATTGTGAGGAAAGAAGAAAGTGCTGGTTACCAGTATTTTCTTCTTTTTCCTCAATGTTTTGATAAGCCTCCTCTGTCGGGGTCATTAAAACTCTGAATTGTATGGTTAAGGGTTATTTTTTGCTGGCAGATGTCCATTAACCCTTTCCCAAACAAGCCCTGGTTTTCAAGTGTCTGCAATACAAGTCATTTGAAAACACTGTGGGAAAAGGAGAAATTGCTCGTAATGAGCAATTTCTCCTTTTCCCAAGTGTTTTCTACCCTTTTTGAGAACTTTCTGCCATTTTCATCAAATTTAAAATTGTCGTCTGCAAACTCTTTCAATTTGGACCAGTCCAAAATTTGTCGTTTGGGAAAGGGATAGCATTTAATCTGTAATGTGTTTGAAAGGTAAAAGATAATATTTCCATATACATACAGATGACAAATCATCCTCTCTGTTTACCCCATGTAGGCCATGTATGTTAACATGGAGAAATATTGAGACAATGTCTTCCAAAGTGTAGAAAACATTGTTGGAAAAGGAAAAAAATGTTGGTTACCAGCATTTTTGGCTCACCTGAGCTCAACGTGAGCTTTTGTGATCGTGCTGTGTCAAGCGTCCATCGTCCAGGTGTCAACAATTACCTTGTGTGCACTCTAGAGGCTACATTTTCAGTCATATACTCATGAAACTTGGTCAGAATGTTTGTCTTGATTATGTCTCAGACAAGTTTGAAATTGGGTCATGTCGGGTCAAAAAGAAGGTCACTGGGCCAAATCTTAGAAAAACCTTGTGTACACTCTAGAGGCCACATTTTCAGCCTGAAACTTATGAAACTTGGTCAGAATGTTTGTCTTGATTATGTCTCAGACAAGTTTGAAATTGGGTCATGTTGGGTCAAAAAGAAGGTCACTGGGCCAAATCTTAGAAAAACCTTGTGTACACTCTAGAGGCCACATTTTCAGCCTGAAACTTATGAAACTTGGTCAGAATGTTTGTCTTGATAATATCTTAGACAAGTTCGAAATTGGGTCATGTCAGGTCAAAAAGTAAGGTCAAGGGGCCAAATCTTAGAAAAACCTTGTGTGCACTCTAGAGGCCACATTTTCAGCCTGAAACTTATGAAACTTGGTCAGAATGTTTCCCTTGATGGTATCTCGGACATGTTTGAAATTGGGTCATGTCGGGTCAAAATCTAGATCACTGGGCCAAATCATAGAAAAACTTTATGTGCATTCTAGAGGCCACCTTTGTAGTCAGATACTCATGAAACTAGGTCAGATTGTCTTTCTTGATGATATCTCGGACTAGTTTGAGTTATGTTGGGTGAAAAATTAGGTCACTGGGCCAATTTTTAGGAAAACCTTGGGTACTCCATAGAGGCCACATTTTAAGTCTTATACTGATAAAGATTGGTCAGAATGTTAATCTCGTTGATATCTCAGACAAGTTTGAAAGTGGGTCATGTCAGGGGAAAAAGTAGATCACATGGTCAAATCTTGGATATACCTTGCGTGCACTCTAGAGGCCACATTTTCAGTTTGATTCTCATGACACTTGGTCAGAAAGTTTGCCTTGATGATACCTTGGACAAGTTTCAAAGTGAGTCACACCTGGTCAAAACGTAGGTCACTGGACCAAATCTTAGAAAAACCTTGTGTGCACCTTAGAGGCCACATTTTCAGTCTGATACTCATGAAACTTGGTCAGAATGGTTGTTTTAATGATATCTTGGACAAGTTTGGAATTTAGTCACATTGGTTCAAAAAGTAGGTCACTTACACTCACTGTTTTTCATCATTAAAACCAGGATATCTTCAGCTTTATCAACTGTAGATGACTTTACTCAGGTGAGCGCTTTAGGGCCAATGGCCCCCTTGTTTCCTTTTCCCGCAATGTTTCAAAAATAAGTCAACCTCAGGGTCATTAAAACATGCGATTGTGTGGGAAATGGTTAATTATTTATAGTCGACAACATGCTATCAAAGTTGTCTGATGTACATCAGAGCTCCAGATAAGAGGGAGTGATAGTATTCTACAAAGTATTCTAAATCCATTATTTCTCTTCCAAACCCTATGTTGTGGGTACTCATTTGCATCGTCTCGATGAGATGATTCTAATGAATACCTATAACATAGGGTTTAGTGGAAAGTGATTTAAATATTTTCAATTTTGAAATCAAAACCACTCCCTCTATCTGGAGCTCTGATCTATGGATCACAATTAACCCTGCACTAACGACAATTACTTATCTGTCTTTACAGCACATGCAGACAGTTAAATATGGCTTAAACTATTGGATTCATTTTTGAAATGTCAGAAAAACCTTTAGGGAAAAGCAGAAAATGCTGGTTACCAGCATTTTCTGCTTTTTTCTCAATATATTCAAAAGATTTAGACTGTAATAGTTATTGAAACTCTGGACTTTGTGGTTAAGGGTAACACATTCAAACTGTATATGTAAGTGTTTCTATGTCGGCTTGAGCTTTTTATTTCAAAGAAACGTCAAGGTATTGTGATAGGGCTGTTATCGTCTTTGATTTGTCGTGGTACAGAAACTTCAAAATTCTCCAATATCTCTGATACCAACTCTTTGCCAAACGACATAATTTTAGACTGGTTCAAATTGAAAGCATTTGCAGACGTCAGAATAAACATGAATGAAAAATTAAAATTTGTTTGAAGAAGGGTAGAGAACATTGTGGGAAAAGGAGAAAATGCTGGTTACCAGCATTTTCTCCAATTCCCACGTTGTTTTCAAAAGGATTCTTTCACAGGGTTGTTAAAAGTTTGGATTGCGTGGTAAAGGGTTAATGAACATATTCAATTCAAACTTTGGCTGGTTGTTAACTTTCAAAGGGGGAAGCCATTCCAGAAAGGCGGGTAACTCTTAAAGTATTCTGACAAAGTTATGCCCCGTTGTTGGTCTAGGGCAGGTAACTCTAAAATTATTTTTGACAGGGTTATGCCCCTTTGTTGAATTTTCTCTGCTAGAGCAACTACAGCCAAGTCTTGGCATCAGCATGAGGTGTTTCTTTTCTAAAATAACATTAGACCTATTTCTTTCAGGTTTCATTCTGTGCAATGAAGATTTGGTGCCCGGTAATTGGGACAAGTGCCGCAATGTGAGTTTTTTGTCCTCTTTAATTAGTTATGAATTATTTCATTTAATGAATGAATTTTCCGAAGACTTAACCCTTTATCACATGATTGCTTACTTTACCCTTAAGACAGAGGCTTTTAAAAATATTTTTGGAAAAGGAGAAAATGCTGATAACCAGCATTTTCTCTTTTCCCCACAATGTTTTCTACCTCTCACAAAACAAAATTCAATATTTGAGTCATATTTGTTTTGTCGTCTGCAAATACTTCAGTCTGGACAGGTCTAAAAATTTGTCATTTGTGGCTAAAAAGATGGGATTTCTCTAATTTGTAATTGCCTCTGTGTCTTTGTATGAAACAGGAGTCCTGCATGGCTCTGTGGTATAGTGTAGGACTTGTGACCTGGAGGCCCTGGGTCTGAGCCTCACTTGACCCACTTTGTCATCTTTTTAGCCACATTTAACCCTTTCCCAGATGACAAATTTTGGACTGGTCCAAAGTAAAAGAGTTTGCAGACAACAATTTCAAATTTGATGAAAATGGCAGAAAATTCTAAAAAAGGGTAGAAAACGCTGTGGGAAAAGGAGAAATTGCTCGTTACGAGCAATTTCTCCTTTTCCCACAGTGTTTTCAATAGAGCTGTACTGCAGACACGTGAAAACCAGGACTTGCTTGGGAAAGGGTTAAAATGTCATCTGTCTATTGCTATCTGTGTATAACAGAACCTTTATACGTGATCCCTACTGGAACACTGATCCATGACCTTTCGACGAAAACCACATTCATCGAAAACGATTTCTAGCCTTGACCCGTACCCTAACCCGGACAAATTATGGCTAAAAATCTTCCTCCCAGACAGAGCTTTTCTTGAAATTAATCTAGGAATTTAGCAGCCAGTATATTTAAACCTACATGGATTTCGATGAAACGCCCTTTTGACGAAATATCGTGCACTGCTTGAGTTAACATATGTGTAAGATTTATTGTCAAACATAGAAGGGTCCAAAAGCTTGTAATTAGCAAAGAGTTGATCCTTTGAGTGCTGAATAGATGACATGGACCTTTTAAAAATTAGGAAAAACAGCAGAAATATTGCTATTTCAAAATGCTTTTTACCAAATTATGTAACAAAGTTGTGTACAGTATAGATCCAGGATGAGACTCCACATGCTGTGTTGACTGATTTTGATCTACACTGTCTGCAGAAAAAACTTTTCAAAG
The DNA here is from genome assembly GCA_945859785.2 of Tridacna gigas. Taxonomy (NCBI): domain Eukaryota; kingdom Metazoa; phylum Mollusca; class Bivalvia; order Cardiida; family Cardiidae; genus Tridacna; species Tridacna gigas. The sequence goes on along the minus strand of OX244031.2, from coordinate 73,969,357 downwards.
CTGATTTCAGCACTTGACTCTTTTCCAAACATCTACATATTAGACTGGTCTAAATTGAAAGCATTTGCAGACGACAATTTAAATGTGGCTCAAATAATTGAATATGTCTTTGTTAGGGTAGAAATCATGTGAAAAGGAGAAAATACTGGTTCCCAGCATTTTCTCCGTTTTTTGACAATGTTTTCTTATCCTTGTCCCACAATGTTTTCACAAGTTTTATTCCTTAGGGTCGTTTAACTCTTTACCACACAATCACGGGATTTAATGACCCTGAAGAAAAAGCCTTTTGAAAACATTCTGGGAAAAGGAGAAAATGCTGGTAACCAGCATTTTCTCCTTTTCCCACAATGTTTTCTAGCCTTCCAGAAGCACATTTCAGTTTTTGAGTCACATTTATTTTATCATCTGCAAATGCTTTCAATTTGGACTGGTCTAAATCTTTGTTGTTTGGTAAAACTCGGGATGTGGTATAGGGTAAAATAGGTATTGAACCTGGCACAGAATGCGGAGTCTGATTGATGCACATTGTCTGCTGCCAAAATGACCATAAAGTAGGGACTCTTTGCTGTTTCATACCAAGACAAAGGCAGTTTCAAAGACAAATCTCATCTTTTGAGTGGATCTGCAACATTTCATCGAAAACCACACCATTTTGTGGAAAAACCACATTCATTGAAAACGATCCCTGACCCTTACCCTAACCCAAGTGAATTGTGGCTTAAATCTTCCAGACAAAGCTGTTCATGAAATAAATCCTAAGAATTTAGCAGTTGGTATTTTAAAACATACATGGATTTTGATGAAACATCCTTTTGACAAAATGTCATGCATTGCTTTTGAGAGCCAAGGAAGTTCCTTTTTGTATGGAAGAGTCTTACACTTATGGTGAAAAGTTAACCCTGACAATCCAACTGAACAATCCTGAGTTTTAACGACCCTGAGGAAGAAGCCTTTTGAAAACATGGTGGAAAAAGGAGAAAATGATGGGAACCAGCATTTTCTTTTTTTCCCACAAAGTTTTCAACCACAGACAAATTCCATCATTTGAGCTAGATTTAATTTGTCGTCTGCTTTCAGTTTGGACAAGTCTAAGATTTTGTCGTCTGGTAAAGGGTTAACCCTTAAACTGCTAAATAACTGAAACGAAAATTTCTACGCAATAGTAAAAACCCAAATATTGCGATTTCAAACTCAATTTCAGCGGAAAGAAAACACCGAATCGGACAGTGTGGATCAAAGATCAGACTGCATGTTCTGTGCAGCCTGATCTTGATTTACACTGTCCGCAAAAGGTCAGTGAGTCGCACTTAGCAGCTTAAGGGTTAAGACTATATAGAAACAAAATGGGGCCAGCTGTGTCAACGGAGTTGTGATTAACCCTTTACCACGCAGTGCCGACTTTTAACGACCCTGAGAAAGAAGCCTTTTGAAAACATTGTGGGAAAAGGAGAAAATGCTGATAATCAGCATTTTCTCCTTTTCCCACAATGTTTTCTACCCTATCCAATACATATATCGCCATTTAAGCTACACTTAATTTGTCGTCTGCAAATGCTTTCAATTTGGTCCAGTCTAAAATTTTGTTGTTTGGTAAAGGGTTAAGACTATATAGAAACAAAAAAGGGCCAGCTGTGTCAACAGAGTTATGATTAACTGACTTGAGAGTATAATAAATGAATACAATGTCCTGCTTATCTGTGACTATCTCTATAAATCATGCTTGGTTTCAGTCTTCAACTCTTTACCAAATGACAAAATTTTAGACTGGTCCAAATTGAAAGCATTTGCAGACGACAAATCAAATGTAGCTTAAATAGTGATTTATGTATTGGATAGGGTAGAAAACATTGTGGGAAAAGGAAAAAAATGCTGGTTACCAGCATTTTCTCCTTTTCCCACAGTGTGCTGGTTACCAGCATTTTCTCCTTTTCCCACAGTGTTTTCAAAAGGCTTCTTTCCCAGGGTCGTTAAAAGTCGGGATTGTGTGGTAAAGGGTTAAACAACTCATTACCATTTTCATATGAGGCATGCTCTGTGAAAAGATTAATGCTTCTGCAAAAAGTATCAATTCAGTCAGCCTGCGCAGTCCGCGCAGGCTGACCTGAATTGAAACTTTTTGCTTTTGGTAAATTTTCTGCATGATCAAAGACCATTCTGCTTCAGGATTCAGTACATTGTAACACAAAATTGCTTTTATGGATCCATAATTATGTGATGTCCTGCAAAGTATAATGCATAATGGAAATGTAAGAAGCCCCTTTTGTCAGAGAGTGACTTACCAATATTTTTAGTCTTCATTGGAAGCACTTTGTTAACAATCTAGCGAAACAAGACATTGTTTATGAGGTGTTTTTCTACAATCTTTTCAAATTTGATAAGGTAGAAAACAGTGTGGGAAAAGGAAAGGAGAAAATGCTTGTTACTAGCATTTTCTCCTTCTCCTACAATGTTTTCAAAAGAATTCTCTCTCACGGTCATTAAAAGTTGGGATTGTGTGGTATAGGGTGAATGCATATCTATTATGCATTATACAAAGCAAGTTATCAAATAATTATGGATCCATAAAGTGCATTTTGTCTAACAACCAAATAAATGATGAGGTAGAATAGTCATTATACTTGTAAAAAATTGACCGCTAGTAAAAAGTTCGATCCAGGTCAGCCTGCGCATACTGAGCAGGCTGACCTGGGTCAATACTTTTTGCAGATGCATTAAACCCTCTTTTTCACAGAGCATGGCTCATATAATATTTTTGTGGTTTTGTAAAAGTTGTATTTAATCTGATTTTTTCTACCCCAGGGTGAAATACCTCCCACAAGAATAAACACTACAGTCAGGGTTACAGCTTTACGGGCCCTGTTTAACGGAGAGGGGATTCAGGCCTATGTCATTCCTAATGAAGATGCACATCAGGTAACTTGACCAGGACTAGACACAAACTTTTGGGGCAAAACTTGTCCCACAGCCATTATTCAGATTCTAAACAAATCTTTCTCTTAAATGTTGAACCGTTAGAAAAAAGTGGTCACAGAAAAGTAAGCCCTAAGTAGTTACTTTATCATTTGACTCCATAACATGGAGTTGATATCTTCGAAATGCGTCTCATTGTATGGTGTGTACTGCCATTTTTAATATTATTTCAGTTATATCTCGGCAGCCAGTACACCTATCCATGCTTTCCTAGAATATTTGTTACCAGTACTTAGCACAATATTCCTCCAAAGCAACTGGCTGCTTTCCCACATAATCATTGTTGAAACAGTGATCAGTGGCAAGAGAGAATGAATCCTGTTTAAATGAATATCATCAGTCCATGGAAAGAAATTGGCAAAGCTGGGGATTCAAACCAGGGACCCACTGTTCTAAAGTCCTGTCTGCTACAAACTGAGCTACCAGGGCTTGGCTGATATCTTAGAAAATGAAATGAAAGAAATCAGTTTAGAAAGAGAAATTTCTCCCTAATTTTTTCCATACAACATTCGAAAGGGTCAAAACAAATTGTGGGAAAAGGAGAAAATGCTGGTTACCAGCATTTTCTCCCTTTCCATCAATGTTTTCATAAGTCCTATTTCCAATGGTTGTTAGAACTCATGATTGTGTAGTAGAGGGTAAATGCATCAGCAAAAAGTATCTACCCAGATCAGTCTGCGCAGTCCACGCAGGCTGACCTGGCTCGAAACTTTTTGCCATCAGTCAATTTTCTGCATGTCAAAGGACAGTTTACCTCATGATTAACCCTTTCACAAACGGTAAATTTTAGACTGGTCCAATTTGAAAGAGTTTGCAGGCGACAATTTTAGATTTGATGAAAATGACAGAAAGTTCTCCAAAAGGGTAGAAAACACTGTGGGAAAAGGAGAAATTGCTCGTTGCGAGCATTTTCTCCTTTTCCCACAGTGTTTTCAAAATACTTGCACTGCAGACACGTGAAAACCAGGGCTTCTTTGGGAAAGGGTTAAGTCGGTTGCTAAACAATATTGATTTTATGGATCCATCATTATGTGTTAATTGATTGATTGATTGTATGGTGTTTGACGCTGTTTTCAACATTACGAGGGACACTTTATAAGTTCGTAGAGTAGGGCGGTCTTTTTAAAACCGCTTGAAATATCAAAATTTTATTTATCTAAGACCTTCGAAATATGCCCCGTCTGCCTCCACACACATTTTACACCGATCTACCCATTTCCAGAATGCCGCCCGGTAGTCCTCTTTAGGTATATGTTGCAGACACTGGTAGACCGCACTGCCTATACCACAACGGGATTCAAAACGGTGCCCTGCCAGCATTTCCTTTAGTCTTGGGAAAAACAAAAAGTCACAGGGGGACAGGTCAGGGCTGTATGGGGGATGATCTAAGACATCGAGCCCAGATTCTTTCAGATATTCCTGTACCGTAGCGGATTTATGGGCCGGTGCGTTATCATGGAGTAATTTGATGCCGCGGACACCGGTGCGCGGTCTGCGTTTCTGATAGAAATCAACAAGTTGAGTAAGAAACACTTTCTCTGTAAAACTTTCCAGTGACAGAACTACCTTTCGGGACTGGAATTTGAAGGACTGGACCTTTCGAATCAAAGAATATCGCATACAACATGCGATTTGATGTTTTGCAACGGCGCGCAATGACAGGTCTGTCGCCCTCAGATGAAACCCAAACCTTATTTTTAGCCTTAGAATCGGGTTGAAAATGATAGATCCAGGTTTCATCACCTGTAACTATCTCTTCCAAACGACGTGGGTCACATTTATCATATTGTTCTATAACTTGCGATGCAAGTCTAACCCGACTTTGTTTCTGCTCGTCAGTGAGCAAATGGGGCACCCAGCACGCGCAGATCTTACGTAGCCCAAGTCGTTCACGTAAGATCTTCAAAACACTTGACGAATGAATGCCACTTAATTCTTCTATCTCTTGCACGGTATAATGTGCGTCTTCCTCAATTAACGTTTTCACAGTAGCAACGTTCTTTTCTGTCAAAACGGAAACCGGCCTACCCACCCGAGGGTCATTTTCAATTGACTCCCGACCATCATTAAAACGACGTACCCACTTGCAAACTGTAGCATATTTTAAAGCACCATTCCCATAAACTTTTTGCAAATCAGCATGAATTTCTGTTGGCGGAAACCCGAGCTGTGCTCGAATCTTACAATATACCCTCTGTTCAGAGATTTTTCCATCCATATTGAATGCTATATTTTACTATAGTGTATAAAACCACGTGTTGAAAATACCCAGCGCAGCGCGCATGTGGACCTCGTGCGCCACATACCGTGACACCGTTCGAGAGAGGAATGATTACGCAAGTTCTGTGTAAAAAATCGTGCAACTTCATAATCGCGTTAAAAAGTTATAGGCTTACTCTACGAACTTAAAAAGTGTCCCTCGTATTTCAGTTATATTGCGGCGGCCAGTGCACCTATCCATGCTTTCCTGGAGTTTCTTTTACCAGTACTCCGCACAATATTCTTTCCAAGCTACTGGCTGCTTTCCCACATAACCACTGTCGAAACAACGGTCAGCGGTGAGAGAGGAATGAATCCTGTCACAATGACTATCATCAATCCTTGGAAAGAAATTGGCCAAGCTAGGGATTGAACCAGCGATCCCCTGTTCTCAAGAATTATGTGTCGACTTGCTAGATATAATGGGTCATGGAGATGCATTAAGTCCCCTTCTACCAGAGTATTGCTCAATTATATTTCAGTCATGTCCCACACATATGATAACCTAAGGAAACAGAATGTAGATTTATTGCCATGTTTGTGGCATTGAAAGGCACAAATTTTGTTTGTTTTATTCTAGAGTGAGTACCCTTCACAGTATGACAAAAGACGGGGTTATATATCAGGGTTCCAGGGATCAGCAGGTAGTTGTCTTTTCCATATCATCCTCTTCCGTCACCCTTCGTGCCTCTTACTGAAATGTAAAACTAGAATTTAACCCTTTACCACACAATCCCGACTTTTAAAGACCTCGAGAAAGAAGCCTTTTGAAAACACTGTGGGAAGAGGAGAAAATGCTGATAACCAGCATTTTCTCCATTTCCCACAATGTTTTCTACCCTTCCCAAAACAAATTTCAATTTTTCAGCCACATTTATTTTTTTGTCTGCAAGTGCTTTCAATTTGGACTAGTCTAAAATTTTGTTGTTTGGTAAAGAGTTAACCCTTTACCACACAATCCCGGGTTTTGACCCTGAGAAAGAAGCCACTGAAAACATAGTGGGAAAAAGAAGAAAATGACGGTAACCAGCATTTTGGTCTCTTCCCACAATGTTTTCTACGCTATCAAAGACAAATTCCATCATTTCAGCCACATTTGAATTTTCGTCCGAAAATGCTTTCAATTTGGACAGGTCTACATTTTGTCATGTTGTAAAGACTCAAGTTGCCAACTTTAATTCTAGATTTAAGATCTATTTTTCTGCCAGCAACTGGAACTTTGACAGAAGGTAACACGTTGTCAGACTCGCAATAATATCTATATTATTAACCCTTTCCCAAAGGACAAATTTTGGACTGGTCCAAATTGAAAGAGTTCGCAGACGACAATTTTAAATTTGATGAAAATGGCAGAAAGTTATCAAAAAGGGTAGAAAACAGTGTGGGAAAAGGAGAAATTGCTCGTTATGAGCAATTTCTCCTTTTCCCACAGTGTTTTCAAAAGACTTGTACTGCAGACACGTGAAAACCAGGGCTTGTTTGGGAAAGGGTTAAATGGTATGAATTAAATGAGCCATGCCCTGTGAAAAGGGGGACTTAATGCATCTGCAAAAGGTATTAACCCAGGTCAGCCTGCCCAGTCTGCGCAGGCTGACCTGGGCCAAATCATTTTGCTCTTGGTAAACTTCCAGCGTGTCAAAGGACCTGTGTACCTCATGAATCAGTCATAAGACAAAATGGATTTTATGGACACATAATAATGTGATGACTTGCTCGTTTTCATGGACCACAGAGATTCAGCAAGCCCCCTTTTGCTAGAGTGCAGCTTACACATATTTACATTTTGACTCCTGAATTGTTTACGTTTGGTCCATAGTGGGCCTTAATGCTTTAGTAGACATTTTAGATCACGATCAGATTGCACAGCAAACAACAAAATTTCAGACTTTTCCAAATTTAAAGCATAATGCAGAGATCATGTTTAAAGAGGCTCTTGATTTAATTTGCCTTTGAAAGGTATTATACTTTATTCTGTACCTGTAAATTTTCCAGCTAACATACATATATCTATGTAGCGTTAAATGTGGTTGCAAACATGGTATGATAATGTATTTCCTGCATAGAAAAGACACATAATACTGGATTGCAATTTGATTGGTCAAAATGTTACATTACAATATTCATCCACCAATAAAAAAGAAACAAAGTTACTACCTACTAAACCATTATATATGAGCCATGCTGTGTGAAAAGGGGGCTTAATGCATCTGCAAAAAGTATCATCCAGGTCAACCTGCACGCGCAGGCTGCCCTTGGCCGAAACTTTTTGCTCTCGGTCAATTTTCTGTATGCCAAAGGACCAGTGTACCTCATGATTCAGTCAGTTGTGATACAAAAGGGATTTTATGGATCCATAATTATGTGATGACCTGCTTTGTATAATGCATCATAGAGATGCATTAAGCCCCCTTTTGATGGAGCATGGCTCATATATTTCTTTTTTGTTAACTGTTTTTAAATAAAATGTCAATAATTGTAATATTTTTGTTGTTGAAAGTTGTAGATATATGATAAAAGGAACATCATGTTTTCGTCACATTCCTTAGACTCGTATTTGCTTCTTGTTGCCTAAGAAAATTTTGACATATGGCTCTACCTTCGGCCTTGCGCTATATCAAATTTTCTCACTCTGCTGGAATCAAATACAAGTCCAAGTGAAGTTACTACAGCATAATATGCCATAATATGCTTATTCCATATTAGGTATTCCGTATTCCACATTCCATAATACACAAAGGTTGTTATTTCAGGTTTTGCTGTTGTAACTGGTAACAAAGCTGCTCTATGGACTGATGGACGCTACTTTCTGGAGGCAGAAGATACATTGGACTGTAACTGGATTTTGATGAGACAAGGTAACTTCATCGATCTTTCACGCATTACATTGTTCCAGTGCCATACAGGTTTTATTCAGCCATAATTGTAGATCCATGCTTTTAGCTCATCCATTCACAAAATATTCCCTTGTTTTTGCAACCTTGAGGAAGAAGGTTTTTAGAAACAATGTGGGGCAAAAAATAAACAAAATGCTGTTGACTAGCGTTTTCTATCCTTGTCACATAATGCTTTCTACTTTTCAAAGACAACTCCCATCTCTTGGGCCACACTAAACTTGTTATCTGCAAATGTTTTCAAAGTACCGAAATGCTGTCATCCGTTAACTCTTTACCAAATGACAAAATTTTAGATTTGTCCGAATTGAAAGGATTTGTAGATGACAATTCAAAAACAATTCAAAATATGAAATCTGTCTTTCATAGATTAGAAAACATTGAGGGAAAGGAGAAATGCTGGTTTCCAGCATTTTCTCCTTTTCCCTCAATCTTTTCAAAAGGCTTCTTTCTTAGGGTCATTAAAAGTCGGGATTGTGTGATAAAGAGTTAAAGATTTACGCCAGTTTTTTTTATCTGTTACAGCTCTTGATCATCATGGAGAATTCCTTGTTTCACTACACTGTATTCACCTGACATTGTATTTGCATGTATGCACTGAATCTTAATTCATGCTGATTTTTTGCCTGAACTGCTTGCAATCTTGACGAATCTGACATATTGCATTTTGGTAAAGGGCTAAAGGAAATCAGTATCAACGAATTATTTTCATTGAAATGGTGTATAATTAACACTGTACCACACAATCTCGATTTTTAATGACTCTACAGGAAAGCCCTTTTAAAAACATTGTGGGAAAAGGAAAAAATGCTGGTAACCAGAAATTTACTACAGAGATGTCTTTCTTTTCTTCTTGAACTAGGGGTGGATGGGGTTCCTGGAATGACAGAATGGCTAACACAAGAATTGAGCAGTGGTCAGAGTGTTGGAGCAAGCCCATTTCTTATTGGCAGTTGTAAGGAAATTTCTGTTCCATCATACTTTCATTAGTATTCTATGACAATAATCTCTCTTTTACCCTGAAAAAGACAGCTTATGACATGGAAAAACATGGAGGAAAAAGGAGTGCCCACTTCTATTTTCAAACAACCTATATTAACCCTTTCCCAAACGACAAATTTTGGACTGGTCCAAATTGAAAGAGTTTGCAGACAACAATTTTAAATTTGATGGAAATGGCAGAAAGGTCTCAAAAAGGGTAGAAAACACTGTGGGAAAAGGAGAAATTGCTCGTTATGAGCAATTTCTCCTTTACCCACAGTGTTTTCAAAAGACTTGTACTGCAGACACGTGAAAACCAGGGCCTGTTTGGGAAAGGGTTAAGCAATTGTGTAATAGAATTCCCAGAGGAGGCCAATGTGTGAAAAATATCTGTACTAAGCAAGCACGTTATCTTTTCCCTGAGAGCTTTAAAAAAACGTAATGGACACTTTCAGTCTAGAATAATAACAGTTTTAGGGTTCTCTTGTCCAGAATGTCTCAGCAAAGCGGACATTGTTGATCAAAGATCAGACTGCAGTCTGATCTTGACATACACACAGCAAAAACAACCATACATGTAGTTTTGAAAGGCACTTTCCACACAATCCTGACTTTTAATTACCCTAAAAAGGAAGCCTTTTGAAAACATTTTGGGAAAAGGAGAAAATGCTGGAAACCAGCATTTTCTCCTTTTCCCATAATGTTTTCTACCCTATGAAACACAACTTCCACAATTTGAGGCACATTTACATTGTCGTCTGCAGATGCCTTCAATTTTGACAAGTCTACATTTTTGTTGTGTGGTAAAGAGTTAAGTCTTCTTGATGTGACAAGAATTTTCCTTGTGAATCTGATATTCCTATCATAAGATCAGATCAGTACAATACTGTTTATTTGCATAATCCTGTAGCAAGTTGGAACAGCCATGTAGAAGATCTGAGTACGTCTGGAATAGCAATGAAGGAGGTAGAGCCAGATTTGATTGACAGGATTTGGACCAATGACAGACCAGCACAGCCTAGCACACATCTTTATGCTCTACCTGATGAATTTTCAGGTGAGACCAATAAACTTATCACCAAACAATTCAAATGAATGTTTTTACATTCCTTAGGCAGAGGGTTGTTGAAAACATAGTGGGAAAAGGAGAAAATGCTGGTCACCAGTGTTTTCTTTTTTTTTCCTCAGGCTCCATCCCTGTCATTTAGAGCCATAGTTGCCTTCCACAAATACTTTCAATACCGACCAGTCTGAAATTTTGTCATCTTCAAACTCTTTACCATACAACAAAATTTCAGACTGGTCCAGATTGAAAGGATTTGCAGACGACAAATTAAATGTTACCCAAAACATGCAATTTGTCTTTCACAGGGTAGAAAACAATGTGGGAAGAGGAGAAAATGCTGGTTACCAGCATTTTCTCCTTTTTCCACAATGTTTTCAAAAGGCGTCTTTATCAGGGTTGTTAAAGCTCAGGATTGTGTGGAAAAGGGTTAAAAAAGACTTAGATTTATCTTGGGAACAAAAGCAATGGAGTAAGGAAAGTAGGAAATAATCTTGTGTTCAATATTTTAACCTCATGTTCAATATTCCAACCTCATGTTCAATATTTTAACCTCATGTTAAAAAATGTTATCCTCATGTCCAATATCTTAACCTCATGTTAAATATTTTATCCTCATAATCAATATTTTAACCTCGTGTTCAATATCTTAATCTTGTGTTCAATATTTTAACCTCATGTCCAACATCTCAACCTCATGTTCACTATTCTTACCTCGGGTTCAATATTTTAACTTTGTGTTCAATATCGTAACCTCATGTTCAATATTTTAACCTCAGATTCAATATTTTAACCTCATGTTCAATATTTTTCAGGGAGGAGGTGGCAAGATAAAATCACAGACATGAGAACTGCCATGCAGGAGGATGGGGCAGACATGATGGTGGTCACAAGTTTGGATGAAACAGCATGTATATAATTACCCCATACTCTTTTTTTTTCATCTTAAGAGTAACAGCTTCCGCATAATTATTTAACCCTTTACCATACAATGATGCCTTTTGACGCCCCTGGGAAAGAAGCCTTTTGAAAACATTGTGGGAAAAGGAGAAAATGCTGGTAACCAGCATTTTCTCCTTTTCCCACAATGTTTTCTACCCTATCTAAGAAAAGTTGAACCATTTGAGCCACATTGAAATTCTCGTCTGCAAATGCTTTCAATTTGGACAAGGCTAAAATTTTGTCGTCTGGTAAAGGGTTATAAAAGGCTATTCTGTGGACACTATCAGGCAAGTACTGCAAAAGGACACTGAGGGCAACATTCAGATAGATTTTTAATGAAACTTCCTTTGGTCTAAGTATAGGGCCAAAAATCAAATCATGCCAGAGAAAATATTACTGTCATAATAGGCTTGAATCTGCCACATTTATCAGGCGGTTCTGTGTTTAAGTGACCTTGAAGAAAGAGGCTTTTGAAAACATTGGTGATGAGCATTGTCTCCTTTTCCCAAAATGTTTTCTAAGTAAAAAGACATTGTCCATACCAAATCACATTAATTCTGTTGTCTGCATTATGCTTTCCATATGGAAAAGGTTTGAAAGTTTGGTGCCTGTTAACCCTTTACCAAACGACAAAATTTTAGACTCGTCCAATTTGAAAGCATTTGCAGACTACAATTTCAATGTAGCTCAAATGAAATGATTTTTCTCTGATAGGGTAGAAAAAATTGTGGGAAAAGGAGAAAATGCTGGTTACCAGCATTTTCTCCTTTTCCCACATTTTCTAAAGGCTTCTTCCCCAGGGTCGTTAAAAGTCGGGATTGTGTGGAAAAGGCTTACAGAGTTAAAACTTCCTTTTCATTGAACTAGATGGTTTATCCCTTTACCACACAATCCTGAGTTTTAATGACCCAAAGGAAGAAGCCTTTTGAAAACATTGTGGGAAAAGGAGAAAATGCTGGCAATCAGCATTTTCTCCTTTTCCCACACTGTTTTCTTCTCTTTAAAAGACAATTCTAATCATTTAGCCACATTTAAATTGCCATCTGGAATTCTTCTCAATTTGGACCAGTCTCACATTTTTTTTGTTGGGTAAAGGGTTATCTAGGTTGAAATTGAATCTGAAATAAATAGTTGATGAAGAAGGGTGGCTCCTGATTCTGTTTTTCTTTGTTTATTTTTCAGGGCTTTTCAATCTGAGAGCAAGTGACATTTCCTACAATCCATTTTTCATCTCGTATGCCACTGTAGAAAAGGACAGAATCAGGTATGGACATGTCTTATAAGACTTGTTACAACCTATTGCTCACTTTCCTATCATAATTTCAACAGCTGTCTTTAGCGAGGTACAAAGCAATCCCCTATTTAACCCTTTCCCAAACAAGCCCTGGTTTTCACGTGTCTGCAGTACAAGTCTTTTGAAAACACTGTGGGAAAAGAAGAAATTGCTCGTAACGAGCAATTTCTTCTTTTCCCACAGTGTTTTCTACCCTTTTTGATAACTTTCTGCCATTTTCATCAAATTTAAAAGTGTCGTCTGCAAACTCTTTCAATTTGGACCTGTCCAAAATTTGTCGTTTGGGAAAGGGTTAAACAAACCAGCATTTTCTCCTCTTTCCACAGTGCTTTCCATCGTTTCAAAGGAAGATACCATTACTTTAACCACATTCAATTTATTGTCTGCAAATGCTTTAGGTTTGGAAAAGTGTAGAATTTTGTCATTTGGTCAAGAGCTTAAAAAGATTTTTTATCTACCTGAAAGTTTTCTGGCTCGAGTAATATGGAATATTTTGTCATAATAACTTTCATGGTAGTTGTATTTGATTTGAGCAGTGTGAGAAAATTCAATTATCATGCAAGACTGAAGGTCTAGTGAGATGTAAAAAATTTCTTATGCAGCGAGAAGTAAATACAAGCACTAGGAAGGTTACCACAACATAATATTTCTTTTATTATATACCTACAACTTTGAGCAACAAAAGTTTGCAATTCTTGACATTTATTCGAAAATGGTAAACAAAATAAAACAAATGATGGTTTAGTGGGTAGTAGCTTTGTTTTATGAATGGCGGATGAATACTATAGCACAACAAAATAGTTTTGATACTTTTTGAAGATGCATAAAGCCCCCTTTTGACAGAGCATGGCACACACACTTGCATGTGCACGCTTGCACGCAAGCTCACAGAAAGAGAGAGAGAGAGAGAGAACATGACTGAGCCAGAGAGAGGGGAGAAGAGAGAGAGGGGGGAGAGAGAGAGAGATCCCAGGTTGTAGAGACAGAGCCTCCAAACATGGTGATGAATGGAAGTTGGTTATTTTGAACAAATGTAATTACTCCACCTCTTACAATGTTTTATAAATACAGTAGTATCCTAGGATGCTTTCATGATTGCATACAAAATTGTGTGTAATAAATTTTAAGCAATTTACTGTTTACAATAGAACAAAATTTCAGACTTGTCAAAATTGAGAGCACTTGCAGACAACCTTAATTTATTTCTACTCTTGCAGGTTGTACTTGATAGATCACATGACGAAATTAAGCACCCAATCAGAAGATGACCCTTCCAATGTTACCGTAGCAACACACCTAAACACCAATGAGAACACAGGAACTTGTGAGGGCAAGACAGGTCTATGTGTAGAGGTAAGCTACATCTAACTCATAGAATGTTATATATGAAAATGAAATTTTTAAGAATTGCAATTGAAAACTAATACAAAAAAATTTTCACACTGCCAAATTTCATGAAGACATTGAGCGAAAAAGAGAAAATGCTGGTTGCCAGCATTTTTTTCCTTTCCCTACAATGTTTTTAACCCTTTTAAGAATAAATCTCATCCTTTGAACCACATTTGATTTGTTGTCTGGTAATGCTTTAAATTTGGACTAGTCTTAAATTTAGCCTTTAGTAAAGAGCTAACTCTCTGCTGCCAACTAAATGTAAATTCACCCTTTACCACACAATCCCGACCTTTAACGATCTTGAGAAAGAAAGCTTTTGAAAACATTGTGGGGGAAAGGAGAAAATGCTGGTAACCAGCATTTTCTCCTTTTCCCACAATGTTTTTTCCCCTTCTTAAATCAAATTTTTATTTTTGCATCACATTTATTTTGTCTTCTGCAAATGCTTTCAATTTGGACAAGTCTAAAATTTTGTCATTTGGTAAAGGGTTAAATTTGACTTATTCTGTTTAGTAAATGTTTCTCCTTTCAGTATTCTAAACTTATTCTCAGCAAGTCTAAAGTGAGCCTGTTTAGTATTGCAGTAATTTGAACAGACTCAGAAATATTAAAAGCAAAATAATTTAGATGGTATGATTCACTCTTCACAGGTATTGGAATACAGTGCGGAGGCAGTTCTGAGCCATGTAAACACCAGCGCGGCGGCAGCAACCAAAGTTGTTTTGTCCTACTCATGTAATTATGCAATATATTCTAAAGTACCTCAGGTAAGAAAAGTTTCCATTTCTGAACTCTCCTGTTGTCCCACAATTTTTTATCAGACAGCAAAATTTTAGCCTCATTCATATTGAAAGCATTTGCCAGCAACATATTGAATAAGACTCAAATTATAGAAATTGTTCGCAAGAATAAAAATAATAATGTTGGAAAAGGAGAAATTCACAGTTACCAACGTTTTCTCCTTTCCAACAATGGTTTCAAAATCCTTCTTTGTCAAGGACATAAAAATATAGAACCCTTTGGAAAAGAGAAAGATGCAACAACCCTTACAGCTGTAAGTAGTCTATAGATCAAGGTCAGACTTGACATTCTTCACAGTTTGACCTTTGATCTGCCCTCTTTAATATTTAAAGCTTATAGCCCTGTCATCTCCTGTGTCGTAGTTGTGCAAAGACTTAGGCATTTTATGATATCTCAGTTCTCTGCCATTACAGAAGATACTTACTGCAAACACAGACTAGTTATTTAACTCTTTACCGCACAACAAAATTCTTTTTTCAGGGTCGTTAAAACCCGTGATTGTGTGGTAAAGAGTTAAATGTAGCTTAAATAAGGATTACTGTGATTACTGTCTTTAATATCATACTGGTGACCCATGTTTTCTCCTTTTCCCATAATGTTTTCAAAAACTGTCTTTCTTCAGGGTCATTAAAACTCTGGATTGCGTGGTAAAGGTTTAAACAATAAAGTTTATTATTTCCCACAGAGAATTTCAACAACCAGAGTATGAATTCATGAATTTCAAGATAAAGTTGAGAGTGGAGTTTTCATGAATTACGAAAGCAAGAAAAATTATATCACAAATATTTCACTCCTTTTTTTTACATTATTTTAAAAAGACTTGATGCAATTAAAGCTTTCATGAATTCAGTAAGTTTCTTGATGTATTTTAAGGACAAAATTGTACAAAAGAATACCCCCGTGGCCACAACAAAGACCAACAAGAATGCAGTGGAGAGGGAAGGAATGAAAAGATCACATGTAAGTTGATGGATGCCCTTTTGTAAACTCATTTCTACATTACTCTTGCAGTTGACTTTCACAGAACTGTGAAGAAAATTTCTCTGTAAGGAACAAAGTGTAATTATTTACAAATCGTTTAGAATTTTATCCTTTTACGACACGGTCAAGAGATATGATGACAATGAATGGGTTTGTTTCTCAGGTGACAATGTCTTACCAGGGAATATGTCCAGTTCGGGTGATATATAGAATTTTCCTCAGGCTATCTGGCCTCAATCAATTTGAAACTAAAAAACCTGCTCGAAACAATCCTTGAGCAGCCCCCAAGTTGTCAAGAGATATGATGACAATGAATGAGTTTGTTTCTCAGATAACAGTTTCTTACCAAGGAATATGTACAGTTCTGGTGATATATAGAATTTTCCTAAGGTTATCTGGCCTCAGTTGATTTAAAACAAAAACACAAAATAACAAACTACAGTCTTGGTAGATTATATGTCGAACATCAAATAACTGTCTTACACAGTCTATCTAGACAAAGTGCAAAACTCAAACTTTTGTCCTTAGTTTAAGAAAACAGACTGAGTCAAAAGGTTGCTCCAAACCATTTGTTGGTAACCTGGATTCACACACACTCCCAGACTTTTTCGGTTTGAAACAATTTTAATCCTTTACCACGCAATCCTGACTTTTAACGACCCTGAGAAAGAAGCCTTTTGAAAACATCGTGGGAAAAGGAGAAAATGCTGGTAACCAGCATTTTCTCCTTTTCCCACAATGTTTTCCATACTTCCCAAAACTTCCCAAAACAAATTTCAATTTTGGAGTCACATTTATTTTGTAGTCTGCAAATGCTTTCAATTTAAACCAGTCTAAACTTTCGTTGTTTGGTAAAGGGTTAAACAAGTCTCTGTGAAACACTTCATGTCTCTGAACTGCTGCTGGTCTGTATCTTCAGATCAATCTGTTCAACCCTACTATTTTGGCTGGAGCTGCTAAACAGACTTCTCAACTTTGAACTGTATGGAACTTGCCCTGGAATAGGTCTGTTGGGAAAGGGTTTGCTTGAGGCTGGGTCTATTTAGAATT
This sequence comes from Tridacna gigas, assembly GCA_945859785.2. Taxonomy (NCBI): domain Eukaryota; kingdom Metazoa; phylum Mollusca; class Bivalvia; order Cardiida; family Cardiidae; genus Tridacna; species Tridacna gigas. Next base: position 73,952,733 of record OX244031.2, on the reverse strand, counting down.
TGTTAAGGCAACTTCCCTGGAGAGTCAGTCTTTTTTGCTTGGAAGGAGTCTGAGTCTGTTTGAGGCTGGTCTGTTTGGAACATGTTGTGACAATTTCTCCAAGTCAACTTCTTCTGTTTGGAACTAGTCCGAACATCTTATAGCATTTGGATACAGCATTGGGATATGAAGACAAATGCTGAACCTCTGCCGGTCTTGCTCTTTATGTGTTTTGATCTCAATGGAGGCTCCACACTTTCTCAAATTTCAGCTATCATTTCTTTACAGATACTATTCACAGTCTTAACTTTTCATTTAAACTTTGGAGTTTGCAGGTATTGGCCATACAGATATGCACGCTAAATGACCAAAGCTGTCGATGCACCATAAAATAACATTCATTCATTCATTCTTGCTCTGTATACAAGTTGGTCGGCTGAATCCTGTTGTTATAGTCCTAAGAAGCCTAGGAGAGTAAATTCTCTGTGAAGGATTATAGAGTAAAATTGCTGTCACAGCCTATTGTAGCAATAGTGCATCTTGAACTTGAGTTTAGCACTGTTTATATCCACCAATTATGAAACTGTCAAATGGGTCTGTAATATTGTGTTTCGTGACGCAGGTAATACTTTATAAATGCAAATGAGCCATGCTCTGTGAAAAGAGGACTTAATGCATTTGCGAAAAGTATCGACCCAGGTCAGCCTGCCCAGTCCGCACAGGCTGACCTGTGCAGAAACTTTTCGCTATTGGTTAGTTTTCTGTGTGTCAAAGGACCAGTCTACCTTATGATACAGTCGGTTGTTAGACATAATGGTTTTTATGGATCCATAATCATGTGATGTCTTGCTTGGTATAATGCAGGGCAAAGATGCATGAAGCCCCCTTTTGTCAGAGCACAACTCAAATACATGTACCCATTGCATAATGTAACAGAACAAAGATGCAGAAGACAGATGTAAGTAAAATGATGGATTTGTGTTTGAAAAAGTAGACAACATTGTAGGGAGTGAGAAAATACTAGTTACTAGCATTTTCTTCTTGCACCACAATGTTTTCAAAAGGCTTTTTCCTTGGGGTCATTAAATCACGTATTGTATGAAAAGGGGTTCAAAGATTCAGTATCAGCAGTTTTTGTATGTCCATCAGACCTCCAGATAAGAGGGAATGATAGTATTCTAAATCCATTATTTCTCTTCCAAACCCTATGTTGTGGGTACTCATTAGAATCATCTCGATGAGACGATTCTAATTAGTACCTGCAACATAGGGTTTAGTTGAGAGTGATTAATATTTTTAACTTTGAAATCAAAATCACTCCACCTATCTGGAGCTTTGTCCATCTTTTGGACTTAGAAATTACTAGAGGGACTGATCTTAATATTTCAGATCAGAGATGCTGTTGCCTTGATATCCTTTGTAGCAAGACTGGAAAGGGAGGTAAACTTCAAATTTCAATAATTTGACTGCAATATAAAAGCCTTGCTTGTCTCCCCTTTTTTTTTTAATCACAATAAAGTAGAGATCTATTTGCAGAGGTTCACAAGGTTTATAGTCATTTTCAGCCACATTCTTTTTCAGTATTGGCACTGAGTACACAAAGTAATAGTATCAACTTTCTTGTGCTTTTCTCAGTACGTTTAATCCTTCTAATTAACTCTTTACCACACAATCCCGAGTTTTAATGACCCCTAGGAATAAGCCTTTTGAAAATATTGTGGGAAAAGGAGAAAATTCTGGTAATCAGCATTTTCTCCTTTTCCCACAATGTTTTCTACTCAGTTGAAGGCAGTTTCATCAATTCAGCCACCTTTGATTTGTTGTCTGCAGATGCTTTGAATTTGGACAAGTCTAAAATTTTGTCGTGTGGTAAAGAGTTGAGACTTCAGTTCATTTGAAAACTTTCTGACTGTTGGGACATTCGAAAAAATCACTGTGGCAAATGGTGATGTAACTTTAATGCTTTCTCATCCTTTTCTGAATAAAAGAATTCATTAACTATTAACATTTTCTTGTTCTATTCTGCTGACGTTTTCACTTTGGATGAGTCTAAATATGCATGGGGTAACACATCATTCTACTTTTTGAATCAATGATAGTCACATTTTGCAGGTAAAAGCAGGTACAAGATGGACAGAACTGTCAGCATCAAATGAACTAGAGAAATATAGAAGGTAATTCTTACTAGCCCTTTACCAAAAAATCCCTGGTTTTCATGACTCTGGGTTAGAAGACTTTTGAAAACATATTGTGAGAAAAGAAGAAAATGCTGGTAACCAGCATTTTCTCCGTTTCCCACAATGTTTTCTACTCTACCAGAGAGCTAAAGCTCATTTGTACCAATTTTGAATGTGTCGTCTGTAGATGTTTTGAATTTGAAAGACTCAAAAATTTGTCTTCTGGGGAGGGTTAACCCTTTCCCAAACAAGCCCTGGTTTTCACGTGTCTGCAGTACAAGTCTTTTGAAAACACTGTGGGAAAAGGAGAAATTGCTTGTAACAAGCAATTTCTCCTTTTACCTCAGTGTTTTCTACCCTTTTTGAGACCTTCCTGCCATTTTCATAAAATTTAAAATTGTCATCTGCAAGTTTTTTCAATTTGGACCAGTCCAGAATTTGTCGTTTGGGAAAGGGTTAAATTATTATCTCCAGTCTGATAGAGTTATCTCTCTTTGAGCAGTCTTGGGCACTTATGGTATGAAAATGGACAAATCTCGGGAGTGCCAGTAACATAGCCATATCTTTAAGCCTTTACCACACAATCCCGAATTTTAAGGCCTTTTGAAAACATTGTGGGAAAAGGAGAAAATGCTAGTAACCAGCATTTTCTCCTTTTCCCACACTGTTTTTCTACCGTTCCCAGAACAAATTTCGATTTAAAGTCACTTCTGTTTTGTTGTCTGCAAATGCTTTCAATTTCAACCAGTCTAACATTTTGTCGCCTGGTGAAGAGGTAAAAAAGTAGTTTCCTGACCTTAAATGGTCCTTGGACTTTGCAGAAAATTTACCAAAAGCAAAAATTTTCATTTCGGGTCACCCTGCACAGACTGTACAGGCTGACCTGGACTGATACCTTTTCGCAGATGCATTAAACCCCCTTTTCATAGAGCATGACTTTTTTCAGGGAGCAGGCCTACAACAGAGGACTCAGTTTTGGCAGCATATCGGGGTCGGGGTCAAATGGGGCCATCATACATTATTCTGTTACTAACCTGACTGATAAGCCCATTACCACCTCTGATATGTACCTGTTGGATTCTGGAGGACAGTACTTGTAAGTGAAAACTCTTCAGATGGTTTCAGAGACTTTGAAGAATTTGCAGATGGTTATTTTAAACACAGCTTGAATGATTGGTATTTTTGTTTGAAAGGATGGAAAACTGCATTGGAAAACGAGAAAATGCTGGTTACCAGCTGCTTCTTCCTCCTTTTCTCACATTGTTTTCAAAAGTCTTTTTCCTCTCGGTCTTAAAAGCTATAGTTTCTTTTGTGAAAGTTTAAACTTTATATGTGTACAGTGTGAAATGCTTAGAATGATGTCAGGGGTTTTCCAGCTTGTACTTGCCAAGACATTGGAATAAGAATGAACCTTAACTCTTTACCACACAATCCCAACTTTTAACGACCCTGAGAAAGAAGCCTTTTGAAAATATTGTGAGAAACGGAGAAAATGCTGGTAACCAGCATTTTCTCCTTTTCCCACAATGTTTCCTACCCTTCCCAAGACAAATTTAAATTTTTAGTCACTTGTATTTTGTCATCTGCAAATGCTTTCAATTTGGACTAGTCTAAAAAATTTTTGTTTGGTAAAGAGTTAAAATAGTGGTAATCAGACTTTTTGTTATCCAGAAAATAATTGTTAATAAGCAATTTCTTTTTTTCCCCCACAATATTTTGTATTTTCCCATAAGTGTTTGTCCTTTTACGACAATTAGGATATGCAAAAATCTGCATAGTCCTTTTATCAGATCACCTGGAAGTTGAATCAACAAAATATCTAAACTCTATAGTAGACAACAAAATTTCAGAATGGTCCAAATTAAAAGTAGTTTTAGATAACAAATTAAATGTTGCTAAAAAAATCAAAAGATGGAATTGGTCTTGGAAAGTGTAGAAAATATTGTGGGAAATCAAAAAAATGTTTGTTGCCCATAATGTTTCAAAAAGTTTCTCACACAGGGTTATTAAAACAAGGGATTGTTTGGTAAAGGGTTAATTTAAAGATAGAAGAAAACTCATGAGCATCCAAACCCCATTTTCAATTTTTCAGAGATGGCACTACTGATGTGACTAGAACCTTTCATTTCGGACAGCCTACAGATTATGAAAAGGCAAGTGTTGGACCTGACTTTTATACCCTGTAGTCTAATTAACTCTTTACCAAACGACAAAATTCAAGACTAATCCAAATTGAAAGCAGTTGCTGACGACAAAATAAATGTGACTGAAAAATTTAAATTTGTTTTAGGAAGGCTAGAAAACATTGTGGAAAAAGGAGAAAATGCTGCTTACCAGCATTTTCTCCTTTTCCTACAATGTTTTCAAAAGGCTTCTTTCTCAGGGTCATTAAAAGTCGGGATTGTGTTAGATTAATCCTTTACCGTGGGACAAATTTTTAGACCTTGTCCAAATTGAAAGCATTTGCAGATGAAAATTTCAATGTGGATCAAATGGTGCAGTTTTTTGATGGGTAGAAAACATTGTGGGAAATGGAGAAAATGCTGATTACCAGCATTTTCTCCTTTTCCCACAATGTTTTCAAAAGGCTTCTTTCCCAGGGTTCTTGAAAGGTGGCATTGTGTGTTAAAGGGTTATTTCTCTACCATGGGACAAAATTTTAATCTGGTCCAGTTTGAAAGCAATTGCAGATAACAAATGTAATGTGTCTCAAATGATGGAATTTGTCGTTCAAAGTATAAGGGAGGAAATGCTGGATGCCACCATTTTCTTCTTTTGCCACCTTGTTTTAAATGATATTATCAAGATTCATACTCTTTGCTAATACCTTGTCATGAAATTTTAAGCATTGAGTATCAAAACCCAAAATTTGATGACAGGGTGTTTGCGAAGAGTATGAAATTCACCATGGTGGTACAATCAGCTTTGGATGTAAGTTTGCCGGAACGTGATGCATAGATAGATCGGTAAAATTGACCCTTTTACCAGACGATGAAATTTTAGCCTTGCCCAAATTGAAAGCATTTGTAGGTGACATACTATATATTACTTTAACTCCCTCCCAAACAACAAAATTATAAACTTGTCTAAATTGAAAGCATTTGCAGACGACAAGTTAAACAAGACTCAGAAACTTAAACACAAAAAACAGAAAATACCTTGCCAGTACATCCATAATCAACCATCTTTCTGTGCTGTGTATCAGTATAAAAACCATGTGATTTCCGAAACTCATATGTACCGTATCTAAAACATTTATTTCTTGTTTCAGGAATGTTACACCCGGGTTTTGATGGGTCACATAAATTTATTTCAATTGCACTGGCCTCGAGGTTTATATGGTGAGATCAGTTTGATTAAATTCCATGTTTTTATATACAGAGTACAGAGTTAAAAAAAGATTTTGAATTGAAAGTATAAGCTTTCGGAAACATGGTAAAAAGAGAAACAGTTTGTCTAAATGAAATAGTCCTTTTCCCAAATGTTTCCATGCTATTCAAAACTGATATCTTCTTTTCCTTGTTTAGTTCTTTAGTTCGGGGCTGGTATGAAGTTATTTTGCACAACTATGTCAAAACTTTTTACCAAATGAAAAATTTTTGAGGCTTCCACATTGAAAGCATTTGCAGCATATTCTCCTTTTCTCACTATGTTTGCAAAAGATTTATCCATCGGGGTCATTTAACCTTTGTATTGCCGGTAAAGGGTTAAAAAGTATCTTTTATTATGATATTTCTTTTTCAAGGTAGAGAAATAGAGGCATTTGCCCGTGCTCCACTGTGGAAAGCGGGGCTGGTATATCGCCATGGGACTGGTCATGGAATAGGAATGTTTCTCAGTGTACACGAAGGTACGCAGAAAGTAACTGACCACTGCTACATCTTTAGTATTTTTCTTAACTCTGTGGCCAAGTCCCCGTAGCTCAATTGGTAGTGTACAGGACTTGAGAACAGGAGGTCGCTGGTTTAATCCCGGGCTTGGCCAATTTCTTTCCGACGATTGATGATAGTCATTGCGACAGGATTCATTCCTCTCTCATCGCTGACCTTTGTTTCAACCATGGTTATGTGGGAAAGCAGCCAGTGGCTTGGAAAGAATATTGTGCGGAATAGAGGTAAAAGAAGCTCCAGGAAAGTATGGATATGTGCACTGGACATTGTGATATAACTGAAATAGTGTTAAAAAAGGCGTTAACCCTTTCCCAAACGAGCCCTGGTTTTCACGTGTCTGCAGTACAAGTCTTTTGAAAACACTGTGGGAAAAGGAGAAATTGCTCGTAACGAGCAATTTCTCCTTTTCCCACAGTGTTTTTTACCCTTTTTGATAACTTCCTGCCATTTTCATCAAATTTGAAATTGTCGTCTGCAAACTCTTTCAGTTTGGACCAGTCCAAAATTTGTCGTTTGTGAAAGGGTTAAACACCATACAACCAATCAATCAATCAATCTTAACTCTGTGCCTCACAATTCTGAGTTTATAAGACCCGCAAAATAAAAGGCTTTTGAAAACATTATTGGAAAAGGAGAAAATGCAGGCTACTAGCATTTTCTCCTTTTCCCACAATTTTTTCTACTCTTTCCAAAGCATACTCCATCATTTGATACACATTTGAATTATTGTCTGCTAATTTTCTCAAAATGGATGAGTCTAAAATTTAGTTTTGTGGGAAAGAGTTATAGAGAATAATTATCTGTTTCGATGTATGATCTAAATTTCTTTCATAGAGTGAAAAGTGAAGGCTACATTTTCACAAATGGCGAAGACATGAGTGAAAATATGGCCTTTGCTGTTCACAAGATGAAAGAAATTTCTATCATACACTAAAACCAACAATTATCCTATTTCTTTTATGCTCTTCACTTTAAACTTTCTTTTCACATCTAAATTTTGTTCATTTGTGAATGATATGTTCGTTTTTCAAGCAGAATAGATCTATTCTATCTAGTTGGATATGGACTAGCTGTAATAATGTTGTCATGAGTGGTGTTGATTATGTCATAAAATGTGGCATTCACCTACTAAAAATTTATTCATGTTCTATAAATAGTCTATCTGTGGCATGTCAAAAATAAAAGTTACCGTATAACATTCACTGGTGAATTATAATTGTCAGTATTAACTCTTTTCCAGTAGACCTTTAACATCTTACCAGATGACAAAATTTTAGCCTTGTCCTACTTGAAAGCATTTGCAGAAGACAATTTCAGTCTTGCTCAAACGGTGCAATTTTTCTTTGATATGGTAGAAAACATTGTGGGAAAAGGAGAAAATGCTGGTTACAAGCATTTTCTCTTTTTCCTACCATGTTTTCAAATGGCTTCTTTGTTAGGGTCATTAAAACTGTGGTAAAGGTTAAAAACTTAAAGTCATTACAAGAATTACAAATGATACAATCAAAATATCGTTTTAGACATAATATCCCACCAAATATGGTGCAGTGAAGATCAAGATCAGATTCTGTGCTGTCTGATCTTAATCTGGACTGATAGTATCCGAAGCATTCATTGAGTTAAGTTACAGTTACAAATGTTGTAACCAGCTTGTTACTGTCACTTCAGGTCCAGGCAGGATATCTGGAATCAGAACTCTCTACAGTACGGATAATATATTGGATGATGGACAATTTTTCTCAGATGGTAAATCTACAGTTAATCCATTAACTCATTACCAAACTGAAAGCATTTGCAGATAACAAACCAAATGTTGCACAAATTAGGAAAATTTTCTTTAAAAGGGTAGGAAAAAATTGTGAGAAAAGGAGAAAATGCTGGTTACCAGCATTTTCTCCTTTCCCACAATGTTTTCAAAAGTCCTTCCCCTTAGGGTCAGTAAAACTCAGGATTGTGAAGTAAAGGGTAAACAGATAAATGAGCTGTACTCTGTGAAAAGGGGGCTTAATGAATCTGCGAAAAGTATCGACCCAGGTCAGCCTGTGCAGTTGGCGCCGGCTGACCTGGGCCGAAACTTTTCGCTATAGGTCTAATTTTCTGTATGTCAAAGGACCATGCAGTATACATCTTAATTAAGTCAGTTGTTTAAAAAAGTGGCTATTATGGATCCTTAATTATGGCTCCATAATTATGGATCCGTAATTATGTGGTAGCTTGACGGATATCATGTTTTCCACCCAATCTAAGACAAATATTAATTTTTAGGTCACATTTATTTTGTCGTCTGCAAATGCTTTCAATTTGGACTGGTCTGAAATTTTGTTGTTTGGTAAAGAGCTACAAATACTCTTATGTTGGAAAGTTTAATATTTTGTTGTTTGGAATTGAGTTTTAAGGCAATTGATCTACATGTATTTGCAAGTGAAGTTAATTTACATGACATGTGGTTTTATCTTTAGCTCAGCTGTTTTGAAAGAGGTATTGTCGTGCCCTGGCATCGGCTACATAGTCATCTGCATTGTCATCTGTGTTGTAGGGTGAAAATTTTGACATTTTATAATATCTCTGTTATTACTTAAGATATTTGCTTCAAGTTGTTAATTATCAAAAGGAGAACCTATACAACAAGGGCAGATAACCATCAAAGTATTTTTGACAGTTATGCCCCTTTTTTGACTTAGAAATTTCCATGAAAAAACAAGCAACCGCAGCCGAGCGTTGGCACCCGCACGTGGTGCTCGTGTTATGATAAAGTCTATTACACAATATGAACCACTGTGTATATATTTTCTTTGCAAATTTATTTTTCACTTAATTTTGTCTTTTTTTATGTATGTAGAACCAGGATATTATGAAACAGACAAATTTGGAATCAGATTAGAGAATATTGTCATGGTGACAAACTCGTCATTACAGGTACAAGCTTCTATACCCTTATAACTTTGCATTGCGAGTAACATTGATGAAATTTGAGAGTATGGAAAACAATTTCTATGATGATAATGCAAGTATGCTTCATAAAAAATTCCACCAATTAGTTTGACGGATATATTTAACTCTTTACCGCACAATCCCTCCTTTTAACGACCCTAAAAAGGAAACCTTTTGAAAATATTGTGGGAAAAGGAGAAAATGCTGGTAACCAACATTTTCTCCATTTCCCACCATGTTTTCTACCCTATCCAAAACAGGTATCATCATTTGAGCTACATATAGTATGTCTTCTGCAAATCGTTTCAATTTGGACCAGTCTAACATTTTGTTGTTTGGTTAAGAGTTAAAGTAATAGAAAATGGAAGTCTATCATAGCTTTTTAACAATCCTGCATTTTAAAAATCCTGAGGAAGAGACCTTTTGCAAATTACGAAAAAAGGAAACATTTTTTCCTTTTACCTTGATGTTTTCTACTCTTTCAAAGGCACTTCATATTATTTGAGCCATACTTGATTTGTGGTCTGCAAATGCTTTAAATTTTTTTTGTTAGTCTATTCTTTTTGGTTTTTTTGTTAACCTTTTGCAAGTGGACACATTTTCAGACTTTCCCATACTGAAGGCATATGCAGTCACTATCAATAGAATCATAAAATTTGTCCTTGCTGTTCCTCTTTTTCATTTCAGAATACCTTTGATAATCTACAATTTCTCACATTTGAACATGTCACTCTGGTACCCTATGAACCAAACCTCATCAAATATGATATACTAAGTAAAGAGCAGGTAATATCTTTTGCCTTTGTTTGGATACACTCTTGGGCCATGACTATCTGTGATCTTTTTTTTATCCTGTCACCTCCTGTAAATTCTGTCATGTAACAGGGGGTCATATAAACTTGGTGATACACGGTCACTTGACCACGTGACTAGGTTTATTATGTCAGTTGGTCACGTGATCAAGGTTTATTAGGCTAGTTGGTCATGTGACCAGCTGGAACTCCTTTCTTAGGTGCCGGTACATGAAATCAATATTTTAAAGTAAAATTATCGCTTAAAATTCGATGCACATGTTGATTGTTCTTATTATTTAAATAAAACAGAATTCTTCGTCACAACATTCTTCCGAGGGTTTATGTCACGTTTATGACATAGTCAATATAATTTATGACATCATTATTGCAGCTGCATACCTGAAGCGTTTTACACAGTTTGCCATACAAGTGTGTTTTTCGTAGTGAGAAAAATATTCTATCTAGTTGGATTTAGGATTGTAAAACCGGATAAACTGAAAAGTGTCGTGGATTGGAAAATTTGAAGAATAGACAGTACTGTAGTGTCTTTGATTCCAGGAAAGTTTGTCAGGCTCGGCTCCAGAATATTTTGGTATCAGTACCATAAGATACGGTTTTTATATCATGGTTTTTTTTTTGTTGTTTTGTTTTGTTCTTTTACAGTGTGTGACAGGATAAATTGAATAGATGGTTGGTGCCTTGGATGGTTTAAGTTTATCAGGCTCGGCTCTGGAATTTATCCGGTTCGCCTTCGGCTCACCAGATAAATACCTCTGCCTTGCCCGATAAACTTAACCCATCCAAGACACCAACCATCTATTCTCTATATACCTTTATCACACAATCACGAGCTTTAACAACCAAAGAAAGAGGCCTTTTGAAAACATTGTGGGAAAAGGAGAAAATGCTGGTAGCCCACAGTGTTTTTAAAGTCTTACGAAGCCAAAGCCGTTTATTTAAGCAACATTTAGTTTTTCATCTGCAAATGCTCTCCATTTCAACTGGTCTAAAATTTCGTCACTTGGTAAGGGGCTGACACATTGCCATGCTTTCTTTGCTGATACAGTAGACAACTTTTGACAAGAATATGGGAAAAGGAACAAATTCAAGGACTAGCCAACTGAATGACAAAGATACAACACCTTGACAAAACAACTGGTTTTGTCTGTAATTTAGAGATAGAAATGAGTTTTGCTGTGGCAAAAGGGAGTTTAATGCATCTCCATGAGGCATTGTACCAAAACAAAAGACATCTCATTATTACTGATCCATAAAATCTAGTTTGTCTTACAACAGACTAACTAACTCTTTACCTAACGACAAAATTTTAGACTGGTCCAAATTGAAAGCATTTGCAGACAACAAATTAAAGGTGGCCAAAATGATGAAATTTGTCATTGATAGGTTAGAAAGCATTTTGGGAAAAGGAGAAAATGCTGGTTACCAGTATTTTCTCCTTTTCCAACAATGTTTTCAAAAGGCTGCTATATCAGTGTCGTTAAAACTCGGGATTTTGCGGTAAAGGGTTAAATCGTGAGGTAGACTGGTCCTTTGACATGCAGAAAATTGACCAATAGCAAAAAGTTTCGACCGAGGTCAGTCTGCACAGGCTGACATGGGTCAATGCTTTTGCAGATGCTTTAAATGCCCTTTTCACAAAGCATGGCTCAAATGAAAATAGAATTGTAGGTGAAAATAGCCCTCAAAATGTGTTTTTTCCAGATTGACTATCTAAACACCTACCACAAACTATGTGAAGAACGGGTGGGCCCGGAGTTACTGAGGCAAGGTCAAACTGAAGGTTATAACTGGATGATGAGAAGAGTGGGTCCCGTCTCCCAAACTGGGCCAACATCAGATGCAGGACCATTATTTTGGGGATTTTTACCATTATTGTTACCCGTATTTGTACATGTTTGTGTCTATTGCTTTATCGTCGAGGCAAGGTCAACCTGAGGGCTTTGCTAAATGATGAGTAGAGTTGATCATATCTCTCAAACTGAGCATACATCGATATCCAAAGCAGGACCAGTAACTCTTTACCAAATGTCAAAATTTTAGACTTATCCAATTGGAAAGCATTTGCACACGAGAAATTAAGTGTGACTCAAGAATGTAGATTATTTTTTGGAATGGTAGAAAACATTGTAGGAAATGGAGAAAATGCTGGTTACCAGCATTTTCTCCAATTTCCCACAATGTTTTCAAAAGCCTTCTTCCTCAGGGGTTGTGTTGTAAAGGGTCAATTGTGGGATATTTGTCATTGTTGATACTTTTTATTAGATACCTTTGTCAAAACAATGTTAAGCATTGAGAGAAGAATGAATGTTGCAATAACCATCATCAGTCCTTCACAAATAATTTTGATGAGCTTGAGAATCAAACCAGCCACCCTTGGGTTTCAAACATTTTATGTTACAGACCGACCATCTGGGTTTGGCGTCTGGAGATGATAATGTGCTATATGTAATTTTTCTTTATGTTTTGTTATTCCATATCGTTTTTATTCTGTCTGTCCTCTCTGTAGTGTATTCATATTGCAGCCATTTTGATGTATTTTATCACTTTTATTCTTCTGTCAGTATTTTCATTGTTATTCCCCTCCTTTTTTAGCTCACCTTAGAACGAAGTGTTCAAGGTGAGCTTTTGTGATCATGCTGTATCTGGCGTCCGTCGTGTGTCTTCCAGGCATCAACAATCACCTTGTGTGCACTCTAGAGGCTACATTTTCAATTATATACTTATGAATCTTGGTCAGAATGTTTGTCTTGATAATATCTTGGACAAGTTCGAAAATGGGTCATGTTGGGTCAAAAAGTAGATCACTGGGCTAAATCTAAGAAAATCCTTGTGTGCACTCTAGAGACAATATTTTCAGCCTGATACTCTTGAATCTTGGTCAGAATGTTTGTCTTGATAATATCTTGGAGAAGTTTGAAATGGGGTCATGTTGGGTCAAAAAGTAGGTCATTTGGCCAAATCTCAGAAAAACCTTGTGTGCACTCTAGAGGCCACATTTTCAGCCTGAAACTCATGAAAGTTGGTTAGAATGTTTGTCTTGATGATATCTAGGACAGGTTTGAAATTGGATCATGTCGGGCCAAAAAGTAGGTCGCTGGGCTAATTCTTAGAAAAACCTTGTGTACACCCTAAAGGCCAGATTTTCAACCTGAAGCTCATGAAAGTTGGGTAGAATGTTTGTCTTGATAATATCTGGGACGAGTTCAAAATTGGTTCATGTCTGGGAAATAAGTAGGTCACTGGGCTAAATGTTCGAAAAACCTTGTGTGCACTCTAGAGGCCACATTATCAGCCTGATTCTCATGAAATTTGGTCAGAATGTTTGTCTTGATGATATCTAGGACAAGTTAGAAATTGGGTCATGTTGCATCAAAAAGTAGGTCGCTGGCCTAAATCTTAGAAAAACCTTGTGTGCACTCTAGAGGCCACATTTTCAGCCTGAAACTCATGAAAGTTGGGTAGAATGTTTGTCTTGATAATATCTGGGACAAGTTTGAAATTGGATCATGTCAGGTCAATAAGTAGGTCACAGGGCTAAATCTTAGAAAAACCTTGTGTGCACTCTAGAGGCCACATTTTCAGCCTGAAACTTAGGAAAGTTGGTCAGAATGTTTGTCTTGAAGATATCTAGGACAAGTTTGAAATTGGGTCATGTTGCCTCAAAAAGTAGGTCACTGGGCTAAATCTTAGAAAAACCTTGTGTGCACTCTAGAGGCCACATTTTCAGCCTTAAACTCACAAAAGTTGGGTAGAATGTTTGTCTTGATAATGTCTTGAACAAGTTTGAAATTGGGTCATGTCTGGTCAATAAGTAGGTCACAGGGCCAAATCTTAGAATAACTTTGTGTGTTCTCGTGAGGCCACATTTTCAGCCTTATACAGATAAAGATTGGTCAGAATGTTTATCTTGTTGATATCTTAGACAAGTTTAAAAGTTGGTCATGTCGGGGCAAAAAGTAGGTCACATGGTCAAATCTTAGAAAAACCTTGTGTGCACTCTAGAGCCTGATTCAGCCAGATTCTCATGAAACTTGGTCAGAAAGTTTGCATTTATGATATCTTGGATAAGTTTCAAAGTGGGTCACATCTGGTCAGAAAGTAGGTCACTGGACCAAATTTTAGAAAAACCTTGTGTGTAGCATAGAAGCTGCATTTTCGGTCTGATACTCATGAAACTTGGTCAGAATGTTTATGATATCTTGGACAAGTTTGGAATTTAGTCAGATTGGTTCAAAAGATAGGCCACTTACACTCATGTGTTTTACATCATTAAAACCAGGATCTCTTCAGCTTTATCAACTGTAGATGACTTTACTCAGGTTAGCGCTTTAGGGCCAATTGCCCCCTTATTTACTTTGTATGCAATAAATTTTACTTGACCAATCTTTATCATAATACTGACTGTTAGAACAGATCTCTTTTGCAATAAAGATAAAACAAAACAGAAAACGTGTCTCTTTACAAACATTTTCTGTATCACCAGCTTCCACAAAGTTTTAAGCTCCACTGGCTCAAGGCCGGCAAGCTCATGTCATGGTCCTGTGTCTGTCCCACAGGCGTTCGTTTTGTGACGAACTTTGCCATCTATATAATGTAATATATAAGACATTAAATAGATGACAAAGTTCGTCACAAAACAAACGCCTGTGGTCTGTCCTCTGTCCATGCATCAGTATTGAACTCTTTACCAAACAACAAAATTTCAGACCAGTCCAAACTGAAAGCATTTGCAGACAACAAAATAAATGTGACTGAAAATTTGAAATTTGTTACAGGAAAGGTAGAAAACATTGTTGGAGAAGGAGAAAATGCTGGTTACCAGCATTTTCTCCTTATCCCAAAATGTTTTCAAAAGGCTTCTTTCTCAGGATGGTTAAAAGTCGGGATTGTGTGGTAAAGGGTTAAACATCTTTTTGTCTGAAGCTATCCATTCAGTTTTGACCCAACTTCACAGAAATTTTCCTGCAATGGCCCTTGATCTGCAGACTTTCTTCATAGACTTTGATACCTGTAACAACTGGTTGCCATGGCAACAAAACTGAAAAATGTTAAAATTCTTCGAAAAATTTTTGCTTGAATCCATAAGGCCTTGGGCTACCAAATTTGGCAAGTAGCTTCATGTAATGAACCTCTACCACAGTTCTTCAAATTATAGCCCTTCGGTCAAAATTGGCTGCATCCCGCGGGTCACAAGTTTTACATGGGGGCTCATATGGTAAAAACTTTAAAAACCATCTTGTTCCTAATCATAAAGACTAGGGCTACCATATTTGACACATAACTTCGAGGGAATCACTTCCAAATTTGTTCAAAATTTAGCCCTATATATGATTGGGATCGAAACTGGTCCAGCTTCAGGGGTCTCATGTTTTACAGGAACTGCATATTGAGGAAAATTTGAAAATCGAGATCTTCTCGTTTATAACCATATGGCCTAGACCTGTATTATTTAGTATGCTGCTTTATCTTGTGGACCTCTAACAGGATTCAAGTAATTATAGCTGTGTGTTCAAAAATGGCCTCAACCTAGGGGTCACAACTTTCATGTAGGAAGCTGAAAATCTTCACATTGGAAACCTTTACAATACATTCATTATGGCCACATTGAGCTCACTTGCAAGGGCATTAACTCTTTACCACACAATCCCAAGTTTTAACGACCCTGATAAAGATAGCTTTTGAAAACATTGTGGGAAAAGGAGAAAATGCTGGTTACCAGCATTTTCTCTTTTTTCCACAATGTTTTCTACCCTGTCACAGTCAAACAGCAATTATCCAGCCACATCTAAACTGTCATCTGCATGTGTTTTCAACTGGGTTCAGTCATAAATTTTGGTGTTTGGTAAAGAGTTAATGGGTATGGGCTCTGCCACCCCTTCATCTATTTTTACAACTCTGCGTTTATTATGCACCGTTCTAAATTGTAGTTCGATTAAGGCGCGTAAAAATAAATATACTTTCATTAAATGAAAAGAATGAACTATTGCATATTAAACAAATGAATATTTTCTGTATTTTACAATCTTTGCACTAAAATTCTTTCGAACCTAGTTAGTTTTCGTCTTGTTTATCGGAAATATCTCGATCAATTTCCGAACTTAGCAGGTACTTCCGGTTTGAAATGGCTTCCCTAGCGACAGACGCTCGTGTGTAAATAAATATTGGGATTTATCGCCAGGCATTATAAATGAATGCAATTTAATCTGATAACGGTTTATCATATTACAGGTAAGCTTTTGGTTATATTTCCCCAAATTTTGCAGCCAGGATTTACTCGTGAATTCATCGAAGTCAAATATAATTTATGAAATTGCAGAGCTCTGAACAAGCGCTTGAATGGCATGTGAATACGACTTCAGAAAATAATGAATATGTATTTATTTAGCATGTGTGCATGTTCAAATGTTTCCATAAAAGATAGGAGTTCTGTCGTTTCACTATCACATTAAATTGACAATGTAGCGTCAAGATTTGAAAAAAAAAAAGGCTTTTGTTTTTATTTGTAGGACATGATCTATTCCTGATTGAACGTTGAAGGCTGTACTTGCCATGAGTCATTCAAATTACAACAATATTTGAGACATGCTCTGGGAAAGGGGTATTAATAAATCTTCAGATGCATTTTAACGGGCAAGTCGTCACATAATTATAGTCCAGGAAAACCATTTTGTCTAACGACCAACTAGATCATGAGGTAGTATTGTCTCTTGACATGCAGAAAAGTTACAAATAGCAAAACATTTTGATTCATGTTAGCCTGCGCAGCCTGCTCAGGCTGATATGGGTTGATACTTTTTGCAAATGCAATAGTCTACCCTTTTCGCACAGTATGGTCCATTTATAATCTATCTAGTTAAAAACCTGGCGTTTAACTGCTAAAATAAAAGATTTGTTGAAAAATGTTATCAATGGCAAGCCTTGAAATACCATAAATCTATAACTTTGTTTGTAATGTGTGAGTGTGTTTTATTCTAACTCTTGGTATTGATTTATCATATACATGTAACTTTCTTCATTTTTTTTCATTTGTATACTTTATTGTAAATGTATATTAAGTTTAATGTTTCTTATTTCTTTTTACAGAAGCTGATCACATGAAAATTTAATCTGTGAATTATGGCCAACATGTTAGAACCCAAGGGCATTCCCACCATATTTGGTGAGGTGCTGGAGAAAAATGTGACCTTTTGTATAGATACATCTGGTAGCATGTATAAAGGGATGGAAATGGTGAAAGAGCACCTGATAGAGACTCTTCATAAAATGGCCAATTCTGGCAAACCTTACTCATTCAATATTATTGAGTTTAATTCTGAAGTCACACAGTGGTCTGATAAACTTGTTACATGTACACCTCAAACAGTGGCTGTTGCTAAAGACTGGATAAACAAACTTGCTGCCAAAACTGGAACCAACACAAAGGGTGCACTGCTCACCGCCTTGAACAATCCACTTTGTGACGCCGTATATCTGGTAACAGATGGACTTCCAGATCATCATCCTGTGGAAATACTAGACCATGTGGGTAATATAGGCAGAATGAGGCCCATCCACTGTGTATATTTATGTACAGATGACACCACTGAAGGAGCTGCGATTGAATTTCTCGAAGATCTTGCAATTGAATCCTATGGGTCATTTCATGTTGTTCATCTTACGACTCACGGATGTTTGGAGAGAATCACTCCAATCTACCGAGCAGAGAACGCTCAGGAAAGAGTCATTCGGACCATTAATGGTACCGTTCGACCAAATCTAAAAACTTGCAGCGTGGCAACAACATTGCAAGTGGATCCTGATGAGACAGTAAGACTGGCACCCAGAGTCTCAAACCTCCGCCCACCCCCATTGTGTTACCCACCCTGGGGACCTTACTGGGCTGATTGGCTCAGTTTGCCATTTAGATACTATTATCCCTATGCATGGAGCAGATACAGACCAGCTAGAGGGTGGATAAAGGCTCAAGAACAGATGTTGGAGTCTATAGAGACTGCTGGACTGTCCCCAGCAGCCGGCTCCCTTCTCATTGATAAAAGTGTTCTAGCTAGAAGGATTGATGATGGCTACTTTTACCAGGGTATTGTGAAAAGTCAGGTGAGTTTTAATCACTTATCATTTTCAACTGAGGTATATTTAGCCTTTTAACTTACAATCCCATGTTTTAATGACCCTGGAGAAGAATGCCTTTGACAGCATTATTGGAAATGGAGGAAATGCTGGTATCTAGTCTTTTCTCCTGTACCCATAATATTTTCTTCCCTCTCAGTGACAAATCCCATTGTTAAGGTCATATTTGACTTGTTGTCTGCAAATGGTTCCAATTTGTACAAGTCTGAGTTTTGTCCTCTGGTAGATAGTTAACCCTTTCCCAAATGACAAATTTTAGACTGGTCCATATTGAAAGTTTGCAGACAACAATTTTAAATTTGATGAAAATGGCAGAAAGTTCTCCAAAAGGGTAGAAAACAGTGTGGGAAAAGGAGAAATTGCTTGTTACGAGCAATTTCTCCTTTTCCCACAGTGTTTTCAAAAGACTTGTACTGCAGACACGTAAAAACCAGGGCTTGTTTGGGAAAGGGTTAAGCATGATCTCCTTACACTGCATTCATGACTTGACCCATTAACCCTTTACCAAATGACAAAATTTTCAACTTGTCCAAATTGAAAACATGTGCAGATAACAAATTAGATATGGCTTATATGGTGAGGTCTGTCTATAAAAGGACGGACAACATTGTGGGAAAAAGGAAAATTTTGGTTACTATCATTTTCTCTTTTTTATACGCCCGTCGAAGACGGGACGTATTATGGGATCACCCGTGGCGGGCGGGCGGGCGTCCGAGCGGGCGGGCGGCGTCCAGTTCTTTGTCCGGAGCATATCTCCAAAACTATACTACCTACGGTTATGAAATTTCATGCGTGGATAGATCTCATCAAGGGGGAGTGCAGTGCACAGGAATCATAACTCTTGCTTCCTTAATTTTTGAGTTATTGCCCTTTCTTATTTTTCATACTTGAATTTTGTCCGGTGTATATCTCCAATACTATACTACCTACGGTTATGAAATTTCATGAGTGGATAGATCTCATCAAGGGGGAGTGCAGTGCACAGGAATCATAACTCTTGCTTCCTTAATTTTTGAGTTATTGCCCTTTCTTGTTTTTCATACTTGAATTTTGTCCGGTGAATATCTCCAAAACTATACTACCTACGGTTATGAAATTTCATGAGTGGATAGATCTCATCAAGGGGGAGTGCAGTGCACAGGAATCATAACTCTTGCTTCCTTAATTTTTGAGTTATTGCCCTTTCTTGTTTTTCATACTTGAATTTTGTCCGGTGAATATCTCCAATACTATACTACCTAGGGTTATGAAATTTCATGAGAGGATAGATCTCATCAAGGGGGAGTGCAGTGCACAGGAATCATAACTCTTGCTTCCTTAATTTTTGACTTATTGCCCTTTGTTGTTTTTCGTACTTGAATTTTGTCCGGAGCATATCTCCAAAACTATACTACCTACGGTTATGAAATTTCATGCATGGATAGATCTCATCAAGGGGTAGTGCAGTGCACAGGAATCATAACTCTTGCTTCCTTAATTTTTCAGTTATTGCCCTTTCTTGTTTTTCATACTTGAATTTTGTCCGGTGAATATCTCCAATACTATACTACCTACGGTTATGAAATTTCATGTCTGCATACATCTCATTAAGGGGGAGTGCAGTGCACAGGAATCATAACTCTTGCTTCCTCAATTTTTCAGTTATTGCCCTTTCTTCTTTTTCATACTTGCATTTTCTCCGGTGAATATCTCCAAAACTATACTACCTAGGGTTATGAAATTTCATGCCTGCATACATCTCATTAAGGGGGAGTGCAGTGCACAGGAATCATAACTCTTCCTTCCTTAATTTTTGACTTATTTTCATACTTGAATTTTGTCGCGAGCATATCTCCAGAACTATACTACCTATGGCTATGAAATTTCATGCGTAGATAGATCTCATCAACTGGGAGTGCAGTGCACATGAACCATAACTCTTGCTTAATTTTTGACTTATTGCTCTTTCTTTATTTTGAAACTTTAATTTTGTCCAGTGCATATCTTCAGAACTATACTAGCTAAGGATATGAAATTTCATGCGTGGATACATTCCATCAATGGGAAGTGCTGTGCATATAAATTTCAACTCTTGCTTGCTTAATTTTTCAGTTATTGCCCTTTCTTGTTTTTTTTTCGAACTTGAATTTTGTATGATGCATATCTCTCAAACTATACTACCTCGGGTTATGAAATTTTAGGGCTGGATACATCTCATAAAGGGGTAGTGCAGTGCACATGAAATATAAATTACTTATTTTTTATGCACCCTTTCAAGACAGGATGTATTATGGGATCAGCCATGGCGTACAGGCATCCAGGTAGCATAACTTACACATCTTAAAACCTATTAACTTTAAATTTGACAGTTGTGTTTGTTGTAATCATATGGGGTGCAGTGTACACAAAGAATAAATCTTCCTTCCTTATGAGTAATTGCCCTTTCTTCTTTTTCATACTTAAATTTTGTCAGCAGCATATCTCTCTTACTACACTACCTATGTATATGAAATTTCAGTGATGCATACATCTCAGATTATTAGAAACATAACTATTGCTTCCTTAACTTTTTCTTATTGTCCTTAGTCATTTTTCAGGCTTAAATTCAACACTATCGTATCTATGGATATCAACATAAAGTGTATAAACAAGAGTTCCGTCAACACAAATACACTGCCATTATCTTCAATCAACAGTAAAAAAAATATTCTGCACTACTATTTTTCTATACCTCCCCTTTATCATTATTATGCCCCAACTTTACAACTTGGGGTAAGACGGGCGTATCTTGCGACAATTTGCCGCTCTTGTTCCACAATGTTTTCAAAAGGCCTCTTTCTCAGGGTCGTTAAAACTCAGGATTGTGTGGTAAAAGGTTAAAGTACAGGTTATTTATTTTTACTTTTTCATAGTAACCAGCATTTTCTCCTTTTCCCACAATGTTTTCTAACTATCAAAAACAAATTCCACCACTAGAGCCACATTTAAATTGTTGTCTGCAAATGCCTTCAATTTGGACAAGTCTACATTTTTGTCGTGTGGTAAAGAGTTAAAGGAAAGGAAAAGCATTGTTTTTTGATAACACAGAAAAAGTTGTGAGAATTGGAGCAATGAATTTGTAAAATATAACTGCTTTTTTTCTAAAACCGTTTCAAAACTGCTAACTTGAATGAGTACAGCTTGAATGTAAAAGAAGAAATTGTTACTTTGTCATTATGGGCTAATCCATCTATGAGACCATTTCACTAAACCCTTTCCCAAACGACAAATTTTGGACTGGTCCAAATTGATAGAGTTTGCAGACGACAATTTCAAATTTGATGAAAATGGCAGAAAGTTATCAAAAAGGGTAGAAAACACTGTGGGAAAAGGAGAAATTGCTCGTTACGAGCAATTTCTCCTTTTCCCACAGTGTTTTCAAAAGACTTGTACTGCAGACACGTGAAAACCAGGGCTTGTTTGGGAAAGGGTTAATCTCCACAGGAGGAAATAAAGAGAATGAATGAATGAATGAATGAATGAATATTATTATTATTATTATTATCATTATTATTTCTGTTAGAAGAAAACAATAAAGAAGGAAAATGATAAGGAAAAAGAAGTAAGTGATCAATTTTTTTTTTAAACTTTTTACCAAAAGATCCATGATTTTAGGAAGAAGGCTTTTAAAAACATTGTGGAAAAAGGAGAAAATGCTGGGCACCAGCATTTTCTCCTTTTTCCACAAAGTTTTGTATCCTTTCAAAAAACAAATCCCATCATTTGGATCACATTTGTCTTTCTCAGATATTTTTTTTCATATGGAAAAGTCTGAAATTTTGTTGATTGGTAAAGAGTTAAAATTGCCCAATGTTTGTAAATCTGTTCAATAAACTTGTTGTTTGTCTTTCACATATAACCCAGTTTTTGTGAAAAATAAATGAACTGGATGTTCACAGTCAGTCAGACAGATTCCAAGGTACTGCAATTTTAGGACATTCTTAGCTTAAAAGAGTATCTTACAAAATATTGGAAAGTGTAGATCCAAGATCAGACTGTACATTCATCTGCTGTTGTGAGATCTCAATCTACTGTGTCTGCAAGAGAAACTAATGTTGTGTTTTCTTAACCCTTTACCAGACAATGCAGACTCTTAATGACCTTGCGGAAGAAGACTTTGTAAAACATTGCGGGAAAAGGGGAAAATGCTGGTAACCAGCATTTTCTCCTTTTTCCACAATGTTTTATACCCAGTCAAAGACATCTTCCACAATTCTAGCAGCATTTAATTTTGCATCTGCATATTTATGCTTTGGGTTTGGACAGGTCTAAAATTTTGTCATGTGGTTAAGGGTTAAAGCACTGAATTAATGAACTGGACCTGGAAAAATAGTCAAAATAAGGTTTTTTCAAGGTTGTTTTGAGATCAGACTTCATGTTTTGTGCAGTCTAATCTTGATCTACACTGTCTTGATCTACACTGTCTGCATAAACAACTTAATGTAGAAGGCTTTAGAAAACATCGTGAGAAAATGAAATAAATGTGGATGTTTCAGTTACATCGTTGCAGCCATTGGTCCTATCCATGCTATCCTGGATTGTCAGTACTATGCACAACATTCTTTCCAAGCCACAGGCTGCTTTCCCACATAGACATTGTCCAGACAGTGCTCAGTGGGTGAGAGGGAAGTGCATTTTGCAGCAATTAGTATCATCACTTCTCAGAAATAAGTAAGTCAAGCTTAAGGCCACTATAACAAATATTGTGACAAAAAGAGAAATTTCTTGTGACAAGTCAGTTCTCCTTTTTCCTTGATGTTTTCACTTCAATTCATGTTATGAAGTACTTTTTGAACAGTGTAAAGCACAATTCAGTTAAACTAAACTTATACCAAGTACATCAATGTAGTTTTAGGTTCAACTGTTTGCCACACAACCCCCGACTTTTAACAACCCCGAGAGAGAAGCCTTTTGAAAACATCGTGGGAAAAGAAGAAAATGCTGGTAACCAGCATTTTCTCCTTTTCCCACAATGTTTTCTACCCTTCCCAAAGCAAATTTCAATCTTTCAGTCACATTTATTTCGTCGTCTGCAGATGCTTTCAATTTGAACTAGTCTAAAATTTTGTCGTTTGATAAAGAGTTAACCCTTTACCACACAATCCTGACTTTTAATGACCCTGAGAGAGAAGCCTTTTGAAAACACTGTGGGAAAAGGAGAAAATGCTGGTAACCAGCATTTTCTCCTTTTCCCACAATGTTTTCTACCCTATCAAAGACAGACTCCATCATTTGAGTAACATTTGTATTGCCGTCTGCAAATGCTTTCAATTTGGACGTTTTTGTCGTGTGGTAAAGAGTTGATAGTGTGTATTTATGACTAAAGATAATTCTTTTCAAAGTGCTGTTCAAGCGTTTGATGCAAAACAATCATAAATATAAACCAATACATATTGCAATTGAGATATTGAAGCACTGTTGAGCAGATTTTGTTCCTTTCAAGAATATAACTCTTTATTAAACGACAACATTTTTGCCTTGTCCAAATTGAAAACATTGGCAGACAACAAAATAAATGTGACTAAAAAGATAAAATTTATTTTGGGAAGAGTAGAAAACATTGTGGGAAACGGAGAAAATGCTGGTTACCAGCATTTTCTCCTTTTCCCACAATGTTTTCAAAAGGCTTCTTTCACAGGGTCGTTAATAGTCGGGATTATGCGGTAAAGGGATAAGTTTGAGACTTATTTGTACAGAGAGTAAATATTGAGAACTGTTACCTTTGAGTTGATACTGTTTAACATTAAGGTCGTGACTTTTTGTCTGTTTACAGTCCATTTCCCAGGTGAACTTGAGCAAATAAACGTTTTTTGTTCAAAGCATTATTTTCCACATCATTTTCTTCAGTTTTGCATCAACCACCGTAGATCGTGATCAAACTACATGAAATTCAAAGTGTGATCTTTCATCTACTCTGTATGCTTAGCATAGATATTTTGTATAAAAAGCAACCTTGAAATTTGTAATTCAGGTTTATATCTAAAGATATATACAGAACATGTCTGTTTATTTGGCACTCTCAATCATACTGCCACATCTTTTTCAGATAAAGAGAAAACTGTTAATTTTACGAAAACGTACACAAAAACACTAAATTTGCCTGCCATGAAACTAAAACAACAAAATTTTAGACTGGTCAATATTCAAAGGATTTGAGGATGACTTATTCTGGTGCACAACATTTCGTCGAAATCCATGTATATTTTAAGATACTTTATGCTAAATTCCTAGATTTATTTCATGAATAGCTCTGTCTGGGAGGAAGATTTGAGCCACAGTTCGTCTGGGTTAGGGTAAGGGTCAGGGTTAGGGATCATTTTCGACAAACATAATTGTTTTCGACAAAATGGGGCAGATCCAGCTGACTTATTCAGTGTTGGTCAAATGATGACCTCTGTTGGTCATACGATCAGGTTGGTCTTTGAAAGAATTGAAAACCTTGTGGGAAAAGGAGAAAATGCTGGTAACGAGCATAATTAATCCTCTTTTCTGAAAGTATTTTCTACACATTAACTCTTTACCAAACAACAAAATTTTGGACCTGACCACATTGAAAGCATTTGCAGACGACAAATGAAATGTTGTTGAAATGAAGATTTCTCTCTTTGACAGGTAGAAAACATTGTGGGGAAAGGAGAAAATGCTGGTTACCACAATGTTTTCATAAGCCTTCTTTTGTAGGGTCATTACAAGTCGGGATTGCGTGGTAAAGAGTTAAATTTTGATTTATTGTCTGCAAATGCTTTCGACTTTGACAAGTCCAACATTTTGTTGTCTAGTAAAGA
This sequence comes from Tridacna gigas, assembly GCA_945859785.2. Lineage (NCBI taxonomy): Eukaryota > Metazoa > Mollusca > Bivalvia > Cardiida > Cardiidae > Tridacna > Tridacna gigas. The sequence goes on along the minus strand of OX244031.2, from coordinate 73,928,011 downwards.
GTTAATTACATATAGTTAAATAGAATACGTTACTTCAATAAAATATCTGTATCTGTTAAATAGCATGCAATGGACATTATTTGATTGAAACCAGTTTAAGATGTATAACTTGAGAATAACAGGAACCATTTTGACAGAAGCAGAGACATTGATCGTCTCTACACAAAATAAATTCATTGTTGCATATGACAAAAGTGAAGTTCTGGAAAAGGGATTATTTTATCACCAGGGAATCATGAATAAGTAAACAGGCAATCAAATAGTACTGAAAAAGAGTGGTTATGATGTCGACCCACGCAATTCTAATAAATGGTATAGTAGAACTGTATTTATCAACCAGTCTAAATTGCACTCACAGGCTTATTCTGCATTTTGAAAGTAACACAATTTCTGATTGGCTGAATATGGTCTAGCCAGTTAGAAATTAAGTTCCATACAGATTTATAAAATTCTTGAGGGTTAGACTAACAATTTTATTAAGAATGGGTGATGAGTAAGGGCCCAGTAGATTAACTGTGGCTACATGTTTTGTGCAAACTGATCTTGATAAACATTGTCCACAGTAGTGTCTAAAACATAGCATATCATCTTGGGGGGATAGAAATGCATTTGCATGCTTTCTCTCAGATCTCTTGAGAGACTTTTCATTTTGTTCAGTCTAATTTCAATCTATACTTTCCTTAAAATCAGTTTAAGTTAGTTTATCCTATCTTATTTCATAATTGATTGTTTTAGTGTTGTTTAACACCATTTTCAACATTATTTCAGTTATATCTTGGCGGCTAGTGCACCTATCCATGCTTTCGTTGAGTGTATTTTACCAGTACTCTGCACAATATTCTTTCCAAGCTATTGGTTGCTTTCCCATATAACCATCATCGAAACAATGGTCAGCTGTGAGAGAGGAATTAATCCTTTTGCAATGACTATCATCAGTCCTGAGGGAGAAATTGGCTGATCCTGGGATTGAACCAATGACCCTGTGTTCTCAAGTCCTGTATGCTACCATCTGGGGCTCATCACATCTTATTCTTTTAATTCATTTTCGATGACTGCTTCACGGAAATGTATCTGGTACTCACAGTTTGATGTTGGTGGCCCCAAGGTTTGACCCTGCTTAGCATAGGACTCTCACCTGCAACCTTTGATGTGAGAGGCAACAATACAGTCTCTAAATAAAAGTTTTTATACGGCATCTAACTCCTTGCCCCTTTATAAAAAACAAGAGGGCCATGATGGCCCTGTATCGCTCCACTGGCTTATAAATATAAACCATAAATACTAAACATTTCAATTCTGAACCAAATGGTTTCAAAATGAAGACTTACAAAGTTTTCTCTGTAAAAGCCCATGTGAAAGTTGAGACCCGCAAGGCAAAGCCATTTTTGATCCCAGAGCTATAATTACTTGAACCCTGGTAGAGGTCCACAAGATAAAGCCACATGCCAAAATAATACAAGTCTATGCTGTATGGTTATAAATAAGGTGATTTTCAAGTTTTGTCCATATGAAGCCTCTGTAAAACATAAGACCCCTGATGCAAGGCTAATTTCAAAAAAAAAAAAAATCAAAACAGGAAGATTTCTTAAGTTGTCACTTTGTAAGCTCATGTAAAACTTGTGATCCCTGCGGCAGGGCCAATTTTGACCCCAGGGCTAAAATTTTGGCCCGCTTGGTAGAGGCCCACTAGATATAGCAACATGCAAAATTTGGTAGCTCTAGGCCATATGGCTAGGTACAGGAAGATTTTTAAAGTTTTCTCTATATAAGCCTATGTAAAACTTGTGACCCCTGGGGCAGAGCCAATTTTGACCCCAGGGCTATAATTTCAAGAAACATGATAGAGGTCTACTACATAAAGCTACATGCCAAATTTGGTAGCCCTATGCCTTATGGTTTCAGACAAGAAGATTTTTAAAGATTTCCAATATTTTTCAGTTTTGTTGCCATGGCAACCAGAGTTTTTGAAGGAATCAAATTCTTTCAAGAAATTGTGAAGAGGACCATGGCAGGATCATTTCTGTGAAGTTTCATGAAAATTGGATGGGTAGTTTCAGAGAAGAAGATGTTTGAAATAAAATGCCCCCAGCTGGGCGGGGGGATAGAAATAGCTCAGCTGTCGCACTACAGCAGGGGTAAGACCCCCCCACTGTGCCTGCCTGTTTGCCGTGGGCTGCAACTTGTGTCGTTCGATGACGGGATCCTGGTGGTTGAGTGGATTCAGAGCTCGGCCCTTTGATGGCTCTGTTTTCGCAACACACCACTTTGGCCTTGAATTGAATTAAACGAGGGGTCAGGAAGGCCCGTTCTGATCAATCGGCTGGTCACGCCGAGCCCTAGGGTGTTTCTCTGACTTTGTTTTCTTTTAATCATACACAGCTACATCATTTCTCTGTCGTCAGTTGCTGTATGTCAATACCCTAGAAGGTGGTGGCTCATGGGCTAATCAGGTGAAAGTTGGTATTTGGTTGACACTTGTAACCGCCCAAAGTTAGTCTATGCTTGGTAGGACATTCTGCGAGCCTACATTTGTCCAGTCTAGCCCTTTCACTTCGAGTATATTACCGATGTATCCTTGTCATGATCTGAGTTGGATTTCCCCAGATCATGTCCCCTTGTTGGACTCCGAGGCGGGTGAGGAACATCGGTGATGAATATAAAACAAAAACTATGGCTTCTCAAAAAAAGGCCAAGCGTGTACTCTCTGACTCTGATTCAGAGTCAGAATATTCAACACCTTCTTTATCATTTGCACGTTTTTTAGTCATTGAATCTGTAGACTCTACCAAACCCGTTACAAAACTATCTCCTTTTATTATTGAAAAATCCCTTTCGGCAATCCTTGGTACACCCAAATCTGTTAAAAAACTTAAAAATGAAACGTTGCTTGTTGAGTGCTTCTCGCAACAACAGGTTAGAAATCTACTTGGACACAAGAAACTTTTTAATCTTGATGTCAAAATATTTCCCCACAAGACCCTTAATACCTCCAAGGGGATCATTAGATGCAAAGAATTAAGCTTCTGTGACTCTTTGGAGGAAATCAAATCAAACCTCAAAAGCCAGGCTGTGTCTGATGTGAAAAGAATTTCAGTTCTCAGAGATGGCATTCGTAGAGATACACATACATACATCTTAACATTCTCTACGCCAACTCTCCCTACTTCAGTTAAAATTGGATTTCAATCGGTCAAGGTCGATGTTTATGTGCCTAATCCGTTGCGCTGTTATAGATGCCAGCGGTACGGCCATCATGAAAGTAACTGCAGAAGCACACCTGTTTGTCCCAAATGTGCTTTTGAAGGGGAAAACCATGACCAAAAGACTTGCAATAACCCTCTTCTCTGTGTCAATTGCAAGTCTTCTCATCCTACCTATTCCAAAGAATGTTCAGTTTGGAAAGATGAGAAAGAAATCCTGTCAATCAAGTTTAAGGAGAATGTTACCTTTTTGGAAGCCAGGAAAACAGTTGAAAAACGCAGGTCTGATCAGGCATTGTTGAGCAAAAGCACAACATACGCAAATGTTGCATCTCCTTTGCCTGCAAATGGACATTGTCCAACCTGCGAACTGTTGGCTAAAAAACTTCTCCAAAAGTTTCCTGAAATGACTAGTGAACTGAAAGCTCTCCTTCCCAATGTCGAGGTTACAACACCTTCCACTCAGACTCAGCCTGCATCTGAAACAAACAAACCCTCTTCTGCACCCCCAAAACCCACAGACTCTCAAAGTATTCCTTCACAAAAAACCCCAAAGCCCTCTTCCTCTTTGCAAAATATTACTTAAAAAAAAACTTCAAAGCCATCTGCCCCTTCAAAACAGCCTCCTAAGAAACCCCAACCTCCACCTTCACAGTCTACAAATAAATCTAACACTCCACCTAAAGACAACAAATCGTATCATGTACCCCGATCACCAAAAAGATCTTCCTCAAAATCTAAACCACAGTCTAGAGATAAACATGAATCCTGTGAAATAGCAGTCACAGTAGATGATCCGGTCCCTACCTCCAACAGATTTTCGGAGCTAGAGGACATGGATGCAGATACTGAAAATCTGGAAGGTGAGGCTTCAGATTCAGAAGCCTCTATCTGGTCCAGTTCTAAAGATCTTTGGAACAAGGACACTGACACTTGGCAGTCATCCAAACCCGAGACAACTGTAATTAAATCTTAATCTTTTTAAAATGTATTGGTTTACGGCCTCTTTTTTTACTTTAGCTTTTATACTCTCTTCATGCACTATGGATACCATAATCCAGTGGAATTGTCGAGGTCTAAAGTCAAACTTTGACGAACTTTCCCTTCTAATCAATGATCACAAACCAGTTGCTGTTTGTCTGCAAGAAACCTTCCTTAAGCGGGAGGATGATATTTCTGTCAAATATCATTCCATTTACAATAAAATCTTTACCGAAGGCGAGAAAGCTAGAGGTGGTGTTTCTATTATTGTCAATAACAACATTCCTCATAAAGTTATCTCTCTTAACACAAACTTGCAAGCTGTTGCCATCAGATTATCTTTACACAGTGCCGTTACACTATGTTCTTTATATCTCCCCCCAAACACACCTATTAATGAGACCAATCTGAATGATCTCATTTCCCAATTGCCATCCCCCTATATTCTTGCTGGGGACTTTAATGGTCACAATGTTATATGGGGTTGCAATGACACTAACCAGAGAGGTTTACAGTTGGAGAACTTCATTTCGAATAACTCTTTATCTTTCATGAATGATAACAAATCCAAAACCTACTTGCATCCAGCAACTGGATCTTACTCTTCTATTGACTTAACCTTATGCAGTCCAGTCTTACTTCCCGATTTCACCTGGAAAGTGACTGAGGATTTGTGTGGAAGTGATCACTTCCCTATTATCTTATCATCTACACAACCATCCAGCAGTGTAAGACCGCAGAAATGGAAGCTCTCTAAAGCCAATTGGAACAGATTTGAAACCCTCTGTGAACAGACCATTACACATGACAAATTTGGAGATTGCGATGATCCCGCAAAACTTTTTACTTCGCTGTTAATTAATGCAGCTAAACAGTCTGTCCCTCAGACCTCGACAAATCCAAAACGTCCTGACAAGCCTTGGTACAATGAAGATTGTAAACAGGCTGTCAGAGACAGAAAACAAGCCCTTAGAAAGTTTAATCTCAGACCTACCAAAGAAAATCATGACTTATTCCGTATTTCCAGGGCAAAGGCTCGTCGTACCATTAGAGAAAGTAAGCGCAAGGCTTGGAGACAATATGTCTCTAAATTAAATAGTAGAACCACTACTAAAAAAACCTGGGACATGATCAGAAAGATCAATGGCAAAGGCCAACCCCCTCTTAGTCACCTTGAAGTTAACAATACTTCGTTGGAAACACCCCAGGATATAGCTGATGCTCTTGCCAACACCTTTTGCAAAAAGTCCTCCTCTGCAAACTATTCTGAAAAGTTTCAGAGGAATAAAGCCAGAGAAGAAAAGAAAAAACTTAATTTCAATTCTTCTAATTCAGAGCATTATAATAAACTCTTCACTTTTAAAGAATTAAAATCTGCTCTGAATAAAGCTCACGATTCTTCTCCTGGCCAAGATAAAGTTCATTACCAGTTTTTAAAACACTTACCTTTTACTTCTCTCTCTGTTTTACTTGATATTTTTAATGATATCTGGCAGTCCGGTGATTTTCCTTCGTCCTGGCGAGAGGCACTAGTCATTCCTATCCCAAAACCTGGCAAGGATGCTAGTGACCCCGCCAACTATCGTCCAATAGCTCTTACTAGTTGTCTCTGCAAGACTCTAGAACGTATGGTCAACGACAGGCTTGTCTGGTTTTTAGAGAAAAACAACCTCATCGTTGATGTACAGAGTGGATTTCGTCGTCAACGTGGCACCATCGATCATCTTGTCCGCTTTGAAACCTTTGTCAGAGAAGCCTTTATTAATAGACAACATGTAGTATCTGTCTTTTTCGACCTTGAAAGCGCTTATGATACGACTTGGAAATACGGAATTCTTAAAGACTTGCATGACTTTGGTCTTCGAGGCCGTCTTCCTCTTTTTATCTCAGCCTTCTTGGATGAACGTCTTTTCCGTGTCTGAGTTGGCAATACTGTCTCGGGAGCCCGTGAACAGGAGATGGGTGTGCCCCAAGGATGTATTCTCTCTGTTACACTTTTTAGTGTAAAAATAAACAGTATAGTTAAAGCTATCTGTCCTGGTGTAGACTGTTCTCTTTATGTTGATGACTTTGTTATATGCTTCAGATCTCGAAATATGAATATTATTGAGAGACAACTTCAACAGTGTCTCAACAAACTCCAAACGTGGTCTGATGAAAATGGCTTCAAATTTTCAAAGTCCAAAACGAAGTGCATGCACCTATGTAATCTACGTGGTGTTCATCCAGACCCTGAACTGTATTTGGACAAAACTAAAATTGACGTCGTTTCTGAATTTAAATTTCTCGGAGTCATCTTTGACAGAAAGCTTTCCTTCCTTCCTCACATCACTGCTCTTAAAAAGAAATGCAAGAAGGCTCTTAATCTTCTAAAGGTTGTGGCCCATTCTGAATGGGGAGCAGACTGTAAAGTCCTCTTGCGGCTTTATCGGTCTTTAGTTCGCTCCAAATTAGACTATGGATCTATCGTATACGGATCAGCCCGTAAATCTTGCCTTAAAATTCTTGATCCTATACACCACGAAGGCCTTCGTCTTGTACTTGGCGCTTTCAGAACTTCTCCCGTCAATAGTCTCTATGTTGAGGCTAATGAACCTTCTCTTTCTTACAGGAGGGAAAAACTATCACTTCAATATCTTTTAAAACTGAAGTCGAATCGTTTTAATCCAACTCATAAAGTTGTTTTTAAACCTCAGTATAAACGTCTTTTTGAAAGGAAACCAAATGTTATTCCTCCATTTGGTATCCGCATGGAGCCCATTGTAGATAACCTTGGCATAGACATTGAGTCTATTGCCGACTATAAAATCTCTGAAATCCCTCCATGGACACTAAACAGTGCAGAATTCAGATTTGACCTTGCATCCGACAAAAAGTCAGTCACGGATAGAACTGTGTTTCATGCTAGATACAACGAGATAAAGGAGCATTATTTTTCCTTCAAACCAATCTATACAGATGGATCCAAAGAGGGAAATTCTGTAGCAGCTGCCGCTATTTATGGAGAAAGGAGCTTAAAGTGCCGCCTTCCAAACAATTCCTCTATCTTCTCTGCAGAAATTAAAGCTATTGATCTTGCCCTTAATCTAGCTGAACATTCTAATTCCAACCGTTTCATTATCTTTTCGGACTCTTTGTCAACATTACAGGCCCTTTCAAATCAACGACTTGAGAATCCCTTGATCTGTACTTTACTTGAAAGGATCTCACAAATTTCTTCTATGAACAGATTGGTGTTCTGCTGGCTTCCAAGTCATGTAGGCATCAAAGGCAATGAAAATGCCGATAGGTCTGCCAGATCTGCACTTAACCTTCCCATTTCAGATTTTAAAGTTCCACACACTGATTTTAAATCCTCTGTTTTAACACATATCCAATCTTCTTGGCAATCCCAGTGGGATGCTGATGTTTTCAATAAACTGCATTCAGTTAAACCTTTCCTTGGTGAATGGTACCCCGTTTACAGGTCTGTTCGTCGAGAAGAAGTGATAATTGCACGACTTCGAATTGGCCATTCACGCATTACACATTCCTGGCTCTTGACCAGAGATGATGCCCCTGAATGTATTCCATGCAATGCATCCTTTTCTATAAAACACATTCTACTAGATTGCATTGACTTTCAGCCAGTTCGTAGAAAATATTTCAGCGTCGATAGTTTAAAAAATCTTTTTGATTCTGTCAGCGTTGAATCTATTATCGCTTTCATAAAGGAGATTGGCATTTACAATAAACTGTGATATTTGCTTTTTGAGTCTCTTACCCATCTTTTTACATTCTTTACACATCTTTATATAAAATACCTTGTCAGCTGATTCACAATCTTACCTTTTTTAATCTAAAACTTTTGAGTAGGCAGGGAATGCCCAGCCACTCAATATCATATTTTATGCACATTGTCAGTTACACGTAACCTTTCTTCATTTAAAAACTCCTTTATTATCAATTTAAGACTGTTCAAATCTTTCTGTTGCAGTCTTAATATCATTTTTCAAAACCTTTTTGAGTTAATAGGGAAGCCCTGTTGCTCAATTATATCTTTTATACATACTTAGATCACACATGATCCTTCTTAATTTAACTCTTTTACTGTCAGCATGTCTCAAATCTTTTTAAAAAAAAAAAAAACCGCCTTAATCGTTCCTTCAACACAGATATGCGCGCTAAATGACCAAAGCTGTCGATGCGCCATAAAACAACATTCATTCATTTATTGAAATAAAAGTTAATGCACGGACGGACGGACGCACTGACGCACGGACGCACGACGGACACCGGGCCATGACATAAGCCCGCTGGCCTTCGGCCAGTGGAGCTAAAAAACCAAGCTTTAATGACCCAGAGAAAATAGACTTTTGAAAACATTGTTGGAAAATTAGAAAATAGCTTGTAAACAGCATTTTCTCCTTTTTTCCCACAATGTTTTCAATCCTTTCAAAGACAAATTCACCATTTGAAGTCATATTCATTTCATTCATCTGCAAATGCTTTCAAACTGGACATGTCTAATATTTTGTTGTCTGATAAAGGTATTAAAAAATGTATGTGCATTTTCATATATTTCCTAGTGATATACATGTAGGGCCTTCAGGAATGCTGTTGTTCACATAATTATGTTAACTCTTTACCACACAATCCCAACTTTTAACGACCCAGAGATAGAAGCCTTTTGAAAACGCTGTGGGAAAAAGAGAAAATGCTGGTAATCAGCATTTTCTCCCTTTCACATAATGTTTTCTCTCCTTCCCATAACAGATTTTGATTTTTCAGTTACATTTTTTTTTTGTCATCTGCAAATGCTTTCAATTTAGACATTGGACAAGTCTAGAACTTGTTGTTTGGTAAAGAGTTAACCCTTTACCAGACGACAAAATTTTAGCCTTCTCCAAATTGAAAGCATTTGCAGACAACAATTTCAATGTGGCTAAAATGGTGCAATTTTTCTTTGATAGGGTAGAAAACATTATGGGAAAAGGAGAAAATGCTGGTTACCAGCATTTTCTCCTTTTCCCACAATGTTTTCAAAAGGCTTCTTTCTAAGGGGCGTCAAAAGGCGTCATTGTGCGGTAAAGGGTTAAGCAAATTACAATATTGTATTGTTTAACACATACATCAGCCAGTGATTACTTAAAAAAGCTAGAAAAAATACAAAATTGTCATTGCCCCAAGTCTTGTTGAAGGATAGAATAAACCTATAAAAGCATTACTATTGATTTGAATACTCTGTTTACCCAAGTATTATGTTATTGATCTTATCCACAGATAAAAGATGTTCATATTGCTTTGCATATTGCTTTCTTCCCCCCCTCCCCTATGGAGGGGAATATCCGCCAAAACTCTATGTGTCTAGATGACATTCTTATTTATGAACATTAGATGTCTATTTGTCCTCTTTCTTACATCTTACATGCATATAACATTTCATGTTTCATTATTACTAGTGCATGTTGCTTGATGCTAATTCCATTTTTCTTCTTCCACTTGTATGCCATAAAATTGTTATTTAGTAGCGTGTGCTTCTGTTCATTATGCCCCTTTTGACATTATGATTTCATCCATCTTACTTCCTTATCCTGATTTTTTCCCCATTTCCCATGTCTGTATAGCTTATCATTAAAGTGCTACATTCTTGTTTATGCATATTCTGGCAAAAACTATGGGCTTTTGTTATATTAACCCTTTATCACACAATCCCGACTTTTAACGACCCTGAGAAAGAAGCCTTTTGAAAACATTGTGGGAAAGGAGAAAATGCTGGTCACCAGCATTTTCTCCTTTTCCTACAATGTTTTCTACCCTATCAAAGACAACTTCCACAATTTGAGCAACATTTAAATTGTCGTCTGCAAATGCTTTCAATTTGGACCAGTCTAAAATTTTTTCGTTTCGTAAAGGGTTAAATTGAAGCTATGATATGTAGCTGAATTAAGACGAACGAAGTATGCACTAACAAGAATGGCATTTACACGAATACGACAAGTCATATTATGATACCAGATGGCGCTTTCATATACATTATTCGGTAACAGACAAGTTCGGTAAATTGGACTTACAAATAAATCAATTGGATGTTCTGTAACAAGGCAGTGCCCTGATGTTTCTCACACCCAATACATAGCTTTCTGTGCAAACCTTTTTTTTTTAATTTGCAATTGCCGCTCGTTTTCTGACATAATAATATTTGTTATGTTGTACCTTTCATGCTGCTTATAAATGCCTGAAATTGATAAATTCTGATCACCATCTTATTTTCGGTTTTCACCCTTTCAACCTTAGTTGATTTAATCAGTAATACACAATCCTAAACCTGTACCCATTGTAATCGTCCTACAGATAACAGACTCCCAGCTTAAGCCAATTTTAAGTTTTATATATATGTTTTATCAAAAAGGCACTGTCTTTCTTAACACTTCCTTTGTGAAAATGTTTTCTTTTGGGAACAAAATGGCCGGCTTGCAAACCGGCCATTTACCCTTAGAGCACCTTTCACCCTTGCAGCCAATCAGATCAAGATCAGACTACACAAAACATGGAGACTGATCGTAGAATTACTCCGTCTATTTTTCTAATACATTATGGATAAGGACAACCTTGAAATTATTAATAGTAGATGTTCTTTTTGTAAAATGAAAATGGCCGTTTGGTTTATTCGATGCTCTAAGGGTTGAAATTATGCTTAATCAGTGCGAATTAATAAAGATATTACAGGCGAAACATTGTAGCAAATGAAGAGAGAGAGAGAGGCCTTGACAATGCTTTGTTGCATACTTCCTGTAATTTTGACTTTGTGCTTGTCTAGAAAAAATGTTCTGTTTTGTTCCTCTCCTGCCTCCAGAATGTTTTTAAATGAATCTGGTCTTGTGCACACAAGTCGTCGTCCGCAGGTTTTAAAGTGTGTTCATCAATACAACACGGACATCACGGCATAAAAAAATCATATAAGGTCCCTGTACGAACTTTTCGAGAGCGAAAGGAGTACTGTATACTATATACATGTATAGACATGTGTCTTTAACCCTTTCCCAAACAAGCCCTGGTTTTCACGTGTCTGCAGTACAAGTCTTTTGAAAACACTGTGGGAAAAGGAGAAATTGCTCGTAACGAACAATTTCTCCTTTTCCCACAGTGTTTTCTACCCTTTTTGAGAACTTCCTGCCATTTTCATTAAATTTAAAATTGTCGTCTTCAGACTCTTTCAATTTGGACCAGTCCAAAATTTGTCATTTGGGAAAGGGTTAACAGCCTATACCAGCCTGTGTAGCCCATGTGGTAGAGCGTAGGACTAGTAAACGTCATGTGTCGGGACACTTGAGGATGTGGGTTCGATTCTCTCGGCTGACCATCTAAAATTACTAACAGTTTTCCAGATGAGACGTTAAACTGAGGTTTCTAGTGACGGTGCTATACACCGGGCACGTTAAAGAACCAGGCGTAACTTGTGATAGGTTTCGTCCTGTATCTTGCACTATCCCTGTAACATAACTAATAGTCTTCGGGGGCCGTCGCCCATATGGGAAACCGGTGGCGCCGATAAATAAACGCGAATTCTTTAACGGCCTGTTTTCATACCTCCCATTACCAACAAGATAAAGAAGATCCCCATAGATCTTAGAGATTAACCTGGGTTTAAAGATGGCTATTTAGAATTTGTATGAAAAATTAAAAACAAAAACCCTAAAACTCATTTTATGTCCCTGAAACATTAATAGACGAGGATAAATTCGCAGATCAGACTGCACACATAAAAGTTAAAGGGATAGGGCCTTAATTTTAGCGATTTCAAGGTTTTTTCTATTCAGAATTTTTGGAAAAGCAGCATGTGAAGATCAAAGTTCAGACTCGGTGTTTGGCGTATTGTGATCTTGATCTGCACTGGCCGCAAAGGCAATTGAAGTAGTGACAGGCGCTCTTAGGGTTAATGGCTGGTTTGGAAGTTTGGAAAAAAATATTTTCGCAATGAAATATTCATAAAAACATTTTAAAGGAAGATACATCGGGTACTAGGTTAGGATTGGGTATTATTCATTACCTCAACTATATGGTTGGAATATCGAAAGTAAGATGTGATAGTGATTTCAGGTATATTATTTTACATACAGCATGGCAGGAGCAACATAACAAAATTATTATGTCTGAAAGCGTGTGGAAAAAAGAACCCTTGAACAAATGAGAGCCAGGACTTTACTTGGTGTGAAAAACATCACGGTGCATTAAACACTTGTTACCCAAACATCTGATAGATGTACTATTATAAGTCCAATTTACAGAACTTGTCTGTTACCGAAATATTTGCCACCCATTATACTTCTCGTCTGCAATTAGGAAAATTTCAATATTGGAGAAGGAAGTATAACAAATGTAACGTGTATTTAGAAGAAAGTAAAATGCTACTAGAAACATGCAGCAAGCACTTGGAAAAAAGACAAATGCAATGACGCAGTAGGAAGTAATCAGGAAGAATTAATCATTCATAATCAACAAAAACACAATAGTAAATATGATCAAGTTATAATAATGATGCAGGCAATTAGCACCAAACAGTATGCACTAGTAATAATGACACATGAGATGCAATATGCATGTAAGATGTAAGAAAGAAGACGAATAGACATCTAATGTTCACAAATAAGAATGTCATCTAGACACATAGAATTTTGGCGGATATTCCCCTCCATACTCCCCCCCCCAATACACACCCACACACAAAAGGAATTTCTCTCTGTTCTGAAATTTCACCTCAATAACAACAGGCAAACAATCTATTCTTTTTCTTGTGCATTGATCTCTTCTTTTGCCATATTTACCAACGCCACTAACCAGTAATGATAAAAGAATTCAAAGCTTTTGGAAGATGATTCTGGCTCAAATGATGGGATTTGTCTTTGAGATGTTTGGAGGAAATGCTGGTTACCAGCATTTTGTCCTTTTGCTACGATGTTTTTAGCTCACCTTAGCACAACGTGCTAAAGGTGAGCTATTGTGATCGCCCTATGTCCGGCGTCCGTCGTCCGTCGTCCGTCAACAATTTCTTTAAACATCTTCTTCTCCTAAACCACTGGGCCAATCTTGATGAAACTTGGCAGGAATGTTCCTTGGGTGAAGCTCTACCAAAATTGTTCAAAGAATTGAATTCCACCCACAACTCTGCTTGCCATGGCAACAAAAAAGAAAAAAAAAGCAAAATCTTTGAAAATCTTCTTCTCTGAAACTAGAAGGCGCAGAGCTTTGATATTTGGTATGTAGCATCTCCTAGTGGACCTCTACCAAGTTTGTTCATTTGATGCCCCTGGGGTCAAAACTGGCCCCGCCCCAGGGGTCACAAGTTTGAGCATAGTAACAAAGAGGGAAAACTTTAAAAATCTTCTTCTCTAAAACTTGAAGGCGTAGAGCTTTGATATTTGGCATGGAGCATCTCCTAGTGGACCTCTACCAAGTTTGTTCATATGATGCCCCTGGGGTCAAAACTGGCCCCGCCCCGGGGGTCACAATTTCCAACATAGGAACAAAGAAGGAAAACTTTAAAAATCTTCTCCTCTAAAACTAGAAGGCATAGAGCTTTGATATTTGGCATGAAGCATCTCCTAGTGGACCTCTACCAAGTTTGTTCATATCATGCCCTTGGGGTCAAAACTGGCCCAGCCCAGGGGGTCACAAGGTCGAACATAGGAACAAAGAGGGGAAACTTTAAAAATCATCTTCTCTGAAACTGGAAGGCTTAGAGCTTTGATATTTGGTATGTAGCATTGCCTAGTGGACCTCTACCAAGTTTGTTCATATGATGCCCCTGGGGTCAAAACTGGCCCCGCCGCGGGGGTCACAAGTTCGAGCATAGTAACAAAGAAGGAAAACTTTAAAAATCTTCTTCTCTGAAACATGAAGGCGTAGAGCTTTGATATTTGGCGTGTAGCATCTCCTAGTGGACCTCTACCAAGTTTGTTCATATGATGCCCCTGGGGTCAAAACTGGCCCCGCCCCGGGGGTCATAATTTCCAACATAGGAACAAAGAAGGAAAACTTTAAAATTCTTCTTCTCTAAAACTAGAAGGCATAGAGCTTTGATACTTGGCATGAAGCATCTCCTAGTGGACCTCTACCAAGTTTGTTCATATCATGCCCTTGGGGTCAAAACTGGCCCCGCCCTGGGGGTCACAATTTCCAACATAGGAAAAAAGAAGGAAAACTTTAAAAATCTTCTTCTCTGAAACAGGAAGGCATGGAGCTTTGATATTTGGTATGTAGCATCTTCTAGTGGATCTCTACCAAGTTTGTGCATATGATGCCCTTGGGGCAAAAGTTGGCCCTGCCCCGGGGGTCACAAGTTCGAACATAGGAACAGAGAAGGAAAACTTTAAGAATCATCTTCTCTGAAACTGGAAGGCGTAGAGCTTTGATATTTGGTATGTAGCATCGCCTAGTAGACCTCTACTGAGTTTGTTCATATGATGCCCTTGGGGTCAAAATTGGCCCTGCCCCGGGGGTCACAAGTTCAAACATAGGAACAAAGAAGGAAAACTTTAATTTTTTTTTTCTCTTAAATGGGAAGGTATAGAGCTTTGATATTTGGTATGTAGCATCGCCTAGTGGACTTCTGCCAAGTTTGTTCCAAGGATGCTGCTTGGGTCAAAACTGGCCCAGCCCCTGGGGTCACAAGTTCAAACATGGGAACAAAGAAGGAAAACTTTAAAATTCTTCTTTTCTGAAACCGAAAGGTGTGGAGCTTTGATATTTGGTATGTTGCATCTCAGAGTGGACCTCTACCAAGTTTGTTCATATGATGCCCCTGGCTCAAATGACCTGAAATTTGGCCAGAATGTTTGTCTTGATGAAATACCAGATCAGTTTGGATTTGGGTCACCTGGAACCATAAACTAGGTCACTAGGTCAAAATAAAGAAATACCTTGTGGGCACTCTAGAGGCCACATTATTTGCTTAATTGCCTTGAAAATTGGTCAGAATATTTGTCTTTGTAAAATCTCACATGAGTCTGAATTTGGGCCAACTGGGGTCATAAACTAGGTCACTTGGTCAAATTAAAGAAATAGCTAGTGGGCACTCTAGAGGCCACAGTCATTATTCATTTGATTTGAAAATTGGTTAAAATGTTTCTTTTGATATAGTAAAAGACCAGTTCAAATTTGGGTCACCTGGGGTCATAATCTAGGTCACTAGGTCAAATTAAAGAAATATCTATAGGGCACTCGAGGCCACATTTTTTGCTCAGTTGACTTGAAAATTGGTCAGAGTGTTTGTCTTCATGAAATATGAGTTTGAAATTGGGTCACTTGTGGTCAAAAACTAGGTCACATGGTCAAATTAAAGAAAAACCTTTAAGGCACTCTACTAAGGTGAGCGACCCAGGGCCATCATGGCCCTCTTGTTTAAAACTTTCTGTATCAGGGCCATTTTGACTCGGGATAGTTTGGTACAAGGTTAACTCTGTACCATGGTCGACAAAATTTTGGACTGCATAAATCCAAAGCATTTGCAGATGAGACAAATTTGGCTCAAAATGTGGAAATTGTCTTTGAAAGGGTTGAAAACATTGTTGGAAAAGGAGAAAATGCTGCTCACCATCATTTTCTTAACTCTTTACCAAATGACAAAATTTTAGACTGGTCCAAATTGAAAGCATTTGCAGACGACAAAATAAATGTGGCTGAAAAATTAATATTTGTTTTGGACAGGGCAGAAAACATTGCAGGAAAAGGAGAAAATGCTGGTTACCAGCATTTTCTCCTTTTCCCACAATGTTATCAAAGGGCTTCTTTCTCAGGGTCGTTAAAAGTCGGGATTGTGTGGTAAAGGGTTAAATTCTTTTCCCGCATTTAAAAAAAAAAAGCCCTCATTCACTGATCAGTAAAAATTTAGGATCACTTATGTAAAGGGTGGTATTGGTTTCTATGTGATAATAAATGCATCAGTTGTGAATGTTTTGACCTCCTGGGTTCCTTGGAGACCTCAAATTAAATGGAGCCACCAAGCTCTGTAGAAGAATGTGGCAGTCACTTCTCCTCATCTAATTCTTTACCAGATGACAAAATTGTAGTCTTGTTGAAATACAAAACATTTGCAGACGTCAAATTAAATGTGACTTAAAAAATGAAATTTGTTTTGTGAGGGGTAGGAAACATTGTGGGAAAAGGAGAAAATGATGGCTACCAGCATTTTCTCCTTTTCCCACAATGTTTTCAAAAGCTTTCTTTCTCAGGGTCTTTTAAAGTTGGGATTGTGTGGAAAAAGGTTAATACCTCATGATTCTTTTTGAGAGGTAGAAAACATTGTGGAAAACAGAGAAAATGCTGGCTACCAGCATTTTCTCCTTTTCTTACAATGTTTTTAAAAGCTTTCTTTCTGAGGGTCTTTCAAAGTCAGGATTGTGTGGTAAAGGGTTAATACCTCGTAAAGATTTGTCTTTGAAAGGGTAGAAAATATTGAGGGAAAAGGAGAAAATCCTGGTTAGCAAGCCGTCTCCCTCAATGAAAGTCAGGATTGTGTGGTTAAGGGTTTACACCTCATAATGATTCTTTTTTTTCTCATTTGTGGATGTGTGAAAAGTTGGAAAAGAACATATCAATACAATAGATAGATGAACTTACAACAAAGGAAACAGTTTGGTTAATAGAAGAGCAAGATCTACTTTGTTTGTTGACAGGCTGTCCGCAGTGGAACAGTCAGTAACAGGGCTTGAAACCAGGGGGTCACATGTTGGAACCCCCAGCTATTTGTATTTTCCAGATTTTAACTCTTTGGCATACAGCAAAATTTAGGACTAGTCCAAATGGAAAGCAATGGCAGAAGACAAATTAATTTGGGCACACATGATGTGATTTGTCTTTGAAAGGGTGGAAAACATTGCAGGAAAAGAAAATGCTAGTTACCAGCTGTTTCTCCTTTCTTCCCAGAGTTTTCAAAAGCCTTCTTCCTCTTGAGAGTTGAGACACAGATTTTTTTTTTCCTAAAGGGCTAGATAAAAGTTGGAAATTCTAAATTTGACAAAGATTTTCTCAGATGATTTCAACTGTTCACTAGACAACGAAATTTTAGACTGGTCCAAATTTGAAAGCAACTGCAGATGGAAACTTAACAGTAACTCAGATGATTGAATTTGTTTCTGAAAGGTTAAAAAACATTGTGGGAAAAGGAAAAAATGCTAGTTACCATCATTTTCTCCTTTTCCCACAATGTTTTCATAAGTTTTATTTCCCATCGTCATTAAATTTGGGATTGTATGGTAATGGGTTAACTCTTTACAACATGATCCCGACCGTTAATGACCCTGAGGGAGAAGGTTTTTGAAAATGTTGTTGGAAAAAGAGAAAATGCTGGTAAGTAGCATTTTCTCCTTTTCCAACAAAGTTTTCTAACATATCAAGGACAAATTTTGACATTTTGGCCACCTTTAATTTGTCGTCTGCAATTGCTTTCAACTTCAACCAGTCTAAAGTTTTGTGGTTTGATATAGAGTTAACTCTTTCCCAAACGATAAATTTTAGACTGGTCCAAATTGAAAGAGTTTGCAGACGACAATTTTAAATTTGATGAAAATGGCAGAAAGTTCTCAACAAGGGTAGAAAACACTGTATGAGCAATTTCTCCTTTTCCCACAGTGTTTTCAAAAGACTTGTAAAAACCAGGGCTTGTTTGGGAAAGGGTTAATCATGCTTGCCTTATCACTATATGGTATATTAATGTGCAGTGGAGATTATTACCTGTGGCCAGTGATCTTTCCCAAAATGGAGCATACTGCACTTTCAGTCTGTTTTGACTTGAAGAAACTTGTATCAATGTTGGGCATATTAAGGACTTCAGATCTTGGGCAGTCTGACCTGTTTTGAAATTATCTGCATGGTACCCTAGGCTGGCCATATCAACCTTAAATATTTAATGAAAGTCTTTTATGAAGATGGCAGAGAGAGAGGATGGAGCAGACAAAAATAATATACACAATATCATTCTATTTGAAATCATAGAAGCAATGTTTGATCAGAGCATGCTTCTATCTCCCCGTTACGTTTGCTTTAACTCTTTACCAAACAACAAAATTTCATACTAGACCAAAGCATTTGCAGACGACAAAATAAACATTGCTAAAATGTTTTTTTTTTTTGTCTTTGATAGCATAGAAAACATTGTGGGAAAAGGAGAAAATGCTGGTTACCAGCATTTTCTCCTTTTGCCACAATGTTTTCAAAAGGCTTTCTTCTCAGGGTTGTTAAATGTTGGGATTGTGTGGTAAAGGGTTAATTCAACACCTATAGACATTATGTACAAAGAAACTGATGTTTTACCATGTTGTACAGTTGTTTGTATGGCTTACTGTTGTGAGTTAAATTTGTATTTTCTGTAAATCTGGAAGAACTTTTTCAGGACCAAGAGTGTCACATATAGAGAAAGTATATTGAAAAACAAATACCCATTGATTTTCAAGCAAGTTATTCATAAAAAAAGAAGAGCACTATACCTGGTTACTTTTTTTGTTTTCAGTTTTGAAGAGTTTTCATCTAGGGAAAAGGGTTGAGATTATGATATCTTGAAGTGGTTTATGAAAGTAATGATTGATTGTGTATGTATTGCCAATGGAAAAACTTACCTGCTCAGTGTTTGTTCTCTTTAGAATTTATGGCAATATTATTTGCTTTGATCTCTTGCCAGATTCATATGTAGTTGATTATATTTTTATGATATGTGTTCTTTTTAGCATGCCAAGGGCAATTTTAAGAGTTAGTTCTTTTCAAGAAAATATACATGTACTATTAGGTCAAAATTAGATTGCAGAGAATCAACAGTCTGATCATGAATTGTGAGATATAAAGGAACCACTCTTGATTTTGAAATATTTTCATCTTGTCTGCTGAATAAAAAAAACATTCTGTCTTAATATTGTCAAATATCCTAAACTGTCAATCAGTATTACTGAAATATCTTTTGCTTAACCAAGAGTGCTTAACCCTTTTAAAGGCTTCACAACACAATACTGAGTTTTAACAACTCTGCTGGAGAAGTTTTTTATGAGAAAATGCTGGTCTTTTTCCATAATGTTTTGTACACTATTATAGACGAATTCCATCATTTGAGCCATGTGCACTCTTTTACCATACAGTCACGGCTTTTAACAACCCCAAGAAACAAGCCTTTTGAAAACATTATTAGAAAAGAAGAAAATGCTGGTAACCAGCATTTTCTTCTTTTCTCAAAATGTTTTCTACCCTTTAAGATACAAATTTTATGGTTTGAGCTATATTTAAAATGGTGTCTGCAAATGCTTTCAATTTGGACTAGTCTACATTTTTGCCGTGTGGTAAAGAATTAAATTGTCATCTGCAAATGCTTTAAATAAAGAGTTAACACCTTACCAAACGACCAAATTTTAGACTGGTCCAAATTGAAAACATTTGCAGACAACAAAATAAATGTGACTGAAAAATTGAAATTTGTTTTGGAAAGGGTAGAAAACATTGTGGGAAAAGGAGAAAATGCTGGTTACCAGCATTTTCTCCTGTTCCCACAATGTTTTCAAAAGGCCTTTCTCTCAGGGTTGTTTAAAGTCGGGATTGTGTGGTAAAGGGTTAAACTTCATCTGGTCCACCTGGCTTATTCTAGCAACATTTATTATTTCAAGAAAAAAAAAATGAGCCCTCCATAGACCATAAACAAATCTTAGAAAATTTGTGGACAGCTAAGATTGTGATCAAACTACATTGAATGTGCATTTTGGATATCTGATATTTTCAATGTGGTCAGTCATTTAAGGACCATCTTGATTTACCTATTGATATAAAAAAATCTGTCTGGATTAAAAATTTGCAGGCCTTTATCTGTCTAAGCATTTGATTCATTTGGCATAAATCAAATTTGATTTTTCCATTGCAGATTCTATCTGAAAAATTTCTAGTGGCATTTGGGCCATCCAAACATGGAAAATTTAGAGAAACCTCCTACCAAGATACACATGTATATGACATCATCGATTACGATGATGCTAAGCGGCACACAATTTTAACAGGGGACACAGTCCTAGCACCATGGGAACCAGAGGGTGAGAGGTATGGACCAGGCACTGTCATTGAAGGTCATGAGAAAAGGCAAGCTGAAGGTCAGTAATTATATAAAGGTCATAATTATTTCAATTTTGGCAGGTATAAGACCTGTAATTCCCAATCAGTTATAGCGTAATTGAGCTATCTTACCTTACAAATATGACTTTTTACACCCTGGACAGCATTTGAAAACATGGTTGGAACAGGTGCCTTAGCTTGGAAAAACACTGTGGTAAATATTGCATGTTGCAAGGAACTGCTCATTCTCCTACAATTTTTCAAAATCAATTAAAAAAAAAAGATACTTTCCTGTTTTGCCTGCCTGCCACAAAGCCTTTGACTTGCTTGTGATTCATCTATATGTTTTACAAGGAGATTTAATTCTTTACCAAACAACAAAACTTTAGACTTGTCAAAATTGAAAGCATTTTCAGACGACAATTCAAATGCAGCTGAAATGATTGTAATTGTGAAAGTGTAAAAAAAAACCTTGCGGCAAAGGGAGAAAATGCTGGTTACCAGCATTTTCTCCTTTTCCCACAAGGTTATAAAAAGGTTATTTCCTCAGGGTGGTTAAAACTTGGGATTGTGTGGTAAAGGGTTAAATATTTTAGCTGTTATATATACAACCAAGTTATTTCATCATTTATATGATAGCCAAGCCTCTGTAGCACAGTCAGTAGCATACAGGACTGGAGACCAGGTGTCACAGGTTTTAATATCCAGTTTTGTCAGTTTCTTTCTGAAAAACTGCTATTTTAGGTTTGTTATGGCAAGGATATTAACACAGTAGAGGGCAGTGTAGATCCAAGATCAGACTGCATGTTCTGTGCAGTCTGGTCTTGATGTACATTGTCTGCCAAATTACTACTCTGTAGCCCTTCAAATGCACAATACCAACTTTTAACAAACCCTGAGAAAGACGGCTTTTGAAACCATTGTGGGAAAAGGAGAAAATGCTGGTAACCAGCATTTCTACTTTTCCCAGACTGTTTTCTACCCTATGAAAGACAAATTTTATGTTTTGAATACATTTGATTTTTCATCTGCAAATGCTTTCAATTTGGACAAGGCTAAAATTTTGTCATCTGGTAAAGAGTTATGGTTTAGGTAAGAAAGACTTACCGTACGGTACACAAAAGAAAACTTTTGGTAGGAGACTAGGCATGACAGTAATAATTTTTCTTTGAAAGAACTAAACAGGATGGTGTTTTTTCAGTGAATAGAAAAAATGTTTTGTGGTGGCTTCGAATATCCAGCTTTGATTGAGGCTTTTTTTTTTCACATTTGAATTTTCTTTTGTAATGTTGTGGTCATGGCTTATTTCAACTTATTTCTGATTTATCTATAGTCCTATTTTTCTTGTGTTTGTCATGTTCATTAGTGATAATAGAATCTTACTATGAATTTGGTTTTTGCCCCTGAATATTCAGTATAAAAGAAATAGTGCCCCAGTATTCATCACCTTCTGCATTTAAATTTTTTCTTCATCTTGCAGTAGACGACTGAAAATAATGTGGCATCGGGACAAGATGATTGTAACAAACAATGTCTCCTTTTGCCATAATGTTTTCAAATGCATTCATCAATTGAATCCCAATTCATAATGATTATTATTCTACTAGGTTTGTCCAAATGGACCCTGCTGCAACTTGCTTTGGTTTTATCCCTTATCCTGTTAAATAAGTTAACTCTTTACCAAACGACAAAATTTTAGTCTGGTCCAAACTGAAAGCATTTGCAGACGACAAAATAAATGTGATTAAAAACTTGAAATTTGTTTTGGGAAGGGTAGAAAACATTGCGGGAAAAGGAGAAAATGCTGGTTACCAGCATTTTTTCCTTTTCCCACAGTGTTTTCTAAAGGCTTCTTTCCCAGGGTCGTTAAAAGTCTGGATTGTGTGGTAAAGAGTTAAATAAAACATTCAAGCCAATGGCAAAAACCAATATGTCGGTATCTCAAAGTTATTGAGGTTGGGGAAGTATCTCCTTATCGGACAGTGTAGATCCAAGATCAGACTGCACTTTCTGTGCAATCTGATCTTGATCTACACTGTCCGCAAAAGGTCCGTGGGTTGCAGTTAGCAACCTACGGGTTAAGGAGTAATGAGGGCTTGAATCTGAAAAGGCCAGTAAGCATTATGAGTCAAACAGCCTTTTTTTTTTCAATACATTGTTTCTGTTGCATAAAATTTTCAACAGGTTGTTTAGTTAAAATGTTAGGCTTTCATTATGTCATTTTTTTAGATTGCAAAAAAAATTCGAACTGAAAACATTTTTGTAACCTATGGATGATCATTATCATGCATATGAATTATAACAAGAAACTGCTCTTTACTAGCACTTTCTTCTTCTGCTACAATATTTTATAAAGGTGGCTGGCTGCAAGAAAATAAAATTTGCAGGAGGAAATGGGTTAACCTTTTTCAGACAATTATCTGTTGTAATGACCCTGTAGAAGAAGACTTGAAAATCATCATCTATCCTTTCAAGGAAAAATAGCTTTTGTTTTGGACCACATTTGATTTGTCATCTATAAATCTTTTCAAATGGGATGTATATAAAATTTTGTCATTTGGCAAATAGTCAAGTGACTATTAACCCTTTACCACACAATCCCAAATTTTAACAACCCTGAGGAAGAAGCCTTTTGAAAACATTGTGGGAAAAGGAGAAAATGATGGTAACCAGCATTTTCTCCTTTTCCCACAATGTTTTCTACTCTATCAGGGAGAAATTTCCTCATTTGGGCCAACTTTAATTTGTCGTCTGCAAATGCTTTCAATTTGGACCAGTCTAAAATTTTGTCGTTTGGTAGAGCGTTAACAAGTTACAGCAGTAGAATGACAGTTTATAAACATACCTTGCAGGACGATATTCAGTCGCTATAACCAGTGGTAATTGTACTTGTTTTGCCTTACCGTAGTCAGTCCTTGTGGTAGTGATTGATTTCAGTTTAGTGGAATCCTTTAAATGTGTTAATTTTTCAGAATTTGAATAATTACCTCCCTTTTTAAATTCTTTTAGAACAAGATTATTCCCCTTTAATGTAGATTTTAATTATTTGCTTTTGTTTGTTTCACTTTTGGATTTATTTTAGCAATTTGAATTTTAACCCAAGAGTGGTATTTTTTTTTTAAATATATTTTCCATTTTATGTGGTAGTGAAGCTAGATCACAACATGAAAAAAAAAATAAATGAATATCAAAACTAATTACCAGTATACTGCTTCAAAAGAAAAAGTAAGTTTTAAAATTAAAATGATATTCTCAACTTTGAAAGGATAAAAGCCCATGTTAAATACATTGTAGTATTTTTGAAAGTGTTTTATACTAGTTATTGTGATAGTGCATACGGAAAACCCAACCCTAGTTTTATCAGTAGCGCCAAAGTATGGTGGGATATTCTTTTAAATCAAATTCATTTTCATATTAATTACATACTTGATTGAATATTTCATCTTTCCATCTGAATTTACTCTGGTTGACCAAGACTAGCAGATTTTGAACAACCAATCACCAATTTTAGAATGCTTAACCCTTTCCCAAACAAGCCCTGGTTTTCATGTGTCTGCAGTACAAGTCTTGAAAACACTGTTGGAAAAGAAGAAATTGCTTGTAACGAGCAATTTCTCCTTTTCCCACAGTGTTTTCTCCCCATTTTGATAACTTTCTGCCATTTTCATCAAATTTAAAATTGTCATCTGCAAACTCTTTCAATTTGGATCAGTCCAAAATTTGTCATTTGGAAAAGGGTTAAAAGAATGACAATGATGAAATATTCTGGATGCGGCCAAAATAAATATGGCAATATTTCAGCTATCACTTTTTACACAAAACATATTTCGTTTTCTTTAGCTGTCTTTTTATTACTCATACATACAGTACCTTTTCATCCCTTTCACTAGGCAGTCCTTTTTGAAGTCTAATTGATACCAAGTTTAGGGGAATAAGATATTGTATGTCATGTTGTATATTATAGTGACATAATATCACAGAAATTTGCCTCATGGTGTTTCCCTTCACATGTAATTCTTTACCAAACAATCCACATTTTTAACCCGCTAGAGAAAAAATGGCTTTTGAAACTGTGTGGGAAAAGGAAAAAATGTTTATAACCTGGTTCTCTACCTGTTCTAAGACAAATTCCATGGTTCTAGGCAAATTTTATTTGTAGTCTGCAAATGCTTTGAATTTGGATGACTCTAACATTTGGTTATTTTGTAGAGAGCTAAAAGATGTCCAATACAGTTAGATAGGTGATCACCAAAAATCTGACAAATACAATTTATACCTTATGGAAATTTTCGTTGCAGAAATAGTCACGAAAATTTAGATATAGGTCATACAGGTCATCCTCTTTGAAAAGGGGGTTATATGCTCCTGTGATGCATGATACAAAGCAAGTCATCACATAATTATGAATCCATAAAATCCATTTTGTCTGACAACTGACTGAATCATGAGGTAGAATGGTCCTTGGACATGCAGAAATTGACCAGTAGCAAAACGTTGCAACCTATGTCAACATGCGTGAAACTTTCTGCAGATACATTTAACCCCCTTTTCAGAGAGCATGGTTCGAATATACTGTTCTTATAGGAAGTCAGAGGATCAGAAAACACTTCTTAACCCATAAGCTGCTAATCGCGACCCACTGACCTTTTGCGGACAGTGTAGATCAAGATCAGACTGCACAGAACGTGCAGTCTGATCTTTGATCTACACTGTCCGATACGGTGTTTTCTTTCCGGCGAAATCAACTTTGAAACCGCAATGTTTGGGTTTTTAGTATTGAGTAGAAATTTGTGTTTCATTTATTCAGCAGCTTAAGTGTTAAGAAGGAATTTCTTAGGAAGCAAGAAAAAAAGTCACAAAATGGTATATTACTTTTGTGTGAGGGGGACATCAAAAGGTCCTTGCATGAGAAAGGGCTTGTAAATTAAATTGGTTCAAATTTTATAATAATTTTCTAATTATGTTTTTTACCCAAAATTGAAAAAAAAAAAAGAAAAAATCATTCAAAGTTTTGGTCTGTTTCAATAACTTTTATTTAAGAATTTCTTACAATTTGAAATATGATTTTGAAATCCATGCTACATTTGAAAAGTTTAGAATTATATTTCCCTCATCAGTCTTTTAATTATACCCCCCACCTACGTAGTAGAGGGGGGGTATACTGGTTTTGCCATGTCTGTCTGTCTGTCCATCCAGCCATTTGTCCGTTTGTCCATCCATTTGTCAATCTGTCCATCTTTTCATTTCCATGCTCTTACTCAGAACCATTTGACCTAGGACTATGAAACTTTATGCAAGTGTTCCTCATGACCCAAGGAGGTCCCCTAATGTTTTTGGGTCACATGGGTCAAAGGTCAAGGTCACAGGTGCTGCTTCAGTAACAAGGTGCTAGTGGGGGGTATTTGTCCACTTTGCGACAGTTCTAGTTCCTGTAGGATTTTTTTTTAAAGCTTGAATTTTAGCTTTTAGTTTGAATATTAAGGGTTTTACCGAATAATATTTAGGGTTTTACCAAACACAGAGCTTATCTGAGATATGCATAGAATGTCATACATTTATTATGGGAAACTTGTTAATCCTGTACCACACAACCCATAGTCTTGGTGACCACAGGCAGGAAGGCATTTGAAAGCATTGTTGGAAAGGGAGAAAATGCTGGTAACGAGCATTTTCTCCTTCTTCCACAATGTTTTCTGTCTAATCATAGAACTTGAGCTCATTTGTTCCAACATTGAATTTGTCGTCTGCAGACATTTCAAATTTGGAAGGGTCTAATATTTGTCGATTGGGAAAGGGTTAATTTCAGGAGTTAACCCTTTACCAAACAATCCCGACTTTTAACTACCCTAAAGAAAGAAGCCTTTTGAAAACTATGTTTGAAAAGGAGAAAATGCTGGTTACCAGCATTTTCTCCTTTTCCCACAATGTTTTCTACCCTTCTTGAAACAAATTTCAATCTTTCAGTCACATTTATTATGTCGTCTGCTAAAGCTTTAAATTTGGACTAGTCTAAAATTCTATCATTTGGTAAAGATTTAAAGGGAATTTCCTTGATAGCAGAAGAAATGTATGTGAAAATGGAGGAAACATTTTAAAAGTGGGTAGAAAAAGAAATCTAGCATTTCCACTAAATTGAAAGAATTCACCTGGTACTTTGATACTGGTGTAGCTGGTTCTAATTTCTGTGCCTTTCACTTCTTACTCAATAGGTAGACAGGTCAGCTTTGTATTGGCCATATATGGTCATTAGGGGTTATTTAACCCTTTCCCAAACAAGCCCTGGTTTTCACGTGTCTGCAGTACAAGTCTTTTGAAAACACTGTGGGAAAAGGAGAAATTGCTCGTAACGAGCAATTTCTCCTCTTCTCACAGTGTTTTCTACCCTTTTTGAGAGCTTTCTGCAATTTTCATCAAATTTAAAATTGTCGTCTGCAAACTCTTTCAATTTGGACCAGTCCAAAATTTATCGTTTGGGAAAGGGTTAAGGAGCTTTTGAGCTATGAGGGATTAGGTGCTTAGACTCATTAACTTTTAATCAGGGCATGGTTTCAGGAAAAAACTTCAGTCCCTTATTTTTCTCAAATTCCCCTCAAAGACTCATTTTCTGACTTAAGTCTTAAGTTCATTATTTGAGACACATTTCACCAACATTAAAACATTGTGGGAAACGGAGAAAATGCTGGTTACCAGCATTTTCTCCTTTTCCCACAAGGTTTTCAAATGCCTTCTCGGTAATGGCCATTATTAGTCAGGATTGTGTAGTAAAGCAGTAAACTTCTAATATTTAGAGAGTTATGTAAAACTTGTGAGAAATTTAGGTACTGCTTATCATGAATATTTTCCCCAATTTTTCATTATTTTCCATGTTGTCTAGTGTTGATGTGTCAACACACATTTGGATAATTAAATGCAAATTTCCATGCCTCTTGCTTGTTGCTTTAGTTTGGAACAGAAAGATGCTTGTCATTTTTCTTATGGATGGGTGCTTTAAATTTCCCTCCTGAAAATGCTGAAAAAATTTGCTCTCATTCATGCAGTGTTTGTCCTATCTTCCTGCACAGCTTTCATGTTCTACAGTCTGAAAGCAAACTCTAGTGAGCTTGGCTGTTTTCGAAGAAAACATTGAGGTTTTGTCATAGCCCAGCTATTGTCTGCATTGTCATCATCAACATGCAAAAACTTTGACATAGTATAGTATCTCTGTCCTTACCCCTTTACCACACAATCCCAAATTTTAACGACCCTGAAGAAAATGCCTTTTGAAAAGATTGTGTTTTCAAAAGGCTTCTTTGTTAAGTCAGTTAACCCTTTCCCAAATGACAAATTTTGGACTGGTCCAAATTGAAAGAGTTTGCAGACAACAATTTTAAATTTGATGAAAATGGCAGAAAGGTCTCAAAAAGGGTGGAAAACACTGTGGGAAAAGGAGAAATTGCTTGTTACGAGCAATTTCTCCTTTTCCCACAGTGTTTTCAAAAGACTTGTACTGCAGACACGTGAAAACCAGGGCTTGTTTGGGAAAGGGTTAAAACTTGTGATTGTAGGATAAGGGATTAATGTTAATTGCTTTATCTTCAGTGTGGCAATGAAGGGTTTTTAACCTTTTCTAATTGTTTTACATTAATTACCCACAATTTGGTTGTTTGGGATGCCACCAACTGCAGAGACCACTCCCAGGTAGTTGGTGGCACACAGAACTTAAGGATAGGGGTTCTGTGGTTTGAATCCCCAGCTTGGCCAATTTCTTTCTAAGAATTGGTGATAGTCATTGCGACAGGATTCATTCCTTTCTCACATCCGATTATTGTTTAGAGGATGGTTAAGTGGGAAAGCAGCCAGTGGCTTGGGAAGAATATTATGGGAAGAAACTCCAGGAAAGCATGGAAAGGGGTCCTGACTGCCTCGGTATAATTGAAATAATGTTGAAAACAAGGTTAAACACCAACCAACCAAAGAGACCCATTCAGGAAACAATTGCAGCAAAAAACCAATGGGAGGGGGTGTGTGTTATACCCTTCAGTTGTAGCGCTGTCATTGCCTATGAGAGTTTCTCTTTCACTACAAACATTAAACAGTGGTACCCCTACTAAGCAACTGGTGCACAAAGGAAAGCAGTACAGATTATGAACAAGTATCCTCTTTCTTCCCATCAGCACCTTGACAGAATGTTATACAAATCAAACCAAACTGGATAAAGTAATAGTTGATCATACAAACCAGGAATTTTAAGCATGAAATTTTTATGCACCTTCAAACTGAATCACAATTCAATGTCACAGAGTAGCAACAGAGAAGCCTGGGGTCCAATATACACAAACCATCCTTGATAACATTTTTAGTCTTACTTCCAAGAATTTTCTAACACTGAAAGTGAGGCAATTTCTGATTGGCTAAACCATTTGGTTTGTCCATGATTGGCTAAATTATTTGGTTTAGCCAATCAGAAATTGTGTTACTTTCTCAATCTAGAATTGGATTAAGAATGCAAATCAGAGGTGTTGATCGATGGAACTTCTAGTGTACATTATTGTCATGATGTCCTTTTAGATTCTAGGGACCCCTTAGATAGATGTTTTACTAATACACTATAGAAGGTGATTTTGAAGTCTGCTTGTTTAGCAGGATTTTTTTGAAGTCTGCTTGTCAAAAATAGCATATGTATTTTGAAGTCTGCTTGTTTTGAAGTCAGATGTGTGTGCTGGTACTTTAGCTTTCTAGGAGAGTGAGAATAGATAACTATTGTTGAGTTTTCATTAATGTTCTGTGTTGTTCCTGAATTGTAATTCTGTCATTCTGAATTTCATCAGTTTTACGTTTTTGTAGCTTTTGTTTGATTTGCATGGTTGAAATTACAATGCGTTGTGCGGTATTTGTCTTATTCAAACATAAAACTAAACTTTTTCCAGTCTGTATTTCTTTTTACATCCCTACGAAAGAGAGCTTTTGAACATGAGGTGGGAAATGGGAAAAAAATGTTGAAAACAATGGGTCGGTCCCTAAACAGGTGTCTTACCACACAATTCCGACTTTCAGTTACTGTAAGGAAAAAGCCTTTTGAAAACATAGTGAACAGAAGGAGAAAATACTAGTAACCAGTGTTTTCTCCTTTTTCTCACAATGTTTTCTACCCGTCCAAATGCACACTTCTATTTTTGAGTCACAAGTATTTTATAGCCTGCAAAAACTTTCAATTTTGGCAAGACAAATCTTGCCTCTTTAGTAAAGATTTAATTGTTTGGGCTGCATTGTGTTTGTCATCTGCAAAAGTTTCAGTATGGACAAGACTAAAATTATGTAGCATGATGTCAAGTCTTTTTCAAACACTAGTGATCTGATTGGCTGATTGAGGTTCTGTATTGTCCAATGGGATGGCTAGATCTGGAATTTAAAAATTAGAACAGTATTTGGTACTGTTGATGAATATGGCTTTTTGCCCATAGTTTTAACCCTTCACCAAACAATCTTAAGATTTAATGACCCCGAGGAAGAAGGCTTTTGAAAACATTGTGTGAAAAGGAGAAAATGTTTTCTATCCTTTCTAGGACAAATTTCATGTTTTGAGTAACGCTTAATTTGTCGTCTGCAAGTGCTTCCATTTTGGACGAGGTTAACATTTTGTTGTGTGGTAAAGAGTTAATCTAGACAAAACTTTCAGCTGTTTTCCATATGACCCTTACAGCTGAAATATAAAATGAGATATTCAGGCTGATCTTGATCTTCACCTTAGCAAAATTAAAATTTAGTGCAGTTGTGAGCAGATCAGTATGAGTTAATTGTTATCAAACAGTGCCATGTTCTAATGACTT
Organism: Tridacna gigas; assembly: GCA_945859785.2. Lineage (NCBI taxonomy): Eukaryota > Metazoa > Mollusca > Bivalvia > Cardiida > Cardiidae > Tridacna > Tridacna gigas. The sequence goes on along the minus strand of OX244031.2, from coordinate 73,897,968 downwards.
TCAGGAAGAAGGTTTGTGAAAACATTGCATCAAAGAATCAAATTCTGTTAACCAGCAATTTTTTCTTGCAGCACAATCTACCTTTCAAAGTGAATTGTATTGTTTGAATCGCAGTTTATGTCTTATTTACTGCTTTCAGTATTCATGTGTCTGATAGCTCTGTACCTAATGACAAAATTTTTAGCCTAGCCTGAATTGAAAGCATTTGCAGACAGAAATTATAAATGAGCCATGCTCTTGCAAAAGGGGGCTTAATACATGTCCGAGATACATGACACCAGGGATCGTATATTACGTGTAATATACAATCCCTGATGATACCAAGCAAGCCATCACATGATCATGGATGCATAAAGTCCATTATGTCGAACAATCGACTGAATCATGAGGTAGACTGGTCCTTTGACATACAGAAAATCGACCAATAGCGAAAAGTTTCAGCCTGCATGGACTACGCAGGCTGACCTGGGTCGATACCTCTTGAAGTTGCATTAAGCCCCCTTTTCACAGAGCATGGCTCAAATATTCAAATGACATTTTTATGTTTGAGAAAGGGTAGAAAACATTGTGGAAAAAGGAGAAAGTGCTGGTTACCAGCATTTTCTCCTTTTTCCACAATGTTTTCGAAAGCCATCAGGATTGTGAACAACTGGGGATTGTGTGGTAAAGAGGTAATTTGTTGTCTGGTAAAGTATGTGCTAATCTCATATGAAACAATGCAATCATTATTTTTTTCTTCCCCATTTAAATTATTTCAGGCCCAGATGACAAGCAAATTACTGTAAGCTTTACCAACGGTAAGGTAGAAAAAATACCCAACAATGTGGCTGTGTGGATACCCAAAAAGGTGTATGAGAGGATCGCCCTGGAGATCAAAATGCCCAGGGAGGCAAGGGAATCTCTGACCATGGAGGAACGCTACCCTATACAATCCCTAGAAGGTGAAATATTGTTGTCTAGGATGGGTTTAACCCTTTCCCAAACAAGCCCTGGTTTTCACGTGTCTGCAGTACAAGTCTTTTGAAAACACGGTGGGAAAAGGAGAAATTGCTCGTAATGAGCAATTTCTCCTTTTCCCACAGTGTTTTCTACCCTTTTTGATAACTTTCTGCCATTTTCATCAAATTTAAAATTGTCGTCTGCAAACTCTTTCAGTTTGGACCAGTCCCAAAATTTGTCATTTGGGAAAGCGTTAATTCTTTACCAAACGACAAAATTTCAGACTGGTCCAAATATTGAAAGCATTTGCAGACGACAAAGTTAACTGACTTAAAAGTCGAAAACTTATTAGGGACAGGTGGAAAATATTGTGGGAAAAGGAGAAAATGCTGGTTACCAGCATTTTCTCCTTTTCCCACAATGTTTTCAAAAGGCTTCTCTCTCAGGGTCATTAAAAATCGGCATTGTGTGGTAAAGGGTTAATTGGACTGCATTTCAGTAAACTGCGCAGATTTACACTAATTATTTAGGATTGTATACACACACATTACGATCTCTGCTTTACACAAAGGTATGAGCTGGCATGAAGTTATGCAACGGTTTCCCCAGATCTCAAAGTAATTCAGTTTAGTAAAATTTGTTTTCAGACTTGATGCTTGCAGAACTAAACTGCATGCCTATGCAAGTTTCGTGCGTATGCAGTTCAGTAAAAGGCAGCCCTGGAGTTTAGATTGTTTCGTCTTTGAACCCTTTACCAAACAATTTTGTATTTTAACTCTTTACTACATGACAAAATTTTTAACAGGTCCAAACTCAAAGCATTTGCAGACGACAAAATAAACATGAGTCAAAAATTTTATTTTGTCTTGGGAAGAGTAGAAGTAATTTTGGGAAAAGGCAAAAATGCTGGTTACCAGCATTTTCTCCTTTTCCCACAATGTTGTCAAAAGGCCTTTTCAGGGTTAAAATTCATAATTGTGTGGTGAAGGAATAATGACCTTGTGAATAAAAGCTTTTGAAAACATTGTGGGAAAAGGAAAACAAGCTGCTGAACCAGTGTTTCATCCTTTTCCTACAGTGTTTTACCCTTTCAAAGACAATTCCATCATTTGGGGCATATTTTATTTGTCATCAGCAAATGCTTTCAATTTGGACAATCTTTACCAGACAACAAAATCCTAGAATTGTCCTTGTTGAAAACATTTGCAGACAACAATTTGATTGAGGCTCGAATGATGGGATTTGTCCCTGAATAAGTAGAAAACATTGAGGGGAAAGGAGAAAATGCTGGTTTCCAGCATTTTCTCCTTTTCCCACAATGTTTTCGAAGCCCTTTTCCTTAGGGTCGTTAAAATATGTGATTGCATGGTAAAGGATCAAACAAACCATCAATTCTCATTTAAGGTTACCCAACATCTGGTCCAGAGGCTCTGCCTGAAGAGTATGAGACAGCCAACCCCTTGTATTTTGGGTATGACCCTATGGTCGTGGAAAGACGACCCTGGAGGTACCCACTAGACCCACCACCCTACCCTCTAGTGCTGAAAACTCCATATTCGAGACCCGATTCCAGTGAGGGGAGGCAGCAGGAAACAACAACAGTGGTTCCAGGTATAAATCTGTTTTCCCATATTCAACTTTACCAAATGACAAATTTAAGACTGATCCAAATTGAAAGCATTTGCAGAAGACAAAATGGTACAAATGAATTGAAGTTCTTTGACAGGGTAGAAAACATTGTGGGAAAAGTAGAAAATATTGATTACCAGCATTGTGTGGTGAAGGGTTGACCCTTTAACAAACATTACCGAGTTTTAACACCCCTAAGGTGTCTTTTGAAAACATTGTTGGAAAAGTAGAAAATGCTTGTAACTATCAATTTCTACTTTTCCCACAAAGTTTTGTAACCCTTTACCACAATCCCGACTTATAACGACTCGGAGGAAGAAGCCTTTTGAAAACATGTTAAAAAAGGAGAAAATGCTGGTAACCAGCCTTTTCTCCTTTTCCCACATTGTTTTTTAGCTCACCTGAGCACGAAGTGCTCATGGTGAGCTATTGTGATCGTGCTGTGTCCGTCGTCCGTCGTCAACTTTTTACCTTGTGTACGCTCTAGAGGCCACATTTTCAGTCCAATCCTCATGAAACCTGGTCAGAATGTTTGTCTTGATAAAATCTCAGACGAGTTCGAAATTGGGTCATGTGGGGTCAAAAACTAGGTCACTAGGTCAAATCTTCAAAAAACCTTGTGTGTGCTCTAGAGGCCACATTTTCAGTCAGATACTTGTGAAATTTGGTCAGAAAGTTTGTCTTGATAAAATCTCGGACGAGTTTAAAATTGGGTCATGTGGGGTCAAAAACTAGGTCACTAGGTCAAATCTTCGAAAAACCTTGTGTACGCTCTAGAGGCCACATTTTCAGTCAGATACTTATGAAACTTGGGCAGAATGTTTGTCTTGATAAAATCTCGGACGGGTGTGAAATTGGGTCATGTGGGGTCAAAAACTAGGTCACTAGGTCAAATCTTCGAAAAACCTTGTGTACGCTCTAGAGGCCACATTTTCAGTCAGATACTCATGAAACTTGGTTAGAATGTTTGTCTTGATAAAATCTGGGACGAGTTCGAAATTGGGTCATGTGGGGTCAAAAACTAGGTCACTAGGTCAAATCTTCAAAAAACCTTGTGTGTGCTCTAGAGGCCACATTTTCAGTCAGATACTTGTGAAATTTGGTCAGAAAGTTTGTCTTGATAAAATCTCGGATGAGTTTGAAATTGGGTCATGTGGGGTCAAAAACTAGGTCACTAGGTCAAATCTTCGAAAAACCTTGTGTGTGCTCTAGAGGCCACATTTTCAGTCAGATACTCGTGAAACTTGGTTAGAATGTTTGTCTTGATAAAATCTGGGACGAGTTCGAAATTGGGTTATGTGGAGTCAAAAACTAGGTCACTAGGTCAAATCTTCGAAAAACCTTGTGTACGCTCTATAGGCCACATTTTCAGTCAGATACTTATGAAATTTGGTCAGAATGTTTGTCTTGATAAAATCTCAGACGAGTTTGTAATTGGGTCATGTGGGGTCAAAAACTAGGTCATTAGGTCAGATCTTCGAAAAACCTTGTGTACGGTCTATAGGCCACATTTTCAGTCAGATACTTGTGAAATTTGGTCAAAATGTTTGTCTTGATAAAATCTGAGACAAGTTCGAAATTGGTTCATGTGGGGTTAATGACTAGGTCACTAGGTCAAATCTTCGAAAAACCTTGTGTACGCTCTAGAGGCCACATTTTCAGTTCGATCCTGATGAAATTTGGTCAGAATGTTTGTCTGTCTGGGATGAGTTTGAAATTGGGTCTTGTTTGGTCAAAAACTAGGTCACTAGGTCAAATCTTAGAAAAACCTTGTGTATGCTCTAGAGGCCACATTTTCAGTTCGATCCTGATGAAACTTGGTCAGAATGTTTGTCTTGATAAAATCTCGGACGAGTTCAAAACTGGGTCATGTGGGGTCAAAAACTAGGTCACTAGGTCAGATCTTCGAAAAACCTTGTGTACGCTCTAGAGGCCACATTTTCAGTCAAATACTTATGAAACTTGGTCAGAATGTTTGGCTTGATAAAATCTCACACGACTTTGAAATTGGGTCATGTGGGGTAAAAAACTAGGTCACTAGGTCAAATCTTTGAAAAACCTTGTGTATGCTATAGAGGCCACATTTTCAGTCAGATACTTGTGAAATTTGGTCAGAATGTTTGGCCTATTGACTCAGGTGAGCGATCCAGGGCCATCATGGCCCTCTTGTTTAACCTTTCAAGTATGAAATCCAATTTTTGAGTCGCATTTGTTTTGTCATCTGCAAAGGCTTTGAATATGGACAAGTCTAAAATTTTGTCGTTTGGTAAAGAGTTAAACCTTTTGGAGAACTTCAGCCCATTTGTACTGTTTTCTAATTGTTCTTCTTTGAAATTGGAAGAGTCTAAAATTTGTCGTAATGGTAATAGAGTAAAATCTGAAACAAAATTACAACAGACCCTTTGGTAAGTCTTTTATAAAATTTGTACCAGATGAAATCAAAGTTTACTCAAAGAAAACATGATAACTCTTTACAAAACGACATAATTTTACACTTATCCAAATTGAAAGCATTCGCAGACAGTTTAACCCATTACCACACAATCCCGACTTTTAACGACCCTGAGAAAGAGGCCTTTTGAAAACATCGTGGGAAAAGGAGAAAATGCTGGTAACCAGCATTTTCTCCTTTTCCCACAATGTTTTCTACCCTTCCAGAAACAAATTTCCATTTTTCAGTCACATTTATTTTGTCGTCTGCAACTGCTGTCAATTTGAACTAATCTAAAATTTTGTCGTTTGGTAAAGAGTTAAATGATGCTCAAACGATAAAAATATGGATGTGTGTAAAATTTTTTTGTCTGGTAGATAGTTAAAAAAAAATCCATTTGTCTACAAGTTCAACAAATCAATTTGATTGGAAGAAAAGATATGTATGTCTCTTGGCCCTGTGAATGAAACTTTTTCGGAAGGGAAAGAGTGGTTACATGCACTTAACATACTGTTTACTAAAATCTAGGAACAGATCTAACTCAACAGCAGCTTGATGAGAGAATTGCAACTCAGTTAAATGAACATAAACAGCTTCTAGATGAAAAGGAAACTGAAAAGGGAACCAAAAAGGAAGAAAAAGATGTTGCTGAAACCACAAAGAAAACGGAAACTATCACTTTAAACAATAGTTCTGTAGTACGAAGTGAAACAGTAAAACTAGATGAAGAACTATTAGATAATGAATTAGAAAGAAGACTGGCACAAAGGAGGAAAGAAATAGAGGAACAGTGGCAAAGAGAACAAGAAGAAATACAGAAACAAATTGAAAAAGAAAAGCTTTTGAAAAAGAGAGAAAAACAAGAAGAAAATACTCTAAAAAAATCTGTGACATTTGAGAAGAAAGAAGAGGAAGTTCAAAAAGTAAGTACAGTACTTTAGAAATAACTTAACCTGTAACATGCCTTTCATGACTGTAGTGCCTTTGCGGCCAGTGTAGATCAAGATCAGGCTGCACAAAATGTGCAGCCTGATCTCTTAATCTACATTGTCAGCTTTGGTGAGACACTGTAGACAAAAGTAAACATGAAATTGCAATTATTTGGGTCATACTTCTAGGATGAAAATGTCTGATAGGTTTATCCAGCATTCAAAGGGTTAAATATCTTGATATATTCGAAGAGACCATCAATTGTTAACCCTTTACAAAACAATCTTGTGCTTCAACTATCTTGTGCTTCAACAATCTTGAAGGAGAAGGCTTTTGAAAACATTGGGAAAAGGAGAAAATGCTTGTAACCAGCTTTTTCTCCTTTTCTGAGAGTGTTTCTTGTTTTTTTTTAGATATATACCATCATTTAAGTTATATTTATGTGCGGTGTGCAATGGTCTTGAATTGGTACCTGTCTGAAATTTTGTTTAAAAAATGATTGAGTAATCCTTTACCACTCACTCTGTACACTCGATCCTTGCACACTAAGGAAAAAGCCTTTTGAAAATGCTGTGGAAAAAGGAGAAAATGCTGGTAACCAGCATTTTCTCCTTTTCCTACAATTTTTCTACCATATCAAGAGAAAATTGCACCATTTTAGCCACACTTGTGTCGTCTGCAAATGCTTTCAATTTGGACAAGACTGAAATTTTGTCGTCTGGTAGAAGGTTAATCAATTGATTGTATTGATTGTATGGTGTTTAACACTGCTTTCAACATTATTTTAGTGGTATCACGGCGGCAAGTGCACCTATCCATGCTTTCCTTGAGTTTCTTTTTACCAGCACTCCACACAATATTCTTTCCAAGGTACTGGCTGCTTTCCCACATAACCATCTTCGAAACAATGGTCAGCAGTGAGAGAGGAATGAATGACTACCATCTATGCTTGGAAAGAAATTGGCCAAGCTGGGGATCAAACCAGCGACTAGAAATACCACCATTATAACTGCAATTTCATGGTTGCTTTTGTCTATAAAGATTTAGCAAAGCAAACAGTGTAGATCAAAGATCAGACTGCAAGGCAACTATGGTCATGAAAGGGGCTTTAACCCTTTACCAAACAACAAAATGTTAGACTCGTCCAAATTGAAAGCATTTGCAGACGATGAAATAAATGTGAATGAAAAATTTAAATTTGTTTTGGGAAGGGTAGAAAACATTGTGGTAAAAGAAAATGCTGGTTACCAGCACTTTCTCCTTTTTTCTACAATGTTTTCAGAAGGCTTCTTTCTCATGGTCGTTAAAACCCTGGATTTTGTGGTAAAGGGTTACGGGTTAAGAACATTCTTAGTCTAATTATAGATATAGAATGTAACACAACTTCTGATTGGCATACCCATTTAGTTGTGTTACTTTCAAATTTACAAAAAGTCATTAGAATAAGACCGAGAATGTCTTTAAGAACGGTTGGTGAATTTGAACCATTAGCTAAGTTACTTTTGTAATTCTTTGCAGGGAGAGGAAGTTCAGGCAGAGGTGACACCACGGTCTCGTCTGTCTAGCAGACCTGCCACATCTCTATCAGCGGAGGAAGATGAACTAGGTAATTGTAACTTGTATGTGAATAGAATTTCATGAATTCTTTACCACACAACTCTTAAGTGTTAACAACCCTGAAAGAGAAAGGCTTTTGAAAACATTGTGAGAAAAGAAGGAAATGCAGGTTACCAGCATTTTCTCTTTTTTTGGCTACATTCTCTAGCTTATCAAAGAGAGAAATCACCTTTTGAGGCACATTTAATTTCTGGTCTGCATACCAAAGGCTATTCTACTAAGATTTTTGTAGAATTAAGATTTTATGTCAACTGCCAAATTATTGCAGATTGTGTATATTTCTGATGAAAGGCCACCCAACAGCTATTCTTATGAATGAACAATTTTTTAGCTATGCTTACCCTATACCAAACAGTCCCAAGTTTTAATCACCTTGAAAAAGAAACCTTTTGAAAACACATTATTGGAAAAGGAGAAAATGCTGGTAACCAGCATTTTTACTTTTCCCACAATAATTGCTACCCATCCAAGGCCAAAGTGCAATTTTTGAGTTATAATTATTTTGTCACCAAATGCTTTCAATTTGGACTGGTCTAAAGTTTTGTTGTCTGGTAAAGAGTTAACAAATTACATCCTAATGACATATTTTTTTTCTAGCTTGCAGTAAACCACTTTTGAAAAATATTTTGGTTGAAAAGGTTAATTTATTTTGAGATTTCAGTTAAGATGTTGGTTCTTTTTTTTCCAGAAACCTATTTCAGTGACCCTGAGGAGTCCCTAACTGCCCATCAGGATAGGGGTGTGAACACTGAATCCAGTCTTTTATACCGGCCCAAAAGTCGACAGGTTAGCCGACGTCCACCATGGAAAAAATACTGGAGAGCTGACCCTGGATTGCCGGTTACAAATAGTCGTCAAGGTCCTTTCAGGGAAACAGCCCTTCAAGCCCCTTTTGAGGCTAGGAACCAGCGGCCAACACATTTTATTAGTAAATAGTGTCCTCTTATCTTTACAAAATGACAAAATTTAGGACTGGACCAAATTGAATGCATTTGCCAAGGACAAATTAAAATGTTGCTGCAATGATGATTTCTGTCTTTGATAGGATAGAAAACATGTTGGGAAATGAAGAAATCAATGGTTTCCAGTGACATAACTGAAAAAATGCTGAAAACAGCATTAACCGATTACCACTCGGAAAAAAATTAGATTCTTCCATATTGAAAGAATTTAAAGGTGAGATAATAAATGATAGAAATTGCCCCTGAATAGATAGAAAACAGTGTGGGAAAAGGAGAAAATGCTGGTTTCCAGCATTTTCTCCTTTTCCCACAATGTTTTCAAAAGTCTCCTTTCTCAGGGTTATTAAAACTTGGGATTGTGTGGTAAGGGGTTAAACACAATCAGTCCATCTGCTGTAAAATTGATACGCATTCTTCTTCAGGTGAGTGGACTAGTCCAGTGTACAAATATGTTGATCCTTTCTCAGGGTTATTAAAACTTGGGATTGTGTGGTAAAGGGTTAAAAACAATCAGTCCATCTGTTGTAAAATTGATCCGCATTCTTCTTCAGGTGAGTGGACTAGTCCAGTGTACAAATATGTTGATCCTTTCGCAAAACATGACTACACAAATTCTGTAGAAAAATTAATGAAGGCTCCCCAGCCCCCTACAGCCCCTGTTTACAGAACTGCTCCCCCACCACCTCGTCCAATGTCAGCAGACTCCAAGGAAATGTTGAGGAGAGATTTTAAGTAAGTTAATTGTTTTCATTCTTTTAGCTTTTTAGTATGTTTTGTGCTGAACTTCAAAGTAAATTTTTTTTTTTCAGTTTTTATTTATGATTGTAGATTCAAGTTAACTTTGAAAGTTGTATGTTCATATGCTACATAGTCACAAAAGCAAAGCCTATAAGTTTTGGTATTCTAGATGGAGTAATTAATTCCATGATTTTTTTCAATACAAACAGTGATTTTCCTCTATCTTACAATGTCATGTTTTTTTTTTTTTACCAAGAGTTTTAATGACCCGGAGTAAGAAATATTTTGAAAGCATTTTGGAAAAAGGAGAAAATAGTGGTTACCAGTATTTTCTCCTTTTCTCCCCACAATGTTTTCCGTCCTTTCAAAGGAAGGTTCCATCATTTGAGCCAGGCAAGTTTGTTGTCTGCAAATGCTTCCAATATTAAACAGTCTAAATTTTTGTTGTATGGTAAAGAGTTAACCCTTTACAAAGTGACAAAATTTTATACTTATCCAAATTGAAAGCATTTGCAGACAACAACTTAAACTTGGCTAAAAAGATCAGACTCATCTTTTGAATTTTAGAAAACATTGTGGGAAAAGGAGAAAATGCTGGTTACCAGCATTTTCTCCTTTACCTGCAATGTTTTCGAAAGGCCTCTTCCTCAGGGTTATTAAAACTCGGGATTGTGTGGTAAAGGGTTAACCCTGTACCACACAATCCCAATTTTTAACGATTTTTAGGAAAAAAGCTTTTGAAAACATCGTGGAAAAAAGGAGCAAATGCTGGTAACCAGCATTTTCTCCTTTCCCCACAATGTTTTCTACCCTTCCCAAAACAAATTATAATGTTTGAGTTGCATTTATTTTGTCGTCTGCAATTGCTAACAAATTTGGCTGGTCTAGTAAAGGGTTAAAATAATCAAAGAGGAATCTTCTAACTTTATAATTATGTATCATGTTTCCAGGAGATACAGACACATTCTTGCTGTCAATTGTTAATCCATCAGAAAAGATTTTGTTATTGGTCGATGCATAAAAACCAAACAAACATGACAGAATAGTACCATTGTACATTTCTCTTTTTCATTCGAAAAATTATTAGGAGAAGGAAGGCAGCACAGAGAATGAGAGCCTGGGAACTAAAAATGAACAACTTTGATCACATGAATGAACTAATGCAAGATCAACACAGAGAAAAAATTCAGGTAAGAAATATAGATTTTTAACCCTCTCCCATTATTGCGATGCCATTATGTAAAGATCCTGAGGTAGTAGGCTTTTCAGAAACCATTTTGTGAGAAAGAGAAGATGCTGGAAACCAGCATTTTGTCCTTTTCACACAATGTTTTCCACCGTTTCAGAGATAAATCTGAACAAGTGAATCACATTTACATGTACTTTGTGGCTTTATATAGTTTTAATATAGACAACTGTACAAATTTGTTTTCAGATTGAGTTGATTCATCCTTTCAATTTGGATAAGAGTTAACCCTTTACCACACAGCCCCAAGTTTTAACGACCCTGCGGGAAAAGGCTTTTGAAACCACTGTGGGAAAAGGAGAAAATGCTGGTAACCAGCATTTTCTCATTTTCCCACAATGTTTTCTACCCTATCAAAGACAGAAATCATCATTTATTTTGTCCTTAGCAAATGCTTTCAATTTGGACCAGTCTAAAATTTTGTTGCGTCGTTAAAAGTTGGGATTGTATGGTAAAGGGTTAAACCTTCACCGAACTACAAAATTTTAGACTTGACCAAATTGAAATCTTTTGCAGAATCACAAAATAATTTTGATGAACAAATACAAATATGCATTTGGAAGGGTAGAAAGCATTGTAGGAAAAAGAGAAAATGCTGGTACCCAGCAGGGTAGAAAACATTGTAGGAAAAAGAGAAAATGCTGGTTACCAGCATTTTCTCCTTTTCCGCAATGCTTTCAAAATGCAACAGCCTATACTTATTTCATATCCAGGCTCAGATACAGAGGGAAAAAGACCGTCAATACCAGGAACAGAAAATGATTGAACAGTCAAGGGAAAGTAAAAAGTTGGTGAGCAAAGAGGTACGGGAAAGAATTGAAGCCAATCAAAAGCGAGAGAAGGACAAAGAGGAACTCCGAATAAAAGCTATGCAGCGCAGAAGGGAGCATCGAGAAGCTGTACAAATGCAGCGGGAAAAACAGGTTGAAGAGTCGAAGCAGAAACGAGAGGTATACTTGTTATTTTTGTCTTTTTGCATGCTTTGCTCACTCATTAACCCTTTCTGACATGACAAAATATAGAATCTTCCAAATTTGAAGCATCCTTAAGGTTTAATACATAATGTGATACATTAATTATTTAATACATTATTAATTCCAGAAAGAGAAATAACCTGTAACGAACAACTGCTTTTGCCTCAATGTTTTGACTTTTTGTACAAATTTTACAGGAAATGAAACGACAGCGATCTCAAGATAGATGGGACGCAGTCCAGCGTAGACTGGATCAGGAAGAGGCTGTCGCTGATAAGAGAAAAGAACAACTTCACAATGCAAAACTGCACCGTATAAACCACTTTCAACAATTAGAAGAGGAAGGTCAAAGGTTAAAAGACATGCGGCTTGGAGTAACAGAGAGACATTTGTCAATGTTTCAGTCGACTGTACTTGGTTGATTAATTTAGTTATGTGAATTAGGATTATTTTGACTTATGGTGGTTATTGCAAGGTTAAAATAAAGAAAATTTAGTATATTTCCTTTGATTCTCTTTGTATCACGATTTTGATCATAGGCTTTTTCCATACATATAAACTTTCAGAGAAGATTGTGATAAATGTAAAGATTTGTTTAACTCTTTATCAAATGACAAAATTTAGGACTAGTCCAAATTCAAAGTGTTTGCAGACGACAAATTGAATTTTGCAAAAATGATGATTTCTTTCTTTGATATAGTAGAAGAGATTATGGGAAAAGAAGAAAATGCTGGTTATCAGCATTTTCTCCTTTTCCCATAACGTTTTCAAAAGCCTTCTTCCTTAGGGTCGTTAAAAGGCGGGATTGTGTGGTAAAGAGTTAACTATTTACCAAACGACAAAATTTTTAGACTTGTCCAATTTGAAGGCATTTGCAGACAACAAAATAAAATGTGACTCAAAAACTGAAATTTGTTTTGGGATGGATAGAAAACATTGTGGGAACAGGAGAAAATGGTGTTTACCAGCATTTTCTCCTTTTCCCACAATGTTTTCTAAAGGCATCTTTCTCAGGGTCATTGAAAATCGAGGTTGTGTGGTAAAGGGTTAAGATTCTTCTATTAAGTTTGTTTAGGTCAGTTGTCATCCATTATCAAAGTGTGCCTAGTGAATACAAGACAGTGCTCTATAGTAACCATTCACTAAATAATCCCGAGGAAAATGGTGTTTGAAAATATGATTGGAAAAAAGAAAATGCTGGTTTCCAGCATTTTCTCTTTTTTCTACAACGTTTATAAACCTTTTCAAAGACAAATTCCACCAACCAAGTTACTTGTACATTTATTTGTTGTTTGCAAATGCTTTCAATATTGATTGGTCCGAAATTTCGTACTTTAGTGAAAAGTTAATCAATAACCTTGCAGCTCATTTCTAGACTTGCTGGTAATGGAGGCCATCTGAGGGATAAAGATTACTGGCAAATGAGTGGAGTATAGAGAAATATAGAAAATTGTAAAATTCATACGAAATTGAAAATAAATTTCCACTGCTGTTCTGTTCTCTGTCTACAATGTCTGTGACATGCCTCCTAACTTTGGCCGTAAATGTCTTCTCATTTCCACAGCATGTATATTTTACGACATCAGACCCTGTCCATGTGGCAGCAAAAAGGAGAGAGAGAGTGTAGAACATGTCAAAAAGAAAAAACTGTTTTTTATCAAAGTTTAAATGAAGATTGTGAGGTTTTAAATGATCTATTTACCAGTTAGAGGGCTTATGAAAACATTGTGGGAAAAGGAGAAAATGCTGCTTCCAGCATTTTCTCCTATTCCCACAATGATTTCTACCCTTTCAAAGAATAATATCAGAATCTAATTGGTCATCTGAAAATGTTTACAAATTGAACGCCAGCCTACAACTTTGTCATCTGGTAAAGATTTGATGATGATATGACATTTTTCCTGTAGTCTTTGCTGTTTGAATTTCTGTCTTTTTTTTTTTCTAAATTTAAACCTGACTTTGTCAAAACTTTTAGATATGGAAGAAAATAATTCAAGGCTTATCAGGTTTTGTAAGGTAGTCTTCGCTTGTTTTTCATAGTTGTGTGTTTCATATAGTTTACATTATCTGTGATAATTGTCGATTACTGCTGTTTGGGTATCTGTTGAAATTTTAAGAAAATTTAGCACTATTGCATAAAAATCAATGTCAACATTTACAAAAATAATATTCTGTATGAAAAACAATTTTTGTGAACATAACTCGCACTTTTCCATTTTTGAAATCATTGTTGCAACTGGAGAAAATGCCCCTAACAGACACAGAAATGATTTTTTACAGTCTAATGTTGCAATTTTTTTCAAGAAGAAATGAATTAAGCCTGTATCAAACAATCATAAGTTTTAACAACCCTGAGAAAAAAGGATTTTGAAAGACCATTGAAAAAGAAGAAAATGCTGGTAACAAGCATTTTCTCCTTTTCCCATGATGTTTTCTACCCTTCCAGAAACAAATTTGAGACAAATTTATTTTGTAGTCTGCAAATGCTTTCAATTTGGGCAAGTCTAAAATTCTGTCCATTTGTAAACGGTTAAAATGGGTCTAATCTGTTTCCTGCAAGACAGAATGACAAAGTATTTTGTATTTTTAAGCTCTTTTCCAAGTCTGTTAACCCTTAACAACACAATATCAGGTTTCAATGACCCTGAGAAAGACATTTGAAAACATTGTTGGAAAAGGAGAAAATGCTGGTAACCAGCATTGTCTCCTTTTCCCACTACGTTTTCTCCATTTTCAAAAGCAAGTCCAGCCACATTTGGCTTTCTAGTTGGATCAGTCTAAAATTATGTTGAATGGCAAATTCTAACTGTTAATTCTAGAATAGTTTCATGCTTTTTTCATGATAAACCTATAATTCATGAAATGTGAGCCATGCTCTGGCAAAAAGGGGTTTGAGGCATCTCCGTGATGCTGTATACCCAGCAAATCTTCACATGATTGTAGATTAATATAACCTGTTACCGCACAATGACGCCTTTTGACGCCCCTGGGAAAGAAGCCTTTTGAAAACATTCTGGGAAAAGGAGAAAATGCTGGTAACCAGCATTTTTTCCTTTTCCCACAATGTTTTCTAACCTATCAAAGAAAAGTTGCACCATTTGAGCCACACTAAAATTGTCGTCTGCAAATGCTTTCAATTTGGACAAGGCTAAAATTTTGTCGTCTGCTAAAGGGTTAATAATCCATTTTGTGTAACAGCTAACATGCAGAAAATTGACCAATAGCTATGCCATGCAGGCTGACATGGGTCGACGCTTTTTGCAGATGCATTAAGCCCCTTTTTCACAGAGTATGGCTCAATTGTCTTATCATCTAGATGTAAGTAAGAGTGTAACTTTGAGCAAGCATGCTCATTTACTTGTATTTTTGATAGATGTTTTTAATTGTTATTTTGGAAGTTTTTCATTTTGTTTGATTTGGTCTGGGGCTTCTAGTTTATGTAGAAATAGCAGATTAGCTAGCTTTTCAGCTTTTATAACTGAGTTATTGTACAAGCTGCTGGATTTTCTTTTGTCCCTCTTAACCCTTTCCCAAACAAGCCCTGGTTTTCACGTGTCTGCAGTACAAGTCTTTTGAAAACACTGTGGGAAAAGGAGAAATTGCTTGTAACGAGCAATTTCTCCTTTTCCCACAGTGTTTTCTACCCTTTTGGAGAACTTTCTGTCATTTTCATTAAATTTAAAATTGTCGTATGCAAACTCTTTCAATTTGGACCAGTCTAAAATTCATCGTTTGGGAAAGGGTTAAGGGTATTTTCAATACTATTATGATACATGTAAGCCATGCTTTGGTAAAAGGGGGTTTTATGCATCTCTATGATACTCAGCTAGTCATCACATAATCATGGATCCATAAAATTCATTTTGTCTAACAACCAAATGAATCATGAGGTAGAATGATCCTTTGACATGCAGAAAATTGACCAATAGCGAAAGTTTTGACCCAGGTCAGCCTGCGCAAACTGTGCAGGCTGATCTGGGTTGATACTCTTTGCAGATGTATGAAGTCCCCTTTTCACAGAACTTGGCTCATGTCTTTCTTTTCTCTTTGTTTTCTAACTTACTATAAATGGGGTAATTCCTTCTAAATGTAACTGGGTTGTTGAAAACTTAATTTCAATGAATTTGTTCTAATATGGCAAGTAGATACCAGGACATCTTTCAAAATTGATGATATGATATACTTTTTTAAACTTTTGCCAGATAGCAAAATTTTAGATTTTGTCCAGATTGAAAGCATTTGCAGCAGCAAATTACATGTATCTCATCACATATAAGCTTTCTGAAAGTATCGAAAAAATTGTAGGAAATGGACAAAATGCTAGTTACCAGCATTTTGTCCTTTTCCCATAATGTTTTGATAAGTGTTCATCTTAAGGGTGGTTAAAACTTGGGACTTTGTGGTAAAAGGTTAAAATTTCAGATCAAGATCAATATGTGTTTTGTTATTCCTTGAGTTGATGAGGAAGTATTCTTAACCCTTTACCAAACAAGCCCTGGTTTTCATGTGTCTGCAGTACAAGTCTTTTGAAAACACTGTGGGAAAAGGAGAAATTGCTCGTAACGAGCAATTTCTCCTTTTCCCACAGTGTTTTCTACCCTTTTTGAGAACTTTCTGCCATTTTCATCAAATTTAAAATTGTCGTCTGCAAACTCTTTCAATTTGGACCAGTCCAAAATTTGTCGTTTGGGAAAGGGTTAATACTGTGGTCTAAATCAGTACTCTGTATGTAAAACTGACTTTCTTGAAGATTTCATATTTCTGGTCAGAGGAATATGAGCTTACTGTCTAGTCTTTTGCAATGATTTTTTTTGCAGAATGACTTTGTATATACAAATTGATTACATAAATTGATTGAATAAATTGATTCAGTTCCTTTAAATCAGACTATGACCCTTATGTATTCAAGTCAGAATCATGAATGAAGTTTTTTTTTCTGTTCTATTCAACTTTTGGTAAATAACATAGTATATACATGTAGATCTATTTTACTATATTTCAAGAATAATCGGTCTTGTTGTTCACAGAGAAAAGAACTAACTGTATAATCAAAAAATGTTACAAAGTGATTATAATTGTTTTTTGCTCAAATTTTTGTAGAAAAAAGGTGATTTTATAGTATTAATTACAATAAGCCTAATATTAGTCTTTTACTCTGTACCAAACGACGAAATTTTAGACCAGTCCAAATTGAAAGCATATGCAGACGACAAAATAAATGTGACTGAAGAGTTGAAATTTGTTTTGGAAAGGGTGGAAAATATTGCGGGAAAAGGAGAAAATGCTGGTTACCAGCATTTTCTCCTTTTCCCACAATGTTTTCAAAAGGTTTCTTTCTCAGGACCTTTAAAAGTCGGGATTGTGTGGTAAAGGGTTAATTAGAATTTCTTTTACTTGGAAGTCACAAACAAGTTCTTGTCAAGTCTATGCTGGTCCCCAGCATTTTCTCCTTTTCCCAATATGTTTTCAAAAGCTTTCTCTTTTAGGGTCATTAAAAATCAGGATTGTGTGGCAAAGGTTTTTGGTCATCTGCAAATGCTTTCAATAATGAGAAATCTAAATTCCTGGTTAGCCGTTGAATCCATCTGATCAAATATGTTTGTCTAGAAAATTTTATTTTTGCTTTTTAACTCTTTACCAAACAACAAAATTTTAGACTAGACCAAATTGAAAGCATCAACAGACAACAAAATAAATGTGTCTGAAAAATTGAAACTGGTTGTTGGAAGGGTAGAAAATATTGTGGGAAAAGGAGAAAATGCTGGTTACCAGCATTTTCTCCTTTTCCCATAATGTTTTCAAAAGGCTTTTTTCTCAGGGTCTTTAAAAGTCTGGATTGTGTGGCAAGGGCTTTTAGTCATCTGTAAATGCTTTCAATATTCATTGAGAAGTCTAAATTCCTGGTTAGCCGTTGAATCCATCTGATGAAATATGTTAGTCTAGAAAATTTGATTCTTACTTTGTAATTGTTTTGGTATCAAAACAAAGTGCATGTATTTGTACCAGTGACTGTGATATTTCATCTTTGTTATAGTAGTGTATAGAATTGTTTACATTTGTTTGTGAATTTTGATTGGCTGAGATGGTATGGATCAACTAAGCACAAAAAAGATCTTCAAACTTTGAATTTTCACTTGAAGCTTAATTGTTTATAACTTGATGGCCAAAACAGAGCCAGGGTCCAGGTGGTAATAAATTTTTAATTATTCCTTATCGCGGTCTCCTTCCACGATTTATATTGGTACATATATGTGGCAATGAACTAAAAAATCGGTTTCTGAATTATTATGTCATTTTTGACAAAGTAATGTCCGAATATATTAAAGGATAAATTAATAGCACTGGAACCCAGGCCAGCCAAAATATTGCAATAGGACAAACTTAAAACTTCAAAAGCAACAGAAAAAATGTCAACTTTTTTTTCATTTGTAGCAATGTTATCTAAGGTGGATAGCTGAGAATTAACCCTTTACCACACAATCCCGACTTTTAACGACCCTGAGAAAAAAAAGCTTCTGAAAACATTTTGGGAAAAGGGTTAGCAGCATTTTTTCCTTTTCCCACTATGTCTTCTACCCTTCCCAAAACAAATTTCAGTTTTTCAGTCAAATTTATTTTTCATCTGCAAATGCTTTTAATTTGGACAAGTCTTAAATTATGTTGTTGGTAAAGTGTTTAGTTTCAAATGTAAAGTATAAAATCATGGTTTGGTTAACTAAAAGGTTGTTTGATCCACATGCACAGGCTCAATTTATTGTTTAAATTGTTAGTATTTGTTTTTATTATTGTAGAGTAACCATGGTTACTGATCTGTATCTTGCATGTAGATGCAATAAAATGTGGAAAAAAGATAGCAGAATTCAGCTTTTTACTTATTAGATACATCACTACAAACTTGTCTGTTGTAAAATGAATTTTTTATGACTCCATTTGCAAAAGCCTTCTGTTTTAGAGTCGTTAAAACTTGGGATTGTGTGGTAAAGGGTTAAAGGCACAAAGATTTTGTTTTGATGCTGTCTAAGGGATTCATCCTGTCCATCTGCCCATACTGTCCCATGAAACAGATCTAGCTTTAAAATTTGGTCATCGACCTTTGTAACAAAAATAAGAGAACCACAATGGTACTGTTACAACAAAGTTTTTGAAACACAGAACAAAATTTGAATGTATACATTCTTTTCAGGGCCTGCAGCTGAGGCAACAAACATAATTGCAAAGTTCTTGGCTACTTTGTACAAGATCAGACATGTGCCTTTTTTTTTTTTGAAAAACAAGCAGAAAAAAAGTGGCAACTATTCTTTATGTGGGTTCACAGCTCAAACAATTCCTTAACTCTTTACCACACCTTCCTGATTTAACGAACCAAAATATTGCAGGAAAAGGAGAAAATGTTGGTAATTAGCATATTCTCCTTTTTTTCCCTGCAAGGTATTTAACACTTTCACATACAATTACCATCATTTCAGCTACAATTGATTTGCGGTTTCAAAATACTTCCAATTTGGGCAAGCCTACATTTTTGTCATTTTTTTTTGGTAAAGAGTTAAAGTACATCAGATGATGCAAACTCTGAAAGTGCTAGGCCTTGTGCCTATGGTTCCAGAAAAGCAAAAACTTTCAAGATTCCCCATTTAACTCTGTGTCTAATGATAAGATTTGTTACTCATCTGAATTGAAAGCATTTGCAGACAACAAATTAAAGGTGGCATGTATGATGGAATTTGTTTGTGATGGGAAAAAATATTTTGAAAGCATTTGCAGACAACAAATTAAACGTGGCATATATGATAGGAATTAAAAAAAAAGGAAAGGGATAAAATGCTGGTTACTGGCATTTCTCCTTTTCTCACAATGTTTTCAAAAGTCTTCTTCCAAAGGGATATTTAAACTTGGGATTGTTTGGTAAATTGTTCAGACCATGCATAAAAAACGTAACAATAAACATACAGTGGCTTACCCCACAGCATGAACTCTGCAGACCAGTGACTTTGTGGTATTTATTAGGACCTTTACTTCGGTCATAAGTTGACAAAAAACATCCAAAGATTTGTTGGTCATTTTTGGTCTTGAAATTAGACCCAAATTATTGCATTATCAAAGTTTCTTTTAATTCAATATGTCTCTGGTAACAACCATTTTCTCCTTTCCCAACAAGGTTTCCAAACATCTTCTTTAGGGTCGTTAAAACTCGGGGTTGTGTGGTAAAGGGTTAACCCTTTACCACACAAAGCCGCCTTTTGACGCCCCTGAGAAAAAAGCCCGCTGAAAACATTGTGGGAAAAGGTAACCAGCATTTTCTCCTTTTTCCACGTTTTCTACCCTATCAAAGGCAGAAATCATCATTTTAGTAACATTTATTTTGTCGTCTGCAAATGCTTTCAAATTGGATCAGTCTAGAATTTTGTCGTTTGGTAACAGGTTAAAAGCACCTCTTTTTTGACTAGAGATGGATTTATTGGAAAGGATATGTTGTAAATGAAGATACCATTCAAATCATACAATTTCCTCTTATATCAAAATTTGTCATTAATTTAGAGGTGCATAAAAAGAAAGATTTTTTTTTTTTTAATTTACAAAAGAAAAAATAAACTATATTCCTTTCAAACACGAAAGAATTGGGGAACCAATTTCAGATCAATTTGAACTTAAACAACAACAACAGTTCACAACAACAACAAACAACAACAACAACTGTCAAAACAAATATGGCGGCGCCCGTTGAGAGAATTATCATCCAAAGTGATTGGGAACAAGCTTTAAAGTAAGACAAGTTTGTTTTCGTTCAATAAATTGTCACCACCACCAGATACCTTTTTATTTCAGTTTGAGGTTTTATTTATCTGTATGCATATTGATAGCATTGAAAAGTCTCTGACTTAATCAGTCTTGAATTCTCTGAAATTTCACTTTTTTCAGTGAAATTTGGAAGTCATTTGACGATTCAAATTCTACTGTAGTCATTGTAGGAGGGAGTAAGGGTTGAAACCATAGGCAATTTTAACCCTTTAGCAAATAACACTGTGCTTCAACTCTTTACCAGACGACAAAGTTTTAGACTGGTCCAATTTGAAAGCATTTGCAGACGACAATTTAAACGTGGTTGGAGTTGCGTGATTTGGCTGTGAAAGAATAGACACCATCGTGGGAAGAGGAGAAAACGCTGGTTACCAGCATTTTCTCCTTTTCCCTCAATGTTTTCCACAAAGTTTTCTTTCTCAGGGTTGTTAAAATTGGGGATTGTGCGGTAAAGGGGTATACTGTGTTTTCAGAACTTAAGATAGACCTAAGTGGAATTAACAGCGGTTATTGTGACCCTCTACCTCTGTGCTCAGTTGTAAGACCATATCTGGTAGATACATTGAGGATTAGACATACCCAGTTGAGATAACTACTAATGGAAACTTTTACATATTGAAAACAAACATTCACATTGGGGATTACAATTCCATCCAATAACACTGCAAATATGAACTTGAACCCTTTCCCAAACGACAAATTTTGGACTAGTCCAAATGGAAAGAGTTTGCAGACAACAATTTTAAATTTGATGAAAATGGCAGAAAGGTCTCAAAACAGGTAGAAAACACTGTGCGAAAAGGAGAAATTGCTCGTTATGAGCAATTTCTCCTTTTCCCACAGTGTTTTCAAAAGACTTGAACTGCACACACGTGAAAACCAGGGCTTGTTTGGGAAAGGGTTAAAATAGCACCAGAAGTTAGTTCTTGAATTGATAGCTAAGAAGAGATATTGAAGACAGGTTGACAGAACTTACATGATTCTACTATCAACTAGTTACAAGTTAAAAAGTTTTCCCGTTAAAAAAGCCTAACATAGTTTGTAAGATAAATGAGTCATCACTATTTTTCTTTTTGACTCTGTCACAGTGCATCTTTTTTTATATAAACATACATGGCTAGTTTGTAAACAACAATGAATTCATATGACTGCAGTAATTTCATTTTGCAAATCAAATTCTGTTAATTACAGCAGTTCAAAAGTTTCATGCTGACTAATGGATTAATTTGTTGTAATAGCTTTTACGCCACATAATTATGTACACAAAAAATGAGTGATATGTAGTGCCATTGATAATATTCCCCTATGGTGATTGATCTTTTATTCCTTTTCAGAAATATACAAGGCAAAGCATGGGTCAGCTTTAAGTCATCAGGTAAATTGAATGTTTTATCATAAGATCAATTCAAAGTAATTTCCTTATACTAATACTTAGCTGTTTCATGTACCTGGTCTTATATTAGTTAACTCTTTACCACACAATCCCGACCTTTAATGACCCTGAGAAAGAATCCTTTTGGAAACATTGTTGGAAAAGGAGAAAATGTGGGTATCCAGTATTTTCTCCTTTTCCCACTATTTTTTCTACCTTTTCCAAAATAAATTTCAATTTTTGAGTCACACTGAATTTGTCTTCTGCAAATGCTTTCAATTTGGACAAGTCTAAAATTTTGTCGTTTGGTAAAGAGTTAATGCTTTGCCAAATGACAGAATTTTCAACCTCTCCAAATTGAAAGCATTTGCAGATGACAAATATGATTTACATGGCAGGATATGTCTATAATAGGTTAGAAAATATTGTGGGAAGAGGAGAAAATGCTGTTTACCAGCATTTTGTCCTTTACCCACAATATTTTCAAAAGGCTTTTTACCCAGGGTCATTTAAAGTCGGGATTGTGTGGTAATGGGTCAAATGTTCTTTATCGTAAAGTTTTAGTTATAAAAAGACTGATATTCTTTATAAATCGACAGAAAACACAAGTAATCATGAATTTTAATTTAACCCTTAGATTTTAGAAAAAATCCAGTGTTCATTTTCAGTCTAGATATACCGAGTAAGACCAAAGTTATTGTAATTACAAGGTAGGTTGCTCTTGCTATGAGAGGCCCAGCAAAGTGGACCGTACAGATTAAAGATCAGACTGCAAATTCTTGATCAACACTGGCAGCAAAGGCAACTATAGATGTGAAAGGCTCTTTGAGGGTTAAGGTTGATGAAGTTAACTCTTTACTACATGGCGAAATTTTAGACTGATCTAAATTGAAAGTATTTGCAAAGGACAAACTAAATATTACAGAAATTATATTTTTATTTGAAATGGTAAAAAACATTGTGAGAAAAGGAGGAAATGCTGGTAGCCAGCATGTTCTTGTTCCCAAAAAGTTTTTTAAAGTTTTCTTTGGGGGGGGTGTTGTTAAAAATCGGGATTGTGTGGTAAAGGGTTAATATGCAGTATTTGTCACAGGTAAATCTACAGTGTATGGAGAAATTATGACAGAAGCACTAAGTGATCAGGGCTTTCCATATGTCAGCACATCTGAACCCTTTATGGTAGACAGGGTGGACAAGGTAATTAGATTTAATATGGATGATTAACCCTTAGAGCGCCGGATAAACCTGCTAGACATTTTAATCCTAGAAATACGACCCAAATAATTGCAATTTCATGGTTGCTTTTGTCTACAGTGATTCATCAAAGCGGACAGTGTTTCATCAAAGCGGACAGTGTAGATCAAAGATCATGCTGCACGTTTTGTTCAGCCTGATCTTGATCTACACTGGCCGCAAATGCAATTATAGTCGTGAAATGTGCTTTAGGGGTTAAGATTTTGTTGTCATGTAAAGAATCGAATAACAGAGTATAATCACAGGAACTTTGTTGTTTTGGAAGAAAATGTCAAAGTATTGTTATTGCCATGTTGTCATTGTCTGCTTCTTCAGTGTCTGTATCACTGTTTTGCAAAAACTTTGACATTTTGTAATATCTCTGCCATTACTGAAAATATTTACTTCATTTTCAGACTAGTTGTTAACTGATGAAAATGGGAACCCATACAACAAAGGCAGGTAACAATCAAATTTTTTGACACAGGTATGCCCCTTTTTTGACTTAGAATTTTTACTGCCAATTAGTCTACATGTAAACTATTTCTAAAAGCAACCACAGCCAAGCATTGGCACCTACATGTTGTGCTCATGTTTTTCTTTTCACAGTTATGTGTTTCTTTTTTTGTTTGTAGAAATATATACAAGTGACATATTCTGATGCAGAGACAAACTACTCACAGATTTTCCTAGCACCTGTTACAAATTATTCCGAAGTCCATGGGAAAAAATCAACAGTGAGTATCAAAATAGCATAGAGAAGGTGAAAAAAAATGTGGCAGTAGTTGTGATGGAAATTTTAATGGGCAAAACCCAGTCTGATTTACTATTAATTTGAAAATTTCAGTGTTGGATATTTTTTTGGCATAGGCACATTCAAACCTGTGTTCAGAGACCACCCAATGGAAGAAAGAAAGGTGGTCTCTTACAGCAGGTTAACTTTAAATGCAAGCTCTGTTTGGTTGATTAAAGACAGGATGAAGCATCAAAACAGTGATTTCTGAAAAGAGCGTGTTTCTTAAACCTTTTCCTTCATAATTCTGGATTGAAATGGTTTTAAGGAATCCTTTTGAAAACATTGTGGGAAAAGGAGAAAATGCTGGTAACTGGCTACCAACATTTTCTCTTTTTCCAACATGTTTTCTACCCTATTAAAGACAGGAATTATCATACAAGCTACATTCAGTTTGTTGTCTACAGATGGTTTCAATTTGGACCGGTCTAAAATATCAACATGTAGTAAAGAGTAAACTGTTTATTCTTGCAGATCTATAGTTTAGATGTAACTCCTGGGGGACTGGCAGTGTCTAGTGATTCTCAGGGAGCTGTTAAAATATGGGAAACTCATACAGGAATTGTCAGAGTAAGGTTTCTTACCTCGTTATAATGTTTCAGATTAATTCTTTACCAGATCAGACAACAGAATTTTTAGAGTTCTCCGAATCAAAAGTATTACGAGATGACAAGTTAAATGCCTCTCACTTGATATTGTCATTTTGAATTTGTTTTCATGCATCAGATGTTTTACTTTGAAGACTGAATGGTTCTGACCTCAATTTTGATAGGTCTCTCAGACTCTCACCTCATTTTTTTCCATGGGTCCGATCTCCTTTTCAGTAGGTCCGGACCTCAGACCAGAGCTATTTTTCAGCCCTGATTGTGGGAAAAGGAAAAAATGCTGGTAACCAACATTTTCTCTTTTTCCTATAATGTTTTCTACCCTTTCAACGGCAAATTTTAGTTTTTGAGTCACATTTTTCGTCTGCAAAAGCTTTCAGTTGGACCAATCTTAGATTTTGTTGTTTGTTAAAGAGTTGTAAAACCTTCTTTCTAAGGGCCATTAACTCTTTACCACACGACAACATTTTAGACTAGTCCAATATCAAAGCATTTGCAGACACCAAATTCAGTTTTGGAACAAACAGGCTTAAGCTCTCTGATAGAGCAAAAAACATTGTGGGAAAAGGAGAAAATGCTGGATACCAGCATTTTCTTCTGTTCCCACAATGTTTTCAAAAGCTTTCTATCCTAGGGTCGTGAAAACCCAGGATTGTTTGGTAAAGGGTTAAAAAAAGGGATATGCACGGTAATAATTCAAGTTGTTTGATAAGTAATTTTTATAACTTTGTAAACCACTAAATAGCCAATATTGAAGGGATCAGACTTTACATTACATTTCAGGGAGAGTTGAAAGGTCAGTCACTTTGCCGCTGTATATACTTGTAGATTTTACCTGCCTTGTGTCATGGTGTTCAGGGGCTAGAATTTCAATTTAGATAAGTCCAAAATTTTGTCATCTGTTAAGTGCCCATGGAATTTTGTAAACAACTAAATAGCCGATATGGAAGGGATTAGACTTTATGTTACATTTCTGGGAGAGTTGAAAGGTCAGTCACTTTACAGATGTATATACTTGTAGATTTTACCTGCCTGGTGTCATGGTGTTCAAGGGCTGGGATTTCAAGTCAGATAAGTGCAAAATTTTGTCATCTGGTACAGAATTAACTCTTTACCATACAACAAAATTTTAGATTTGTCCAAATTGAAAGCATCTGTAGACGACTATATAAATGTGACTCAAATATTGAAATTTGTTTTGGAAAAGGTAGAGAACATTGTGGGAAAAGGAGAAAATGCTGGTTACCAGCATTTTCTCCTTTTCCCACAATGTTTTCAAAAGGCTTCTTTCTCAGGGTCGTTAAAAGTTGGGATTGTGTGGTAAAGAGTTAAGTACCCATGGAATTTTGTAAACAACTAAAAAGCCAATATATAAGTGATCAGACTTTACAATACATTTCAGAGGGAGCTGACAGGTCACTTTGGGGATGTGTATACATGTAGGTTTTTCCCATCTGGTATTGTGGTGTTGACTGGCGGGGCTGATATGCAGTTGAAAATTTGGTCAGCTGACAAGGGCCAGTGTGCTGCCACACTTCGAGGCCATAAAGGGGGTAATCTTTTTTCTTCTATAACCTTTTGACAAATGAGTTTTAATGACCCTGGGAAAAAAGGCTTATGAAAATATTGTGGGAAAATGAGAAAATGCTGGTAACCAGCATTTTCTCCTTTTTCCACAATGTTTTCAAGAGGCTTCTTCCTCAGGATCATGAAAGTCGGCATTGTGTGGTAAAAGGTTAAGAGACAGGACAACTTTCGGACCTACACACATTTTTGTGGAAGTGCTGGGTAGGTTTACAGGAAAAAACCATCAAGATTGATTAATATGATTTATTGAGCTTGTTTCAAGATCAATGTTAAGTGAATAGATTAAAGTCGATATAGGTGCCAAAAGTAAACAAACAATCTGTTATTGTACAATTGGTCCAAGTGTTAGTTGCTTGCAGAGAAATTAATATCAAAATTAATATTACTTTTTGCCTGGTTTTAAAATTAATTTTTCTGCTAGCAACTAACACTTGGACTGACCAAATAATAATAGATTGTCATCTTCACAATACTCTCCATACTTTTAAAAGGTGCAATTTAAATGCATTTTAAAACCCACTAATTACATTTGAAACACCTGCATTGATTTTTTGGAAAATATTGGGCCTTTAAAAAAGTGATATGATATTGATTGTATGGTGTTTAACGCTGTTTTCAACATTATTTCAGTTATATCATCGTGGCCAGTGCTCCCATCCTTGCTTTCCTGGAGTTTTTTTTACCAGTACTCCGCACAATATGGTTTCCAAGCCACTGGCTGCTTTCCCACATAACCATCATCGAAACAATGGTAAGCAGAGAGAGAAGAATTAATCCTGTCGCAATGACTATCATCAATCCTCGGAAAGAAATTGGCCAAGCCGGGGATTGAATCAGCGACCTCCTATTCTCAAGTCCTTTGCACTACTGACTGAGCTGTGGGGGCTTGGCAGTGACATGATAAATACAAGTAATACCACTGTAGAGACGAAGACAAAGCTCTTGAGCTATGCTTTTACAAACTTAAGTACGCTTAGAATTGTAAATATTTTCTGGGTTTATTTAGTATTGAAATGATTGGAAATCTACTTTTTTGGTTTGTTTGATCTTAGGATTGCAGTTCATATACCCAAAAGTCTAAGTATGTTTGAACCTTGTGATGGTTTAGGGGTCCTGCATGGCTCAGTGGTAAAGCATGGGATTCGTAACCTGTAGACCCTGGGTTTGAGCCCCACCTGATCCGCTGGTTTTTTCATGGGCATGTCCTTGGGCAAGATACTTCACAGCCGTAGCCTAGTACTGGTAAAACCCAGGAAATACATGAATATGTGAGCTGTCACGGTGATATGACTGAAATAATGTTGAAAGCGGCATAAAACACCATTCAATCAATCAGTCAATCAATGTGATGGTTAAACCCGTGTTTTAATGACCCCATGAAAGATGCCTTTTGAAAACATTGTGGGAAAAGGAGAAAATGCTGGTAACCAGCATTTTCTCCTTTTTCTACAATGTTTTCTACCCTTCCCAAAATAAGTTTCAGTTTTTCAGTCACATTTATTTTGTCGTCAGCAAATGCTGGATTTGGACTAGTCTAAAATTTTGTTGTTGGGTAAAGAGTTAAATGATTGGAGATCTATTTGTTTTTCAAGTTTTAGTTTTTCAATCACATTTGTCGTCTGCAAATGCTTTCGATTTGGGCCAGTGTAAAATTTTGTTGTTTAATAACGAGTTAAACTGTATTTCCGTGTTTTATAGGCATACAAGATACATGTATCATAGACCGAGGTAAGAACATTGTGTCCTGCAGTAGAGACGGGACTGCCCGATTGTGGGATTGTGGTACCCAACAGTGTCTCGGGGTGTTTGAGGCTGGGGGTGGTGTAGTGAACTGTTGTACTCTGGGAACAACTGGGGATAGTGTCAACTTGGGAGTGGCTGATGAACCTTTGGGTAAGAATTACATGTATAAAGTTTCCATTTTGTTGATTGAATGCTAGTTTATGACACTTTCAACAGTATTCCAGTTATGTCACAGCAATAGGTCATTTATACATGTCATTTCTAAAAATTCAGCAGCACAAGGGCTCTGTAGGGCCTTGCTGATGGACACTGGGCAGTCAGCCCAGCTGACTGGTATCATAAAACCCAGTACCCGTTGATTACAGATCACTCATATAAACCTGTATACATAAAGAAAATAAAGTTACATTGCCAGAGTCAAGAGATATCATTGCGAATGAGGATATTTGCTGTCAGGTTTTGTTTGTCAAATACTGTGATTGTGATAGTTTTAGTAAATACTTTAATTTTTCTGCGTGTGACCAACATTTCTTAAGGCTCAAAGTTGATTTACTGATACTCACATTCTCATGAAACCAAATTGCAACACGCTACATGCATTTTAATCCTTTACCACATGCCTATACTTTAGACATTTCCAAATTGAAGGCATTTACAGATGAAAAAAAAAAAAATACGATTACAAAATTGAAAAGTGTTTTTGGAAGGACAGAAAACATTTTGGAAAGAGGAGAAAATTGCTGTTAGTAACAGTTCTTTGCACAACATTCTGCCCAAGCCACTGGCTGCTTTCCTACATAATCATTGTCGAAACAATGTTTACCAGTGAGAGAGGAACAAATCCTGTGATAGTGGCCGCCAGCAATCCTCAGCAAGAAATCAGCCAAGCTAGGTATCCTACCACTAGCCCCTTGTTTTCAAGTTGTGCATGTTACCAACTGAGCTGCCCCTCTGCTTTAGGTTAACCCTTTACCACAAAATCCCGACTTTTAATGTCTCTATAGAAAATGGCTTTTGAAAACATAGTGCAAAAAGGAGAAAATGCTGGTAACCAGCATTTTCTCCTTTTCCCACAATGTTTTCTACCCTAGGAAAGACAAATTTCATGTTTTGAGTAACACCAAATTTTAAGTCTGCATTTGCTTTGAATTTGGCCAAGCCTAAAATTTTGTCGTAAAATAAAGAGTCAGTTCTTTACCAAATGACAAAATTTTAGACTTGTCCAAATTAAAATCATTTGCAGACAACAAGATAAATGTGACTCAGTAATTGAAACTTATTTTTGAAGGTTAGAAAACATTGTGGGTAAAAGGAAAAAAATGCTGGTTACCAGCATTTTCTCCTTTTCCCACAATGTTTGCATAAGTCTTCTTCAGGGTCGTTGAAACTCGGGATTGTGTGGTAAAGGGTTGATCATATGGCTCTCTAGTTCAGATTCAATTTCTGAATTATGTAGAAAATATGTGGTAGCAATAAAGAGATAAGACTAAATCATCCATTGTTTCAGATGAAAAAGAGGTTGGTGGGGAGGGAAAGATGTTGTTACTGGGCTGTGAAAATGGAACCGTCCAGGGCTATGGTGTTCAGAGTAAGAAAAAGGTAATGCTGCCTTCCTGATGTGTCTTCTTTTGTTGTATTGGATAACATTTTTACTCATTACCATATGATAACATTTGAGGCAAATCAAATTGAAAGGCCTGCCAGGGTAACTCAGAGGTTAGCATATCTGACTCGTGACCTGGTGGTAACAGGTTTGATACCCTGTTGAGGCAAACTTTCTTTCTGGCGATTTTTTGCCTCTCACCTCTGATGCATGTGCGAAAAGTAGTCAGTGACTTGGAAAGAAAGTTGCGTTGGTACTGGTGTGAGAAAGCCAGGAAACACATGCGTAGATACACTAATCGCTGTGGTATGACCCAAGCTGTTAAAACGACGATAAACTCATATACATCCATCCATCCAATTGAAAGCATTTGCAGTCAACAAATCTAACAAAACTCAAATGATGTCCTTTGACTTGTAAAGGGCAGAAAACATGGTTTAAAAGGAGAAAGTGCTGGTTACCATTATTTTTTCTCACAAGCCATCTTCCTCATAGTAAGGGGTTGTTTGGTAAAAAGTTGGAACAGACTTGCTGCAGACAACTGTGGAAACATCCATAGTAAACCATCAAGAATTAAGATCTACTAAATAAACACATTTGAAAACATTGTGACCAAAGGGGAGAAATTGCTCACTGAATGCAGAGGATTTAGTTGATAAGCATACATCTTATTATAGATAACGCTGGGAAACAGCATTTTCTCCTTTTCTTACCATGTTTTTGACCCTATTGAAGGCAAAACCCATCATTTGAGCCAAATTAACCCTTTCTCAAACAATAAATTTTAGACTGGTCCAAATTGAAAGAGTTTGCAGACGACAATTTTAAATTTGATGAAAATGGCAGAAAGTTCTCAAAAAGGGTAGAAAACACTGTTGGAAAAGGAGAAATTGCTCGTTACGAGCAATTTCTCCTTTTTCCACAGCATGTTCAAAAAACCTGTACTGCAGACATGTGAAAACCAGGGCTTGTTTGGGAAAGGTTTAATTCTTTTACCATGGAATCCTGAGTTTGAACGATCCTGAGGAAGAAGTCTTTTGAAAACATTATGGGAAAAGGAGAAAATGCTGTTAACAAGCATTTTCTTCTTTCCCCACAATGTTTGCTACCCTATCAAAGACAAATTCTATCGTTTAAGCCTCCTTTAAAATGTCGCCTGCAAAATAATGCCTTCGATTTGCATGAGTGTAAAATTTTGTCGTTTGGTAAAGACTTAACACACATCAAATTTTACATCCCTTAAAGTTGAAAGCACTTGCAGATGACAGATTTAACACTATACTTAATGACAAAATTCCAAACTGGTCCAAATTGAAAGTGTTTGCAGACAATAAATGTGGCACAAATGACAGGATTTGGATCATAATGGATAGAAAAGATTGTGGGAAAAGGAGAAAATGATGGTTTCCTGCATTTTCTTCTTTTCCAACAATCTTATGAAAAGTGCTTTTCCTCAGGGTCATTAAAACTCAAGATAGTGTTGTAAAGGGCTAATTTGCCTCAAATGATGGGTTTGGACTTCGATAGGGTCAAAAACATGGTGGGAAAAGGAGAAAATGCTGTTTCCCACAATGTCTCAAATGGCATTTTCCTCATGGATGTTAGTACACAGGATAGTGTGGTACTTTGTAATTCATAAAGAATGCCCTTAACCTTATTATCCCCAGCATAGAGGCCAATGGATATTGTTTTGAATTTGTATGGGGTTTTTTTTTTGTGTGTGTGTGAAAAAGCATGTCCCTTCTGACGAGAAATAAGAGTTCAAGTTACTGACCTGTTACAGTTTATTTCAGGTATTTGAGGTAGATTGTCATGGTGCCGTCAACTGTTGCTGTTTCCTGTCTGATACTTGTTTTGTTTGTGGCACTGAGGAGGGCTATTTAATGGTATCAGATATTAGAAATCCCAGGTAATTTTTAGTTAGGCAAAGAAAATGTTGAGGTACTGTCGTTGCCCTAGCATTGGTGTCATTGTCATTGTATGCACTGTCCTCTACTTTGTCCTCTGAGCCTTTGTATCTCTATATTACTGAAGATATTTGCTTTGAACTTGGAAAAGTTGTTAATTATCAAAAGTGGACCTATACAAGGGCAGGTAACCATCAAAGTATTTTCAACATGGTTATGTCCCTTTTTGGACTAAAAATTTTCACTGAAAAGCAATCGCAGCCAAGCATGCAGTGGTTTGATTTTGTTAACTGCTGCTCAGTGTTTTTGCATTTAACATTTGAAGTCTTTACCTGCTCCAGATAACATTTTGCTTTTGCTTTTGCCTCTTGAAGCAGATCACTTTTGAAAATATTGTGCCAAAAGGAGAAATTGATACTTACCCCTTTCCACACAATGCTGAGTTTTAATGGCCTTGAAGAAGAAGCCATTCGAAAAAAATTGTGGGAAAAGAAAATGTTGACCTGTTTAAATTGAAATCCTTTGCAGGCAACAAAATGAATGAGCCTCAGGTGGTAGGATTTGTCACTGTGAGGGTCTAAAACATTGTGGAAAAAGGAAAAAATGGTGGTTACCAGCATTTTCTCCATTTCCCACCATGTTTTTCAAAGCTAATCTTCTGGTTTGTTAAGCTTGTGTGGTAAAGATTTAAACTTTCATATCTGCTTTCAGAGTACCTGTTAAAGAATGGAAAGAAAGTCGACACAGAGTCTTGTCTTTACAGACATTTAATGATGGCTTCATTGTCAGCACGGGTAGGTTAACCCTTTACCGCACAATGCCGCCTATTAACACCCGTGGGAAAGAAGCCTTTTGAAAACAATGTGGGAAAAGGAGAAAATGCTGGTAACCAGCATCTTCTCCTTTTCCCACGTTTTCTACCCTATCAAAGAAAAACTGCACCATTTGAGCCACATTGAAATTGTCATCTTTAAATGCTTTCAGTTTGGACGAGGCTAAAATTTTGTCTGGTAAAGGGTTAAACATTGTGTAGATATCTTTGTTGCATTTATTTAACTCTTTATCAAATAATCCCTTGTTTTAACGACCCTGAATGGAAAGAAAGTCGACACAGAGTCTTGTCTTTACAGACATTTAATGATGGCTTCATTGTCAGCACGGGTAGGTTAACCCTTTACCGCACAATGCCGCCTATTAACACCCGTGGGAAAGAAGCCTTTTGAAAACACTGTGGGAAAAGGAGAAAATGCTGGTTACAAGCATTTTCTCCTTTTCCCACAATGTTTTCTATCCCATCACAGAACTGAAGTTCGTTCTTATTAATTTTGAATTTGTTGTCTGCAGATGCTTTGAATTTGGGAGGGTCTAAAATTTGTTGTGTGGGAAAGAGTTAATCATAAGGGCACAACTTTTGTGGCCCTTGCAGATAAGTGTAGGACAAGATCAGACTGCTCAGAACATGTAGCCTGGATCTTGGATCTACTCTGTAAAGAACTTTGTAACAAGTTCTTGCCAAAAAACGTCGAAATTAAACCTTTACCACACAATTCCAAGTTTTAAAGACCCATAAGAAATGGACTTTTGAAAACATTGTGGAAAAGGGAGAAAAATGCTGGTACGGTAATCAGCATTTTCTCTTTTTCCCACCATGTTTTCTACCCTTTCCAAGATATATTTCATAATTTTTGCAACAATCAATATGTCGCCTCCAAATGCTTTCAAGTTGGACTTGTCTAACATTGTGTTGTCTGGTAAAGGGTTAGAAGATTTTCGCTGTTGTAAACTGTGAAGGTAAAGGTTTAATTTAGTACTCTAAATCACTCTCAGAGTAAACACCAAGGAGAAAATTAGAAAATACAAAGAGGGAAATATTTTGGGTTTGACACAAGTTGGCAGAAATTTTTTGATGAAATCTTTTGAAAAGAGTCTAGAAAAGTGTGATTAGAAACTTGCTTAACACTTTACCACACAATCCAAAATTTTAACAACCCTTTGAAAACATAACCAGCATTTTCTCCATTTCTCACAATGTTTTCTACCCTTTTATTGAAGACAGAAATTGTTGATTGTGTTAAATTTATCGTCTCCCTTTTCGTGGTCAATGTGACACAAGGATTGTTTGGTAAAGGGTTAACCCTTTCCCAAACAAGCCCTGGTTTTCACGTGTCTGCAGTACACGTCTTTTGAAAACACTGTGGGAAAAGGAGAAATTGCTCGTAATGAGCAATTTCTCCTTTTCCCACAGTATTTTCTACCCTTTTTGATAACTTTCTGCCATTTTCATCAAATTTAAAATTGCCGTCTGCAAACTCTTTCAATTTGGACCAGTCCAAAATTTGTCGTTTGGGAAAGGGTTAAACCCGTGTCAAGGTTTAGGATTTTGTATGTCTGTATGATGTTGAACACCATTTTAAAGCTTAATTTCATTTCTGTTGCGGCGGCCAATGCACTTCCCATGCTTTCCAGAGGTTTGATATACAAGCGCTTCATACAGCATTCTTTCCAAGCCTAGGTACCTTCTATTTGATCTCAACTTAAACTCTCTGTCAAATTAGTTGAAAATGGACATGTATTTATTTTTGAAAAAGAAAGAAAAACCAGT
The DNA here is from genome assembly GCA_945859785.2 of Tridacna gigas. NCBI lineage: Eukaryota > Metazoa > Mollusca > Bivalvia > Cardiida > Cardiidae > Tridacna > Tridacna gigas. The sequence continues at coordinate 73,864,261 of OX244031.2, read as the reverse complement.
AACTCAATTTTTATTTTGCTTCAGGAGATGGTTCATGTTTTTACGTCAACAACAATTATGAGACCCAGTTAGAATTGACGGGATCAGACTGTGACCCCATTTACAAGGTGGCACATGATGGAAATTGTGTATACAGTGCTTGTAGGGACACGTGTATCAGAAAATATCGCCTCTCTGAGGTAACCTTGTAATGTAAGTTTACAGTTGCCAACACAGAGTTTTGTTCAGATGCATTGTCTTTCATCTACAGAAAGCAATTGTTTGTTTTATGCTGCTATGGACAGTGTTTCAGTCATAAAATAGCAACACCTCACTTCTTGATCATCACTGTCTTGGGTTTCATTACTAGTGGGCTACTGTCATGCCTGACCTACGCAAGATCATGCTGCCAATGGGGAATGAACTCGTGTCAACTCTGTACCACGTGACAAAAAATGCAGACTTGTCCAAAATTGAAAGCATATTCAGATGACAGTTTAACACACTACACAGATTCTGCTCGGTAGATTACTGCAGCAAGTGTATAGGTTGAGTCCCAGAGATATTTTTACTGCTGCTGAATAAAATCCAGTAATCAGCTGATCTCATTGTTTATTTACTTTGTTTTGTTGATGATCATTTTAATTTGATCTTACCTTGCTGATTCTAATTAATGCCTTACCAATTCCAGAGTTTATGTACACAGGAAATAATCCACAATTATCAGAAAAAAAAAGAAAGTAACCTCCATTTATTTGAACAAATCAATAAAAATTTGTAGATAAAACTATTTACAAATCACTGTTACTTTATGACATTATTATTCTATTCAAGATTATCCTTAAGGTATTTGAAAAAACAGTTTCTGTCAACACAGAGGCTGATACCACAAGCCTTGCACTCGATTGAGATTTCGTGCCACTACCCTCCTTTGAACACTGGTGACATCTCCTTGGTTTGTCAGTTTTAACTGGCCAGTGTGCATTACCACGGTTGTCCACTGTTGCTGGTGTTTTCCATTTCCTGGAACCACAAATGCTCCAATGAACTGCTTGGCCAGGGCTATTCTGAAATCCAGCTGCTTCACTCTAATCCGATTTTGGTTCTCTGTGAATGTTTTGTGATTTGGTGACCCTTGGTAGCATATTGAGGAATGGAGGAGCTGACCAATGCCACATCAAAGCAAAACCAGAACAGATACTTCCACCACTTTGTGGCCTTCCTGCAGGTACTGTACTGCATTCTTTTTTTGTCTGCCAGGTCAACCCCAAACATGTACTTATTGTTCAGCTCAGAAATCGAGGGGCTGGAACCTGGTGATAAGAGCCATTTTTTTGACGAGGCCTTACTTCTCGCTGCTCAGTTGGATCCGCACTTGTTGTAGGTAGTGAACTAGCTTCTTGTCCTTCCATGCCATGGCTACCAAATTTCCTTTCTGCATCACCTGGCTGTCACACCCGTTTCTCAGGCGAAGAGATCCTAACACCCCTGGCATCCCCTTCCTATTGGCTCATACCATCCCCAGACAATAAATCTTGTCCTTACGCTGGCTGTCAAATAAGGTTGGGCTTGAAAAGAAATTGTCCATATAAATGACATGGGATTTTCCTTTTAAAGCTTTTGTCAAGTCCCTCACAACATATGACCCTAGTCCTTCCTCCCTGTCCCCACCACTTTGCTTTCCAGTGTAAATTTGAAACTCGAGGACATACCCATTGTGTGGACTTGCACATTCCCAAACTTTTATGCCAAATTTCGTTGGCTCTGATAGAAGGTATTGTTTAAATGAACGGCGACCTTTAAAAGCTATCATACCCTCATCAACAGATTATTCCTTCTGTGGGCCATTATTTTCAAGGCATGTTTTAGACACTGCATCTAACAAAGGTCTAACGTGACACAATTTCTCATGTCCTCCTGGTTGTCCTTGGGCTGGATTTCAACTGGTGTAATTTACATGAAAATATTTAAATTCTCAAAATGGGTCATTATCTGCAGTACACTTTGGGGTGGCAAAAAGGCCAGGTTGACCACCAGAGTACTTTAAATGATGGCATGGCAAGAACCAACATAACAAGATGAATCCCAATATAAGCCATCATCTCACTGTAATATGTCGCAGTCCATAACTTGCCAGCCTTGGTTTGACGGCAACATGAAGCATAATTGTTTGTCTCTGTCACCCACATTTCAATCAGACACACGGGGAAGAGTTTCAAGGAAAAGTCTATCTCTCTTTTCTCAGCTGTAAGCTCAAACAAAGAACCAACTCTCCCACTAAATGCTGTAACATTTGGTCTGCTTGGATTTCTAGACCCTGTTGGCTCCTCTTCATAACTTGATTCCCCAGAAGCTGATGAAACAGAAGAGGGATCGGACACAGAAATATCTGATCCATCACTCCTCCATGCTGTCTCCTCTATAACTCCATCCGAAAATCCACTAAAATCAGAATAATTGCTATCAGAGTCACTGGCTGAAGCCACATTTAACCGAGATTGACGTGGAAGTTCCACAAAGGCATCTAAAAATAGCAAATACACTCTACCTATACATCTATTTTTAGTGCAGATTGCTGTAATATGTTAATGAAGTATTTCTAAAACTCATTTTCATTGGGTTTGAGTGAATCTGTCCAAAATATTGTCCAATGAAAACAAGTGTTACAGTGGCTTTTTCTGACTGAAATACACATCTCTAAGGATTATAGCCAAAGTCCAAACAGCATGTGTATTAGTCAGCAAAGAATACAGGTAGATTTCTGAAAACTTGCACAGCATTCAGTACGGCACTGCAGTGGTATTAGATAACATGTACACACATCAGTGGTGCTCAAAGAGTTAAATATGGCTCAAATGATGGAATTTGTCTCCGATATGGTAGAAAACATTTTGGTTAAAGAAGCAATGGTGATTACCAGCATTTTCTTTCCCTCCACAATGTTTTCAAAACTTTGGATTCTTCAGGAAAGGGTTTACTGGTTTAAAATCCAACACCATGATCAATAAGCCATGAAACCAACAGAGGACATATACTGTGTGTATTCATATAATTTTTCGGTGAAAATATGTGGTTAACTTTAAGTTGGGCTGTTGGAACTTGTTTGTTCATTATTCTCACATGAATTCCAATTCTGAATTTTGAGAGTAGTAGTAACAAGACTCCTCAACTATTCAAAGTTAACCCTTTACCAGACAACAAATTTTTAGCCTTGTCCAAATTGAAAGCATTTGCAGACGACAATTTCAATGGGGCTCAAATGGTGCAATTTTCCTTTGATAGGGTCGAAAAGATTGTGGGGAAAAACAGAAAATGCGGGAAAAAGAGAAAATGCTGGCTACCAGCTTTTTCTCCTTTTCCCACAATGTTTTCAGAAGCCTTCTTTCCTACGATTGTTAAAAGGTGGCATTGTGCGATGAAGGGTAAAGTCTGAATTCCAAGACAAGCCCTCTGATTGGCTGTGCCTTGGAATGAAGAATTAGACCAATATCTAGAATCTTTTGTCCAATACAGTCCCTGGTACCTCAGTTGGTCTTAGAGCTTGTATTACATGCAGGCAAAATATCTTATAAAGGTTTGAGAAATGATTGAACAGAAATCATCAACTTGTATGCCCAATAGCAGCCAAAAGTAAACAATATGCGTGTTAAAATGCATTTAACCCTTTCCCAAACCACAAATTTTGGCCCCTTCCAAATTGAAAGCATCTGCAGATGACAAATTTGAAAATGGTACAAATGAACTTAAGGTTTTTTGACAGGGTAGAAAACATTGTGGGAAAAGAAGAAAATGCTGGTTACCAGCATTTTCTCCTTTTCCCACAATGTTTTCAAAAGGCCTCTTCCTCAGGGACATGAAAACACAGGATTGTTTGGTAAAGGGTTAAAGTTTTAATACCACTTAACTCTTCACAAAACGATAAAATTTTGGTCTCAACCAAATTAAAAGCATTTGCAGAAGACCAATGTACCTCAAAGGATTATTTGTCTTTAACAGGGTAGAAAACATTGTGGGAAAAGAAGAAAATGATGGTTACCAGCATTTTCACCTCCCACGTTTTTAAAAAGCCATCTCATTCAGGGTTGATAAAACTCAGGATTATGTGGTAAAGGTATAAAAATCGTTGAAATTTAAATCATACCATGTAAAAGTATGGAAATTATTGTGAAGGTGACAATGTTACTGTGCAGTCAGTTCAAGTGTTAGTTGCTGGGTGAAAAAAGAATTTTAGAAGAAGGTAAAATGTTGCCAGTGTCCCCTGATCTTTTGTTTACTTATTATCTACTTTGAAAATTCATTTTTCCACCAGCAACTGTTACTTGGATCAGCCATACAATAACACTTGGATGGGAGAACTGACCGCTGTTACAGTATCGAAATACATGTACAATGAAGTAACCCTTTTCCATACAATCCCGACTTTTAACCACCCTGAGAAAGAAGCCTTTTGAAAACATTGTGGGAAAAGGAGAAAATGCTGGTAACCAGCATTTTCTCCTTTTCCCCCAATGTTTTCTGCCCTTCCCAAAACAATTTCAGTTTTTGAGTCACTTTTATTTTGTCGTCTGGAAATGCTTTGATTTTGGACAAGTCCAAATTTTCTTGTGTGGTAAACAGATAAAAGATTTCGCAAGTACAACAGTTACTGTTTTTCAATTATTTCTGATACATATCACCACATGATGTACTTTTTGATTTCCAAGGGTTCCAGAGAAAATAAGAATGAACTAGAAATGTCACAGGCGACTCAGGTAAAATCCTCCCCCCCACCCATCCTGCCATAAGCAGAAACAAAATTCCTGGTGTGTAGAAGGGGTCCTGCAGAGCTCAGTGGTAAAGAGTGGGACTCATAACTTGGAGGCCCCGGTTTGAGTTTGACCTGATCCACTGGGTTCTTCATGGGAATGTCCTTTGGCGAGACACTTCAGAGCCCTAGCCTAGTACTGGTGAAACCCAGGAAATGCATGAATATGTGAGCTGTCACCGTGATATAACCGAAATTATGTTGAACGCAGCGTAAAACACCATTCAGTCGTTCAGTGGTGTGTAGAAGATGAATAGCCGAGTCCTCTTTATTCCAGGATGTGGTCAGCCCAGGAATCTACTTTAATTCATACTGAAAGCACTGACAGGTGACAAATTGACTGAGGCTTGTATAATGAGATTTGGCTTGAAATGGTAGGAAAGTGTGGGAAAAAGAGGAACTGCTGGATCAAATGGAAAAGAATTAGATAAAAAATGTATACTAGGATCTCTTTGCTGTGCCTGTTTCAAGGCCACTCAAAATTCTATTTGCTTGTCCAACATCAGTCTTTAGTAGGGATATATAAAACTCCACTTGATCTTTTAAGTCCTTCTCAGAATCATTCCAACACAAATCTAATAACTCTCCAAGAATAAACTGATACTGGGCTGGATCTACACTAAACAACTGCAAAGTTGTCAGGATTAGTTGGGTTTTCACTTCCTCATCTAATTCTCCATATTGTTCAATGAAATGTTCTACAACTGTGATACAGTCTGTCACATGACCACCAAAGTGACCAATCATATTCAAGATGGCTGTAAGACCATTTGTATCTGTTAGTTTATAAGATATCGTACAGAGTTTTTCTACAAGACCAGAAATCGATGGCAGACTTTTAACTGGAAGTGTGACTAAAACTTGTAGTGTGTTTGACAAAATATAATCAGTATCAGATGATAGAAGTTTTATAAAAGCTTTGAGAAGTGAGTCAGATAACTCTGGAAATTTCACAACAATCTGCCCAAGAGCCTGTATGGCACACAGAGACACTTGTTCAGAGGGGTCCTTACAATTCAGGGTAACTTCTTCCAAAATTTCTTTGAGGTTGTCCTCATTGATAAGATGTACACTAAATTTTAATTTTCTCTCCTTCAAATAAACAGGATCTCTATGTCTACAGTAAAATGCCTTACAGTGACTTGAAAACAACTTGGCCATAGCGTCTCCATAACTCTTTAGTGAGTCCAAAATCATGGCAGACAACTCTGCATTTCCCATAGAAATAACATTCAGAACTGAATTCATTACCCTTCCTAACACCTCTTCATGTAACTCTGGGATACTTTTCAAAAGATGCAGAAAAAGCTCCAATGTACTGATAGTAACTGAGCAACTGTTGTGCTGGAGGTATGGGTCTAAAATGTTCATTAAATCAAACACTTCCTCCTCCGATTTCGGGGTATATTTTGGAAGTAGCTTCATAATGTAAATAATGCCCCATGTTGTAAAGTTTTCCAGCTGACTCAATAAGTATTTCACCATTCCTTTATTAACAACAACTCCACCTTCCTGGGCTAAAATCTCTTCAAGGGCTAGAAGGCAATTTACGGCGACCAGTGGATCATGATCTCTAATTAAGGAATACAATTTATCTACTATGCCACTTTCAATGAGCCCTGTGTGATCTTCACAAGACAGTGTTTTACATGCCATCACCGCTGAACGTTTCACATACGGACTGTTGTCGTTCAAACCAGCTTCTATGCATGACAGTCTGTGTTCTCTGAATGCCTCGTGTCGCAATGTACACATGGTGCGCAGAGCAAGTCCGCGAATCATTGGATTACTCTCTTTTGAGTCTTTCAATAGCGTATTCACCGCCAGCATCATAGACTCTGACTTGTTATCTAAAATTATATATCTTGCCATAAACCCATTGCTGTACCTGTTATTTTCAGACTTGCGCTTTACCAGACTACAAAATTGTAGCCTAGCCAAAAAATGAAAGCATTTGCAGACGACAATTTCAGTGTGGCTCAAATGGTGCAATTTTTCTTTGAAAGGGTAGAAAACATTGTGGGAAAGGGAGAAAATGCTGGTTACCAGCATTTTATCCTTTTCCCACAATGTTTTCAAAATGTCTCATTCCCAGGGTTGTTAAAAGGCGGCATTAAGCGGTACAAGGTTAACCCTTTATCACACAACAAAATTTTAGACTGGACCAATTTCAAAGGATTTGCAGAGAACAAATTCAACTTTGGTTCAAATGAGCTTAAGCTCTCTAATAGAGCAGAAAACATTGTGGGAAAAGGAGAAAATGTCGATTACCGGCATTTTCTCCTTTTCCCTCAATGTTTTCAAAGCCTTCTTTCTCAGGGTTGTGAAAACCCGGGATTGTTTGGTAAAGGATAAAAACACTAGAAGTAATGTTGTAGACTTTACCAGATAACAAAAATTTTAGACTCCTTCAATATTGTTGAAATTTGCAGACGACAAATCCGAGGTGGCTTGAATGGTGGGAATTGAGGAAAGAGGGAAAAATACTGAAAATAGACTAGCGTTTTCTCCTTTTTCTGCAATGTTTTTAAAAGTCTTCTTTCTCATGGTCTTAAAAGCACAAAATTGTTTGGTAATGGGCTAAAGAAAATATCTTTCCATTAATTCCTTACCAGATGGTAACATTTTAGAAGGGTCCAAATTGAAAGCATTTGCAGACGATAGTTTTAATGTATCTAAAATGATTGGCTTTGTCCTTGAAAAGGTGGAAAATATTGTGGGAAAAGGAGAAATGCTGGTTACCAGCACTTTCTCCTTTTCCCAAAATGCTTTCAAAAGGCTTTTTCCCAGGGTAATTAAAACCCGGGATTGTTTGGTAAAGGGTAAAAGGTATGGAACAAGATGTGAAGAAGAGAGGTAATAACCCTTTTCTCACTTAAAGTCTTTTCAAAAGCTGTCTGATGTGAGAGCTAAAAAGGGTACATGCATTTCTTAAGGTAATAGATTGACCTTTTTCCACAGAAATACGGCATCCCTAAAGTAGACTGCTATTGAGAGAAGAAAATGTCTAATACAAAACTAAGGATTATTCAGGGTGGGGATAATTATCAGATAAACTTGCAAAAAGTAGGGAATACATTATCTTAGAAATACAAGAGACTAATGTACTCAGGCCTCTTTCTCAAAGTCCCAGATCCTAAAATACTTAAGCACCAAATAAAACCCATTTTTTATTTTTGAATAAGACCCGGATGATTGCAGTTTTGCTGCTGCCTTTTGTCTGTAGACTAGTCTAGTGTTTTACCAAAATCAGACTGTGAAAATAAACAGACTGCATGTTTTGTGCATTCTGATCTCGATCTACACTGGATATAAAGGCATCTATATAAGTGACAGGCCCTTTAACCCATTGCCGCACAATGCCGCCTTTTAACGACACTGGGAAATAAGCCTTATGAAAACATCATGGGAAAAGGAGAAAATGCTGGTAACCAGCATTTTCTCCATTTCCCCACAATGTTTTGTACCCTATCAAGAGAAAATTGCACCATTTGAGCCACATTAAAATTGTTGTGTGGAAATGCTTTCAATTTGGACAAAGCTAAAATTTTGTCGTCTGGTAAAGAGTTAAGGGTTGAAAACAATAAACATAACTCACTGAGTCCAATCTCAAAAAGAACATTGGAAAAGAAAATCAAATGCATTTTTTAAATTCTTTACCACTGGGAAAAGGAGAAAATGCTGTCAGCTGGTTACCAGCATCTTATTTTCCCACATTCTTTACTACCTTGTCAAAGAAATCTAGCATCCTTATCAAAGAAATCTTGCATCCTTTCAAACATAAATTTGTTTGAAAATGCTTGCAATGTGGGCCAGTCTAAAATTCTGTCAGTGCTTCCCATTTACCTGAAACTTTTGCCAGAAACTGACAAGCTGTTTTCTTGATAAGCAGGTCTGAGTGCGCCAGCAGATTTACCATCGTCTGTATGAGTGGGCTGAGATCCGTAAATGGATTTACAGACAATCTCATCACCTGGAAATACAAGTGTTTCTATCGACATAATTCTTTCCCAAACAACAAAAATTTACACCATCCAGATTAAAAGCATTTTCAGCCAAAAAGTTAAGCATGGCTCCAATATGAAGATCCATTTCTTATATAGGGTAGAAAACATTGTATAAAATGGAGAAAATGCTGGTTATCAGCATTTTCTCCTTTTTTTTTACAATGTTTTCAAAAGCTTGGCCTGTCCTCAGCGTTATTAAAAAATGGGATAGTTTGGTAAAGGGTGAAATCTTGGACAACTCCATATCTGAAATGGATATTGTCAAACAGGAAGAAAAGCCATTATTACATAGCAGTTTCCAGGTTGTCTGGACTTGTCATCTCAACTTGAACTGTCTCAAAGTAGACAAAAATACCCCAACCAGTACCTTGTCACTGAAACAGCATAATTAGAGAAAACAATGTTCACCTGTGACCTTTACCTTTGACTCATGTGACCCAAAAACAATAGGGCACCTCCTACCTTCAGTCTGAAGGGTTGCTCCGATGTTATTTTGTGTTTTGGGTCTCCGCACAGAGTGGAATAACAGTCACAAATATAATAGGAGCAAACCTTCAGAATGAAGGTAGGGCACCTCCTTAAGTCATGAGGAACACTTGTATAAAGTTTCAGGGCCCTAGGTCTTTTGAGTTAGAGCAAGGAAACAAAAGACAGACGGATGGATGGACCGACTGACATGGTGAAATCAGTATACCCTCCTCTACTTCGTAGGTTGGGGGTATAATAAAGAAATGCTTACAGTGCTTCTTTTCATATATGGACACTTATTTTGCAACATACTGGACGTGACTAGTCAAAAACTAAAATTGCCTTCAGAGACAGTTATGTGTACTAGCTAGGCTTATAAATCCAAGATACGGGCTATCTGATCTTCATCTTAATTATATATGAAAAGACACTTGACCCTTTCCCAAACAATTGCCTATTTTTCATGACTCTTGGGAGGATGACTTTGGAAAAACTTACAGAAAGAGGAGAAAATGCTGGTTGTCAGCTTTTCCTCCTTTCATTTGGTTTTCTATAATCTCAAGAACCAGTCTCAAACCTTTATCACGATGCTTAGGATTTGTCTTCTTATATTTTCTCGACCTAAAATGTATCGACCATCACAACTAGCGTAAATAAAGTTCGATTCGATGAAAACAAAAGTAACCTGCCACAAATATCGCGAATACTCATGACACTGACTTTTGCAAAATATATGTCTAGACTGACGCTTTCTTTTACCATTGCCAAACACTGTTTACAATGTTCTATGTTTGCTCCTGATCTTGGTGAACTTAGTTCTTTTGCAATGGCTTCTGGAGACAGAGATTCCATTTTACTTTCTGTTTCAAGTTGAGCAGTCTTGTGTATCGAGATTGGCTGATAAACGTTTCGCTACAAAACAAGTTCGAGAACGTATGGTTCGCCACTAAGTTTTTTCGCGACTAGGGGGGATTTCGCCCTGTAGAGGTTTCGTCAACGGGAGGGTTCGGGAAAGTCATAGACATCAACCGACCTTGACTGCTACTTTTTTTTTTTTTTCAACAAACCAATATTAGAGATAATCGGGCCTTTTCAACAATTGGCTTATTGATAAATACAGTCTGGAGTAACATTTTTGCAAAGTCTGACGGAAATTGTAAGGCTCATAGAGTCAAAATAAATCTAGTTAGAGATGAAACTCTCACACTACTACTTTTTTGTTACCGCAAACCTTGGATGGTCCTTTGATAAAATATCACAACGGTAACTTTTTGTTACATTAGAAATAGAACGAAAATAGCCCTAGACCACAGAGGGTCAACGAACCAGGTTTTCTATCTATGTTTGATGTATTTAACTCTTTACCAAACAATCCCGGGTTTTCACGATCCTTAGAAAGAAGCCTCTTGAACACAACGTTTTCTACCCTTCCCAAAACAAATTTCAATTTTTGAGTCATGTTTATTTTGTCGTCTGAAAATGCTTTCAATTTGAAGAAGTCTAAAATTTTGTCGTTCGATAAAGAGTTAAAAGTTGCCGGCGGGATACCGAGCGCGGCTCGAAGGTGACACACAACTCCGAATCGCTTTTGGGTCCTAGTATCAAAGACAGTCCTTTTGAAAATTCTACTGCTAGCACTCGGAACCGGTGTTATTTGATATCAGAAGAATTAGAATGGCAGGCCAAATGTGTTTATGATGTTTATTTCTTATTCTTTTGGGAATTATCTTGTACCTGTGACAGAACAAGGCGTAACATTACTGCTTTTTGCTACATTGAAAATATGATCACCATCTTTGACGCTCTGCTGTACAGATCTTTGCTGCTTATCTCAATGAAAATCCAGTGGCCTACACAATTACTTAAAAAATGGTAACTCAGGGGATTGTATTTTTTTGCGATTCCACCGAGCTAAAATTAAAACAAAAAAAAAAAAAAAAAAACTGGAAAAATGGCACTTCCTTCCTGTTTACCATGTCCCTAAAAATGACAGATTGAACTCCATTTCCATTTAGATCATCAAAATGACATCTAAAACGCATTTCAGCCATGTCCTTCCGTCTTTTTTTTTTTTTTTTTTTTCTGATGAAATAGTGCATCAGAAGAGCCTCGTGTGAAATGTTCAAATGGAACCACTTTTACACAATACTGGTCCGATAAGCAGATAACAGTGATTTGTCACAATAAAAGATACAGGTCAAAAGTCTTAAAAAAAGGGAAGGTTTTTTTTTGTGATTTTTTTTTTAAGGGTTTAAAACTCGAGTTTGAGGTGGACTATGGAAAAAGTAACCTTTTGAATTGCCTTTTTTTTTTTTCTAATTGAGTAGATCATTGACATGTGCTATATTTATAAGGAACAAACAGTAAACCTATAGAATTGCCAGGGAAAGTGTATCAGTTCGTCAGTACAGCATAGTGTCAAAGATCGTGCTTAAAAATTCACTTTATGTTTTGTGTAACAAAAATGCCGTGGTGTGACACCCGAAAAATGATCTGACTCACAATCACGCGGTGTGTAAATTAAATGCGACACCGACAACGCCACATCCTCCGGATCAGACAGATTGTAGACCCGAAACTCATTTTGCCCTTATCACTGAGGATTTGTTTCCCTACTGTGTAAGCATAATCGGTAAGACTAACTTAACAATAAATGTGTTGAGCGACCCAACATTCTTTTCTAGCTTCGTGTTCATTCGCCACAAGGAACAAGGGGTAAGAACAGGTTTAGCCGGGGTGGGTAAAGTTACAGGATCAGACCGGATCGGACTCTGTAACCGGATCATACCTGATTTCATAGTGCTTTCTTTATTTCTTTTCAACTGGTTGTCCATTATTGTATTTTAATATTTATTTTCAAGCAGAAATATTTGAATATGTAATGGCTTATTATAGATCGGACCATTTGCAGTTGACACAAGAAAGAATTGTATAGAGATAATCAGTGGTATGAATGTCAAGTGCTCCAGGTAGGTCAGTGTTAAGAGTACTTACCTAGTTTGCAAGGGGTCCGGGGTTCAAATTCCAGTTTAAGCAGCAGTTTTTCTGCCCTAGCCCAGGATTTACTTACGGTAACCCTTTACCAGACAAAAGTCTTCTTCCTCGGGGGTTGTTAAAACTCTGGATTATGTGGTAAAGGGTTAAATGGTGTCATAAGTGGTTGCAAGGACCAAAAGGGAGTGAGGTAGCTCCCTAAAATCAGGAAAGGAAGGTGTGTAGTGATAATCAGTATTGTGGATGTCCAGCAGTCCAGGTAGCTCAGTGGTTAGCACACTTGCTTGTATGTGTGAGTTCCGAGTTTGAATCAAATACTTGTATATATTGTGGGAACAGGTTTGAATTTCTCTTATGACAACATTAAATAAAGAATGTCCATAGATAAAAGAGGGTGCAACAGATTCTGGATTCTAACCACAGACCCTGGTTATAGGACAAGTGCTCAAACCACTGAGCTACCCTAACTGCTGGACATCCAGGCTATAATTGTGACTACAGCAGAAAAATAGGGAGGATCCAAATGAAACTTTGGCCCACATTGAAGTAGGCTTGATCCCACTTTTTGTCACTATGCATAACCTAATATGTCCTGTTTGAAGCATCCATGAAAAAAAAACAAGAAACGTAAAAGTGCAAAAGCCGTTTTTCTCCATGTTACATGGCATTTTCAGGTTTAATACAGTTATTTTCCATTTACCACTATCCTGAGATTTAACAACCTGAAGAAAAACAGGCTTAACTCTTTTTCCAAATGACAATATTTTAGACTTGTCTAAAAAGCATTTGGAGACAGCAACTTCTATGTGGTTGAAATAATAGGGTTTGTCTTTGGAAGGATGGAAAACATGTAGGGAAAAGGAGAAAATGCTAGTAGCCAGCATTTTCTCGTTCTCCTACAATATTTTTCACCATTTTGAAGGCAAATCTTACGATGTTAGACACATATGATATGATTCATCATATGCTAATCCATTGACTTTAGACAAGTCTAGAATTTTGTCGTTTGGTAAAGAGTTGATCGGGTATCTATACCCATAGGCTGCTAACTGGGACTCCATGTGCTTGGTTTTAACAAGGTAGATCAAGATCAGTCTGCTCATATCAGTCTTTCAGATTACCTCCCAGTATTGACATCTGTGAAAGAGAGACAGTCAACTACCTACAATGTAGAGTTAACTCTTTACCAAACAACAAAATTTTAGACCTGTTTATTTGAAAGTGTTTGCAGACGACAAATTAAATGTGACTCAAAAATTGAAATGTGTTTTGGGAAGGGTAGAAAACATTGTGGGAAAAGGAGAAAGTGCTGGTTACCAGCATTTTCTCCTTTTCCCACAATGTTTTCAAAAAGCATCTTTCTCAGGGTCGTTAAAAGTTGCGATTGTGTGGTAAAGAGTTAATGAAACTGGCTGGTCCAAATTGAAAGCATTTGCAGAAGACAAGTCAAACATGGCTCGAAAACAAAAAATTACTTTTTGAAGAATACAAAACATTGTGGAAAAAGGAGAAAATGCTGGTTACCAGCATTTTCTCCTTTTCCCACAATGTTTTCCAAAACCTTCTTCATCAAGGTTGTTAAAACCCAGGATTGCATGGTAAAGGGTTAATAAGTTGAAATGTATTTCAGAGTTAACCACCATGATTGAACCAGGGATTGATCTAACGGGAAAACTTATCATCAAAGTAGCTTTAGGAGATGATATCCGCCGTATCTTGATTACAAATGAAGATATTACCTACGATGAACTGGTGTTGATGATGCAAAGAGTTTACAGAGGGAAGCTTAACAGCACAGATGATATTGTAATCAAATACAAAGATGAAGGTATGACCTGTAGTTTTTATAAGAGAAAGATGAGATCCCCTCTCATTGACCATTCACCAAACAATACCGTACATTAACTCTTTACCAAACAACAAACTTTTAGACTTGTCCAAATTCAAAGCATTTGCAGACGACAAAATAAATGTGACTCAAAAGTTGAAATATGTTCTCAAATGGGTAGAAAACATTGTGGGAAAAGGAGAAAATGCTGGTTACCAGCATTTTCTTCTTTTCCCACAATTTTTTCCAAAGGCTTTCTCTGTAGGGTCGTTAAAACCCGGGATTGTGTGGTAAAGTGTTAAAGACTCAAAGGAAGTTGGGTTTTGAAAACAGTGTGGGAAAAGGAGAAAATACTGGTAATCAGCATTTTCTTCTTATCCCACTATGTTTTCTAACCTTGCACTGCTGAATCTCACCATTCCAACCACATTTAATTTGGCGTCTGCAATTGCTTTCAGTTTTGACAAGTCTAATATTTTGTCATTTGGTATAGAGTTAAAACAACCATGGAGTCTGTGCATGATGACATAACTCATGTGCGGAAAACATACATATTGATTTGCAATTTGATTGGTCAAAAATTACGCTACGATTTTTATTTGCATTCATAGAAACCAAGTTACTAGCCGGTAAGCCATTGTTTGTTTTGTTTATATATTTACAAATAGAATGTCAATAACTGCAAAATTTTGTCAACAAAATTCTGGACTTGATCACATTGAAAGCATTTGCAGACGACAAATTAAACATTGCTCAGATGTTGATTTCTGTCTATGATTGAGTAGAAAACATTGTGGGAAAAGGAGAAAATGCTGGTTACCAACCAGCATTTTCTCCTTTTCCCATAATGTTTTCAAAAGGCGCCCATTTTAGGATCATTAAAAGTCGGGATTGTGTGGTAAAGAGTTAAGCACAGCTGTTTCACACAAACTAAGGCCATCACTGTCAGCATTGTCTTAATCCTTTACCACACAATCCTGAGTTTTGACGACCCTGAGGAAGAAGCCTTTTGAAAACATTGGTGGAAAATGATAAAATGCTGTTAACCAGCATGTTCTCCTTTTACCACAATGTTTTTTTATCTATCCAAAAGTTTATTTTGTTTTTTGAGTCATTATTATACTGTTGTTTGCAAAAGCTTAAAATTTAGGCAGCTTGTCAAAATTTTAAGTTTTTGCAGATGACAGTACTCTGTCTTATTGTTTTGATAGGGTATAGAACAATTTGGGAAAAGGAGAAAATGCTGGTTACCAGAATTTTCTCCTTTTCCCACAATGTTTTCAAAAGTCTTCTTCCTTAGGGTTGTTGATTTTGGTAAAGGGTTATTGTTCTTGAGTTTGTATGAATGTGTTGTGAAGCAAGTAGAGCTCTTTTATGTTTTGTCTTCGTTACTAATTTTTCTATGTATTTGTTACTAAATTTTTTATGTAATTGTTACTAAATTTTTTACGTTATCTCCCGCTAGATGGCATTCTACAAATACACATCTATCTAGTTGGGGCATCCTGGGTACAGTAGCGGAGTAATTTTTCAAAACAACAACCGTGACTTTGAATTTCAAATGAAAGAAACGTTTACTCAATAAAACACTACCTGGTGCCATTCAGCTATGATCGGCTAGCATGTAACCTATGCACTGACCATTTATTAAAACAGCCCCTACATGCTTTGGTAATAGGCTAATAGCTTCGATATAAGCCCTAATTTTCCCCGGTATATGGGGGATGGGTGATGCGTCATAGCAGACAGGTCGAATCTTCAAAGAATATGACATGCGCAGACAATGAAATTTTCTGTGTATTTGTTACTAAATGTTCTACTTTTTCAATTACAGATAATGACCTGATAACCATATTTGATAGTTCCGATTTGTCCTTTGCCATACAGTGTAGTAGAATTTTAAAAATTACTTTATTTGGTAAGTGTTTTTGTAATTGCCTTTTTCTTAGGTTATTCTCCTGATAATTCTGTAAGCATCTCGGAAACAGACCTAATATCTTGCAAGGTACAAGTCCTTAGGTTATTCTTCAGATAATTCTGCAATCATCTCGGAAATAGACATAATATGGCCCGCAACATGCAAAATGAGACCTTCAGACATTTGCCTAAAGTGTCATCCTGGATTAGCCTGAGCAGTCCGCGTAGGCTAATCCGAGATGGCACTTTATGACAACATAAGATTTTTTCATACACTACACTTTTGTGAAACAGAAAATCCCACAAAAACCGGAAGTGTCGTCTGGGATTAGTCACAGACTGATCTTGGACGACACGCTTTTACACATATGTCCGAAGACCCCTTTTCGTGTGTTGCACGCCATATGTAAGCATCTTGGAAATAGACATAATATCATGTAAGATACAAGTCCTAATTTGGATCAAGGCTTTTGATTGATTTGTGCCATGTATTTATGCATCACTATACCTACTATATCTAGTTCAGTCAATATAATTATTGACTTACTACATGGTTGTAATTCCAGCAATAAATAAATGAAAGCTTTAGGTTGCAACCAGGCAATAAGTCAATAATAAATTTCGATCATCCACCAAAAAAACCTGAATACTGTCTACGTAAGATTTGCCTTGGTCACCTCATTCATATGGAATGAACATATAAAAAGACAAAACTATAATTGTACAAGCATTCGGTGATAGTGGCAGATAGAAGGATACATAGAGGGTATTTGGGTTTTTTGGTGAAAGCTCGAAATTTATTTCAAGTGAACATCATTGGTAATATTCTCACAAGTGGCTCAGCCAAGAGTGAAAAAATTCTCGTATTATGGTCACGGGATGAATGAATTATGATCTTTCACCGGAAAAAACTAATACGCCGTTTAGTTCAAGCCTCACTAGAAGCACTGGGTTTAACGTAGAAGTGTCCTTAGACAAGACACTTTAGAGCCCAGGCCTAGTACTTGTGAAACCCAGGACACACGTAAATATGCGAGCTGTTGCCGTGATATGAATGAAAAAATGTTGAAAGCAGTATTAAACACCAGTCAATCAATCCAATCTTTTACTTTAGTGGTACATGGCACAAAAATCTCCATATATCCAGAAGACTGCTAAGGTTTGGGAACTGAATCCTCTGTCAAGGCCTGCCAATTTCCAAAGCAGATTTGTGGCTGAAATTCCAAAAAACTTTGATGTTGTTCTAGGGGCCAGTCATCTTTAAACCCTTTACCACATTGCAATATTTTAGACATTTCCAAATTAAAAGCTTCTGTGGACAGCAAAGTAAATATGATTCAAAAATTGAAAATTGTCATTTGGTAGGATAGAAAACATAGTGGAAAAAGGAGAAAATGCTGGTTATTGGACTCAGGAATAGGACTTCTGAAAATACCGTGATAAAGAAGAAAATACCAGTAACCAGCAGTTTCTCCTTTTTAAGAAGAATCCTGTAATTTGAGCCACGTTGAAACCTTTACCAAACAATCCCGACTTCTAACGACCCTGCGAAAGGCCCCTTTTGAAAACATTGTGGGAAAAGGAGAAAACGCTGGTAACCAGCATTTTCTCCTTTTCCCACAAATTTTTCTACGCTTCCAAAGAGAGATTTCAGTTTTTGAGTCAAATTCATTTTGCCGTCTGCAAATGCTTTCAATTTGGACAATTCTAAAATTTTGTCATTTGTTGAAGAGTGAATATGTCATCTGCAAGTGATTTCAGTATAGATTAGTCAAAGATTTTGTCATCTGATAAAGGTTTAAAAAAATAATTGAGGAAACCAGTCCTACAGATTTCTTTTTCTTATTTTCTTCTCCTATAGTGAATAGTAAACCTGAAGCATTACAGACAGATGAAATTAAAATGATAAAGATGGAATTGAAACATATAAGAGATAGATGTACAAAGTTATTAGATAGATTAGACGATAGAGAAGTGCAAGAAATTCCCTCTTCATCAGTGGATAGTACCACAAATAAAGGTAAATACATGTGAGACATGCTCTGGCAAAAAGGGGGCTTAATGTACCTCAGTGATGCATTATACCAATCAAGCCAGCACGTAATTATGAACCCATATAAGCCACTTTTTTTTATAATTGACTTAAACATGAGGTAAACGGGTCCTTAGACATACATATACCAATAGTGAAAAGTTTCGGCCAGGTCGGCCTGCGTAGTCCGCGCAGGCTGACCGGAGTCGATACATTTCCCATATGCACTTATCCCCCTTTTCACAGAGCATGGCTCATATATGTTGTGAAATTGTTCGATTTTTAACTCATTAACAAACAATGCTGTTCATACAACCCTTGGGAAGAAAGTCTGGTAACCAGCATTCTTTCCGTTTCCTGCAATGTTTTCTGCTCTTTTAAAGATAAGTGTCACATTGGCAGATTTTTATGTCATTTGCAAATACTTGCAGTATCAAAGCACCAGCTTTGTTGTCTGGTAAAGATTCAATTTATTACTTTCTTAAACTAATTTGCAGCTTACAACTTTGGAATGTCACTGCTCAGATACAGATATTAAGCATGAATGAAACTTTAACCCTTTCCCACACAATCCCTGAGGAAGAAGCCTGTCGAAAACATTGTGGGAAAAGGAGAAAATGCTGGTAACCAGCATTTTCTCCTTCTCCCGCAATGTTTTCTATTCTGTTAGAGACAAGTTCCTTCATTTGAGTCACATCTACATTGTCGTCTGCAAATGCTTTCAAATTTGGACAAGTCTACATTTTTGTTGTTTAGTAAAGAGTTAAACCAGGAATACTTATGATAATATTTTGTGTGTTTTGTCCAAAGGACAAATCAGTACAAGCAAATTCTCTTTTCTTTTTTGTGACAAGGCTATGAAAGCAGAGTAGCAAGAGGAAAGTTTTCAGGGGATGGGGGGGGGGGGGGGTTTAAGAACAAGAGATGAACAAAATTCACCTTTTCAGACTGGAAAATTACTGAAGTACAAATGTGGGCAGTTTAGATCCAAGATCTAATCGCAAGTTCTGGGCAGCCTGGCCTTTACTTACACTGTCCCCAGAAACATCAATAATTGTTAAATTTGTTTTTAGGATTATTTCATTTAAAGTAACAATAGCTTCCTAAGGTAAACAAAGCAGGTGTTCAAATGCATTTAAATTTAAAGCATATCAGTTTAACCCTTTCCCAAACAAGCCCTGGTTTTCACGTGTCTGCAGTACAAGTCTTTTGAAAACACTGTGGGAAAAGGAGAAATTG
This sequence comes from Tridacna gigas, assembly GCA_945859785.2. Lineage (NCBI taxonomy): Eukaryota > Metazoa > Mollusca > Bivalvia > Cardiida > Cardiidae > Tridacna > Tridacna gigas. The sequence goes on along the minus strand of OX244031.2, from coordinate 73,844,993 downwards.
CTCGTAACGAGCAATTTCTCCTTTTCCAACAGTGTTTTCTACCCTTTTTGAGAACTTTCTGCCATTTTCATCAAATTTAAAATTGTCGTCTGCAAACTCTTTCAATTTGGACCAGTCCAAAATTTGTCATTTGGGAAAGGGTTAAAGTATGGAAATTATTGTTAAGAGGACAATTTGATATTGTACAGTCAGTCCAAGTGTTGGTTGCTGGCAGAGATATTAATTTCAAAACTAGCTTTACTTTTTGCCTGATTTTAAAATTCATTTTTCTGCCAGCGACTATCACTTGGATCGACCATACTTTAAAATGGTATGATTTAAATTTAAGTGCATTTTGACACCTGCATTGTTTTTTTTAGCTGCTATTGGGCCTTTAAAAGACCCAGACATTGCTGTTTCGGATAAAAATTTGTATATAGAATATGTTTACCATTGAATTTGGACCCATAGGTAACATCACAGATAGCCCTAGAAGACAAGCAGCCCCTAGCCCTCGTATGCCTGTCCCGACAAATGCGGCAGGAAGTAAAGAATTTGACCCCCTTTCAAGACAGCGTTCCATGGATGATCACCAGGATAAAGTCATGTCATCGTTTGGAATTGCTAATGATGGTATGTGATTAATTTTGAATGCAATATTTATTCCTTTTCAGCTCTGCCACACATTCCAAGGCCCAGTTTCATGGAAAAACTTTAGTCTCTCATCTTTCTCAAAGCCACTATAGAACTCATTTTCTGACTTAAGTTGAGCTTGTTATTTGAGACGTATTTCACTAAGATTAACAGACTTTAGTGATGTTCTCAAATCTGGAACTGACACAATGCTGCAGGCTCAACTTGGCAAATTAACAGACTTAAGTCTGTTAACTCTTTACCACACCACAAAAGTTTACACTTGTCCAAATTGAAAACATTTGCAGATGAGAAATTAGATGTGGCTCATATGGTGAGATTTGTCTGTAAAAGGACAGAAAACATTGTGGGAAAAGGAGAAAATGCTTGTTACCAGCATTTTCTCCTTTCCCCACAATGTTTTCAAAAGGCTTCTTACTCAGGGTTGTTAAAACTCGGGATTGTGTGGTAAAGGGATAAATGAGTCCATTGATTTTGATGAGTTGAGTCTGAAACCTTGTTTCAACTCAGGACTGTAGAATGTTTCTAAAGTTTACACAGACAAATCCGAATTTAAATTATTTTCAGGCAACAAATTAAAAGTGGCTCAAAAGGTGGTATTTGCCATTGAAAGAATATAAAATGTTGTTGGAAAAGGAGAAAATGCTGGTTACCACTATTTATCCTGTCACCTATAAATCACGCTGTATAACAGTGGGGTCATATAAACTTGGTCAATATACGGTCATTTGACCACGTGACTAGGTTTATTATGTCAGTTGGTCACATGATCAAGGTCTATAAGGTTAGTTGGTCATGTGACCAGCCCGAACTCTTTTTATTTAGGTACACGAAATCAATATTGTAAAGTAAAATAACCGCTTAAAACTTGATGCCTATGCTGATTTTTCTTATTATTTAAGATAAAATAGAATTCTTCGCCACAACATTGTTCCAAGGGTTTAGGTCACATAAATGATGTAGTCAATATCATTCATGATGCCATTATTGCAGCTGTATATCCAGAGCGCTTTACACAGTTTGCCACTTGTGTGTTTTTTTTATACTGAGAAAGATGTCAATATGTGCCTTAATTTTGAGTGAAATATTCTGTCTAGTCGGATTTAGGATTATAAATGAGAAACAGGATAAACAGAATAGTGTCCTGGATTGGGAAAGTTGAAGAATAAACAGTAGTGTCTTTGATTCCAGGAAAGTTTGTCAGGCTCGGCTCCAAGACATCATCTATTCTCTGTTTATTCCCTTTCCCACAATTATCAGTGTTTCTTCTTGAGGATTCTTTCGTAAAGGGTCAATAGAATAGTTAGCTGTAAATTTACCTCTTTGCATTATACTTTACAGTAGACAGAGCCGGGACTCCAGATAGTATATCTAGTATTGGATCTGCAGGTCAGAGACAAGCTGGACAAATAACCCCACAACTTCCTCCCCAGAGCACACCCCAAGCCCCACCCCAGGGCACACCTCAAGCACCATCTCAGCAACCTCAACAGCCAAAACAACCCCAGCAACCAGGTATTAACTAACATAAGCTGCCTAATTAACCCATTAATTGCTTGATTAGCTCTTTACCAGACATCGAAATTTTAGACTTCAAATTGAAAACTGTTGCAGATGACAATTTAATCCTTTACCACACAAACCCGACTTCTAACTATTTTAATGACCCTAAAGCCTTAAAAACCTTGGTAACCAGCATTTTCTCATTTTCCCACATTGTTTTCTACCCTTCCTAAAACAACTTCCAATATTTCTGACTAATTTATTGTGTTGTCTGCCATGTCTGCCAATGCTTTAAATTTGAACGATTCTTAAAGTTTTTCATCTTTAAAAGTTGTACGAAATTCATCACTGCAAGCAATTTTTTGCATGAAAAACCAGCAAAACATCTTTGTTTTTCCCCATTTATAGCTTGGCTGTTTTTTAGGAAAACATTGAGGTATTGTTAAAGCCCTATTGTCATTGCCGCCTACGTTTTGCTAAAACTTTGACATTTTATGAAATCTCTGTCATTACTGAAGATATTTACTTCAAATTCGGACTAGTTCTTGACTATCAAAAGGAGAACCTATACAACAAGGGCAGGAAACCATCAAAATATATTTGACACTGTTATGTCCCATTTTTGACTTAAGAATTTCTCTGAAAATTGATCTATTTCCAAAAGCAACTGAGTGTTGCTACCTGCATGCAGTGCTGTTGTTAACTTACTAGCAGTAAGACTTTTTTACACACAGGACCTGTACACATAAATTGGTGACATTTATGTTTGTATACAGAATCATTAATTCTGTAACTAACAACAAAATTTCAGGCTTTCCCAAATTGAAAGCATTGCAGACGACAAATTTAATTTTACTCAAATGATATGATTTGCCTTTTTGAAAGACAGAAAACATTGTAGGATAAGGAGAAAGTGCTCCCATTTCCACAACATTTTCAAAAGCTTTCTTTCTCAGGGTCCTTAAAAGTGGGATTGTGTGGTAAAGGGTTAAAATTTGCTGATTATTTTTTTTTTTTCCTCTCATTTTTCAGCACCACCTACTGGTATGTATGGAGGACCTTCAGCTGGCCAGAAGATGTCTCCATGGCAACAGCAGAACCAACAGCAGAATGCCACTGGGCAACCTACATCTTACCCTGGACAGCAACAAGGTTTGTGTTAATTTTCACCAATTGCCAAGCAATCTGATGTTTAACAATACCTAGGAAAAAGGCTTTTGAAAACATTGTGGGAAAAGGAAAAAAATGCAAGCTACAGGCATTTTCTACTTTGCCCATATTGTTTTCTACCCCATGTAGAAATCGAAAACATTGCTCACGCACATATGAACTATTAGGCTGCTAAGTGGGACTCAAGGACCTTTTGCAGACAGTGTAGATCAAGGTCAGATTACACAGAATGTGCAGTCTGATCTTGGATCTACACTGTCTGATAAGGAGATATTTTTACCCAGAAAATAACTCTGAAGTAGCAATAATTGGGTTTTTACTATCAACTTGACAGTTTCATTTTAGTTATTTAGCAGGCCAAGGGTTAACACTGGCAATGCTTTCAGCGTGAAAACAGGAAATAAAAGTACAAGAAATGTTATCATCACTCCTTCCTTACAGCGTAGCTTCTTCCCATATGAAATCAATACCTGACAACTGCGCTAGGGAGGATTCTCTTTAGCTTGGTGGTTAGTGCATTGGTCTTTTAAACCTCAGTAAACGAGGATATTAGCAGCACGGGTTTGAATCCCAGCTGGGGCGGTTTGTATTTGAGCTATGCATTTGTTACGAACTTTGATGTTTGTAAGATGGAGGCTCACTCGGCATTGGCCTTTGAGCCATTTGTTGTCTGCCCGTTATTGGCCATTGAGCCATTCATTGTCTAAATAATAGACTTACTGCCTAATAAGGCTTTCCGATATCAGGATGATGACTTCTCTAAAGAGGGGGTGTGTTACAGGAGATCACTCCTTCCTTACAGCATAGCTTATTCCTGTATAAAATTAATACCTGACACCTGTGTTAGGGAGAATTCTCTTTAGCTCAGTGGTTAGTGTATTGGCCTTTTAAACCTCAATAAATGAGGATATTTGCAGCACAAGTTCGAATCCCAGCCGTGGCAGTTTGTATTTGAGCTATGCATTTGTTACGAACTTTCATGTTTGTAAGGCTATACATTGAACCACTGAAATTGACTGGCCTACACAGCAGAAAAGCAGACATAAATTGAGTGTGGCTCAAATGACAGGATTTGTCACTAAAAGCTGGAAAACATTTTTGAAAAGAAGAAAATGGTAGTTAATAGCTTGTTTACTGTTTTGCACAACTTTTTCAAAAGTTCTCTGATTTATCAAAATGGTAATTTAAGAAATTTAAAAAGTTTGTAAGTAATCTTTTTTGATGTTCCCCTTTGAATTTGTCTGTTTTAAAACAGGTTACCCTGGATCAACTCCCCAGCAAGGATACCCGGGACAGACTCCCCAGCCCCCAGCATCACAGCCTTCTAGCTTACCCACCAGTGCCTCAGGGCCTTCCTATGGCCCAGGTGGGGTACCATATTCCAGTTACTCACAGCCCGGACAGGTTGTGGGTGGAAGCATCTATGGACAACAGCAACCGGGCCAATACCAAGGACAACAACCCGTGAGTTAACAGCTAGAGTGACTTTCACGATCATGGGCTCTTTTGTAGCCAGTGTAAATCAAGATCAGTCTTCACAAAATTTGCAGACCATGATCAGACTTCACAAAATTTACCATTGTTTCAACAATGGTTATGTAGGAAAGCAGCCAGTGGCTTGGAAAGAATATTGTGCGAAGTACTGGTAAAAGAAACGCCAGGAAAGCATGGATATGTGCACTGGCTGCTGTGATATAACTGAAATAATGTTGAAAACGGCGTTAAACACCATAAAATCAATCAATCAATCACAAAATTTACAGTCTGATCTCAGATCTACACTGGCTGCACTGTGGCCAATAGGTGTCAGACAATGCAAAGTTTAAGTTTTAACCTAATACTGTAAACATACTACTCTATATGCCCCTGTTGTTAATGGTTTTTAACCTGTATCCTGCAGAATAATTTTAATGGTACTTTCAAGCTGATGGTGAAAACCCCAAAAATGCCATTCCAAACTTATTTTTTTTTAGAAAAATATCTCTTTATAGGACAGTGTAGATTGAAGATCAGACTGCATGTTCTGTGCAGTCTGATCTTGATCTATATATTTTGCAAAAGGTCAGTGAGTTGCGCTTAGCAGCCAAAGGGTTACAACATTGTGAAAATGGAACAATCAATTGTAGTTATCGCTACAAGCAATTGATTGGTTGCCCACAGTGTTTACCATATTTTCTGAGAAAGAAATAAATGTGTATCTTTCTATAGATTTTTCTCCTTTTTGTCAAGCCTGTACCACACAATCCTAAGTTTTAATGACCCTTATGATTATGGCCTTTGAAAACATTGTGGGAAAAGGAGAAAATGCTGGTGACCAGCATTTTCTTCTTTTCCCACTATATTTTCTGTCCTTTCAGCGGAAAATTGCATCATTTTGATTTGTCTTCCCCAAATGCTTTCTATTTGGACAGGTCTAAAAAATTTTTCATTTGGTAGAGTTAACCTGGTAGCTGCGTATATAGAAACCGGCTGTTTTAGGACTAGGGTTGATGTGAAATTTATAAAGAGATGATGGCAGCCTACTGATGAAAATGAATGTTGCTTACCCTTTTTCATGCTGGCATTGATTTATCATATGAGCCATGCTCTGTGAAAAGGGGGCTTAATGCATCTGCGAAACATATCAACCCAGGTCAGCCTGCGCAATCAGCGCAGGCTGACCTGGGCCGAAACTTTTCGCTATTTGTCAATTTCCTATATGTCAAAGGACCAGCCTACCTCATGATTTAGACAAGTTGTTTGACAAAATCGATTTTATGGATCCATAATAAGATGACGACTTGCTTGGTATCATTCATCACGGAGATGCATTAAACCCCCATTTGCCAGAGTGCAGCTCAAATTATTCATTTTGAAAGAAGCACATGAGCATGAAAAGACTGTTCTTAGCCAAGACTATAATGTATAGGGCTGGCCTAAAACAGCTGGGGACATGGGGTTTCATTCCAGCTTGGCCTCGCTCTTTTGACAGAATCATGACACTTAAAGTGACATGGTTCATAAGCCTGTCTCGACTGAACATTGTTTTGATAATGTCTCTACTGGAAATCAGTCAGTGGCTATTCATCAACAGCAATAGGTGATTATGTTGCCATTTTTTTTTTTTTTTTTTCAAAGATTGCTGTAATGGATAAATGAAATGTGTTGAAAATGGTCATATTGTAGTTAGAAAACAAGAATTTTGCATTTTCTCCTTTTCCTTCAATTGTTTCAAAAGCCTTCCCACTCATAGCCTTACAAACATGGTATCATTTTGTGAAGGGTTAACCTGTTTTGTATAAATTATATCCGATTTACTTGACAGGGTCAGCCTGGACAACCTGGACCCCAAGGTCAGACAGGTCACCCCTCTCAGTTGCCGGGACAACAACAGCAACAACAACCAGCACCACAGCCCTACTATCAGCCCCAGCAACCTGGTGCCCCTGGGCAGGTACCACCCCTAGGTTCAGGAGGCAACCCTTACGCCCGTCAGGGTCCCGGCTACTCATCGGGTTACCCTAGACCAGCAGCAAACTACCCACAGGGTTACCAGTGATTAGTTTGAATATGTTGATACTATACATCAGAGGTATGCAAGGCTTAACCCTTTCCCAAACGACAAATTTTGGACTTGACCAAATTGAGAGAGCTTGCAGATGACAATTTTAAATTTGATGAAAATGGCTGGAAGTTCTCAAAAAGGGTAGAAAACACTGTGGGAAAAGGAGAAATTGCTCGTTACGAGCAATTTCTCCCTTTCCAACAGTGTTTTCAAAAGACTTGTACTGCAGACACGTGAAAACCAGGGCTTGTTTGGGAAAGGGTTAAGACAAATGGTTTATGATTCATTACCGTCTTAACACTTTATCACACAATTCTGACTTTTAACGACCCTGAAGACAAAGCCTTTTGAAAACACTGTGGGAAAAGGAGAAAATGCTGGTAACCAGCATTTTCTCCTTTTCCCACAATATTTTCTATCCTTCCCAAGACAAATTTCAGTTTTTGAGTCACATTTATTTTGTCGTCTGCAAATGCCTTCAATTTGGATATTTCTAAAATTTTGTTGTTTTGGTATAGTGTTTAATTGCCATTTCAACACTTAACTAACTGATAACCAGCATTATTTCCTTTTTCCACGACGTTTTCTATCATTCCCAAGACAAATTTCAGTTCTTGAGTCACAGTTATTTTGTTGTCTGCTAATCATTTCAGTTTGGACCAGTCTAAAATATTGTTGTGTGGTATGGAGTTTATTCTTTACCAGACAACTGTATTCTAGACTTGTTCATATCGAAAGCATTTGCAGATGACAAAATAGGTGTTGCTCAAAAGATGATTTCTGTCATTGAAAAGGCAAAAAATCATTTAGGGTAAAGGAGAAAATGCTGGTTACCAGCCTTCCTTATTGACATGTTTTCCACATTTATTGTTGGAATTAACTGCGCCACCTAGCCAAAATTGTCATATTTGAATTTTGTAAGCAATCCATTTTTGTTAACCCTGTACCAGACGACAAAATTTTAGCCTTGTCCAAAATGAAAGCATTTGCAGACATCAATTTCAATGTGGCTCAAATGGTGCAATTTTTCTTTGATAGGTTAGAAAATATTGTGGGAAAAGGAGAAAATGCTGGTTACCAGCATTTTCTCCTTTTCCCACAATGTTTTCAAAAGGTTTCTTTCCCAGGGTCATTAAAAGGTGGCGTTGTGCGATAAAGGGTTAAGGTTGATAGTAAGAGTACAGCTGATCTTCACCACTGATAAATTCTATCAGGAACAGATATATAAAATCTTGATCGATGGAACATGAACACATTTGAATCTACGTGTATGTTACTGATGAAAAAATGGGCGTGCATCACTTCTAATTAATTATACAAGCATTGTGAACTAATTGAAAACTTGATAAAAAAAAAAGTTGTGGTTTTTAAACATTTTAAATGCGAAATATGTGTAATCATAGTATTTCATAAAATACGCATTGCCAGGCTCCAATTTTCTCCTGATTTGAAACATGTCATTTTGTGTAAAATAAACATTCAGAAATGAGTAAAAATGGTGCCAGATGTGCAGAAATTCAGATAACATTGTCAGACACAAAAAAAATAATTATTTTTTTCTATAAAAATATATTGGTGAATAACAGTGATTGTGGATCTATAAAATCCATTTTGTCTAATAACGGACTGAGTCATGGAGTAGAATGGTTCTTGGACATGCTTAAAATTTACAAATATCAAAATGTTTCGGCCCATGTCAAACTGTGCAGACTTTGCAGGCTGACATGATTCAATACTTTTTGCAGATGCATTAAACTGCCTTTTCACAGAGCCTGACTCATATAAACATGACCTCTTTCAACCGTTGAAAAAGCAATCTACTGACACACAGAAAGATTTGTACAGAATAAGCTTGAATAAATAATGGATAGTATAGATCTAAGATCAGACTGCATGTTGTGTGCAGTATGATCTTTATCTGTTCCCTCGGCAAAAGCCCCTGTTTTCTCCTGTGGTTCTGAAAGGGTTAATTTTTTTTGCGCATTGTAACATTAGCAGGCTGCAAGTCAACATTCATATGAGCTGTGCTCTGGCAAAAGGGGATTTAATGTATTTCTATGATGCATTATACTAATACCAAGCAATTCATCATGTAATTATGGATCCATAAGTTCCAGTTTGTCTAACAAAAATTGAATTAATCAGGTAGATTTGTCCATGAACATGCAGAGTTTCAACACCAACTGAATTAGGTAGACTTGTACTTGAATATGCAGAAAATTGAAAAAAAAGGAAAAAGTTTCGACACGGGTCAGCCTGCGTTGACTCTGTAGGCTGACCTGGGTCGATACTTTTTGCAGATGCATTGAACCCCCTTTTCACAGAGCATGACTCAGTTATTGTTCTTATTTCTTTTCAGATCTACTATACAAGAAAGATGTGCAATGGTTGTGTCATTAAAACTGATCTGATACTGTACGGAACAAAATTAATGTGTCTTTAGATACCATTAGGTAGAAAAGAATGGAATTCAGATACAAATTGTGATGTTTCTTTCAGATTATCATCATGTGGAAAACTATTTAACTTAACCCTTTTTACCACACAATCCCGACTTTCAATGACCCTGAGAAAGAAGCGTGTTGAAAACATTGTGGGAAAAGGAGAAAATGCTGGTAAACAGCATTTTCTCCTTTTCCCACAATGTTTTCAGCCCTTTCTATAACAAATTTCAATTTTTGAGTTACATTTATTGTGTCGTCTGCAAATGCTTTCAGTTTGGACAAGTCTAAAATTTTGTCGTTTGGTAAAGAGTTAAGAAACAGTAGAATGATTTTAGTGCATGTAGTTGTTGAACCTTTTACCAGATGACTAAACTTTAGACTTGTTGACAGTAAGAGCCTTTGCAGATGGTACATGTGGCTCAAATGATGAGATCTGTATTAATCTTGAAAGAGTAGAAAACATTGTGGGGAAAAGGAGAAAATGCTGGTGACGAGCACTTTCTACTTTTACCATTATGTTTTTAGATGCCTTTTTCCTCAAGGTTGCAAATAAACTTGATCATACTGTTCTGTTAACTCTGTACAAGAAAGTCCCAAGTTTTGACAACCCTGAAGCAGAAGTGTTTTAAAAACATTTTGGCAAATGGAAAAAATGCTGGTAACCAGCATTTTTTCCTTTTCCCAAATTGTTTTCTAGCCCATCAAAACAATAAATGATCATTAAAGCTTTAGTTAATTTGTTGTCTACAAATACTTTCAATTTGGTTGGGTTTAAAATTTTGTTGTTTAGTAAAGAGTTAATTCCTTACCAAATGACAAAATTGTAGACTTTTCCAAATTCAGACGAGAAAATAATATTACAGGCTGTTCCGACAGGGTAGAAAACATTGTTGGAAAAGGAGAAAATGCTGGTTACAAGCATTTTCTCCTTTTTCCACATTGTTTTCAAAAGCTGCCTTCTTCAGGGTCATTAAAACTCTGGATATTGTTGTAATGAGTTAAAGGGTTACTCCATTACTTTACAAATATGTCTTACCTTGAGTACCCTGAAGTACTCAGCTTTAGAAATAATTATTACACAGGAAGCATGTGTTTGTTACAAGCAATTGCTCATTTTTTCACAATACTCTGTACAAAATAACCTTTCCTCCAAGTTTTTGTTATTCTGTAATCAATTTTGAATACAAGTAAGTTTTTTGTGTAGATCTAATTATTATACTGCAAAGAAATTTTTCACCATCTGATTGGATAATATGCTCCAAACATATACTGAAGTACACTGGCAAAATCCACAGAAAAGCAGTTTCCCTCTCAGGAGCCCTGTATACTTGACTACAATTTGAACGCAAAATCCAAGATGGCAAAGTTGATTGATACACATCGCCCACAAGACAAATACTGAATACAGGATATTAACTCTTTACCAAACGACAAAATTCTGGACTCGATCAAATTGAAAGCATTTGCAGACGACAAATTAAACATAGCTCAAATGTTGATTTCTGTCTATGATTGAGTAGAAAACATTGTGGGAAAAGGAGAAAATGCTGGTTACAAGCATTTTCTCCTTTTCCCATGATGTTTTTTTAAAAGCCTTCTCTTTCAAGGTTGTTAAAACTCGGGATTGTGTGGTAAAGAGTTAAATATTACGAATTCCCTTGATAGTTGTCATTAAAGCAGAAAGAATAGATTTCTTTTTAAATAAATGAATATAATTAAATATTTCATTGTTTGTTGTCTTTCCAAAAACAAATACACAGGGTTAACCCTTTCCCAAACGACAAACGACAAATTTTGGACTGGTCCAAATTGAAAGAGTTTGCAGACGACAATTTTAGATTTGATGAAAATGGCAGAAAGGTCTCAAAAAGGGTAGAAAACACTGTGGGAAAAGGAGAAATTGCTCGTTACGAGCAATTTCTCCTTTTCCCACAGTGTTTTCAAAAGACTTGTACTGCAGACATGTGAAAACCAGGGCTTGTTTGGGAAAGGGTTAAAACGAGCCATCCCTTCTTCATGTAAACAAATCATGAAGTTTCAAAGGTCATTCACTGTATCAGTAAAAAAAATAAACTAATATTCATTTGGAGCAACTAATGGTTGTTTACTATATTAAACAAATCAGTTGTTTAAATAAAAATACATCAAATGTCTATTGCAGTGACTTTATGTACCAAACTGCATGGTGTACACAGAGACGTTAGTTTTCAGTGTGTTGGGGCACTTGGAAGAGAAATTCTATTTCATCAGTGTATTTCATGAAACAATATGAAAGGAAAATTTTTCTGAATACACGTTGGAATGGTAAAACTTTGCAGTATAATAAATTTGTTGTACGGTCAGGTGGCAGGGCACTTGGACACTTGTTCATGGTTGTGGTGAATCATGTCGCAACCTCGGCCGTGAACAAGTTTCTAAGTGCCCTGACACCTGAACGTATAAGTAATAAAATAGTGTACTCATGAAGGGGTGAGATCTCTGTAAACTGAGTGAATTCATTTTAAAGATCTAAGAATATACTTTAGATGCCTCAAAGATTGTTCAATCCTATCATTTGCACCACATTTAATTTGTCGTCTGCCAAGACTTTTAATTTTGACAAATCTGGGTTATTGTCATGCAGACGACAAAATAAATCTGACTGTTGAAATTTATTTTTGGAAGGTTAGAAGACATTGTGGGAAAAGGAGAAAATGCTGGTTACCAGCATTTTCTCCTTTTCCCAAAATGTTTTTAAATGTATTCTCTGTCGGAGTTGTTGTTTCTCCTTTTCTCACAATGTTTTCTGACCTTTGAACGACAACATAGATGTGCCTCAAAAATTGAAATTTGTTGTCTGCAAATCCTTTCAGTTTAGACAAGTCTTGAAATTTGTCGTTTGGTGAAGGATTAATGAAGGTCTTGAACAAGGGTCTTGTAACACGAGTGGGTCCTACATCAGTCAATAGTATCTGCCTGCCAGATGGCCAGAAGAGCATAGCCAGAGTAACGCAAGCCAAAGCATTGTGACGAGTTACCCTTGATCTGTGCCCAGAGGATTGAAGTCGGAGTTATCCAAGCCAAAACATAATGACAAGAGGTGCCCTGGCACTGTGCCCAGATCATAGCTCAAGTGACGCAAGCCCAGACCAGTAGCTTGCTACAATATTCTTAGTCTAAACCTGAAGAACTTTTTTAGACTGGTTTAGCCAAAACCAGATGGTTTAGCAAATCAGTAATTATGCTACTTTCAAAATCCAGAAATATACATGCAATGCAATTTAGGACGGGTGGTAATACTGCCCCAAGGGTTTCTTTACCAGTGGTATATACAACACTCCTCAGAAGCTACTGGCTGCTTTTCCACAAAGTCAAAACTATGATGAGAGGAATCAAATTGTTTCACAATCATTTTCATCAGTCCTTGAAAAGAAATTTGGCTGGCTCAGGATTTGAAGTCACAATGTCTGGATTACTGCCGTTTGGTTTGAGATGAAGGGCATGTGCCTACTAATAGGTAAACAATAACCCACTAACACCTGATCCCAACTTTTAACGACTCTGAGAAAGAAGCTTATTGAAAAAAATATGGGAAAAGGAGAAAATGCTGGTAACCAGCATTTTCTCCTTTTCCCACTATGTTTTCTTCCCTTTCCAAAACAAATTGGAAAACTTTGAGTCACATTTATTTTGTTGTCTGCAAATGCTTTTATTTTGGACTAATCTAAAAATTTTGTCGTTTGGTATAGAGTTAATTCAAATAGGTTTCTTCTATGGGTACTCTTTGATTCTTTGCAAGTTTCATGTTTTTGAGCCAGTTTGAATTATTGGCCCACAATAAGAGTGGCTATACTTGAAGATGATTAGTTGAAGTCATGTGTTTTTTCTTTTTTTTTCGCTTGAATTACTCAATGAATATTTTTTCCTTTTTTCCTGTTATTCGTCTGTTTTTGAAAATTATGTACAATTTGCACTATTTTAGTAATTCTTAATGATATATTTATCAAAAAGAGAGTGTAATTGTTATTTTAATCATAGGTTTAACCCTTTCCCAAACGACAGATTTTGGACTTGTCTAAATTGAAAGAGTTTGCAGATGACAATTTTAAATTTGATGAAAATGGCAGAAAGTTATCAAAAAGGGGAGGAAACAATGTGGGAAAAGGAGAAATTGCTCGTTACGAGCAATTTCTCCTTTTCCCACAGTGTTTTCAGAAGACTTGTACTGCAGACATGTGAAAACCAGGGCTTGTTAGGGAAAGGGTTAAAGTACAGATTCATAATAAAGATATATGCTGTTATCAGCTCAGAAGCACAATTTCATATACATTATGCGAACAAATGACCTGAAATTGACCTCTATGCAAAGAATGATTTAAGAGAGTGAATATTTTTATCATCGCCTATAATCGGATGGTACGGAAATTCTAAAGTCAAACGAAGATGCTTGTTGGGATGAAATAGATCAAGAGCAGACTGCACAGAATATGCATCTTAGATCAATGTCATCTGGTATGTATTACCAATTTAAACAAAAAAAAAAAGTCATGTTTATTTCAGGTATTTTAGGTAATCTTTAAAGTCACAATAAATCTACTAGCCACTTAAAGAATTGAAAATCGTTCACATAGATTCGTATTCAGCCGACGAAAGCCTAGGCTAAGTCTGGATAGTAATTCAAGCTTGTAATAAAGGTCATTCATTTCATATCATTTTGTTTGAGTAATAAAAAGGCTTTAATGTTGACAAACCTCCAGATAGAGGGAGTGATTTTGATTATAGAATTGAAAATATTAGTTATTCTCGACTAAACCCTATGTTATGGGTACTCATTAGAATCGTCTCATCGAGACGATTCTAATGAGTACCCACAACATAGGGTTTGAAAGAGAAATAATGGATTTAGAATACCATCACTTCCTCTTATCTGGAGCTCTGGTGCTGATGTTTCTAATATGTCATAGTTTTTATATCTCCTAATTCTTTCTAGAGTGTAATTTAGGCATTATGATTTTTCTTATCTTACATTATGAACTTTACTCTTGCAAAAGGGGGTTTAATGCATGTCTATGATGCATTATACCAAGCAAGTCATCACTTAATTATGGATCCATAAAAACCATTTTGTCAAACAACCGAATGGATCAGGAGGAAGAATGATCATTGGGTATGCAGAAAATTAACCGATAGCAAAAAAATTTTAACCATGTTAGCCTGCGTGGATTGCGAAGGCTGACATGGGAGGATACTTTTTCAGATGTATTAAGCCCCCTTTTTATAGAGCTTGACTCATGTTTGCAAGAAACATTAATAACCCTTGACCTCATTATCCAGCGTTTTAATGTCTGTGAGGAAAAAGACTGTTGAAAACATTGTAGGAAAAGAAGAAAAGACTGGTAGGCAGCACTTTCTCCATTTCCTACAGTGTTCTGCCTTTGAACTATTTACCATACAAGAAATTTCAGCCCTGTCCAAGTTGAAAAGATTTGTAGACTGCAAATTAAATGTTATTCAGAACATAAGATTTTTCTTTCGAAGAGCAGAAAACATGGTGGGAAAAGGAAAAAAAATGCTGGTTACCAGCATTTTTTCTGTTTACCATAATGTCTTCAAAAGCCTTCTTCTTCAGGGTCATTAAAAGTTTGGGTTGTGTGTTAAAGGGTTAAAACAAATCCCATCATCTTGGCCATATTTCATTTGTTGTCTGCAAACACTATCAGTATGGAGTGGTATAAAATGTTGTTGCTTTGTAAAGACTTAATGTGACATCATAGCAGCTGTACATGACTTCATCTTGTCAAAGCCTTGTATTTCTACACCTAATCTCTACTTGCCTGACCTTCATTTCCCCGTCAGTTCATTTGTCAGTGTTTGTCATCCGCTCAATATAAAGTTGAATTTCAGAAAAATAAATAGTTTATTCTGTTGACCAGTTAACCCTTTACCGAATGACAAGAATTTAGACTTGTCCAAATTGAAAACATTTACAGATGACAAAATAATTCAGACTTGTCCAAATTGAAAGCGTTTGCAGATAACAAAATAAATGTGACTGAAAAAGTAAAATTGCTTTGGGAAGGGTAGAAAACATTGTGGGAAAAGGAGAAAATGCAGGTTACCCGCATTTTCTCCATTCCCCATAATATTTTCAAAAGCTTTCTTCATTAGGGTTGTTAAAAGGCAGCATTATGAGGTAAAGAGTTAACCAGGTTAGCAAACGACGAAATGTTGGACAGGACAAAATCAAAAGTATTTTCAGACATTTTCAAAAGCTTTATCATTCTGGGTCATTAAAACTTTGGATTGTGTAATAGAATGTGAAAGATATTGTGTCAGGTCATTTTTAATTGAAGACATCAGTCAGCATTTGTAGTCTTTAATTGTCTTAACTCTTTACCAAATGGTAAAATTTAGACTCCTTCAAATTGTAAGCATTTGCAGACAACACATGAAATGTGGCTCAAAAAGTGAAGTTTGTCTTTTATAGAGTAAATGGTTACTAACATTTTCTACCTTTTCCCACAATGTTTTCTGAAGCACTTTTCCTCAAGATTGTTAAAACACAAGCCTGTCTGGGAAAGGGTTAGGTACACAAAAAGGATTATCCCCAAGTACATGCATTTGGCAAGTTGGAGAGGCGGGTACGGACAAAACCCCCCTAGGACAAAACCCCCCTAGGACAAAAGCCCCATGGACAAACCCCCCTAGGAAAAAACCCCATACCCTTAACTGAAAAGTGGACAAAACCCCCCATGGTTTTAAAAACATGTTTATTATGTGTATAAATGAAATAAATCTTTAAACTAATGATATTAATATGATATTATGTATATTTCTCTATTATTTTTGAATAATTGAACATTTTAAAATCATTTTAAAGTTGAATAAAAAATAATGTTTTGTATAACTTAAATTGATTTGATGAGTATTTTTTTTTTTCTTAAAATTGTGCTGTTTATATGCTGTTTATAGAATGATGGGGGTTTTGTCCTAGGGGGCTTTTATCCTATGGGGGTTTTTGTCATAGGGGGCTTTTGTCCATGGGGGTTTTGTCCTGGGGGGGGTTATCCTACACTCTGGAGAGGAAGGGCTGCTTGTTTCAAACAATACCCCACCCATTATTTAGCTTAACCCTTTACCACACAATCCCGACTTTTAAAGACCCTGAGAAAAAAGAGCTTTAGAAAACATTGTGGGAAAAGGAGAAAATGCTGGTAACCAGCATTTTCTCCTTTGCCCACAATGTTTTCTATCCTTCCGGAAACAAATTTCAATTTTTGAGCCCCATTTGTTTTGTCCTCTGCAAATGCTTTCAATTTGGACTTGTCTAAAATTTTATGGTTTGATAAAGGGTTAAAATATTACCAGTTGAAATACATGTATCAAATTTCTTCCTTCATTTTCTTTGTTGGTCTATATCTTGAGTCAAGCAGTTTTAATTATTTACCAAACAATCCCATTTTTTACCGACCCTGCTATAGAGGTTTATTGTGGGAAAAGGAGAGGGTAACCAGCATTTTCTCCTTTTTCCCACAGTGATTTCTACCATCTCAAAGACAGAAATAATCTTTTCGGCTATAATTAATTTGTTTTTTTGCAAATGCTTTCATTTTGGACTAGTCTAAAATTTGTATTTTGTGGAAAACGGTTAAATAAAGATAAAAATGTATATAAAAATCTGCTGATCATAATCCTTGAAATAAAATGATGAATTTATTGAAGGAAAATAGAGACATGATATGACTTCATAAGTCCTAGTTTGCCTCACAATGAAACTAGAGTTACCTCCCTTACACTATTAGAAAAACGAACAGAATGACTGCTCACTGAGGTGGTACGTACAATCATATGATATTTACATATTATGTTGGACTATTCAAGAGTAATCATGTCATTTTAGATCTGATGATTTTAATTTGTCTTCTTAACCCTTTACCACATGATCACGATTTATTATGACCCTGAAAAAGAGGCCTTTTAAAAACATTGTGGGAAAAAGAGAAAATGCTGGAAGCCAGCATTTTCTCCTTTTCCAACAATGTTTTTTGTCCTTTCAAAGATAAGTTCCATCATTTGAGACAAGTTTGATTTGTCATCTGCAAAATCTGTCAAAGTGGAACAGTCCAATTTTTATTTCATATGGTAAAGAGTTAAAGTTGTCGCAAAATTTGCTCAATTCATCTTTCTAAATGGAAAGCTTACTTGGTGAAATGAACTCTGTTATTTGAAGTAAAAAAAAAAAATATAGTCATAAATTAAAGACATGGTAGTATTTTTTGCTAAGGTATGGCAAAAATAATGAATATATGATCCACCTGATGAATTTAGAATTGTTTGTTGCATCTACTCTCTCTTTCAAATTCATGAAAGTATGATTTTGATTGGCTGACAGAAAGGTCAAATGAAGGTGACTTTTTTTGGTACATCTAATTTCAGATCCATGAAAGTACTATTTTGATTGGCTGACAGAAAGGTCAAATGAAGGTGGCTTTTTTAATAGGCTTTCTGCAAATCTAAACCCAGGTTTTGTTGTCTGATTTGGGAGTTACAGATCAAATAAATCACAGATATAACATAAAGTTTCTTTAACTATTTACCACACAATTCTGAGTTTTAATAACCTGGACAGAGATGTTTTTTGGAAATATTTTGAGAAAAGGAGAAAATACTGGGAAAACAATGTGGGAATAGGAGAAAATGCTGGTTACAAGCATTTTCTTCTTTTCCTACAATGATTTCTATCCCCTCAATGACAAATCCTATAATTTGAGCCATGCTGAATTTGTTATCTACGAAAATTTTTCATTTAGACAAGTCTTAAACTTCTTTGTGTGGTAAAGGGTTAAAAGAAATGACTAATCACAGGACTGATATGACTGTTCATGTGTGCTTTTGTGTTTATTTTGTAATTATATGTATGTATATTACGTCAAAATGTTCGCTGATATGTGTATATTATGTTAATAAAAATTATATGCATTATTATACATGTAATTAAAATCTTTCCTGATAATTGTGTTCAGCTCATAAACTCATTTCTTTACAATTATAACTTTTTATATACATGTACATTTAACTGCTTTTTCAACCTTTACCAAACAGTCTGGAATGTTTAATAAACCTGGGGTTAAGAGCATTTGAAAACATTGTGAGAAAAGGAGAAAATGCCAGTAACCAGCATTTTCTCCCACAATGTATTTTTGTTTTTTATTCTTGCAAAGGCAAATCTCATAATTTGAGCCCCAGTTGTTTTGCCATCTGCAAAGCTTGTGGTTTGAACAAGTCTATTTATTTCTTGTATAGTAAAAAATTAACTCTCAAACAAAACAGCAAAACTTTAGACTTGCCCAAACTGAAAGTGTTTGCAACGACAAATGTGACTCTGATGTTGAGATTTGTCTCAGAAAGGGTAGAAAACATTTTTAACAACCCTGGGGCAGAAGCTTTTTAAAGCGTCTTTTCAAAATCAAATTCCATCAATAAAGCCACATTGTATTTGTCCTCTTCAAATGCTTTCAGCATGAACTGGTCTAAGCTGTCATCTTCTGATAAAGGGTGAAACACAATTCTGAGTTTAATGACCCTTTGAAAAAAAGCTCTTGAAAACATTGCGGGAAAAGGAGGAGATTCTGGTTATAAGCATTTTCTCCTTTCCCAGAATGATTTCCACCAATTAAAAGACAAATCAGTCGTTTGAGCTACATTTAACCCTTTACCACACAATCCCGACGTTTAACGACCCTGAAGAAGAAGCCTATTGAAAACATTGTGGAAAAAGGAGAAAATGCTGGTAACCAGCATTTTTTCCTTTTTTCCACAATGTTTCTACTCTATCAAGGACAAATATCGTCATTTGAGCCACCTTTAATATGTTGTCTGCAAATGCTTTCAGTTTGGACAAATCTAAAATTTTGTCGTTTGGTTAAAGAGTTAACTAGGCATCTGCAAATGCTATCGGTTTGGTCAAGTGTAAAATTACGTTGTTTGGTAATGAGTGAGGTAAACTTGAAACCTATTCATTTTACATAAAGAAGTCAAAATCCAAATTTCTGACCAACCAAAAAACCACAAAAGATAAACAATAATTCTAACATGACATGTGAATTCGGCTCTTTCAACACAGTGCAACGGAAGCGTGGTGAAATCAACGTCATTCTATATTTTATGTAAAGTAAGAATTAATCCACATCCATTTGTCTATATTAAGTAAGAGCTTGTTTTCCTTTTATCAAGAGTTGGTCATGTTAGAATCTCTTAAATAGCAATAATAATGAATGCTCCCTTTTACCCATAACTAAACATCAGTTATCATTCCACAAAGAGATATCCATCTGACACAAATTGCCACAGAGGTCAAACAGTTTACAATACAAAAGTAGTTAAAGAAAAAAGTTCATATTTGTTGCCAATTAAATAGAATTAACATTTTTCAAATATTCTTTATCACCCTTAATTTGCAAAAAAAAAACCTCAAGTACATTTGTAGACAGTGAAACGTCTGTATTCAATGACTATTCCTCAGAACATTCTCTATCTTATTCCCTAGAATTTTCTAAATTTGAAAGTAACACAACTTCCGATTGGCTAAACCAAATGGTTTAGCCAATCAGAATTGTGTTACTTCCAAAATTAGTAAATCTTCGAGAATAAGAACATTCTGAAGAATGGTTGGTGAATACAGACCCAAGATGCACTACTATTCTGTGAAGAAAAAAATATGACAGTGAAGTTCAATAATCAGGCAGCACAATCTGTAATTTTTCCTTTATGATTTACTGTTACTTTTTGCAAACACACACACACACACTGCTGGCCTTATTATTCTAGACCTAACATATAAAGTAATTTCCAACCTCTTTCTATTTCGATTTTCCAAGGTATGGCAAAAGGAGAACGCCTTTTCCCTCAAAGTTGAAAAAGTTAGAATTGTCTGGTAAAGGGTTATAAGTTGATTCAAGTCTCTTTCGTGGTTTTTAGCTCCACTGGACGAAGGCCAGCGGGCTTATGTCATGGCCTGGTGTCCGTCGTGCGTCCGTCTGTCCGTCCGTGCGTGCGTCCGTGCGTCCGTGCGTTAACTTTTATTTCAAACATCTTCTTCTCTGAAACTACCCATCCAATTTTCATGAAACTTCACAGAAATTATCCTGCCATGGTCCTCTTCAGAATTTCTTGAAAGAATTTGATTCCTTCAAAAACTCTGGTTGCCATGGCAACAAAACTGAAAAATAGTGGAAATCTTTAAAAATCTTCTTGTCTGAAACCATAAGGCATAGGGCTACCAAATTTGGCATGTAGCTTTATGTGGTAGACCTCTATCATGTTTCTTCAAATTATAGCCCTGGGGTCAAAATTGGCTCTGCCCCAGGAGTCACAAGTTTTACATAGGCTTATATAGAGAAAACTTTAAAAATCTTCTTGTCTGAAACCATAAGGCATAGGGCTACCAAATTTGGAATGTAGCTTTATGTAGTAAACCTCTATCATGTTTCTTGAAATTATAGCCCTGGGGTCAAAATTGGCTCTGCCCCAGGGGTCACAAGTTTTACATAGGCTTATATAGAGAAAACTTCAAAAATCGTCCTGTACCTAGCCATAAAGCCTAGAGCTACCAAATTTTGCATTTAGCTTGATCTACTTGGGGTCTACCAAAAGTGCCCAAATTATAGTCCTGGCGTCAATTTGGCCTCATGCTGGGAGGGGGGGTCCACAAGATTTACATAGGCTTACATAGGGAAAACTTTTAAATCTTGATGTACATAGCCATAAGGCTTAGGCTACCAAATTTTGCATAATTATAGCATTATCTAGTGGACAACTACAAAGAGGGCCCAAGTTACAGCCCTAGGATCAAGTTTGGCCCTGCACCAGGGGTCACAAGTTTTACATGGGTTTATGGAGTGAAAACTTCAGAAACCGTCTTGTTACTAGCCATAAGGCCAAGAACTCCCAAATTTGGCATGTTATTCTTCTAATACACATATTCCCCATTTAGTCCGACTGTAGCCCTGGGGTCAAAGTTTTATAAGGGCTTATATAGTGAAGACTTCTCTTCATGGTTTATATTTATAAGCCAGTGGAGCGATACAGGGCCATCATGGCCCTCTTGTTATTTTTTTGTGTTGCTAGTACCCTGTTTGCCCCACCCAGTCAAATATTTGTAATATTACTATTGTAAGATACTAACGATATTACCTTTATCTAATTCCATGAAAAAAAAAAAGATCAGAACAGATCAGTTTGAAAGTTGCATTTTTCCAGTTTGTTAAAAACTAATGCTATTAACATCTTACTAGATCTAGGTTTATTTCTTACTGTCTAAAGTACTATTTTAGGTATTTAATCTAATAATCATAGTGAATTTTTGCTTGTGTGCAACGCCACAAGTCACACAGGACCATGTTGTCTTACAAAGATAGACGACCGCCGAACGAGCTACGTGGCCTGTAATACGAGTTTTTTTTCTGTACAAAAAAAGAAAGCCATGTGCCTGCTAGCGATAATAACCATAATTTTTGTCCTACAAACGAAATAATCCACAATTTAACGCGAAACTGACTTTTACTCAAAATGATTGTCCATAAACAGGAATTAACCTGAATAAAGCAGCTAAAACTACCTGATAAAGCACGAACCTGTTCGTGGCCGAATCAAGAAGAAGAGGACCTGAAAACGAGGCTGGAAGCTGCAGGAGAAGGATCAGCATTATTGAGCGGGAAACTTTTGAAATAAATCTAGGGATATTATATTGAATTTGTAAGTTAAACAGAGAATACGACCAGTTTACAGGTAAGTTTAGGATATGCAGCTTGCAGGAGAATTTGCAAGATTTTCAAAGAATTCAAGATCTTGCAAATCTTAGACTTGCAAACAACAGAATAAGCATGGCGGCCATTATCAAAAGTTCGTCTGCTCTGTTGCGACACTGTTAGAATGGCTAGTTTCGTAATAAAGCTGTTACCAAGGCCAACATACACATGACCATTTCGTCAATGATAATCAAAATCTATAAAGAATGAAGACAAAAGCAACCCGTTTATAATCGAGTTCATTTTACACAAGGCTAAATTTTTGTTTTCTGTTAAAGAGTTAAAAGGTTTTTATTGATAGCACTATGCCACCAAAGATATGAGCCATGCTTTGGGAAAAGGGCGTGTACTGCATCTGCAAAATGTATTGACTCGGGTCAGCCTGCACAGGCTGACCTGGGCTGAAACTTTTTGCTATTGGTACATTTTCTGCATGTCCAAATTTATACCATTCTACCTCATGAATCTGTTAGTTGTTAGACAAAATGGATTTTGATGGATCCACAGTTATGTGATGACTGGCTTTGTCTAATGTATTGTGATGCATTTAATCCTCCTCTTGCCAGAACATGGCTCATGTTGAAATTTATGAAATGATTGTTTCCTTTTGACTAAATTTTTATTTATTTAGTAATTTAATCCTTTCCCACACAACCCCGACTTTTAACAACCCTGAGGAAGAAGCCTTTTGAAAACATTGTGGGAAAAGGAGAAAATGCTGGTTACCAGCATTTTCTCCTTTTCCCACAGTGTTTTCTACCCTATCAAGAAGAAATTCTGTCATTTGGCCTACTTTTGTTTTGTCATCTGCAAATGCTTGCAGTTTGGACCAGTCTAAAATTTTGTCGTTTGGTAAAGGGGTTAAGGGTTAACTGTTAACCACGCAACCCCAAATTTAAATGATCCCAAAAAGGAAGGCTTTGGAAAACATTGTGGGAAAAAGAGAAAATGCAGGTAACCAGCATTTTCTCCTTTTCCCACAATGCTTCCCACCCTCTCAAAGGTAGAAATCATCATTTTAGCAACATTTAATTTGTCGTCTGCAAATGCTTTGAATTTGGTCAAGTCCAAAAATTTATTATTTGGTAAAGAGTTACATTTATCCTTAGGAAACAACAAACAAGATAAATGTATAATATAAGATGATTTCTATCACATGCTCATTTCTCTCCCATTTTTTTGACTTGATAAAATTATACCCAAAGGTTTATAATAAAAAACCAATGGGTCCTGGAGGATCGCAAACAGCTTAACTTCAAAGATGGGAGTAGTCCAGAGAAAGTATCAGATTATGTCTTGACATGCAAACAAACAATAAAGTTTGAAGGAATTTGTGAAAATGGGTGATAACTATCAAATATGTTCAATTTGGAATCAGAGAAATTTAACATTCTCTAGCTAAATATGTTATGTTATCTTTATTATGTCTGATTTAACCAAATGATCTATAAATTTAGTTTCTCCTCCATCTGACTGAGGTCACTGGTATTAGAAATCGCATGGTGTACCCCAGAGCTCCAGGTTAGAGAGAGTGATGGTATTCAAAATCCTTTGTTTCTCCTCCAAACCATATGTTGTGGATACTTATTAGAATCGTTGTAATGAGACGATTCTAATGAATACCCATAACATAGGGCTTAGTGGAGAATAATCAGTATTTTCACTTTTGAAATCAAAATCACTCCCTCTATCTGGAGCTCGGGTGGACCCACACATTGCAGCAACCTTGCTGTATATATTGTCCTTTTTCTTCTTTTCTTCCTACAAATATTGTTTCTTAAAATTGTATGGCAAAATTTTTGTAGTTAATGTCCAATGTGTTTTTTTTTTTCAACAGAACTGAATTTCAGTAATGTCACAGCAGACAGTAAATAATATGAGCAATGCTCTGGCAAAAGGGGACTTAATACATCTCCCTGATGCATTATACCAAGTAATTTATCACATGATCATGGATCAATAAAGTCCATTTTGTCTACCGGTAAAAAACAACGGACTGAATCATGAGGTAGACTGGTCCTTTAATATACAGAAAATTGACCAATAGTGAAAAGTTTCAGCTCAGGTCAGCCTGTGCGGACTGTATCGACACTATTTGCAGATGTATTAAGCACTCTTTTCACAGAGCATGGCTCATATCTATGTATTTCTGAGTTGTCTTTAACCAGTTTTACAAAAAATGTTTCTTCAAAGCCTCTGACAGCTTCCACTGGGAACAAATCCAAGATTATACTGAGAATGACAGAAGACTGAATACTATTGCAATGACTCAAACCTGTCCTTGGCACCATGCAGCTTTAAGCCCACAACCCTAGGATTACAAGTTCTGCATGTCACCAGTGAGCTAGTGGGGCTTGGCACTAAGCACAGGTATTTGCAATTTTTGTAAAATTAACCCTTAGGCTGCTCAGCACGACTCACAGACTTTTTGCAGACAGTATAGATCAAGATCAGACTGCACAGAACATGCAGTCTGATCTTGAATCTACACTGTCCTACAAGGAGATATATTTCTAAAAAAAAAAAACAAGTCTGAAATAGCATTATTCTAGTTTTTTACTATCAGCTTGAAAGTTTCATTGAAGCTTTTTCCAAACAATCGCGGGTTTTCACGACTCTGAGAAAGAAGCCTTTGGAAAACATTGTGGGAAAAGGAGAAAATGCTGGTGACCAGCATTTTCTCCTTTTCCCACAATGTTTTCTACCCTTCCCAAAACAAATTTCAATTCTTGTGTCACAGTGATTTTGTCGTCTGCAAATGCTTTCAATTTGGACAAGTCTAATATTTTGTCATTTGGTAGAGAGTTAAGTAATTTAGCAGGATCGGAGTTAAAGGATAAATTGTCAGCTGTAATAACACATAACCCTGTACCACATGGAAAAACTTTGGACTCCTCCATCAGAGTTCCCGATCACGCAAAATCGTGCGTGAAACACGTATAAATGAAATAAAACACGTACAAAATTACAAACCTATACGTGAAATCACGCACAAAAAATACAGAAGATCACACAAAAAAAGTAGGAAACACCTGCATAGAACAGCTCACGCAAGTGCGATTTGCAGAAAATATAAATCATCGGAAACATTTTGGATTTCCAGCTTTCTATTTATAGAATATTTACATGATCGGCGTACTCGGTATTTATTATCGCGATCAATAATATTGCAGACTGGGACTCGTTTGTTTCCAAATAAATCCTTACTTCAGCTCTCCTTTGTTTAACGCAGTCGATAAAAAAGCGTTTTGTCGATGTCAACGTCTTTCGTCTGAAAACCTGTATTTGGAATATCTCAGAAATATAGGCCTACTTTAGACGCTTTCGGAATTCAGAATTCGGGTTCCCGTAGGCGAGCAAGGTACACTAGTTGTAGAACCATTCAAAATGTAGAAAAAAGAATTCAATTCATGCAGAAAGACTTATCCATAAATGAACGGACATGAAAGATTGATCGGTCCATAAAACACGGAAACCCATGACACAACAAAATGCTCCATTTTACATTGTCCGATCACAGTCACTTTCTACTGTCTTTTCAGCTTTTA
The DNA here is from genome assembly GCA_945859785.2 of Tridacna gigas. Taxonomy (NCBI): domain Eukaryota; kingdom Metazoa; phylum Mollusca; class Bivalvia; order Cardiida; family Cardiidae; genus Tridacna; species Tridacna gigas. The sequence continues at coordinate 73,819,366 of OX244031.2, read as the reverse complement.
ATAGGTGTAAGCTGTAAATTTCCACAAATATCTTGATATAACGAACTTTTTTGGTGCAAATCATCTGTATCGATTGCTTTGAGAATCATTACTGTCATAATCTCAAAATCAAATATGAAATCTAGACCCCCCCCCCCCCCCCCCCCCCCCCCACAACTCAAGGGGTAAGTGTGTACTCCTGAAATAAAAAGCTAGTGGGAACACTGCATATTGAATACAGCAGTCTTCAGTCAGACTTCTACAATGTTTAATGTAGATAAGGCATGTGAAAAGATGAGCACAAAGACTACTAGTTAACACTTTGACAAACAATTCTTTAAGTGTCAGTTACGTTTAAAAATGTATATTTACATAGTAGATCTATATGATTGTTCTGCATCTGATCGAAAATGAGGCATTAAGTAAACAATTTAGAGTTGTGGGCATATTAATTTTTCTCTTTCAATTTGTACCCCCATTTTTTTTCTTATACCCCCATTTTTCAATTGTAGGGGGTACAAAACCCCCAAATAAAATTTTCAGTGGGAACACTGTCCATATTGAAGGAATTTACAGATGACCATTCAGATGTTTTTTCTTTAAATTTCAGTATTTGTCTGTGAATAGGTAGAAACTTTGTGGAAAAAGGAGAAAATGCTGGTTACCAGCATTTTCACCTTTTCCCACAATGTTTTCAAAAGGGTTCTTTATCAGGGTCTTTTAAATTTGGCATTGTGTGTTAAAGGGTTATTGTAAGTCTGTGTCCATGAGGCATGTGCTATCCATGTGCTGTCCATGGCTCAATATAAAGGGATCAGAATTGTAACTAGGCCATCTCTTTCAGTGTCGTCACTGGTAACACCCGAATGACCTCTTGCAAGGCACTGCAGAGCACACCTTAGTAGAATTTGAGTCTTTGAAAGATACGTATAAGTGAGTAAATGAGATTAGTTTGATGTTTTCATGGTTAAAACTTGGTCTGAGGAGGAAACAAGTCAAGTAAATTAATGAAATTCTCTGTTGAAAGGGTAAGAAAACATTGTGGAAGAGGAGAAGATGCTGGAAACCACATGAGTAACTGTAACAGTTTATTTTGCAGGGCTCTGTGGGTTGACTGGCAGGCTCAGTAATTCTTTGACATCAAGGAACTGGTACTGTTAAGGGCCAAGTGGCAGCCAAAAGTATACACTGAGGGTGTTAAAATGCATTTAGGTTTAAGTCATACCATTTAAAAGTATGGAAATTTATTGTGAAGATGACAATCAGTTTTTGTATGGTCAGTTAAATGTAAGTTGCCGGCAGAAAAATACATTTTAAAACTAGGTAAAAAAAACTGCCATGTCGCTCTATCTTTTGTTTACCTTTAAGCTGGTTGTAAAATCTATTTTTCTGCCAGCGACTAACACTGGGACTGACCAAACAGTAACAGATTGCCATCTTCACAATTATTTCCACCCTTTTTAATAAAATGAATTAAATTGAAATGCATTTTCTCCGTTTCCCACAATGTTTTCAAAAGGGTTCTTTATCAGGGTCTTTTAAATTTGGCATTGTGTGTTAAAGGGTTATTGTAATTCTGTGTCCATGAGGCATGTGCTATCCATGGCTCAATATAATGGGATTAGAATTGTAACTAGGCCATCTCTTTCAGTGTCGTCACTGGTAACACCCGAATGACCTCTTGCAAGGCACTGCAGAGCACACCTTAGTAGAATTTGAGTCTTGGAAAGATACGTATAAGTGAGTAAATGAGATTAGTTTGATGTTTTCATAGTTAAAACTTGGTCTGAGGAGGAAACGAGTCAAGTAAATTAATGAAATTCTCCGTTGAAAGGGTAAGAAAACATTGTGGAAGAGGAGAAGATGCTGGAAACCACATGAGTAACTGTAACAGTTTATTTTGCAGGGCTCTGTGGGTTGATTGGCAGGCTCAGTAATTCTTTGACATCAAGACACTGGTACTGTTAAAGGCCAAGTGGCAGCCAAAAGTATACACTGAGGGTGTTAAAATGCACTTAGATTTAAGTCATACCATTTAAAAGTATGGAAATTTATTGTGAAGATGACAATCAGTTTTTGTATGGTCAGTTAAATGTAAGTTTCCAGCAGAAAAATACATTTTAAACCTAGGTAAAAAACTGCCATGTCGCTCTATCTTTTGTTTACCTTTAAGCTGGTTGTAAAATCTATTTTTCTGCCAGCGACTAACACTGGGACTGACCAAACAGTAACAGATTGCCATCTTCACAATTATTTCCACCCTTTTTAATAGAATGAATTAAATTCAAATGCATTTTCTCCTTTTCCCACAATGTTTTTCAAAAGGTTCATTTGTTTAAACACAGTTACATAGAGTAAGACAGAAAAAGAGTTGATCAATATTTGTCTTGAAGTACCCTGAAATCTTTGTTACCTGTATCAATGCCATCTTACACTTCGTTACCACTGCTAATCAGGCTGGCTCAATATTTCCTTCTACAGGACATGGCTTCTAACAAACAATATCATGGTTGATGTATCTTAACTCTTTACCAGAGATCAAAATTCTAGACATTGAAACCTTTTTTGCAGGCAACAAATTAAACATGCCTCAAATGATAGGATTTATCCTTGAAAGCGTAGGAAACATTGTTAGAAAGAGAGATAATACCAGTAACCAGCATTTTCGACTTCTCCAACAATCAGTGTTTCCAACGGCCTTTTCTTCTCAGGGTTGTCAATACAGGGATTATTTGATAAAGGGTCAAAACATCCTTGTGAAAGACCAATGATCAACACTGATTAAGAATTAAAACATGAATACACACAAAGTAAAACATTGTTGCAAGAGGAAATTCTCTCCTTATGAGCAATTTTTCCAGACGGATTTTAACCCCTTTACTCTTTACCACACAATCCCGACTTAACGACCCTGAAGAAAAAGCCTTTTGAAAACTGGTAACCAGTATTTTCTCCTTTTCCCACAATGCTTTCTACCTTTCCCAAAACAAATTTCAATTTTTGAGCCTCATTTGATTTGTCGTCTGCAGATGCTTTCAGTGTAAAATTTTGTCATTTACCACAAAACAAAATTTTAGACAAGTTCAAATTGAAAGCGTTTGCAGACAACAAATAAAATGGAATACAAACAACAGTATCTGTCTTTGAGATTGTTGAAAACATTGTGGTAACCAGCATTTTCTTCTTTTCCCACTATGTTTTCAAAAGCCTTCTTCAGGGTCGTGAAAACTCGAGATTGTGTGGTAAAGGCCTAAGAAACAATCCTGTGCCTTGGGTAGAAGGTTCTTGAAAACGTGGTGCATGACATTTCATCGAAAGGGCATTTCATCAAAAATCATGTATGTTCTGAAATATTGGTTGCTAAATCCCTAGATTTATTTCATGAAAAGCTCTGTCTGGAAGGAAGATTTGAGCCATAATTCGTCTGGATTAGGGTAAGGGTCAGGGCTAGGGATCTTTTTGCCAAAATGTGAGGGATCAGTGAAAATGTTTTTATAAAAGGAGCAAGTGCTGGTAATAGTTACTTTCTTCTTTTCCCACAATGTTTTCAAAAGTTTTTCTGCCCTGGGGTTGTAAAAACTCAGAATTATTGGTAAAGGGTTAAGTTGTGCTCAGTTTATGTGGGATGTTTACAAAAATCAGTGACAGTTTCTGAGAAAACACTTTAAAAAACCTGATTTGGCTATGGCAGTTCTTTGCAGCAAGAGTGTTAATTGATTCTTAAAAGAAATTATAACAAATTAAAAAAAAAAATAAAATAAAAAATGAGGGTGAGAATGAATATTGTTGTACTTGACGTCAAGTTTTAGTCTTTTTCTACAGAATGTTGTATTCAGCAAGACATCACATCGGCAAGATGACGTGTTGGACCAATTGTTGCATTGGCAAAATAGTTTTAGATTAAAGTTATGCAGCAATAAGCAGTTTTTCTTTTGCTGTATGGAGGTTACTGAGGAACATGGTCTGTTTTGTTGTACAGGTATCAATTCCAGAGGAAAAGCTATGACTGAGTATGAACAGTTGCTAAGAACACAATTACATGTATGTAAGTCAGAGCTCCAAATAGAGGGAGTGATTCATGACAAATGGAGAATTAATTCCTGTAAATGTGCAATTATTTAATCCTTTTCTTAGTGACAAGAATTTAGACTTGTCCAAGGTGAAAGCATTTGCAGACCACAAATTAAATGTATTGGTTATTGGAATATGTATTGAGAGGGTAGAAAACATCGTGGGAAAAGGAGAAAATGCTGGTAACCAGCATTTTCTCCTTTTCCCACAATGTTTTCTACGTTTCCACAAAAAAAAAAAAATTGTAATTTTAGACATATTAAAATTGTCGTCTGCAAATGCTTTCAATTTGGACAAGTAAAAAATTTTGTTGCTTGGGAAAGGGTTAAACATAGCCATATTGCAGTATAAGAGGTAAAGAAAAAAATAGAAAAAAAACCGAAAGAAATATTTCTTAGAATTCAACGAATATTGGTTCCGACAACTGCTGATTTCATTTATGAGCATATTTTTTGATTGCAGAACAAATGCATGATTTCCGCTGGCTGATAAAGTTACAATACGTATTGACCCATACAAAAGACATTTATCCGGAATATCTTGGATTAAACATTGCTGTTATTGATTCTACGATAGTAACCCTTTCTTGTATGGGATGCAAGGAACCCTTTAGCATCTCTAGAGCTAAGTATAAGAAGTGGATTTGATAAATTGACTCATTTCTCCCCTTAGACAACTTTTTATGCTCTTGCAAAACACAGGTTTCTAGGCTGTTTTGGAATCTGTCTGTCTGTTTATCTGTCTGTCTGTCCATCCACCAGTCTGTCCAAGCTGTAGGAATGATAATTACAGGTATACATATAAAAAATAACCAGTAGTTAACCCTTTCCCAAATGACAAATTTTGGACTGGTCCAAATTGAAAGAGTTTGCAGACGACAATTTTAAATTTGATGAAAATGGCAGAAAGTTATGAAAAAAGGGTAGAAAACACTTTGAGAAAAGGAGAAATTGCTCGTTACGAGCAATTTCTCCTTTTCCCACAGTGTTTTCAAAAGACTTGTACTGCAGACACGTGAAAACCAGGGCTTGTTTGGGAAAGGGTTAAATTCAAAGACTTTTCTTTTATGTGGCTTAAAAGATCCTTTTAAGTGGCTGCTTGAAATTAAAAAGAATAGATACATAACTACCCTCCTGTTAGAACGTCCATTGGTCTGTCTGTCTGTTCCTGTGTCCATTCATAGGCATATATTTGTGTAATGAACTCCTCCTACAGTTTTGCCGTTGTCTCGACCATTACCCTGCCATATTTAGACTGTCAAAGATATTAGAAAATTAATGGTAAATTAACTGATGTGGAATTAGGTTTATAAATCTGAGACTACTGATAGAGCCATGAAAAGTGTGAAGCTAAATCAGATTGCTTATATGCACAGGCTTATCATGCTTTATACTCTCAGCAAAATACTCTAGGGTCACAAATGGCAGAATAAGAGTTGACCCTTTCCCAAACAATCCCTGGTTTTCACGTGTCTGCAGTACAAGTCTTTTGAAAACATTGTGGGAAAAGGAGAAATTGCTCGTAACAAGCAATTTCTCCTTTTCCCACAGTGTTTTCTACCCTTTTTGAGAACTTGCTGCTATTTTCATCTAATTTAAAATTGTCGTCTGCAAACTCTTTCAATTTGGACCAGTCCAAAATTTGTCATTTGGGAAAGGGTTAAAACTTTGTACAGGTATTAACTCTTTACAAACGACAAAATTTCAGACTGGTCCAAATCGAAAGCATTTGCAGACGACATACTAACTGTTGGTCAGATGGTAAGATTTGTCTGTGATAGGATAGAAAACATTGTGGGAAAAGGAGAAAATGCTGGTTACCAGCATTTTCTCCTTTTCCCACAATGTTTTCAAAAGCCTTCTTCTTCAGGGTCGTTAAAACTCAGGATTGTGTGGTAAAGGGTTAATGACATTTTGTGCATGTGCATCGTAGATTAACCCTTTCAGGGCCCTAGGCTGAAAGGGGAGCTTTCCCAGATGGCATAGATCAAGATCAGACTGCACAGAACATTCAGTCTGATCTTGAATCTTTAATGTCTGTTAGCTTAGTCAAGCCTTTAGGATAAAACCATTCTGAGTTTCAGGGAATTGTACTTTTTACCCGTTGAAATTGTTCAAATTTTTGAGTCTTGCTCTGTGAAAAAGGGGGTATAATGCAGCTGCAAAAAGCATTGACCCAGGTCAACCTACAAAGGCTGACTTGGGTTAAAACCTTTTTTGCTTTTTGCAATTTTCTGCATGTTAACTCTTTTCCAAACAGAAAAATTTTAAACTGGTCCAAATTGAAAGCATTTGCAGACGACAAATTAGAGGTGGCCCAGATGATGAAATTTGTCATTGATAGGGTAGAAAACATTGTGGGAAAAGGACCAGCATTTTCTCCTTTTCCCACAGTGTTTTCAAAAGGCTTCTTTCTCAAGGTCGTTAAAAGTCGGGCTTGTGTGGTAAAGGGTTAAAGGACCAGTGTACCTCAGTACCTCATCATTCAGTAGGTTGTTAACTCTTTACCACACAATCCCGACTTTTCACGACCCTGAAAAAGAAGGCTTTTGAAAACCTTGTGGGAAAAGGAGAAAATGCTGGTAACCAGCATTTTCTCCTTTTCCCACAAGGTTTTCTACCCTATCAAAAACCGAAATCATCATTTGAGCTACATTTAATTTGTCGTCCGCAAATGCTTTCAATTTGGTTGAGTCCAAAATTTTGTTGTTTGGTAAAGAGTTAAACATAACAGATTTTAGGGATGTATAATACTGTGATGACTCGTTTGGAGTCATGCCTCACTGAGATTCATTAAGCCCCCTTTTGCCAGATTATGGCTCAAATTTAACCCTTTACCACTCGACAAAATATTACACTTACCCAAAATTGAAAGCATTTGCAGATGACAATCCCAGTGCGGCTCAAATGGTGCAATTTTTCTTTGAAAGGGTAGAAAACATTGTGGGAAAAGGAAAAAATGCTGGTTACCAGCATTTTCTCCTTTTCCCACAATGTTTTCAAAGGGCTTCTTTCCCATGGTCGTAAAAAGGTGGCATTGTGCAGTAAAGGGTTAAGTGGTGAATGAGATATGCTTTGAACAAAATGATTCCATTGAACCAAAACTTTTTTGTGCAAAATGCACATTAGGTCTAAACATCTGTCTTTGCTTTTGCAGGTAATATAGCTTTATCTGAATTCTTTACCTAACGTCAAAATTTTGGACTGGTCTAAATTCAAAGCATTTACAGAGGACAAATTATGTATGGCTCAAATAATGGAATTTTCCTTTGAAAGGTAAGAAAACATTGTGGGAAAAGGAGAAAATGCTGGTTACCAGCATATTCTCCTTTTCCCACATTGTTTTCAAAAGCCTTCCTCCTCAAGGTCGTTAAAACTCAGGATTGTGTAGTAAAGGGTTAAAGTAGATTACTATTGAAAACAGGATGAAATCATAGAGACAGTTCCAGTCGCTACCTTTTCCAAGACCGCATAAGTTTTGTGTTAAGCCTTTACCACACATTCCTGAGTTTTAACGACCATTAGGAAGAATTAAGGTTTACCAAATCATTGAAGGAAAAAGAGAATATGCTGATAACCCTTCTTTACACAATCCTAAGTTTTAATGACCTTTAGGATTGATTGATTGATTGAATAGTGTTTAACGCCGATTGAATAGTGTTTAACGCCGTTTTCAACTTTATTTCAGTTATATCGTGGCGGCCAGTGCACCTATCCATGCTTTGCTGGAGTTTCTTTTACCAGTACTCCACACAATATTCTTTCCAAGTCACTGGCTGCTTTCCCACATAACCATCGTGGAAACGATGGTCAGCGGTGAGAGAGGAATGAATCCTGTTGCAATGACTATCATCAATCCTTGGAAAGAAATTGGCCAAGCCGGGGATCAAACCAGCGACCTCCTGTACTCAAGTCCTACACGCTACCGACTGAGCGACGGAACGACCCTTAGGAAGAATGGTTTTGAAATCACTGTGGGAAAAAGAGAAAATGCTGATAACCCTTCACCACACAATCCTAAGTTTTAACGACCCTTAGGAAGAAGGGTTTCGAAATCACTGTGGGAAAAAGAGAAAATGCTGCATGATAACCCTTCACCACACAATCCTGAGTTTTTTTATGACCCTTAGGAAATAGGTTTTCAAAATCACTGTGGGAAAAGGAGAAAAAGCTGATAACCCTTTACCACACAATCCTGAGTTTTAACGACCCTTAAGGAGAAGGTTTTCAAAATCACTGTGGGAAAAGGAGAAAAAGCTGGTAACCCTTTACCATACAATCCTGAGTTTTAATGACCCTAAAGGAGAAGGTTTTTGAAATCGTTGTGGGAAAAAGAGAAAATACCGAAAACCCTTCACCACACAATCCTGAGTTTTAACGACCCTTAGGAAGAAGGGTTTCGAAATCACTGTGGGAAAAAGAGAAAATGCTGCATGATAACCCTTCACCACACAATCCTGAGTTTTTTTATGACCCTTAGGAAATAGGTTTTCGAAATCACTGTGGGAAAAGGAGAAAAAGCTGATAACCCTTTACCACACAATCCTGAGTTTTAATGACCCTTAAGGAGAAGGTTTTTGAAATCGTTGTGGGAAAAGGAGAAAAAGCTGGTAACCCTTTACCATACAATCCTGAGTTTTAACGACCCTTAAGGAGAAGGTTTTTGAAATCGTTGTGGGAAAAAGAGAAAATACCGAAAACCCTTCACCACACAATCCTGAGTTTTAACAACCCTTAAGAAGAAGGTTTTCGAAATCACTGTAGGAAAAGGCGAAAATGCTTGTAACCAGCATTTTGTCCTTTTCCCACAATGTTTTCTACCCTGTCAGAGATCTACAAAGGATATTGAGTAACACCCTTACCACTTTCCCAAACAAGCCCTGGTTTTCATGTGTCTGCAGTACAAGTCTTTTGAAAACACTGTGGGAAAAGGAGAAATTGCTTGTTACGAGCAATTTCTCCTTTTCCCACAGTGTTTTCTACCCTTTTGGAGAATTTTCCGCCATTTTCATCAAATTTAAAATTGTCGTCTGCAAACTCTTTCAGTTTGGAAGGGTCTAAAATTTGTCGTTTGGGAAAGGGTTAAGGTGTAACTTTGTACCAAAAAACCCCCAAATGTTTGACTTGTCCAAATTGATAGCTTCTGGAGATGAGAAATCAAATGTGGATTAACCCCTTACCACACAATCCCAAGTTTTAACGACCCTGAGGAAAAAGCCTTTCGAAAACATTGTGGGAAAAGGAGAAAATGCTGGTAACCAGCATTTTCTCCTTTTCCCACAATAAAACATTGTGGGAAAAGGAGAAAATGCTGGTTACCAGCATTTTCTCCTTTTCCCACAATGTTTTCTACTCTTCTTAAAACAAATTTCAACTTTGGAGTAACATTTATTTTCTCGTCTGCTAAAGGTTTCAATTTGGACTGGTCTAAAATTTGGTCGAGTTAACCCTTTACTAAACAACAGAATTTTAGACCTGTCAACATTGAAAGCATTTTGCAGATGACAATTTCATTGTGGCTCAAAGCATTTTCTCTTTTTCCCACAATGTTTCCAAAAGGTTTCTTCCTTTGGGTCGTTAAAAGTTGGTATCGTGTGGTAAAGGGGGAAATGGTTGAAAAACTAGACAATACTAAATTTTAGGGAAAAAAAAGGACAACTGCTGTTTACTGGGTACTCTCCTTTTCCTATTACTTTTTCAAAAGCCTTCTTTCTGAAGTTTGTTAAAAGATGGAATTGTGCAGTAAAGGGTTAATTCTCTAGCAGATGACAAAATGTCAAACTTACCCAAAATGACTGCTTTTGCAGACACAAATTGAAAAATATGGCTCAAAAGATGTTATTTGTCCCTAAAAGAGAAGAAAACTTGTGAGAGTAGGAGAAAAATTTAATGCCGGTTACTAGCATTTTCACCTTTACCACAATGTTTTCATCAGGGTTGTTAAAACTTGGGATTATGTGGTGAAGGGTTAATTGACTCTTTACCACACAATGACAAGTTTCAACACCTCTGACTTCTGAAAACATGGTGGGAAAAGGAGAAAATGCTGGTAACCAGCATTTTCTTGTTTTCCCACCATATTTTCTAACCTTTCAGAAACAAATCCTATCATTTTAGCCACATTTAATCTGTTGTCTGCAAATTCTTTGAATTCGGGCCAGTCTAAAATTTTTGTTGTCTGGTAAAGAGTTAATGTAAAGAAATTGAATGAATCAACGTCCTGCTGTGTGGAGGTCCATACTAGACTAATCAGATGTGAGACATTTGAATGCCTATTTTATCCTTCATTGATATTATTAATTCTGTGAAGTTTATGTGATTAGACTTTAATATCAAAGAAATTAACCCTTCAGGTAATGAGGACAGATTCAGGTGTTAGGCAAGACTCTGTAGATTCAAGATTAGATGGTACAGAATGTGCAGTTTGATCTTGGATCTACTGTGTCATGTATTTTGTGAGGTATTTCAATACCTATTGTATCCTCCAATGATATCATTAATTCTATGAAGTTTATGTGATTAAACTTTAACACCAAAGAAATTAATCCTGCATGTTCTAAAGACAAAGTCAGGTGTAATCACATACATTGTAGATCCAAGTTCAGACAGTGCAGAATGTGCAGTCTGATCTTTGATCTACTCTTTTAGAAGTGAGCTGGGGCTTAATGCACCACTGTGATTCACAATACCAAGCAAGTCATCATATAATTGCAGATCTGTAAAAATCATTTTCTCTGGCAACTGACTTAATTTTGAGGTAGAATGGTCCTTTGACATGCAGAAATTTGACATAAACCAAAAGTTTTGGCCCAGGTCAGCCTGCACGGTCAGGTCAGCCTGCACAGAAAAACCCCTGAGAAGTTCTATTTGGCAAACCTGGGGTGATCCATTGATCAAATCCCTTGGCAGTATTACGATGAGTGATATACACTTGCATGGTACGTTCCTTTGCCAGAAATTCACCATTTAAGTGTTCTTAAAATCGTAGCACTCCACTTAGAAGAAGAAAAAAACACTAGTCACAATGTTTCCATTGACAGACAGTTTGTACAGTCATTTTAACTTAGTCTTTCAATTCCATTTAGCAACAGGTTGATGGACCTGAATAGCTTCACCATGGTCATTGCCATTACTCATCAATTTACATGGATGCCACCATAATCTAAGATCTAAACTGTCCTTGATATGGACATGGTTAGATGTAGTTACAGAATAGCCAAGTTGTGACGAGTGCTGAGATACAAGTTGTCCTGGATACCATTTGTCTGGTACCTATTATCAAGGTATGGCTTGTTCAGGTATGATTTGTCCTAGAACCATTATGAACAAGGCAACATTCTGTTGTCTGGTAGAGTTTACTCATTACCAAACAACAAATTTTGGATAAGACCGAAATGGAAGTATTTGCAGATGACAAAGTAAATGTAGCTCAAAAGGTTATTTCTGTCTCTGAGGGGAAAGAAAACAATGGGAAATGGAGAAAACACTAGTTACCTGAATATTCCCCTTTGCCACATTGTTTTAACCCTCTACTGTGCAATGCCGCCTTTTTACGCCCCTGGGAAAGAAGCCTTCTGAAAACATTGTGGGAAAAGGAGAAAATGCTGGTGACCAGCATTTTCTCCTTTTCCCACAATGTTTTCTACCCAATCTAGGAAAAGTTGCACCATTTGAGCCACGTCAAAATTGTCGTCTGCAAATGCTTTTAATTTGGACAAGGCTAAAATTTTGTCGTCTGGTAAAGGGTTAAGAGCCTTCCACCTTGAATCCTTCAAACATGGGATTGTGTGGTAAAGGGTTAACTTGCAAAGATTTCTATCTAAAACTACTTGACAAATGAGGTCCAGTCAATACCATTTTAATCTTAGACTGTTTTTTTTCCTTGAGACATAAAGTAGTAAAGATTTTATCACACATTTAGTTGACAAATGAAAACCAGTCATTCAAGAAATCACATTCTGTTGCCATATGTTTGCAGCAGTACCTGCAATAAATACCTGTTTAACTCTTTACCAAACGACAAAATTCTAGACTTGTCCAAATTGAAAGCATTTTCAGACGTAAAAATAAATGTGAATGAAAAATTAAAATTTATTTAGGGAAGAGTAGAAAACATCGTGGGAAAAGGAGAAAATGCTGGTTACCAGCATTTCCTCCTTTTCCCACAATGTTTTCATAATGCTTCTTTCAGTGGATCACTAAAAGTCAGGATCGTGTGGTAAAGGCTTAACTCTTTACCAAGCAATCTCATGACAACATTTCTAGACTAATTCTGTTTTTAAAGCATTTGCAGATGAAAAATCAAATATATCTCAAATGACGGGATTTGTCTGAACTCTTTTTCCACACAATCTCTAATTTTTAACAACCCTGAGAAAGAAGGTTTTTGAAAACATTGTGGGAAGAAGAGAAAATGCTGGTAACGAGCATTTTCTCCTTTTCCCACAGTGTTTTCTACCCTTTTAACCCTTTCCCAAACAACAAATTTTGGACTGGTCCAAATTCAAAGAGCTTGCAGACGACAATTTTAAATTTGATGGAAAATAGGAAAAAAGGTCGCAAAAAGGGTAGAAAACACTGTGGGAAAAGGATAAATAGCTTGTTACGAGCATTTCTCTTTTTCCCAGTGTTTTCAAAAGACTTGTACTGCAGACATGTGAAAACCAGGGCTTGTTTGGAAAAGGGTTAAAGAATTGTTTTCTAATTGTGTAACATTTAGTTTATCATCTGCAATTTGCTTTCGATTTGGACCAGTCTAAAATTTAGTCATTTGGTAAAGCATTAACTCTATACCAAACAACAATCTTAGACTGATCCAAATTGAAAGTATTTGCAGGTGACACATTAAATATGGCTCAAATGACAAAATTTGGGTCAAAAAGGGTATGAAACATTGTGGGAAAAGTAGAAAATGCCTGTTTCCAAAGCCTATGTCTTCTAGGTTGTAAGTATACTTTTACTTACATGTGTAAATTTACTCAATATGAGCCATGCTCTCTGAAAAAAGGGTTTAACACACATGCCAAAAGTATCGACCCAGGTCAGCCTGTGCAGTCTGCACAGGCTGACCTGAGTGGAAACTTTGCTATTGGTCAACTCTCTGCATGTCGAAAGACCAGTGTATCTCATGATTCATTTGGTTGTTATAGAAAAAAGGTCTCATGGATCTATATAGAGGATCTTACATGGGTGTTTATGTATTATCATTTTTATCGAACAAGTTGACTTAAAATTTATGACAGGAGCCTTGGCGAGCGTCATATACATTTTAGTCAACGAGTTTGATAAAAATGGTAAAACATAAACACGAATGTGAGATTCTATTTATCACATAAAACAAATGAAGGGCAAAAAATATCCTACATCGTTACCCTTAGCCTATACAGCATTCACGGATCCATGTTTACAGTTGTAGTTCGGTTTCAGATGTGTACATACACAAGTAGATAGATCTTTGACGTAAAAAAGTAGAATGAAACAGGTTCTAGAAGGGTTTAGTCTACCTATTTCCGCAATTTTGTTGTTTTAAAAGACTTTCGCTGCATTTCTTTATTTTCATTAGACATGAAAATCAAACACTTTCCACGTGTATATGTCTTAGCAACAATGACGTCATTTTTCGAATCGGCATAGTCATACAAATTTTGGCACATGCTGTGGTTGGTTTCTCTGGCTTCACGTGCTTATGACTAAAAACTGATCAGAACTGGGACCCAAAAAACAATAATACACTAGTGTACTATGAAAAATAAGTCGTGGGTTTAATACACTGCCGGAGGAGGTTTTATGTGATAAAGTAACGACTTGCTTGGGATCATGCATCACGGAGATGCATTAAACCCCCCTTTCGCCAGAGCATGGCAAATTTATATTATAATAGCATGTGAATACAGTGTAAATTAATGTAGTTTTACTTAACTCTTTACCACACAATGACGCCTTTTGACGCCCCTGGGGAAGAAGCCTTTTGAAAACATTGTGGGAAAAGGAGAAAATGCTGGTAACCAGCATTTTCTCCTTTTCCCACAATGTTTTCTACCCTATCATAGAAAAATTACACCATTTGAGCCACACTGAAATTGTCGTCTGCAAATGCTTTCAATTTGGACAAGGCTAAAATTTTGTCGTCTGGTAAAGGGTTAACTCTTTACCAAACGAAAAAATATTTAGACTTGTCCAAATTGAAAGCATTTGCAGACATCAAAATAAACGTGACTTAACGCTTTACCAGATGAGAAAATTTTAGACTTGCCGAAATTGAAAGTATTTGCAGACCGAAATTTGAATGTGACTCAAATGATGGAATTTGTCTTTGATGAGATAGAAAACATTGTGGAAAAAGGAGAAAATGCTGGATACCAGCATTTTCTCCTTTCCCACACTGTTTTCAAAAGGCTTCTCCCTCAGGGTCGTTAAAAGTCGGGGTTGTGTGGTAATGGGTTAAGAATAGAAATTTGATTTGGAAAAGGGTAGAAAACATTGTGGGAAAAAGAGAAAATGCTGGTTACCAGCATTTTCTCCTTTTCCCACAATGTTTTCAAAAGCCTTCTCTTTCAGGGTCGTGAAAAACCGGGATTGTGTGGTAAAGAGTTAAATGTGTATGTTTATTCTATATATATTTACAGTAGTAAACATGTATGTAAATATTTACAGTAGTAAACATGTATGTAAATGGGAGTATGGAATTCATTTTTTCTGAAAACTGATACATTTAAAGAAAATCTGTTATGTATTGGAATTGTCACCTGTTTATATTTTCGGCCCTTTGACAGGTCAAATGTAGAAGTTAAGGTGACAGTTTTAACTTTAGATCAGAAAGCGCCACCTGTTGGATTATGTCATAAAAAGGAGGCTAGAGGTCATGAAGACCACCTTTACAGACTGGTTGGGTGCTAATCCTTTGTAGTTGGAAGATAACATCTTAGGGGCAGAGATGTGATCTAATAAATTGTGGCCCTGGGCTTACAAATTGATGCTCCTGTCAGTGAAAAGGGGAGAAAAATCAATGAATATTGATAATTATATAGGTACAGGTAGTTTGTATTTCATTTTATACTTTTGACAAAGGAATAACATTTGTCCCTCTTTTTCTTGAAATACTCTTGACAAACAAATGAGCCATGCTCTGTGAAGAGGGGGCTTAAACCTTTACCACACAATCCCGACTTTTAACGACCCTGAGGAGGAAGGCTTTTGAAAACATTGTGGGAAAAGGAGAAAATGCTGGTAACCAGCATTTTCTCCTTTTCCCACAATGTTTTCTATCCTACAAAGAACAAATTTCATTATATGGGCTATCTTTAATTTGTCATCTGCAAATGCTTTCAATTTGGACCAGTCCAAAATTTTGTCGTTTGGTAAAGAGTTAATGCTTCTCTGTGATTCATTGTACCAAGCAATACATCATATAATTAGGGATCCATGAAATCCACTTTGACTAACAACACACAGTCATGAGGTACACTGGTCCTTTGACATGCAGAAAATATATACCCATAGCAAAAAGTTTCAACCCATATCAACCTGGTTACCAGCATTTTCTCCTTTTCCCACATTGTTTCCTAAAGCCTTCTCTTTCAGGGTCATTTAAATTCGGGATCATGTGGTAAAGGGTTAACTCTTTACCGCACGACAAAAATATAGAGTTGTCGAAATTAAAAGCATTTGCAGACGACAATTTAAATGTGGCTCGAATGATGGAATTTGTCTTTGATAGGGTAGAAAACATTGTGGGAAAAAGAGAAAATGCTGGTTACCAGCATTTTCTCCTTTTCCCACAATGTTTCCTAAAGCCTTCTCTTTCAGGGTCGTTAAAATTCGGGATCATGTGGTAAAGGGTTAAAGGTTAAAACAGGTAAAATAGTATTTCATGAAATGCTTAGGATTGTGAAGGAAACCTCATCTTCATTTATTTAGATGCCCCAATTGATAACATTTAACCCTTCACCGCAAAATGCCGCCTTTTAACGCCCCTGGGAAAGAAGCCTGTTGAAAACATTGTGGGAAAAGGAGAGAATGCTGGTAACCAGCATTTTCTCATTTTCCCACAATGTTTTCTACTCTATCAAAGAAAAATTGCACCATTTGAGCCACACTGAAATTGTCATCTGCAAATGCTTTCAATTTGGACAAGGCTAAAATTTTGTCATCTGGTAAAGGGTTAAAGTGCACTTATGTGATCTTAGTTTGACATGCACTATCATCACATGTCATGTTGCATGTATTGCTTGCAGAAAACCTATTGCTACAAAACAGCTCAACTTTTAATTACTGCATCCCCATCAAGAATTTTTATTTCATTTGTCATCCACACAGTTCTGTAATTTTCTATTAATTGCTTGCAGGAAAAACTGGAAAAACTATTTCTATGAAACTTACTTTGGTTTAACTCTTTACCTCACAGTTCCAACTTTTAACTGAACTAAGGAAGAAACCTTTTGAAAACATTGTGGGAAAAGGAGAAAATGCTGGTAACTAGCATTTTCTCCTTTTCCCACAATGTTTTCTAGCCTTCCCAAAACAGTTTTCAATTTTTCAGTCACATTTATTTTGTCGTCTGCAAATGCTTTCAATTTGGACTAGCCCAAAGATGTGTTGTTTGGTAAACAGTTAACCCTTTACTAAACGACAAAATTTTAGACTAGACCAAATTGAAAGCATTTGCCTACAACAAATTAAATGTGACTTAAAAATTGAAATTTGTTATTGAATTGGTAGTAAACATTGTGGGAAAAGGAGAAAATGCTGGTTACCTGCATTTTCTCCTTTTCCCACAATTCAAAAGGCTTCCTTTTTAGGGTCGTTAAAAGTCGGGATTGTGTGGTAAAGAGTAATTACCGCATCCCCATCAAGAATTTTTATTTCATTTTTCATCCACACCATGTTTTAATTTTCTATTAATTGCTTGCAGAAAAATGTATTTTTATGAAACTTATTTTGTTTTAATTACTATTTCTCCTTTTTTTCTATCAAGAACCTTCAGTTCATTTTCTATCCACATCAAATTTTTGCCTGGTTAACTCTTTACAAGACGACACAAGTTTAGCCTCGTCCAAATTGAAAGCATTTGCAGACAACAATTTCAAGTGGTGCATCTTTTCTCTGATACTGAAGAAAACATTGTGGGAAAAGGAGAAAATGCTGGTTACCAGCTTTTTCTCCTTTTCACACAATGTTTTCAAAAGGCTTCTTTTCCAGGATCGTTAAAAGGTGGCATTGTGTGGTAAAGGGTTAAAGGTTTCATTTCTAATGACTGTCTTATCCCTCAGAGTAACAAATGAATAAAATCTGTAATGCTTCACAAAATAATCCCATGCTTTTTTTACCCAGTGGGAAAAGGCTTTTGAAAACAGTTTTGAAAAAAGAGAAAAGGCTAGTAACCAACATTTCCTCCTTTTCTCACAATGGCGTTTACCCTATCAGAGAACTTATGCTCATTTTTACAAATTGTGAATTGGTAATCTGTAGATATTTTGAAGAGTTTAAAATTTGCTGTTTCTGAAAGATTTAAACTGCTGATTCAACTAAAGGGAAATTTCCAGCAATACCTAAAGATCAAACTATTAGGTATTAGGATTTCAAATATTTCTTTAAGTCAACCATCACCATTATTAGACAATGTAGATCTACGATCAGATTTCACATTGTGTGCAGTCTTACGTTGGTCTTCGCATTTTGCAAAAGTGGCAAGAGTCGCATTTAATAGCTTACATGAGGGTTAATATTAATTCTATTATGTCATACAATACTTGTAAGAAATAAAGGCTCTGGCCAGTGGTAAAGATTAAAATGTTAATTTTTTTTTTGTCAGAAAAATCTCACGACATTGGACAGTATACATAAAAGATCAGACTTCACATTGTGTGTAGTCTCACCTTAGACGTCACATTCAGCAAAAGTACCATGAATTGCTCGCAGCAGCCTAAGCGTTAAAATAAATTGAGCCATGCTCTGGCAATAGGGGGCTTAACCCTTTCCCAAACAAGCCCTGGTTTTCACGTGACTGCAGTACAAGTCTTTTGAAAACACTGTGGGAAAAGGAGAAATTGCTCGTAACGAGCAATTTCTCCTTTTCCCAGTGTTTTCTACCCTTTTTGAGAACTTTCTGCCATTTTCATCAAATGTAAAATTGTCGTCTGCAAGCTCTTCAGTTTGGACTAGTCTACAATTTATCGTTTGGGAAAGGGTCAATGCATCACCAATAAAGCCATCACATTGTTATGGATCCGTAACAGCCTCTTTTTTTTTTTAACAACCAACTGAATCATGAGGTAGACTGGTCCTTGGGCATACAGAAAAATGACCAATAGTGAAGAGTTTCGGCCCAGGTCAGCCTGCACGGACTGCGCAGGCTGACCTTGGTCGGTACTTTTTACAGTTGCTTTAATCCCCCTTTGGACTTAGCATGACCCAATTTTATAACAAAAATCTTTGGATGAAATAAAGGTTTGATTGTTTCATCGTATAGCTGGATTTATCTAGATGAAATCAACATGTAGTGCATTTTTTTTCGAGGAAGGTAGCTGATGCTGTTTGATGTTATAAATTGGTTGTTTTCATCAAAAATTTTTATTCATGTTTCACCTGCGATTTTGATAACTGTACCTTGCACAAGGGGAAAAAAAGGATTGAAATAATTCTGTGTGTTTTATATCAGATATTACCATGGTCTTGTTAACCTTTACCAAACAACAAAATTTTACACTGGCCCAAAGAGAAAGCGTTTGCAGACAAATTAAACATGACTCAAAAACTGAAATATGCCTTTGGAAGAGAAGAAAGCATTGTGGGAAAGGGAGAAAATGCTGGTTACCAACAATGTTTTCAAAAGCCTCTTCCCTCAGGGTCGTTCAAACTTTTGGATTGCGTGGTACAGGATTGATTTTATATGCAGACAGTGTAGATTCAAGATCAGACTGCACAGAATGTGCAGTTTGATCATGACTCTACTCTGACTGCTTCTGTTCCAGATTTTCTACTGAAAACAGCCTTGAAATTACAATAAGTGCATCTTTAGTTATTTATCTGCAAAATTAACTCTTTACCACACAATCCCGACTTTTAACGATTCTGAAGGAGAAAGCTTTTGAAAACAATGTGGGAGAAGGAGAAAATGCTGGTAACCAGCATTTTCTCCATTTCCCACAATGTTTTCTACCCTTCCTGAAACAATTTCAATGTTTGAGTAACATTTATTTTGTAGTCTGCAAATGCTTTCAAATTTGACTGGTCTAAAATTTTTTTGTTTTGCTAGCAGCAAAAATCTGGGCAGGATAAAAATGAGAGCATTTGCAGATGAAAAATTAAACATAGGTGAAATAATGATGTCTGTCTGTGATAGGGTAGGAAACATTTTAAGAAAAGGAGAAAATGTTGGTTATCAGCATTTTCTCCTTTTTCAGAAATGTTTTCAAAAGGCCTCTACCATAGGGTTGCTAAAAGTCAGGATTTACCAGACGACAAAATTTTAGCCACATCCAAATTGAAAGCATTTGTAGACGATAATTTCAATGATGCAATTTTCCTTTGGTAGGGTAGAAAACATTGTGGGAAAAAGGGAAAATGCTGGACACCAGCATTTTTTCTCCTTTTCCCACAATGTTTTCAAAAGCCTTATTCTCCTAAACATTAAAAGTCGGAATTGTGTGGTAAAGGGTTGATTTAGCACTACAAGGGTTGATACATTACCAACTTCAGACAACTCTTTCATGCTGCAAACTTCTTTTGAAAACATCATGGCAGAAGGAGAAATAAGCTGTAGTTCATGTTGATTATTTGTATTTTAACTCCTTACCACACAATCCTGACTTTCAATGGTCCCGAATAAGAAGCCTATCCTAAAACATTGTGTTTTCTACCCTTCCAAAAACAAATTTCATTTTTTCATTCACATTTGTCGTCTGCAAATACTTTCTATTTGGACAGGTCTAAAATTTTGTCGCTTTGTAAAGACTTAAAAGGACGTTTTTTTAGTTTTATGCTGCAATTTTTTTTTTTCAACTGATAAGTTAACCCTTTCCCAAACAATAAATTTTAGATTGGTCCAAATTGAAAGAGTTTGCAGACGACAATTCTAAATTTGATGAAAATGGCAGAAAGCTCTCAAAAAGGGTAGAAAACACTGTGGGAAAAGGAGAAATTGCTCGTTACGCGCAGTTTCTCCTTTTCCCACAGTGTTTTCAAAAGACTTGTACTGCAGACACGTGAAAACCAGGGCTTGTTTGGGAAAGGGTTAAACCATATTAAGTTCTTTTTATACCCCCCAAAACTCTGTTTGGGGGGGTATATAGGAGTCAGCTTGTTTTCCTTGCAATGATTTAGTAATGATTTATGTCAGACTTCTTGTATATTTCAGCAGATGTGGGACACATTTTTTGAGCACAGATTCATAACTGATGGAAGCCGGTTTAGCAATAATTGGACACAGTAAAGACAGAATGCATCTGAAATAAAACAGTTTGTAGGCACAATAATAAATAAGTATCAGTTTTGAGAACTGGGTTTGTATATTACATTTTTTTTGTGTAAAGTCTTATTATACTAAAGAAAAATGATCGTGGTTAAGACTTGAATCAAACTCTCTCTCTCTCTCTCTCTCTCTCTCTCTCTCTCGGGGGCGGGGGAGGGGTGCATGCACTTCAAGAACCTCTCTCAGTTTTGCGTTTTGCTGTTATTGTATTGAAACTAACCAACTACTGGCCAGAAATCATAAATGTAAAGGCACAGTTTTTCATGTGTTGTTGTGTCCTTCATTGAATTTGGGCATTTTCCTGCATAACACATGTTGTCCGCCCAGGTGGCTCATTGGTTAGCGTATCTGACTCGTGACCTGGTGGTTGCGAGTTTAGTACCCGGTTAAAATATTAACTTTCTTTTTGGGGATTTTTCACCTCTCAACTCTGATGCATGTGAGAAAAGTAGTCAGTGACTCGGAAAGAAAGAAAAAGGCTCTTGAAAAAACATTGTATGAAAAAGAGAAAATGCTGGTAACCAGCATTTCCTCCTTTTTATACGCCCGTCGAAGACGGGACGTATTATGGGATCACCCGTGGCGGGCGGGCGGCGTCCAGTTCTTTGTCCGGAGCATATCTCCAAAACTATACTACCTACGGTTATGAAATTTCATGTGTGGATAGATCTCATCAAGGGGGAGTGCAGTGCACAGGAATCATAACTCTTGCTTCCTTAATTTTTGAGTTATTGCCCTTTGTTGTTTTTCATACTTGAATTTTGTCTGGTGAATATCTCCAATACTATACTACCTAGGGTTATGAAATTTCATGAGTGGATAGATCTCATCAAGGGGGAGTGCAGTGCACAGGAATCATAACTCTTGCTTCCTTAATTTTTGAGTTATTGCCCTTTGTTGTTTTTCATACTTGAATTTTGTCCGGTGAATATCTCCAATACTATACTATATAGGGTTATGAAATTTCATGCATGGATAGATCTCATCAAGAGGGAGTGCAGTGCACGGGAATCATAACTCTTGCTTCCTTAATTTTTGAGTTATTGCCCTTTGTTGTTTTTCATACTTGAATTTTGTCCGGTGAATATCTCCAATACTATACTACCTAGGGTTATGAAATTTCATGAGTGGATAGATCTCATCAAGGGGGAGTGCAGTGCACAGGAATCATAACTCTTGCTTCCTTAATTTTTGAGTTATTGCGCTTTGTTGTTTTTCATACTTGAATTTTGTCCGGTGAATATCTCCAATACTATACTACCTAGGGTTATGAAATTTCATGAGTGGATAGATCTCATCAAGGGGGAGTGCAGTGCACAGGAATCATAACTCTTGCTTCCTTAATTTTTGAGTTATTGCCCTTTGTTGTTTTTCATACTTGAATTTTGTCCGGTGAATATCTCCAATACTATACTACCTAGGGTTATGAAATTTCATGAGTGGATAGATCTCATCAAGGGGGAGTGCAGTGCACAGGAATCATAACTCTTGCTTCCTTAATTTTTGAGTTATTGCGCTTTGTTGTTTTTCATACTTGAATTTTGTCTGGTGAATATCTCCAATACTATACTACCTAGGGTTATGAAATTTCATGAGTGGATAGATCTCATCAAGGGGGAGTGCAGTGCACAGGAATCATAACTCTTGCTTCCTTAATTTTTGAGTTATTGCCCTTTGTTGTTTTTCATACTTGAATTTTGTCCGGAGCATATCTCCAAAACTATACTACCTATGGTTATGAAATTTCATGCATGGATAGATCTCATCAAGGGGGAGTGCAGTGCACAGGAATCATAACTCTTGCTTCCCTAATTTTTCAGTTATTGCCCTTTCTTGTTTTTCATACTTGAATTTTGTCCGGTGAATATCTCCAATACTATACTACCTACGGTTATGAAATTTCATGTCTGCATACATCTCATTAAGGGGGAGTGCAGTGCACAGGAATCATAACTCTTCCTTCCTCAATTTTTCAGTTATTGCCCTTTCTTCTTTTTCATACTTGCATTTTCTCCGGTGAATATCTCCAAAACTATACTACCTAGGGTTATGAAATTTCATGCCTGCATACATCTCATTAAGGGGGAGTGCAGTGCACAGGAATCATAACTCTTCCTTCCTTAATTTTTGACTTATTTTCATACTTGAATTTTGTCTCGAGCATATCTCCAAAACTATACTACCTAGGGTTATGAAATTTCATGCCTGCATACATCTCATTAAGGGGGAGTGCAGTGCACAGGAATCATAACTCTTCCTTCCTTAATTTTTGACTTATTTTCATACTTGAATTTTGTCTCGAGCATATCTCCAAAACTATACTACCTATGGCTATGAAATTTCATGCGTAGATAGATCTCATCAACTGGGAGTGCAGTGCACATGAACCATAACTCTTGCTTAATTTTTGACTTATTGCTCTTTCTTTATTTTGAAACTTTAATTTTGTCCAGTGCATATCTTCAGAACAATACTAGCTAAGGATATGAAATTTCATGGGTGGATACATACCATCAACGGGAAATGCTGTGCATATAAATTTCAACTCTTGCTTGCTTAATTTTTCAGTTATTGCCCTTTCTTGTTTTTTTTTCGAACTTGAATTTTGTATGATGCATATCTCTCAAACTATACTACCTCGGGTTATGAAATTTTAGGGCTGGATACATCTCATCAAGGGGTAGTGCAGTGCACATGAAATATAAATTCCTTATTTTTTATGCACCAGCATTTTCTCCTTTTCCCACAATGTTTTCTACCCTTTCCAAACCAAATTTCAATTTTTGAGTTACATTTAGTTTGTAAACTGCAAATGATTTCAATTTGGACTAGTCCAAACTTTTGCTGTGTGGTAAAGAGTTAATAGTAATACAATAATAAACAAGAGTTCCGTCAACACAAATACACTGCCATTATCTTCAATCAACAGTAAAAAAAATATTCTGCACTACTGTTTTTCTATACCTCCCCTTTATCATTATTATGCCCCAACTTTACAACTTGGGGTAAGACGGGCGTATCTTGCGACAATTTGCCGCTCTTGTTCCACAATGTTTTTTTTTGGGGGGGGGGGGGGGGAGCTGCAAGAATTCTTCCCTGAGAAATAAGACTAAAATAAGTGCAGTTTCAAGGTTGCTTTTGTCCCGAATGTCTCGGCAGAATGAAAACTGTTGATTAAAGATTAGACTGCATGTTTTGTGCAGTTTGGTCTTTGATCTACACTGGCAGCAAAGGCAACTGTAATTGTGAAAGGCACTTTTAAGGTACATTCTAACTTAACAGACTGGCTGCTAGATAAGGAGCTGTCATAATTCACAGGCATTTCCCTGGAAGTGTGAAAATGACCTAAAGTTGGGAAACATAGTGTTATAATAAATTATTTGTTAGTCCAGACTAAGAAGTAAGAAAAAGAGAAAAAGGAATAAAAATTCAAAAATAGACTTTAATATAATTACACATGTCTGTGAAGAGGAAAAAAATATAAATGAATTCCCTTTGATGGGCTTAATTGTACGGAGATCAATATGCATAATTAATAGAACATATGCTTTAGTTAACGTATTGTGCGCTTGTGGCCTAGGGCAAACCTTTCTCAGACCTGTCTTCAATATCACTTGCCATGGCTGTCTTTTAAACTCTGTACAACACAATTCTGAGTTTTAACGCCTCTTGAAAATTAGACTTTTGAAAACATTGTGGAAAAAGGAGAAAATGCTGGTAACCAGCATTTTCTTCTTTTCCCATGATGTTTTCTAATATTTCAAAAACAAATCAGGACTATCATTATACCCCCCAAAACTCTGTTTGGGGGGTATATAGGAGTCAGCTTGTCGGTCGGTCCGTCGGTCCATCCGTCCGTCGGTCCGTCCGTCCGTCCGTCGGTCAGTCTGTAGCTTTTTGTCCGCTCTATTTCTCATAAACTACTGGACGAATTTTATTCAAACTTCACAGGTAGACTCAGTATCAAGCAGAGATGTGCATATGAAATGTTGGTTATGGTTCATTGATTTTTCACTGAGTTATGGCCCTTTCATGAAATTTCTTGTCCGCTCTTTTTCTCATCAACTATTGGACAGATTTGGTTCAAACTACACAAGTAGACTCAGTATAAAGCAGAGATGTGCATATCCTATTTTGGTTATGGTTTATTTAGGTTTCATGGAGTTATGGCCCTTTGATGATTCTGGACACCGTCGGTCGGTCTGTAGCTTTTTGTCCGCTCTATTTCTCATAAACTACTGGACGAATTTTATTCAAACTTCACAGGTAGACTCAGTATCAAGCAGAGATGTGCATATGAAATGTTGGTTATGGTTCATTGATTTTTCACTGAGTTATGGCCCTTTCATGAAATTTCTTGTCCGCTCTTTTCCTCATCAACTATTAGACAGATTTGGTTCAAACTACACAAATAGACTCAGTATCAAGCAGAGATGTGCATATCCTATTTTGGTTATGGTTTATTCAGGTTTCATGGAGTTATGGCCCTTTGATGATTCTGGACACCGTCGGTCGGTCTGTAGCTTTTTGTCCGCTCTATTTCTCATAAACTACTGGACAAATTTTATTCAAACTTCACAGGTAGACTCAGTATCAAGCAGAGATGTGCATATGAAATGTTGGTTATGGTTCATTGATTTTTCACTGAGTTATGGCCCTTTCATGAAATTTCTTGTCCGCTCTTTTCCTCATCAACTATTAGACAGATTTGGTTCAAACTACACAAATAGACTCAGTATCAAGCAGAGATGTGCATATCCTATTTTGGTTATGGTTTATTCAGGTTTCATGGAGTTATGGCCCTTTGATGATTCTGGACAAATTTCTTTCAAACTTCATGGATAGACTTTGCACTCAGCAAAGATGTGCATATCATAAATTGTTCTTAGTTAATTAAATAAAATTTCCAAGAGCTAAGCCCTTTTTTGTCGTTCTCTTTATGACGGTGCCCTTGCTGAATTGATGAAAATAAATTATACTTTTGATTTCATGGAGTTATGGCCCTTTGATGATTCTGGACACCGTCGGTCGGTCTGTAGCTTTTTGTCCGCTCTATTTCTCATAAACTACTGGACAAATTTTATTCAAACTTCACAGGTAGACTCAGTATCAAGCAGAGATGTGCATATGAAATGTTGGTTATGGTTCATTGACTTTTCACCGAGTTATGGCCCTTTCATGAAATTTCTTGTCCGCTCTTTTCCTCATCAACTATTAGACAGATTTGGTTCAAACTACACAAATAGACTCAGTATCAAGCAGAGATGTGCATATCCTATTTTGGTTATGGTTTATTCAGGTTTCATGGAGTTATGGCCCTTTGATGATTCTGGACAAATTTCTTTCAAACTTCATGGATAGACTTTGCACTTAGCAAAGATGTGCATATCATAAATTGTTCTTAGTTAATTAAATAAAATTTCCAAGAGCTAAGCCCTTTTTTGTCGTTCTCTTTATGACGGTGCCCTTGCTGAATTGATGAAAATAAATTATACTTTTGATAGAATACTTTTAACACAGCTGTCCGTCCATTGGTCGGTTTGTAGCTTTTTGTCCGCTCTATTTCTCATAAACTATTGGACGAATCTTATTCAAACTTCACAGGTAG
Organism: Tridacna gigas; assembly: GCA_945859785.2. NCBI lineage: Eukaryota > Metazoa > Mollusca > Bivalvia > Cardiida > Cardiidae > Tridacna > Tridacna gigas. The sequence goes on along the minus strand of OX244031.2, from coordinate 73,793,241 downwards.
ACTCAGTATCAAGCAGAGATGTGCATATGAAATGTTGGTTATGGTTCATTGATTTTTCACTGAGTTATGGCCCTTTCATGAAATTTCTTGTCTGCTCTTTTTCTCATCAACTATTGGACAGATTTGGTTCAAACTACACAAATAGACTCAGTATCAAGCAGAGATGTGCATATCCTATTTTGGTTATGGTTTATTCAGGTTTCATGGAGTTATGGCCCTTTGATGATTCTGGACAAATTTCTTTCAAACTTCATGGATAGACTTTGCACTCAGCAAAGATGTGCATATCATAAATTGTTCTTAGTTAATTAAATAAAATTTCCAAGAGCTAAGCCCTTTTTTGTCGTTCTCTTATGATAGATTCCTACACCTGTAGATAGTTAACAGTAGACTTACCATCACTAACCATCACTAGTAAGTTTTCATGTTACTTCACTTATGTCATGTCATGTCAATTTCATCTTTTCATCGGAAGTTTACTCAAATATAAGACAGATTAATCTTTCAGATATGTTTGGAAAAGGAGAAAATGCTGATTACCAGCACTTACTACTTTCTACACAAAATTGGAAAGATTAATCTTTGCAGTTACTTGGGAAAAAAATGAAATGATGATTACAAGCATTTACTACGTTCTCCACAACTATTCCAAGTCTTCAACTTGTGATGTGTTAAAATAGATACCAATACCGTACGGAAACTAACGAAAGCAACATTTTTTGCGGTTCCGCTTCGGCTTCGCTGCGGTTTCAGTGCATTCCGTATTATATGACTAAAAAGGAAAACATTGTAAACATCGTGAGCAATGGCTTCTGTATTTACAATGTTTTCTTAAGTTTATTACTTTCGGTTCAGTTCAGTTACTATTACGGTTCCGATTCGGTTCGGAGGTTGCTTTCGTTAGTTTCCGTACTGTATAAGTAAGATGTAGAGTCTGGTCAAAAACATTGCATGAAAAGACATTTGTTGTCTGCAAAACCTTTTCATTTAAACCAATCTCAATTTGTCCAGCTGGTAAAAAAAAATGTATCAAGTAAGTTTTATTCTCTCCAAGTCTTTAGTCTGTAACAAAGAGTAATTCTTTGGCAAGAAGCCATTGCAGGATATTCATCACCTTCAGTGATAGCTCTGGTATAATTGACTCTCCAGTCACTTATTTTGCATTCCTGTGACATTAATCTGTTTTGTGACAAGGAGCTGTTGGGGGGTATGATCACATTTAGTGATAGCTCTAGTTTGAGCCATGTTTAGTTTGTCGTCTGCAAATGCTTTGAATTAGGACAAGTCTAAAATTTTGGCATCTGGTAAAGAATTAACTGTGTACCATAATTATGCCAAAATTGTAGAATTGTCCAGATTGAAAGCATTTGCCGACAACAAATTCACTCACTTGCTCACGTGATGGGAATTTTTCTGTAATAGGGTAGAAAACTTTGCCCTGGGACAAGAAGAAAGTGATGGTTACTCCTATTCCCGCATTATTAAAACACAGGATTGTTTGGTTAACTCTTTACCACACAATCTTGACTTTTAACGACCCTCAGAAAGAGGCCTTTTGAAAACATTGTTGGAAAAGGAGAAAATGCTGGTTACCAGTGATGGTTACTCCTATTTCCGCATTATTAAAACACAGTATTGTTTGGTTAACCCTTTACCACACAATCTTGACTTTTAATGACCCTCAGAAAGAGGCCTTTTGAAAACATTGTTGGAAAAGGAGAAAATACTGGTAACCAGCATTTTCTCCTTTTCCAACAATGTTTTCTGCCCTTCCCAACACAAATTTCAATATTTCCGTCACATATATAATGTTGTCTGCAAATGCTTTCAATTTGGACTAGTCTAAAATTTTGTCATTTGGTAAAGATTTAAGAGTTAAAGATCCACTGGGCAATAACTGAATGAATATGATGTGAGCATGGGACGAGTTTTGTCAACTTGTATTGAGGTTCTAGTCAGCCTGATTGTTTTGCTGAAAAAAATTAAATTGATAGTTTGGGTTTGGTGTGGAAGTGTTTAACCCTCTACCACACAATCCAGAGTTTTAGCAACCCTGAAAAAGAATCCTTTTGAAAACATTGTGGGAAAAGAAGAAAATGCTGGTAACCAGCATTTTCTCCTTTTCCTGCAGTGTTTTCTACCCTTTCATAAATAGCTTTCAAGCTTTGAGTCATGTTATTTTGTCGTCTGCAAAAATGTGTTCAATTTGGATAAGTCTACGTGTTTGTCATGCGGTAAACAGTTAAACAACCCTGAGGAAGAAAACTTTTTTAAGATGGTCAGAAAAGGAGAAGATACTGCTAAGTAGAATGTTTTAACTCTTCTAAAAGCAAGTTGAATCATTTTAGCCACATGTAATTTTTTGTCCGCAAATATAATGCTAACTATCTAGACAATCTGAAATTCAGTTCCTTATTAAATGCTGATCAGAATATCTGGCACTCTTTGCAATCCTCTGTTTGCTTTTCCACATAAACATTGTCAAAACAATTTTTTGCAGAGGAGACAGCAAGGGATTCTGTTGCAATGAGGATCAATGATTTTCAAAAAGACCTTGACTGAGCTGGGATTCAAACGCATGCCGTTGGGTTGTTAGCCCTGTATGTTACCTACTGGACTACCAGGCTAGGCTGTCTACAAGGAGTAACACGGTAAAGTTTATTACAAATGTCCTTCTAATGATGTTGTCCACATGAGGCCTTGGGTGTGGAAATAGATGTTGAAGATCGATCCCGATACCATTGTTTTATCTCAAGGTATTCAAACTTGTACCTCTGGATTACTAGTACTGTTTGTTAACCCTTTACCACCCAATGCCGCCTTTTAACACCTCTGGGAAAGAAACCTTTTGAAAACATTGTGGGAAAAAGAGAAAATGCTGGTATTGAGCATTTTCTCCTTTTCCCACAATGTTTTCTACCCTATCAAGCGAAAATTGCACCATTTGAGCCACATTAAAATTGTTGTCTGCAAATGCTTTCAATTTCAACAAGGCTAAAATTTTGTTGTCTGGTAAAGGGTTAACCTGCTGAGTTTAATGGCTTGGCAATATATATGTACAGAAAGTAATCAGTGTTCGTATTCACCAACCATTCTTAATGTAATTCTAGATATAGAAAGTAAAACAGCTTTTGATTTGCTAAACCATTTGGTTTAGCCAATCAGAAGTTGTATTACTTTCAAACTGAAAAAAATTCTTGAAAATAAGACTTAGAATTTCTTTAGAATGAATGGTTGGTAAATACCGACCCTGGTGAAGTTTTTACAAATGTCCTTCTATAATGATATCCTCAGGTGCCCTTGAATGTCAAAACAATTGTAAAACATCAATCACAAAAGCACTGTTTCATCACCTGCCAGGGTCTGTATTCACCAACCATTCTTAAAAACATTCTTTGTCTTGTTCTCCAGAATTTTCTGCACTTGAAAGTAAAACAACTCCTGATTGGCTAAACCATTTGGTTTAGCCAATCAGGGGTTGTGTTACTTTCAAGTGCAGAAAACCTTTCAGAATAAGACTAAGAATATTAAGAATGGTTGGTGAATACGGACCCTGGTATTCGAACTTGTACCTCTTGATCCCTAGCCCTGTCTGTTACTTTCTGAGCGACCTAAAACTAATTAGCTTCTTACAAATGTCCTTCTATAGTGATGACCTCATGTGACCTTCAATGTTGAAATAATTGTAAAACATCAATCACAGTAACATTGTTTCATCTCCCCCGAATTATGATTGATAATTACAATTCCAATGAAACTTAACAATCATCTTATTGAAGAATTACAAATTATTGATTTATTGATTTTGACCCCTGGCTAACATTGTGCCTTCCATATTAACTCTGTACCAGACAACAAAACCTTAGACTTGTCCAAATTGAAGGCATAATGCAGATGACAAATTCAATGTGGCTAAAAAAAAAAAAAATGAAGAAAGTTGTTTTTAATAGTGTAAAAAACATTGTGTGAAAAGGAGAAAATACTGGTTACCAGCATTTTCTCCTTTTCCCACAATATTTTAAAAAAGCCCCTTTCAACAGGGTCATTGAAAACACTGTTTTCATTTTGCATCAATGTTTTAAAACTCTGATCTGCCACATGTGAACTTTCTCAGTGCTAAACATAGTAACCCTTTACCTCACAACAAAATTTTTGACTGGTTCAAATTGAAGGAGTTTGCAGACGACAATTTTTAATTTGATGAAAATGGAAGAAAGGTCTCAAAAAGGGTAGAAAACACTGTGAGAAAAGGAGAAATTGCTCTTTACGAGCAATTTCTCCTTTTCCCACAGTGTTTTCAAAAGACTTGTACTGCAGACACGTGAAAACCAGGGCTTGTTTGGGAAAGGGTTAACCCTTTACCTCACGACAAAATTTTAGACTGGTTTAATCAAAAGCATTAAATTGTATGTACCATTGAAAAGTAAAGAAATATTGTGAAGATGACAATCTGTTATTGTGTGACATGCCCAAGTGCTAGTCGCTGGCAGAAAAATGAATCTCAGAATCAGGTAAAAAGTAAATTTTAAGAGTTTTGTGCAAGGTCCTGGAAAAAAGAAATTCCAGGGCCATATGGATAGATGGATCAGCCCCATGATATGACCCAAACTATGTTAAAAATGGCATTGAAGACCAAACAAAAAGTAAAATAATGTTGATTTTCTTTTTATTTTTAGGTTGTAAATACTCCAACAGAATATGCATCTTTGTTGATTCTTTAGGAAAAAACAAAAACTTGGAGTTGTCCCAACTGAAAGCATTTGCAGATGACAATTTAAGTGTGGCTGGATTATGCATTTTGGTTGTGAAAAGTTAGAAAATAATGTGGGAAAAGGGGAAAATGCTGGTAATAGCATTTTCTCCTTTTCCCAAAATGTTTTAAAAAACTTTCCATCTTGGAGTCACAATAAAACTTGGAAGCCAAGCCATGGCAGCCCAGTTGCTAGTGTACAGGACTTGAGACCAGTGGGTTGCGGGTTCCAATCCTCAGCTTGGTGAATTCCTTTCCGAGGATTGATGATAGTCATTGCAACAAGATTCATTCCTTCCTCTCTACTGATCATTGTTTTGACAATAGTCAAGTGGCAAAGCAGTCAGTGGCTTGGGAAGAATATTGTGCAAAGTACTGGTAAAATGAAACTCTGGTAAAGCATAGATGGGTACACTGGTGATCAGGATAAAACTGAAATAATGTTGAAAACAACATTAAATACCATACAATTAGTCAGTCATAAAATTTGGGGATTTGTGTGGTAAAGGGTCAAACAAACTCGAATACTTTACAAACATTTCAAGCAGTTTTACAGAGATGCAGGGCACATGCCAGAAACATAACATACGGTTTAGCTAAAGCCAGCTTGTCTCTGTGCAACTAGATGACAGTTTGTCTCACATTTTATGATCAATTTCAACTTGTGAAAAGTGTGTTTTTGCCATCATTTGATACCTTTACTGGTAGCGCCACAGTGACCATAAAATCTGGATCACATTAACCCATTACCGGACAACAAAATTTTAGCCTTGCCCAAATTTAAAGCACTTGCAGATGACAATTTCATTGTGGCTCAAATGGCACAAGTTTTCTTTGATAGGAAAGAAAACATTGTGGGAAAAGGAGAAAATGCTGGTTACCAGCATTTTCTCCTTTTCCCACAATGTTTTCAAAAGGCTTCTTTCCCAGGGGCGTTAAAAGGTATCATTGTGCGGTAAAGGGTTAAAATTAGCCTTAATTAACGCTGTATCAGCAATTCTTTGGTTTAATGATCCCAAACAATAGGGATGTCTTTTGTAAACATTGTGGGAAAAGGAGAAAATGCTGATAACCAGCATTTTCTCCTTTTCCCTCAGTGTTTTTTTTTTTTTATCCTTCAAAAGATAAACAACAATCAAATAAATTACATTCAAGTTGTTTGCAGATGCTTTCTTGAGGGACAAGTTTGATTTTTTTTTTTGTCTTGTTATTCCTTAGGCTGCTAAGCGTGACTCAACAACCTTTTGGGGACAGTGTAGATTAAGATCAGAAGGCTCTGGAAAACACTATGGTAAAAGGAGAAAATGCAAATGCTGGTAACTAGCATTTTCTCCTTTTTCCTCAATGTTCTCTGCTCTTCCAAAGACAAACCCCATCATTTTGAGATACATTTGGTGTGTAAACATGCAAGTTCTTACTATTTAGCCAGGCCTGGTAGCTCAGTCAGTAGCGTACAGGATTTGAGAACAGGAGGTCACTGGTTCGGTCCCCTGCTTGGCCAATTTCTTTCCGAGGATTGATGATAGTCATTGCGACAGGATTCATTCCTCTCTCACCATTGTTTCAACAGTGATTATGTGGGAAAGCAGCCAGTGGCTTGGAAAGAATAGTGTGCGGAGTACTGGTAAAAAGAAACTTCAGGAAAGCATGGATAGGTGCACTGGGCATTAAACACCATACAATCAATCGGTCAACTACTATTTGATTATGTCTGAAATTTGTTATTTAGTAAAGAGTCAAGGGCTCAATAGCGGTCAAAAGTAGATAGTGGAGGTGGTAAAATGCAATTACGGTAAATTTAAATCATACCATTTAACTCTTTACAAAACGACAAAATTTTAGACTAGTCCAGATTGAAAGCATTTGCAGATGACAAAAGAAATACGAATGAAAAATTAAAATTTGATATTGAAAGGATAGAAAACATTGTGGAAAAAGGAGAAAATCCTGGTTACTAGCATTTTCTCCTTTTCCCACAATGTTTTCAAAAAGCTTCTTTTTCAGGGTCGCTACAGTGTGGTAAAGGGTTAAAGTATGGAATTTTTTGTTGAGAACCCTTTACCACACAATTCTGACTTTTAACCCTTTACCAAACGACCAAATTTTGGACTAGTCCAAAATGAAAGCATTTGCAGACGACAAAATAAATGTGATTCAAAAAAAAATTTTTTTTTCGCAAGGGTAGAAAACATTGTGGGAAAAGGAGGAAATGCTGGTTACCAGCATTTTCTCCTTTTCCCGCAATGTTTTCAAAAGGCTTTTTCTGCATGGTCGTTAAAACCTGCGATTGTGTGGTAAAGGGTTAACAACCCTGAGAATGAAAGTTTTGTGGGAAAAAAAGAAAATGTTGGTAACCAGCATTTTCTCCTCTTCCCACAATGTTTCCTACCCTTCCCAAATTTTCACTTTTTGATTCTTATTTATTTTGTCATCTGCAAAATGCTTTCAATTCGAACAAATGTAAACTTTTGTCGTCTGGTAAAGAGTGAAGTAGGCGTCTAAACATCAAAATAGTAGTCTCTTAAAGCAGCTGGTTGCTAACACAGGTAATCTCTTGACTAAACATAGAAATGAATCATTTCAGCTTTGTACACAAGTCATGGCAAACTACCAAAAGCAGTTTTAAGAGAAGAAAACAAAGCATTGTTTGAAGGTCACTGTGGACCCTTTACTACACAGTCCCAACCCTGACAGAGAAGGCTTTTGAAATCATTGTTGCCTGCTGGTAACAGGCATTTTCTCCTTTTTATACTCCCCAAAACTCTGTTTGGGGGGTATATAGGAGTCAGCTTGTCGGTCGGTCCGTCCGTCCGTCGGTCCGTCCATCCGTCGGTCGGTCGGTCTGTAGCTTTTTGTCCGCTCTATTTCTCATAAACTACTGGACGAATTTTATTCAAACTTCACAGGTAGACTCAGTATCAAGCAGAAATGTGCATATGAAATGTTGGTTATGGTTCATTGATTTTTCACTGAGTTATGGCCCTTTCATGAAATTTCTTGTCCGCTCTTTTTCTCATCAACTATTGGACAGATTTGGTTCAAACTACACAAGTAGACTCAGTATAAAGCAGAGATGTGCATATCCTATTTTGGTTATGGTTTATTTAGGTTTCATGGAGTTATGGCCCTTTGATGATTCTGGACACCGTCGGTCGGTCTGTAGCTTTTTGTCCGCTCTATTTCTCATAAACTACTGGACGAATTTTATTCAAACTTCACAGGTAGACTCAGTATCAAGCAGAAATGTGCATATGAAATGTTGGTTATGGTTCATTGATTTTTCACTGAGTTATGGCCCTTTCATGAAATTTCTTGTCCGCTCTTATTCTCATCAACTATTGGACAGATTTGGTTCAAACTACACAAGTAGACTCAGTATAAAGCAGAGATGTGCATATCCTATTTTGGTTATGGTTTATTTAGGTTTCATGGAGTTATGGCCCTTTGATGATTCTGGACACCGTCGGTCGGTCTGTAGCTTTTTGTCCGCTCTATTTCTCATAAACTACTGGACGAATTTTATTCAAACTTCACAGGTAGACTCAGTATCAAGCAGAGATGTGCATATGAAATGTTGGTTATGGTTCATTGATTTTTCACTGAGTTATGGCCCTTTCATGAAATTTCTTGTCCGCTCTTTTCCTCATCAACTATTAGACAGATTTGGTTCAAACTACACAAATAGACTCAGTATCAAGCAGAGATGTGCATATCCTATTTTGGTTATGGTTTATTCAGGTTTCATGGAGTTATGGCCCTTTGATGATTCTGGACAAATTTCTTTCAAACTTCATGGATAGACTTTGCACTCAGCAAAGATGTGCATATCATAAATTGTTCTTAGTTAATTAAATAAAATTTCCAAGAGCTAAGCCCTTTTTTGTCGTTCTCTTATGATAGATTCCTACACCTGTAGATAGTTAACAGTAGACTTACCATCACTAACCATCACTAGTAAGTTTTCATGTCACTTCACTTATGTCATGTCATGTCAATTTCATCTTTTCATCGGAAGTTTACTCAAATATAAGACAGATTAATCTTTCAGATATGTTTGGAAAAGGAGAAAATGCTGATTACCAGCACTTACTACTTTCTACACAAAATTGGAAAGATTAATCTTTGCAGTTACTTGGGAAAAAAATGAAATGATGATTACAAGCATTTACTACGTTCTCCACAACTATTCCAAGTCTTCAACTTGTGATGTGTTAAAATAGATACCAATACCGTACGGAAACTAACGAAAGCAACATTTTTTGCGGTTCCGCTTCGGCTTCGCTGCGGTTTCAGTGCATTCCGTATTATATGACTAAAAAGGAAAACATTGTAAACATCGTGAGCAATGGCTTCTGTATTTACAATGTTTTCTTAAGTTTATTACTTTCGGTTCAGTTCAGTTACTATTACGGTTCCGATTCGGTTCGGAGGTTGCTTTCGTTAGTTTCCGTACTGTATAAGTAAGATGTAGAGTCTGGTCAGAAACATTGCATGAAAAGACATTTGTTGTCTGCAAAACCTTTTCATTTAAACCAATCTCAATTTGTCCAGCTGGTAAAAAAAAATGTATCAAGTAAGTTTTATTCTCTCCAAGTCTTTAGTCTGTAACAAAGAGTAATTCTTTGGCAAGAAGCCATTGCAGGATATTCATCACCTTCAGTGATAGCTCTGGTATAATTGACTCTCCAGTCACTTATTTTGCATTCCTGTGACATTAATCTGTTTTGTGACAAGGAGCTGTTGGGGGGTATGATCACGTTTAGTGATAGCTCTAGTTCTACAATGTTTCTACCCCGTAAAAAGAATTTTGAAACATTGTGGGAAAAGGAGCAAATATCCCTATACCACACAATCCCGACTTTTAACGACCCTGTGGAAGAATGCTTTTGAAAAAATTGTGGGAAAAGGAGAAAATGCTGGTAACCAGCATTTTCTCCTTTTCCCACAATGTTTTCTACCCTCCCTAAAACAAATTTCAATTTTTCAGCCACATTTATTTTGTTGTCTGCAAATGCTTTCAATTTGGACCAGTCTAAAATTTTGTCATTTGGTAAAGAGATATCACACAATCCCGATGACCCTGAGAAAGAAGACTTTTGAAAACATTGTGGGAAAAGGAGAAAATAATGGGTGACCAGCATTTTCTCCTTTTCCCACAATGTTTTCTATCCTATCAAGGACAAGTTCCACACTTTGAATCACACATAAATTGTCATCTTGAAATGCTTTCAATTTGGAAAAGCCTACATTTTTGTCTTTTAGTAAAGAGGTAACCAGCATTTTATTTTTTCCACAATGTTTTCTACCTTCTCAGAGAGAAATCTTATCATTGAGCCACATTTATTTTCTATAAATGTGGAAAGTGGAAAATTTTGCTTGTCTGGAAAACAGAAAATGTTGGTAAGCAGCATTTTCTTTTTTACCCACAAAGTTTTCTACCTTTTTATGGGAAAAGCCTATCTTTTGTGCCATATTGGATATGTTGTCTGCAAACATTTTCAGCTTGGACAGTCTAAAATTTGATGGCCTGGTTAAGACTCGGGAATTGTGATTTTTAACCGTTTACCACAGGAAAAAATTTTGGACTGGTCGAGATCAAAAAAATTTGCAGATGACAATTTAAATGTTGCACAGATTATTAAATTTATCTTCGAAAGGGTAGAAAAGATTGTGAGAAAAGGAGAAAATGCTGGTTACCAGCATTTTCTCCTTTTCTCACAATGTTTTCGAAAGTCCTTTTCCAGGGGGTGGGTTGTTACAAGTTAGGATTGTTTGGTAAAAGGTTAATTCTAGTAGGAAGCTGGACAATACACAAAATTCTTTGCTTTAACTTCTGTGTAACAGAGGGAGAGGTTAAAATTTAACTTTTTTATTAGTTGAAAAAAAATGCCTACAGCCTGCAGGAAATTTTTTGAAAGAAAACAAGGATTACTATTTCTGAGCTTTCATCACAAAATTAACTCTTTACCAATCGACAGAAGTGTAGACTAGTCCAAATTGAAAGCATTTGCAAACGATACTTTAAATGAGGTTCAAACCGTGCAATTTGTCTTTGATAGGGTAGAAAACATTGTGGGAAAAGGAGAAAATGCTGGTTACCAGCGTTTTCTCCTTTTCCCACAATGTTTTCAAACTTTTTTCTCCCACAGGGATATAGGATTGTGTGGTAAAGAGTTAAGCATACATTTTTTTGTTTATTTTTTATTTTATGTGAGTCACATTATGATTACGGGTATTAAAATTCTGTAATCAGATTCATGTGTACTACAGCTGTGATGCTTTTAAAACATTGTAGAGAAAGGTTTATTCATAATGCACAAAACATGTTCATGTATCTCAGTTTACCATCTTCCCCAGTATCTAGCGCTTACTGCACTCTGTTTTCCTGTGTGTTATATGGTCCTTTATTACCACAATTTAACTCTTTACCATACGACAAAGTTTTACACATGTTCGAATTGTAAGCATTTGCAGACGATAAGTTAAATGTTGCTAAAATGGTGATTTCTGCCTTAGTTAGGGTAGAAAACATTGTGGGAAAAGGAGAAAATGCTGTTACCAGCATTTTCTCCTTTTTCCACAATGTTTTCAAAAGGCTTCTTTCTCAGGGTCGTTAAAAGTCGGGATTGTGTGGTAAAGGGTTAACCCTTTACCACATAATCCCGAGTTTTAACGACCCTGAAAAAGAAGCCTTTTGAAAAACCTGTGGGAAAAGGAGAAAATGCTGGTAACCAGCATTTTCTTCTCTTCCCACCATGTTTCCTACTGTTTTTCTTAGACAGCAATCATCATTTGAGATACATTTATTTTGTTGTCTGGAAAATGCTTTGAATTTGGTCACATTTAAAATTTTGTTGTTTAGTAAAGGGTTCACTCTTTACCACACAATCCCAAGTTTTAATGACCCTAAAAAAGGAAGGCTTTTGAAAACATTGTGGGAAAAGGAGAAAACACTGGTAACCAGTATTTTCTCCTTTTGCCATAATGTTTTTCACCATTTCAAAGACAAAAATCATTTGAGCTACAGTTTAATTGTCATCTGGAAATGCTTTCAGTTTGATAATGTCCAAAATTTTGTCATTAGGTAAGGGGATGAAATGGCAATCAATGTTTATCTGAATCAGAAATAGTCCAAAGGTTTTTTTCCAGAGGTAACAATTTATCCTTTAGACTGCAAGAAAATGGAGGACAGATTTAGAATAGAATACCAAATTATTGCAAATTCATGGCTGTCTGCATCACAATGTCCCAGAAATATTTTACTGTGTGGATCAAAGATCAGACACAATGTCCCAGAAATATTTTACAGTGTGGATCAAAGATCAGACTGCACATTTTCTAGTCTGGTTGTAATCTACGGTGTCAACAAAAGTAAATGGAATTTTCATTCATAACTAAAGGGTTACAAATACACAGATTTGAGAAAGAAACATATTTTTTCAGCGTTGTAAAGGCAGGGATAATTACTGTATGATTAAACGATTTGATTCGGCACGTGGCCCTCTTGCCCTGGAGCAAAGACGTTCAAGTAGGGTTCTGCGTTGCGACCAACGTTTGATTGTATCTCATGCCAATTCTCATTTTTTCTTACGCACTTAATCAAGAGCCCATGATGGTTTTGGGCGTGTGTCACGGTTGAGCAGAAGTAAAAATAACCCTTTCTGTATTTGTTTTAGTTTCAAACAACTTTCTACTAGTAAAAGTGACAGAAGGAGGAAAGATTTGTAATATATGGGAAACATTATGGAAAAAGGAGAAATTGCTTGTAACAAACAATTTATCCTTTTTCCAAAATGTTTTAGGAGCAGTGTTTTGCTTTAGGCAAAAATGAATTTATTTAATAATGAGTAACACAAGGAAGAAAAAAGTTACGGAAAGGAAAATCTTTCTCTTCTCTTGTATAATGTGGAAAACATTATGGAAAAACCAGCAATTGATTGTAACCAGCAATTTCTTCTTTTTTCATACTGTTTTCAGAAACTGTGTACTGCATGAGGCAAAAATGAATTCATTTGAGAATGAGTAACACAATGAAGAAATATTTGATGGAAAGGAATTTCTTTTCATGATTTGGAAAATATTATGGGAAAATAGTAATTTCTTGTAACAAGCAATTTCTTCTTATATTGTAATGCTTTTGGAAGCTGTTTACTGCTAGAAAGAAAAATCAATTCATTTGAATATGAAAGGAAGAAAAATTTTATGGAAGAGAAGGATAAGTTTGGGATCCATTAGAATGCCTCAGTGCCTAATATGTTGGTTGTGCTCAACATCTTAACCCTTTCCCGAACAAGCCCTGGTTTTCACGTGTCTGCAGTACAAGTCTTTTGAAAACACTGTGGGAAAAGGAGAAATTGCTCGTAATGAGCAATTTCTCCTTTGCTCACAGTGTTTTCTACCCTTTTTGATAACTTTCTGCCATTTTCATCAGATTTAAAATTGTCATCTGCAAACTCTTTCAATTTGGACCAGTCCAAAATTTGTCGTTTGGGAAAGGGTTAAGGTAAAGAGCTGTAACTCTTTACCAAACCACAAAATTTTGGACTTGACCAAACTGAAAGAATTTGCAGATGACAAATAAAGTGATACTCATATGTCTGGATTGGTCTTCGATAAGGTAGAAAACATTGTGGGGAAAGGAGAAAAGCTGGTTTTCCAGCATTTTCTCCTTTTACCACAATGTTTTCAAAAGCGGTCTTCCATTGGGTCGTTAAACCCCGGGATTGTTTGGTAAATGGTTAATGCATCAATGTATTATATCTAGGGGTAAAACAATACGGTAAAAAGCGTATTGCAATATATTGCAATACGGCTGACCCATATTGCAATACGTATTGCAATATGCTGTATATGCTGACATTTAGCATATCTGACCACTTGTAGTCACTGTTAGGGTAGCATATGCTCAAAAGGTGATAAAGAAAACTAGTACATGTGCTTGGAACTCTTCCATTCTTTCAAGATAATGAACTAAAAATCAATTGTTTCGCATGAACAAATAAAAACAAACTAAAATTGACTAGTCTTTAACACTCGCTATCTTGACGATTTTCGTCTGCCATTTTTTTTCTTCAAGAGCGTACTTGTTTATATAAAAACCAGCGCTACTATACCGAACTTCGGGACATGGCTCAACAGAGTAGACAGTGCGATGCACTAACTTACTCAGTTGCTTACTGCACTAACACTAATACTTTGCAGCTTAACTACTGGAAAACGCAAAAATAAGTGTGAGCAAAGTTATAAGAAATGAATAACATACAAACTCCATTGATCCAAAAGCATTAAAGCTCGACGTTTATTTGGAGTTCGTGTCGTGAATTTTATGTGGTCATAGTTTTACCTAAACACCGGTGACACCGCCTGTGGAAAAAAATAAACAACTTTCGCTTTCGGAAATCTTTAGAACTGTAAGTTGAAAAACGATCGATTTCTGACAGAATTTTTGGGAAAACCGGACTTTCTGATGCAATTAAGAGAAGTTGACATATTGCAGAAATACCGATACGGTAAAATTCGAACCGGTTTCGGTTTTTTCTTTGAATAGACCGCGGTTAATCGGTTAATCGGTAAACCGTTTCACCACTAATTATATCCATCAAGTTGCCGCCTAATTATGGGTCCATAGTATCCATTTAGTATAACCACAGGCCTTTGAAGCTCCATTGGTCTGTTACGGAACACTAACATTTTTCTTGGTTGATCGTCGAATACTTGCGAATTGGTGCATCGCCTGTATATCAGGGAATACTAAAATTTTCATTTACATTGATACTATAAATAGCACATTGGCGACTGCCTCTATGTTGTATATAATAAGACAAGGTGTGCAACAAAATTGAAATTGCATAAAAGTAGATTTAGATTCTATTATGTTCTGATAGAGCACAGGCCTTTGAAGCTCCATTAGTCTGTTACAGAACACTAACATTTTTCTTGGTTTATCGTCAAATACTTGCGAATTGGTGCATCGCCTGTATATCGGGGAATACTCAAATTTTCATTGACATCAATACTATAAATAGCACATTGGCGACTGCCTCTATGTTGTTATTATATACAATATAGAGGCAGTTGCCAATGTGCTATTTATAGTAATGGTGTCCAATAAGGAAAATTTCGTTGTCCGGTAATAGACCAGTGGGGTTTCAGTGGCCTATGGTCTAACAACCAGCTGAATCATGAAGTAGACTGGTCCTTTGACATGCAGAAAATTGACTCTCAGCAAAAAGTTTTGGCCCAGGTCAGCCTGCACAGACTGGGCAGGCTGACCTTAGTCTATAATTTTTGCAGATGCATTATAGCACCCTTTTCACAGAGCATGACTCAAATACTCTGATCAGCTGGTGATTGTCATGTTTAACCCTTTACCAGACGACAACATTTTAGACTGGTCCAAATTGGAAGCCTTTGCAGACAACAAATTAAATGTTACTCAAAACAAGAAATTTGTCTGTCATGGGATAGAAAACATTGTGGGAAAAGGAGAAAATGCTGGTTACCAGCATTTTCTCCTTTTCCCACAACGTTTTCAAAAGTCTCCTTTATATTAGGGTTTCAAATACTCGGCATTGTGTGGTAAAGAGTCAAATGGCACAGTATCTTTCAGATCAGTATGAAACCATGGGAATGAAACATATTTTTGCCTTTTACAACAAAAAAGAAAAAGCTGTATAAACTAGCAGCAGGACAGGAGAAAACAGTCATTGATGTCTCCAATAAATGATATTCGTAACCTCCTAGCTGCTAAGTGCGACTCAAGGACCTTTGGCAGATAGTGTAGATCAAGATCAGATTGCACAGAATTTGCAGTCTGATCTTGGGTCTACACTGTCCGATACGGAAATATTTCCCCCCAAAAAATTTACCTTTGAAATAGCAACATTTTGGTTTTTACTATCGGATGGGAGACTTTCATGTCACTTAATATTTAGCAGGATAGGGGTTAATCATTCAACTCTGGATTAGCATTTATTAACCCTTTACCACACAGTCCCGAGTTTTAACGACCCTGAACCAGAAGCCTTTTGAAAACATTGTGGCAAAACATTTTCTCCTTTTTCCACAATGTTTTCTACCCTTTCTAAAACAAGTTTCAATTTTTCAGACACATTTACTTTGTCGTCTGCAAATGCTTTCAATTTGGACCAGTCTAAAATTTTGTCGTTTGGTAAAGGGTTAATCTTTAACCAGAATATCACATCTTTCTATGATTTTGAAGAAGAAGGCACTAGAAAGAATCATGAGTAAAGAAAAATGTTTATATACCATCAGTTTCTTTTGTTTTACACAATTTCTCTTCATTTTGCACTATTTCTTTCACCCTTTCATAGAACAAACCCTATTATTTTAGCCATGTTGGTTTTGTTGTCTCACTAGCAAGTACTTTCTATACCACCAAGTCTAAAATTTTTTTGTCTGATAGAGGTAGAACTATCAGTTATGGTAAACAGCATTTGGTCCTTTTCCGCAGTGTTTTCTAACCCTTTAATACCAGAGAAAAATCCTATAGTTTGAACCCAGTTTGATATGGCAACAGCAAAACAGACAAGTCTGAAGTTTTGTTGTCTTGTAAAGAGTTAACTCTTTACCAAACAGCAAAATTTCACTCTAATCCAATTGAAAGCATTTACAGACGACAAAATAAATGTGACTGAAAAAATGAAATTTATTTTGTAAAAGGTAGAAAGCATTGTGGGAAAAGGAGAAAATGCTGGTTACCAGCATTTTCTCCTTTTCCAACAATGTTTTCAAAAGGCTTCTTTCACAGGGTCGTTAAAAGTCGGGATTGTGTGGTAAAGGGTTAAACGACCCTGGGGAAGAAAGCTTTTAAAAACATCGTTGGAAAAGGAGAAAATGCTGGTAACCAGCATTTTCTCCTTTTCCCACCATGTTTTCTGTCCATTTTGAGAAAATCTTCATTATTTGAGACACTTTTTATCTGTGGTCTGCAAATACTTTAACTTTTGGTAAGTCTGAAACTTGGTTGTGTGATAAAGATCAATTACTGTACAAAATACAACTTGTAAGATAACCTTTGGAAAAAATTGTGGAAAAAGGAGCAACACTGTCAATCTTCCACCTTTTCTAACATACTGTTTTATGGCTCCCTTGGTGTCACATGGAACAATTATCTTTGCTGTATAACAATATCTTAGACTTATCCAAACTGACAGCATTTGCAGATGAATAATTAGAATAAGCCAAGGTCTGGCAAAAGGGGACTTAATGCATCTCTGTGATGCATGATACCAAGCAAACCTTCGCATGATCATGGATCCATAAAGTCCATTTTGAATGGTCTAACAACAAACTGAATCATGAGGGAGACTAGTCCTTTGACATACAGAAAATAGACCAATAGTGAAAAGTTAAGGCCAAGGTAGGCCTGCGTGGACTGCGCAGGGGCTGACCTGGATCGAAACTTTTCGCACATGCATTAAGCTCCCTATTCACAGAGCATGGCTCAAATTAATGTGGTGCCTTGAATAGAACTTGTCATTGAATGGGTAGAAAAAAACCACTGTTGGAAGGGGAGGGGAGGGGGGAAGAAAATGCTGGTACATGTATCAGTATTTCCTCCTTTTTCCACAGTGTTATTTTTTAATGCTTCTCAGGTTTGTTAGAATATGAGATTGTTAGGTAAAGGATTAACCCTTTACCACAGGAGAAAATTTCACACATGACCAAGTTCAAAACATTTGCAGACAACAAATTAGATATGAATCATATGATGAGATTTGTCTGTGAAAGGACAGAAAACACTGTGGGAAAAGGAGAAAATGCTGGTTACCAGCATTTTCTCCTTTTCCCACAGTGTTTTCAAAAGGCCTCCTTTTCAGGGTCGTTAAAACTCGGGGTTGTGTGGTAAAGGATTAATGATGGTTTGAAATAATTTTTTCACATGGGGCCTATTTCATGTTTCATGGTATCATATTTTCCAACCCACCTCCCCCCCCTGCCTAATTTTTTTTAACCCATTACTACACAATACCGAGTTTTAATAACACTGAGCAAGAAGACTTTTGAAAGTATTATGGGAAAAGAAGGAAATATGGTAACCAACATTTTCTCCTTTTCCCGCAGTGTTTTCTGCCTTATCACAGATGTCAAATTCTATCATAATTATGACTCACAATTAAATTATTGTCTGCAAATGCTTTCAATATGCACAAGCCTAAAATTTTCTTCTTTGGTTAAAGATATCAAAATATAGCATGAAATGATCAAAACTGTACCATTCTATTCAATTCATAAATCAGAACTAACTAGCTCACTTTCATTTGACAGAATAAAAGGTCTTATAACAGAAGCGACTGAGAATAGCTTCAGGCAGATTTCTACCCTCTGTCTGGTTAGTCACGCCCTCTGCATTAACACTTTACTTTATCTGCAATATTGGTGAAAATATCGAAAAGAACAGAAAAGAAGGCAAAATAATTAAACCAATAGCCTGCTTTAATGCTTTACCACACAGTCCTGAGTTTTAACGACCCTGAAAGAGTAGGCTTTTGAAAACAGTGTAGGAAAAGGAGAAAATGCTGGTAACCAGCATTTTCTTCTTTTCGCTTAATGTTTTCTACCCAATTAAGGACTAATTTGACTGCAAGTGCTTTCAATTTTGACAAGTCTAGATTTTTGTGGTGTTGTAAAGGGTTAAGCAACAATGGATAATGTGCTTTGGTGAGAGTAGACCATCATAAATCAGCCTGCACATACATCCAGTCTGATCTTTGTATACACTTGCCACCTCATTTTAAATTGTTTCAGTTATATAAATCCTCTCAAACGCAAAGCAACTGAACAACTATCTTTATTTTTGTGAAAGACTAGGTTAATAATTTTAATTTTGAAAGATATTCAAGATGAGGTTGTTACAGATTGAGGCATTTAAAATTTTCTTGACATTTGTCAAATTGTTTTCTAAAGTATCCATTGGTACATTTCTCTGAATTAGTTATTTTTTATCAATTTTAAATTTACAGTCTGTAGAAAAAGTCCCAAACTGTCATATTTGCTATATATAGAAGAAATGGTTACTTTTACTACAATGTTTCTGATGAAAGTGGTTAAGTTTTTGAAGAAATATCTTGTTCACTGCTTTTTTCTTAGAATTAAGTCACAGAAAATGTCCAATATTGGTTATGAAAAGGGTGTGCATATTTGAGTGACAGGGAACTCCTCTGTATAGAATTCAATCTTGAAACCTGATAACAGTGCCCTCTATATTCAGGCAGAAATCAGGTGGGTGGGGACAAAATATCAGAAATGGGCGGAGTCTTCATCTTTATGTCTGGTTGTAGAATGAATGAGTGATGTGTCGTGTGACCATAGATTGTTCGGAGTTAAGTATATGTCCCCACGATATGGACAATGTAAAATTCGTGTCTGACAGTCAGTGCTATACAAAATTTGCGTGTTGGTACCATTTTCTATTGCGCATTGTTACATTAATTACTCGGATGTGAGAAATTTTACGATTTAACAGTACAAATGTTCATGTAACATGTATCGATATTTAAGTTATGATAACGATGGAATGGGACGATATTAATTAAATTGCCGATTTTTGGCTTTGGTTACCAATCATAATACTGATCTTCATTGTCATAAAACTAATAAAGAAAGATGTACTTATAGGGCCCCAGTACAGTACATAGAACATAACTGCAACATTGTTCCTGAAAAAGTGATATGTTATATATATATAAGTGATTTAATAATTTTTGGAAAAAAGAATAGAATCAGTGGATGTATATGATACAGTTTTATGTGTTTGGTTAGTTGGATACATTTACATGTGTGATTAATGGTCGATACAATTTTAAGCTCAAAGATGTACGCCACAAAGCGGAGACGCCGCACTGTGAAAAGGCATGTATTAATTACTCCATGAATGTTTGCATACCCCATTTCAATACCCTTAAGAAATATTTAGAAGTAGTGCTGAGAAAGTATTTTTTCCAACTGGATATTTCACTTATTTTCTTTTTTAGTTATAAGATATAGAAATATGGATTATGAAAAAAACAAAACTGGAGCTCATTAGTTCTGTTGCAGTATTATTGTGCCAAATATCAATATTAGATCATTTTAAACACAATTATCTGTATTTGAATGTCAGAGGAAATATGTAGATTTCTTTGAATATTTGTAGGTAAAAAAAAAAAAATGCTGATGTTTTAGCCAATACCGTTTTCACACCTGGTCAAAATTTACAGAAAAATACTAATTCAATTATTTATTTCCCCTATGAAATACATTAAAAAGAAATTAATACTAACTTATTTAAACTATAACACATTTTCATAGTTGGTAAAATTTTCAGTTTTACAATATTGTAAAAAGAAACAAAAAATCGCTTACTTAAACAATTTCACTTTCGTATAGTTTCTGTTGCAATTTGGTAACATGACAATGTCATCTTTTGGCTTTTTCATCTCCAACTTGCTTTTCTTTACTTACTCTTATATATTTTACATAACTTCATACCAAAATACATAAATTGAGACTTGTATTAAAAGTAGATACAGACGACAAGTTGAATTTGGCTCATGTGATGGTATATGTCTTTAAAAGGGTAGAAAATATTGTCAGAAAAGGAGAGAATGCATCTGATTATGAGCATTTTCTCCTTGTCCCACAATTTTTTTAATAGCATATTTATCTTAGGGTTGTTAAAACTGTGGATTGTGTGGTATAGGGTTAATCCCTCAATGCATGTAGTCTATAAAAGTGGGCAGTGGCATAAATTGTTCGATCCGGATCAGATTCCGTTAAAGTCAATGTCTAATCCATATCCACATTTTATTTTTTTTTACCACTGGAAAAGAGATATTTGTTAACTCATTACCAAATAACAAAAGTTTGGTTTGGACCAAATTGAAAGCATTTGCAGACGACAAATGGAATGTTAAATGTTGATTTTTGTCTTTCAAAAACCATCTTCCTCAGGGTCGTTAAAACTCAGGATTGTGTGGTAAAGAGTTAAAAAAAAGGTATTCAGACAATGATTAAACTTCAAAAATACCAATTTCTTGCACAAAAGAAGGGTTATATTGTAGGAGAAATAAAAGCAAAGTATTCTATGGTATCAAATATCGGTACCATAGCCAAATTATTTCATGTGTAATAATATAGTACACATTATTAAGAAATGATAAATCATTTTTTTTTTTCATGGTACCCGCATTGGTTCCTCTTCTTTTTGTGTAGTTTCCTGTTTGTGTAAGTAAGTTTAAAAACATGAGGCATAATTTCAGTACCGATTTGTGAGATGGACTTTTTTGTTAAATGAAGGAATTAAGACAATTTGAAAAGAAATCTAAAGTTCTGAGTTAACCTATGAATGTATAAATAAGATTTTTCATGCCCCTGCCAAAAATCTGCTTTTAGAAACATTGGTAAAAAAGCAATTGCTCCTTTTCCTGCAATACTTTCAGTTTCATTTAAAAGTTTTATTTCTTATTGAAATGTTTCACCTTTAAGTCACTTGCAGGATTTTTTATATATTTGGAAATATTCTGTGAAGTAAAGGATTAACCCTTCACCACACAATCCCAAGTTTTAATGACCCTGAGAAAGAAGCCTTTTGAAATCATTGTGAGAAAATGCAGGTAAAGAGCATTTACTCCTTTTCCCAGAATGTTTTCTACCCTATCAACAATAGAATTCATCATTCAAGCAACATTTGATTTGTTGTCTGCAAGTGCTCTAAGTCTGGTACAGTTGAAAATTTTGATGTTTGGTAAAGAACTAACCCTTTACTACACAATCCCAACATTTAACGAGCCTGTGGAAGAAAGCTTTTGAAAACATTGTGGGAAAAGGAGAAAATGCTGGTAACTAGCATTTTCTCCTTTTCCCACAATGTTTTCTACTCCTATCAAGGAAAAATTTCATCATTTGGGCCACCTGTAATTTCTTGTCTACAAATGCTTTCAATTTGGACAAGTCTACAATTTTGTCTTTTTGTAAAGGGTTAAACAAGGAATTGTTTGGTACAGGGTAAGGTTCAGTTAGAAAACACGTTTTTTGAAAGATGGACAAAAATTTATGGCATTTGCTATTACATAGAATAGTGCTTTTGGTCTTATGTTATTATCTATGTATATATTTTGTATATAGATAATTTAAGTCCAGTTAGTTATGCTGCATCTAATTTGTCATCTACACAAAGTTTTCAACTGTGGACAGCTCTAAAATCCTCCGTCTGGTACATAGTTAAAGAATACTAACCTTGGAAGTGTGGAACACATATTTAATTGCTGATGCAGACAGTTCATATATTAGTTTATTTATCACTAGAAAAGTGAACGATGTTGTAGAGAAGAAAATGTGGAAATTATGCAGTTTCAGTACTTTCATTATCAAACTGAGTTTAACTCTTTACTACACAATCCCGAGTTTTAACGACCCTGAGAAAGAGGCCTTTTGAAAACATTGTTGGAAAAGGAGAAAATGCTGGTAACCAGCATTTTCTCCTTTTCCCACAATGTTTTCAATCCTTCCCAAAACAAATTACAATTTTTGGATTGCAATGATTTTGTCTGCAAATGCTTTCAATTTGGACAAGGCTAAAATTTTGTCGTTTGGTAAAGAGTTAATTCTTTACCGATTGTCGAAATTTGAGACTTGTACAAATTAAAAGCATTTTGCAGACGTCTAAATAAATTTGACTCAAAAATTAAAAACTCTTGTTGGAAGGGTAGAAAACATTGTGGAAACAGGCAAAAATACTGATTACCAGCATTTTCTCCATTTCCCACAATGTTTTCAAAAGCCTTGTCTGTTAAGGTTGTTAAAACTTGGGATTGTGTGGTAGAGGGTTAATATGTAGGTGGCTCTCAAAAAAATTGTCTGAGCTTTTTGGAATAAAACACTTATACTTCCTCAGACAAATTTGCAGCAGACAATATTTAAAACATCCTTCAAAAATGTAAAGTCAAAATGAATTAAGGTTAACCATGCAACATATAATCCCTAGTGTTGATGCCCTTGAGGAAGAGGACTTTTGAAAACATTGTGGGAAAAGGAGAAAATGCTGGTTACCAGCATTTTCTCCTTTTCCCACAATGTTTTCTGCCTTGTCAGAGAACTTAAGCTCATTTGTATTCATTTTGAATTTGATGTCTGTTGATGTTTTGAATTTGAACAAGTCAGAAACTTTGTTGTGCCAGAAAGGGTTAATGAAAGAATGTACATGGTGGCAACCGGGACATCATACTGTTTATTAAAATTTTTCTTTCTTTGCAAAAATGTTTTATGTCTGTTGCAAGACACAAACATTGTCTGTGGAAGGTAGGGGGTTAGCCCTGTATCAGAAGACAAAATTTTGGACTTGTCCAAACTGAAAGGATATGCAAACAAGGTTATCATACATGTATCTCAAATGACAGAAATTATTACTAGCAATTTCTGCTTTTCTCACAATTTTTTCAAAAGCCTTTTTTCTCAGGGTCATTAACCCTTTCCCAAACAAGCCCTGGTTTTCACGTGTCTGCAGTACAAGTCTTTTGAAAACACTTTGGGAAAAGGAGAAATTGCTCATAATGAGCAATTTCTCCTTTTCCCACAGTGTTTTCTACCCTATTTGAGAACTTTCTGCCATTTTTGTCAAATTTAAAATTGTCGTCTGCAAACTTTTTCAATTAGGACCAGTCCAAAATTTGTCGTTTGGGAAAGAGTTAAAAACATGGAATGGTATGTTGGGGGTTAGTGTATTTTGAAGAAGAAATATCTATAAAAAAGAAAGACTGCGTAAATTTGCCAGCAAATAGGCAGAGGCCCATAGAATAAACATGTCTACAATTATGACCACAGGAACCCTTAGATGAAACATGTCTACATTTTTGACCAATCACAAATTTCTATTTATTCATTTTCAATCAGTACCAGAAAGTAGGTCAGAAGCAAGTGCATTCAGCTACCCCGAAAAAAAAAAAGAAAATTACAGGTTTGAAATATACTGCATGATAACATTTTGTAACCATATTGCACATAAGCCTAATGCAGCTGTTCTTCTTATGGGGTTACTAAGGATTGGGTTTGGTGAGTGGTATAGTGACTGAATTCATATAGTGAACAAAAAATCCTTTTGTCTTCACTTTTTGTCCAGACTACTATTTAAAATTAAAAATAAAAATACCCTTGTTCTAAATCACAAACTGATAGAGTTTTGCGATGAAAGAGAAATAGTACATATGACCGCCTTGCTGCAACAGTACCTGCTGGGTCTGTATTCACCAACCATTCTTAAGAACGTTCTTAATCTTATTCTCCAAAATTTTTGATATTTGAAATTAACACAACTTCTGATTGGCTAAACCATTTGATTGTGTTACTTTCAAATTTAGAAATTCTTGGAGAATAAGACTAAGAATGTTCTCAAGAATGGTTGGTGAATACGGACCCTGATTAAAATGTTCTTTTTTAGGGACAGCCAAATAGTGATTGTAAATGTTCATTTCTTTTACTTCGGTACTTAAAGGGTTTTAAAAAATAATGGGGGCAACATGTTTAACCCTTTACCAAACAATCCTGTGTTTTTTTGACCCTTAGGAAGAAGCCTTTGGAAAACATTGTGGGAAAAGGAGAAAATGCTGGTAACAAGCATTTTCTCCTTTTTCCAATTTGTTTTCTGACCTTTCAAAGACAAATCTCAATGTTATGAGTAATATTCAATTTGTCATCTGCAAATGATTCCAATTTGGACGAGACTAAATTTTTGTTGTTGAATAAAGGATTAATCCTTCACCAAACAAAAATTCCATATATTTGAAAAGACCAAGAAGTAAACTTTTGAAAACGTGGTTAAGGAGAAAATGCAAGTTGGTAGCAGTTTTTTGCTTTTCCCAAATTGTCTTAACCCTTTCCCAAACAAGCCCTGGTTTTCACGTGTCTGCAGTACAAGTCTTTTGAAAACACTGTGGGAAAAGGAGAAATTGCTTGTAACAAGCAATTTCTCCTTTTCCCAGTGTTTTCTACCCGCTTTGAGACCTTTCTGCCATTTTCTTCAAATTTAAAATTGTCGTCTGCAAACGCTTTCAATTTGGACCAGTCCAAAATTTGTCATTTGGGAAAGGGTTAAAGCCTTTTAAAGACAAATTTTAGACAAATTTTAGACTGTTCCAAATTGAAAGCATTTGCAGATGACAAAATATATCTGACCAACAGATTGAAATTGATTTTGGAAAGGGTAGAAAACGTTGTGGGAAAAGGAGAAAATGCTGGTAACACCCGCAGCATTTTCTTCTTCTCCCACAATGTTTTCAAAACTCTTCTTTCTCAGGGTCGTTAAAACTCGGAATTGTGTGGTAAAGAGTTAAAAAAGACTGGGTTTTGAAGGAGAGGGACTGACAGCGATTTTGTTACTGTTTTCCTTTACAAAGTATCATTTGAAAACACCTGCAATTAACTTAACCACTCGACATTCAAAGTTTTGTCAAATTGCTTTTGAATCGATACACTGGAAATCACTCGAGTTGCTCCACATTGAATTTCTCTACACAGTTTTACCATAAATATTCTTTGTTCTTACATTTCTTTTCCGCTAACACTGTCTTTCACGATGATAAACTCATTGCATAGTCAGAATTACTTTGCTTAAAGGAGTCATTTTTTAAGTTATTTAACCCTTTCCCAAACAAGCCCTGGTTTTCATGTGTCTGCAGTACAAGTCTTTTGAAAACACTGTGGGAAAAGGAGAAATTGCTCATAATGAGCAATTTCTCCTTTTCCCACAGTGTTTTCTACCCTTTTTGATAACTTTCTGCCATTTTCATCAAATTTAAAATTGTCGTCTGCAAACTCTTTCAATTTGGACCAGTCCAAAATTTGTTGTTTGGGAAAGGGTTAATATCTTTTTTTTGTGTATCTGTGTATAAAGATATTAATTTTTTTTGGTGTCTTTGTATATAGATATTATTTGTCTGTTTGTGTTGATGCTTTTGGCCTGTGCTAAAGAATGAATTATGAATTTACATTCTGGAGACTCATATTTTGAAGACAATATACATGTATATCAAGATCAGAAGGCAAAGAATGTTATTCTGTTGTGTATCTGAGCAAATAGGCCTTAATTGATAGCAATGTTTGGTTTTCTCTCTCTGTTAGACTCAACATCTTATTCACAAGACAGGTCTCTGGCCTATGGAAGATTAAAAATACATATAAATTAGACTAAATATTTAATACCATTTATTGGGAACTAGAAATTAGAAAGAGGGATCAGCAAACGCTTTCAATTTGGACTGGTTTAAAATTTTGTTTTGTGGTAAAGAATTAAAGATTCGTAAAAGACATGTAAATGAAGGAAAGGAATATTTTGGAATGGAAAACATAGTAGGAGAAGAATCAGTGGCCTGTTACAAGCAGATGCTGCTTTTCCTATGATATTTGCCAAAGCTGCAAACTCTGAGGGATTAACCCTTTACCACACAATACCGACTTTTAACAACCCTGAGGAAGAAGCCTTTTGAAAACATTTTGGAAAAAGGAGAAAATGCTGGTAACCAGCATTTTCTCCTTTTCCCACAATGTTTTCTACTCTGTCAGGGAGAAATTTCCTCATTTGGGCCAACTTTTATTTGTTGTCTGCAAATGCTTTCAATTTGGACCAGTCTAAAATTTTGTCGTTTGGTAAAGAGTTAAGACATTTTCATGTATTTATTTATACAGGAAAATATTAACCCTTTACCTTACCGTCACAACTTTTTATGACCCTTACAGAGAAAGCTTTTTGAAACATTGTTGGAAAAGGAGAAAATGCTGGTAAACAGCAACTATGTTTTCTACCCGATCATAAACCACAAATTTAGACTATTCCCAGTTCAAAACATCTACTGACAATGAAATCAAACTTAGCACAACTGAGCTTGTGTTCTGTGGTAAAACCATGGTAAATTTGATCCGGCAAAAGAAATGCTGCTACAGGCTTGGCTTAATTTTAGTCCATAACAAACTTCTGTACTGACTGAGAGAAAGGACTCCTGTTTTACTCACTGCACATACATTGTAGCTTGGTACCATTTATCTCCCTTGATTATCGAACTGCACTGTATCATGACTGATATTGTATATCAAAGTTGCCAGTTAATTGACATTCATTTAACCCTTTCCCTAACGACAAATTTTGGACTGGTCCAAACTGAAAGAGTTTGCAGACGACAATTTTGAATTTGATGAAAATGGCAGAAAGGTCTCAAAAAGGGTAGAAAACCCTGTGGGAAAAGGAGAAATTGCTCATTACAAGCAATTTCTCCTTTTCCCACAGTTTTTTCAAAAGACTTGTACTACAGACACGTGAAAACCAGGGCTTGTTTGGGAAAGGGTTAAAAGGCAGTGGAGTGATACAGGGCCATCTTGGCCCTCTTGTTTGTTTCTAGTACCAGTAAGCCTTAAAATGCCAAAACCAGCATTTTCTCCTTTTCCCACAATGTTTTCTATCCCATCAAAGGCAGAAGTCATCATTTTAGCAACACATAATTTTTCCACTGCAAATGCTTTGAATTTTGTCCAGTCAAAAAATTCTCATTTGATAAAGAGTTAAGCCTAAATAGATTCCAAACTTACTGAAATCTAAAATTTTCATGTACATGAAGCCATAGAAATGCCAGTGAAAGTAAATGAAATGTTTAATCATCATTTCTATTGATCAAGCCTTGTTAATTTTCAGAGAGCAAAATGTGTGGCCGGTACAGATTCAAACCTGTAACCCCTCACAAGACAAGTGCTCTAGCCACTGAGCTACTTGGATAGTTTGATTACTGCAGCACTCCTTCCCAATCTAAATATTTTGAGAGCTACTTGGATCCCCAAAGTTCTTTAACCCTTTACTGCACAATGCAGCATTTAACGCCCCTGGGAAAGAAGCATTTTGAAAACATTGTGGGAAAAGGAGAAAATGCTGGTAACCAGCAATGTTTTCTACCTTATCAAAGAAAAATTGCACCATTTGAGCCACATTGAAATTGTCGTCTGCAAATGCTTTCAATTTGGACAAGGCTAAAATTTTGTCGTTTGGTAAAAATTGTTAAAAACTGCTTATGGTCACTTTCACCACTTCTGACAGTATTTGTCTTTAAGTTATGAGCTGTCTGATCATGATCTTCGCATTTCACAAAAGCAATTATAGTTTAGGCTCGGCATTCAAACATAATATTTATTTGGATAAAGGGGCAATTCTTTTGATTGTGGCACATGTCAGATATTTCATGTGACCCTGAGGTATACCCTAGGTATAGTGCCGTTAACAATTAACTCTTTCCCAGACCTGTGAAAATTCAAAGAATTTGCAAACAACAATTAACCATAGCCCAGATTACGAGACTGGTCTGTGAAAGGGCAGAAAACATTTTGGAAAAAGGACAAAATGCTGGTTACCAACATTTTCCCCTTTTTTCCACAGTGTTTTTCAAAAGCTCTTTTACTCCCGATCTTGAGACGCTGGATTGTTTTGTAAATGGTTTACTATTTACCAAATGACAAAACTTTAGAATCATCCATATTGTCAGCATTTTTATGATGCAACGGAAATTTTAGATATGATTCAAATGACAGAAATCATTATCTAAAGCGTAGTGAACATTGCGGGAAAAGGAGAAAATGCTGGTTACCAGCATTTTCTCCTTTTCCCACAATGTTTTCAAAAGCCTCATCTTCAGGGCCGTTAAAAATACTAGATTATTTGGAATAGATTAATCTGTAATCCATTTGTATGAATGATACTGGTAATTCAGTAGATAATTGTAAAATTAGTCATTATAAAGGATTGACTTTTCTCTCGTTTCTCTCTCCGTTTTGTGAAATTATATACATTCAGGTAGAAAAACTTTCAACCCTTTTCCAAAAGACAAGTTTTTTTCCCAAAATGAGAGTATGAGACTGTAGACAACAATTTGTTGCTTACCAGTATTTTATTTCTGAGGGCCGTCAAAATTTGGAATTGTGTGGTAATGGACTAACATGCAAATAACCATAAATTTGCAACATTAGAGTTCCCATTAAGGTGAGTTTGAAAGTACCAGTGGGCTATGCTGTTTTTTTCAGACACATTATGGTTAAAATCTGATTTTTTTTCCTCTAGGAGATAGACCATAATTATTTGAGCTATGC
Organism: Tridacna gigas; assembly: GCA_945859785.2. Taxonomy (NCBI): domain Eukaryota; kingdom Metazoa; phylum Mollusca; class Bivalvia; order Cardiida; family Cardiidae; genus Tridacna; species Tridacna gigas. The sequence goes on along the minus strand of OX244031.2, from coordinate 73,764,377 downwards.
TGTGTGAAAAGGGGAATTAAAGCATCTGCAAAAAGTATTGACCCAAGTCAGCCTGCACAGGCTGACCTGGCTCAAAACTTTATGCTATTGGTATATTTATAAGCATGGCCAAGGAACATTCTGCGTCAGGATTCAGCAGGTTATAAGACAAAATAGATTCCATGGATCCATAATTAGGCGATGGCTTGCTTGGTATAATGCATCACAGAGACACATTAACCCTTTACTAGACGACAAAATTTTAGCTGGGTCCAAATTGAAAGCAATTGCAGACAACAATTTCAGTGTGGCTCAAATGGTGCAATGTTTCTTTGATAGGATAGAAAACATTGTGGGAAAAGGAGAAAATGCTGGTTACCATCATTTTCTCCTTTTCCCACAATGTTTTCCAAAGGCTTTCTTCCCAGGGGCGTTAAAAGGCGTCATTGTGCGGTAAAGGATTAAACCCCCTTTTGCCAGAGCATAGCTTGTTTGTTTTGAAGTAAAATTGAGATGATGTTTAACTCTTTGCCATAAAACACATTCTAAATTTGTCCAAATTCAGAGTATCTACAGACAAACTAATATAGTTCAAATGATTGAATTTGTCCTCTAAAGGGTAGAAAAGATTTTTGAAAAAAGGAGAAAATATTGCTAACCAAGATTTTCTCCTTTTTCCAGTGTGTGTTTTCAAATACCTTCCTCTTTTGGGTAACTTAACCCTTTACATTACAATGCCGCCTTTTGACGACCCTGGGAAAGAAGCCTTTTGCATTGTGGGAAAAGGAGAAAATGCTGGTAACCAGCATTTTCTCCTTTTCCCACAATGTTTTCTACCCTATCAAAGAAAAATTGCACCATGTGAGCCACATTGAAATTTTCGTCTGCAAATGCTTTCAATTTGGACAAGGCTAAAATTTTGTCGTCTGGTAAAGGATTAAACTTTTACCACACAGTCCCAAGTTTTAAAGACTCTTAGAAAGAAGGCCTTTGAAAACATCGCAGGAAAAGAAGAAAATGTGGGTAACCAGAGCTTTCTCCTTTTCCCACAATGTTTTCTACCTATTCGAGGACAAATGCTATCATTTGAAAATTGTCTGTAGATTACTTCAAAATGGAGAAATCTTAAATTTTGCTATGTGGTAAAGAATTAAGTGAGTGAACACAAAAATTGTTTATATTCATAAGTAGCAAAGCCACAATGGAAAAGAAATAAATTTTTGTATTCATAATTGGAGTATAATTTATGAAATATCCTCTCTTGTTTTCAGTGTAATTGTACAATAACAACATTTTCTTATCTTACACACATATGAGATTAGCAGAGTGTGACTTCATATTTGACATCATTTTATAAAATTATGTCTTTAACTCTTTACCACACGACAAAATTTTAGACTGGTCCAAATTGAAAGCATTTGCAGAAGACCAAATAAATGTTACCAAAAAAATGGAAATTTGTTTTGGGAAGGGCAGAAAACATTGTGGGAAAAGGAGAAAATGCTGGTTACCAGCATTTTCTTCTTTTCCCACAATGTTTTCAAAAGGCTTCTTTCTTGAGGTCGTTAAAAGTCGGGATTGTGTGGTAAATGGTTAAGAGAACTGAACTGGGTTTTATTCATGGATATTTACTGCATGTGCACATGCTCTGCATTTGGTTTCGAACATTCTGACCTATATTCTCAAGAAATAGTGATAAAAAGAATACGACATTTGTTTGCTATTGAAGTAAAAAATTTTTTTAACCCTTAAGCTGCTTATCGCGACCCACTGACCTTTTACGGACACTGTAGATCAAGATCAGACAGCACAGAATGTGCAGTCTGATCTTTGATCTTCACTGTCCGATACGGTATTTTATTTCCGATGAAATCAACTTTGAAACCGCAGTGTTTGGCCTTTTAGTATTCACTAGAAATTTGCGTTTCATTTATTCAGCAGCTTAAGTGTTAAATTTGTGTACAAAAATATTACTAAGCTCACTAGAGGTGTGCTTAAAAACATTTTTCTATACTCGTGTAATAAAAATTTTATCGCAAATGTTAACTTGCGTCAGATCCTACATAACTGGATCACACACAATACAAACATTATTTTTTTCATTATTTACGGGCTAGATTCTGTCAAAAATAAAGTTTTATCAACCAAAGACGTAGTCACGTATGTCCACAGGATAAGTCCATGTTTATTGTATTAACCCTTTCCCAAACAAGCCCTGGTTTTCATGTGTCTGCAGTACAAGTCTTTTGAAAACACTGTGGGAAAAGGAGAAATTGCTCGTAACGAGCAATTTCTCCTTTTCCCACAGTGTTTTCTACCCTTTTCCCAACAAGCCCTGGTTTTCACGTGTCTGCAATACAAGTCTTTTGAAAACACTGTGGGAAAAGGAGAAATTGCTCGTAATGAGCAATTTCTCCTTTTCCCACAGTGTTTTCTACCCTTCTTGATAACTTTCTGCCATTTTAATCAAATTTAAAATTGTCGTCTGCAAACTTTTTCAATTTGGACCAGTCCAAAATTTGTCGTTTGGGAAAGGGTTAATCATGTGATCCCATGAAATTAATGATGTCAGTTGCATTACATCAGCAGTATATTGAAACCATTGTGGAAAAAAGAGAAAATGTTGGTTGAAAGCATTTTGTCCTTTCCCCATAATTTTTTTGAACACCTTATTTCTGCAGGTTGTTAAAATTCTGGATTATTTGGTAAAAGATGAAGATGTAATTTCATTATTTCGCTGTGAATCTCTAATTTTTGCAGTCATGTTTTAAAATTTATATAAATTAGGCTTTGCTTTGTGCTGTTTGACACCGTTCTTAGTTGGTCTAAAATTATCTTGTGTGGTAATTGGTGAAACAAGCTGGCTTCTTTAAAAAAGAAGCCAGGAGAGGTCGGCATCAATGTGCTCTCGAGATTAGGGTACGAGTTCTCCAGGGTACGAGTTCTCCAGATAGTATCAAGTCACGTGATCTTTTCCCGCAGTGTTCTTTCTCTTTTTTTAACGATTTTTTTCTTTTTGATTAGATTTATTTGTTTAATGAAAAATTACAATTATTGGAGAGGTCATTTATAATCATTATGGAATAATAAATCTTTTTGGAAATCCGTTTTATAAAAAAGCACATTTATTTCCTATTTCAGTTTTTTGATTTTGGTTTATTTATAAAACCATGACGAAATAGACTGTGTATCAGATCAATTTCGCAGAAACAAATGGATTTAGACAGCGATTTCTGTGGCAGTCTGCCTTTTAAACTTACCACTGTTGGAGAGGTCTGATGACCTCTCCAATAATACAAGATCTTGCAGTAGTACTCAATCTGTGGGGTAGCACAGGTTGGATTCATTCATTGGGGAACAATCTTTTCTTTGTATTAGAATGTTTTTATTGACTTGTGTTTAATTGGTCCTCCAAAAAAACTGATATAGTCAATAGATATACTTGTCTGGCTCTAAGTTTATTGTATTGTTTAACACTTCAGCCTATTTATTCTGGAGACTTGACATTGAAGTTATTTCTACTGGGCTGGTTGAAGTAGATTAACTCTTTACCAGACGACAAAATTTTAGACTGGTCCAAATTGAAAGCATTTGCAGACGACAAAATAAATGTGACTCAAACATTGAATTTTGTTTCAGGAAAGGTAGAAAACATTGTGGGAAAAGGCTTCTTCCTCAGGGTCATTAAAAGTGGGGACTTAGTGGTAAAAGGGTTAATAGAGGATATTAATTTTTTTTTGGTAAAAGATCGATGAAAGTCCCAACAAAAATGGGGTTTGAGGCACGATATAAATAGAATATTTGTTTTTTCAGTGAGAGATCAAGATTTATTTCAGCCACTGAACATTATTGATAATATTTTCACAAGTGCCACTTGTGAAAATATTACCGATGATGTTCACTTGATGAAATAAATCTTGATCTCTCACTGAAAAAACAAATATTCTATTTATATCGTGCCTCAAACCCCATTTTTGTTGGGACTTTCATCAAAATCCAGTACAGTTGGTTTTGGTAGTTCCCTGTGGCCAGGAAATCTGTAAAAATCTTCTTGTCCCAAACAGTAAGGGCTAGAGCTCTCATATATGGCATGTAGTATCATCTAGTGGCCCTCTACCAAAATACTTCAAATAATGGCCCTAGTGTGGAAATTGGCCATATGTTGTGGGTTCTCGGATTTTACATAGAGATAAAGAAGGAAATCTGTAAAAATCTTCTTGTCCCAAACCGTAACGGCTAGAGCTTTCATATTTGGCATGTAGCATCATCTAGTGACCCTCTACCAAAATACTTCAAATTATGGCCCTAGTTTGAAAATGGCCCTATGTTGTGGGTTCTCGGATTTCACATAGAGATAAAGAAGGAAATCTTTAAAAATGTTCTTGTCCCAAACCATAATGGCTAGAGCTCTCATATATGGCATGTAGTATCATCTAGTGGCCCTCTACCAAAATACTTCAAATTATGGCCCTAGTGTTGAAAATGGCCCTATGTTGTGGGTTCTCGGATTTCACATAGAGATAAAAAAGGAAATCTAAAAATCTTCTTGTCCCAAACCGTAAGGGCTAGAGCTTTCATATTTGGCATGTAGCATCATCTAGTGACCCTCTACCAAAATACTTCAAATTATGGCCCTTGTGTTGAAAATGGCCCTATGTTGTGGGTTCCCGGATTTCACATAGAGATAAAGAAGGCAAACCGTAAGGGCTAGAGCTCTCATATATGGCATGTAGTATCATCTAGTGGCCATCTACCAAAATACTTCAAATAATGGCCCTAATAGGGAAATTGGCCCTATGTTGTGGGTTTTCGGATTTCACATAGAGATAAAGAAGGAAATCTGTAAAAATCTTCTTGTCCCAAACCGTAAGGACTAGAGCTTTCATATTTGGCATGTAGCATCATCTAGTGACCCTCTACCAAAATACCTCAAATTATGGCCCTAGTTTGAAAATGGCCCTATGTTGTGGGTTCTCGGATTTCACATAGAGATAAAGAAGGAAATTTTTAAAAATCTTCTTGTCCCAAACCATAAGGGCTAGAGCTCTCATATATGGCATGTAGTATCATCTAGTGGCCCTCTACCAAAATACTTCAAATAATGGCCCTAGTGTGGAAATTGGCCCTATGTTGCGGGTTCTCGGATTTCACATAGAGATAAAGAAGGAAATCTGTAAAAATCTTCTTGTCCCAAACCGTAAGGACTAGAGCTTTCATATTTGGCATGTAGCATCATCTAGTGGCCCTCTACCAAAATACTTCAAATTATGGCCGTAGTGTTGAAAATGGCCCTATGTTGTGGGTTCTCGGATTTCCCATAGAGATAAAGAAGGAAATTTTTAAAAATCTTCTTGTCCCAAACAATAAGGGCTAGAGCTCTCATATATGGCATTTAGTATCATCTAGTGGCCCTCTACCAAAATACTTCAAATAATGGCCCTAGTGTGGAAATTGGCCCTATGTTGTGGGTTCTCGGATTTCACATAGAGATAAAGAAGGAAATCTGTAAAAATCTTCTTGTCCCAAACCGTAATGGCTAGAGCTTTCATATTTGGCATGTAGCATCATCTAGTGGCCCTCTACCAAAATACTTCAAATTATGGCCCTAGTGTTGAAAATGGCCCTATGTTGTGGGTTCACAGATTTCCCATAGAGATAAAGAAGGAAATTTTTAAAAATCTTCTTGTCCCAAACCATAAGGGCTAGAGCTCTCATATATGGCATGTAGTATCATCTAGTAGCCATCTACCAAAATACTTCAAAGAATGGCCCTAGTGTTGAAATTGGCCCTATGTTGTGGGTTCTTGGATTTCACATAGAGATAAAGAAGGAAATCTGTAAAAATCTTCTTGTCCCAAACCGTAAGGGCTAGAGCTTTCATATATGGCATGTCGCATCATCTAGTGGCCCTCTACCAAAACACTTCAAATTATGGCCCTGGTGTTAAAAATTGACCCTATGTTGTGGGTTCTCGGATTTCACATAGAGATAAAGAAGGAAATCTTTAAAAATCTTCTTGTCCCAAACCTTAAGGGCTAGAGCTTTCATATTTGGCATGTAGCATTATGGTGTTGAGCTGAGTTGCATTTCAGGTGAGCGATTTAGGACCATCATGGTCCTCTTGTCATCAAAATCCAGTACAGTTGTTTTTGGTAATTCCCTATGGCAAACTCCCCAACTTAACCCATTACAATATTACGTAAAGGGCCAGAAGTATAGAGTAAATGCACGTAAATTAAATCATATTTCTGTCTGGTTGAATGGCTCTAGGTACATGTAACTAGAGCGCAGGAACTACTGTTTCCGCCTGCAATTCAAGAGTTAAAAAATATAAAATTGGTATTTTTCACTGGTTGTAACCATGAAATATCAAACCATAATCCACCAATATTTCTTGATTAACTACCGAAAAGCATAATATAATGATGGTTACCATTTCATACACTATAATAATGGTTGCAGTCATACCAATAGCAGTTCTAAATCTTCCAAGAATAACACAGGACAAGAGCATTTTAATGTACCTTCCACGGACTGTGCACGCTGACCTGAGTCAGTACTGTTTGCAGATGTACTAAACCCCCTTTCCACAAAGCATGGGTCATATTTATTTGAGAGCTAGTCTTGAGTACCTCCGTATCACTTATTTTGAAAATACTGCCTTTTTCCCCCAATTTTTATGGGAAATTTTTTTATGAATGAAGAGTCAAAATTGCTATTGCCCCATACTGTTCTTGGAAAATTCTTAATTGCTATTTACCTGTGGTATTCTTGGAAAAGTCAAAATTGCTATTGCCCCATACTGTTCTTGGAAAATTCTTAATTGCTATTTACCTGTGGTATTCTTGGAAAAGTCAAAATTGCTATTGCCCCATACTGTTCTTGGAAAATTCTTAATTGCTATTTACCTGTGGTATTCTTGGAAAAGTCAAAATTGCTATTGCCCCATACTGTTCTTGGAAAATTCTTAATTGCTATTTACCTGTGGTATTCTTGGAAAAGTCAAAATTGCTACTGCTTGTGTTATCCTTGGAAGAGTCAGAATACCTACTGCCCCATGTTATTCTTTGGAGAGGCAAAACTGCTGTGGCCCTGTGTTAGTCTTGGAAGAGTCAGAATACCTACTGCCCCATGTTATTCTTTGGAGAGGCAAAACTGCTGTGGCCCTGTGTTAGTCTTGGAAGAGTCAAAATTACCATTGCCTTGTGTTATTCATGGAAGATTCAGATTTGCTATTGCCCTGTGGTATTCTTGGAAGAGTCAAAACTGCTGTTGCCCTGTGTTATTGTTGGAAGTGCCAAAATTGCTACTGCCCTTTGTTATTGTTTGGGGAGTCAAAATTGCTGTTGCCCTGTGTTATCCTTAAGGTAGAGTCTAAACTGCTATATCCCTGTGTTATTCTTGGAAGAGTCAAAACTGCTTTTTTCCTGTGTTATTCTTGGAAGAGCCTGAATTCTTTAGGAAGGACCAGGGACTGGATTAATCTATAGTCCTTGGCAGTTCTTGGAAAAATTAAAATTGTTTAGAGAAGGACTTGTAACTGGTAGAAGCTAATGCCCTTTGTTATTTGGCATAGCTGAATTTGCTGGCCCTTCACCTTCCTCTTGGTATTGACATGACTACATTCAAATGAATAAATAGGAATTCGCAACTGCTCAGAAATTTGGACATGTTTATTCTGAGGGTCCCTGTATGCCTAGTTTTGGGTAAATTTATGCCATCTATCTATTTTTAAGATATTTCTTATTCTTCGAATAGTACTGTGTTGTAGAAAATTGCCATGGATAAGGCTATTGCCCTGTCTTATTTTTGGAAGAGTCTAAATTGTTTAGGGAAGGACCGGAGACTGGATGAAGATATTGCTAATTATTCTGTCATCCTAGAATCGTTTACCCGTCACTCAAGTGTGGAATGGTTCTCTAGAGAGTGGTGTGGTTTTCCCTCCCAGAATAAAAATGGCCAACAATATCATGAATTATAGCCCAATGTTATGCTAGCAACCTAAACATTATATTTACCCTTGAAGTGCCTTTCACAACTTTAGAAGCCTTTGCAGATAGTGTAGATCAAGATCAGACAGAACATGCAGTCTAATCCCTTGATCTGAACTGTCCGCTCTGCTTAGACATTCTTGACAAGTTCAGCCTTGATACTGCACTTAAATTTTAAAGTTCCAAGGGCATTTTCCTCAGGTTTGGTAAAACTTGGGCTTTTTAAAAAATTTTGGGAAAGGGTTAATGTGACAAAGTCAACGACGTGTGTGTGTGGGGGCGGGTATAGGGGAAATTAGTTCATATTCAAGGTTTATAGTGTATAAAACCGTTTCGACATTATTCTAGGTACATTGCAGTAGCTAGTGAACCTATTCATGCTTGCCTGGAGATTTCTTTACCAGCACAGTGCTTCACATAAAATTCTTCGAAAGCTACTGGCTACTTTTCCACAAAACAATTGTCAAAATTATCAGATGATTGCTTCCTGGGAATACAGTCAAATCTGAGTTAGCGGTCATACCTGAACAGCGGCCGATCTATCGACAACGGCCACTCGAATTCCCCCCCCCGTGCAATTTCCTTCTTTCATTGCACTGTTTGTAGCGTGATATCGTGAAATGCAGCCAATGGTCACATTAATAAGTCGGGATCAACAGTATATCACACCTAAACAAAGGTCAGCTGACACAACACACGACGTAATTTATCGGATATGAAAAATCGATAATTAACACTATACCGTAGTTATTGACGAAGTCGACTTAACACAATGTAAAACGTGCAAACAGACAATTACAGATTATACAACACCTAATTACGATTAAAATGACCGACAATTGTTGTTTATTTTCATGTTTGATCTTTAAAGGATGAATGGCAATGAAAGTTTGTCGGTATTTTTGCAGATGGGTAATTTGTTGTAATAATATGAAATTGTACATCACGTCAATCGAAGTTGTTTACACTTTAACTAAACTGCGAACCCGTTGTTTTTAAAAATGGATGGAAATTTTCTGTTGCATTCAGTTCTTGCTATCATGTCGCTCTCGAAACGACCGTGTGAAAGTTGTTCAAATGCTTGAATCTGGACGTTCTTCACGGATTATTGCTACTGAGTTTGGTGTAGGCCGCACACAAATTCAGACTGTTGCAAAACCAGCATTTTCTCCTTTTCCCAAAATGTTTTCTACCCTATCATATAGAAAAATCATATTTTTAGCAACTGTTTATTAACATCTGCAAAATGCTTTCAATCTGGTCTGGTCCAAAATTTGCCCTTTGGGAAAGGGTTAAGCAACATGTAATTTTTTAAAGTTTTGACATGCTTTCTAGCAAACAGTTCAGATGTACATAGTATAACATGAGACTTGTAAGCACTTTATTGTTTAAATATGATGGAAAATAAATGAAAAGTAAAATAAATCTTTTAAATAAAATCCTTTTATTTAAGTCCCTTTTTTTTTTAACAAAATGTGAGGCAGAATTTTATTGTAACATACAATAGATGATTCAACAAGCTGGAACAATACTGCAAAGTACAATGTATCAACTATAGTATGATAATAATGTGCGAGAAATAAGTACTGTGAACAGCAGCCAATCTGTGTACAGCAGCCAATTTGGGCACATCCCTTGGCTGGCTGCTGTACACAGATTTGACTGTATTATCATAAACCATAACTTGGGCAATGTTTTGGATAGTTTCAATGGTAGACCATAGTTTGTATTCACCAACCAAACTTAATTTCATTCTGGGTCTAATTTTAAATCTAGAAGGTTACACATCTCCTGATTGGCTAAACCATTTGGTTTAGCCAATCAGAAGTTGAGTTACTTTCAAATACAGAAATGTTTTGAGAATAAGACTTTGAATGTTCTTAAGGATGATTTGTGAGTACAGACCATGTTCAACACCAGGTTCAAACCTAAAACCTTTGACATGAGAGGCTCATGCACAAGTACTGTAACTGCTCGTTAGATTCCAAGGAGCAATAATGATACAAAATTAGCTACTCATTCTGTGATTCTGAAAAAAAAAAAACCAGCATCAAGAACTCTCTCTTCTTATTACATCAGTCTTTTTAATGGAAAAGGAAATTAAAACAACCCGCAATTGGAGTTTTTGAAACAACTAAAAAAGTCTTCAAATGCACAAGGCATTGATTTTCAATACAAAAGAAACTCTACCCAGAATTTTTTCACTTTGTATCGATTGTTTTCTCTGTAATTGAGACATGCCACGGAAAAAGATGCTTTTCTTGGAAATACTGTCCTGACTGACCCGGATCTTGCATTTTCTCGGGTATTGTAGTGGGGGCCCTTTGTAGCTCAGTGGTTAATGCTTTGTCTGACGACAGAATTTTAGACTTGTCGTCCAAGTTGAAAGTTTTTTAACCCTTTACCACACAGTCCCGACTTTTAACGACCCTGAAGAAAAAGACTTTTGAAAATATTGTGGGAAAAGGAGAAAATGCTGGTAACCAGCATTTTCTCCTCCTTTCCACAATGTTTTTTACCTTTCCCAAAACAAATTTCAGTTTTTGAGCCACTTTTGATTTGTTGTCTGCAAAAGCTTTCAATTTGGACCAGTCTAGAATTTTGTTGTTTGGTAAAGAGTTAATAATTTTACACATGACAAGTTTTTTGTGGTTTAACCCTTTCCCAAACAAGCCCTGGTTTTCACGTGTCTGTAGTACAAGTCTTTTGAAAACACTGTGGGAAAAGGGGAAATTGCTCGTAACGAGCAATTTCTCCTTTTCCCACAGTGTTTTATACCCTTTTGGAGAACTTTCTGTAATTTTCATCAAATTTAAAATTGTGGTCTGCAAACTCTTTGAAATTGGACCAGTCTAAAATTTGTCGTTTGGGAACAGGTTAAATGGTATTGACTTTGTCTTTGAAAGGGTACAAAAACATTGTTGCAAATGGAGAAAATGTTTGAAACGAGCATTTTTTCTTTTTCCCCAAAATGTTTTCAAGAACCTTTGTCCTGAAGTTCCGTACAACAAGTGGTAGTGTGGTGAAAGTTAAAGGCCTTTAGTTTGTATCAAGGCAAATCAGTAGTTCAATTCGCAGGTAGTAGTAGTGGTTTTTACCTGTGCAATCCAGCATTATGTTATAGATCTTCTCTATCATTTGGTGCCTGCTGGTAATGCTGATCTCATTGTGAGCACCCTTGTGCAAGGCATTGCAAAAGCCCTGCCCAGGACCTAGGCTCCACAGGATACACGATGATAATTGTCATCTCATCAGGATTCATTTCTCTCTCACCACTCAACATGTTTAGATTGTGAGAAAGAAGCCAGTCAGTCTTGGCAAGATCCTTGTGCCTAGCACTGGTACAATAAATTTCAGGATTGCATGAATAGGTGTGCTGCTGGTAGTGATATGACTGAAATAATGTTGAAAGTGGTGTTGCATACCAAAAGAAACAACACTTAACCCTTAAAGCACCCAATAAACTTTGGAAATCATTTTCAGACCAGAAAATAGGTTTTAAAAAATGCAATTTTATCGTTTCTTTGGTCTGTGTATTACTTCAGTTAAGCCTCCATCACACAGTCCCCACTTTTGACGACCCTGAGAAAGAAACTTTTTGAAAACATTGCTGGAAACCAGCATTTTCTCCTTTTCCCACAATGTTTTCAACCCGTCCCGAAACAAATGTTAATTTCAGCCACATTTATTTTGTTACCTGCGAATGCTTTCAATTTGGATGCATGTAAAATTTTGTCATTTGGTAATGAGTTAAGCGGACAATGTAGGTCAAGATTAGGCTGCACATTTGGTGCAGTCTGATCCTGATCTGCATGGGCTACTTTAGCAACTATAGTTATAAAACACCACTTTAAAGGGAGACATTTGGTTTTTATGTCGTAAATCAAAATTTCTTCTAAAACACCTATAAATAAAGTATTATGAGTCATGCTCTGGCAAAAAGGGGCTTAATGCATCTCCGTAATGCATTATACCAGGTAAGGCATTTCATCATTTTATGTATCCGTAATAGCTTTTATTTTAACAAACAGCTGAATCATGAGATAGACTGGTACTTGGACATGCAGAATATTTGACCAATAGCGAAAAGTTTCGACCCAGGTCAGACATGAGTTGATACTTTTCACAGGTGCATTAAACACCCGTTTCACAGAGCATGGTTCATATATTTCTTTGCAATCATACAGAAACCCTGCTGTTATATTCAGTAAAAGATGCAATTTGGGTCATTTCAACAAAAGCATGGTTGTTTTGCAACAGATAACTCCGCCTTTTTTTATCACATCAGATATGATTTCATTATACTGATTTGAATCCTTGTAATTGACATGTGCTATTGATCATGTGACATTCCCACAAGTCTTGCAAATCTCTGGCTTCAAATCTAAAAATACATCAGGAGGCTATGTAGCCCATTAAGGGAATACTATTGAAAAAAATATTTTTCTTAATTTTATCTTTCTTCTTTACTGATATTCAGCTTGCTGTTACTTTTACTTAATTAAGCGATAAAAAGTTTTCAAGTTTGGTGTGATTATGAAAATCTGAATAGCTCTCTTTAACCCCTTACCACACAAGACCGAGTTTAACAACCTTGAGGAAGAAGTCTTTTGAAAACATTTTGGGAAAAGGAGAAAATGCTGGTTACCAGCATTTTCTCCTTTTCCCACATTGTTTTCTACGCTATCAAAGACAAATTTCCTTATTCAAGTCACATTTAAATAGTTGTCTACAAATTCTTTTAATTTGGTCATATCTAAATTTTTGTCGTTTCTTACAGTGTTAACCCTTTATCACACAACAAAATTTTGGACGTTTCCAAATTGAAAGGATTTGCAGACAACAAATTACGAGCACTTTCTCCTTTTCTCACGATGTTTTCAGAAGGCTTCTTTCCCAGGGTCATTAAAGGTCAGGAATGTGCGGTAATTAAGGCTTAAAGGAAAGCTTCATACTTACATTTTATATTATATTTTTATATTATTACTTTGCCCAAAATTTTTGGTACAAAACCAATATTTTTGTTTCAATGACAAAAAAAAAAATGGCAAAATCATTTCCTTGAGGTCACATTAAAATGGTAGAATAGTTTGAAAAGGTACAAGGATAAATATAGAGTAAATTTGATAATTACAGGATGCAGGTTTCACATAATTAGAAGGTAAAGTGCCCACCTTCAGATGTCTGTAAAAAAAAAACTTCAGTTTGAGGCTCTTTTGACCCTTTACCAAGCAATCCCATGCCTTAAACCCTTTACCGTACAATCCCGAGTTTTAACGACCCTGAGGAAGAAGCCTTTTGAAAACATTGTGGGAAAAGGAGAAAATGCTGGTAACCAGCATTTTATCCCTTTCCCACAATGTTTTGACCAATATCAAAGAAAATCATTTGAGCCACATTTAATTTTGTAAACTTTTTTCGATTGCAACAGGTCTAAAATTTTATTTTTTGGTAAAGAGTCGACTCTCTCTCTCTCTTTTCAAACTGTACGTTGACTATTCCAAATCGATCAGGTGGTGATATGTTAACTCTTGTAGCACTAAATATAATATTGAGCCATTCTCTGGTAAAAGGGTGTTTAATGCATCTCATTGAAGCATTATATACCAAGCAAGTCATCCATAAAGTCCACTTTGTTTAACCTTTTGCCACACAATCCCGACTTTTAACGACCCTGGGAAAGGATGCCTTTGAAAACATTGTGGGAAAAGAAGAAAATGCTGGTAACCAGCATTTTCTCCTTTTCCCACAATGTTTTCTAACCTATCACTGATATATTTTGTCATTTTGGCCACCTTTCATTTGTCGTCTGAAAACACTTTCAATTTGGACCAGTCCAAAATTCTGTTGTTTGGTAAAGAGTTAACAGGCCACTGAATCATGAGGTAGACAGGTTCTTTGACAGGCAGAAATTTGACTGATAGCAAAAAGTCTTGGCCCAGGTCAGCCTGCGTGGACTGCGCAGGCTGACCTTAATCAATACTTTTTGCAGATGCATTAAGCCTCCTTTTCAAAGAGCATGGGTCGTATGAAATGGGCATTTTCAGTATTTTTAACCCTTTACCAAAAATTCCCATGCTTTAAAGACACTAAAGAAAAAAAGAAACTGGAAAACATTGTGAGAAAAGGAGAAAATGCTGGTTTCTGTCCTGTGTGGTTCATCATTTCTGCAACATTTAATTTTGCAAATGCTTTAATTTGGATCAGTCTAGAATTTTGTCATTTGGTAGGAATTAACTCTACCTAATGACAAAATTTTAGACTTGTCCAAATTGAATGCATTTGCAGACGACAAATAAAATAAGGCTCAAACGTTTGAATTTTTCATTCAAAGGGTAGAAAACATTTTGGGAAAAGGGGAAAATGCTGGTTACCAGCATTTTCTCCTTTTCCCTAAATGTTTTCAAAAGCCTTCTTCGGGATCTTCCACAGGGTTGTTAAAACTTGTGATAAAGGGTGAAAAGCAGTTGTTGCAATTTCACAACTGTTTCTGTCAGAAAATCTAGCAAAGAAGTGGCAAGTGTTCATCTAAGGTCAGACTGCATGATCTTTGCTCTAAGGACTGTATTACGAACCATTTATCATTCATTTGCATTACTAAATTCAAAGACAAGCCCTTCTGATTGGCTGAGATGGAGCTTTTGGCCAATCAGAGTTACCCTTTACAGCACAATGCCACCTCTGAACGATCCTGGGAAAGAAGTCTTTTGAAAACATTGTGGGAAAAGGAGAAAATGCTGGTAACCAGCATTTTCTCCTTTTCCCATAATATTTACTACCCTATCAGGAGAAAATTGCACCATTTGAGCCACATTGAAATTGTCGTCTGCAAATGTTTTGAATTTGGACAAGGTTAAAATTTTGTTGTCTGGTAAAAGGTTAAGGGTTAACCCTTTACCACACAATCCCGACTTTTTACAACCCTGAGAATGAAGCCTTTTGAAAACATTGCGGGAAAACGAGAAAACGCTGGTAACCACAATGTTTTCTATCCGTCCCAAAACAAATTTCAGTTTTTGAGTCACATTTATTTTGTTGTCTGCAAATGCTTTCAATTTGGACAAGTTTAATTTTTTGCTGTGTGGTAAAGGGTTAACCCTTTACTGCACAATGACGCCTTTTGACGCCCCTGGGAAAGAGGCCTTTTGAAAACATTGTGGGAAAAGGAGAAAATGCTGGTAACCAGCATTTTCTCCTTTTCCCGCAATGTTTTCTACCCTATCAATGAAAAGTTGTACCATTTGAGCCACATTGAAATTGTCGTCTGCAAATGCTTTCAATTTGGAGAAGGCTATAATTTTGTCATCTGGTAAAGGGTTAAGAAATGTTGTGGATATGATCACATGTATAGCAATAGCAGATCTGAATGATGTTCACTGAGTAATAATGTTTAAAAAAAAAGTGCAAAAGGAAAAAGAATCGGGAGAGGTACTGCATGTATCATGTTTCTTTTTAATTTGTACATGTGTTCTTTCACACTTTGAAACATGTTCATTACTGTTGTGAAATATGCAATTTTATAAGCCAGCGGTCAAAGTTTCTGTTCTAAATAGATAAGAAAAAAATTTGACACGGCTTTAATATAAGTCGTAAATCCTTCACTTTCGAAATCTATTATCAATTCTTTTCGAAATCATAACCTGAGAAAAATTTACGCAGTTCCGCTACGCTTGAAAAGAAAGGTGAATTGTTTCGTTTTCCAGACAGAGACAATTGCCTAGCTTAAAAAACTGACGGAATCACGACCCTGCGAATGATTGTTTGTCTCTGGGTGAGATCCTATGAGTCTAATTGTCGATATTAATTCATTAATGCTCCACTGTGCACTGTGTTCATGTTAAAGTCTCCCGAGATTAGAAAGTGAACATGTATCAATTCATATTGAACCATTACTCTTTACCCCTTTAATGCCATGTTTTAACAACCCTGTGGAAGGAGGCTTTTGAAAATATTTAGGGAAAAGGAGAAAATGCTGGTGACCAGTATTTTCTCCTTTTCCCAAAATGTTTTCTACCCTTGCAGGAACAAGTCTCATCATTGTTAAGTTTCTCCTCAACAAATGCTTTCATTTTACAGAGCTCCAGATAGAGGGAGTGGTTTTGATTTCAAAATAGAAAATATTAATCACTCTCCACTAAACCCAATATTATGGGTACTCATTAGAATCGTCTCATCGAGACGATTCTAATGAGTACCCACAATATAGGGTTTGGAAGAGAAATAATGGATTTAGAATACTATCACTCCCTCTTATCTGGAGGTCTGATTTTAGCCAATTAAAAAAATCTTGCTGTTTGGTACAGGGTAAGTAAATTAGATCCATAGAGCCCCAAGAACAACTCTGATTGCTTTGTATGGACAGTGTAGGGTAAGATCAGACTACACAGAGCCTGCTGTCTGATCTTGGATCTAACCTGTGTGCCCTATTTGTTTTATATGTTTTAATACTTTACCACACCATGAAATTTTATATACAAGTCATTTGCAAAAGACAAACCAAATGTAGCTCAAATGATTACATTTCTCAAGGAAGGGGCCAAAACCATTGTTGGAAAAGAGAAAATGCTGGTTACACCCTTTACCACACAATCTTGAGTTTTAACGACCCTGAGCAAGAAACTTTTTGAAGCTTGTTGGAAAATGAGGAAATGTCGGTTACCAGCATTTCTTCTTTTCCCACTATGTTTTCTACCCCATCAGAAACAAATTCCATCATTTCAGCCACATTTGATTCGTCATCAGCAAATACTTTTAATTTAGGCTAGTGCAAAAAATTTTTTGTTTGGTAAACGGTTAAAGTGGGTAAAAATGTATTGGGGGGTAAATCATAGACAGACGTCGGCAAAATCTTGTTACTCATAACTTGAACAGTCAATATTTTACAGAATATCTGTGAGTAATAAGTGACCATTCAGGTATTGCCTTAAGTGACCTCCTGTGACCTAAGGCCATCCTCCCCTGAGAGTCAGCCTGCTGATGTGATAATGTAATGAACACCTAATTAATCTGGGGAGAAATAGGGCATTATTGATGGTCAATGGTCAGCTTATTGGACAATAGTGGACATCACCTGACAATTTACAGTGGTCATCCTTTATGGTCTAATGATTGGGAACTATACCCTTAACCCTTTCCCAAACAGCAAATTTTGGACTAGTCCAAATTGAAAGAGTTTGCAGATGACAATTTTAAATTTAATGAAAATGGCAGAAAGGTCTCAAAACAGGTAGAAAACACTGTGGGAAAAGGAGAAATTGCTCGTTACGAGCAATTTCTCCTTTTCCCACAGTGTTTTCAAAAGACTTGTACTGCAGACACGTGAAAACCAGGGCTTGTTTGGGAAAGGATTAAATCTTTACCATACGACAAAAATTTAGATCAGTTCAAATTGTAAGCATTTACAGATGACAATTTCATTGTGGCTCAAATTACCAGCATTTTCTCCTTTTCCCACAATGTTTTCCAAAGGCTTCTCCTTTAGGGTTGTTAAAAGTCGGCATTGTGCGGTAAAGGATTAACTCTGTTCCAAACGACTAAATTGTAGGCTTGTCCAAAGTATGATCATTTGCAGACAACAAATCAAATGTGACCCCAGTGATGGAACTTGTCTTTGACAGGGTAGAACCCATAGTGGGAAGAGGAAAAAATTTTGATTAGTAGAATTCTCTCCTTTTCCTACAATGTTTTTTAAGGCTTTCTTCATCAAGGTAGTTGAAACTGGGGATTGTGTGGTAAAGATTTAACAGGCCGTCCAGTGCAGTTATGATCTTGACAATAAAAGGATTTGAAAACATTGTGAGGAGAGGAGAAAATTTTCATAACCATCCTTTCCTTCTTTTCCAAAATTTTTCTCCACCCTTTCAAAGGCAAATTTTGCCTCTTGAGCTACATAATGATTTGTTGTCTGCAGATCTGATTTTAATTTGAATGAATTGAAATTTTTGTTATTTGACCAAAGCCTCCTTCCTTGGGGAAGTTAACCCATTACCCCACAATCCCAAGTTTTAATGACCCTGAGGGAGAAGCCTTTTGAAAACATTGTGGGAAAAGGAGAAAATGCTGGTAACCAGCATTTTCTCCTTTTCCCACAATGTTTTCTATCCTTCCCAAAACACATTTCAATTTTTCAATCACATTTATTTTGTTGTCTGCAAATGCTTTCAGTTTGGACCAGTTTAAAATTTTGTCGTTTGGTAAAGGGTCGTTTGGTAAAGGGTCAAAACATGGAGACAGAGAAATATTAGTGGTATGGTAGAGGTTTACAGTCAGCTTCTTTCATGAGTCTGCCTCTGTGATCTTTTTGATCGATTTCCAGTAAATTTACCATGGCTACTAGTTGCCCATATAGGCAATACCCGTAGATGGAAACAGGACCTTGGTGTAGCATCATATCCGAGAAACTATTTGAATTGTTTTTTTTTAGTATACCAACCATGGGACTCAAACCCACACCCTCAAGTGTTCAGATATTTGTCACATGTAAGTCTCGCAGCCTACCGGTTGAGATATTCATGCTGACAATGATCTTTTTATATTCTCTTTACCTTATATCCAATGTTTTGTCTGGAAGCACTTTGAACCAAAACATCAGTTTAACCCTTTCCCAAACAACAAATTTTGGACTGGTCTAAATTGAAAGAGTTTGCAGATGACAATTTTAAATTTGATGAAAATGGCAGGAAGTTCTCAAAAAGGGTAGAAAACACTGTGGGAAAAGGAGAAATTGCTCGTTACAAGCAATTTCTCCTTTTCCCACAGTGTTTTCAAAAGACTTGTACTGCAGACACGTGAAAACCAGGGCTTGTTTGGGAAAGGGTTAACCATTTTACTAAATGATACCATGTATTAAGAACACTGAGAAAGAAGTTTTTTGGAAACATTGTTAGAAAAGGAGGAAATGCAGGTAACCTTTTCTGTTGTCTTCCTTTTTCAATATAAATTCCATCATGTGAATCACATTGTTTTTGTCATATGCAAATAGACCTACTTTCAAAATGGACCGTTCTAAAATTTTGTCAGCTGGAAAAGACAGTTAAAGAATTCCGATACCATCTAAAACAGATTAAGGCTATCAGTTGCAGGGAAGAAGGAAATATTTTGTGGAAATTGGTAAACAAGGTTAATGCTATGTCTGCATATATATCTTTTATGCACTGAAGTATTCAAATTAACAAATGATGATATGACAATGTTGGCTTACCCATTTCTGCACAGGCTATTTTCAGATCCTCCGAACCGAAGAAAAATTTGCACAATGACAAACAGTTGAAGGAAAATATTTGTCTACAATATGTATAACATTATTGGAAAAGCAGCTACTGCTTAATGCGTTACTGTTTGTATATTAAAACAATGTTTTCCTATGTTGGTCAATAGCATGGGTGCACAGTAACTCAACCATAATTTTTAATACTTTCAGAACTTGGATTTTAGTTTGAGTTCATGGTACTTGGAGCCATTTCTGATTAATCCTTTACCACGCAATCCCGAATTTTAAAGACACTTAAGAAAGACGGCTTTTAAAAACAATGTTGGAAAATGAGAAAATGCAGGTACCAGCATTTTTTTCTTTTCCCCACAATGTTTTCTTCCATATCAAAAACAGAAATCAACATTTTAGCTACATTTATTTTGTTGTCTGCAAATGTCTTCAGTTTGGTCAAGTTAAGAGTTTTGTCCTTTGGTAAAGAGTTGACCCAAAGAAAGAAGGCTTTAACCCTTTACCAGACGACAAAATTTTAGCCTTCTCCAAATTGAAAGCATTTGCAGACGACAATTTCAGTTTGGCTAAAATGGTGCAATTTTTCTTTGATAGGATAGAAAACATTGTGGGAAAAGGAGAAAATGCTGGTTACCAGCATTTTCTCCTTTCCCCACAATCTTTTCAAAAGGCTTCTTTCCCAGGGGCGTCAAAAGGTGTCATTGTGTGGTAAAGGGTTAAAATAAATGGTGGGAAAAGGAGAAATGCTGCTATCAGCAGTTTCTCCTTTTCCCACCATGTTTTATACCCTACAAAGACAATTTGCATTATCGGAGTCACATCCAATATGTTACAAATGCTTTCAAATTTGACTTGCCAGCATCTTTGTTGTTTGGTAAAGAATGAACCCTTTACCACACAATCCCTAGTTTTATTGACCCTGAAAGAAAAGGCCTTTGAAATCATTGAGGGTAAAGGAGAAAATGCTGGTTACCAGCATTTTCTCCTTTTCCCGCAATGTTTTCTACCCTACCAGAAAAAGAAATACTTGATTGAGATTCTTTGGTTTGTTTTTAGCTCACCTGAGCACAATGTGCTCAAGGGGAGCTTTTAGGATCACCCGGTGTCCGTCATCCGTTGTTCGTCGTGCGTCTGCATCTTGCATAGTTCGTCAACAATGCTTTAAACATCATCTCCTCCTAAACCATTGGGCCAATTTGGATTAAACTTGGCAGGAATGTTCCTTGGGAGGACCTCTTTTAAAATTCTTCACAAAATTTGATTCCATCAAAAACTCTGGTTGACATGGCAACGAAATGGAATTTTCTAAGAAATTCTTTAAAAATCTTCTCTGAAACCGCTGGTTAGATTTTGAAATAATTTCACAGGAATGTTCCTTGGGTGACCCTCTTCAAAAACTGCTCGCGAAAGTTTGATATGTCGAAAAACATGGCTCTGGTGAATGGGGGCTACTTGCACTATACGGATATGAAGAAATTCTTAAAAATTCTTCTTCTCTGAAACCGCTGGTCCGATTTTAAATAAAATAATTTCACAGAGATGTTTCTTGGGTGAACCTTTTCAAAAACTGTTTGCGAAATTTTGATCCGTTAGGAAACATGGCTCTGGTGAATGGGGGCTACTTGCACTATACGGATATGAAGAAATTCTTAAAAATTCTTATCTGAAACGGCTGGTCAGATTTTAAAATAATTTCACAGAGATGTTTCTTGGGTGACCCTTTTCAAAATTGTGTGCGAAATTTTGATCCGTCAAGAAACATGGCTCTGATAGCTGTGGGCTACTTGCACTATACGGATATGAAGAAATTCTTAAAAATTCTTCTTCTCTGAAACAGCTGGTCAGATTTTGAAATAGTTTCACAGAGATGTTCCTTGGGTGACTCTTTTCAAAATTTGTTCGCGAAATTTTGATCCATCAAGAAACATGGCTCTGATAGCTGTGGGCTACTTGCATTATGCAGACATGAAGAAATTCTTAAAAATTCTTCTTCTCTGAAACGGCTGGTCATATTTTGAAATAATTTCAGAGAGTTGTTCCTTGGGTGACTCTTTTCAAAAGTTGTTCGTGAAATTTTGATCCGTCAAGAAACATGGCTCTGGTGACTGGGGTCAAATTAAAGCAATACCTTATGGGCATTCTAGAGGCCACATTTTTTGCTCAATTGACTTGAAAATTTATCAGAATGTTTGCCTTAATTAAATCTTGGATGAGAGTAAAATTGGGTCATCTGGGGTCATAAAGTAGGTCACTAGGTCAAATTAAAGAAATACCTTGTGGGCACACTAGAGGCCACATTTTTTGTCTTGATGATATCTCAGAGGAGTTCAAAATTGGGTCACATAGGGTCATAAACAATGTCACTGGGTCACAGTGAAGAAATACCTTGTGGGCACTCTAGAGGCCACAATTCTTGGTAAATTGACCTGAAAATTGGTCTACATATTTGACTTGATGATATCTCAGATCAATTAGAAATTGGGTCTCATAGGGTCATAAACTAGGTCACTGGGTCAAATTAAAGAAATGTATTGTGGGCACTGTAGAGGCCACAGTTTTTGCTCAACTGACCTGAAAATTTGTCAGCATGTTTGACTTGATGATACCTTAAATGGATTTGAAATTGGGTCACATAGGGTCATAATCTAGGTCACAAGGTCAAATTACAGAAATACCTGGTGGGCACTCTAGAGGTGACAGTTCTTGCCCAATTCACCTGAACCTTGGTCAACAAGTTTGTTTTGATGTCTCGGATGAGTTTGAAATATGGTCACATGGGGTCATAAACTAGGTCACTTGGTCAAAGAAAGACATTTTGGACACTTTGGAGGCCATATTTTCAGCTCAGTTGACCTTACAATTGGTCAGAATGTTTGTCTAAATAACATCTCAGATGAGTTTTAAATTGGGTCATTATGACCCTGGAGTGAAATTTCGCTTATTGACTCAGGTGAGTGATCCAGGGCCATCATGGCCCTCTTGTTTGCATATGCTGTCAGTTTGGTCCGGTCCAGAATTTGTCATCTGGTGAAGAGTTAAAGTTCCACAGCATACCCATAGGGTAACTGAGTTCTGCCACTAAACAAAAGAATCCTTATTGTTAGGCATTTGTTTGTTTGTATGATTTGTTCAACATCAGTTTCAGCATTGTTCCATCATATTATGTGGTAGACAGTGCTCCTGTTTATGGGGTCCTGAAGTCTTCATATACTAGAATTGTGTATACATCAGGCTTTCAAAGTCACTGGCTGTTTTCCCTTTCAGACATTGAAACACAGAAAACAGCATGTGGAAAGATAATTGAGCCACTCTCTAGCAAAAAGGAGTTAAATGCATCTCTGTGATGCATTATACTAAGCACGTCATCATATAATTATGGACGAAATCAATTTTGTCTCATAATCGACTGGATCTGGAGGTAAAATGGTCCTTTGACATGCAGAAAATTTACAGATAGCAAAAAGTTTCGACTCATGTCAGCCTGCGCCATCTGCGCAGGCTGACATGGGTAGATACTTTTTGCAGATTCATTAAGCCCACTTTTCACAGAGCATAGCTTAATTATGAATAATTATCCATGAACTGTAATTGTGGTTGATAAAATTATATTCTTAACCCTTTCCCAAACGACAAATTTTAGACCCTTCCAAACTGAAAGAGTTTGCAGGCGACAATTTTAAATTTGATGAAAATGGCACAAAGTTCTCCAAAAGGGTAGAAAACAATGTGGGAAAAGGAGAAATTGCTCGTTACGAGCAATTTCTCCTTTTCCCACAGTGTTTTCAAAAGACTTGTACTGCAGACACGTGAAAACCAGGGCTTGTTTGGGAAAGGGTTAAAGAACATGTCAAATAAAGGAAGGGCATAACTCATTACCAAACAATACCTCCTTTTGATGACCCTGATGTAAAAGGCTATTTAAAACATTTAGGGAAAAGGAGAAAATGCAGGTAACCAGCATTCTCCTTTTTCCTACAATTTTTCTAACTCTTTCATAGACAACTTTCATTGTTTTAACCACATTTGAAATATCGACTGCCAATGCTTCAATTTAGACTTGAGTGAAATATTGTCACCTAGTATAGATAACATTTTAACGCTTTGAGCGTTGAATAAACCTACCAGACATTTTCATTCTAGAAATGTGACACAAATAATTGCAATTTCATGGTTGCTTTTGTCTACAATGTTTCAGCAAAGCGGGCAGTGCAGATCAAAGACCAGGCTGCATGTTTTGTGCAGCCTGATCTTGATCTACACTGACCGCATAGTCGTGAAAGATGCTGTAAGGGCTAACTCTATACCAAACGACAAAATTTAAGACTGGTCCAAATTGAGACTATTTGCAGCTGACAAATGAAATGTGGCTCAAAAATTGAAATCCATTCTCAGAAGAGTGGAAACATGGCACGATACAGGAAACCCCCACCACTATACAGTTCTGTGCATATATGTGGCATTGGTTTCTGCATGAAAAGATGAGAAATTAATGAAATTTTCAGCTTCATTCTGTTGGTCAATATTGTATTTGATCAAAGCTCCAGATAGAGGGAGTGATTTTGATTTCAAAATTAAAAATATTAATTATTCTCCATTAAACCCTATGTTATGGGTACTCATTAGAATCGTCTCATTGAGACGATTCTAATGAGTACCACAACATGGGGTTTGGAAGAGAAATAATGGACTTAAAATACCATCACTCCCTCTTATCTGGAGCTCTGATGTGATGTATACGGAATTAATACGTGAAATATTGCAATGTTTTTTACACATAATTTTGATTTTCATGGATTTCGTGATAAAGTGGTGAGGAGTTGCCGGTGTTATGTTAAAAATATTGCGGGAAAAGGAGAAAATGCAGGTTACCAACATTTTCTCCTTTTCCCACGTTTTCAAAAGCCTTCTCATTCAGGGTCGTTAAAAGTTAGGATTGTGTGGTAGAGGGTTAACTGCATTTTACCTCACTGTAGATGTAGATCTGACTGCATGAAACATGCAGCCTGATTTTGGGGTCTGCCCTGTCCCATATTGTGAGATGGTTCAGCAAAATGGTCTTGAAATGAAAGTGGATAGCAGAGTTTTTTTTTTTTTCAGTGTTTATTTGTGAAGATCATAACCCTTTCCCAAACGACAAATTTTGGACGGGTCCAAATTGAAAGAGTTTGCAGACGACAATTTTAAATCTGATGAAAATGGCCGAAAGTTCTCAAAAAGGGTAGAAAACACTGTGGGAAAAGAAGAAATTGCTCGTTACGAGCAATTTCTCCTTTTCCCACAGTGTTTTCAAAAGACTTGTACTGCAGACACGTGAAAACCAGGGCTTGTTTGGGAAAGGGATAATTAATATTTTAAAATGATCCTTTGGGTTTTCACTTTGTACCAGACAACAAAATTTTAGATCTATCCAAATCGAAAGCATTTGCTGACAACAAATGAAATGTGGTTCAAATAGCAGAATTTGTCTAAGAAAGGATAAAACATTGTTGGAAAAGGAGAAAATGCTGGTTACCAGCATTTTTTCTTTTTCCAACAATGTT
The DNA here is from genome assembly GCA_945859785.2 of Tridacna gigas. Lineage (NCBI taxonomy): Eukaryota > Metazoa > Mollusca > Bivalvia > Cardiida > Cardiidae > Tridacna > Tridacna gigas. The sequence goes on along the minus strand of OX244031.2, from coordinate 73,739,646 downwards.
TTTAGCTCCACTGGCCAAAGGCCAGCGTGCTTTTGTCATGGCCCGGTGTCCGTCATGCGTCCGTCCGTGCGTGCGTCCGTCCGTCCATCCATCTGTCTGTCCGTGCGTTAACTTTTATTTCAAACATCTTCTTCTCTGAAACTACCCATCCAATTTTCATGAAACTTCACAGAAATGATCCTGCCATGGTCCTCTTCAGAATTTCTTGAAAGAATATGATTCCTTCAAAAACTCTGGTTGCCATGGCAACAAAACTGAAAAATATTGGAAATCTTAAAAAATCTTCTTGTCTGAAACCATAAGGCATAGGGCTACCAAATTTGGCATGTAGCTTTATGTAGTAGACCTCTATCATGTTTCTTGAAATTATAGCCCTGGGGTCAAAATTGGCTCTGCCCCAGGGGTCACAAGTTTTACATAGGCTTATATAGAGAAAACTTTAAAAATCTTCTTGTCTGAAACCATAAGGCATAGGGCTACCAAATTTGGCATGTAGCTTTATGTAGTAGACCTCTATCATGTTTCTTGAAATTATAGCCCTGGGGTCAAAATTGGCTCTGCCCCAGGGGTCACAAGTTTTACATAGGCTTATATAGAGAAAACTTTAAAAATCTTCTTGTCTGAAACCATAAGGCATAGGGCTACCAAATTTGGCATGTAGCTTTATGTAGTAGACCTCTATCATGTTTCTTGAAATTATAGCCCTGGGGTCAAAATTGGCTCTGCCCCAGGGGTCACAAGTTTTACATAGGCTTATATAGAGAAAACTTTAAAAATCTTCCTGTACCTAGCTATAAGGCCTAGAGCTACCAAATTTTGCATTTAGCTTGATCTAGTTGGGGTCTACCAAAAGTGCCCAAATTATAGTCCTGGGGTCAATTTGGCCTCATGCTGGGTGGGGGGGGGGTTCACAAGATTTACATAGGCTTACATAGGGAAAACTTTTAAATCTTGGTGTACATAGCCATAAGGCTTAGGCTACCAAATTTTGCATAATTATAGCATTATCTAGTGGACAACTACAAAGAGGGCCCAAGTTACAGCCCTAGGATCAAGTTTGGCCCTGCACCAGGGGTCACAAGTTTTACATGGGTTTATGGAAAGTAGAAACTGTCTTGTTACTAGCCATAAGGCCAAGAACTCCCAAATTTGGCATGTTATTCTTCTAATACACATATTCCCCATTTAGTCTGACTGTAGCCCTGGGGTCAAAGTTTTATAAGGGCTTATATAGTGAAGACTTCTCTTCATGGTTTATATTTATAAGCCAGTGGAGCGATACAGGGCCATCATGGCCCTCTTGTTTAATTTTTTGACCAGCTTTTTCTCCTTTTCCCACATTGTTTTTCATTTTTTCTTACCAGCATTCTCTTCATTTCCCACAATGTTTTTAAAAGCTCTATTCTCCAGAGTCGTTAAAACTCAGAAATGTTCTGTAAAAGGTTATGGATTGGAATGTATTACAAACAGAATGTTTGTAAAGTTATGAACAATGACCAAGGGTTTATCTTTGGAGTTTAACCCTTTACCACACAATCCAAAGTTTTAACGACCCTGAGCAAGAAGGCTTTTGAAAACATGGTAAACACAATCCCTAGTTTTATTGACCCTGAAAGAGAAGGCCTTTGAAATCATTGTGGGTAAAGGAGAAAATGCTGGTAACCAGCATTTTCTCCTTTTCCCACAATGTTTTCTGCCCTTCCCAAAACACATTTTAATTTTTCAGTCACATTTGATTTGTCATCTGCAAGTGCTTTCAATTTGGACCAGTCTAAAATTTTGTCGTTTGGTAAAGAGTTAATTGTTCAAATCCGGCAAGGCATCATCAGTAAACTTTTTTCTGTCTCACAGCAGAAGACTTTTAGGAAATATTGTGGCGAAAGGAGAAATTGCTTGTCACAAGCAATTTCTCCTTTTACAACATTGTTTTCGCATGTATTCATGTATAAAATCTGACTTGAAGCTGGTGATTTACATTTTAGGCGGATGTTTTCATTGTTATGTGCTGCAAATTGCCCTCAGAAAATAGACTGTTAACCCATTACCACACAATGTTGACTTTTAACGACTTTTAACGACCCTGAGGAAGAAGCCTTTTGAAAACATGGTGGGAAAAGGAGAAAATGCTGGTAACCAGCATTTTCTCCTTTTTCCACATTGTTTTCTACCCAATCAAAGAAAAATGGCACTGTTTGAGCCACACTGAAATTGTCTTCTGCAAATGCTTTCAATTTGAACAGGTCTAAAATTTTGTCATGTTGTAAAGTGTTAACTCCTTTATCCAAGTACAAAATGTTATGTAACCCCCCTTTCTCCCGGACAATGATGTTTATGTCTACAAATTGGGGGATGCGTGGGTTCGTCTTGGGTCCTTACAAATACGTGTGTCACTTTGGGTTCATAGAGTAGAAAGGCAGTGAAAGTGGTTTCTATACTCTTTACTTTCTATCTCAAATTCCAGATTTCCAAGAGTTTGTTTTTTTTACATCCTGAAAATACACAATTAAAAATATCGTGGCAGAAGTTCCTTTACAATGACAATATGATAAACAACTGCTCTTAAAATACATCATACAAAATACATGTTCAGTTTGATTCTTAAAATACGGTAAAATACAATACAATACTAATTACGCAGATCCGGATCAGACAACAATACAAAGGTAAACATTGCTCATACTTACTAAACAATGTGAATAGACGTATTTCAGCTCTAACTAAGTATCTATGTCTTCTCTCTCTCTCTATTCTACCAATCAAACGTTCCTGCAAGACAAACAATAACGGACGATAAGGAGTTAGTTAAAGAAGATAGTTCTGAGGGTCTTTGAATTTGGCGGGTCCGTGGAAAAATGTGACAAATGGAAAATACAGTAAAACCAACAGGATCACAACCGAAAACACAATCGAAACAATCGAAAGACACTTGAAAATGATAATGAATGAATCTCATTACATACCAACAAATTATAGCAGTGATATTACAGAGATGTTAACTTTTAGGATCGTAGGAAAACCTCCGTTCAAATAGACAGACAACGATGCAAAAAAAGCTGATTACTCTTCCGGTCATGTGATCGATTTGACTTCCTAAAAATAGACAAGGTATGGACTAAACCCCTAAACCATCCGGTTACAGTTATACTGATCCATATTGAAAGCATTTGCAGACGACAATTTATAAGGCTAAAATAAAAAGGTAGGCTTTTGAAAAGGTTGAAAACGTATCGGAAAAGGAGAAAATGCTGTTAACCAGAATTGTCTTCTTTTTCCACAATATTTTTAAAAGCCTTCTTTTTCAGGGTGTTTAAAACTCGACACTGTTTGGTATAGGATTTTAAAGATGAAATTATAACCTGAAAATGGGAACAAGGAACTTTTTTTTTTACATTTTACACACAAAGAAATTGCTCATGTGGTTGACTTTGCTTCCGAAAGGCCAAATTAACAAGATTTAGACGTTTGAAGACTTTCCAAAACAACCTAAGTAATCTTTCACCAAACTCTCCAGATTGATTGTATGGTGTTTAGTGCAGTTTTCAAAACCATTTAAGTTTTGCCATGATGGCAAGTGTACCTCTCCATGCATTCCTGTCACAATGAAAATCATCAGTCCTCAGAAAGAAATTGGTCGAGCTGGGGGATTCAAACCAGCTACCCATCCTGGTCTCAAGTCTTGCACACTACCACCAACTACACTAACAGGCATTGGCACCAAACAATCCAGAGTTCTAATGACCCTAAAAAGGAAGAATTTTGAAAACAATGTGGTTAACCCATTACCACACAAGCCCGACTTTTAACGACCCTGAGAAAGAAGCCTTTTGAAAACATTGTGTGAAAAGGAGAAAATACTGGTTACCAGCATTTTCCCCTTTTCCCACAATGTTTTCTACTCTATCCAATACATAAATTACTATTTAAGCTACACTTAATTTGTCGTCTGCAAATGCTTTCAATTTAGCCCAGTCTAAAATTTTGTCGTGTGGTAAAGGGTTAAAGGAGAAAATGCTGATAACCAGCATTTTCTCCTTTTCCAATAATGCTTTTTACCCTTCCACAAGCAAAGTTCAGTTTTTGAGTCACATAAATTTTAGTTTGTTGACTGCCATTGTTTTTAATCTGGACAGTTCTAAAATTTCATGGCTTGGTAAAGAACTAATTTCATTCTTTAAAACTGCTTTTGCCAGAATGTCTCTGAGTAGCAAACAGTTTATGATTATGTAGGATCAGATACCATGTGCATGATCCTGGGAACTCCCCAGCATAGATTTTGCTTGGCAATTTTGGGGGGTATAACACAAGAAATGTATGGAATAAATTTCAGTGTTGAAATGGTGAATATGTAGTAGACTTGCATATTCACCATTTCAGCATTTATTCCATACACTTCTTGCATTATCTTGCCCTAAAATTGCCTAGCAAAATCCATGGTGGGGAGTTCCTCGGATTATGGCACGCTGTGACTGTCTCTTGCAAAGTGGTTGGCCCCAAATCTTTTTCAGGATGTACTTTGTCACACCTTTAAGACAGAAGACAACAGAATTTTAGATCAGCCTATACATGTATATTTATTAAAAGCATATATTATGAAGATGATAAGCTGCAAATAAAATGTGAGTTGTATGATTGGATTTAATTGTGAAAGGATAGAAAACATAGTGGGAAAAGGAGAAAATGCTGGTCACCAGCATTTTCTCCTTTTTCCACAATGTTTTCAAAGCCTTTCTCTATAAGTTTGTTAACCTAATAGTGCCTTTTACAACCATATATGGTTGCTTTCGGAGCCAGTATAGATTCAGATCAAACTCCACATAATATGCAGGCTGGTCTTTGATATACCCTGTCTACTATGCTGAGGCATTCCTGACGAAAAAACTCGGCGACTGCAATTATTTGAGTCCAATCTCTTGGCTGAAAATAATTTTTTGGTTTATTCGGCTCTCTTAGGGTTGAAACGGGGTCGTTTGGTAAAGGATAAAAGGGCTTGTACCATGGGGGTCATCAATGTCATGTTATTAAAATTTGAAACTTGGCCTGTAATTAACAATTATAAATCACTTTGTTGTGAACAACCAGAGGAAGAAATATGGTCTCTAAGGCAGGGTAGCTTGACAGTTCCACATTTTTGGTAGCATGTTTCAAATGGAGAGCCCAAAATGCAGCGTCTGTAAAAATGAAACACGCTCAAAATATGCTGGTAGTAATTTTAGACTGGTGGACTAGTATCGGTGGACTTCGGTTTCACACTTTTACGAATTATATCTATTGTTTCTGTCTTTGTAAAAGAATATTATTCAGGGAGAAAGTGAGAATGACGAGAATTTGTATGGGAGTTGCACCATAGGGGAATAAATGACAAATATTTGACATAGATGGGAATAGTTTCAACAAAGAAGAACAAGACTTCATATGATTCATATTTGAAATAAATTAGTTCTCTGGCATTTTGATGGAGGACGTGTTAAAGAGGTGTGAAATTTGTCCTCGAAATTAGGTGCCGATTTTTCAGCCTTGGTGCTGGTCAGTTATTGTTTTCAAGTTTTATATTTGTCACATATTTCACACCTTGTTGTTTTATGGTTGGTACCTACAGTATAGGGTAGCCTCTCTTTGTGGACCCCACCCTCTCTGTTACAACAGGGCCAAATGAGCAGAAGTTTTTTTTGTCTTCAAGTTTCCACCATAAATCCCTACAGGGTTGTTTATTTTTCTAGAGAAATAATTTCTAATCATGTATGAAACACAAGGTATAATTCAATATGTTTTCTTAGGATGACTTTATTGGATGAAAATGTTCATTTCCTTGGGGATCATTGATTATTGCTTTTCTTGTTTTTTTTTTTTAACTCTTTCCTGAAACACATTTTTTTTTTTAGACTTGTCCACAGTGGAAGCACTTGCAGACAACAAATAAATGTGGCTCAGATGATGGGATATGTTTGGGAGAGTAGAAAAACTTGTGGGAAAAGGAACAGGAGAAAATACAGAATGCAAAATGTTTTCTCCCTTTTTCTGACAATTTTTCCAAAAGCTCTCCTTCATGGAGTTTCAAAAACACTAGATTGTTTGATAAAGGGTCTGAACAATTTTAAGATAACGTTTGAGAAATGGGATTCAGTGAATAGTTTTCTTTATTTCATTTGAGAATAATTGGATTTTTTTTTTTTCTTTCAAATGCAAAAACGCCTTTGAACTTTTTACAGTCAACATGTTAACACAAAGGTTTATCTTGGTATTATTTGAATTTCATAATAACTCTTTACCAAATGACAAAATTTTAGATGCTCCCAAGTTCGAAGCACTTTTAGGCGACAAGTTAACTCTTTACCAAACGACAAAATTTTAGACTGGTCCAAATTGAAAGCATTTTGCAGACGACATATTTAATGTGGCTAAAATGATTGTATTTGTTTCTGAAAGGTTAGAAACATTGTGGGAAAAGGAGAAAATGTTGGTTACCAGCATTTTCTCCTTTTCCCACAATGTTTTCAAAAGGCTTCTTTCTCAGGGTCGTTAAAAGTCGGGATTGTGTGGTAAAGGGTTAAAGGCTGAAATGATGAAATTTGTCCTTGATGGGGTAGAAAACTGTAACTGTTGGAAAAGGAGAAAATGCTGGTTACCAGCATTTTCTCCTTTTCCCACATTCGATCTCCGGCTCGGCCAATCTCTTTCCAAGGATTGATGATATTCATTGCGACAGGATTCATTCCTCTTCCACCGCTGACCATTGTTTCAGAAAGCAGCCAGTGGCTTGGAAAGAATACTGTGAGGAATACTGGTAAAAGAAATTCCAGGAAAGCATGGATAGGTGCACTGGCCGACGCGATATAACTGAAATAATGTTGTAAATAGCGTTAAACACCATACAATCAATCAATCAATCCTTTTCCCACAATGTTTTCAAAAATGTTTACCTCGGGGTCGTTAGATATTAGGGTTGTATGGTAACAAATTAACCCTTTGCCACATGACAAAATTTGAGACACCTAGTTGTTTATTGCATTTGCAGACATGATTGAAATGTTTCTAGGCTTTAAAAAACATCATGGGATAAGGAGAAAATGCTAGTTGCCAGCATTTTCTCATTTTCCCACGATTTGCTTTAACCCTTTACCGCACAATGATGCCTTTTGACGCCCCTGGGAAAGAAGCCTTTTGAAAACATTGAGGGAAAAGGAGAAAATGCTGGTAACCAGCATTTTCTCCTTTTCCCACAATGTTTTCTACCCTATCAAAGAAAAATTGTACCATTTTAGCCACATTGAAATTGTTATCTGCAAATGCTTTTAATTTGGACAAGGCTAAAATTTTGTTGACTGGTAAAGGGTTAACCCTTTCCCAAACAAGCCCTGGTTTTCACGTGTCTGCAGTACAAGTCTTTTGAAAACACTGTGGGAAAAGGAGAAATTCCTCGTAACGAGCAATTTCTCCTTTTCCCACAGTGTTTTCTACCCTTTTTGATAACTTTCTGCCATTTTCATCAAATTTAAAATTGTCGTCTGCACCATTTGAGCCACATTGAAATTGTCATCTGCAAATGCTTTCAATTTGGACCAGTCCAAAATTTTGTCAACTGGTAAAGGGTTAAAGCCTTTTTTGCTAGGTTGTTAAATCACAGGATCGTAAAGTAAATTGGCAAAGGGTACATAACTTAGAGTCGGATCTTGATTTAACTCTTTCCCAAACGACAAATTTTGGACTGTTCCAAATTGAAAGAGATTGCAGACTACAATTTTAAATTTGATTAAAAAATGGCAAAAAGGTCTCAAAAAGGGTAGAAAACACTGTGGTAAAAGGAGAAATTGCCCGTTACGAGCAATTTCTCCTTTTCCCACAGTGTTTTCAAAAGACTTGTACTGCAGACATGTGAAAACCAGGGCTTGTTTGGGAAAGGGTTAACTCTTTACCACACGACAATATTTTAGACTTGTCCATATTCAAAGCAGATGAATGTCACTCAAATGATTTTATTTGACTTCGGAAGGTTTAGTTCCATTGCTTGTATCCTTTGATCCTATCCAGCATTTTCTACTTTTGCCACTATGTTTACCAAAGATTTCAAAGACAAATAACATCACTTGAACCAATTTGTCATCTGCAAATGCTTTTAATTTGAATGACTCTAAAAGTTCATTTTTTTGTTAAGGATTTAACCCTCATCCTTTTAAATAAGTGAAATGAAAATTTCCAGCTGGTGATAAAAACCCAAATTTTGCTATTTCAAAAGCACTTTTTTTTTTTTTTTTGAGAAAAGATCTTCTTATCGGACAGTATAGATCCAAGATCAGACTGCACATTATGTGAAGTCTGATCTTGTCCTACACTGTCTGCTAAAGGTCATAAAGTTGCCCTTAGCAGCCTAAGGGTTAAGTCACATTTTGAGGACAGCAGTAAAGTATCCTACTTACAATACTGGTTACATTGATATCTAGTTTTTTTCCAGGATTGGCGGACAGTTCCCTGCGAGACAGCAATACATAGCAGTCTATTTATTTTTCTCACATTTTATCATATTGCCTCTTTGCCTGGCCTTAAGGAGCTACATATTCCACATTTCAAATTACTTTTTCTTACCATTTTCTTGATTCAATATTAATAGGTTATCAGGACCAGAATTCCTCATGGACCTAGTGTCTGGAATTAACCAATCACAAAACAGGATAATCAATTAATTGACAGAGAATAAACTACATTATTAGCTGATAAAATTTTCCTTTTGTTTTCCCACCTAAATGGTCTATATGGTCAATTTTTCCCTCCATACAGACTTTTAAAGATAATTAACTCTTTACAAAACAACAAACTTTAGCCTTGTCCAAATTGAAAGCATTTGTAGGCAACAATTTGAGAGTGGCTGAAGTAATCGGATTTGCTTCTAAAAGGCTGGAAAACATTGTGGGAAAAAGAGAAAATGCTGGTTTTCATTTGGGACTAGTCTGAAATTTGTCATTTGGTAAAGAGTTAAAAAAAAAAAAGAGAGAAAAAAATTGTAGACTTGTACAAATTGGAAGCATTTGCAGACAGCAAATTCTATGGGGCTCAAATGATTGGATTCATCATTGAAAGGTAAGAAAACATTGTAGAAAAAGGAGAAAGTGCTGGTTTCTGTCATTATTTCTCAGTGTCCTTTTGGTATGGACTAGATTCTGCTTTTACTTCTCAGTTTTTTTTTTTTGCTGGATTTATGAAACAAAAGGAGATTTGTCCAGGATAGTCCCTGTTTGTAATTAACCCTTTACCAGACGACAAAATTATAGTCTTGTCCAACTTGAAAACATTTGCAGACGACAATTTCAATTTGGCTCAAATGATGCAAATTTTCTTTGATAGGGTAGAAAACATTGTGGGAAAAGGAGAAAATGCTGGTTACCAGCATTTTCTCCTTTTCCCACAATGTTTTCAAAAGGCTTCTTTCCCAGGGAAGTCAAAAGGCCTCACTGTGCATTAAAGGGTTAACATACTCCAGTGGCATCTGATTCCATCACCCCTTTGGAAATTTTTCTATCCAAGACTTTGTGCCTAAGTATATGAGATGAATTTCCTCATTCTTCCTGGTACAAATTTGCGGAGGACAACTTTGTAAAGATAGTTGTAAAATTCTGATAACCAAAATGAATTAAAGTTTCACATAATATATATGTGTGTGTGTGTGTGTGTGTGTGTGTGTGTGTGTGTGAGAGAGCCATGCTGTAGCAAAAGGAGACTTAATGCATCTCCAAGATGCATGATACCGAGCAAGTCATTAATCCTTTACCACACAATCCCAACTTTTAACGACCCTGAGAAAAAAAGCCTTTTGAAAACATTGTGGGAAAAGGAGAAAATGCTGGTAACCAGCATTTTCTCCTTTTCCCACTATGTTTTCTTACCTTTCAGAAACAAATGCAATCATTTCAGCCACACTTAGTTTGTCGTCTGCAAATGCTTTCAATTTGGACCAGTCCGAAATATTGTTGTTTGGTAAAGAGTTAAATAATTATGGATCCGTGAAACCCACTTGGTCTGAAAACTGACTGAATTCCTGAATCCTGTAGTAGACTGGTCCTTGGACATGCAAAAAATGGACCATTAGCAAAATGTTTTGACCCAGGGTAGCCTGCACAGGCTGACATGGATTGGTACTTTTAGCAGAGGCATTTAGCCCTCATTTTCACAGCGCATGACTCATGAATATGTGTGAAAACACTGCGGCAAAAGGAGAATTGCTTATTTCATGGAATTTCTCCATTGCCACAATACATTTTAACAATGTTTGTTCAAAGACAACAAAGTTTGTTGTGTAGTGAAGAGTTAACTAAATTTTGTCTGTAATATGATGATTTTCTATGCTACAAACAAATTCTAAATTCTGCAGATACAGAAAAAAATATTTGTTCATTGTTTTGAAAAAATAAAACAACCTGAAACTTAATCCACAATAATAACCATTGTTTTCATTCTTTCCGTCTCCATTCTTGTCACCATTTTTCTGCATTTATAAGGACAGGAAGTTTTCATTCACAAATGACAGTATCCATTTCCCCCCAAGACTTGACGACCCATGATACCATTTTGTTACATATGATAATTGAGACGACTTGCTCACTGGGTGATACGACCCCTGACCTCAGAGCTTTTGTAGCAAGGATGATTTTGAAAAAAGACACCCCACCAGCCCTGTTTGGATTGCCAGCATGAATTGTCATAATTTCAATGGGGCATCTTTCAAGCAACCAATGATTATTAGCTTACAGACCACATAAATCTGTTTATCCTTATACCAAACAATCCTGTGTTTTAACAACCTTTAGCAGAAAGCATTTTGAAAACATTGTGGCAAAAAGGAGAAAATGCTGGTAACCAGCATTTTCTCCTTTTTCCACTGTGTTTTCCACACGTTCAAAGAGGAATCCTGCCATTTAAAGTAACAATAGCTGCCAAAAGTAAACAAAACTGGTGTTAAAATACATTTAAATTTGAACCATATTTAAAAGTATGGAAATTATTGTGAAGATGACAATCTGTTATTGTACGGTTGGCCCCAGTGTGTTGAAGAGTTTCTACCCTTGCAAAAAGAAATTCCATCATTTTAGCCATATTTGATTAGTGATCTGCAAATGCTTTCTAAAATTTTTGTTGTCTGGTAGAACTAAACCCTTTTGAGATAAAAAAAAAAAATCGGACATTTTCAATCAGAAACCAAAGCCAGAAAGCCAGTAGATTCCTTTAGCATTTGTCGCCAATTCAAATTGCGTTTGTGCTAGGAACCAGGTACTCGTCAGTTGTTTGTTGTCAAAGGCAGAAAACCCTAATTTGTGCATGCACAGAAATTTTCAATGCACTGAGAAACTGACGATGTATGGAAATGTACTTCAGTGAACTTAAAACAAACTTAGAATGCTGGAATACTCTCGGTCTCGATATGCTTTCATTACGTTCATGTCTAAAAGTTTGCCACATGGTAGAGAGTTAACTCTTTCCCAAATGACAAATTTTGGACTGGTCCAAATTGAAAGAGTTTGCAGACGACAATTTTAAATTTAATGAAAATGGCGGAAGGTTCTCAAAAAGGGTAGAAAACACTGTGGGAAAAGGAGAAATTGCTCGTTACAAGCAATTTCTCCTTTTCCCACAGTGTTTTCAAAAGACTTGTACTGCAGACATGTGAAAACCAGGGCTTGTTTGGGAAAGGGTTAAGAACATTCCTACTCTTATTCTCCAGAATTTTCTAAATTTAAAAGTAACATAACTTTTGATTGGTTATTAACCTTTTACCACACAATCCCGACTTATAACGACCTTGAGAAAGAAACCTTTTGAAAACATTGTGGGAAAAGGAGAAAATGCTGGATAGCAGCATTTTCTCCTTTTTCCACATTGTTTTCTACCCGATCAAACACAGATATTAATTTTTAGGTCACATTTATTATGTAGTCTGCAAATGCTATCAGTTTGGACTGGTCTAAAATTTTGTTGTTTGGTAAAGAATTAAACCATTTACTTTAGCCAATCAGAAGTTGTGTTACTTTCAAATTTAGAAAATCTTGGAGGTTAACACTAGTGATGTTCTTGAGAATTGTTGGTGAATACCGACCTTGGATTTAACTTTGGATGATTAAAGTTGTAAAAATAACCGAAGTAATTATCGGGAAATCAAGCTTGCGATGTTGGAGTAATACATCATCTAAGTGACATCTGTATAACGTCTTTACCACACGACAAAATCTTAGACTTGATCAAATTGAAAGCATATGCAGACGATAATTTGAATGCGCCCAAAATAATTGAATTTGTTTCTGAAAGGTTAGAAAACATTGAGGGAAAAGGAGAAAATGCTGGTTACCAGCATTTTCTCCTTTTCCCGCAGTGTTTCCAATAGGCTTCTCCCTTAGGGTGGTTAAAACTCAGGATTGTGTTGTAAAGGGGTAAAAAGAATTGTTTTCCTTCTCTTGTTTATTTCTTTATTAGACAACATTATTTTAGAGTTATCAATACTGAATCCATTTGCAGATAAAAAACATAATGAATGGGGCTTGCACAATGTCATGATAATTTGTCTTTTTTAAGGTGGAAAATACTTGAGCATGTTCTTTTTTTTTTTCACAATTTTTTTTAAAATCCTTCTCCAAGCATAGTTTTTTGTAAAACTGTAAACATAGTTTTGTATGGTTAAGAGTTTATTCATTTTCGTATGAAACAAATTTTACAGCAGAACACTGCAAAATATCTCTGTAGTATTGACAAGACAAAAGGAATCTTAGAATTTCTACTACTGGGGTCTTACTTTTAGTCTAAAAACATTGGTTTATTCGGCGCTTAAAGGCTTAATCTGCTGTGACATAATTGCTGTTTTCACATGTTTGCAATTACAAATGAGCCATGCTCTGGCAAAAGGGGGCTTAATGTATCTCTCTGATGCATTATACCAATTGAGTACCCTGGTTAATATTTAAAAAAGAGGGCTTTTGAAAACATTGTGGGAAAAGGAGAAAATGCTGGTCACCTGCATTTTCTCCTTGTCACACAATGTTTTCTATCCTATCAAAGACAAATTTCACGCAATGAGCAATTTTCTTTATTGTCTGCAAACACTCTACAATTGGACCACTCAATAATTTTGTCGTTTTGTAATGAGTACTTGACCCTTAGTGCAAGGAGTTACCCCTACAGACTTTTTGAGTCTTGAAATAAGACCTGAATAATTGCAAGATATAGGTTGCCTTTGTTCAGGATGTATCAACAAATAGGCCAGTGTAGATCAAAGATCAGACTGCACTTTTCTTGCAGTCTGATCTTGATCTACAATGGCCATTAATGCAACTGTAGTCGTGGAAGGTGTTATAAGGATTTGAATTGCCTCTAGGACAACATTTGACGCTGTTGTAAATCAAGATCAGTTTTTTACAAAATTTAATTGGTCTTGATAAGAAATAATGCTTTGCCTTTGACGGAGTTGAAAGGAATTTTAGACAATTAACCCTCTACTAAACGATCCCAAGTTTTTGCGACCCTGAGGCATAAAGCTTTTGAAAGCATTTAGGGGTAACCCTGGTAACTAGCACTTTCTCCTATTCCCCACAATGTTTTTCCACCATTTCAAAGACAAATTCCATCATTTTAGCAACATTTGAAATTGCTGTCTGCAAATGCTTTCAATTTGGTCTTGGCCAACATTTTGACGTTTGGTGTAGGGATAAGTCTTTACCAAAAGACAAAATTTTAGACTTGTCCAAATTGAAAGCGTTTGCAGAGAACATAATGATTGTGACTCAAAAACTAAAATTAGTGTTTGGAAGGGTAGAAAACATTGTGGGAAAAGGAGAAAAGGCTGGTAACCAGCATTTTCTCCTTTTCCCACAATGATTTCAAAAGCTTTCTATCTCAGGGTCATTAAAACTCGGGATTGTGTGGTATAGGGTAAAGAGATACAATATCAACTTTTCACCTGCATTGCACTGCCACATGGCACCATTTGCTTCAGGGCCAACAATTTTCTTGCACTGATTCAAATTACATAGATTATCGTAAGTGATACTTTTGTTGCAATATCTTCAGTGAATTGAGTTTGATCTCCATGATTTAACTTTTATTATGAACCTCAATGACCTTTCATTACTAGACCTGATAACAGTCTACGAAAGTCATGGGGTTTTTTTTGGCGTAGCTGAAAGCACTGGCTTTTGAACTACCTTTTGGTACAGATAACAAATGAATAAATAGAAATTTGTGATTGGTCAAAAATGTAGACATGTTTATTTTAAGGACCCCTGCCTATTTGCTGGCAAATTTATGCTATCTTTTTTAAAGATATTTCTTGTTTTAGTTCACCCAGGCACAAGATAATGTGAACTTGTGTAACTCTTTACCATACAACTTGTCAAAATTGAATTTGTTTGTTTGTTTGTATTGGAGTTTAACGCTATTTTAACAGCTTAGGTAATATCATGGCGGTCAGTGACGCACCCATGTGTTTCCTGGCTTTCTCACACCAGTACTGACACAACTTCCTTTCCAAAGCCACTGACTACTTTTCTCACATGCATCAGAGGTGAGAGGTGAAAAATCGCCGGAAAGGAAGTTTGCCTCAACCGGGTATCGAACTCGCAACCATCAGGTCACGAGTCAGACACGCTAACCACTAAGCTACCCGAGCGGGCGTCAAAATTGAAAGCATCTGCAGGCAACAAATTTGACAGTGGTACAAATGAACAAAAGTGTTTTAACAGAGTAGAAAACATTTGGGAAAAGGAGAAAATGCTGGTTACCATCATTTTCTCCTTTTCCCACAATGTTTTCTAAAGACCTCTTCCTCAGGGTGGTGAAAACACAGGACTGTAAGAAGTGTTATTTCATACCCTTAGGGACTGGGAAAATATGTCGGAAATTTTTTATATACAGTCTGTAAACAGCAGTCAAATAAAACAGCTTACCAAAAGAAACAAGAAATATCTTCAAAAAATATACACAGCGTTTTGCCTACTAAAAGGTCTGCAGGGGCCTGCAGAATAAGCATGTCACTATTTTTGACCAATCACATACTTCTATTTATTAACTTGAATTTAATATGAAAAAGTAGGGCAAACGCCAGCGCATTCAGCTATGCTGAAAAAATAGAAATAACTGAAAATGTTGCAAATCTGATAGAAGAATTACTCACAACAGAAAATCCCTCTGAATAAACCCTTTCAGTGGCATAGGCAGAGACAGGGGCTTTTGCAAACTGTATAAATCAAGGACAGACTGCACAAAGCGTTTTGTTTAGTCAAGGCTATCAGTCTGAGTTTTAAAGGATTGTATTTTCACTGGTCGAGAAAGGTCAAGGTTATAATTTTATTTGGTACTGATATAGTTGTTGCATGTAGAATTTAGGCAGGTCAGTTGGGGGCAGTGACTGGCAGGTTACTATAAATAAGTGAATATATTAGTAGATTATCATTACTGTAACTTTGTTTCAAACAATTCTGAGGTTAAACAACCATGAGGAAAAAGACATTTGAAAACATTGTGGGAAAAGAAGAAAATGCTGGTAACCAGTATTTTCTTCTTTTCTCACAATGTTTTCCGTCCATTCCAAAATAATTTTAATGCTGTTTAATTTGTTATCTGCAGATACTTTCAATATACACGTCTAAAAGACTAAGTGCCCACCATGAAAAGGATACCGAACAGTCCTACTAGGATGACAGGGAGACCTGTGTCTTTGACAGTCATTCAACATTCATACAAAAATGCAATTTGAAATAGTGTTTGGTATCAAGTGTTATGGCAGATGGAAAGTGTACCAGTTTGAGCAGCATTTCCATGTGGAACAATGTTTTTTATTGTTGTAGCTTGGTCCAATCTTTCTGTCACAAATTGTTGTCACCCAGGGTAACATGAATAAAGAACAAGAGTACAGAATGGGAGTACAGAAGAGATGGGAGAAGAAATGGTCTTAAACAATCTGGCAAACACATTCATACAGTATTTGCAATTTATCAACCTGTGTCGCTTTTCCTTTTAGAACCAACACGGAAAATATTTTTGCAGAGAGATTGATATACAAGTTGCATGTCTGTGGCCCATTTCGTGTTCCATCATAAAAATTCTGGGCTAGAGACTTTCAGAGAGCTGTTTCCAACACACAAACATGATTGGCTTTTATAGAAATGTGTAGGTTCTCTGAATATGAAATTAATTTCGTCATTTTGATGTCACTTTCGATGGAATTTTCAGTCTAACTACTGGCTGTCGGAAAGAGCATTATTTGGGGAAAAAAAATTCTTTCTTTTATTTCTGTTCCATTTTAAAGAATATATTATTTTTTGGGGAAAAAAATCTTTCTTTTCATTTTAGTTCCATTTTCACCCCTTATGTTGTAATGTAAAATCTTGGATGCATAATCCCATCATTTGAGCTGCATTTACATGTAACTTGTCTGCAAACACTTCCAATATGGACAATTCAGCTCTTTATGAAATACCAAAATTTTTTACTTTTCCAAACAAAACCAAAATTAAATGTGTGTTTTTGTCTATGATGGGGTAAAAAACATGGTGGTAAACAAGAAAATGCTAGTTACCAGCATTTTCTCGTTTTCCCACAATGTTGTCAAAAACCTTTTTTTTTTTTCAGGTCATTAAAACTCTGGATTGAGTCTTAAAGGGTTAAAGACCAGGGGTATCACTACCCCAAATCTTCCATTACAGTCACCATTTTATGTCCCTGCAGTTGACAGTAATAAGCAATGGTGCCTTTTACATCAGCATTATCCATGTTGTTGTACAATTATATTTTTTCTTCTATTAACCCTTTCCCAAACAAGCCCTGGTTTTCACGTGTCTGCAGTACAAGTCTTTTGAAAACACTGTGTGAAAAGGAGAAATTGCTCGTAACGAGCAATTTCTCCTTCTTTCCCAGTGTTTTCTACCCTTTTTGAGACCTTTCTGCCATTTTCATCAAATTTGAAATTGTCATCTGCAAACTCTTTGAATTTGGACCAGTCCAAAATTTGTCGTTTGGGAAAGGGTTAAATCCTTGTCCTGTGTCTAATTTTTATGCACCCACAGGGTACATGCCTTCGCTGGAAATACACTACTTAACCTTTCTTAAAGGTAAGGCTCCACCTAAAAAAGAAAACATGAGTTACAATTTTCTTCGAAAAATTTCTAAATACATTTCCGTTGACAAACAGTTTCTACATTCAATTTTTAACATGGTTTATCAATTCTATTGGAAGTTTTCATCAACAGATTGATAGATGTGAATAAATTCACCATGGTTGTTTATGCTGTTGCTAATCAATTTAACCCTTTCCCAAACAAGCCCTGGTTTTCACGTGTCTGCAGTACAAGTCTTTTTAAAACACTGTGGGAAAAGGAGAAATTGCTCGTAACGAGCAATTTCTCCTTTTCCCACAGTGTTTTCTACCCTTTTTGACAACTTTCTGCCATTTTCATCAAGTTTAAAATTGTCGTCTGCAAACTGTTTGAATTTGGACCAGTCCAAAATTTGTCGTTTGGGAAAGGGTTAAATGGGCACCACCATGTGTAGTTGCGACTGGAAGTACAGTATATCAAAATGGAAACCTCCTTGATATGGACAAGGTTAGATGTAGTTATGGAATGGGCAGAGTTGTGATGACTGCCTCAAACTGGTTTCTGGATATCCAAGATGGACCTTTCTGACTGACGGGAGATTTTTTGTCTTGCCCAATCAGATGTCTCATAAGTCTTGGAATATCTCTTTACCAATGACAAAATTTTGTACGCGGCCATATTGAAACCATCATCAGACGACAAACTAAAAGCAACTCAAAGGTTGGAATTTGTTTTAGGGAGTGTAGAGAAAATTGTGGGAAAAGGAGAAAATGCTGGTTACCAGCATTTTCTCCTTTTTTCCACAATGTTTTCAAAAACTTTCTTTCTCAGGATCGTAAAGAGTAAGGACTGTGTGGTAAAGGTATATATATATTATATAAAATGTAGAAATTGTGTGGTAAATATGGACCCAGTATATGGTCAGTTTGTTTCCACTTGAAGATTATCCTTTTAACTCTTTACCAGACGACAAAATTTAGGAGCTGTCCAAATTGAAAGCATTTGCAGATGACATAAAAAATGTGACTCAGACATTGAAATTATTTTGTTGAAGGGTAGAAAACATTGTGGGAAAAGGAGAAAATGCTGGTTACCAGCATTTTCTCCTTTTTCCACAATGTTTCAAAAGGCTTCTTTCTCGGGGTCGTTAAAACTCGGGATTGTGTGGTAAAGGCTTAATTAACTATGTACTAAACAACAAAATTCTAGACTTACCGATATTGAAAGCATTTGCTGACAACAAAATTAATGTGACTCAAAAACTGAAATTTGTCTTAGGAAAGGTAGAACAAATTGTGGATAAAGGAGAAGATGCTGGTTAACAGTATTTTCTGTTTTTCCCCACAATGTTTTCAAAAGCTTTTTTTTTTCTAAGGTTGTTAAAACTCAGGATTGTGTGGCAACATCCTCCTTTTTGTAACATTTATTGCTCTAAACAGTATCATAGAGCCGAATGAATAAAAAAAAAACTCTATCTATTTTTCCTTCAAGTTTCAATTCTGCAAAAAATGTAGGTAATTAAAATCAACTTATTTAGATTATGCAAGTATATCTTTTGAGTTAGATAATTATTTTTTTCAAAATGATCATATTGAAGGTGAGATCAAGAGACATATAAATGGTAGATGACCTGTGGTTGACAATGTATAAACTCCTCCCACTTGGTGGAAAAATCTGTGTTCATAGTTAGATAATTATAGAGGATTCAGTTTAATGCCATATTTTTTCCCCGCATGTACCATTTAACCCCATGTAAAGGGCAGTACACCCAAAATCACATGGGTACCTCTGAAAAGGTGGGCATCTAAGGAGATGGCTTTACTTGGCAACTGTAAAACAAATTGAACAGTTACATGCTTGTGTAGTGAGAGTTTTGTAATGCTATTAATGCCAAACATTAGATCGTTTTTTGAAGAAAGACAGTAAAGAAATAAAATTAATATTTAAATATGTTGGTAAAAAAATTAGGGGAATGCAATGTAACAAGGTTCAGTGTTGATAACATTAATGCTTGTCCTGCTAATTAACTCTTTACCAAACAACCAAATTTTGACCAGTCAAAATTGAAAGCATTTGCAGAGGACAAAATAAATGTGACCCATAACTTAATATTTGTGTTGGATTGGGTAGAAAACATTGTGGGAAAAGGAGAAAATGCTGGTTACCAGCATTTTCTCATTTTCCCACAATGTTTTCAAAAGGTTTCTTTCTCAGGGTCGTTAAAAGTCGGGATTGTGTGGTAAAGGGTTAAAAGAAATGAAACTTTCAAGCCAATAGTAAAAACCCAAATTTTCCTATTTCATAAGTAATTTTGGAGGAGGGATATCTCCTTATTGGACATTGTAGATCTAAGATCAGACTGCACATTATGTGCAGTCCGATCTTGATCTACGCTGTCCGCTAAAGGCCAGTGAGTCACGCCTACCAGTCTAAGGATTAAAAACTGCTCTTCAAGTAATTGGAACAGTGTGATCGATACAAAATCTCAATATGAAATATAAAATTATGTGACAAAAAGTAGAAAAAAGCAAGGCAACTTAAAGATTGTTAGTTTATTTCTTGACACAACCCCTTTTCTATCAGACCAAAGTTTTTGAGTTTTGGAGAAAAGCTGGTACTGTATTTCCTAACTTCCAATATCATTACGAGAATACTGAGCATAGCAAGTTGGTGGTGCCAAGTGATACGCTGGTATGTACATGTACTGTAAATTATAATAATTACAGAAATTCTGTTTAAAATATGTCTTGAATGAATTAATTTATACTAGAAAATGACAATGCTTTTTTTTTTTTCATTCCAGAAGATTAAAAAAAATCATAACTATATAGTAACACTCAGAAATTTACTTGAAAATTTGACCTGGTAAAATTCTGACATGGAGACAGGCAACCAGTAATCAATATACAGGACAAGATGAAGCACTAAAGACAGAGAGCACCATTGTTGAAATTGGACAATTCTTTTAATATTTTGCCATCATGATGTAATTATTCATTTTTAAAGCCTGCTGCTTTTTCTATATAATATGAACATTCTGTTAACAATAAGTCCTCATTACACAATTTATCATTCAGTTTTAACCCTTAAAGCGCCGAATAAACCCAGTGGTCATTTTCATTCTAGAATAAAACCTATATAACTGCAAATTCATGGCTACCTTTTGCCTGTATTGCTTTAACATAGTGGACAGTGTAGATCAAAGATCAGGCTGCACATTTTGTGCTGCCTGATCTTGATCTACACTGGCCGCAAAGGCAACTATATTAGTGAAAGGCGCTTTAAGGGTTAAGATAATGTT
This sequence comes from Tridacna gigas, assembly GCA_945859785.2. Classification (NCBI taxonomy): domain Eukaryota; kingdom Metazoa; phylum Mollusca; class Bivalvia; order Cardiida; family Cardiidae; genus Tridacna; species Tridacna gigas. The sequence continues at coordinate 73,719,285 of OX244031.2, read as the reverse complement.
GTGGTAGCCTGATGCCTATACACTCTTGGTATAGAAAATATACTCACATAAAGTAAATTTCGTTTTTTTTTTCTGTTCATGGTAAACAATCTTTCCTACCTTTTTGTCCACATTTCCCACCTTTTTGTCCACATGAAGCTCTAGGAACTTATTAAATTCAATTGTAATAAATAGAAAAGGTAATTGAGTAAACATATACACCTTCATCCAAGGTCATCAAGATGGAAGACAGTAATGTTTGGGTACAGGGTTAGCCTCGCAGATGAAAGGTTCTGAGTTTGAATCCCTGGCGCTAGTACAAGTTTCCAGGAAGTAATTGTTCCAGGTGATTTATATATGTTGAAGGACTTGTTTCTCAATCAATGCCAGATAAGTAGGTTTAATCCTTTACCGAACGACAGAATATTAGACTTGTCCAAATTGAAAACATTTGCAGACAACAAAATAAATGTGACTCAAAATTTAAAATATGATTGTGGAAGAGTAGAAAACATTGTGGGAAGAAGGTTACCAGCATTTCCTCCGTTTCCTCGATATTTTTGAAAGTTGTCTTTCTAAAGGTCGTTAAAAGTCAGGGTTGACTGGTAAAGAGTTAACCCTTTACCGTACAATGCCGCCTTTTGACACCCCTGGGAAAGAAGCCTTTTGAAAACATTGTGGGAAAAGGAGAAAATGCTGGTAACCAGCATTTTCTCCTTTTCCCACAATGTTTTCTACCCTATCTAAGAAAAGTTTCACCATTTGAGCCACATCAAAATTGTCGTCTGCAAATGCTTTCAATTTGGATAAGACTAAAATTTTGTCGTCTGGTAAAGGGTTAAACTAAAGCAAAGCAAGTCTTTATCAGAATTGTAACATTATAAAAATTTTTAAGGACTTTATCAGAATTGTAACATTATGAAAAATTTTAAGGACTTTATCAGAATTGTAACATTATAAAAACTTTTAAGGACTTTATCAGAATTGTAACATTATAAAAAATTTTAAGGGCTTTATCAGAATTGTAACATTATAAAAAAATTTAAGGACTTTATCAGAATTGTAACATTATAAAAAATTTTAAGGACTTTATCAGAATTGTAACATTATAAAAAATTTTAAGGACTTTATCAGAATTGTAACATTATAAAAATCAGAACTGTAACATTATAAAAAATTTTAAGGACTTTATCAGAATTGTAACATTATAAAAAATTTTAAGGACTTTATCAGAATTGTAACATTATAAAAAAATTTTAAGGACTTTATCAGAATTGTAACATTATAAAAAATTTTAAGGACTTTATCAGAATTGTAACATTATAAAAAAAATTTAAGGACTTTATCAGAATTGTAACATTTATCAGAATTGTAACATTATAAAAAAATTTAAGGACTTTATCAGAATTGTAACATTATAAAAAATTTTAAGGACTTTATCAGAATTGTAACATTATAAAAAATTTTAAGGACTTTATCAGAATTGTAACATAAAAATATGTAAGGACTAAGTACCTTCTTCATCTATTTAACCTATTACCACACAATCCCTAGTTTAACCCTTTACCACATGACAAAATTTTAGCCTTGTTCAAATTGAAAACATTTGCAGACGACAAATTAAATGTGACCCAAAAATTGAAATTTGTTTTGGGAAGGATAGAAAACACTGTGGGAAAAGGAGAAAATGCTGGTTACCACAATGTTTTCAAAAGGCCTCTTTCTCAGGGTCGTTAAAACTTGGGATTGTGTGGTAAAGGGTTAAAAGAACCTGAGAGATTAGACGTTTGAAAACATTGTGGGAAAAGGAGAAAATGCTGGTTACCAGCATTTTCTCCTTTTCCCACAATGTTTTCTTACCTTTCAGAAACAAATTCCAGTCATTAGAGCCGCATTTTATTTGCCGTCTGCAAAAGCTTTCAGTTTGGACCATTCTAAAATTGTGTCATCTGGTAAAAAGTCAAAATGGGATCCAATCAGTTCAACACAATGTTCTAGACTGACATGTCATTTCCTTAACCCTTTACCAGACGACAAAATTTTAGCCTTGTCCAAATTGAAAGCATTTTTAGAAGACAATTTTAATGTGGCTCAAACGGTGCAATTTTTCTTTGATAGGATAGAAAACATAGTGGGAAAAGGAGAAAATGCTGGTTACCAGCATTTTCTCCTTTTCTCACAATGTTTTCAAAAGGCTTTTTTCTCTGGGTCGTTAAAAGGCAGCATTTGTGCAGTAAAGGGTTAAGCATTTCCCCAGACTTTCAGTTACTGTGGTAACCCTGTGACATATGGCATTCTATAAACCTTGTTGAATGTCTCACCACAGCTTTTTTTGCATACAATAACATCTGTTTTCAAAATATGTCGGTTTTCAAAAATCTCCCTGAATTTAAATCTTTCTTCTGCTCTGAAATTCAGACAAGTTCCATTCTGGGCTCTTAGACAGAAAAGGTGTTTACGTTGCAGTGCAGTCAACTCTTTACCACACAATGATGAGTTTTAATGCCAATGAGAAATTAGATTTTTGAAAACATTATGGGAAAAGGAGAAAATGCTGTTAACCAGCATTTTCTTCTTTTCCCATGATGTTTTCTAACCTTTCAGAAACAAATCCTATCATTTGAGCCACATTTAGTTTGTCGTCTGCAAATGCTTTGAATTTCGACCAGCCTAAAATTTTGTCGTCTGGTGGAGAATGAAGGTCTGTACCACCGTCAATTAACATGTTCAATTAAGTTCTGACAGTTACATTACCATTATTCTCTTTAATTATTCACATTTTATTTCAGCCTTCCACCAAAATTCTCAGGCCAATCAATATCTCTCATATTGATTACAGGAAATAAACAGACAGTTTTAATTTAAATGGGAGAAGGAAAAAAAAAGTGATCGGATATTTGTTTACGATTTACTTGTTTGAACCGACTCACATTTTCCAAGGAGAAAAATTCATGATTCTGCAAAAGCACTGGAAAAACTTAATTAGAGGTAATCATTATAGATGGCCTACTGAAAAAAAAAAGATTTAGGCTCTCTACAGGTTCTGTGACATGGAAAAGTGAGGGAAATGTTTTGAAAACAAGAAATATCTGTAAGTCTTTACCACAAAATCCCGAGTTTTAACGACCCTGGAAGAGAAGGCTTTCGAAAACATTGTGGGAAAAAGAGAAAATGCTGGTAACCAGCATTTTCTCCTTTTCCCCAATGTTTTCTACCTGCTCACAGGCAGAAATCATTATGTGCTCTTAATTTGTCATCTGCAAATGCTTCCAATATGGTAAAGTTGAAAATTTTGTCATTTGGTAAAGACTTAAGAAAAGACAGACTGCATTATGAAGTACAGGAAAAGGAGCAGTTGCTTTTGAAAATAATATGTCTGAAAATACATGTAGACATACAGAAACAGGTTCTAGGGTAATGCTTAAAATTATTAAATCATTAATTAGGACAAGAAAAGGATTATACCCTATCATATTCTTTTTTTTTTTAGGGGGGGGTAGAAAACATTGTAGGAAAGGGAAAAAATAGCTGGTTGCTAGCATTTTTTCTTATTTCCCCAATGTTTACAAAAGCTTTCTTCTCCATAGTCATGAAAACTCTGAATGGTTTGCAAAGGTTTTAAAATGCCTATTTTATGAATATGCTCAATGTAAGATAAGTCTTTCACTTACCACCACAAAAGAGCACAAGGAGTGTATCCCTAATGAGAAAGGCAGGAAACACCAAAAGGCACCATGAATATGTCCTATGTAAGGTCAATCCTTCACTGACTACCACTAAGAGCATAAGGCGTATAACATAACTATGAGAAAGACATGAAACATAAGTGGCACTATGAATATGCCCTGTGTATACCCAGTGTTCCACTGCCCTCCATCAAAATGCACAAGGATTGTACCCTACATGAGAAAGGCATAAAACACAAAAGGGCACCATGAATATGCCCTATGTCTTTCACTGACCTCCACCAAAGAGCACAAGAAGTGTATCCTTAATGAGAAAAGTATAAAACATCAAAGGGCACCATGAAAATGCCCAATGTAAGGTCAGTCCTTCACTGCCCTCCACCAAAAAGCATAAGGAGTGTATCCTTAATTAGAAAGGCATGAAACACCAAAGGGCACCATGAAAATGCCCTATGTAAAGTCAGTCTTTCACTGCCGCCTCCAAAGAGCACAAGAAGTGTATCTTTAATGAGAAAGGCATAAAAAATCAAAGGGCACCATGAATATGTCCTATTTAAGGTCAGTCCTTCACTGCCCCCCACCAAAAAGTATTAGGAGTGTATCTTTAATGAGAAAGGCATGAAACACCAAAGGGCATCATGAATATGCCCAATGTAAGGTCAGTCCTTCACTGTCCTCCACCAAAAAGCATAAGGAGTGTATCCTATATGAGAAAGGCATGAAACACTAAGAGGCACCATGAATATGCCCAATGTAGGTTAGTAGCTGCCCACCACCAAAAAGCACAAGGAGTGTATCCTCAATGAGAAAGGCATGAAACACCAAGGGGCACCATGAAATGAATATGCCCTATGTAAGTATTCCATCGCCCTCCACCAAAGAGCATGAAGGTTGTGCCTAATGTTACAACAGCTTGAACCTCCAAAAGGTACAATTCAATTACTCAAGGAATGTGCTGTATGAGAATAGCATAGCAAATGCCACTAAGGATGTGAGCATCTTGTGAATGTGCTTCAATGTGTGGAGGGAAGGGCCTTATTTTGAGGACCTATTGGCCAAAGAGTAACATGAATGTGCCCTAAGTGAGAAAAAGTCAAGAAAAGAGCAGCAAGATTGAAAGACAACAAAGAGCACCTTGCACGGATGTGAGAAGTGTGCAGAACACCAAAGAGCACAATGAATATGCCCTGTGTAAGAGGAGGATGAAAGTTTCTGTTTCAAGAACAAAGTAAATAAGATCAATATCTTTTAATGGGAGGAGTGACAAGAATGATCATGGAAACTGAGTTTTATGACCTGTCCAGGTAAAGGATTACCTGAGATAATAAACCATGTTCCAACTGATGATCACAGAGAGCTGAGACATTGTGATGGCATATAAAAGTCATGTGCATCTGTCCTAACCCTTAACCCTTCACCAAACAACAAAATTTTCAACTTGGCCATATTGGAAGCATTTGCAGACGACAAGTTCAGTGTTCTTAAACTGATGATTGCTGTTTTGGATAGGGTAAAAAACATTGTGGGAAAAGGAGAAAATGCTGGTTACCAGCATTTTCTCCTTTTTCCATAATGTTTTCAAAAGCCTTCTCTTCCAGGGTCGTTAAAAGTAATGATTGTGTGGTAAAGGGTTATAGCACCTTTCTGGACTGTAGTTGCCTTTGGGGCCAAAGGATCAGACTGCAAAAAACGTGCAGTCTAATTTTTGATGTACACTGTCCGCTTTGCATTTAAACCTTATAGACAAAAGGAACCTTGAAATTGCAATAATTTGATGTTTGTAGACTGGAAATGTCTGCTGGGTTTTTTCGGTGTTCCAAGGGTTGATACAATCTTGTCATTCAGCCGGGATTAGCAGTGTCTCTGTTATAACCTTTGTCTTGATCAAACAACAGAATTTTAGACTTGTCTGAATTGAAAGCACGTGCAGACGACACACAAAATGAGACTCAATTGATGATATTTTTCTTTGAAACATTGTGGGAAAAGGATAAAATGATGCACCCAGGCTTAGCATTTTCTTGTTTTCCCACAATATTTTCTACCTTCCAAAACTTGAACAGTTTATAATTCATCCTATCTGTTATCATAGAAGATATTTATTTCAAACTAAGACTCGTTGTTTACTATCATAAAGGGAATCCATACACCAGGGACAGGTAACCATCAAAATATTTTAACACAGTTATGTCCCTTTATTCGACATAGAATTTGCACTTAACCCTTTCCCGAACGACAAATTTTGGACCGGTCCAAATTGAAAGAGTTTGCAGATGACAATTTTAAATTTGATGAAAATGGCAGAAAGGTCTCAAAAAGGGTAGAAAACACTGGGGGAAAAGGAGAAATTGCTCGTTACAAGCAATTTCTCCTTTTCCCACAGTGTTTTCAAAAGACTTGTACTACAAACACGTAAAAACCAGGGCTTGTTTGGGAAAGGGTTAACTATTTATATATATATTTATTTATTTATTCATTTGAACCATTTTTTTAGAGGGGGGGGGGGCTATAACTACAATTTGTTCTTTAAAAAGGAATTATAAAGAACAGAAAAAGAAACTCATGGTTTTTCCTCTAAAATATTTCACTCTACCAAACGACAAAATTTTAGACTGACCCAAATTGAAGGGATTTGCAGACGACAAATTAAATGTAGATCAAATGATGATTTCTGTTTTGGACAGGGTAGAAAACATTGTGGGAAAAGGAGAAAATGCTGGTAACCAGCATTTTCTCCTTTTCCTACAATGTTTTCAAAAGGCTTCTTTCTCAGGGTCGTTAAAAGTCTGGATTGTGTGGTAAAGGGTTAAAAAGTAATACCCTCTATGTAGAAATATTAAAATGCAGCTACTGCATGGTTTTACTTGTTCTTTTTACTTAAATGCTTTCTTTTTATGCTTTCTGTTTTTAATGTTGATTTTGGTTACATAAATACATTGGTAAAATTTTGTATTAAAGAAAAGAGCTGAAAATGCTTCTTAACCCTTTACCACACAGTGCCGACTTTTAACGACCCTGAGAAAGACGCCTTTTGAAAACATTGTTGGAAAAGGAGAAAATACTGGTAACCAGCATTTTCTCCTTTTTCTGCAATGTTTTCTACTCTATCAAGAAACATTGCAGCATTTGAACCACATTGAAATTGTCGTCTGCAAATGCTTTGAATTTGGATAAGGCAAAAATTTTGTCGTCTGGTAAAGGGTTAACTCTTTACCACACAATCCCGAGTTTTAACGATCCTTGAGAAGAAGCCTTTTAAAAACATAGTGGGAAGAGGAGAAAATGCTGGTATTCTACCCAATCAAAGACAAGTTCCATCATTTGAGTCACATCTAAATTGTCATCTGCAGTTGCTTTCGATTTGGACAAGTCTGCATTTTTGTCGTTTGGTAAAGGGTTAAATACCTTTACCTGCAGGCAAAAAGACAATTTTGATAGAGAAATGTAACATGCAAATAATCAACATGGGTAAGCTGTAAAACATGAAACAAAATTGTTTTCAAAATTGGTCTGATGGAGGAAATGAAGTTGCCTGCAGATTTTGATACTTTCACTCTACCAAGCCAGAAAGCATTAGTAGATGACATATTAAATGTGCCGAACATTTCTCCTTTTCCCACAATGTTTTCATAAGCTCAGGGTCTTTAAAACTCAAGATTTTGTGGCAAAGGTTTGTGCAGCCAAGTATGATTTACCCAGAGGCGCTTGTCCAAATGTAGAAGAGTGTGTCCATTGTCCATACATTATTTGTCAACTTGTCATTGATTGGTTTGTAGGATGGATGTTTCAGTTGTTAATGAACCCGTGATTGGCTGAAGTGCCACTTGAAGTTGAAGGGTTCCACTTAACAATATTAAGAGTCTCTTGAATGCTCGATCAATGAGTGGTTCACTGTTTAACTAGAGAGAGTCAGTTTGCTATCAAAAGAGACAGTAAATGGATCCAACTGTTTGTTAATTTCTGCTCCAAATGGTCTACAGACTTGTGAAAAATTGACACTATAAGTGCAGATACTATTATTTTAGCCCTTTCTTCAGCTCTTTACCCAACGACAAAATAATAGACTTGTCCAAATTGACAACATTTGCAGACGACAAATAAAGTATAGCACAAATGATGAAATCTGTCTTTGAAAGGATAGATAACATAGTGGAAAAAGGACAAAATGCTGGTTACCAGTGTTTCCCACAATATTTTCAAAAGCATGTCTGCATCAGGGTCATTAAAAAACTGTTGAAGATTATAAAAGATTTTTTCCTATTAGGTAAAGACAGACATGTCAGTAAACAACAGCTGAATGTACATAATTATTTTGAGTGTTCTTATTTCTTTACAGTGAATTAAATCACAAAGAAGGTAAACGTTCTTAAGAATTTACTGGACTCGGCTAATTTTATGTTTCAAGGTTTCAAATAGACATTGTATTCCCAATGATCTGTGCAGACTAAGCATTTGTGTTGGTCTTTGTTCATGAAGCATTCTTCTTTTGCTGACAGCATTTTGTGTATATCACGGGAGTGTTCAAGGGCAAGGCACGTCAGAGCTTCAGCTCAGTACTGGTGAAACCAAGAAAACACATGGTTAACTCTTTTCCAAACAACAAAATTTTGGACGAGACCAAATTGAAAGCAACTGAAGACGACAAAGTAAATGTAGCTCAAAATGATTATTTCTGTCTGTGATAGGGTAGAAAACATGGTGGGAAAAGGAGAAAATGCTGGTTACCAGCATTTTCTCCTTTTCCTACCATGTTTTCAGAAGTCGTCTTTTTCAGGGTTGTTAAAACTTTGGGATTGTGTAGTACAGAGTGAAGTGAGCTGTCACCATAATATGACTAAAGTACTTCTTAACCCTTTACCAAACAACAGAATAAATAAATGTAGACCCAGGTCAAATTGAAAGCAACTGCACAAGACAAGTATTGCTCAAAAAAAAGGATTTGTCTCTGATATGATAGAAAACATTGTGGGAAAAGCAGAAAATGCTGGTTACCAGCATTTTCTCAAAATGCTTTCAAAAGGCTTCTATCTCAGGATCGTCAAAAGTTGGGATTGTTTGCTAGAGGATTGAGAGGCAGAGTAAAACACCAGTGAGCCACTTAACAATCGTCTTCCTTTTTAATTCCAGTGTGAAGACTCCCACCAAAGACCCGCCAAAAAGCAATCCAAGTAAGCGACATCGAGAGAGACTAAATGGAGAACTTGATCATCTTGCCAGCCTGCTTCCTTTCGAACAAAGTGTTATATCAAAACTGGACAAACTTTCAATATTACGTCTCGGAGTTAGTTATCTAAGAGCGAAGGCCTACTTTCAAGGTAAGGTTTATGCAGAACAAGGTTACGAACCAAAGTCTCTGTTTTCTATTTGTTGTTTAATTAACCCTTATGCTGCCCAACTCGAGGACCTTTTGCGGACATGGTGGATCAAGTACAGTCTGATCATGGATCTACACTGTCCCATAAGAGGATATTTGTCCCTTGAAAATAACATTGAAATTGCAATATTTGTTTTTTTTTTTCTATCAACATGAAAGTTTCACTTTAGTTATTTAGCAGATTAACCCTTTCCCAAACAAGCCCTGCTTTTCACGTGTCTGCAGTACAAGTCTTTTGAAAACACTGTGGGAAAAGGAGAAATTGCTCGTAAACCATTTGGTTTAGCCAATCAGGAGTTGTGTTACTTTCAAATGTAGAAAATCTTGGAGAATAAGACTAAGAATATTCTTAAGAATGGTTGGTGAATACGTACCCTGTTATTGTATTGGTCCCAGTGTTAGTCGCTGGCATAAAAGTTAAATTTTAAAACGAAGTAAAAAGTGAACAAAAGTTATAGCGTCCTGGCAACTTGACCTACTTTTTAAATTAACTTTTCTGCCAGTGACTAACACACTGGCCTGACCCTACAATAACATACTGTCAACTTTAAAATTATTTCCATACTTTTAAATGGTATTGATTTAAATTTGAATGCACCTAGACACCTGCATTGTTTACTTCTGGCAGCTATTTGGGCTTTAATTTCACTTCAAGAGAATGATGTTATTGAGAGTCTATGTATAGTTAAACCTCAATTTGTGAAGTAAATCAGGACAATGTGGAGGACATTAATTTTTCATGCTGATTTGTCATGACAAATCTTGATTTATTTCCACTTGGTGGATGATTATGGTTGTGGGTTTAGTCCACTTTAGGTTAAAGCTAGGATGTGTTAACTCTTTATCAGACCACAAAATTTTAGGTTGGTCCAAAATGAAAGCATTTGTAGATGGCAACTTCTGTTTTTAAGCTTGGGTGTTATCGAAGAAAACGTCTAGTTATCGTCCTAACTTTTGCATTGCCCTAGTCATTGTTGTCGCCGTCCTGGTGCAAAAACTTTGTCATTTTGCAGTAACTCTGTTATTAGTGATAATATTTACTTTAACCCTTTCCCAAACAACAAATTTTGGACTGGTCCAAATTGAAAGAGTTTGCAGACAATTTTAAATTTGATGAAAATGGCAGAAAGTTCTCAAAAAGGGTGGAAAACACTGTGGAAAAAGGAGAAATTGCTTGTTACGAGCAATTTCTCCTTTTCCCACTGTGTTTTCAAAAGACTTGTACTGCAGACACGTGAAAACCAGGGCTTGTTTGGGAAAGGGTTAAGCTTGAACAAGTTATTACTATCAAAAGGCAACCCATACAACAGTGGCAGGTAACCATCAACCATCATTTTTACACAGTTATGCCCCTTTTTTTACTTAAAATTTTCACTGAAAATTAAAGATTTGCAGCCAAGCGTTGGCACCAGCATGGGGTGCTCTTGTGATTAAAATTGTGTGATTTGCCGTCTGAAGGGTAGAAAACACTGTGGGAGCAGGAGAAAGTACTGGTTACCAGCATTTTTCCTTTTCCCACAATGTTCGCTAAAGGCTTCTGTCTTACAGTTTTAAAATTTGGGATTGTGTGGTAAAGGGTTAATTAGGGGAGGAGCAATAAATGAAAAATTAACAGTAAATGCTAGAAGTATTATTTTAAGTCTTTACCAAACGACAAAATTTAAGACTTGTCCAAGCTGAAAGCATTTTTGCAGATGACAACTTAAATGTGACCCAAGAACTGAAATTTAATTTGGGAAGAATAGAAAACATTGTGGGAAAAGGAGAAAATGCTGGTTACCAACATTTTCTCCTTTTCCCACAATGTTTTCAAAAGCTTTCTTTCTCAGTGTCGTTAAAAATCGGGATTATGTGGTAAAGACTTAAATAGTATTGTTGGTAATGGGTTAGGCAGATTTGCAGATGACAAATTAAATGTGACCCAAGAACTGAAATTTAATTTGGCAAGGGTAGAAAACATTACCAGCATTTTCTCCTTTTCCTACAATGTTTTCAAAAGCTTTCTTTCTCAGGGTCGTTAAAAATCGGGATTATGTGGTAAAGACTTAAAATAGTATTGTTGGTAATGGGTTAGGCAGATTTGCAGATGACAAATTAAATGTGACCCAAGAACTGAAATTTAATTTTGGAAAGGTAGAAAACATTGTGGGAAAAGGAGAAAATGCTGGTAACCAGCATTTTCTCCTTTTCCCACAATGTTTTCCAAAGCTTTCTTTCTCAGTGTCGTTAAAAATCGGGATTATGTGGTAAAGACTTAAATAGTATTGTTGGTAATGGGTTAGGCACGGAAAATGAATAATAGATAAGATCAAGTAAAATGTATTTCTTTGATTGGACATGAAGTTCAAAGGATGGTTTGCCATGTGCCAGAGATTACTGTAGAAAATCTGTTTTTCACCTGAGGATTTTCCCAGGCATTATGGGTAATAAGGGTGACACCAGATTAACCCTTAGCCGAATAAACCCCATGACATTTCCTTTTTCGGAAAAAGAGCCTGTTAAGTCTAAATGTTGGACTTTTCCAAAATGAAAGCATTTGCAGCCGACTTATTAAATGTGGTTTAAATGACAAAAATTGTCTCTATAAAGGTAGAAAGCACTGTAGGAAAAAGAAGAAATGCTGTTTATCAGCATTTTCTCCTTTTCCTACAATGTTTTCAAAGGACTTCTTCCTCAGGATCGTTAAAAGTTTGGATCGTGTGGTAAAGGGTTAAAGGGCAATGTCAAGGTTGCTAATGTCTAGAATGTCTGGGCAATGTGGACAGTATAGATCAAAGATCAGACTGCACGTTTTGTACAGTCTGATCTTGATCTATTTTGGCTGTAAAGGCAACCATAGTTGTGAAAGGGCTTTATGGGTTAACTCTACTAAACAACACAATTTTAGACCAGTCCAAATTGAAAACATGTGTAGAAAACAAAATAAATGTGACTCAAAATCTCAGATTCGCTTTGTGGAGGGTAGAAAACTTTGGGGGGGGGGGGGGGGGGGGGGGGGGGGGGGGGCGGGGCTGGTTACCGGTACTTTTCTGTTACCAGGACTTTGCACAATATTCTTCCCAAGCTACTAGCTGCTTTCCCACATAACCATCATTGAAACGATGATCAGTGATGAGAGAGGAATGAATCCTCACGCAATGACATCTTCAGTCCTCGGAAAGAAATTGGCTGAGCTGAGGACTGGAACCAGTGACCCCCTGTTCTCAAGTCCTATATGGTACCAGCTGTGCTACTGGGGCTCGGCAGCTACTTGGAGAGAAGGAAATGAATGATATCATGTTGTGGTCTTGCTGACCTGATATAGAAAAAGAGAACAGAAGCAAAACCAAAATATTGCTATTGAAGTAATTTGACAAAATCTTCCTTTAACTCTTTACCAAACGACAAATTTTTCACCTGGACCAAATTCAAAGTATAAGCAGACGACAAATTAAACATTGCTAAAATGGCTCTTTCTGTCTTTGATAGGGTAGAAAATATTGTGGGAAAAGGAGAAAATGCTGGTTACCAGCATTTTCTTCTTTTCCCACAATGCTTTCAAAAGCCTTCTCTTTCAGGATCGTTAAAGGTCGGCATTGTGTGGTAAAGGGTTACGTCTTTAACAAACAACAAAATTTTGGACTCAACCAAATTCAAAGCATTTGCAGACGACAACTACGATGTAGTTCAAATGATGATTTCTGTCTTTAATAGGGTAGAAAACATTCTGGTAAAAGGAGAAGTGCTGGTTACCAGCATCTCCCTTTTTCCACAATGTTTTTAAAAGCTTTCTTCCTCAGGGTCGTTTAAATTTGGTACTGTGTGGTAATGGGTTAAAGACCTTGCCAGTAGAAAATTTCGTTAAAAAAGTCAACCATTTGCCATTGAGTTCCTTTGATAATAACCAGTATCAAATATCAGTTTACTAGTGTAAACTTGCTTTGTCATTGTGCTGTATGAGTAACATACAATAATTGTATAATACAGAATAATTTAAACATATTTGTATGAAAACGTTACTTCATGATATGGCCCGCAACATGGGAATTGAGACCTTTGGACATTTGCATAAAGTGTCATCCCGGATTAGCCTGTGCAGTCCGCACAGGCTAATCCAAGACGGCACTTTACGACTACATAAGATTTTTTCATACAGTAGACTTTTGCGACACAGAAAATCGCACAAAAACGGGAAGTATCACCTCGAATTAATCACAGACTGCACAGGCTGATCTGGGACGACACTCTTTTATGCATATGTCTGAAGGCCCCTTTTCGTGTGTTGCAGACCATATAAGTTAAAAATAAATCTTTGTTGTAAAAATCTGATAAAAGTGAATACAAACAAATACTGGAGGACAGAAATAGCTGAGCAAGAAGCGTATCAAACTTCTTATCCTCTGTAATCCAGTTGATTTCATGTTTTTTTGGTAGTTCATCGAGAAATGATGGTGGATTATGGTTTGATAATTTCACCGTTTCAACCAGTGACTTTATCGATTGATAAACTCTCTAGTACAGAAATAGCGAGAGCTCCCCTGTCCCAACAAAAAAATGGTTTGAAGCATGAACATTACATGGTAATATTTTCACTCAGGGCTGCACCACTCCTGAAAATCTTACTTATGATGTTCGCTGGATGAAATAAATTCTGATCTTTTTCAAAATTAATATCTTTTATGTCAACAGCAAGCAACAGTGACAGGACATTGGATTTCTAACACAATCTTTTTGCCACTGTCTGAAAAAAAGACGACATCAGTAATCACTGACATGACAGAATCACCATAACAAATGAAAACTTGCACACAAAGTTTGAATGGTCAACTAAAAGATGTTAAATTGTCCAGATGCAAGCAGCAAAGAGGAATGTAATGCCACATTAGATGTATGCTCACTAGCTGGGCACTTTGACCAAAATATATGTATAAATGAAACTTGCATTTCAGTTACTATGTAGGCACTCAGTACCTATTACCTTATGTTTCTGTCTGGTGCACGACATTCTGTGGAAAGGGCGTTTGATCAAAATCAATATATGTTTTGAAATACTGATTGCTATATTCCTAGATTTATTCATAAGAGCTCTTATCTAGGAGGAAAATTTGAGCTACAAATTGTCTGGGTTAGGGTAAGGGTCAGGGCTAGGGATAATTTTTGACAAACATGGTTTTCGACAAAATGTCCCAGATCCGTTTCTGTCATATATAATAAGTGTGCATGTTCACTGCATTTTGATACTTACCTACACTGTCTTGGAAAAGAAATCTGAAGTTTTGACGGGCTTATGAAGGGTTAAATTTATAAGTGGAATGAATCTGTGCCAATAATGATGAGCCAGCCATATTATTAGTAATTATGAGAGCGGTTAGGTCACAAAATTATGATAAATGGCCCCTAAAACATTATTTATATGAAATCTTATACCTTTTTTCCTTTGCAATTGCCAAAAACATGATCATCTTCTCAAACTGAAATTTCTCTTTGCAAATAAATCCAGGAAGAAAGATACAGTCCAAGCCTAATGAACAGGTGAAACCTATGAACTCTTTACCACACAATGCCGACTTTTAACAATCCTGACACATAAGCCTTGTGAAAACATTGTGGGAAAAGGAGAAAAAGCTGGTAACCAGTATTTTCTCCTTTTTCCACAATGTTTTCTACACTTTCAAAGACAAATCTCATTGATTAACTCTTTACCACACAATCCCGACTTTTAACGACTCTGAGGAAGAAGGTTTTTGAAAACATTGTGGGAAAAGGAGAAAATGCTGGTAACCAGCATTTTCTCCTTTTCCCACAATGTTTTCTACCCTTCCTAAAACAAATTCCAATTTTTGAGTAACATTTATTTTGTTGTCTGCAAATACTTTTAACTTGAACAAGGCTAAAATCTTGTTGTGTGGTAAAGGGTTAAGTCACATTTAATTTCACATCTGCAATTCCTTTCAAATTGGACTAGTTGAAGATTCTGTTGTTTGGTACAGAGTTTAACAATGAAGAAATAAGATGGCTCCATGTTGAGTCATGCTTTGTAAAAAGGGTATTTCATGCATCTGCAAATCATCAATTCATGTCAGCCTGTGCAGTCCATGAAGGCTTACATGGCCCCCGTAGCTCAGTCAGTAGCGTACAGGACTTGAGAACAGGAGGTCGCTGGTTCAATCCCCGGCTTGGCCAATTTCTTTCTGAGGATTGATGATAGTCATTGCGACAGGATTCATTCCTCTCTCACTGCTGACCATTGTTTCGACGATGGTTATGTGGGAAAGTAGCCGGTGGCTTGGAAAGAATATTGTGCGGAGTACTGGTAAAAGAAACTCCAGGAAAGCATGGATAGGTGCACTGGCCACTGTGATATAACTGAAATAATGTTGGAAACGGCGTTAAACACCATACAATCAATCAATCAATCCATGAAGGCTGACATGGCCCAAAGCATTTTGTTGTTTGTAAATTCTCTGCATGTCCAAGGACCTATAATTCTTACTCATGATTGAGTCAGTCGTTATGCAAAATGAATTTTATGGATCCATAATTATGTCATGACTTGTTTGGTGTAATGAACCATGAAGATGCATTAGTGCCCTCTTTTCCCAGAGCATGCCTCATAAATTTGAAACAGTGTTGAAAGCAGCACAAAATACCATGCAATAAAAACCCTTTTGCCTCAATGTTTTAACTCTTTACCACACAATCCCGACTTTTAATGACTCCAAGAAAGAAGCCTTTTGAAAACATTGTGGGAAAAGAAGACAATGCTGGTAACCAGCATTGTCTTCTTTTCCCACAATGTTTTCTACCCTTTAAGAGACAAGTTTTATGTTTCAGCTGCATTTTAATTGTCTGCAAATGCTTTCAATGTGGACAAGGCTAAAATTTTGTCGTCTGGTAAAGAGGTAACCCTTTACCAAACAATGCAAAGTTTTCACAACCTTAAGGAAAAAAAAAATATTGAAAAATGAATTTTAGAAGTAGGTAAAATGTTTGCCATGTAACTCTATCTTTTGTTTACTTTTTACTTGGTTTTTAAATTCCTTGGTCTGCCTGTGACTAACACTTGATTTGACGGCACTGTAACATTGTTATCTTAAAAAAACAATTTCTATGCTTATTAACCCTTTCACAAACGATAAATTTTAGACTGGTCCAATTTGAAAGAGTTTGCAGACGACAATTTTAGGTTTGATGAAAATGACAGAAAGTTTTCCAACAGGGTAGAAAACACTGTGGGAAAAGGAAAAATTGCTCGTTACAAGCAATTTCTCCTTTTCCCACAGTGTTTTCTAAAGACTTGTACTGCAGACACGTGAAAACCAGGGCTTGTTTGGGAAAGGGTTAAATGGTATGAATTCAAATTTAAATGCATTTTAACACAGACATTGCGTACTTTTTGTGGCTACTGGGTCTTTAACTTATCCTCTGCAAATGTTTTCAATATGTACAAGTCTGTTTAGGCTTCTGGTATAAAACCGTTATTCAAAATCTGGTACAACCCTAGATGCCTCAAAGGAGAACCATTTGTCACAATAAATTCACGCTGGTGACTTTTTGTTATCTTTTCTCTTCCAATGATCTCCAGGTTTCCGACATTCTCACTGGTGTTTAAGGATTCATTCTATTGCCAATTATACAGCAGGTATTTATCGCTCAGCCCATAACGGGGCAAATTAGGCCCCAGAGATTTCCCATAAATTCGCATAAATAATAGTAATAATGCACTTTTACCAGGAGAGTTAATTACCCTGAAAAATTTTTTGAAATTAACATCTGGTTTTTAAACATCCTTTCCTGTATGGAACTCTTTGGCGTCTTTTATAGTCTCCCCGTTCTTGTGCCTGCCTGGGTAGCTCAGTAGTTAGCATATCTGACTTGTGACCTGGTGGTTTAAAGTTCAGTACACTGTTTAGGCAAATTTTCTTTTAGCAAATTTTTTGCCTCTCACGTCTGATATATGTGGGAAAAGTAGTCAGTGACTTGGTAAGAGAGTTATGTGAGAAAGCCAGGAAAAAGATGCGTAGGTGAACTGACCACCGTTATATGACCTAAATAGCTGTTAAAAACGGTAAAACTCCAATACAAACCAACCTCCCCGTTCTTGTCCTGTTTCCACGAAAAGTCGGTTTCTATAATTCTAAAGACTTAACCATTACCGAATGTCAAAACATCAGACTTTCCAAAATTTAAAGCGTTTGCAGACGACAAAATAATTGTGTCTCAGAAATAATAGTTGGTCTTTGGAAGGGTAGAAAACATTGTGGGAAATGGAGAAAATGCTGGTCACCAGCATTTTCTCCTCTTCCCACAATATGTTGAAAAGGTCTTTTCGTTAGGGTTGTTAAAACTTGGGATTGTGTGGTAAAGGGTTAAGATGGCTTTTGAAAACATCGAGAAAAAAGGAGAGATTGTCATTACCAGGAATGGCTCCCTTTTCCAGCATTGTTTTCCATTTCATTGTGTAAACAAATTTGGCTTTTTTTCAATTAATTCTTTTCTGTTCTATTCTATTACTAGACAATTCCGCGATACTACTATGAAAAAGAAGTTTAAAGAATAAGTTGTTTGAAATGGGGAAAATGCTGGTAACCAGCATTTCTCCACAATTTTTTTACCCAGGGTTAGGGGTTTTTACAATTTTTTTATGTTGTTTTTTACAACATAATGCTATGTTGCCTTTCAGAGAAAAAAATTATCATTTGAGCCACATTGAAATTGTAATCTGCAATTGCTTTAAGTATACATACAAGTTACAACACAATCTCGAGTTTTAATGACGGTGAAGAAGAAGCTTTTTGACAACATAGTGGGAAAAGGACATAACGCTGGTAACCAGCATTTTCTCCTTTTATCACTGTGTTTTCTACCCCGTCAAAAACAAATTCCATTATTTGAAACACACTTAAATTGTTGTCTGTAAATGCTTTCAGTTTGGACCAGTCTAAAATTTTGTTGTTTCTTAACTCTTTACCACGCAATCCCGTCTTTTAACGACCCTGAGGAAGAAACCGTTTGAAAACATTGTGTGAAAAGGAGAAAATGCTGGTAACCAGCATTTTCTCCTTTTCCCACAATGTTTCCTACCCGTTCAATAACAAATTTCAATTTTTAAGTCACATTTATTTTATCGTCTGCAAATGCTTTCAATTTAGACTAGTCTAAAATTTTGTTGTTTGGTAAAGTGTTAAAAAGTTAAACTTTGTTATTTTGTAAGGAGTTATGAAATGGCGTAGTGAAAATCAACCATTTGCCAAATAGGTCATTTTGATGATTAGTATCTGTTTCTTTCGGTGTACGACATTTCCTCGAAAGGGTGTTTTGTCGAAATCTATGTATGTTTTAAAATACCGATTGCTGAATTTCTAGATTTATTTCATGAAAAGCTCTGCCTGGGAGGAAGATTTGAGTCACAATTCGTCTGGGTTAGGGTAAGGGTCAGGGCGAGGGATCGTTTTTGACCAACATGGTTTTCTACAAAATGTCATGGATCGGTTTTTCAGTACTTGTAAAGAAAAATTGAAATATGGCTCTGTTGGTAGAGTTTGTTCTTGAAATATTTGGAAACATTGTTGGAAAAGGAGAAAATGCTAGTTACCATCTCATTCTTCTTTTCCAAAATTGTTTATAAAAGCCATTTTTCCGGGATCATTAAAACATAGGACTATTTGGTAAAAGTTAAAGCTTTGATTAACCCTTTTCCCGACAATGCCGCCTTTTAACAACCCTGGGAAAAAAAGCCTTTGAAAACATTGTGGGAAAAGGAGAAAATGCTGATAACCAGCATTCTCTTCTTTTCCCACAATGTTTTCTACTCTATCAAAGAAAAAGTTCACCATTTTAACCACATATTGAAACTCATCTGCAAATGCTTACAGTTTGGACAAGGCTAAAATTTTGTTATCTGGTAAAGGGTTAAAATTTATCAGTAATTTCAGTTCTCTTTTGGCTTGTAATATAAAGCTTATTGAAAACGCCTTTTAAAATTTAAAAGACAAACATCCCTTATGGAGGAAATGGTTATGAATGAACAGGACAGGACTAAATATCTGTGAACATGTGTATATCATAATCATCTCTTCTCACTTGCTATGTTAACTTGATTTTGTTGCCCCCATCATTCTTTACCACACTATACCATTTCAGACTTGTCCAAATTGAAAGAATTAGCAGACAACAAATTATTTGTGGCTCAAATGACAAGGTTTGTCTTTCAAAGAGAAGAAAATATAGTTTGGAAAAAAGAAAATTATCCTGGTTGTCAGAAGTCGCCTTTTTCCATGGTATTTTCAAAACTCTTCGTTCACAAGGTTGTTAAACACGGGACCATATCCTAAAGGGTTAACACTTCACAAAACAATGCGGTATTTTCATGACACCATTGAAGAAGGCTTTTGAAAACATTTTAGGAAGAGGAGAAAACGCTAGTTACCAGCATTTTCTCATTTTCAAATTTTTTCTAGGCTTACAAAGACAAATCCCATCATTTGAGCCAATTTTGATTTGTCATCTGCAAATGCTGTCAGTTTAAATAAGTCTTTAATTTTTTCGTATGGTAAAGAGTTAACTTGATTTTGTAGCCCCCTCAAAGAAGTGACAAGGTTTTTATTCAGGGTAAAATATGGCCTATCAATGTGAAGAATCACCTTTATTGAATTAAACAGACTGTGATTAAGATGTTGATTTTCATCAGTCTAACCTTTTTCTTGTCAAATTTTTATGGTTAGTTTTCATTAGGCCTGAAAGAAAAACAAACTTGCTTTTGTGAGTTTTTCTAGTTTCCATTTGTCTGTCGCTATTGTTTGCCATCTTTTGTTTGGTTGTTTGTTCAGTCACTGTTTTACTTCACAGAACTTCTCAGAAAATACCAAAACAGAATTTAACTGTATTTTCATGGTAAAAGCCAAAATTGATTGTTGTAGCTAAATCATGAATTTCAGTTTTAAAGGCCCAATAGCAGCCAGAAGTAAACATTGTGGGTGTTAAGATACATTTAGATTTAAATCATACCTTTTAAAAGTATGTAAATTATTGTGAAGATGACAGTCTGTTATTTTATGGGTGGTCTAATGTGTTAATTGCTGGCAGAAAAGTTAAAAGTAAACAAAAAGATAGAGCAACCTGGCAACTTTTTACCTAGTTTTACAATTCCTTTCTCTGCCTGACACTTGGAACAACCGTATGATAACAGATTGTCCTCGTCACAGTAATTTCCATGCTTATGAAGATACATCCTTACAGCCAGAGAATAAAAACTGCTGTTAACCGACAAAATTTTAGCCTTGTCCAAATTGAAAACATTTGCAGATGACAATTTCAATGTGGCTGAAATGGTGCAATTTTTCTTTGATAGGGTAGAAAATATTGTGGGAAAAGGAGAAAATGCTGGTTACCAGCATTTTCTCCTTTTCCCACAATGTTTTCAAAAGGCTTCTTTCCCAGGGGCATCAAAAGGCGGCATTGTGTGGTAAAGGGTTAATTAAATATATGGTTTAAGGTATAAATACATGTATTGGAAATCTTCAATTTAAATCCTGAAATGCCACAACAGTGATTTCTTTGTTGCCCTCCAGAAAATGAAATGCCGGTTGTAATTGGTTGTAATTGGTTGTAATTTTCTATTGGTTGTAATCTATGCAACCTTGCAACCGTCAGGGGCAACATAGGACATGAAGATACAACAATGATTATAGTTTGATAGAATAAAGATGAAGTGTGTTAAAAAATGGCTGAAAATGAATACATAAACAGATGTATCTTTAAATTGTATGATTTAAATTTAAATGTATTGTAACACCCTCATTATTTACATTTGGTTGCTATTGGGCCTTTGAATAATTGTATATGTTTTAGCACATGAAGGCTAGGCAAACTGCTTCTCTGTTTTCGTTGGAGAGTCTTCATAACAAAAACACTAAAAATATTTTTTCTGAGAAAAACAAAAGGTATCTTTATTGATAAACAGAATCTCATATTGCATGTCTAAGTCAAATCTAGTCTGGATTTATTTTGACATAAATACAGTAAATTGAGATGAATGTTTCTTGCGTTCTTTAATTCTTTACTAGACGACAAAATTGTTTTGGTTCTTCCAACTTGCAAGCATTTGCAGAGGAAACATTAAATGTTGCTCAAATGATAGAATTTCTCTTTGAACCGGTTGAAAATATTGTTGGAAAAGGAGAAAATGTTGGTTGCCAGCATTTTCTCCTTTTCCCACAAGGTTTTCAAAAAGCTTTCTTCATTGGGTACATATTAAAATAATGAAGGATCTTTGTAGTAAAAGGTTTACCCATAGATTACTAAATAAATGAAATAAATGTTTTCGGTCTACATGGATTAGATACAAATATTAGAATTTCGGAATTGGTCTCAATAGCTGATTCAATCTAGGACTGCGCAGAGAAAAGATTGCATTGCACAATGCCCTAAGTCTGATCTTGAACTGCACTATCCGTTTAACCCTTTCCCAAACGACAAATTTTGGACTGGTCCAAATTGAAAGAGTTTGCAAATGACAATTTTAAATTCGATGAAAATGGCAGAAAGTTATCAAAAAGGGTAGAAAACACTGTGGGAAAAGGAGAAATTGCTCATTACGAGCAATTTCTCCTTTTCCCACAGTGTTTTCAAAAGACTTGTACTTCAGACATGTGAAAACAAGGGCTTGTCTGGGAAAGGGTTAAGTAAAAAGTTGTAATGTCATAGCTCAGTTTCAATATTGTTATGTTGTTCTGTAAATGATACATTTGAGTAGGTGAAGAAAATAAAGTCCATGTGGGAAAAAAATTATCTAAAAACTTCTCAAGATGACAAAAATGTAGACTTGTCTGTGTTGAAAGCAAGGGTAGAAAACACTGTGTGAAAAGGAGAAATTGCTCGTAACGAGCAATTTCTCCTTTTCCCACATTGTTTTCTACCCTTTTTGAGACCCTTCTGCCATTTCCATCAATATATAAAATTGTCGTCTGCAAACTCTTTGAATTTGGACCAGTCCAAAATTTGTCGTTTGGGAAAGGGTTAAAGATACAAATTTCTTGGGAACTAGCTCTTCCATTATATGCCCTTGGATAGTATCAACAACAGAGATGGTTGATTTTGGGGCAAGAAAGAGAAAATGAGGCAAAAAAAAATGAAAAAGAGAGGAATATTATTTGAATGTAAAGAAAACAGTAAGGAAAAAGTACTTTTTCTAATTGCAAAATTGCTGTTAGCCATTTTTCTAAATTTAGATGCTGCAAACGTTAAGCAAGGTGCTTTTATTTTTTCCTTGCCAAGTATTTAACCTTTTTAGGGCCAAATGAAACCATCAGACATTGTTAATCTAGAAATAAGACCCAAATAAACATGTTATCAAGGTAGATTTTGTCTAGAATGTCTCAGCAAAGCAGAAAGTGTAAATCAAAGATCAGACTGCATGTCATGTGCATTCTGATCTTGATCTACATTGGCTGCAATAGCAACTGCAACTATAGTTGTGAAAGGCCATTTAAGAGTTAAATTTGGAAAGGGAGATGGTGAAAAAGTGGTACACAGAGTCAAGGGTTTGTTTTAGATTTGACTGGAAGACAATAAACCACGAGGAAATCCGAACACAAAAATAACAGTTCTGCTATCATTTATGAACGAGGAAAAATATAATTAACCATATAAGTCTATTAATTTACACGCCTTTGTGCCGTATACAAATATTGGAATGATTGAACACGATGGGCCTGTGTTCCACCATGTTCAGGATGGATATTTGATTATTCTACTGTCATACTGAACAAAGAACCCCCATTGAGGAGTGACAAATCCCCGCCACCCTGAAACAGAGCCCTCCCTTTAGCCCATCAACATAGACAGGGCTCTATTCACTGGAAAAGAATATCCTCTCTCCCAACCAATTACCAAGCAAACATCTGGTTTTTTTTTGTTTTTTTTTTCGAGTCTGATTGATTGATTGATTTTTATGGTGTTTAACACTGTTTTCAACATTATTTCAGTTATATTGCGGCGGCCAGTGCACCTATCCATGCTTTCCTGGAGTTTCTTTAACAGTACTACGCACAATACTCTATCCAAGCCACTGGCTACTTTCCCACATAACCATCGTCGAAATAGCGGTAAGAGAGGAATGAATCCTGCCGCAATGACTAACATTAATCCTCAGAAAGAAATTGACCAAGCCAGGGACTGAACCAGCGACCTCCTGTTCTCAAGTCCTGTATGCTACTGACTGAGCTACGGGGGCTTTGCTTTTTTAGTCTGAAGAAAAAGGTTTTTAAAAAAAAAATTCGTGAAGGAGAAAACACCTTTACTCTTTACCATATAGCTAAATTTTTGAACTCAACCAAATTTAAAGCATTTAATTGCAGACAACAAAATAAATGTAGATCAAAAAATGATTTTTGTCTGATATGGGAGAAAACATTGTTGGAAAAGCAGAAAATGCTGGTAACCAACATTTTCTCCTTTTCCCACAATGTTTTCTAGGGCCTAATCTTGTTCAGGGTCATTAAAACTTTGGATTGTGTGGCAAAGAGTTAATCATAATTTTATCACAATGTTTACTTCCCTTTAAAATTCCACTATTTGACCACATTTAATCCTTCACTACACAATCATGTGTTTCAATGACCCTAAGTAAAATGGCTTTTGAAAACATTACAGGAAAAGGAAAAAATGGTGGTAACCAGCATTTTCTCCTTTTCCTGCAATGTTTTCTACTCTTCCAAAAACAAATTTCAGTTTTTGAGTAGCACTCATTTTGTCTTCTGCAAATGCTTTCAATTCGTGTAATTATAAAATTTTGCCATTTCGTAAACAGTCATAATGTCTTCTGCAAATTGCTCTAAACTTTTACCAGACGACAAAATTTCACCCTTGTCAAACTGAAATTATTTGCAGACGACAATTTCAGTATGGCTCAAATGGTGCAATTTTTCTTTAATAGGGTAGAAAAAATTGTGGGAAAAGGAGAAAATGCTGGTGCATTTTCTCCTTTTTCCACAATGTTTTCAAAAGGCTTCTTTCCCAGGGTTGTTAAAAGGCGTTATTGTGCGGTAAAGGGTTAAATTCAGAAAAGTTTTAAGTTTTGTCATGAAGTAAAGAGTTGACCTATTGACAAACATGATATTTCTAGACATGCTACTCTAAATTGAGCCATGCTCTGTGAAAAGAGGGCTTAATGCATCAGAGAAACGTATAGATCAAGGTCAGCCTGCACAGTCCATGCAGGCCGAAATTTTTCTTTATTGGTCAATTTTCTGTTTATCCAAGGATCTGAGTTTACCAGATGAGTGAGTCAGTTGTTAAAAAAAAAAGGCTATCATGTGGATCTGATATGAAAAGTGATGTGAAAAACATTTTCAGAAAGGAAAAAAATTTATTTGTCAAAAAAATTGATCCTTTTGTAAAACCACAGCCCCTTTTTCCACATTGTTTTTAAAATCTCGTAGATGCAGGAACTTACTACTTCTTATCGACTTTGTATCTTAACTCTATACCAAACGACAATATTCTAGACCCTTCCAAATCGAAAGCATCTGCAGACAACAAATTTAAAAGTGCCCGTAAAACAACAAACTTGAGGTTTTTTGACAGGGTAGAAAACATC
The DNA here is from genome assembly GCA_945859785.2 of Tridacna gigas. Lineage (NCBI taxonomy): Eukaryota > Metazoa > Mollusca > Bivalvia > Cardiida > Cardiidae > Tridacna > Tridacna gigas. The sequence continues at coordinate 73,694,669 of OX244031.2, read as the reverse complement.
ATGGGAAAAGGCCTCTTTCTCAGGGACATGAAAATACAGGATTGTTTGGTAAAGGGTTAATGGACAGCAATTATCGAAGAATTATCGTAAAACAATGACGATTGTGAAACTCATTTCCTTTGGCTCTTCCTGTAAGTGCGAAAGGGAAACATTCATTATGATTTTGTTTAGAAAATTTCTAAAAAAATCTTTTCATCAGAAGTTGTTAGATAACTGTAACTGATAGGGTTCATCTTGTCTGTGTTGTCCTCCTGCCTAGTTTTTTAACCCTTTACCGCAAAATGCTGCCTTTTAACAACTCTGGGAAAGAAGCCTTTTGAAAACATTGTGGGAAAAGGAGAAAATGCTGGTAACCAGCAAAAACATTGATAAGCTGGTAACCAGCATTTTCTCCTTTTCCCATAATGTTTTCTACCCTGTCACAGAAAAATTGTCCCATTTGAGCCACAATGATATTGTTGTAAGCAAATGCTTTCAATTTTGACAAGGCTTAAATCTTGTCTTTTGGTAAAGGATTAACTCTTTACAAGACAACAAAGTTTTAGCCTTGTTGAAATTGAAAGCATTTGCGTACGACAAATTAAATGGTACTCAAAACATAAAATTTGTCTCTCATTGGGTAGAAAACATTGTGGGAAAAGGAGAAAATGCTTATTACCAGCTTATCAATGTTTTTGAAAGCCTTCTTTCTGAGGGGCTGTAAAAGTTGGCATTGTGCAGTAAAGGGTTCTATCTAAACTCTTAACCCTGTACCGGGTGACAAAATTTAAGGTTTGTTCAAATTGAAAGCATTAAATTTTACAGAAGACAAAGATTAGTTAAAACATAAAAATTGTCATTTAAAGGGTAGAAATTGTATTGAAAGGAGAAAATGCTGGTTGAAACATTGGGAAAAAGGAGAAAGTTTTTTTGACTGGGTTTTATTCCTTGCCAGAAAATGTTGACGGTCAGTACATGTTCTGTATAGTCTGATCTTGACCTGCACAGTCTGCACACACATCTAAAGTTACCTCATACATTCTAACAGATAACCTTGTGTCTAATGCAAAAACATTACCAGACATCAAAATTTTAGCCTGGTCCATATCGAAAGCATTTGCAGACAACAGTTTCAGTGTGGCTTAAATGGTGCAGTTTTTCTTTGATAGGGTAGAAAACATTGCTGGAAAAGGAGAAAATGCTGGTTACCAGCATTTTCTCCTTTTCCTACAATGTTTCAAAAGGTTTCTTTACCAGATTCAGAAAAAGACGGCATTGTGCATAAAAGATTGACAGATCTGCAGCATTTGCCTTCTGTAAAGCATTGTTGCAACGTCAGAAATTGCTCAGTTTGATTTAGTTACTTTTCCTATTTCTTCACAAAATTGTTTGTCCATTAATTGGATCTTATTTATTTGTACATGTTATCTTCATGACAGTTGTATGAAATACAAAATGAAATAAAATAAATGAATCATCTATATTAAAATATTATTATGTTATTTAGATCTATTTTATTCTCAGTATTTTATTGCACTTTTTCAGTAATGACTAAAGTCAAGTACGATACCTGTAGAACAGTCTTCTTAAGACATTGAATTCTCATTCACTGAATTACATGGTTGACAAAATGTTCGTGACGACAGTAAGCTTAACACCCGAGTTGTGTTCAATTCAAATACTCCCGTCAAAATAAAGATTGCATGAATGTCAGCCATTCTCATGCAAGAGAACAGTAAAAATTATCTTCGTCAGGACATCACTAAATTATTCGTGATTACAGTTGTACGTGTGTTGAACTGAATGTTTATATTTGGAACTAGTCAAGCATAAATTATTATTTGCTTGTATTTTGTTGGTTTTAAAGTGCTAGCCCATCACTGCTGCATGCTACCTTTGGACATATAACTCTTTACCATACAAGACCGACTTTCAATGACCCTGAAAGGGAAAGGTTTTGAAGACATTGTGGGAAAAAGGAGAAAATGCTGGTAACCAGCATTTTCTCCTTTTCCCACAATGTTTTCACTCCTATTAAGGATACATTTCATCATTAAGCCACCTTCAACTTTGTCATCTGCCAACACCTTCAGTTTGGACCAGTCTGAAATTTCATTGTATGGTAAAGGGATAAATGGCAGACAAATGAGAAACATTTAAAGGAAAGAAAAGGATAATGTCTTTTTTTTTTTAATGTATATACGATATGAAATGATGATTTTGGTGCTTGCAGTTCCTCCTTTTTCCAAAATATTTTCAAAAAGTCCTCTGTAGTTTGGGGATGAAAAGTCATATTCTTAATTAACTTGCAACATTTTCTACTAAACAGATACTGTCATAAAAATAGGACTTTATCTTTCTATTAATCTATATGAAAAAAAAAAATGGCAAAGAATTGTCATAGCCCCGCGTCGTCTAGGATCATGGTTTGCATGGTAGTCATTGGCGTTGTCGCACAAAAACTTTGACATTTTATAATATTCTCTCTTATTACTGATTTACCTCAAACTCAGGCTAGTTGTTGACTATCAAAAGGGGAAACCATAAAATGGGCAGGTAACCATCAAAATATTTTTGACACAGTTATGCCCCTTTTTTGACGTAGAATTTTCAAAAACTGAACTGAAATTTTATAATATTTTTGTCATTACTGAAGATATTAACTTCAAACTTGGTCTTGTTTTTAACTATCAAAAATGGAGCACATACTACAAGGGCAGATAACTTTCAAAATATTTTGACACAATTATTCCCCTTTCTTTTCTTAGAAGTTTCACTAAAAGCAACTGCAGCCAAGTGTTTGCACCCACATGCCATATTCTTGTATTAATCTCTCATGATAGCTCCTTACTGAAATCCGAACCAGTACTGCACAGTGGGATGTGAATATTTCCAAACATTAAACTGCGCACAGGATTTGGACCTGGTACCTCTGATAGTTGAGGCCAACCCTTTACCCACCACACAACTCACCTCATTGTCTCCCTCCATCTCCAGGATTTTTGTGTGCATAAGCTTGTAATATTGATTTCAGTTTTCAAAATGCAGGCCTATGTTCAAGTCAAGCAAAAATGCAAGTAACCTTTTTATTCCCAAGAAAAAAATTCCTTGTTATATTAACCTTTAGGCTGCTAAGCGCAACTCACTGACCTTCTGCGGACAGCGTAGATCAAGATCAGACTGCACGGAATGTGCAGTCTGATCTTAGATCTACACTGTCCGATAAGGAAATAGCTTTCCTCCGAAAATACCTTTGAAGTTGAACAAATTTCATTTTAACAACCAGCCTGAAAGTTTCATTTCCTTTATTTAGCAGGATAAGGATTAATGCTTTTTGATATACCAAACAGTATATTGCATCTAAATGAACAGTATAAAGATAGAGTTTTATGAAACTATTTTATTTTCAATTACCCATATATATTGCTCTAATTCAATTTCAGATTGGTTTGAATTGCCTAATCAAATAAGATTTATGTATCACTTGTGGGTAATTTTCTGTATTATTTGGCAATAAGAATGTATTATATGTCTTGTATTTCAGTCTGTAAGTGTTCATGCTTATTTTGTGGAGCATTTGAAACTGCAAATTTTACACCTGTTCCTTTTTGCATGGTACAGAAAATTTCCATAATTTTAATCTATGTAAACAGCCTACAAATTGAACCTTTGCTTTTCAATTGTTAGGAAGAAAATCAAGAAGTGGAGAAATTTCTGATGTTTTATCTATCAGAGTACAACGTATTAGATGTTTACCCCGTTATCACACAATCCCGACTTTTAACCACCATGGCATTATATGTCATATATTTCAGCCTTTTAGCATTCATGTGTATTTTGTAAAAATTTTGGAACTGTAATTTGTACATTTTTATTTTTGCATAGTACAGAAAATTTACACAATTTTAAGCTATGTAAACAGCCTACAAACTGAACCTTTGCTTTTCAACAGTGAGGAAGAAAATCAAGAAGTGGAGAAATTTCTGATGTTTTATTTACCAGATTACAACTTCTTAGATGTTTACCCCGTTACCACACAATCCCTACTTTTAACAACCATGGCATTATATGTTTTATTTCAGCCTTTTGGTATTCATGTTTATTTTGTGAAAATTTTGGAACTGTAATTCTTACACATTTTCATTTTTGCATAGTGCAGAAAATTTACAAAATTTCAATCTATGTAATATTTACATAATTTTAACTCTTTCGGCGCCAAATATATAAACCTGTTATCTTCCAATGGCTTAAAATGCCATCCATTGAAACTGAGAAAGATCTTTACTTCATAGGCTTGATACCACAATCGGACAGCATAGATCAAAGATCAGACTGCACGTTCTGTGCAATCCGATCCTGATCTATGCTGTCCGCAAAAGACCACGTTTTCGCCTATGGCGCTGAAAGGGTTAACCAACTTAAATACTAAACAGCTTAAAAATTTAAACCTTTGCTTTTCAACTGTGAGAAAAAAACAAGTAGAGAAAATGCTAACATTTTACTATTGGCAAGCATTACATTTCTTAGAATAATCATTTATTTGAGCAGTTTTTGTTACTTTAAGCCTTTCCCAAACGATAAATTTTAGACTGGTCCAAATTAAAAGAGTTTGCAGACAACAATTTTAAATTTGATGAAAATGACAAAGTTCTCCAAAAGGGTATGAGCAATTTCTCCTTTTTCCACAGTGTTTTCAAAAGACTTGTACTGCAGACATGTGAAAACCAGGGCTTGTTTGGGGAAGGGTTAAGAACTTTTTTTGGGTTTGAAATTAAAGCCTATATTCTGTAATTTTAACAAGAGTTATTCCCCTTTTAAGAATTCTACCTTTGTAATTTGCTCTGCAACATATGATTTGAAGAACTGTATCTATGTTCCACAATATATGATTTTCTTTTCACTTTTTTTTATTCTGCATATATTTTATCAATATCATCCGCAATATCATCTGAGCAAAAATAAAAAAAAAAAAAATGTCCATAGGAAAAAACCGCAGCTTATTCTCCATTGACCACAGTTGTTTGAAAAATGTCTGGTGCAAGTATTTACAATCTATTTTGGCTTGGATTAGATCTAATGATAAATATTCTCAAAAGAATAAATTTGTAAAATTGGTAACAATTTGGGTCTTTTGCTTTATGACTGATCAGAAATGACTCACTGGTGATCCTAATAATGTACCCACTAACTGTTAGGGCTCCATTTAATCTCATTGTCTCATGAAATAAATATTGTGGCAGACAAATTCAAAAATGACCTTGTAAATTAAGGATAATTAGCAAAAATTTAATACAAACATTTTGGCAAAAGGAGAACTTGCTGGATACGAGTTGTCTGATCTACAATTAAAAAAATGTTGTTTTTTTTTGTAGTTGATATCAAAAAGACTATAATTTGTTTGAGTAGGAAAATTTCTTTTCAGCCCTTTATCAAACAGTCTCTAGTTACAATAATTTGTTCCTGTGGAAGGTGGCTTTTGAAAACATTGGAAAAGGAGAAAATGCTGGTTGATTAATTGATTGTGTGTTGTTTAACGACTTTACCAACATTACTCAAGTTACATCGTGGCAGACAGTGCACCTATCCATGCTTTTCTGGAGTTTCTTTTTACCATTATTTCACTTAACCCTTTACCACACAATCCCGACTTTTAACGACCCTGCGAAAGAAGCCTTTTGAAAACATTGTGAGAAAAGGAGAAAATGCTGGTAACCAGCATTTTCTCCTTTTCCCACAATGTTTACTACTCTTCACCAAACAAATTTCAATTTTTCAGTCACATTTAATTTGTCGTCTGCAAATGCTTCCAATTTTGACAGGTCTAAAATTTTGTCATGAAGTAAAGAGTTAATAATTTTCCCAAGCCACTGATTGCTTCCCCACATAACCATCGTCGAAAGAATGATTAGTTGTGCAAGATGAATGAATCCTCTCGCAATCCCTATCATTAATCCTCTGAAAGAAATTGGCCGAGCTTGGGATTCAAACCAGCCAGCCCATGGTCTTCAAGTCCTGCATGCTACTGAATGCTCTACTGGGGCCAGGCATAAAGGGTAAATGGTAGCCAAAGGGTTTAAAAACCTAACTAAAAAATGTTTTTGACCACCCTTCAATGGTGGATTTTCTTTTCAAGCAATTATAACATTCCACAAAATCAAGGGAAAATAGTCCACTTGAGCGAGTCGCACCCATATAGGTTAGACACCATTGTTCTACGCTGAAACTGCAGAAGGTAACCACGTATCATAGCCTGATCGGCTTCATTACTTCTCAACAATGGTGCGGTAAAATATCAAGGCATATTGTTTTATTAAGTTTATAAGTCCGGCTTGGTTTACATACTGATCAAAATTTGATACCTCGTCTTGTCACAGAGCCAATATGACAGGTCACAATTTATGGATGCCAGAGTCACTTATCCTCGCACAAAATGATCTAATGACTGAATGACCCTGAAGAGGAAAGTTTTTGAAAAACATTGTTTGTTGAGGGATAAAATGCTGGCAACTAGCATTTTATCCTCTTCCCACAAGGTTTTCTACCCTTGCAATGACAAATACAATCATATAAGTCTTTAACACACAATCCTGAGTTTTAACAACCCCAAGGAAAAGGACCAGTGAAAACATTTTGGGAAAAGGAGAAAATGCTGGTATCCAGCATTTTCTCCTTTTTCCACAATGTTTTCTTCCCTTTCAAAGAAAAATTTCCTAAGTTGTGCAACATTGATTTTTTGTCGTCTGCAAATGCTTTCAATTTGAGCTGGTCAATTTTGTCGTTTTGTAAAGAGTTAAGTCTTTACCACACAATCCCGAGTTTTAAGGAACATAAAAGAGAAGACTTTGAAAACATTGTTGAAAAAGAAGAAAGTGCTGGACCAGCATTTTCTCAGCATTTCCCACAATGTTTTCAAAGGCTTTCCTTCTCAAGATTATTAAAACTTGAGATTTGTGTGGTTAAGGGCCAATTTAGTTGGCACTGTAAGTGTGACCATGTTCAGTTGATGACTGATTTTGTCTTTATGCTGACAAGTTTATTAAAGATTGTGACAAAAGAAGAAAGAACTGGTAACAATTAACCCTTTACCAAACAAGCCCTGGTTTTCATGACCCTGGAAGTCTAAAATTTTGTTGTTTGGTACAGAGTTTAACCATAATTTCAGGTCAATTTTATTCTCATTTGACATGGATGTGTTTTTTTTTTTTAAATCATTTAATCTTGTATTGCTGTATAAATGAAACACCTATTCTCCTAAATCTGCTGAAAATGTGCAGATATTGTTATTTCAAAGCTGTTTGTTGATGAACCTTGAAGTGCAAGTAATTACCTCTTAGAAAAATGTCTTTTGAAAACATTGAGGGAAAAGGAGAAAATGCTGGTAACCAGCATTTTCTCCCGTTTTCCCACAATGTGTTGTAACCTTTCAAGTTTAACTTTTCAATTTTTGAGTGAGTTCTATGTTGTAGTCTGCAATTGCTTTCACTATGGACATGTCTAAAATTTTAGCGGTTGGTAAAGTCTTTCATTGATATAAATATATTCAGAGAGGTAACAAATCAGAAAGTTTATTTTGTGGCAGTAGAAAAATTAATCTATGGGAATAGAATTGCAAAGGGGTTTTTAGAGGATAAAAAAAAACAGAGAAATTGATACATGGATAAAGAACTGCGGTGTACTTGCAGTGATATCCTCGTGTGAGTGCAAACACTGCAATTTAATTATCCGCTGATGCACAGCGAGGCATTTCATTACTTACACCATTTCTGTGACCTGATCTTCCCATACAAGACATGCGAAATAGACTCGTGATGTACCTTCTAAATTTTCTTTTTTAGAAATGAAAGTGTTAACTCTACCAGAAGACAAAATGTTTGTAAAAATTGACAGCATCTTGCAAACAATGATTTAGATGTGGCTTTACCCTTTACCACATAGTACTGAGTTTTAACAACACTGAGAAAGAAGAGCGTTAACCCTTTGCCACACAATCCTGAGTTTTAACGACCCTGAAAGAGACGGCTTTTGAAAACATTGTGGGAAAAGGAGAAAATGCTGGTAACCAGCATTTTCTCCTTTTCCCACAATGTTTTCTACTCTTATAGACAGAAGTCATTACATAAGCTACATTTAATTTGTTGTCTGCTAATGCTTTTAATTTGGACCAATCTAAAATTTTGTTGTTTGGTAAAAAGCTAATAACTGTTTTTTATTTTGAAAACTTTGTTGGAAAAGGAGAATGCTAGTTGACAATGTTTTTTCCATATACATGTACCTCAGTTTCCAAAAACAGTATTATTAGGTAACAATACAAAATATTTATTTTGTAGGAGTGGAAAAATTCACCTGTCTGGGATAGAATTGCAGAGGGGTTTTAGGGTATAAAAAATTGGAGGATTTAATATGTAAGAACTGTGATGTACTAGCAGTGCCATCATGATGTGAGTGCAGACACTGCAATTTGATCATCCACTGATGCGCAATGCGGCATTTCATTACTTACACCATTTCTGTGATTCAATCTCCCAGTAGCTTTTTGGGAAGAAAATTACTAACTGTTGAAAACAAAATACTGTGCAGTTGTTACTTCATGATAACTGTTATTTATCTCTTTACCAAACAACAAAATTGTGGCTTTGTCTAATTCAAATGCATTTGCAGGCATCAAATTAAATGATATTCAAATTATGAAATTTGCTTTTGAAATTGTAAAAAAAAATGGGGGGCAAGGGAGAATATGCTGTGTACCAGCATTTTCTTTTTTTTTCCCACAGTGTTTTCAAAAGCCATCTTTGTCGCCCATCTGGGTAGCTCAGTGATTAGGGTATCTGACTTGTGACCTGGTGGTTGCAGGTACAATACCTGGCTGAGGCAAACTTTCTTTCCGACAATTTTTCGCCTCACAACTTCGATGCATGTGAGGAAAGTAGCTGGTGACTTGTAAAGGAAGTTGTGTCAGTACCAGTGTGAGAAAGTCAGGAAACACATGCGTAGGTGCACTCAGACCGCCGTGATATAACAGAAGCTGTTAAAACGGTGTTAAACTCCAATACAATCAATCAGTCAACCACCTTTTTCAGGGTCAGTAAAACCCAGGATGTTTTGTAAAAGGCTAACAAATAGCAACTGGCCTTGAGTGCAGTATGGAACTTTATGAACTGGTCTTTTGTTTAACCCTTTCCCAAACGACAAATTTTGGAACTGGTCCAAATTGAAAGAGTTTACAGACGACAATTTTAAATTGGATGAAAATGGTAGAAAGGTTCTAAAAAAGGGTAGAAAACACAGTGGGAAAAGGAGAAATTGCTCGTTACGAGCAATTTCTCCTTTTCCCACAGTGTTTTCAAAAGACTTATACTGCAGACACGTGAAAACCAGGGCTTGTTTGGGAAAGGGTTAAAGGCATGTAATATTGTCTGAATTGCAGCCTAAGTCAAGGCCATGTGTTGTTTGTTACATTATACTGTATCTGTCAAATAACACATTATAAGACTGAAATAATTATAATAATTAAACACATTCATATTTAAACAATAAAACATTTTGAACATGAGATTCACTTATCATAAAAAATACACATACCCTGTCAGTACACATCTTCATGGACTGGAACTGGTATAATATATACCATTATAATGTATGTTTTCCACTTGGGTCTAAGACTTCTGAAGCATGTTCAGCTTAAACTATAGCATGACCATAAATTACGGTAAAACTGCTTACTGCTGAGCTGGGTTGCTCAGTTGGTAAACATACAGAGCTTGAAACCATGGGGTTACTGGTTTGAACCCCTCAGCTCATTGTGATAAGATTCATTCCTCTCTCTCTTCTGGTCCATTCACCAACCATTCTTAAGTATATTCCTAGTCTTACTCTTCAAGATTTTCTAAATTTGAAAGTAATACAACTTCTGATTGGCTAAACCAAATGGTTTAGCCAATTAGAAGTTGTGTTACTTTCAAATTTAGATAATTCTGGAGAACAAGACTGAGAATGTTCTTAAGAATGGTAGGTGAATACAGGCCCTGATCATTGTTTTGACAACTGTTTTTTGAAAAAAAAAACAGCCATTGCCTTTGCATGAATGTTGTGCAAAGCACTTGTAAAAGAAACACCAGGAAAGCATGAATAAGTGCAATGGTGGCCATGGCCACAGTATAAGTGAAGTTATGTTGAAAATGGTATTACCTTCTTGTAGCAATTTTTAGCTCCACTGGCCAAAGGCCAGCGAGCTTATGTCATGGCCCGGTGTCCGTCGTGCGTCCGTCCGCCCGCCCATCCATCCGTTAACTTTTATTTCAACCATCTTCTTCTCTGAAACTACCCATCCAATTTTTATGAAACTTCACAGAAATGATCCTGCCATGGTCCTCTTTAGAATTTCTTGAAAGAATTTGATTCCCTCAAAAACTCTGGTTGCCATGGCAACAAAACTGAAAAATATTGGAAATCTTTAAAAATCTTCTTGTCTAAAACCATAAGGCATAGGGCTACCAAATTTGGCATGTAGCTTTATGTAGTAGACCTCTATCAAGTTTCTTCAAAATATAGCCCTGGGGTCAAAATTGGCTCTGCCCCAGGGGTCACAAGTTTTACATAGGCTTATATAGAGGAAACTTTAAAAATCTTCCTGTACCTAACCATAAGGCCTAGAGCTACCAAATTTTGCATGTAGCTATATCTAGTGGGCCTCTACCAAGTGGGCCAAAATTTTAGCCCTGGGGTCAAAATTGGCCCCGCCGCTGGGGTCACAAGTTTTACATGGGCTTACATAGTGACAACTTAAGAAATCTTCCTGTTTTGATTTTTTTTTTTTAAATTAGCCTTGCATCAGAGGTCTTATGTTTTACAGAGGCTTCATATGGACAAAACTTGAAAATCACCTTATTTATAACCATACAGCATAGACTTGTATTATTTTGGCATGTGGCTTTATCTTGTGGACCTCTACCAGGGTTCAAGTAATTATAGCTCTGGGATCAAAAATGGCTTTGCCCTGCAGGTCTCAACTTTCACATGGGCTTTAACAGAGAAAACTTAGTAAGTCTTCATTTTGAAACCATTTGGCTCAGAATTGAAATGTTTAGTATTTATGGTTTATATGTATAAGCCAGTGGAGCGATACAGGGCCATCATGGCTTATTCCTACTTGAAATCTTCTAATCCTTCACCAAATAATTCTGTGTCTTAACGACCCTGAGTAAGAAGCTTATTGAAAACATTGTTAGAAATGGGGAAAATACTGGTAACCAGCATTTTCTCCTTTTCTAACAATGTTTTCTACCCTATCAAAGACCAATAAAATTATCTTAGCCACATTGAATTTGTTGTCTTCCAAAATTTAAATTTTGACAAATGTGAAATTTTGTCATTTTGTAAAGAGTTACAATGATGGATCAATACACCATCTGATCTTAATCCGTACTGCCTGCAAAAGCATGTTGAATGGCCGATAGCATGCAAAGAGTAAATTGACATAGAAAAGGAAAATCTTATAAGCCCAGAAACAAATGCATCATTACCTTAACAGGTATCTTTAATTAATTAGCACATGGCACATGTCGACATGTCCCTACACCTTGGTTTAGCCCAAGAGCCAGCACACGGTCGCCAAATTAGCTTTTAACTCTTCTCATCAATAATCGGATGTTTTTTTATGACCCTAAGAAAGAAGGCTTTTGAAAACATTGTGGGTAAGAGGAGAAAATGCTGGTGTAACCAGCATTTTCTCCTATTCTTCTAATGTTTTCAATCTCACGAAAGATAAGTCATATCTTTTGAGTCATACTTAATTTGATGTTGCGAAATGCTTTCATTATGGACTATTCTAAAGTTTTGTCATCTGGTGAAGAGTTAATTAACAGCTAATTCCATCAATGGCAGTCAATCATTCAATTGTACTTTTAACCCTGTACATTCTAGAGCTGGGGCGTTCTCCACACATTCATAGAAAAGTTGGTGGTGATGTCTTACGGGCCACAATGTGGTTTTTCATTTGATATTCATAAATTCTGTTAAACCATTATCATTGAATTTTGCAATAGAACATATTGCTTTTTTCTTGATTATTGTATTTAGGCAAGGGTTCCTTTTGACTAAGATGAGGCCCAGAAGCTGATTGGTGACATGCAGGGCATGCATTGCAGATATTGTAAGTTTGAATCTGCAGTTTGAGCAAACTTTCTTTCCAAAGATTGATGAAAGTCATTTGGACAAGATTCATCCTTCTTATACAGTAGTACAGCAGAAAATAGTTCCAACTTTGTTCATTTGGGAAAGCAGCCAGAGGCATGGTAAATGTATGATGAAAAGTATTTGCAAAGAATCTCCAGGATTATATAGTTAGTAGGTGTTCTGGCTACAGTGAGTGAACTTTCTGAAATACCGTTGGAAACTTGCAGATTGCGTTTTTTCAAATTTGCTTAGACATAGAATTGGTGAAAGCAGTCATTGCAGCAATAACAGCTATGATTTTAAAATAAAGTAATAATTATAGTGCTGGGCACAATTTTAGATGCTTTGCAGACACTCTAGATCAAGACAAGAATGCACATTCCTTGTTCTGGCCAAAGTAAAAACCTGTTTCAATCCTTGTAATGCTTAATAAATGAGCATGCTCTGGCTAAAGGGGGCTTAATGCATTTCAGTGATGCGTGATTCATTATATAACTATGGATGCACAAAGTTCATTTTGTCTAACAACCGACTGGATCATAAGGTAGACTGGTCCTTGGACTCGCACAAAATGAACAAATAGCGACAAGTTTCAGCCCATGTCAGCCTGCGCAGGCAGATGCATTAAGCCCCCTTTTCACAGATGGACTCCACACTCTTAGGAAGTAATAAAGATTCAATCATAATATTTGGCAAACATTCTGTGCTGTCTGATCTTAATCTACTCTGTCCAAATGCAAACTATGTTCAGGTCTAACAAAAGTTTGGTCCTGCCTACAGAAAGAAATATTCACTTTTATGTATTTAAAGTTGAAGACCTTACCCCTTTATCAAACAACAAAATTTTGGACCAGTCCAATTTCAAAGTATTTGTAGACGACAAAATAAATGTGACTGAAAAATTGAAATTTATCTTGGGACGGGTAGAAAACATTGTGGGAAAAGGAGAAAATGCTGGTTACAAGCATTTTCTCCTTTTCCCACAATGTTTTCAAATGCCTTCTTCCTCAGGGTCGTTAAAACCTGGGATGGTGTGGTAAAGGGTTAAAGAAAAAGAGAATATATCATACATATACACATATACTTTGATACCATCCAATAGAGTAATCAAACAGACACCATTTGCTTCTGTGTGTAAAAAAAAAAACAAGTACAGCCATGTCACCAGGGACATATTCCTTATAACACGAACCTTTTGATCTGCCAATCAGGGTCCAAATTTATTCGTTATCATCAATAATGCAGAGGATTCTGGGAACTGTAGGCTAGATTGGCCTTATTACACCTTTATAATGTGAATTGATAAGGCTGGTTTGAGATTATTTAATGCTGATATGTATTCAATATTGCAGTTATTGTTTTTTGGTTCATCAAGTTTTCATGTTAACTGTGGGCTATCTCTTAATGCTTTCCTCCACCATTGTGCACAGGAGCCATGGTAGGCTGCCAGTTTTTATTTTGAAAAATACACACCACAATGCTTCAGCTGCTTTGTTGTGACTGCTGCTTAGGTGTTGTTGTGTCCACATTGCACTTCATAGAACTTTAATCCAAATCATGTGGCAGATATTGTCTTGAAATAGAAATATGTCATAGAAAAGTCTTCATTCCAGACGGAACACAGTCAGTTCTTTTGGGTTACACTTAGCTGGTGCATCTACCTTATTTTCAGCCTGTTTTAAAACAAAGGAGAATCTTTGAAAGGGGCAGGAAATATTTCTTATGAAGAACATGGGAAAACATTGTGCTTAAAGTTGCAGTTGCTACATTGTCTTACAATGCTTTTAACCCTTTACCAGACGACAAAATTTTAGCCTTGTCCAGTTTGAAAGCATTTGCAGACGACAAAATAAATGTTACTCAAAAATTGAAATTTGTTTTAGGAAGGGTAAAAACATTGTGGGAAAAGGAGAAAATGCTGGTCACCAGCATTTTCTCCTTTTCCCACAATGTTTTCAAAAGCTATCCAGGGTCGTTAAAGGTCGGAATTGTGTAGTAAAGGTTTAAAAGGTGGTAAATTGCAGGTACTGAGACATGTCCATGTCAAATTAAATGTTGCTCAAATGATTTAAAAAAAAAAACAACAGGCTTTAAGCATTTTTCTCCTTTTTCAGTGATATTTCAATTGCAGTTTTCCTCAGTATCATGAAAACCAGGCAGAGTCTTCTGAAGTGTTAATCCATTAACTCCCAATCCCAAGTTTTGACGACCCTGAAAACAAGGCCTCTGAGAACATTGTGGCAAAAAAAGAAAGTGTTGGTAACCATCATTTTCTTCTTTTCCCAAAATGTTTTCTAAACCTCCAAAGACAAATCCAATCTTTTGAGCGACATTTGTCGCAAATGCTTTTCATAGGGCAACTTCAGATTTTTGTGGTTTGTTAAAAGAGTTTAAGCTGATTTGTCTATGTATATTTTTGTTTAGATTCTGTGGCAGGTTCAAATTGAAAGCAGAAACACACAAACACACTCATATAATTGAATGAAGACAGTTAAGGTGAATATCTCAGGTCGGCTAAATAATACTGACATTTCTCATCAACAAGGAATTGATTACTGGCGGCCAGGGATAGGGCAATGTCGTAAAAACAGGGAAAAATGTAATTGAAAGGAAAGAAAGATATGGCAGCTTATTGCTATTTTTGTTCCGTATTTGTGAAGCATATGGTAAGGTTGGTAATTCTAGAAGATCTGGAATCAATGGATTTTTGATGTTTAGAAGAAAAGTTTGGTATAAATTAACTCTTTTTACCAAACAGTCAACTCTTTACCAAAGTCATAATTTTACACTCGTCCAAATTCAAAGCTGTTGCAGATGACAAAGTAAATGTGACTCGAGTGATTAAACCTGATTCTCATAGGGTAGAAAACATTGTGAGAAAAGGAGAAAATACTGGTTACCAGCATTTTCTCCTTTTCCCACTATGTTTTCAAAAGGCTTCTTTCCTAAAGGTCGTGAAAACCCGGAATTGTTTGGTAAAGGGTTAATTTCTAGACGGGTCCAAATTGAAAACTTTTGCAGAAGAAAAAATTTATCTTGCTCAATTGTTGGGATTTACCTTGAAATGGAAAATGTTGGCTATGAGTAATTTCTCCTTTTTCCACAATGTTTTCAAAAGCTTTCCTAAAGGTCGTTACAACTTGGAATTGTTTGGTTCACCCCTTGTCACACAAACCCGACTTAACGACCCTGATAAAGGAAACTTTTGAAAGCATTGAGGGAAAAGAAGAAAATGCTGGTAATCAGCATTTTCTTCTTTTCCCACAACATTTTCTACATTTCTGAAACAATTTCAGTTTTTCAGTCACCTTTATTTTGGCGTCTGCAAATGCTTTGAATTTGGACCAGCCTAGATATTTGTTGTTGGTAAAGAATTGTATCATAGCTTTCTGAAACAAATTTGCAGCATTCAACTTTGAAAATATCTTTGTAAAACATGGATAATTGAAGACTTTCAGAAACCTTCGGGCACAAGGTCAAAATATTTTCCAAAGTGATTTGCTGCCAAAGAACTTTATTAGCAGATGTAATGTATATATGCAAAGAAATACTGCTTGGGAACTTTATGAGCAGACATGTGTAGGTACAAAGAAATATTGCTTGGGAACTTTGTTAGCAGATGTAAAAAGAATTCATGCTTGGGTACTTTGTTTGCAGATGTAATGAGTATGTACAGAGAAATACTGCTTTGGAACTTTGTTAGCAGATGTAATGTGTATGTACGAAAAAGAAAAATCTTGCTTGGGAACTTTGTAAGTAGGCGTAATGTGTATGTCCAAAAAATCTTGCTTGGGAACTTTGTTAGCAGATTTAATGTTTATGTACAAAGAAATCTTGCGAGGGAACTTCATCTGCAGATGTAATGTGTGTTTAAAGAAATCTTGCTTGGGAACTTTGTTAGCAAACGTAATGTGCATGTACAAAAAAATTTTGCATGGAAAGTTTGTTAGCAGATGTATACGTAATGTGTATGTACAAAAAAATCTTGCTTGGGAACTATGTCAGCAGATGTAATGTGTGTTGAAAGAAATCTTGCTTGGGAACTTTGTTAGCAAATGTAATGTGCATTGTACAAAAAAAATTCTTGCTTTGGAACTTTGTTAGCAGATGTATATTGCATGTACAAAGAAATCTTGCTTTGGAACTTCTTCAGCAGATGTAATCTGTATACAAAGAAATCATGCTTGGAAATCCACTTGTTTGTTTTGGATAATTCCTTTTCCTCCCGACTGCCTTTAAGCCTTTACCACACATTCCCCTGTTTTAGTGACCCTGAGAAAGGAGGTTTTTGAAAGCATTTTGGGAAAAGGAGAAAATACTGGTAAACAGCATTTTCTCCTTTTCCCTCAAAGTTTTATACATTTTCACAGACGATTACCATCATTTTACTTACATTTAATTTGTCATCTGCAAATGTGTTCAATTTTGACAACTCTAAAATTTTAAACTTTAGTTCCTTTTGTGGCCATTGTAGATCACAATTAGACTACACAAAACATGCAGTCAGATCTTGGTCTACATTGTCTGCTTTGCTTAGACACTCTGAACAAAAGCAACCTTGAAATTGCAATTCTTTAGTTCTATTTCTTGATTGAGAACGTCTGTTGGGTTTATTTGGCACTCGAAGGATTAAACCATGGCAGTGATCAAGACGGAACCTTACCATCTGGCAAAACTCAGGTTATCCTTTGATCAAAGCCCTCGGCCGTGTCACAAAGGATGATATGCACTAACACGGTACATGTTTTTAGCTCCACTGGCCAAAGGCCAGCGGGCTTATGTCATGGCCCGGTGTCCGTCGTGCGTCCGTCCGTCCATGCGTTAACTTTTATTTCAAACATCTTCTTCTCTGAAACTACCCATCTAATTTTCATGAAACTTCACAGAAATGATCCTGCCATGGTCCTCTTCAGAATTTCTTGAAAGAATTTGATTCCTTCAAAAACTCTGGTTGCCATGGCAACAAAACTGAAAAATATTGGAAATCTTAAAAAATCTTCTTGTCTGAAACCATAAGGCATAGGGCTACCAAATTTGGCATGTAGCTTTATGTAGTAGACCTCTATCATGTTTCTTGAAATTATAGCCCTGGGGTCAAAATTGGCTCTGCCCCAGGGGTCACAAGTTTTACATAGGCTTATATAGAGAAAACTTTAAAAATCTTCTTGTCTGAAACCATAAGGCATAGGGCTACCAAATTTGGCATGTAGCTTTATGTAGTAAACCTCTATCATGTTTCTTGAAATTATAGCCCTGGGGTCAAAATTGGCTCTGCCCCAGGGGTCACAAGTTTTACATAGGCTTATATAGAGAAAACTTTAAAAATCTTCCTGTACCTAGTCATAAGGCCTAGAGCTACCAAATTTTGCATTTAGCTTGATCTAGTTGGGGTCTACCATAAGTGCCCAAATTATAGTCTTGGGGTCAATTTGGCCTCATGCTGGGGGGGGGGGGGGGGGGGTTCACAAGATTTACATAGGCTTACATAGGGAAAACTTTTAAATCTTGGTGTACATAGCCATAAGGCTTAGGCTACCAAATTTTGCATAATTATAGCATTATCTAGTGGACAACTACAAAGAGGGCCCAAGTTACAGCCCTAGGATCAAGTTTGGCCCTGCACCAGGGGTCACAACTTTTACATGGGTTTATGGAGTGAAAAGTTCAGAAACCGTCTTGTTACTAGCCATAAGGTCAAGAACTCCCAAATTTGGCATGTTATTCTTCTAATACAAATATTCCCCATTTAGTTTGACTGTAGCCCTGGGGTCAAAGTTTTATAAGGGCTTATATAGTGAAGACTTCTCTTCATGGTTTATATTTATAAGCCAGTGGAGCGATACAGGGCCATCATGGCCCTCTTGTTGCTGGTAACAGACAGCTTTAGCATTTTTAAAATTGTAAGACTCCAGATAATGGAAACACAAGTCAACAATTTTCTATCAAAATCTTTCTAAATACATTACCGTTGATGAACGGTTTGTAAATTTATTTGATTTGGAAATCAGAATAAGGATCTACATTACAAGACTGGTTGGTGAGTTGGGTTCCAGAATAATGTTCTAGGGAGTTGGTTTCTTTGCAAGGTGAATCTAACTATGGAAAATTTCTGTATTAGTATATTTTTCTTTAAGCCAAAGAAGATTTTGTCATATTTTGTAACTAAATAAGATGTAATTGCAATAATACTCAGATTAAAGGCATGCAGATGTAACAGATATTTTATTTCACATGAATTTGTTGACACCATTGAATATTTCATGACCTCTGAGTTTTGATGTTCTCTCAGGGATACATGAAAGAGGACCCATTGGTATGAAAAAATAACGTCTTTGAAGAAGAAGTTATTTATTTCTAGATAATTTAGTTTTTTAAAAAATAATGTGATGAGAAAGCTGTACTTTTCTTTCCTTTGTAGCTCTTGAAGCACACTTTTTTTTGACAATGTATCTTTTTCAAAAACTGCTTGCAAAGGAGCATTTTTATATCACTTGAGAGGAGCTCTGGCCAAAGGAGGTTTAACCCTTTACCACACAATCCCGACTTTTTACGACCCTATGAAAGAAGCATTTTGAAAACATGGTGTGAAAAGGAGAAAATGCTGGTAACCAGCATTTTCTCCTTTTTCCACAATGTTTTCTACCAATCCCAAAACAAATTTCAATTTTTCAATCACATTTATTTTGTCGTCTGCAAATGCTTTCAATTTGGACCAGTCTAAAATTTTGTCGTTTGGTAAAGAGTTAAGGCATCTTTCTGATGTATTATAGCATGCAGGTCAGCATATAATTATGGATCCATAAAATCCATTTTGTATAACCCTTTACCAGATGACAAAATTTTAGCCTTGTCCAAATTAAAAACATTTGCAGATGACAATTTTAACCCTTATCCTGCTGAATAAAAGAAACTAAACTTTCAAACCGATGGTATGAGCCCAAAACTTTCTTGCATCAAAGGTATTTTTGGAGGGAAGATACCTCCTAATCGGACAGCGTAGACCCAAGATCAGACTGCACATTCTGTGCAGTCTGATCTTGATCTACACTGTCCGCAAAAGGTCAGTGAGTTGTGATAAGTAGCCTAAGGGTTAATGTGGCTGAAATGGTGCAATTTTTCTTTGATAGGGTAAAAAACATTGTGGGAAAAAGAGAAAATGCTGGTTACCAGCATTTTCTCCTTTTCCCACAATGTTTTCAAAAGGCTTCTTTCCCAGGGGCATCAAAAGGCGGCACTGTGTGGTAAAGGGTTAATGACTGACTGAATCAGGTGGTTCACTGGTCCTTTGACTTGCAGAAAATTTACTGGTAGTAAAAAGTTTCAACCAATGTAAGCTTGGTCCGCACAGGCTGATGTGGACTGACACTTTTTGCAGATGCATTCAACCACCTTTTCACAGAGCAATGCTCATTTGTGTGTATGATGATGACTTAGTTCTTTTCCAGACAAAGTTTGGACTTGACCAGTCAGTGGAATTTCAAGACAACAAAATTTATGCAGTATATATCATCTTTATTTTCTCAAATTTCAATGAAGATTATACACATACACAGTAATGAAAGATTATACAAAACAGGACATACAAACGAAAACCCAAAAGCAATAATATTGAATTTGTTTGTAAAGGAGTAAAACATCATGGCAAAAGGAGAAAATGCTAGTAACTTGCATTTTCTCCTTTTTCCATAAAATTTGTTGAACCCATCTCAAGGGCCCCAATAAGTGCAGTCTAGAGGTTGCTTAGGTCTATAATATTTAAGGAAAGTAAAGAGTGTAGATCAATGATCAGACTGCACATTTTGTGCAGTCAGATCTTGATCTACACTGGCTGCAAAGGCAACTATCGTTGTGAAAGGAACTTTAACAGTTACCTCTTTACCTCATAGTCCCATTAATTATCAACAACCCTGAAGAAGAAGGCTTTTGAAAACATTGTGGGAAAAGAAGAAAATGCTGATAACCAGCATTTTCTTCTTTTCCCTCAGTGTTTTCAATGATCTCAAAAGACGGAATACTCTTGTTTGTGCCCCATTTTATATGTCATCTGCATACGCTTTGAATTTGGACTGGTCTAAAATTTGTGGAACCCATCTTCAAGGGGATAAAGCACAGAATCATTAGGTAATGGCTTTACTGGAAAGATTGATTGATTGATTGATTGTATGGTGTTTAACGCCATTTTCAACAATATTTCAGTTATATCACGGCAGCGCACCTATCCATGCTTTCCTGGAGTTTCTTTTTACCAGTACTCTGCACAATATTCTTTCCAAGCCACTGGCTGCTTTCCCAAATAACCATCGTTGAAACAATGGTCAGCAGTGAGAGAGGACTGAATCCTGTCACAATGACCATCATCAATCCTCGGAAAGAAATTGTCCAAGCCGGGGATCGAACCAGCGACCTCCTGTTCTCAAGTCCTGTACTCTACCAGCTGAGCTACGGGGCTTGGCTTTAACTGGAAAGAAAAAAGATCATAAAAACCTCAGTTTGGTTTCTAGACTCAGGTTGTAGAAAGCATGTAACTCTGCCTAATTTTAGGCTGTCACAATTTTCCATTAATACAAGATACACTGTATCATCTCTTTGTCTGTAAAACCAGTTATTGTGGGATGCCTGTCTTAATTGCTTTTTCATTCAAAGATCAAGTTTTTCTCCCTCTGTTTCTTTAGGAGCTTGGAAATTGCCGTCCTGGAATGGGGTAGATTTATTGGATGGGTTTTCTGTGTTCTTTTCTTGAATAAGATGAGTTTCTTGATGACTGAAATGGGAACCCTTCTAGATAATTTTAGTTAAATGCTCATAGGCTGCTAAGCACGACTCACTGACCTTTTGCGGACAGTGTAGATCAAGATCAGACTGCACAGAACGTGCAGTCTGATCTTGGATCTGCACTGTCCAATAAGGAGATATCTCTCCTCCAAAAATACCTTTGAAATGGGAAAATTTGGGTTTTTACTATCGGCTTGAAAGTTTCATGTCTTTTATTTAGCAGGATAAGGGTTAACTCTACCCTCTTGGAACCAGTTTGCAGCTGATGCTGTTCAAATCACCATTGTCAGCTTAATTTGAGGTTCAGTACGTGTGATACCAATATTCCGAATGGAGAACTTGACAAGCATTTTCTATTGAGAGCAATTGCACGTGCTGATTTTCTCCGACATTGTTCTCCAGGACTGCCAACAGCTGGTTGAGTCTCTTTGGCTGATCCTCCAGCAACCTATCAACTTTTCAACTTATTACCTTTTTTAGCGGATTTGTATATCAAATCCGCTTACTGTGATCGTTTTGACCGGAACCAAATACATCATGCTTAACGACGCATGCGTGATCATTCTGTACTTTGTTGTCGGTTTGACCTGAACCAAGTATACTGCCAAACATGCTTACGCTGTACACATTCTTCTTCCAGTTTTAGTCAATACACTTCGAATTTGCTTTTGTTTTACATGTGTAGATATCTACATATAGTCAGATATCTAATACCAGCAAAAAACTGCATCAGGTTGACGGATCAAATTACTACTCCTAAACAAGTAATATAATAACAGTTACTGCCTGGCCCCCTCGGCAGAATAACTTCGACTTTCCTTGCCCTTGCTAACTCCATTAACCCTTTCCCAAACAAGCCCTGGTTTTCACGTGTCTGCAGTACAAGTCTTTTGAAAACACTATGGGAAAAGGAGAAATTGCTCATAATGAGCAATTTCTCCTTTTCCCACAGTGTTTTCTACCCTTTTTGAGAACTTTCTGTCATTTTCATCAAATTGAAAATTGTCGTCTGCAAACTGTTTCAGTTTGGACCAGTCCAAAATTTGTCGTTTGGGAAAGGGTTAATGTACATGTACGTAATTACAGCTTCATGCTATTCCACAAATCTGCTTTCCAGGACTTTGATTTCCTTGTTTATCAACTTCTGGAATTATTTACTTTTTTTTTTTTCTTTTTTATCATTTCGCATTGTATAGTAACTTCTTATTTTTTGCTTCCGCTATATCACGATGACATTGCATTATGTATTTTTCATGCTTGTTATGATAATAAATCATGTATGTAAGTTTTTGTCATTAAAGTATTTTGTTCGTTCTATTCTTGCAACGATGTTAACATTATGTGATTGACTCTGCATTATCAAAATGATTATCTACTTAACCCTTTACCACACAATCCCGACTTTTAACGACCCTGAGAAAGAAGCCGTTTGAAAACATTGTGGGAAAAGGAGAAAATGCTGGTAACCAGCATTTTCTCCTTTTCCCACAATGTTTTCCAACCTTTCAGAAACAAATGCAATCATTTTAGCCTCATTTAATTTGTTGTCTGCAAATGCTTTCAATTTGGACCAGCCCCATATTGTTGTTTGGTAGAGAGTTAAAGGTAATTGTGCTAAATGTATACAGCCTATCTTTCTGTATTGCATCACTGTTAGTGGTTGAATAGAAAGATTTAGTTCATTATCATATTTTTTGAAAATAGTTTGCACTGTTATTTTCTTTGTATTTGAAAAAACTTGAAGAAAGTTAAGTCTTGTTGGCTTAGGTCAGAAGTCCTGTTCACCCTTTATAACACTATACTACCTTCTAATGACTCAGAGGAAGACAGCTTTTGAAAACTTTTGGGGAAAAGGAGAAAATGCTGGTTACCAGCATTCACTCCTTTTTCTACACTGTTTTCTACTCTTTCAAGGACGATCATTTAAAATGCATTTGTTGTCTGCAAAAGCTTTCAATTTGGACCCTTGTAAAACTTTGTCATTTGGTAAAGAATTAACTCTTTACCAAACGACAAAATTTTAGACTCGCCCAAATTCAAAGCATTTACAGACGACAAAATAAATGTGACTCAAAAATTGAAATTTGTTTTCAAAAGGGTAGAAAACATTGTGGGAAAAGGAGAAAATGCTGGTTACCAGCATTTTCTCCTTTTCCCACAATGCTTTCAAAAGGCTCTTTCTGTAGGGTCGTTAAAACTCGGAACTGTGTGGTAAAGGGTTAAAAGAAAATAGTGTCGAATATAGATAACTTATGGAGCGAAATGTGTAATAATAGGGCACACAATATTATATTTGTTGTTATGGTGATGTTTTGTGTGCACACTTTATGACCGACGGGAAAGATACCCTTGTGATACGATACTGCTAATGCTTTGTTGTCAATGACTGATGGTGTCACTCGTAAAACATGGAGTCTTATTAAATATTCATGTCAAACAAATCTGTTTGATTTATAATTATTCATACAAGTGGGTTTTTTTTTTTTTCGCTGTTACATTTTCATTTTGAAAGTGGATGTTTGTTGTATTTGCATTTGACATGTTCGTGGTCTACAAGGGAAGTATTTTCCCTGTAAATCAACCCTAACCTCTTTACCAAACGACAAAATTTTGAACTTACCCAAATTGAAAGCATTTTGCAGACGACAAATTAAATGTGGCTTATAAATTGAAATTTGTTTTTGGAGGGGTAGAAAACATGGTGGGAAAAGGAGAAAATGCTGGTTACCCATTGAGATGTGAAAAGTGCTTTAATCCTTTACTACATCCCGAGTACTAGTGACCCTGAAAAAGAAAGCATTTGAAAACATTGTGGGAAAAGGAGAAAATGCTGGTAACACCAGCATTCTCTCCTTTCCTACAATGTTTTCCATCCTTCTGAAAACAAATTTCAGTTTTTGAGTCACGGTTATTTTGTCGTCTTCAAATGCTTTCAATTTGGATAAGTGAATTTTTTTCAGTCGATAAAGAGTTTATGATAGACTGATTATATGGTGTTTAATGCTGTTTTCAACATTATTTCAGTTGTATCGCAGTGGCCAGTGCACCTATCCATGCTTTCCTGGAGTTTCTTTTACCGATACTACAAAAGATACTCTTTCCAAGCCACTGGCTGCTTTCCCACATAACAATCGGGTAAAGAGTTAAGATATTGTAAAATTCCATTCATGATAGACAAAAAAATCTGAATCATATTTGCATCTCCAACCTTCAGAAAGATTTTCGAAAATGAATTAAAGATACAGCAGATCTCTCGAGGGACCATTATTAGGCAACATGCCGTACCCTATACCGGGCCAGATCTTGAGTTACAGAAAATTGCTCAAATATTGACGTTCCTGGGAAGAAAATGAAAATATTTTGTCATGGAAAATATTGAATATCAAGTTGTTTCCCCAAGTAGCATCATTTGGTCGGCAGCCATAATGTAAAAGACTATTACATGCCGTGTTTAACTCTTTACCAAACGACAAAATTTTGGACTCGACCAAATTGAAAGCATTAATTGCAGATGTCAAATTTAATGAAGATCAGATGATTATTTCTGTTTTTGATAGGGTAGAAAACATTGTGGGAAAAGGAGAAAATGCTGGTTACCAGCATTTTCTCCTTTTCCCACAATGTTTTCAAAATGCCTCGTCCTCAGGGTTGTGAAAACAGAGAATTTTTTGGTTAAAAGTTAACCCTGGCCATAATTAGACTTTTTCCTTATTTGTGTTTTTCATCATTGTTGTATGAATTACACACAAATTTGGTCAAAGTTGCATGGGGGTCCTGGCTCAGTGGTTAAGTGTAGGACTTATGACTTGGGGCCCCTGGTTCGAGCCTCAATGGATCCTCTTGGTTTTTCGTAAGAGTGTCCTCAGGTAAGATACCTCAGAGCTGACTAGCCCAGTACTGGTGAAACCCAGGAAATACATGAGCTGTTGCCGTAATATGACTGAAATGATGTTGAAAGCGGCGTAAAACGCCATTCAGTCAATCAATCAATCAAAGTTGCATGAAAATCTTGAAAAATGTTTTATTTTCTTTTGGGAGAAAACATTTTGCTTACTTTGCACTGAGTTCTGACATAGCTATTTTCTGAATCAAAGTGTTTCTTGCCTCACTAGAACATCAGTTTGTCTGTTCATAACCTTTACCAGACCAAATATACATAACAGATACTTTCAGTCTGCAAATTAAACCCAATAAGTGCAGTCTAAAGGTTTCTTACGTCTGTAATATTTCAGCAAATCAGACAGTGTGGATTAAAGATCAAACACGTTTTGTACAGTCTGATTTTGATCTATGCTGGCGGCAACGGCAACTGTAATTGTGAAAGGCGCTTTCAATGGAAGCATCAAAATTTAACCCTTGTAGTGCTGAATGTATAAAATTGTACATTCTCTGTTCTCTATGCAGATATAACAATTTCAAAACTTTTATTGGTCGGTGTATCTGGTAAAGAAGAGTACAGTGTAGATCCAAGATCTGAGACTGCATGTTCTGTGTAGTCTGATCTAGATCTACACCGTCCACATAAGCAATTAAATTTTTGACAAATTCAACAATGATTAATATGGATGCTAGCTTGATCTGTTTGATCTCAGTTGAGCAAATTGTGACCCTTAGTGACCTCTTGTTTTTATTGGCATCACTTCTTCTTTATTCTCCAAGGCCTGGTAGCTTAGTCATCGGCTTACAGGACTTGAGAACGGGGGATGGCTGGTTGGAATCCTTGGCTCAGCGAATTTCTTTCCCAGGATTGATGATAGTCAATTTGACAGGATTCATTCCTCTCTGACTGCTGATCATTATTTGTCAAAGATGGTTATGTTGGAAAGCAGCCAGTGGCTTGGGGAGAATATTATGTAAAGTACTGTTACAAGAAATTCCAAGGAAGCGCGAATAGGTGCACTGGCCATTGTGTTATAACTGAAATAATGTTGAAAATGGTGTCAAACACATACAATCAATAGATCTTCTGTATGCAAATTGGTCTCAGAATTTTGTCTGCATTTTAATTTCATTAGCACAATATAGCCATTTTTGAAAATAAAACCTAACCCTAAAAAGGAATGAAATGAGAGGGAAGGCAAGAAAAATGCATCAGGAGAGAGGCGTATTTTCCTTAAAGTTTATGCATATCTGTTTTGTAAAAGCAATTTAAACATAAAAGTGCATTACTGGTAGCGAGAAATTGTTTTTAGATTATCAATTTACATGGGGATTGTATGGCCTAGTTGTTTTTTCGAAACTATCCCGTGGTTTTTATGACCCGGAGGAAGACACTTGAAAACATTGTGAGAAAAGGAGAAAATGCTGGTAACCAGCATTTTCTCTTTTTCCCACAATGCTTTCTATCCAATCAAAAACAGAAATCATCTTATAATTTTTTATCAGCAAAAGCTTTTAATTTGGTTGTTTGGTAAAGAGTTAACCCTTTATAAAACTATCCTGTGTTTTAACAGCCCTGGGAAAGACTGTTTTGAAAACATTCTGGGAAAATGAGAAAATGCTGGTAGCCAGCATTTTCTCCTTTTCCCAGAATATTTTCTACCCATGCAAAAACAAAATCAATTTTTGAGTCAAATTTATCTCGCCGCCTGCAAAAGCTCTCAATTTGGACAATTCTAAAATTATACTGTTCGGTAAAAAGTTAAAAAACAAAGCTTAACCCTTGGGCTGCAGAGTGCAGACCTTTAAATTGTCAGACAGTGTTACTGAGATCATGATCAGACTGCACATTTTGTGCAGTCTGATCTTGGATCTAAACTGTCCGAAAAGGAGGCATATCTTTTCCAAAAAATACCTTAGAAATAGCAAATTTGGGTTTTTTGAATTGGTTTGAAAGTTTCATTTTCAGTTCTTTAGCAGGATAAGGGTTGAGTTATATATTCTTTTTGACATCTGCAAAAGCTCTCAATTTGGACAAGTCCAAAGTTATGTTGTTTCTTAACACTTTACCACACAATCCTGACTTTTAACGACCCTGTAAAGAAGCCTTTTGAAAACATTGTGGGAAAAGGAGAAAATGCTAGTATCCAGCATTTTCTCCTTTTTCCACAATTTTTCTACCCTTCCCAAAACAAAATTCAGTTTTTCAGTCACACTTATTTTGTCGTCTGCAAATGCTTTCAATTCGGACCAGTCTAAAATATTGTCGTTGGGTAAAGGGCTAAAAAGTTAGGATACAAAGCTTAATTTATATCTTCTTTTTGGCCCAGTCCTGCTAAATCAACCAGATTATCAAGAACAAAATCTGTGACTTCGTCTATATTTACAGCATTTGCTGATGACAAATCATTTCCAAGACAAATCCCATCATTTTAGCCATATTTAACTCTTTACCACACAACAAAAATCTACACTTGTCCGAACTGAAAGCATTTGCAGACGACAAAATTGAAATTGTGACATGAATATTGAAATTTGTTTTGGGAAGAGTAGAAAAGATTGTGGGAAAAGGAGAAAATGCTGGTTACCAGCATTTTCTCCTTTTCCCATATTGTTTTCAAAAGGCTTCTTTCTCAGGGTTGTTAAAACTCGGGATTGTGTGGTAAAGGGTTAATTTATTGTTTGCAAGTTCCTTTATTTTCCACCAATCTGAAATTCTGCTGACTGATAAAGAGTAAAATAACACTTTTGGAAAGAGGAGTCAGAATTTTGATGCCAGACAGGCATTCAGGTTGTAATCAATCTTTAGCCATAATTAGAGCCTTAACTCTTTACCACACAATCCTGAGTTTTAACAACCCTGAGAAAGAGGCCTTCTGAAAACATTGTGGGAAAAGGAGAAAATGCTGGTAACCAGCATTTTCTCCTTTTTCTTTTTCCCACAATGTTTTCTACCCTTCCAAAAGCATATTTCAATTTTTAAGTCACATTTATTTTGTTGTCTGTAAATGCTTTCAATTTGGACTGGTATAAAATTTTGTCGTTTGGTGAAGAGTTAATCCTTTACCAGACAACAAAATGTTAGCCTTGTCCAAATTGAAAGCATTTGCAGACGACGATTTCAATGTGGCTCAAATGGTGCAATTTTTCTATGATGGGGAAGAAAACATTGTGGGAAAAGGAGAAAATGCAGGTTACCAGCATTTTCTCCTTTTCCTTCAATGTTTTCAAGTCTTCTTTTGCAGGGTCGATAAAAGGTGGCATTGTGTGGTAAAGGGTTAAGGAGAAAAAAAAGGGGGATTAGTTGTCAAAGATATTTACGTCTATATTCACATTACTGGTACAGTATTGTGCGGGACGACTGCAATGCCAATAGACTCTATCTCTAAGCCTGAGTGAAAAAAAAACAAGCACTTAGTGTTTACTTACGGTAAGCAACATTCTGTACTGCATATTAAACTTACAAATATCATAGCACTAGGCTCTGCCCTGGTAGTGCAGTCGGTAGCATCCAGGACTTGAGACCGGGGGGCCAGTGGTTCAAATCTCCAGCTTGACCAATATTCTTTCTAAGGATTGATGATAGTTATTGTGACAGGATTTATTCCTTTCTCACTGCTGATCATTGGGTTTGACAATGGTTATATGGGAAAGCAGCCAGTGTTTTAGGAAGAATTAATATTGTGCAAAACACTCGTGAAAGAAACTCTAGTAAAGAATGGATGGAATGTTTTTAGCTCTGTCAGAAATAGATACCATCAGTTGAGCCACTTTGTCGTCTGCACATGCTTTCAATTTGGACGGGGTGAAATTTTGTGTATGTCCTGTGGTAAGCTCCTTAACTCTATAGCAAACGACAAAATCTTACACCAGTCCAATTTGAAAGCAACGGCAGACAAAAAATAAAATTCGAGTCATTGAATGACATTTGTCTTTGAAAGGGTAGAAAACATTGTGGGAAAAGGAGAAAATGCAGGTTACCAGCATTTTCTCCTTTTCCCACAATGTTTTCAAAAGCCTTCTTGTTCAGGGTCGTTAAAACTCGGGATTGTGTGGTAAATGGTTTACAAAATAACAAAAGTGAAGACTCATCCATGGTTACAAAATTTGTTGAAGATAATTTGCCTTTGATAGGATAGAAAGCATTATGGTAAAAGTCCACAGCATTGTGTTCTTTTCCCAAAATGTTTTCAAATACTTTCAGTTGGGTCATGAAAACACATGACTGTTTGGTGAAGGGTCAAGGAGTAATTAGCTCAGGGATGTGATGTACATTTTATTGACAATTTGATGTCTTTTATGAAATTAATTTTCCATTTTTCTATCCCATTTTTCCCTCCTAAAGACTTAATCTTGTCAGGCTGTAATCCGCTGTAATCCCTTGCACTGTCATCAGATGTTACAGACTGGTTTAATGTCGATGATGACAGCTCAGGACAGTGAATGGAATAAAGAAGTAACACAGTCCAGTTTCTGATTCATTAGATTCACACCATTGTGAAAAATACAAAATGGTGACTTTTTAACAAGTAAACAGCTTAAAACCATTATAGAATTTGGAGTTGACTAATATTTCAATGAAAATTTATTTCATCATTTGCTTATCACTGAACATTCTCCAGTGGGTAAAAATAACCAATAATTTCAATAAACTGAAAGTGATAAAGATTGTCTGACATTACGAATGTAATAAAATAAATTACAGCCTCGGGCTTCAGGTGGGAGAATGTCACTATGAAGTCCGCGAATGAATCTACAACAGACATGCGCATCAATACTTGTACTGTTCATTGATTATCATAAAGTTCGTCATTGTTCTAGCCCATTTCTGCACTCAAATTTTTACAGCTCTCTGTAAGCTATAGAGAAGCTACTGTTGTCAATGAAGGAAAAGGGGCAAATGTTTGCTGGAAGCATTTTACCTCTCTGTCTACCTTGTTTTCATTGTCACTTTTTACGAAACAGTCCTCGGTTTAAACCTTTACCGCACAGTCCCGAGTGTTAACGACCCTGAAGAAGAAGCCTTTTGAAAACATTGTGGGAAAAGGAGAAAATGCTGCTAACCAGCATTTTCTCCTTTTCCCACAATGTTTTCTACCCTATTAACCCTTTACCGCACAATGACGCCTTTTAACACCTCTGGAAATGAAGCCTTTTGAAAACATTGTAGGAGAAGGAGAAAATGCTGGTAACCAGCATTTTCTCCTTTTCCCACAATGTTTTCTGTCCTATCAAAGGAAAATTGCACTATTTGACCCACATTGAAATTGTTGTCTGCAAATGCTTTCAATTTGGACAAGGCTAAAATTTTGTCATCTGGTAAAGGGTTAAAGGAAATCCGTCATTTGAGTCACATTTAAATTACCATCTGCAAATGCTTTTTATTTGGAATAGTCTACATTTTTGTCGTTTGATAGAGATTTAAATTCTAACAGCAAAAGTTTAGATGCGACCAAATTGAAATAATTTGCAGGCAACAAACAAAATAAAGCACAAAAGATGATCAGCTTCTGTCTTTGATAGGATAGGAAACAATGTGAAAAAAGAAGAAACTGCTGTTTATCAGCATTTTATCCTTTTCTCACAATGTTTTCAAAGCCTTCTTCATCAGGATCATTAAAACTGGGGATTTAGGTTTAAAGATGCTGATAAAGAAGACTTTGGAAAACATCATGTGAAAAGGAACAAATGTCTGTGACCACCATTATCTCTTTTTCCCACAATGATTTCCTGTCAGTGTCGATTCAGATCATTTGGGCCACATTTAATTTGTTACATGCTAATGCCTACGATTTGGACACATATAAATTTCTATTGTTTGGTAAAAAGTTAACTCTTTACTAGATGACAAAATTTTAGATTCATTAAAATTGGAGGCATTTGCAGAGGACATATTTGATGTAGCTTAAATAATAGAAACTGTTCTGGAATGGGTAAGACAACTGTGTTGAAAGGAAAAAAATTCTGGTTACCAACATTTTCTCCTCTTCCCACAATGTTGTCAGAAGCCTTCTTCCTTCGGGTTGTGAAAATATATATAAGAGTTAACTCTTTACCAACTGACAAAATTTTGGACTTGTCCAATTTGAAAGCATTTGCAGAACAACAAATTAAATGTGTCGGTGATGAGATGACTTGATTTGTTTTTTGAAAGGGTATAAAACTTTGTTGGAGGAGGAGAAATTGCTGGTTAGCAGCGTTTTCTCCTTTTCCAACGATGTTTTCAAAAGCTGTCTTTCTCAGGATCTTGAAAACTGCTTATTGTGTGGTAACCCCCCGGTCTCACAGACCCCGATTTAATCCCGATTTCGAAAATTTCAAAATCGGCGCGAAATCGGTTAGCTTCGGGAGAGTCGTAGTGCCTCCTGACTCAAATCGGCATCAATTCGGGATCAAAAATAAATCGGGACAAAAATTTCAACATGCGCAAATTTTTCTCCCGATTTTGAAAATCGTGCCGAAATCGGCGTACCTCGTACTAAGTCGTCGTTGTTCGTAGTAAGCAAATCGGAGTTATTCGGCGACAGATTCGGTCCTATTTCGGCGTACCTACCTCGGCGATGAACCCCGAATAACGCCGATGCACTACGAGTAACTCCCGATTCTCGCGATTAGCATCCCGAGCTACACCGACCTACACCGAATAACTACGAACTGCTAAGATATGATCCCGTAGTACTACGAAGTACCCCGAATTCCGAGGAGTATAAAAAGGCGAATCAACTTTGAAAACAATTCATTCAGTTCCAAACCTTTGAACGAGACGCTTCCCTATACTTCGATACAATGGGACCAAAAAGTGGGCGTTCGAAGAAAAAGCAGTCAGCTACAACAGATATGCCTCCTCCATCGAGCACCCAAGCTCCACCATTAAGCACAGAGAACCAACCTGACCCTGATGTTATGCCGGATCAGCCAGCTGTCCTGCAAAATGAGTTTGAGGATGACGTCGACTCTGTTCAGCTGGAGCATTTTCCCTTTCCTTAAGTTGAATATAGCGGTAACACAAGATTGCAATTATAACGTCGTCTGTTGTTGTTGGCATGTTGTCACTCTAAGATCCATATGATAACTGATTTTTTTTGCTGTTAAATCACGGAATTTATATACCCAGTGTACGAAATCGGGGCATAATCCTGAAAAAAGATTTGAAACTCGTAGTCGATCTGGATCTGAAGGCGTATGTCGCAGTAAATCTTTGTGCATCGTAGTCCATCGTAGTAAGAAATCGGGACAGTCGGTCTAGATCGTACTGTTTCGTAGTAACTCGGCTCCTAAACTCGGGGTACTTCGGAACAAAATCGGGGCAAAAGCGTAGTAAATCGTATCGCATCGTAGTTTTTCGCAGCCCGTCGGGAACACACCACATGTATGTCTAAAAATAAAGATGATCGGAGAAAAACGGCTCGAATTTGTGGTAAATCGGAGAAAATGTGCTCTCCCGAAGCACTACGATGAAATCGGGGTCTGTGAGACCGGGGGGGTAAAGTATTAAATGACATTTTCCTTTATTCTGGTATTTTTCTCTCTTCTAATTTTGGATCTGGCTATCAACAACAGTGTGACCATTCCATATTGCATTCTATTTCTCAAGAATTTTCAACATTTCAAAGTAATACAGGTTATGATTGGCTATTTAAACTTTTAATTAAACTAATCAGAGAGTTTGTTAGAATGGCTTGTGAATGATGGATCCTGGCTGTGTTATATTTTGTTTCAGCTTAAAAATAATCCCACAGAATAGTTAAAAGCCAGACATTATCGGAGACATGCAATGTTTTTTTGGCAAGGTCTTACAAGGGAACAGCATTTTAAGGAAAGGAAAATTTATCTTCTGTATATTATGGAAAACATGGCAGCAAAAAAGAAGACTGGTTTCTTCCAGTATATTGCAAGAAAATGTCTTAGGATTGCATCATCAGAGCGCAACTCTTATTATATACTGTGAGTAAAAATCGCCAAACCAAAATGTCTCGGGAATGGAAAAGGTCGTCAGTAAAATTAAAGACAATTTCACCTTTTAACTCTTTACCACACAATCCAGAGTTTTAACGACCCTGAAGAAGAAGCCTTTTGAAAACATTGTGGGAAAAGGAGAAAATGCTGGTAACCAGTATTTTCTCCTTTTCCCACAATGTTTTCTATTCTATCAAAGTCAAAAAACATCATTTTAGCAATGTTTATTTTGTCGTCTGCAAATGCTTTGAATTTGGTCTTATAAAATTTTGTCGTTTGGTAAAGAGTTAAGTTGACGTGGGAGACAAGCAACATTTTTAGTTGATTATTAGACTGGTTGTAATTTGTGTAGCAATCTACTCTCACCTGCCATTAAAAACACTGAGACACAGTCACTAATGGTTGTTTGTGATCAGGTGAAATTGCCAGGCTAATGGCCACTGCTGGCAACAGGAAGTGGAATAGTCGTACCTGCTGAAGTGACGGGTCATGGCACTTACGGGACTTCCTGCCGTTACATCCCCTTCTACATAAAACATGAAGACAAATTACAAGTATGAGGGTCATTAATCTAAAATAGTGCTCAGAATAGTTCATCTAGACTGTCTCACCTTTCCCTCTACCTGAATTAATAGTAATCAGATGATAAAAAATTTTAGACTGGTCCCTTTTGAAACAATTCTGCAGACTATTGTATTTGATTTTCACCCAGCATTTTCTCCTTTTCTCATAACGTTTTTTTTTTTTACCCTTTCCAAGACTCTTCCCATGATCATATCAGTCAGATTTGATTTTTCATCTGCAAAAATTCTTTTTAACTTTTTACGAAACGGCTGAATTTTTAGACTCTTCCATCTTGAAAGTATTTACAGACAACAAATAAAATACAGCTCAAAAGACAATACTTCTCTGTGAGGAGGTGGAGAACATTGTGAGAAAAAGAGAAAATGCTGGTTACGAGCATTTTCTCCTTTTCAAAAATTGGTTTCAAAGGTCTTCTTTCTTGGGGGAGGGGGGGGGGGGTCGTCGTTACAAGTCGGGACTTTTTGGTAAAGAGTTAATACGGCCATGTCTAGAATTTCGTTGAGGTTAGTATTTTTTTGTCCCGAATACACGTACATCAAAAACTGTCAGACAGTGCAGATCAAAGATCAAACTGCACAATCTGCTTCAACTCTTTACCAAACAACAAAATTTTAGACTGGTTTAAATTGAAAGCATTTGCAGACAACATATTAAGTTCAGCAGAAAAGATGGCAACTGTCTGTGAAAGTCTTAAGAAAGCCATGTGGGGGAAAAAAAGAAAATGCTGGTAACCAGCATTTTCTCCTTTTCCTACAGGGTTTTCAAAAGGCTGTTTCTTCAGGGCCCTTAACTCTTTACCAAACGACAAGATTTTACACAAGTCCAAATTGGAAGCATTTGCAGACAACAAAATAAATGCAAATCAAAAACTGAAATTTGTTTTGGCAGGAGTAGAAAACATTGTGGGAAAAGGAGAAAATGCTGGTTACCAGCATTTTCTCCTTTTTCCACAGTGTTTTCAAAAGCTTTCTTTCTCAGGGTCATTAAAAGTTGGGATTGTGTGGTAAAGGGTTAAAACTAGGGATTGTTTGGTGAAGAGTTAAACTGATCTTGGTCTACAGAATTATTTTGTTGGGAACTAACTTACTTAGCCTTAGCTGGAGTATTTTCTCCTGACAAACAACTTGCCTTTAACTCTCTACCACATGACCAAATTTTATACTGGTCCAAATTGAAAGCATTTGGAGATGACAAACTAAATGCTACACAAATTAGGAAAATTTTTATGGAAAAAATAGAAAACATTGTGGGAAAAGGAGAAAATGCTGGTTATCAGCATTTTCTCCAGTTCCCACAATGTTTTCAAAAGGCTCCTTTCGCAGGGTCGTTAAAAGTCGGGATTGTGTGGTAAAGGGTTAACTTATATGTACGTAGTGAAATTCAGCTTCACTTTTTGGTCTGAGAATAAAAGATCTTGAAATACATAGAATGAAATTGGTTATGATATTTCTAGATAACTAAAAGATGCACATTCCAGTTTAAGATGTATTTCGACGTCTCCGGGGACTTTCTGGAATACAAGAATATTCCATAATGATTTTTGAAGTTGCTCATAAAAGTCAAAATGGAAGTTGCTGAACCTTTAACAAGCATTGCTTGTTTAACCCTTTACTGCACAATGCCAACTTTTGATGTCCCTGAGAAAGAAGGCGTTAGAAAACCTTGTGGGAAAAGGAGAAAATGCTGGTAACCAGCATTTTCTCCTTTTCCAACAAAGTTTTCTACCCTATGAAAGGCAAATTTTTATGTTTTGAGTAACATTTATTACGTTGTCTGCAAATGCTTTCAATTTGGACAAGGCTAGAATTTGTCGTCCTGTAAAGGGTTAGGGTTATTGAATGGTTTGGAGTTTTCTGATTCTCAACCTGAACTCTTTACAAGACAACAAAATTTTAGCCTCGTCCAAATTGAAGGCACTTGTAGACTACAAAATGAAAGTGACTCAAAAATTAAGATTTGTTTTAGGAAGGGAAGAAATGTTGTGGGAAAGGAGAAAAGGCTGGTTACCAGCATTTTCTCGTTTTTCCCCAATGTTTTTGAAAGCTTTCTTTATCAGGGGCGTTAAAAGTTAGAATTGTGTGGTAAAGGGTTAACAGCACTAGATGTAGTTTTATTACTTTTTGTAAACAGTGTAGATCAAGATGAGATTCCAGTCTGTAATCTGATATTCAGCTAACATTGTTTGCCATATTAATCCTTTATCAAACAGTGAAGTGTTTTAATGACCCTGGAGAAAAGGGCTTCTGAAAACCTTATGGTAAAAGGAGAAAATTGCTGGTAACCAGCAATTTATCCGTTTGCCACAATGTTTTCTACACTTACATAGACAAATATACCACATGTAATTTGTCGTCTTCAAGTGCTTTCAATTAGAACATGTCTAAAATTTTGTTGTCCAGTAAAGAGTGAAGCAAAATATCCTGGTCCATACATCTTTTGACTTGCAATATATTGATAATTTTCACAGACAAAAATGTTTCCTTTATATGCTTGATTGCTTTTCTACGGATAAAATACCATTTCTGAAAATTATGATAATGTATTGAAAGCAAATGCCTTATGTATTCTTTCATGCAGCTATTTATCAAGGTCTCATGTTACATGTAATTTCTCCTGATGTTTTTTTAAATGATAGCATTTGTCCTTGAATACATAGAAGACATTGTGGGAAAAGGAAAAAAATACTGGTTACCAGCATTTCTACTTTTCCCACAGTGTTTTTCCCAAAGCCTTTTTTCTCAGGGTCATAAAAACTAGGGATTGTGTGGTAAAGTGCTTAGCAAAATATCCTGGTCCATACAGCTTTGAACTTGGCAATATATTGGTAATTTTCACTGACAAAAATGTTTCCTTTCTATACTTGATTGCTTCTCTACGGATAAAATACCATTTCTGAAAATTATTATCACGTATTGAAAGCAACTGCCTTGTATTGTTTCAGATATTCACCAGGGCCTCTAATGTTACATGTAATTTCTCCTGATGCCTCAGTGTTTTCAGAAGTGGTTTGTTGTATGAGGATAACAAGTTGTTTGCAGATAGTTGCACGACAAACAACAAGTGGACAAAATGAATCACAAGTTAACCTTCTGAATGCCGTATTTTAAGTCCCAAGTAAGTGCAGATTCAAGGTTAACCCTTCCCAAATGACAATTTTTAGACCCTTCCAAATTGAAAGCATCTGTAGACAAAAAATTTGAAAATGGTACAAGTAAACTATGTTTTTTGGCAGAGTAGAAAACATTGTGGGAAAAGGAGAAAATGCTGGTTACGAGCATTTTCTCCTTTTCCCACAATGTTTTCAATAGGCCTCCTCCTCAGGTACACGAAAACCTGGGACCGTTTGGTGAAGGATTAAGAACATTTCAGCCAAACAATTTGGAGTCTGATTTTGATCTATCTTGGCTGTAAAGATCACTGAAGTTGTGAAAGGTTCTGTAATGATTAAGATATTCATCATACCTCTGAACTTGTATACTTTCAGCCGTGTTACCAGATAGGTACCATCTTGAAAGTCACCATTTACTGGGGAGAAGTCATTTATTTGCTGATCCTGGTTTTTCAGAGGGAGATAGCATTTTACAGGTTAGAATTTTTTTTAAATCCTTTACCACATGAAGAAGTTAAGACTAGTCCAAACTCAAAAATTTCATTGACAAATTCAGCATGACTCCAGAAATAGGATTTGTCTTTGAAGCGGTAGAAAATATTGGGGGAATTGGAGAAAATGCTGGTTTCCAGAATTTCTATTTTTTCAGCAGGGTTCAAAAGCTTTCTTTCTCTGGGTTATTAAAACTAGGAATTGTTTGGTAAAGGATTGTTATTTTAGTTTTTAGCTTGACTTTCAAAAAATGAAGAAAATATCGAGGTATTGTCATGGCCCTGTCATTGTCATTGTCATGGTACAAAAACTTTGACACTCTGTAATATTTCTGTTATTACTGAAGATATTTATTTTAAACTTGGAGTAGTTGTTAAATATCAGAAGGGGAGCCCATACCAGTATAGCAGGTAACCGTCAAAATATTTCTGAAACCGTTATGCCCCTTTTTCGACCTATATGAAAATCCTATTTCTTAAAAGTTCATCTTGATCTACTCTGGCTGCAAAGGCAACTTTAGTCGCGAAAGGCACTTTAAAGACAAACATGGTGGTTTCTATGGTTTCCTTAGATTTATTGGTATACCACTGTTGCTAAGTGGTTGTCAATATTTAAGTAGCCCCAAATTTATTTACCATCAAAATTGGTGATACAAATGATTCTGATATGGCAATTATAGGATCAAATTTTGACATGGGATGTTGCCTCAGTTGTACAGTCAATCCTTACTTTTAACTTTTACTGCACGATCCGAATTTTAATGACCCTTAGGAAAAAGCCTGTTGAAAACATTGTGGGAAAAGGAGAAAATGCTGGTAACCAGCATTTTCTCCTTTTCCCACAACGTTTTCTACCCTATCAAAGACAAATTGTATCATTTAAGCCATGTTTGAATTGTTGTCTGCAAATGCTTTCATTTTGGACAAGTCTACATTTTTATCATGTTATAAAGAGTTAATCCACCACACCACAATATTCTTCTTTTTTTTTTTTTTTAACCCTTTTACCACACAATCCTAAGTTTTAACGACCCTAACGATGAAGCCTTCAAAAACATTGTGGGAAAAGAAAAAAAATGTTGGTAACCAGCACTTTTTAGCACCTTCCATGAAATGGGGGAGGACATAAAGTGTTGCTCTTATCTTAAAACCAGCATTTCCATCTTTAAGAAAATGCTGGTAACCACAGTCTTTCCCACCTTTTCCCACAATGACCAAAATAATGTTTAAAGGGGCATAAAATACCATTCTATCTCGATCATTCTTTTCCCTTAATGTATCCTACCCTTTCAAGAACAAAAACAGTTTTGAGAGCCAGATTCAATTTTTCGTCTGCAAATGCTTTGAATTTAAAATTTTGCTGTTTGATACAGAGTTTAACATCCCTGCAGTGAACAGTTTTCAAGAACAGTTTTCATAGAAAACTTTATCCCAATAGCATCTCATTCTTATTGCATAGTGTTTTGTATTATAGAGATGAAACATTTAAATTCTAATTCAAATACTTTTGGTTTTGTCACCAAGTGGGAATGTAGGTAAAAATGCCAGAGGTGAAAATGCCAGATACTGAAATATCAGATGAAAATGCCAGATTAAAAAAAAAAAAAAAAACCCAGTCAAAGTGGTAAATATGTCACTATATGGTTAATACATATCTGGGATTTTTACCTATGGCAGTATCATCTCTGGCATGTTGACCACTTTGATATATTTACCTCTGGCATTTTAATACTGGCATTTGTATCCCTGATATTTTTACCACACACCATTAGTGGTATTTCCAGAGCATATTCTGTGGTGATGGACTCTAACCCTAAGACTTTTAACCATTTACCACACAACAAAATTTTAGACTAGTCCAAATTGAAAGCTTTTGCAGACGACAAATAAAATGTGGCTCAAAAATTGAACTTTGTTTTAAGAAGGGTAGAAAACATTGCGGGAAAAGGAGAAAATGCTGGTTACCAGCATTTTCTCCTTTTCCCACAATGTTTTCAAAAGGCTTTTTCTTCAGGGTCGTTAAAAGTCTGGATTGTGTGGTAAAGAGTTAATCCCTTTACCACACCATCTTGTGTTTTAATAACCGTGAGGGCTTTTGAAATTTTACCTTAACATTTTCTGCCCTTTTAAAGTAAAATCTTATGATCTGAGACACAAGTTTTTTGTCACCTGGCAAAGAGTTGTTACTGAATGAACTGAACATTATCAGACTGAAAAAAATTTTCAAGGTTGATTTTAAAAAGTTACCTGAGATTGAAATATGCTCAATTACAGGTGAAAGGGATAACCATGGGTATGTCCCACTCATGTCAGTGATAACAGTTGGATATTCATGGAAATTTTTAATTCTTTACTAGATGACAAAAAATTGTAGACTTATCCAAATTGAAAGCATTTTCAGATGAAAATTTAAACGTGGCTCAAATGCTGGAATTGTCTTTGATAGGGTAGAAAACATTGTTGAAAATTTTTAGACCAGTCCAAATTGAAAGCTATTGCAGACGACAAAATAAAATTAATGTGAATCAAAAATTGAAATTTGTGTTAGGAAGGCTGGAAAACATTGTGGGAAAAGGAGAAAATGCTGGTAACCAGCATTTTCTCCTTTTCCCACAATGTTTTCTACTCTTCCAAAAATAAATTTCAATTTTTGATTCACATTAATTTTATTTTGTCGTCTGCAATAGCTTTCAATTTGGACTGGTCTAAAAATTTTCGTGTGGTAAAGAACTAAAGTGTTAGATTTTCACCACAAAAAAAAGGGTTGACAGCTATATTAACATAGTTCAGGACCAATTATATACAAAAATTGAGATGTAGAAATGTTATATTTCAATCATAACTCTTTACCAAACAACAAAGTTTTGGACTGGTCCAAATTTGAAACATTTACAGACGACAAATTAAATGTGACTCAAAAAGCTAAAATTTACCAATGGAATGTATGACACTATGGAGGTAGGAGAAAATGCTGTGTAATAGCATTTTCTCCTTTTCCTGCAGTGCTCTCAAAGGCAATTTTCCTGAAGGTCTTTAAAGCTCAGAATTATTTGGTACAGGGTTAAACAATTTTCTAAATGCCAAGACGGGCCTTTTGGATGGCAGAGACAGAATGTGAAAATGGGGTTTTAACTCTTTACCACACAATCCCGACTTTTAATGACCCTGAGAAAGAAGTCTTTTGAAAACATTGTGGGAAAAGGAGAAAATGCTGGTAACCAGCATTTTCTCCTTTTCCCACAATGTTTTCCAGCCTTCCTAACACAAATTTCAATTTTTGAGTCACATTTTTTTTTTTTTGTCATCTGCAAATGCTTTGAATTTGGACCAGTCTAAAATATTGTCTTGTGGTAAAGAGTTAATACATCTGCAAAAGGTATCAACCCAGGTCAGCCTGTGCAGGCTGATCTGGGTTGAAACTTTTTGCTTTTTGTTAGTCTTCTGCATGTCACAGGACCAGTCCACTACATGATTCAGTTGCTTGTTATACAAAATAGGTTTTGTAGCTGTTTAAGGCCTAACAAAAAAATATCTGTGTTTATGATTTCGGTCCCAGATGCTGTAGGTAGGGTAGGTAGAGATTTCTTTTTTTTTTCCAGAAATTTTTTACCTGGACTATGTACTGAAATCACCCCTCCCCCCTCCCCCCCCCTCAAAAAAAGAAAATTTTTTTTTTTCAATCGTAGTATAAAAAGTTTTGGATCTGCAGCATTTTCTAGGTAGGGTCGGGAAACCCTAAATGCAGATATTATTTTTTTAGGCCTAAGTATAATGATTTCCTTAGTATAATGTGTCAGAGATGCATTAAACCCCCTTTAGCCAGAGTGCAGCTAATTTAGAAAGGTTAGTAAATACTGGCCAAGAATTTTCCCATCTGAAAGTTCAACATCTGATTGAAAAAAGTTCAATTTTATGTTGAATTGATGTGATGGTATAATTGTAAAGAAAAGCAATAAAAAACTCTTGTTGGTAATTTGATACATTAATTGAAACATGGAGTCAAAAATGATGTGGGGACATTTCATTTGACTTTGTTAAGTTTGATTTCAGATCATGATTTCTTGAACAATTTTGGCTGTTCTATAATGTTGATGAAATGAATGTTTGTCCCTAACTGAAAAATTTGGACAGTTCATAGGTGTAGGTCAGGGCTCTGGCAGTCTAGTACATTTTTTTTGTAGGTTTTCATTCTACTCAATTAAAAACTGTTAGAATTTATATTCTTATTTAAAATATTCGAATGCCTAAAATGTTTTAAAATGAATTTTAAAACCCAGTGAAAGATTGCCAGATTGCTTTATCTTAGGTTAACTTTTTAACTGATTTTTTACATTCATTTTTCTACCAGCTACTAACATTTGGACGGACTTTTGGACGGACTGTACAATAACACATACTGTCACCTTCACAGTAATTTCCATACATTGTATGATTTTAATACATTTTAATGCTCACATTATTTACTTTTGGCCACTACTGGGCCTTTAACCCTTTACCAGACAACGTTTAACAACCATAAGGAAGAGGGCTTTTGAAAACATTGTTGGAAAAGGAGAAAATGCTGGTAACCAGCATTTTCTCCTTTTCCCACAATGTTTTCTACCTTGTCAAAGATAGAAATAATCAATTTAACAACATTTAATTTGTTGTCTGCAAATGTTTTTAATTTGAACCAAAATTTTGTTGTGTGGTAAAGAGTTAATAAACCACAATTTCTTGTTTCAGGCCTTGTATGGGTTCCTGTTTGTCGTAACTTGTGACGGGGAGGTGTTTTATGCTGCACGGACAGTGGAGCAGTATCTTGGCTTTCATCAGGTAATAACCGTGCTGAGGGAAGGAAGCGCTCTTTTTGCGAAATAAATTGCAATTAGAATTAAGAATTAATGACTGACTCAATTAATTTGCATTGTATCATAAAATTTTCCTTTTTGACTTACTCTCCAAAACATTATTTCAGACTTGGATTCTTTCATTCCTGTTTTCATTGCTATTATAGTCCTTTGCTTGCTATGATTTATGTGAAACTGTATATTTGGAATGTCAAATTTGTATAATTGATGATGTATTTTGTGTACAAGTCATAAATAAATATATGTTCTGTTCTGTTCTGCTGATTTCATAAAGGATATTTGTGGGGTTTTTTTTCTTCGTTGTAAGATCAAAATTTATTTTATCGAGTGTACCTCATCTGTAATATTTTCATGAGTGGCACAGCCACAAGTGAAAATATTACTCTTTGATGTTTGATTAAAAAAAAAGAATTATTCTATCTATTTTTATTCTTCTAACTCCTTTTTTGTTGGGACGTGTAAAGTACACAGAAGCTCTCGGTACTTCCATACCAGTGAGTTTATCAAGTGATAAATTCATTGCTTGAAAAAGTGAAAATACCAAACCGTAATCCATCATTATTGCCCGATAAACTACGGAACAAATTTCAATTTTTCACTCACATTTATTTTGTTGTCTGCAACTGCTTTCAATTTGGACTAGTGTAAAATTTAGCCGTTTGGTAAACAGTTAAGCATATTTTCATTCTCTTCTGAGACAAAACCAACCTAACTGAAAGGAATGACTAAAACAAATCAAACCTCAAAAACTTTTTAAAAAAATTGTTACAAATAAAGAACAGTGTTTCTTTTGTCAAAGACACTCTTTGCTATTGTAACAATGTTTCTCTTACCTTTTTATCAAGATTATTTCATTTGCCTTAATCCTTTCCCAAGTGATAAATTTTGGACTGGTCCAAACTGAAAGAGTTTGCAGACGACAATTTTACATTTGATGAAAATGGCAGAAAGGTCTCAAAAAGGGTAGAAAACACTGTGGGCAATTTCTCCTTTTCCCACAGTG
Source organism: Tridacna gigas (assembly GCA_945859785.2). Classification (NCBI taxonomy): domain Eukaryota; kingdom Metazoa; phylum Mollusca; class Bivalvia; order Cardiida; family Cardiidae; genus Tridacna; species Tridacna gigas. The sequence goes on along the minus strand of OX244031.2, from coordinate 73,651,874 downwards.
TTTTCAAAAGACTTGTACTGCAGACAGGTAAAAAGCAGGGCTTGTTTGGGAAAGGGTTAATACAGCCAAACCTGTCTTGGCCTCCACTGTGTTTAGCAGCCATTTGATGTAACCCTTTAGCACACAATTCTGAGTTTTAATGACACTTTTTCTTGGACTATTCTTTGCAGTTGTGAAGATAAATTCATGTATATTAACCTTTTCTCTTCAATTCATTTCCAGTTATAACTTTAGCCATAAAGAGTTGTTGTTACTGACCGAAGGACAAACAATGTCAAGTCTTACAACCCAGATACTGATTTAGATCTTATCTCAGTACAGCACAACCGGGAGGTTTCACGTCCCTTCATTTCTCATCTGAAAATTATAGGAAACAAAAGCATTTGAGCCATGCCCTGGCTATAGGGGGCTTAATGCATCTCCGTGATTCATGATACTAATCAAGCCATCACATAATCATGAATCCGTAATTGCTACCCTTTTTAACCCTTAAGCTGCTAATCGCGACCCACTGGCCTTTTGCGGACAGTGTAGATCAAGATCAGACTGCACAGAATGTGCAGTCTGATCTTTGATCTACACTGTCCGATACGGTATTTTCTTTCCGGTGAAACCGAAATGTTTGGGCTTGTAGTATTGAGTAGAAATTTGCATTTTATTTATTCAGCAGCTTAAGTGTTAACAACCAACTGAATCATGTTGTAGACTGGTTCTTGGACATATAGAAAATTGACTGATAGAGAAAAGTTTTGCCCAGGTTAGCCTGCGCAAACTGTGCAGGCTGACCTGGGTTGATACTTTTCACAGATGCATTAAGCCCCCTTTTCACAAAGCATGGCTAAGTTACTTCTTGCAGTGATTAATGCTTTTGCCCGAAAGTTTTTTACATGATTTAATGATTTATTTTTGTTTCTTTTAAATATTTCTTTGATGTGTCACTGCACTGATTTTTGTAGGTCAGAATTACCCTCTGTGGTTGTGGGTTAAGTCTTTACCAAACAAAGCAATTTTAAACTCATCCAAATTGAAAGCATTTGCAGACAACAATTAAAATGTGGCTAAAATTATGCTTTTTGGTTGTGAAAGGGTAGAGAACATTGTAGGATCACCAGCATTTTTGCCTTTTCCCTTTCAAAGCTTTCTGTATCTAGGTCATTAAAACTCTGGATTGTGTGGTAAAGGGTTAATGTTTAAATGATCTTGACTTTTTGCCAGAGGACAAAATTTTATATTTTGTCCCAATTCAAGGCATTTGCAGATGACAAATTACATGACCCTAAAATGTGAATTTTGTGTTTCAAATGGTGGAAAACATTTTGGGAAAAGGAAAAAATGCTAATTGCTAGCATTTCCTCCTACTCTCACAGTGTTTCCAAATCTTTGTTTCTCAGCTGTTATTAAAACTTGGGATTGTTTGGTTAAGGGTAAAACTATCCTTTAGAAAGGGGCATTGTGCACCCGAGAAAAATTTCTAAAGCATTAAATGTCGTATTTAATCACCGAGTCATCAAGCTCAAGCGGAAGAGTTTTATATCGGCAAGAAGTTTGCCCTCAAAATTACAGTTATTCGTTGACGTAGCTCGATTTGAAAGCATAGTCATTTAGCCTGTGTCAGAGTTTAATGTTAAAATTTCTATTAATCCTAAAAGCTCTAGATCTAAACAGATAGAATTTCATGAAAAGAGACCGAGAGTTGTTATTATTTGGAAGGCAACATTCAATTTGCCGATGATTCTGTCATTTTATTGCAGTTTCATATACGGCAATTATTGGTTGTATGTTTTTCGGGGGAAGAGCCTAATACAAGAAATGAATAGGGCCGGGACTGTCAAGAAAATGGAAAAATCTTTTATTAGCTGTGTAACAGAAGACAAAATTGAGACTCGTCCATTTTGAAAGTATTTGCATACAACAAATTAACTTTGGTTTACTCGATATGATTTGACAGTTAAAGGGTATAAAATATTGTGAGAAAAAAATGCTGGTTACCAGCATTTTCTTCATTTCTAGCAATGTTTTTCAAAGACTTCTTCAGGGTCATGAGTACAAGACTTGAGAACAGGAGGTCGCTGGTTGGATCCCTGGTTCGGCCAATTTCTTTCAGAGAATTGATGATAGTAACTGCAGCAGGATTGGCCAATTTCTTTCCGAGAATTGATGATAGTCATTGCAACAGGATTCATTCCTCTCTCACAGCTGACCATTGTTTCGACGAAGGTTATGTGGGCAGTGGGTTAAGCAGCCAGTGGCTTGGAAAGAATATTGTGCGGAATACTAGTAACAGAAACTCCAAGGAAGCATGGATAGGTGCACTAGCTGCTGTGATATACCTGTACAATCAATCAACCTCAGGGTTATGAAAACTTGGAATTGTATAGTGAAGGGTTAAACCTGTTAACCACCATTTTCTCCATTCCTACACTTTTTTTTTACCTAACTAAAGGATAATCCCATCATTTAACCCTTTACCACACATTCTCAACTTTTAAAGACACTGAGGAAGAAGCCTATTGAAAACATTTTGGAAAAAGGAGAAAATGCTGGTAACCAGCATTTTCTCCTTTTCCCACAATGTTTTCTATCCTTTCAAATACGGACATCACCATTGAAGAAACCTTTCATGTGTTAGCTGCAAATGCTTTTTCAGCATTTTCTCCTTTTCATAGGATGGTTTCTTCTCTATCAAGTACAGAAATCACTGTTGAAGCAACACTTAATTTGTTGTGTGCAAATTTAATTTGGTCTAGTCCAAAAATTTACCATTTGGGAAAGAGTTAAACCACATTCTATAATGTCATCTGCAAATGTTACGTAATAGAAAAGTCTGAATTTTTTTCTGTTTGTTGAGAGTAGGTTCCTAGGTAGTTTTGAGACTATGTAGATCAAATTTTGGATATACAGAGGTCAATTGTTGTCGAAGGAGATTTTTTTGTTACAGTAGCCTTGTAGTTTCCTACTGACTGAATAATCCTATTGCTATTCATTTTTAGCTCGGCTGTTTTAGAAGAAAACGTTGAGTTATTCTAGCCCTGGCGACAGTGTCATCTGCGTCAACATACAAAAATTTGACATTTTGTAATATCTCTGTTATTACTGAAGATGTTTATTTCAAACTGCAACAGCTTTCAAAAGGGGAATCCATACAAGAGGGGCAAATAACTATCAAAGTATTTTTGACTTAGTTATGCCCCTTTTTCAACTTAGAATTTTCACTGCGAATCAAGCAACCTGCAGCCGAGTGTTGGCTCCTACATGTGATGCTCTTGTTTTAGCATTTAGATTCATTTCAGACAAAGTAATAATAGTAAAAAAATTCTTTCAAAATGTACACGGTGAAGAATAGGAAATTTTCTTTTCTAAAGTAACTAAGTTGAAGGAAGAGGAAGAAAGAAAACGGGTCTGAGGGGTTGAAATAGGGACTTGGTAATGGTTTTAAATTCGAAATAAATTCACTTTTATTGCTGTGACATGGGTGCTCCACAAACCTTCAGAGCATCCTAACCTATGATTAAACTGAGAGACCTGTTGTGGGATTATAAACATGTCAAGTTGAAACTTTACCAAACTTCAAAATTTTAGACTTGTCCAAATTTAAAGTATTTGCAAATGACAAATTTAATGGTATTCAAACAGTGTGATTTGCCTTTGGAAGGATAAAAAAAATATTATGGGAAAAAGGAGAATTTTTCTCTTTTTTTCCAAAATGTTTTCAAAAGCTGTCTAAGGGTCGTTTATACTTGAAATTGTGTGGTAAAGGGTTAGGGTCTGTATTCAAGGCTATAAATCAGTACCAGATGATAAAAGGCTTGTCCAAATTCAAAGCTTTTGTGGGTCAATATGAAGTAAAATAATGAAAAGTAACCTCACGACCATTTGCCTCTTTTTCCTCACAGTTTTTCATTTTGTTGAAAAGTAGTATTGGGTTATTGGGTAATGCTTATGAAAATATTAAATTTCCAAATTCTCTGCTACAATATTTTGCTATGGTATATATCAAGGGCATGGGGTATCGATTAGCAGTAGCAACGCTTAACTCTTTACCACACCATCCCGACTTTTAACGACCCCGAGAAAGAAGCCTTTTGAAAACATTGTGGGAAAAGGAGAAAATGCTGGTAACCAGCATTTTCTCCTTTTCCCACAATGTTTTTAGCCCTTCCTAAAACAAACTTAAATTTTTGAGTCACATTTATTTTCTCATCTGCAACTGCTTTCAATTTGGACTGGTCTAAAATTTTGTCGTTTGGTAAAGAGTTAATAGCAGTTTCATAAAAGTATGAGCAAATATGCAAGCAGGGGCCTGCCAAATAAACATGTGCATATTTTTAACCAGTTGCAATTTACCATCTATTCATTCTTTATCAGTGCCAAGAAGTAGGTCAAAAGCCAGCTCGTTCAGCTACAGGGAAAAAATAAAGAATTCCAAGTCATTTTGTTCTTTATGTTAATGTGTTGTCGTACATCATACATTGAATCTTTGCATATTTGGGTAGTCAGCCTGTGTGTCTTACTGACCAATGTTCTGGACAAGATTTCCTCAAAATAGCTATAATTTTCATTGCTTTCTATTTTATAAATATATGTTATAGCCATTTTATATACTTAGCAACCTAATGGTTATGAAAAATAACATATTTCATTGGGACATTATCCACCAAAAAGTTACGAATCCTAATTTCTCATCAAATCATTTGTCTCAACCCCCTTTCAAACAATTTTTAATTTCTTCACACACCCAACAACTTAAACAAGATTGCAGCTAAGAAAAAAATTATGTTTTAAAACGGCTTTTTTTTTGAAAGATTGTTAAAAGTTGGTATTGTGAAGTAAAGGGTTAAATTCAGAAACCTTTAATTTACTTTTCAGTCTGACATCATTCACCAGAGTGTGATGGAGCTGATACATTCAGAGGATCGAGACGAATTCAAGCGCCAACTGACCTGGAATTCTATGTTACCTGCAGATAAAGCCAACCTCTCATTACATGAAGTTATGATGCCAGGTTTGACAAATCTCTCTCTCTCTCTCTCGCTTTTTTTAAAGTTCGTTTTTATTAGACTTGTCCAAACTGAAGCATTTGCACATGACATACTGCACTAGATGTGTCTCAGATGATAGAATTATTTTTTTTAACCCTTTGCCACATGACAAAATTTTACACGTCCAAATTGAAAGCATTTGCAGATGACAATTTACATGTGGTGAGATTTGGCTGTAAAAGAACAGAAGACATTGTGGAAAAAGGAGATAATGCTGGTTACCAGCATTTTCTCCTTTTCCCACAATGCTTTCGAACTTCCTCTTTCTCAGGATCGTTAAAAGTCAGGATTGTATGGTAAAGGTTTAAAGGAAAGAAATCATTATGACAAAAGGAGAAAATGCAGGTCACCAGCAAATTATCCTCCTTTTGTTTCTTTTGTAGGACAGAAAATATTGTGAGAAAAAAGAAAAATGCTGATAACCAGCATTTTCTCTTTTTCCCACAACATTTTCAAAATTATTCTTCTTCTGGATCGTTAAAACTGTGGACTGTGTGATAAAGAGTAGAGACTGTGCCAAATTGATAAAATTGACATTTTTAGTCATTACGTCAGACCCAGGTATTGTTATTTGTTCCATGCTTCTTACAAAATATTCCACAGTAGTTTAGAATATCAAACAAAAAGTTCCATGATTGTTTAGAATATCTCACAAAATTTTCCATAATTGTTTAGATTACCTCACAAATTAGTCCATGATTGTTTAGAGTATCATACAAATTATTCCATGGTTGTTAAGAATATCTCACAAAAGGTTCTGTTGTTGTTTAGAATATCTCTTGAAATAATCCAAAAATACTCCATGGTTGTTTAGAATGCCTCACAAAGTATTCCATAGTTATTTAGAATATCAAAAAGGATAAAAAATCCAATGATTGTTTAAAATATCTCACAAAATATCCCATTATTGTTTAGAATATTGCACAAAATATTCCAAAGTTGTTTTGTATATCCCACAAAACATTCCGTTATTGTTTATAATATCCCAAAAAATATTCCATGAGTGTTTAGAATATCTGGCAAGGTATTCCATGATTGTTTAGAATGTCTCATAAACATCCCAGAAAAAGTCCATGATTGTTTAGAATATCATGCAACATATTCCATAATTGTTTAGAATGTCTCACAAAATATCCCATGATTGTTAGAATACCACAAAAAATATTCCATGGTTGTTTAGAATAAATACCTCTCAAAATATTCCATGGCTGTTTAGAATATCCCTCAAAATATTTCATAGTTGTTTAGAATCGTTCACAAAATATTCCATTATTGTTTAGAATATCTCACAAAATATTCCATGCTAGTTTAGAATATCTCAGGAAATATTTCATGATTGTTTAGAATATCTCACAAAATATTCTATGGTTGTTTTGAATAACTCACAAAATATGTCACTCTTTTTCACCTTTCAGAATCTATTCAGTACATGCTTCAATAGAAAAGATGTTGAACGGGATGATTCATATCACCCACAAAAGTCTGAATACCTGTCATAAAATACCAAATAATTTCTTGTTTCAGAAAACTACCATTACCTTCATCGTTCATTCACTGTCAGATTCCGATGTTTGCTTGATAATACCTCAGGTTTCATTGTAAGTATTATTCTTGGGGAATTTGGGGTTGTACTATTCCCAAACAATTCTCAATATTTTTTACATTATAATTTTAATACTAGCATGTAGATTGCTAGTCTTGGACATGAAGAATTAGAAATGAACTTAGGATTACAGCAGCAGCAGCCATGGACACTTGCGACTTGTAAGCAGGTGCATTGTCCTGCAAGAGCAGAATGCCTCGTGTCAGTTTGACACACCCTTCTCCTCTTTACAGTGACTTCCTGGTGTGATCAAAAGCACCCAAATCCTATTCTCTCAACCTGTAACCTTCAAGAAGATTGAATTATCAGCTAATTCAATTTATTGAATCTAAGTATATTGGGCTGATTACTTTATGATCATACCTTGTGCTTCAGTGGAAAAATAAAATAAAGAGCAGACTGGGATGCCTGATGTTTAATGTTAGCTAAAATCAACCTTTTGATTTATCTAGACCCATACATATTTTGGAAAAAAAAGGAGGAAAATCTTATTTTATTCTGAAGATTAATAAATGACTTTGTTTATTGATTTTTCCAGACCCTCGAGATTAGTGGGTGGATTCGAGTCATGCATGGTCAAAACAACCGCACAGATGAACCCCAGCTAGCCCTGTTTGCAACTTGTTGCCCTTTTGGCCCCTTGTCTCTGTTAGACCTTCCATCTCGAGAGCTCACATTTAAGTCAAAACATAAAATGGATTTTTCACCACTGTCGATGGACAATCGGTAAGGACTTTCACTATTTATAGCTCTGCTGTTTTTGAAGAAAACGTTGAGTTATTGTCATAGCCCTGTCATCATCTGTGTCATTCATAAGCTTTATAATATCTCTGAAGATATTTACTTCAAGCTCAGACTAGTTGTTAACTATCAAAAGGGGAACACATACAACAATGACAAATAACCATCAAAGTATTTTTGATAGCTTTGCCCCTGTTTCAAATCAGAATTTTCACTGAAAATTAAGCAACTGGGGCCGAGGTTGGCACCTGAGGGTTTGCGATGCCCTAGTTGTTGATAAGATCTTTTTATAAATCCCTCAAAATGTAATGTATTGAATTCCCAAATAGGGCATTGCTTATCTCTTCCATATTTAGTGACATTATAATCGCAAAGTGCCTTTTCGATCTTTCATTGTCTTGAAAAATAAATACAGCAGTTAACTTTTAAGACTTCCATGTGGAATACTGGTATGAATAATCAATATGCTTTAAGCTTTTACCAAACGACAAAATTTTAGACTTGTCCAAAATGAAAGCATTTGCAGATGACAAAATAAATGTGACTCTAAAATTGAAATTTGTTTTCGAAAGGGTAGAAAACATTGTGGGAAAAAGAAGAAAATGCTGGTTACCAGCATTTTCTCCTTTTCCCAAAATGTTTTCAAAAGGCTTTTTCTACAGGTTCATTAAAACTCGGGATTGTGTGTTAAAGGGTTAAAGCTTAACTTTCTACCCAAAAATACAGAACAGTGTTTAAATGGCCCTGAGGAAGAAGGCTTTTGAAAACTTTTTGAAGAAGGCTTTTGTAAACAGAATTTGCTCCTGTGTTTTCTACCCCATCAAAGACAAATCCTATGATTTGAACCATATTTGATATATTTTCTTCAACTGATTTCATTTTGAACAAGTTTCAGTTTTATTTTTTGGTATGGATTTATTATTTGAATATCTGTGAAAACAGTAACCCTTGGCCAAACAATCCGCCTCTTACCGACCCTGAGTAAGAACCCTTTGGAAAAACCTGGAAAAGGGGAAAATGCTGGTAACAAGCATTTTCTTCCTATTCCCACTTTGTTTTCTTACCTTTCATGGACAAACCATACTATTTAAGTCACATTTGCTTTGTCATCTGCAAATGCTTTCATGGGGATAAGTCTAAAATATAATCACTTGGTAAAGAGTAAAGTGAAATGATTCTCTTGGTGCAAACAATTTTTACTTTTGACCAAATATTTTCACAGTTGGACTGTTTTATCAGTAAAAAAAAAAGTTGTCAGTATTTTGTAATGTTTTAACGTTTTGCAATGCAATCAGGGCTTTTAATGACCAGATGCTAAAGAAGAAAGCTTTTGAAAACATTGTGGGGAAAAGGAGAAAATGCTGGTAACCAGCATTTTCTCCTTTTCCCACAATGTTTTCTTACCTATCAAGAACAGAAATCATTGTTTGTTGACTGCAAATGCTTTCAGTTTGGTCGGGTCCTAAATTTTGTAGAGAGTTAACCCTTTACCAAACAATCCCGTCTTTAAAAAGAAGAAGGCTTTTGAAAATTTGCTTCAGGAGATAGATATTATAAATTTTGAGATGAAAGTTTAGTCTCTTGAATGGGATGCCTTATTGAAATAATATGCCAGTTTCATGTCAAAACCCATTACAGGTAATTCTGTTATGTAGGGGGACCCTTATACAGGTGTTAGTCCATTGGTAGCCCTCAGCCCCTTGCATAAGTGATTCAGTGTTTATACAGTCAAGAATAAGAAAGGTTTTCAAAATGTTGTGACAAAAGGAGAATATGCTGGCAGCCAGCATTATCTCTTTTTCCCACAATATTATCAGAAGTACTCTTCCTGCTCAACTCCTTTACGGTTGCTTTTGTCTAAAGTGTTTCAGCATAGCGGACAGTGTAGATCAAAGATCAAGCTGCACATTTTGTGCAGTCTGATCTTGATCTACACTGGCCACAAAGACAACTACAGTCGTGAAAAAAGCTTAAAGCGTTAATGGCCCTTAAGAAAGAGGCTTTTGGAAAAATGCTTGTAACCAGCATTTCCTTTTTTTTTTTTGCACAAAAATGCTGGTAACCTGCATTTTCTCTTTTTAGCACAATATTTTAAACCCTTTGGCAGACAAATTTTATGTTTTGACTAATATTTCATTTGTCATCTGCAAAAGCTTTGAAAATGGACAAGTCTAAAATTTTTGTGGTGTGGTAAAGAGTTAACTGTCATCCCACACAACAAGAACGGCAATGAGCCATGTCATTGTTTTGTGCCCTGTTACCCTGGATGGTGACGGGGGATCATGTTATGTGATGTCATGAGTTTCATACACAGCATCTATCGTGACAGGGGGCAATCTGTTCCAGCTAGATATAACTGAACCCTCGAAATTTCAGGGTCATCAGTGTCATAGTACATTTTTTGTAGTATATCAACCCTTTGTAAGTAGTTTCAATAATTCTTCAGTCTTTGGAAGAGAATGCTGGTAACTAGCATCTTTTTCTTTTCCTACAATGTTTTGTTTTTAATCCTTTCCCAAACAAGCCCTGGTTTTCACGTGTCTGCAGTACAAGTCTTTTGAAAACGCTGTGGGAAAAGGAGAAATTGCTCATAACGAGCAATTTCTCCTTTTCCCACAGTGTTTTCTACCCTTTTTGATAACTTTCTGCCATTTTCATCAAATTTAAAATTGTCGTCTGCAAACTCTTTCAATTTGGACCAGTCCAAAATTTGTCGTTTGGGAAAGGGTTAACCATTCAGAGACATGTATCACTGGTTGAGCCACATGTAGTTTGGTGTCATTAATTCGTTACCAATAAATAAAATTTTAGACTGGTCCATATTGAAAGGACATGCAGACAACATATTAACTCTTTACCACATGGCTAGAGTGTAGACTTGTCCAAATTGAAAGCATTTGCAGACGACATTTTAAATGTTACTCAAATGATGGGGTTTGTCTTTGATAGTGTAGAAAACATTGTGGGAAAAGGAGAAAATGCTGGTTACCAGCATTTTCTCCTTTTCCCACAATGTTTTCAAAAGCCTTCTCTTCCAGGGTCGTTGAAAATCAACATTGTGTGGTAAAGGGTTAAAAGTTTGCTCAAAGGATGAAATTTGTCTCTGATAAGGTACAAAACATTACTGAAAATGGATAAAATGCTTGTAATGATTGTGATTACCAGCATTTTCTCCTTTCCCTACAATTTTTTCAAAAGGCTTTTTTTCCCAAAGGTTGCTAAAAATCGGGGTTGTCAGATAAAGGGTTAAGTAAATAATTTCAGTATGTTTCAGTTATTAGAGGAGTATGCTGGTAATCCAGGGTCTTTTTCTTTTTCCACAATGTTTCATTTGTTGCCTGCAAATGCTTTCAATTTGAGTAAGTCTAAAATTAAGTGGTCATGTGAAAAGTTCATGCAATATGGCAAGAGGAGAATATAATAGATTATCATTGTGAGGGGGAAAAAAAACAGAAATTACAAGTCATCAAAGATCAGATGCCACATTCTGTCCAACCTGATCTTGACGTATTCTATGTGCACAAGCACACAGACTGTCGCGTCTAGCGTGCCCAGAAGTTTATGTTTATGTCTTCTGTCATGCAATACTGTAATATTTGGGGACCACCATAGACTTTTGTATGTAACACTTGCAAATTTCTTTTCATCACCAATAAATGAGTCATGCTCTAGCAGAAAGAGGGGTTTGTATGCCAAGCAAGTCATCACATAATTATGGATCCATAAAATCCATTTTGTCTAACAACAGACGGAATCATGAGGTAGACTGGTCCTTTGGCATGCTGAAAATGGACCAATAGCAAAAAGCTTTGACCCAGGTCAGCCTGCGCGAATTGCGCAGGCTAACCTGGGTCAAAACTTTTTGCAGATGCATGAGCCCTTTTTCATACAATCCCCACTTTTAACAACCCTGAGAGAGAAAGCTTTTGAAGCTGGTAACCAGCATTTTCTCCTTTTCTGACAATATTTTCTACCCTTCTCTAAACAAATTTCGATTTCTTAGTCGCATTCATTTTGTCTTCTGCAGATGGTTTCAATTTGGACTAGTCTACAATTTTGTCATTTGGTAAAGAGTTAAGCCCCTTTTTCACAGAGCCTGGCTCAGATGTATTGCAGTAGGTCTAACTTGAGGCTAAAATATGGATTGGTTCGAAGTGTATTATTTCCTTTTTGTTTTGCTTCCTGAAAGAAATACGCAGCAGACAATTTTCCTAGTAAGATACCAATAAGCAACATGAATAATTGTTAGCCCTGCTGTTTTTGAAAGAAACCTCAAGGTCATAGTCTTGTCTACATCTGCATCGTCATGGAAAAACTTTGACATTTTATAATATCTCTGTCTCTTTGACATACTTATAATATCTCTTTCATTACTGAAGATATTTATTTCAAACTTGGACCAGTTGTTAACTATCAAAAGCGGAACCCATACAAGGCCAGGTAACCATCAAAAGCTTTCAGTGCAGATGAGCCTGAGATTTTGTCATCGGGTAAAGGGTAAAGACCCAAAACTGGCTGACTGGATGACCATGTTGGTTATTGTAAGGGTATGTTTTAATTATTATGTGAGAAACACAATGCAAAAGATAAAAAAAGATAAAACTTACTGAAAGACGGTATTTCTCCAGCATAGATGAAATAATCATGAAAATTTCTTAACTCTTTACCAAACGACAAAATTTTTGACTGGTCCAAATTGAAAGCATTTGCAGACAACAAAACAAATGTGATAAAAAAATTGAAATTTGTTCTGGGAAGGGTAGAAAAATCATTGTGGGAAAAGGAGAAAATGCTGGTTACCAGCATTTTCTCCTTTTCCCACAATGTTTTCTAACGGCTTCTTTATCAGGGTCGTTAAAAGTCGGGATTGTGTGGTAAAGGGTTAACAGAGAAATGATTAATTATTGAATTATCTTTAAACAGATAAATTTTTAATTAATGAAATATCTGTAAACTAATGGATATGTTACCAACCTGGGTGTTTTTTTGCAAACAAGTGCAAACAATGGGGGTCATTATGTCAAGCTGGTTCAAATCATGCAGAAAACTGAAATGTTGCATATTTGCCTCATTCCTTGTCATATTAGATTACCCATAATTCACCTTTCAGTGTCCAAAGCCTCGATTCATTGGGCTGTCACATGACCTGACTCTATGTACAAGGATTTTCGCTCGAAAGCATTTTAATTCAGATATAATTTGACAAATTTGATTTCGGCAACAGGGTCATATGGGGTGCCCTCAGACACTCAGCTGCATTGTTAATTGAGAACAAATTTGTGGAAAATGATACCTGGTTGTAAATGACATCTGATGACTCTATTTTGTAAGCATTTCTGTGCACCTCTTGATGTAACTTCTGTCAGACTCAGGAGAAAAATGTTGAAACAATTTTACAGATTTTTTACCATTTGGAAGTAACTTCTGGTCGAAAGGTAATGGTTTTACCTCTTAACCCTTTACCAAACAGTCCCTGGTTTTTACGACCCTGGGAAAGAAAGCTTCTGAAAACATAGTGGGAAAAGGAGAAAATGGTAACCAGCATTTTCTTCTTTTTTCCCACAATGTTTTCTACCCTATCAAGCACCTTAACCCTTTACCAGATGACAAAATTTTAGCCTTGTCCAAATTGAAAGCATTTGCAGACAACAATTTCATTGTGGCTCAAATGGTGCAATTTTTCTTTGATAGAATAGAAAACATTGTGGGCAAAGGAGAAAATGCTGCTTACCAGCATTTTCTCCTTTTCCCATAATGTTTTCAAAAGGCATCTTTCCCAGGGGTATTAAAAGGCGTCATTGTGCAGTAAAGGGTTAAGCTCATTGGAACCAGTTTTGAATTTGTCGTCTGCAAATGTTTTCAACTTGAAAGAGCCTAAAATTTGCCGTTTGGGAAAGGGTTAAGCACTGGAAACAAATTTCAAGAAAATCACTTGGATTTAGATGCCCCTGAAAAATATTTGAGCCATTCTCTGGCAAAAACGGAGTTTAACCCTTTACCACACAATCACGAGTTTTAACGACCCTGTAAAAGAAGCCTTTTGAAAACATTGTGGTACAAGGAGAAAATATTGGTAACCAGCATTTTCTCCTTTTCTCACAATGTTTTCTGCTTTTCCCAAAACAAATTTCAATTTTTCAGTCACATTAAATTTGTCGTCTGCAAAAGCTTTCAATTTGGACTGGTCTAAAATTTTGTCGTTTGGTAAAGAGTTAAAGCATCTCAGTGCTGCCATCTATACCAAGCAAGGCATCACATAATTTTGGATTACTAAAATCCATTTTGTGGAACGACTGACTGAATCATAAGGTAGACAGTGGTCATTGTACATGCGTAAAATTTACCAAAAGCAAAACATTGTGATACAGGTCACCCTGCGCATACTGCGCAGGCTGACCTTTGTCAACACCTTTTGCAGATGCATTAAACCCCCTTTCACAGAGCATCGCTTAACCCTTTACCACAAAATCCAAAGTTTTAATGATCCTGAGGAAGAAGCCTTCTGAAAACATTGTAGGAAAAGGAGAAAATGCTGGTAACCAGCATTTTCTCCTTTTCCCACAATGTTTTGTAACCTATCAAAGACAAATTTCATCATTTGAGCCACATTTGAATTGTTATCTGCAAATGCTTTGAATTTGGACAAGTCTACATTTTTGTCGTGCGGTAAAGAGTTAAATCTATTTTGACAAACAGATGACTAAATCCTGAAGTAGACTGGTCCCTGAACTCTTTACCACACAACAAAAGTTTAGACTGGTCCAAATTCAAAGCATTTGCAGACAACAAAATAAATGGGACTTTAAAATGGAAATTTGTTTTGCGAAAGGTGGAAAACATTGTGGGAAAAGGAGAAAATGCTGGTTACCAGCATTTTCTCCTTTTCCACAATGTTTTCAAAAGTCTCCTTTCTCAGGGTCGTTAAAAGCTGGGATTGTGTGGTAAAGGGTTAACATGCAGAAAATTTTCTAATAGCAAAAGGTTTTGACACAGGTCAGCCTGCACATACTGCGCAGGCTGACCTGGGTCAATACTTTTTGCAAAAGCATAAGACCCAATGTTTCAAAGCATGGCTTATTTATAAGTGACATGAACTAATGATTTGATCGAGGCCAATGCAAGTGAAAACATTGTATCAAAAGGAGAAATCGCTCATTCCAAACAAGTTTATCGCTAATTCTTAGCAATTTCCCCTTTTGTCAGAATGTTTTCCATAGTGATCTACCGTTCTCCTGGATGCAAACACTGGTCTGGCAAGGGTACAAAGTAAATTTTTATGCATAAAGTTGAATTTTCGGTTTTGAGTAGCAATTAATAAACTGTTTTTTCTTTTTCCTATATGAGCTTTATTCGGCATAGCTAAATGCGCTGGCTTTTGACCTGCTTCTTGGTACTGATAGAGAATGACAAGATGGTAATTTGCGATTAGTAAAAAATGTGCTTATAAAAAATGAATAAATAGAAATTTGTGATTGGTCTAAAATGTAGACAATGTTTATTTTAAGGGCCCCTGCCTATTTTCTGGCAAATTTATTCTGTCTATCTTTTTTAAAGATATTTCTTGTTCTATATACAGGTATATTTGGCAGTCTTTATCCATCATCAGACTGCACGCATTTGGGCAGTGTTCTCTTGATCTACACTGTCTTCCAAAGCAATGAAGTTCATTCCTTTCCCCTTTAACTCTTTGCCACACAATCCTGACGACCCTGAGAAAGAAGTCTTTTGAAAACATTGTGAGAAAAGGAAGAAAATCCTGGATACCAGCATTTTCTCCTTTTCCTGCAATGTTTTCTACCCTTCCCAACACACATTTCAATTTTTGAGTTACACTGAATTTGTCGTCTGCAAATGCTTTCAATTTGGATGACTCTTAAATTTTGTCGTTTTGTGAAAACAAGAGTTAACCCTTTCCCAAATGACAAATTTTGGACTAGTCCAAATTGAAAGAGTTTGCAGACAACAATTTTAAATTTGATGAAAATGGCAGAAAGGTCTCAAAACGGGTTGAAAACACTGTGGGAAAAGGAGAAATTGCTCATTAGGAGCAATTTCTCCTTTTCCCACAGTGTTTTCAAAAGACTTGTACTGCAGACACGTGAAAACCAGGGCTTGTTTGGGAAACATTCAAAATATTCTCAAGTTTAATAGACCCTGAGGAAGAAGGCTTCTGAAAATGCTAGGGACAAAAAGAGGAAATCTTGGAAACTAGCACTTTGCATTTTTCCACAATGTTTTCTACTTTAAAAAAAAAATACACAATGTTTTCTACTTTAAAAAAAATAATGATAATTTCAGCTACATGTGGTTACATAATTGCTTTAAAAAATAAGTCATAAAACTAGAATTAAAGTTGGCAGGGTTAATTCTAGTTTTACATACTGACCACATGTAACAAATTGTCAGACCCATAATGGTATGAATTGAATTTACCAGCCTTTTGAATACAGTTTACTTTTAGCCATTATTGGGCCTTTAAGTGTTAATTCATGTGAATTTGGTACCTGGCATTTTCTCCTTTTCCCACAATATTTTACACCCTGTGAAAGAATTTAAGTTTAATTTTACCACTTTCAGATTTGTTGTCTGTTTACGCTTTCAGTTTCAAAGAGTTTAAAATTTGTTTTTGTGGTAAAGAGTTAAAAAAAAAAATGAACCTGACATAGTGTTGTCAGAAGTCTAATTTTACAGTATCATCTCTCCTTTTTGGGTTTTCACAGTCTCTCTGGAGTCATCATTGAAAGTTAGCCCCTGCTAATCTCCTATCTTATTTCTTAACTCTTTACCAAACGACAAAATTTTAGACTGGTCCAAATTGAGAGCAGTTGCAGAAGGCAAAATAAATGTGACTGAAAAATTGAAATTTTGGGGGGGTAGGGTAGAAAACATTGTGAGAAATGGAGAAAATGTTGGTTTCCAGCAGTATCTCCTTTTCCCACAATGTTTTCAAAAGGCTTCTCTCTCAGGGTCGTTAAAAGTCGGGATTGTGTGGTAAAAGGTTAAACTGATTCCTTCATTATCTCTGCTGTGGTTTTGCCAAATAGTTTGCAATAACAGAAAATACATAAGATCAAAGCTATTGTCAACAGATTTTGAAGAACGATACAAAGTGATGATTAAAAATCAGTTTTTCTGTTTCCTGTTGGTTAATTTCTTACCTGTCCATGTATTTTAACCATTTACCAAAGGACAAAATTTTACACATGCCCAAATTGAAAGCATATGCAGACGATAATATAAATGTGAATCAAAAATCATAATTTTGTGTGTGGGGGGGGGGGTAGAAAACTTTGTGGGAAAAGGAGAAAATGCTCTTCTTCTTCAGGGTCGTTATGACTGAGGATTGTGTGGTAAAGGGTTATAACTTCTGCATCCATAGAACACTTTGGTATCTTGACTAAGGTTAAGTATCGAATTTCCTGACTACTATATGCAATAATTTGTGGGGAAGGAAATCTGCATTCCATAGTAGTAACTGTTGTATTGTATTTTTGGGACCCATCTTCGTGACCCCTTGCGTGGGAAGTGTATACCAGTAGACCATTGTAGCCCTTAACCCTATACCAAACAATCCTGAGAAAGAAGCCTTTAGACAACTTCCTGCCATTGAGGCCACTTTTGATTTACTGTCTGAAAATGCTTTAGCTTTGGGAAGGTCCAAAATTTTATCGTTCGGTAAAGAATCAACAGGTATTTACGGTAGTTGTTTATGCCGACAGTGTACACTGTCCGCTTCTTTGAAAGATATTTTGACAAAAACAGCTGTTGGAAAGCAACGTAATACATCTTTGGTAATGACTGAGAGTGTCCAATTCTTTGATGTTATGTTACATGCTTGAGTACAATACTGAATTCTACCGGAGGAGTACACTGCAGAACCAGTCTATATTTTGGACTCCGCTGTAGTGGAGTCCAAAATATTAGACTGGTTCTGCAGTGTATGAATCCAACTGAATTCAGTATTGTACCCAAGCATGTTAAATGACCTCTTTATTTCACACATATTGACTTTAAAATCAACCACAGCTATTTGAACCATGTCACTGAAAATTATTTAAAACAAAACAAAAGAGGGTTTTTAAGCAAATAGTTTTGATTTGTGACAACAGATTTCGGTAGACTACTCTTCCAGGCAAATATCTAGCTTCATTTTGAAAAATCCATATTCCTGGACCTTTGCCTCGTTCTGAAAAATCGATATTTGGGACTCTACAGTGTTCAATATGGATTAAGATGTTTTGTACTCATATGGTATTATTTAAGCGACTTCGTTGGGTGTTAGATCGTAGGTGTGAAATAAATTGTTCCAGCACCACATTGGGGTTAGACATTTACTCTACAATCCAGAGAAAGAGGGCCTTTGAAAATATTGTTTGAAAAAAGAGGAAATTCTACCCTGTGAAAATCTAATGTCATATTTGAGTCATGCTCTGTGAATAGGGCTTTAGTGCCCTCTGCTAAAAGGTTTCGACACTGGTCTGCCTGCACAGTCCATACAGGCTGACCTGGGTCAGTTTTTTTTTTTTTTTTTTCCGGATGTCCAAGGACGATTCAACTTCTTGAATCAGTCGGTTTTTAAACGAAATGTTTTTTATGGATCCATAATTATACGATGCTGTACTTAATTTAATGTAACACAGACATGCATTTAACCCCCTTTTTGCCAGAGCATAGCTTATTAATTTTTTTTCTGCAAAAACTTAGAATGGTAACCCGCATTTTCTCCTTTTCCCACAAGGTTTTCTTCATTTTCACAGACAATTGCCATCATTTCAGCTACATTTAATTTGTCGTTTGCAAGTACACACATACTTTCATATTGGACAAGTCTAAAATTTTGTCATTTGGTATGGAATTGAACTGAAATTGATTGCCTGTGTATTTGTATGTATAAGAAATAGTTCCAGAGGCCTGTAAGTGAGATGGTCTCAATGGTAAGGTTGTCTTTGAACTGAGCTGGTCTGTAACTCTTTAACACACAATCCTGCATTTTAAGAACACTGAAGAAGAAGGCTTTTGAAAACATTGTGGGAAAAGAAGAAAATGCTGGTAACCAGCATTTTCTTCTTTTCCCACAATGTTTTTCAGTGATCTCAAGGACAGATACTGTCCTTTGTGCCCCATCTTATTTGTCGTCTGCAAATGCTTTAAATTTGGACTGGTCTGAAATTTTGTTGTGTGGTAAAGAGTTGAGTTGTATTTAACTGTAGATAAAAAGGGTACCTTAACCCTTTCCCGAACGACAGATTTTGGACTGGTCCAAATTGAAAGAGTTTGTAGACGACAATTTTAAATTTGATGAACATGGCAGAAAGTTCTCAAAAAGGGTAGAAAACACTGTGGGAAAAGGAGAAATTGCTCGTTACGAGCAATTTCTCCTTTTCCCACAGTGTTTTCAAAAGACTTGTACTTCAGACATGTGAAAACAAGGGCTTGTCTGGGAAAGGGTTAAGTAAAAAGTTATAATGTCATAGCTCAGTTTCAATATTGTTATGTTGTTCTGTAAATGATACATTTGAGTAGGTGAAGAAAATTAAGTCCATGTGGGAAAAAAATTATCTAAAAACTTCTCAAGATGACAAAAATGTAGACTTGTCTGTGTTGAAAGCATTTGCACACAAAATAATTTCTGACTGGCTAAACCACTTAGTTTAGCCAATCACAACTTGTGTTACTTTCAAATTTAAAAAAATTCTAGAGAATAAGACTGTTCTGAAGAATGGTTGGTGAATATGGACCATGATGTTGCAATGTTTGGACCTAATTTTAAGGTTTGAAGACGCTATTTTTATCATGTATTTCAAAAGGATCATTAGAATGTTGGAAGTATTTCAGATTTTTTTATGCTTTTCTATTTCCAGAGGAAGAATGATGTTTGGGTTCAGTGACCGTGACCTTGCATGTAAGTCGGGCTATGACCTTATCCATCCAGACGACCTCAACTATTTCTCATCTGCTCATCAAGAGTGTATGTATTGTATATAGTGTTATTTTCTTTCTTCAGATTTTGTTCACATCAAAGTGCCAGTTTCTGTTGTCTTTATTTTCTGGTCTGTTGCTTCAATGCTGTGATACTGTAAGAACTCATCAAATTTGTATGATTGAAATAAATGGACTAGATTTTCAAAAGTACATTTAAAATGAAAAAAAAAACAAGTGCACTTTTTTCGTTATACTCAGCTGAAAAAGGCACTGATAAAGGCTAAAGAGGCGTTAGTGCTTCTACTCTGACATTGTCTGAGCAGATTACCTGTATGTTTCAAGCCTCTGTCTAATATTTATCCTGTCACTTTCGATAATTTGGACCTGATAGCTAGGTGCCATAGTTTTTTTTGTCATATATTGATTAGTCATGTGACGGGAGGAGTGTGCTTTTGCCACCCGGCCCGTATTCACCAACCACTCTCAAGAATATTCTTTGTCTAATTCTGCATTTAATGGGTAACACAACTTCTGATTGACTAACTGTTTGGTTTAGCGAACCATAAGTTCTAGTACTTTCATACTTAGAAAATCTTGAAGAATAATACTAAAAGTGTTCCGAAGAATGGTTGGTGAATACCTACCCTGGATCTTTTTTTAATCCTTTGCCAAACGACAAATTTTGGACTGGTCCAAATTGAAAGAGTTTGCAGACGACAATTTTAAATTTGATGAAAATGGCAGAAAGTTCTCAAAAAGGGTAGAAAACACTGTGAGAAAAGGAGAAATTGCTCGTTACGAGCAATTTCTCCTTTTCCCACAGTGTTTTCAAAAGACTTGTACTGCAGACACGTGAAAACCAGGGCTTGTTTGGGAAAGGTTTAAAGAAGCCTCTCCATGATCGATCTTAGCAAAAAAATGTAGCTGAAAGTTAAATATCTGTTAACAAATTCAACTTGCTCTGCTTTCTTACATCTTAACCCTTAAAGCGCCTTTCACAACTATAGTCGCCTTTGCGGCCAGTGTAGATCAAGATTAGGCTGCACAAAACATGCAGTCTGATCTTTGATCCACACTGTTTGATTTGCTGAAGCACTGTAGATGAAAGCAACCATGTAATTGGAATTATTTGGGTGGTATTTCTAGGATGAAAGTGACTGATAGGTTTATTCGGCGCTCTAAGGGTTAAAACACTAAAAATAGAAAAATAGATCTATTTGTTGTCTTTCAGCACAACGGTTTTCTGCAGGTAAACATCACATTTATGATGTAATGAATATCATTCTTTATTTCATGCTTTCCGGTAGGATATCGAGAAATAGCGGTGAAAATATTTTTTGATATTACACGGGTACGACTAGTGAGAATACCGATTTCATTTTTTCTTTTATGAAAGTCTCGACAAAAAAAAGGCGTTAGAAGCATGAAATAAATAGAATATTTGTCTTTTTTGGTGAAAGATTGAAATTTATTTCATCAAGTGAACATCATAGATAATATTTTCACAAGTGGCAGACACATGTGAAAATATTACCGATGATGTTCACTTGATGAAATAAATTTCGATCTTTCACCGAAAAAAAACAAATATCCTCTATTGACATCATTATTGCAGCCCCATTACACAGCATAATGATGTTTTACATAGTTCTTCATGTTTACTCATAGTGAAAAAGATGTCACTAGGTGCTTTATTTTCAGCGCAATACTTAATTTAGTTGGATATGAATTAGAAACTAATTAACAGGATAAATAGAATAGATGGTTCTTGTCTTGGATTGGAAAAGTTTATCTCGCTTGACTCAGGAATTTTATCCCATTTGCCCTCCACCAACTGCATAAAATTCTATGCATTGCCCGATAACCTTTCCCAGCCCTTGACACAAACCATCTCTTCTGTATATCTAATACATTTTATATTTGCAGTAAATTTATTATTTCAGTAATAAAGACTGGAAGCGCTGGTTTGATAGCGTATCGTTGGTTAAACAAAGACTTTCAGTGGTTATGGTTACAGTCAAGCTGTAAGGTTATCTACAAGAATAGTAAACCAGATTTTATTATCGTCACTCATAGACAACTTACGTAAGTATTGTCTTTGCTTTAACCGTTAACTGCACAATCCTGAGTTGTAATAGTTGTATTGAAAATAGCTTTCAAAAACATTGTGGTGAAAGGAGAAAATGCTGGAAACCAGCATTTTCTCCTTTTCCCACAATACTTTTACTCTGTCAAAGACGGAAATTGTTATTTGAACTTTATTTGTCGTCTGCACCTGCTTTCAGTTTGGTCTAGTCTAAAATTTTGTTGTTTGGTAAAGAGTTAAGGTTCAAAACATTGTGGGAAAAGGGGAAAATACTGGTTACCAGAATTATCCTCTTTTCCCAAAATGTTTTCAAAAGCTTTGTGCTGCAGTGTTGTTAAAACTCGGGACTGTGTGGTAAGGATTAAGAATTTAAGGACTACCTCCCACATGTCTCTAATTTGAGTGTATATTACACTGCAAAATTTCAGAAATGCCCAAAGTGACAACATTTAGGATGACAATTTAATGAGATTTCAATATGAATGGGTAGAAAACCATGTGGGCATACAAGAGAAAATGTTGTTTGTAATTTTGTATACGTGTATTTGGCAACAACTACTGCACGAAAAAGACTTTTCACACCTCAATCATTCATGGTTTTGAAAATCTTTTGAAACAAGCAATAATTGCCCCTGTACCAAGACATGTTTTCATTCTATTGAAAAGGAGATTCTGTTTTTACATACATATGTATCTTGTACACACTGGTCTGTTGTATAATTTGTAGTGGTTTTTGGTAAATTTGAAGAAAAAAAAATGTGTATGAAAATGGGTTAATAGGTGTCGCTTTCGTATTTTGTCAATGTGTGAGCAATGCTCTGTGAAGAGAGGTGTTAATGTATGTGCAAAAGATATTGAACCAGGTCAGGCTGTACAGTCTGTGCAGGCTAACCTGTGACAAAGCCTTTTGCTTTTGGTCAATTTTCTTCATGTCAAAGGACCATTCTTCCTCATAATTCAGTTGGCTGCTAGACATAATTATGTGATGATTGGCTTCACAGAGATGCTTTAACCCTTTACCACACAGTCCCGAGTTTTAACATCCTTGAACAAGACAGCTTTTGAAAACATCGTGGGAAAAAGGTGAAAATGCTGGTAACCAGCATTTTCACCTTTTTCCACAATGTTTTCTACCATATCAAAGACACAAGTCATCATTTGAGCCACATTTAATTTGTTGTCTGCAAATGCTTTCAATTTGGTCGAGTTTTAAATTTTGGTTTTTGGTTAAATAATTAAACGGTCTTTTACCAGAGCATGGCTCTTATATATATATCCTCCTGTTTTATAGAGACGATGAAGGTCAAGACTTGTACCATAAAAGAGGAAACGAGTTCAAGCTGCCATATCCACTTTTAGACATCGACATGTGTTCAGGATTTGATTTCGCAAACGAAGATTTGATCGCCAAAATGAAAGGGCCAAGAAATGGTAAAAAACAAAAGACTCAAGTGAGAGATTTCATCCAAAACAATAAAAAACGCCTGAAAGGAAAAGAGGGTATGAATGGGCTGAATTGCTACGGGGCATATCCAGCCATCAATGGTTATGATAATAGTGACTATAAACCCGAATTCTTGTATCACTACCCTGGAAATAACATTGGGCTTGATTCAGACTTGTTATACAATAGGTCCCATACTTATGGGTCCTTGACAGGCTCAATGTACCCAACAACAGACCCCTATAGGCTGGATGTGGATAAACATTCATATACCAATGGATACTATTTGGATACACATAGGCAGTATCAACATACACTCTCATATCATGGCAACAGTTACTCAGACTTTGTGGCCCCGGGGTCAAAGTACAGCTACGATGTGACTAAATATGGGCTGGACTCCTACAGCCTAGATTTTGCTAAGAAAGTGCACTACAATGAAGACTTAACTAGGTTAGATAACGAATACAAGAAATATGGGTATGAATATCGCCCTGATTGGTTGGCACCAAGATTAAATGGGGGCCTGGAACCAGTAGATTTAAGATCTACAGCCATGTATAATAGCTCACTAGAACAGGGTACCAGTGTGGCATCATCAGTGCAAAACTCTTTATTTAAAACAGACATGTGCCATGGACAAAGTTACTTGTCTGCAAAGGACACAAAAATGGTGCCATCCCCAGATGCTGTTTCTGTGAATACTGGAACAATGCAGCAGCAGTTAAATCACAGTTCTGTCATTAAGAGCATGTCTAGTCCTAGACCAGTTTCTCAAACTCGGTGTTCAAGTGTTGAAAATCTTGGTAGTCCCAATGCGAACGCTTACCATGGAGTGCAGCAGCAAAGGGCAAATGTTATACATAACGGATCAGTGTGGTCTAATTGCGCAAAAACCGGGCATTCCTTAAATCCAAGCCCTTTAAGTAACACACATTCAGAGCCTGATAGTAGCCCCAAACTGAACGGAGATTTGGGGGCTCGGGATATCAACAGAAATCATCTCGTAGATAAGAATGAGATAACACACCTAGGCACGGAAAGTCCGATGTCTGGAGCCACACCGGCTTCAGTTATTCATTCATCCATTTCCTACAAGAACATGCAAGATAGGTAGGTGTTCTGGTTCCCTATTCACCAACCATTCTTACAAACATTCTTCATCTAATTATAGATTTTGAAAATAACACAACTTCTGATTGACTAAACCATTTGGTTTAGCCAATCAGAAGGTGTGTTTCTTTCAAATTTAGAAAATTCTTGATAACAAACCGAAGATTGTTCTTAAGAATGTTAAGTGAAGATGGACCCTGTTCTTTATTCATTGAAAGTCTTTAATCTTGACAAGACTATACAAAATTTTAAACTTTTCCAAATTAAAAGCATATGCAGAAAATAAATGTGGCTCAGATTATTGCATTTGCCTTGATGATTGTAAAACCAGGTCAAACGTTGCCATCTTTTGTTTTAGTATTACAGTACATTTTTATGCACGCAGCTGGATCTTTTACAGACTCCAATGTAACATGTTATTAGAGTCTTAACAATATCCATACTCTTAAAAGGCATAATGAAATTTTTCTGCATTTTGACACTTATTTTATCACATAAAACCTCCTCCGGCAGCGTATTAAAACCATGATTTATTTTTGATAATACACTACGTTTTTTTGGGTCCCGATTCTGATCAGTTTTTAGTTATGAGTGCATGAAGCTGGAGAAACCAGCCACAGCAAATGCTGGAATTTGTACGACTACACCATTTTGCGGAAAAATGGTGTCATTGTTGCTAAGACATATGCTTGTGGAAAGTTTTGGATTTTCATGTTTAATAAAAACCAAGAAATGCAGCAAAAGTTTTTTTTTTAAAGTCAACAAGATTGCGGAAATAGGTGGACTTACCCCCTCTAAAAACTGTTTCAACTTAGTTTCAGTTTAAATGTCAAAGAGCTATCTACTCATGTATGTACACATTTGAAACCAAGCTACAACTGTAAACATGGACTGGCAAATGTTGTACAGGCTTAAGGTGATGATGTAGGATATTGTTTTGTCTAGTTTGTTTCATGTGATAAATAGAATCTCACATTTGTGTTTATGTATTGTCATTTTTATCAAACTCATTGACTAAAATGCATTTGATGCTCACCAGGCCTCGCATCATACATTTTCAGTCAACTTGTTTGATAAATATGATAATACATTAATACTCATATAAGATCCTCTATTTCTTTTGACCGCTAGTCTTCCTCAAAATCAGAAGTGCATGTAAGCAAAATGCAAGCAATATCTTGGATTTTTTACTTCAATTGTCCTCCAATTAGATGAAATATGGCCTAGAGTGCACAAGTTATACTTGGTCATTTTTAACATTGCAGGTCATGTGACAAGCAGCCACTCGTAGGTGGGATTCCTGTCCCGGTTGTCAAGTCACCATGGATGCACCAGTTTCCTGCTACCCACAGTTCCTATGGGGACTACAAGGAGGCGTGGCAAATGACAACCAATGATATGTATGCTTATCATCAACGGCAAACATTGACTCATGGTCCAAAAATATCCATACCATAATTACTTGTTTATCAAACAATCCTGTGTTTTTTGCCATGGTTAACTCGTCATCCATAACTTTATTTCTGTCTGGATGAGTCTCAAATTCTGTTCCACTGTTAACCCTTTTTCATACAAACCCAAGTTTTAAGGACCCTGACACAGAGAGCTTTTGAAAACATTGTTGGAAAAGCAGAAAATGCTTTTCCAGCAAAGTTTTCCAATCTTTCACACACAAATCCAGAAAGTTTGAGCAGAATCTTATTTGTCATCTGCAATTTTTTTTTTTCAGGTAAGATGTGTCTAAAATTTTGTCATCTGGTAAAGAGTTAACCCTTTAACAAACGCTCCGAGTTTAAACAACCCTGATGAAGGAGGGCTTTTGAAAACGTTTTGGGAACGGGAGAAAATGCTAGCAGCCAGCATTTTCTCCATTTCACACAATGTCGTCTACCCTATCTGAGAACTTCAGCTGCTTTGTGCCAATTTCAAATTTGTTGTATGCCGATACTTTCAATTTGGAAGAGTCCAAAATTTTTCGTTTGGAAAAGGGTTAACCCTTTACCAAACGACAAAATTTTAGACTGGTCTAAATTGAAAGCATTCGCAGACGACAAAATAAATGTGACCCAAAAGTTATAATTTGTTTTGGGAAAGGTAGAAAACATTGTGGGAAAAGGAGAAAATGCTGGTTACCAGCATTTTCTCCTTTTCCCAAAATGTTTTAAAAAGGCTTCCTTTTTTAGGGTCGTTAAAAGTCGGGACTGTGTGGTAAAGGGTTAAGAGTTAATGTGTAGAATCCTTAACTTGTTACCAAAGGGCAAAATTTAAACTGGTCCAATTTGAATGTGTCTGCAGACGACAAATTAAATATTACTCATACATTGAGATTTGTTGTTGATAGGATAGAAAACATTGTGAGAAAAGGAGAAAATGCTGGTTTCCAGCAGTTTCTCCTTTTCCCACAATGTTTTCAAAAGCCTTCTTCACCAAGGGCGTTAAACTTCAGGATTGTGTGTTGAAAGCTTCCAATGGGAAAGAGCATACAAGGAGGGATTATTGCGTTGTAAAACATCAGAAACATTTTGTGTAAATATATACACCATAGAACGTTTGACACTATCTGTTGTGTTGTTACATGGGTTGTCATGTTCAGTCTGTACATAGGTCAAGGTCAAATGTGCAATACATAGAAATATATACATATATATGATACTGATCATGACTGTGTTTTCACACAGCATATTCATTTTTAACTCGGCTGATTTCGAAGAAAACGTTGAGTTCTTGTCATAGCCCATGCATCATCTGCTCTGTGAAAAAACTTTGACATTTTATAATATCTCTATCATTATTGAAGATATTTACCTCAAACTTTGACTAGTTGTTAGCTATCAAAAGGGGAATCCACACAACAGAGGCAGGAAACCATCAAAATATTTTTGACACAGATATGCCCCTTTTTCTACTTAAATTTTTACTGAAAATCAAGCAACTGTAGCTGAGCTATGGCACCCACATGCGGTGCTCTTTTGTTTTTTTGTTTTTGTACTGAAAATGTTTCGTCTTTGTTTCTGTTGTGAAAGGAACACATTTTGTTGAATTTTTTTCAGTTTTTCCAGAAGAATATATAGTATTGGTCTTTTTGACACCAAAACAATTACTCTTTTTACTGACATATCATTTAGATACTTTCTTTTTGACAAGCTTTGCCCTCTTAACCTTATATATAAGACAGGTTGTCAACTGTTGTACCTGCCCAAAAAAATCCTTTTCATTAGTCTTCATTGCATACCTGTAATTTTCCAGCTAAGAATACATTTATCACACATGCAGAAAATCGACGAAAAAAAATCGGTATCTACACAGTGTCAAATATAAATCCAAATACGGTATGATGACGTTATCTCGTGCACGGAATACACATACATCGATTTGCTATTTGATTTGTCAGATTGCAGCGCTACGATATTCATCTGCCATTCATAAAGACGAAGTTATTACCCACTAATCCATTATTTGTTTCATTTTGTTTACCATTGCGAATAAAATGTCGATAATTGCAATATTTCGTTGTTGAAAGTTGTAGGTATATAACAAAAGGAATATTATGTGGTGATTGTATTTGCTTCTCGAAGTGTAAGAAAATTTTGACATGAAGCTCGACCTTGGGTCTTGCCCAATATCAAATTTTCTCACACAGCTCGAATCAAATACATGTACCAAGAAAGTTACTACAGCATAATATTCCATATTTATTTTTCACATACCTCTAAATTGGAATGGAGAAAGTGTTACTTTTATCATGTTCTAAAGCAATTTTCCCTCTGGAATATAGAACAGAACAAATTAGTGAAATTTAATACCTAAGAGTGTTTTCAAGATTGAAACTTTTTAGGCAGATGAATCCTCATCCCTACCACGAAATGGAAATTTTTATACCATGGTGAATACATATAATGATTCTGATTGGTTAATACTATTTTTTTTTTTCAGCTCGTAGTTACATGCATTTTAAAAAGTTGTCACTAAGCTGATTGAGCCATTAGATTCGTTCAGTATGAAATAATACGATTGGTCCCATGAGGTGTAGAAAACATTGTGGGTAGGGGAGAAAATGCTCTTTACCACCATTTTCTCTTTTTTCCCAAACATTTTTTTTCAAAAGCTCTCCTCCTTGAGGTTGTTAAAAGTTAGGATTGTATGATAAAGGGTTAAGATACTTTGTTTTTTACTATATTATTACAATAGCGAGTAGACTATACCATAAAAGCCAAAATTCCTGAAATCTGTCAAAAATTAAGTTTCTGCTGCCAAAAAAACATGAAACAAGTTTTGTTGGTTTGTTTAATTTGTGTACACATCCAATACATCTAATTTGTATTTGTGTCAAAAGCGTATTAAAATTCAATCTCTTTCCACTGAAAAATTAGATCTATCAGATAATAAAGTTTTTGTTTTCATTTGAATATGTTAAAATGTGTCATGGTGGCCTGACTTTTTTGATAAAAGTAGATATAACCAACTCACGGGTAGGCAAAGAGTAGATAAGAAAAATGCACTGCTTGATTATGCTTCCTCATGTCCATCACTGAATGCCAAAATGAGATTTTTTGGCACAAGAAGTACTTTTAGCCTTTACAAAATGAATTCGACCACAGAAATAGCCAAGATACAGTAGAAATTGGTTCAGAAACCACCTTTATAAGCTATAAACCTGTAGCAAACATAGGCCTATAATTAGTTTTCATAGATAGAACACATTGAGATTAAACTGTCATAAGCAAGCAAATTTTGATTATCCCATTAGCCGGGATTCCAGTCCGATCATTTTTTTCCTTTTCTATATCCGGAAGTTACTTTGTCAAACATGACATTTTTGAAAAAGTAACGTCCGAAATATATGAAATGAAAAAATGGTCGGGCTGGAGCCTCAGCTAGTGTCCCATAAGTTCTTCATAAAGAATAGACTATGCTGTATCCCGTGCAAAAAAATTCAGTTGCCAAAAGTTTTAGTGTTTCTTATTGGTCAGTTCATGGATATAACATCACAATTGTTAAGTTTTGCTGTTAGATCTACTTGTTGACTGGGAGGAAAATGTCCTTATAGAAATCTAGAACAACATTCCACATACAGACATGCTTTCGAAAATATTGGAAACCTTAGGTTGGGTCTTGTATCAGATCAGTTTTATGGCAAAAAGAGGAATTCTTTCTAATGAATACATTTTCCTTTTTCTAAAATGTTTTCTATGGATTTATGTATTAACCCTTAGGTTGCTTATCGCGACCCACCGACCTTTTGCGGACAGCGTAGATCAAGATCAGACTGCACAGAACGTGCAGTCTGATCTTTGATCTACACTGTCCGATAAGGAGATATCTTTCCTCCAAAAATACCTTTGAAACAAGAAAGTTTTGGGCTTCTACTATCTACTATAAAGTTTCATTTCTTTTATTCAGCAGAATAAGGGTTAAATTGGTCTGGGTTCCAGCCTTTCATGGTTTTCCTTATTTATATTCGGACCTCATTTTTAACAAGTAACGTTAGAATATAAAAAAGGAAAAAAAATGATCGGATTGGAACCCAGACTAATATTAAATCTTAATTCATACTAAAGTATGCTTTTCAGGTAATTTATTTAAAGTTTTGACACACACACAGATTAACCCTTTCCCAAACAAGCCCTGATTTTCACGTGTCTGCAGTACAAGTCTTTTGAAAATATTGTGGGAAAAGGAGAAATTGCTCGTAACGAGCAATTTCTCCTTTTCCCACAGTGTTTTCTACCCTTTTTGAGACCTTTCTGCCATTTTCATCAAATTTAAAATTGTCGTCTGCAAGCTCTTTCAATTTGGACCAGTCCAAAATTTGTCGTCTGGGAAAGGGTTAACGAACGATTTGACATAAAGATACGGTTTTTAAAATGGACATGCTCGATAGAAACATCTTGGGTTCTTAATTTGTATACAATGATCACATGAATAGCATTTGTATGTAATTATTTTAATTACTATATTCCTTGTTAAATTTCCTTTTACTCATTTATTATTGTCACATTTCATTTTGTTATTGTATCATCATAAAATGTCAAAATAAACATAGCTGTTTTAAAATAAAATGAATAACAAAACAATCTAGTAGTTATGTGTATTTTTTTTTTTTTAAGAGAAAACACTTTTCATATTTGATAAGAAATCATTTTTGTTTTACGACTTTCCAGTTACGATTGATGGCCCACAAACTGAGACCCGATATTGTTTCCGTAACTGTCCGTTATGGACAAGAGACTTGTCAGTCTATGTTGCCTGGTGGTTAAGGTGTGGAATTTGAAACACGAAAGACCTAAGTAAAGTCCGCGCCAGAGCTCCACTGGGAGAAAGTTACTCTTTTCCCGAGTCGCAGTTCTTGCAAATGACCAACCAAAGCATGAATACAAGTGGAATATGTCCGCGATATACATGAGATACTGTGCAAGTGGCTTTCATGTGGTTGGAAACGGAGAAAAAAATGGTGACCAATACTTTTTCCTTTTCCCACAATGTTTTCTACCCTTTATAAAGAAAAATCCCATCCTTTTAGCCAGATTTAAGTTGTTGTCGACAAATGCATTCGATTCGGACATTTCTGAAATTTTACCGTCTTGAAAAGTTGAAAAGAAACTAAACTTAATCGCCATCGAAATAATCAGAGTACATGTCTGACTGACCAAGATATGGTGAAAATGTGTTGCAGCAGAGATATATTCCCACATAGCGTGTTGGTAGGAATGACTCCACTTGACCAATGTTGCGTGCAGTCTGCCTACAAGATGCTCACGACAGGAATCGGTTTTGCATGTCCTACCTTTATTCTTATCAAATGTGTGTGTATTGAATGATTCCCCAGGAAAGTAAGTACATAAACTCTCAATATATGAACCATGCTCTGGCAAAAGGGATTTTGATCCATCTCCGAGATGCATTGTACCAAACAAGTCATTGATTATGGATCCATAAAATCTTTTGTCTAACAACCGGCTAAATCCTGAGGTAGAAGGGTCCTTTGACAGAAAATTTACCAAAAGCAAAAAGATTCGACACAGGTTAGCCTGCGTGGACAGGGCATGTCTCGTTCATTCATATATGAATATCATGGCTTCACGTCACTGCATCATGTTTTTTTTTCTGTGTTATAATAGCACTATGCGGGGGCTTTGCACGCCTTGTCTCAGGGCATTTACGTGACTAGCGCTGAAAATGAGATGACCTTACGACGATTCTCTGAATACATTTATACATATTCAACGCCCAAGTCATGGGGAAATGTGTTTTACTTTGATATTTTGTCTCTGTTTTCCCAGAAAATCAGAGAAAATCAATTGATCAAGGACACTAGTTCTTTCCATTTACTAAATATTACTATCGCCGGTCCAATAGAGTCATCTGTCTTTAAACACTCTTATGCATATATGGTAAAAAATGAAGAAGTCTCGCAAGACCACTCGATATTATCGGAACCTATCCGATGCCCTTAACGTAGCCAAATCGATAACTAAAGTATAACGGAAAGAGAAAATACGAAATGAAGACCTTAATATACTTACTAGACACTTTATCGAAATGAAATGTGCCTCCTTCAGAAGATATGGCTGCGTTTGATTGTACTTTATTTATGGTCCCATTGATTTTTGTTTACACGTGGTCCCGGTATTTGGTCTAAATGCGCCTTTTACTTGAAGAGTTCCACTCGTAGAAAAAAGAAGTATTGTCGTCATTGTTAAAAGTCGTATCAAGAAAAGCAGCACTCAGTTTGGAGAAAAATGTTAATTTTTGTCGGATGTCTAGTATCGTGGCAATAGGACGATGGTTACACGTGCTGTTCTTCGCGTTTCCCCACCGTCATGTTTTTACGATAATATCTTGCACGTGACCGACTTCAGGCCATGTGACCTGTGACTGGCTGTAACTTTTGATGATAAAAGGTGAGCAGGAAATGCTTGTCCAGGTACCGATGTTCAATCACCTGTTGTTGTTGTATATGGCCATCTTATATTTAAAAGGTCACATAATATTGGCGTTCTCTTGTTTCTCCATGAAACAAATTTGCAACAGGCGACATGGAAAACACTTTTTGATATTTGATTAATCAACATAAATTCATGAATGCTCAATATCAGAACACATGTATGTGACAACATTGTGACCAAAGGATAAACTGCTCGAATCTCCCAATTTCTCCTTTTTGTCACAATGTTTTCAAAAGTGGACTGCTGCAAGATATGAAAAGTCTTCTACTAGAAGTTATGTCTAAGGTAGTACCCGTATTGTCTCAACATACATGTATGATCTTAGTTCAATTCCAAAGATGTTGACAAAGAGAATAAATACCGAGTTGGTAGCGAAGCTAAAAAAGCACGTGCACCTGTCTGCTTGTAAACATGCTTTGCTTGTTCGATTTGCGACAACGCCAAAATTCACTGGAGGTAATATATGTTTCTATTTCGTTATTCTACGTAGCTGAGTGCGCTGGCTTTTTGACCTACTTCTTGGTACAGATATACAGTAACGAAAAAATAGTAATTTACGATTGGTAAAAAATGGACATATTTACTCGCGGTCCCTGCAGGCCTATTTGCACATAAATCCATGAAAACAATTTGCAAGCATTGCTCGTGCTAATCAATACTCCTGGGACCTTATTCACACCATAGCCAATAAATATGATAGGGTATAATCCTTTTCTTATACTAATTGGTAATCTAATATGACAATAGAGCTAGCTCTGCCAAAAGTAACAAAGCGGGTTTTGAAATGCATTTGAATTTAAATCATACCGTTTACAAGTAATGGAAATTACTGTGAAGATGATAATCTGTGATTGCACAGTCGGTCCAAGTGTTAGTCGCTTGCAGAGAAATTAATTTCAATACTAGATTAAAAGTTGCCGGGTCACTCTATTTTTGTTCACATTTTGCCTGATTTTTAAAATTCATTTTTCTGCCGGCGACTAACACCTGGACCGACCACACAGTAACAGATTGTCATCATCACAATAATTTCCATGCTTTAAATGATATGATTTAAATTTAAATGCATTTTTACACCTGCACTGAATTTTTGGCCACTATTTAGGGTTTTAAGCGTCACTGTATGTCTACATGCACTTTCAGACACCCATTTTAGCAGTAACTGCTTCTTTTCCAACGATGATTTAGATTAAACTTTATCTTGGTGAACATATGTAACTGAAAATTTCACTTTTCATCAATATGCAAAACAAAGAAGAAATAGGATATTTGCATTTTTCGGTGAAAGATCGAAATTTATTTCATCGAATGAACATCGTCGATAACATTACCGATGATGTTCACGAGATGAAATAAATTTCGATCTTTCACCAAAAAAAACAAATATTCTATTATTTCATGCGACTAACCCTTTTTTTGTTGGGAATTTTATCAAACATGATCCAGTATAGCTGTTTACGGTAACCCACCCCCCCCATCCCCCCCCCATAACAACGCATTACAATATTACGTAAAGCGCGAGAAATATAGCGTAAATTACGTCATATTTCCTTCTATTTGGATGACACGCGCTGTTTACCTAGGTAACTAGTGCGCGGGAACTACTGTTTCCGCCTTCATTTGAAGAGTTAGAAAATATAAAATCGGTATTTTCAACGGTCGTAACCATGAAATATCAAACCATACTCCACCATTATTTCTCGATAAACTACCGAAAAACGTGAAATAAATAAAGGCCATTGCCGGCGAGGTCACTTTTTACTGGACCTATTTCTCTTCATATTGAACCACAAAATGAGTTTCAATATTAATATTCCAGTACCTCTCACACCGTCTGTCTTTTTTAAAAAGACATTTCTTGTTTTTTCCGTTTCCTGTAATCTATAATCATTTTCTGTCGGTCTAAACGTAACATTCGTAAAACAGTAATGCTGCAATGAAGATTTATCGAAGTAACAGGTCACAAAATCTTGAAATCTGCAAAAATGTGCTTCTAATTCAGATATTCAAAATAAACTAAAAACAAAAGCAACTCAATCAATATTACGCTGTAATGTTGCAGCGTTTCTGTTTAGGAAGCCATGTTGCCTGACGGTGTAACTTAAATCAAGCTTTAAAGGTACTAAAAACTACATAAAAGGCAATAACCCGTCGTAAAAATGATCAAAGTACTGATAGTGAACTACTGCAGAAGGACAACCGCCTTTGTAGTGGGGTAGAAAAGAGATGATAATTAATACATAGATTAATGCTATTAGCTAGAAACTTAGGAACTTCTTTCGTCTGGTTTTTCGCTAGTCATGTTGTTTCTATTTCTGTTCCTTATGACACATTAACGCCTTACCAGACAGTGAAAATTTTAGACTGGTCCAAATTGAAAAAAAAAAAAAAAGTTGCAGACAACAAATTAAGTATTGTTCACATTGTGGAATATGGCTTTGAAAGGACAGAAAACATTGTGGGAAAAGGAGAAAATGCTGGTGACCAGCATTTTCTCCTTTTCCCAAAATGTTTTTAAAAGGCGTTTTCCTCAAGGTCGTTAATACTCGTCATTGTATGATAAAGGGTTTATTTCTTGAAACCGATAATTTTCGTATATTTTGTAACTTATTTTGGCAAAAAGGAGAAAAGGTTCGCACGAGAAACAATTTTACATTTTCAGAGAGAGAGAAAAAGGAGTAGAATTTCTAGATTTCAATGCAACTCAAAAAACTAATTCAAAAATTTGAAAAAGAAAATGTTGAACGCGTAACTCTTTACCACACAATCCCGACTTTTAACGACCCTCCGGAAAAAAACTGTTTGAAAACATTGTGGGAAAAGGAGAAAATGCTGGTAACCAGCATTTTCTCCTTTTCCCACAATGTTTTCTACCCTTCCCAAAACAAATTTCAATTTTTGTGTCCCATTTATTTTGTCGTCTGCAAATGCTTTGAATCTGGACTAGTCAAAAACTTTGTCTTTTGGTAAAGAGTTAAGAAAGAAAATCAAGCTTCAAAATGTGCGCAGTCTAATCTTCATCTAATCTGAAAAAAAAAACAGCTTTGTTCAAGTTTGGCTGTTTAACCCTTTACCAAACACCCTGTCTTTTAGGACCTTTACGGAGGGCTATTGAAAGTATTATTGGATCGAGCATTTTATCCTTTTCCTACCACGTTTTCTTCTCTTTTGGAGACAAGTTCCATCATATACCTCGGATTTGATTTGTCGTCTGCAAATGCTTTCAATTTGGACCAGTTTAAAATTCTATCGTCTGGTTTAGAATAAAGAATTAAGAACACTTGCTAGTCCAAGGGGCTACACAGATGTTTATAACTTGTTCGAATGACGAATTCACTGCCTCTATTTTTCTAGGTATCTACAGACGGCTAGAATTACCCTTTACCACACAATCCCTACTTTTAACGACCCAAGGAAGGAAAGCCTTTGGAGTCATCACGGGAAAAGGAGAAAACGCTGGTAAACAGCATTTTCTCCTTTTTCCCACAATGATTTTGTACCCTTTGAAAGACAAGTCCCATCATTTGAGCCTCATTTATTGTGTCGTCTGCATGTGCTTTCAATTTGGACCAGTCTAAAATTTTGTCGTTTGGTAAGGAGTCAACACATCGTGCAGACAACTTTTTTTTTCCGTTTTGCAGCAGATTTCTGCTTGAAATATTCGGGCAGCAGTAGTAATTGCTTGTAGTTTGTCAAAATGTTTTCATATTTATTCATCTATAATTATAGTCAGTTCATGTTAAATATATGAGCCATGCTCTGGCAAAAGGGAGTTTAATGCATCTCCGTGATACACTATACCAAGCAGGTCATCACATAATTATGGATCCATAAAATATAATTTGGCTTACAACCGATTGACTCATGAGGTAGACTGGTCTTTGGATTTACAGAAACTTTACCAAAAGCAAAAAGTTTCGATTCAGGTCAGCCTGCGCAGTCCGCGCAGGCTGACCTGTGTCGATACTGTTTTGCAGATGCATTAAGCTCCTTTTCACAGAGCACGGCTCATTTATATTTTACAAGGACGTTTGAAAAATGTCGGCTGCAAATTTGTTTCAGGAAATAATGAGAGTAAAAAAAAATACATCCAGGCACTCTACATCGCTGTTTTAATTAAGAGCTTGTTTTATCACCATATTTTTTGCTGTCCCAACGAAACAGGCAACTGGAAATCACAAAACACCGCTGTTCAGAATTACATAGCAAACACTGGAGGCATTCCACAAGGCGAGATAACATCGCCAACTGCATTCTATTAATTATCAGAAAAGTCTATTAATTATGCTGCATGATATTGCGCCATATATATGAGCCATGCTCTGGCAAAATGGGGTTTAATGCATCTCTGTGAGGCACTATACCAAGCAAGTCATTACATAATTAAAGATCCATAGAATCCATGTTGTCAAACAACCGACTGAATCGGAAGGTAGTGGGGTCTTTTGGCATACAGAAAATTCACCGAAAGCAAAAAGTTCCGGCCCAGGTCAGCCTACGTGGACTGCACAGTCTGACATGGGTCGATATTTTTTGCAGATGTATGAAACCCCCTTTTCACATAGCATGGCTCAATTTTTGCTGTCAAAATGAATGTTGGAGCAGATGGCATAACGCTTACACTGCTAATCACTACTACAGTCACTTTAGAAGACAGTGTACATAGATAAAAAACAAGGCCTGTGATGAATGTTCAATCTTATCTTAAATCTACACTGTACGACATTTGGTCAGATGTTTTTAACAAAACTCAGATCTGCAAAATAATGGATTTAAGTCTGTTAAATGGCCTAAGTCTGTTTATTTTGCTGATGTGTCAAATATTGTGTCAACTCAAGATTTGAGACGTTATGTCTCTTAATGTTCGTGAAATGCGTAAAAAAAACGAGCTGAACTAAAGTCAGAAGCTGAGTCTGTCAATGGATTTTAACAAAATAAGAGACTTACGTTTTTTTCGCGAAACTTGGCCCTGGCTTCAGCTCACCTGAGCATTAGAAGTGTTAGAGAAAGTGAGCCGTTGCCAGTATGGGCATCTGAATAGTCTTGCAGTGAGGCCGATAGAGTGTGATTAACAGTGGCAGCCACACTGTTGGTGAAAGAAGTGACGATGTGAGACTGTGAGTGACAGTGTGAGAGTGTAAGTGATTGTGAGAATTGAAGTGTCAGTATGTGACAGTGAGAGTGTAAGTGATAGTGACAGCGTGAGTGCCAGTGAGTAGAAGAGGTAGTGACTGTAAAGGTGTGAGTGCAGTGTGTGAGACTAACAGTGGTTGCGGGCTATAGTGAGAGTATAAGTGATAGCTGAGTGTGAGTGGCAGCGAGCCCAAGAGATAGTAACGGTAAGAGCGTGAGTGACAGTGAGTGTAAGAGGTTGGGACGGTACAGGTGTGAGTGGCAGTGTGTCGGACTAAAATTAAAGTGATTGTGTGCTATAGTGAGAGTATAAGTGATGGTTGGGTGTGAGTGGCAGCGAGTGTAAGAGATAGTAACCGTAAGAGCGTAAGTGGCAATTTGTGAAATAATAGTTTAAGTGCCGGTGTGTGTAGTTGACATTATGAGTGGCAGTGAGTGTAAGAGATAGTGACAATAAAAGGGTGAGTGGCAGTTTGTGAAAGCAATAGTGTAAGTGGCGGTATGTGATAGTTGACATTGTGAGTGGCAGCGAGTGTAAGAGATAGTGTCAGTAAAAGTGTAAGTGTCAGTTTTTGAATGCAGTAGTGTAAGTGGTGGTGTAGTATAGTTGAATTTTTGAATGGCAGCGAGTGTAAAAGATAGTCAGTGATAGCGTAAGTGAAAGTTTGTAAACGCAATAGTGTAAGCGGCGGTGTGTGATATTTGATATTGTGAGTGGAAAGGAGTGTGAGAGATAGTGACGGTAATAGTGTGAGTGGCTGTTTGTGATAGCGATAATGTTAGTGATGAAGTGTGATAGTGACATTTTGAGTGGCAGTAAGTGTAAGAAATAGTGACAGTAAAGGTGCAAGCGGAAGCTTGTGATAGCGGAAGTATAAGTGGTTGTGTGTGATAGTGAGAGTATGAGTGGCAGTTTGTGATAGTGAGAGTATAAGTGGCAGTTTGTGATAGCGATAGTATAAGTGACTGTGTGATAGTGAGAGTATAAGTGTCATTTTGTGATAGCAATAATATAAGTGACAGAGTGTGATAGTGAGAGCAAAAGTGGCAGTATGTGATAGTGAGGGTGTAGGGGCAGTTTGTGATAGCGATGGTATAAGTGGCGGTGTCTGATAGTGAGAGTATAAGTGGCAGTGAATGGTGGTGAGAGTGTGTGATTGTGAGGGAATAAGTGGCAGTGTGTGGTGGTGAGAGTGTGTGATTGTGAGGGAATAAGTGGCAGTGTGTGGTGGTGAGAGTGTGTGATTGTGAGGGAATAAGTGGCAGTGTATGGTGGTGAGAGTGTGTGATTGTGAGGGAATAAGTGGCAGTGTATGGTGGTGAGAGTGTGTGATAGTGAGAGAATAAGTGGCAGTGCATGATAGCGAGAGTATAAGTGGCAGTGTGTGATGGTGAGAGTATAAGTGGCAGTGCATGATAGCGAGAGTATAAGTGACAGTGTGTGATGGTGAGAGAATAAGTGGCAGTGCATGATAGCGAGAGTATAAGTGGCAGTGTGTGATGGTAAGAGTATAAGTGGCAGTGTGTGATAGTGAGAGAATAAGTGGCAGTGCATGATAGCGAGAGTATAAGTAGCAGTGTGTGATGGTGAGAGTATAAGTGGCAGTGTGTGATAGTGAGAGAATAAGTGGCAGTGTGTGATAGCGAGAGTATAAGTGGCAGTGTGTGATAGTGAGAGAATAACTGGCAGTGCATGATAGCGAGAGTATAAGTGGCAGTGTGTGATGGTGAGAGTATAAGTGGCAGTGTGTGATAGTGAGAGAATAAGTGGCAGTGCATGATAACGAGAGTATAAGTGGCAGTGTGTGATGGTGAGAGAATAAGTGGCAGTGCATGATAGGGAGAGTTTAAGTGGCAGTGTGTGATAGTGAGAGTATAAGTGGCAGTGTGTGATGGTGAGAGAATAAGTGGCAATGCATGATAGGGAGAGTTTAAGTGGCAGTGTGTGATAGTGAGAGTATAAGTGGCAGTGTGTGATAGTGAGAGTATAAGTGGCAGTGCATGATAGCGAGAGTTTAAGTGGCAGTGTGTGATAGTGAGAGTATAAGTGGCAGTGTGTGATAGTGAGAGTATAAGTGGCAGTGTATGGTGGTGAGGGTATAAGTGGTGGTGTGTGGTAGTGAGAGTATAAATGACAGTGTGTGATACTGAGAGTTTAAGTGACGATGTGTTATAGCGATAGTATAAGTTGCGCCGTGTGTCATGATAAGAGTATAAGTGACAGTGTTTGATAGTGAGAGTATAAGTGGCAGTGTATGATGGTGAGGGTATAAGTGGTGGTGTGTGGTAGTGAGAGTATAAATGACAGTGTGTGATACTGAGAGTTTAAGTGACGGTGTGTAATAGTGAGAGTATAAGTGACAGTGTGTGATAGTGAGAGTATAAGTGACGGTGTGTGATAGTGAGAGTATAAGTGACAGTGTGTGATACTGAGAGTTTAAGTGACGGTGTGTGATACTGAGAGTAAAAGTGACGGTGTGTGATATTGAGAGTATAAATGACGGTGTGTGGTAGTGAGAGTATACGTGACAGTGTGTGATACTGAGAGTATAAGTGACGGTGTGTGATAGTGAGAGTATAAGTGACAGTGTGTGATAGTGAGAGTATAAGTGACAGTGTGTGATACTGAGAGTATAAGTGACAGTGTGTGATAGTGAGAGTATAAGTGACAGTGTGTGATACTGAGAGTATAAGTGACGGTGTGTGATACTGAGAGTATAAGTCACAGTGTGTGATACTGAGAGTTGCGGTGTTAGAGAGAGTGACAGCACGAGCGTGAATGGCAGTGTGTGATAGTGAGAGTATAAGTGACAGTGTGTGATACTGAGAGTATAAGTGACGGTGTGTGATACTGAGAGTATAAGTCACAGTGTGTGATACTGAGAGTTGCGGTGTTAGAGTGACAGCACGAGCGTGAATGGCAGTGTGTGATAGTGAGAGTATAAGTGACAGTGTGTGATAGTGAGAGTATAAATGACAGTGTGTGATACTGAGAGTTTAAGTGACGGTGTGTAATAGTGAGAGTATAAGTGACAGTGTGTGATAGTGAAAGTATAAGTGACAGTGTGTGATAGTGAGAGTATAAGTGACAGTGTGTGATACTGAGAGTTTAAGTGACGGTATGTGATACTGAGAGTATAAGTGACGGTGTGTGATATTGAGAGTATAAATGACGGTGTGTGGTAGTGAGAGTATAAGTGACAGTGTGTGATACTGAGAGTATAAGTGACGGTGTGTGATAGTGAGAGTATAAGTGACAGTGTGTGATAGTGAGAGTATAAGTGACAGTGTGTGATAGTGAGAGTATAAGTGACAGTGTGTGATACTGAGAGTATAAGTGACGGTGTGTGATACTGAGAGTATAAGTCACAGTGTGTGATACTGAGAGTTGCGGTGTTAGAGAGAGTGACAGCACGAGCGTGAATGGCAGTGTGTGATAGTGAGAGTATAAGTGACAGTGTGTGATACTGAGAGTATAAGTGACGGTGTGTGATACTGAGAGTATAAGTCACAGTGTGTGATACTGAGAGTTGTGGTGTTAGAGTGACAGCACGAGCGTGAATGGCAGTGTGTGATAGTGAGAGTATAAGTGACAGTGTGTGATAGTGAGAGTATAAGTGACAGTGTGTGATAGTGAGAGTATAAGTGACAGTGTGTGATAGTGAGAGTATAAGTGACGGTGTGTGATACTGAGAGTATAAGTGACGGTGTGTGGTACTGAGAGTATAAGTGACGGTGTGTGGTACTGAGAGTATAAGTGACGGTGTGTGATAGTGAGAGTGGCCCAGAGTGTTAGAGATAGTGACAGTACGAGCGTAAATGGTAGTGTTTGACAGTGGAAATGTAAGTGATAGTGACAGCGTGAGCGGCAGTGATTATCAGAGTTAGCAACAGTAGGAGCGTGAGCGGTAGTATGTGATAGCGATAGTGTAATATCAAAGTGCCGGCGTAAATGACAGAGTTGGAGAGTCAGTTAGAGTCAGTGAGTGCTACATTTTACTTTTAACCAGTTCTAAGCGATTCTTCGTGAATTTATACTACTCAGGTAATCGAAAGGATGGGCTTAGAATTTCGAATTAGAGCGAAACGTCGTGCATTCACGATATGTAAACTATCGAATTATTTGTTTTGTAAAAGTTTTAAGCAACTGTCACCATATCTAACACTGAACGACAACATTTTAAACAGGACCCAATCAAAAGCATTTGTAGATGACAAATTAATTGTAGCTTAAATGATGGGATTTGCATGCGAAATGATAGAAAACTTTGTGGGAAAAGGAGAAAATGCTGATAACCAGCATTTTCTCCTTCCCACAAAACTTTTAAAATCCCTCTTCCTCAGGGTCGTTCGAAGTCGGGATTGCGTTACAAAGGTTCAGATCAAAAGAAAGAAGACAAAAGATCCAAATATTGCAATATCCATGGTGCTTTGGAAGCCTATTTCAAGCAACGCTCGGCTATACTGATTCAAAATCTTGGTCTACACTGTCCAGAAAAGCCAGTCTGATCTACAAAGTTAATAACTTTCTCTTTACCAAACGACAAATATTTGGACCTGTCCAATTTAAACGCATTTGCAGACGACAAATGAAATGTGGCCAAAATGCTGGAATTTGTATTCAAAAGGGTATAGGGAAAATAGTAGGAAAAGGTTACCCGCATTTTCTCCTTTTCCCATGATATTTCCAAAATTCTTCTCTCCTGGGGTCTCTCAAGCTCGGGATCGTTTGGTAATTGGTTAACCCTTTACCAAACGACAAAATTTTAGACTGGTCCAAATTGTAAGCATTTGCAGACGACAACATTAACGTGATGTAAAAAAAATTGAAATATGTTGGGAACGGTAGAAAACATTGTGGGAAAAGGAGAAAATGCTGGTTACCAGCATTTTCTCCTTTTCCCACAAGGTTTTCAAAAGGCTTCTTTCACAGGGTCGTTAAAAGTCAGGATTGTGTGGTAAAGAGTTAAAAGACTAAACATTGTTTATGTTCGGTTTTCGTCTTGGTTTACAGATTTCCCCAGCCTTACTGAAAATATGTGATCTTAGCCGGCTAAATACAGATTTAGAAACGGTGATGAGAAATAAGAATTCACTGTGAACATTTTGTTTTAAATATGAGACATCCTCTGGCAAAAAGGGATTTAATGAACGTACACGATGCATGATACCAAGCAAGTCATCGCATAATTATGGGTCCATAAAAACTATTTTGTCTAACAACCGATTTAGGAGTGAGGTAAACTGGTCTTTGGACATGCAGAAAATTGACCAACAGCAAAAAGTTTCGACCCAGGTCAGCCTGGGCAGGCTGTTTGCAGATACCGTTTGCGGACGCATTAAATCTCCTTTTAACAGAGCATGACTCATATTTAAATACCAAAGAATGAAGATTTTCTTTTCCAAAAAAATGTCGGTCATTCGTTGTCAATAACAACTCCAGCTTTTTTTGTTTTCTCTCGTCCCCCGGATTTTTTCTTTGACAATCTCCTTTGATTAGAGTAACATTTGGCTTGATTTGACATGAAACAAACTTAGAAAGTCCGCTCTCTGCCTTTTGCTTGCAAGTTAGACTTTGTCACGCGAAGTTCTACAAGAAAGGACGAAGTGGGCCCCGTCGCACGCGATCGCTAATATGCTTATAATAATTTGTAATAAAGTATCATGACAGAAACTATCTCGAGACCTCGCCGAGAATAACGTTAAATATCGTCCTAAACGAGAACTGAATACACTCATTAGTGTTTTGCATCTTGCTAAATTGGAACCACAATGGCCGCCTTTCTTCCGTTCCACTTCGGATTGTTCGGTTTCCATCGGCTGTCCTCAAAGGCACAGCGGTTGGGCTTTTAGTTTGAATTGGTCTCAACATGGCCGCAGCGACGAGACAATTACTCTATCAAAGATTTGGTTAACTGAAAGGAAAAATATGGAAATAAAGTTGGTCGTAAATTAGATAAATTAACCGTTATGCCCCGTTTCAAATCTTTTTACCCCAAAATACGGCCTTTACCCGAGATGTGATAAAACTGGAATACTTTGCATAATTTTGACCAGTACCAGTGCGCGATCTGGCGATCAGTAAAACTGTGACTACGAATAGCATTTTCGGAACAGTTAAAGCAAAAGAGAGAGTTAGCGCTAGAATAATCAGATGAAAATTTTCACAGAGAGAGAGAGAGAGAGAGAGCATGTGCATATGTGTGATATTTCGACTTTCCAGGATTTCTTGACCAGAAAATTTATACCCTTTACAACATAAGTCTAGACTTGTCCAAAATGCCAATATGGAATCTTTAGCAGACGACAATCTAAATGTGGCTCAGATAATGGAATTTGTTTTTGAAAGGATAGAAAACATTATGGGAAAAGGAGAAAATGCTGGTTACCAGCATTTTCTCCTTTTCCCACAATGTTTTCAAAAGGGTTACTCCTCAGGGTTGTTAAAACTTTGGATTTACGTTAAAGGCTTAATCAGTGCAAAATAACAACGAATCCGGGCTCAGAATGCGTACTCTATCAGTCTACAATGGCCGCAGAAGTTGGAGTAGTGGCGCCTCGCAGAAGTCAATACGTACTGCAGGCTATGTTTGCGTCTTGCGTCCAAGTATTGGTGAAAACATTGAGGCAAAAAGAGATGTTTACTCTGCAATGCTGCCTTCAAAGTTGTCTGGGTGGTTTCACAGGCCACTGAGTTAATGCTTACAATAAAATTTTCTTGTTTTATTTTATTTTACAAATAAATCGGCGTAAAACACCAAGTAGCGTCGAACTTTAAAAGCGGGCAATGATTTCACAGTCAAGTCACTCAGAGTTATGGTTCGCGCTCTCTGTAACTGTCTTATTGGTCCCCGTCCACTAGAGAAATTTCGTACAATTTGATGGACTGTATAGTGTTTAATGCCGCGTCAATGTTTTTCCACTCATGCTACGGCCCTAACCCACTATTTATATGAGTCATGCTCTGGAAAAAAGGGGCCTAATGCATCCCGGTGATTACATAATTATGGATCTATAAAATCCATTTCTTATAACCGTTGAACCGACTGAATCATGAGGTAGAGTGGTCCGTGGACATATAGAAAATTGAGTAATAGCAAATAGTTTCGACCCAGGTCAGCCTGCGCGGACTGCGCA
Source organism: Tridacna gigas (assembly GCA_945859785.2). NCBI lineage: Eukaryota > Metazoa > Mollusca > Bivalvia > Cardiida > Cardiidae > Tridacna > Tridacna gigas. Next base: position 73,607,710 of record OX244031.2, on the reverse strand, counting down.
GACTGACCTGGATCTATACTTTTCGCAGATGCATAAAGCCCCCTTTTCACAGAGCATGGCTCATTCATGTATGTACTGGGTTTCACCAGTGCTAGTCTAGGGCATGGTTCAAATTATTATGCTTTCATTGGTTTCAGGAGTAAAAGGCTATGGCCTTGATGTGTCTTGCTCAAGGACACACCCATCTCCTAGAGAGAGGATCGAACCCGAGGTTGTCGGATAACGAACCCAAGGCCTTCGCTTCTAAGCCATGCAGTGGGGAAAAAGGGGACTTAATGCAACTGCAAAATGCATTGACTCAGGTCAGCCTACGCGTACTCCAAAGGCTGACATGAGTCAAAACTTTTTGCTATTGGTAAAAATTTTCTACATGTCAAGGGATCAATCTATCTGATGATTCAGCCCTTTTGCAGACAAAATATATACATGTAGATTCATAATAAGAAACGACTTGTTTGCTAGAATGCTTTACGAAGAGGCATTAAATTCCCTTTTCCCCAGAGCGTACTTCAATCATAGGCTAAATTATACAATAATTGCCGACTGTGAGATTGAAGGTCGAAATCACAGAGATTCGGACAGGAAAAAGAAGGATATTCTTTGTTGCCCTGTTAATTTGGATCCGTAGTGTAAGGTAATTTGGAAGGCATTCTACCAAAAGCAACTCGTATACATGAACCATTCTCTGTGAAAAGGGGGCTTAATGCGTCTGCGAAAAGTATCGACCCAGGTCAGCCTGCGCAGTCCGCGCAGGCTGACCTGGGCCGAAACTTTTCGCTATTGGTTAATTTTCTACGTGTCGAATGACCGTTCTACCTCATGAATAAGTTGGTTGTCAAAAAAAGAAAAGTGGCCATTATGGATTCATAATTATGTAATGGGTTGCTTGGTATCATGAGCCACGGAGATTCTTTAAGCGCCCTTTTCAGGGAGCGTGGCTCACATGTATTTCGATAGTTTTCTCCTCTTTACGGAATACAAAATTTCCATTTTGTTTCTTTAGAAGTCTTTTGCTCAATTCTTTACAAGACTACAAAATTTTCAACTTGTGCAAATTGAAGCAGTCGCAGACGACAAATTAAATGTTATTCAAATGATGAAAACTGTCTTTGAAAGACTAGAATGCATTGTGGGGCATGAACAAAAAAAAAAAAGATAGTAACAAGCATTTTCTGCTTTCCTTACACTGTTTTCATATGTCAAAGCCCTCATGATCATGTAGTAAAAAGTTTTAAAAAAAAAATGGACATTACGATCCAACAAATCTCAAAGACAGGGCACCAGTCCATGTAAAGACAGTGGCAGAAAGCATGAAAAATGGCGGCAAGGAAAATAAATGGAATCCAAGGAAAATAGAGTCCTTGATTGGAAAATCAATTTATTCCCCCATATAAATCGAGGACATTTTATGTGCCTTCGCACTGGAAATCCGATCTTCACTTCTATTTCACAAGAAAGTAATTTTCTTTGGATCTCACAGGATGAGAGTTGGCGAAGCGACTATTGGAAGAGGCCCGGCTTCCTGGTGTATACTCGAAACAACCGAGCGTTGTCTTTAATCATTCTCTTTCTGCATGCATTGACTCATTAAGCCACATAAAATATTTTACCCTTTACCACACAATCCCCTTTTTTTCACGACTCTTGAGATAGAAGCCTTTTGAAAACATTGTGGGAAAAGGAGAAAATGCTGGTAACCAGCATTTTCTCCTTTTCCCACAATGTTTTCTACCCAGTCGAAGAACTTAAGTTCATTTGTACCACTTTCAAATTTGTTGTCAGCAAATTCTCTCAATTTTGAAGTTTCTAATATTTTTCGTTTGGGGAAGGGTTAAGTTGCAAATACTGCTTCTGCTTCTACTATTTCTACTACTACTGCTACGTAATAATACCTCATCAGGATTTTGAAAACATTGTGGGGAAAGGAGAAAATGCCAGTAACCAGCTGTTTCTCCTTTTCCCACTATGTTTTCTACCCTCTCAAAGACAAATCCCTCGATTTGTCGTCTGCAAATGGTTTCAGTTTGGACAAATTTGAAACTTCGTCGTCTGTTGAAAGTCAGCATATACAAACAGCCGAAAATTATTTATTTCGGCTTTCATACGCGACTTAAAATTTAGGATCAGACCACAGATTGTCTAAAGTTTTGATTCAGTCTTAAGGACTAAGCCATCATTCGTTAAGTGCAAAATTTTATTGACGACTTCTGAAAACATTGTTGGGAAGAGATTACTACTTTTTTCCGCAATGTTTACTGTACCAGTTGATGATCCCATATTAATAATATTCCCTCTAATGTCAATTTGCTTCATTTTATAGCATTGTTTTCATGGTCGAAGTGCCGTAATGAAATAACACCTGCGGGGAAACTGTTCCCCCTACCACAAGTGCACTTACGATAACATTGTAGCAAAAGCCAAACACAAGAGCACCGCGTGCTTGTGTCAACGTTCAGCTGCTGTCACTTGATTTTCAGTGAAAATTCTAAGTCGAAAAAGGGGCATAACTGTGTCAAAAATATTTGATGGTTACCTGCCCTTCTTGTAAGGGTTTTCCGATTTAATAGTTAACAACTTATCGAAGTTTGAAGTATATATCTTAAGTAATAACAGAGTTATTATAATGTCACAGTTTTTGCACACCGCCGACGACGCCGTCGACGACAGGGCTATGACAATACCTCGCCGATTTCTTCGTAAACTGCCTAGCAAACAAGATTTTTTTTTTTTGTCCTTTTGTAACAATATTTTCAAAAATATTCATGAATTAAACCTGAATTTATATAAGATTTCTCCTGTTTTACAATGCCCTTTTTTTTTCAAAATTAAATACTGTGTGCTACAAATTTGTTTCTTGGGTATTGCATACACCCTCTTTAAAAGAATACTTTCGAAATGCGGGCCTCCATCAAAGCCCCCGGGAGTACTTTAGAAACACTTACGACGAACCGGGAGAGTCGTAGTTCCGTTAAGGTGACAAGTTGTACAGTTTTAGCTATTTATCACTCCGTTTCTGTACAAACGGGCTGTAACCCCATCCGAATACCCTCTCTCCGCCTGACAGATTGAGGAAATGGACATGAAATGAATAGAGAGTCTGAGTGAAAACATCGTTATCTTCAATTTTTAGATATTTTTTTCTCTCACATCGAGTTTCAGCCCTTAAATCTTTCACTGTCATTGGCGAGTACGATGGCTTTTGCGGACTGTGTAGATCAAGATCAGACTGCACAGAACGTGCAGTCTGATCTTTGATCTACACCGTCCGCTACTTGGTGCTAAATTTTGACCAAAATCACCAATCTTCAGATGCTGGAGAAATCTACTTTTATACCTAGAAATAAGTCAAGTACTTTTTTTTTTGTTGGCAGCCAGTTGACAAATATTGCAAGGTTTTAATGTGTCTATAAAGAGGGCCTTTCAAACATTGCGAGGAAAGAAGAATTTGCTTGTTAAAAACCACTTCTCCTTTTGACACAATGCTTTGTACTCATATTAGAGAACATTAGCTCGTTGTTTTCTTTTCATGAAGTGATCCGAGCATTAAAAAATCTCAAAGTGTATTTGATTTATTTTGTGTTTTAAGTATTGAGACAATTATGTAGCTAATTTCTTGATTCTTATTTGTATGTGAGCCGTGCTCTGTGAAAATGGTGCTTAATGCATTTCCGTGATGCATGATACCAAGCAGGTGTTCTATTCATTCCTAAAATCCACTTTATATAACAACGTAATGAGGCATGAGGTACACCGATCCTTTGACATGCAGAAAATTGACCAAAAGCAAAAAGTTTCGGTACAGGTCAGCCTGCGCGGACTGACTTGTTTTGGTAGTTTTTGCAAATGCATTTAGCCTCCTTTTCACAGAGCATGTCTTTTTTCATATTTCTCAGATAAAGATAATCTATGTTTGTCTTAGTTTTCCAGAATGTGGGTATGTGGATATGTTACTAATGTTTACATTGTAAGCTATGAACGTGCAAGTGCAGTTTTATGCTAGATGTTGTGTTATGTTTCACTATGTTATGCTATGCTATGCTATGCTATGTTTGTTACGCTATCTATGAAATTCGATTTTCCATGGGCCCGCAATCTCTACTAACCTTTTACCACATAATCCCGAGTTCCAACGACCCTAAAGATGACGACTATTTAAAACATTGTGGAAAAAGGAGAAAATGCTGGTAACCAGCATTTTCTCCTTTTTCCACAGTGTTTTCTACCATTTCAATGATAAAAAAAAAAATGACCTTTTGAGCTACACTGAAATTGTCGTCTGCAAATTCTTTCAATTTGATTGATGTCTAAAATTGTGTCGTTTGGTAAAGAGTTAAGTTTGGTCCGTTGAATGAGCGAACCATTCATACTGTAGAAACGATTTCAAGCACGCATACTTGCCTGTCAGGGTACTGTTTGGCAATGGTTGCACACACACGTAAACAAATAGAACGCTATTCGGTGGTCACGATTCGTGTCAAAGCAAGAAGCTTCCGAGATAAATATAGAACACATAATTCTTCTTTGTTGGAATTTTGACTATTCTTGCTCCGTCACGTCACCTTAGCCTTTCAACACGCATAGCGTGGCGGCACGCCAAAGTTTGGTTGTTTTTTTTTACAACGTCGGTTAAATGTCTCGTATCATGTATCATGTCTGGGTAGGTCAGTCTGCAATGTTCAGGGTCCATATTCACCAATCATTTTTAAGAACGTTCTTAGACTTATTCTTCAAGATTTTCCAAGTTTGAAAGTAACACAACTTCTGATTGGCTAAACCAAATGGTTTAGCCAATCAGAAGGTGTGTTACTTTCAAATTTGGAAAATTTTGGAGAACAAGACCAAGAATATTCTTAAGAATGGTTGGTGAATACGGACCCAGGCTTTAACGCTCTCGCAGACGATAATCTGTTAGACTTGTCCAAATTGGAAGCATGTGCAGACGACATAGATGTATTAAAATACGGCTCATATCAAACGATACTTGAGTCATGCTCTGAAGACGGGGTTTAATGCATCTCCGAGATGCATTGTACAAAGCAAGTCATCAAATCCATTTTGTCTAATGACAACCTACTGAATTTTGAGGCAGACTGTTCCTTTGACATCCGGAAAATTTACCCATAGCAAAAAGGTTTCGACCCAGGTCAGCCTGCGCGGACTGACCTGACCTAACTGGATACTTTCTGCAAATGCATTAACCCCTCGCTTTTCATACAGCATTGCGCTTTTGTCTTTAATAGTGTAGAAAACATTGTGGGGGGGAATGCTGGTTACTGGCATTAATTTTCTCCTTTTCCCACAATGCTTTCTACAACCATTTTCCTCACAGTCGTTAAAACACGAGTTTGTTTGACAAAGGGTTTACTTAACCCATATGCTGTTAATCATGACTCAAAGACATTTAAAGGACAGTGTAGATCATGATCAGACTATACAGAACAGTACTGAGAGATATGATTTTTTAAGTAAAAAGATATCATGTAATTAAAAACAATCCGATTCATACCATTTTTTTCAATGAATTTAAGGGAACTATATAGATTTTTGTATTCTCACAAAACTTCAAACACGATTTACAACTGAATTAGGTAAAGCTGGCAAATTGTCATTAAAGAGAAAAGACAGAAGGAAGAAAATATATTTTTTTTCAATGGTATTTCTTGAATGGGCTACGTAGCGTCTAAAGGTATTTTTAGATTTCGCGCCTGCTTTTCGCAAAGACTTATGGGAACGTCAAATTATTAATTACACGCGTCGATAACGATGGTTTGTATTCAAAGCAGTATGATGACGTCACATCTGACGTGATGCAAATAAACAGAGTTACCTATTGCAAAAACAATCAACCCGATATTTTTAGAAACGCCCAAAATTGCGCCTTATCTGTATCATGTAACCGTAAAGACTTATGGGAACGTCAAATTATTAATTACACGCGTCCATAACGACTTTTCGTATTCAAAGCAGTATGATGACGTCACATCTGACGTTATGTAAATAAACAGAGTTACCTATTGCAAAAACAACCAACTCGATATTTTTAGAAACGCCCGAAATTTCGCCTTATCTGTATCGTGTAACCGTATAGTTTATACGACTGAAATGGAAAATATTATTTTCTCGTAGTTTATGTCTGTGTTTCACAAGAAATTTTGGTTTACAGCACAAAATCTAAATAGGCTCCTTTTAGTCCACACAACAAAAACCGTCATCCAGTAACTCCTCTGGATAGAATATTGTAATTGCGAGGTTCACTATTTTTCAGGAGCATTTTTTTGTTTTGTAGCAATTTGTTCAGACTTAGTCGTTTGTTAATCCCGAACTACACAATAACAAGTTTTAACGACCCTGAGGTAGAAGGCTTTTGAAAACATTGTGAGAAAAAGGAAAATGCTGGAAACCATTATTTTTCAATTTTCCCACAATGTTTTCTATCCTTTCTTCTACAGATCTCAGAATTTAAGCCACAGTTAATTTGTCGTCTGCAAATAAGCCAGGCTCTGTTAAAAAGGGGCTTAATGCATCTGCAAAAAGTATCGACCCAAGTCAGCCTGCACATTCCGCGCTGGCTGATCTTGGCCGAAACTTTTTGTTTTTGGTAAATTTTCTGCGTTTCAAAAGACCAGTCTACCTCATGATACAGTCGGTTGTTAGAGAAAATTGATTTTATGGATCCACAATCATATGTTGACTTGCTTGGTATCATGGATCACGGAGGTGTATTAAGCCCCCTTTTGCTAGAACATGGCTCGAATACTTTTGAACCAGACAAGTCTAAATTCTTGTCGTCTAGTAAAAGTTGACTACTTCTATTTTATTAGGATATTTTGGTGTTTCAAAGTCGTCCGTTGGAGAATCAGTTCACGATGAAATGAATTGAAGCCATTCGAGTAGCTGTGCTTTTCTCGGGAGGACCCTAGAGCAAGTCACTTCATAGAACCAACCTAGTTCTGCTGAAACCCAGGGAACATATAAACGGACGGACGGACAATGGATCAATCAATCAATCAATCAATCAATCAATCAATCAATCGGGTTGGTTATCTTTAATAAAGCAAAGCGCTTGGTACATTAAGGACTTTGATTGTGACAAAAACCAACCAACCAACCAACCAACCAACCACAACCAACCAACCAACCAACCAACCAACAAATTAACAAACAAACAAAAGACCATCTGCATGCTTGTTGTAGGATGATATACTGCCAGAAAGATAACACATGTAATCAGAGAAAAGCGTACTATCATGTTTTTTGGTGCAGCACGAAATCGGCGGCTAATTAAAACTTGACATGCAACGTTACCAAACATTCAAAAGTATAACAATCAGTCGTTAATCCACAACACGCATGCAATACTTAGTTCTGTAACATCCGGCCGTTGCACGTAAACTTATTTTAAACTCTTTACCGCCGAGCCCCGGTTGCTCAGTCGCTAGCGTACAGGAGTTGAGAACACGGGGTCCCTAGTTCGATCCACGGCTCTGCCAATTTCTTTCCGAGGATTGATGATAGTCATTGCAACAGGATTATTCCTCTTGCTCCGCTGATCATTGTTTCGACGATGGTTACGTGGGAAAGCAGCCAGTGGCTTGGAAAGCGAAGCGTGCGTAGTGCTGGTAAAAGAAACTCCAGGAAAGCATGGATAGGTGCACTGGTCGCCGTGATATATCTGAAATAATGTTGAAAAAGGCGTTTTATACCATATAATCAATCAATTATTAATTTCTTTACTAAACGACAAAGTTGTAGACTAGACCAAACTGAAAGCATTTGCAGACCAATTAATTGTGGCATAAAAGATGGAATTTGTCTTCAATATGATAGAAAACTTTCTGATAATTCCTATAACTTTACCAAACGACAAAATTTTAGACTGGTCCAAATCGAAAGCATCTTTTTGTTGTAGGTCTTGATTTTTCGTAAATTCTTTTAACCCCTTTTCTATAGAGGGTGACTCAAATGTATTTTCATCTTTAAAGAAAATTGACCTCTACCGGATCTTTAGTGTATGAGGGCTATAAATAAGGGCAGCGAATAAGATTCATTGTATTGTATTGTTTAACCCTCTACCACACAGTCCCCAGTATTAACGACCCTGATGAAAAAGGCTTTTGAAAACATTGTGTGAAAAGGAGAAAATGCTGGCTACCAGCATTTTCTCCTTTTCCCACAATGTTTTCTACCCTATCAAAGACAAAAATCATAATTTCAACAACATTTAATTTATCGTCTGCAAATATTTTCAATTCAGTCGAGGCCAAAATTTTAAATTTTGGCGTTTTGTAAAGAGTTAAACGCTCTCACATACGCATAGATACGCGTACGGATACATCGATGTCCAATTTGTAATTCATTTTGTTCAGTATTATAATTATACATGTGCAATGCTCTGGCAAAAGAGGTTCGAATGCATCTCCGTGATGCACGATATCACGCAAGTCATCACATGCTTATGGAACCAGAAAAATCTATCTTGCCTAACAACCCGCTGACTAATGAATAAGAATGGTCCTTGGAGGTTTTGAAGATTTTACGAAATACAGATCATTCTCCTAGGACTGACTGTCGATCCATGTATCAAAACGTTGTCACATAGGCCTAACAGTGCCTGAAGGATGGCAAAAAAATATCATTCAAGTTCGACAAAACGAAAAACGAGACATCTGTCGTAATTTCTACTTGTAGTTTTGGTAAATATATAATCATACTGGCGGTTCATGCAGATGAATGTAGAATACCATTTTTTGCTAAGATTTTCATTTTAACGTGCCGAAAAAGGAATCTAGGTGTGTGATTCTTCTAACGTGGATAGTTTCTGTTTTAACCATTCATCAGACAATCGTGGGTTTAACGATCTTAATAAAAATGCTTTCTAAAACATTGTGGAAAAGCGAGGAAATGCTAGAAACCAGCATTTTCTCCTTTTCCCACAATGTTTTTTATCCTGTCAAAGAATATTTCCATGATCTGACCCTCACTCAACTTGTAGTCTGCAAATGTTTTCATATTAATATGTGTTGTTTTTTTTCTACCTTGTAAACCGGGGTCAGGACGTGATACACTGCTATTCTTGAAACTAAATCTAGAGACTTAAGCCTTTCCCAAACAAGCCCTGGTTTTCACGTGTCTGCAGTACAAGTCTTTTGAAAACACTGTGGGAAAAGGAGAAATTGCTCGTAACGAGCAATTTCTCCTTTTCCCACAGTGTTTTCTACCCTTTTTGAGACCTTTCTGCCAGTTTCATCAAATTTAAAATTGTCGTCTGCAAACTCTTTCAATTTGGAACAGTCCAAAAGTTTTCGTTTGGGAAAGGGTTAAACCATGAGACCGAGTGATTTTGGAGCAACTACACAGTATTATTTCTATCGATTTAAAATGGCACAAACACACTAACAATATTTTTTTTTTCTGAAGTGAAAGCAGTAAATTCGACATGCACTAAATGAGATAAAGATAGAAACACATAATTGTGTGCGCTCTACGCATGCGTATCCCGTCGATTACGCTGTCTGACACGTGACAGGAAATCGCATGTTTATATCCATTATTCTTTATTAATCCTTTACGTCACACTCGTGTCTATCAACAAGCATTGTGCGGACGTTTATATCAAAATATAATTGACACAGTCTAGTGATAATTCTTAGCATGGTTGCATGCTTACCAATAATCCAGTCTATTTCCTTACAAAGCTGAAAATGGATCACGTGGTATCACGTCCACGGCCGTTTCTACGAAAGGTGTGCCTATCAAAAATGTGTCCCGTCAGGCGAAGGTAATTCAACAAATCAGGCACGAATTTGTGTTTCTTCTTTTACGTAATTAGGACTAATTAATGCACATATCAACAGATAACGGAGTTTTTTACTGTAATTAAAAGCAACCTGACCCATGCGGTTGTTTCCAGAGCAAGATTAACCCATTACTTCAGGGGCATTATTTGAACTTTGCAATTTTGTGGAGAAACAGAAGGCAGGAACAGAAAACAAACCAACATTTCGAGGTCTAGAAGAAGAAGAAGAAGAACAACAACAACAACAAAAAAAAAAAAAAAAAAACCAGGGCTGGTTTTCGCTAATCGTTCTTAAGAATATTTTTTGTCTTATTCTAAATTTAGAAAATAACACAAGTTCTGACTGGCTAATAGCCAATCAGAACTTGTGTTACTTTCAAATCTAGTAAATTCTTGAGAATAATAGCCGAATCTTCTTGAGAATCGTTGGTGAATACGGACCCAAATTTTTTAATTAAAAGGCATTTCTAGAATGAAATTTTTAAACAGTCAAGATACAACTTACGCCTTGGTGCCTCAACGTTACAGGAAACTAAAAAAAAAAAAAAAAGAGAGAGAGACAAATGTTCGAGCCATATGCTGTTTGTGTGAGCGATTTCTTTTCTATTTCCGGTATGGAGAGACCAGTCTACAGTCTAATACGCAAACTGAATTTCCGGAACGGCAACGGTGAAAAACGCAGGCATTGACACTACTGGGGCTGCAGCACAAGGTTGTTATTACATTATACATCAAAACCAGACAACGCATTGACCATCACTTGGGCAGCACTCCCTTTTCCTTTTCGCCGAGCCCCGGTAGCTTAGTCGGTAGCGTAAAGGACTTGAGAACAGGGGGTCGCCGGCTCGATCCCAATTTTGGCCAATTTCTTTCCGTGGATTGATGATAGTCATTGCGATAGGGTCCATTCCTCTCTCACCGCTGACCATTGGTTATGTCGGAAAGAGGTCAGTTGCTTAGAAAGAATATTGTGTGTAGGACTGGTAAAAGAAACTCCAGGAAAGCATGGATAGGTGCACTGGCCGCCGAGATATAACTGAAATAATGTTGAAAACGGCGTTTAACACCATACAATCAATCAATCAACTCCTTTCCTTTTCCTCTGACACTTTCAGAATGCTCTTAACCATGGAGCGAGAAATAAACAGAATGGATTTTTTATAAAGACAGGAAAAACACGTGTCAAGTTTTTCAAAACTTCGAGGCTTTTCTTCAATCGGACTTCTGACATAACAGCAGATTTTGTAGATTCTGTGGTTTCTGTAGTCTCGACTTGATCTGCACTGTCCAGTAAAGCAATGTAGCTTAACTTTTTACCAAACGACAAATTTTTAGACTGGTCCAAATTGAAAGCATTTGCAGGCGACAAAATAAATGTAACTCAAAAACTGAAATTTGTTTTGGGAAGGTTAGAAAACATTGTGGGGAAAAGGAGAAAATGCTGGTTACCAGCATTTTCTCCTTTTCCCACAATGTTTTCAAAAGGCTTCTTTTTCAGGGTCGTTGAAAGTCGTGATTGTGTGGTAAAGAGGTAAGCACGGCATAACAAAAAACGTTAGTATAAATCTGCCTAGGGATTGTTTATTCTCATGTATTTCCCGTGCCCATTTTTGGAATCGTGAAATCAGATATCGACGAGACAAAGAGGCGTGGTTTTATTGGAGATAAGATCGCCTTGCATCCGATATTCTCGGAGAAGCTCCGTAAAAATATTGACCAATCAGAGATCAGAACGTTAGGTTCCTCCTCTTTTCTCCATGATATTCAATCATTGGCAAAGTTAAACGCAGCAAGAAGTCAGAGGCAATCCGCATAATATTGGAGTTCGAACACAAATGTAAACATTGTCAAGAACGCAGGGAAATTGATGGATGAATTCGTAGGTTGTTTGTTTACTTGGTTATATCGTGGCGACCCAGCGCACCTTTCTATGCTTTCCCGGAGTTTATTTTACCAGCACTTCGAACAATATTCTTTCCAAGCAGCCACCGTCTCTTTTCCCATATAAATATGAGCCATGCTATGTGAAAAGGGGGCTTTGATGCATCTGCATCGCGCGGGCTGACCTGGGCCGAAACCTTTTTTGCTCTGGTTCATTTTTCTGCATGTCTAAGGACCAGTGTATTTCATGATTCAGTCGGTTGTTAGGCCTGGGTCGATACTTTTCGCAGATGCATTAAGCCCCCTTTTCACAGAGCATGGCTCATTCATGTATGTACCGGGTTTCACCAGTGCTAGTCTAGTGCTCTGAAGTGTCTTGTTCAAGGGCACTTCCACGAAATGGACCATTGGAGAGAAAGAGTCTAACAAGAAAATATCGGTTACAAGGAGGTCGGGGAACAATGTACCTTAGTTCTTTGTCGCATATAGAACCCTGGTTTCTCAACTCTTTACCAAACGAAAAAATTGTAGACTTGTCTAAATTCAAAGCTATTGCAGACGACAGACGAAATGAAACAAAGCCATTAAATGTCTCTCTTGATTTCTTTCCCCTTTTCCCTTTCTCTCTCCCCGCAACGTGATTGGTCAGTCGATCGGTGGCTCTCTCTTTCTTTAGTAACGGAAAGAAAAAACGTAATCGCCCCAAACAGCAAAACAAACATTTGTCTAATCTTCGTGGATACAAATATCGCAATTGACAACAGACCAATTTCTTTTAGTCAAAGACCCCAATTATGTATAATCAAGACGACATGACGGATCTGAAATCCGACATACAAGATTAATTCTGGCAACAATTAGTCTCCCTTAAAGCGACTTACAGCTCGCTTTTGGGATTTTCAGAGGTGGAAGGGGGTGGACAGTGCAGTCTATTAATTAACCAGTAAATTGCAAAATAACTGTAAAATTTCAACTAATTGTAAAAAAAAACAACATATTATTGCAAATGCAAAAATTCTTTTGAAGATGCCAGTGTTTTTAAAGACAAGTCCCGTCAGTTTGCCCTTTACCAAACAATCCCGATTTTAAACGACCCTGAGGGAAAAGGCTTTTGAAAACATTGTGAAAAAAGGAGAAAATACTGGTAGCCAGCATTTTCTCTTTTTCCAACAATATTTAAAGTCCTTTTAGAGACAAATCTGATCACTAGAACCACATTAGATTTTCCGCCTGCAAATGCGTTGAAATTTGACTTGTCTAAAATTTTGCCGTTTAGTAAAGAGTTGTCATTTTAATTTTGTCCTTTGACATGGACGAGTTTAAACTTTTCAAATCTGGTAAAGAGTTAATTCTTTACCAAACAACAATTTTTTTGGACTTGTCCAAATCGAAAGCATCTGCAGACTACATGTTAAATGGTTTAGATGTTAGGAATTGCCCTTGAACAAGTAGAAAACATTGTGGGAAAAGGAGGAAATGCTGGTTACCAGCAATATCTCCATTTCCCAAAATGCTTCAAATGTTTTTTTTTTCCCTGAGGCCGTTAAATCCGCTCGGGCTTGTTTGACAAAGGGTTAAAGTCATTCTAGTGTGAATATTATCCAAGAAAGACCTGGTGAGAGGAATAGAATTGGAAACACACTTCATTTTGATGCTACAATGCAGTCTTGAAATATTTCAGCCATGCTCTGTGAAAGGGGGACTTAGTGCTTCTGCGAAAAGTATCGACCCAGGTCAGCCTGCGCAGTCCGCGCAGGCTGGCCTGGGCCGAAACTTTTCGCTAGTGGTCAATTTTCTGTATGTCTAAGGACCAGTTTAACCTACGATTAAGTCGATTATTGAAAAAAAAAACTGGCTTTTAAGGATCCATAATTTTGTGATGGCTTTATTGGTATTATGCATTACGGAGATGCATTAAACCCCCTTTTGCTAGAACTTGTCTTATTTGTATAATTCCTTTTTTAAAATTTTCTTTGCTCAGAACGACAATTTTCTCCGATTGCTACAATGATTTCAAAATGGTTGACCGCAATACGCAAAAAAAAGTTCTACAGTTTGGAGTGTGCTATTAAATTACCCGCATGAAATGGCCTTTTTGCCAAATAAATAAATAAATAAATAAATAAATAAATAAATAAATAAATAACATTTTATGTCTTGATGCAACTACAAGTAAACAGTTTACGCTAGATTTGTTCTGAATCGATTGATTAATTGTATGGTTTTAAACGCCATTTTCAACAGTATTTCAGCTATATCGCGGCGGCCAGTGCACCTATCCATGCTTTCTTGGAGCTTCTTTTACCAGTAATCCGCACAATATCTTTTCCAAGTTACTGGCTGCTTTTCCACAAAACCATCGTCGACACAATGGTCAGCGGTGTTAAGAGTCGAGAAGCGGGCATTGTTTATCTAGATCAGACCGTGGTTTCTGCACAACCTGAGGACAGCCTGATCTTGATCTTCACTGTCCGCTGAGCCACACATCAAAATGTCAGTGAAAGTCTAATTGTTACAAAGAAAAACGAATGGCCAACAACACCATCTGCTCTGAAAGCAGCGTCCGTCTCATTATGAAGCCAGTTTTCTCCGCAACCAGGCGACTCAAAAACCAATGTTTCTGTTGCCCAAAACCTTTTCTGCTACTTGTAAACCTGCATGTTTCTAAAACAATCTTTAAGCAGAGATTCTACATTATTTTATAGCCCAGAATTAACGCTATCTAGGACACATGTTATGAAATGGACATGTCAGAAAAAGTGTTGCACATGTATATCAACTAATGTTAAAGTAATGTCTATACATCATATACATGTATCAGACAAAATTTTATTGTGTCTGCAAAAAAGTTGGTCTTTTTACATTTATTTTGAATTCATATATGGAGACAATATTAATGCTTAGAATGAGGACAGATCTTATGAAACACCCTGTACTTACAGTAAATAGTAAAACATTATTACTTAGAGTGACATTAACCCTCAAAGGCCCAATAGCAGCCAAAAATCAATTCAGGCGTTTAAACAACAACAACAACAACAACAAACTTTATTTACACTCAGGTACAAAGGTAGAACATGAGGATATATATATAGACAATCTGATTTAATAAATACATAAATGTCCGGTGGAGAAAGGGAGAAAGGAAGGAATGATGAAAAGCGTGTATTTTGAGGGGGGGGGGGGCAAGTACTGCCCCACACAGTTCACGTGCATGTTTTTAAATTACATACTGTCGACTCTTCCTTCTGACGTGATCCGTTACATAGACTTGGAGTAATGCAGAGCTCATGGGAAAAGGCGATTGCGGATTAAATTCAGCAGGTAAGATACATTGTGGTAGGAAACTATCCACATTCAGATATTAAAACAACAGTGTATGCCACACTAATGATCAGGTATATGCTTTTAATTTCGCAGTCTGCCGAATTACAAAACACATCCTGATCACATTATGGAAAACCGCACGGATACACGACTTAAAATTATTTGTATGACTTGTGCTTAACTCTTTACCAAACGACAAAATTTTAGACACGTCCAAAGTAAATGTATTTGAATTTAAATCATACTATATAAAAGCATCGATAATATTGCTAAGATGTCAATCTGTTATTGAGTGGTCAGTCCAAGTGTTAGGCGCTGGCAGAAAAATGAATTTTGAAATCAGACAAAAAAAGTAAACAAAAGATAGGGTGACCTGGCAGGTTTTAACCTAGTTTTGAAATTAATGCCTCTGCCAACGACTAACACTGGGATCGACCGTACAATGACAGATTGTCATCTTCACAATAATTCCCATATTTTTTTCCCTTTCCCAAACAAGCCCTGGTTTTCACGTGTCTGCAGCACAAGTCTTATGAAAACACTGTGGGAAAAGGAGAAATTGCTCGTAACGAGCAATTTCTCCTTTTCCCACAGTGTTTTCTACCCTTACTGAGAACTTTCTACCATTTTCATCAAATTTAATATTGTCGTCTGCAAACTCTTTCAATTTGGACCAGTCCAAATTTTGTCGTTTGGGAAAGGGTGAAATGGTATGATTTGAACTGAAAAGCATTTTAACACCCTCTTTGTTTACTTTTGGCAGCTTTTGTTACTTTAAACTGCTAAATAAATGACACGAAAATTTCCACTCAATAGTGAAAACCCACATATTGCGATTTCAAAGTTGGTTTCACCCGAGAAAAATACCATAACGTTTTGTGCAGTCTGATCTTGATCTATATTGTCAGCAGCAGCGCACCGAGTCGCGCTAAGAAACCAAAGGATTAAGACTGGTTGGTGAATACGGACCCAGTCCATCTTTATTGCTCATCGTCTAAAGGATTTGCACAAAACAACAAAATTCTCAGACATGCCATATTACCATAGTTTCTCTGTTTCAATCCTCTACCAGGTCAAGAACTGATTTTAGACATGCCCATTTTGAAAGCGGTAATTCAAATTTGTAGATGACAATTGGAGGGGAGATAAAATGATAGGATCTGTCTTTGGAAGGAAGAAAAGCATTGGTGTGCAGGAGAAAACGCTGGCTACATTTCCCTCAATGTTTTCCAAGGCCTTCTTCACAAGGGTCGTAGAATAATGGGATCGTTTAGGAAAGGGACAGCCCGGTGTTTCCCGGTCCCCAACCGCCTCCGAGTTCCTAACACCTTCCGGTTTTCCCCGGTGAATCGTAATCCTCCCGGAAAACCTCGCCTAACAAATCGAGTTCACCCTTCTGAGACCGGGAACCACAGATGACGTACTTGGTTGTCACGTTTGGAAGACGGCTGGTCATTATTTTATGCAAATGTTCGCGAAAGTAAAAATTACTCGTTTTATTCCCCGATCATTCTTTGACAATTCTTATTATCGCAAAACGTTAGAGGTGCACATTTTTTGACAATAACATAAATCAAAAAGGGAATCGTAAATTGGCAATTATCCGTGTAATGTTTCAATAAATGAGTTTATGGAAGTTCTGCGGTGGATTATGCCAATTTTATGTCCCAATGTCGCAACCACTCTCAAATTCGAGTCCCCAAAGAGAATCCGTAATTGTGCTGGCGTTCCGAATTTCTGGTAATATCCGAATTTTAATGACTACCATCACTTCACAAAATAAGCTGAGAATCTACAAATTACCAGGGGAATACCATGCGTTCATAATTTCTTGGCCCTATGTACCTACTTGGGGATGATGTATAATGTATAGTGAAGCACAGATTTTTCGAATGTAAAAAGGACCAAAAATTCAACCCGGAGCATCACCGAATATACAGAACATAGAATTCACTCGCTTAAAAAAAATGATAAGAAAAGAATCTATAAATCATTCCAGCACCTTATTTTAATCCTAAAGAATGCTGTTATTTGTTTTATGTATCAAATAATTTTCAATAAAATCAAGCCCAGAAATCAAAACGAAGAATGAAACCTGCATATGAAATTCGCAGCTCTATAATAAGGCTGATAGAGAAACAAAAGAAAAAAAAAAAAAACGCTCCATTACAAAACGGAACGCAGATGAGTGCAGTTTCTATTTTCATCACATAAGCTCTCTTCTTTTCAATGTAATTCAGCCATTACGAATTTTCTTTTATCACATAAAACCTCCTCCAGCAGTGTATTAAACCCATGACATATTTTCGATAATATACTAGTGTATTATCGTTTTTTTGGGTCCCGGTTCTAATCAGTTTTTAGTTATGAGCGCGTGAAACCGGAGAAACCAGCCACAGCACGTGCCGGAGTTTAAACTACTACGCCGTTTCGCGGAAAAATGACGTCATTGTTGCTAAGGCGTATAAGCGTGGAAAGTTTTTTATTTTCATGTGTAATAACAAAAAAAAAAAAAAAGAAAATGCAGTTGAAGTTTTTTAAAATCAACAAAATTGCGGAAATAGGTGGAATTATCCCCTCTTTTTTCGGTGTAAATGTCAAAGAGCTGTCTACTTGTATATGTACACATTTGAAACCGAACAACAACTGTAAACATGGGCCCATGAACGGTATTTAGGCTGAAGGTGATGATGCAGGATACTTATTTGTCTGTTATTCGTTTTATGTGATAAATAGAATCTCACATTCGTGTTTATGTATTATCATTTTTATCAAACGAGTTGACTAAAATGTAATTTTAGTCAACTCGTTTGATAAAAATGATAATAAATAGACACTCATGTAAGATCCTCTATATCTTGCACACGTTTCAGGTAAGGTTGTGTGACGTCATATACGAGCTTTACGTCATCTTTATAAGCAGTCATCTTTTGTCAGTGCTTTCCAAATTACAAATAACAATTACAAATTTCCCTGTCAGTTTAACGCTCAAGATTGAACTTTCAGGCTGGGGCGTGCTAAGTTTTTATAAACGTATTCACTGTGATTGGTGTGATCTGGGATCTATACTGATGAAGGTGTCCTCGTGAAAAGATAGAATATTCTCCAGATCCAAGGTTACAGTGAAAACATTTTCTATCAACTTATCTGTAAAAAATAGGTAATGGTCTAAAAAAATCTGTCAATCTGAACATTTTCTTTTTCCACAAATACAATAATGAATGAATAAGAAAAATCATCTTTCAGCTTGACTTATAAAAAATATAGTTCCTGCAAAATGATATCGTCACTGTAAATGTGATATCATCAATGGTGACGATATTTACTGAATCATTTTGAGTGATATCGATTAATAAACCCTCTTGATCATGCAATAGGTACATTAGTAAATCATAATGATTTGTTGAGAAATGTCTATAAAACACGGTTTACTGTGTAAGAGAGTTCACATTTCCATGAGACTTATTTTGCTACCCATTTTGTCAAAACTGTTATTGTTTTAGTTTTCAACACAGAAACTTCGTGTGTTAAATGTAACTTCTGGATGTGAGTAGAGATACTTCAAACTTAAAAAGATAGTCGGCGTTTGACGGAATATGAATATCGCAACTCAGGTCTGGTTCAATATGAAGAGAAATAATAACAAGTAACCTGGTCGGCAACTGCCTATTTTCCCTCAGTGTTTTGCCTAATGTTGAAAAGTGAAATTTTCGTTTAGAAGTATTTTCCATGATCACATCTAAATCCAAATTATGGTATGAAAAAGAGCAGTTGCCGCTAATATTAATATGTCTGAGAATGCAGGTAGACATACTGAGATGGGTCATAAGGTAACGTGTAATAATATTAGCAGTTGCAACGCTTACATACTATTGTCATAAATCTGCCCGAAAATAGGCCAGCGTGGGTCCGCAGAATAAACATTACCATATTTTTTTTTACCAATCACAAATTACTATTTATTCATTCAGGTATGACATGTCCAAGAAGTACTGTGATTGGCCACAGAGTAACTTATGAAAATATTAGCGGTAGCAACGCTTTCATACTGTTGTCATAAATTTGCCCGCAAAAAGGCCTGCGTGTGTTCGCAGAATAAACATTACCATATTTTTTTTTACCAATCACAAATTACTATTTATTCATTCAGGTATGACATGTCCAAGAAGTACTGTGATTGGCCACAGAGTAACTTATGAAAATATTAGCGGTAGCAACGCTTTCATACTGTTGTCATAAATTTGCCCACAAAAAGGCCTGCGTGTGTTCGCAGAATAAACATTACCATATTTTTTTTTACCAATCACAAATAACTATTTATTCATTCAGGTATATCATGTGCAAGAAGTAGGTAAAAAGGAAGCACAGTCATCTACGCCAAAAGAAATTTCTTGTAAAACAGCGACAGCCAACATAAATTTTTGTTTTATTTATACACGCAGAAAAATTAAATGAGCCGTGCTCTGGTAAAAAGGGGGCTTAATGCATCTCCGTGATGCATTATACCAATAAAGCCATCACATAATTATGGATCCGTAGTAGAAACGTTTTTTAACAACCGACCTAATCATGAGGTAGACTGGTCCTTGGACATACAGAAAATTGACCAATAATGAAAAGCTTCGGCCCAGGTCAGCCTGCGCAGTCAGCGCAGGCTGACCTGTGTCGATACTTTTCGCAGATTCATTAAGCCCCCTTTTCACAGAGCATAGCTCAAATCGTTGAGGCAAAAAGGAGAATTTGTACAAGCTTTACCCGACAATATTTTCAATAGTAGTTGGCCGTAAGACGAGAAACAGTCGTATGCAGGAGCTGACTTTTTCAATGCAACGAAAAACAATAAGTTCAGATTGGTAGACGCATAACACACGCCGAAGGCAACTGAAATACAGACAATTTGTAATAAAAATGACATTTATATATAGACAGGGGATTGAGTTTCTTGTCTCCGATGACCACAGTCTGAATACTACTATTATATGAACGGCTGACCAAATGACCATAGGCTTGTTAATCACATCTATCAAACGTGTCCAGGATAATGGACACGAGGCGGTTTTGAACTGACCGAAATCGTCATCAATCCATCATGTAACTGATTCCATAGTAACCGTAACTACCCTATTACCCTCCCGTTGTGAGGGGCGTATCACACGTGACCGCTAATAACCAATCAATATGGCGAACGGTGTCACGTTTCTTATAATCTCGAAGAAACTATTAATCTTGAATTAATTGGGCTATTTGGGAGCGGAATCGCGCGGCTACGAATTGAAGCTGTGAAAATATGATATGAAAATTCAATGTTCGAGAAAAATGGATCTAAAGTCCAATTTATTTACACGAAAGCGCGTGCCATGGCGTCATTTAAGAGATGCGTAACATTGTCATTATTGTTGGGAATATTATAAAGATTTTACTTTATCATCTTGACAGTTTATCAAACCTTCCTCTGTCTTTGAGAACGTTTTTTTGACCATTGAGAGTACAAACAACAAAAGCAATATAATTTTTTTTTTCATTGTGGTTCTAGTCCTCTGCTTAAGCTACGGTACCTTTTCATGTATGAATTCGATGCCACTGCCAGGTGCGTAGCCTGTGATGTATTGACTTTTTACCAAATGACAAAAATTTGGACTCGACAAAATTGAAAGCATTTGCAGATCACAAAATAAATGTAGCTCAAATGATGACTTCTGTCTTTAATAGCATAGAAAACATTGTGGGAAAAGGAGAAAATGCTGGTTACCAGCATTTTCTCCTTTTCCCACAATGTTTTCAAAAGCCTTCTTCTTCAATGTCGTCGAAAGTCGGGATTGTGTGGTGAAGAGTAAAAGGCCCAATAGCGGCCAAAAACACAATGCACGTGTTAAAATGCATTTAAATTCAAATCATACCATTTAAAAGTATGGAAAATATTGTGAAGATGACAGTCTGTTATTGCGTGGTCGGTCCAAGTGTAAGTCGCTGGCAGAAAAAAAATGTATTTCAAAATCAGGCAAAAAGTAAACAAAAGATAGAGCGACCTGGCAGCATTTAACCGAGTTTTGAAATTAATTTCACTGCCAGCGACTAACATTTGGACCGACCGTACAAAAACAGATTGTCATCTTCACAACAATTTCCATACTCTTAAATGATATGATTTAAATGAGCCATGCTCTGTGAAAAGGGGGCTTAATGCATCTGCGAAAAGTATCGACCCAGGTCAGCCTGCGCAGTCCGCGCAGGCTGACCTGGGCCGAAACATTTCGCTATCGGTCAATTTTCTGTATGTCAAAGGACCAGTCTACCCTACGATACAGTCGGTTGTCAGACATAATTGGTTTTATGGATCCCTGATTATGTGATGTGTTGCTTGGTATCATGCATCACGAAGGTGCATTAAGCCCCTTTTGCCAGAGCATGGTTCAAATGCATTTTAACACCCGTTTTGTTTACAAGTGCTGATGGCTTTTTTTTCCACCGTTAGCAGACAATTTTTGAGATTTGTCAAAGGAGGCAAACAATTTGCTTCTTTTGTCTAAAAAGTTGACAACATTGTGTTTGGCTCTTTAAGGTTCTAACAACTATTTTGCCAGAGGAAAAACGACGGACGGACGGACGGACGGTTGGACGGACGGACGGATGGACGGACGGGAAAAGGAAAGGGAAGGGAAGGGAAGGAAGGAAGGAAGAGAAAAAAATAGAATAAACTTAACTTCATCTTTACTACATTTCTGTCTACGCACCTGGTACTGTTTGAAATACGACTGCGCCTACTACTGTCTTCTAAGTGCTTCAGACAAATCGTTTTTTCCTGGGACAAAATTGGACTACCTTTTTCGGCGTAAGTTTCAGGAAAAAATAGTGCACATATTCTTTCTGCAGGCCTCTGCTAACCTATTTACGGAACCAATATACAAGCGCTTATTCACACCTATATATTCAACGGATATGATATGGGGTAATCCTTTTCTTGCACTAATTGGTGATTAACCCTTTCTCATACAAGCCCTGGTTTTCACGTGTCTGCAGTACAAGTCTTTTGAAAACACTGTGGGAAAAGGAGAAATTGCTCGTAACGAGCAATTTCTCCTTTTCCCACAGTGTTTTCTACCCGTTTTGAGACCTTTCTACCATTTTCATCAAATTTAAAATTGTCGTCTGTAAACTCTTTCAATTTGGACCAGTCCAAAATTTGTCGTTTGGGAAAGGGTTAAGCATATTTTTTTTAACCGTAACCACGTAAACCATTACCGTACAGTCCACAAGTAATTTCAGAACCACCTTTTTCAGTAAAAACTGCTCTTTTTTGCAACGACGAGTTCGATTAACATTTAATCAACGCTTTGGGAAAAGGGGGTTTAATATATTTTCGTGATGCATCATACCGATTGATTGACTGAATGGTGTTTTACGCCGCTTTCAACATTATTTCAGTCATATCACGGCGACAGCTCATATATTCATGTATTTCCTGGGTTCCACCAGTACTAGGCTAGGACTCTGAAGTGTCTTGCCCAAGGACACTCCCACGAAAGCATCATACCAAGCAAAGCATAACATAATTATGGATCCATAAAATCCATTGTGAAACAACCGGACCTGGATCCTGGGTTTGAACAGTCCTTGGATATGCAGAAAATTGACCAAAAACCCAAAGGTTTACCTGGGTCGATACTTTTTGCAGATGCATTAAGCACCCTTTTCACGGAGCATGGTTCATTTTAAACATTACGCTATAGCCTATTACTGTACAATCTACATAATCTATCTACTTTATATACATGTTATTTCAAAAACACCGTTTGTAGTCGGAAGTGCTCCTTTTTCCATCGGTGAATTGAATCAATCCTAAGGCTGCTATGCACGACTCACCGACCTTTTGCGGACAGTGTAGATTCAAGATCAGACTGCACAGAACGTGCAGTCTGATCTTGGATCTACGCTGTCCGATAAGGAGATATTTCTCCTCCCCCCGCCCACCAATAACTTTGAAATAGCAAAAGTTGCATTTTTACTATCGACTTGAAGGTTTCATTCAACTTCTTCAGCAGGATAGTTCATCTTAAAAAATAAGGTATCTTATTGAAAATTTCCCTACTCACCAGTATGCGAAACAAGATAAGGAAAAAGATGAACAAATGCTGGCGTGGTTTCGTTTTACTATTTCTCTTCAATTTGAATAATAGAAAAGTTACAATATTCCCGTTCGACTGCCTTTTACGCCGTCGACTTCTTTTTGAAAGATAATTACTTTTTGGTATTGATAAAAAATGAATAAATGTAAATTTGTGATTGGTAAAAAAATGTAGATATGTTTATTCTAAGGGCCCCTGCCCATTTGCTGAAGGTCGAAGGGAGATAACTCTTACAGATTATTAAGAACACGGGGTTATGTAATCCAAAGTTAAATTCAGCTTTAATCTCCGTTTAACATAAAATTTTGTTTGTTTGCATACTGTTTACTACTGTTTTGGTACTCCACAGATTTCACTGTGCTCAGTACACCTGTTGATCAGTTCCTTGTTATTTTTCAACGGCAATAACTATTGCTCACAAAATTCTGTCCAAGGCACTTGCTTTCCCCCACACAAAAGTCGAAACAAGGTTAACCTTTTTTCTACACACTGACAAGTTTTAACGACACTGAGAAAGAAGCCTTTTGAAAACGTTGTGGGAAAAGGAGAAAATGCTGGTAACCAGCATTTTCTCCTTTTCCTACATCGTTTTCTGCACTGTAAGTATATCTTATTTATCGTCTGCAACTTCTTCCACTTTGGACCAGTCTAAAATTTTTCGGTCACGCTAAAATACGCCACAGCAGTAATTTACGCCACAGGAGAAAATGATACCCCACAGCACATTTATACGTTTTTAAAACGTATTTTTTTTTTTGTTTAACTAAATGTCCAAATTAAGTTGTAATCGTTAATATTTTGAAGTGCTGCTATAAAATGTTATGTGTTTTGGTAGATATTTGATCTGGTTACAAACATTCTCTCCTTTTCCCACAATGTCTTCAAGGGATTCTCTGTCAGGGTCGTTAAATCTCGAAATTGTGTGGTAAAGGATTAATATGTTTAGCAGGTAATAGATTATACACAGAAGATACCAAGAACAAGGGAGATAACCAGCATTTATCAAGTACATCTGTTGATGATAGAATCACCGCCCTTGATTACAGTCTGCAACACCCTTTATTTCCGAGGGATATTCTCATCAACAATGGTGCTCCTGTGTGGCTCAGTGGTAGTGTAGAACCCGTAACCTGGAGGTCCCGGGTTTGAGCCTCACTGGAAGCACTGAGTTTTACGTGGGAGTGCCCTCGGGCAAGGCAATTCTGAGCCCGCAACCTAGTACTGGTGAACCTAGGACAGACACGAAAATATGAACTGTCGCCGTGATATGGCTGAAATAATGTTGAAATTGGCGTAAAACACCAATCAATCAATCCATCGATTGATTAGCTTTGTATGCATGGTGTTTAACGCCGTTTTCAACATTATTTCAGTTATATCGCGGCGGCCACTGACCTCTCCATGCTTTCCTGGAGTTTCTTTATCCAGTACTACGCACAGTTTTGTTCCAAGCTACTGACTGCTTTCCCACATAACGATCGTCGAAACAACGATCAGCGGTTTGGAAGAAATGAGTCCTGTTGCAATGACTATCATCAGTCCTTGGAAGAAATTTGCCAAGCTGGGGATTCGAACCAGAGCCCCCCCCCGATTTCATGTCTTTGACGCTACCAAATACGTTATCGGGATCGGCGACCCCTTGAGGACCTCGACAAAGTGTACAGAATAATCACTGTTCTGGATAACTCTTTTAGACTTGTTCAAATTCAAAGCACATGCAGACAACAAAATGATGTAGCTCAAGTGATGATTGTTGTCTTGGATAGGGTAGAAAAAATTGTGTGAAAAGGAGAAAATGCTGGTTAGCATTTTCTCCTTTTCCCACAATGCTTTCAAAAGGCTTCTTGCTTAGGGTCGTTAAAACTCGGGATTGTGTGGTAAAGGGTTAAACAAAAAATGTTAAATCCAATCAAAACGCTTAAAATAGAGAGGTATAGTTTATTTTGTTTCTCTGAAACCGGTAAACGATTCATACATTCTTATGTTTAACACCGTTAGGAGCGGAGGTGGGAAGAGAGAGAGAGAGAGAGAGGGAGAGAGGGAGGGGCAGAGAGACGGAGCGAGAGAGAGAAAGAGAGAGGGGGCAGAGAGAGAAGGGGGCAGAGAGAGAGAGAGAGAGACAGAGAGAGAGAGACAGACAGACAGGCAGACAGCAATACGATATTCTAAACTCGCGACAATGTAACTAATGACGAAATCACTCAAAATAAGCCACTTCTGTATTTCCCACAATTTTAATTTCCTTAGCTGCACCACCACATTTTAGTCTGTCTTTGATTAAAACAATGTGGCAGCAGGTTATTTACAGCTGGGTTCCGGGTTTCTTGCGGTCAATATTGTCCAGTTCACGAAACATCTGGCAAATGGACAGGCTTGGACAGCATGACGTCACAACACAGTCCATGAGGATGGAGCCCTGCATACAAATCAATACTCTAGCAAGTATGCATTCATTCGGTAACCATGATGCAAGTCTTTACCAAGCGTTTTAGCCGCCCAGTTGAAGAATTCTTTTGAAAACCTTGTGGGAAAAGGAGAAAATGCTGGTAACCAGCATTTTCTCCTTTTCCCACAATGTTTTCTACCCTTTCAAAGATAGAAATCATCACTGGCGCCAAAACTAATATATCGTCTGCAAATACTTTCAATTTGGACAAGATTTGACCCGATCGTGCAGCCCAGCCGGCGACATCAGAACAACCTCCTCTGTCGCCGCGATTCGAACCTTTGACCTACCTCGCTGTAGGTGTATGCCTAAACGCTCTACAAGATGACAATATTTCATACTCGTTCAAAGTGAAATCATCTGCAAAGGACTAATTGAATAAGGAATTAAGATGAGATTTGTCTTTCATGGGTTAGAAAACATTGTGACTAAAGCACAAAATGCTTGTTACCAGCATTTTCTCCTTTTTCTACGAGCTTTTTTCTTTTAAACTAATCCCTCGGGATAGCTAAAGCATTGGTTGATATACAGGGATAACCACTAAGCAACCAAGACCATCTGGGTCTGTATTCACCAACTATTCTTGAGAACAGTGTTAGTCTTATCTCAAGATTTTTTTTATTTTAAATTTGAAAGTAACACAAGTTTTGATGGACTAAACCAAATGATTTAGACAATCAGAAGTTGTGTTACTTTCTAAATCCTTAATTAGACTAAGTATGTTCTTTAGAATGGTTGCTGAATACGGGCCCTGGGCAGATGACATAAGATTCGTCCAATTCGAACGTACTCGCACACGACAAATTAACTATGGTTCAAACGATAAAATTTGTCTTTGAAAGGGATAGAAAACATTGTGGGAGAAGGAGAAAATGCTGGTTACCAGCATTTTCTCCTTTTCGTGCAATGTTTTTAAAAACTCATTTCCTCAGGGTCATTAAAACGGTGAGCATAAATCTCTTGAAAAACTTACCGCGATGTTGTTGGACTCCCTGAGTTTAACTCTGAGGGCCATCAGAGATTGGGGCACCACACAGGGCAGACAAACGACCTCCTCTAGCCTTGTGGATAGCATAAATATGTGAAAACAGCCGCAAAACATCACGCACATACCTGCGAAAATTTTGTCACCATTTTAGACGTTACAGTACTGAATAAATTGGAAAAGGAAATACATGTAATGGGCTTTTAAGTCGGGAAAAAAAAAAAATCCCAATCATTGTAAATGTAAAGGTGCTTAAGCCAACATATTTATAATAATAATAATGATGTCTTTATTTTGTGAATGATTGATTGATTGTATAGTGTTTAACGCAGTTTTCAACATTATTTCAGTTATATCACGGCGGCCAGTGCACCTATCCATGCTTTCCTGGAGTTTCTGTTACCAGTACTCCGCACAATATTGTTTCCAAGCCACTGGCTGCTTTCTCACATAACCATCGTCGAAACAATGGTCAGCGGTGAGAGAGGAGTGAATCCTGTCGCGATTACTATCATCAATCCTCGGAAAGAAATTGGCCAAGCCGGGGATCGAACCTGCGACCTCCTGTTCTCAAGTCCTGTACGCTACCGACAGAGCTACGGGGGCTTGGCTTTTATTTAGTGAAGGTTAAAACATTAAGACATAGTTCAAAGTCTTTTTAACAATTTTGCCCACAAAATGAGTGTAACAACAACAACAACAACAACAACAACAACAAATCGGGTATTATTGAAGACTAATACTAATGATTGTGGTGTTAGAAAATAAAGAAGATGATTTAATGACAAAATAATGATGGAATGTGAAATCTATTTCTCAAAATATAGCAGACAGTGAAGACCAAAGACCATATTGCACATTCTCTACATCTGATCTTCATCCACACTGTCTACAATGACGTTTTCCAGCATTTTCTCCTTTTCCCAAAATGTTTTCAAAAGCCTTCTCTCTTAGGGTCGTGAGAACTCGGGACTTTTTGGCAAAGGGTTAAAGCAAATTATAGATATATATATGACTCGGTCAAGCAGGACAAAAGCCCGGGTGGCGTTTCAATAAACTGCGCAGATTTACGCATTTTTTGAAATTTTATATACACAAATACGATCCCTGCTTTATTCAAAGGTATGAGCCGGCGTAAAATTATGCAAGTATTTATTTAACCTTTTACCACACAATCCCGACTTTTAACGACCCTGAAAGAGAAGCCTTTTGAAAACATTGTGGGAAAAGGAGAAAATGCTGGTAACCAGCATTTTCTCCTTTTCCCACAATGTTTTCTACCCTTCCCAAAACAAATTTCAATTTTTGAGTCACACTTATTTTGTCGTCTGCAAGTGTTTTCAGTTTGGACCAGCCTAAAATTTTGTCGTTTGGTAAAATCATTAAGTTATACAGTTTATTGAAACTTGTTTTCAGACTTGATGCTTGCTTTCCTAAACTGCGACGTGCGTAAGCAGTTTAGTGAAAGGCAACCCTGAAACATTGAAATTCCAAGGGTGTTCTTGTGAGACTAATCTAAAAGATTGCAGACAGTGTAGATCAAGATCAGACTGCATGTTCTATTGCAGTCTGATCTTGATTTACATTGTTCGCAAAGAGCAAATGAACCATAATTTAAATTGTCTACGAAAAAAAAAATTAAAAAAAAAAACCGTATGCGCTACTCTGAACCGGTGTCACACCCAGCTAACTCCCTCGGGTAGTAACATTCAAAAGTTGCATCAATTAAAAATGTGACATAAGCACTTGTGCTGTACCGTTTTATCACAGAAAATAAACGGACCGATCTAAAATGTGTTTCTGGTGTTGATTTCATGATTTCTGTAAAAACTGAGTGCAAGTTTATAATTTTATGGGGAACTATTTTGTGCCAGTGCCCACATAAAGAAACGTGGTCTACCATCCGGAAGAGCCCTTTTCACTGTGAGTTTTCAAGGATAGTTGTTTTGAGGTGGCCGAAAAACTCAATCGGTCGGAGAGCCAATTTTTCAGCTTCCTGTGAAGGCCACTTGACATATATTTGACAGAAACAACAACAACAACAACAAAAAAAAAAACTGTTGCTTTTAAGAACAGCTGAGGGTCAAAGATGGTGAATTTCACTATACATGTATATTCGATGTACCAAAATCCCAATGGTGTGAGACCTTAATTAAAATGGTTGAGTTTGACAGCATAGGCGAGTTCGTTAGGAACTAAAGTAAACCTTACAGTTGCCGACATCCTCGCAGTCGTGTGACACCTTAAACATTAACCATAATCCTGCAAATTTACTTAAATAAAACTTTTAAACCGATAGAAAAAATCAAAATAACGTTATTTCGAACTTATTTTTGGACAAAAAAAATCTCCTTATCGGACAGTGTAGACCTAAGATCAGACTGCACGCTCTGTGTAGTCTGATCTTGATCTACATTGTCCGCAAAACGTCAGTGAGTCGCGGTTAGCAACTTAACGGTTAAATTGCTTGAGTTCGACAGGCAAGAACAGTTCGTTAGAAACTAAAGTAAACCTTACAGTTGCCGACGTCCTCGCAGCACCCACACAGCCCTGTACTCCAGTCACGTTTTCTCATATAGCGAAGCGATTCACCTCCGGCGTTCACGACCACGTTAGTGGATTGGACCTGCGGCTGTTGGGAAACGAAATCAAAGTATTGAAAGTATGGAAGCGCAATAGTTTGTTTTTCAGTGCAGCAAAATGAAGCTTCAGCAAGAGTTGTTTAATATTTCACATAATTCGACCAATCCTCTTTGAAAAGGGGGTTTAATGTATCCCCGTAAAGCATGATACAAAGGGAAGTCATCACATAACTATGGACCCATTGTAGAATAACCAACTGATTCATGAGGTACACTGGTCCTTTGTCATGCAGACAATTGACCGATAGCAAAAGGTTTCGACCCAGGTCAGCCTGCGTGGATTGCGCAGGCTGACGTGAGTCGATACTTTTTGCAGATGTATTAAACCCCCTTTTTACAGAGCATGGCTCATTTACGACAGTTATCTCTCGTTAAAAACAAAATGTAATGATGAAGTTTGCCTGTTCAACAATTTTGACGTTTTGAAAGAACTACTTTATATCGCAATAATGTGGTGGTTATTTGCCCCGCAAATCCTGCACATTCTTCTGAGCACAGTAATACCAGTAAACTCATGCCCATAAAAAATCACGTAATTGCTGGTTGAATCGTTGCAATTACAGACGGACGGATGGATGGAAAGAATGAATGAATGTAAGACGATGATAAAAAAGGTTTTATTACGAAGGATTGTGTGTACTCTTGATACATAAAAGACAAATTGTTGAGTGGGTGGTCAGTCTAGACGGACAAATAACGAGAGAGAGAGAGAGAGTGAGTGAAAGAGTGATAGAGAGAGGCAATCGCACGGACGGACGGATAGTTAAGAAAACACGAACGCATAGAGAAGAGACAGACGAACATCAGATACGTAAACAAAGATCTAACCTGATTGGTGACAGGAGCAAACGTGGTGTGGTGAGATGATGGTGGTGGTGGATGATGAACGTATTGTGCCGAGGCTGGGTGATACATCTTTATACTCGGTATTCGAACTTAATACCTCACCTGAAATTTTCGGATTTACTTGTGGTTAAATCCTATTTGTTGAAAGAGATTTTGTTAGTTCTGCATAAATGAATACTGTTGAAAACGAATACCATCAATAAATATGGTAAAAGAAAAAAAATCTAAGAAAAAAAAAGTTCAAATGTACATGTACAGACCAATACATTTAATCTACATATCCTCCGAAGATACATATTTTTTTTTTCAAAATCTCACTTCTCACTGTAACGCTAAAGTTTTAGTCCTGTACCCCCAAGCCTGGGGTTTAACGACCCAAATGTAGAAGGCGTTTGAAAGTATCATTGACTAACGAGAAAATGCTGTTAACCAGCATTTACTCCATTTCACACGATATGTTCCACGACATATTCCATTATTGGAGCCACATTTAATCTAAAGTGTGCAGATGCTTTCAATTTTTTGGACCTGTCTAAACTTCTGACGTCTGGCACTGGTACTCGGTAAACATCAACCTGTACGCGCGCACGCGCGAGAGAGAAAGAGCGATAGACAGAGACAGAGAGAATAACACATCCATTATCCATTTACGAAAAGGTAAAATATTAAATCTGTTTTATTCACTTACTCTCAAATGCCTGTTTACTGTTCCGATCCGTGGAAAAGAACTCGGTCCAACTCTTGTCCTCGTAAAGTTTGAAATGTTGATATGCACAGAGATGTTCTCTGCACATATTTCTCGTGAGTATTTCTCCGACAGGGCACGCACTATTAAAGGTCAAGATTTAATTGTGACCTTTATGATCAAATTGTATGTAGCTAAATGGGGCTTCATTTTGGGTCGACAGAACAACGTGATCTTTAACTCTTAGGCTGCTAAGCGCGACTCAATGACCTTTTGCGGACATTATAGATTAAGATCAGACTGCACAGAACGTTTTACAATCGACTTGAAGGTATCACTTAACTTATTTAGCAGGATAAGAGTTTATCTGCCCCAAAACACAGGCTTAAAGAGGAATGTACGAGGGGTGTTCAATAAATACGCGGGAAAGTACTGTCATTCTCTAAAATATTGTTCAAATGCAGCACAGTTGATACATATCGTAGACAAATTAATTCTGTGTTGACAGAATAAATTTCATGACAATATCTCCAGATCTTATAAAGATATGCTTGTTATAGCAACGTCATCGCTCAAAAACCGGCCTAACGTCATCCAGCGTCAATTTTACGTCGCTTTATCTGCATTACTTACTAATCGTTTCTTTCGTTACCTAGATGAGATAACCATTTAAAGAATTTCATCTTTTTCAAAATACTCTCCTTGAAATGTAGTACACTACTGAATCGTTTCACCCATGAATAGAAGCTTTTCCTGTCGGCACCAGACTCAACGGAAGCAATCGCGGACTGCGCTGCACTCTTTACGTTGTGTCATTGACGTCGATCGTCCGCTCCTCTGGTCATCTGTCACGCTTTCACGACCGTCTTCATAATGCACATACCATTTGTATAAAGCTTTTTTCTTCGTTGCTGAATCGCCGTATGCCGTGATTAACATTTATATTGTTTCTCGTCGGGAGTTTCCATTTAAAACACAAAATTTAACTGCATTTCTCAGTTTGGTACTCATTTTGACGCACGTGAATAAACAATATGGCCGCCAAACGCTTACATGACAGTCAAACGTTAATGTGACTTCATGAACGTCATAGCAAGAGTTGGTGCCACGTCATGACAAAATTTGGTGAAGATATCTGATCAGACACAAAAGAGACACGTCGTTTTCCACACGGCAAATGCTTTCGTTTTATTGCATTTTGGGCCGAGTTTTTGGAACACGACGTTGCCATAACTAACCGCATCTTTATAAAATGTTGAAATAATAACTTGAAATTTATTCTTTCAGGACAGCATTAATTTTTTCTACAATATGTATCAATTTAACTGTATTCAAGCAATATTTGAGAGAATTACTGTACTTTTTTGCGTATTTTTTGAACAGCCCTCGTACATGCAAAGTAGGAGGAGTACTCGTATTTACAGACTTCTATTCACAGGCGACAACAAGCAATTCTAGAGCATATGTATATTTATTGACCACAAAATGCCGAGTTGCAACGACCCTGAGAAAGAAGACTTTTGAAAACGTTGAGGGAAAAGGAGAAAATGCTGGTTACCAGCATTTTCTCCTTTTCCCACAATGTTTTCTACCCTATCAAAGACAACTTCCACAATTTTAGCCACATTTAATTTTGAGGTTGCATACTATGCTTTGGAATTGGATGGGTTTAGATTTAGACGTGTGATAAAGGGTTAAACGAAAAATACATGTAGCTCAAATATCAGGGTGGAAGGGAGGGGAGAGATACAATTTTTGCCTCCTCCCTACCCCCCAAAAAAGCTGTATCGGACCCGGCTCCTGATTTCACCCTGGCCCTACACCTATAAAACACAATGAGTTAAATGCAATGTTAAACATTGGTATGATGTTGATTGATTGATTGATTGATGTTTTACACCGTTTCCAACTCTAGATGATGATGATGATGGTTTTGGTGATTGCAGTGGTTGTGTGATCTTGTTGATTATGATTATTTTCTCTTAGCCGTTTCTTTTACGACCTAAATGAACAAATGCGAGACCATTAACAGCTTATCGGAAACCTGATGATAAATAACGCCCGACTTACAGAGTGACACAACCCGGATTCAAACTAACAACCCCAAAACCACCAACCCTGAACTTTACTGGCGAAATAATTTCCAAGGAAAGAAAAGTACAACCGGTGCGGAACTCGAACTCGGGACCCCAAGGCTGTGTCCAGGCGCTAATAATTTCTGAATCATTCCTTCTCATGATCTCCTTATCACAGTTTGTACAGATCCGTGGAAAAAAAAAAACAAAACATTTTATCTGTTTTGCAATTATTATAATTGTTGACAAAGTTGCGTAAGATTATTTAAAAAAAAATAGACTTGAACCAAGGCTAGCATGGGACCCCTGGCTTACATCACGAGAGCTCTACCGTAGACCTACCCTGACCACTTGGCATCCACCGTACTTATTATTAATATACTGTCTAGGCGATGTTTTGTCTTCAATTTCAAACCGAGAGTTCTAACTTAAAATTCTTCTTTTTATTAATCTGACGAGTTAATTACTTAATCCACCCGAAGTTGACACAATAACAAGCCTAATAACGGCGTGACGACAACACACGTGACTGCCTTTCGAGTGTCACGTGACAGCGCCCGGAAAGAGTATTAGTTTTCCGGAGTTTTCCCGATTGAATCCGTATCGGGGAGTCGTCTGCCTCAAACGATAGGCACGCGCGCGCGACATTTATTCTGATGGTTCGTAGAAGGGGTATTTATTGGCGTTCTGATTTCTAGTATCTGTTTTAACTCTTTATCTTACGACAAAATTTTACACACGTCCAAATTCAAAGTTGAGGGGAATCAGTCAAAATGACCTTGTTGTAATAGACATGTCTACAGCGTGTCCCGTTTTTCTGAAGCATTTATGCAAAACATTTTCGTAAAATTATACATAGGAGATAAGAAAAATGTTTCGTAACTGTCATGCTACGAGTAAACTCACGAAAGTTATTTTGGTAAAACGAATCCAGGTTTTGATTCCATGCACGGTTGTAATTTTGCAGATTTTTTTTTTTGAGTTTCTGAATGCGCTGGCTTTTGACACATTTCTTGGCATTTATATATTCGAAAAAATAAATAGAAATATGCCATCGGTTACAAAATGTAGACATATTTATTCTGACGGCCTCTGCCGGCTTATTTGCAGGTCAATTTACGCCGTCTTTCATTCTTAAAAGATATTTCTTGTCAAATCTGTCGTTCTTTTACACAAAAAGTTTGATCACTATCAAGGAAATCAATAATTATTTTCTGCTAAAAAAAAAGAAACTTCTTGAAAAGTTATCCGACTAAGAAAATTATTTTCAAGTACGAAGCCTGTGGTTATAACATTTGCGTGTATGTTCTTGAGGATAAGTTCGTGCTCAAACTTAAGCTTTCATTTTTACTTCAAATTGAGACAAAGTTTGAAAACAAAAGTCACCAAATTAGATAAAAAGTCAGAAATAAAAAGCGCAGATAGATTTGAAGATCAGCTTTGGAGTATCTTAAATTTCATTTGATTTAGCTTTTCGAAGGGCAAGCCCAGCTGAGTTTAAACGAATTTTTTTTTAGCTTTTGACAAGAAAGGAATGATTTTTTTTCCCTACGGCCAAACATAAAACCCCATTGAAACTAGAGATCTTTATTCCATACGCTTGACTTACAGAGCGGACGGTATAGATCAAAGATCAGACTGCACGTTCTGTGCAGTCTGATCTTGATCTATGGCGTTCGGCAAAAGACCTTATTTTCGCCTATGGCACTGAAAAGCCCTAAAGCACGGCCCAAGACAACAGAAATCAAAATAATTACATGTATACCGCAGCAATGTACTACAATGACGTAACAAGTAGTTACAAGCCGATATAATATTCTAATTAATTAACCATAACATAACATAACATAACATAACATAACATAACATAACATAACATAACATAACATAACATAACATGACACAACATAACATAACATAACATAACATAACATAACACAACATCTCTTTATTACACCCAAGTATTATACAATACAATATGGGGAAATAATACAAATAGGGATGTAAAGTAAAAGTAAACAAGTTCCGGGAAAAAAACAGAAAGCACTTATTTGTCTTAGGAAAATTGAGTTTAATTGGGTTTACTTCCTTCGGTTTTGCACAAAATACGATACATGCTTTTCAAAATGCCGCATTGAACTCATAGTGGCATTGTCTTCGACAAATGCAACAAAAACATTACAAAAAGCGGACATAATGGGGAATTAGAAAATATTATACATTAGGATATGGGACGGCGCAAGAGTAAGAAAAAAGAGAAAATGACAACAATAGGAATACATGTATTACAGACACAGAGTTTACAGCAAAAAAAGATGAGCGTAGGAATATTGGGAGAAAAAGCTATCAGAGATATACAGTAGAGACAGCATAAGGAACATAATTATAGATACATTTTGCAACAATACCATCTAGAATAACTTGATTAAGGTAAAGATAGTGGAAGTGGAAATGCACGAGTGAAACATATCTGTATGTACAATCATGACACTTGGTTTTTCTCTATTATGTTGTTTAAATACACAACGATTCAGAATAACTAAACAAAAAAAAAAAACGATTTCTGACAAAAAAAAAAACCCTGGTATCCAAGGATGAAAAGGGTCGCGGCGGAAGAGGACCATTTCTTATAGTAATTAAGGAGTAATTTTCATTTCATTGACGGCCCCTCAATGTTTCGCTTTTCTTTGTTTTTTAACCTTCACGCAGAAACGCATTTAGAAATCATATGTTTATTTCCCACGAGCATTTACAGATTCTTTTCCCCACCCTTGGCTCCCTTGTAATTGCTTAAAGCGCTAAATACTTCTTAATCGGCACTCCGAAGAAAGTGCAGACCAAGATCAGGCTGCATAAAACATGCCGTCTCATCTTGGATCTGTACTGCCTGATAATATGTAGCCGGTACATATTCTGATCAAAACAGCCATGCGTTTGCAATAAGGCACTTTAACCCTTTGCCACACAATGCGGCCTTCAAATTTGACACCCTGGAAAAGAAGCCTTTTGAAAACATTTTGGGAAAAGGAGAAAATGCTGGTAATCAGCATTTTCTCCTTTTCCCACAATGTTTTATACCCTATCAAAGAAAAGTTGCACCATTTGAGCCACATTGAAATTGTCATCTGCAAATGCTTTGAATTTAGACAAGGCTAAAACTTTGTCGTCTGGTAAAGGGTTAAGACCGTGGAATACTCTTCCGAAGAGTGAATGAGCCACGCTCTCTGAAAGAGGGGTTCAATGCATCTGCAAAGAATATCGACCCAGGTCAGCTGAGGCATTCCGCTCAGCCTGGCCTTTGTCGAAACGTTTTCGCAATCGGTCAGTTTCTCTGCAGGTCCAAGGACCATTCTACCTCACGATTTAGCCGGTTGTAAGGCAAAATGGATTTTATGGATCCATGCTTTGGTATAAATCAGCACGGAGAAGCATTTAACACCCATTTGCCTGAACATGGCTCAATTTAAGTTCAAAATGTACTCACTAGATGTCAGAAACTGATGTTAAAATTAAGATGTAGCACTGTCACCGACCATTATATTTTTCAATTACTTTTTGCTATATTTTAATTTACCGTTTACTTATAAATAAACAATGATTATTACTCGTCAAAATTATCGTCATGTTAGAAACGGGGGAAAGAAAAACAAAACAAGTGCAGGAAAAAATTTCGAATGATATACTTACATTGTATGCAATTATTGCGACAAAAATGAAATCGAGGATGATAATCATTTTGCATTAGTTTGTCTGGCTTACGTATGCTTAAGAACTGCTTATATCAAAAAGTATTTTTATAAACGCCCAAACATATTGAAGTTTGTAAAATCTCTTAAAATTTAAAAACAGAAGTAATCTTTTGAATTTAGCTAAGTGTATTAAGCAAAGCTTTGCTCGAAGATCAGAAATTATCAAAAATAGATAATAAATAGTCTGCTAGTCTCTGCTGGTTTATGATTTTACTTTTGCAGCAGGGTTTTCTAACCGGTCCTGAGGCAGAATGGTCCTTTGACATGCAGAAAATTTACCAATAGCAGGTTGCTCAGGCTGACCTATGTCGATACTTGTTTTTTAATCATTTAGCCGCATTTTCACAGGGCATAACTCACATCAGTTAGTCTGTTCTAGTTGTTGTTGCTACAATATAGACATTTTTCTGTTTCGTCAGTTCCATTTGTTTCTCAAGCTTAGACAACGGTTAAATACGTACCGAACTAGGAAATTTAGACTCTTCCCAAACGAAAGCATCTGCAGACGGTAAGTTAAAAATTTCACAATTGATGAAATCCGTGTAAGAAAAGGTAGAAATAATTGTGGGAAAAGTAGAAAATGCTGATCACCTGCAACGTCTCCTTTTCTCACAATCATTTCAAATGCATTCCTGGTCAAGGTTGTAAACCGTTCAATCTTTTTAACCTTAAAACGCCTTTCCCAACAATCGTTGTTTTCACAGCCGGGATAGATCAAGCTCAGACTGCACAAAACGTGCAATCTGATCTTTGATCTACACTGTCCGCTTACCCTAAACATTATACTTGTATAGACAGAATCAATCATCAAATTGCAATTATTTTGATCCCATATCTAGACTGAAAATGTCTATTGGATAAAAACGGGTTAAATATGTTTTAACTGGTATTTTTTTTTATCTTTTTTTATTTTAGAATTTTAGCTAGTGTACATTTTTATTGTCAACCATAAAAAAAAAAAGAATGGCGATAAAGCATAATGAATGAATTTCATATGAAGACGAAAAAGTAACTCCAAAATAAGCCCGTATGTTGAACTCTGTATAGATTTAAAAAAAAAATTAACTGTTTCCAGCTTCATTTGATTGAAACAGTTTTGCGATCATGGTTTTTTACGGCCGATAAATGTATCATGAAAATGTAATCAACCGGCAATTAGCGCAAGGATACATCTTCACAATCGAAAGTCCTTGACGCATGCGTGTGTCGTCGATTGCTTCCGTCTGAATATCTGAATGGAGTGCGTCGCTTAAATCGACAGAAAAACCAAATAGAGACACGTGCTTTGGATCACAGATGGGGGCTGATCCAAATTTTCTCACATTATTTGCCCAAGTCTCTATATAAACTTCGAAAGTGATTTCTTGGTGTCCAGTCACCCCTTAGAGTACAAAATGATATCGACATTGCGTTAATTCGTTACAGAAGTATATGTAACTTTTTTTTATAGAAATAAAAAAAAGCATATCGTGCTTTACATATAGATTTCTCCAAAACTATACTTTAAACGCAGATAGTTTAATAAATTTTCTTTATTAAGGACTTGATTGACCTTCTTAAATTCGATGTTATTGTTTTTGTGGCTTCAAAAATTTTTTATTGCAATCGTATGATACCGATGGATTATGAATCGGTTAACGTGGCGGTGGTTGCTGGTACGAATCTTTCCAGAGGAACATTGTACGGCCCGCTGAACGAGTTTGAATTTACGCCGATCTGGAGCAGTGACGGTTTTCCTGGGAAAAACAGCGAAATCATTGAGGTAACAAGCATCTTTCTTTCGCTACTATTCTTTTTTTTAACAGAACAGACCAGAACAGAACAGATCAGTTTATTAACTTAACCTATACAGGTCATCGTCTCAACATCAAACGATAACGTGAATCAACGTGAAACCCTTTGGCTGCTAAGCGTTACTTGCTGACCTTTTGCGGCCAGGGTTGATCAAGATCAGACTGCACAGAACGTGCAGTCTGATCTTGGATCCACACTGTCCGATAAAGAGATATCTCTCGTACAAAAATACCTTTAAAATAGTAAAATTTGGGTTTTTACTATCGGCTTGAAAGTTCATGTTTTATTTAGCAGGATAAGGGTTATTTTTTTTTTCAGCACACGCCTCATTCAACTGCATGTTGCTCTCATTTGCTTTTGTTTTGTTTTCCTTATTTCATTCTTCAATTAATTTAATTAGTATATGTCTGAAATTTTGTCATATGCTTAGAACTTTGCTACATTAAAAAGTCCGTAAAAAAGGGAAAACTCATTCATGACTTCCGAGACAGTCCATTTTGAATTACAAAATAAATGAGTCATGCTCTGGCAAAAGGGGGCTTAATACATCTTCGTAATGCATAATACCAATCAAGCCATCATATAAGTTTGGATCAGTAAGTGCCACTTTTCTTTTTTAAAACAACCGTCTGTATCATGAGGTAGACTGGTCCTTGAACACATAGAAAATTGACCAAAAGCGAAAAGTTTCGGCCCAGGTCAGCCTGCGCGCATTGCGCAGGCTGACCTGGGTCGATACTTTTCGCAGATGCATTTTGCCCCCGTTTCACAGAGCATATCTTTGTTGTTTTTCGTTTTGATTAATAAACATTTTACCACACACGACAAAATTTTACACTCCTCCAAAACGGAAGCATCTGCAGACGACAAATCAAAGGTAGCGCAAGTCATGATATCTATCTTAGATAAGGTAGAAAAATATTGCTTGAAAAGGAGAAAATACTGGCTACTGTGTTACAGTATTTTCAAAAGCCTTTTTCGTAGCTTCTTCGAAACGTGGCATTGTTTGACAAAGGGGTTAAAAAACAACATGACAAATTTTATCATTCGTTAACTTTTCTGGACACGGGCAGTATCATGCATCATGTGTCCAGATGCACTAAGCCCCCTTTTGCCGGAGCGTGTCCACCATACTACAAGAGAGTATTCAGGCGCGTTTCGCAACAAGGGGACTTGAAGAATTACCCTGTCTCTTTTTCTTCATGGTTTGACTATTTGGTCATCTCTCCCTCTTTATATTATATTATTTCTCTACATACATATTGTTTCTTGTTGACAAGTTTTTTTTGTGTAATTCCTGTTATTTCTGCTTCTTATCGGTAACTATAGGTTAACTTTTTTTTTTCTACAGTTTGGTTACTTCACTTTTGATATGTATATACATACACATGTGGCATCATTCATTGAAAAACTTACATTCTGACAAGACAATGTACTATGTATACTTCTAAATAAAATGTCTGTTCTGTTCTGTTCTGCTATTATGTTTAAACTAAGTTAACAAGAATGATGTTGGAAATGACTTCAAATGTAAAAAAAAACCACCAAAATCTAACAAAAAGCCAAAGACACTGATTATGAAAACTGTGGCATACTGACCAGAAGCTACCAAAATACTGATTAGAGCGAAATTAGAGTGAAATTCATATTCGACAAAAGATAAATGAGCCATACTCTGGCAAAGAGGGTTTAAAGCATCTCCGTGATGCAGTATACCAAGCAAGTCATCACATAATTATGGATCCATAAAGATCCTTTTTGTCTAACAACGGATTCAATCATGAGATACGCTGATCCTTTGACATGCAGAAAATTGACCGATAGCAAAAAGCATCGAGCCAAACCAACTTTTTAGGCAGATCCATTTAGCACCCTTTTTTCACAGAATATGGCTCATGTTAACTATACTGACTGACTCATATTATCCTTCAAATATGTTCCCTCTAAACTGTAAATATTAGGCAGATCGCAACACGAGGTAACTGGCTCTAACAAAGTCATTGAAAGTTATATTTTGATGTGCATTCCCATCGAACATTAAAAGACACTTGAACGCTGTTGATCGAATCTCTTACAAAAGTGTACATATTACAGCTTTTATGTAAGTGAAGCGTTTCTAAAGTCAGTCAGTATTTATTTCACCCCCTGACGGCATAATTAGATATGACAACTACCGATATAAATAAAAGACGGACATTTTATAGGCAAGCAACCGCTAAGTTTCTCATAATGTTTTCCTACATCTTTCTACCGTGGTAAGTTTCACCAGTTTGCTACCATCAAACAGAAAGTCTGTCGCACTTCAAACAGATCTAAATATTTACATTCAACAGACAAATTAATTGTAACTTTAAATGAATCTTTATATCTGTAACAGCAGTCTGCCACTCATCAAATATTTGGACTGGTCACTGCTGTTTAAACAATGGTCAACAATATTAAAAAGTGACCATCGGAAGTAATTCTTCGCTATAACGTTATTATTTGTCAGGGATAATTCTACCCGTAAAGCGCCCTTCACTACTAAAGTTGCCTTTGCGGCCAGTGTAGATCAAGATCAGACTGCACAAAACGTGCAGTCTGATCTTTGATCTACACTGTCCGCTTTGCTGAAACATTCTAGACAATAGCAGCCTTAAAATTTCAGTTATTTGAGTGTGATTTCCACACTAAAATTTTCTGCTAGCTCTAGTCAACGCTCACAGTGTAAATGCATATTAACCCTTATCTTGCTAAAAAGAGTTATTTAGAACTTTCAAGTCGTTAGTATAAACCCGAATAATGTTATTTCTACCTTATTTTTTGGAAAAAAAAATACCGTCTTATCGGACAGTGAAGATCCAAGATCAGACTGCACGTTCTGTGCAGTCTGATCTTGGATCTACACTGTCCGCAAAAAAGTCAATGATTCGCGCTTAGCAGCCTAGGGGTTAGATATATAGTGCACAGGAGTTTGGAATCAGTACTTCGTAAGGCCTACAAATATTTTTAACTTAACCTCCTAACTTAATTTCAAGACTAACTATCTGATTGGCTGGGACGTTCTGTCTCCGCCAATCAGATTGTTAGACCCGA
The DNA here is from genome assembly GCA_945859785.2 of Tridacna gigas. Classification (NCBI taxonomy): domain Eukaryota; kingdom Metazoa; phylum Mollusca; class Bivalvia; order Cardiida; family Cardiidae; genus Tridacna; species Tridacna gigas. Next base: position 73,566,286 of record OX244031.2, on the reverse strand, counting down.
AATTAAGAATTAGAAAACAGTTTAGAGTGGTTGTGGAGTACGGCCCCGGGCCAGGATGTTCGAGTGACTGTGGTTATGACTTGGGCAAATATTGACATTTCGTCCTGGAGGACTGATGAAGATTTTCTGTTCAGTCCCTTTTTTTTTTAGCATGAAGGGCCCCTGCGTAGCCAAGTGGTTAGTAATAGTACTTTAGGTCTCCTAGGTTCGATCCTCGCTGGAGGCACTTGGGTTTTTCATGGGAGTGTCCTTGGTCAAGGCATTATAGAGTCCCTGCTCAATACTGGAATACATGAGCTGTCGCCCTTATTTGACTAAAATACCAAATCAGAGTAAGACCATTTCATCCCAAAACAATTACCTTGACCCTAACGACACTAAATATAAGAATGTAAGTGCTTCTACGGACACTATGGATCGTGGTAAGACTGCAAAGAAAAAGCATTCTAATCTTGATTCACATTGGTGTAAACAGTAACATTTTCCCAACGGAAACAGCTTTGATTTTTTAAAAATTTGGCTCTCTCCCTCTTTTCGCTTGCGAAGTCCCTTTAGTTTAGTTTAAACATATTTTATTCGTATATTGGTAACATACGTATTCATAATTAACAACAGCTAACTACATGAAAAGGATCGGAACGAAAGCTATAAGCTTATAAAGTCCCTTTAGTTTGACTCTGTCACTGTTTTGTGGACAACGTAGATCAAGATAACACTTCACTGAACGTGCAGTCTTAACTTGGCTCTACACCGTCTGCTACTTGATGCTAAAGTATGACCAAATATGCCCAACTAATTAGTCGACAGCATAAGAGTTTAATAAACACATATTGTCAAGTAACCTGGGCACGTATTCAACAACCATTCTTAAGAACATTCTTACTCTTATTCTCCCGGGTGGAAAATGAATTTTAAAAGTACATGTAGGTCAAAAGTTGCCAGGTCGCTCTATCTTTTATTTACTTTTTTACCAGGTTTGAAAATTCATTTCATTGCCAGCAACTAACACTTGGACCAACTGTGCAATAACAGGGTCCGTATTCACCAACCATTCTTAAGAACGTTCTTAGTCTTATTCTCCAAGATTGTCCAAAATTGAAAGTAACACAACTTCTGATTGGCTAAACCAAATGGTTTAGCCAATCAGAAGTTGTGTTACTTTCGAATCCAGAAAATGTTGGAGAATAAGACTGAGAATGTTCTTAAGAATGGTTGGTGAATACGGACCCAGATTGTCATCTTTACATTTCCATACTTTTAACACTTAAGCTGCTGAATAGCTGCTTAATAAATGAAACGCAAATTTCTACTCAATACTACTCAATACTAAAGGTCCAAACATTGCGGTTTCAAAGTTGATTTCACCGGAAAGAAAATACCATATCGGACAGTGTAGATCAAAGATCAGACTGCACGTTCTGTGCAGTCTGATCTTGATCTACACTGTCCGCAAAAGGTCAGTGGGTCGCGATAAGCAGCTTAAGGGTTAAAAAGCGTGATTTGAATTCAAATGTATGTTTACCCCCGTATGGTTTTCTTTTGGCCGCTATCGGGCATTTAACAGTAAAACTGGTTCTAAGTGTTTGTAAGTGTTTATATGTCAATTCGGTCTCCGTAAAACAAGCTTTCCTTTTTTTCCTGGAATCTGTGTTTTTAGAAAAGATGTAGCAGCAGCAGCAGCCATGTTTGCTTATAACATACCTTCGAACCGCTTCTGCATAGTTTCTCAGAAAGCCTGCTTTCCCTCTCTTATTTTCTCTACTGCAATTTCGTCGTCAGCCCTTTAGCATTTGAAATTATTTTTTTAAAATGGCATATCTTGAATTCTTGAATAACGTTGAGAATGGTGCTGAAAAAAAATAAGCAACAAACAAATTGAAGTAAACATAATAGGAGCCATGCTCTCGCAAAAGGAGGCTTAATGCACCTCCTTGATGCGTGATACCAAGCAAGTCATCACATGATCATGGATCCATAAAATCTATTTCGTCCAAAAAACCAACCGAAATCATGAGGTACACTGGTCCTCTGACATGCACAAAATGGACCAATGGCAAAAAGTTTCAATGATGCATATGAAAAAAGTATCGATCCAGATCAGCCTCCGCAGTCCGCGTAGGCAGACCCGGGTGGAAACTTTATGCATTTGGTAAATTTTCCTGCATGTCCAAGGACCATTCTACAGTTACCTCGGGGTTTAGCCGGTGGCCAGCCAAAATGGATTTTATGGATTCATAATTATGTGATGACATGCTAGGTATAATGCATCACAGAGAAGCATTAAATACCTTTTTCTCAGAGCACGGTTCATATAAAAGCGCATTTTAAAAAGATACAGTTTATAACTGCATATTACTGTAATTCCAGGTTATTGCGAAGAATGGACATCTTTATGCTAAAACGGGACTGCCATGGATACAGTTTATTCGGTCATCACGTGACATATACGAACAGAATATCGAGGCTGTAAGGTCACGTGACGATGGCAGTGTCTTTCTCCGCGTGACAAGAAATTTAGCTAGAGGGGAACTACTTTGTGGATGGTATGAAGATAGCTATGCAAGGGAATTAAATGTTCCTTATTTGACCTTTGAAAATATCAAAGGTAAGTTAAATTCAGGGTCCGTATTTACCAACAATTCTTGAGAACTTTCTAAGTCTTTTGCTCAAGAGTTTTCTAAATTTGAAAGTAACACTATTTCTGATTGGCTAAACCAAATGGTTTAGCCAATCAGAAATTTTGTTACTTTCTAAATCCAAAATTAGACTAAGGTTATTATTATGAAGAATGGTTGGTGAATACTGACCAAGAACTCATTTCTAAACTATCCCGTTTTATGAGACGTTAAACGCTTTCGGATATAGGAAATATCCTGAGAAAAGGGGCAAACGCCGGTAACAAGCATTCTCCGTCACAGTGCTCTTTAACCCTTTCCCAAACAATAAATTTTAGACTGGTCCAATTTGAAAGAGTTTGCAGATGACAATTTTAAATTTGATGAAAATGACAGAAAGTTCTCCAAAAGGGTAGAAAACACTATGGGAAAAGGAGAAATTGCTCGTTACGAGCAATTTCTCCTTTTCCCACAGTGTTTTCAAAAGACTTGTACTACAGACACGTGAAAACCAGGGCTTGTTTTGGAAAGGGTTAATCTTTCATATGGGGAATTCCACAATTCGAGACACATTTGTCGTTTTCAAATGCTCCTAGTGTGGACGAGTCTAAAATTTTGTTGTCTGGTAAACGGTTAAATTCTTACATCGACAGAAGATGTACAACATTCAGTCAATCAACAGACGTGGACATGTATTAACCGCCTATTTTTTTCTTGCAGCAGATATTTCTAAAAAAAAAAAAATAAGAAAATGAAAAGAAAAGGATGGAAAAGGGGACAGGAAAAAATAAAGAAGAACAGATGTAGCTGAAGGAAAAATAGCTCTGAAAGAGCAATTCTTCCGTTACCATATTTCTTTTTTTCAACTGATTGTAAGAACGCACACCTCAATTCATTTTTACTTTTCAAAGTTGCAAAAATATTTAACCCTTTACCACACAATCCCGGGTTTTAACGACCCCAAGGAAGAAGCCTTTTGAAAACATTGTGGGAAAAGGAGAAAATGCTGGTAACAGCATTTTCTCCTTTGCCCACAATATTTTCTACCCTACCATAGGCAGATTCCATCATTTGAATCTCATCTGAATTGTCGTCTGCAAATACTTTCAATTTGGACAAGTCTAAATTTTTATCGTCTGGTAAAGAGTTAAACATCGTCATCCCGCAACCGCGTTTCAGGGACCATGGTGACTTAACTCCTAGTTTACCAAACGACAAAAATGCAGAGCTGTCCAAATTGAAAACAACGAAATTTGCACACAACGAAATAAACGTGACTCAAAAATTGAAATTTGTTTGTGGAAAGTGGGTAGAACACATTGTCGGAAAAGGAGAAAATGCTGGTTACCAGCATTTTCTCTTTTCTCATAATGTTTTCAAAAGGTCTCTTCTTCACCGTCGTCAAAACTCGAGATTGTGTGGTCATATGCCAAAGAATTTATATTTATATTTAATGAATGAAGAGATTTTCTTTTTTTTTTCCATGGAAGTATGAAAAAAAAAAAACTAATTAGATTTTTTTTTCTTACCTCCATGAAAAAAATCTCTTCATTCCTTATAATTTAATATTACAGACAACATACACCCACGGAAATAATTCAAACTGCATTCATTTTCTTTATTTTTAAATATAACGTTGGAGTTTCTAAAGCCCCTTCCACTCATATTTGTATGGCGCAAGAATACTATAGGGAAACAGTTTTCAGATCCCCAATACTAACGTGTCCTGAAAATCAACCAATAAAACGAAAGTAAATTAACACGGCAGTGTGTAGGACCCGCAATGTGTAACCTTCACTCTGAGTAGAAGCATGGTGAATATTGCAGTGGGAATTCATAATGAGAATTTTTTTCTCTCGTAACTTTTATGGTTGAATTGTTATATTATTTTTTTTCTTCATAAAATGATATTCAGGAAAAAAAAAAAACTAACAAATAAACCTGGGACTCTGTATAAAATTCTTAAAAAAAAAAAATGTGGAATATTGTATATATGTTTGTTTACATTAGTTTGACAGCTAAAGTAGTTCCGGCACAAAGTGATTTTTTTTTTTTTTGGAATATGAAAAAAAATTTTCAGCCAATCAGAACTCGCCAATATTCATGAAAACAATTGATATTAAATTATTTAATGAAAAAGTAAAATTTACTATATTATCAATTGAGGACAACATTTAGATTTTACAGAGATATTAGTTCAATGGATACAGTAAGGCTGCCTTTTATGTGAACGTTTCGTGCAGTATGATCTTAATCTATATCGTCCGCAAAAGGCAGTCTTATTTTGTTCTGCAGTGTTTACCAAACGGCTTAAGTCGTTAATAACGCTCTAACGATTCAACTGAATCTAAATACAGATATGTGCCGTGCTCTGTGAAAAGGGGATTAAGTACATCTGCTAAAAGTGTCGAGCCATGTCGGTACGAGCTGACATGGGTCGAAACGTTTTGCTATAAGTTAATTTTCTGCTTGTCAAAGGATCAGTCTATCCCATGATTCAGTCCGTTGTTAGACAAAATGGGTTTTATCGATTCATAAGTGTGATGTCTTGCTTGGTACAATGCATTACGGAGATGCATTAACCCTCCTATTGCCAGAGCGTGGCTCATATGTATTTGATTAATTTGCATCTATTCGAAAGAATTATATTTTCAAGAAAAAAATCTGTTTCAGGAGTACAAGACTATCGCTGCCATCTATGTGTCGAAAGATTTAACTTTCCAAACCAGCTGAAGGCACACATCATGTACAATTGCCCTGGAAACAGATCAGATCGACAGGGAATCAAGTTCCAGTTTCCATCCAAAATATTTAGCCTTGCAAGACATACAATTAATACGTTTTCAGAAAAGACGAATGTTGAACGAACTCTCGTCTCAAAAGGTATGTCAATGGTGCCAGCACTGACTTATAACAAGAAACAAGAGCACAGTGGTAACTGGGTGGAACCTAACTATCATTATTTGACCTCAATAAGCTGTAAATTGTCATATAAAATTGATCCGAACTCGCTGTCTGATCCATGTCAATTTGGAGTGAGCCTTGCGCTACAACCAAAGGTCGGAATGATACACAAACATAGACACGTGGATACGGTGAAAGAAAGTAGTCCGAGCGAAGTCTTTCCGCATAAGGATGGAAAAGAAGTAAAGACAGACTCTGCAGTACATCAAGCAGAACCGCTAGAAATTTTACACAGATCATTTATAGAATTCTCAACAAAACGAGGTCATCTGTGTGTTTACTGTGGAAAATTTTACTCCAGAAAATACGGTTTGAAAATCCATTTACGCACACATACGGGGTATAAACCTCTGAAGTGTAAAATATGTTCTCGAGCTTTCGGGGATCCCAGCAATCTAAATAAACATATTCGACTGCATGAAGGTGGAAGTACGCCATATCGATGTCACCACTGTGGAAAACTTCTCGTTCGTAGACGAGATCTCATGAGGCATTTGAAATCTCGCCATCCGAGAGAACATGAGCCGTGCTCTGACAAAAGAAGGCTTAATGCATCTCGGTAATGCATCACACCAAGCAAGTCATCATATAATAAAGGATTCATGAAACTCATTTCGTCTAACAACAGGCTAAATTAACCCTTTACCAGACGACAAAATTTTAGACCCGTCCAAATTGAAAGCATTTGCAGACGACAATTTCAGCGTGGCTCAAATGATGCAACTTTTCTTTGATAGGGTAGAAAACATTGTGGGAAAAGGAGAAAATGCTGGTTACCAGCATTTTCTCCTTTTCTCACAATGTTTTCAAAAGGCTTCTTTCCCAGGAGCGTCAAAAGGCGTCATTGTGCGGTAAAAGGTTAAAGTAGACTGGTACTTTGAAATGCAGAAAATTGACCAATAGTAAAAAGTTTCGACCCAGCTCAGCCTGCGCAGGCTGGTCTAGGTCGATAACCCCCCCCCCCCCCCGTGCATTAAACTCCCTTTTCCCTTTTCACAGAGCACGTCTCAAATACTTGAGGACAGAGATGAAAAATATCTCTGCTTGTTCGAAGCTCTCTATTGAAGAGACTTAACTCTTTCGGCTCCAAATAAACAAACTTGGCTTCTTTTGATGGTTGTAAACACAATCCACTGAGTCCCCGGAAGACTTTTACTATATAGGCATGACCAAACAAGCGGAGGGCATAGATCAAAGATCAGACTGCACGTTCTGTGCAGTCTGATCTTGATCTATGCTGTCCGCAAAAGTCCCTGTTTTCGCCTATGGCGCTGAAAGGGTTAATATAGAGACAAGCTTCTTGATTGGCCATTCAAGCTACGTACCTTGAACATAATTTGGATTTGTATAGAAAACATGTTCTGCATCAAACTATTAGCTTTAGGGAAGCGCCCAGATAGCTTAGCATAAATAATGTTTAAGCCATAGTATCAAATAAATGTTTCACAGAGCAAACCTAAGGCATTAAATTTTTGTTGATTGAGTAAAACGATTTTTACAATATTTGTGATATGATTTGTAGATCCCATGATTTGACAGAAATTTACGTATGTTAGTCTTTACGACCACGTATTTACGGAAGCTTGTGTTGTAGTAACTTACTTGGGGGTGGAATTCGAAGTTCGAAGTTCGAGCGAGATGTATTCCTAATGATGGTAGAACACATCGTGTTAAAAAGATAAAATGCTGGGACATCGAGGTTTTCTCCTTTTTACACATTTTTTTTAAAAGAGCCTTTAAAAGTTCAATTCGGGCTATGAAACACAGGATTGTTTAATTATATGCGAAATTTTGATAGGTATGAGTGGCGGCGTTCTAGGAAAATGGGGATTCTCCCTGATGCATTATACAAAGTCAAGTCAAGTCAACTTTATTTGGCATTCGGCAAACAAATATGCCACTGGCCATTTACAAGAAAACATGGATATATGGCAATGACAGAACATACATGTATATAGTGAACATATAGATACATAAGGTTATGATAATAAACACAATACAGTCTGGTGACTGATAAGTTATTCACAATTGATAGACAAGTCTAAACAAGATTCCCTCATTTGTAAAGATTCCTTTATAAATTTTGCTGTATTAATTTGTACTTTCTTGTTTTTAGACGATAAGATATTGATAAATTTATTGATACTAGGCCAAGTAAAAGACAAGTACTTCGTTCTAAGATCACTAAATTTACTGCAATTGCAAAGAAAATGGTGTACCGATACCAAGCAAGTCATCACAAAATTATGGATCCGTAAAATCCGTTTTGTCTTACAACCGGCTCAGTCTACAGGTAGAATGGTCCCCGGACATGCAGGAAATTTACACGCCGAGACATGACCAATAAACTGTTGCAGCTGAACCTTCCATATCTGTAGAGAATACCATGTCATGTCATCAACCAAATATATAGAGGATATTTGTTTTTTCGGTGAAAGATCGGAATTTATTTCATCGAGTGAACATCATCGGTAATATTTTCACGAGTGGAGCAGCCACTCGTGAAAATATTACCGATGATGTTCACTCGATGAAATAAATTTCGATCTTTCACCGAAAAAAACAAATATTCTATTTATTTCATGCTTCTAACGCCTTTTTTTTGTCGAGACTTCTATAAAAAAAAAATGAAATCAGTATTCTCACTGGTCGTACCCGTGTAATATCGAAAAATATTTTCACCGCTATTTCTCGATATCCTACCGGAAAGCATGAAATAATCTGTCGTAAGACCCCAGGCACTTCAGATGCAGTGTACAGTGTAAATATCCAGAGGTTGCGACCTGGAATCCCAACTAATCAAAACTTCTTTTCAGAGATCGAATACAGTCATTGCGACAAGTTCCTCTCTTACCTCTAAACTTTGTTTCAACGATGTCTATTGAGAAAAGCAGCCAGTGGCTTGGAAAGACCTGTTTCATCTGCTGGATGAAAGCTGCTTCTTTTCTGTTATGATTTTCAGTGGTTTACAGGAATTTAAGAGTGAATAATAAACTTACAAAAGCACCGGTGAATTTTATAATTCACAGGTGAATTTTACAACTTTCTTGCCGGAACTACTTTTTCCCTGATTGCTTATTTACCTTACAAATGATAAACATCATTAACTCCCTTTGAAAAAATACTCTTCTTCTCTTAGCCCTGTCAAAATTGTTGATTACCATGAAAAGTTTATTTTTGATGAGCTATTCAATTCGTCAGTGAAAAACAACCACAACAACAACAACAACAACATATAAAATAATTGAGTCGTGCTCTGGCAAAAAGGGGCTTAATGCATCTCTGTGATCCATGATACCGACCTAGTCATCACATAATTATGCATCCATAGTGGCCATATCTCTTAACCCTTTCCCAAACGACAAATTTTGGACTGGTCCAAATTGAAAGAGTTTGCAGACGGCAATTTTAAATTTGATGAAAATGGCAGAAAGTTCTCCAAAAGGGTAGAAAACACTGTGGGAAAAGGAGAAATTGCTCGTTACAAGCAATTTCTCCTTTTCACACAGTGTTTTCAAAAGACTTGTACTGCAGACACGTGAAAACCAGGGCTTGTTTGGGAAAGGGTTAAAGACAGACTTAACCAGAGATAGACAGGTCAATGGACACCCAGAAAATTGACCAATAGCGAAAAGTTTCGACCCAGGTCAGCCTGCGCGGACTGCGCAGGCTGACCTGGGTCGATACTTTTCGCAGATCCATTAAGCCACCTTTTTTCACAGAGCATGGCTCAATTATTTGCGTATGATTAAAAGTTCTTTCATCGAGTGAAAAGCAAGGACTATATTTTCATCCGAAGCGTCGTTATTCGTGAAAATATAGCCTTTGCTTTCCGCTTGACGAAAAAAGATTCGATCATACACAGAAACAAACAATCCTCTTTATCTTTTAGACTTGACAAGAAGACGGTAGAGATCCAGTGTCAGACTGCACTTGACTTGTTATTAGAAAATCCTGGTTCGACTCTCGCGTTGGCATCAATGACTAAGAGAGAATACTGTCGGGCTAGGCATTGTTGAGTCCAACCCTATTGCTGATGGAATTTAGAAAATCTGAGAATAAGGGGGGTATTGCCCTGATTTCACTGAAAAGTAGGTAGCCGAGCCCGGAAACGCAATTGGTAGCGTATAGGCATTCAAACTATGAGGTCGCTGGTTCGAATCGCCAGCTCGGGGATTTTTTTTTTCGAAGATTAATGATAGTCACTGCTACAGGATTCATTCCTTTCTCACTGCTAATCATTATTTTGACGATGGCTATGTGGGAAAGCAAGCAGTAGCTTGGGAAGAATAATGTGAGAAGTACTGGTAAACGAAACTCCAGGAAAGCATGGATTGAGTGCACTGGCCTCCGCGATATAACTAAAGTACTGATGAATCGGCCTCAGACGAACGAACGAACGAACCAGCGAGCGAGCGAATGAATGAACGAGCGAACGAACGAACGAAATAACGAACGAACGAACGAAGAATTCAGGGTACAAAAACTAAGCTGAAAACAAGGGAGACAAATCCTGTATTGGTTTCAGCGTAAAGTGTTTTCTCCCTTCGACCATTAACTATGAATAAATTTCGTGTTTGTTGTTACAAGCCTTGTTATAATACCGACCTTATTATGAAAACAACAAGCCCATTCCACCCGTCTTGAACCTCTTTGCTTGTTTTTACAAGCCATATATTTTGCACAGTTTTAACCTAATTTCTTCACTTCTTCTGTGGGAGTTAACATAAGAGTCACATCTACATGACAGTGTATGCTGAGTTTTGAAGAAAAATGGTCGAGATAGTTGGTAAGTTAACTTAAAGATTTACAGTTCACAGTTGTTTTTCATTTGTTTCCTGTTTGTATTCATTCTGCTTTAACCTTTTCACAAACAATCAGATACTTTAAAGTCCCTTTGGGAGAGAGCTTTTGAAAACATTGTGAGAAAAGAAGAAAATGCTGGTAACCCAGCATTTTCTCCTTTTCTCACAATGTTTTCTGTCTTTTCAAGACAATTCCATCATCTGCTCCACATTTACTTTATTTACAAATGCGTTCAACTTTGCCTAGTCTAAAATTTTTTTTTCGTTTGATAAAGGGTTAATTAGCTAAACAAAATATATTGCACTCTTGCTGAATTTACACTGTTCACGATTTAAAAATGGGCCATGCTCTGTGAAAAGGGAGTTTGATACATCTGCAAAAATTGTCGACCCAGGTCTGCCTGTGCAGTATATAAACTGGACTCTTTTCGACGGCTGAAAATAGAACCCACTAAAACCCAGAAAAGACTTTTATATTTCATCTTACAGGCTTGGCCATACAAGCGGACGGTATAGATCAAAGATCAGACTGCACTCTCTGTGCAGTCTGATCTTGATCCATACTATCCGCAAAAGTTCTTGTTTTCCCCTATGTCGCTGAAAGGGTAAAGGACAAAATTTTATCCGCGAGTGTTGGAAAGATAATAAGGGAGTTAACCAGGTTATAATAGTTATAATAGTCATAATTGAGTTACTTCCCTTGGACGGTCAAAGAGCTCTCCCATTGGCCACTCAAGAGTACATTGAAGCAAAGGGAGATATAAGCTCGAAACGTTCAATTTCACCAGAAGCCACATTTTTTAAATAATGTTTTCTGGATAGGTTTTCAGGACTCCTCGAGTTAATTTAGCGTACTAAACTAAAGCTGTGCCTACGCTCTGAAACAAAGAGAAATTGCATAAAATAATAAGCATTCCCTGCCCTAGGTTGTTTGAAATTATTGCTTGCGTGTCGAAAAGAACAGAGGCCTTCCAAGATGGCTTGCGCTCTGTAACTTTAGGGATAAAACACAAAGCGATAGTAGAAAGTGGCTGGAATCTATTCCCGCGTTTTATATTTTAACGAAATTCGTTTGTAGTTTTTTATTGACCCATTTCCCGTAATCACCATTTTGATATGGTTCCGATTTAACCCTTTACCACACAGTCCCGGGTTTTAACGACTCTGAGAAAGAAGCCTTTTGAAAACATTGAGGGAAAAGGGGAAAAGGAGAAAATGCTGGTAACCAGCATTTTCTCCTTTTCCCACAATGTTTTCTACCCTCCCACAAACAAATTTCAAATTTTGAGTCACATGTATGTTGTCGTCTGCAAATGCTTTCAATTTGGACAGGTCCAAAATTTTGTCGTTTGGTAAAGAGTTAATTCTTAAGAATTATTCTAACCTAAGAACATAACGCAATTTCTGATTGGCTAAACTAAATGAGTCATGCTCTGGCAAAAGGGGGTTTAAAGCATCTCCGTAATCCGTTATACTAGGCAAGTCATGACACAATTATGGATCCATGAAATGCATTTTGTCTAACTTTCGGCTATATAATGAGGTACGCTCGTCCTTTGACACGAAAAACAAAATTACAAATAGCAAAAAGTTTTGATTCATGCCAGCCTGCGTGGACTGCGTAAGATCACATGGGTCGATACTTTTTTTTTTTGCATATACGTTAAGCTCTCTTTTCTCAGAGCATGGCTCAGATGTTGTAGCCAATCAAAATTAACTTTGTTTTCTAAATCTAGGAATTAAATTTAGAATAGTTTGTGAATATAGCCCCCGAACAAACGGACAAGAAGGAGATTTCAAATCGACCAAACTGACATAACAATGATATAAAAATTGAATGCAATTTGCTAAAATTGACAGATTGACCTGACAAAGTAAACATCTTTTTTATAATATCGTTTGAAGTTAACCCTTCGCAATATTAGCCCCCGTTTAAACGACCTTGAAGAAGAAAACTTCTGAAAACATTGCGGGAAAAGGAGAAAATGCTGGTAACCAGCATTTTCTCCTATTCTCACAATGTTTTCTACTCAGTCGAAGAACTATATTCAATTTCTCGCCGGCAAATGCTTTCAAATTGCACAAGTCTAAAATTTTGGCGTTCAGTAGAGTTTACAAAATGTTGCTAGATCTATTTGAAATCAACAACTTGAAAAGGATTTCGCAAAAAAAAAATAGACCGGTGATGGTGGTGGACCTATTTGAATAATTTTCGGATGTTTCATAAAAAGACATAAAAATGTTTAAACTGATACCAGACGTCACAATTTACTGTGACAAATGGAAAAAAAAAAGGCTTATCAAAAACTATACGGACTGTTGGTCATTACATGGAATGTTGCGGAAAACTCTGTCTCTATCCCTCTCTCTCTATCTCTCTATCTGTATGTCTGTTTTTCTGTCCCTCTCTTTCTGTCTTTCTCTGTGTCTCCCTGTCACTGTCTCCCTGTCTCTCTGTCTCTCTCTGCGTCTGTTTGTTTCTCTGGCTCTATCTCTCTGTCTCTTTTTGTCCCTCTCTCTCTGTCTCCCTGTCTCTGCCTCTGTCTCCCTGTCACTCTGTCTCTCTTTGCGTCTGTTTGTTCTCTGCCTCTCTCTCTCTCTCTCTCTCTCTCTCAGTCTGTCTCTCTGTCTCTGTCTCCCTGTCTGTTAGCCTCTGTCTCCATCTATCCCTTCTCCCTTCTCTGTCTGTCTGTCCGTCCGTCCGTCCGTCCGTCTCTCTGTCTGCCTGTCTGTCTGTGTGTCTGTTTGTCTGTGTGTCTGTGTGTGTGTGTGTCTGTCTGTCTTAATGTTTGCCGTATCGCTAGAGGTCTATCAATTTTACAAAAGAAACTGAAGAATAACCAGCTCACATGTAAATATCGCAACCAGTAAAAGTATGCTGGCCATACACATAAAATGAAATCGGGCCAATAAACTACCTGTTTGTTCAGGTAGCTTTCGGTCTAAATAAATGGGAAAAAAATTGAGCCATGCTCTGTGAAAAGGGGGCTTAATGCATCTACGAAAAGTATCGACTCAGGTCAGCCTGCGCAGTCCGCGCAGGCTGACCTGGGCCGAAACTTTTCGCTATTGGTCAATATTCGGTATGTCAAAAGATCATTCTACCTCATAATTAAGTCGGTTGTTTAAAAAAGTGGCTATCAAGGATCCATATTTATGTGATGGCTTGATAGGTGTGGTGCATTAAATCCCCTTTTGCCGGAGCATGGCTCCAGTTATTTAGTGGTCAACGTCAGTATGTAGTCCGGCATGGCTCGGAACTTGAGGTGCAGGATTCACCATCCGGTAGTTCCAGATCCGATCCACTCCCAAGCGTGGGGGTATCCTTGGCAAAGACGAACTGTCTCTATTAAATCGTAAATCGTAACATCTTATGACTGTTTTAGCTCCAAATATATAAACTTGACATGTTAGAGGGGTGAAAAAGCGATACTTCTACTTATATCGTGTTTTGCTGTTGAGATTGTGTGTTTGCTGTTGAGACTGTGTGTTTGAATGTTGGCTAAAACCCATTTCAACATTATTTCAGTTATATTGTGGTGGACAGTGCACCTAGCCATGCTTTCATGGCCTTTCTGTCAACCATTACTTTGTACAAGGTTCTTTCCGAACCACTGGCTGCTTTCCCACATAAACATCGTCAAAATGGTGAACATCGGTAAGAGAGGAATGAATCCTGTCGCAATGACAATCATCTATCCTTGGAAAGAAATTGGCCGAGCTTTGGATTCAAACCAGCGACCACCCTGGTTTCAAGTTATGTAGGTACCGGTTGAGCTCGAGCTCTGCCGGTAGAGGAGAGATTAAATGTGGCAGGAATAGGATTCCATACAAAGACTTCTTGTTATAAAATGAGCCAAGCTCTGGCTAAAGGGGGTTAAGTGAATCTCTGCGATCCATTATACCAAAACAAGTCGTAACATAATTATGGATCCATGAAAATCCATTTTTGCTTACAACTGATTGGGTCATTAGGTGCACTGGCTCTTTGACATGTAGAAAATTGACCAATAGCAAAAAGTTTCGACCCAGGTCAGCCTGCCCGTACTGCGCAGGCTGACCTCGGTCGATACTTTTTGCAGATGCATTAATCCCCCTTTTGCCAGAGCGTGGCCCGTATGGTATCTACTCTTGGCCGTTAGTGAAATGAACATAAAATGTGTCACGTGGCTGGGATGATTAAATTATGACAGCCGTCGAAAAAATTTAATATGGACAATTACTTGATTTAACAATACGTTGAAAAAATAGAAGAAAAAAAAAAAAACGTAATTGGAGAAAGTCAGAGGAATTGAATTAAAATTATTTTACCCTTCGTGCTCGGGTTAAAGTTCTCCGTTTTATATTTGAGCCATGTTCTGTGAAAAGGGGGGGGGGGCGCTTAATGCATTTGCAAAAAGTATCAACCCAGGTCAGCCTGCGCAGTCCGCGCAGGCTGACCTGGGTCGAAACTTTTTGCTATAGGTCAATTTTTCTGCATGCCCAATGATGAATTTTCTTCCATATCTAATCGATTGTTAGACTATTTGGATTTTTATGGATCCATAATTACGAGATAACTTGCTTGGTATAATGCATCACGGAGATGCATTAAGCCCCCTGTTGCCAGAGCATGCCCCCCCCCCACACACACACACGAAGTGCTGATAGGACAATCTGATTTTTGACGTTTTAAAAAATTAACACAAATAAGTAGAAATGAAAAAGAGGCATATGGTGGGAGAAAAAAAGATACAAGCCTTTGAGGAAAAAAGGATCAATTTCTTGATACAAGCAACTGTTTCTTTTTCATCAATGTTCTCCAAAGCCGATCACTTGTGATTGTAGAACAAAAAAATAATCAGACATTTTGGCAAAATTGATTGAAATGTCAGTATAAAAAAAAATACAATCTACCATCTGGATTGATTTTTGCAGTATTTTTGTAAATAGCGACACTCTGTTTACAAACTAGCAATGATATCCTTTCATCAGAATATTTTATTTTGAGGCTGCGAAGCACGTTCTGTGCAGTTTGATCTTGATCTACACTGTCCGCAAAAGGTCAGCGAGTCGCACATAGCAGCCTAGGTATTAACAGTATTAGCGATAGTAAAGCGTATAGTATTGAACTTGCACGCAAATAGCCCTACAGGGGCCCGCAGAATACGAATGTCCACATTTTTGACCAATCGCAGATTACTCTCTATTCATTCTGATGTATCCATACCAAAAATTCAGTCAAAAGCCAACGTAGTCAGCTACGCTGAATAAAAGGGAGAGCTCGACCACAACATTTTGTCCGCTAGTTAACAAGAGTAATTACATTTTCTCTGTGTATTCACCACAAAATGGGAAGCTCAAGATTTAAACGATAATATGAACCACTGTAAAACGATAAAGGTTATTTTTTGGGCCAGATTTTGGTCTTTTATTTACTTACTCATATCGAAGTTATGGGTCGCCATGCAGTTATATTTTATGTGCGAGCCCTACTGGTGTCGAGAGGGCCCGTAGGGACGGGATCATGTGGGTGAGGGTTCGTGAGTGGGGGATGTTAGCCATACCTATTTAAAGGAAGAATACCGCATGCGCGTGCCAACGCTCGGCTGCAGATGCTTGATTTTCAGTGAAAATTCTTGGAGGAAAAGGGGCATAACTCTGTCGACAATGCTTTGATGTTTACTTGCCCGTGTTGTATACATTTTCCCCTATTGATAACTTGTCCAAGTTTGAAGTAAATATCTTGATTGATTGAATTTGCATTTCTTTTTCGTCGCCACCGGTTGCCCATATAGGCTACGCCCCCTGATGACTTTAGCTTCGTTACGGGGGATAGTGCACAAGTTACAGGACGAAACCTATGCTAAGTTACGCCTGGTTCTTTGACTTGCTCGGTGTATAGCACCGTTACACGGGACCTCGGTTTAGCCTATCATCCAAAGGCTATTAGTAATTTTTGATGGCCAGCCGTGGGGCTCGAACCCACACCCTCAAGTGACCCAAGACTTGATGTTTATAAGTTCTACGCTCTGCCACCTGGGTCCGTATTCACCAACCACTCTTAAGAATATTCTTAGTCTTGTTCTCCAAAAATTTTCTACATTTGAAAGTAACACAACTTCGGATTGGCTAAACCTAAACCAAATGGTTTAGCCAATCAGAAATTGTGTTACTTTCAAATGTAGAAAATTTTGGAGAATAAGACAGGGAACATTCCTAAGAATGGTTGCTGAATACGGGCCCTGAGCTATGCGCTCTGGTCAACAACTATCTTCAGTAATAACAGAGATATTATAAAATGTCAAAGTTTTCGCACGAGGCAGACGCAGACGAAGATGATGCCGGGGCTTCGGCAATACCTCGACGTTTTCTTCGAAAACAGCCGAGCTGATAAATAATGAAGATGATAACAAAGTAAGTCCTAGTAAGTCTAAATTCTTTACAAGGTTACAAAATTTAGACTTATGTCAAACTAAAAGAGTTTGGCAGAAGAATAGTTTAACGTGACTCAAATATATGTTGTGGAATTTGTCTGTTACTGGACAGAAAACATTGGGGGGGGGGGGGGGGAAGAGAAATTCCTGGTCCCCAGCATGCTCTCTTTTTGCCACAATGTTTTAAGAGTCAAGCATGTGTTTAAAAAGAAATGAAAGAATAATCTGTCAGAGAATCATGTCACTCGTCACAACTCGGCCGATTCCGTACCTACATCTAACCTCGTCCGTATAAAGGAGGCTTCCATTTTGAACTACCAATCACATGATCTTAAACATGGCGGCGCCCCTGTAGATCGCTTAGCAACGACATGAACAACCACTGTGAAGTTATTCACTTCTATCGATCTGTCGATGAAAGCTCCTAACGGAATTGATAAACCACGCTAAAAATTGAATATACAAACTGTTTGCCGATTGAAATATTCTTAGAAAGATAACGATAGAAAATTTACTCATGTTTTCTTTTTTAAGAGGAGCCTTACAATTTCAATAACGGTAAAGCGGTGTGCTTCCGGAGATGTGCGAAATGTACCGTGTAGGTGCATATCAAGCTGCGTGATACAGCCGAGGGATTTGATCACGGGATCACCCGAGGTAAGCCGAATGAGAATCATGTATGTTAAGGATATACATACATGTACGCCACATGTATACAAATGAGCCATGCTCTGGAAAAAGGGGGTTTAATGCATCTCCGTGATGCATGGTGCCAAGCAAATCATCACATAATTATGGACACATAAAATCTATTTTCTCCAACAACCGACGGAATCATGAGGTAGAATGGTCCGTAGACATGCAGAAAATTTACGACAAGCAAAAAGTTCCGACCCATGTCAGCCTGCGCGGACTTCGCAGGCTGACATGGTCGATACTTTTTGCAGATGAATTAAACCCCCTCTTCACTCAGCATAGCCCATTTATATTCAATCCACAAGGCAAAAAAAACCAACAACATTCAATGTTGAACGTAACGTATTTTTTTTTTGGTTCTTGTCAGAAATTCTCTACAAAATATTGGACAAGTGTTTATCAAGGAATATACGTCGTGTAAAATGCAGCCTGGTCCTACTTTACACCTTTGGAAAAAGTAAAAAAAGATGAACCCTTTCCCAAACGACAAACTTTGGACTGGTCCAAATTGAAAGGGTTTGCAGACGACAATTTTAAATTTGATGAAAATGACAGAAAGTTATCAAAAAGGGTAGAAAACACTGTGGGAAAAGGAGAAATTGCTCGTTACGAGCAATTTCTCCTTTTCCCACAGTGTTTTCAAAAGACTTGTACTGCAGACACGTGAAAACCAGGACTTGTTTGGGAAAGGGTTAAACAGTACCGTTTGCTAAGTAAAAGGGTCAGTCGAAAGCAATATGTCTATATTAAAGCTATAAATTACCCATTTCTATAGCCATTTTTTTCGTGACAGACATACTCGCAATTTTGTCATTTCATTTTTTTTCCACAAAATAAAATTTCACTAAAACGTTTAGACGGATAATCTGTCCCAAATCGTCGCATCACATCCATAGAAAATGTACTTTCACCCTTTACCAGACGACAAAAAGTTTAGAATTGTCCAAATTGAACGCATTTGCAGACGACATGATAAATGCGACTCAATGATGAAATTTGTCTTTGAAAGGATAGAAGACATTGTGGGAAAAGGAGAAAATGCTGGTGACGAGCATTTTCTCCTTTTCCCGCAATGTTTTTAAAGCTTTTTTCCCCCCCTCAGCGTCGCCAAGATTTGGGTATGTTTGGTACAGGGT
Source organism: Tridacna gigas (assembly GCA_945859785.2). Classification (NCBI taxonomy): domain Eukaryota; kingdom Metazoa; phylum Mollusca; class Bivalvia; order Cardiida; family Cardiidae; genus Tridacna; species Tridacna gigas. The sequence continues at coordinate 73,547,654 of OX244031.2, read as the reverse complement.
GAAACCCTTAAACTGTTCAATAAATGAAATGAAAATGTAGAGTCGATAGTCAACACAAAAATGTTGCTTCTTCCAAGTTCTTGTCGCCGCTGAGGTATCGTCCGTATCCAAGATCAGACTATATACTCTGTGCAGTCTGATCTTGATCTACACTGTCCGGTAAAGCCGCTTGAGTGGCGCTTAACAGTCTAAGGGTTAATGATATTAATAATTGTACTTGGCGCACAATAGAACACGACGACAACGATGTTATCATATATATTTATTCGTGCCACTCAATACCATTGCCTCTCGTTTATTTTTTGTACTAATTTACGGTGTCTTACTGATCAGCCGAATTTATGGTGGCATAGATTTGCCACTACATACTGGATTATAATGGCAGATATTTAAAAAAAATGGCGGATTTTCCGTCATTTTCAAACTACTATGACAATTCTTTATATCATCATGGTAACAGATGAAAAAAACTTAACACCGCTTTCCAGATAAATAAGTGAAAGTACTGACATGCTTTGCATAATCTTAAAACTATCATGTCAGCTAAAAGTTAACCAAAACCAAAAAAGAATTCGAGATACCAAATACCTAAAAATAGAATATGAATGTGCGGCACAGCTCGGTTATCATTACATGTATAATGTTATGTAAAAAGGACTCCAAAGTATGTAGCAACTATTTCTAAACTGGTACCCGTTCTTAAAAGATATACATATTACGTATAAGCGTTATCTGTATCAGGAAAGATAACCGATCTGACCTATTTTTACATTTTTTATCCATTCGGAACATCTTAGCCGGATTGTACCAGTCAATACTTTTTCGCTAAAGAATGACCTAGGCGTTATGAATGATTATCACGAAATCTAGTAATAGGTGGCATTCAGAGCTGTAACGGGGACAACATGATGTTAAGCTAGCTCTTATAATGGAAAAAATAATAATTTTATATCGAATTTTATATAGAGTTTTTGCAAAACGATCGTCCATTATGATCTGGTAACTGGTGGCAATTCTATGCCACCGTATGATTCAGGTAAAAGAATCATATTTTTTTTTTTAGGACAGGGTGGGGCGGAGAGGCTGAGGGGATGGGGGAGGGATTCTACGTCCCAAGAAGTGGTGTGTTGGTGGGGATGGGTGTCAATCTAAGCTTATAGTCGGCTATTTGTCTATTAATCGGTGTTCATCTTCAAATTAACATGCATCCATTTTTGTATATATATTCAAGTTAATATCAATATAATTAGAAATTCGCTTAGTCTCCGTCCTACTTAAGATTTGCTATCTGGCATTTTCATGCATTCTTAATGTCGCCATCACATAATAAATTTAAATAAACAGGGTGCATTTTTCCCCTCTTACAGCTAGGTATCTTGTTGTCCGAATTAACAGTGAGCCGGATTAGCTCAAGTGGTCGAGCATGGGGTTTGTAATCTCGGAATACTAAAAGGTGCAAGTTCGATTCCCACAGCCGGCCAACTATAGTTACTAATAGTCTTTCGGATGAGAATTTAAAATCCGGGTCCTGTGTGACTGTTTTTTTTTTATATACCGAACACGTTAAAGAACCAGGCATAAGTTTGGCTGGCTATCGTCTTGTATCTTGCACTATCCCACACCACAATAAAATGGCTTACCTCCTTTTTGAGGGGTCACCGCATGGGTAACCTCTGGCGACAGTAAAAAAAAAAAACTCAAAAGAAACAAACAAATCTGAATTACTTAACCCTATGCTACGGTAAAGGCAATAAACATTCGTCATAACTCGGCCGATTCCGTAACTACATTTTACCTCGTTCATATCAAGGAAGTTTCCATCTTGAAATTCTGTCAGTCACGTGATCTTAAACATGGCGGCGCCCACTAAAAATCGATTAACGACAACAACATTCACAGCAGAGTTATTCACATCTTTCAATCCGTTGGTGAAAACTATCAACGGAGTGGATAAATCACTTTGGAAAAAAATGAATTTTCAAGCTGTTTGTAAACGGAAATTCCGTCTGAAATATTTCGATAGAAAAAAAGTGTGAATCGGGTTTTCATCTCTAACCCTTTACCACATGACAAAAATGTATACCAATCCAAATTAAAAGCATTCGCAGACAACAATTTCATTGTAGCTCAATTGATGTGATTTTTGTTTGATAGGGTAGAATACATTGTGGGAAAAGGAGAAAATGCTGGTTACCAGCATTTTCTCCTTTTCCCACAATGTTTTTAAAAGACTTCTTCCTCAGGGTTGTTAAGATTCGGCATTGTGTGGGAAAGGATTAAGAGGAGCAGTACGGTTATAAGAACGGTCTATTTTAGGCATTGTAAGAAACGTCTATTTCCGGCGTTGTATGAGTTTTTAAAAGCTATCCGATGTATTCAGGGGAAAGCAATGGCTTGAAATATTATATCTGTGCCTTTTTTTTCTGATTCCTGGTTCTTAGTGTGGTTCTCATCGTATCAAAAATTACATGGCAAAAGTTGGTTTAATGCTTCTCCGTAATCTATTTAACCAAGTAAGTCATCGCCTTATCATGGATCCATATGATACATTTTTTTCTGACGACCGACTGAATCGTTAGAAAGAATGGTCCATTGACATGCAGAAAATTCACCAAAAGCAAAAAGTTTCGACCAAACTGCACAAACTGCGCAGGCTGAATTGAGTCGATGTATTTTGCATTTACATTAAACCCCGTTTTTCACAGAATATGGCTCATTTCTTTTTTTTTTTTTGCCTCATTCGGCACACCTCGTAGGATGATCCGCTGATCAAATTCCGTCGGCGGTAACTACAATGGTTGATATGCACCTATACGGTTCATTTCTTCGCCGGAAATACGCCGCTTTATCGTTCTCAAAATTGTAAGGCTCCGCGTAAAAAAAATGAAACACGTGCCACAAATTTTCTATCGAAATATGTTTAAAATTTCCGTTGACAAACAGTTTGTACATTTAATTTTTAATGTGGTCTTTCAATTCCGTCGGCAGGTTTCCACCGACTGTTGATGTCATTGCTTACCCCCCGGTCTCACAGACCCCGATTTCAAAAATAATCGTAGTGCTTCGGGAGAGCACATTTTCTCCGATTTACCACGAATTCGAGCCGTTTTTCTCCGATCATCTTTATTTTTAGACATACATGTGGTGTGTTCCCGACGGGCTGCGAAAAACTACGATGCGATACGATTTACTACGCTTTTGCCCCGATTTTGTTCCGAAGTACTCCGAGTTTAGGAGCCGAGTTACTACGAAACAGTACGATCTAGACCGACTGTCCCGATTTCTTACTACGATGGACTACGATGCACGAAGATTTACTGCGACATACGCCGACAGATCCGGATCGACTACGAGTTTCAAATCTTTTTTCAGGATTATGCCCCGATTTCGTACACTGGGTATATAAATTCCGTGATTTAACAGCAAAAAAAATCAGTTATCATATGGATCTTAGAGTGACAACATGCCAACAACAACAGACGACGTTATAATTGCAATCTTGTGTTACCGCTATATTCAACTTAAGGAAAGGGAAAATGCTCCAGCTGAACAGAGTCGACGTCATCCTCAAACTCATTTTGCAGGACAGCTGGCTGATCCGGCATAACATCAGGGTCAGGTTGGTTCTCTGTGCTTAATGGTGGAGCTTGGGTGCTCGATGGAGGAGGCATATCTGTTGTAGCTGACTGCTTTTTCTTCGAACGCCCACTTTTTGGTCCCATTGTATCGAAGTATAGGGAAGCGTCTCGTTCAAAGGTTTGGAACTGAATGAATTGTTTTCAAAGTTGATTCGCCTTTTTATACTCCTCGGAATTCGGGGTACTTCGTAGTACTACGGGATGATATCTTAGCAGTTCGTAGTTATTCGGTGTAGGTCGGTGTAGCTCGGGATGCTAATCGCGAGAATCGGGAGTTACTCGTAGTGCATCGGCGTTATTCGGGGTTCATCGCCGAGGTAGGTACGCCGAAATAGGACCGATTCTGTCGCCGAATAACTCCGATTTGCTTACTACGAACAACGACGACTTAGTACGAGGTACGCCGAGGTGCGCCGATTTCGGCACGATTTTCGAAATCGGGAGAAAAATTTGCGCATGTTGAAATTTTTGTCCCGATTTATTTTTGATCCCGAATTGATGCCGATTTGAGTCAGGAGGCACTACGACTCTCCCGAAGCTAACCGATTTCGCGCCGATTTTGAAATTTTCGAAATCGGGATTAAATCGGGGTCTGTGAGACCGGGGGGTTAGAATAGATTTTCATGTAGATGGTCGCCGCCATGTTTAAGATCATGTGACTGAAAGTACTTCAAAATGGATCCTTGATAGAGACAATGTTAGATGTAGTATACGGAATCGGTCGAATTGTGAAGATAGGCTAAACACTATGACAAACAATCTCGTATATAATGGATAAGGAGAAAATACTGATTACCTGCATTTTCTCCTTTTCCTAAAATGTTTTCTGCCCTTTCTAAACCACCAACTTTCGTTTGAGCCTTATTCTATTGATCGTCTGCATAATGCTTTTGATTTAAACAGGCTAAAATTTTATTTTCTGGTAAAGAGTAAAAATCGTCGACGGAGGTAATCAGCCAACCTCACCAGACGAGAAAATCTTTGACCTGTCCAAATTGAAAGCATCAGCAGACGACAAATTAGATGTAGCTCAAATGACGGGATTCGTCTCTGAGTGGGAATAAAATATTGTGGGAAAAGGAGAAAATGCTGGTTACCAGCATTTTCTCCTTTTCCCACAATATTTTCAAAGCCACGGCCATTAAAAGTTGTTACTGTTCGCGGAAGGGTTAAACGTATACACAAATTAGTTTGCTTTCATCATCAAATCAAATTGGATTTAAAGTAAAAAGATCGTTTCGACAAGGGATATATGTAATTAAGCCATGCTCTGGCAAAAGGGGGCTTAATGCATCTGCGAAAAGTTCGACCAGGTCAGCTGGCCTGTGCCGAAACCATTCGCTATTGGTCAGTCTACCTCATGAATAAGTCGGTTGTTACAAAATGTGGCTTTTTTGGATCCATAATTATATGATGAGATGATTTGTATCATGCATCAAGGGGATGCATTAAGCCCCCTTTTGCCAGGGCAAATTGAGCCAGGGATCAATTTAATGGTTCATAATCGGGTCAACATCATTTTCCTTTGAAACTGAACTTTCAACATTTTGCTAGCAAATATAGACTTGACTTGAAAAAAAAAAACCTTAGTTTTGATGTCTCTTTAGAAATGAACACTACTCTGTGAGAAAGGGGCTTAATGCATCTGCGAAAAGTATCGACCCAGGTCAGCCTGCGCAAGTAACCCTTAAACTGATAGATAAAGTACATAGAATTTTCAAGCCGATAGTAAAAACTTGAATAATGCTTTTTCAAGCTTTCTTTTTTTGGAGAAAATATCTCCTTATCGGACAGTGTAGATCAAAGATCAGACTGCACGTTTTGTGCAGTCTGATCTTGATCTACACTGTCTGCAAAAGGTCATTGAGTCGCACTTAGCTGCCTAGGGGTTAAAAGTACATTTTCGAGTATTAAAGTGTCTAATCCTGGCTACGTTTTCTTGGGGCCCAGGCCGAATGTACATTTAAAGAGGGACTGAGAGTGTAGAAGAAGGTAAGACTGCATGTATGTGTAGCCTGATCATGGTCATCGACTCTGCCAAATTCATCTGAGCCATGCTCTGTGAAAAGGGGGCTTAACGCATCTGCGAAAAGTATCGACCCATGTCAGCCTGCGCAGTCCGCATAGGCTGACCTGAGCTGAAACTTTTCGCTTTTTAGTCAATTTTCTGTATGTCCAAGGAACTTTCTACCTCAGGATTCAATCGGTTCGTAAAAAAAAAGTGGCTATTATGGGTCCATAATTATGTGATGGGCTAGATTGGAACAATGCATCACAGAGATGTATTAAGCCCCCATAGCCAGAGCACGGCCCACCCGTAATCGCGTATGGCAGTCTAAATACATGTATCTTCCATGAAAAAAGAAAAAAAGTCACGCACTTGAAATTCAGATATGATTTGCGGTTTTTCTATTGACACAGAAGGATAATTTATTCTCTTTAGAAGAAATTAAAAATTTTTTGTGTAAAATTAAACTTTTTTTCAATCGCGAGCTAATGGATGCTGGTAATTAGACACTAACTACACAAGTCGGTAAATACTGGAACCCAGGCAGAGCCACGTGTTAAAAACCCTTCATTTGTTCTTTTCTCACAATGACCTCTCGACCTGTCAAACATTTGCTTCTTTTTATTTTTCCAAAAAGAAACTTCCAAATTAGATAAATTGCGCACTTTGGTTTTTACCCCTTACTCCGTTTAGTGCCAGTCACATGGGGTGGTTAAACTTTACCCTTACTGTGCTCTTAGTGAGGTAATCACTTTTATTTTAGATCTACCGTGCAAAAAAAACTCACTTTATCAAGTGGCAGACCCTTTTGGTTGATTGATTGTATCGTGTTTAACGCCATTTTCAACATCATGTCAGTGATATCGCGGTGGCCAGTGCACCTATCCATGCTTTCCTGGAGTTTCTTTTACCAGTACTATACACACTGTTACCAGTGCACCTATCCATGGACTTTCAACGTGTATTTACCGGAACAACGAGTGGTTTTCTTTTTGTATAGAATTCTCACAGGTAAATTTGTACGTACAATTGTTGGGTTCGTTAATTATATAAGTCTTTGACAAACCTTAGGTTTTTAGTTTGCTTCATTCTTTCGCTTTGAACTCAAGAACTTTGCTGTAAGAAGTATTTTATATTTGTCCGGGGCCTTCGAAACTAGCACTTTATGTACATATCCTTGTGTATATTAGTTCAATCATCTCTCTTAATTTTCTACCAACATCACAGACAAACACATATAACAGGAACATTTTTTTTCTAGAATTTTATCGAGAGAAACAGCCATGACAGCTCAATTTAAGTGGTCTAAATGCATGCATATACTGCGATAGCGTGGGGGCGGGTAGCAACAGTAACCAAGGAAGTAAATTTATCTTATCGCTCGGTATCCATGTCATGTCTTACCATGCACATAACATTCTGGCTTTTATCATGAATGGAAAGAAGCCAAATTCATGCTTCTTTATACGCTAACTTTATAATGCCGTTTGAACATGATAAGACAATTCCCAACATTCTTTTCATCAACTATCATTTTCTGGTTATGTTTTCAGCTCAAACGTTTAGCCTTAAGCATCCTTTCATACTTACACCAAAATTTACTAGGCACGAAATGTTTCACAAGGAACTGTAAAATTTGCATGAGATATAGTTATGATACATTTATTTGAGCCATGCTATGTGAAAAGGGGGTAAAATAATGTGGGAAAAGTACCGACCCAGGTCAGCCTGCGCGGACAGCTATTGGTCGGTTTTCTTCTTGTCCATGGACTACTCAGCCGGCTGTTAGACAAAATGGATCGATAATTACATAATGACCTTCTTGGTACAATGCTCTCATTGGATAGGCTTCTGTGATGGACTGATATGGTTTGCAATTCACAGAAGACAATCATTTATAAGGGACAAATCCTTCGGCAATCCATGGAAATTATGGTCCTGTCAATTTTATTTGTGTGTGTGTGTGTTTGTGTGTGCGCTGCACCTTAGTACATGTGCCCTGTATGTTTCAAATGTTTGATCCTCACTTCAGCTCGACAGACTGTTCAAAGGGTTATAATGATAATTAGCCAAGGCATATATAGGAAGACATTTATCGGAAGCAGAAATGTTGCGGGCAGTTGTCATGATTGGGCAAAGACATACGCTTCCCTAGCGGTAATGTTGGCTGAGTGAATCACATCTTTTCTGGATTTGTTGAACCCTGTACCAGATGACGAAATTTTAGCCATGTCCAAATCGAAAGCATTTTGGACGACAATTCCAATGAGACTCAAATGGTGCAATGTTCTCTTGAAGACTGGCATTTGCAGACGTCAATTTAACGTAGCTCAAGTGAGAAAAAATGTCAATGAGAGTTAGAAAACATTGTGGGAAAAGGAGAAAATGCTGGTTACCAGCATTTTCTCTTTTTCCCACAATATTTTCTAAATCCTTCTACCCTAGGGTAGTTCCCCGAAATTGGAGGCGTCTAAAATTTTATAGTCTGCTAAAGAGTTCAGTAAGAAGGTACATGTAAAGAGTTAAAAGAAGTTTAAAAGTTAATCTTAAACGTCACCGTATTTTAGATCCTTGATAACCAATTTTCACTGCAGCTAGACGGTGCTCCTTGGCTTTTTTGGTTATGAAGTTGTAAAGAATACATGCATACTGTTACAGCCTTTTTGATCTCCTGTTTGATTTACTGGCCTCTAGTCTTGGATTGCATCTTATACCTACCATTGTCGTAGGTGATATACAGTGTTCGAAAACATACTCGACGGTTTTTGTGGCATTTGTCGAAGACAATGACACTATGAGTTCAATACGGTACTTTGAAAATCATGTATCGTAGTTTGTGCAAAACCGAAGGAAGTAAACCCAATTAAACTCAATTTTTCTAAAACAAATAAGTGTTTCGATAGCACTCAGATATATAATTAACAACGGCGTATTGAAATTAACTGGAATGGGCCATCGGTCATTGGAATACTTATTTCTTTTATTGAAAATATCTATACCCTCTATGGCCTTCTATTGGCGCAATGATACATACAGCCTTTATCTCCTGACCCAGTTCGTCCCTGGGCTCGTTCGTCCCTGTGCTTGTTCGTCTCACATTATGGTTTGTTTATTTTTCAAATTATTAATTCCACACAATGACTCCCTTGACAAATGCCACACCAGTGCTTTCAACGCTTTGATTTAACTAAGCAGTGCAGACGAGACGAGCGCTCTCAGAGCTAAAGATTTTTTGGGAAGACAGAGGTGTATGGGTAAAGGGTCAGATTTTCACAATCAAGGTTCCAGGCTCGAATCCCCTGATGCGCACGGTCATTGAAGGGAGCCACCCACAGCATGGGGCGAGTACTGGTTAAGATTTCCAGGAAGCAACTTTCGATAGTGATTAATATAAGCCGTAAGAACCCTGCTCACAATCGGTGTAAAATAGATAAATATAAATAAGTTTTTTTGGGAGGAGGGGGAGCGGGTTGGCGGAAAAGGTTTTGGTGTCTCTGTATCCGAAAAGGGTTATATTTGACCCAGATGAAGACCTTCAAGGTGACCCAATTCAGTATGAAAGTGGAATTTTTTAAATTAAGTACAACTTGAGACGTTTAAAGAAATCTAAAGACATAACAATTTCAAAAGTAGCCTTTAGGCCCTCGTCCTTAAAGAGGGAGAGCGGACACGTCGTTAGTAAATAATACGTCTGAGTGAAAATTACGTCTGGGTCGCCAATCAATAGTTTGTTATAGGTAGTTATTTATTTGTAAAGATAATTCTTCGTTTCAAATGGTAATCGTTGCTTTTATTGTGGACTGTATAGATCAAGATCAGACTACACAAAAGATGGAGTCTGATTTTGAACTTTGGTACATTTTGTAAGGTATTCTGAAGAAATAAAAAAAAAAAAGAAATCAAGAATATAGTGGTCTTTTTACTCTTTACCACATGACAAAAATTTGGTAAGACCAAATTGAAAGCATTTGCAGTCGACAAATTAAATGGGACTCCAATGCTGATTTCTGTCTTAGTGTAGAAAACAATGTGGAAAAAGGAGAAAATGCTGGTTACCAGCATTTTCTCCTTTTTCTACAATGTTTTCAAAAGCCTTCTTTTTCAGGGTCGATAAAACTCAGGATTTTGAGTAAAGGTTTTAAAGCGACTGAATATATGCATTTCATTTTTCGTCTTTGGTGCTATATGTGCAAAAATGTATTGACCAGTCTTAGAATCGTCATTTTTCATGCTATTTTCAATGCAGGAAAAGGAAACGATTGCTTCTTGCTGAAAGTACCCTTTTGCCCTTTTTCTTTCAAAGATATGTAAAAGAAAACGAGGGTAAAAAAATTCGCCATTTTTGGTCATGACGCAAGCGAGCTTATACCGACCCCATTCTCTTTCGAACAAAAGTAACGCCCCTTCCCCGAGTGAATGAATGGCCGAGGACAGACTCTCCGCCTTGTACTCTTTACCAGACGACAGAATTTTAAACTTGTCCAAATTGAGAGCATTTGCAGACGACAAATTAAAATATCTCTAAATTAGAAGAAAACATTGTATGAAAAGGAGAAAATGCTGGTTACCATCATTTTCTCCTTTTCCTACAATGTTTTCAAAGACATAATTCCTGAATGTTTTAAAAAAATTAGATCTTTTTGTAAAGAGAGACTTGCGACCCGTTGCGTCTTTATTGAAATCGGATACTGTGTGATCTTTTAACAAGAACTTGTCAATTCGCCCGACATCGTCAAAACATGCCCTCTGACCCCGGCGTGCTTCCGAAGCCCGCACTGGGGCTTATAAATATGTAACAGGGGCGGTTGCCATAGATATTTTTTTCTAAATCTGGGGCAAATACATAGAATTTTATCCTTTCATCTTTTTTTTCAAGGTATGTAACTCTGTACCAAACGACAAAATTTTGAACTGCTTCAAATTGAAAGCCTGAGCAGACGACAAATTAAATGTGAATGATGAATTTTATCTTTTGAAGGGTAGAAAACATTGTGGGAAATGGAGAAAATGCTGGTCTCCAGCATTTTCTCCTTTTCCCACAATGGCTTCATTTTCAGGGACGTTAAAACTGGGGATTGTTTGGCAAAGGTTTACCTCAGTTATATCATTACGCACCGAAACAAAACCTAGGCAGAAGACTTTTAAAGAGTTGATGATCAATATCAAACTTTTACACATGAAAACATTGTGGGAAGAAGAGAAAGCCCCGATACCCAGAATTTTCTCCTTTCCCCGCAATGCTTTCTACTCATTTAACCCTTTCCCAAACAAGCCCTGGTTTTCACGTGTCAGCAGTACAAGTCTTTTGAAAACACATTGGGAAAAGGAGAAATTGCTCGTAACGAGCAATTTCTCCTTTTCCCACAGTGTTTTCTACCCTTTTTGAGACCTTTCTGTCATTTTCAAACTCTTTCAATTTGGACCAGTCCAAAATTTGTCGTTTGGGAAAGGGTTAAAGATAAATTCCGTGCTCTGAGTCATATTTAAAACACTTTACCTCACAATCCCGACTTTAACCGACCCTGAGAAAGACAGCCTTTGAAAATGTTGTGGGAAAAGAAGAAAATGCTGGTAACCAGCATTTTCTCCTTTTTCCCACATTTTTTTATACCCTATCAAGAACAAATTTTGTCATTTGAGCCACCTTTAACATGTCGTCTGCAAATTCATACAAATCTAAGATTTTCTATTTGATAAAGAGTTAATCTGTTGTCAGCCAGTGCTTTGTGTTTAAATTAAAGACAATGTATAGGTTCTTTTTTTGCACTCTAGTCTTGATCCAAGATCTCTTCAAAGTCGTCTGTTACGTTGTTTTTTTTTTACGATTTTGGCATATTACGGTGATAAGTGTGCCTATTCCTTGGGTTTCTTTTACCAGTACTGTCCAAGCCGCTAGCTGCACCGTCTAACCAATGCTCTGCTCTAAGAAATGCATCCTGCAGGAATGCCTGTGACCAATCAAGATTAAGGTGGATGACGGTTAAGAGAACAGGATGCATTCGTCTCTCACCCCCTTTAACATCGTTACGACTTCGTTTGTGTTGGGAAGCAGCCAGTTGCTTGAAAACAATATTGTGTATTGTACTGAGAAAAGAAATACGAGAAATGCATTGAAAGATGTACAGAACGCGGTGGTATAATTAAATCACTGCGAGATTCCTACTGGAAATGGAGAAAGCACAAACCAAACAAACATGCAAAAAGAAAGAAGACTTAAGCAATCACATACATTTACATGAAGGATATTCGCTTCTTTGACGGGTACATTACGGACAAGAAATAGGCCCAAAAAAACTCCCTTATAATGATTTTGTTTTGAATCTAAAGATGATAGAATTCGCAGCTTAGTCACGATCACCAATTGAAACTGAGTTTTGAAATTGAATTTTTCAAAGAAATCTGGGTCCGCAATATCTTAGAAAGAGGCGTATGATTACAGAGTGTTGACCAAATACGGCACTGTTTTCTTATCTCAGACGTATGTAAGACAAGAAAATTCGTAATGGCTGTATTACACTGAAAACAAGGGTATTTATGTGATAGAAAGGGTTACGAGATCCAGACCGACATTTTTGTCTGTCGAGTTCGAATGAGGTCGAGACATGACCCCGAATAACAATTCAACTTAAAGTATCTCATTTACATGATTTGGAGACTGACAAAAATTTATGTTGACTGGCACCCTGCTCCATTTTACGTACACGGTCTCAGTTTGAAATATTTCTGGTTACCGCTTTTACATAAAGATGTGTTTTGTTTAACCCTTTACCACGCAATCCCAACATTTGACGAACCTTAGGAAGAAGCCTTCTGAAAACATTGTGTGAAAAAAAGAAACTAATGGTAACAACATTTCCTTCTTTTAGCCAGTGTTTTCTCCACTATCAAAAAGGAGTCCTGTATGGCTCTGTGGTAAAGTGTAGCAGTCGCAACCTGGAGGCCCTGGGTTCGAGCCTCACTCACAGCACTGGGATTTTTTAATGGGAGTGTCCTTGGGCAAGAAACTTCAGAGTCCTAGCCTTGTACTGGTGAAACCTAGGACATACATAAATATGTGACCTGTCACCTAGATATGACTGAAACAACTCTGAAAGCGGCGTGAACCAACCAACCACCCACCCACCCAACCAACCAACCAACGAATGAAACAACCAATTAACAAAACAATTAACAATCAATCAGCAGCAAAAAAAAAAACAAAAAAAAAAACAACAACCAACCAACCAAACAACCAACCAACCAATCAATCAATCCGTAGAACAAACAGACTCTTTGCCATACTGTTTGACAAAAGAGCATTGACTCCCTCTAAACAGACACCTAAAAAAAGGCAAGAAAAAATATGAGTCACGCTCTGACAAAAGGGGGTTAAACGCACCTCTATGGTGCATTATACCAAACATGTCATCACAAAATTATTGGGTCATAAAAATACATTTTGTCAAACAACAAACGGAATAATCTGGAGGTAGACTGGTCTTCTGACATGCAGAAAATTTACCAAAGGCAAAAAAGTGTCGACACGGGACAGGCTTGACTAAGCAGGCTGACCCTAGTCGATACTTTTTTTTGCAGCTGCATTAAGCCCCCTTTTCACAGAGCATGACTCACAATTTTTTTTCTTGGTATCAGGTCCCGATTCCAAAGGAGATAACAGATATGCAAATCACGAGATAATCATCGCAGATGGGGCTTGTAAATTTATCCTTTGCCAAAGAATGCCGTATTTTAAACGACCCTAAGGAAGATGGTTTTTGAAAACATTGTAGGAAAAGGAGAAAATGCTGGTTACCAGCATTTTCTCCTTTTCCTACAATGTTTTCTATCCTTTCAGAGACAAATCACATCATTTTAGCCACACTGAATTTGTCGTCTGCAAATGTTTTCAAATTGGACTATTCTGAAATGTTCTCGTCTCTCGAGTTTTAACGATCTAATGGAGTGGGATTTTGAAAACATTGTGAGAAAAGGAGAAAATGCTGGTAACCAGCATTTTCTCCTTTTCTCACAATGTTTTCTACCCTGTCATAGAACTTCAGTTCATTTCTATCACTTTCAAATTTGTCGTCTGCAAAAGCTTTCAAATTGGACTCTTCTAAAATTTTGTCGTCTGGTAAAGAGTAAACGCTGTTCCTTCCGAAAGAAAATTCGCAGCAGACAACACTGAAAAGCTTCTTTGTAAAACAAGAATAAACAACCTGATTTAATGTTTAATAAAAAAAAAACAAACAAACAAAAACGGCACATGAAAACATTGGGGTAAAACGATAAAGTGTTCATGATGCGTGATTTATCCTTTTGCCTTAATGCTTTTGACATTGGTCTGATGGTAAAACTTTTGAACATGCTTGCGTGGGTAACTGAAGAAAATAGTAATCCATGAAAAATGTTAAATTTTAATATTTCTATCAGATTTGAATATTTTATAGCGGTTTATCCTTCTCTCTTGACGAAAACTCGTGATAATTTAGCGGGAAGTACAAACCAAGATTAAAGATACAATCTTACAGCCAGAGGAAAAAAAACAAAACGCTGTGAAAGCATGAAAGTGTGTAGAGTGGCTCGGAATGTATTCCGCTGTGTAAACATAGATAAATTACTAGTATATATGGTGTAAGGGAAAGAGAAAATCAAGGGGGGAGGGGGTTGTCCTTTTCCTCATTTAAAACCTGAAACAATGACAGTAATTCAATTGAAGGCTTCCAAAACTTGAAATGCATTTTCTATCCGTCGTAATCTGTGCATCCTTGCAACCGTCAGGGCCAACATTTAGCATGAAGACACAAGAATAAGTACAGTTTTATAAAATAAAGTTGAAATGGACTAAAAACCAGCGGAAAACGAGTCTAGATGTATCTTTAACAACACGCTGTTTTAACGACCCTCTATCTGTCTGTCTGTCTGGCTGTCTGTGTGCTAACCAAAATTTCTCTTGGTAACTTTTTCCTTTGCCCAGAATATTTTCATTTCTCCATTTGCCAATAAATTTCGATTTTCTTCTTATTCCCCCGTGAATATTTTTATAATCTTTATACATCGAACAACTATTCCTATCCCGTTCTGAAACGAATCGCACCATTCGAGTCGCATTTTGGTTGTCGTTTGGGATATGGAGAAATGTAACACTTTGTCGTCTGATAATGGGTGAAGATGACATTGGAGATAAAATTCGAGATAAGCCGAGATTATCGTCCAGATCGTCATGCATTCTGCATCTTTTGAGATTCAAATCGGTATTATCATACTTTACTCTTCACCAAACGAAAAAAAAAAAGTTCATATTTGTCGAAATTGAAAGCATTTGCAGACGAAAAATTAAATGTGACTCAAATGACGAAAGTTGTTTGTGATAGGGTAGAAAACATTGTGGGACAAGAAGAAAAACCTGGTGACCAGCATTTTCTTCTTTTTCCACAATGTTTTCAAATGGCCTCTTTCTAAGGGTCGTTCAAAATCGGGACTATGTGGTAAAGAGTTATGTTTACGTTTTGTTTAACCCTTTACCACACAATCCCGAGTTTTTTACGACGGTGGGAAAGAGGACTTTTGAAAACATGGTGGGAAAAGGAGAAAATGCTGGTAACCAGCATTTTCTTCTTTTTCCACCATGTTTTCTCTACCCTATCAAACAGCACTACCACAAATTAAGCCACAGTTAAGTTGGCGTGTGTATAAGGTTTCAGGTTTGGAAAAGGGTTAAATCACTATCTTCTACCCTTGGTAATAATAATAATGATGATGATGATGATGATGATGATTAGCTACAAATTACAATTCCAAAAGTATCAACTGCTGTCATTGCTTACATTTTTCTTCGAATTACGAAATCATCATCATCATCATCATGATCATGATCTTCTTCTTCTTCTTCCTCTTCGTCTTCTTCTTCTTCGCCATCATCATCATCATCGTCGTCGTCGTCGTCATCTTCATCGTCTTTGTCATCGTCATCGTCGTCATCATCATCATCATCATCATCATCCCACAACAGTCCTCATCTTCGTCGCTGCTATTTCCTCTTCTCTCGTCGTTTTGACAATGGCGGTTGTACATCGCCATTTTTGATAGTATTTTCGCTCTATAACGAGGCACATATCCGGGGTTCCTATCGTTGCATTACACACAGTACTGCTTTGAGTCAAAATCAGATTGAATAATAAAAATTATAATAATAATAGTAATAAATTACAATGAAATTTTTTTCTAAAAGAGAAAACGGTCCTTTTTACAAGATTCACATTTTTATTATGCTTTAAAATTCCCCAGACGTCTGTTCCGGTGCCTGTCTGCCTGTCTGTCTGCCTGCCTGTCTGTCGGTCGGTCGGTCGGTCGGTCATACAGCACCTCTCTTGACCCTCTCTCAGTCAATGTCCGTCTATGCCTCATACATCATACGATAAACACAGAAACATTGTCGGTAAACAAAGGTGTTGATAGGTGGCAACCTTGCCTATATTCGTCACAGTTCACGTTTGGTCGAACTTGATCTTCGGGCTGTCCGATGCTTAATGCCCTTTTTGCGGACAATGTTGATCAAGATCAGAATGCACAAAATATGCAGTCTGACCTGCATTGTCCGTGTCGATGGTTTCTTACCCTGGAAAATAAACTATGAATCGCATTTTTTTTTTGTTTACTGACAGGAATTTTCATTTACATGAGGCATCTGTTCAATTTATTCAAAGTTAACAGCTTCCCAAATAATTCCGCGTCCATTGACCCAGAAGACAAAAAGGCTTTTGAAAACAATGTGAGAAAAGGCAAAAACGTCATTTTCTCCTTTTCCCACAAGTCTTAAAGTTATTCGTGTGGTAAAGGGTGTGGGGGTAACAAAGAGAAAAAAGAAATGAAAAGAGAGAAAACCTCGTCACTAATAATTTTAAAATATCCATCAACAATTTTTTGACGTTTAGAGTGATAAATTGCCAGTCTTGAGGTTACTGTTTCGTTCCGACCTTTTTTCCCTTTTCTTGGCCCTGGCCCCTTTAATAGTGTTTGCACACTTCTACGATAGACAGCCCTTGAAAGCACTGCGAAGATAGGTTGAATTATTTCTATCACAATTTTATTGTTCAAAAACCATACTCGGTGTACGATTGTCATATTGTATCGTCATTTTCTCACAATGTTTTCTGGCCTTGAATAAATGAGCTATGCTCAGTGAAAAAGGGGCTTAATGCATCTGTAAAAAAGTATCGGCCAGATCAGCCTGCGCAGGCTGACCTGGGCCGAAACTTTTTGCTATTGGTCAATTTTCTATATGTCAGAGGACCAGTGTATCTCATAATTCAGTCGGTTATGTGATGCAATAGATGTTATGGGTCCATAATTATGTGATGACTTGTTTTGTGTCATATATCACGGGGACGCACTAAGCCTCCTCTTGCCAGAGCATGGCTCAAATATCTTTAACGTTTATTTCTTTATTTTGAGCCTATATGCCATTTTAGCTTAAAAGGTTTAAGACAAATTGACGGCTTATTCATTATGGCATATTTGAGTCGAAGTTTCAATAGTTCTTCATTTATATCGCGACAAATGGCAAAACTTTAGTCTTGTCCGTCGACAGTTAGTTGTCATAAATAATTCTTCAAAGTCTGCATTCCCATTTACTTACGCCTATTTCCAATTTTACTTTTTCATCCATTGTAGCTTTTGAAAGGTCCAAGCTCCACTTATGAAACTTTATGAAAATAACGCAAAATGAATTGGAATTTCAAGAATATATTCTGAGACTCGATAAAATGTAATATGATTTAAATGCAGCTGTTGAAAAAGTGATCGAAAGTTTTCGAAAAATGATTTTTTTTTTTTCATACTGTCATTAATGGCGACGTCGCCAAAATTTAGACGAAAAATAACAGCACTTTGATTTAGAGAGCTACAACTTTGATGTCAGGCGACGAACACTGATAGCATATCACCGTAAAAAGCTCCAGTAACATCGCTTTCTACCTGTAAAGTTTTTTTTTCATGAGTACATGATCAGAAGAAGCGTAATTTATTTTCTTGCAGACTGAAAAATGCTTTACAGTCAACGTGCATTTGGAATTCAATAAAATATAAATTTTATGGCCACTAACTTTACGTGTCACAACTGTAAGTCTCGGGCAAATATTGTATACTGTGTCCCTCCCCAAAAAACCTTCCACAATTACTAGCTCCCTGGGGAATAGAAGCTGATAGATTCAACTGGGATAAATTGGGCTGTAGCGGGTTAATCCTTTGCCATACAACAAAAATTTTGGACTTTTTCAAATTGTGAGCCTAGCCCCGGTAGCTCAGTCGGTAGCGTACAGGACTTGAGAACAGGAGGTCGCTGGTTCGATCCACAGCACGGCCAATTTCTTTCCAAGGATAGATGGTACTCATTGCGAGAGGATTCATTCCTATTTCACCGCTGACCATTGCTTCGACAATGGTTATGTGGGAAAGCAGCCAGTGGCTTGGACAGAATATTGGTAATAAAAATCTTCAGGAAAGCACAAATAGGTGCATTGGCCGCCATTATATAACTGAAATAATTTTGAAAACAGGATTAAAACACCATACAATCAATCAAACAATCAATCAATCGATCAATCCGTCAAATTGTGAGATATTTGCGGAAGATAAGTTGAATGCGGGTCAGTTAATCTTTCTGCAAAAGGATTATAAACATTGTGAGAGAAGAAGAAAATGCTAGTATTGTTTGGTAAAGGGTTAAGTTGTAATATTCGCGAGATAGCTAGACAAAAAATACTGCCCGTTTTTTTTTTGTTGTCAATAATAACAAAAAAGTTAAGATCAATCTCGCATTATTCTTTATGCGATTTTAATAGCTTTCCTTCTTTCTGTCTTTCGTCTCATTAATATTCATAAGATACGCTGAATCCCTAATATTTAAAAGTACAGTACTCGACTAAAATCCCTCTAAGAAGTTTGTTTTTAACTCTTAAGCTGCTAAGCGCAACTCACTGACCTTTTGCAGACAGTGTACATTAAGATCAGACTGCACAGCAAGTGCAGTCTGATCTTGAATCTACACTGTCCGATAAACAGATATTTTTTTCTTCAAGTATTATCATATGATGTTCACGAGATGAAATAAATTTCGATCTTTCTCCGAAAGAAAACATATTATATCGACAAACTCACTCGTACGGAAATACAGAGAGCTCCCCTGTACTTCGCAGCGCCCAAGCTTCTAAGCCCCCCCCCTTTTTTTTTTTTGTTCGGACTTGCGAAGTACAGGGGAGCTCTCGGTAATTCCGTACCAGTGAGTTTATCAATCGGTAAGTTCTCTGGTCGAAACAGTGAAACTATCAAACGATAATCCACCATTATTTCCCGATAAGCTACCGAAAAGCATGAAATGATTTCAGATACTAGTAAATCTATTGTGTAAATTATAATGGACGAATCAGTCCAGAGAATACCATGCGATATCTTTCCTTGGGTAAAAATCTTCATTTAACATACTTAGTTGTCGAAATGTTTTAATTTGAGATAAGCGTTTTTTTTTCAGAGAATGAAAAAAAAAAAAGCTTATACAATGACAGACCACCTATTATGATTGCCATAGCAACCAGATGTTACAATTTCAAAGAAACAAAAAATAGAACTAATAACAGTGTCATTTACATGAATTTTGTAATAAATACATTTATGTGCGTGTAAAACACGTCACGTGAACCCTTTACCACACAATCCCGAGTTTTCAACGACCTTGAGACAGAAAGGACAGCTTTTGAAAACATTGTGGGAAAAGGAGAAAATGCTGGTAACCAGCATTTTCTCCTTTTCTTACAATATTTTCCACCCCTTCTTGCACACATCCTATCATTTGAGCGACCATGAATTTGTCGTCTGCAAATGCTTTTGATTTTGACAAGTCTAAAATTTTGTCGTCTGGTAAAGAGTTAAACGACACATTTAACTCTTTACCAAGCAAAAAAAATTTACGCTGGTCCAAACTGAAATTGTTTGCAGACGACAGATCAAATGTAGCTCAAATAACTAGTTCTACATTTCAAAGGATAGGGCGACATTATTTTTTTTGAAAGCCTTCTCCCTCGGGGTTGAAAAAACTATGAACTGTTTGGTAAAAGGTCAGCCCATTTGGACGCTGTCAGCAAGCTATCTTAGGTAACTCTTTACCAAACGACAAAATTTTAGACAGGTCCAAATTTAAAGTGTTTGCAGACGACAAATTAAATCTTGCTCAAAAGATGATTTCTGTTTTTGATAGGGTAGAAAACATTGTGGGAATAGGAGAAAATGCTGGTTTCCAGCATTTTCTCCTTTTCCCACAATGTTTTTTTTAAATATCTTTCCCCAAAGTCGTTTAAAACACAGTATTATATGGTAAAAGATTTAAACCATAAAGCGCTAAAAAATTCAGTGAAGTGGACTTCCTCAACCGAGAATACGAATAAAACAAAATCAAGTTCATTTTTTTCCCTGAAAATAAAAAGGGCGGGGGAAGGGGGAGAATATATTCAAGGTCAGACTGCATGTTCTGTGCATCCCGATCTTGATCTGCATTTTCGTCAAACGACAGTCTGACCTTGACTTACACTGTCTACAGCAACAACCTAACAACTCAACGTTTACCAAATAACAAATTTCTAGCCTCGTCCAATTTGAAAGCATTTGCAGGCGACAAATCAAAAGTTGGTCAATTAAAGGAATTTGTCTGTGAAAGGGCAGAAAATATTGTTGGAAAAGGAGAAAATGTTGGCTTCCAGTCAGCCTACCAAACCCACAAGGCAAGAAAAAAAAAAAAAAAACAGCCGACTGACCAATCGACCAAGCAATCAACCAACCAACCTGCCCGCAAATCGACCATTGAACCAACTCGTCCACCAACCAACCAATCATGCAGCCAGCCAGCAGGCCAACCAGCCAGCCAGCCAGCGAACGAACGAACGAACGAACGAACGAACGAACGAACGAACGAACGAACGAACGAACCAACCAACCAACCAACCAACCAACCTGCCCGTCAATCAACCATCGAACCAACTCGTCAACCAACAAACCAATCATGCAGCCAGCCAGCAGGCCAACCAGCCAGCCAGCAAGCCAACCAACCAACCAACCAACCAACCAATCAACCAACCGTCCGCCCGTCCGTCTGTCCGCCCGCCCGCCCTCCATCCATCCATCCAACCAACCAACCAACTAATCAACCAACCAACTAACCAACCAACCAACCAACCAGCCAGCCAGCCAGCTAGCCAGCCAGTCAGCCAGCCAGTCAGCCAGCCACCAGCCAGTCAGCCAGCCAGTCAACCACACTACCAACCAACCAACCAACCAACCAACCAACCAACCAACCAACCATCAATCCATTCAACCAACCAGCCAACCACGCAACCAACCACACAACCACGCAACCAACGAACCAACGAACCAACCAACCAACCACCCACTCACCGACCCGACCAACCAACCAACCGACCGACCGACCGACCGACCGACCGACCGACCGACCGACCGACCAACCAACCGACCAACCAACCAACCAACCAGCATACCAGCCAACCATTGAACCGACCCACCAACCAGCCAACCAGCCCTACCACCAGGCAGCCAGCCGACTGACTCACCGAATGACGAATTAACCACCGTTTCATGTGAAGCACATTGAGGTGGAAAACACAAAATTGAGCCCATTAGGGATGTAATTGTTGTTTTTACAAAACTCTGTAATAAATTGTTGCCAGGAAACACAAAACGACGAATTGCATTCTGGGACATCCAGGTGACGCTGAGATATGGCTGATGAAAAATCAATACATAATTAACTCTATAACCAACAATACCTTGTTTTTATGGCCCTGAAGAAAAGCCCCTTTTGAAAACATTGTGGGAAACGGAGAAAATGCTGGTAACCAGCATTTTCTCCTTTTCCCACAATGTTTTCTATTTGTTTAAAAATAAATTCCATCATTCAGGCTACATTTAATTTGTCGTCTGCAAATGCTTTCAATTTGGACCGGTTTAAAGTTTTGTCGTGTGGGTAAAGTGTTAACTCTTTCGTTGGAAACTGAATAAAGTTGACTTAGTTCTGATGTCAGAAAAAGTAAAATTTCTTAAAATGAAAGATGACGTTATTCACGTTTAGCATTTAGGCCGCGGACGCTGTAGATCCGAGATCAGACTTCAAGCTCTGTTCATCCTGATCTTGATCTACGCCGTCAGCATAAGATGTCTAAGTCGCAGTTGGTTGTAAAAGAATTCAACCATTTTTCATCTGATGCATCCTTTTCTCATTTCCGAAAAAAGACAGAACAGGGTGGGTATTCACCAATCATACTTAAGAAGGTTCTTAGTCTTATTGTCAAAGATTTTTTAAGTTTGAAAGTAACACAGCAAATGGTTTAGCCAAGCAAAAGTTGTGATACTTTCAAGTGTAGAATATCTTGAAGATAAAGACTAGGGATATACTTGAGAATGGTTGGTGAATACGGACCTTGCCGATTTCCCAGAGAAGAAGATAATACCGGATTGCCAAGAGACAGTTCTTGCGTAGAAGTTAGGATAATTACAGACCTGCTTCCCTCATGAAATAGATCATATAGATACATATATCCCCTCCCCCTACACCGTTTTATCGCAATCCCAATCCTCTATTTTTTTGTCGTTTTTTACCTTTTACGTTGACCATTTGCTAGCTGTCTTTCTGTGGATGGATGGAAGGGTTGAAAATAATTACATTCAATTAAGTGGTGAGATTTATGTAGCAACAAGTCATTAGTGATGACCGATCGATATTCAGAAATAATTATCAACAAAATAGATTGGAATAGATTGAGTTATCTCCCTTTACATGGGGGGGGAGGGGGAATATTAGCAACTGCTCTCTCCCGTGGCTGTTTTCTAGTTCCTGTACTATAGGAACACACAAACGCGCATATGCTTTTTGATTTGCGCTAGCATATTTTTCTTGTAAATAATTACAGAAAGACATTTTTGTATAAGTGAATAATTAAACGAAAGAATTTTACGTGGGAAAATCAGCAGCCAGCGGCTTGGGGAAGAGTGTACCGTTTTGTACTTACTTATGAAACCCCGGAACACATGAATAGGTGCACTGATCGCAGGTATTAGATGGAAATCATTTTGAACAACGAATAGAAACACTTTGACTGTTTTATCAAACGACAAAATTGTAGACTTCTCAAAATTGAATGTATTTGCAGACGACAAAATAAATGTGACTGACAATTTGAAATTTGTTTTTGAAAGGGTAGAAAACATTGTGCGAAAGGCTGTGTTACCAGTATTTTCTCCTTTTCCCCCATCATTTTCAGAAGGCTTCATTCTTGGGGTCGTTAAAACTCGGACTCGTGTGGTAGAGGTTTAATTCTTTACCAAACAACCTCATATTTTACAACCCTGAAAAAGAAGACTTTTGAAAACATTGTGGTAATAGGAGGAAAAATTGGTAACCAGAAAGTTTCCTACCGTTTTATAAGCTTTGACAAATTCAGTCATTTGAGCAACATTTAACATTTCGCCTTCCAAGTGCTTGTAATTTGCAGGAGTGTTATTTTTTTGTCGCCGGGTAAAGGTTAACTCTTGCAGCGCCAAACTATATTCAAGCCATGCTCTGGGAAAAAGGGGCTTAATGCATCTCCGTGATGCATTGTACCAAGCAAGTCATCACATGATCATGGACCCATAAAGTCCATTTTGTCTAGCAACCGACTGAAAGATGAAGTAGACTGGTCCTTTGAGATGCAGAAAAATGACCAAATAGCGAAAAGTTTCGGCCCAGGTCAGCCTGCGCGGACTGCGCAGGCTGACCTGGATCGACACTTTTCGTAGATGCATTAAGCCACGTTTTCACAGAGCATAGCTCATTTAAACTTGATCCCTTTCGATAGCTGACAGATGTTTATCATACAGGCTTGACTAAACGAGCGGACAGTGTGGATCCAAGATCAGACTGCACGTTCTGTGCAGTCTGATCTTAATCTATGCCATCCGCAATAGCTCCTGTTCTCGCCTATGAGGCTGCAAGGATTAGCTCTTTACCAAACGACAAAGTTTTAGACATGTCCAATTTGAAAGCATTTGAAGACGACAAAATAAATGTCAATAAGAAATTGAAAAAAAAAAAAATGTTTGGGGAAGGATAAAAAGCATTGTGGG
Organism: Tridacna gigas; assembly: GCA_945859785.2. Taxonomy (NCBI): domain Eukaryota; kingdom Metazoa; phylum Mollusca; class Bivalvia; order Cardiida; family Cardiidae; genus Tridacna; species Tridacna gigas. The sequence goes on along the minus strand of OX244031.2, from coordinate 73,523,864 downwards.
AAAAGGTATAAAATGCTGGTTATCAGCATGTTCCCCTTTTCCCATAATGTTTTCAAAAACAATCTCTGTCAGTGTTGTTAAAAACTCGATATTGTGCGGTAATGGGTTAAATACCCAAAATGTTATAACCATCTTCCGATTAATTAGTTGATTGTATGGTGTTTAACGCCGTTTTCGACATTGCTTCAGTTATATCGCGGCGGCCAGTGCACCTATCCATGCTTCCCTGGAGTTTCTTTTACCAGTACTCCGCACAATATTCTTTCCAAGCCACTGGCTGCTTTCCCACATAACCATCGTCGAAACAATAGTCGGCTGTGAGAGAGGAATGAATCCTGTCGCAATGACTATCATCAGTCCTCGGTAAGAAATTGGCCAAGCCGGGGATCGAACCAGCGACCTCCTGTTCTCAAGTTCTGTACGTTACCAGCTAAGCTACAGGGGCTCGGCTGTTTGGGGAAGGGTAGAAAGCATTGTGGGAAAAGGCATAAAATGCTGATTATCAGCATTTTCTCCTTTTCCGAAAAGGTTTTAAAAAAAAACACCCCTGTCAGGGTCGTTAAAAATCGATATTGTGCGGTCATGGGTTAAACACCCAAAAAGGATAACGATCTTCCGAACATTTGTTCAAACATCCCTTCACTCTTTACCACACGACAAAAATTTATACCAGTCCAAATTGAAAACATTTGCAGACAACAATTTCAGTGTGGTTCAAATGATGTGATTTTTGTTTGATAGGGTACAAAACATTGTGGGAAAAGGAGAAAATGCTGGTTACCAGCATTTTCTCCTTTTCTCACCATGTTTTCAAAAGGCTTCTTTCTCAAGGGTGTTAAAAGTCTGGATTGTGTGGTAAAGAGTTAATGAGCACTTAGACTGTGAAATAGTTTTCCAACGTAGAAAACATTTAAATTCTATAACCTCTATATCGTTTTTCAGCCGGATGACTTTACCAAAATATCGGACAATGTAGGTTCAAGATCAGACTTCACGTTCTATCCAGTCTGATCTTTATCTACACTGTCAGGAAAAAGTATTCATAGTTACCCTAATCATCTCAAAGGGATAACTCTTTACCAGACAACAAAATTTTAGACTTGTCCAAATTGAAATATTTGGATTCCGCAAATCTAATGTAGTTCAAATGGGGTAAATTTGTGTAAGAAAAGGTAGAAAACATTGTGGGAAAAGGAGAAAATGCTGGTCACCAGCATTTTCTCCTTTACTCACAATGTTTTTAAAAAGCACTCTCGGTCAGGATCGTTAAATTTGGGATTGTGTTGTAAAGGATCAAACGTCTGGTGTGACAATCCTCATTTAGTGTTAAGATTCATAATTCCTTAACACTCGAGCTGCCGTGTCATGAGACAAGATGCCCTTAAAAATTATGCATTTATGGCCAAGAAATCCGGACCACTGCTTGTGAAATGTTTCATTCGTAGCACAAAGCGTGCAGCCTGATCTTCTGTCTATGCCTTATTCTTGTTTAGTCAGGTCTGTGTTTTCAGTGATTTATTCTTGTCCAACAATGTTTTAAAATACCTGACAGTCTTTACACTACCGAAGTTATAGCGGATGGCATGGCTTTGGATCGGACTGGGCGTGACGTGCGGGCTGATCTTGTGTTTTTGCCATTTTCTTGTTTAGTCATGTTTATGTTTTTCTGTGATTTAATGCTTAAATATTTGACTCGGCAGTTTTTTTTTTCTGTCAGATAAAAAAGAAATCGGTGTTTTTTTTTTTCTTTTAATTTGTTTCAAATTTTGATCTATGCCCCTACAGAAGCTATTGGTTTTGTCTATGGTGCAGATAGGTAAACTACATAGCTTAATAGCAACGTTTTGACTTAATTTATGGAATAATTTTTAGGAAAGTTGTGTGAACAACAAACTTTGTAGATCAAAACTTTAACGGTCATTGCTGAAGTTTGATTTTGACTTACAAATTTCAAAGTTTACAAGATGTATCTAAATTGAGTCCGAGGGTAAAAATTTTGAAACAGTGAAATTCTCCTTTTTTCCCACTATCATATTTTGTTTTCAGCATTTGAAAATTTTTGTTACTGTTTCGGGTTACGAATGCCAGGCCCCGGTAGCTCAGTTGGTAGCATACATGACTTGGGGGTTGCTGAAGAGGGGTCGCTGGTTCGATTCCCTGCTCTGCCAATTTCTGTCCGAGGACTGATGTTAGGCATTGCGACAGGATTCATTCCTCTCTCACCGCTGACCATTGTTTCGACGATGGTTATGTAGTTTGGAAAGAATATTGTGCGTAGTACTGGTAAAAGAAACTCTAGGAAAGCATGGATAGGTGCACTGGCCGCTGCGACATAACTGAAATAATGTTGAAAACGGCCTTAAACACCATGCAATCAATCAATCGCGTTGCAAATCACAAAGTTGTATAAAAGCTTAGTTTTTAAAGTACTTGGAAATAAGCAACACACTTTTTATGCCCCGGCCCGCGCTTATTAAAGAAATGGAGTCATAAGGCGCGACCTCCGATCTCCATATTCTGTGTTTTAATCATGCACTGGCGGGGAGCGACATTCAACACGATTTAATATTGATAAACTAATTGTTCTACCATCTTTGATGGGCGACCAGACCTAGAATTAAACTTCGACTGAACAGATGGGACGCCCCCTAGTTCCAGAATACAGCGCCATCTGTTAGAAAATCGGGGATAATACCCTTTTCTCCGTAAAATGCTTTTTGCTTTCGTTATTTCAGTTATATTTTTCCCTTTTTGAATATCTTTTTTAACCATTGCATGGCTAGAATTAAATTAAATGGCGTAGGTAAAATAATAATAATATTATTTAACAGAAGATTTTCGATGATGCCCTCGGTATCTTTCGGGTGTTTTCGACGTTACGAAGACTTCTTTCGTTGATGCTGAAATGTTCAAACTGGCTAATCTAACACTCTGCTAAACAGTCCCGCGTTCTCACAACCCTGAGGAAGAAGAGTTTTGAAAACATCGTGGAAAAAGGAGAAAATCAGCATTCTCTCCTTTTCCCACGATGTTTTCTACACTATCAAGGACAAATTTCAGCATTTTAGCCACATTTTAAATGTCGTCTGCAAATACTTTCAATTTCGACAAGTGTACAATTTTGTCGTCTGGTAAAGCGTTAAGGACAAGGGTCAAAAGTCAACAAATGACATCTTGGGTTTCAGAGACAGACTGCGTCGCAATTCGAGAACATGTGAGGGAATTTTCTTGTAACTTTTTTCCCTTTTTTTATGGTCGCGAACATTATAATTAATATCGAACGGTTTAGATCAATGATCGGACTGCACGTTCTGTGCATTTTTATGTTACCTTTAGTATACCAACCCTCAATACCGAGGGAGGTTAACTGATTGATTGATTAATTGATCGATTGATTGATTGATTGTTTGGTTGATTTAGTTGATTGATTGTTTGAATGAATGAATGAATGAATGAATGACTGACTGACTGACTGACTGACTGACTGACTGACTGACTGACTGACTGATTGATTGATTGATCGATCGATTGATTGTATGGTGTTTTACGCCGCTTTCAACATTATTTTGCTGCGGCTTGTGGACATTTTCATGCTTTCCTGGACTTTTTGTTACCAGCGCTTCGCACAATATTCTTCCCAAGCCACTAGTTGCTTTCTAACATAACCATCGTGGAAACAATGATCAGCGGTGAGACTTGGAGGAATGAATCCTGTCGCAATGAATACCATCCATTCTTCGAAAGAAATCTGTCGAGTTAGGGATTCAAACCAGTGACCCCCTATTCTCAAATCTTGTACGCTACTGACTGCTCTACTGGGGCTCGGCATCGAGCCTGGTCGTGCAGTTGTTTACGTACAGGTATTTAAAAACTAGGGGTTGCTAGTTCGAATCTCCAGCTCTGCCAATTTTTTTCCGAGGATTGATGATAGTAATTGCAACTGGATTCATTCCTCCGAGTCTCACTGCTGACCGTTGTTTAGACGATGGTATCCCGTGGCTTGGTAAGAAACTTTTACGAAGTACTGTTTAAAAAAAAAAACCTTTAAGAAAGCATACATAGATCGATGTATCTGAAATTATGTTAAAGACAGTGTTAAAAACCATACAAATAAACAAATTCAACAGTCAGTTATATAACGCCGACAGTTCATGTCTTCCCTTTTATTCACACGGAGTACGCTGCCGTGGGCTCGGAAGCCCAATGACTCGCCCATGTGATCCGGGCTATCAGCGACTTTCGAACCAGGCCATCCCGATGACAACTTCAGCGTTTTCACGCCTGAGCATAGGCATTTAGACTTTCCCATACGAAAATAAATGTGTAAAAATAATGCTTTATTTTGTCGTCTGCAAATGCTTCCAGTTTGGATGAGTCTAAAATTTTGTCTATTTGTGAAGAGATAAAGCCATTTTTAACGTTTCTTGAACAAACATTTGAAGCCGCGCAATTGTTTTGTTTATAACGCCGTTTTAAACCTTAATTCAATTATACCGCGGGCTAGTGTGCCTATCCTTGCTTTACTTGAGTTTCTTGTACCAGTATTTCGCACAAAATCATTCCAAAGCCACTGGCTGCTTTTTCCGCATAATCACCGTGGAAACGATTGAATAGAGGATGAGAGAGGAACGAATCCTGTCGCGATGGCTATCAGCAATGATCGGAAAGAAACTGACCGAGCCGGGAATTCGAACCAGCGATCCCCTGTTTTCAAGCCCTGTACACTTTACGGACTGAGCTATTGTGAGACCCTGTCATATACGTGTGAGCCATGCTCTGGCAAAAGGGGACTTAATGCATCTTCGTGATGCATTATAACTAAGCTTTGCAGGTCATCACATAATTATGGATCCATAAAATCCATTTTGTCTAACAACCGACCTAATCACAAGGTAGACTGGTCCTTTGACATGCAGAAAATTGACCAGTAGCAAAAAGTGTCGACCCAGGTCAGCCTGCGCGAACTGCGCAGGCTGACCTGGGTCGATACTTTTTGCAGATGCCGCTTTTCGTAGAGCATGGCTTATATTATATAATTTACCTGGTCGTGTGAGGTCTAACTTAAACCTCTGCGACAACAGGTTTGGAGTCTGAAGAAAAAAAAGAAGAAAATAAAATGAATTTTTTTAACCCTTTTTCATACAAACTTATATGATATCGATCCTGAAAATGAAAGCTTTTGAAAACATTGTGGAAAAGGAGAAAATGCTGGTAACCAGCATTTTCTCCTTTACCCACAATGTTTTCTGTTCTTTTATACACAAATTTCCATCTTGAGCCACATTATAATTAACTTTGTTGTTTGCAAGTGCTGTCAATAAGGACAAGTCCCAAATTTTGTCGTCTGGTAAAGTGGTAAAGGGTCGGCTCAAAAATTTTGGGCAACATCTGTTGACAATTTTACATCAATAGATCAAATAACGTTAAAAAAAAGAGGACCCCCGTAGTTTTTATTGCAAGAAGTCAATTTATGACAATATCATTACGTTTTATATCGAATGTTATCTTCGGGGACTATTTTTGATCGGATCTGGACATGTTTCAAATGAAAAGAAATGCGCCATGTTCTGTGAAAAGGTGGCTTAATGCGTCTGCGAACAGTATTGAATCAGGTCAGCCTGCGCAGTCCGCGCAGGTTGACCTGGACCGAGGTTTTTAGCCATTGGTCAATAGTCTCTTTGTCAAAGGACCATTCTACCCTATGATACAGTCGGTTGTTAAGACAAAATGAATTTTAAGGACCCTTAACCACTGGTATGTCATGTCTTGCATCACGGAGATTGATTAACCCTTTCCCAGACAAGCCCTGGTTTTCACGTGTCTGCAGTACACGTCTTTTGAAAACACTGTGGGAAAAGGAGAAATTGCTCGTAACGAGCAATTTCTCCTTTTCCCACGGTGTTTTCCACCTTTTTTGATAACTTTCTGCCATTTTCATCGAATTTTAAAATTGTCGTCTGCAAACTGTTTCAATTTGGACCAGTCCAAAATTTGTCGTTTGGCAAAGGGTTATGCCTCCTTTTCCCAGAGCATGGCCCAAATACATGTACCTGTTATGTGTTTATTTCGTTGTTTAATCCCTTTACCAAACAATCCCGAGTTTCAACGACCCTAGAGAAGAAGATTTCAGAAAACATTGTGGAAAATGGAGAAAATGCTGGTAACCAGCATTTTCTCCTTTTTTTCCACATCTTTTTCTGTCCTTCTAAAAACTAATTTCGATTTTTTGGATCACATTTATTTTGTCGTCTGCAAATGCTTTCAATTTAGACAGGTCTAAAATGTTGTCGTTTGGTAAAAGATTGAAAAGAAAGAAAGAATGAACATTTTACCACAGAAATTCCGTGTTTTAAAGATACTTAGAAAAAATACCTTTGCTGACGACAAACTAAATGTGGCGCAAATAATAAGCTCTGTATTTGAAATGATGGAAATCAAAATCATTGTTCTCCTATAATGATTTTTTTTTAATTTCATCCAAATCAAGTCCCAAAGTTTAACCTTTCACCAGACGACAAAATTTTAGCTTTGTCCAAATTGAAAGCATTCGCAGACGACAATTTCAATGTGGCTCAAATGGTGCAATTTTCTCTTGATAGGGTAGAAAACATTGTGGGGAAAAAGGAAAAAATGCTGGTTACCAGCATTTTCTCCTTTCCCCACAATGTTTTCAAAAGGCTTCTTACCCAGGATGGTTCAAAGGCGGCATTGAGTGGTACAGGGTTAAGCCATCTTCTATTTTGTCGTCTGCAAATTCTTTGAATCTGGACCAGTCTAAAATTTTGTCTTCTAGTAAAGGAGTCAAACAAAAAACGTCAAAAATGAGCAAAATGTACAATGGAAAGAATATACTGTATTATAAAAATCCACAATCGATAAGATTTTCGTCGATTCTGTGGCAAAACCGACGTGGGCACTTCTGAATTAATGTGCCATGATTAACGAAAAACCCCAAAGTCTTAGCGACCGTAAGTAGGAAGGTTGTGAAAACTTTATGGGAAAAGGAGAAAATGGTGGTGACCAGCATTTTCTCCCTTTCCCACACAATGTTCTCTACCCTTTCAAAAATTTTTTCATCATTTCATTCACATTTAATTTGTCGACTGCAGATGTTTTCAAATTGAACAAGATTAACATTTTGATGGTTGACAAACGGTTGTTAAATGGCTGAGTCGGTTACTTGCCTACACATTATCCCTTGAAATTTGGTTGAAGGTTTCAAACTACCTGTATTAGCATCGCCTTTCCCCCCAAAAGGTCTCATAGCTGGATTAAAAGGCGGGAACTTGAAAAAATAACCTGCTAAATGACGCTCATAACTAAAAATATCAGTTTCTGTAGATTCAAGGATATTGAATATTTTCTTGACCATAGTTTTTATGAAAATATTACTTGTCCTCAATTTCCTCTACGATTGACCCCTATTTATTTGACAATTCGAAAATAGAAAGTTTATATATTCAATCAATGGAGTTTAAAGAGATATTGGTGTTTGGTGACAGCCTAGTTAATTTTGTTCTTATCTATGGATTTCATTGGATTTCCAAATAAAACTTTATATTGAACATCGGATTATTTATAATTTTTGCAAAGACCGAAAGCATATAGTATCATGTAAGTCAGTTGACTTCTGTGATGAGAGACACGTGCATGTATTGTTGGAGAATACCTTACCAGAAATTCCACAACGAAAAAAAAAAACCTCATCTTGACACCACGAAATAGTCTAAAATGGCCTCACACAAACGCACGAACCCAAAACATCCTTCGTGCTTTCGAATGAAAAAGGAAAAACAAATGAAAATTTGATCAGGAATGGCGCTGAAATCTAAAATTGATACACGTTCGGGAACAATAGATGTCATTATCTCGATGGCCAAATTAAAATTGACCCCTGACCGGTCACTTGTTCTGAGGTCATCCTGAGAGTTTGGTTTTCAGGACCTGTCGCGTTCGGGTCCTCATTTAGAACTCGGGTCATGTTTGGTTTCCCATAACTTCGTGGCCCCTATTTTAGTCGAGTTCGATTATAACTCATGCCTGTCACCTTTACTATGGTTATAACTTTTGACAGGTACAAGTGTGAGTGGTCCTAGAACTTATTCGAACTCACCCTGGGGTAGACTTCGATTCTTACTCTAAATTCTGGGTACGGCAGACCTCTGATTGACGAACGTTGTAAAGAGAGTAGACCAAAACTAGCGGGCACATCTGTGCAGCCGGACCTTGTTGTAAAACAAACAAATCTTTGATGCTTCAAATCACTTGTTAAGCATAACTGCACGTGTTTTTCATAAACGATGACTGCTTCCGTTGATTAGTGTAACTCTTGAAACAAAGTTTGCAATAAATAACATATCTTTTAGAAAAGAGGCAGTCAGAAATTATAGTTAAATACACTGAGTACTCTGAATAAATTAGAAGAACGAATTTCTTCTTTTCGAGTCAATTCGATTTAAAACACGTTGTTTTCAACATTTTTTCCCCCAGAATTCTTCTGTAGTATGTACATAATTAAAGCAGTAGGATGAAAGATCGTGGTTTTTTTTTGCAAGTCTTAAATGGAGGCTCAGGGGAACTTACTGTATATGCAAGATAGGACTCTACTCGCGGCTTTTATAGAATAAAAGTAAATCCAAAATATGCATAGATCTGTCATACAAACATTTTTTTCTCTCTTTTAATCGTAAAGAATGGGCATACACACCGTGTTGAAATAAAGGTAACTTACAGCTTCCGGTTCAAGGTTAAAAAAAAGGGTAGGAATAAAACACTGCCATCAAAAAGCCATGACAAACTATGTCCTGTTTAAATATAACCCGGGACGAATTAATCTTTATGCTGATATCTTTGTCGTCGCGTATTATTTGCGATAATTAACGAGGTATTGACCAGTAATAAAAAACAGTAGATCATTTGAATATGTAAATAGATTATTTGAATATGTAAATAAAGACGTCTTATGGCCGCAATAGGGTGGGGTACCCGTATCAATGGCAACCATTAAAAGTTGACATTTTCGATAATTGAACTTCATGTCTTTTGGAATTTGGTTCTTGAGAATTCCGTTAGGCTTTTGTTTCACTTGTCACCGGGGCCACCATGTTGGCATTGAGTTATAGTTTTCTTTTTCCCCATTTTTTTTTTAAAATCCTTTTCCCGTGTTTTGTACGACCCTGATTGATAAGGCTTTACAAAACATTGTGGGAAATGGAGAAAATGCTGGTAACCAGCATTTTCTCCATTTCCCAGAATGTTTTCCGCACGATCAAATGCAAATTCTATCATTAGAGCTTTAATTTTTTGTTTGAAAATGCTTTCAATATGGACAAGTCTGAAATTTTGTCGTTTATTGAAGAGTTTAGCTGCCAAACAGGTTAGATGGACTTTTCCAACTTAAGTGAAACGCAAGGTATTAAAATTTCAAAGCCGTTTTTACCAATGAAATATCACCAAACCGGACAGTGTAAATCAAGATCAGACTGCACATTTCGTGCAGTGTAGTCTTGATCTACAATGTCCACAAAAGTTACAAACGTCTCGTTAAGAGGAAGAGGGATGAATCCACACCACGCCAAATTTATACCGGTGACCACCCCAAAAAGACCTTTAGACTACTAAGCGCGACTCGTTGACCTTTTGCGGACAGTGTAGATCAAGATCAAACTGCACAGAACGTGCAGTCTGATCTTGGATGAACAGTGTCCGATAAGGAGTTATTTGTCCCCCAAAAAGTAACCTTGAATTAGCAAAATTTGGGTTTTTACTATCGGCTTGAAAGTTTCATTTAACTTATTCAGCAGGATAAGGGTTAATTCTACATGAAAAATACAATTAAACAGGTTAAGTTTACATAAAAATAACATTAAAACAAATTAAGTTTACATGAAAATTACAATTGAAGAGATTAAGTTTACATAAAAAATTACAATTAAACAGATTAAGTTTACATAAAAAATTACAATTAAACAGATTAAGTTTACATGAAAATTACAATTAAACAGATTAAGTTTATATGAAAATTACAATCAAACAGGTTAAGTTTACATGAAAATAACAAATAGATTAAGTTTACATGAAAATTACAATTAAAGAGATTAAGTTTACATAAAAATTACAATTAAAGAGACTAGGTCTACATGAAAGTTGCAATTAAACAGATTAAGTTTACATGAAAATTACAGTTAAACATATTAAGTTCACATGAAAATAACAATTAAACAGATTAAGTTTACATGAAAATAACAATTAAACAGATTAAGGTTACATGAAAGATTACAATTTAACAGATTAAGTTTACATGAAAATTACAATTAAACAGATTAAGGTTACATGAAAGATTACAATTTAACAGATTAAGTTTACATGAAAATTACAATTAAACAGATTAAGTTTACATGAAAATAACAATTAAACAGATTAAGTTTACATGAAAATTACATTTAAACAGATTAAGTTTACATGAACATTACAATTAAACAGATTAAGTTCACATGAAAGATTACAATTAAACAGGTTAAGTTTACATTAAAATAAAAACAGATTAAGTTTACATGAAATTTACAATTAAAGAGATTAAGTTTACATGAAAGATTACAATTAAACAGATTAAGTTGACATGAAAATTACAATTAAACAGATAAAGTTTACATGAAAATAACAATTAAAGAGATTAATTTTACATGAAAATTACAATTAAAAAGGTTAATATGGAATAGGAAATTGTACAACATGTTCAGATTGTGGAATCTAATCTTATTCGACACTTTCCGCCCTTTTGAAAAGGCATTATTTTGAGATCCAGTTATTTTGAAATGTTTTCGAAGTCACCCGCCAATATTTGAAACATGCTCTGTGAGAAGGGGGCTTCATGCATTTGCAAAAAAGTATCGACCCAGGTCAGCCTGCGCAGTTCACGCAGGCTGACCTAGGTCGAAACTTTTTGCTATTGGTCCATTTTCTGCGTGTCCAAGAAACAATCTGTCTCATGATTCAGCCAGTTGTTAGACAAAATGAATTTTATGTATCCATAATTATAGGATTACCTGCTTGGTATAATGCATTAAGGAGATGCATTAAACTCCCTTTTGCCAGAGCATGGCTAATCTGTTTCAGATAAATTTGACTGCTTGTGCGCAAACCTTCGCCCCTCCCCGCAATTACACACTCAAAATGAAACAAAAAAAAAATAGGTGCATTAAAAATTACATGGAGTAAAATTAAAAGCCAAAAACTTAGATTTTTCCTCCAAATCTATGCATGCGGTTTGGAGCAGAGATAATTTTCGACGCAAACGAGGCAGAAAACACCGACTGACATCCGGGTAACCCGATTCCTATGTCGTCTGCCGGCTTTCGTTTGCGGGAAGGTAAATCACACGGTTTTCCATTATTTATGGACTCGTGGGCTATATTTACATCGAGCCCAAATTACCCGTTTCTGTCGCCGGCTACGACTTTTTACAGCTCGACAGAAAACAACCCAATGTCCCAATAAAGCTAGCTTTGATGCTGTGGAGGCTTACATTCGTATTATGTTTCGCCGATTTTCTTTTTATCCCATATTCCTACCGCTGTTTTTGATGTTACATTTGTCAATTTAAACTCTCTACTCAACCACAAACATTCAGTTTTGTTTAAATTGAAAGCATTGGCAGACGCCAAACTGAATATGACGGAAACAATAGGAGTTGGGATTGCAAGGATAGAAAACATTGTGGGAAAAGGAGAAAATGCTGGTTACCAGCATTTTCTCCTTTTCCCACCATGTTTTCAAATGTCTTATTTTCAGGGCCATTGAAACACGGGATTGCTTGGTAAAGAGTTAATTGTGAGTCGAGTCTATTATTAGACTTTACCCTGCTGTAAATTGAAATCATCAGCGAAACCCAAATTTGTTTAGCATCCATTATAGACTTTGTATGAGAAAAGAAATCCTCATATACTGAATCTGGTGTCAAAAAGTAGAAAGATCAGACTCCACATATAATCAAGCTTATCCCAGTCTTTAACCTGATGAAAGTCATTAAAGACCGAGAGAAAGCTTACAATGATTCTTCTTCTTCTTTTTCTTCTTCTTCTTCCCAATCATTTTCCTTCTTCCTTATCGTCTTTTTCGTCTTCTTCCTTATCTGCTTTTTTTCTTTTTCCTTACCATTTTCCTTCTTCTTTGTCGTCTTTTTTCTCCTTCCTTATCGTCATTTTTCTTCTTCCTTATTGTCATTGTTTCTTCTTCCTTATCGTCTTTTTTCTTCTTCCTTATCGTCTTTTTTTCCTTCCTCTTTATCGTTTTTTTTTTGTCTTCTTTCTTTTCTCCTTCCTTATCGTCTTTTTCTTCTTCTTTATCGTCTTTTTTCTTCTTGCTTATCGTCTTTTTTCCTTCTTCCATATTGTCCTTGTTTCTTCTTCCTTATCGTCATTTTTCTTCTTCCTTATCGTCTTTTCTTATTCCATATTGTCCTTTTTCTTCTTCCTTATCGTCCTTTTTCTTCTCCATCGTCTTTTTCCTTCTTCCTTACAATGATTCTTCTTCTTCTTTTTCTTCTTCTTCTTCCCAATCATTTTCCTTCTTCCTTATCGTCTTTTTCGTCTTCTTCCTTATCTGCTTTTTTTCTTTTTCCTTATCATTTTCCTTCTTCTTTGTCGTCTTTTTTCTCCTTCCTTATCGTCATTTTTCTTCTTCTTTATCGTCTTTTTTCTTCTTGCTTATCGTCTTTTTTCCTTCTTCCATATTGTCCTTGTTTCTTCTTCCTTATCGTCATTTTTCTTCTTCCTTATCGTCTTTTCTTATTCCATATTGTCCTTTTTCTTCTTCCTTATCGTCCTTTTTCTTCTCCATCGTCTTTTTCCTTCTTCCTTATCGTCTTTTTTCCTCATAGTTTTTTGTCCTCTTCTTTATCTTCTTTTTCTTCTTCCTTATCGTCTTTTTTTCTTCCTTATCGTCATTTTCTCCTTTTCTTTTCCATCATTTTCTTTGTCTTTGTCTTGTTTCTCTTTTTCTTTTCAGCATTTTCTCCTATTCTCATATTTTTTTTTTCAAAAGAATTTTCTTCCGGGCTAATAAAATTCACGAACATAATTATTTTAGCAAAGGCTGAAAGTACTTAATTTTTATGCTTTGTTTCGTTGATTTTTCTGTTCGTTTGTTTATCATTGACTTTGGTCACCAAATCCCTTTTTGTTGGCTGATAACTCTTTACCACAGGGTCCCGATTTTAACGACCCTGGGAAAAAGGCCTTTTGAAAACAGTGTGTGAAAAGGAAAAAAAAAAGATGCTTGTAATCAGCCTTTTCTCCTTTTTCCACAATTTTCTTTACCGGATTTACAAATCAATTCCACTATTAGAGTTGCATTTTATTTGTCGTCTGCTTGAAATTTTGTCGTTTGGTAAAGAGTTTAAACTTGTCATATCGTTGAAACAAAATGGTAGCATATGGCTTTGATAAACAAGCGTTGATTAAAAAAAAAATAATGTTAGAATATTGAGGTAAAAGGACACCTTGCTCTTTAACTTCTCTAGTCTTTATCGTTAACCATAATTGGAAAATAAATGAGCCATGCTCTGTGAAAAGGGGGCTTAATACGTCTGCGAAAAGTATCGACTCAGGTCAGCCTGCGCAGTCCGCGCAGGCTGACCTGAGCCGAAACTTTTCACTATAGGTCAATTTTCTGTAGGCCTAAAGACAGGTCTACTTTATGAATAAGTCGGTTGTTAAAAAAAGTGCCTAATATGGATCCATCGTTATGTGATGACTTGCATAATAGCATGCATCACGGAGATGCATGAAGCCCCCTTTTGCCATAGCATAACTCAACTGATGTAAGAAAAATTTAACTGCAAAAAAAAGAAGAAGGCTTCTATTATTGATAATCATCGTTTCGACGATTCTAACGTGGGAAAGAAAGTAGTGGCTTGGGAAAAATATTGTGCGAAGCACTGGTACAGGAAACTCCAGAAATGCGCAGATAGCTGCACTGGCCGTCACGATATAACTGTAACAGTGAACGGCGATGAAAATCAAACAAACAAAAGCAAAAAGGAAAGTTTACAAGTTTCAGTTGCCGAGTGGTAACTAGACCTGTTAATCCTGTTAATCCAAGTAACTGTTTGTTCAAACCCCAGGTCAGCCGTGAACATCGATTTACCAACAGTACCGTGTTTCAACGACCCTGAGAAAGAAGTCTTTGGAAAACACTGAGGGAAAAGGAGATAATGCTGGGAACCATGTTTTCTCTTCCCTTCAAAAAACAAATCCCATTGTTTGAATCAAATTTGTCTCCCGCAATCGCTTTCATTTCGGACAAGTCTATAATTTTGTGCCGAGCCCAGGTTGCTCAGGCTATAGCATACAGGAGGTGAGAACAGGGAGTCGCTGGTTCGGATCCCGGCTCGGCCAATTTCCTTCCGAGGATTGATAATTGTCATTGCGACAGGATTCATTCATCTCTCCCTGCTGACCATTGTTTCGACGATGTCCATCTGGAAAAGCAGCCAGTGGCTTGGAAAGAATATTGTGCGGAGTACTGGTAGAAAAAAATTCCAGGAAAGCATGGATAGGTGCCCTGAATAATTTTGAAAAAGGCGTTTAACACTAAAAAATCACTTATAATTTTGTTGTTTGGTAAAGAGTTTGACCGTTCCTTGACTTTCATAAAGTTAGGTCCTGTAAAGTTTTTTTTTCTTCTCATTTTGTATAGATAAATTGTTTGAAATAATTGAAACAGCAGTGGAGGGAGTTGTCCAAGATCACACTGCACGTATGTGTAATCTCCTCTTGGTCTACATCCTCTGAAAAGTACCTTTACGCTTGCGTTTTGTAAGCGGGTGAGAGATAAATGACTGTGTACATGTATCTGTTACTTTGAAGTCGGATGATTTGCCTTACCTGGTCATTTTCAACTTGTTAGAAGCCATACGTTTTCCGGATCTTGTTACGGTGATTCGCCGGAAGCGTTGGGCTCATTACCGCCATGAAAAAATATAGTACCGCCATAAAAAAGTAAACCCCTGTTTTTACCCTTTCCGGTCAGTCAACTTTTGCTAACAAATTTACAACCTGCGATGGATAGATAATAATTATCAATGAAAAGTTTAACTCTTTACCACTCGACAAAAATGTAGACTTGTCCAAATTGAAAGCATTTGCAGACGACAACTTAAGTGTGACTCAGATGATGTAACTTGTCATTTGTAGGTAAGCAAACATGGTGGGAAAAGGAGAAAATGCTGGTTACCAACATTTCATCCTTTTCCCACAGTGTTTTCAAAGGCTTCGTCCTCAGGGTCGCTAAAACTGGGGACTGTCTAGTAAAGGTTTAAATGTAAATACTAGTGAAAGATTGTGACAATGGGAGAAATCAGAGGAAAGGGAAACGTTATCACTACCATATTTTGTGACAATCATTCATTTACCATTCGTCACTTTTACCATTCATCACGTTTACATGTCAGCTACTTCAAATTTTTCGATTTTCATGCCCTGTTTATCTCAGACTTAAAAAAAAATGTAATTGTTTCTTTTATTTGAGCCATGCTCTGGCCAAAAAAAAGAGGCTTCCATACACACCGTGATCCATGATACCAAGCAAGTCATCACATAATTATGGATCCATAAAATCCATCTTGTCTAACAACCGCCTAATATATTGAGGTAGAATAGTCCTTGGAAGTGCAAAAAATTACCAAAAGCAAAAAGTTTCGATTCAGGTCAGCCTGCGCGGACTGCGCAGGCTGACATGAATCGACACTTTTTGCATACGCATTAAAAATTCCTTTCATAGAGCATGGTTGGTTTATTTTTGTGTTGAATACTATCCGTGTATGCTGTCTGTCTGCATTTCACAACCCCAGTTCTGAGGATCTCTGGGATAGGTAGAGTGGCATGCCACCAAACAAAACTTAAACGGTTCAAAATTTTGTACTACCAAAGTTTTGTTTGTTTGCGCAAGGGGGTGTTTTATCAAGACCTTAACATTCAAATGTAAAAACTGTATACAAAGCCCATTTTCTGAGAGAGGCACAGGAAAATAGAATCCGCCCTCTCTTGAATTCGGACGCGGGCGAAACATGCGTATCTATTACGGAATGAATTACACGCGTTTCGCTGGGGCCTTTAATTAAGGGATTTACATGGCCCCGAAAAGGGATCTAGTATCATGGGAAAAAAGGGAGTTGTTTATGACGCAAAGAGTGTATTCACTCCAGAAAGGGCGGAAAAAGGCGGGAAATGGGAATGCATTGGACGGTGACTTAAGGAACTGTTGTGCGTTATCTCATAACATTCATTTATTCGTGCGTGCGTTCGTTCGTCCGTGCGTTCCTACGTTCGTTCGTTGATTTTTTCTTTATCAAACGAAGCGTCATTCATGGAATGAAAAAAAGATGATGGAAATATCATTTTTAGGATAAAAGGTCATCATTTCAATATTTTTGCGACTGAAAACAACTTTACATTTTAACCATAAACGTTCCCAAACCAAATTTCAATTTTTTAGTCACATTATTTTTGTCGTCTGTAATTGCTTTCAATTTGGACATGTCTAAAATTTTGTCGTTTGGTAAAGAGTTAGATCGACATTGAAACAAAGTTCACATATACTTGGGCCATGCTCTGTGAAAAGGGATTGTAATGCATCTGCAGAAAAAAGTATCGACTCGGATCAGCCTGCACAGTCCGTGCAGGCCGACCTCTGTACAAACTTTTTGCGTGTAGTACATGTACATTTTCAACATGTCTAAGGACCGATCTACCTCCTGATTCAGTCGGTCGTTAGACAAAAATAGACGTTACGGATTCCTAACGAGGGCCATTCTTGTAAATAAAATTATCTCCCGTACCAGATAAAGACTAAAGGTATTCAAATAACAGATTGGTCCTTTTACCTGTATTCCTTTGTTTTTATCCTTGATTCTTTTGGGGATGTTGCGATAAAATCATTTGATTTATGGCATTATGTAAGGTCGCAATGTAATTTTAAAGCAAATCATGTTCTCAATCATCAGAGAAATGTATATATCTCGACTTGTAAAACAATCTAGCCCGATTTTCCAGAGATATTATCTCAGGAATGTATTTGTGTAGTGCAAGAAAATCAAGCATAAACTCCAAGTAATCCCCTGATCAGGACCAATGTAGTAATGGAGAGGAATCAAGGGAAATAACTGAAGAATGGCTCTCATTAGATGATAACTTACTTGGTATCGTGTGTCATAGAGATGCGTTAACCCTTTCCCAAACGACAAATTTTGGACTGGTCCAAATTGAAAGAGTTTGCAGATGACAATTTTAAATGTGATGAAAATGGCAGAAAGGTCTCAAAAAGGGTAGAAAACACTGTGGAAAAAGGAGAAATTGCTCATTATGAGCAATTTCTCCTTTTCCCACAGTGTTTTCAAAAGACTTGTACTGCAGACACGTGAAAACCAGGGCTTGTTTGGGAAAGGGTTAACTCTTTACCAAACGACAAAATTTCAGACTTGTCCAAATTGAAAGCATTTGCAGACAACAAAATAAATGTGACTCAAAAACTGAAATTTGTTTTGGAAGGGTAGAAAACATTGTGGGAAAAGGAGAAAATGCTGGTTACCAGCATTTTCTCCTTTTCCGACAATGTTTTCAAAAGCCTTTTTGTTCAGGGTCGTTAAAACCTGTGATTGTGTGGTAAAGAGTTAAACCCCTTTTGCCGGGGCGGTCCTCATTTCGTATTTATTACACTCTCCGGACTTTTTACTTCAAAGTCAAGATGTTGAACACCGGTATTTTGTGAAAATAGTCTGGTGTTGCGCATTTTACGCTGTCCGCAAACGGTCCTTGAGTCGTGCTTAGCAGCCTCAGGGCTAAAACCTGGGACTGTGTGGTGAACGGTAAAGGCATAAACAGTCGGTATGGTGATTTATTAGAATACAATATCACAGGTCAGAATCTTGGAAAAAAAAAACCCGAACTTTTTTGAATATGTAAGGTATTACTCTTTTTAATACGCCACCGATTGGATTTGGGTTGGGACCACCACCCCCGGACGGGATTTTGATGTAAAATGTCACATTTTGATTTCGTAAGATTCAATTGACCTAAACTGACCCCATTGTCTGTAAGAACAAAACGGGCAAGAAAAAATAAAGGCATACTCACATTAATGAGGTCTTTTTTCCAAGTAACCGACCTTTTTTTTTCGTTTAGATAAAGTCCCCTTTTTCCATCTTTAAGAAAACCATTTGTGATGAAGGGGGAAAGTTTTTCTTATCCAGGAATTTTTTTATACATTTTTTTTTTCATAACTGTTATTTAGTCATTCATGATGATTATCCCAATTTCAGACAGACGCGCCGACCCCTGGTAGCTCAGTCGGTAACGTATATGATTTGTGTACAGGAGGTCGCTGGTTCGATCTCCTGCTTGGCCAGTTTCTTTCCGATGATTGATGATAGTCATTTCGACAAGATTCTCTCACCGCTGACCATTTTTTCGAAAATGGTTATATAGAAAAAGCAGCCAGTGGCTTGTGAAAGAATCTAGGGCGGGGTACTGGTAAAAGAAACTCCAAGAAGGCATGGGTAGGTGCACTGGCCGCCGCGATATATTAAGATAATGTTGAAAAGCGCGTTTCTACACCTATAATCAATCAATCAATCAGTTGGTCGTTTTCTCTCGAACGTCATATGAATACGTCGCTGTGAAGAACGCTAAAACGCTTGATGTAGTGGACACCACCTTAATCAAATCGTTGTAATTTTAAGGCTTTTAAAAAAAAAAAACCATTCTCTTGGGTGGGTGGGAGTGGGGGGGCAAAAAAACGCACAACATATCTACAAGTATCAATCCAGGATCTGATTTGACTTTGAAAATTATTGTTATCTGTATTTAACGTAACAACTAAATTTTGGTAAAGTGGGGTTGGCTGAAAGAGAGAGAGAGAGAGAGAGAGAGAGAGAGAGAGAGAGAGAGAGAAGAGAGAGAGGGGGGAGATAGCGACAGAGAGACCAAGAGAGAGAGAGAGAGAGAGAGAGAGAGACCAAGAGAGAGAGAGAGAGAGAGAGAGAAAGAGAAGGGGTTTAAGGGTTTCTAGTACTTTCCGCGATTTTTTTCTATAAAAAGAAATCTGATAGTTTCCAATTTTGTACATGCGCAGTGCCATTACAGAATATTTCACCATGAAGATGCTTGAAATACCTCATCAGCAAACAACTCCACGATACAACGTTAATGATTTCTTGATTTCCCACGTCTCGAGAGGTCTCGCCGATGCACTCGTTATAAAACGAGAGCTTGGAATAATTACCATCATGTTTGCGATATTATTAGATATGTCAGCCTGAAATGACAGCGCCACATGACTCCCCGCTTCATTTCCGATTGTCGCAAATACAATAATGGTACCCGACTCACAATAGCAGACAACCAGCTCTAAGTTTGACGTGTAAAGAGGGTACTTCAAGAGCAAAAGAGCATAGCATCTTGGGTAATTACAGATTGATTATAGAAACCCATTACCGCAGCAAATACGATACACTCTGCTGTTGCAGACGTTTTTGAAAACAATATGGAAAAAGGAGTAATTGTTTGTTGCAAGTAATTTCTTCCTTTACCGACCAGGTTTTGAATCTCATATAAATTTTTGTATTACATTTCTTCAAAATGAACCATGCTCTGTGAAAAACGGGTTTAATACATCTCCGTGATGCATGATACCAAGCAAGTCATGACATAAATGTGGTTGCGTAAAGTCCATTTTGT
The DNA here is from genome assembly GCA_945859785.2 of Tridacna gigas. NCBI lineage: Eukaryota > Metazoa > Mollusca > Bivalvia > Cardiida > Cardiidae > Tridacna > Tridacna gigas. The sequence goes on along the minus strand of OX244031.2, from coordinate 73,504,131 downwards.
ATAACAACAGATTGAATCGTGAAATACACTAGTCCTTTGACATTGCAGAAAATTTACCGAAGGCAAAAAGTTTTGGCTCAGGTCAGCCTGCACGGAATGTGCAGGCTGACCTGAGTCAATGCTTTTTGCAGATGCATTAATCCCCCTCCCTTTTCATAGATTTAAATGATTTTACTGATCATGGTGATGCCAATTAGTGTCCTAGGGCAGGGCACATCAGAGAACTAGCCGGTTATGATAAAACTCAAGAAATACATAGATAAGTCAGCTGTCGCAGTGAAGTGACTTCAACAGAGGTGAAAGCGGCGTAAACATCAATCAATCGGTAGACCGACCGACCGACCGACTGACCGAGCCTCACTGGATCCATTTAGCTTTTCCTAGGAGAGTCCTTGGGCAGGACTTGTCGGAACCATAGCCTAGTACTGATGGAACCCATGAATACATGGATATGTGAGCTGTCGCCGTGATATGACTGACATAATTTTGAAAGCGGCGTAAAACACCATTCAATCAGCCAGCCAGCCAATCAATCAATCCATATAGATCCACTCTCTTATTCTATCTAAGGACAGCGAAACATTCAGATGACATTCATTTAAGACCAAATACCGTCATTAATGATTAGTGAATAAATTATATTCTCGCTCGCTCTCTCTCTCTCTCTCTCTCTCTCCTGTTCTTTCTCTCGCCCTTTCTCTCGCTCTCTCCGTCCAGGTATTGCCATAACATAAATGCATTTATATTTCCAGATCAATACATGTATAACTTGAACGAAGATAGTCATCTCGTCAGAAAAATAGCTAATTGCCTTTATTACAGGCCTATTTATTGAGTTTCCCCTCTTTAAAAACTCTTTGACCGATCACAACAATTTCAGACTTGGCCAGAATGACAGCATTTGCAGACGACAACATAGCTGTGCTTCAAATGATTGGATTTGTAAATAAATGGATAGAAAACATTGTGGTAAAAGGAAAAAATGCTGGTTATCCAGCATTTTTCCGTTTCCCGCATTGTTTTATAAGCCTCTTTCACCAAGGTGGTCAAATTACGGGATTGCTTTGTAAAGGGTTAAAAAGTTCTGTGACACGAAATGTTACCAGTTCGATGGAAAAGTAGAATATTTTCATTTGGGACCTTCTACTTGTTAACTCTTTCCCAAACGACATATTTTAGCCCCTCCCAAATTGAAAGCATCTGCAGACGACAAATTTGAAACTGATACAAATGAACTTAAGGTTTTTTAACAGGGTAGAAAACATTGTGGGAAAAGGAGAAAATGCTGGTTACCAGCATTTTCTCCTTTTCACACAATGTTTTCAAAAGGCCTCTTTCTCAGGGACGTGAAAACACGGGATTGTGTGGTAAAGGGTTAAAGAAATTTACTTTTCGTCTTTGCAAATAAAACCGTATTGCACCTATCCATCCTTTCCTGGATTTTCTTTTACCGGTTCTTCCCACAATATTCTTCCCAAGCCATTGGCTCCTTTCCCACATAAGCATCATCGAAACAATGATCAGCGGTGATAGAGGTATGGATCCTGTCGCAATTAATATCATCAGTCCTCGAAAAGAAATTCGCCGACCTTGGGACCCGAACCAGCGACCCCCCCCACATCAAGCAAAGTGCGCCACCGACTGTACTCGGGCCCTTAGAAGTAAAATCCTTTTCTCACGGTGCTTTCAAAACACTCTACGTCAGGTTCTTTGAGACTAAGGAATATGTGGTATAAGCATTAAAGTTTTTGTTGTCGTTGTTTTCTCAACACCTTTGGTCGCACCACAACGAAGTACCATGTTCCGGGTCGTTCGAATGATGGTCGAAAAAAGTAGTCCCATTTCAATGTTTGAAACTTAGCGCTTCTGTTTTCAACCTGGGTAAGTCTAAAATTTTATCACTGGTATTAAGGTTTACAACTGGAACAGGCAATTAGTCTAAGTGGACAGAGGCAACCCTGAAATTCGTACACGCCAAAACCAGACCGTTTTTCATTTCTGGAAAGCGTGTAATTTAGCCTGTTTAAATCGGACACTAATCGATATTTATATTGTTAGGGGAGTTCTTAAAATAAAAGTGCCAAAAATTAGGCAGTTAACGTGCATTATTGTGCAGTGTCAATTCAATTCTGATGAAGTGGGGTGCCATTTGAAACACCTCATTACTTGAGGTGTATCTCATTATGCAAAACTAGCAGTTTATACTTGCCAGTAGTTTCGTATTTTAGATGCGCATCTGCTTCTTCCACCGTCACGGTTCATGAACAGCTAAATGTTAACCCTTTAAGCGCCTTTCACAACTATGGTTGCTTTTACGGCCAGTGTAGATCAAGATCAGACTGCACAAAACGTGCAGTCTGATCTTTGACCTACACTGTCCACTTTGCTAAATCTTTATAGACAAAAGCAACCATAAACCTGCAGTTATAACGGTGGTATTTCTAGACTTAAATGTCTGGTAGGTTTATTCGGCGCTCTAAGGGTGAAAGTTCGATATTTGTTTATTATGCAGGTTAATTACTATTTTTGTATTTTTAGAAGCATTTGCTCAAAGGTGGCTATTTAGATTTTCATTACCGCGCCAAAGTTAAACAATGTTTTATTGCTAACTTTAGTAGAGTACAAGCTGATAAATCACACACACGTTAATCAGAGAAGTAAAAAAAGAAATCTTCAGTATCTCCTTAATAAACACTTAAGCTGCTGAATAAATGAAACGCAAATTTCTACTCAATACTAAAAGCGCAAATTTTGCAGTTTTCAAACTTGATTTCACCGTAAAGAAAATACCGTATCGGACTGTGTAGATCAAAGATCAGGCTGCACGTTCTGTGCAGTCTGATCTTGATCTACATTGTCCGAAAAAGGTCAGTGAGTCGCGATAAGCAGCTTAAGGGTTAATGAGATACATTGCATCATTTCATCATAAGATATTTTTTTTAACATTTCGAGCAAGAATTTCGCAAGGCCTGTAGGAATACCAAACGCTCCAAAATACATGTCTATGACGGTGTCAAACTTAAGCGGGTACGATGACGTCACATCTGAAATTATAAAAATAGACATTGTTACCAGTTGCGAACTTACGTTATTTAACTCTTTACCACACAATCCCGACTTTTAACGACCCTGAAGAAAAAGCCGTCTGAAAACAGTGTGGGAAAAGGAGAAAATGCTGGTTACCAGCATTTTCTCCTTTTTCCACAATGTTTTCTACTCTTCCCAAGACAAATTTCAATTTTTGAGTAACATTTACTTTGTCGTCTGCAAATGTTTTGAATTTGGACTGATCTGAAATTTTGTCGTTTGGTAAAGAGTTAAATGCTAAAAATCGCAGCTTTTTGGTTTGTACATCATTGTCTACGCTTTCAAAGAAAATACATACCTACCCCGTACTAGTATTTATCAATGTTTTTACACGAAATTTTAATTCACTGCAAGAAATCTAAATACATATGCCACTTTAGAAGCGTAACGTAATTAAATTTGATTCCTTTTATGGAATTTTGTATCCGTCCAGCTTAACTTTGATTAGATCTTGGCTACAAGGCCTTTGCAAACAGTGCAGATCCTTTGGTCTGGTGTCGGGGTAAGAGTATGTGTCTAGAGAGAGAGGTTACCGGTTTAACTCTTAAATACTAAGCTGCAAAATATTGGACTGGACCAAATTGAAAGCAATTTCAGACGACAAATTAAATGTTGTTAAAATGACGATTTCTGTCTTTGATACGGTAGAAACAACAGCTAGAAAACATTGTGGGACAAGGAGAAAATGCTGGTTACCAGTATTTTCTCCTTTTTTCACAATGCTTTCAAATGCCTTCTCTTTCAGGGTCGTTAGAAGTCGGGATTGTGAGGTAAATGTGTTAACCCATGGTCGGGTCAGACTAAATGTCTAACCCTTAAGATGCTAATCGCGACTCACTGACCTTTTGCGGACAGCGTAGATCAAGATCAGACTGCACAGAACGTGCAGTCTGATCTTTGATCTACCCTGTCCGATAAGGTATTTTCTTTCCGGTGAAGTCAACTTTGAAACAGTAATGTTTGGGTTTTTAGCATTGAGTAGAAATTTGCGTTTCATTTATTCAGCAGCTTAAGTGTTAATGCATCTGCAAAAAGTTTCAACCCGGGTCAAACCTGCGCAGTCTGCGCAGACTGACTTGTGTTGAAACTTTTTTGCTTTTGGTAAATTTTCTGCGTGCCCCATGGACAATTCTAGTTCAGGATTCAGTTGGTTGCCAGACAAAATGGCTTTCTATAATTTAATAATTACGTGATGACTTGCTTGGTACAGTGGATCACGGGGATGCATTAAACTCCGTTTTCCCAGAACAGTGCTTATTTGTATATTTTGTGTTGAAGCTTATTCTATGACTTGAAGTTTATGTATTTCCTGTCAAAAGTAGGAAACAGCGACTGTGACACCTCCATTTATCGCGATGATTCAAAATTGATGAAATCCGAATCTACAACCAATCACTTCCTGCTGCTAATTTAGACTGGTTTGTTCTAAAAATAAATAATGATGGGAGGGGGAGCCATCGACAACAATGCGTTTTTCAAGTGTCACAGTCTAAATAAGGGTTCCCTTTAACCGAGACGGGGTAATCATATTTAGCGGCTATTTAACACCGGTCAACGATCAGGCTTTCTAAGGTCCAGTTTTATGACCTGTCCGGTTCGTAATGACCAATCATTAGAGTAGACCCGAACAAATAAGAAAAATAACACCTTAAATTAGTGCCAGACTCAAGTTTCTTTGAAAACTTCGTTCTGTTTTAAGCATTTCTATATACCAGACTGTCGGTTCTTTAATGCTTTAACCCTTTACCACACAGTCCCGACTTTTAACGACACTGTGAAGGAAACTTTTTGAAAACATTGTTGGGAAAAGGAGAAAATGCTGGTAACCAGCATTTTCTCCTTTTCCAACAATGTTTTCCAACCGTCTTTAAACAAATTTCTAGTTTCAATCACATTTATTTTGTCGTCTGCAAGTGCTTTCAATTTGGACCAGTCTAAAATGTTGTCGTTTGGTAAAGAGTTAATGCGACAAAATTTTTTACTCTTTCAAACTCGAAACATCTGCAGATGACAAATTCAAAATTACTATAAATAAGGTTAAAATCTATGGTAGAAAACATTGTGGGAAAGGGAGAAAATGCTGGCATTTTCTCCATTTCCCACAATGTTTTTGAAAGCGTTCTCTGTCAGAACCGTTTAAACTCAGGATTATTTGGTAAAGGGTTAATTTTTTGCCAAGCGACAAAATCTTAGACTCTTCCATACCCGAAGGGATTCCAGTCAAAAATAAGGTGTGGTTCCAACGATTTGATCTGTCTTTGATGGGATAGAAAACATAGTGGGAAAAAGAGAAAATGCTGGTTACCAGCATTGCCTCCTTTTGCGACATTGTTTTCAAAACCTTTCTCCTTCAGGGTCGTTAAAACGAAGGATTGTTTGGTTGAGGTTGAAATGTCGTCGGGGGGCCTTATTCTCCAAAATATCTTACCCTTGTTCCAAATATAAATTTCAAGATTTGCCACCAAATTTTGCGGTGGTGTTCCGCCTCAGCCAGTCAAATGGCTTGTTTTAGAATTAAGAATTAGAAATGAGCAGTGCTCTGGCAAAGGGGTCTAATATATCTCCGTGATAAGTTATAACAGGCAAGTCATCACATAATTATGGATCCATAAATTCTTTTTGTCTAACAACCACCTGAACCAACTGGTTTATGTGATAGAATGTTCTTGGCCATGCAAAAAATTTACCGAAAGCAAAAAGTTTCAACAAAGGTCAGCCTGTGCACTTTCGCGCAGGCTGACCACCTTGGTCAAAATCTACACGTATTTGCAAAAAAAGCCCGGAATATTTTTTATTTCAACGTCATTTTTCTCTCGGGAAAAATATCTCCTGATTGGACAGTGTAAATCAAGATCAGACCGCATGTTCTGTGCAGTCTGATCTTTATCTATAATGGTCGCAAAAGCTTCAGATGCGGTTAGCAGCCTATGGATTAATTGCGCATTGGGAACAATTTTTCCTCTTGCCACATTTTTCCCCAAAAGTGATGGATCTTTGTTGCAAGACCACACGGGGTTGTCTGCAGGAGGCTCTGGTAAAAGAGGGCTTAATGCGTCTCCACGATCCATTCCACCAAGCAAGTCGTCACACGATCATGGCTCCATAAAGTCCATTTTGTCTAACAACCAACTGAATCATAAGATAGACTGGTCCTTTGATAGGCAGAAAATTGACCAAAAGCAAAAAGTGTCGGCCCAGGTCAGCCTGCGCGGACAGCGCCTGGGTCGATACTTTTTGCAGATGCATTTAGGCCCCTTTTCACAGAGCATAGCTCATATTCTTTCCTATTCCTTTTTATTTTTTTTTAATGGAGTTTGAAAAAAGAGGTGAATATAGGTGTTAGATGTCACGCTATTTAATATGGCAAAAAAGATACATATTTCTAAAGTTTGCTACTCTATGTATCATTTTTTCTATGAGTTTTAATATCAAGCGAATACAATAAACCTTTTGTCCCGGAGTCTGCCGACGCGTGGATGGAGCGCGAAACGCTTATCACCATTTTTTTTTTTCAACTTCCGCAAAAATAAGTGCTAGATCTAGTAGTCTTTCAAAACGATCCTGAGTTAAACGCCTTCCTTCTCGAGGGTCGTTAAAACTCGGAATTGTGTGGCAAAGGGTTAAACAACCAGCTGCTTGGAAAAGGGTTAGCAGATCTGACCGTTTATCTTTACTGACTCTAGCTCAACGATTGGTTACTTTTCGGGAGCCGTTACATTTTCTAGACTGACAGTGTCTAGATCTAAGTGTCTTAATGTGCAAAATGAAGTGTATATTTTATTTTTTTGATTTTAAGCCATGCTTTTTTTTTTTTCTGCGTAGCTAAACGTGGCTTTTGACCTACTTTTTGGTACTGATAAAAAATGAATAAATAGAAACTTGTGATTGGTAGAATATGTAGACAAGTTTATTCTAAGGGCCCCTGTTGTAAAAAATGTAAAGATGTTTATTCTAAGAGCCCCTGCCCATTTGCTAGAAAATTTACGCCCTCTATATATAAGATATTTCTTTTTAAAAATCAATTTGGGTATACTACACTAAAGTGTGTTTTAGATACATCCGAATTTGAGGATAAAACGTAAGTCTTTATTACTATTTCATAAAAATCTTCAGATGAAATCTTAAATTATCGTCTATATCCATTGACATTCCGATCACAAATTAGATAAGAAAGAATAACACATTATTAAAGATAGAAAAAAGAAACTATGCTTAGTGATTGGTAATTCTATTTTTTTTTTTTACACAGAATACCTGTTATTGTCGTGTCTGAATCAATTCTGCAACTAAAAAAAATGTATACATGTATAGAGGAAAAAAAAGTTACTCCGTCCAGTATATGTTGCTTTCAAACCTACCAAAAATTGTAAGCTTTTGCATTAAAATAGGCTTTTATATAGCAAGCATGGAAACATTCAGGTCCAAGGAGCCACTGTTTTTGGCAAGCAATTGCTCCTAAATTCCACAATGGTTTCCAAAGCTGTCGATTTATAGGAACGTATAAAACCGTATTTGTTCAGCATCAGGGAAGCCCATAGAGCGCTTAATAAAAAGAACTATTGTAGCCAATTAGGCATCGACAAAAACAGACAAACTTAAAACAGAGGGCGGTGAACTGGAGGCCGCTTTGGCTGGAATCCCTCACAAAGCACCGAGCATTATGTATCCAAGATCAGACTGCATCCGTTCTGTCCAGTCTGATCTTGAATCTACACTGTGTGCCCAAACAGCTCTTAAATTTGTGGGCAGCAAGCGAAGGGTTTTAATCTACCTACGGCGATGGGGTTTATAGATAAGATGGAAATTTTCGCTGTATTTTAATGATTAAATGTCCAGAGTGAGGCGATAAGATCTCGAGATGTCAAAATATTGATTAAACTAACATTAATATGTATCTGTTACATTTTTTACTGTCTGCGGCATCAGGTCCAAAATGGGAACCGTCGTTTCACCCTTAATCCGCCTCCCACAATTGCATTTGCCTTTATGGCCAGCATAGATCAAGATCAGACAGCACAAAACGTGCAGTCTGGTCGTAGATCTATACTGTTCGCTTTGCCGAGACATTCTGGAATCAGCAACTTTGAGACTACAATGATTCTGGTCTGATTTTTAGACTGATAATATCTATTGGGCTTTTTGGGCTCTCTAAGGGTAAATAGGAGGGTCATTATCTATATACCTTATTAATGACACGCGACATTTGACCCCTCCCCCCTATTTTGTCCGTAGATAGAACAGATTCAGATCAGTCTCCTTTGCAGTTACTATGTTGAACTTTGGTCAGGCATAACGGAACTATATTCAGCATTGTTTTTTCATGAAATTAATTGCATGATAGTCAAGAATATAAAAATGAATTTTGCCAGTTAAACAACCGGCTCGAAACATTTAGCCCTTTACCAAACGACAATAATTTAGACTGGTCCAAATTGAAAGCAGGTGCAGACGACAAATTAAAGGTGGCTCAAATTATGCAATTTGTCCTTGATAGAGTAGAAAACATTGTGGGAAAAGGAGAAAACGCTGGTTACCAGCATTTTCTCCTTTTCCCACAATTGTTTTCAAGAGGCTTCTTCCTCAGGGTCGTTTAAAGTCGGGATTGTGTGGTAAAGGGTTAAAGAAAATAATCATGGATGTTTGAGTCTATTTTTTGAGGTATATATAATGACAGGAACCACTCCAGCAGTTGCCCGTTATTCATCATTGCTTTGGAAAATTGTTTTAACTCTTCACCAAACGACAAAATTCTAAACTGGTCCACATTGAAAGCATTTGCAGACGACATTATATATGTGACGGAAATATTGAAAATTTGTGTTGGGAAGGGCAGAAAACATTCTTGGAAAAGGAGAAAATGCTGGTTACCAGCATTTTCTCCTTTCCCAACAATGTTTTCAAAAGGCCTCTTTCTGAGGGTCGTTAAAAGTCGGGATTGTGTGGTAAAGGGTTAAAGAGAAATTTTCATTTAGATATGTTCCCCAAGGTTAGGGGTTGTTACAAATACTTGTTGGAAAATGAGCTGTACCTTATTAAAAAAGGGTGTGTCTGAAAATACATGGAGACTGTACAGTAATTGGTTATATGGTAACACATAAAATGAGCCATGCTCTGGCAAAAGGGGGCTTAATGCATCTCGGTGATGCATTATACCACGCAAGTCATCACATAAATTATGGATCCATTTGATCCATTTTCTGTAACAAATGAATGGATTCTTAGGTAGAACGGTCCTTGGACATGCAGAAAGTTGAACAAAAGCAAAAAGTTTCGGCCCAGGTCAGCCTGCGCGGACTGCGCAGGCTGATCTGGGTCGATACTTTTTGCAGATGCATCAAGCATACTTCTCACAGAGCATGTCTCAAATCTTCTATAACCAATTAATAACAGAAAAAGATTTATCTTCCATCATATTCATTTGCTTAGTTTTGAATAAATGCTTCGGGGTAGCAACCCTTGTATAATGGTGCCATAAATTAGGCCCGCAAATATGTCCATTAGGCCCGCAAATATGCCCACAGAATAAATATGTCCTCATTTTTACCAATCGCATGTTACTATTTATTCATTCGAGCCTTATAACTAGAAGTGGATCAGAAGCCAGCCCATACAGCAGCTCTAAAGAAAGGTACTATAAAGCACGTTGTAAAAACATGCTACTCGCCTTAGTTTCTGAGCTTCGGGGCTTTTCAGTCATTTCAGTCCTTTGATTTTAATCGACTGCACAGTGAAAGAGTAATTTGTTCTATTTATTCGAATCAAAATAAAATCAACAAGTTAAAAACGAAAATCTCCTAAACCTGCATTAATGGAATCGAAGAACAATTTAAAAACAAGAAAAATGAATTTCAAGCGCCAGTCACATCAAATCAAAGGGGAAAAATGAACTTAAAAGTAAACGTTCATGCTAATATATTCCATACGCGGTTTAGAGTTTCACAGAATTTAAGTGTTATTTTTTCTATGATAAAAGGAGAAATCGCATATAGATCGCATCTTTACAAATTATAACGATCTAGTGGTAGATAGTATCGTTTTAATAGGAATTTAATGTGCATGAAAGTTTTTGGCTTTCAATGATTAAGACTATCTCTCTGTTTCCTTTTTGAATTTGTAACGTGTGGTCGTTTGTATATGAGTCATGCTATGTGAAAAGGAGGCTTAATGCATCTGCAAAAAGTATCGACCCAGGTCAGCCTGCGCGGATCGCGCAGGCTGACCTAGGCCGAAATTTTTTGCTATTGGTCAATTTTCTGCATGTCAAAGGACCGGTCTGTCTCATGATTCAGTCGGTTGTTATACAAAATGGATTTTTATGGATCCTTAATTATGTGATGGCTTGCTTGGTATCATGTATCACGGAGATGCATTAAGCCCCCTTTTTTCCAGATCGTGGCTCACATAGTACCTTAAGTCTTTACCAGATGACAATATTTTAGACATGTCTAAATGGGTAGAAACCATTGTGGGAAAAGGAGAAAATGCTGGTTACCAGCATTTTCTCCTTTTCCCACGATGTTTTTAAAAGACTTATTTCCCCAGGGTCGTTAAAACTCGGGATTGTGTTGTAAAGAATTAACTCTTCACCAGACGACAAAATTTTAGAAATGGCGAAATTAAAATCAGTTGCAGACGACAAATCAAATGCCTCTGAAACGATGGTTTTTGCTCATAAATACGGAGAAAACATTGTGGGAAAAGGAGAAAATGCTGGTTATCAGCATCAGATTTGTATTTGTAACGTGTGGTCGTTTGTATAAAGCAGACTACTTTAACTCTTTACCAGACAACAATATTTTAGACATGTCTAAATTGAAAGCATTTGCAGACGACAATTTTAATCTGGCTTAAATTGTGAAGTTTGTCTTTGAATGGGTTGTAAACCTTGTGGGAAAAGGAGAAAATGCTGGTTACCAGCATTTTCTCCTTTTCCCACAATATTTTAAAAGGTTTATTCCCCAGGTTTGTTAAAACTCGGGATTGTGTGGCAAAGAATCAACTCTGTACAAGACAATATTTTAAGTCTAAATTAAAAGCATTTGTAGATGACATATCAAATGCCAGTGAAAGGATAGTATTTGTTCACAAATATGGAAAAAAACATTGTTGGAAAAGGAGAAAATGCTGATTATTATTTCTCCTTTTCCCCACGATGTTTTCTAAAGGCCTCTCTCTCTCTTAGGGTCGTTTAAATCCGGGATTGTATGGTAAAGGGTTAACCCCTAAGGTTCCTAAGCGAGACTCTCAGAGCATTTGCGGACAGTGCTGATCAAGATCAGACTGCAATGTTATTTAAAGTCATTTTAGACGAAGAAAATGCCGGTAACCAATATTTTCTGGTTACCAGCATTTTCTCCTTTTCGCACAATGTTTTGAAAAGCCGTTTCCTTGGAGTTGTTAAATTCGGAATTGTGTGGTAAAGAGTTATAAACTTTGACTTCTGACTAAACTGCGGGGTTGGTGGGGTGTGTGGGAAATGCCAATTGAGGTAGAATTAATTGTAACCTCATTAATCTAAACGAGCTTAAATTTCGGACACTGGTCAAGTGTTTGGACAGGGTGCTTTATTACTTAATCGGGTAGAAATCGAAAAATAAGAGTGACATTTTGACAAGAGTGGGATATCTGTTTAATTTTTTGCGCTTGATCAATTCGATAACCTCCTCTTCTTTAACAGGGCTTTCTTTATGGGAAACTGAATGGAGTCGTGAAATGTAAGACGCAAAGACCGGGCAGAAGCCTGGCTTTAGCCTGATTTTTCTATGCTGTTCCATGGAGAAGTTCAGTCCTCATTTTCGTACAAAAATATATTTATATCAAAATAAAAAAAAAATCATCGACGCTATTCTTGAAACACAGCGAGTATTACTCTAGTTTGTTTAACGAACGTTTAGCCTATATTAATATTTCGTTGAAGTGATCAGCCGGAAATCCATGGCGCATCATTGTCAAGAGAATCTTGTACCTCCGCTGTCAAAAGTAAACCTCTGACGTCATTTCCGGAATTAAGTGATAGTAATTTGGCTCCGTAGTAATTTATAAGTAAGTTTTTGTTTTCGGCAAAGCTGGGCGCACTGGCTTTTGACCTACTTGTACTGATCGATATATCCGAATGAATGAATAGAAATTTGCGATTAGTTAGAAACGTGGATATGTTTATTCTGAGGGCACCTGCAGACCTATTTGAGAACAAATTTACGTCGTCTTTCTTTTTTTAAAAAAGATATTTCTTGCTTCTTGTTTCTCCGCCATGTAGTGGTGCATGCAAACTCTGTCTTTTCTTTTTATCAGGATCTAAAAGTACGATTCGAGTCTCTACCGAACGACAACATTGTCTAACCGTCCATATTGAAAGCAACTGCAGACAACATATCAAATGTGGCTCAAATGGTGGATTTTGTCTTAGAATGTGTAGAAAGCGTTGTTGGAAAAGGGGAAAATGCTGGTAACCAGCATTTCCTTCTTTTCCCCTAGTGTTTTCAGAAGGGTTCTTCCCCAGGATCGTTAAAACCCGGGATTATGTGGTAAACAGTTTTGACCTTGTCTCCATAGATTGCAAAGGAATGCAAGTAATCGAAGGGGGAACAATTATACTTGATCCAGAGGCACGCAAGTCATCAACGGCTGAATCAAAATAAATCCATCATTACGCCTGGCGTTTGACTAGTCCATTTTTTATGCATGTCACAGCCACTCGTTCGCCATCTTGAGGCTGTTTGCACACCATTTCGGAAACCCTCGAAAACCACCGTTATTTGGCATCGGTCACTTGTGTGTGTACATGTATTTTTTTTACCTGGGTCCGTATTCACCAACCATTCTTAAGAACGTTAAACCATTTGGTTCAGCCAATCAGAAGTTGTGTTACTTTCCGATGTAGAAAATCTTGGAGAACAAGACTAAGAATATTCTTAAGAATGGTTGGTGAATACGGACCCTGGCGTCTGTTGCTTCAACTTGAGCATTGTTTCTTGGTTGATTACTGTATGAATTCACAAGATTTCTGTACGCCCCCGCCTGACACTACCGATTGAAAACATTGTTGAAATATGATCAGTAGTTTGTTTCTAGCAGTTCGCTAAGTTTTGGTTTCCACCATAACTGTTGATACATGCTCTTTTTCTTTCTTTCAAATGTTTGTCCTTTGTGAAATTTGTGGTAGTTTTTGATAGGTCTAAGACCAGCCTGTGTTTTTGTCATGGGAATGTATTGCCTTTTGCAAAATATTATTGCATAAACACGACATTCATTAAGTTCGGATTTGATGCCTTTAAAGTAATTTGTTACTGAAAGTATAAAGAAAAATACTAAAGGTTTCTAAAATGTTATTGAATTCATAGTACTTGTACTCGCTTGAAAAGCTATTTTTACTGAAAATCGAAAGGCAGGTGATGTGCTGCTGCTGCAGTCGTGATATGACTAAAATGCTGTTGAAAGCAGTTTGACCCCCATTCTAAAACCAAGTCACAAACCGGTGATTTAATTTCAGCGCCAAATATTTGGGTGGTGCTCTGGCAAAAGGGGAGGCGATGCATGATACCAAGAAAATCATCATAAAACTAAGGATCCATAAAGTCCTGCGGACTGCGCACACAGACATGAATCGATACTTTCTGCAAATGCATTTTACACCTTTTTCAGAGTACACTGCTCTTATGAACTTGACTTCTCTCGATGGATTAAAATAGGTTTAACTTAAATTCAAGCAGACATTTCATTTTATATGCGTCACTAAGCAGGCGGACAGTATAGATCCATGATCAGACTGCACGTTCTGTGCAGTCTGAGCTTGATCTATGCCGTCCGCAAAGGCTCAAGTTTTCACCTATGGCGCTGACAGGCTTAAGGTGTCACACTACCAGTTTCTGGCTACTTTGGAAATAGGATGAAATTCACCATCGTTGACCTTCTGCTGTACATGTACTTTTATTAGAAAATCCACCGCTTAGATGTTTGTTTCTATTAAATTTATGTCCAATGGCTAAAAATCTGGCACCTCAGCCGATTGCGTCTTTTACAATTCCACTTCAAACATCAACTACCCTTGAAAAATCACAGTGGAAAAAGGCCCTTCGGGGTGTTACTTTATTTGGGCACAGGCACAAAATAATTCCCCCCCCCCATAAAAAAAAAAAACCAAACTTGCACCTAGTTTCCGCTGAAATCATCAAATCAACACCAGAAACACATTTTAGCTTTGTGATTTATCACTAATCTAACTTGCAGTTTTGTTTTTCAAGATAATTCCTACTGTTTCTTACATTCCTTCGTAAAACATGACTGAACTGGTACATGTACTGCCTCGTTCTTTATCGTTTTTCAATTGCCCCTATTTCTGTCTTTGTTCACACCTTGTGTTTATTTATATCATTAACCCTTATCTTGCTAAATAACTTATATGAAACTGTGTAGCCGACGGTAAAAACCAAAATGTTGGTATTTCAAAGTTATGGAGATTGGGGAAACATCTTCTTCTCGGATAGTTTAGATCCAAGATCAGACTGCACGTTCTGTGCAGTCTGATCTTGATCTACGCTGTCCGCAAAATGTCAGTGAGTCGCGATAAGCAGCCTAGGGGTTAATTGTATTGGCTATAAATATGTTTTGTATTTTATGCCAAATAAAGATTACGTTATTTTAGACCTGTAGTTCCATTTTTTTCGATAAAACATTGCAACAGAAGTGCTTGCTGTCAAAATTTCAAACGGGACTACTTTTGACCTCTACGACCCGGAAGGAGTTCGCAGTAGTGTGATACCGAAAGTAAAAAACAAACTAAGCTCGTGCCGTTCACGCGAGATTTCAAAGCTCGGGTGGTCAACGCAATAAAATGTAAATTATACATAATTTTCTCACCACTTTTCTCTATAATAGCACGGTATTTAGTTAAACACTGTGTAAATCTTTCGATCAAACGATTTCTTCGAGCCTTTGATCTAGTTTGTTTTTCCCTTTTTATCCAAACCTTTAAAAAATACTGCATGCTGTTTTTTTGCCAATTCATCACAATAAACTAATTTAATTTATTTATTGAATTGTATTTTACACCACTTTCAACATTATTTCAGTCATATCATGGCAACAGATCACATATTCATGTGTGTCAAAGGTTTCACCAGTACTAGGCTTGGACTTTGACGTGTGTTGCCAAAGGATACTCCCAATAAAAACTTAGTGTTTCCAGCGAGGCTCGAACCTTGGGCCTCCAGGTTACGTGTCCGACACTTTACCACTGAGCCCACAATCAAAGAAGGCATTCGGCTTTATATGGAATACGATCTGACTCAAGACCAAGTCAATTTAGCCAATATTTCCGGAAACAATGGCGTGTGTCAAAGCAATTATAAAACCAAGATAATTGACAAGTTAGTGTTAGACCTACCATAAACTCTATCCGATCTCTGTCATTTCTGCTCCCACAATGTTTTATACAGCTGTCAAGTACTGAGGTGTAAGAGGTCATATCATTTGCAGAGTTATGAGTCAAACTCTTCCTGGGAACAAACTTACTACCTGGGCCAATATGCGTTCCGTTCACAGACTCGTTCGACAACATGAAAATCGTGGCTATTAAATTCATTTGAACCGTTCTCAGATGCTTAATGTATATGCAAAAAGTATCGACCCAGGTCAGCCTGCGCAGTCCGCGCAGGCTGACCTGGGTCGATACATTTTGCTTTTGGTCAATTGTCTGCTTGCCAAAGGACCAGTGTACCTTATGATTCAGTTGGTTGTTGTACAAACCGGTTTTTTGGATCTATAGCATTGTGATGAGTTGCTTGATGCAGTGCATCACTGAGATGCATGAAGCCCCCTTTTCACAGAGCATGACTCATTTGTATGTATTTTCGTACGGTGTATATAAATCAATATTATATCAGGTTTATTGTGACCATGCCTACCTATCCACGTATCCTTGGAGTTTCGCACAATATTTTTCCCTAGCCAATGGCTTCTTTCCCATATAAATATAGTCGAAACAATGGTTAGCGATGAGAGAGGAATGAATCCTGTCGAAATGACCAGCATGAGCCCTTGGAAAGAAATCGGCCCAGCTGGAGATTCGAACCTCCGACCCTGTTGTCTCAAGACCTGTATATTCCAGTCCGAGCTGCCGGTCCGGCACTAAATTGAAACTCGTTCTCGTATGTATGAATTTTGTAATCCTGGTCAATTTTGTTTTCGTTTTCCACCGCTTGGCAGTTACTTTTTTTTTTCCATGATATTTCCCAGCGATGAAATAACTACGACTAAAGTTGAAATATTGACTGTTTGGGCAAGGATACTGAAACGAATAAAAAAAAAAAACCTCCCAAAATATTTATATAATAGCTACTTTTATTATATAAATTGAAATAAATCATAAACGAAATGGTTATATATTGAATATTTATATATTAGTCAGCTCTGTGGAAAAGGAGCTTAATGCATCTGCGAAAAGTATCGACCTAGGTCAGCCTGCGCGATCCGCGCAGGCTGACCTGGGCCGAAACTTTTCGCTATTAGTCAATTTTCTGTATGTCCAAGGACCATTCTACCTCATGATTCAGTCGGTTATTAAAAAAAGTGGCCATAATGGATCCATAATTATGTGATGGCTTGATTGGTATCATGGATCACGGAGATGCATTAAACCCCCTTTTGCCAGAGCATGGCTCATATCTAAATACACACACATATTATAATGATAATATAAACACTTTTGATGATTGTGGCTAGATGACTCATATGAACGAATATTGTGTACGTTGGTATTTAAAGATACGTCGAGACTCGTTTTCAGGCATTTTTGTTTTTTAACCCACTTCATCTTTATTGTATGAAACTATATGTAATCATTCTTGTATCTTTATGCCAAATGTTGACCCTGGCGGTTTCAAGGTTGCACAGATTACGGCGGATAGAAAATGCATAAATGCATTTCATTTTCTGGAGGCCATTGAAGAAATCGCTATTGTTGTTTCCGGTTTTAAAGGAGGACAAATCCCTTGACTCTCTCTCTCTCTCTCTCTCTCTCTGTGTGTGTGTGTGTTTTGGGAATTTATTCATGTTTACACAGCTGTATAAATTCTTAGCCACTCTACACATTATAATGTTTTAACAGCGTGTTTTCTCTCTGGCTGTGAGGATGTATAGCATACATCGGTGTAGGTCATGATAAGAATACACAAAAGGTACAGTCTGATCATTGATGTACACTCTCTGCTACTTGATGCTAATTTCTGTTTTAAAGCCTTCGAAAATGGAGAATTTTTCTCGCAATCTGCGGATGATTTGAAACTTTTTATTAAGCCTTTACCAGACTTACCAGTGTTTTAACTACCCTGGAAAAAAAAGGCGTTAGAAAACATTGTGGGAAAAGGACAAAATGCTGGTTAGCAGCATTTTGTCCTTTTCCCACAATGTTTTCTACTGCTCTAAAACAAAAATATCCTCATTTGGGTCACGTTACCTTTGTCGTCTGCAAATGCTTTCATATTGGACAAGTCTAGTTTTTTTTTGTTTGGTAAGCACATGTGGTTAACTCTTTACCAAACGACAATATTTTAGACTGGTCCAAATTCAAAGCAATTGCAGACGACAAATTAAATGTGACTCAAAAACTGAAATTCGTTTTGGGAAAGGGAGAAAACATTGTGGGAAAAGGAGAAAATGCTGGTTACCAGCATTTTCTCCTTTTCCCACAATGTTTTCAAAAAGCTTCTTTCTCAGGGTCGTTAAAAGTCGGGATTGTGTGGTAAAGGGTAAAAAAAATAGTGTGGATCAAAAGATTAGATTGCACGAAACTTGCCCCGAAAATTCAAACGGTAAAGTGCCATGGGTGGTCATTAGGAGGTTTTTCGTTCGAAACCCACTCTCAGTGCTAGACAGTTTTGATGACTTTGTGTTTTTTAGCAGCCAGTAGCTTAACTCTATACCAGTCGACAAAAATTTTGTGTGGACCAAATTGAAAGCATTTGCAGACGACAAATTAATTGTTACTCAGAACATAAAATTGGTCGGTCATAGGGTATAGAACATTGTAGGGAAAAGGAGAAAATGCTGGTAACCAGCAATTTCTCCTTTTTCCCACAATGTTTTCAAACGCCTTCTTTCTCAGGGGCGTTAAAAGTCGGCTTTGTGTCGTAAAGGGTTATCCGTTTATCAGACGATAAACTTTGAGACCCTCTTGTCTCTCTGTTTTTTGCTTTGACTGATATTTTACGTTCAATAGTACAATTTCAACTATATCATGGCTACTGCTTACTAATACAAGAGTATGCTATGTTCCACCAGGGCTAGGCTGGGATTCCGGAATACCTTGCCAAAGGACACAAGCATGCGACCATGACTTTTGTAACTGAGGACGAAAAGCAAAATGAATTGCTGCAAGGTATATAAAAGATCTTTATACATGATAACTAGTGTTTACTGTTTACATCAACCATCCACCTTGTTACAAACATGCACATTCTTCTTGTTTTGCTTTGTTTGTTTGTATGGTGCTTTACGCCTTTTAAGCCTTTACCAGACGACAAAATTATAGCCTTGTCCAAATTGAAAGCATTTGCAGACGACAATTTCAATGTGGCTCAGATGGTGCAATTTTTCTTTGATCAGGTAGAAAACATTGTGGGAAAAGGAGAAAATGCTGGTTACCAACATTTTCTCCTTTTCCCACAATGTTTTCAAAAGACTTCTTTTCCAGGGGCGTCAAAAGGCGTCATTGTGCAGTAAAGGGTTAAAAAAAATATATTTCACTCCTATCCCCCTCAGTGCTACTCCGCGACAAACCACCATTTTAGAGTGAGAGCACTGAAAAC
This sequence comes from Tridacna gigas, assembly GCA_945859785.2. Lineage (NCBI taxonomy): Eukaryota > Metazoa > Mollusca > Bivalvia > Cardiida > Cardiidae > Tridacna > Tridacna gigas. Next base: position 73,485,241 of record OX244031.2, on the reverse strand, counting down.
GAATGTTGACTTCTCCTTTCTTTATCTTGCTTACAATCTCTGTCTCTTTTATCGGGAACTTCATTAGGTTTACTTTACAGCCCTATTTGTATTCTCTCACCGCTGACCATTGTTTCGACGATGGTTATGTGGCAAAGCAGCCAGTGGCTTGGAAAGAATATTGTGCGTAGTACTGGTAAAAGGAACGCCAGGAAAGCATGGCCGCCGCGATATAACAGAAATAATGCTGAAAACGGCGTTAAACACCATACAATCAATCAATCAATCAATCAATCAACCTTATTTGTATTATTTCCCCATATTGTATTGTATAATACTTAGGTGTGATAAAGAGATACTATGTTATGTTATGTTAGTCATATAGCTGCCCTTTCCTGGAGTGTCATTTACCAGTACATCGCGGAATATTCTTTCAAAACCACCGGCTACTTTCTCATATTACCATCGTCAAAACAATGGTCAGGGGTGAGAGAGGAGTGAATCCTATCGTAATGAATTGTCAATCATCGGAAGAAAGTTGGCCGAGCAGGGCATTCGAACCTCCAACCTTCTGATTTCAAGCCCTGTACTTTACCCACTGCATGACCGGGCTCGGTTTATTTTTTATTTTTTTTTTGTGACGATGAACAGTAACGTTGACGTCTAGAAACAAAGATTATCATAATTTTATGTTTTGTAATTTGCACTTCTGTAATAAAGTTTAATCTAACATAAACCATCTCTCGGTGATATTTGTTGTAAAAACTGTTATATCATGGTGATATATCATGTAAATTAAAATCTCATGAATATGCATAAGAGCCACGTGCCTCATTTACATGCAGCTGTGGGCGTAGGTTAATGGATAGCGATCGTACATTTTCTATATTATATTTCATATCAAATTATCAACCTCTATCAATAATATCTAAAGCAGTTTTTGTACATTCAATCTTCATTATCCCTGAGTATGTTTATAACAACTGAAAGTGCTTTTGCAGCCAGGACAGATCCAAGATCAGACTGCAAAGGTCGTGATCTTGGATCTAAGCTGTCCGAAATTTTGTGAAAAAAGCGACCTTTACTAACTTGGAAATACAGTATCTTCGTAATCATATATTGAAAACGTAAACGTAATTTTTTATGAATGAGATTTTACCCTATACAAAATAATCCCGTTATTAAACCACTCTCGGGAAATAGGGTTTTAAACACGTTGTGAAGGATGAAGAAAATGATGGTAACTAGCATTTTCTCCTTCTCCTGCAATGTTTTCTACTCTCTAAACGACCAGTTTCGTCATTTTAGCAATCCTTCCACAGCAAATGCTTTCAGTTGGGTAATTCTACAGCTCTGTCGTTTGGTATACAGAGGTAATAAGCTATTATGCTTATTGGAATAAAAAAAAAAAAGGCGAAAAAAATTACAGCATAAGTACATGTAGACATGAATAGAAAATGAGGACGAGTATAATTTTGAATTATCAATAGATAACTAAATAAGATAATAAATATCAAGAAAGAAGATATTCAAAAGAAAGGATTTGAAACCATCTTAGACTGGTATCAGTCCGTTAATTAGAGCATTTTCATTAAAAAAAAAAATCATAAAATAAAACAGCAGACCAATTACACTCATATAATGTTCTCAAGGTCTGATTTAACGTGTATTTTAGATAAAGAGCAAGTAACAACATATATTCCTGAGGGCTAACAATAGTTGTGTACATTGTTTATTAGAATGACTCAAACGCAGGGCCTGAATGCCAGGCTAAAACCACCTATGTATTTTAAGTTCTATTCACCTGCAGTATCTCCTCTTTTTATCATTCCCATATATCTTAACGAGGTATAGTATATGTATATATGAACCATGCTCTGTGAAAAGGGTACCTAATGCATCTGCGAAAAGTATCGGCTCAGGTCAGCCTGCGCAGTCCGCGCAGGCTGACCTGGGCCGAAACTTTTCGCTATTGGACAACTTTCTGTGTGTCCAGGGACCAGTTTACCTCATGATTAAATCGATTAAAAAAAAAGAAGTGGATGTTACGGATCCCAAATTATGTGATGGCTTGATCAGATGCATTAAGCCCCCTTTTGACAGAGCATGGATCATATCTTTATGACGTATAGTATATGTGTGTATGAGCCGTGCTTTGGCAAAAGGAGATTTAACTCTTACCCAAAGGACAAAAATGTAGAGTTATCCATATCGCAAGCATTTGCAGACGACAATTTAAATGTGGCTCAAATGAAGGAAATTGCCTTTTATGGGGTAAAAAACATTGTAGGAAAAGGAGAATATGCTGGTTACCAGCATTTTTCCTTTTTCCCATAATGTTTTCAAAAGGCTTCTTCCTCAGGGTCGTTTAACTCGGCATTGTGTGGTAAAGGGTTTATGCATTTCCGTGATGCATTGCACAAAGCAAGACATCACATAATTATGGATCCATAAAATCCATTTTCACTAACAACCGACTGAATCATGAGGTAGAATGGTCCTTGGATATACTGAAAATGTACCAAAGGCAAAAAAGTATCGACCCATGTCTGCAACCTGTGCGGACTGCACAGGTTGACATGGGTCGATACTTTTTTGCAGGTGCATTTAACCTTCTTTTCATAGACCGCCGAGCCCCGTAGCTCAGTCGGTAGCGTACAGGACTGGTGCCATCCCCTGCTCGGCCAATTTCTTTCCGAGGATTGATGATAGTCAGTGCGACAGGATTCATTCCTCTCTCACCGCTGACCATTGTTTCGACAATGGTTATATGGGAAAGCAGCCAGTGGCTTGGAAAGAATATTAAGCGAAGTACTGGTAAAAGAAACTCCAGGAACGTATGGATAGGTGCAATGGCCGCCGCGATATAACTGAAATAATGTTGAAAACGGCGTTAAACACCATACAATCATAATAATCATAATTCATAGATCATGGGTCAGATGTTTATGTAATGTTGAATACTTTTGTAATCTGCCTGCAACTCTGCTATTTTTTCGACGATTTTTATGTCGGAACGCAGCCTGTGGCTTGCAAAGAAAGCTTTGCAAAATACTGGAAACGGAAATTCCGTCGAAGTTACATGAGAGCATGGAGAGGTGCACTGGCCGCCGCGATGTAAGTGAAATAATGTTTAAAAAACGGCCTTAAACACCGTACAAACAAACAAACAAAGCCTGAATCCCTCAATGGGTATTTCTGTTTTTCACGATCTCAGTTTGCCTAAATGCAGTTAACTCTTTACCAAACGAAAAAATTTTAGACTGGTCCAAATTGAAAGCATTTGCAGACGACAAAAGAAAGGTGACTCAAAAATAAACATTTGATTTGGGAAGGGTAGAAAACATTGTGGGAAAAGGAGAAAATGCTGGTTACCACAATGTTTTCAAAAGGCTTTTTCCATGGGGTCATTAAAAGTCGGGATTGTGTGGTAAAGGGTTAACTCTCAAACAGACCAGAAATATCTAGATCCATCCGTATATTTTTGTTTTGTTTCTTTCTATGGATTTTGGCGCCTTTTTCAACAATATTTCAGTTATATCGAGGCGGCCTAGGCCCCAATCAATGCTTCCCGGAGTCTCTTTTACCAGGACTTCGCACAATATTCTTCCCAAGCCATTAGCCGCCTTCTCAAATAACCATAGTCAAAACAATGATCGGCAGTGAGAGAGGAACGAATCCTCTCGCAATGATTAAAATCTATTCTCGGAAAGAAACTGGCCGAGCGGAATATTCAAACCGGGCCATTTCTGTTTGTTAGAACGTCGATTCGCCGTGAAGGTGCATGTAGGCCTACAGCTCCATTGGTGCCAAGTCTCTCTCTCACAGATAACAAAATTTTGGACATTAATGCTAAAGGCGTATGCTGAGGTTAGATTACACACCATTGTACTTTACAAAACTGCATCACTTATATTCATAAACATTTACTTTAACTCTTTACCATATGACAAAATTTTAAACTCGGCCCTATTAAAAAGAATTTGGGGACAACAAAAATAAATGCAGCTAAAATGATTCAATTTGTTTCTGAAAGAGTATAAAATATTGTGGGGAAAAGGAGAAAATGCTGGTTACCAGCATTTTCTCCTTTTCCCCACAATATTTTCAAAAACCTTCTCCCACAGAGTCGTGAAAAGTCAGGATGTTTCGTAAAGGGTTAATTTGTATGCTTTGTACTTTTGTTTGTGATTTATCATGACGTATATTTGAATGCATTATACTGTTATTTTCACCGTTCATCATGCTTATAAGTATTAAAAGAAAAAACCGAAACCTTCATGGACTTATTGGCCAGGCCGGGGATTGTGTATGGTGTTTAACGCCGTTTTCAACATTATTTCAGTTATATCACGGCGGCCAGTGCACCTATCCATGCTTTCCTGGAGTTTCTTTTACCAGTTCTATACACAATATCCTTTCCAAGCCACTGGCTGCTTTCCCACATAACCATCGTCTAAACAATGGTCAGCGGTGAGAGAGGAATGAATCCTGTCGCAATGACTATCATCAATCCTCGGAAAGAAATTGGCCAAGCCGGGGATCGAACCAGCGACCTCCTGTTCTCAAGTCCTGTACGCTACTGACTGAGCTACGTGGGCTTGGCTCATGGACATGTACAAACTTCCATACATGAGATTAAGTCACTACTTTGACAAGAGTTTATGTCCCCTCGATGAAAAAAAAAATGATTTCAAATAAGTTTACGTAGTTGCCTTCGTGGCCTGGGTTCCAGTCCAGACATTTTATTCCTTCTATACGAGTCAAGCTCTGTGAAAAGGGGGCTAACTGCATCTTCAAAGTGCGGAGTCTGCGCAGGCTGACCATAATCGAAACTTCTTGCTAATGGTCAATTTTACGTAGGCCAAAAGACCAGCCTATAACTAGATTCAGTTGTTTGATGGACGAAATGAATTTTATGGATCCACTTTTATGTGATGACTTGCTTGGTATTATGAATTAAAGAGATGCAAGAAACCCCCTTTTGCCAGAAACCCCCTTTTTGACTCCTGCCATATCAAGGGTCTTTTTCCTTTTCCTTTTCATGCACTTCGGTAATAAGATTAATACTGATTTAGTTTTTACCCCCAAAAAAATCTTTTGGAAATGGAAAAATCAACGAATTCACGGTCCAACGAAACTGCCGAATTTGGAAAATCAACGAAATTTCATACCGACGAAATTATATGAAACCACAGTCATATAATGTGTACAATGGTACCAATGAATAACGGAAAAGGATGATAAGCCAATGTGTACTTGTATTTACCTGAAATTTCTGTTTTGTATTGATCATAAATAATAATGATAAATATATGACGTGTGTAATAATATTACTATATTGTACTGTAGGCCTATTTTCATTGATTGAGGCACTATCCCACTCTGCTTTTTACGACTTCATCTGAAAACACGAGGCCCGCGTTTATTCCACATTTATTTGAGCCATTCTCTGTGAAAAGGGGGTTAGATGCATCTGCAAAAAGTATCCACCCAGGTCAGCCTGCGCAGTCCGCGCCGGCTGACCTGGGTCGAGACTTTTTGCTTTTGGTAAATTTGCTTCATGTGGAAGGGCGATTCTACATCAGGATTCAGTCGGTTATTAGACACAATGGATTTTATGGATTCGTAATTATGTGATGACTTGCTTGTTATCAAGCATCACGGAAATACATTAAACTCCTTTTTGCCAGAGTATGACTCATGTAAACCCGACCGTAGCAGCTTCAGAGACATTTACAGAGTACGAAAGCAGCTCACAAGTTTTAACCATGTTACTAATTTCTGACGGGTAGTTTAGGACATGTTTGGATATTTCCAAATGGTACAAGCACCCTGGCCGTGCTTTTTGGTCATTTTCACGTTTTTTAGAAAGACCCTAACAGTTTGACTTGTCCGCTTTCTTCAACGACACTTACCATACGTCAATTCACATACCTTTGAAGTTCCACTGATCTGTCACGGAACACCAAAATGCTCTCTCGATCATCGGACACCGTTCTTAAAATAGCATATTTGCGCATCGCCTCTATATCGTATATCCCCTCGTAGTTACACTTTTTGGTAGTGTTAGTAACGGTGTTCGATGATGGAGCAATGAAACGTTCGGTGTTTCGTGACAGACCAAAGGAACTTCAGTGTCCTGTAGTCGATCCAACGTTAGAACTGACGGAAATAACTTCTAAATGACGCTAAACAATCATTTAAACGGCAACAAATAGCCTTTACACAGGTAGAAGCAGATGGGTATGGATACAGTTGTGATTATCAACATCCGATTATGTCTTAAGATCGGTCAAACTCGTTTTTACTCGTGTAAAAAAATTAAATATTATGACAGAAACTAATACATTCAACTGGTTAAAAAGATTTCGAATGAGGTAATCCCTTCTATGCTTCTATGGCATGCCATATGGTTTTCATGACAACACAATGGTGACATTAACTATGATTTTCTTGATGAACTTCCTGATGAGTTGGCCTTCTTGCAGGCACACACTGATGTGCATGCTGTCCTGATAAGATCTAGAAATATGGTGTATGAGAAAGACCGGCGAGACTCAGTAGGCAGGATGGCCTTGGGTCCAAGTTAAGCACTGGCTACGGCCATGCATCAGCCCCGAGAGGCGACTGCACTTTTCATGACCTTTGATAGCTTAGCTTCGACAAGAAGGTCCCAGTTTCCTCTGCAACTCTACATGAAGGTCACTAGAGAAGTCGGATTTGATCTTTCTCAAAGTTGGTCAGAAGTTGAAGTAGCATACGATTTTTAAGTCACACATCGAGCCATGGATGATACTCAGGAGACACACTGACTGACTTGCACTGCGGTGGTGGACTTCCTCTCGGTCATCTGGGTCTTAAAGATTTATTCCTAGGAGGCCTTCACATAATTGACGCGTGTTATTTGCGACTCGTATAATATTATATTCTCTTATTGTAGTAATGCCTGCTTAACTGTCAGTAAAGATTGATTGATTGATTTTATACACTGCTTTCAAAGTTTTTTTATTTATATTACGACGGCAGCTCGCTTATTCATGCATGTTCTGCGTTTTACTAGTACTAGGCTAGGACTCAAAAGTGTCATGCCAAGGATACTCCCACGAAAAAAGTATCCAGCGAAACGGCTTTTAAAAGTCTTAATATATATATATGTATATTCCGGCTGAAGTAGATGCATCACACGCTGATAAAATAACAAGCACGACAGAAGAAAAAAAAAAGAATCCGTAGCTATACAGTGTGAAATACGATTCCAAATATGGTATAATGACGTACCTCGCGCGCGGAAAACATGTGTATCGATTCGCGATTTCATTGGTCAAAATGTTACGTTTCAATATTCATCCGCCATCCATAAAAACGAAGTTACTAGCCAGTTTATCATTATTTCTTTTATTCCGTTTACTTTTACAGAATAAAATGTCAATAATTGAAAATTTTGTCTCTGAAAGTAGTAGGCATATAATAAAATCAATAGTATATTGTAGGAACTTTCCTGGCGCTTGTATTTACTTCTCGCTGCGTAAGAAGATTTTGACATCTCGCTCGACCTTCCGTCTCGCGCGATATCAAGTTTTCTTACGCTGCTCCAATTGAATACAAGGCGAGCCTATGAAAGTCACCACAACATAATATTCTGTATGTATTCATAATTATTGTACAAAAACCATTGTTTCACATCAAAATTTTCAAAGAAACCCCTTTAAAAATCAATCAGGGGTCAATAACATTAGGACACTGGCTATAAAAGCCCACCCCTGAGTAAACTGGCAATCGTAGAAATATACAAGTAATTGAAAATGATTCGTTTAGTAATAAGTAAATAAGGTTAAAAAAAAAGTTGTTAAAACGCAATAAAAGATTACTGGGTCAGATTAGAGTTAACCGACCCACCGGTACATAATAAAGAGTGGACATAAAATAAACATTAAATAAATTGGAATAATAATGATTATACAGATAATGTGATTTAGTGGTTTTTATCGTATTATTAATTTTTGTTGCCTATTTTTCGTCAGGATTTGTCTTTTCTCCATGATTTTTGAGGTACTTTAGAAGTTACCTAATCCTCTAATCTCTAATTTTATGGACGGCATAGATCAAGGCCGGACTGGACAAAACGTGCAGTCTGATCTTGATTCTATACCGTTCGTTTTTAAAGTCAAGCTTATGAAGTTTTTTTTCTTTCTGAGTTTCAGTTGAATGTGTCCGCGGTCGTCGAAAGAGGTTGAGATTATATGAGCAATGCTCTATGAAAAGGGGGCTTAATGCACCTGCGAAAAGTATCGACTCAGGTCAGCCTGCGCAGTCCGCGCAGGCTGACCTGGGCCGAAACTTTTCGCTATCGGTCATTTTTTTTTTGTATGTCCAAGGACCAGTCTACCTCATGATTAAGTCGGCTATAAAAAAAAGTGGCTTTTATGAATCCAACATTATGGGATGGCCTGATTGGTATTATGCATCACGGAGATGCATTAAGCCCCCTTTTGCCAGGGCATGGCTCATATATATGGCGCTGAAAAAAGTTGGGAAAAAGGCAAAAGTGGATGTTTGTTTTAAAAGGTCTTTAAAATTCAGTTGATCTACATTTGCCAGAAGAGATGTCATGCTCTAGCAAAAGGGGGTTTAATGCATCTCCTTGATGCATTATACCAAGCAAGACATCATATACTTATGGATCCATAAAAGCCATTCTTTCTAAAACCGGCTGAGTCTTGAGATAGAATGATCCATGCACAGGCAGAAAATTCATCAATAGCAAAAAAGTTTCAACCCATATTAGCCTTCGCGGACTGCGCAAGTTGACATGGGCCGATACTTCTTGCAGATGCATCACTTTTGATACCCCTCTCACAGAGCATAGCTCACATGCGTGAGAACACGAAGGGTGTCATATTTTACGTTATTTAAGTTTTTTCAGCAAAAAATATATACACTCTAAAGGCTTTACACTGAAAACAAGGGAGGTTATGACATAAAAATATTTCTCTTTCAACCGTGAGATGGAAATTTTAATGCTGCAGTGAATATATTTAACGAATCCGATTGGTCAATGAAATTTTAATATCAGCTTTGAAATGATGGCATGGTGATAAAAATAGTTTTGACCAATCATATTCGTCCAATGTGGCATGGTGTATGCATCTGATAGGTCAAAGGTTTGCAGACGACCAACTAATAGTAAGTCAAAATATACAAGACAGAAAACATTGTGAGAAAAAGGAGAAAATACTGTTTGTATTTCTTTACGTTTTGTACATAGCATTTATATTCTTTTCGCCGAAATGTTTTCAAATATTTTCCTCTGCAGGGTCGTTAAAAATTCGATTAGTAAAGGGTCAATTAATCGTTTTTATAACAATTTGAAATTATTGGTAATTTTAGATAAAACAAGATATTTCGTACCTCGAGCGAATGACTTTGTCCCAGCCAAATTCGAAATTATACAGGTTACGCTGTGACTAGAACTATAATTTGAGCCACGCTCTGTGAAAAGGGGACTTAATGTATTTGCGAAAAGTATCGACCCAGGTCAGCCTGCGCAGTCCGCGCAGGCTGACCTGGGCCGAAACTTTTCGCTATTAGTCAATTTTCTGTGTCCAAGGACCATTCTACCTCATGATTCAGTCGTTTGTTACACAAAATGGATTTTATATATCTATAAGTATGTAATGAGATGCTTGGTATTACGCATCACGGAGATGCATTAAGCCCCCCTTTTCACAGAGCATGGCTCATTTATATTCACATAAAAAAGGGCGTTCGGCCATAAATCAGTGGGGAAACATAACACATTTAATTTCTCCATTTTCTCTGATTATCTGACGCCGTAATGTGCATTACACACGAATAATATTTCTTAATCTTTTGACTTTCAAATCGTACCGACATATAAATCATATAATCAGAGAGATTATAGCTGTTTACGGGAGATTTATGTAAGGTTTCAAATAGAATCTTTAAATACTGGGGATAACATCGGGCACTTTTCCCCACAGTATAGTTCAAGATCAGCCTGCATAGTGCTAGCAGTCCGATCTTTTAAATACATTTTTGATAGTTTTTGAGATCACTAAGACAGATCTATACGTAGACAGATATGCAGAGATTCAACAATATGAATTTTAGTCCATCAGCTGTATTCATTTTCTGTAACCTCTTACCGAACAATTCGGTATTTTAACGACCACTCTGGGAAAAAGGGCTTTTTGAAAACAATATGGGAAAAGAAAGAATGCTGGAAGCTAGCATTTTCTCCTTTTCTCATAATGTTTTTTTTTTATCTTTCTTTTGAATCATAGTATCTTCCTCGGGGTTGTTGAAACACGGAATTATCAAGTTAAGGATGTAAGCATCTCTTTGTGTTTGAAAGGATACCAGCATTTTTTTTTTCAAAATGATTTTAAAGCAGTATTCGTCAGGATCGTAAAAAACACAGGATTGTTTGATTAAGAATTAACACTTTAACTTCTAATTGAATGAAACGAAAATATTCATGCAATAGTAACTAAACCAATATATCGATTTCAAAGTTCATTTCACCGGAAAGAAAACACTGTATCGGACAGTGTAGATCAAAGATCAGACGGCACGTTCTGTGCAGTCTGATCTTGATCTACACTGTCCGCAAAAGGTCAGCGAGTCGCGCTTCGCGGCTTAAGGCTTAAGACGACTACTATTTCGAATTGATAATCCAAGAACAGGGTACAATGTTCTGTTCGGTCTGATCTTGGTCTGCAGAGCAGGCAATTATATTTGAACCATGCTTTGACAAAAGGGGGTTTAATGCATGTCCGTGATGCATTATACCTAGCAAGTCGTAATATTATTATGGATCCTAAAAATTCATTCTGTCTACCAACCAGCTGAATAATGAGATAGACCAGTCCTTTGATATGCAGAAAATTGACTGATAGCAAATACTTTCGACCCAGGTCAGCCTACGCGAACTGCGCAAGGTGACCTGGGTCGATACTGTTTGCTGATGCATTAAACCCCCTTTTCACAAAACAGGCAACTACACTTGATAGTTGGAATACGTGCATGGAGTTAATGGAAGAAAGTGTAACATCTTGCGCAAAGAAATAAGTTTTTGATTTGAAACCGTTTAACCGAAGAATGATGTATGTAGATTTTTTTTCCTACTACAGTAATGCAATCATATCAGTTTCCAAAACTATTGGCTCAAATCTTTTTCTCAGGAATAAATGCCCCGGCAAGATTATAGATATCATAGATAGTGAGTGAGTGAGTGAGTGAGTGAGTGAGTGAGTGAGTGAGCGAGCGAGCGAGTGAGTGAGCGAGCAAGCGTGTGTGTGTTTGAGTGAGTGAGCGAGCGAGTGAGTGATAAGAGGGGAGGGGAAGGGAAGGAGTGAGGGAGAGGAGCGGAGCGGAGGGGGAGCGGAGCGGAGCGGAGAGGAGAGGAGAGGAGAGGAGAGGAGAGGAGAAAATTGTCGTCTACAACGACTTCTAGTTTGGACAAGTCTTAAATTTTTTTCGTATGGTAAAGATTATTTTGTGGGTAAAAGATTTCTCAAATGGTCTTAAATAAAAAAAATACGGACAAAATAACATTAATATCTTTACCAAGCTACAAAATTCTAGACTTGTCCAAATTGACAGCATTTGCAGCCAACAAGAAATAAAATTTGACTCGAAAAATGGGATTTGCCCTTAAAAAGGTCGAAGCCATAATGGGCAAAGGAGAAAATGCTGGTAATTAGCATTTTCTCCCCACGTTGTTTTCGAAACAATTGTTTAGTATCCCAGGGTCTTTTAAGTCACGGATGGTTTGATAAAGGGTTAATTAATTTAAGCTCTAGTTATTTTTTTCTGAGTCATTACATCCTGAAACTTTGCAGCAGACCAGTTTGAAAATACCCTTGTAAAATAGGAAGAACAAGACATCTTTCAGGTTTAATCATCAAAACATATGAAAACCTTGTGGCAAAAGGAGAAATTGCTCGTTTCGAGCAATTTCTCGTTTTGCCACAATGTTTTCAAAAGTCTTGCTCTAAGACTAAATAAAACGTCCTCGAGGGTATAGGGGACTAATATGTCAGGCACGCGCCACAAAGCCCAATTTTATCCACTTGGCACAGGCAGACTTTTAAAAAAAAAATGAGAGATTGTCTCGCCGAAATTACTCGTCGAAAATCGATATCGATCTTTTACGACACTTATAAGGCTGGCGACATTTTTTTAAAGAGCATTTCCGGGCAGTGTTGATTATGATCGGACCTCACAGAATGAGCAATATGCTAAAAGCTCTGCCATGTCCGATAATACCGACCGAATGGTGTTTTACGCCGCTTTCAACATTATTTCAGTCATATCACAGTTCACGTATTCATGTATTTTTTATGTTCCACCAGTACTAGGGTTCTGAAGTGTCTTGCCCAAGGACACTCCCACGAAAAAACCCAGTGGATTCAGTGAGGTTCAAACCCGGGGGCTCCAGGTCAGGTCATGAGTCCAACACTTTACCACTGAGCCACGCAGGACCCCTGTCCGATAATAAAGATGTGTTTTTAAACAACAACAACAACAACAACGACGACAACGACAGCTGCAGCAGCAGCAGATGCATCACCGCCACCACCACCACCAACAACAACGGTATCCAAAACAACAACAACAACAACAACAACAACAAAAACTCCTAAATGTACAAATTCATTGTGTGTATGTAACGAGTGTTTGTGGGCTCCCTTACTAGCTCAGTCCACGCACTGACAAACAAACACAGTTACGGGTAAATACGAATACAGTTCTGCACAGCTTTACTGATGGTTCTTTACTAGTGAAGTAACACTGGTACAATAGGTTGCCTTTTTAATCTGGTAAAAAGGTTTGCATCAATTTGAGGAATTGAATACAACTAAACTCTGCAACACACACACCACCAACAACCATACGCTGTGCTGTTAATGCTCAAAGGATAGAATTTTCCCGCTCAAATGGGAAGACAAAGACAATTTCAGCAAAACAAGACACGTCTTCTCTGAGAGAAATCTATTGCCGCTCTGAATTTAAGCAGGGATCCCGTGCATAGAATGCTCGTTACCACAAAGAGGAGAAATGGGCCAAAAGGAAAAACTACTGCCAAAAAGGAAATCAAAGTACCGAAGTATTAGAAAAGCATGACCTGGCTACACGATGTTTTACTACTATTTCAGCCATGGTCATATATTCATGTATGTGGTGGGTTTCATCAGTACTAGGCTAGGGCTCTGAGGTGCCTGGGCCAAAGACACGCCAAAGAAAAGCCCAATGCTTCCTGCGAGGTTCGGACCCGGGACGGCCTTTAGGTTACGAGTCATACATATAGCCACTTAGCAAGGTAGGATCACAAATAAATATAGGCAATGCTCTAGCAAAAGGGGGTTTTTGATTCGTCTTCTTGATGTATCGTACCACGCAAGTCGTCACATAATTATGGCTCCATAAAATCCATTTTGTCAAACAAACCGACTGAATCATGAGGGAGACTGGTCGTATGAAATGCAAAAAAAAGTGAACAATAGCAAAACGTTTCGACCCAGGTCAGCCTGCGCGGACCGCGCAGGCTGACCTGGGTCGATACTTTTTGCAGATGCATTAAACCCCCTTTTCACAAAGCATGGCTGAATGTTATATAGAGTACATTTTCCATTTGATTTCAGCCCTTTCTCTGTAAAGGTAGATGAACTCAGATCATATGAAGTAATTAGACTTTTCTATTTTGTTAATCTTTTTTACTTTTTTTTTTCAAATACTCCATCAGGCGACAATATTTTTTAGATCTGTCTACTTGTAAACTAAAAGCAATAGCCATGAACAAATCAAAGTTAACACAAATTATTGGGATTTGTGAGTGACCGCACGTATGACATTCTTTGTAAAGGACAAAATGCTGTTTGAAAGCATCTTCTTGTTTTCCCGCGATGTTTCTGACATTCCTCCATCTCCCGTTCGAAAAAAAAAACTCGGGATGCTGTAGTAAAGGATACCATTTACCAAAAAAAAAAAATCACGATTTTTTTTTAAACCCTGAGAATGATGGCTTTTGAAAACTTCGTGCGAAAAGAAGTATAAATGCTGGTAATCTGCATTTTCTCCTTTCCCCACATTGTTTTCTATCCTTTGAATCTGAAAATTGTCATGTAAATGACATAACTAATCATTTGAGTCTCATTTGATTTATCGCCTGCTTTCAAAGTTGACTAATCTAAAAAAAGTTGTCGTCTGCTTAAGATTTAACCCTTTACCTCACAATCCTGCTTTTTAACGACTCCGATTGAGAAGACTTTCAAAACATCGTGGGAAAAAGAGAAAATGCTGGTAACCAGCATTTTCTCCTTTTCCCACAATGTTTTCTACCCACTCCAAGAAAAATCTCAACATTTGAGATATAAATAAATTGTCGTCTACACATGCTTTCAATTTGGACCTGTCTAAAATTTTGTCGTCTGATAAAGATTTAAATAAGCAATATTTTAACATACCTTTTGTTCATTTCTTTCTATTATTAGCAGCAATCAAGCGTATAATTCGGTCTTCTTGTTTTTCTCTCTTTCAACTTTGACTTAAAAGCCAATTTCGCGAAAATTATTTCAGTTACTTGCCTTGTTTTATGTAGAAATAAATTTCCTCCTTTTATTGTTAGTACTCCGGGCTTAAAATGTATTTAAAGTTTGTTTTTGAAATAGGCGTTAAATGTTTTTTTTTTTCTCGTGAGTTCACTCGAGGTATTTTCTAAGTTCTATGATTTTGTCACCAAAATTTAATTATTGTTCAAAAGACTTTGTGACTCATAGATCCTAGTAAAATCATGTGACACTCATAGTAACTATTTGAGACATGCTCTGGCTAAGGGGGGGGGGGGTTTAATGCATTTGCAAAAAGTATCCACACAGGTCAGCCTGCGCAGTCCGCGCAGGCTGACCTGGGTAGAAACTTTTTGCTATCAGTCAATTTTCTGTATGTTTCAGGACCAGTCTACCGTTCAGACTCAGTTGGCAAAATAGATTTAATGGGTACATAATTACATGGCAACTTGCTTAATATTATGCGCTATGGCGATGCATTAAACCCCATTTTCTCAGAGCATGGCTCATTTATTTGTGATTTTTGAGATTAAATAAAGTTATAGAAAGCAGCCAGCTGCTATGTGAGTAAATTATTCTAAGCCATCAACATACAAATATGGGTTTTTGATCAACTGTTTAACAAACAATCCTGAGTTTTAACGATCCCTTCGCAAAAAGTTTTTTTGAAAACAGTACGGGAAAATGAGAATTGCTGGGAAATAGCAATTTCTCCTTTGCTCACAAGGTTTTACTTTTCAAAGACAAATTTATTCTCAGAGTCCCATTTAATCTGTCGTCTGTAGATGCGTTCGAGTCAAATATGATTAGGGGAATAGAGATACTATCAATATGTACAAATTTATATTTTGTTGTTTGGTACAGAGTTGAAATGTTAATCCTTAGGCTTCTAAGCGCAACTCACTGACCTTTTGCGAACAGTGTAGATCAAGATCAGATTGCATAGAACATGCAGTCTGATCTTGGATCTACACTGTCCGATTAGTAGATGTTCCCCCCCCCCCACAAAAAAAAAAAAAAAATTGGAATAGGAAAAATTGTACGGAATCCCTAAAGTGACATGCTCGACTTTTTTTTATATGCAAATTTCTCATTTTATTTCGTTTTTACGAAATAATATTTCGAATTTACGAAATACTATTTTGAAAATACGAAATATTATTTCGTAAAAACGAAATAAAGTGAGAAATTTGCATATAAAAAAAAGTCGAGCATGTCACTTTAGGGGTTCCGTAAAATTGGGTTTTATAATCGATTTGAAAGTTTCATTTCATTTTTTTAGGAGGATAAGGGTTAAAAATTATCTGTAGTAGATCCCTTGACAGACAGGGGCATAATCTTGTAACTCTAGAAATATTCTACATTGGCGATTCCCTTTTTTTTTCAGAGTTTTCTCTCAATCACGTTTCACGTTTTACACACGTCAGTTGCATATTCATTCATGCAGTAAAATGAGATTTCAGCAAAATGGAAGGAAAATGTTTAACAAACGTTAAAAGGGATCAATCACGGGGCTTTAGGTATACAATTAAGCTGGGGCACATGTTAGGCTGGGGACGGGATCTCTTGAAATTGTCTCGCCCCCTGAAAAGGGAACCCTTAAAAGTCCCTTTTAATTTTCGTCGGGGCTGAATGTAGTTAATGAAATGGGATAAACACATCGCTGTAAATGAATAAAATCATAATTTAGTCGACCATGAAATAACCACCCATTTCGAGGTCTTTGTTGTTGTTTTTTGTTGGTATTTTCGGACGGTATTGTTCCTTTTAGATAGAAACCTGTATATGTTCGCCTATTTTGTCTCGTATTGATACATAATGGACAGTATTCAACAACCACTCTATCTTAATTTCTAATTCTGAATTCAAATACATGTACATATTCTAGCAATCTGATTGGCTTGGGCGGTCCGTACCCGCCAACCGAATGGCTGGTCTTTAAGTTTGGAATTAGAACAAAGTTTTGTGATGACAGCCAATTTTTAGCTCGGCTGTTTTCGGAAAAAATGTCGAGCTATTGTGGTAGCCCCGGCGTCGTCGTCGTGCGAAAACTTTGACATTTTATAGTATATCTGTCAGAGCTCCAGATAGAGGGAGTGATTTTGATTTCAAAATTGAAAATATTAATTATTCTCCACTAAACCCTATGTTATGGGTACTCTTTATAATCGTCTCATCGAGACGACTCTAATGAGTACCCACAACATAGGGTTTGGAAGAGAAATAATAGATTAAGAATACCATCACCCCCCCTTATCCGTAGCTCTGATCTCTGTTATTACTGAAGACATTTGCTTCAAACTTGTTAACTATCAAAAGGGGAACCTAAGCAACAAGGGCAGATAACTATCAAGTATTTTTGACACAGTGATGCCCCTTTTTCGACTTGGAACTTCCACTGAAATTCAAGCAACCGCAGCCGAGCCTTGGCACCCGTATGCGATGATCTTGTTTTTTTGTGCTGCCGTCTGATTGGCCGGGTAGCTTAGTTTCAGCCAATCATATGGCTGGTCTTTGAATTTTGAAATAACACCGTATGTGGTGAGAAGAGGTTCCGTATTCACCAACCATCCTTAGAACGTTCTTTGTCTTATTCTCCAGAATTTTCTACATTTGAAAGTAACACAACTCCTGATTGGCTAAACCATTTGGTTTAGCCAATCAGGAGTTGTGTTACTTTCAAATGTAGAAAACTTTGGAGGATAAGACTAAGAGAATTCTTTAGAATGGTAGGTGAATACGGACCCAGATCAAATTCTCTGCGCTATTCTGAAAACCCTTACTCTGAAAACAATTACATATGAGTCCCATATTCTGTTTACCCCTTCACCAAAGTTGTAACAACCCGAAGGAAAAGGGTTTTTGAAACCATTATGGGAAAAGAAGAAAATGCTGGTTACCAGCATTTTCTTCTTTTCCCACCATGTTTTCAACAAATGTTCATCGCCTCAGGGTAGTTAAAATCGGGTTTGTGTAGAACAGGGTAAAATCAATCTCAGCCAATTAATTACAAATCTATTTGGAATGGCTTAGAAATTACGTTTTTTGATGATTCATACCAAAATGCTTTCTATCTAAATGAGTTAGTTATGTTGTAAATTGCAAAGTCTTCTTAACGAGTCATCAAACAGATACGAACTTTCATATGTCACTGCTCTCATCACATTTTGGAAATATTTCGGGAAATGATTGGTGACGGTTCCTTTTACCACGATGGTTTCGCTACTGGTACATGAATATAAGCCATGCTCTGTGAAAAAGGGGATTTAACACATCTGCAAAAAGTATCGACCCTGGTAAGTCTGCGTCATTCGTGCAGGCTGACCTGTGTTGGAACCTTTTGGTTTCGGTCAATTTTCTGCCCGTCCACGGACATTCAACCTCATCATTCAGTTTGTTGTTAGACAAAATAGATTCTATGAATCCACTATAGAGTAATGATTTGCCTGGTATAATGTATCACGGAGATGCATTAAACCCCCATTTGCCATAGCAAGGCTAAATATTTGATGCCACTTATTCCGCGATTGCTTACAAGATAAATTCGACAATAGAGTAGTAACGCAAATGGAATGTATATTAAAAACAAGCAGTACTCTTTTTTTTTATAAATCTTCAAGAGAAAAAATAATTTGGGAGAGATTGATTGATTGTATGGCGTTTAACGCCGTTTTCAACATTATTTCAGTTATATCGCATTTGCACCTATCCATGCTTTCCTGGAGTTTCTTTTACCAGTACTACGCACAATATTCTTTCCAAGCCCGGCTGCATTTCCACATAGCTATCGTTGAAACAATGGTCAGTGGAGAGAGAGGAATGAATCCTGTCGCAATGACTATCACTGATCCTCGGAGAGAAATTTGCCGGGCCGGGGGTCAAGTCAGTGATCCCCTCTTCTCAAGTCCTATACGTTACTGACAGAGCTACCGAGGCTCGACAGTTTTTTGAGAGAGAAAGAGGGGGGGGGGGTGGGGGTGGAAGGGGGGAAGGCAGAAGGAGAGAGAGTTGATTAATTTTGTGGTTTGTCTGGTATAATTTTAGACGAAAAAGTGATTGGCAGAATTGGCACTTGAATAAAACCGAAACCTTAAATTTCAGAAAAAAAAAGAAGTTTCTGGTTCAATTTTGTTATTTGGGTCACGCGACAGACATGCGCAGTGATCGTTTTAATGGACAGCCTGAACCTTAACAAAAGATTCCGTATTTTTAGCACCGTATGGAAGAAAGATCTGTAAACAGAGCGGGAAAAGCAGCAAGACGGTCTCAATGGCTTGCCGTTCCATGACGAATTCCATCACTTAAGCAATATTCAACCTTTTACCACACAGCAATTTTTTTAAAACTCGTTGTATAATAAAAGCATTTATAGTGGATAAACTAAACGCGGTTCAAATGATAAGATTTGTTTTTTGAAAGGGTAGAAAAGATTTTGGGAAACGAGAAAATGCTAGTTTCCAGCATTTTTTCCTTTTCCCAAAATATTTTCAAAGGGCTCCTTCCACAGGGTCGTTAAAATTCGGGGTCGTGTGGTTAGGGGTAAAACGTGTTCCTGCAAATTCTATCAGTATGGAACAGGTCTGAAACTTTGTTGCCGGGTAAAAGGGTTTCCTAATGGCGGAAACAGCCAGAGCGGAACTCACTGAAACTAAAGTGAATACCCGGGGCTTCGTGGGTTTTATTGGGTTCCCCCATTCTGTAAGTAGTGATTGAAAATGGGCTTATAACAATAGGAATACACTGATAAAAGGGTAATGGGATGCACCGACCTGTCATGCAGATGATACTTAAAGTGCTTTCATCTTTCCGACGGGGGAACGCCCCATATGCAAAACTATCATGTCATCAAAAAAATTGGGGGAAAGTTTAATTGTGCCCTACGGGGTCCGGTTGTATGCCTTGCACACGACAATGCACGCATCACAAACTTGAAGGCATTTCAATTTTAATTTAAAACAGAAAATTATCAGCTTAAATTCGTCTGCAAAAGTGAGCGCCTGTCGACACCTGATGTATTTTTATTTAAACCTTTACCAAACAATGCCGAGTTTCAACGACCCCCCTGACGGTGAAGGATTTTGAAAACATTGTTGGAAATGGAGAAAATGCTGGAAACCAGCATTTTCTCCATTTCCAAATATGTTCTCTACCCTTTCAAAAACAAATCCCACCATTTTAGCCACCTTTGATTTGTCGTCAGCAAGAGCTTTCAATTTGGACAAGTCTTAAATTTTGTCGTCTGGATGAAAGTTAACGCGGCTCGTGGCTCAGACGATAGTAATTTACTCATAACTCTTTACCAGACGACAAAATTTTAGACTTGTCCAAACTCAAAACATTTGCAGACGACAACTTAACATACTGCTGCAATGGCGGGAATTGTCTTGAAAGAGAAGTAAACATTGTGGGAAATTGAGAAAACTTTGGTTACCCGCATTTTCGTATTTTTTCCTTAATGTTTTCGAAAAGTCTTCTTCCTCGGGGGTCGTTAAAAAGACGGGACTACAATTCACGCGTTAATGTGTTTCAGGGCGAATCCAACCAACCAGCAGATACTAATAATAGTTCCAGTTTACCTAACTTTCGTGAAACATTTACTCATTTTGCCAGGCCTGGTAGCTCAGTCCGTAACGTACATGTCTTGAAACCCAGGACCCGGTTTCTCGATAAATCTTAGGTCTTTTATTTTACTCAAATCCGCAAACAATCTTATTGACTGCCTTAAGTGGAGTTCGTTCTTTGAGACACATTTCACTGACATTAACAGACTTAAGTAACATTCTCAAGTCCTGAGCTGACACAACGTTCCAGAACGAACTCTGCAAAATAATAGATTTAAGTCTGTTAACTGACTTAAGTCTGATTATGTTTCAATTTTGAAAAAAAAAACCTTGCCTTTTTTCCGGCGTGTTGAAAAAGGTAATTATATAAGAAATGGTGCCATTACTTTTAAATGTAGTATGCGGACCTCAATAGAAACAGGGTGGAGTTAGCATCATTCCAGCATGGTTTGACAGATTTGGTATTTTACCCTATTCGAGACGATAGAACATACAGAAAACACAAAGTCGTCCGAGATCTAGGTGGAACCATGGATTAGAAGGTCACCTCAATTTGGCCTGTGTGCCCAGGTTATCTTGGAGCTTAGAAATGGAGACCAAAGATTATTCAAATATATAGGCGTGTGTACCCTGCCATGTACGATGAACTGCTAGACAGAGCGGGTCCTAGTATCACTAACATAATCTGGTACCTGTTGTATCTCCCGTAACCGTCCGAAAGACAACCGGCACCACCCGTTTTATAGACGGCAGCTACTGCTTTTCACATGTACCAAATCCACTAATCAGACAGCACGGAACTAACTACCTAACTTCTATTTTGAAATAATGGAGCAATAATCCATCTTTGGCTAAAATTTTCATGTCAGAAAAAGATTTTTTCTGACCATGATCAGTTTATCAAACTCGCTAAAAAATATTCTTAAGCGGTAAGGTCTATCTTTGTACATAAATGATATCACAGTTTAAATTTCCAAGTCGCTTGTAATCTCATGAAGTCTCGAACAAGGCAGATTTTTGCCTTGTAGCATCGGGTGTTACCTGTTGCTGAAACGAAGTTCGATAACAGGCTACCAGTTTCCACCAAAGCACCGTACCAGGAACAGATCCCGATGCAGCCCGACCTAAAGCTACACTCAGGTAGCACATACTAAACCTCGCAGTATAAATGAAGATAGTGCCAACAACACAGTTGTTGGTGTTGACGCCTTCCAAACCATTATCAGCGTGTACTTGCCTGATGTAATGCAATGTCCCACGTTTCTAGAGGGATGGCATGGCATATCTGACAACCCTTCTGAAGTGGAACCGCCCCCAAATGTATTTGAGCCTTGCTCTGTGAAAAGGAGGTTGAATGCATGTGCAAAAAGTATCGACCCAGGTCAGCCTGCGCAGTCCGCGCAGGCTGACCTGGGCCGAACCTTTTTGTTATTGGTCAATTTTCTGCATGTCACAGGACAAGTCTACCTTGTGATTCAGTCGGTGCTTAGACAAAATGAATTCTTATGGATCGATAATTATATGATCATTTGCTTGGTACATGTACCATGCATCACGGAGATGCATTAAACCACCTTTTACCCAGGGCACTGCTCATGTGCATGTACATGTAATGGTGTTCTAGATGGGAAATGTTTGCATTCAGAGTATCATGCGAAGATTAAATACCAACACGTTCACTGGAACGGGGATTTGATCAAATGCACCGACGGCTTCGCATGGTATACACTGCTTTCAAGTTCTTTTTGGCATGTACTCGTATTTGATAGGGTTAGCATAGTACCAACAACAGCTCTGAGCTGAAGCAGTTGGCAGAAGATGGATTCTTCATTCAGTACCTCTTAACAATCTACTGACAATCATGCCCGATGCCTATTCCTCTAGAGTTGTAGCTCTTGCTTTCCAACAGACCCCCATGATGGAGCCACGCAGACAGTAGAGTCTTAAAGATACATCCTTACAGCCCCCCCCCCCCCTAAAAAAATGCTGTAAAATTTGATTGACTGTTCAATGGTTCAAGATTTAGTCAACTGTGTAGTGTAAACATAGATAAATTACCGATATATACGGTGTAAGGGATAGACACATATACTGGAAATCTTCGATTTAAAACCGGAAACGGCACAACAGTGATTTATTTCTTTGATGGCCCCCAAGAAAATATTGCAATATTTTTACAGTAGTTCATTAAGACTCGGAAGCTTACTAAAACATTGAAACAAGAAATGTGCATATTGACAAAAAATATAAACCTCTCTCTTAACCCTTAAAGTGCTAAATAAATGAAACGAAAAATTCCACTAAATGGTAAAACGCCAAACTTTGCGGTTTCAAAGTTGATTTCACAGGAAATAAAATATTGTATAGGGCAGTGTAGATCAAAGATCAGACTGCACGTTTTGTGCAGTCTGATCTTGATCTACATTGTCTGCCAAAGCGCCCCGAGTCGCGCTTGGCAGCCCAGGGGTTACGTGATTACAATATGAATTATTGGTGAAAATATTTAGCTTAGAGCCAATATTAATCCCAAAGAAACTTAACAGGCTAATTCTGATTGGCTCTAGGGTCGGGGTCAGAAACTGCATATCGAAATTCCATTGTATGGTTATGTTCGATCGACCAAAGAAATGACTGGCTACCTTTCTTAATGCAGGATGTGTCCATCTGAACAACAAAAGAATGTTTCCACATAAAATTCCGAGACAAACCATTAAACAATATAATTGAGGACGCGTGTCCTTAATGAAATGTTTCGTCTGCTGCCAGCTTTCAAATTCCAATATTGTCCGCTCGTTTAATTGAATTGTTAGTGAGCACACTGCTTTCTAGACAATATGTGGACCAGTATGCATTCCAGCAGACTAAAACCTTCAGTGAGTAAGATGGCTTTGTCCATTACCTTCCCGCGTTTGGCAACTGAAGATCAGATGCCTGTATCTTGTATCTACATTTTTCAATGGTCATTGTTACTTCGATATATTTTATATTGCTTTTCTTTTTTTTTTCCCTTTTTTGTAAATGGCCTATAACAAAATGAGCTACATATATGCTCAGGCAAAAGGGGGCTTAATGTATCTTTGTAATACGTTGGCAACACTTCACATAATTAGGGATTCATAAAGTCCACTTTGTGTAGGTAGAGAATAGTCCTTTCACATCCAGAAAATTGAACGATTACAAAACGTATCGACCCAGGTCAGCTTGCGCAGACTGCGTAGGCTGACCTGTGTCGAAACTATTTGCAGATGCATTAAGCCCCCTTTTACCAGAGGTTGGTTTATATTTTGCATGTATTTGCCGAATGCGAAATTAAATTTTCCATGATTAAATTAAATTGCGAAGATATCGGACCAATATCAGTCTAGAACTGGTGGAACCCAGGACTCACATGAAGAAGTAAGCAGTGGTCGTGAAATAATGTTGAAAGCAGGGTGAATCCGGCACCATTCAGTTACACTATGCAGAAAAAAAAAGGACCTGAAATTCTATTGGTGGTCCTAAATGAGACTTGTTCTGTGGGAAAAGGATTTAGTGAATCTGCAAAAAGTATCGACCCATGTCAGCCTGCGCAGTCCGCGCAGGCTGACCTGGGTCGAAACTTTTTGCTATTGATCAATTTTCTGCGTTTCAAAGGACCAGAGTACCTCATGATTTAGTCGATTGTTAGACAAAATGGATTTTATGGATCCTTGATTATGTGCTGTCTTGCTTGCTATAATGAATTACGGAGACGCATTAAACCCCCTTTTCCCAGAGGGAAGCTCAAATCTAAATTGCATGTATATCAGCGATGAGGGCGTAAAAACATGACAGCAAGCAAAATGCCTTCACAGGCGAACGACCCTAATTCTTTCATTGATCATTAATCGAAGATTAAAGTCAAGCTCCCCGATATTTAAACTCGCTGACCTTTCTGTTCAAGTCAATCTGCATCCGTCTTCGTTTTTGAAGTTCGCCTTTAGATCTCGGGGGATTATTTGGCCAGGCCTGACCACCGGTCATTTCATAGCAACTTAACCATGAAGCTAATAATCACCGTGGTACATCTCAAAGACAAGCGCTTGTCAAATCAAACATATAATAAATCATTTTTTCCTTATTCTTCCCATGATAATTTTAGAGCTGGGATTTCTTTATGACTGTATCGTCATGTGACTTTGTCTCACGCATGCGCACGCGGAGGGGTAGTTAAAATTTTGGATTATGGTACAAATATGGTATTCAGTACCAAGACTAGACGCTGGGTTCCAGTCCGATCATGTTTCCTGTTAAATATTCGGACATTTCAAAAAATAATTTTATGAAGCGATTAACAGTTTTTCCACCGTGATAATCTGTACAGACCGTGAAAAGAGACAGCGATAGGTAACCTGGTTTCTAGTCCGTTCATTTTTCCTTTTAAATATTCGGACGTTACTCTATAAAAAATGGCGTAATTTTTGACAAAGTAACGTACGAGTTTACATAAAAAAAAACCCGATCGGACTGGAACCCAGGCTAAGAACTAAGGTGTGATTAAAAGATTACCGCCTGGACCTAGGCTATACGAAGAAGGGCATTATGTTAACGTATATACAGTATTTCCTTTTTTCCAAATCTGGTTCAACATATTTCAACTGGAAAGTAAAATATAAACCTGGGGAATACCATTCTTGCACAGCCAATGGCTTCTTAGATACCATTTGCAGACGGTGTAGATCACTATCAGACTGCACAGAACGTGCAGTCTGATCTTGGATCTACACTGTTCGATAAGGACATTTATAATTGTCATAAACATGATTGTACTTCAAGGGTAATAATATTTGTTTGTTTATTCGTCTATCCACCCATTGATCAGTCTAGTTGCCCAACTGATGCTGATGTTGTAACCTGAACAAAGATCAGGGTCCGAATTCACCGATCATTTTTAAGAGCATTCTTAGTCTAGTTCTAGATATAGAAAGTAACTCAAACTCTGATTGGCTTTGGTTTTAGCCAATCTGAAGTTGTAATACTTTCAAATTTAGAAAATAAGTTCCAAAAAAATATGATCGAAATAGCATTATTCAAATTATTACTAGCGGCTTGAATGTTTCTTTTAACTTATTTAGCAGGACAAGGGTTAAGTATTGTTCCTACAATCTACCAGTATCTATAATTCACGTTTACTTTTATCAGCTTGCACAAGGTAATCAAATAACGCAAGTGTCACTTTTGGAGCCTCATCTGTTTACAATCTACCAATCGAGTGCGCATGTCAACAAGTTATCGCACCCGGGAATTGTCGTACTCTCGGCCCATTATCGCATCACCATTATTTGATTTGATAAGGGCAATAAGTAAATGCCTTCTGTTTAGATTACTCATTATAGACGAGTTACCTTCGATCAGTGACTAAAATAAATGAATCGACTCTTGATTTTTGGCGCACACCTTCTTCCTTTGAACAAAGGTCCCTTCTTTTTACGACTGTGAAGAGGTGGGCCTTCGAAAAAGTCAGGGATCCCCCAATTTCTCCTATTCCTACCATGTTTACCACACTCCTTAGGACACGTCCCATTATTTGCCAAATTTAAATTGTTGTCTGCAAACGATTTGATTTAAAGAAAAATCTAGAATGTTGTGTTTTGTAAAGCCTTGTGGAAATTCTACTAAACTTATTGATTGATTGTATGGCATTTTACACTGCTTCACTCATATCACGGCTCACATATTCGTGTATGACTTGAGTTTTTCTCCAGTGCTAGGCTAGGGATTTGAACTATTTTAGCCAAGGGTAGATTTATTCCAAGGAAAACCCCACTGTGCTTCAAGTCAGGCTCGAACCCGGAGTCCCAAGTTTAAGAGTCCTTGACTTTACCACAGAGCCAAGAAGGACCCCGGGGGGAAAAGAACATTCTGATGCAACTGCCAAAGACTCTTTTTAAGTGCATAGAACAAATGGCCGTTCGGCAGGATATGGGCTCATTCTCATTTTCGGGTGTTATCATGTCGAAATCTAGTAGCTGTTAATGACGCAATTTTATCACCCGGGCGCGCGATAAATATCGTGACATCCGTCCATTGTGTACATAAATAACGAAAGTCAATATCATTCCGTTTGTTTTGTTTACTTTTACAGTTTTGACTCTTTCATTGTCAATGACGAATTTTACAAATAGATCTCTCGGACGGTATAGATAAAAGATCAGACTGCACAGAACGTGCAGTCTGATCTTTGATCTGTACTGTCAGCTACAGGTCTATGACTGATCAAAATATCTCTTTATGCAATGGAATAGAACCCTCAGACGTCGGAAAATGTCGAACTTAGTCGGAAATGGAAGAGTTAAACCTTTACCAGACGACAAAATTTTAGACCTGTCGAAATTGAAAACATTTGCAGACGACAAATTTAGTGTAAGTCAAAATATGAAATCTGTCTATCATAGGGTAGAAAAAATTGTGAGAAAAGCAGAAAATGCTGGTTACAAGCATTTTCTCATTTTCTCACAATGTTTTTAAACGCTTTCTTCCTCAGGGTCGATGAAAGTCGTGATTATGGGGTAAAGAGTTGAATCTTTCAGCGCCATATACATGTATAAGCCAGGCCTCTTTGCACGACTCAAAAAACAACCCATCGAAACTCGGAATGTTTTTTACTCATACGGTTAACTTAACAAGCTGATGGTATAGATCCAAGATCAGACTGCACGTACTGTGCAGTCTGATCTTGATCTGTACCTTCCGCAAAAGCCCTTGTTTTCGCCTCTGCTGCAGAAAGGGTTGATACACACATTTACGATTGTCATAAAGCTTCTGTGAAACATGATGACACTTCAAGAGTAATAATATTTATTTATTTGTCTGTTTGTCTGTTTTTTCTGTCCGTCTTTACATCCATTCATCCGTCTAGTGGAAAGCAAGCCGGACAAAGCGCCGAAAACAATTTACGTGTGATCGGGCTGAAAAAAAAAAAAAGATCCATTGTGATAAGCAAGGTCATCACATAATTACCATATGGATTCATAAAATCTATTTTGCCAAACAACCGACGGCATCATGACGTAGAATGGTCCTTGGACATGCAAAGAAATTCACAAACAGCAAAAAGTTTTGACCCATGTCAGCCTGCGTGGACTGCGCAGGCTGACATGGGTCGATGCTTTTTGCAGATGCATTAAACCCCCTTTTTCACAGAGCATGACTCATTTTGTATTTGCTCCAAACTATCAGAAGAAAAAACGGAAAGGAAAGAATAAGCTATATTTTAATCACTTTCTAAAAATCCCTTGTTTTATGGAGAAAAAGACTCTTGGAAACATTGTGGGGAAAGGATAAAATGCCATCAATCAGCATTTCCTCCACTTTCCAAAGTGTTTTCTACCCTTTCAAAGAAAAAAAAAAACTACCATTAAACACACATTTCATTTGTCGTCTGCAACTGCTTTCAATTTGGGCAAGTCTAAAAATTTTTGTTGTCTGGTAAAGAGTAAACTTGCCATAATGAAATAGGAAGATAACCCCAAAATTTATGATTCCCGTCTGTTACACCGATTTATTATGTAAAAAGATCAAACAAAGGACGTCGTGGTTTGTAGATACATGTAGCAGACGAAATATGACGGACAAATGTGGCACCATATGGTATTTAAGTTTTCAAAATGTTTCACAACAACCACTAGATAAAAACTAATAAATACATTGTACAGTGCTGAAATCTCGCATGTTTTCAAATACGATATTTGATATAGAAACGAATTTTGACTCTGTCGGTGCCAAGTACATAACTTTTGCCTCTTTCGACTGCTAAACCACGATCAACTGAAAGTCGGAAAGATCTCCCAAGTATGGATATGACAAAACAAACTAACAGTGTAGATCCAAGATCATTCGGCACGCTCTGTGTGCAATCTGATCTCGCGGTCTATACTGTCTGCAAAGCCCGTCAAGGTATTGTCACAACAGGAGTAGGTAAGCATCAAAATAATTTTTGCACAGTTGTGCCCCTTTTTCGAGTTGGAGTTTTCACTGAAAATCAATATATTTTGAGTCGCTATTGATCACTTTCTGCATGTCAAAGGGCCAGAATACCAGGATATCTCATGATTCAGTAGGTTGCGAGACAAGATGGATTTTTATGAATCCATGACTTTGAAAACATGGTGGAAAAAGGGAAAAAAATGCTGGTAACCGGCGTTTTCTACTTTTTCCACTGTGTTTTCTACCTTTTTAAAGATATAACCCATCATTAAAGCCATACTTTATTTGTCTTCTGCAAAAATGTTCAATTTGGAGCGGTCTAAAATTATGTCCCTTGGCAAAGTGTTAAATATAAATATATTTGTTCGAGAGACAGAGTACTTTGAATATTTTATATTCGTAAATTGATCAAATATACAAACATGACGTAATTTTGAGAGCGAAAGAGCGGTGATAGAAAATGTGAGCGAGAGCGAGAGAGAGAGTTGTATCACGTGGGACATTTTGAAAATCATTTTGATTGTAACTGACTATGTACAGGATGTATAAGTCAATTCATTCATTCATTCATTCATTCATTCATAATTATGTGATAACTTGCTTGGTATCATGCATCACGGAGATGTATTAAAACCCCTATTGCCAGAACGCCGCTCAAATGTGCTTGCTTAACCCTTTACCACACAATCCCGACTTTTAACGACCCTGGAGAAGAAGCCTCTTGAAAACATTGTGGAAAAAGGAGAAAATGCTGGTAACCAGCATTTTCTCCTTTTCCCACAATGTTTTCTACCATTACAATAACAAATTACAAGTTTTCAGTCCCATTTATTTTGTCGTCTGCAAATGCTTTCAATTTGGACCAGTCTAGAATTTTGTCGTGTGGTAAAGAGTTAAGACAGGTGTTTGCTTAATTCAGGCACATTTCAATGCATAGACCTTTTCTTGAAACCTACCATCCTTGCTTGTTCGTAAAGGTTATTTGCTAAACCAGTAACTTAAAAAAAAAAAGACAATTTTTTTTTCCCCGCAATTCTCTGTGTAACGTAACGTTTATGACGTCACGTTTGTTTATAGCAATTTAATTTATTATGTATGTACTCCTGTAGAAGGCAAATGCCGAAACGTCGTACAGTACATAAACTTTAAAATCTTAATACGTGTTGTTGTAGTTATTTAACCCCCTAAACCAGTAACCAAATAGATCCGTGTTTTAATGACGCTAGGGGAAAGGGACTTTCTCTGATACAGCAAAAACATTGTGGGAAAAAGACAAAATGCTGGTAACCAGTTTTCAAAACTCGCTTCATTTTTGGGGGTCGATAAAACTCGAGATCGTTTGTTACAGGGTTAGATTTAACTGATATTTAAAACTTTGAAGATCAATACAATTTAATCAGGGATAGAAATAATGATATTGTCACTAAAGTAAACGACAGGGCTTTGAAAACATTGTGGGAACACGAGAAGATCCTGGTAACCGCTTTTCAAAAGTCGTTTCATTCTTTGGGTCGATAAAATTCGGGATCGTTTGCTACAGGGTTAAATATAGCTGATGCTTAAAACTTTGAAAATCAATCTATCTAATCAGTGATAAATCATATCGTCACCAAATCAACCGACAGGTCTTTGGAAAACATTGTGGGAAAACGAGAGTATGCTGGTAACCAGTTTTCGTAAGCCGTTTAATTTTTAGGGTCGATAAAACTCGGAATTATTTGTTAAAAGATTAAATATAACTGATATTTAAAACTTTGAAGATCAATATATTTAATCAGTGATAAAATAAATAATATCGTCACTAAATCAACAGATAGGGCTTATGAAAACATTGCGGGAAACGAGAAGATGCTGGTGACCAGTTTTCGAAAGTCGTTCTTTGGATCGATAAAGCTCGGGATCGTTTGTTAATGGGTTAAATACAACTGATATTTAAAACTTTGAAAATCAATATATCTCATCAGTGGTAAAAAAAATAATATTGTCGCCAAAGCAACCGACAGAGCAATGAAGAGAAATTAACGGTTTTTTTTTTTTGTTGTTGCATTTTTGAACAGACGATCGGTGATGTCATTTTCATTAAATGAGCCATGCTATGGCAAAAAGGGGTTTATTGCATGTCCGTGATCCTTTTTTGAACAGTTCTCTTAATACCAAGCAAGTAATCACATAATTAGGGATCAATAAAATCCATTCATTTTAACGGCTGACTGAATCTGGAGAAAGAGTAGTCCTTGGACATGAATTTACAAATAGCAAAAGGTATCGACCCATGTCAGCCTGCGCGGATTGCGCAGGCTGACATGGGTCGATACTTTTGCTGATGTATTAGGCCCCCTTTTCACAGAACATGGATTATTCATTTTATGATGTCATGGCGATAGAGGCACGTGCTATTTTAGATTCGGTTTCTGTTTAAACAAGGATTCCGTTTCATTTGCTTTCAACTGATGAGTAATATTGATTCTCGCCTGTGAATCATACCGATCTATAGGGATAGGAATTATCAAAAAGAGGCAGGAAATGATTTTACCTTTGGTTGTTCTGATTGACTCGATTGTACAGGGAGGGATTCGTAACCTGGATGTGCCGGGTTCGAGCCTCAAATGAAGCACTTCTTTTTCGGCGTAACTGTATGTGCTGGCTTTTGACCTACTTTTTGGTACTAATAAAAAGTGAATAAATAGAATTTTGTGATTGGTCAAATGTGTAGACATGTTTATTCTAAGGGCTCTTGTGATAAAAAATGTAGACATATTTATTCTAAGAGCCCCGGTCTATTTGCTGGCAAATTTACGCCTTCTATCTTTTTTTACAGATATTTCTTGTTCCGGTTCTCATAGGAGTGTTCTTGTGCAAAACATTTCAGAGCCATAGCCTAGAACTGATGAAACAAAGGACATACATAAGTAGTATAGGAGGTCAGACCTCGGACAAATGAGGCATTTTGTCCGAGGTCTGACCTCCCTGGAGCCAAATTGTCCGAGGTTAGACCGCCACGGGAGGGCAAACCTCGGACAAAATGTGCAAAAGACCGGTCAAAACTTCAAACCGGAAGTAGATGTGCGCTTTTTCTGCCCCCCCTCCAAAAATTGGATCTCGGGAGGGCAGACCTCGGACAAAACCGGAAGTGGATGTCCGCCATCTTGGATTTGACCAGTGGGCGCCGCCATCTTGGATTTGACCAATGGGCGCCGCCATCTTGGATTTGACCAGTGGGTGCCGCCATCTTGGATTTGACCTTTTGACCCCTAGCAATCTGTGCTGAAATCTGATTGGTTGATCACCCTATGACGTCACAGGTTATCCCATGTCCGGAAATACCCGACAAAAGCCGAAAATGCCCGAATTCGATCATGTAACGTCACAGGTTGGACTTAGTCTTTTTTACACGATATGGCGCTATATGTCGAAAGAGGAGGTAAGGAGGAGTGAGGAGGAGTTAAAGAGGAGGCAAAGAGGAGTTAAAGAGGAGTGAAGAGGAGGCAAAGAGGAGTGAAGAGGAGTTAAAGAAGAGTGAAGAGGAGTTAAAGAGGAGTTAAGGAGGAGTGAAGAGGAGGCAAAGAGGAGTGAAGAGGAGTTAAGGAGGAGTGAAGAGGAGGCAAAGAGGAGTGAAGAGGAGTCACCTCTCTACGCATATTGACAAGGCTGTCCCCATGCTGTGGTTGTCCCAGGGTCTCAGACTGGTGGACTTAGTCTTTTTTCCGTCTTTTATTCATCTCTGTAGGACTTAACCAATGCTCTATCAGCTTTGGACTTAGTCTTTTCTACGCTATAGGTTATACACCATCTCACGTTGGTTCAGCCAGAGAGTATCATTGGACTTAGTCTTTTCTTCGTCTTTGCTCACCTTGGTCGATCATCGTTCATCTCTGTAGGACTTAACCCATTATCGACTAGCTTTGGACTTAGGTTTTCTCTACGATATGGGCTATATACCATCTTACGTTGGCTCAGACAGAGAGAATCGTTGGACTTAGACTTTTCTCCACCGTCTTCGTTCGGCTGAAAGGTGTTCTATCTTTCTCTATTACGATAAAGTTGAACTTAGTCTTTTTCTATCTTCGATTAGGTGTTGTAGATCATAGACTTAGTCTTTTTCTATAATAGATATTATAGATAGAGTATAATGAGTAGATAGAATATCATATTCTATATGAACGTGATGTTCTATCTACATGCTTCCGATCACGTTCGCGCTCTTTTAATGGAATTAACGCTAGCCAATCGTTGATCTCGTTGCATTTTTCTGCATTCATATGGATATCGTAGATAGAGTATCATAGACTTAGTCTTTTTCTCTAATAGATATTGTAGATAGAGTATCATATTCTATATGAACGTGATGCTCTACATGCTTCCGCTCACGTTCGTGGTCTTTTAATGGAATTAACGTTAGCCAATCGTAGGATTCGTTGCTTCTACATCCCCATGGATATATTCATATAGATAGGGTATAATATACTATTCTACTTACATGCTTTCGCTCATGGTCGCGCTCTTAATTCTGTTAATTCTGTATCAAAGTAGGTCAATCCTCTGCCAATCCCTGCTAGGCTATAAAAGCCGGTCGATTTCTCTATAAACCATTTCATTTCCACGATGAAGTTGTCCGAGCGCTGTTCTCCATGGTGAGTCTTTTTTTCTCCCATGTTGGGCTTCTTTGGAGGTACTTAGTAATACTAAGTTATACTGCTAATACCAAGTTGTTACGGGTTATCTGATGGATGTTCGGGAAGGAAGTGAAGGAAGCTTGAAGGAAGTTATAGTCTTTTCAGACCTATCCAATACCAAGAAAGTTTTTACTTTCTTCAAATTGTCCTTTTCAGAAGATTATGAAGCGACTAGCCAAGACCTAGAAAGTTCTATGAAAAGTCTGCTTCTTCAAATTGTCAAAACAAAGTCAAGTCCTATATGTTTTTCATATCTTTTATTTAAAACTTTTATTTATTGTCAGATAATTATTACAACTCACTGTTTGAAACAGTTCTTTCTGTTAAAAATTACAGACACAATTTTCTTTTCTTCTTCGGAATGTCAGGTTCACACTCACTCTCACGTTTCTTTTCATTATTTTTCACAACATCGGATTTCCATTTGCGTCTCAACTCGATATCTGAACAGATCTTCTTTCCTTCTCGTCGAATAGGCTTTACTGGTAGCACTTTCTTTTCTGAAGAAATCTTGTTAATTTTCCCTGAAGAGGGGTTCTTGTTGATTTTCTTTTCTGAAGAAGGCTTCTTGTCTTTCCCCTCTCCACTCACTGAGAAAATATCGCTGTTTTTATCATTGATTTTCTTTTCTTCAGACCGTGAAGAAAGTTTCTTACTTTTCCTCCTGTAAATCACTGTATAGGGTTTGTTGCTTTTCTTTTCTTCAGAACCTAAAGAATGTTTCTTGCTTTTCCCCTCTCCAGGTACTGAAGAAGGTTTCCCTGAAGATTTTTGAGCCCTCTGTTCGTTGATCTGATTGTCCCCAATCGCTGAAGCTTTATCGCTGATTTTATCGGTGATTTTATCGTTGATTTTCTTTCCTGAAGAAAGTTTCTTATTCTGTGTCCTCTGTTCCTTGTTTTGATTCTTTCCAGAGGTTGAAGAAATCTTGTTGATTTTCTTTTCTGAAGAGTTTTTCTTCTTCACAGGGTAAGCTATCTGAATTCTACAGATTTCTGTATCGCTGATTTCTGTGTTATCAAACTCCATATTTTCAATCTCCCTCTCGATCTGATTTTCGATCTGTTTTTCACTCGATGACTCTTTGGTTTTATCGTTGATTTTATCGTTGATTTTCTTTTCTTCAGACCCTAAAGAAGCTTTCTGGGTCCTCTGTTCGTCGTTTTGGGTTTCTTCAGATGATGAAGAAGATTTCTCTGAAGAGGTTTCCTTCACAGGATGATCTATATGAAGAAGTTCACTGAATAGACGAGTTTGTGGTGTTTTATAGCCTGTATGTTTCTCTATCTGTTCTCTACAGGCCTCTATATCTCTGAAAGTTGCGTCGAAAATCGTTATATGTCTAACTGGGTCCTCGACGGCATAATATGATTTCAGAGCTCCAACATGAAACATATCTCCGATTCCAATAACGTTTTCTGGATATGGTGAAAAAATGACGTTATGAGTGTCTCGATTCACGGAGAAATAAACGCATATCGGTGTCTTTCTTGGTTTCGGTGGTCTGCACTCATGATTAAGAAAAACTCTGGTAATACTGTAGCCGTCTTTTTCATCAAAACGTTGATAGGTTGGAAATGATCCCACATAGTTACCACCATAATACTTTGGTGGAACATTGGTGATCGCATAATCGTGCGTGTATGGGTTAACATACAGATACATTCTCGTTTCGGAGGGTGCTGTGTTTTGTAGGTCGAACGCACTCATTTTTCTATCGACTGCTCTGTTTGAACTCTTTCCGAAGAATGATGGAAATGTCAATTGTAACATCTTTTTATGCCCATTCGGTCTGAAAAAGATATAAAAAGCCAGGATTTCTTGAGTTTTGGGTCATTCTATGGCTTATCATCAATCATGGAAGCTGAAATACTCTCATGTGGACATAAAGCCATGTCGAACAGTGCAAGTGAGTCTAAAAGGCTAGTACCGTATTCGGACAGCACAAGCGACGATGAGGCAAGTCAGAACATGTCGAAAAAGAGAAAAAAATTACTACCAGCCAAGAAAAGAAAAAGAATTCTAGTCTACCCAGACAGTAGCAGCAATGGTGAAAGCGACGATGAGGAATTTCCACCCAAAAAGAGAAAAAATTTGAAACGTTTACCGTTGAAAGAAGAAGAAAGTGACGGTGAAAGCGATAAAAAATCTTTGAAAGAAGAGAAACAGTCCTTTTCAGGACTAACCAATGAAAATGAAAAATCTTTGAAAGAACGAAATGATGAGAAATGTTCACCGTCAACAAAGGGGAAATCTATACAATTGAATATGGATTGTACCAGCGACGACGAGAAATCTTTGAAAGAAGAGAAACAGTCCTTTTCAGGACTAACCAACGAAAATGAAAAATCTTTGAAAGAAGAAAACAATGAGAAATGTTCACCATCAGCCTCAACGAAGGAGAAATCTGTACGAATGGATGTGGATTGTACCAGCGAAGACGAGAAATCTTTGAAAGAATCCAAAAAAGCTTCTTCAGACAAAAGCGCTTTGGATATGAGAAGCCTATACGACTTAACAGAAGTGGGAAAAAAGAAGTCAAGAAAATTCAAAACAGAATCCCATCTACTGGAGGCGTCTTTTAAGAAATTCGATGAGTTACAACCCCAACAATTGACCGATTTATTCGACGATGTTATCCAACAAATCGTTCAAAAGTTAAAGGCTGAATCGAGGGATATGATTAGAATCAGCGTCAATCACCCCTCATTGGATATGGGAATTCATATTCCCTTTCTATATGTGGAGGAGTTGGAGGGTCATACGATGTTGAACGAAATCGAAAAAGTTCTACAATCGAATGAAGAATTCGTCTTGAATGATGGCCGCATGACATTCAATATCACACACACGATACCGCCAAGTGGAAGTGGAAAAAATCTTAGAGCCACAGACCTATTGGATTCAAAGGTTTTCGCAAAGAAGAAACAATCGCTTATTGAAATTAACAATCGTGATCATCTATGTTTTGCAAGAGCGGTTGTTGTGGGGCTTTATCACCATGAACGTGAAAACACCCAAGCATGGAATCGAAGATGGGATCTCATCAAAAGATCAAACAGACCCCTTCAAAAGACTGAAGCCGAAAAATTAATGAATGAAGTTGGACTTTCATCGACACAGCCTGTAGGTCTTGAAGAATACAAAAAAATTCAAGAGTTCTTGTATGAAAAAGGTTATGTTATTAAAGTTCATCAACAACTATCGAAATTGGAAAAAGTATTTGAACATCCAGAAGTGAAAGACGATAGTAAAATCATACATTTGTACTTTCATCAAAAGCATTATGATTACATCAAATCCATCACAGGATTTCTTGATTGTGGTTATTATTGTGAGTTTTGTGACATACGTTACAAGAACCGGGAAGACCATGCTTGCCAAAAGATCTGTAAAGGTTGTTTCCGTGCTGGAAAATGTCCATCGGAATCAAAAGAGTATGTCTGCGACAAGTGTCATCGACGATTTTTCAGTGCAGCATGTTTGAAAAATCACAAAACTCTTCAAGGTAAAGAGAAGAAAACTATTTGTGAATTAGTGCAACGCTGTTCAAAATGTGGAGTCCAGATTTTTGATAGAAAGAAAAATCATCGTTGTAAGGGAAAGAAAAAGTGTCACATTTGCAAGAAAATCGTTGACTATTCTCATCGCTGTTTTATTCAGCCTTACCAAAGTAAGATGAAGCACGACAAAGACGATGAGACGAGTTCTTCTCTAGTCAAAAAACCTTTGTTCATTTTCTTTGATTTCGAATGTCAGCAAGATACAGGGGTACATATCCCAAATTACTGTATTGCACACAGAGCCTGTGGTAAATGTATCGATAAACCACTTGATTTTCATTGTTCCACATGCAGTGAATTCGAAGAAGGAAGAGAAGTTATTTTTCAAGGAAAAGAAACTTTGAGTCAATTTTGCAGCTGGCTCTTTACAAAGCATCATAAAGGAATCATAGGTATTGCCCATAATCTCAAAGGCTATGATGGCCAATTTATTCTCAATCATATTATCAACGTAGGAATGAAAGAACCAGAAGTAACCATGAATGGGAATAATATTTTGAAGTTAGAACTGAACGGTGTGATTTTGATCGACTCCTTCAGTTTCATGAACTTTGGGTTGGCAAAATTTCCGACTACGTTTGGACTTCAAGAAATGAAAAAAGGCTACTTTCCTCACTGGGCAAATACAGACGAATTCTGGGATTACATTGGGCCGTATCTGGACATGTCTTATTACAAGCCCGACTCAATGTCTGAAGAGGCTCGATCAAAATTCATAGTCTGGTATAATGACAAAGTTCAAAATGGTGAGGAATTCAATTTTCAAAAAGAGATGGAGATGTACTGTCGATCGGATGTTGATATCCTAAGACGAGGTTGTGGTGAATTCAGAAAGTTGTTCATCGAACAGAGTGGGATTTGTCCATTTACAGAGTCGTTTACCATCGCTGGAGCCTGTAACAAGATTTGGCGAAAAGATTATTTACCAAAAGATCAGATAGCCATCATTTCATGCAAAGACCCAATCAGACGTCGGTTTTCTATGAAAGCAATACGTTGGGTTCAAAGCATTGCTAGAGAAAAAAGGATTCATATTCAACATGCTAGAAATGGTGGTGAATACCGAATAGGAAGATATAGTGTAGATGGATTTCACCACGAATCAAACACGGTTTATGAATTCCTCGGGGATTTATTTCATGGCTGTCAGACATGTTTCAAGGATCGAAAATATATCAACCCCATCAATGGAAAGTCAATGGCTGAATTGTACGACACTACTATCGAACGGTTAGAAACCCTCAAAAGAATGGGATATAACGTCGTGACCATATGGGAACATGAATTTGACGCCAAGATGAAGAAGGATAAAGAATACAGAAAAACTATTGAAAGTCTATACCCGAACTGTGACCCCATCGAACCAAGAGAGGGGTTGGCTGGAGGCAGATGCAATGCCATAAAAATTGCCTACGATGTTGAGGAAAACAGTGAGAAGGAAATCAAGTACATTGACATTTGCTCTCTGTATCCTTACGTCTGCAAACATAAATTCTATCCTGTAGGCCATCCCATAATCTTGACTGCTGAGAGTATTGACATGAAGAATATTCGCCAGTATGAAGGACTCATTAAATGTAAAGTTCTACCCCCGACGGATCTGTTTCATCCCGTTCTTCCAGTTCACTGTAACAACAAGATGATGTTTCCACTTTGTATGAAATGTGCACAAGAAAGTTCAAACGTTTGTAATCATGACAAAGAAGAGAGATCCTTGATTGGAACCTGGGTTACATTCGAACTGTTCAAAGCTCTCGATTGTGGCTATCAGTTAATACAAGTGTATGAAATCTGGCATTTCGACTCTGTTTCGGACCAATTCTTTAAAGGCTATGTGGACAATTTCTTGAAAATCAAGCAAGAAGCTAGTGGCTATCCCGGTTGGTGTCAGACAGATTCAGAAAAGACCCAATTCATTCGTGAGTATGAGGAAGCCGAAGGAATTCGTCTTGATCCCAAACATATTCAAAAAAACCCTGGCAAAAGATCATTTGCTAAGATTATGCTGAACTGTCTTTGGGGAAAATTAGCACAACGTGAAAATATGAGCAAGACGAAATACATCAGAGAATCGTCTAAATATTTTGAGTTGATTACCGACCCGAAATATACGGTGAAACATGTGGAAATCTTTGACAATGAGTGCGAATGCATCTTAGTCAACTATGAAGAAAAGATGGACTTTGTCGAAACACATGCGACAGCCAATGTTGTTGTAGCATCCTACGTAACAGCTTATGCAAGGTTGGAACTGTACAGCGTTCTTGAAAGATTGGAGGATAGAGTTCTGTATTTCGATACAGATAGTTGTATGTACATTCATGATCCTGAATTGTGGAACCCTCCCATTATTAACAGCAGGCTAGGAAAATGGACCGATGAAGAGCCTGATTGTAGAATCACTCATTTCAGAGGCTTAGGACCCAAGAATTACGCTTATAAGATGAAAACGAAAGATGGAAAAGAAAAAAGCAAATGTAAAGTCAAGGGAATTACTTTGGATCACAATACAAATCAGCTGGTGAATTTCGACACCTATTCAAAATGTGCTTTGGATCGCACCGTAGAAATTAAAGTTCAGTATGACTGTAGAATCAAAAGGCATAAAGACAGAACAGTGACCAGTGAACCACAGTCAAAAACGTTTCGTTCTGTCTATACCAAAAGAGTGATTGTAAACGATACTGATACTGTCCCCTACGGCTATAAAACTTTGAGGGTATAAATAACTGTAAGAAAAAACATAAGATATTTCAAAATATGCTTTAAAACATGTTTTTTCCATTTAGTGGAGTCCGTGAATATAGCGAAATGTATAGCAAATTTCCATTGATTTTTAGACCATGAACAATTGCATAAAGTTATTGTGGAACATGAAGACAAGTGGAAATATCGAGCCATCTGCAAATTCGCCTTGTAAGAATTGCTTTGTGTTAAAACTATATTGTAAAAAACTTTAACAATAATATTGTTAAAACTGTCTTGCAGAAAATGTATCCAAAAAGTTCAGACTTGGAAAACTTTGAATAAACAAACGAATTTAAAAGATC
The DNA here is from genome assembly GCA_945859785.2 of Tridacna gigas. Classification (NCBI taxonomy): domain Eukaryota; kingdom Metazoa; phylum Mollusca; class Bivalvia; order Cardiida; family Cardiidae; genus Tridacna; species Tridacna gigas. The sequence continues at coordinate 73,445,877 of OX244031.2, read as the reverse complement.
GTTTGTTTTTTGATTCCTTCCCAAAAGAAAAGCTCAGCTTTGAACAAAGAGAAAAAAACTTGAATAAAGAAATTGTCTTGTAAAAAATGTTATAGTGTTTTTTAACACTTGTTAAAACTGTATTGTTAAAAAGCTTTGTCAATGGTTTGTATATAAAATTTGTAAATATGTTATAGGTTTAGAATGGTTGAAACGTCTGCTTTAAACGTTCCTGTTTTTCATGTTATAGTGTTTTTAATGATAAAGTTAAAAAACTTTTGAATAAAGTTAATTTTTAAGAAGTTGAATAAAGTTTAATTATAGTGTTAGAATGTTTACTTTAAACATTATTGTTTTTTTCATGATAATGTTAAGAACATTTGAATAAAGAAATAAATTAAAAAAGTCGTCTGTTTTGATTTCTTCCCAAAAAACTTGGACAAAGAGAAAAAACTTTGAATAAACAAACGATTTTAAAAGATCGTTTGTTTTTTTGATTCCTTCCCAAAAACTTGGATAAAGAGAAAAAGTTAAAAACTAAAGAAAAAACAAAGGTCGTCTGTTTTTATTTCTTCCAAAACTTGGGCCGAAGAGAAAAACTTTGAATAAAGAAATGCTTGTAAAAGTCGTTTGTTTTTTGATTCCTTCCCAAAAACTTGGATAAAGAGAAAAGATGGGAAACTGTAGATAGAATGTCTCAAACGGAACTTTAGAGGTGACTCCTCCGCCTCCTCATCAGTGTCACACAGACCGTCGACATGAACACCTGCAATATATGTGGTAAACAGTTTAAACGGAGGGATAATATGCTGCGTCACAAAAGAAACGTTCACCACCAGGAGCAAGATTCTGATATGGAATATTCCGAGGATATGGAACAACAGACTTACGAAAGTCCTGAGAAATCAGAGTGTAACGAATCAGAGAGTGACGAGCAACAGTCTTACGAAAGCACTAACGAATCAGAGAGTGATGAATCAGAGAGTGACGAATCAGAGAGTGACGAGCAAGTGACAAAATACAACCCATGGGATATTCTCATAGAAGAGGCAACTGAGCAATGTCGGGAGGTTTTTGAAGAAGCGGTTTCTAAACTTACCCGACATAACAGCTTAGGAACAAAGACCGCAAGACACAAAGCATACGAAGATTTACGGTCAACTTATCGGAAAGCACTAGTTAACGCCTTACAGAGCAGGATGGCGTGGTTTAATGCAATGAGGAAGGATCCGGTATACAAGAGTATGAACAAAAAAGTTAGCGATCTGATGAATACGGAAAATTTCACTAGAGACGAAGCATGGAAATATACCATAAACAAACGCAAATATTTCTTGGATTCCATCCTCGATGATTTTGGTCTGCCGTCTGTGGAAACAATTGACAATAACTAGGAAACAGTAATAAAGTGCCCATACCAGAATTTAACTCCTATTTTAAAGAGTTAAAACCAATGACATTCTATTCGAGTCTTTTTGTTGTTTCAATTTAGATCGTAATAAAATAATATCTATAACACACATCTACGGCTTGACGTTTTTCGACCCATTTCGGACATCTTGTCCCTATACTCCCCGCCACGGGGAGGGCAGTATAGGGACAACCTTGTCAATATGCGTAGAGAGGTGACTCCTCTTCACTCCTCTTTGCCTCCTCTTCACTCCTCTTTGCCTCCTCTTTAACTCCTCCTCACTCCTCCTTACCTCCTCTTTCGACATATAGCGCCATATCGTGTAAAAAGACTAAGTCCAACCTGTGACGTTACATGATCGAATTCGGGCATTTTCGGCTTTTGTCGGGTATTTCCGGACATGGGATAACCTGTGACGTCATAGGGTGATCAACCAATCAGATTTCAGCACAGATTGCTAGGGGTCAAAAGGTCAAATCCAAGATGGCGGCACCCACTGGTCAAATCCAAGATGGCGGCGCCCATTGGTCAAATCCAAGATGGCGGCGCCCACTGGTCAAATCCAAGATGGCGGACATCCACTTCCGGTTTTGTCCGAGGTCTGCCCTCCCGAGATCCAATTTTTGGAGGGGGGGCAGAAAAAGCGCACATCTACTTCCGGTTTGAAGTTTTGACCGGTCTTTTGCACATTTTGTCCGAGGTTTGCCCTCCCGTGGCGGTCTAACCTCGGACAATTTGGCTCCAGGGAGGTCAGACCTCGGACAAAATGCCTCATTTGTCCGAGGTCTGACCTCCTATACTACTTACATAGATGCGAGCTGTCGCCGTGATATGACTGAGATTGTATTGAAAATGGCGTAAAATACCATTCAATTCAATTGTTAGGTGTTTAACGCCGTTTTCAACACTATTTTAGCTACATCGCAGCGGTCATTTGACTATCCTTGCTTTCCTGGAGTTTCTGTTACCAGTGCTTTGCACAATATTCTTCACAAGCCACTGGCTGCTTTCCCATACAACCATCGTCGAAACCACAATCAGTGAGAGAGGAAGCGTCGGAATCCTGTCGCAATGACAATCATAAATGCTCGGAAAGAAATTTGCCAAGCTAGGGATTCGAATAAGCTAGTCCATGTTCTCAAGTCCTGTACGCTAATGACTGCACCACCGGAGCTCGGCGCACACCGTCCCAGGTAGAACATAGAATTTTTGAAAATGTGGTGGAAATTGGAGAAAATCCCTGTAAACAAGCAAAGGCTCCTTTTCCCCTCGATATTTTCCATTTCACTCATTAATTGCATTCTCTTTTTCCAAAAAAGGTGGTTTTTTTTTTGCACAATCAAGATCTATTAGTTACAAACAAAACCCTAAATGCTGCTTAGCGGAAATGCCGATGCTGTCGAGGCCTGCCAACAACAGATGACCCGGTCAATTTGAGAAAATTGCCACTTGTGTGTCTATGATTTTAACCAATTAATAACATTTCACGAAAATTTTATCGCCTGCTGTCAATAAATTTGAAATTGAAATTTCGGACAATGGCGGATATATGTACAATGACAGTTAGGCAAACACGACACATGCCACGCGAGAATCTGCTATAACTCCGCGTTAAACTGCGATAACCAACGTTACTATATTCTGTTAACCCTTTCACTAGCGACGTTGGGTCAAATAGTCTTTGCGGACGGTGTAGATCAAGATCAGACTGCACAGAATGTGCAGTCTGATCTTGGATCTGCACCGTCGGCTATTTCATGTTTAACTTTGACCAGAATCATTCTTCCTCAAGTTGAGATCTACTGTTAGACCTCAATAAATAAATCGAATATCTTTATGCTGACTGTGAAAGAGTTAGTCCCTTCCTTATGTAGATTCAGAATCTGAAAAAGTGATATGTCCCTGGTATATATGGCTACAATATCGTAGAAATCGACGTTAAATACCATTCGAACAGGCATAGTAAAAGTAAGAAAACTATATAATTATAGTAAATAATGTTACTATCAACAATGATATTTCTTCGAAAAAAAAAAAAAATGTCGGAGAGCTGAAGGAAGATGTCTACCTAAACTCATGATGTAAACTGCAGCACTTGGTGATTTTCAGTATTAACTGAAATTGAAAAAGTGATAAGTTATCGCCGATATATCGGTAAAATAATTACCTTATGACACGTCTGTTAATAAGAAATAATGGATGGGGGAGTGACCGTTAACAGACTGGACATTGCATAGTTAACACCTTGACGTCAGTATTTGTTTAACGCTTTTCCATAAGGCTAGTTTTAGACTTTAAACCAAAAGGGAACAAGTTACACAAAAGAGAACAAATTTGAAGGAAGGAAAATGTCACTTTTGAATGATAATCATCAAACACAGAGGAGCAAATACTTCTTAGAAGCAATTGCTTCTAAAAACTTGTTGCCCAATTTCCTACAAAGTTTTCATTTTTAAGTTTTTTTAATGCAGAGGTGTTCATGTCGTACTTTTGTGACATGCGTATCATTCCCAGTGTACTATTCCCAATGTACTATTCCCAATGTACAATTTAAAATAAATAACCTTATCAGATAATGACTGATAAAAACATTTTTGTACACGAATTTTTTTTCTAACAAGAATATTTGTATTTTTGACGTCATTTTTTGAAGGTCAAAATGTAGACAGGGGTGGCTAAGTGGTAAGGTGTGGGACTCGAAAGCTGGAGGCCCCGGGTTCGAGCGCACCTGATCCGCTGGGTTTTTCGTGGGTGTGTCCTTGGGCAAGACACTCTAGAGCCCTAGCCTAGCACTGATAAAAACCCAGGAAATACATGAATATATGAGCTGTCGCCGTGATATGACTGAAATAATGTTGGAAGTGGCGTGAAGCTCCATTCAATCAATCAATCAGTCAGAATGTAGATAGGAAATCTTTAGTTACAACTTTATAAATTTCAACATAGTAACTTTGGAGGGGTAAAAAAATGCCAAAGGGGAAAATGGTATAATACCTGTATATAAGGTGTTTAAGTCAGTTAACCCTTATCCTGCTGAATAACAGAAATGAAACTTTATAGTAGATAGTAGAAGCCCAAAACTTTCTTGTTTCAAAGGTATTTTTGGAGGAAAGATATCTCCTTATCGGACAGTGTAGATCAAAGATCAGACTGCACGTTCTGTGCAGTCTGATCTTGATCTACGCTGTCCACAAAAGGTCGGTGGGTCGCGATAAGCAGCCTAAGGGTTAAATGAAAATTTGAACGCGTATCTTATCATCATATTGAGCAGACTGTCAGAGGGGTTTGTGTATTTAACGTCGCCTAATTTTGGGGCGAGTAAATTATTAGATTTAATAAAACTTTTAATTCTAAATATAAATTTAAAAAGTCAAGAAATTTACAACCGAAAAAAATGCAATCTGAACTATACAGCTATATAAAAAAGTATGAAGAAGGACCCCCCCCTCCCCACCATCCTTTGATTTTTTTTTCCCGCGAAGTTTCACCTATTACCACACAACCCCAAGTTTTATCGACCCTGACGTAGAAGAAATTTTGAAAACATTGTGGCAAAAAAAAAAGCTGTTTACCGACATTTTTACACCATCTTTTCTACCCTTTCAAAGACAAGTTCCACGATTTTAGCCTCATTAAATTTGTCGTCTGCGAGTGCTTTGAATTTGGTCAAGCAATGTTTTCTACCTGTTCAGAAACAAATTCTATCATTTGAACCACATTAAGTTTGTCGTCTGCAAAAGCTTGCAATTTTGAAAAGTGGAAAAAAAAAAAAATGTCGTTTGGTAAAGAGTTTAACAAACGATAAAATTTCAGACTTGTCCAAATTCAAAGCATTTGCAGCCAACAAAATAAATGTGACTCAAACATGGAAATTTGTTTAGGAGAAGGGTAGAAAACATTGTGGGAAAAGGAGAAAATGCTGGTTACCAGCATTTTCTTCTTTTCCCACAATGTTTTCAAAAAGCTCATGTTTCAGGGTCGTTAAAACTCGGGATTATGTTGAAAAAGGGTAACCCTTAACCCTTTCCCAAACGATGAATTTTAGACTGGTCCAAATTAAAGAGTTTGCAGACGACAATTTTAAATTTGATGAAAATAGCAGAAAGTTCTCAAAAAGGGTAGAAAACACTGTGGGAAAAGGAGAAATTGCTCGTTACGAGCAATTTCTCCTTTTCCGACAGTGTTTTCAAAAGACTTGTACTGCAGACACGTGAAAACCAGGGCTTGTTTGGGAAAGGGTTAATTAAGCTGCTAAGCGCAACTAAAGGACCTTTTACGGACAGTGTAATATCAAGACCAGACTGCACAGAACGTGCAGTCTGATCTTGGATCTACACTGCCCGATATGGAAAAATCTTTCTCCTCAAAATGAAATTTTAATAACATTTTTCGTTTTTTTTTCCTTTCGGATTGAAAGTTTTATTTAACCCTTATCCTACTAGATAAGTTAAATGAAACTTTCAAGCCGATAGTACAAACCTGAAAAATGCTGTTTCAACTTTAATATATTTTAGAGGAAAATAGTCCCTTATCGGACAGTGTAGATCCAAGATCAGACTGCACGTTTTGTGCAGTCTGATCTTGATCAACACTGGCCGCAAAAGGTCAGCGAGTCGCACTTAGCAGAGTTAACTTTCCAGGAAGATGAAGATAAAGGTTAAACCAATTTAAAAGTTATCAGGAAAAGAAATATTGTAATCTTGATTCGACGGACTACCGTATTTGCTCGTAAATTACCGAGATTTTGAAGGGGATTGCGAGCCCGGCGTCTCGTCATCCGTTAGTTGTGTTTTTCTTGACTTCTTTCTCTGTCTGTCTCTGTTTGTCTATGTCTCCATACATCCGTGTGTCTGTCAGTGTGTCTGTCCGTGTTTCTGTGTGTGCGTCAGTCGGTCCGTCGGTCCGTCCGTCCGTCCGTCCGTACGTACGTCTGCTTTCCGAAATAACGACCGTACGATCGTCGAAAGAATGATCAGCGGTGATAGAGGAATGAATCCTGTCGCAATGACTATCATAAATCCACGGAGAGACATCGGCCGAGCTAGGGATTCGAACTAGCAACTTCTTATTTTCAAGTCCTGTAAACGACTACACTACCGGGGATCGGCTTTTTTTTTTCTCTCAAAAACTGTACCGTTTATAGTGGCTTTCTATTACCCCGACGTTTGCAGTCCAGTCCATGCGATCGACAGCGGAAATTTCCTTTGGTAAGACCTTTTTGTACTGGTTTTAGTTTTGGTATATGACCCAAAAGGGTTGCACTGCCGCTGCAAAATAAAAATTGGTAAAAAGCAGGTCTGGGCTCAATTCATTCTCTAGATACCGAAAAAAAAAAGCAGACACTTTTTAACCGCCCCGAGGAAGGCGGGGTGTGAAAATATTGTAGGATTAAGACAAAATGCTGGTAACTAGCATTTTATGTTCCACCATGTTTCCTACCTTTTATAAATTGTATTCATCACGTGTATGCTTTTAAATTATATGTTCCCTGGTACAAGAGCTGAATCAAATCAATAATTATCATCGATATAAAATTCATCCAAAAACCCTTTATCACACAATCCCGACTTTTAACGACCCTGAGAAAAAAAGCCTTTTGAAAACATTGTGGGAAAAGGAGAAAATGCTGGTAACCAGCATTTTCTCCTTTTCCCACAATGTTTTCTACTCTTCCCAAGACAAATTTCAATATTTGAGTAACATTTATTTTTTTCGTCTGCTGAAGCTTTCAATTTTGACTGGTCTTAAATTTTGTCGTTTGGTAAAGAGTTGATTCACAGATGACTTGATTTTGAAACTCAAGGCCAACGCATTAGTCAGATTTTTCTGTCGTGCCTGAAAGAAAAAAAAATGGCAAAAATAAAAAAAAAATGAAAGTATTGAAGACAGTTGCGGTTGCCAAGCAACCATCCAAACCGCTGTCTGTCGTGTGGCAGCTATTTAAACAGCTGTACTGAAGTGTGTCAGAGTAAATAACGAGCTTTTCACCGGTCGCTCGCGACAAACATTTGGGGGAACGGATCATCTTGCTCTTCTAGTATGCCGCAACCGAGGTTACTAAAAAGTAATATTGGTTTAACCCTTTACCAGACGACAAAATTTCAGCCTTGTCCAAATTGAAGGCATTTGCAGACGACAATTTCAATGTGGCTCAAATGGTGCAACTTTTTTTTTGATAGGGTAGAAAACATTGTGGGAAAAGGACAAAATGCTGGTTACCAGCATTTTCTCCTTCTCCCACAATGTTTTCTAAAGGCTTCTTTCCCAGGGGCGTCAAAAGGCGGCATTGTGCGGTAAAGGGTTAACCTTTAAGAATACAAGGCAGACTGAAGCATTTACCTGCTAAACAAGTGAGACGAAACTGTCCAGCCGATACTAAAAAAAAAAACCCTCTGAATTTTGCCTTTTCAAAACTATTCTTCAGGGAAAAATATATCTCCTTAACGGACTGTATAGATTCAAGATCAGACTGCTCAGAACGTGTAGTCTGATCTTGATCTACACTGTTCGTTAAAGGTCTTTGAGTAGCGCTTAGCAGTCTATGGGTTAATTATCTACCAAACAATCCCGAGTTCCAACGACCCTGAGAAAGGAAGCTTTTGAAAACATTGTGGGAAAAGGAGAAAATGCTGGTAACCAGCATTTTCTCCTTTTCCCACAATGTTTTCTTCACTTTTAACCCTTTACCACACAACAGAAGTTTTTAGACTAGTCAATATTGAAAATTTTTGCAGCCGACGAAATAAATGTGGCGTTCGTTTCTGAAAGGTTAGAAAAACAAATCTGGTATTAGGAGAGAATGGTGGTTACAAGCATTTTCTCCATTTTCCACAGTATTTTCTTTTAACCCTTTACCAGACAATAAAATTTTAGACTAGTCAATATTGAAAGCTTTTGCAGACGACAAAATAAATGTGACTCAAATGCTGGCATTGTTTCTAAAAGGTTAGAAGAAATCGAGGGAAAAGTAGAAAATGCTGCTTACCAGCATTTTTTCCTATTCTCACAAAATTTTTCAGAAGCCTTCTCTGTTTGTATTTGTATTTATTTCTGAGAAAATGCTTGCTACTAGCATTTTATCCTTTTCCCACAAAATTTTTCAGAAGCATTCTCTGTTTCTGAAAGATTAGAAAAAAAAAAAATGTGGTAAAAGGAGAAAATGCTTGCTACCAGCATTTTCCCCTTTTCCCACAATATTTTTCAGAAGCCTTTCTCTGTTGGGGTCGTTAAGTCTCGGTATTGTTTGGAAGCAGGTAAATAAGCTACGTTATTTTCAAATTAAATCAATAAATGTGGGTCGTGCTCTGTGAAAAGGGGACTTAATGCATCTGCAAAAAGTATCGACCAGGTCAGCCTGCGCAATTCGCGCAGGCTGACCTTGGCCTCAACTTTTTGCTTTTTGTCAATTTTCTGTATGTCAAATGATCAGTCCACCTCATCATTCGGTCAGTTGTTATACAAAATAAGTTTTATGGACACATAGCTATGTGATGTCCTGCGTGGTATAATGCATCACAGAGATGCATTAAGCCCCCTTTTGCCAGAGCACTGCTCATGTGTAAGGTTTACGGTCTCACGCCCGCCGGTAGCCGTCAAAAGTCTAAAAGCAAAGCTATGACAACGGAAACAGTATTTCCACGACTGTATGTTTATTCTGTAATGATAGAATTCTAATCGCGTTATCTTCCTTTCTGACAAAATGTATTTGATTTTTAAGTAGGGTCGGGCAGGTTGTGAAATAAATCGGTCATTTTTCAGGGGACATGGACCCCACACCCTTTTCATCAGTGTAGGTAAAAGAAAGTAGTTTTTACAGAAAGTGTGGATCAAGATCAGACTGCTTAGATTTTGAGGTCTGATCTTGGATCCAAACTGATTGCTGTTTGGTTCTATCCTTCGGTCACAAAGTATCTTCGATCGAAATGAATTTGTATTTTAGGCGCTTGGGACAGACGAATTGACTTTATTTGGCGGCAAAAGATTTAATTCTTTATCAGCCGACAAAAACTGTAGACCTGTCCAAATTGACAGCATTATGCGGACGACAAATTAGAAACTGCTAAAATGACGGGATTTGGCTTTCTTTGAGGTAGAAAATGTGTGGAAAAGGGGAAAGTGTTCGTTACCAGCATTTTCTTTTTCTTTCCTCGCGATGTTTTTATAAGCTTTATTCTTTGGGTCCTTGAAACATTGAACAGTGTGGCAAAGGGTTAAATCGTTTATTAAAGTAAAACAGGGGTTCGATTTTGTTAGTTTTTGGATTAAACTGATCAGAGCTTATCTAAACTGCGTTATGTTTTCTTCCTAAACTGTTATCACAGCAAGATTTCAATAATCGGTTGTTTGACCCTTTCCCAAACGACAAATTTTGGACTGGTCCAAACTGAGAGAGTTTGCAGGAGACAATTTTAAATTTGATGAAAATGGCAGAAAGGTCACAAAAAAGGTAGAAAACACTGTGGGAAAAGGAGAAATTGCTCGTTACGAGCAATTTCTCCTTTTCCCACAGTGTTTTCAAAAGACTTGTACTGCAGACACGTGAAAACCAGGGCTTGTTTGGGAAAGGGTTAAATAATTGACCGAGAAACGAAATAATTATTGTGTATAAGCGGCCCTCTGGCAAAAGGGGGCTTAATGCATTTCCGAGATCCATGATACCAATCAAGGCCATCACATCATTATGGATCCATAATAGCCACATTTTTTAACCACCGACTTAATCATGAGATAGACTGGTCCGGGCTGACCTGGGTCGATACTTTTCGCAGATGCATTAAGCCCCCTTTTCACAGAGCATGGCCCATATTGATTGTCGAAGAAATCAGTCGAAAATCCTAACGTTCATAAATAAAAGAAAATCTTAAATTCGCGTAAAAGGAGAATTAAGTTTTTTTTTTTTCCCTCGATTTTTGATTTACTTCGTAAAGGTATGGCACTTGTTTTGTTTTGCACCTCAAGTGTTTCAAGAATATTATCAAATATAGTGAGGGACCCTGCCTGGCTCAGTGGTATAGGACCTTGTTTTGTTTTGTACCTCAAGTGTTTCAAGAATATCATCAAATATAGTGAGGGGCCCTGCCTGGCTCAGTGGTATAGGACTTTTGACCTGGAGGTCCCGAGCTCGGGTCTCACTGGCCTTTCGTGGAAGTATGCCAAGACACTTCAGAGCCCTAGTCTAGTACTGGTGAGACCTAGGGCATACAGGAATTTGTGAGCTCTCGCCTTGATATGACTGAAATACTGTTGAAAACGGCGTAAACACGAATTCAACCAACCAATCAGATGCAGTGAAATGAAATAAAAAAAAGATCTTTAAAAAAAGGTGGACAGCGCTAGAGGTACTGATATGTATGAATATTGAAGCTGTTTTGTGATTCAATACGAAGAGATTTAATGGAAAGTAACCACGCCAGCGATTGCCTCTTCCCCCTCCCTTATTGCTTTGCCTGTAATTGAAAAGTGAAATCATCTGTAAGGTATATCTTTCAAGACTAGATGTTAATCCAAGCTGAAATTGGAAAAAGAGCAGTTGCTGCTAAAAAGTTATGTCTGGAAATACATGTAGACCGTAGAGTTACAGGTTATCAAGTGTCGCATAAAGTATTAAATTACCAGTTAGTGCAAGGAAAGGATTCTCTCCTATCAAATCCATTTGTTAAAATGTGAACAAGCGCAAATGAATCCGAAAAAAGGTCCGCAAGAGGCTTTTAGAGACCCGCAGTATAAACCTGTCCACATTTTTGACCAATCGCAAACTAGTATTTATTCATCCGAGACTAATACCAAGAACTGGGTTAAAAGCCAGCTTAAACAGCTTAATTAGCTATGCCGAAAAAAAGAAATGATATTCAGCTAGTTTTTCTTACGGAGTCCGGTAAGCGTCATGCTCTACACATTTTTTATTTCGAAATAACGAAATCCTAAATCGTTCAAACGAAATACTAAATCGTTAAAACGAAATGCTATTTGGAGAAAACGAAATACTAAATCGTTAAACGAAATGCTATTTCAAGAAAACGAAATGCTATTTCGATTCGTTTTCTCGAAATAGCATTTCGTTTTAACGATTTAGTATTTCGTTTTCTCGAAATAGTATTTCGTATGAACGATTTAGGATTTCGTTATTTCGAAATAACAATTGTGTAGAGCATGACACTTACCGAGCTCCGTACTTTCTTGCTGTTACTGTAATTCATGATTGTTTTGTTCATATGTTGTATAATTTTCTTCCCTGCCTCAGGGGTAACGGTGTTGTAATCAGAAAATTCGGTTTGATTTGCGAAAGAGCGCTGGTCATGTTGGAGTGGCATTGGACAATGCACTATATAGACCCCAAGGCCAGTAATTGTGAAATCCAGGACAGACATAAATATATAGGTGAGCTGTCGCCGTGATGTGACTTTAATGCAGCTATGCTCTGTGAATAGGTGGTTTATTGCATCTGCAGAAAGTATCAATCCAGGTCAGCCTGTGCAATCCGCGTAGGCTAACCTGGTCCGAAACGTTCTGCTTTTCGTAAATTTTCTGCGTGCCAACGACCATTTCTATCTCACGATTCAGTCGATTCTTACTTAGACAAAATGGATTATATGGGTCCATAATTATGTGATGACTTTCCCAGTAAAATGCATCGTGGAGACGCATCAACCCCCCTTTTGCCAGAGCATGGCTTATTTCGAAGTGGTATAAAACACCATTCAGGTAAACAAAGAAAATTGAAATACTTGAATATTCGCGTGTCTTTTTTTTCAACGCGAAAGTTGGGGAACAATTGTTTTCAAAGTCAGTGATATGAAAATATAATACATGTAATAAATCTGATATTCGGACAGTCTTTTTATGACCACTGTCCCCTTCGTTCCGTATCACCCCTATACAAAAACAATCTAAAATTTTAACGATCCCTAGAAAAAAGGCTTTTTGAAAACATTGTGAGAAAAGGAGAAAATGCTGGTAACCAGCATTTTCTCCTTTTCCCACAATGTTTTCTACTCTACAGAAACAAATTTAATGTTTTGAGTAACATTTAATTTGTCGTCTGCAAATGCTTTCCATTTGGATAAAGCAAATGTTTATTATCGTCTGGTATAGTGTTATACGATTGTATGTCCATTTGTCGTCCACAGCTTTGAAGTGTCGGTTTTATGACCTATCCATGAATAAAGTATTCAATACACGTCCCCATCTTCCTATCAGTGTTTATCTACAAGTTTGACCGTACGTCTGTTTATTGTATCATTCGTTTGTTTATTGGTTTATATTTCTCCTGGGGGTCCGTATTTACGTGGGGCCTTAATCAAAATTCAAAACTTTCTAAATATGAGTCATGCTCTGGCAAGAGGGGACTTAATGCGTCTCAGTAATGCATGATACCAAGCAAGTCATAACATAATTTTGGATCCATAAAACCCATCAGGTCTAACAGCAGACTGAATAAAGAGGTAGAATGGTCCTTGGACATGCGGAAAGTTGACCAGTTGCTAAAAGTTTCGACCCAGGTCAGCCTGCGCAAAAACTGCGCAGGCTGACTTGGGTCGATACTTTTTTTGCAAATGCATCAGACCCCCTTTTCACAGAGCATGTCTCATATATGTGGAGAGGGAAGAGTTCCTATGCAGTTCATAATATATTGCCAAATAGAACCTTGCTCCCCAGCTGGATCAATACCATGAAATAAACATCACCATAGATACTGTATACACATGCAAAAACTTCCGGTGTCTCATTGATGGAACCAAATACTGGGCTCGCAGACGTGAGTCCAGAAAATGCATCATTTCACTTCCCTCGGATAACTCTCCCAGTATTTTTATCCTTCTGATCGCTTGTTGTCTTTGGGTACTTTGATGAAAGTCAGAAAAAAACAAACATGTTTCATTACGTATGGTAAAGCCTACAGTAGGTCTAACCGAAAATGAACCCCTAGTTGTGGGGGCATGCTAGAAACAGGGAGAACACAGTCTGAGGATGCTAGACGGGTTTGAGTGCATAGAAACACTATACAGTCTATGTGGAAACGCAGCCATAACTTTTAACACGTCACTTCGTGTGACGGGCTGTAGCGCCGGTGAATGCTCTTTCATATGTAATTCTGTTTAACAATCAAATTGTTTAACCCCTTCCCAAACGACAAATTTTGGACTGGTCCAAACTGAATGAGTTTGCAGACGACAATTTTAATTTTTATGAAAATGGCAGAAAGTTCTCTAAAAGGGTAGAAAACACTGGGAAGAGGAGAAATTGCTCGTTATGAGCAATTTCTCCTTTTCCCACAGTGTTTTCAAAAGACTTGTACTGCAGACACGTGAAAACCAGGGCTTGTTTGGGAAAGGGTTAATGCTTACTCAGAGTTAATGATTTACCTAAAACCCCTCCCCCGGCCATATCAGTGGAAAAAAGTTTCTGTTTTGTGCCATTTTTATCAGATCTTAACTTGGCCAGAATTAGCGTGTACAGTAACAGGTTATTCAAAAAATGCATGATTTACGCTTTTTGCAAGCTAGGTCATTAGGGAAGTATCATTTGCTAATTTGTTCCCATTTTCACAATTTATGGCACGCATTTCGTTTACTATTATTTAGTATAGTATTCTTTGTTATCAAATATAATATGGCACCCAATGATAAAAAGATGGGCAGTATATTATATATTAGATTTTAATTTTCTTATTCAGGTGTCAGTGTTGTGACGCGCGGCTGGTGACTGACCACTAGAAAAACCCATTACTGTAATAAAAAAAGGAAAGTACAATTTTTTATGCCCCTGCGACTGTGGAAAACAGTCTTGGAAAAGGGGCAATTGCTCATAAAAAGACGTCACAAATTACTTTATCATCATCATCATCATCATCATCATCGTCGTCGTCGTCGTCGTCATCATCGTCATCACCACCACCATCATCATTATCATCATCATGAATTTGTCGTCGCTGCTGTTATTATCATCATAATAATTGTTATTATCATTACCATAATTCTTCCTATTACTTGTTTTATTATTATCATTATTTTTTTATTATTATCATTATTTTTATTATGGAGAGTAAGAAAGGAAAAAAATGAAACACCGTGGGAACAATGGATTGCCGTATCTGTTTAATTCAACAAGCAAACACTCCATTTTTTTTTCAAACAGCTATCCACCATAAACATACAATATTTCATGTTTGTTCGATTTACACTTGCCTTCGAGAAGGGAAAAAGGTATCATAAAGATAAGTCGTTAAATAGAGAAAATATACCGTTATATAAATGGTAAAATTCAATAAAACTGATATTATCATACTAAAGATACCGTTCTCAACATTAGCTGAAGACATAAATCACGTCCTATCTCTTTAATGAATTTAAGCACTCCCGTCTTGATGAAATGTACTAGTATGAGCTATTCTCTGGCAAATGGGGGTTTAATGCATCTGCAAAAAAAGCATTGACCAAGGTCAGCCTGCGCAGTCCGCGCAGGCTGACCTGGTCGAAACTTTTTGCCATTGACAAATTTTATGCATGTCAAATGAGCAGTGTATTTGCACGATTCAGCCGGTTGTTCGACACAAATGGATTTTATGGATCTCAGATAATTATATGAAACTTGCTTGGTATTATGCATCACGGAGATGCATTAAATCCCCTTTTTACAGAGTATAGCTCAGTTCTTTGGACTGTAAAGGAAAGATTTATGTTTTTGTGTTCGAGGGCGTCAAAATGCTCATATCTGAGCGTTGTTCAAGGAAAAGGGGGTGTTTAATGTATCGTTGCGTAATACATTATAACTTAAAGTTTAAGTATAACTAGCAAATCGTCATCGATCAGTTTTGTCTCAAATCCGGCTAAATCATAAAATAGAAATGTCCTTTGGCATGCAGGAAATTTAACAATAGCAAAAAGTTTCGACCCAGGTCAGCCTGCGCGGACTGCGCAGGCTGACCTGGGTCGATACTTTTTGCAGATGCATTAAACCCCATTTTCACATAGCATGGCTAATAATATTTAGACGAAAAAGGTCAGACTTTGTGTTCGAGGGCTTCAAAATACTTATTTCGGAGTGACGCTCTGGAAAAAAGGCGTTTGATCCTTTGCAATGCATTATGCCAAGGAAGTCATTGCATAAATTTTGGATCAATTTTGTCTTAAAGGCGGCCGAATCACGATTTAGACTGGTCCTTTGACATGCAGAAAATTTAACAATGGCAAAAGGTTTCGACTCAAGTTAGCTTGCGCAGTCCGAGCAGGCTGACCTGAATCGGTACTTT
Source organism: Tridacna gigas (assembly GCA_945859785.2). Classification (NCBI taxonomy): domain Eukaryota; kingdom Metazoa; phylum Mollusca; class Bivalvia; order Cardiida; family Cardiidae; genus Tridacna; species Tridacna gigas. The sequence continues at coordinate 73,430,239 of OX244031.2, read as the reverse complement.
TTTTTTTTTTCAGGTGTATTGAGGCACCTTTTTGCAGAGCATGACACCGTTCTATTTTGTTCTTTAAAATGAAAAAAAAAAAAAAAAAAAATCCTCCGCCCCTTCTTTGTGCTAATAGCTATTCGTTGGTCTTTTCTTCCCTGAGACAGACAGAGAGAGAGAGAGAGAGAGAGAGAGAGAGAGAGAGAGAGCGCAGAGCAGAGACAGAGAGAGATCTTCGCATACGCCTCTCTTGGACGTGACGTTTCTAAGTAAATATTTATTATGTCCATCCGGCCAGGTTTCGTTTTGTTGTTGAAAAAACACACCCTCCAATCTGAGTTGCCACGGCAACCACTGACCTGATGACAGGTCTTTTGAGGACAAAAGGTCATTTTTTAACCAACGTCCGAAAGGACTTCAGCGACATCATTATTTCACCCGTGAAAAGGGGGCTAGATCCCTCGGAGCATCCTGTTTCACATCATATTGTACGCCCTTCAAAACCCAGGGCTCCCTCATTTCCATATCATAATACCCCGTATCCGGTCCTTAAATCAGGCCCTTAGAATATAGGTAGGACCCTACTATCCTATTTCATCTTGTTGAAAAACTAAGGTTTAATTGTGTTCTTTCGGTTACGCGCCACATCCGGGCTACCCGTCCATTATGTCACGTGATATTTTATCCGGGCTCTTACAGTGTTTTGAAAGAATGGCGGACAATTTGAGAAAGGCGCTAAGTAGCATTTCTTTGCTTCGTCGAACATAAATGATTGCAATTACGGAATTGAGAGTCGCTTGATGGTCTATAAATATGTCGAACGATTAATTTTTCTCACGCAGAAAAAGTTCTTGTCGCTTTTTATGAAAAACCCCAGGCACCATTTTACCAGAAAACCGTGAACATTTTTTACTGCTTCAAATTGAAAGCGGTTGCAGGCGACAATTTGAATCCTACTCAAATGATGAGATTTTTTATTCTAGAAAGCATAGAAAACATTGCGGGAAAAGGAGAAAATGCTGGTTACCAGCATTTTCTCCTTTTCCCACAATGTTTTCAAAAGCCTTCTTCATAATGGTCGTTAAACCTCTGTTTGGGGAAAAAAAGAATAATTGGTAGACTGAAACTTTGATGCTTCATCAATGTCTTTCTCTACCCGAGACCAAGAGGACAATTACGACCGAATCTCGACGTTCTTTTTTTTTTTGTCATTACGTTTAGCATGCCCACACGTTCACTAGTGTTCTGTTCTCATCCTGAATTGTTCCACAGATGTTTATATTGTCTTTTGAGAACTAAAGCTCAAAGGCATCTCGTAGGAACAGAACAAAAAAAAGAACATGATTTTATTCAGAGTTGTACATTTCATACATCGATTTAACATAACACAATATGAAACATTTGCACATTTTGTGCTGTCTGGTCTTGATCTACAGTGTCCTTAAGGTCCTGAAGTCGCGCATAGCAGCCCAGGGGTTAAGTATTATTTGTAAGTTTCAGTATCTATAAACTAACACCGGATCGCTGCAAGTTGTCTAATATTATGCATTGTATTCGTCCCAACCCACAATGTTTTAAATTACGTACCATTTTAAGTTGTATGTTTCATTGCAAAACTTTCAAAAATTGAGAAATTTGACTAGCGCCTGTAAGCTAGCAACAGAATGTTGTAAGTCGTTTTATGTTATGCATTGTATTTGTCTTGTTCGACACTGTTTTCGAGCAATTTTATGTCTCGTTCTCCATCCTATCTTTTTTCTATTCTATTATTTCAGATGCTTTCTAATGTAAAGTTCAAAATTTACAAATTATAGTGTCCGTTTCACGCCCAGCGACCACCCTCTCAAGGTTTGATGTTCATGTACTATACTAGTTGGGGGTACTCATTAAGTATTGTACATGTACTATCTCCTTTTTCCTCATTATTTTTGAAAAACGATAGAAACTGGCTTTTGTTACACTTTATGAGGTTGTTATTGTACACGTCACATGACCACAGGTATTGTTAAATCATGTATTATATTACAAGATACATGTATATGTATACGTAATAAAGTATGTCCATATGTCCATATGAAATGGTTTGTTGATTGGTTGGTTCGTTGGTTGGTTGGTTGACTGACTGAGAGATCGATCGATTGATCAATTGATTGATTAATTTTGTTTTACATGACATTCAACATTTTTTCATTATTATTATGTTCATCATCTGTGGTGTTCGTGGTTGTAAGGTTGAGCGTCGGCCTCATAACCATAAGGTACCGAATTCGATACTCAGGAGCGGGTGTCAACCTTGGGATTGTTCACTGGCCCACACATTCAGCCCGAGTACTGATGGCAGCCAGTGGCTTGGAAAGAATATTGTGCGGAGTACTGGTAAAAGAAGCTCCAGGAAAGCATGGATAGGTGCACTGGCCGCCGCGATATAACTGAAATAATGTTGAAAACGGCGTTAAACACCATACAGCCGAGTACTGATGTAGTTTCCAGGAAGCAGAATCGGGAGAGATTAGTTTAAATTGTAAGAACTTGTTTCTCAATCGATGTAAAATAAATATATTTAAATTAAACTGACATTATTTCAGCCCTATCACGCCGACAGCCCAAAGTCATATTCATGTACGTCCTGGGATTTACCGGCACTAGGCTAGGGCTCTGAAGTGTCACTTCCACGAAAAAAAAAATGGAGGCTTCCAGTTGAGGCTCGAACCTGGGACATCCAGGTTACGAGTCCCTCACTTTAAGACTAAGCCTCGCAGGATCTCTATACAAAATGTTAAACAGGAGCCTGGTTTGTTTTTATCACTTTGGAAAAGTCTTGCCATTGTGAGAATTTTGCAGATGGACAGGTTTGCGTCATTTAAAATCTGTCGGCTAATTAACACATTTCCATTCACAACGATTTAAGGTCTGACAGCAGGTCTTTTGGAAAACATTTTACAGATACATCTGCATTCGATTTTAGCAAGTGTTTAACCCATTTCATCTTTATTTCATGAAACTATAATCATTCTTGTATTTTCATGCAAAATGTTGCCTCTGACGGCTGCAAGGTTGTACAGATTACGACAGAAAGAAAATGCAATTTATTTTTTGGCAGTCTTCAAAGTAATCACTGTTGTCGTTTCCGGTTTTAAATAAGGACAAATCTCTTGAGTTTCTCATTGCCTTACATTGGTATTTTTTCTATGCTTACACAGCTGACCAAATTCTATGCTATTCTACACACTTTCAAGTTATAACGGCGTTTTTGTCTCTCTGGCTGTAAGGATGTATCTTCAAATTACGAGCAAGTTTTTTTTTTTCATTCTCCTATGGCAAAGATGTTTTCATAATGTATCTTCATATCCACCGTGAAGCCATGTTGATTATTTATTGTATTACCAGAACTTTTCAAATCCCATGGTTAGCTACAACCATGGTGGCGGTGGCCCCTTTGTTTTTATCGGGGATGCCAGAAAGTTTCGAGTGAACGCACGAGTCTGTTTTCCATTTAACTCGCATGTGCTAGCCGTCGTGCCCAGCCTGTCGGAGACGATGTTTTTGAAAAACCTTGTGGAAACTTTGTATCAGAAGCTAATATGTCCAATTATAGTGCATGTGTGTGATCCATGCCCTGTGAAAAGGGTGTTTATTGCATCCACAAAAAGTATCGACTCACGTTAGCCAGCGCAGTCAGCGCAGTCAGCGCAGGCTAACACGGGTCGATACCTTCTGCATTTGAACAATTTTCTGCATGCCAAAGGACCATTCTACCTCATGATTCAATCGGTTGTAAGAAAAATCATATTTTATGGTTCTATAACCATGTGAACGTGCAGTCTGATCTTAGATCTAAACTGTCCGCTTGTTTATAATAAATAACAGATATTTTTTTTTTTATCCCTGAGTTTTAGTAAATTGTATCGCCAAACCTTCTTTTTAGCAGCCACTCACTGTAGGAAGATAAAGTCATGGCTGCTCATGACAAATGACTGCTTTGCATATTTCATATGAGTCTTGCCCTGTGAAAAGGTTGTTTAATACATCTGCAAAAAGTATCGACCCCGGTCAGCCTGCGCAGTATGCGCAGGCTGACCGGGGTCGAAACTTATTGCTGCTGGTAAAATTTTACGATGTCAAAAGCCCATTCTACCTCATGGTTCAGCTCCTTTTTAAACAAATGGGACCTATATCATATGATGACTTGCCTTTTTTTTTCATGCTTTACAAAGATACACTAAACCCCATTTACCCAGAGAATGACTCATATACATTAGACTATGAATTTTGGGACAGCTATTCTCTGGCTGCTAAGTACAGATATGTTGCTAAATAGAGATGACCGATTACACAGGTTTTACTGTATTTTTTTTTCAGCCGTCGTAGGAAGTCATATTTATACGAGTTAATCATAGGGATGTAGGAGATTGTAAATTTTTAAAGTACATTATTAAAAATCCATTAAAAAAATTCTCTTTACAAGCAATATCTCCTTTTGTGAAAATTTTTTCTACCGAGACCTGCACGTTTTGTGCAGTCTGATCTTGATCTATTCATACATTTAGTATTGAAATAGTTAAAGTAACATAGCTGCCAAAAGTAAACAAGGCTGGTGTCAAAATGCATCTAAATTTAAATTGTACCATTTAGAAAAGTGGAAATTATTTTGAAGATGACAATCTGTTATTGTACAGTCATTCCAAGTGTTAGTCGCTGGCGGAGAAACTAATTTCAAATTTATTTTAAAGTTGCCAGGTCACTCTATCATTTGTGTGTTTTTTGCCTGATTTTAAAATTCATTTTTCCTGCCACCAACTAACAGTTGAACCGACCACACAATTAAAGATTGTCATCTTCACAATATGTTCCATACTTTTAAATAAAATGATTTAAATTTAAATGCATTTTAACGCCTGCATTGATATTTTGGCCGCTATTGGGCCTTTACATTGTTTCAAAATTACCACAAAAATTCTTCGGTATCTCGAATTCTGAAAGTCACAAGCGAGTATGCCATTAATCATAGACAAATGATAGCGCACTCGGTTCATCATTTCTTGCACAAATCCCTGCGACCAACTCACTGTCATGTAAGCTATTACAAATTTACACCCTTTTTGGCCCGTTTGTTTGCTCAAGACTTGATATTTCGTTCGGCGATAATTCTTCCATACACAATGGTAAGGCCATCTCGGCGGTGGCCCCTTTGTTTTTATCGGGGATGCCAGAAAGTTTCGAGTGAACGCACGAGTCTGTTTTCCATTTAACTCACATGTGCTAACCGCTGTGACCTTTGCCTGTCGGAGACGATGTTTTTGAAAAACCTTGTGGAAAGAAGCGAACATTTGCTTTATAGTCTTTGCAGGCACAAAAGGCATATCTGGTGACAAATACAACAGAATAGCCACGAAATTAAGAAATTTCGCAAGATTTATTTGGCAGTAACATTCTTATCTCAAGAGAACTTTGGCTACAATGGAATAGCAAAAATGATACTAGTGAGAACTTGGGCTACAATGGAATAGCAAAACTATACTAGTATGCTATAATAAGCCCGACAGCCGCATTGGTCCGCTGGTCTTGAACTGTGTGGTTAACGTTTCGATCTGTAGGAGTAAGTTAGATGTATCTAAATGCATGTGACGTGCATTTATGACGCTTACAAAAATATTTTCTTTTATCATGTTTTCTCGGTTTGAAATAAATTTCACCAAAGCGCACTGAAGACTTTCTTGCCAAGTAGGGATAGCCAACAGGAAAAAAAAAGAAGTTTTACCACTCAAGCTTAATCCTTTCCCAAACAAGCCCTGTCACGTGTCTGCAGTACAAGTCTTTTGAAAACACTGTGGGAAAAGGAGAAATTGCTCGTAACGAGCAATTTCTCCTTTTCCCACAGTGTTTTCTACCCCTTTTGAGAACTTTCTGCCATTTTCATCAAATTTAAAATTGTCGTCTGCAAACTCTTTAAATTTGGACCAGTCCAAAATTTGTCGTTTGGGAAAGGGTTAAGACTGCTAAAAGCCAGTCAAGGACCTTTTGCAGACAGTGTAGATCAAGATCATTCTGTGCAGTCTAACTTGGCTCTACACCTTCCGCTGAGGAGATATTTTCCTCCCAAAAAATACCACTGAAATTGAGGTTTTTACCGTCGGTTTGAAAGTCTCATCCCATATGCTAAGCAGGAAATGGGTTGAAAAAAAAAACAAACAAACTCGAATTAGGCACAGTTTATTTCAAGTTTGGATTTAAATATTAACAATTGACGATAGGAGTATAAAAAAATCAGACTGCATGATCTGTGCAGTCTGATCTTTATTTACATCTCAAGAAAATCGCCCGACATTTTCAATAGGTGCTAAATATTAGAAACGATTACAGTCTCAAAGAACCTCTTTCTTAAAACACATGCCATTTCTGCGATTATGTAAAACCGCAGCACTGTATAAACGTAATACGTGTGTCACGTGCCGTGAGATTAAGTCCAGTTTTTGAAAGATATTTCCGAAAAATAAACAGTCGATTATAATGTTATAAAAGTCAAATTATGGGAAATAAATTGTTTTGCGTATCTAGACTACGTTACAACTGATATGGAATGAAAGCCGAGGGTATCCGAGAGATTAAAAGAACGCTCGCCCCGGGTACGTGTGATGTCATGGGATTTCGCGTTTGATCTCCGATGATAAACTACATTTATGATGTTTTAGTTAACCTTTTGCGATATGTAATGATGAACCGTTGACTTCTTTAAGCCGCCTGTCACAGTGACGATTTTTCAAAACAATATTTATTTCTCGAAATACTGTCTTAGGTCCGTCGATTTGAAGTTCGGAGTTTTCCACAACGTTTCGGACCCACAAACATACGAGCGATAGCTCAGGAGGATTTTTGAGTTCGATATGCTTGGTTTTAATCCTTGACCAAACAATGCCGTTTTTAACGGCCCTTGAGAATAAAGCTTTTAAAAACATTGAGGGAAAAGAGAAAAATGCTAGTAACTAGTATTTTCTTCCCTTTTTTGCCCTCCACAATGTGTTCTACCCGTTTAAAGACAAATCCAATTATTCCCGTCATATCTAAATCGTGGTCTGGAAATTCTATTGAATTTGGACAAATCTAAAATTTTACCATGCGATATAGAATTCAAATGAGAAGCTTGATAGCACAGTTATCAGCCCCAGAGTAGATTTTTTTTTTAATCACATAAAACCTCCTCCGGCAGTGTAATAAACCCATGACTTATTTTTGATAATACACTAGTGTATTATCGTTTTTTTTTTTGGTCCCGGGTCTGATCTGTTTTTGTAATAAGCGCGTGAAGCCGGAGAAACCAGCCACAGCACGTGCCGGAATTTGTACGGCTATGCCGTTTTACGGAAAAAATGACATCATTGTTGCTAAGACGTATACGCGTGGAAATTTTTTGATTTACATGTTTAATAAAAACCAAGAAATGCAGCGAAAGTCTTTAAAATCAACAAAATTGCAGAAACAGGTGGATTTACTCCCTCCAGAAAATGTTTAATTCTACTTTCGGTGTAAATGTCAAAGAAATATCTGCTAGTGTATGTACACATTTGAAACCAAACTACAACTATAAACATGGACCTGTGAATGGCTTATCGGCGAAAGGCGATGCTCAGGATATTCTTTTGCCTGTCATTCGTTTTATGTGATAAATAGAATCTCACATTCGTATTTATGTATTATCTTTTTTTTTTTATCAAACTCATTGACTAAAATGTATTTGACGCTGGCCAAGGCTCGCGTCATACATTTTTAGTCAACTCGTTTGATAAAAATGATAATACATAAACACTCATGTAAGATCCTCTGTTTAAATCTTTGGGACATGATAGGAACAAAATATTAAAGAAAAAAAAAAACAACATGAGATTAACCCTTTCCCAAACAAGCCCTGGTTTTCACGTGTCTGCAGTACAAGTCTTTGGAAAACACTGTGGGAAAAGGAGAAATTGCTCGTAACGAGCAATTTCTCCTTTTCCCACAGTGTTTTCTACCTTTTTGGAGAACTTTCTGTCATTTTCATCAAATTTAAAATTGTCGTCTGCAAACTCTTTGAATTTGGACCAGTCTAAAATTTATCGTTTGGGAACGGGTTAAACAACCGACCAAATCACGAGGTAGACTGGTCCTTGGACATACGTAAAATTGACCTATAGCGAAAAGTTTCGGCCCAGGTCAGCCTGCGCGGACGGCGCAGGCTGACCTGGGTCGATACTTTTCGCAGATGTATTAAGCCCCCTTTTTCACAGAGCATGACTCATTTGCATTCAGAATGTTTAATGCGCTTCATACGATAGGATTTCGTCTGTGAATTTGTAGTAAAAATTGTGGCAAAAGAAGAAAAGGCTAGTCACCAGAATTTTCTCCTTTTCAAACGATGGTTTTCAAAAGGCTTCTTTCTCAGCGTACCTAAAACCTACAATTGTATAATGAACAGGTAATTTAGGGTTTTATCGCCTCTATTTTACATCTACATGTATATTTTAAGGTCAAAATCCCTTGTTCAAATAGTGTCCTCTGTAGACATTCTAAAATTTGAAAAAAAAAAAAGGAACACAATTTCTGATGATCTAGACCAATTAGTATACCAATTCAGAAAATTGCGTTCCTTTGCATAAAAAAATCTGAGATTTAGAATAAGAGTGTGATTTAGAATGGTTGATGAAAGACAGCACTTGTTATATACTTTCCTATAAAGCAAATTACATTTCGTGTTAACCTTCTTGCAACAAAAACCGTGTTTCTAAACCCTTTACCAGCCAAGCCCCGGTAGCTCAGTCGGTAGCGCACAGGACTTGAGAACAGGAGGTCGCTGGTTCGATCCCCGGCTTGGCCAATTTCTTTCCGAGGATTGATGATAGTCATCGCGACAGGATTCATTCCTCTCTCACCGCTGACCATTGTTTCGACAATGGTTATGTGGGAAAGCAGCCAGTGGCTTGGAAAGAATATTGTGCGCAGTACTGGTAAACAAAACTATAGGAAAGCATGGATAGGTGCACTGGCCGCCGCGATATAACTGAAATAATGTTGAAAACGGCGTTAAACACCATACAATCAATCAATCAATTTAAACCCTTTACCGCAGTCCCAACTTTTAACGACCCAGTGAAAGAAGCCTTTTGAAAACATTGAGGAAAAGGAGAAAATGCTGCTAACCAGCATTTTCTCCTTTTCCAACAATGTTTTCTACCCTTTCCAAAACAAATTTCAATTTTTCAGTCACTTTTATTATGTTTTCTGCAAATGGTTTGAATTCGAATCAGTCTAAAATTGTGTCGTTTGGTAAAGACTTAAAGATCTAAAGGAGGCAGACCTTTGAAAACGTTCTGGTAAACTGCGTTTTCTCTATTTCCAACAGCAATTTTTGACGTTTCACAGCCAAATGCCACCATTTCCAACCAGCGCATTCAATTTTTCGTCTGCAAAGGCTTTCGATACAGACGAATAAACAAAAAAAACTGTCCTCTGATTTAGAGTTAACAGCCCAGACTCCTCGAACGCTGGTCCAAATTTTCCTTGCCCTTCGGCAAAGAAGTTGTATAAACAACTTGTACAATGGAACGGTGTTAAGTAATATAATTTCAAAGTCATATTTTGTGTCCAAACATAAAATCTGATCTCATGAAATCGGATCCAATAAAAGACCAACGCTTCAATAAGGCTATCAGTTAGTGTAGAGCGGCAGAACGCGAAAATAGCCGATATCCAATAAAAACATCTGACGCCCTGCTTTGGTGTTCCCTTTCTGAAGTTGGAAAAATATCACCAAAAACAAGATTCCTTCAGTAAACTGTAACAGAAATTCATTGCTTGTCTCGGTGACTGTCGATAAATGGCGTTATTATATTACTTTTTCTTTTCTGATTTACAAGCAAGTGGTGTACTTGTGTGCATTTTGCATGACCTGGAACATTGCGCTATCGTCAGAGAGCAAAGGCCAAGACGGGTAAAGTGAAAATTAGCATTCCGTCATTTTAATGTTGAGAGCCAGCCCCTTCTGGAACTTTACCCTTAAAGTGTTTAGCAAAAGTTTTGGCATTTTTGCGGACTGTTTAGATCATGATCAGACTGCGCAGAACGTCACGTATAATTTTGTATGAAGACCTGGATAAAGGCGTTTTGAAGCAGCAAACTCGGGTGTCTGCTTTTTGTGTCCCATTGAAAATATGTATGTCGTTTCGTTAAAACCACTGAAAGTTAAGAGTAAATTCCAATATTCACAAAGAGCGGACGCGTGCGATATTTTTTTTAAAAACCTGATCATGCTTTTATATTTTCCTTCTTCAATTTTTATACAATAAATAGCCACAAGTGTTGATAATGTCCCTCTTTGTGTGTTCTTTTGTTATGATGTCAGAGAATTCTAAAGTCTCATAACGCTGTATAAATGCGCGTCATAAAATAGTTCTACAAAGACTCCCACCTGTTATGCTAAAACAATAATAATTGAGTCATCCACTGGAGAAAGGGTGTAAAATGCATCTGCAAAAAGTATCGACCCAGTGCAAACTGCTCAGGCTGACTGGGTCGAAACGTTTTGGTAAAATTTCTGCACGTTAAAGTACCATGCTATCTCGATTTCACTGGGTGTTTGGCATACTGGATTCATACTATGCGACGATTGGCTTGGTATCATGCATTACGAAATTGCTTAACCCTTTACCAGACGACAAAATTTTAGCCTTGTCCAAATTGAAAGCATTTGCAGACGACAATTTCAATGTAGCTCAAGTAGTGCAATTTTCCTTTGATAGGACAGAAAACATTGTGGGAAAAGGAGAAAATGCTGGTTACCAGCATTTTCTCCTTTTCCCGCAATCTTTTCAAAGGGCTTCTTTCCCAGGGGCGTTAAAAGGCGTCATTGTGCGGTAAAGGGTTAAACCTCCATTTTACCACAGCATGGCTCAGTTATACACGTGTATATGTATTTCGCTCGCGCATTTTTCATTATGAGTTTAATTCTTTTACCAGACGGCAAAATCTTAGAAATGTCCAAATTGAAAGCGGTTTCATATGACAAATTAACACATTATACATGTCTCAAGGAATGTTTCGGGCCAATTTTTTATTCTTTTGCAAACTTCACTTATATGTTTTACTTCTTCATATTTCTTCATTCACGATCTTCTTATTCTTAAAAAAAAAACAAAAAAAAAAAAAACCAGCACTAACACTCACAACACCAACGATAGCAACAACAATTATTAGCGTAAATTCAAGCATTGATTTATAAATAAGTAAGAGGTCGGATACAATTTTTCCAACCACAGTATAAATCAGTCCAGGCGCTACTCTCTTCAATACAATATATCAAATCAAGAAAAAAACTCTTCCCCGATTTCGTCGAAAGTATTCAATGAATATTTCATGAAATTTATACCTAGATTTATTCCTACGTGCCTGTTGTTTAAAAACTGCCACAAATAGCGAAAGTGCTCGATATGTAACATGTATTTACGCGCAAATTTCACAGGCATAAATGATTATAGAACATAGGTCGAATGCTTCTACAGCGGATTTTTACAACATATGTCTATTGCTTCTTTATTTACAACATAGGTCTATTGTAAAACATAGGCATATCGCTTCTTTATTTACAACATAGGTCTATCGCTTCTTTATTTACAACATAGGTCTGTTATACAGCATAGGTCTAATGCTTCTTCAGCGGATTTTTACAACATAGGTGTTTTGCTTCTTTATTTACAACATAGGTTTATTTATACAATATGGGTCTGTTGCTCCTTTATTTACAACATTGGTCTGTTTATACAACATAGATCTTTCGCTTCTTTATTTACAACATAGGTCTATTATACAACATAGGTCTATCGCTTCTTTATTTACACCTTAGGTCTATTATACAACATAGGTCTATCGCTTCTTTATTTACAACATAGGTCTATTATACAACATAGGCCTAATGCTTCTTTAGCGGATTTTTACAACATAGGTCTATTGTCTCTTTATTTACAACATAGGTCTATTTATACAACATGGGTCTATTTATAAACATAGGTATGTTTATAAAACATATGTCTATTAATACAACATAGGTTTATTTATACAACATAGGTCTATTGCTTCTTCGGCGGATTTATACAACATAAATCTGTTGCTTCTTTATTTACAACATAGGTCTATTTATACAACATAGGTACATAGGTCTGTCGCTTTTTTATTTACAACATAGGTCTGTTATACAGCATAGGTCTATCACTTCTTCAGCGGATTTTTACAGGTGACGTTATGCCATGCTTGAATGTTCATGAATTCCTTTCGGCTTTTGCTACTGTGCCTCACTCTTGGCCAAAGAGCCAAATTTGGAGACAGCACGACCGTGCTTTGGAATCATTTTCCCAAACTTTTTCGTTTTCATTTTAACCTTTACCAAACGATCCCTAGTTTTTACGACCCTGAGAAAAGATGGACTTTGAAAAAATTGTATGAAAAGGAGAAAATGCTGGTAGCCAGTCCAATTCACTTATTTGGGAAACCTTTATATTGCATGCTATTGCTTTGAACTTGGACAAGTCAAAATTTTTGTCGTTTCGTAAAGATTTATTAAATTGTCTTGAATACGAGGATAGATATGCCCAAGGATAGCCTGGGTTCCAATCCGATCATTTCTTTTCCTTTTTTTATATTCGGACTTTAGTTTGTCAAAAAAAAATATATATATATATATAAAAAGGGATCGTCATTTTGACAAAGTAAATTCCAAATATAAAAAAAGGATAAAATGATCGTACTGTAACCCAGGCTAGCCCAAGGACTGTCTTTGAAATAATGGGAAGGCGGTTATTGACCAGAAAACCATCAGAAGCTGTTGCAGACAGTGTAGATCAAGATTAGAATACACAGAACATACCATCTGATCATGTTGGCTAATGTGATATTTTGTGAAAATTCTACAACGTAAAATAATAGTAAATGAATGAATAAATAAAATGAGTAGAAAGTTCGTGCCATATAGGTGATAGTCGATTTGATTACATTCAGTTGTATTGATAGGTTTCTAATGATTAATGATGCTGGGTTTCGGTACTATATAACCAAAGTAGCCATTACTTCAAAACAAAATAAATCGTTTCACACTATACTTTCTCCCCCGGGCTTCAACCTAATACTAAACGATCCCGAAATTCAACGACCCTTGCGGAAGGCCTTTTGAAAAACTTTTTTTCCTTCAATATTTTTTTTTAGCTATATCCCCTGTAGGGGTAAACGGTTAGTATTCGTTCTGTAATGGGTAAAACATATTTTACTTCTCTACCAGAAAACAAAAATTTTGACTTGTACAAATTGAAAACGTTATTGGAAAATCAGAAAATGCTGGTAACCAGTATTTTCTCTAATTTTCTCACAATGGTTTCAAAAGCCTTAATTCTCAATGTCGTTAAAATTCGGCATAGTGTCGTAGAATGAGCATGACGAAAGACATCATCTTAAGTAAAAAAAATGTTGAAGTCGCTGCAATTGACAAATTATATTATTCTCTTGAATTGAAGCATGTTCACCCAAAGTCGGACAGAAATTATTATCTCTAAAACACAATTTTCAAACCAGAAATGTTAGAGAAAAAACAACCGACAAACAAAATAAGAATAGAACCCATTTTATAATTATGTCATCGACGCGCACTGATACAGAGAAATGAGCTCATTTCATTAAAATATTGCCGGATAACAAAGTAGTCCGCACGAGTTTTAATTAAAGACACAACATACTTAGTTTACATTATAAACCCACAGATTACCCCGTAATGACTTTTTCAGAAACCCAGCTTTGACCCACGGGCACCTCGGCTTTGTGAGAGGGGTGGTGAAAATGTTCCGCGGTACCTATTTGTTTTTATCACGAAGGATATATTATCATCACATCTGTCGAGGGTCGCACAATAAATATCGGATCAGTTTGTCATTACTTTTTCATCTTTTTGGGGGTAATTCTTTCTCGACTTTCGATATTGACTATTAAATTTCACTGATCTTTTGTGTCGCACTCTGTTTCGACTGAGCCCTTTCCCTAATAAGAAACCAGACCCTGTTCCCTCATAGAAATTATAAGCTTTCGCCCATTTTGGAGTCAAAATATGAACAATTTGTCCTTATTTAAAGACTAGGTGACTTATATGCGTTGTAGAAATTCTGCCATTTTGTAGTATCAAAGGTAAATTAAAACAGGGGATGAAAATGAAAATCTTCCGGCTGATCAGAAGACGTACACTATTTAACTGTTTACCACACGATCCCGACTTTTAACGACCCTGAGAAAGAAGTCTTTTGAAAACATTGTGGGAAAAGGACAAAATGCTGGTAACCAGCATTTTTTCCTTTTGCCACAATGTTTTCTATCCTTTCCAAAACAAATTTCAATTTTTCAATCACGTTTTTGTTGTCTGCAACTGCTTTCAATTTGGACTAGTCTGAAATTTTGTCGTCTGGTAAATTGTTAACCCTTAAGCTGCTAATCGCGACTCACTGACCTTTTGCGGACAGTGTAGATCAAGATCAGACTGCACAGAACGTGCAGTCTGATCTTTGATCAACACTGTCCGATACGGTATTTTCTTTCCGGTGAAATCAACTTTGAAACCGCAATGTTTGGGCTTTAAGTACTGAGCAGAAATTTGGGTTTCATTTATTCAGCAGCTTAAGTGTTAATATGGAAGTGTTCAAATTCATCCATGCGCTTATATACTATGGACAATCAGCACACACACACACACACACACACACACACACACATATGTGTGTGTGTGTGTGTGTGTGTGTGTGTGTGTGTGCATGCCATTAGGGACGGTATGTAATTTACGATTCCTGGTGCCATGCTTTGACAAAAAGGGGTGGGTGGGTTCACTGCATCCCCGTTATGCACTGTACCAAGCAAGTCATTGTATCCTTTATAGATCCTTAAAATCTAATGGGTCCTTTAACCCTTTACCACACAATCCCGAGTTTTAATGACCCTGAAAAAGAAGCCTTTTGAAAACATTGTGGGAAAAGGAGAAAATGCTGGTAACCAGCATTTTCTCCTTTTCCCACAATGTTTTCTACCCTTCCCAAAACACGTTTTAATTTTTCATTCGAATTTATTTTGTCATCTGCAAATGCTTTCAATTTGGACCAGTCTAAAATTTTGTCGTTTGGTAAAGAACTAAATCGCCAAGCCCCCGTAGCTCAGTCGGTAGTGTACAGGACTTGAGAACAGGAGGTCGCTGGTTCGATGACCGGCTTGGCCAATTTCTTTCCGAGGATTGATGATAGTCATTGCGACAGGATTCATTCCTTTCTCACCGCTGACCATTGTTTCGACGATGGTTATATGGGAAAGCAGCCAGTGGCTTGGAAAGAATATTGTGCGCAGTACTGGTAAAAGAAACTCCAGGAAAGCATGGATAGGTGCACTGGCCGCCGCGATATAACTGAAATAATGTTGAAAACGGCGTTAAATACCATACAATCAATCATAAAGAGCCAAATCAACTGGTTGAATCACGAGGTAGAATGGTGCTTGGTTGATTGATTGATTGATTGTATGGTGTTTAACGCCGTTTTCAACATTATTTCAGTTATATCGTGGCGGCCAGTGCACCTATCCATGCTTTCCTGGAATTTCTTTTACCAGTACTCCGCACAATATTCTTTCCAAGCCACTGGCTGCTTTCCCACATAACCATAGTCGAAACAATGGTTAGCGGTGAGAGAGGAATAAATCCTGTCACAATGACTATCTTCAATCCTCAGAAAGAAATTGGCTAAGCCAGGGGATCGAACTAGCAACCTCCCGTTCTCAAGTCCTGTACGCTACCGACTGAGCTACAAGGCTTGGCAGAATGGTCCTTGGACATGCAGAAAATTTTATGATAGCAAAAGGTTTGGTCAAGTCAGGCTGAGATTGATCGATGCTTTAAAATTGCAGATGCATGAAACTCCCTCTTCACAGAGCGTGGCTCTTGTATAAGTATTACGACCCTCAAATGCGACTGAGTAGAACACATACAAAATGTAACAAATGTTTTCCTTGACCGATTTTTGGCTGTTTAATTGTTATCATACCTAAACGTGGTATGTCGACAATTTAGGGGGAAAAAAACTTACAAAAATACTTAACAGTATACCATTCATGATAGCGGAAGTCTTAGATGAAATGAGAAATGTGCCATGCTCTGGCAAAAAGGGGGTTTAATGCATCTCAATGATGCGTCATTCCAAGCAAGTCATCGCATGATTATGGATCCATAAAATCCATTTTGTCTTAAAACCGACTGAATCATGGGGTAGACGGGTCCTTCGGCTTATAGAGAAAATATACAAATATCAAAAAGTTTCGACCTGTGTCAGGCTGCGCGGATTGCGCAGCCTGACATCGGTCGATACTTTTTGCAAATGCATTAAACACCCTTTTCACAGTGCATGGCCCAAATATTTTTGGTAGTCACATGTCCCAATTTATCTTTATCGAAGGTATTGCTTATCTCACTTGCAACCGATAACGTTCATGTTGTTTCCATGATGTTATGTAATTCCGGAGATATCAAAGAAAAAGAGCGAATCTAAGCCATGTGCTGAGACTTGAATCACGACCAAATATTTCACCCGTGTCAAGAGATATCACAACATCTGATATTACAAGCCTAAATAAGTAATAAGAAGATCTGTTAAACTGTTAAATGATCTGACAACCCGGGCGACACGCGATAGAATACTTAAAATAGAATTTGACTCAGAGCGTTGGAATATGAAAGCAACTGCATAATTTTTACATTTGTCCCTTCTCCTGCCATATGAACCTTTTACCAAATAACACCTAGTTTTAACGACTCTGACAGAAAGGGCTTTTGAAAACATAGTGTGAAACAAGAGAAAATGCTGGTAACCAGTATTTTCTCGTTTTCCCACAATGTTTTCTGTCCTTTCATAGTCAAAATCAACAGACGTTTGTTTTGTGGCAAACTTTTCCAACTATATAATACAATATATGTCTTATATATTGCATTAAAGAGAGCGAAGTTTGTCACATAAACGAATGCCTGTGGTCAAATCCCATGATTTGAGCCAAATTAAACTTGTCGTCTGCAAGTAGTTTGAATATGGATGAGTCAAGGCTTATAAGTTGTCGTTAGTTCTGCAAAAGTACGAGATGCCAGGTTCCTGAACAACACTTTCCAGATGCAGGTAGTCTTTTACGAGGAAGCCTATTAATTGAATGTAGGATGTTAGTGCACGGACTCTTAAGCCAGAACGTTTTGGTCAGCTGAAAGTAACAAGTAGGACGCTTTGGCCAGGACGTTTTGGCCAGGACGGTTTTGGCCACGGACGTTTTGGCCAGGACGTTTCGGCCAGCTGAAAGTACAAAGTATGACGTTTTTGCCACGGATGTTTTTGCCATGACGTTTTTGCCATAGACGTTTTACCCAGGACGTTTGGCCATGGACATTTTGGCCAGCTGAAAGTACAAAGTAGGGCGCTTTGGCCAGGACGTTTTGGCCACGAGCGTTTTGGCCACGGACGTTTCGGCCAAGATGTTTTGACCACGGACGTTTTGGCCAGTTGAAAGTACAAAGTAGGACGCTTTGGCCAGGACATTTTGGCTGGCTGGAAGTACAAAGTAGGACGCTTTGGCCACAGACGTTTGGGCCACGAACGTTTTGGCCAGGACGTTTTGCCCAAGGACGCTTTGGCCAGCTGAAAGTACAACGTAGGACGTTTTGGCCACAGACGTTTTGGCCACGAACGTTTTGGCCAGGACGTTTTGGCTAGCTGAAAGTACAAAGTAGGACGTTTTAGCCAAGGACGATTTGGCCAGCTGAAAGTACAACGTAGGACGTTTTGGCCACTGACGTTTTGGCCACGAACGTTTTGGCCAGGACGTTTTGGCCAGCTGAAAGTACAAAGTAGGACGTGTTAGCCAAGGACGATTTGGCCAGGACGTTTTGGCGAGCTGAAAGTAAAAAGTAGGACGTTTAGGCCACATACGCTTCGGCCACGGACGTTTTGGGCAGGACGCTTTGGCAACGGACGTTGTGGTCAGCTGAAAGCTCAAATAGGAAGTTTCGGCTAAATGGAATTTTTAAGCAGAAAAATACAATAAAACAACTTTCGATGCTTTTACGTATACACTTTTAGAAAAAGGAATAAAAACATATCAGTTCTGATAGAAGTAGCGGGACCATCTGACATCCCGAAACATGTTTTAAGTACATGTATACAGCTTTAGAAAAGAAAAAAAAAAAAAAAAAAAACCTAGAAAGTTCATTTATAGCATTTTTCTATTTAGAAAAAAAGTTTGGTCAAAAAGTCCTACTTTGTACTTTCACCTGGCCAAAATGTCTGTGGCCAAAACATCCTGGCTAAAATGCTTGTGGCCAAAACGTCCGTCCACCCTTGCCATGCATCTGTATACAGTTATCCCAAATAGTACTTTTTTTGAAATAGTCTTCAGTTTCCAGAGTGCTGTAAAACTTTGCATGTACTGATAAGTCTCTAAGTACGGGAAATTGAAAGACAGAGTCCTTGATTTGATGAGAATAGTCTGGAACATTCTTGGGTACTTTAGTCTGCACGATCGTTTGATTGCTTGTATTGCACCCAATATATTTCTTATTATAAGCATAAGGTCAAAGAATGAGACCTCGTCTCGCAACCAGTTGCAACACTGCGACACTGTAAATGTATAGAGCTGGTCCCGTATTCACCAACCATTCTTAAGAATATTCTTTGTCTTATTCTCCAAAATTGTCATAATTGAAAGTAACACTACTTCTGATTGGCTAAACCAGATGGTTTAGCCAATCAGAAGTTGTGTTACTTTCAAATCCAGAAAATGTTGGAGAATGAGACTAAGAATGTTCTTAAGAATGGTTGGTGAATACGGACTGGTTTCGACGACTACCTATCTTTAACGTGGTTCACTGTACAACAGCTTCTAGTACATACCCTTTTCTAGACAACAAAATTTCAGACTTGGCAAAATGAAATACGCTTTCAGACAACAACTTTTTTTACCAGACGTAGCTTTTCTTTGAAATGGTAGAAAACATTGTAATAAAGAAGAAAGTATCGGTGACCAACATTTTCTGTTTTTCCAACAATGATTACTTCTCGTGAAAAATCGAGATTGTATGAGGGGTAATATCAGCCTGTAAATGAAGAAACTAACATTTTCTGAAGTCTGGGAACAATTTATTTCCATGTTTGCATTCATGCACTAAAAACCATTGTTCAGCAAGCCAGAGACACCGTTTAGCCATTTCACTGTCATTTGGAAACATGATTAGCTTTTGTGAGAAGTGTTATTATTTTTTTTAACTCATTGACAGCAAAAACAACTTGAGTTGCGCTTGGCTTTCAAACAGATTAAAAAAGAGTTGGAGTCAGAATGTCTCCCTGTCTAACTGCTGCATTGAACTTTGGAACTGTAATTAACCACATATTATGCTGGTCCATGGATCACATCAAGGACGATGTTGAATCATAATAATTCATAATGGTGTGCATTTGATTGTTCGAATCATTATTTCACCGTCATTTGGAAACATGCATAACCTTTGTGAGAAGAGTGATTTTTGTCTCCTTTGTCAGCTAGAGGAATGAGGTGTCCTTGCTTTTTCAAATGGGTTAAAATAGAATTGGAGTCGGAATATCTCCCTGTCTAACTCCATGTATTGCATTAACCCTTAGGCTGCTAATCGCGGCTCACTGACCTTTTGGGGACAGTGTAGATCAAGATCAGACTGCACAGAACGTGCAGTCTGACCTTGGATCTACGCTGTCCGATTAGAAGATATTACACCCCCCCCCCCCCCAAAAAAAAAAAAAAAAAAAAAAGAAATGAAATAACACAAACTTGGTTTTTTACATCCTGTTTTAAAGTATGGTTTCATTTATTCAGCATTTATTAAGGGTTAAATTTTGGAAATGTAATCGCACGAACATTATGCCGGATGACATTAAGGACGATGCTGACTCATAATGATTCATATATTACATGAGCCATGCTCTGTAAAAAAGGGGTGTAATTCATCTGCAAAAAGTATTGTGATCAGGGTCGAAACTCTTTGCTATTGGTCAATTTTCTGCATGTCAAAGTACCATTTTACCTCATTCAGTCGATCCATAATTATGATAATTATGATGACCTGCTTAGTGCGATGCATCATGGAGATGCATTAAACCCCTTTTGTCAGAGCGTAGCTCTTTTGCATTTGTTTGTTCTAACCATAATTTGCTCGGAAAATATTAGATTATCATGCAGTTTAAAGATAAATCCCTGCACGTTTTCACACAAACTGTTAATGGAAGGTAAACTATTTGCAGGGTGGACAAACCTTTCAGAAATTTGAGTAGCAGTAGTTCTGACTGATTAAGCGAGCAATCAGGACCCGTATTCATCATCCGTTCTTAAGAACATTCCTTGTCTTATTCCCAGATGACTTTCAAAATTTGAAAGTAACACAACTTCTGATTGGCTAAACCAAATGGTTTAGCCAATCAGAAGTTGTGTTACTTTCTAAATCTGGGATAAGACTAAGAATGTTCTTAGGAATGTTCTTAAGAATGTTGATGCAAACGGGCCCTTATCTGCTAAGCACCTTATTCAAAACCACTCCCATTTTAATATGCATGAATACTACCGAATACCAATATAAAGTACCTGTGTATGTAGTTATCTTTGTAATGGATGCTCTCGAAAGGGTACCATGATTTTTTCAAGGTTGTTACAGACAGGTTACTTGTCCACCAGATTTCTGTAAGGCTCGTGTGATGGAACTTTCATGATTTGTTTTCTTTACCAAACGATCAGTATATATAGGCCAAGCTCCATACAAGAAGGGGTTGAAATCTTTTGCAAAAAGTATCGACCCATGTCAGCCTGAACAACCCACACAGGCTGACCTGGGTTGAAACTTTTTTGCTATCGGTAAATTTTCTGCAGCTCAAAGGACAATTCTTGATAACATTCTTAGCCTTATTCTCCAAGATTTTCCAAGTTTGAAAGTAACACAACTTTTGATTGGCTAAAACAAATGGTTTAGCCAATCAGAAGGTGCGTTACTTTCAAATTTGGAAAATTTTGGAGAACAAGACCAAGAATGTTCTTAAGAATAGTTGGTGAATACGGACCCTGGATTCAGTTTGTTGTAAGACAAAAAAGATCAAGAACTTTTTGATGACTCATTGGTAAATGCATCACGGAGATGCTTTTAAACGCCCCAGAGTATGGGTCACATGTTTTCTGTACCAAATAATTAAATGATATAAGTAGACCAAATGATAAAGATAGTTCTTGACACAGAGAAATGAGTTTAAATAGATAAAGTCTAAGAGACATTTTTGTATATTAATGATTTTATTTTTCATGTCTGAAATATAGTTATAAACATTATTGTATGGCAAACAGATTTATTAAAAAACTATACATATGAGAAACTATGTACAAAAACAGTTTGTAAATTTTCTAAGATAAAAAAGTACGACATAAAACTTATGTCTCATATAATTGGAAGAATATGTACAGTCACAAGATACTGGAATGTTGGAAGCACTATGATTGATAGACAAATAGTTGCATTGCATATCTACAACTGGCAAATTCACCATTAGTTTCCAAGCAATTACAGAAAAGGCACATAGACAATTTGAGTCATAAAAGGGAGATAAACTGCATTTGCAAAAAGTATAGATCACAGTCAGCCTCAGCAGGCTGACCTGGGTCGAAACCTTTTGCTTTTGGCAAATTTCTGCATATCCAAGGGCTATTCTACCTCATGATTCAGTCGTTTTTGTTAGACAAAATTTATTTTATGGATCCATAATTATATGATGACTTGCTTGGTACGATGCGTCACGGAGATGCCGTAAAACCCCTTTTGCCAGAGCATGGCTCATTTGTATTCGCGTTAAAGTCGCTGTTATATCGCCACAGAAAGACCTAGTTTTCATTTAAATCATTTATCTATAAAATAACCGACATTTGTTCTATTGATACATATCTCGAGAAAGCATGCCATTAATACAGGGAAATTTCTTTCTACTGATGATAGAACATACAATTTTCTTGGTGTGTAAAACAATAAAAACATGTTTGCATAGTCTTATTTTAAAGATAAATCTGTAGAAACTGGTTTCTGTATTGATTGGAACTATTGATAACTCATTTAAAAAAATAATAATATCGATAATAAAAAGGACTGTTCCAAGTAGTATCGCTGCCTTAAAAAAAAAAAATAAGAACTAAAAATCATTTAGGAAATAAAGGATTTTTTGAAATAAATTTGTAGAAAGCGACAATGAGCAATAGCTTAAAACAGTGTAATACACGAGCAAGCCATTTTTCTGTAGCTAATTCGCATTTGCCTTCATATTGAGCAAATTTTCACACTTTGCTTCATTACAAACAATAAGTCAATTTACTTTGTGTCACTGGCAGCACCATGATATCTGTCAATCATCAAAATCAGTTATATCTGTTTAAATGTCCACAGTTTAAAGAATCCTTTAAATCACAAAGGCTAAGTGATACATTGTTATAAAGAATTCTGTTTCAGATCGATAAAATTCCAGCCATGCTCTGGTAAAAGGGGTTTAATGTATCTGCAAAAAGTATCGACTCAGGTGAGCCTGCGCAGTCCGCGCAGGCTCACCTGAGTCGATGCTTGTTGCTACTGATCAATTTTTTGCATGTCCAGGGACCAGTCACTTAATGTTTCAGTCGGTTGTTAGATTAATTTTTTATATGATAACTTGCATGCTATAATGCAGCACGGAGATGCACGAAACCCCTGTTGCCAGTGCATGGCTCATTTGATTATATTCGTAAGAAGCAAAACAATACAACAATACTACTCATGATATGTAAGTATATGAAAGGACTAAACATTTTGAACACATTGGGTGGATATCTTTTTGACGAAATGTTGAAACTCGGGTTAAGTCATTCAATCAGTCAAACCAACAGGCAGTTACTAGTATTATAGACATTTTCGACTTTCTTGAACGTCACACGGCAGTGATGCTTGCTTTCTATTTTTATTGTTATCCTTATTCTTTTCTTTGATTATCGTATTCCATCACTTGGCAAAATTTTGTTTGCACTGTTCGAGTTTTGTACTTTGTGACATGCAAGGTAAATGTTATATCGTAATTTGACGTCAAAATTTCCCAAAAGACGGAGTGGTGAAATTCGCCAGTAGGTTTACATGAGAATCACTCAACCAAGTAACATTTGTTCTTTTGATATGAAAAATTGCACTGTATATTCATTGATATGTATAATGTTATAAAATGACTACATGTTTGTTTAATGAACACATATTTCTTCAACAGAAAAACCACAGGGAATAGTAGTATCTGTGAAACAAATGTAAGATTTCAAATTGTTCTGTATACAGAAAAAAATGTTGTGAAATTATAACTTAAGCAAAATGGCAATTGCTTTCTGTCTGTGGAAATTCAATCATAAACAGAATGCAACGTCTCCATATCTATTCCAATGGCTGAATGGCTTGTAAATACAATTTTGGCAAATAAAATGTCATGGAATGTGTACGAAGTACGAGTGCAGTAATGATAATGATATGTAATCATTGTTATCGATTTAAACAGTAATATACAACAATTTAAATAACGTGTATATTGGATAACTAACGTAATCTTTTATACAATGTAAAATCTACTTTCTGCTTTTAAAATGTGTGAACTTCAGCTTAAATGAATGGCAAAGAGTTCACATTTAGATCATACGGCAGGTCAATGCATTCAGATCTTAGTGTACTCTCTGAGTTATACACAAGATGTCACGATGCATAAAATATGTGTCAAAAGTCTCAGAACAGTTTAAAAGTCTCCATCTAAATAACTTGCTCCCATTTTGGTCTTCAGTCGCGTCAGTGCTTTGAATTATTTTTGGCAAAAGATATTGAGTTTTGCGGTTTGGCATCCGTCCTTCACCTTTTTGAACTAAGATATCACTTTCAGTCAGCAGATTTGTACAATATATATGAGTCATACTATGTGAAAAGGGGGTTTTAATGCATTTGCAAAATAGTATCGATCCATGTCAGCCTGCGCAAACCGCGCGGGCTGACATGAGTCGAAACTTTTTTGCCACTGGTCAATTTTCCAAATGTCAAAATCCAAGTTTACATCCCAATTTAGGCAGTTGTTAACGAAAATGGATTTACTCGACTCATGACTTTGTGGTGTCTTGTTGGTACAATGCATTAAGGAGATGCGTTCAACTGTCATTTGCCAGGGCATGGGTCAATTATTGTTTTCAAAAATGTTTGTTGTCATGTTTTAAGATAGGGCATCAAAGAATAAGAAAAATGGAATGCCGGGAGTGGTTTAACCCTTTACCACACAATGCTGCCTTTTGACGCCCCTGAGAAAGAAGCCTTTTGAAAACATTGTAGGAAAAGGAGAAAATGCTGGTAACCAGCATTTTCTCCTTTTTCCACAATGTTTTCTACCCTTTCAAAGGCAGAAATCATCATTTTAGTAACATTTATTTTGTCGTCTGCAAATGCTTTCAAATTGGATCAGTCAAGAATTTTGTCGTTTGGTAAAGGGTTGACTAAACATTATCTTATTTTTTTTCCTTTTCAAAATCATTAATTAACTCAGCTGCAAACGTCATTGCTCTCCGTACACCAAACCGCTTATGAAATCTTGTGGGAAAGAATCAATTTTATGTAACGAACAGTCTTTACTATTGCCACAATGTTTTCACGTGTTTTCATATAGTAAGTATGAACCCTTTATTTACACTGATTACGTTTTTACCAGTATACGTATGTTTTGCAATGGCGTTTGCGGCAAAATGTTTTTTGGGGAGTACGGACTTAATTTCATCAGATATCTGTTGTAAGAAACATTTAATATAAAAAGTAAACTTCATCGATAACAAACATCAAAACTTAACGTTGTTTTGTTCAGAACTCTTCAACAAACAAATTTTACGAAAAAAAAAAGAAATCTAAAAGGCACATTTTAACAAATTGTTCAAGCCTCAGTTTGTAAAGGCACACATTTTGGCCGTCATAATTGTTTTACATTTGGAAGGCACATGCTGTGATTGCTTTAAAAAATGATTAGGAAATAGTGAGTGAAATAAAAACCACTAATCTGTCAAATGAATGAATGAATGAATGAATGAATTTAAAACTTTCCTGTTTTCATTTCATGCAGTGATTTTGAGCAATTTGATTTTCGATAGACGATTTGGGACAGCTTTATACTTCAACCTAATTAATACCGTACTTTGAATACTTATATTTGATGTGATTTTGCAGACACTGTAGATCAAGACAAGATTGCACAAAACGTGTCCCATGATTTTAGTTTTACACTTTCCTTTTTTGTATAAAAAAAAAAAAGATCTGACCATTACAGGACTAAGAAGTTTGACAATTCGATGTTTTTGTACGGACTTAATTAATCGTTTTAATTTATTCAGCAGCGGAAGGTTAAAGGATAGTGATAGATTGTGGTATGTGACCTGTTAACAATCCACATGGCTTATCCTTGTACCACACAATCCTACCTTTTAACGACCCCGAGGGAAAAAGGGCTTTTGAAAAACATAGTGGGAAAAGGAGAAAATGCTGGTTACCAGCATTTTCTCCTTTTCCCACAATGTTTTCTGCCCCATTACTGACAAATTCAATAATGTGGGTCATACTGAATTCGTCGTTTGCAAATGCTTTTGGGCGAGTCTAAAATATTGTTGTTTGGTAAAGAGTTAACTCTTTGACGACAAAATTTTAGACTTGTCTAAACTGAAAGCATTTGAAGGCGAAAAAATAAATGTGACTCAAAAATCAAGATTTGTTATTGGACGGGTAGAAAACATTGTGGGAAAATGAGAAATCGCTGGTTACCAGCATTTTCCCGTCTTCCCACTGTTTTCAAAGGTCATCTTTCTCGAGGTCGTTAATACTCGAGTTCGTGTGGTAAAGAGTTAACTCTTTACCAGAAGACAAAATTTAGGACTTGTCCCTGTTCCTAGCATTTGCAGACTACAGATTTAATCAGAGTGGATCAGTTGGAAGAATTTGTATGTGAAAAGAATAGTAGAAAACATTGTGAAAAAATGACAATGCTGGATACCAGCATTTTCTTGTTTTCCCACAACGTTTTCAAAAGCCTTTTTTTTTTTCATCGTGGTCGTTAAAACTCGAGATTGTGAGGTAAAGGGTTAAGTCTGTCGTAAGTGTCTTTAACCCTTTCCCAAACAAGCCCTGGTTTTCACGTGACTGCAGTACAAGTCTTTTGAAAATACTGTTGGAAAAGGAGAAATTGCTCGTAACGAGCAATTTCTCCTTTTCCCACAGTGTTTTCCACCCTTTAATTTAAAATTGTCGTCTGCAAACTCTTTGAATTTGGACCAGTCCAAAATTTGTCGTTTGGGAAAGGGTTAAGTTATAATATTTTCATTTTGTCATGGCCGTGTCTGTGTTATGTACACATAAAAAAAATGTCATTATTTACTTTCACAAAATAATCTATGAATAAATACCTATAACTATAGTATACATTCATAATGAACACAAATCATTTTACAGTGAAAAAACATTAATTAAATAATAATTATACTTTGTAGCAATAAAAAAAAAAAGAGAAAAAATCTTGTAGATTTGAACACAAATGTGGAAGAAATAAACATGGCAGTGAAATGTCCTGGTTGTCAAACCTGTCGTCCTGGCAACGAACTTCATCTTCTGAAATGTTCATTTTTTAATGGCGTACGTTCGTCTGCTGCAAACGCAATATTCGGGAGCCTTGGATTTCACGGAGCACGCCTTTCCCCTTTCAGGTTACGCTTCTTTCGTCACGGATATTATCGTGGCCAGTGGTTTGAAGACTGTCATTTTCGCTCCAGCGCCCCACCTGAAATAAGTTAATACGTTATGAAAAAGCGGGTCTTAATAAATAATTCAAATAGAATTTCTATGGCAGGTAGTCGAGTGCATATTAAATAGAGTAACTCTGTACGGTAATACATTCTTTCTTTTTTCATATAAAATAAAATCAAAAATCGTAAAGCCACGCCACCCATGGATTTTGAAGTCGCATATGGCAGCTCTTATGCTATTTTATGGACTTTACGAATTTTTAACCTGTTACTGCATTCAAAAATTTGAGTTCCATATAGTTGCAGAATTATGTAAACAGGTATTGTGTAAAACAGGGGCACGCGCTTATTTCTGCGATTGCTCCTTTTCACCCAGTGTTCCGAACGTACTATTTACCAAAGGATCGAGTATTTTGATTGTGTTCAGCTCTGTACTAAAAATGTCGGTGTTTTGGCAACCCTGAGAAGAAAGGACTTTAAAACATTGTTGGAAAAGGAGAAAATACTGGTAACCAGCATTATCTCCTTTTCCTACAATGTTTTCTACTCTCATTAAAACAAATTCCATCATTTGAACAAAAGTTATTTTTGTTGTCTGCAAAAACTTTCAATATTAATGAGTCCAAAATTTGGTCGCTAGGTAAAAGAATGAATGGTTATGTTTAAGGTCGTTTGTGCTATAATATTTGAAACGTGTGAAAATTTCGTTCCCTTTCTGCTAGATATAATTTTTTGACTGAATGGTGTTTGACACAGGTTTCAACATTGTTTCAGACATTTCACGGCGATAGCTGTTATACATGTATTCATGCACATCTAGGTTTAAAACCAGTACTAGGCTAGGCTTCTGAAATGTCTTGCCAAAGGGCACTCCCAAGGAAGACCCAGTGCTTCCTGTGAGGCTCGAAACCGGGGCCTGCTAGTTAAGAGTCCTAAACGTTATCACTGAGCCAAGCAGGACCCCCCTTCGCTGCAGGTTAGATAGATTCGGCTATCATCAAGGTCTAAAAGTCTATTTCCATTGCATTTGAAGATCATTATAGAAACATTGTAGAGTATGTTAGCGAACGATGTAGATCACAGATCAGACTGCTCGTTCTGTGCAATCTGATCTTGGTATAGAGCTTTCCGTAAATATTACATGTATTTCAACTGCCATTGCCAGTAAAAGCCTCTATTTGAATTAAGATAAGGATACGTATTTAAGTACTTAAGAAAGGGCACTTTTTTATTTAGATATGATTGGATTAACAAAAAAATCGCGGCAGTTTCTATACATAACGGCTAAAGCCCCGATAATCCATTATTCAACCTTAATATTTGTTGACAGATGAAGCATTGGTGCACTGGGCGTCCCCTGAACTGACATTATTCAAAATTACTCATGCTAAAATTTCTCTCCCCATTTTTTTGTCAATCCAGAAACCTACTTTCTCCCCTCTTTTATTTCATTTCAGTGAAAAGATGTATAATTATGTGAGTCAAGTTCTGTGAAAAGGGGGCTTAATGTATCTGCGAAAAGTATCGACCCTGGGCCGAAACTTTTCGCTACTGGTCAATTTTCTGTAATGTCCGAGGACAGGTCTACCTCGTTATTAAGTCGGCTGGTGAAAAAAGTGGCTACGATGGATCCATAATTATGTGATAGCTTGATTGGTATCATGGATCACGGAGATGCATTAAGCCCCCTTTGGCCAGAGCATGACCTCTGCGTATTTGCATGAACGTACTAAATATGCTGTTGATAATCAGGGATATGTCCCCGCCCCTCAAGCTTTGTAAACTTTTTCCTTTATCGGCATAGGTGAATTCGCTAGCTTTTGACCCACTTCTTGGTATTGATATACATGTACTCGAATGAATAAATAGTGCTTTGTGATTGGTCAAAAATGTTGCTCCGGCGATGTTTATGTGGGAAAGCTGCCATTGGCTTGGC
Organism: Tridacna gigas; assembly: GCA_945859785.2. Classification (NCBI taxonomy): domain Eukaryota; kingdom Metazoa; phylum Mollusca; class Bivalvia; order Cardiida; family Cardiidae; genus Tridacna; species Tridacna gigas. Next base: position 73,401,450 of record OX244031.2, on the reverse strand, counting down.
AAGGGCGTTTTTCCAAATACTGGTAACAGAAACTCCAGGAACGCATAGGCGCACTGACCGCTGCGATATAACTAAAATAATGTTGAAAACGGCGTTAACCACCATGCGATCAATTAATTTATGATTCGGCCAAGTCCGATAACTCTTGACTTGCCGCAAAACGCAGGAGACAACTTTGCAAACATTCTTGTGAAATGTGGGTAATGAATAAGGAAAAAAAAAAAAGTTTTAATGAATGAACACTTTTCTTAAAAAAAAAGTAAAAATCGGTTTTTATCTGTTGCCATGTGATAAAATTGGCCTGCTACAGGACTAAACTCTAAACTCAGCTCCTTGCCCGTCCCCCTTACATCTTAAGGAGCAGTTTGTTCTTTTGTAATATTGTTTTCAAATGTCAGTGTTCCATCTTATTTTGAGCCACGCTGTGGCAAAAGGGGGGTTTAATACATCTTCGTGATACATTGTACCAAACAAGCCATCACATAATTATGGATCCGTAATCACATTTTTGTAAACAACCGACTGAATTATGAGGTAGAATTGTAGAATGGTCCATGAGCATATAGAAAAAAAAGGATCAATAGCGAAAAGTTTCGGCCCAGGTCAGCCTGCGCAGGCTGACCTGGGTCGATACTTTTCGTAGATGCATTAAACCCTCTTTTCACGAAGCAAGGCTCATTTATATTGATAATTCGTATTTTACAAGGAAATTTTCAAAGCTTTTTGTTGTAAATTTGTTTTCGAATGATAGCGTCAGTTGACGCAGGTACGTCAGTTTGTGCCGATGTGAAGAAAAGAGTTACGTTTGAAAGGAGATTTATAAATGCTAGAGTACACCGGTAAACACTTTCAGCGGCATAGGTGAAAACAGTGGCTTTTGCGGACGGCATAGATCAAGATCAGACTGCACAAAACATGCAGTCTGATCTTAGATCTATCCCCTCCGCTTGTTAAGTCAAGCCCTATAAAACAAAATTATTTCTTATTTTCAGTGGTTTGTATTTTAAGCTGTTGAAAGAGGTCATTGCAACTTTTTTACGGAACGAAAAACTTTTAGACTGGTCCGAATTGAAAGCCTGTGCAGACGGCAAGATAATTTTGGGTCAAATAATTGTGTTTTACAGTAGAAAACATTGTGGGAAATGGACAAAATGCTGGTTACCAGGATTTTTTTCTTTTCCGACGATGTTTTCAAAAACAAGCTTTTTCCGATGGTCGTTAAAACAGGGGATTGTTTAGTAAAGGGTTAACCAAATTTCGCGATGAAAGAGTTAATGATATGCGACGCTTTTGATTACATACAGAAAACCGCAACATGGTGAATTTTACAACTTTTTTTGCCGCCATTATATTATCGCCACGCAACGGTGAGGTTGCACCGCGTGGAAGGCACGCGCCGTTTTATCTACACATACCGTAAAGTACGCTCTTTCATAACATTGCACTGTTTTGATTTCATTGAGAAATATCGTAATTTTCGTAAGAATCCGTTTGCAATGCTTTAGATGTCTATCTATGTATTGGGGAAATATTTAAATCTACATCCCCCCCCCCCCAAAAAAAATGTAATTTTGTCATAAATTACTAGTCTGTACTGAAATGTTTGCTCTTCAGAAATCGCATTGGCATATAAATTAGTCTTTTTTAATCAACTTCCAGGGTAATATAGTTGTACCGAATTAGAAATTTGCATTAAGAAAAAAAAAAACGTTTATTTTTTTAGCTCCCTGTGCAATGCATTTGCATTCTTCTTATCGAAAGTGTAAGTATAATTTGATACCTTTGGTGCGAAATTAACCTGGGCGAATCTTTAAATTTACCGCATTCCTCGCCATTCTGTTGGTAACTTTAGATATTCTTTTTGGACTCGATTAAATAACAAAATACAGGTATTCTACTTGAAAGTGGCATACTAGATCTAATACTCAAACAGAGTAAGTACTTTTTCAAAATTTGCTTTTTCGATGCAAAAAAAAAAAGAAATCTTCCTGCGTTGGACATGGTAGATCCAAGATCAGACTCCTTGTCCTCTACAGTCTGATCTTGATCTGTACTGTCCACAAAAGTGCAATGGGTTTCGCTGGGTAGCCAAGAGACTAGTTACTGTTAACAGACTTTTCCACTGACTTTAACCCTTTACCACACAATGACGACTTTTAACGACTTTGGAGAAGAAGCCTTTTGAAAATATTGTGGGAAAAGGAGAAAATGGTGGTTACCAGCATTTTCCCCTTTTCCCACAATGTTTTCTACCCTAGTCAAAGACAAATATCCACATTAGGGTCACATTTAAAATGTCGTCTGCAAATACTTTCAATTTGGACAAGTCTACATTTTTCTTGTGTGGTAAATGATTAACTAAGTATTTAGTAAAGTTTGAATAGGTAAATCGAAAATCGAAGAGAGCGCATTAGGATCAGACTGCACAGACACGTGGGCTGATCTTGAATTTTCTCTCTGTACAAGACACCAGGGGTCTCCGAATGTCGGCTAACTTTCTTGCCAAAATATTTTCATTTCGTTTTAAAAGGGCAAAAGTCTTAACCTAGTTTATCTTGGGATTAATTATAGTCAATATTTATCGGGAGTCAATTTCCTTCAAAATTTTCTTAAAAGGGGGCCGCGGCGCCTTGTAACAAAATGAGAATTCCGGTGTTATGGGGGCCTAGGCGAAAATGCGGGGATGTTTGAAGATTTTAGGGCTCTATTTAGGGTGTTTAAAGGGCCGGAATTTGTATTGTTAAGCTAAATAAATACGAGATTTTGTTATATAAACGACTCTGAATAAATAAGATAAACTTTGTGCTAATGGTTTTCATCGTTTAAATGTACAGGATTGTAACTTAAATGCCCATACACTCTCTATGTCGTGTTCGTCTGTCTGTATGCTAGCAGGTAGCTACTATGTCTTGGCAGCTTCTTCATACTGGATATATTATGCTCTCAGTCTGTGTGTCTGTCTGTGTGTCTGTCTGTGTGTCTTTCTTTCTGTGTGTGTGTCTGTGTGTGTGTCTGTCTGTGTGTGTGTCTGTCTTTCTTTCTGTGTGTGTGTGTCTGTCTTTCTTTCTGTGTGTGTGTGTCTGTGTGTCTGTCTGTGTGTGTGTCTGTGTGTCTTTCTTTCTGTGTGTGTGTCTGTCTGTGTGTGTGTCTGTCTTTCTTTCTGTGTGTGTGTGTCTGTCTTTCTTTCTGTGTGTGTGTGTCTGTCTTTCTTTCTGTGTGTGTGTGTGTGTCTGTCTGTCTGTGTGTCTGTGTGCCTGTCTTTCTGTCTGTGTGTGTGTCCGTCTGTCTGTCTGTTTTGCGGTCCCAGAGCCTCTCTGTCTGTCTGTCTGTCTGTCTCTGCCCGCACACTCCAAGTCAAAATCAATACATGCGTCAAAACAGACGAAAAAGTTCAAGAATGTACGGTTGACCTTGCAGTCAACTTATCTAAATGACAATTTACTACAGTCGATAAGCCAAGACTATACATTTCGTTTTCATCAAGTTCATAAGATCAACCAAGCTTGAATTTAAAAAAAAAAAAAACTGCCGCCTCAGCTTTTATGCAAAAACTGGGACTTTTGCGGACGGCATAGGTCAAGATCAGACTGCACAGAGCAATACAGTAGGATTTTCGATCTATATCGTCAGCTTGCTTGGTCAAGAAAATTTTCTGAATTGTATTTTCATACGTCAAAAGAGTTCGATGGTTAACCCTTTACCGCATAATGCCGCCTTTTGACTCCCCTGGGAAAGAAGCCTTTTGAAAACATTGTGGGAAAAGGAGAAAATTCTGGTAACCAGCATATTCTCCTTTTCCCACAATGTTGTCTACCCTATCAAAGAAAAATTGCACCATTTGAACCACATTGAAATTGTCGTCTGCAAATGCTTTCAATTTGGACAAGGTTAAAATAATGTCGTCTGGTACAGGGTTAATAATTAAGCCATGTTCTGTAGAAAGGGGATTTAATGCATCTGCAAAAAAGTATCGACCCAGGTCAGCCCGCACAGTCCGTGCAGGCTGACCTGGGCCGAAACCTTTTGCTTTTGGCCTATTTCCATGCACGTCAAAGGGCCAGTCTATCTCATGATTCAGTCCGTTGTTAGACATAATGAATTTTAGCGATCCATAATAACACGATGACTTGCTTGGTATCACCCTTTACCAGACGACAAAATTTTAGCCTTGTCCAAATTGAAAGCATTTGCAGACGACAATTTCAATGTGGCTCAAATGGTGCAATTTGCTCTTGATAGGGTAGAAAACATTGTGGGAAAAGGAGAAAATGCTGGTAACTAGCATTTTCTCCTTTTCCCACAATGTTTTCAAAAGGCTTCCTTCCCAGGGTGGTTAAAAGGCGTCATTGTACAGTAAAGGGTTAATACAGAGATGCATTAAAACCCCTTATGACAGAGCGCTGTTCATATATGTGGCACTGAAAGGTTTACGAAACTATTATATCTGCGAAAAGTGTCGATTGGGATCAGAGTGCATTCCTTGCATAAGGGTTCAATTTCCGGCAACCTGAATCACTATATCTGTTAGTTCATAGACTCTAAAAACAAACTTGCAGATGTAGACTTTGAAAGCATGCTTGTGAAGATGTTAAAAATACACACGATATGAGATTTCATCCACAAATAATTCATTAAATAATGCGGAAAAACATTGTGGGAAAAGGGAAATAGCTCTACACAAGTATTTTCTCCTTGTGCGACAATTTTTAAAGAGTTTTGAAGTAAGATGGGAAAAAAAAAAACCCTCATCTGCAAGGGACAATGTATTAATATGCTTTTATACTTAAGTTTGATACGGTCAGGTCCCTTTCTCCAATAAAGAAAAATCATTTTAAATGCCTAGAATAAAGTCGAAACCCATTAAGGAGGGCCCACGGGTTTCAAAGGTTCGCAGTGTCGTATCATTACATTTGGCCATCGACCATTGCGTCCCATTGTCCCCTTCTGCACTCTGTTAAGCTTTTAATGGGTGTTATTAAAATACGACCCCATACAAAAAAAAAAGTTGTCATTTTTACAAAATTTTTCCCCTTTGAAGTTAAGTATTTGCTTATTTATGATTCCCGCCCAGCGCAACATTAAAAGTCGTGATAAGGCAATATATTAAGTACTTTGCTCACGCTGTTAGCCTAACTGGGTAGCGTTTTGTACCATTTGTTACCCTGAATATGTTCTGCGGATTTAACTCGCTGCCACCTGCAAACTAATTTCTTTTTGGTCTTCCATCAGACATTCTTTTGAAAATATCGTGGCAAAGGGAGAAATTGCTCGTAACGAGCAATTTCTCCCTTTGCCACGATATTTTCACTTGTTTTTATTTTTTTAAACTGCAAGATCTGTTGATGATTCTTTTGTATAATAATACATAGACTACAGGTAGATTTAAACATTCAACTCGGCTGCAGTTTCGTTAAAATGGGCACTGAATGACTTAAATATTTAAACCCTTTGATATTTGAATACTTAGAATGTCCGGGTCAAAGGTTGGTGCTTGAATGGACAGTGTAGATTCAAGATCCTCTGTCTGTCTGTCTGCCTGCCTGCCTGTCTGCCTGCCTGCCTCCTGTCTGTCTGACTGTCCGTCCGTCCGTCCGTCCTGCCTCCCTCCTTCGGTCCCTCCGTCCGTCCGTCTCTCTCTCTCTCTCCTATTAGTCTTTTCTTTGCTTTGTTATTCTAAAATTCTAAAAAGTCCGAAATATTTCTAACGCAGCACTGTATTTGTAAACATGGCATGGTAACCGACTGTCTTCTTAGGGGGAAAAAGAAAGAACGCAAAGTATAAAAGTGTGTGTGTGTTTTTTTTTTTATCTCGACCCGGTATTAAGAAAGGAAAGATGATTTCACAGCTTGAGACTTTTCAATCCAGATTATCTTATATGTCCCTTCTGTCGATTTTTTTTTTTTTGTACACCTTGTAGGAAAGAAGCGGCTACGTGGTCACAAATAATTGTTCCTTTTCTAGCAATAATTCCATGTCATTCGATAAAGGCACTTTCCTTTCCTTCATATTTTCCCCTCTTTTTCATTTCTATCGGTAAAACTTTTACAAGGCATCAAATTTTTTACAAGTGCATGTTAATCTTTACCAAACAATTCCGAGTTTTAACGACCACAACCAAATATGCCTTTGAAAACATTGCGGGAAAAGGAGAAAATGCTGGTAACCAGCATTTTCTCCTTTTCCCACAATGTTTTCTTCCCCTTCAAAGACAAATCCCGTCATTTGAGCCGCATCTAATTTGTAGTCTGCAAGTACATGTACTTTTAACTTGGACATGTTTTAAACTTAGTCGTGGGGTAAAAGGTTAAACAGCAGAAATCCGACTCACGTCATGATTTGTCTCTGTAAGTCATTGTAGAAAACATTGTGGGAAAATGTAGAAAATGCTAGTCAGCAGCATATTCTACTTTTCTCACAATGTTTTCAAAAGCTTCCTTTTTGCGTCGTGAAGTACAATATTGTTTGGTTAAGAGTTGAAGGAAATCTCGTAACTTTGCACGTATGGTATGGGGTAAACCCTTGAAGTCCAGAATCAATGAAATTGACAAATGCGGTCAAGAAATAAACACCCAAAAGGTGCATTTACAAGTCCAGATTTAGGGGCTGTCAAATTCAATAAAACCGACAGTGTGGATCTAAGATTAGACTGCGCATTTTGTGCAGTCTGATCGTGTGTCTACACTGACTGCTGCAGCAACTTTAAGTTTTGCGTACGGTATTCAGGGTGGGTTTTGAAGGCGAACAAAAAATGAATGCATTTTAGTGAGTTAAAACCAAATCGCAACGACATCTGTTCAATTTCTCAAGCCAGCTATTTACGAAATCTTAAACAAAACCCCTGTCCCTCATAGAAACGAAAATGAATCGTGTAGCCAGTACTTAACCTTTAAAAACCTTGTGACAGAAGGAGAAATTGCTTAAAACGAGCAATTTCTCCATTTTACTATAAGGTTTACATCTTATATCTGTATATTAAAATTTGTCCATGTGTCCCGGTTACTCATATCTCGTATTCAAATGTGTTAAGTCAGAAAGGTGTTGAATTTGCATTTGTTATGATGGGGTTATTTTGAACTCTGTTTCCAATACTCTCAAAAGTTTGAAATAACTCAGAATAGAATATAAATGTACACACACACACCAAGGGGAAAAAAAAAACCCTCGCAGTTTCGCGCAAAAATATGCAATTTAAAAAAATACGGAAAGTGGAGTGATTGCTCATTTTAAACATTGCCTTTTGTCACGCTAAACTTTAGAGGGTCTGTCTGACCCATGATGTATCAAACTGCAAGTAATGGTTTAAAACAAAATGCAAGTACTGTACACAAGTAATGGTTTTAAACGAAACTATCGCTAGTAAATCAGGAAAAACGGGGACATCATAAGAAAAAATATAAATGAAAATAGCTTCCGTAAGTTTGCAATAAAACAAAAAGGGAAAAGAAGCAAGTTTATATGCCAAGAGATTTGATAATCAAAATAAATTTAGTTTTCAAATTTAAAACATCGCCAAGAATCCCATCCAGACGAAAAGTAACAACTCCAATCTATCCCAGATAAGCTCGCGCTTTACGATCCAGCTCGAAAAGCATTTAAAAACATTGTGAGAAAAGGAGAAAATGCTGGTCACCAGCATTTTCTCCTTTTCTCACAATGTTTCTTGGCCATGCAAAAACAAATCTGGTCATCTGAGCCACATTTAAATTATCGTCTGCAAACGCTTTCAGTTTGGACAAGTTTACAAGTTTTGTCATCTGATAGAGAATTCAACCACTAAAGGATTGCTACAATGAACCACATCTACTTGCCTACACACCGTAAGAAATAATTTTGACTTTCTTTGCTCCCAGTGAAAATTTCTCAACTGCGACAGTCAAATTTCAGTTATACACCACTAAATAGTTTGTCCTAGTTTCACTGTTTATTTTCACGTTAACTCTTCCGCTTCCAATTAAATGATTTTGATTTTTTTCTCGAGGTGTAAAAGAAGCTTTCTACGGCAAATCGAAGATTATTTTGGTCAAAGTTTTGAATCAGGTAGCGGACGGTGTAGATCAAAGATCAGACTGCACGTTCTGTGCAGTCTGATCTTGACCTACGCCGTCCGCAACAGATATCCGACACTGGTAATGAAAAAGTTAAACCATCGCGACAGCTTTTAACCTAAAACGCTCGTATTTTATTTACAGGTTAACCATCGGACGAAATAATTAGCTTATTTTGAAAATTCTATTGTTTAACTCTTTACCGAACGACAAAATGTTGGCCTTGTCTAAATTGAAAGCCGTTAAAAGTCGGGGTTTTGTGGTAAAGGGTTAATTAGATTTATCTCTTTCATTTTCATTGAGTTTTTCTGTTCTGTTCTGTTAAATGGATAAGGATAGCATTTGATAAAGGAAAAAGTATTAAATTCCCCGTAAGTTTACAAAAATACTTTACATTAGATAAACAGCCCCTTTTCGATAATCGTAGCTTTTGACAGTGCGGCCTCATATCGAGCGATAAGAAGCTAAAAATTTACACAAAATAATTATATAGTAAATGTTTAAACTTTTACCGTCATACGGGTTTTCAAATTCTTTAGTTTTATTTAAAACTAAACTTATTTCTTCATCTTATCATAAAACAAACAGAAAATCAAATTTCGTGTTTATGACTTCGATTTCCTCGGAAAAAGGAGCACTTGGTTCAAACGAGAGACACTTTCTTTTGTTAATTAAGTTGCTAAGCGCGACTCACTGACCTTTTGCGGACAGCGTAGATCAAGATCAGACTGCACAGAACGTGCAGTCTGATCTTGGATCTAAACTGTCCGATACGAAGATATTTTTTCTCCAAAAAATAAATTAGAGATAAAATAATTCGGGTTTTTAATATCGATTTGAAAGTTTTATTCAATTTATTTAGCAGGATAAGGTAATTTTTTTGCAGAAAAAAAAGTCGAAGGCAAGAAAAAAATTAAATGAAGCTTTTAGGAACAAACTAGCATGTCCTTAAACTAATCAAAAGTGGAAAGTAGTTCATAACTACGAAGCAACTGGTAATTTTAGTTGCTTTAGCGGGTAGTGAAGATCAAGATCGGACTGCACAGAATGAGCGATCTGATCTTCGATTTACACTGGCTAATTATTTGTAAATATCATTGTTTTAGTTCCTGAAAATAAACTTCTTCACTATGTAACAAACAATCCAGAGTTTTAACGACACTGAGAAAGAAAGATTTTGAAAAAAATGTGGGAAAAGGAGAAAATGCTGGTAACCAGCATTTTCTGCTTTTCCCACAATGTTTTCTACCCTTCCAAGAAAATAAATTTCAATTTTTGAGTCACGTGTATTTTGTCGTCTGCATATACTTTCAATTTGTGCAAGTCTAAAATTTTGTCGTATGGTAATGAGGTATTACTGGCTTCAAAATTAATGAGCAAGAATCACTTACCTATCATTTTATGATGCTTTTCCCCTTGTCACGGTGTTTCCTGTTCAGAACCAGTTTGAAATTCCGGACAAGATGTCATCCTCTTCGTCCTGGTTCACGTTCTCACCGATCGACTCATTACTCGAGTCCGAGACCACGCTACTAGTCGGCGAGTGCAAGGAGTCAACGGGCGAGCCCTGGGCATACATAGATGAAGGATCGAACTGGCTCGTGGCAAAGATGTGTGAATTTTGATGATATGTAGCGAAAAAATGTTCCTGGCTTGTCACTGGAGAATTTGGAAGACCTGGTGACGGCTCTGGACTTTGTTGTTGAAACTGATGTTGTTGTTGGTGCAGATTCTGAATCTGTTGGTGTTGTTGGTGTTGCTGTAGATCTGTTGATTGTTGTTGATGCTGATGATGTTGATGATGATAGTTTATACTGTTTACTGTAGTGTCACAAGAAGCACCGATATTTCCATTGTCCATGTCTAATGTGTTGTTATTGTTGATCATACTGCTGTTTTTGATAATCTCTGTTACTTTACTCTCGAGCTCATCCATGTCTACACTGTCTGCAAAGTCGCCAACGTCCGTATCGCTTGCTTTCAACATGTCCTGCAGCTGTTTTATGTACTGCACGGCCGATCTTAGTGTCTCAACTTTGCTCATTTTCTTGTTTTTTCGTCCGCTAGGTACATGTTGACGCAAAGTCTCGAACCCCAAGTTCACCATCTTGACCCGTTTTCTTTCCCGCTCATTTCTCCGAGATACCGATGGATTCTGGGAATCGACCAGTTTGCAGCCAAGACCGGTAAAGTCCACGCGCCTTTTACATCTCAAGATAACTGGCTTGTTGTTGATATTGTTGTTGTTTATTTCTTTCCCGCTCTGGATATCTTTGAGTGACTTCGTTAGTTGTAACTGCTGAGCAACTGTTGGCGTTTTAACGACGACGTAAGTTCCATTCGCTGGAAATCCTTTGTCAAAGTTGTACTGATTTAAAGCATTTGTTGGTATCAACTGTAGTGGAATAAATCCTAAAGTTGTCGCTGCCATGTTTCTAGGAAAAAACTGTAGTCCTTTTTATGTCTCAGAAATCAAATCAGATTCGATAATTTAAGAAATCCGATTCCTATCGTTCCTCTAAAATACCTATGTATTGCATCGAAATTCGCACGACGGTCGTGTGGCAGAAGTGTGGAGTATATTGGTGTCTCTGATAACAGTTCGGATATTTGTGACCCCAGACGAAATCTACCATCCTCTGTTAAACTTCTCCCTCTCAGGTGTGGGGGGGAAGGTGTCCCCAACCCACAATTACCTGTCAATCATGGTCTCACACGCGACAGTCGGCGATTAAGCTCCGCCCCAATCTTGTAAACCGTCACTCAATCTTACCGCGCGTGCTACTTCGGGCGACGCCGGTAGTAGGTCGTAGAGCTATGGGAGCGCACCCGAGCGTGACGCCACGCGCACCTGTGCTTTAAGCCCCGCCTTGATTTCCAAATGTCTTCTATCTTTATCCGTCTTATTTTTTGTATTGTGTAGTATATGCTCCCTGGCGCGTGCCGCATAGATGATGTATCAGAGCGCCTTTAGCGTTTTGAATTTCAACTTTTGAATTCTTTACCGAACGACTGAAGTTTAATCTCATCCATATCGAAAGTTTAATACTGACGGCAAAATAAATGCGCCTCGAATCGTGAGATCTGTCCCTAAACTGGTAGAAAACAGTGTTGGAAAAGGAGAAAATGCTGGTTATCCAGCATTTTCTCCTTTTCCAACACTGTTTTTAAGAAAATATCTCTATCGTCAGCGTCATGAAAACGACGGATTATTTGGAAAAGGGTAAAATTTCAACATTTTGGGGAGACAGCATTCTTTGCAGGGATTCATTAAATTCGAGGTCATAATTTCTCTCTCTTCATCAACGAATTTAATCATTCATCACTCCTTTTGTTGTCAAAGTTTCGTCCTGAAAATAGCGCGTATTTTTGGGTTTCGTTTCGAAATTTATACACGTACGCGCATTAAAAATAGTTCTATCGAGATTAAATAAAAGTAGCCCCCTAGAGTTTGATGCTAAAAATAGAAAAATGAAATCGGCGCTGTGGTCCGAAAAGTGCTGAATGAATTAATATGATTATTATTTAATATGGCAGCAGAAAAGACAAAATCTTAGCATTTTCTAACGCATAATCGAGATATTACACATGCAAGCGAAAGTGAAGACCGAGATCAAACTGCATAGAACGTGCATTCCTACACTATCCTTTAACAAGAGCATTTTTGTCGAAAACCGCTTTGACATTGCAAAATTTGGGACTTTAGTATCGACTAGAATAAATCATTAAATAAACCTAGCAGTTTAAGAATTAGGGTCCTCTTGACAAGAATACCTTTCAAATAGTCTGACTGCTTAGATTTAAGATTGGACTACAGTGTCTGTGTGGAACTGAGAGTTGGTTTCTAGTTGTTTAGCTATTTTTCTGTAGTGTTGTCTTTACCATTTATTTATTTAATCCAAGACAGGATGTTCTCAGAGCTGGGAATCGAACTCGCAACTCGTGGGCCCGAATTCACCAGTCTAAGTTAATTTTAAACATTATCCTGCTATATGATTTAATTGAAACTTTCAAGTCGATGGTAAAAACCAAAATGTTGGTATTTCAAAGTTATGGGAGTTGAGGAAATATTTCCTTATTGGACAGTGTAGATCAAAGATCAGACTCCAAGTTCTGTGCAGTCTGATCTTGATCTACACTGTCCACAAAATGTCAGTGGGTCGCTCTTAGCAGCCGTAGGGTTGAAAAAGTAACACAACTTTTGATTGGCTAAACCAAATGGAAGCCAATCGGAAATTCATTTACTTTGAAATTTAGAACTTCAAAGGGACCATAGAATACTAATACCTCCGTGCTCTTACAATTAAGCAACATTAACCGGAGAAGGGCAGGCTGGATTGGGTAAAGACCACGGACGGAACAATATGAGCCATTCTCTGTAAAAAGGGGCTTAATGAATTTGCGAAAAGTATCGACCCATGTCAGCCTGCGCAGTCCGCGCAGGCTGACATGGGCCGAAACTTTTCGCTAACTTTAAAATTTTCTGCGTGTCAAAAGATACCGCTACCTCATGCATTAGTCGGCTGTTTGTCGATCTGGATTTCATGGATCCATACTTAGGTGATAGCTTGCTTGGTATAATGCATTACGGAGATGCATTAAGCCCCTTTTTGCCCGAGCATGGCTCCTATTTATTGGATACAAAATTGCAATATGTAGCTTCAACGATTAATAGGCGAACAAAACCGTTGCATATTATCGATAATTTACATAACATAACACAACATAATCTTTATTCACCCAGTAATGGTTTTACATAATGATAATTTACAGGCATTCACTTCATTTTCGTCATTCCGATAATCTGTGAAACACAGGTTGCGACTCTGAGGGCCGGCTTTTGTCCGAGATGGCGCGAGTTGACAAGTGATATCAGATAAATTGCAATAAACATCTTGCGGTCTCCGAGCGCGGTGACGATGTTGTCAAAAAGTTGTACTATGTTTCGTACAAAAAAAAAATACTAGTAAATGAGCCGTGTTTTTGCAAAAGGGGGTTTAATGCATCTCCGTGATGCAAGATACAGTTATAAATTCATAAAATCCATTTTTTATGACAACAAATGAATCATGAGGTACACTGGTCCCCTGACATTACCCTTATCCTGCTGAATAAATAAAACTTTCAAACCGATAGGGAAAAAAACAAAAAACAAATGTTGCTATTTCAAACGGTTAAACTTTTGGGAAAAATATCTCCTTATCTCAGACGATGTATTTTCAAGATCAGACTGCACGTTCTGTACAGTCTGATCTTGATTTACACTGTCCGCAAAAAGGTCAGCGAGTCGTGCTTCGCTTTTAAAGCGTTAACTCTTTCGGCGCCATCGGCGAAAACAGGGACTTCGGCGGACGGCATAGATCAAGATCAGACTGCACAGAACGTGCAGTCTGATCTTTTATCTATACCTTGCGCTTGTTTGGTCAAGTCTATATGATAAAAATCTTCCGGAGACTCAGTGGAATCCATTTACAGCCTTTAAAAGAAGCCGAGTTTGTTTATTTGGCGCCGAAAGAGTTAAGAAAATTGACCAGTAGCAAACAGTTTCGCCCCAGGACTGCACAGTCTGACCTGAGACAAACCTCTTTGCTGATGCATCAAGCCCCCTATTCACAGAGTATGGCTCAAATATGTTTTGTGAGCTAAAGTTTTGAATAGTCATTAAATCTTATTTTGTGGGCATGAAAACCATTTGCAAACAGGATATATTTGAAACTTGAGCACTTTCTCGTTGCAAGCAAATAGGTTTTTTTTCCCTCAATGTTTACAAACGTTGCCACTTACGGGGGTGAAATAAAATATGTAAATGAGACAAACAAACAAAAAAGATATATTTGATTTCGCTAAAACAGTTCGACAGGTACAGGCGATGTCTTCGCATATTTAGTACGGATTTCGCTTGCGACAAGGGAGGTTACTCGTACTGATATAATGAAGCCGAATGAAACAGTGGCAGATATATGAAAGAATCATTGTAAAATATGATTAATTATAGTAAATTTAGATTAACTTAAAATGGGGTAAAATGGGGTTCTAAACGTAGCCCCGTTCAAGCAAGTCATCATATGGCGTGCAACACACGAAACGTGGCCTTTGGACATATACGTGTGTCGTCCCAGATCAGCCTGTGCAGTCCGTCTTGACTAATACGAGACGTATTTTCCGTTCTTATGTCATTTTCTGTTTCACGAAAGTCTACTGTATGTAAAAATCTTATGTAGTTGTTAAGTGCCTTCTCGGATTAGCCTGCGCGGACTGAGCAGGCTAATCCGAGACGACACTTAACGCAAATGTCAGAAGGTCTCATTTCGCATGTTGCGGGCCAATGGTAATGGACCCAGAAAATCCATTTGGCCAACAACCGACGGTCCTTTGACATTCAGAAAAATAGACTAAAAGCAAGAAGTTTCGACCCAGGTCAATCTGCACGGACTGTGCAGGCTGACCTGAGTTGATGCTTTGTTGCAGGTGCATTAAATCCCCTTTTCGCAGAGCATGATTCATATATGTAAAACACTGTCGCAAAATAAGAAATTATTCGTAACAAGAATTAACCCAATGTTTTTCAAAATGTGCACAGCTTTATGGTGATGACAATTGGCCGTAGATACTTTTTGCAAATGCATTAAACCCCTCTTTCAGATAACTTGGTTTATATAAATGAGTCAAGCACTGTGAAAAGGGGGTTTCATGTATCCTCAAAGGGTATAGCCCCAGGCCAGCCTGCGCAGTCCATGCACACTGGCCTGGTCTAATTTTTTTGTCCATTGGCCATTTTTTTGCATGCCATGTCTCAGAGGATTTGTCTATCTCGTGATTCAGTCAGTTATCAGACATATTTGATTTTATGGATTGTATGGATCCATAATTATGGGATTACTTGCTTGGTATAATGCATCACGGCGATACATTAACCCTTTACCGCACCATGCCGCCTTTTAACGACCCTGGGAAAGAAGCCTTTTGAAAACATTGTGGGACAAGGAGAAAATGCTGGTAACCAGCATTTTCTCCTTTTCCCGCAATTTTTTCTACCCTATAGAAGAAAAATTGCACCATTTGAGCAACACTGAAATTGTTGTCTGCAAATGCTTTCAATTTGGACAAGGCTAAAATTTTGTCGTCTGGTAAAGGGGTAAACCTCCTTTTGCTGGAGTGCCGCTTAAACATTTGAGATAGAAATGACAAGACTTCAGAACTGATTGATTGATTGATTGATTGATTGATTGTATGGTGTTTTACGCCGTTTTCAACATTATTCAGTTATATCGCGGCGGCCAGTGCACCTATCCATGCTTTCCTGGAAATTCTTTTACCAGTACTCCGCACAATATTCTTTCCAAGCCACTGGCTGCTTTCCCACATAGCCATTGTCAAAACAATGGTCAGCGGTGAGAGAGGAATGAATCCTGTCGCAATGCCTATCATCAATCCTCGGAAAGAAATTGGCCGCGCCGGGGATCGAACCAGCGACCTCCTGTTCTCAAGTCCTGTACGCTACCGACTGAGCTACGGGGCTCGGCCTTCAGAACTGAACGTACATAGTTTACGCAAGCATTAAATAATCGTTGAATGACATCGCCATGAATCCGTTTCTTGGATTCTCCCATACAGTCGTACATGAAAAGTATTGTTATCTCCCTTGAATTGTTATCGCCCTTCCGAACTCTTTAGCGTAGAGTAAGCACGCAGACTTCCGGTGGTGAGCAAATTGCGATAGCGTCAGTCTAGATAAACGATAAAATGGATTACCAAACACCAAAATCAACAGAGAAAAAGCAGCACTATTGCTGCATTTGTAGCAACTATCGTGGAAAAATCGTGAATGGAAGGAAAACCACCTTACATCGATTTCCTATTGAGGAAAAATTATGGATAATAATAATAATAATCTTTAATTTTTTTTGTACTTTTATTTTAGTAAATGCAGTGTCTGCGATCGGTATCTCTATTTTCATGAGATCACGTATGACGTCACTGCGCTTATTTGAATACCATCCCACATAATGGACGCGTGTTATTCATCATACGACATTAAACCATAGGAAACTCTGGCACAAAATCTAAAAATACCTTATGAAGCTACGTATCTAAATAAGGAAATACCATTAAAATTATTTTTTTCTTACATTTGTGTTTCTTCTTTACTGATTATTTTCCAGCTATCCCCTTACTTAGTTCAGTGCTGATTTTTTTTTTAAACTTTGGTGAGATTACAAAAAAAAAAAACCTGAATAGTTCTCTTTAAGTCTAAAAACAACTATTCATTCTAACATGATTTTAATTCTTGAAGCTTAAAAGTAACACAGTTTCTCATTGGCTAAACCAATCAGATTAGCCAATCAGAACTCGCGTTCCTTTCATCTCTGAGATTCAGACAACTCTTGAGAGTTACGAGTAGAAACAGAATGCGCCCCCTTCATGGTTGTTAAATTCGGGGCTCAAAAGGGAAAAGATGTGTTATAAGTGGGGTAAAAATGATAATCATTTCACAAACAGCTGCCGTTTGCCACTAGTATAGATGTTCTATGATGATCCAAGCGTGAAGCGGTTTTTTTTTTCCTTCTTTTTTTTTTAACCCCTAGGCTGCTAAGCGCGACTCACTGCCCTTTGGCGGACGGTGTAGATGAAGATCAGACTGCACAGAACGTGCAGTCTGATCTTGGATCTACACTGCCCGGTAAGGAGATATCTTTTCCCCCCCAAATACCTTTAAAATAGCAAAAATTGGGTTTCTACTACCAGTTTGACAGTTTCTTTTTACTTACATAGCAGGATTAGGGTTAAAAGTGTTTTTTCTTAACCCCTGTCATTGCATTTAGTAATAATTTTTCACGCACTCGAATATATATATATGGATTAGGGTTAGTATATATATATGTGTGTGTGTGTGTGTGTGTGTGTGAGAGAGAGCCATGCTCTGGCAAAAGGGGATTTAATGCATCTCCGCGGCGCATTTTACCAAGCAAGTGGTCAGATGATTATGGATCCATAAAGTCCATTTTGTCTCGCAACCGACGAGATCATGGGTTAGTATGGTGCTTTGACATGCAGAAAATCTACTTTACTCTTTACCAAACGATAAATTTTACACTGGTCCAAATTGAAAGAGTTTGCAGACGACAATTTTAAATTTGATGAAAATGACAGAAAGTTATCCAAAAGGGTAGAAAACACTGTGGGAAAAGGAGAAATTGCTCGTAACGAGCAATTTCTCCTTTTCCCACAGTGTTTTCAAAAGACTTGTACTGCAGACACGTGAAAACCAGGGCTTGTTTGGGAAAGGGTTAACTCTTCACCAAACAACAAAATTTTAGACTGGTCCAATTTGAAAGCATTTGCAGACGTCAAATTAAAGTTTGATGAAACGGTGAAATTTGATCTGGAAGGGTATAAAACATTGTGGGAAAAGGAGAAAAGGCAACCAGCATTTTCTCCTTTTCCCACGAAGGTTTCAAAAGGCTTCTTTCTTAGGGTCGTTAAAAGTCGGGATTGTGTGGTAATGTAGTAAAACGTTAGGGCAAAAAAAGTTTCGACTTTTCATTTTTGCAGATGCACTAAACCCCCTATTTACAGAGCATGGATCATATACATTGTATGTACATGGCGATTTATGATGCAACCTTCCTGATTACGCTTTGGTTTCACTGTATTTAACTCGGTTTTGCCAGACGACGAAATTTTAGACTCGCGCATTTGCAGAAGACATACTGAACATATAGCCTTCGAAATGATAGAAAACTGTATTTTTAGATGTCGTTTTCTCTAGGGTCGTTTAGTCAACCCTTTACCGCACAATGCCGCCTTTTAACGACCCTGGGAAAGAAGCCTTTTGAAAACATTGTGGGAAAAAGGAGAAATTACTGGTAACCAGCATTTTCTCCTTTTCCCACAATGTTTTCTACCCTATCAAAGAAAAATTGGACCATTCGAGCCACATTGAAATTGTCGTCTGCAAATGCTTTCAATTTGGACGAGGCTAAAATTTTGTCGTCTGGTAAAGGGTTAAGTACATAATTATTCGGTAAAGGGTTGAGAAGTGGACTACATGTATGTATAAATGCGCATTTGAGGAAGGGGCCGAATGATATAAAACACGAGTTTAGAAAATGCACATGTAGACCTGTCTACGCAGAGCCTCGTAGCTCAGAGGCAGGACTTGATACCAGGTGGGTCGCCGGTTCGAATCCAGGGTTCGGCCAGTTTTTAAGTCTGTCTTTCTGTCTGTCTTCTTTTGCTTTCTCACTATCTCTGTCTCTCTTCGCTTGTTTCTGGCTTTCTCCTTTTCTCTCTCTGTCTTTGTATCTCTCCATTTCTCTCTCTCTCTCTGTCTCTCTCGCACCCTACCCCATACACACACGGCCTATCATCACAAGGGTTCATCACTAGCCCGGGGCACAATTTCAGCAATCACAGAGGACTGCACAAAGGGGTGCCAATTTGTCCGATGATATTTAGAATGACCCGCAATAAAAAAAAAAGTATAGCTGTTCGTTTGATTCTTTTTACCCCATGGCAAAATTTTAGACTTGTCAGAATTGGAAGTATTTGCAGACGATAAATTAATGTGGTCAAAATAGTGTTATTTTTGATGTATGGAAAACATTGTGGGAAAAGGAGAAAATGCTGGTTACCAGCATTTTCTCCTTTTTCCACAATCTTTTCATAATTTTTATTCCCCAGGGTCGTTAAATGTCGGAATTGTGTGGTAAAGAGTGAACTAATTTCCTCCTGAAACAAAATAGCGGATGACAATTTCGTTGGAAAGAATCCCAGTTAATAAGGGATCGTCATCATCAATGAATTCTAGACAGGAGCAAAAATCGAAAACGTTGTGGCAAAAAGAGAAAATGCTCGTCACGAGCAATCCTTTATTTTGCTACGTTTTCGAAAATATTCACGTGCGTGGCGACCAACATCGTGTGCAGGAGAAAGTCTGTTTAACTCTTTGCCGGACGAAAAGTTTTAGACCTGCTGTCAAAATGTCGGAATTTATCTTCAAACGGATAGAAAACAGTTTTTGAAAAGAATGATATTTCCATCGCCTTGTATACGAGGTAGTTTTGTAAAGGGGTTGATTAAAAAACAAACCAATAGAAATTGTCCATTTTTTCTTTTTTTTCGATGTTGTTTCCATTGCCTTGTATAGGGGTCGTTTTGTAAAGGGGTTGATCAAAAGGACAAAGAGACCTGGTATGACCCAGGATCCTGTAGTTAGCCGAGATCTATAGTATGATTTCTCTTGACAGATCTATAATATCAAATTTTGATTAAAGCGTTTGATATCATTTGATATCAATTCCATCAACTCTGAACCTTTTACCAAAGGACAAAATTTTAGACTTGTCCAACTGGAAGGGATTAGCAGTCGACAAATATAATGTGTCTCACAGTATTTGGTTCGATTTTGGAAAAATAAAAACAAAGTGGGAGAATGGAAAAAAATTCTGGTTGCCGCATTTTCTACTTTTCTCACAATGTTTTTAAAAAAAGGCGTTTTCCTTAGAATTGATAAACTCGAGATTTCTGGTAAAGGGTTAGCCCGCCGTCGCTGCCACTCTTGTTGTCTTTTTTTTTTAATCGAAGAATCTAGACGAAGATCAGACCGTACACCCGGGTGCTAGTCTAACCCCCTCCCCCCCGCACGGTGTTACATGAATTACCTCTGTTTAACCCTTTACTGCACAATACCGCCTCTTAACTACCCTGGAACAGAAGCCTTTTAAAAACATTGTGGGAAAAGGAGAAAATGCTGGTAACCAGCATTTTCTCCTTTTCCCACAATGTTTTCTACCCTATCAAAGAAAAATTGCTCCATTTGAGCCACACTGAAATTGTCGTCTGCAAATGCTTTCAATTTGGACAAGGCTAAAATTTTCTCGCCTGGTAAAGGATTAAGGAATTTTAAAACAGTATGTTTTTTGATAGTGATGATTATTTTGATTCAGTATGAAGGCTTACCTCGAGTGGATTTACATTCCGAAAATAAAGGGATTGTGACAAAATGAAGAAACTGCTCAGACCGAGCAATTTGTCCATTACTTTTACAAAGCTGTTTTCAGATTTTCTGATTTTCATAGCAATACGCATTGAAATAAAGAATGTTCAAATTAAGGATGTTCTTTTATTATCCATCATAGAGAAGGAAGCAATGTTCCAGGCTAGGGAAAAAAGAAATAAGTAAAAAGTTCAATTCTTTTAGGTACTATAACATGCTGTACATATTACTAGAATGCTATTGCCTGGTGTGATCTATTTAGTGCTGTAAAATTGGTGTAAGGCACAAAGTAGTCCACGCAGGTTTTATTTTCATCGTTGCTATGGATGAAGTAGAGCCTGGGGTGGGGGTAAAGGATTCGGGTGCGAGAAGGGATTGTTGTCATGTACAAGAATCCCTAAACTGATAATCTAAAACGTGAATATTTCCGATCGGTTAATAAGAACAAACAAAATCGTATTGCTACGATTTCTGTAACAGGTCTGGCCAGTATATACATGTGTATCTTGAATAACCGGACAGTATGGATCAAAGATCAGACTGCAAGGAACGTACCTTATTACGCTAAGGGTTTCGGAATCAAACAGCGTTTGATCGAGATATGCACCCATTAGACACATGCACACAAAAAAAGTTTAATTTGATGTTTGTTCCTAAATTTAACACCACTCGTGGCCTTTGTCGACTTTGACAGGGCGATCATAAATTGTTAATGGGTGGTCAACGGGTCTAAACATTCCGACAGATGAAAGAATTTCTATATTTTTAGATTAAAAATCCCTCAGCATGCATTTTTGACTCTAGGGCACCGATATGTTTAGATTTAACAAACTGTCTCCTTAACCCATATCCTTCTAAATAAGTGAAATGAAACCCTTAACCCGATAGTAAAAACCCAAATATTTCAAAAAAATTTTGGGGGGAGGAAATATGTCTTTATTGGGCAGTGTAGATCCAAGATCAGACTGCACGTTCTGTGCAGTCTGATCTTGATCTAAATTGTCCGCAAAAGGTCTTTGGGTCGTGCATAGCAGCCTAAGGGTAAACTCTTAACCAGACAACAAAAATGTAGACCACCATTTGCAGACGACAATTTAGATGTGACTCAAATGTTGGAACTTGTCTTTAATAGGGTAGAAAAACGTTGTAAGAAAAGGAGAAAATATTGGTAACCAGCATTTTCTCGTTTTCTCATAGTGTTTTTAAAAGGCCTTTTTTTTCTCGGGGTGTTCCAAACACTGGATTGTGTGGTAAAGGGTTTAACAATTTTGCTGCGGACAATTTCTGCGAATATCCTTGTAACAGACAGATGATTAGCATGAATAATTTATATATAACTGCAGCCGTCTGTCAAAGCTCTTTCAAGTTAGTGTTTTCCTAAGTCCTGAATCCAATCTAATGGTTCATGGGCCATGAAGAAAGGTTTTTTTTTTTTGGGGGGGGGGGAGATTGCAGGAAAAAGAAAAAGTTGTTGGTAGCCAGGATCTTCTCTTTTTCCTACAATGCTTTGTATCCTTTGAAAGGCATTATGTCATCAGTTGAAATAAATATAATCTGGGCCAGTATTCACCAACTATTCTTAAGAACGTTCTTAGTCTTATTCTTCAAGATTTTCTACATTTGAAAGTAACACAACTTTTGATTGGCTAAACCATTTGGTTTAGCCAAACAGAAGCTGTGTTACTTTCAGATGTAGAAAATCTTGGAGAACAAGACTAAGAATAATCTTAAGAATGGTTGGTGAATACGGACCCTGGCGTCATCAGACACATGTTACTATCTTTGATATGGACCAGTCTCATTACTTGTAAATTGACTTGGAGACAGTAACTCTTTTGATTCTGCTTTGGTAAACTCTGGTGTTTGGATCTGCTTCCTGGATTCAGTTTTTAACCCCTTAACACAAAAACCCGAATTTTCACGACCCTGGGAAAGAAGGCTTTTGAAAACATCGTGAGAAAAGGAGAAAATGCTGGTAACCAGCATTTTCTCCTTTTCCCACAATGTTTTCTTTCTTTTCAAGGACAAATCACATTATTCTAGCCAGAGGTATATTGTCGTCTGTAAGTTCTTTGAATTTGGATGCCTCTGAAATTTTGTTGTCTGGTAAAGAATTAAGGACCAATTCTGATACCGACCGAGACCAGGGTCCGAAATCAAGAATCATTATCAATTTTTGAATTTTTCATTTGGTTAAATTTGCGTTTATTCATCGTCGCCACCGGTTGCCCATATGGGCCACGCCCCCCAGAAGACTGTTACTTTTGTTTCAGGGGATAGTGAAAAATACAGGACAAAACCCATCTTAAGTTACGCTTTGTTCTTTAACGATGTATAGCACCGTCACACAGGACCTCGGTTTAACGTCTCATCCGAAAGATTATTAGTAGTTTTAGATGGCTAGCCGTGGGGCACCAACCCATACCCCCAAGCGACCCAAGACTTGATGTTTACAAGTCCTACGCTCTACCAACGACATTCCTCTCTCACCGCTGCCCATTGTTTCGACGATGGTTATGTGGGAAAGCAGCCAGTGGCTTGGAAAGAATATTGTGCGGAATACTGGTAAATGAAACTCCAGGAAAGCATGGACAGGTGCACTGGCCGCCGCGATATAACTGAAATAATGTTGAAAACGGCGTTAGAAACACCATACAATCAATCAATCAATCTACCACCGAGACTAACTATCTAATAGACTGCGTGACACAGAGTACTGGCCAATCAAATGACTTGTCATGGAATCCAGGGTTAAAGTTCTATGCAGAGTGGTTGTGAACCAGAGCTCAGGGTAGTTCATTGCTTACAAACATATTGCCATACGAAATTTTAAGCGGTGCTCTGGCAAAATGGGGTTTAATGCATCTCCGTGATACATTACACAAGGCACGTCATCATATACAACCAATTACGGATACCTAAAGTCCATTTTTGTCTTATAACGAGGTAGACTTGTCCTTTGACCTGCTGAAATTTTTGGTGGATGGTCAACAGAAATTAAGGTCTGATACATTAGTACGAATGAACACATTGTGACAAAAAGAGAAATTGCTTGTTAAGAGCAATTTTCCCTTTTGCCATAATGTTTTTAAACACAAGTCTCCCGCATTACTAAAAAAAACCCCCAATCTCCCAGGGGTTATGGGTTAATTTCTTAAGTCCATATGAATTTCAAAGAGAAACTAAAATGTATATAAAGTGCTTTATGTGAAAAGGGCTTCAGTTTAATAGTTTAATGTTTAGATTGGCTTAAGGGGTTTTCTTTATAAAAACGGCCATTTGACTTTTTTTTTTTTAATGTTTTTGACTTCACTCCCTTAACAAACAAGTCCCGAATTTTCCCGACCCTAAGGAAAAAGGCTTTTGAAAAACATTGTGGGAAAAGGAGAAAATGCTGGTTACCAGCGTTTTCTCCTTTTCCCACAATGTTTTCTGCCGCTTTAAAGACAACTTCCATCATTTGTGCTACCTTAGAGTTGCTACCTGCAAAATGCCTTCATCGTGGACAAGTCTGAAATTTTGTCATCTGGTAAAGAGTTAAAATAGTGGGGCATAATGTCTGTTTACCTTTATTAATTCGGAACAAATATTGAAATTGGGTGATATATTGACTCTGTCCGGGCGGGATTTCTGTCGGGGCCATTTGGGAGTTTGTTTTCGGTTATTTCGGGGTTTCCGTCCCCGTCAAAAGTCAAATGTTTGATACCCATTTGTGTGATGCGATCGCGGAAACAGCCTTTGGGTTTCGCACCAATGTGACTCGATAGAATCTGTAGATGTTGCTGGAGATGATATTCATTATTTGCTAGTTTGGCCACTCTACTGCCTTGCGTATGCATTTTTTATTTATATTTGAGCCATGTTTTGGCAATATGGGGCTTAATGCATCTTCGTGATCCATTGTACCATGCAAATCATCAGATATGTAATATTAGATCCATGAAATCCATTTTGTATAACAACAAACTGAATCATGAGGTAGACTGGTCCATTGACATGCAGAAAATTGATCGAAAGCAAAAGGTTTCGGCCCAGGTTATTCCCAGGAAATTTAATGTCGAAATAAAACTTGCGACAGGTTGAAAGTGACCTGCAGATAATGGGGCAAACAAACAGTCAGGATTGCGTACTTCCGCCCAGGGCTTGCAGAACAGCTTGCAGTCTTCGTCTCATACGTCTCAAAAAAGCTCGATCAGAAGCCGCTGCCATGAGGTCAAGGAATACCTAAGTTAGATTCATTTCAGAGGCAAAAGACTGTTTTGTTGGCGTATGCACATTCTAATTTCCACACCATTTCCTATAATTCACGCCAGAAAATCAGACCCAGTAAAAATACAGGGGGTGCAACACTATTTTTACTATGTACATCTATGTAATTTTGCTTAACTCTTAACCAAACGACAAAATTTCAGACTTGTCGAAATGGAAAGTTTTTGCAGACGACAAAATAAGTGTGACTCAAGAGGTGAAATTTAAATTAGAAAGGTTAGAAAACATTGTGGGAAAAGGAGAAAATGCTGGTTACCAGCATTTTCTCATTTTTCCCACAGTGTTTTCAAAAGGCTTCTTCCTCAGAGTCGTTAAAAGTCAGGATTGTGTGGTAAAGGGTTAACGCGTATCCTGCTGAATAATGTTAAACGGTACCTTCAAGTCGATAGTAAAGACCCAAATTTTGCTATGTCAAAGTTATTTTTGGGGGGGAGAACTATCTCCTTATCGGACAGTGCAGATCCAAGACCAGGCTGCACGTTCTGAGCAGTCTGATCTTGATCTACATTGTCCGAAAAAGGTCCTTGAGAGTACGCTTAGCAGCCTAAGGGTTAAAACTTGGTGTTCGTCTTTGAAAGAATAGTAAGCATTGTAAAAAAAGGAGATAAATGCTGGAAACCAGCATTTTTCCTTTTACCAAAATGTTTTCAAAGGCATTGTTCCTCTTGATCGATAAATCTCAGGATTGTTAAATGCTCACTTTAGAATAATTGTGACAGAGGGATAACAATAGACATCTTTAAAAAAAGATAGACGGCGTAAATTTGCCAGCAAATAGGCAGGGGTCCTTAAAATAAACATGTCTACATTTTTGACCAATCACAGATTTCTATTCATTCATTTGTTATCAGTACCAAAAAGTAGGTCAAAAACCAGCACATTCAGCTACGCCGAAAAACTGATATCGTATGGGGTGTAAAGGATATAGGAAGGGTGCCGTTTGTTTTTAATGGAATTAGCACAGTTTTGTGGTCATTATATTGACCAGTCCTGTCCTTATCTGGGTCATTTATCAGATAATTAAGTATTTAATACTTCCCCGACTTACTTTGTCGGTCGAATTTAATCGAGGTTAAGTACCATGCCTCATAAAGTCACGTGATTTTCTTTTCGCGGAGCTTGATTTCGTTAACGCACAGGGCTAGGAACACGTAGAGAGTGGATTTGAAACCGAACTTGGCCTAACTCTTTTTGGAGACTGATGGTAGGAATTGTTGCGAGATTCATCACTCGCTCACCGGTGCACGCTGTTTCGACGATGTTTATGTGGGAAAGCAGCAATTTGCCGGGAAAGATAGATGCGCTTAGAAATGGTTAACTTTGGAAGCGCAATCTACAGAATGCATGCATAGGTGAACTGGCAGCTGATAAATAAGTGCCATTGAATGTTGAAAACAACGCGAGATACCCATTCTAGTAATAGGTTAATACAGCATAAACACGGCATTATACAGCCTCTCATTCGACCGCTTTGGAAAACATTGTGGGAACATGAGCTATTGCTTGTAAAAATCAATATTCTCTCTCTCTCTTTTTTTTTCCAATCATAATTTCTATACTGTTGAAAAGCAATATGTTTCTTTTTTTCTAGAAGATTTTGATCTATTGTCTAATTTTCAAAAATACCGTTTTTAACGGCCTCGAAGAGGAAAGTTCGAAAACGATGTGGGAAAAGAAGGAAATGCTAATAACCTTGTTACGATCTTTTAACTCTTAACTAAACGACAAAATTTTAGACTGACCCAAGTTGAAAGGAGTCGCAAACACCGAATGAAAAGTAGATAAAGTGATTATTCCTGTCCTTCATGGGGTAGAAAACATCGTGGGAATAGGAGAAAATGCTGGTTACCAGCATTTTCTCCTTTTCCCACAATGTTTTCAAAAGCACTCTCTTGCAGGTAGAACCGTAAAAACCCGGGATAGTGTGGTAAAGAGTGAAATTACTAATTAGTAGTTTTCAAATCTGTAAAACGTTTGTAATGTATAGCTCTCAAGACTACTGTTTCCAGTCTTTAATTAACTCACTACCGCAGCAACCCTGCACAATTCATATTACACCAGGTAAGATATTCTAATACATATGAAATACTATGGCAAAAGGAGAAATTGTTTATACCGCGAAATTTCGACTTTTGTCTCAATATTCTTTACTAAGTAATCATATTTAGGTACCAGACAGCTTTGAACGCATTGATGGAGAAAACAACATATAAAACGAGATAAGTTAAGTACAGTAAGCAATGGGCAGCTGTATATGTGCCATGCTTTGTGAAAAGGGGGTTTAATGCATCTGCAAAAAGTATCAAACCAGGTCAGCTTGCGCAGTCCGCGTTGGTTGACCTGGATCGAACCTTTATGCTTTTGGTGACCTTTTGGCATCTCAAAGGACCATTCTATCCCATAATTCAGTTGGTTGTTGGACTAAATGGATTTTATGGATCCATAATTATATGATGGCTTGCTTCGTATAATGGATCCTTGAGATGTATTAAAACCCTTTTTGCCGGAGCGCCGCTCACATAGCGTTCTTATGTGGATAGTGTAGATCAGGATCTGACCAAGCAGAACATGCAGTCTGATGATGGACCTACATAGTTTTTTTTTCTTTGTCAGATATTGTGAGTGTGTATGGGGGGTGGGGGGGGGCAGTAATAAAAAAGTAATATTTATGTCTTTTTTTTTTCCCAATATAAAGATGTCAATTTCTTACAGGGTTTAACCCTTTCCCAGACAAGCCCTGGTTTTCATGTGTCTGCAGTACAAATCTTTTGAAAACACTGTGGGAAAAGGAGAAATTGCTCGTAACGAGCAATTTCTCCTTTTCCCACAGTGTTTTCTACCCTTTTTAATAACTTTCTGCCATTTTCATCAAATTTTAAATTGTCATCTGCAAACTCTTTCAGTTTGGACCAGTCCAAAATTTGTCGTTTGGGAAAGGGTTAACCTTTTTACCAGACGACAAAATTTCAGACTTATCATAAAAATTGAAAGCATTTGCAGACGATAAATTAAATGAGGCTGAAATGATGATTTATTTTTCTGAAAAGTTAGACAACATTGAGGGAAAATGAAAAAAAAAAAAAAATGTTTCCCAGCATTTTCTCCTTTTCCTATAATGTTTCCAAAAGCTTTGTCACTCAGGGTCGTAAAAACCGAGATTGCTTGGTAGAGGATTAACTGTTACAGAGCAATTGGACTGCATACCGCCTCTGGGGGAATATTCTGAACCAGAAATATCTTTAAAAAAGATAAACTGGAATATGAATTTTGAAACTCTCTTAACCCTTGTCCTGCTGAATAAATGAAATGAAACTTTATAGTAGATAGTAGAAGCCGAAAACTTTCTTCTTTCAAAGGTATTTTTGGAGGAAAGATATCTCGTTATCGGACAGTGTAGATCAAAGATCAGACTGCACGTTCTGTGCAGTCTGATCTTGATCTACGCTGTCCGCAAAAGGTCGGTGGGTCGCGATAAGCAGCCTAAGGGTTAAAGTTCAATGTGAAGTAAAATAATGAAAGGTAACCTCACGAGCAATGACCTCTTTTTCCTCACCGTTTTTCATTTTTTTGAAAAGTAGTGTCGATTAGCAGTGTAAAGAGTAGTTTCATAAATGTGCGAGCAAATATGGCAGCAGGACCCGCCGAATCGCAAATTACCGTCTATTCATTCTTTATCAGTACCAAGAAGAAGGTCAAAAGCCAGCGCGTTCAGCTACGCCGAAAAAAAAAAGGAAGACACAAATAGCATTGCAGTGGTAAAACAATTTCTAGATTTTTCTAAAGACCGAATGTTGTGCTCACTGCATTTATTTTTCTCTTTCAGAAAAACTTGCCGGAGCGTGGCCCAAACTCTGTCAAAATTTCCATCATACATATTGAAAGATAAAGACTATCAGTTTCGTCCAATTGAATTTCGAGAGCATTATCGTTTGTCCTAAATGTGTTCACCCGAAACTAATTTGTATTCCTTTGTTTGTTTCTATAATCAGCCTGGAGGGGACAGCGGCTAACTTTCGCCGCTCGTTTCATTTCGTTTTAGAATCAATAATTTTGATAAAAATAGTCTGTCGCCTTGGGGTCCTCCCGTATTATATTTCATATGAGCCATGCTCTGTGAAAAGGGGGTTTGATGCAATTGCAAAAAGTATCGACCAATGTCAGCCTGCGCGAACTGCGCAGGCTGACCTGGGTCGAAACTTTTTGCTATCGGTCAACTTTCTTAATATCAAAGGATCAGTGTATCTCGTCATTCAGTCGGTTGTTAAACGAAATAGATTTTAGGGTGTCATAATTATGGGATGATTAGCTTGGTATTGTGCATTACGTGGATGCATTAAACACCCTTTTGCCAGATCCTGGCGCATCTGAAATGCTTTATCATTGTTCAGATAGCTGACAGGATCGTCACCAAGTCAGAGAACCTAACCTACTATCCATCGATACACCGACTGATTACTTGCGTGACTGACCGATTGATTGATCGGTGACGGGTGATTAGTTGATCAGTTGATTGATTGATTAATCAATAGATTAACTGATCAATCGATCGATCGATAGATAGATAGATAGATAGATAGATAGATAGATTGATCAGTTTACTGATTGATTAATCGATCCATTAATCGATCGATCGATCGATCGATCGAACGAGTGAATGATCGACTGATTGATTCACCACCAAATCGGTGCACAAAGCTTTTTATTTATCACGCAGTTTGATACTCGATTGGCTGCTTGATTGTCGGAATCCTTGCAGAATGCTTGCTTACTTTCTTATTTGTTGTGTGACGTTTTGCATAGCTGTTGATTTATTGGTCATTTATTGATCGGTTGAGATATTCAGATAGATAGACAGATAGATAGACCGACGGATAGAAAAGATAAACTTTGTAAGCTAGATAGATAGAAAAATGGATGGATGTATGTATGGATGGATGGATGGATGGATCAGATCGAATACAATCTTTCCTTTTAGAAATTATCAACATTGAATAAAGAATTCCTGAGGTTAAATAAATAAATAAATAAATAAATAGTCGTATTGAAAAAAAAAATCGTTTTCTTGCAAAGAGTGTTAATACTTTACACACAGTCCAGAGTTTTAACGACCCTAATGAATTGTCCTTTGGAAAATTTTATGGTAACCTGCATTTTCTTCTTTTTCCACAATGTTTTCTACCCTTCCATAGGTGAATTTCTATTTTTGTGTCACAATTATACATACTGTTGTCTGCAGTAGCTTTTAATTTGGACAAATCTAAAATTTTGTCGTTTTGTAAAGAGTTAACCCGTGCCGTGCGTCGTTCAATGCAGCGCTGCGGGCACAGGTTGACTTTACGCTGCACACGATTCGTCGCCGATAGGCAGTCATTTTTTCACGGTATTTAGGGAGATAATGTATGTATCTGATGGCTATAGACTCGTTCTTTTATGATTAATATCTATAACTTATAAGTTGACTTCAAAGTATTCACATATATATTTATCTATATCGTATCTATTGCACTTCATAAACTACTTAACTTATTGCCTTCAGAGTAAAATTAGTCCTAGGTCTGGCCGACTTGTAGAGGGAGCTTTTCAGACCTTTATAATCTCAACAAACGTAGTATATATAGAGGACTATGTATGTATATATATATTTTGGTGAATGATCGAAATTTATTTTATCGAGTGAACATCATTGGTAATATTTTCACGAGTGGCGTGGCGCAGCCACTCGTGAAAATATTACCGATAATGCTCACGCGATGAAATAAATTTCGATCTTTCACCGAAAAAAAAAAAGATATTTATTTCATACTTCTATCCCCTTTTTTTGTTGGGACTTTCGTCAAGATCTAGTATAGTTGTTTTCGGTAATTCCCCGTGGCGTACCCTTCTTACATAACGACGCATTACAATTTTACGCAAAGCGAAAGAAATATAGGGTTAATGCACGCAAATTACATCATATTTCCCTCAGGTTGAATGGCATGCGCTGTTTACCTAGGTCACTAGTACGTGGGAACTACTGTTTCCACCTTCAATTGAAGAGTTAGAAAATATAAAAACGGTATTTTTCACTTGTCGTAACCGGTGTTTAAAGAGATCTTGTAATATCTATAACTTATCAATAATATCTATAACTTATACATTGACTTCAGAGTGGTCATATATGAGCCGTGCTCTGGCAAAAGGGACTTAATGCATCTCCGTGATACATGATACCAACCAAGTCATCACATAATTCGGGATCCATAAAGTCCATTATGTCTAACAACCAACTGTATCAGCAGGTAGACTGGTCCTTTGGCACACAGAAAATTGACCAGTAGCGAAAAGTATCGGCCCAGATCAGCCTGCGCGGACTGCGCAGGCTGACCTGGGTCGATACTTTTCGCAAATGCATTAAGCCCCCTTTTCACAGA
Organism: Tridacna gigas; assembly: GCA_945859785.2. Classification (NCBI taxonomy): domain Eukaryota; kingdom Metazoa; phylum Mollusca; class Bivalvia; order Cardiida; family Cardiidae; genus Tridacna; species Tridacna gigas. The sequence continues at coordinate 73,370,727 of OX244031.2, read as the reverse complement.
GCATGGCGCACATATATTTGTCCATATCGAATCTATTGCACTTCATAAACTACTTTAACTTGTTGCCTTCAGGATAAAATTAGTCCCAGGTCTGGCCGACTGTTAAAGGGAGCTTTCCAGACTTTTATGATCTTGACTAGCCCGCATAGCTCGAGTGGTAGACCGTAGGACTTGTAAGCATCAAGTCTCGGGTCACTTGAAGGTGTGGGTCTGAGCCCTACGGCTGGCAAACTAAAATTACTAATAGTCTTTCGGATGAGACGTTAAACCGAGGTCCCGTGTGACGGTGTTATACACCGAGCTCGTTAGAGAACCAGGGCGTAACTTCGGATGGGTTTCGTCCTGTATCTTGCACTATCCCCCGTGACAAAACTAACAGCCTTCAGGGGGCGTGGCCCATAATTATGGACAACCGGTGGTGACGATAAGCAAACGCAAATTTAAGTAAGGGATAGAAAACGAGTGTCGTGGTATATGGGAAATATACACGAGCGTTAGCGAGTGTATATTTCCCATATATCACGGCACGAGATTTTCTATCTCACTTAGACCACGTGACTATTCGTGCTTTTTATGTCATAATCCAGGAACATGTGCTTATGAGACAAAAGTTTTTTTCTTTTACAAAATGGAAGCATCATTTGATTTGGATTTTGATTTGAATGAGCTATTTAAAGATGATCCTGAAGTTACAGTAACTCAACTTGACAATTTGCCGACACAGACAACTTTCAGACTTATTTGTTGTCGTCTGCAAATTCTTCCACTTTGAATAAGTGTACATATTTGACTTCTGTTTAACAGTTAACCCTTTACCAAACAATTCCTGGCTTATATGACTTGGATATAGAAGCCTTCTGAAAACATTATGGGAAAAAGAGAAAATGCTGGTTACCAGCATTTTCTCCTTTTCCCACAATCCTTTTCACTCTTCTAAAATCAAGTTTCAATTCTTGAGTCACGTTTATTTTGTCGTCTGCAAATGCTTTGAATTTGGACAAGTCTGAAATTTTGTCGTTTGGTAAAGAGTTAAAAAATTATTTCATTGACATGATTTACTAGATGGTACCCTTTACCTTCACGGATTATATTTTTTGTACCCCCCTGAGGGGAATTTAATCAATATTTGTCAAAATAAAAGGAAAAATTGAGAACTTTAAAATGTTTTGTAATTGTCAAATGAAGTACTGTACCTAATTTCAAAATTGTTTAATTCTTTACCAAACCGTTGTCTGCGCATGTCATACTCTTCGAAGATTCGACCTGTCTTATATGACGCATCACTAGCCCCGAAAGCGCGCAGACTGTTTTAGCAAACGACAAAATAAATGTGACTGAAAAATCCAAATTTCATTTGGGAAGGGTAGAAAACATTGTAGGAAAAGGAGAAAATGCTGGCTAACAGCATTTTCTCCTTTTCCTACAACGTTTTCAAAAGGCTTGTAACTAAGGGTCGTCAAAAGTCGTCATTTTCTGATAAAGGGTTTACCGTGAAGGCTACATTTTGTCTCGACTCGGTATTGCAAACAGAAGTCTGAATTCACGTGCAGGATATACTAGCATAGTATAATCCAGATATACAACTGCGGGAGTTGTATCTTCGATATATACTATGACAATACTGAACGCTGATTGGTCAGCTCGCTACATACGTGGTCTAATCAATTGTATAATCTCATCCAATTCAGTACATGCATGTGAGTCATGCTTTGGCAAAAGGGGATTTAACCCTTTACCAAACGACAAAATTTTGGACCATTCCAAATTCAAAGCATTTGCAGACGACAATTCAAATGTGACTCAAATGATGGAATTTGTTTTGGATAGGGTAGAAAACATTGTGGGAAAAGGAGAAAATGCTGGCCACCAGCATTTTCTCCTTTTCCGACAATGTTTTGAAAAGGCTTCATCCTTAGGGTCGTTAAAACTCGGGATTGTGTGGGAAAGGGTTAATGCACCTCCCTGATGCATGATAACAAGCAAGTCATTACATAATAATGGATCCATAGCAATCATTTTGTTTAACAGCCGACTGAATCATGAGGCAGACTGGTCCTTTGACATACAGAAAAATGACCAATAGCGAAAAGTTTCGGACCAGGTCAGCCTGCGCGGACTGCACAGGCTGACCTGGGTCTATACTTTTGGCAGATACACTAAGCTCCCTTTTCACAGGGCATGGCTCATATATATGTATACTAGTCTTTTTAGAATTATTTCATTGACAAATACACGTGAGATTTGAAAAAATAAAAGCCTTGCATAAAACGAGATAGAATGTATTAAGAGAACCAACAGTTTTACAAACGTTGGTCAATTATTGAGTAACTGTATTTTATCACATAACAACCCTTGTTTCCAATATAATATAAGCCATTACGAATTTTCTTGTCTCACACACGTGTGAGATAAGATTTCATGACGTCATAGGTCGAAGCACTTTACATATGTATTCCTACGCTAAAATTCCAAAACATGGCTGACGGATTCTGTTATGTGATAAAAAGAATCTGACATTCGTTGACTGTTGTGATAAAATTTTATTAAACTCGTCCAGAAAAATGTTATTAAGCTCGCCAAAGGCTCGCTTAATAACATTTTTCAAGACTCGTTTAATAAAATTTTATCTCAACAGTCAACTCATGACAGATCCTATATATCCTAGAAGTAGATAATGTAATAAAATTTCGGGTGCTTACAACCGTTCTTTGTAGAGGACAAATTAATACGTTTACATGAATTCCATGGATAGATGTACTGAAAACACTTTTGGCAAACCGTCAGATGATACGTTGGTCAAATCGCTGTCTAAAGATGGGTGATATTTACATACGCCATACATTTCTTCGCCGGAAATAGACCGCTTCACTGCTTGTAAAATAGTAAGACTCCACTACAAAGTAATACACAAGTTAAATTTTTTCAATTGAAGTCTTTCTAAATACATTTCCGTTGACAAACTGTTTGTAATCTCATTTTTTAACGTGATTTATTAATTTCATAGGCATTTCTCACTCATGGTTTGATAGATATCAATAACTTCATTATAGTTGTTGTTGTCGGTTATCAATGATTTTCATGGAGGCCGCCATGTTTGAGTTAATCACAATGACTGAACGTTTTAAAATGGGAACCTTCTGGAGTACGGAAGAGGTAAGATGCAGTTACGGAATCTGCCGATTTGTGACGAGTGTTGACTATTAAGATTTAACAGAAATGCTGATGAATGGCACAAAAAAATGCCAAACTAAACTACCTCAAAATAGCGCGCAAGGTGTTCAGCGAACATATGGAATATGAGCACCCGGATAAAGTGTAAAAAGACAGTATTTCTGTCCATGACAGCCCGAAATAAATCACGGGCCCCTACACTATCTACGGATAAGTCTGTTTAATTAGGCTTTAACTATTCCCCAGTTTTCCTTAAAATTTGATATCTACAAATATAATATTACACGTGTAAAATAATTGGAAATCCGTGTAGCGTGTCAGGCAGGTTATTTGCGTAATCTAAGGTGATAAATAAGTACGCGCCAGCTTTACTTCCGTGTGGTCTCGGTCCGAGGCAAGGTGATTAAACTTTTCAGCACAAAAGACGAGAACATGGACTCTTTTTGCGGACGGGCATAGATCAAGATCAGACTGCACAGAACGCGCAGTCTGATCTTGGATCTATACCGTCCGCTTGTTTCGTCCGGTCTAAAAGATAAATATCATTTTGAGTTTCAGTGGATTGTATTAGTGACAGTTGAAAGAATTCGAGCTTAAATGAGCCGTGCTCTGTGAAAAGGGGCTTAATGCATCCGCAAAAAGTTTCGACTCCAGGTCAGCCAGCGCAGTCTGCGCAGGCTTACATGAGTTGAAACTTTTTTGCTATTAGTCAATTGTTTGCCTGCCAAAGGACCAGTATACCTCATGACTTAACCCTTTCCCAAACGACAAATTTTGGACTGGTCCAAATTGAAAGAGTTTGTAGACGACAATTTTAAATTTGATGAAAATGGCAGAAAGTTATCAAAAAGGGTAGAAAACACTGTGGAAAAAGGAGAACTTGCTCGTTATGAGCAATTTCTCCTTTTCCCACAGTGTTTTCAAAAGACTTGCACTGCAGACACGTGAAAACCACGGCTTGTTTGGGAAAGGGTTAATCTGAATTTATACATCCATGATTTTGTGATGACTTGCTTGGTATCGTGCATTACACGGATGGATTAAACCTCCTTTTGCCAGGGCATGGCTCATATACTTGGCACTGAAAGTGTTAAAGCCGTTCGGTTTCTGAAACAGAAATTCCCAGCTCGTTCTCTGCTGGTGAGCAGTGTCACTACTTACACGGAATTGTCCTTGAGCAACATATTGCAGAACCCAAGCCCAATACACATCTAGAAAGCCATGAATAAGTTAGCCGTGATACGGCTAAAATACAGCTGAAAGTGACTTCAAAGGCAAAACAAATCTATTTACCTTATTCAACCTCTTGTGGTAATGTATAGGACTCGTAAGCAGGAGGCCCCGGGTTCGAGCCTCACTGTAAGCACTTAGTTTTTCGTGGAAGTGTTTTTGGGCAAGACACTTCAGACCCCAAGCTTAGTACCGCTGAAACCCAGGACATACACAAATAAGTGAGCAGTCGCAGTGATATGACAACAATAACGTTGAAAACGGCACAAAACATCATTCAGTCAATCATTATTCTACCTCTTCTAAGCATAGGTTTAGCCTACTTTCGTTGGTGTCCATCCGAAAGTACCCGCCAGATTACCGTCAAAAAAGTTTACGCTGGCCAGTAAAAGTAGTTCTGTAACTTCTTTCGTAGAATACGATCAATTCAATGCTGCACTGAACATTAGGGTAGTAAGATTGGCAAAGTCAGTTGTCCGCGTAGTGAAATGTAAATTGTAACCATAATATGAATGGTATTTTGTCGAAAGCGGCGTTTGACAGTATTACGGAGAAGACAACAAACATTCCTTCTGGTTTATCTACCCGCTGAATCTATGTTTGTGATAAAATGAGAATTTATGATAAAATGAGCAAAAAAGATGAGACCACTTTTCCTTTTTAGCTCGGCAGTTTTCGAAGAAAACGTCGAGTTACTGTCGTTGCCATGGCATCGTCATCGTCTGTGTTGTCATGCTAAAACTTTGACATTTCATAATAGAAGAGAGAGAGAGAGAGAGAGAGAGAGATACAGAGAGAGAGAGAGAGAGAGAGAGAGAGAGAGCGGTACTTGCATTTTGTTATATACGTATTAACCCTTATCCAAACAAGCTCGTGTTTTCAACCACCCTGAAATCGGAGACTTTGAAAACATGGTGGAAAAAATGAAAAAATGCCGGTAACCGGCGTTTTCTACTTTTTCACCGTGTTTTCTACCTTTTTAAAGATATAACCCATTATTAAAGTCTTACTTTATTTGTCGTCTGCAAAAATGTTCAATTTGGAGCGGTCTAAAATTATGTCCCTTGGCAAAGAGTTAAATATAAATATATTTGTTCGAGAGACAGAGTACTTTGAATATTTTATATTCGTAAATTGATCAAATATACAATCATGATGTATTTTTGAGAGCGAAAGAGCGGTGATAGAAAATGCGAGTGAGAGAGAGCGAGAGAGAGAGAGAGAGAGAGAGAGACAGAGAGTTGTATCACATGGGACACTTTGAAAATTATTTTGATTGTAACTGACTATGTACAGGATGTATAAATCAATAAAGTCATTCATTCATTCATAATATCCCTGTTGTTGCTGATGATATTTACTTCAAACTTGGGCAAATTGTTTACTATTAACCCTTTCCCAAACGACAAATTTTGGACTGGTCCAAATTGAAAGAGTTTGCAGATGACAATTTTAAATTCGATCAAAATGGCAGAAAGTTATCAAAAAGGGTAGAAAACACTGTGGGAAAAGGAGAAATTGCTCGTTACGAGCAATTTCTCCTTTTCCCACAGTGTTTTCAAAAGACTTGTGCTGCAGACACGTGAAAACCAGGGCTTGTTTGGGAAAGGGTTAAAAGAGGAACCAATACGACAATGGGCAGATAAACATTAAAGTATTTTGACAACAGTTATGTCCATTTTTCCACGTAGAATTTTCATTGAAAACCACACAAACGCAAGACGTTTTTGAAGAAACTGCATATCTGTCAGACGTTTTTGAAAACAGCAAATGAGCTGCGCTCTGGCAAAAGGGTTTCTTATGCATATGCGAGATGCATTACACTAAGCAAGTTGTCTCATAATTACCGATTCATAGAATCCATTTTGTCTAACAGCCGACTGAATCATGAGGAAGGCTTGTCTTTTGACTCGAAGAAAATTTACCTCTAGCAAAAATGTTCGACCAAGGTCAGCCTGCGCAGAGTGCGCATGCTGACCTGAGTCAATACTTTTTGCAGATGTATTTAATCCCCTTTTTCATATAACATGGCTCAAACAAAAAATACATTAAATACTCGTATAACGGTATTAGATTATATAAATTCATCATTCTTTTTTTAATGAATTCTCTACAAAAACGTTATAAATTGCGTAGATATCCTTTTTTTTTTATTTCTTACAAGATGAATGCACAAAAAAGGAGAATTTATAATGATAAATTACAGGCTTTAAAGGAAAAGATAATACGTATAGTCTAATATCATTCCCATAATTGCATTCCTGATTTTTTTTTATATAATGTTTTGTGCCGAAGGAATACTTTCAACATCCTTTCTTATCTGTTAACGGAATTCAATACTTTAAACCTTTATCAAAGAATCCCAAATTCTAACGACCCTGAGACAGAAAAGTTTTGAAAGCATTGTGGAAAAAGGGGAAAATGCTGGTGACCAGCATTTTCTCCTTTTCCCACAATGTTTTCTACCCTTCCAAAGATAGATCGCATTTTTTGAGCAACATTTTATTTGTCTTTTGCAAATGTTTTCAAAATGGACGACTCTAAATTTTTGTCGTCTGGTAAAGAGTTAAGGATTTGCAGACAGCGCTGGGTTTTGACATCTATTTTCTTAACAACAGGTAAACTTATATTAAATAACGGAATTGAAATTAATTCAAACATAACGTTAGCGCTCTTAATACCAAGGTTTCAGGTTTTATTGTCATAAAAGAATATTAAATTCCTTCTGTTATTGTATACAGATATTCTAACTCTTATTCTTAAATTTCTTTTCATAAAATCTAATCTATTGCATAGTGTTTTCTATTCACACTATCTTGCAGACAGATCTGGTTTCTTTCTAATTATTTTCATAAGGGCCTTGTTAGTTGCAAGCATATTGACTGAATAGAACAGAACGAATATGTTTCATTAACTCTTTACCAAACGTCAAAATTCGAGACTGGTCCGGATCGAAAGCAAATTGATATTTGTTTTTGGAAAGGTAGAAAACATGGTGGGAAAAGGAGAAAATGGTGGTTACCACAATTTTTTCAAAAGCTTACTCTATCAGGGTCGTTAAATTCGGGATTGTGCGGAAAAAAGTACATGTATATACAGCCTAGTCGTCGTGGTTAATTTTGGTCGAGCAACACCAGAAAGGCACCAGAAGACGCAGGGGGCACTATGATATACATGCAAATATTGTTGAAAAGCCCAAATACCTTTTCACTGGCGAAGAGAGTAGGATCGTCTTAACTCTTTACCACGCGACAAAAATGTGGACTGGTCCAAATTGAAAGCATTTGCAGACGACAATTGAAATGTGAATCAAATGATGTAAATTGTTTTTGATAGATTAGAAAACATTGTTGGAAAGGAGAAAATGCTGGTTACCAGCATTTTCTCCTTTTCCCACAATGTTTTCAAAAGGCTCTTTCTTCAGGGTCGTTAAAACTCGGGATTGTGTGGTAAAGGGTTAAACAAAAATTCTAAAATTCCGAATTCCAAGAGGAGCCATTTGATTGGTAAAATCTTCTGTCTCAAGTTTCTCTGCCAATAAGGTGCCTAGACTCCGACTTTTGGATTGCAATTGAATTTCTTACTGCTGGTGAATACGGCGCCAGATCTCTTTACTACTCTCTCTACTAACACTTGAAAATGCCCGTGCTTAAAACCTGTACCATACTGGTTTATGTCATATCGACCTGAAATTATTACGATTAAAACAGAAAAAAAGAGGAGTGAAATATATCTGAGCCATGCTCTGTGAAATGGGGGCTTAATGCATCTGCAAAAAGTATTGACCCAGGTCAGCCTGCGCGGACAGCGCAGGCTGACCTGGGTCGAAACTTTTTCCTTTTGGTAAATTTTCTGCATCTCCAGGGAGCATTCTACCTCAGGATTTAATAATTTGTTAAAGAAAATGGATATAATGGACTTGCTTGGTATCATGCATCACGGGGATACATTAAGCCCTCTTTTGCCGGAGTATGACACGTGCATATTTTACGGGATGTATACAGTGCCTTTATGTCAAGGATGTTGCACTGCAGGAACCTGTCAACTGTGCAGCGACACGTGTTAATATCGTGACACTTTCATATATTTGTCAGTATTTTCCTATTATAGAGTACAATAACGGTAAATTAGGTTTAGAAAATGTTTGACAGCTTCTGGAATCTGATGGCTTGCTACGGAAGGTGTACAGGGACACAACGTTATTTGATTTTCTTTAGCCTTATTCTGCAATTTGTGGACATTTCTGAGCGCATCATAACCTTGTAACTTTACAGTTCCTAATTTCGTGCCCACGTGGTTTTATACCTTTTTTTTTAAAACACTTAACCTGCTAAATAAGTAAAATGAAATTTTCAAGCCAATAATAAAAACCCAAATTTTCCTATTTCAAGGATATTTTTGGGTGAAAGATGTCTCCTTATCGGACAGTGTAGGTCCAAGATCAGACTGCACGCTACAATGTCGCAAAAGGTCAGTGAGTCGCGCCTAGCAGCCTAAGGGTTAAGTTTTTTTTATTATTTTAAAAAGTAACGCCGTTTTGATGACTGAACAAAATGTTTTAGCCAATCAGAAATTGCGTTACTTTGAAATTCCTGAATTCTAGAGAATAAGAATGCAAATAGAATGGTTGATGAATAGGGACCCTGGAAGCGCGGTACCAAAGATACCGCCTCATTTGGGTGTCCCTTGTGGTATTCCATATTCTCATACGTGCACGTTCCTCAAAGACCTTTACCATACAATACCGTTTTTTTTCACCCTTGAGGAAGAAGGCTTTTGAAAACATTGTGAGTAAACGACAAATAGCTAGTAAAAATGGTTTTCTATTTTTTTTAACCATGCTCAATGCTTCTTTTCAACGACAAATTCCATCATTTGAACCTCGTTTCAATTGTTTTTAGGTTATCAATAGAGAGTAGTCTGATTTGCTTCTCGTGTTGTAAAGAGTTTAACAAAAGTGATATGCAATGAATTTAAATGACGAGCCTGGAATGACGCGTGAACAAGTCTCGGTTGCTGTCAAATGCAACACGATCAGTGTTCGTTTAGACGCTTGACTTACAGGCGTGACACAGCGGAAGTTTATTATGCGCATCTAAGGGAGTGGTGAAGCCATATTGGATTTCAACTTTCAGTTGTCATAAATCCCTTTTGTCAAACAATTCCGACTTTTAACGACCATAAGGAAGGAGGCATTTGAAAACACTGTGGGAAATGGAGAAAATCCTGGTAACCAGCATTTTCTCCTTTTCCCACAACGTTTTCTACCCTTTCCAAAAAACCGAATACCATACATTGAGCAACATTGAATTTGTCGTCTACAAATGTTTTCAATTTGGGCAAGTCTAAAATTTTGTCATTTCGTAAAGAGTCGTCACACACGGCAGGCATTATCATGGGGTCGGCCATTTTTACTGAAATTCTACACTTAACTTGAAGGTCGCACTGTGCATAAAAGTGTTAAACATTTGGTGGAAAAAATGTCACTGAATATGGCGATGGCTCCTTGCCTAAGGTCTTAGATTTGTAATGAAGTTTGATTGAATTGATCGAATGCTTTTTACCCCATTTTCGACAATATTTTAGTTGTATCACGGCACCAGCTCACATATTCATGTGTGACCAGTTCTAGGCAAGGGTTCTGAAGTGTCTTGCCTATGGACACTCTCACGAAAAATTGTAATCAGGAAAAACCGGTTTGATCCCGGTTGACGGTAATGTGAGAGTCCCCTTGGCTAAGACATCCCAGAGTCCCAGCCCTGTAAAGGCAAAACCCGGGAAAGCCACGACTTTGTGAGTTGCGTCGTGATTTCATTTAGATACAAATGAGTGCAGCGTAAACCCTTTACAAAACGATCCCCGGATCTAACGACACGGAAGAAGAAAACAAGGCATATAAAAACATTTAGGGAAAAGAAGAAAATGCTGGTAACCGATTGTTTTTCCATTTTTTAAATTTTTTTTCATTTTCCTTTTTTTCTTAAATTTCTTTTTTTATTTTGTTTGCTTTTCAATGTGCCCCCCCTTTTTTTTTTGGTTCAATGGCTACTTAAAACTAGATCTCGGGTAACCAGCGTGTTGTTCAATTTATCTGGCTGATCGAAAATTAACGCAGTGCCCTTGTTTTTTATTCGATGTGACCGGGCCGGGGCTTGAATCTACGACTTCCATAGAATGCACAGAACATGTCTTCTGGTCTCCGATCTAAACCAGCCGCTACTTCTTTCAGCAATAAGTTATTTTGACAACTTAAATAACCATTAACCTGCTATATAATCATATAAAACTTTCAAGTCGATAGTAAAAAACCAAAATATTTCTATTTAAAAGTTAATTTTTGAGGAAAAGTATCTTCTTATCGGACAGTATAGATCAAAGATCGGACTGTGCGTTCTGTGCAGTCTGATCTTGATCTACACTGTCCGTAAAAGGCGCTTAGCAGCTTAAGGGTTAGCTGGTGTAAAATTTACTCATCTATCATTTGGACTCATGTTTTTCTTTATTTTTCTGACCTGAAGACAAGCGACCGCTTGTTTGAAAGACCCTAGAAAAAAACCCTTTGAAAATATTGCAGGTAAAAATGTTATGCCGATAACCAATATTTTCTCCTTCTTCCATAATATTTTCTAGTCTTTCATGAACAAACATCTTTATTTAAGCCATATATATCTTTTGCAAATGGTTTCAGCACGGACCTAAAAATGTGTCCTTAACCCTTTCCCAAACAAGCCCTGGTTTTCACGTGTCTGCAGTACAAGTCTTTTGAAAACACTGTGGGAAAAGGAGAAATTGCTCGTAACGAGCAATTTCTCCTTTTCTCAGAGTGTTTTCTACCCTTTTTGAGAACTTTCTGCCATTTTCATCAAATTTAAAATTGTCGTCTGCAAACTCTTTGAATTTGGACCAGTCCAAAATTTGTCGTTTGGGAAAGGGTTAAGGAGGCCCCGCGGAGCGGAAATGCATAATTAGTCCACAGACTAACGTATAAAGGAACATGATAGGCCAATATCATTAAATTTTGTTAAGTGAAATTTATATTTCCATAATTATTTAATTATCAGTTACATGTAAGGCGAAACGAAAACATAGTTTTGTTTGAATAGTTAAAGAAGAAAAAGGTGAAGTAATTGATAGTATAAAAGGAATTAAGTCTTTTAAATATCAAATAGAATCTTATCTGGGCAATTTCACGGGCGTCGAAAATGTATGCCATAACAGGATTTTTTTTTTTCAAACAATATATCAATTTTGATAATTTAAGATGAAAGAAAGACTTTAAAAATTACCGTTGAAAAAAAAAAAGATAGAGTTGAATAACGAACGGCTTCAAAAATTAAATTACATGTATTTGAGTAAGAATGAGTGAAATTGTCTCTCTTGCAGAGTAAATCAAGAATTCATGGTACAATACCCATTCTAAATCTGAACATATAAAATAAACGAGCTATGCTCTGTGAAAAGTATCGACTGCGCCGGCTGACCTGGGTCGAAGCTTTTGCTTTGGTTAAATTTTCTTGAAGTCAAAGGACCATTCTACCTCGAGGTTCAGTGGGTCATAACACAAAATAGATTTTCAGGATCCGTAATACTAGTATTAGTTTGAACTGCTAGGTATAATGCATCACGGATATGCTTTAAACCGTCTTTTGCCAGAGCTCTGCTCATATGGGACGTTTGTCACTTCTATCAATATTGCCTAAAAGTGAAATAAAAAACTGACCATGTGCCCGATAGCTCGCGTGACTATGACTTATGGAGTAATGATTTCGAATACCTACCTTGCCTTTATTCGTTTGAAGACTGATTGCATTGCAACAGGATTTATTCCTCTGTTATCGCTGAAGATAGTCTTAAGGATGTTTGCGTAAAAAAGCAATCAGTGGCTTTGAGGAAGTATTATGCATACGAGGAGCGGGTTTTGTCGTTAGGTATTGTGACGTCCAGTTACCCAAGCAGCAAGAAATACATGTATATACACATTCAGGATATAACAGTCAACGTTCTGCAATGGGTTAACTCTTTATCAAATGACAAAATTACGGACTTGTCGAAATTGAAAGCATGTGTAGACGACATATTAAATGTGTTGCTATTGACCATACTTTTCTTTAGAGGTGTTGTAAACAATGTTTTCAAATGCCTTACTCCTCAGAAACGTTAATACATGGGATTGTGTTGTAAAGAGTGAAACATTGAGCTTCCACCTTGATAGTTTTCGTACGTCATGACTGCATGATGTCAGATAGATATCTAGCCTAATCACAATTGGCAAGTAAAACTGGCACTTATGGTCGAGCAAGGTTTTGTAATGACCAGCATGTGACCGGTAACGTTTCCCTAATTGTTGTGCGCGATTATTTACCCTTTACCAAACTTCAAAAGTTTAGAACAGAACAGAACATCGTTTATTTCACAAAAACTATATAGTCGATAGTCATTTACGTTATATATAATTACATTCAATATACATACATTTAGTCCTGCGATACTAAATAAGTGAATAACTGAAAGGGATATTTTCAGCACTGAGAGTATAGATTTGTGGAGGGAAAACTTGATAGTCTAACTTGACAGCATTTGCAGACGACAAAATTTATTAATCTAACGTGACTCGAAAGTTAAAATCGGTTTTCGAAAGGGTAGAAAACATTGTGGAAAAAAGGGAAAATGCTGGTTACCAGCATTTTCTCTTTTTTCCACAATGTTTTCAAATGTCTTCTTCCTTAGGGGTCATTACAACTCGGGACTGTATGGTAAAGACGTTTAATGAAATCACTTAAAAGGATTTGTGTTAAACTTCTGAAAAGTTGAAATATAACTTCGAATAATCGGGAAAAAAAGGAAGAAAGGGAAATAAAACTACATTTAAAAAAAAAAAAACACTGTTGTAAAACGCTTGTGAAACACGGACAAAATGCTCTATTTGTGCATTTTTTCAAAAATATACATGTACTTCAAATAACTGGGGGTTAAAAGGGTTGAAACAACATGGTTAACAGATAATTTTCACGTCTGTACTCTAACGTGGAGTAGATTAGAGGAAGACGCAAAAACGGGTGATAATTGAATCTAGAAATTATTTTCTTTTCCAATTATTGTGCGCCCCACATTATCCAGCTCCGATACTATTTGCACCTTACCGTTTTTGATATTGTTAAATGCGACATTTAATCGAAAACGTCTGTCATATTCATCCTTATTTTTATTCAGGGGTGCGTACTTTTGCCTTTTTTTTTTAATGTAAGAGACATATTATTCAAACTGAATTTTTACCTGTATGTAAATAGAAACTGTATTTTAAAACAAAAATATCATAGACACAAGTATACAAAGTGAAAGACTGTTAATTGTGAATATAGATTTGTTATTCTGAATTATTATATTGGCAAGATCAAAGAGATAGGAGAAAGGGTACAGCTGGACAGACGACTAAATTTGACAGGATGTTTGACAGTTTTGGTGAAAACTGTTACAGAATAGAAACACGTAGTGCTAATCTATCCTATTATTACAAATAAGATGTTTTTGTCCGTTCGAAAGATGTATAATTAGGATAGAAAAGGTAATTTCGTACCGAGAACGGCTCCCAAACGGATTGAATCTTGATTTACTCTTTACCAAACAACAGAGTTTTAGACGCGATTGAAAGCCTGAGCAGACGATAATATAAACGTGACTCAAAATCAAAATTTGTTTTTGTTTTGAAGAGAAAAAAACATAGTGGGAAAAGGAGAATATTTTCTCATTTTCCCACAATGTCTCAGAAGACTTCTTCTGTAGGGCTCGGATTGCGTTACTCTTAGAGCGGTGAATAAAAGAAATGGACATTTCGAGTCTGGAATACGCAATAACATAGAGCAATTCAAGGTTGATTTGCCACGATATTTCATAGACTATCGAATACTGTAGATCTAAAATAAGAAAGCACGTTCCGAGCAGTCTGATTGTGATTTACTTTGTCCTTAAAAGGCTTTTCGATTTCAATCTACACTGTCCGCAAGAACTTTAAAGTTGTGATCAGGGTGAAAACCTAAAGCCTCATGAAGCTAAAGACGACGGCTAAGCTTATCTGAATAACTTAAAAAAAAAACGACAGAGAATATCTCTTTAATAACCTGAAACCGTCGAATGCGGGTGCAAACGCTCGGCCGCAAAGGTTTTATGACGTAGATTGATTATCAGTGAAAATCTTAAATCGAAAAAGAGGCTTTAGTCTATAAAAAGTATTTTGTTGGTTACCTGCTCTTGTTTAACTGGTTACCCTTTTGATAGTTAACAAATGCTCCGATTTCGAAGTAAATATTTCCCGTAATGGCAGAGATATTATAAAATTTCAAAGCTTTTGCATGCCGAATTCTAAGTCGAAAAAGTGGCATAACTGTATAAAAATATCTTGATAGCTACCTGTCCCTGTTGTATGGGTTCCACTTTTGATAGTTAACAACTAGTCCAAATTTGAAGTAAATATCTTAAGTAAAGAGACAACATAAACTGTTCAAGTTTTTGCACTATGACGGCGACGACGCAGACGACGACAGGGCTTTGACAATAACGCGACTTTTTCATAAAAAAATCAGCAGGTCTAAAAATAGCACTATGTGTAGAAAGAGGAGGTTTCGACCTTCGCGGCCCTGATGTAGAAGAAACGGATGTCAACCAGACTCATCAGCATGTCTAGTAAAAGGTTACTACCGACATAGGCTTTCCTTTGCCATCGAGTGAGCCAGTTCTTGGAGTGGTGGAGTATGTACATCTTCCTAACTATTTCCATAATTATCGATGTCTTATAGATAGCTTCCCTTAAAATAGACAAAAAGAACGGCAGTTTTCGTGAGCTAAAGTAGATGCCGTTACGAGGGACAAAACACGGCCATATTTATATACACGTATAGAAATGTTCTCCCTTTTTTGCAAAGTAAACTTATAAACATCTTCAGTCAGAGGTTACAGCCTGTAATAAGCTTTCCTTTGCGATCGAGTGAACCAGTTCTTGGAGAGGTGGGTATGTACATGTTCTTAACTATTTCCATAAACATGGATGTCTTATAGATAACTTCCCTCAAAATAGACAAAAAGAACGGCGGTTTTCGTGAGCTAAAGCAGATGCCATTACGAGGGACAAAACACGGTCAGAATGATATACATGTATAGAAATATTTTCCCTTTTTCTGCAAACTAAACTCATTAACATCTTAAGTAAGAGGTTACACCCTGTAATAGGCTTTCCTCTGCCATCGAGTGAACCAGTTCTTGGAGTGGTGGAGTATGTACATCTTTCGCACTATTTTCATAAACATGGATGTCTTACAGATAAGTTGCCTTAAAATAGACAATAAGAACGGCAGTTTTCGTGAGCTAAAGCAGATGCCGTTACAAGGGACAAAACACGGTCAGATTGATATACAGAAATGTCCTCTCTTTTTTCGACACTCTTCGATCGCTTCATCTCAGCTTGTTGAAATCTCCTTTTTGATTCAAACAAAATGAACTTTTCGGTCGATAGAGAGAGAGAGAGAGAGTACTCAATATTTTTATTTTCAATCGAATCAAAGAGAAAGAAATGGTATAGAATTTAATGATGATTAGATTTACTAGCGATATTGCCTAGAATTTATTGTGGCAATTAGTTTAACTTCTTTATGCATCACATAGCCGAGGAGAATTTCAACCACTTTGCCAAACGATTCGGTGTTGTTACGAACCTACGGAGCCCGTAGGTGTCATGCTCTACACATTTTTTATTTCGAAATAACGAAATCCTAAATCGATCAAACGAAATACTATTTCGAGAAAAAGAAATACTAAATCGTTGAAACGAAATGCTATTTCGAGAAAACGAAATGCTATTTCGAGAAAACGAAATACTAAATCGTTAAAACGAAATGCTATTTCAAGAAAACGAAATGCTATTTCGAGAAAACGAAATGGGTATGTTCGGAACACTTTGTTGTCATCGTCCGCCATGGCCATGTGATAGGAGTGACTACGCAGTCTGTACGATAAGAATTTATTAAATCGGCAACAATTTTCTTTTAAACCTATATCGTTATGGATTTTATGGCCTTTAATTTTTTTTAATCGTAACTTCGTTTTAACGATTTAGTATTTCGTTTTCTCGAAATAGGATTTCGTTTTAACGATTTAGTATTTCGTTTTCTCGAAATAGCATTTCGTTTTAAAGATTTAGTGTTTCGTTTTCTCGAAATAGTATTTCGTTTGAACGATTTAGGATTTCGTTATTTCGAAAAAAAAAATGTGAAGAGCATGACACCTACCGGGCGCCGTACGAACCCGAGGCTTACTTGTGACTGAAAACATTGTGGGTAAAGAAAAAAGAAGCAGATAATCAGCAATGTCATCTTTTCCATAAATGTCTTCTATCCTTTCGTAGATATGTCCCCTCGTTTAACCCTTAGGCTGCTAAGCGCGACTTACTGACCTTTTGCGGACAGTGTAGATCAAGATCAGACTGCACAGAACCTGGAGTCTGATCTTGGATCTACCCTGTCCAATAAGGAGATATTCTTTTCCAAAAAATAACTTTGAAATAGCATTATTCGGTGTTTTACTATCGGCTTGAAAATTTCACTTCAGTTACTTAACAGGATAAGCGTTAAGTCATAATTAACTTCTTGCCTGCACATGCTTTCGAAAGGGACGAACCTAAATTTATATCTTCTGCTACATAGTTAAACTTATTTCCACCCGTTACAATGTTACTAAAAACAACATCTCATGTGTCATAGAGGACACCTGCAACATAAATTTTGTCGAAACAAAATATTTTTTCTATATCTTTATTTGCTATCCCCCTACAAAAAAATCACCATATTCAGTGATGTAATCTTAAAATTTACTATTCAATATCACGGAGATAATGGTCTTTCTTTTTACGAAAACACTTAACACTTCGGTCAATAGATCCGTGTTTAGATGTGCTTCAATCCTGAAGCAAAAGTTCTTTGTTTCAAACTACCTTTAGGACGAAATCTTTTTAAAAACATATTGGGAACAAAAGAAAATGCTGGTAACAAGCATTTTCTCCTTTTCTCAGAATGTTTCTTTCCGTACAAAAAAAAAAAAAAAAAAAAATCGAAAATTGAGACATATAGTATTTGTCCTCTGGAAATGCTTTCACATTCGACTGGACTAACATTTGGTCGTTTGGCTAAGTTGTTAGAAAAAGATAAAACTGTAGATCATGATCAGACTGCTCAGAATCAACACAATGATCTTCGATGTAAATCCCACGATATATTTAAATAATAATTAGTCTACCCAAAATAGTCTTGAACTTGGACCAATTTGGCTCTCCAAAAGGCTAATATCATTTGTTGAATTTATTCAGTATTCAAAGGGTTGTCATTGAAAGTTTTAGAGATAAAGCCAAAAAAAAAAAACCACATCGTTTTCAGTAATATTAATGTCAAACTCTTCGCCATGTCGTCATTTAGTCAAATAAATGCTCCGATAACCTGAAAGGCGATAAAATCTGTCGATATCAATTCCCTCTTACCAAGAAAGAACCCCGACTGTTAGCTCTTTTGTAATGGACACTTTTTAAAAGTATTTGGGTAAAAAGGGCAAATAATTGTAACAATCATCTATAAACTGCAATATTTGACAATTTTTGAAAACATCATGAGAAAAATAGCAATTGTTTGTTACTAGCCATTGCTCTTTTAAAGCAAGATTTATCTTTAGGCCTCTGATTAAACAAATGAGCAATGATCTGGCAAAAGGTAGGCTTGACACATCTCCGTGATGCATGATACGAATCAAGCCATTACAGAATTATGGATCCATAATAGCCACTTTAAAAAAAAAAAAAAAAACCGACTGAATCATGAGGTAGACTGGTCCTTTGACATACAGAAAATTGAGCAATAGCGAAAAGTTTCGGGTCAGTTCGCGCAGGCTGATCTGCGTCAATAGTTTCGCAAATGCATTAAGCCCCCTTTTCATTAAGCATGACTCAAATACATTTGACCCATGCTCTGGAAAAAGGTTTTTCAATGCATCTCCGCGATACATTATACCAAACAAGTCATTACATATTTATGGAACCATAAAGTCAGTCTTGTCGAATAATCGACTGAATCATGACGTACAATGGAGCTTTGACATGCAAAAAATTTACGAATAGCAAAAAAGTGTCATCCCATATCAGCCTACACGGACTGTGTAGGCTGACATGGGTCGATACTTTTTGTATATGCATTAAGACCTCTTTTCACAGAGTATGGTTCTAATTCTCCTTTCCCTCTTGTTCCTTGGGGACTTGCCAGTGGCATGTCTAAAATAACTTGTATGATACAAGTAATAGGACAATTCTTGACCAAACAATCCCGAGTTTGAACGAACCAGGGCTGAGGGAGAAGGATTTTGAAAACAGTGTAGGAATCCATGTGCACAACCATGTCTTTTTCCATTCAAGCAGAGGCAAGTCCCATCATTTGTACTTCATTCCTTTTGGCGCCTGAAAATACTTTCAGTTTGAACAAATTTAAAATTTTGTCGTTTGATAAAGAGTTCGGAATATTCGAGCTGCTTCTAGATATGAAAATAAGATAGCTGTATCTCTAATTGTTTGTCTGCTTGACTGATTGTTTTTCAATGTTTTTTCTTTGCTTGTTTGCCTGTATGCTCTGCATGTAGTATTTTACATACAGTTGACAAGAAAACCTGTTTTTCAAGTCGGAGAAATAATTGATTGATTGATTGATTGATTGATTGATTGATCTAGTAAGTAATGAATTTGGTTTACAGAATTCCTTCATCACTGTGTTATGATTAAGAGCTTCAAAATCTGAAATGCTCCGATGAAGTTTTAGGCGAGCAAAGTGACTTAATGTTTTTTATCAAGATCGTAGATTAATGGAAGTTTTACAATGAATACATTAAAAATTCAATTTTCAAACCAATGGACCTTATCAAAAACCATTTTGTAACAGAATATTTTAAAGAAAAAGCTTAAGATAGCACTTTATCCTCCACTCTACCAAAATCATACTGTTGACATTGATAAAAATAGATTTCGCGGAGATAACTGACATCTGAAAGGTTTTATATTAACCATTAATAGGTTAATGTAACGATGAGTGTAAATCAAGATCGGACTGCACGTATCTGAAGGCTGATCGTGATCTACACAACCCGCAAAATACATCACTGGTTTTCTATGGGTCGGCAAAGGGTTAAAATAATAATACGATCCCCCCTTTTTTTTTAAATTCCGACAGACATTGTCATGGTTATGAAAGCAAAATCTTTGATAACAATCTTAATTTTCTGATTATTCCTTTTTTCTCTTTTTGAATTCATTGCCTAACCCATAACACTCTTATTTAAATCTGTAGTAGCCTTTTCGAAGGGGGAAGAGCGAGCCTCAATTTTCGCGTCCGTGTAGTCTGATTCTGGTCTATGCTGTTAGAATACCCAAAGAATATATATAAAAAAAAAAGGTTAGCTCTTTGCCAGTTGACAAAATTTTAGACTTGTCCGAAATGAATGCATTGAATGGTGTTTTACTCCCCTTTCAACATCATTTCGACCATATGACGGCAACAGGTTACATATTCACGTATGCCCTGGGTTACACCATTACTAAGCTAGGGCTCTGAAGTGTCTTGCCCATGGACACCCATACGAAAAAATCCAGTTCTTCCAGTGAGGTTCGAACCGGGGGGCCTAAAGGCTATGAGTCCTACACTTTTGCATTGAGCATTGCAGGAACCCTGTGTCCTAAATGAAAGCATTTGCTGACAACACTTCAAATGCGCCTCATATGATAGATTTGTTTTCAAAAAGACAGAAAACATTTTAGAAAAAAAGGAAAAAATACTGGTTATCAATATGTGATTGTGTGGTAATAGGTGTTAAATGAATATGAATCTCAACGCTCGGTAAAAAGTTGCCAAGTCGTTCTATCTGTTGCTTACTTTTTACCTGATTTTAAGTTTCCATTTGCTGCCAACGACTACCATTTGGACCGACAATGACAGATTGTCATTTTCACAATAATGTCCATACTTTTAAATGGTATGATTTAAATTTTAATGGTGCTTAACATCTGCTTAGTTTACTCTTAGCCGCCGGTGGGCTTTTATGCATTATGCTAAGCAAGTCATTGCATAATTATAGATCCATAAAATCCATTTTGTATAAAAACCGACTGAATCATGAGGTAGAAGGGTCTTCGGACAGCAGAAAATCTACCGAGAACAAAACTTTTCGAGCCAGGTCAGCCTGCGCGGACTGGGCAGGCTGACCTGGCTCGACACCTTTTGCAGATGAATCGACCCCCCTTTCCACAGAGCATGGCTCAAATATGTGTGCCATCACATGGGAGAAGAAACCTTCGCTTCAACTCCGGCTACTACGGAAAATGCGTAAGAAACTTGCGTAGCAAAAATAATTGATATTTTATCTATGTAACATCAAGCCTAACACGACGTATGGTCCATTCACGCAATAATTTACGTTTTAATGGTTTATATCTTACAAATATATCGTTACATTGAGGCGTTTTCCTCAAGAATGGTAAAATTTACAACTTTAAATACTATGTTACCATTAACATTATAGAAGACATTTAACGCAAAGAATAATAGTGTTCATTCAACAATGTACTAATGGCTCTATGTTTACAGCGGAGGAGTCTAAGGTCCTTTGTCAACTCTTTCAGCACCAAATATGTAAACCGGACCCCTTTCGATGGCTGAATTATAATCCACTGAAAGCCAGAAAAGTTTTTGTCACATAACCTGAATTTCAACCCCTAGGCTGCTAAGCGCGACTTACTGACCCTTTGCGGACAATTTGGATCAAAGATCAGACTGCACAGAACGTGCAGTCTGATCTTGGATCTACGCTGTCCGATAAGGAAGTATCTTTCCCCCCATAAATACCTTTAAAATAGCAAAATTTGGGTTTTTACTATCGGCTTGAAAATTTCATTTCACTTTTTTAGCAGGACAAGCGTTAAGTGTAATACAGCCAGTACGAATTTTCTTTTATTACATACTTGAATTTTTTCCTACTTAAATACATGCGCAGCACGCAGATAAAATAATACACGAAAAAAAAAATAAAATCCGTATCTACACACTGTGAGATATGGTTCCAAATATGGTATTGATGACGTAACTCACGCGCGGAAAACATACGCATTGATTTGCGATTTGATTGGTCAAAATTTACGCTATGATATCTATCCACCATTCATAAAATCATTTGTTTTGTTTACCAAAATGTCAAGAACTGCAAATATTGTCGTTGAAAGTTATGGAGGTATGTTATATTGTAGTAACTATCATGATGCGTGTAATTACTTCTCGCTGCGTAAGAAAATTTTGACATTTCTCTGGACATTCGGTCTCGCGCGATATCAAAGTTTCTCACGCTGTTCGAATTAAATACAAGCTCCAGGGAATTTACTACAACATAATATTCCGTATATCTTGCACACGTTTGAGATAAGATTTAATGACATCTTATAGGAGCGTTATGTGACGTCATTTGTTAAAACCAAAAAGGGACCGACTGGCCAATTTCCAAGCAAGCCAATGGACAGAACCCAAAAGTTTTACCAGTTGGTGGGGACACATTTGTTCTTTCGACCAAAAAGGCAATTTTCTTTCTACAATTTTCTCGTAGTCTTCTACAGAATTAAACAGCTTTAGGTTTGGCATGTGAAATGCTAGCAGTAAACAGTAGTACCATTGGGTAATACCGGTTACTGACCGGAAATAAGCCTTAAAACTGTGATAGGCGGATAAACGTTTAGTAGCATCATAACATTTTGAAATCAATGTCTGAAACTGCTAATAGAAGGTGATAGTAGAAATTTGCTAGCAAACAGGTTTTAATACTGGAGTGTAACCATGGGTTTTTTTGTAGATAGTCATCACTGTATCTTCATTTGTAAACTTGCATAACTTCACTAACAGTATGTTTTAACATTTGTCATGTCAGTGAGCGTGCATTGAGTGAATAGTAATCCCTGTTTTCACGAGTGAGAATGAGAGAGTACTGATCAGCGTGCAAGCGTGCGTATCCGTTCCCGCCTTTCTATTTTCTCTCTCACTAACAATCCATCATTCGGTCACCAGCTCTCGCAAGAGACAGTTGTACATCACAGTCAACACGTCCGAGTTATCTTTATTTTCAATGATTGCAAAGTCATAGAATTGTTTTCTTCTCCACTGCTCCGGTAAGCATATTTCTTTAGCTGCAGATACACCATGTAGAATCTAGATCTAAATTGTGCCATAAGAATAGTTTTATATATTTGTTATTTATCTTGCAGGTTTTCTTCTGTATAATTCAGAATCGAGTAAAACTTCATTAACATCACCCGGCATATTGCTATTATTTATACCCCGGTTGACAGGAGCATTTCATCAAAGTTGTGTGTTAGGGTTAGGGTTTGGGGCGTTTTGGGTGTTTCTGTTACTTATTCATCCGCAATGTAGACTTAATAATCATACTATGTCATGTCAAAGATGCGAAACGAGGCCATTTTCAAATCTAGAATTTTTGCTATGGCATTAGCTCTAAAGTAATTTGTGTAATTGCCTTGAAAACATAAATATGTGACCAGATTTGCATGTAATTTTCACATATTACACGAGCCATGCTCTATTACAAGGAGGTTTAATGCAACTACGCAGTCCGCGTAGGCTGACCTAGGGCAAAACTTTTCGCCATTGGTAAATTTTCTGTATGTCCAAGGACCATTCTACCTTATGAGTAAGTTTGTTCTTAAAGTGGTGGCTATTATGGATCCATAATTATGTGATGGCTTGATAGGTATCATGCATCAAGGAGATGCATTAAGCCCCATTTTGCCAGAGCGTGGCTTACGTGTTTTCTTGTTACCTCATATCTCATAATGCAAATGTGTTGAGAGAATTTATAAAACTTGTAAAGTTATCAACTTGGTTTCGGCGCCATGGGCGAAAACAGGAGCTTTTGCGGATGGCATAGATAAAAAACTTGGATCTATGCTATAATGCTGTATCCAGCCTGACCTTTTTACTGATTCAAAAATATGATCAAAACATTTCCATTTTTACAGTGAAATTGAATTTTCTCACTTTTCTCATAGTGATGAAAGATGACCAGATTTGCATGGCGACGAAAGACTTAAATGGCTTATATAATTCATTCACAAACTCTTAGATTGTTATCAGACTGATTTAATCGTATCTTCTTTCAAAAATAACGCCCATCTTTTTCATCTAATTTAGATTTATGTTTGGAAAATGTTTTATGGCAAATTCATAGAAAGTGATTTTTCTTTTTAAATTACCATAATTATTTATGTTATGCATGCAATTCTGATTTTTGGGATTTTCTTTGTGGTAACCAAACTACCGATTCGTTTAAAAAAAAAAAAAGACGTAAACCATTGATTACGGTTCTTTACCTCTAAAAAACCAGTGAAGAGGCCAGGTGAATTTAAAACATAATTTTCGATATAATTACAATTATTAGAAACAATACGAGAAAATAAAATGACATTTCATCAAATCGATGCAACAAATATGGTAGCAAAATGTTATAATGGAGAGGTCACTAGTTTCACGTCAAACATTAGTGATAATCTCTCTTTCTTAAATATATATGAGCCATGCTCTGTGGAAAGGGGGCTTAATGCATCTGCGATAAGTATCGACCCAGGTCAGCCTGCGCAGTACGCGCAGGCTGACCTGGGCCGGTACATTTCGCTATTGGCAATTTTTCGGTACATCCAAGGACCATTCTACCTCATGATTCAGTTGGTTGTTAAAAAGAATGGCTATTATGGATCCATAATTATGTAATGGCTTGATTGGTGTCATACATCACGGAGATGCATTAAGCCCCCTTTTGCAAAGGCATGGCTCATATACTAGTTATGCCTTTAGTATGTCCAATGTTACTGTTCGATACGGGGGAAAAGCATTAGAATTCACAATACAAGGGTTTTTACTATTAACTGGAGGGGTCTATTTACTTTATTTAGTAGATAAAAGTTAATTTTTAAAAACGATGGTTACCTTTTCTTCCAAAGCTTACGGGATTTGTAATAAATTTTATAAGTCTGCAGTAGCCCAAAAAGTAATGGATTGAGTTGCCTTTTGGCGAAGATGTCGATGGTGGTTACAAGATTCCGTAGATAATAATTCCGCCAATAATAAATGAGCCGTGCTCTGGCATATTGGAGTTCAATGCATCTGCGTGATGCACGATACCAAGCAAGTCATTATATAATTATGAATACATAAAATATACTTTGTATTACAATTTTGGAGAACCATGAGGTAAACTGGTCCTTTGATATGCAGAAAATTTAGTAAAACCAAAAAGTTTCGATTCAGGTCAGCCTGCTCGTACTGCGCAGACTGACCTGAGTTGATACTTTTTTTCTTCAGAAGCATTAAGCCCCTTTTTACAGAGCATGACTCAAATGTAAAGGGTGCAGAGAATCATTTGATTAATGAATTTAGATTCCCTCCTTATGCAAATGTGCAGTGGCGACCTTGAAAAGACATCCTGACAAAAACATGCATAGTTTATATGAGAATAATAAATGGCTGACTGTTTAAGAAAATGACGAAGGAATAAATAACTCGTTATGAGCAATTTCTCCTTTCGTCACAATGTTTTCAACACCGATGAGCTGCTAGGAGAAAAGAATCGTCTGCAGGAGATAAAATGTGTTGAAAGAACAAATTTGAAAATAATTAGTGATAAAACAAAATGAGCCGTACTCTGTGACAAAGGGGTTTCACGCATCTGTGAAACGTATCGACCAAGGTCAGTCTGAGCAGTCCGCGCATGCTGACCTGGGTCGAAACTTTTTGCTATTGGTCAATTTTCTGCATGTCTAAGGACCATTCTACACCCATATTCTGTTGGTTGTTCGTCAAAGTGGATTTTTAGTATCCATGAGTGTGAGATGACTGGCTTAACCCTTTCCCAAACGACAAATTTTAGACTCTTTCAAATTCAAAACATCTGCAGACGACAAATTCAAAGTTGATACAAATGAGCTTAAGCTCTCTGATAGGATAGAAAACATTGTGGGAAAAGGAGAAAATGCTGGTTACCAGCATTTTCTCCTTTACTCACAATGTTTTCAAAAGTATTCTTTCCCAGGGTCGTGAAAACCAGGGATTGTTTGGTAAAGGGTTAATATAAAGCATCAGACAGATTCATAAAACCCCTTTTGCCAGAGGATGGCTCAAATAAATAACAAATGATATAACTGATAACAAGAATAAATTTCACTTTTTTTTACGCTCGAGCAGGCGTTTAACACTTAAGCTGCTGAATAAATGAAACCCAAATTTCTACTCAATACTAAAAGCCCAAACATTGCGGTTTCAAAGTTGATTTCACCGGAGAGAAAATACCGTTTCGGACAGTGTAGATCAAAGATCAGACTGCACGTTCTGTGCAGTCTGATCTTGATCTACACTGTCCGCCAAAGGTCAGTGGGTCGCGATTAGCAGATTAAGGGTTAAACCATTTGTCATGTATCTTGGCTTGTATAAAATTCTCCACGAAAACTGCACTGAAATAGCACAAACGTCTATCTTATACTCGTCTTTCAGTTAATACTTCATAAAAACGGGTGAATCCAAGCCCCAAATTGGGTTTCTGTTTCTATGGTAAACTCACGGGAACGGTATGGTACCCCTTGTAGGCTAGGCTGGGAGCATATCGTATCTATGGCAACCGGGCGCCCAAAACTGCAACATGGAGCGCCATACTGCTTATCATGCCGATTTATAACTTCTGTCAGACGTTTTATATAATCTATAGCGAGTCGTAGCGTCTTTACTTTCGATAATCTTTTGTGTTTGGTGTCAAGCGGCACGTGCCTTCGCAGCCTTAGAAACGCGTTGTTTACAGTCTCAACCCGTCTTCGTTCACGCGCGTTCCTCTTGGCAACGACATGCGGGGGCTTCTCACTGTGTGGCACGTGCTTATAGGAAGATTTCTGAGCTTTCTTGAGTTTCCGTCTCACCACATGACCCTCGCGAGATCTCCTGAACGTGATGTTTGCTTCTTTACTGAATGACGTCATTATTTTTTTACTTCCGCTTTCAGAGATACGCTGCAGGTATGCCACAATTATGATATTTTGGTGCAGTTTATACCTCATAGAACATTGTTTTATATCACACAGAGTATGACAGTACTCAAACGTTTTCCTCTGAGAGATTCTCACGTCTCCATTACCTTCAATTAACCCCAGCATTAAACGGGTTCTGTTTTATAGCTATCGGCTTTGCCACGTGACTCGTGTGACGTCATAGCTTCCTGTCGATGGTAGAAAGACGGGTAAAAATTCGTCGAAGACGGAAATTAGCTCATTTAATATTTATAAACAATTTAGAGATACAGATAATATTCAGGAAATAAAACAATCGTCTATCTGACAGAGAATAAAAGGAGCTGTCGCCGGAGTCTTAATTTAGTCAGTTTATGGTGCGCACATCTGCGCGTTATATCAGGGTTTTATGTTCACTTTTTTCTCAGCAATTTGTGTTGCCCTTTCCAAGACAGAGATAGGGAGATCTAGAGAGATACACAAATCTGTCTTGTGCTCGAGGTACGGTCTCGAAATTCGGTATCCTTTTCTAGATTTGAGACATGTCTTTACTCTTGAAATCATTTGCAGGCGACAAATTCACTTAGGCTCAAATGATTGGTTGATTGATTAATTGTATGCCGTTTTCAACTTTATTTCAGTTATATCGCGACAGCCAGTGCACTTATCCATGTTTTCCTAGAGTTTTTTTCACTAGTACTCCGCACAAATGAAATGATTCGATTTGCCCATAAAATGTTAAAGAAAAAAAAAAAAAAAACTGGGAAAAGGAGAAAATGCTGCTTACCAGCATTTTCCCCCTTTCCCACAATGTTTCAAGAGCTTCTTTGTGTGGTAAAACGATGTCGTGTTTTAGACCCCGTGGAATAAGGCTTTTGAGAGCATCGTGGGAAGAAGAAAACGCTGGAAAGCGACACTTGTTAAAAAAAAAAAAGGTTTTTACATGATCCTAAATGGTGTCATTAATCCTCGAAATGATATAGAAATATTCGTCATAGAGATGAATTCCAGGACTACAGAATACAGACATCAGTTAACCATCTCAATGAGGGCCATTCCTATGGGTCAGTTTAACTCCCTTGCCAGATAAAGACTGAAGGTAATCAAATTACAGATTGGTCCTTTTACCTGTGTTCCTTTGCTTTTATCCTTGATTGGATTGCCTTGGGGATGTGATCAATATGGTTTGATTTATGATTATTTGTAAGGTCCCCATATAATTTTAAAGCAAATCGTGTTTTCAATCATCAGAGAAATGCGTAAATATTGACTGGTTAAAAACAATCTAACCAGATTTAGCTGAGGTATTATGTCAAGAATATATTTGTTTGGTGCAAGAAACTCAAGGATAAAATCCAAGTAATCCCCTTTTCATGACCAATGTAGTACTGGAGAGGAATCAGGGAAATAAGTGTAGAATGGCTTTCATTGCCGTAACCTAATAAACCCTTCTACATTGTATCTGTAGCGCATTCGGAATGCTCTGCGTACAGTGTATATCAAAATCAGACTACGCAATAAATTCAGTCTGGGTCCGTATTCACCAACCATTCTTAAGAATATTCTCAGTCGTACTTTTCAAGATTTTCTATAGTTGAAAGTAACACAACCTCTGATTGGCTAAACCAAATGGTTTAGCCTATAAGAAGCTGTGCTACTTTCAAATTTAGAAAATTCTGGAGAATAAGACCAAGAACGTTCTTAAGAAATGTTGGTAAATACAAACCCTGATTCTTGAACTTATCTGCCTGATTGTGTGATACTTACGAGGGACACTTTTTAAGTTCGTAGAGTAGGGCGGTCTTTTTAAAACCGCTTGAAATATCAAAATTTTATTTATCTAACACCTTCGAAATATGCCCCGTCTGCCTCCACACACATTTTACACCGATCTACCCATTTCCGGAACGCCGCCCGGTAGTCCTCTTTAGGTATATGTTGCAGACACTGGTAGACCGCACTGCCTATACCACAACGGGATTCAAAACGGTGCCCTGCCAGCATTTTCTTTAGTCTTGGGAACAACCAAAAGTCACAGGGGGACAGGTCAGGGCTGTATGGGGGATGATCTAAGACATCGAGCCCAGATTCTTTCAGATATTCCTGTACCGTAGCGGATTTATGGGCCGGTGCGTTATCATGGAGTAATTTGATGCCGCGGACACCGGTGCGCGGTCTGCGTTTCTGATAGAAATCAACAAGTTGAGTAAGAACACTTTCTCTGTAAAACTTTCCAGTGACAGAACTACCTTTCGGGACTGGAATTTGAAGGACTGGACCTTTCGAATCAAAGAATATCGCATACAACATGCGATTTGATGTTTTGCAACGGTGCGCAATGACAGGTCTGTCGCCCTCAGATGAAACCCAAACCTTATTTTTAGTCTTAGAATCGGGTTGAAAATGATAGATCCAGGTTTCATCACCTGTAACTATCTCTTCCAAACGAGTGGGTCACAGTTATCATATTTTTCTATAACTTGCGATGCAAGTCTAACCCGACTTTGTTTCTGCTCGTCAGTGAGCAAATGGGGCACCCAGCGCGCGCAGATCTTACGTAGCCCAAGTCGTTCACGTAAGATCTTCAAAACACTTGACGAATGAATGCCACTTAATTCTTCTATCTCTTGCACGGTATAACGTGCGTCTTCCTCAATTAACGTTTTCACAGTAGCAACGTTCTTTTCCGTCAAAACGGAAACCGGCCTACCCACCCGAGGGTCATTTTCAATTGACTCCCGACCATCATTAAAACGACGTACCCACTTGCAAACTGTAGCATATTTTAAAGCACCATTCCCATAAACATTTTGCAAATCAGCATGAATTTCTGTTGGCGGAAAGCCGAGCTGTGCTCGAATCTTACAATATACCCTCTGTTCAGAGATTTTTCCATCCATATTGAACGCTATATTTTATTATAGTGTATAAAACCACGTGTTGAAAATACCCAGCGCAGCGCGCACGTGGACCTCGTGCGCCGCATACCGTGACACCGTTCGAGAGAGGAATGATTACGCAAGTTCTGTGTAAAAAATCGTGCAACTTCATAATCGCGTTAAAAAGTTATAGGCTTAGTCTACGAACTTAAAAAGTGTCCCTCGTATATATTCCGAGCGGAAAAAAAAAAATGAATTTGCTTTAGTTTTGCATTTTCACCGACCGCAATCCTCTTGTTCGTTTGTTTTTTCGCTGAGTCCCGATAGCACAGTCGGTAGCGTAAAAGACATGAGACAAGAGGGTCGTCGGTTCAAATTCCCAGCTGGTTCAATTTCTTTCCGATGATTGATTATAGTCATTGCGACAAGATCCACTACTCTCTCTACGCTGATCATTGTTTCGACGATGGTTATTTGGGAAAGCAGCCAGTTGCTTGGGAAGAATATTGTGCGAAATACTGGTAAAAGAAACTCCAAGAAAGCATGTATAAGGTGCACAGGCCTCGGCGATATAACTGAAATAATGTTATGAACGGCGTTAAACACAAGCAATTAAGCAGTCTTTCCCAATCAAAGGGTATACTCTTTGCATTATTGGCTCTGAATTCAACACACACATTTTTTTTTTAAGAAAAGCCAACAGCCTACCATCTCCAGATTTCCCTGCCTGAGATATCTCTTAAAACGTTGGACAGTGCAGACCAAGAGCAGACTGCACGTTCTGTGCAGTCTGATCTTAGTCTGCACTGTCCTCTTAAGGTCACCCGATTTTTCCACGACGCATGCAAAGAGGGAATACATATTATAATTGTGGAAAACAAGTCACGTGGTCCAGCCATAAACAAGCAATATTATTTGATAGTCAGTTCATAGTCTGTCATCAGTACAAATGAATGGAAGTGTAATTAAATCTCGTCACGAGAAACCAATCGGGCCATTAAGAGTAATATGAAACTGGCGTTTCCTCCATATCCATTTCTTCATATTAAGCTTTGGATGGTCACGGTCTCTCTGTCAGTAGCATACGAAAGTTAAAACCAGGGTACCGATGGTTCGAATCCCAAGCTTTTCATATTTCTTTACGATGATTGATAATAGTCATTGCAACAGGATTCGTTCCTATCTCATCGCTGATCGTTGTCACAAGGTTTGCTGGCGATTATTTTGGAAAGCAGCCAGTGGGAAGAATATAATTGCTAAATACTGTTAATGTAGAAACTTAAGGAAAACTACATAACAGCGAAATACTGTTAATAGAGAAGTTTCACGAAAACATGATTGGTGCACTGGGCGCTTCTTTGCTACATCTGAAATAAGAGTTAAAACGACAATAAGCACCGTACACCAATCAGCCATCATAATAATATTGCCTTGTAGTTTGTGTCATTAGATCAGTGGCTACTAGCCAGGCTTGTAATCCAGGGCTTTTGAGCTCGATAGCACGCCTGTTAACACTTAAGCTGCTGAAGAAACGAAACCCAAATTTCTGCTTAGTACTTAAAGCCGAAACATTGCGGTTTCAAAGTTGATTTCACCGGAAAGAAAATACCGTATCGGATAGTGTGGATCAAAGATCAGACTGCACGTTCTGTGCAGTCTGATCTTAATCAACATTGTCCGCAAAAGGTCAGTGGGTCGCGATTAGCAGCTTAAGGGTTAAAAATTTCCGAGGATTTATGAAATTCATTTTTCTTCCTTCTTTGCAGTCTGAAAATACAATCTTGTTAATGATAAATATAATTATACTGTTGATACATATTTTTAACACAAAAGTCATTGCCATTTGTTGGCGTCGCTAAAATTGACGTCACGTGACGTTGACGTCATCAGCTTCCATATGATATGCCCCTTTTTCTAAAGGTTTGAAACGACCGAAACCAGTCGGGATTTACATATCTTTAACCCTTTACCAAACGAAAAATTTTGGACCTGTCCAAATTCAAAGAGTTTGCAGACGACAATTTTAAATTTGATGAAAATGACAGAAAGTTCTCCAAAAGGGTAGAAAACAATGTGAGAAAAGGAGAAATTGCTCATTACAAGCAATTTCTCCTTTTCCCACAGTGTTTTCAAAAGACTTGTTCTGCAGACACGTGAAAACCAGGGCTTGTTTGGGAAAGGGTTAAATATCTTTAAAAAATAATATCTGATGTTTGATCTCTTTTATTAGATATTTTCTCCTTTCTTTGTAAGAGATAGATTAGACTTTGTTTGTAAGCGAAGGTAGTAGCCAGTTGCCTTTGGATAAAGTTATGCATAAAACATGTCCCAGTAAAGAAAGTACATGTGCACGAACGCATCTATAGGAGCATATGTTGTTGTGAGCTATATAGGATCTGACATGAGTTGGCATTTGAAATAAAAAATTATCAAACGAGTCTAGAAAAAAATGTTATTACGCAAGCCTGGTGAGCTTAGTAACATGTTTATAGACGAGTTTAAGAAAAGTTTATTTCGAAAGCCAGCGAGCGTTGGATTATCTTAATCAGATTATGAAATCTCGCAAATTATGGGTCAGAACATGCATTACCATACATGGACACGTGATGATTTCCTTGAAGAAAACCCGGTTCACTTCTCTGGACGAAGAAATAAAGTGACTTCACATATGACGTCACACAATGCTTATCTCAAACGTGTGTGGGATAAGAAAATTCGTCAGGGGTATATTACACTGCAAGCAAAGGAGGTAACGTGATCAAAATCAGATACTGTCAAGGCGTTTAGCACAGTATAAAGTGCTGTTTTGAAGATTAAACATCAAATGATGTAACTTCTGTTGCAAATCGCACTCTTTTGATTAATGATTCGTAGCAAAAAGTTAATTAGAACAAAATACGGGTCATACTTTTGTGTGATTGTATTAACCATAACAGTGACTGGAAATGGGAATACGAGTACACGATGAACAAGAAATATCTATAAAAAAGATAGACGGCGTAAGAGATACTGAGATATGAATACCGGAACTCTTTTGTGGTTCTATATGAAGTAAAATAATGAAAAAAGTAACATCGAGGGCAATTTCCTCTTTTTCCTCACCGTTTCTCATTTTCTTGAAAAGTAGTATTGGATTATTGGGTGCTATAGAAAATATTGAATTTTAAATTAGAACAGGAAAATGGTCATTCTCTATTACATTCATTTGCAATGGTATGAATAAAAGTCCCGGGGTACCGATTAGCGGTAGCAACGCTTGTAAACAGTGGTTTCATAAATGCGCGAGTAAATATGGCAGCAGGGGCACACGTGTGCACATTATTGACCAATCGCAAATTACCATATATTCATACTTTATCAATACCAAAAAGTAGATGAAAGGCCAACGCATTCTGCTACGCCGAATAATTCCAATGTTTTTTTTTATTTGCCACATACGATTGCGGTCTGGGAAAGAGTTAAGCCGCGCCTGGCGTGCAAAGGGCCCGGTTCAAAGACTTTAGTAATCGTTTGTAAAATATGCCTATTTACAACTGTTTTTATTGTGCATGTTTATGTAGTTAACAGTCGTGATTTTTGCATGAAGGAAACTATTAATTGACAGGAAATACCACAGAGTTAAGAAATTGAAGAACTAAATTATATGACATTAAATGCTTCTTTGAGATAGTTCGGACCCCGACAGCACAGTGGTATCGCACCTGGCAAGCCTAGATCTAGGTGGTATGAATGTTTTAATCACTCGTTATCACGGTCTCCTCTAACGATCTATACATGTCCATATTTATGGCAATAAAGTGGTAATCAGGGTCCGTATTCACCAACCATTCTTAAGAATATTCTTGGTCTTGTTCTCTAAAATTTTCCAAATTTGAAAGTAACACACCTTCTGATTGGCTAAACCAAATGGTTTAGCCAATCAGAAGTTGTGTTATTTTCAAATGTAGAAAATCTTGGAGAATAAGACAAAGAACGTTCTTAAGAATGGTTGGTGAATACAGACCCAGTACAGTCATTTTTGACAAAGTAACGTATACATAACTATACAATATGTTGTATAAAAGATAAAGATGGTCGGACTGGAACCTTGACTACCCCGGGCCGGTAACCCATGTGATAAAGGCTTGAATCCATGTTCAAGCAAGACACTATTAAGACGACATTTATGCAACCAATTTCATTTCTGCTGCTCCGCTAAACCTCGAGTTTTTAATGCATATGCTCTGTAAAAGGAGGGTTTAACGCATCTGCGAAAAGTATCAGCTCAGGTCAGCCTGCACAGTCTGCGCAGGCTGAGCTGGACCTAAATTTTTCGCTATTGGTCATTATTATGTTTGTCCAAGGACCAGTCTGCCTCATTATGAAGTCGGTTGTTTAAAAAAAAGTGACTAATATGGATCCATGATTATGTGATGACTTGATTTTTATCATGGATCATGGAGATGCATTAAGCTCCCTTTTGTCAGAACATGGCTCATATGTATGTCCCTGCTCGAAAGCAGCTGGTGGCTTTGAGAGAGGGTGACGCGTACTTTCTCAGTGTTCTGTCATTAAGCACATGGCAATTATAGAAATCTATACTGTATACTTGTTATCAAAATGCAGAGTTCTTAATCCCAGTTTGGTCACCCTTTTTACGCAGCGCTAAATTATGCACCTTTTGAGAAATTTGATGCACGCCTTATCGATCATTTCATGGTGAAAGATCTTGCCATATGAGAGAAATCGTAAACATCATAACATTTGAAACCGCTATTTACCGGAAGACTGGAAATATACATTAATTACTATTTATATCACTGATTTTATTTTGATTGTAATGATCTTGTCGGCAAGTAAAACATGGCGGCCACATGTGTGGTCGAACTGTGTAACCCTTTGCAATATAATCACTTGTTTGATAGTCTATGGATTAAGAACTATTTCCACAATGGTTTCTACCCTTTCATGTATGCATCCCATAGTTTGAGCAAAGTTTGGCATGTCGTTAGCGTATGCTTTCAGTTTTTACAAGCCCAAAGTTTTGTCGTCCGGTAAAATTTCTTAAGAGTTTACATGGCCCTCTAGCCTGGGTCCAGGTGGTAATAATTTATAGCCACTCCTTTCACAGTATCTAGAGATCTGTGGCAAAACCCTTCAACGGTTCCGTTATGATTACCGTCATTTTTTGACAAAGTAACTTCAGAATATT
Organism: Tridacna gigas; assembly: GCA_945859785.2. Lineage (NCBI taxonomy): Eukaryota > Metazoa > Mollusca > Bivalvia > Cardiida > Cardiidae > Tridacna > Tridacna gigas. Next base: position 73,336,148 of record OX244031.2, on the reverse strand, counting down.
TGTATATAAAAAATGAACTGGAATTCAGGCTAAGGGTTGGGGGGGGGGGGGAAGGGTTAGGAGCATAGCCAGCCCAAAATAAAAAATTGGCAAAAGTAATACCAAAGATATTATCCGAGGCGCGAAGTGCCGAGAGGGTATGGCGGATTTCCCAGTGAGGTATTGGGGGCCTCCCCCAGACAATTTTTGAATTGTAGAAGCAATTTGGTGGCCTCTGGTGACGTTTTTTGGCACAACTCTCTTTCTTTCTTTTTTTATTTTCGAAAAGTATACGCAACTGCGTTTTTACATGCAGGCAGCTTCGCCCCCGTCTTACTCTTCCATATTGAAGCCGCTGAAGACTTGTTAATCTATGCCAAATGTTTCTTTTTTCCTATTTCTGGCCACAATGAACAGGCTGGTTATTTTTTTAAGGGTTGCAAGATTGGAAAAATAACGTAAAAGGGGTGAGTGAAAGTTAACTCTTTTCCACACGACAAAAATGTAGATTTGTTCGATTTGAAAGCATCAAAATTTAAATCTGGCTCAAATGATGGAATTTGTCTTCCATAGGGTAGTAAACATTATGGGAAAAGGAGAAAATGCTGGTAACCAGCATCTTCTTCTTTTTTCACAACGTTTTTCAAAAGACTACTTTCTCAGGGTTGTTAAAACACGTGATTGTGTGGTAAAGGGTTAAAAGATTAAGAAAGAAGTTAGAAATAGTGTGTGGTTGGTTGAGCCTTGTGGGCAAAAACCGAACCAGCTGACCGGATGTCTCTGGGAAGCTGGTACCACACTCGTCAGATTCTGTAACTACATTTAACCTTTCAAAATACATTTTCGTTGACAAATAGTTGCTGTATCAAATTTTTAACGTGGTCCATCAATTCCGTTGGCAGTTTTCACCGACAAATTGATATATGTTAATCATGAACCTCACCGTGGTTGTTGATGTGGTTGATAATCGATTTAAAAGGGCGCCGCCTTGTTAAAGATCATGTTGCTGACAGTACTTCAAAAATGGAAACCTCCATGATATGGACAAGGTTCGATGCAGTTACGGAAACTGCCAAGTCGTGAGGAGTACCTCGTCCTTATCAAGGAGGTTTCCATGTGCTGATTCTTATGATGATTCTTATTTTACGATGTTTTCAAAAGATATCCACTCGAGTGTCGTAATAAGCCATTTTTGGGTCACACTAAAGTCTTTTTCGATGTTGCTTTCCTTTGTACTCCTTGTGGACCAGCGACTTCGGCGAACAATGGGGGTCAAACTTGGACTTCCTGATTACAAATTCAAAGCCCAAACTCATTTCCCAATAATCAAGACCCTGAGGGAGGAACATTTTGGAAAATGGAGAAAATGCTGGTAACCAGCATTTTCTCCTTTTTTCATAATGATTCCTACCGTTACACAGAAAAATCCATCTTTTGAGACAGATCTTCTTTGCCGTCTGCAAATCCTTTCACTATGGACTGAAATTTTGTCGTCTGGTAGAGTTTACCTTTTCACCATGGATGACCTTTCTTGAAATTGAATATAAGAACTGAATTTGAATTCGAATTAGCGAATAGGATCTCTAGAATGTTCTTTCCACTCGGAATGGTTTTACAACGGACGAGACTGATTGATTAACTGAATGATTGATTGATTGGTATTTGACGTCGTTTTCAACATTATTTCAGTTATATCGCGGCGGTCAGTGCACCTATCCATGCTTTCCTGGAGTTGCGTTTACCAGTACTCTGCACAATATTCTTTCAAAGGCACTGGCTGCTTTCCCACATAATCATCGTCGAAACAATGGTCAGCAGTGAGAGCGGAGTGAGTCCTGTCGCAATAACAATCATCAATCCTCGGAAAGAAATATGCCGAGCCGGGGATCGAACAAGCGGCCTCCTGTTGTCAGTTCCTGATACGCTACCGACTGAGCTGTCGTGGCTCGGAACAAAGGACGAGATACGGTGCAAGAATTTATCATGATATGGTAAATTAAATATGGATAAAATGCTGTCGAACTGTTATATTTAATACAGTTTAATGTATTGCCACATCGAAAACTCATATCGTTTTATTACCTTCATTAATAAAATAGATGAGCCATGCTCGGGAAGAAAGGGGCTTCGTGCATCTCAGTGATGCATGATACCAAGCAAGCCATCACATAGTTATAGATCAATAAAAGCCACGTTTTTTCAACAATCGACTTAATCCTGAGGTAGACTAGTCTTTGGACATACAGAAAATTGACCAACAGCGAAAATTTTCGGCCAGGGTCTGCCGGCGCTGAGTAGGCTGACCGGAGTCGATACTTTTCGCAGATAAATTCAGCCCCCTTTTCACAGAGCATGGCTAAGATGTAATAAGGGAAAACGCACAAAATGTTTTTCGTTGGAGGTAATACCTCCCTATTTGAGAATATGGCTGGAATTTGTTCCTCGCTTGACGCTGCTTTCAAGGCATTTGATTTTTTTGACGGCGAATCTACAAGATCCGATATTTTCACATACATACGTTCCGGTCAAAATCTTTGTCTGGGGTCCTGCGTGCTTTCGTGGTAAAGTGTAGGACTCGTTACCAGGAGGTCACGGGCTCGAGCTTCACTGTAAGTACTGTATATTTGTGGAAGTGTCCTAGGGCAAGACATTTCAGAACCCCAGCCTAGTACTGGTGAAACCCGGGACATTATGAAAAAAAGGACTCTTTGATATGACTAAAATGTTATCGAGAGCGGCGTTAAACACAATCAATCAATCAGTCAGTCAGTCAGTCAGTCAGTCAGACCCCTTTGCTAAACAATCTCATGTTTTAACGACCCTGGGGAGGATAGACTTTCGAACATAATTAGAAAAGGAGAAAAGGCTGGTAACAGACATTTTCTCCTTTTCCCAGAATGTTTTCTAGCCTTTCGAAGACAGATTCGAATGTTGGGCCACACTGAATATGTCTTCCGCAAATGCATCCAATTTAAACAAGTCTGAAATTTTGTCGTGTGGTAAAGGGTAAAAGAGTAGGCATGTTTTCTGACTGAAAATGACCATTCTCTTAAATAGCCCTTTGAGTATTAAAGATACATGCTTATAGTCAGAGAGAAAAAATGCTGTCGAAATTTGATAGACTGTATAATGGTTCAGAATTAGACAGCTTTGTAAACATAGGAAAAAATACTGATATATATGGTGTAAGTTATAAATACATATATCAGAAATCTTCTATCTAAATCTGGAAAGGTCACAACAGTGATTTCTTTGAAGGCCTCCAGAATATGTAATGCGTTTTCTATCCGTTGTAAGCTGTGGAACCTTGCAACCATCAGGGGCAACATTTGGCATAAAGATACAAGAATAATTATAGTTTGATAAAATAAAGATATCTTAATAATCTTAATATCAAGAGCAATGACCACACCAATCCAGAAATCAAAGCCCGGACACAACGGTACCACCTAGCTTTAGCATTGCATAAAGACAAGATACTGAAATGCTTTAAGTTCGACAGCCATCTAGGCGTTTGGACCGTCACACACAACCATTTACCCGACTACACAACTTAAGACTTTATAAACGACGAATGAAAAAATTACTCAAAACATGAAAGTTGTCCGTCAAAGGATAAAACAAAAAACATTGTAGGAAAAGGAGAAAATGTTGATTATCAGGATTTTCTCCTTTTCCCACCATGTTTTCAAAAGCCTTCTTCGTTAGGGCCGTTTAAACAGGGGATTATTTGGTGAAGGGTTAAACACAAGACCGATGTTATATTGATGAATTTACAGCCCCACTTTTCCACGTCATAAACTTTTATAAGGCTTGTTTAGGTAGTGTTTAGTATGCCTACTTCAGGGTTTGATTTTGCCAAATCCAGGTGCCGTTTATGACGCTTTTTTCTTTTCATTTTCTCATTTCGTTTATGATACCGCCAAAGTTTGTTTCGTCATTTTTTTTTTCATCAGTGTTACGGTTCCACAGCAACATTGTAACATCTCCTAAGAGAAAACCTCACAGCTATTAATATGGGTGTATTTGTATTATTATCATATGTACAATCAGAACTGCTGCTCCAAGCCCCCGTAGCTCAGTCGGTAGCGTACAGGACTTGAGAACAGGAGGTCGCTGGTTCGATCCCCGGCTTGGCCAATTTCTTTCCGAGGATTGATGATAGTCATCGCGACAGGATTCATTCCTCTCTCACCGCTGACCATTGTTTCGACGATGATTATGTGGGAAAGCAGCCAGTGGCTTGGAAAGAATATTGTTCGGAGTACTGTTAAAAGAAACTCCAGAAAAGCATGGATAGGTGCACTGGCCGCCGTGATATAACTGAAATAATGTTGAAAACGGCGTTAAACACCATACAATCAATTAATCAATCAATCAGAACTGCTGCAACACTGTTTCATCAAGACAATGCCATTCGAAGGAGCGTTTCGAACCAACCTGATATATTTGAGTCATACTCTGGCAAAAGGGAGCTTAATGCATCTCAGTTATACATGATACCATGCAAGTCATCACATAATTAGGGATCCATAAAATCCATCATGTCTGACAACCGACTGTATCGTAAGGTAGACTGGACCTTTGACCTACAGAAAATTGACAAATAGCGAAAAGCATCGGTCCAGGTCAGCTGACACGGACTGCGCAGACTGACCTGCGTCGATGCTTTTCGCAGATGCATTAAGTCCCTTTTCACAGAGCAAGGCTCATTTCATTTATGTTCAAAAATCGGTATTTCAGTTTAAGTTGGATACAAAATTTGGCTTTAACAAGGTGAAATCTAAAGTCACAGGGACAGTTCTGATATATTGGTTTGGCAACATTTTATTTTCTTTCTGACGATATTATATTGTATTCTACAAAAATGCAAATTTTTACAAACGATCAATTAGATATTCATGTATTTGTAGATAATATAAAAATTGTAAAGAATTTACCTCTACAAGAACTGGTTCACTCGATGGAAAAGGAAAGCACGTGAAGGTCCACAGGCTTTTGCTAGAAAATGAATCCTGTGTACATCTTCTTCTGCAGCCCTAGACCATTTACCAAGTAAGTCCGAGTTTTAACGATCAGGAGAAAGCTTTTGGGAATATGATGGTAAAAGGAAAGTACGTAAAAAAAAAACAGGTGTAACTATAGGATGGGTCTCGTCTTGTCTCCTGCACTATCCACCATAATAAAACTAATAGAATTCTGGGACGTCGTCCCTATGGGCAAACGGTGGCAACGATGGCAACGATTAATAAATGAAAACTGACCAACTAAAACCTCCCTCCCAGTCTCGACATGTTTTTTTTTTAAATTATAGTCAACACTAAAGTAAGGATTTCCAACTGCACTCTGTCTGTCTGTCTGTCTGTCTGTGTGACTGCTGTAGCATTTGCCTTTTGTACAATCTGTTGAAGAACTGCATTAAACTACATATACATGTTCTTGCTCTCGGTCAAGCATTTAGACGCCTTCTGAGTGACATTTTAGCTGACGGTGCTGGCTTTTGACCTACTTTTGGTACTGACTACAAATGAATAAATAGAATTTTTGATTGGTAAAAAATGTAGACATGTTTATTATAAGGGTTCTAGCCTTTGTGCTGTCAAATTTACGCCGTCAACCTTTTTTAACGATATTTCTTGTTTTGCTCGATAAAAGTGCTTTGTGACCTCCTTTGTCTTTAAACTGATTGATTGATTGATTGATTGATTGATGTTTTACGCCCCTTTCAATACCATTTCAGTCATATTACGGCAACAGCTCACATATTCACGTTTACTTGGATTCACCAGTTCTTGGCTAGGGCTATGAAGTGTCCTACCCAAGGAAAATCCCACGAAAAGCCAAATGCTTCCAGTGATTGACACTGGAACCAGGTTACGAGTACCTCACTTCACCACAGAGCCATGCAGGACCCCTTTATAGCACTTGAAAGATGCCTTGAATTTGTTCTTTATATATTTCGGTGAACTGGGTGTGCATTTGTCGTCAGAGGGTTCATTGACAACTTAGGTTGCTTCTACGGAGAGTAAAGATCAAGATCAGACTGCACATAACTTCCCAGTATGAAAGCTTAGAAATTTTATGAGGGAAAAGCCATGAAATTGCTCTTTTTAAAGTTTTTTTTTTTCATCAACGGAAAATGTCAGGTTCGTTTATCTAGCTCTCTTAAGGGTAAAAAATTCAATGACATATCCTGTCACTTTTATTTCATTTCTATTAAGACTTGCACGCGCGCTGCCCAGGTGTTAGTCATTTTCTTTTCGAAGAATAGATTTAAACATGTTATTCTCACCTTATGACACTTTTGTACAATGAAGAGTCTTGAAACGTCATGACAAATTGACGAAATTTAAGAAATGAGCAGTTTATCAACTCGACAAAATATTTTCCCTTCTCTTTGGTTTAAACGTTACCGTATTGGCGATTTCTATACCGATAAAAAAAATATACGAGCAATACTCTGGCAAAAGGGGACTTAATGCATCTCCGTGATGCTTAATACAAAGCAAGTCCACACGTGATCATGGATCCACAAGGTAAATTTTGTTGGACAACCAACTGAATCATAAGATAGACTGGGCCTTTGACATATAGAAAATTGACCAATAGATAAAAGTTTCGGGTCAGGTCAGCCTGCGCGGACTGCGCAGGCTGACCTAGGTCGATACTTTTCGCAGATACATTAAGCCCCCTTTTCAAAGATTATGGTTCATACATAAATGATACGAAATTGAAAGAATGGGAAGAAGTATGTGTTTTTCAATACTTTGCGAGACATGACTTTGAAAGAGGCATTTCTTACTTGAAAGGAAAACTAATACATGTACATGATTTATTTTGAACATTTACAGATGTGAAAACATCGTTGCAAAAGGGGAGATAGCTCGATACGAGTAATTTCTCCGTATGCCACAAGGTTTTCAAAGTGATGCTGGAAACGGAAAAATCTTGTAATAAAATAAACGTTTTGATTCGGCAGAATAAAAGTTAAAAAGGTAAAAAAGGAGGGGTGATAAAACGCCAAGTGCCTGTCGTATGCAACAAATGACAACAATAACAAATACAGCCTTCCTGAGTCGGTTTTTTTACGACCAACTATAAAACACACGAACCACATTTGATGTTCATTTCAAATTCAGTTCTTGTCGAAAGCCATCGTCTGATATCATTATCATTATCATCATCATCATCAACATCGTCGAGGTCGTCGTCGGAGTCGTCGCCGTCTTCATGGTCTTGGTCCTCCCCCCCCTCCTCCTCCTCCTCATCATCATCATCATCATCGTGGTCGTCGTGGCCGTCGTCGTCATCATCTCCGCCGTCGTGGTCCTGGTCATCGCCATCGTCTTTCTCCCCCTCCTTCTTCATATCATCATCATCATCATCATCATCGTCATCATCATCATCATCATCATCATCGTCGATGTCGTCGTAATCATCATCGTCATCGTCGTCACCGACAACAATAACAACAACAACAGCGTACTCCTTAGTCATCAAACAGAATGCGAATCTATAATTTTCTGACAAAAGCTAGTAAAGCTGCACTTCTGCTTAGTTTCATGAGCAGTCACTGCTATATCTTCTTCAAAGAGGATTTCCCATCTAAGTAGTACTTCAAAGTGAGCGGCATAAAAGTATTTGACTCGCATGTAAACTTAACCCTTTACCACACAATCCCGAGTTTCAACGGCCCTATGGAAGAAGGTTTTTTTAACAACCCTATGGAAGAATGTTTTTAAAAACATTTTGGGAAAAGGAGAAAATGCTGGTAACCAGCATTTTCTCCTTTTTCCAAAACGTTTTCTACACTTTTAACTACAAATAAATTCCAGTATTTGAGCCACATTTAATTTGTCGTCTCCTAATGCTTTCAATTTTGACAAGTCTAAAATGTCGTTTTTTAAAAATTGAAGGGAAAAAAAAAGTGAATTTGATGATTTTAGTTTTCCCCATACCCACAGACGCCTGTCCTTTACCGTATAATGTTTAACCCTTTCCCAAACGACAAATTTTGGACTGGTCCAAATTGAAAGAGTTTGCAGACGACAATTTCAAATTTGATGAAAATGGCAGAAAGGTCTCAAAAAGGGTAGAAAACACCGTGGGAAAAGGAGAAATTGCTCGTTACGAGCAATTTCTCCTTTTCCCACAGTGTTTTCAAAAGACTTGTACTGCAGACACGTGAAAACCAGGGCTTGTTTGGGAAAGGGTTAATCAATATTTTGCCGAATCTGACAGACATGAGAAATTTTCGGTTTCTTAAGACACAGCTCCCTTTCATAATATTATTCACACCGAAAATCACGATCACAATTGAGCCGTGGGAAAATATAGGGGCAAAAACATTCTTGTGGTAGAATGAAATTGCCTCGAATTCGTTTACCCATTTCGAGTATAATTACAGATTCCTATTCAGATATTCTAAGACTATCGGCCCCTAATACATCAAATGATGTGTCTACTTTCTTGGTATCATTCATTATTATCATCACTTTTTCTCCCACGGAGGCCGTTTTCGTTTTTTGTCCCCGCCGAAGGGCAGGGAATATATATTGTTTTTGCATTGTCCTTTCGCTTGTCCGTCTGTCTGTCCATTCATCTTTCTCTAAGCAACATGCTTCCACACATTTTTTTTCTGTAGAAAAGTATTCCCCCATATAATATTTTCAAATGCTTTTATCCACACGGTCTTGAAAAGGCAGGGGCACGTCATTGAAAGCATTTTCAGTCAAAAACTTAGATTTCAGTATAGTTATAGAATTTTCTCTCCAGAAAAAAATGAAAACAGGGTGGAATAAAGGAAAAAAGTGCAGTCTCTCCTCTCTGTTTTTTTTTAAGTTTACAGCAGATGCTTTTGAAAAAGTATTTGTAAATAGGCGGAAAATCAGCCTGAATTGTGGTTGAACTCGTCATAAGCATGGCGTCTGGCCGAAGAGAGAGAGAGAGAGAGAGAGAAAAAAAAAGACTTAAATTTATAGAACCCGATTATCTAGTTGGAAAAAAAATATCTTAAGTTGGAAAAGAAAATCATTATTAGTTGAACATTAACCCTTTCCCAAACAAGCCCTGGTTTTCACGTGTCTGCAGTACAAGGCTTTTGAAAACACTGTGGGAAAAGGAGAAATTGCTCCTAACGAGCAATTTCGCCTTTTCCCACAGTGTTTTCTACCCTTTTTGATAACTTTCTGCCATTTTCATCAAATTTAAAATTGTCGTCTGCAAACTCTTTCAATTTGGACCAGTCCAAAATTTGTCGTTTGGAAAAGGGTTAACTTTATTACAAGATTCAATATATGACCAATTTTGTAATAAAAACACAGGGTTCAAGCCTGAAACATTATCACCCCTGTAGACACCCTTTTGCAGTTTTCTTTACACCACTCTTAAAATATTTTAGCAAAAGGAGAAACTGCTCATCGCAGACATTTTCTTCTGTTATAGCAATATTTTCATCATTGGACTGTTGTAAGATGGGAAAAAAAAAACCCGATATGATGGTTTGACTAGTGGATATGATTTAGAATTGAATAATTTCGTTTGGTTTATTTATTTTGTATTTACGTAAGCTTTCAATAGAAGTAAGAATAATAGTAATAATAACAATAATAGTGGTAAAGATAATAACCTGCAAAAATAACTGAAAGAAAAGATGACATCGATAGTAAAAGTTGACATGTTTGCAGCACGTGACCAGAGCACGTGATCGGTGAGGCATTAAACTTCTTAATATTCATGAAAAATACACTGCCATCGGCAAATCAGGAATAAACGTATTGTTCAAATTGCCCTTTTTCTGACCCAGTGCGCAAAATCTTCGAAACTTGCGTAAATTAAAAATGTCAGTGTCAAACTGAACTCTTTGAAAGTGTAATAATACCTAATTTAGACTGAAAGTTATTGAATTTGTAGTTCGGTTAAAATTTGTTACAATTTCTTTTTTTTTTTTAATCGCTGTTAGAAAAAATAAACTTCTTTGTATAAAAACATGTCAGAAAATCAATTTTCGTGTCTACTGATAAACCTTTAACATCACATGATGTCAATAACACGAACGAACACTTTTTGATTCCTATTATTTCTGTCTATTTTGTTCTTTTTCTTTCTTTTTTTAATACTAATATTTCGAGATTATTTAAACTTGTATTGTTTTCTTTCATTTACATGTATATATTCCTGGTGCGAGATCGTGCTGTTATGTTTACTTGTATGTGTAATGGGCCTGAAGCTAAAGTCGCCAACAAAATATAGTGTGTTGTATTGTATTGTATTATTTCAATTCCTTTACCAAACCAAACATTATTGTGTTTTAACGGCTCTGAGACACAAAGCTTATGAAAACATTGCGGGGAAAGGTGAAAATGTCTTTTTTAAAGTTTTATTTGCCATGTCAGCTGGTATGACGGGAGTCATGGCCATCTCCCACCATACCTTACAATTCAATGTTAGTAAACAGAGGTTGTTAGTAGTTCATTAACTATAATAATGATCATAATAGTATAGATAAAAGTCACTTAATTAAAAAAAGTTTTTAACCCTTATCTTGCTAGATAAAATAAATGAAACTTCCAATCCGATTGTGTACACTCAAATTTTCATATTTCGAAGGTAATTTTAGAGGAAAAATATCTCTTTATCGGACAGCGTAGATCCAAGATCAGACTGCGCATTTTGTGCAGTCTGATCTTGGTCTACGCTGTCCGCAAAAGGTCAGTGAGTGGCGCTCAGCAGCCTAAGAGTCAATACTTATATACAAAAAATATTTGTCTCTTGGTTCTAACCAAGATTGTATTTTTACGTATTTATTCTATCATTTAAATGTGGCTTTAGAGAGAGAGAGAGAGAGAGAGAGAGAGAGAGAAAACAAACAAAACAAACATACAAACAAATAAACAAACAAATACATGTAAACATATACATGTAAATCGAAATGGAAAATATATGTGCGTGTGTGTGTGTGTGCGTGTGTATGTGTGTGTGGGTGTGGGTGTGTGGATACGGAGTAAGGAAAAAAAAAACTTGGTCAAAAAAAAAAAAAAGCTGGTAACCAGCATTTTTTCTCCTTTACCCACAATGTTTTCTACACCTTCAAAAATCCACATGAAAGTTGTCACCTGTAAAAGCCTTTAATATGGACTAAACTCGTATTAAATCACCCATCTTTATCAGATGGGTAACTTTTAGACTTGTTAAAACTGAAAACATTTGTATACAACAAGTTACATGTGGTTCAAATGACGGGATACATTTACACAACAAATCGAGCCGTGCTCTTGCAAAAGGGGGCATTGTGACCAATCAAGCCGATTACCTTATTCTGGATCCATAATGGCCACTTTTTATGACGACCGACTAAATCATGAGGTAGACTGGTTCTTTGACATACCAAAAAAGTTACCAGTAGCGAAAAGTTTCAGCCCAGGTCAGCCTGCGCGGACTGCGCAGGCTGACCTGGGTCGATACTTTTCGCAGATGCATTAAGCCCCCTTTTCACAGAGCATGGTTGAATTGCATGTGGCTCTAATGATGAGATCTATCTTTGACAGGGTAGAAAACCTTGTGGGAAAAGAAGAACCAGTATGTTCTCCTTTTCCGACGATGTTTTTAAATCTCTCCTTCCCAAGGGATGTTAAAGCACGAGCTTGATCGGTAAATGATAAATTAGACGTAAGCTTCATCTACTACGAAATACATGTTCTCGTAGTATGAAACATGAAACCGGATGTCCCTTGATAAAGGTTTAAAATGGCCGAAACTAGTCGGGATGAAATTTTTTTCGGGTAGCTGAATGTACTGGCGTTTGACCTACTTTTTCGGTACTGATAACAAACGAATAAATAGAAATTTGTGATTGGTGAAAAATATAAAAGTGTTTTTTTAAGGGCCCCTGCCTTTTTACTGGCAAATTAAGCCGTCTATCTTCTTTAAAGATATTTCTTGTTATAGAATACTTTGAAGTTAATCTCTTTATTCATTTACGTATACATGTACATGTACTTTAGATGACAGATATCCCAAAGGACGTGCACTCTGGAACCTGGTTTTCTTGTGTGGGTTTCCTTCAATATCCGCCATAGAATGACTGTCATTGCGTTTTCTACTTAAACAGTGGCTGAAAAGGTATGTTCAATATTTCTTCACTTTTACGGTTGTGTAAAATCAAACTATTCTTTCCTAATTCATAAACAAAATGTAGTGATATAACTATAGAAGATGCGATGTCCAGCGTTATTGATAGGTATACTCGCCCTGTAAGTCAGAAATCTCTGGTTGCCGTTTTCAACATTATTTAAGTTGTATAACGGCCACCAGTGCACCAATCCATATTTGGCACAATGTTTTTTTCAAGTCACCTGCTGCTTTTCCACATAACCATTTCTCAAACAAAAACTATTTGAGGCACGCGGAAGAGCTACGGTGTTATACTTTGGATTACTTGTATCAAACACTTTCTCTTCAAAGGTCCGCAGTAAGTTTAGAACCAGCTGGGGGGGGGGGGGGGGGGGGGCGCGGGGGCTAGATTATACCAAATCATCATCACCAGATAAAACAAGACTTCAGTGTTTACCAAGGCCACGGTTGCACTCTTTACCAAACGCCAAAAATTTAGACATGTCCAAATTGAAGGGGTTTGCAGGTGACAAATAAAATGTGAATTTCATTGATTGAATTTGTCGCTATGTCGCTAGAATGGTAAAAAATAAACATTGTGGAAAAGGAGAAAATGCTGGTTACCAGCATTTTCTCCTTTTCCAACAATGTTTTTCGAAAGGCTGCTCCGTCTTCGTCGTTAAAACTCGGGACTCTGTGTAAAAAAAATGTTAATCACGATTTCACGCCTTTACTAAAATTATTGATTACTATTTTTACCCTATCAAGATCTCTATCTAACACACAACCACACATCAACTAAAATTGACATGTCAAAAACGTGAAAAATTTGCTTATAAATGTTCGGTAGATATGGCTCAATTAAACTTCGGAGAGAAAGAGAGAGAGACGGAGAGAGACAGAGAGAATGCTGAATGGCATCATAATACACCAGATTTTATGAATCGAATGAAATAGAGACAAAACGGGAGAATGACAGACGAAGGAAGAAATGGAGCAAGGGGTACACAGAGAGAGAGAGAGAGAGAGAGAGAGAGAGAGAGGCAGGCAGGCAGCGGCATGCAGAGTGATGGCACCAGCCTAACGTGGGTGAATCGAGTGAAGGAAAGAGACAAGAAGCAGAGAATGACAAACAGAGGGAGATGAGAGAGTGTGACAGAGAGAGAGAGAGAGAGAGAGAGAAAGAAAGAGCAAACGAGGAGGGGGCAAAAGAAGAGAAGCGAAGGGAGACAGGGATGTGGCAATGAAATGGAGGAGAGAGGGAGCAAACAAAAAGAGAGGGGATGGGAGCAAAGAAAAGGAGACGAGAGGAGAGTGGAAGACAGACAGACAGACAGACATATACAACAACAACAACAACAACAACAACAAAAGCAAAAAAGGGTGTGCTCGTGGCAAAAAGTATGACATATGACAAAAGCACTTGAAAAATGCTATTGAAAGCGTTTAATCATCGAGAGCAGATTTTTTATTGACTTATCTTTTCAGTTTAAATGAGACAACACTCGTGTTCCATTGTAAATTTAAATAAAGGCGGGGACCAACCACTATAGCCCTTATTAATCTATTTTCTAATGGACGATATTTAGCCCCGTTAATTTTAAGAGCAAATAAAACATCTACGAGAATTTCAAGCTCGATTTGAAATAAATGCTAAAACACCCTTACACGAAATATAAGCCTGTGTTACGGACTACCCTTCTGTACTATACATATGATCGGTACCCATGAGAAAAAGGGGTTTAATTCTTTACCAAACGACAACATTTTAGACTTGTCCAAATCGAAACCATTTGCAGACGACAAATATAAATGTTACTCAAAACATGAAATTTGTATTCATAAGGTAGAAAACGTTGTGGGAAAAGGAGAAAATGCTGGTTACCAGCATTTTCTCCTTTTCCCACAACGTTTTCAATAGCCTGCTTGGGTTGTGAAAAGTCGGGATTGTGTGGTTCAGTGTTAAGGCATCTTATAAATCCATTTTACCAAGCAAGTCATCACATAATTATGGATCCATTTATTCTAAAAAAAGGTTGGATCGTGAGGTAGAATTCTACTTTGGTGTGAAGAACGTGCAGTCTGATCTTTGGTCTACACTAACCGCGCTGTGCCAGATATTCTTGTAAAACAGTTCCAACCAATATCTACATGTTCTAAACTGATCGAGAATGCCCATTGATTTCATTTATCTCGATGGGAGTTAGTATGCAAAATTCTTAACTCTTTACCGAACGATAAAATCTTAAATTGGTCCAAATTGAAAGCATTTGCAGACTACAAAGTAAAGCGGGTTCATATGGTGGGATTTGTATCAGAAAGGGTAGGAAATATTGTAGCAAAAGGAGAGAATGCTGGTTACCAGCTTTTTCTCCTTTTCCCACAATGTTTTCAAAAGCCTTTTTTTCAGGGTCGTTAAAACTGGCAACTATGTGATTAAGAGTTAACCATTTTCCGCACAATGCCGCTCTTTAACGACCCTGGGAAAGAAACCTTTTGAAAATATTGTGGGAAAAGGAGAAAATGCTGGTAACCAGCATTTTCTCCTTTTCCCACAATATTTTCTACCCTGCCAAAGAAAATTTGCACCATTATAGCCACATTAAAATTGTCGTCTGCAAATGCTTTCAGTTTGGACAAGGCTAAAATTTTGTTGTCTGGTTAAGAGTTAAAGAAAAAGTCTGCAATGGAAGGGAAGCAATTCCAATATTCTGAAGCCAGTTGGAATTTCCTCTCTTGTAACAGTCGCCGCAGTTCCATTTTCTCGGAATCTGCTGAACTTTGCCTTTTTCCGATATTCGATTTTATATTCATGGCCTCAGTCTTAATTCAAATTGCCTGACTTGATGTTTATGGTGAATGCATTTGATTATCAATTTATTGTCATAAATGACAAAAAAAAGTTCTTTAAATCGGCGCACAGTAAGATCAGACAGCATAGAAAGTAGTGAGTGGCAAAAGCTTTTAAACATAGGTTTTGCAAAGTGGTTCTGGTTAAATGTCAGAGAAAATTAAACTTTGTGAAGGAAATAATTTATAGTCTGGCAAAAGGTGGATTTAATGCCTTTCCGTGATACTTTATACCAAGCAAGTTATCACATAATTCCGTGATGCTTTATACCAAGCAAGTTATCACATAATTCCGTGAACAGTTATACCGAGCAAGTTATCACATAATTCCGCGAGGCTATACAAAGCAACTTATCACATAATTCCGTGACGCTTTATACCAAACAAGTTATCACATAATTCCGCGATGTTTTACCCAACAAGTTATCACATACTTCCGTGAATCTTTATACCAAGCAGGTTATCACATAATTCCCCGAAGCTTTATACCGAGGAAGTTATCACATAATTCCGTGATGCTTTATACCAAGCAAGTTATCACATAATTTGAGATCCATAAAATCCATTTTGTCTCACAACCGACTAAATTAAGAGGTAGACTAGTCCTTGGACAAACGAAATAATGTTTATGTCTTGAACACTCCTGTCACAGAGTGATTTTGAAAACTTGACCGGCTCATGGCTATTGTTCCTGTTCCCACAATGTCTACCATATTGTTGAAATATCTTCTTTCCTTTCCAGTAGTTCTATTTTTGTCCCGTAAGCAGGAATGGTTAAAATAACATTAATTTGTAACGGGTTGAGAGAGAAATAGAAAGATTGTACATTTGATAGCTGTTTACCAAATGATCTCATTGTACCCGAAGCAAGAAAGCTTTTCAAAACATTGTAGGAAAAGGAGAAAATGCTGGTAACCAGCATTTTCTCCACCAGCATTTTCCCCTTTTCCAACAATGTTTTCTACACTTTCAAAGACAAATTCTTTCATTTGAGCCACATTCTATTTTTCATCTGCAAGTTCTTTGAATTTAGACAAGTCTAAAATTTTGTCGTTTGATACAGAGATTGGAAACCGTTTAGTAAACGAAGGTCAGGGCCACTCTGACAGGTGGACACTTTTATCTGTTTTTTGTAACTCATCCGATACAAAACCAAGAAGTTGCGAATGGAATTCGTTAATTGAACAGGAAGTGCACAGATGTTTATTTCAATAAAACAAAAAATGCACGTGCCAAGATAACTTATAATGTCCGCTGTTATGTAACGTCATTTTTGCATTACGAATGAGATTGGTATCTGCCTTTGAACGCGACATTTCGCTGACAAAGGTGAGCAGGGGTGACGAAGCATTGTTTGTACCCTGTTCTTACCATGAGCTTTCATTACAGACATCGGCTTTTTTCGGGGACCTATATTCTCCAACTAAAAATGGATTCAAACTATTTCTGTCAGAAAATTCAAGAATCCAAGGATACAATTTCCGCAGTACAAACTTTTTGTTCTCTATATTATCGGGTAAGATTCTTCATACATCTCGAATTTATTTACTATATTTTGTCTTCAAGGAATTAGAACAATCTCTTGGTTTCTTAAATCTAAAATGTATTTTCGCATGAAGATAAACAATTCTTAGTACTATAGATCCACTGATGTTTAGACAAGGCTCTACATTAATAGCTTAAAGTCTGTGTAGTCTGATCTTGGTCTGAACTTTCAGTAGGGCACCTTTAGTCGAAAGCATATTGAGTGTTCAACCCTTTTCCAGACGACAAAAATTTTGACTTGTTCAAATTCAAAGCATTTGCAAACGAAAAAAATGAATGAAAATTGTATTAGTCCTTGGAACAATGGGAAAAAAGTGAAGGAAAAGGAGAAAATGCTTGTTAGCAGCATTTTCTTCTTCTTTCCAGAATGTTTTCAAAGATTCCTTTTTCTCGGGGTCGTTAAGACTCGAGATTGTTTTGTAAACGGTTAGATAAATTGAATGAAATTTCCAGCTAACGGCAAACAGCCGAATATCGCAATTTTAGTTTTCGCTAGAAATAATTTCACCGTATTGGTAGGTGTGGATGTAAGATTAAACTGTACGTTCTGTACCGTCTGATCTTGATCTTCACTGATCGCAAAAGCAAAGAGTCGTCCCCAGCAACCTAAGAAGTTAAAGAACTTGCAATTAACGTGTCTCGCGTTTACCCGCTTAATTGGCGTAAAATTGTCGTAACAAGTGTTTTTTTTTTACTGAGCCGTGCTCTGTGAAAAGGGGGCTTAATGCATCTACAAAAAGTATCGACCCAGGTCAGCCTGCGCACTCCGTGCAGCCTGACCTGGGCCGAATTTTTTTGTTACAAGTCAATTTTCTGCAGCTTAAAGAACCAGAGTACCTCATAATTCAGTCGGTTGCAATACAATAATGAATACTGTGATGACTTGCTTGGTATCATATATCGCGGGGATGCCTTAAGCCCTTTTTTATCAGAACATGGCTCAATTCTAATTTAACCTGTGCTATGTTTTTGTCTCTGTCAAATCTGAACAATAAATACATTCATTGCACATTTTCAACTGTTAGATGCCGTCTTTTTCGGTATTCAAGTTATATCACGACACCCAGAGCACTCGTTCATGCATTCCTGGCTTTGTCTCTACCAAATTCGAGTAGAGCGTCGGCCTCTTATACCCAAGGTTCCAGGTTTGAATCCATGATGAGTGGGCTCAACCGTTGGAACAACCCACATCATGGCGCAAGTACTGGTTAACGTTTCCAGGCCGGAGCAGTCACCGAGAGTGATTAACCCTTATCCTGCTAAATAAAAGAAATGAAATGAAGCCGATAGTAAAAACCCAAACTGTCCTGTTTCAAAACTGTTTTTTGGAGGAAAGATGTTTCCTTATCGGACAGTGTAGATCCAAGATCAGACTGCACGTTCTGTGCAGTCTGATCTTGATCTACGCTGTCCGCAAAAGGTCAGCGAGTCACTCTAAGCAGTCTAAGGGTTAATATACAAGTAAGTTCTGAGAACTTGTTTCACATTTGATGTAAAATAAATAAATTGGTTTGGACTTTAAAAAAAAAAGCATGTATGAAATTCCTTCTTTGCAACTGGCGACTGATAGAAAGGACCCAAGTCAGTCATATGGCCGGTATCAAAATGATTTCAGAATGATTGATGGAGATTGTCCCAAAGTATTTTAAACCAATAATTTCCAGTTACATTTCAATACGATACAATACGTACGGTACAATACGGTACGATACGATACAATGCAGTGCGTTTCATTGCGATAAGATACGATATGATACAATGCAGTACAACACAATGCAATGCAATGTAATGCAATACAGCACAGTACAGTGCAGTGCTGTGCTGTGCGGTGCAACGCAACGCAACGCAACGCAATACAATACAATACAATACAATACAATACAGTACAGTACAGTGCAGTGCAATGCAGTGCAATGCAATGCAATGCAATGCAATGCAATACAATACAACAATACAATACAATACAATACAATATGGTTATCACATGACATTGACACTAGTGTACTGGTGAACCAAATCCTAAGATAATTGTTGCTATGTTTTAGGTATGAAATATCCTTGACTGGAGCAGAACTTTGAAAAGGCAAAAGGGAAGCCCAAACAGTTAGGGGCAGATAACCCATGGTTACTACGAAGTGGTTTTTCCCTTTTTCTTAGAGTCTTTGCCTAGAAATGACGTGTACTAGACGGCTGTTTTCTAAGAAAATGTCTAGGTATTGTCGTAGCCCCGCATGCATCTGCATCGTCGTCATGCGAAAACTCTGACACTTTCTCATATCTCTGTCATTACATATATTTACGTCAAACTAAAATCCGTAAGTTGTTTACTATGAAGGAAGGATACCATAACGGAAGAACAGGTTATCCTTAAAATATTTTGACATAGTTATGTCCCCTTTTTAACTTTGAAATTTTGCTGAAAAAGGCAACTGCATCTGAGCGCTGGCACCCGTATGCAGCACTGTTGTTAACCTTTAACGTAACAATCCTGTAGATTAACGACCCTTGGGATAAAAACATTTACTTGAGCCACATTTGAAATTCCTTATTTTAACTAACTACATTCATTATTTCGTTCATTTGTTTGTTAGTTCATGTGTTCGTTCGTGCGTTCGTTTGTTCGCTGGTTCGTTGGCTGGTTTAATGATTCGTTCGCTAGTTTGCTCACTCACTCACTCGCTCGCTCGCTCACTGACTCATTCACTCACGCTTTTTCTGTCTGTAGATGCTTGCTACTTATACCAATAAAACATTTTGTGGCAGTTAAGAGTTAACCCTTTACCAAACAATGCAGTGTTTTCACGTCCCTGAGGAAGAGGCCTTTTGAAAACATTGTGGGAAAAGGAGAAAATGCTGGTAACCAGCATTTTCTCCTTTTCCCACAATGTTTTCTACCCTGTCAAGGAACTTAAAGTTCATTTGTACCACTTTTAAATTTGTTGTCTGCAAATGCTTTCAATTTGGAGGGGCTAAAATTTGTTGTTTGGGAAAGGGTTAAACAAAAATACAACTGGAGGGTGGAGGTGATACAAGGGTGTTAAATACCATAACGTTGATTTTATTCTCGATTGCTCGCAATCTAAATTACTGCTTTTCATTTTCAAAAAGCTTTCTGTGTTGAAAAATGACTTTTCTTACATATCAGATGATATTGGTATATATATTTATTTATATATCAAATCAAATGTTAAACTTAACCCTTTCCCAAACAAGCCCTGGTTTTCACGTGTCTGCAGTACAAGTCTTTTGAAAACACTGTGGGAAAAGGAGAAATTGCTCGTAACGAGCAATTTCTCCTTTTCCCACAGTGTTTTCTACCCTTTTGGAGAACTTTCTGTCATTTTCATCAAATTTAAAATTGTCGTCTGCAAACTCTTTCAAATTGGACCAGTCTAAAATTTATCGTTTGGGTAAGGGTTAATAAATGTAGATGAGTGAAATACAGGTCGATCGACATTGATAAACCAAATCAAAATTCCGTGTAAATATTTGAGATGCCACAAGTCACAAATTAGCCGATGTTCATGTGGGAAAGCAGCCAGTGGTTTGGGAAGTGTTTTGCGAAGTACTGGTAACAGAAGCTCACAGAAATTCCCAGTTATGTATCCTTTGCTGTATTGTTTTTGAAGTCACCAAGTTAATTGTTGTATCGACATGTGTTATACAATAATATAAAAATACAAGAAATAAAATTAGGTCATATTTGAAAACCCGACCAAAAAGCCCTATCATATGTCAGTTTAGTAGTATATAACACATATAAATATACAACATTCTAAGGAATGAATAGAAGATTACTCGTAACTATTAAAAGGGTAAAGCGTGATGGAGGGAACAGAAAGATAAATGAATGATTGAACGAACGAACGAACGAACGAATCAATCAATCAATCAATCAATCAATCAGTCAGTCAGTCGGTCAGTCAGTCTGTCTCTCTGTCTGTCTGTCAAAAATGAATGAATGAGAATAAATGAATTAATAAATTGTAAAACCTGGTACATGGCGATGAAAATGTCGTCTGAAGAAGGTTATGTAAAAATTCGAATATTCTAAAATATTCACCAAACAGTTGTTAACTCCTAAACTGACAACAAAGTTTTAGACTTATCCAAATTGAAGGCGGTTGCAAACGACAATCCAAAAGTAGCTCAAGATTTAACTTGCAAAAGGGAGAAAAATGTAGGAAAAAGAGAAAAATAGTGGGAATAGTAGGAAAAAAAAAAAAAAAAAAAAATGGGAAAAGGAGAAAATGCTCGTAACCAGCATTTTCTCCTTTTCCCACAATGTTTTACATATTTTTTCACGGTGTCGTAAAAATACTGGATTTCCTATATACAAGACAATACACTTTATTCTCTCAGTTACATCAATGTACAATATGAGATTTAACAGAGAATAAAGTGTATTGTATTGTATTGTATTGTATTGTATTGTACTGTACTGTACTGTACTGTACTGTACTGTATTGTATCGTATCGTATCGTAAAGGGTTGATCTCAACAAATTTACATCCAATAAAAGGGAAATAATCACCTCAACCGCAGACGACAACTAACGCCACACGACCTCCATGAGACTGGCGCGTGGGTTGTTGTTACTAAATATAGATATTTAAAGCAGACGACGTTGAATAATTTTAAAATACTGTCGTCTGCTTTCAAATTTTATTTCAATCCAAGTTTTCTTTTCCTTCACATTAAAACTTTCTTTTTCTAACTTTTGTATCTATACGCGGTGATTAAACCCTTTACCAAATGATCACGACGTTTAACCCTTTACCACACAATTCCTATTTTTAACGACCTTGAGGACTGATTGATCAATTGACTTTATGGTGTTTAACGCCGTTTTCAACATTATTTCAGTTATATCGCGGCGATCAGTCCACCTGTGCATGCTTTCCTCGAGTTTCGTGTACCGGTACTACGCACAGTATTCTTTCCAATCCACTGACTGTTTTCGCACAAAACCATCGTCGAAACAATGGTCAGCCGTGAGAGAGGAATGAATCTTGTTGCAATGACTATCATCAGTCCTTGAAAAGAAATTCGCCGAGTCGGGGATCAAGCCAGCTATTCCCTATTATCAAGTCCTGTACGCTACCGACTGAGCTATCGGGGCTTGGCAACGACCTTGAGGAAGGAGGTTATTGAAAACATTGTTGGAAAAGGAGAAAATGCTGGTTACCTACTATGTTTTCTAAATCTTTTATAGACAATTTCACCATTTTAGCCACACTGCATTTGTGGTCTTCAATTCCTTTGAATTTAGACAAGTCCAAAATTTTGTCGTTTGGTAGAGAGTCAACAATGCTGAAGAAGAAATGGTTCGAAAAATCATTGAAGGAAACGAAAAGAATGTGTATGACAAAAAGTTTGTCCTAGCTTATCAGCCCCGTTCGTTTTCACAAATCTTCCAGGGTCCGGTCTGAATCAATACAGCGTCCAGCGAGGCCCTGTGGTTAGTCTGTGAGATTAGTGCGCCAGAGGTCTCAGGTTCGATCATCATACCTGAGGCTTAGAGATTTTCATAGGAGTGTCCTTTAGCAAGACAAATCAGGGTCCATATTCCCCAACCATTCTTAAGATCAACCTTAGTCTTGTTCATAAAGATTTTCTTAATTTTAAAGTAACGCAACTTCTGATCGACTAAACCAGATGGTTTAGCCAATCAGGAGTTGTGTTACTTTCAAATTTAGACAGTTTTAGAGAATAAGTCTAAGAACGTTCTTACTGGTTGGGGAATGCAGACCCAGAACTCAGTCACATACTGGCACAATCGATGAAAAACGTTCACAAGTTAAATGTCACCGTGTACATGACTTAAATAACGTTGAAAGCGGCATTTAACACAAATTAATTAACTCAGCTGAATTTCAGTTAATTGAATTAAATGTAATTTACTGATGCAGCATGTAGATTAGAATATAATCATAAATAACAGCATCATTACATTTTTTAAACTTATAAATCAGTCTATTTACCCTTTCCCCAAATTATACCTTGTCTTTACGACCCTGAGTAAGACGGAATTTTAAAAACATTGTGGGAAAAATGAGAAAATGCTGTTTAACAGCATTTTCTCATTTTCCCACAATGTTTTTAACCCTTTAAAAGATAACGGCAATCATTTGAGGTTCATTTAACTTCTCGTCGATATCGTTTGCAAATGCTTTCAATATGGAACAGGTTTCAAATTAATTTGTCTGCTAAACAGTTTGCAATGTTAATGATTGTCAGAAAAGCTGAATATTTAATTAACCCGTTTAGTCATATGCAAATTGTAAACCTTCCATCCCAAAGGCATCTGAATCAAAAATAACATTCAGAGCACAGAAATAACCTTTGGAGACCGCAAAGAAAACCTTACATCATCAGAGGCAACTTAGAGGGAGCAATTTAGTTTTTATGCAGTAAATCAAATATTTCTTGTAAAACACCGATACATACATACTATAAAATTATCCTGTTCCGACAATGCTTTTTGAAATCTTTTTTCCAGGGTCGTTAAGACATGGGACTATTCGGTAAAGACTCAAAAGAGGCCCTTCTTGTGATGCCTTTCATATGTTAAATCAATACCAGAATTTGGCTGTGCAGTACATTGCCAAAGGGCAAACACACGTGATTGTCCGTCGCTACAAACGGGCATCGAACCATGATCTCCCAATTACAACTCGAACACGTTAACCACAAGGCTATTGAGAACCCCTGATGTATTTTTGAATTTGCACCATCATGCACCGACAATGATATAAAATGACAAATGTCACCCATCCTTAAACGCATCCGGAAATTTGAAACGTTTTTATTCAGCAATGTAAGCAGTTTATATACATTTTTTTTTTTATATTTGTACCTTAAACATAGCCAATGAGAGATATGTTTGAAGCAATGCTCTGTGAAAAAAAGACTTGATAGATCTGCGAAAAGTATCGACCCAGGTCAGCCTGCGCAGTCCGCGCAGGCTGACCTGGGCCGAAACTTTTCGCCGTTGCTCAATTTTCTGTATGCCCAAGGACCAGTCTACCTCATGATTCAGTCGGTTATAAGGCAAGGTGGCTATTATGGATCCATAATTATGTGATGGCTTCACCAGTACAATGCATCATGGAGATGCATTTAGCCCCCTTTTTGCCAGAGCATGGCTCATTTGTTTTTTTGTAGAGAGAGAGAGAGAGAGAGAGGAGTTTTGCTGCAATATTCATTTACTCCCGTGGGAAAAGGCAAGCTGGTAGCATTTTTCTCCTTTTCCCATACTTTTTCCTATCCGATAAAATACAATCGTTTGAGCCACATTAAAGCCATTATCTGTAAATGCTTTCAATGTAGACAAACCTGAGTCCGTATTCTCCAACCATTCTTAAAAACATTCTATGTCTTATTCTACAACGTTTCCTAAACTTGAAACTAACACAACTTCTGACTGGCTAATGGTCTAGCCAATCAAAAGTGTTGTTACTGTCAAATTTAGAAAATTCTGGAGAACAAGACTAAGAACATTCTAAAGGGCTGGTGAATACGGACCCTGATAATGTTGTCGTTTGGTAAAGTGTTTAACTGCTGGGTAAATTATGAAGACATTTCCCGCCATTGGCGAGGAGCTAAAATTGGGATAAGAAACAAATTCTTATCACCAAATAAAAAGAAAAAAAAAAAAACACCTCTTCGGACTGTGAAGATGCAAGATCAGACGATACAAGATCAGTCTAATCTTAATCTACATTGTCCGCCAAATGGGCACCAAGTCATACTTGGCAGCTCAAGGGTGAATAAAATGTAATTTTATAATTACTTGGCGTTTCTGATATTTTCACTTCAAACTTATGAATGAATAAAGTTTGTTTCTTACATAACCCCATTAACCCTTATCCTGCTGAATAAAAGAAATGAAACTTTATAGTAGATAGTAGAAGCCCAAAACTTTCTTGTTTCAAAGGTATTTTTGGAGGTAAGATATCTCCTTATCGGACAGTGTAGATCAAAGATCAGACTGCACGTTCTGTGCAGTCTGATCTTGATCTACGCTGTCCGCAAAAGGTCGGTGGGTCGCGATAAGCAGCCTAAGGGTTAAAACTTACACACAACGAACTCTGTGTGTTGTTTTAGGATGACTCTGCGCGGCTTGTGCAGTCTGATCTTGGACCTAAACTTTTCTAGTCATTGTGGGATATTAAGACCGTACTATGGCAACAATTGGGTCCTTGTAAACCCGAACAAAAGGGGATTTTTCTTATCATTCATTAAACGCACTAGGGGTTAAATGCACCCGATATATAACTTACATGCTTCGATGGGTAAATATTTTAGTACCATGCTCTGTGAAAAGATGGCCTAATGCATCTACAAAAAAACCCCAAAAAACTATCGACCCATTTCAGCCTGCGCAGTCCACGCAGACTGACATGGGTCTGAAACGTTTGGCTTTCGTTAAATTTTCTGCAATGGTCCAAGGACCATTCTACCGCATGGATTCAGCCGGTTGTCAGGCGAATTGGATTTTATGGATCCATAATTATGTGATGACTTGCTTGGTATAATGCATCACGTGGAAGCATTATACCCCCTTTTGCCAGAGCGCCGATCAAAAGGATGTGACACCAATATACAATACTTTTCTTTGATATTTTCAAAATTTGTATATACACTTAACACTTAAGCTGCTGAATAAATGAAACGTAAATTTCTACTCAGTACTAAAAGCCCAAACATTGAGGTTTCAAAGTTGATTTCACCGTAAAGAAAATACCGAATCGGACAGCGTAGATCAAAGATCAGACTGCACGTTCTGTGCAGTCTGATCTTGATCTACACTGTCCGCAAAAGGTCAGTGGGTCGCGATTCGCGGCTTAAGGGTTAAACTATTTTTAAGACCTTTACTTTTAAGAATCGCGCAACGTCCATGTCGAACCCTAGACTGCCAAGCGCGACTGCATACGAGCCATGCTCTGTGAAAAGGGGGCTTAATGCATCTGCGAAAAGTATCGACCCAGGTCAGCCTGCGCAGTCCTCGCAGGCTGACCTGGGCCGACACTTTTCGCTATTTGGCCAATTTTCTGTTTGTTCAAGGACACGCCTGCCTCACGGTTGAATCGGTTGTTAAAATAAGTGGCTATTGTTGATCCACAAGTATGTAATAGCTTGATTGGTATTATGCATCACGGAGATGTAATAAGCCCCCTTTTGCAAAAGCATGATTCATATGCTATATTGCGAACAGTACTTATATATTAAGATCAGACTGCACAGTACAGGAGATTGTGAGCTTAAAAATTTCCAGTAATTATTGGAGTATTTCTTTGGTTAAGTTTTTTTTTCTTTTTGAATTCAATATTTTATTTCTATTTGCTACATACATGTTATATGCAAACATTATTTTCAGTATGTATTACAGTTGATTACATTCAGTATAACGTGTTAAATACGAAAAATACTAAATAGAAATAAAGTTGAAAGAAACTTAAGGGTAAAGAGAGAGATTATCAACGCCACGTGCTTTCGCATGGTTAAGTTACTATTTAAAGGAATGTCTCAATTTATTCTTGCTCTGACAAAAGGGGGCTTAATGCATCTCCTTGATGCATGATATCAATCAAGCCATCAAATAATTATGGATCCATGATAGCCATTTTTTTAACGACGGACGCAATCATTGGGTAGAATGGTCCTTGTACAAACCGAAAATTGACTAATAGCGAAAAGTTTCGGCCCAGGTCAGCCTGCGCGGACTGCGCAGGCTGACCTGGGTCGATACTTTTCGCAGCTGCATTAAGCTCCCTTTTCAGAGAGCCCAGCTCAATTACATTTCTCGACTTCAGCCCTTGTATATTTATACTCGTAGCTCTGTAACTATTAACGTTTCAAAACGAGATTTTTTTGTACAGTTTAGGTTGAAATTTTATGAATGAAAATCTCGAACGCTTCCCTAAATTCTGTATCACCTAGGCTATCTTATCGCTGGTTGACCTATACTTTCTAAACTTCGAACCAGACGCCCGCTCGGGTAGCTTAACCCTTTCCCAAACAACAAATTTTGGACTGGTCCAAATTGAAAGAATTTGCAGACGACAATTTTAAATTTGATAAAAATGGCAGAAAGGTCTCATAAAGGGTAGAAAACACTGTGGGAAAAGGAGAAATTGCTCGTTACGAGCAATTTCTCCTTTTCCCACAGTGTTTTCAAAAGACTTGTACTGCAGACACGTGAAAACCAGGGCTTGTTTGGGAAAGGGTTAATGGTTAGCGTATCCGACTAGTGACCTGGTGGTTGCGAGTTCGATACCCGGTTGAAGCAAAATTTCTTTCCTGCGATTTTTCGCCTCTTACCTCTGACGCATGTGAGAAAAGTATTCAGTGGCTTTGGAAAGAAAGTTATTCAGTACTGGTGTGAGAAAGCCAGGAGACACAGGGTGCATTACCTACCTCCATGATATGACCTGAGCTGTTAAAATGGCGTTAAACGCCAATACAAACTAAACCAAACCAATCGAACCAGACTAAGAATGAATTTGAGAATGGTTTGCGAATACGGACCTTGGTTTTCACTTGTGCTGGTCGAGTATCACAGGATGTCCCTACCCCCACTCCAATCACCAATTGGTATCAAATAAGGACTTTCGGGCTACAAAGTTTAACCCCTTATCATACAAATCATACAAGCCCGTGTATTGCCTGGAGAAGTACGCTTTTAAAAACACTGAGTGAAAAGTAAAAGTGTTACTAAATAGCATTTTCTCCTTTTCCCATAAGTAACCAGTGGCCATTTGCGAAGTACTCGTGAAAAAGACAAAACTCCAGGAAAGCATATATAAATGCACTGACCGCCGCGATATAAGTGTAACAATGTTGAAAATAGCATTAAACACCATAGAATCAATCAATACATTTCCCGTAGTATTTTCAAATGCCTTCTTCCACATTGTCAATTTAAAACATTTAAATTTAATTAAATTAACTTAAGGTTGTTTGGTGAAGTCTTAAAGGATGTTACGCACTGAAAGATATTTGCGAGAAGTAAAAGACAGTGTATTG
This sequence comes from Tridacna gigas, assembly GCA_945859785.2. Classification (NCBI taxonomy): domain Eukaryota; kingdom Metazoa; phylum Mollusca; class Bivalvia; order Cardiida; family Cardiidae; genus Tridacna; species Tridacna gigas. The sequence goes on along the minus strand of OX244031.2, from coordinate 73,308,632 downwards.
AACGAAAACGATTTTGAAATCTCAATATTTGGATATCTTCTTTTAGCTGGAAATTTTCCCATCATTCATTTTGTAGTCACACTCTTTGCAAAACAATCCCGTGTTTTAACAACTCTGAGGGAGAAGGCTTTTTGAAAACATTGTGGGAAAAGGAGAAAATACTGGTAATGTTTTCCTTCCTCTCAAAAGACAGATTCCAACATTCCAGCAACCTTTGAATTCTCGTCTGCAAGCGCCTTTAATTTGGATAAGACTAAACCTGTGTTAAATGGTAAAGCGTTAAGTATTTATAACCATTAAACGAGTACTTAGATGTTTAAAGCGTAACATCATTTCATAGCAATAAATTTTAAACAGATTGACTCTCTGAGATAATTTCACCCTTAAAAACGCCTGTCACAACTAAAGTTGCTTTTGACAGTGTCGTCGTTTTGCGATAGCGAACTCCGTCTGTTTTTATGAGACCTGGGTCAGTATTTAACAACCATTCTTGAGAACATTCCTTGTCTTACTCTCCAAGGTTTTCTAAATTTGAAAATAACACCCCTTCTAATTGGCTAAACCAAATGGTTTAGCCAATCAGAAGGGGCGTTACTTTCAAATTTGAAAAATTCTGGGGAATACGACAAAGAACGTTTTTAAGAATGGTTGGTGGTGAATACGGACCCAGATGTGACGTCATCATACCTTTTTTGACTACGATCCGACATAGGCGTCGAGTGTATTGGTCATGTGACATTTTAATGTCCCATCGCAAAATTCTTGTCCCATCTCTATACAAAATTGAAATCAATTGGCGAATCTTCTAAGGGTATTATTTATATTTCTTGCTATGAATCAACATTTCTTGTTAAACATTGACTGATAAAACTAAAAATATAATATCCTTTTTAAACGTAAAGAGATGATCCTTCTTCATTCGTAGACTCCGTCTCTTTTTATTTTAGACCAGATCGTATCTCAATACGTATATGGTTATGTGATGTTCCCACAAGCGATAGCAAAAATTTTGGCTGGAAATCTAGAAATGCTTGATAGATTGATCGATTGATTGACTGATTGATTGAATGAATGAATGAATGAATGAATGAATGAATGAATGAATGAATGAATGGTTGATTGATTGATTGATTGATTGATTGGTTGTACGGCGTGTTACACCACTTTCAACATTAGTTCAGTCATATTGCGGCAACAGCTCACTTGAAATTTGCGTGTTCTGTTGTTCGCATGAACTAGGCTAGGGCTCTGAAGCGTCTTGCTATAGGTCACACTTATGTAAAAAACCAGCTCCTGGACCGAATCCAGCCCAGGATCGTGCCCGGCGCCTTGGGATTGCGTAAGTCCAACACCATCGCCCACAGGCGTTCGTTTGGAGGCAGACTTCACCATCTATCCCTTTACCACACAATCCAGAGTTTTAACGACTCTGAGAAAGAAGGCTTTTGAAAACATTGTGGGAAAAAAAAAATACTGGTAACCAGCATTTTCTCTTCTCCCCACAATGTTTTTCTAACAAATTCAGTCGTCCCAGCTACTTTTGATTTATCGTCCGCAATTGCTTTCAATTTGGACCATTCTAAAACATATTTGTCGTTTGGTAGAGATCTATATAATGTTTTATATAAGTTTCATACATTACATAATATGAATGCGAAGTCTATGACTAAACGAACGCCTGTGCCTTCACTACTGAGCCACGTTGGGCCTCACAACACATTGAGCTCGGCACACAAAGAATATTATCTGAAATATGCACATGTTTGCACTTTCTTTCCCAATAGCAGGGTGGAAAACCACATTTTTTTGTCATAAAAAGACATGTTAGAAAAAAAAAAAAAAAATGAGCACTGCTCTGTAAAAAGTGGGCTTAACCCTTTACCACACAATGACGCCTTTTGACGACCCTGGGAAAGAAGCCTTTCGAAAACATTGTGGGAAAAGGAGAAAATGCTGGTAACCAGCATTTTCTCCTTTTCCCACAATGTTTTCTACCCTATCAAAGAAAAATTACACCATTTGAGCCACAGTGAAATTGTCGTCTGCAAATGCTTTCAATTTGGACAAGGCTAAAATTTCGTCGCCTGGTAAAGACTCAATGCATCTGCCAAAGGTCCCGCGAAAGCTTACCGGGTAGAAAAGTTTTGCTTTTGTGAAATTTGTGTCCAAGGACCATTCTACCCCTTGATTTAGTCGGTTCTTAGACAAAATGGATATTCATAGACCTATATCCATGATTAGACTTGCTTGGCATATGCATCGTGGAGACATATAAAACCACCATTTGCCAGAGTGTTGCTTAATTATAAATGCTCTCTTTGATGCCTAGAATCAAAACGAGTATCAAGATGTGGCGATTGTTTTCCGGATGCTATTGACACCGAATTTGGCATTTATTTTTTACGGTGCGTCACTTTTCGTTTTTTTTTATTTCGAAATAACACTTCACATTCTTGAATTACTGGTGAAATCGTCTTGCCAAAAAATGTATTGACCTTTTTTTTCTCGAAAAGGGCTCTGGTTCCAATTTGAAAAATGGTCTCTGTAAACTTTTGTTATCATTTATCTTTGACACCCACGAACTTTGTATAAATTTGTCAGTATATCTTTGTAGATTCTTATTTTAACAGAAGTATGACAGAAGAAGACTTGTCAATGACATGCAAAAAAAAAAAGCCGCCAAGCTCTTAGAATTCATTGACAGACCAAATAAAAAAAAAAACCGAAACGAACCGCATTATGGATGCAAGATGCAACAATGCATTGTCATGCGCCTTTGTGAGGCTGATCAAGCTTCTAATTCCAGGTGCCTCACTCAGACGCTTAATATTCATTACCTCTTAGATCACTTTTATATTCTTTTGAATTGAATAGCAAATTGATTTTGACAAAAAAAAAAATATTCAATTCCATTGAACAGCAGTGATTTTATGCAGTTGGGAATTAACATTTTAAAAAAGACGGAACAACTATGGTTGCTGTGCGAAAAGCGAAGATACCATTCAAACTGAACAATACATGTAGTTTAACTCTTTAGCAAGAGAGATAAAAATTTCAGAGTTATCCAAACTGAAAGCATTCGTAAACGACGGAATAAATGAGTCTCAAAAAAATGAAATTTGCTTTTGGAAGGGTAGAAAACCTTGTGGGAAAAGGAGAAAATGCTGGTACATTTTCTCCTTTTCCCACAAGGTTTTCAAAAAAGCCTTCTTCTTTTGGGTCGTGATATGTTTAAGTCTACTTCTACTTGTTCTGACAGATTTTTATTTCTTAAAAAGCTTGGATTTTCCATTATCTAGGCTCACTCACTCACTCACGATTACGCCCATCGAAAAACAGTGCAACAACACTTTTGACATTTTCCCAAGGCAGAAAAACTGCTTCAATGCTGCATTTCCATTCAGCCAGTTACTTCAAATCAGTTTTCGCCCAGATCGAAAAGTTCTAGATTTTTCCATCGTGAAAGCATAAATAAAGACGATGATGGGTGATGGGATTTTTTGAACGGATAGAAAAAAAAAACTGAGGAATACAGAGAAAACTCTCCTTATTCCGCAATATTTTCATAAATCCTTCTTAATAACAGGGTTGTTCAATTATGTATTAATCGGTTGATTTGATGGGTTTTTTTTTTTTACATTTTTCGATTTTCGAAGATTGCAAAGTACTGTAAAATAAAATCTATTGAGAGAGCAAGGTACGATATTACGAAAACACATAAAAAATCAAACTAAGTGAACTCATTTGACAGATTAAATCGAAACAAAATCAAAACAACTTTAACCCTTTCCCAAACGACAAATTTTGGACTGGTCCAAATTGAAAGAGTTTGCAGACGACAATTTTAAATTTGATGAAAATGGCAGGAAGTTCTCAAAAAGGGTAGAAAACACTGTGGGAAAAGGAGAAATTGCTTACGAGCAATTTCTCCTTTTCCCTCAGTGTTTTCAAAAGACTTGTACTGCAGACACGTGAAAACCAGGGCTTGTTTGGGAAAGGGTTAAACTTAGATACTCTTATCATTTATTGAACAGGGTATTTCTGTACTTACTTTTGAAGAATTACACAGCGTAGACACGTTTTAGCCATGCTTTGGCAAAAGAGGGCTTAATGAATTTCCATGATTACCTATCAAACCATCACATGATAATTGATCACAGCCACTTTTGTTAACAACCGACTGTCCATATCGTATTTTTTTTTATATATTTACATCGTAAGGTAGAATAGTTCTTTGGTATACAGAAAATTGACCAATAGCGAAAAGTTTCGGCCCAGGTCAGTCTGCGCAGACTGCGCAGGCTGACCTGAGTCGATACTTTTTGCAGATGCATTAAGCCCCCTTTTTCACAGAGCATGGCTCATTAAAAAAGGGGGTGGATGATAGAAGTTTTTTTTTTAACAATAGTATGAATAAACATTGTCGTAATCAATTGCTTCTATTTCTATAATGTTGTCCAAAGCCATAACCTCAAAAGCCGTTACCGGCTGCTTTCCCATATACACGTCATCGGGCGGTGAGGGAGGAATGAATCTTGTCGCCATGACTGTCCGACCCGATGTTGTTCTTCAAGTTCAAGAAGATTCACCAGTATGTAATTATGTTAGCTTAGAGTTGGAACGTCTCCCACATAATATCAAAATAAATGAGCCATACTCTGTGAAAAGGGGGTTTGATGCATATGCAAAAGGTGTTCACCCAGGTCAGCCAGCGCATTCCGCGCAGGCTGACCTGTGTGGAAACTTTTTGCCTTTGGTAAGCTTTCTGCATGACCAAGGACCATTCTCTCTCAGGATTCATTTGGTTGTTAGACAAAAGTGGATTTTATGGATCCGTGATAAGTATGCAATTGCTTGCATTGTAAAGTGCATAACGGAGATACGTTAAACCCCCCTTTGCCAGAGCATAGCACATAAATATGGCCTGCAGTATGCGAAATGCGACCTTCAGACATTTGCGTAAAGTGTCGTCCCGGATTAGCCTGCGCAGTCCGCGCAGGCTAATCCGAGACGGCACTTTACGGCTACATAAGATTTTTTTCATATATTAGACTTTCGTGAAAAAGAAAATCGCACAAAAACGGGAAGTGTCGTCTCGGATAAGCCACAGGCTGATCTGGGACGACACGTTTTTACGCATACGTCCGAAAGCCCCTTTTCGTGTGTTGCACGTCATATGTGGTAAGTTATTTTATCCTTATGAAGAAGATGTAAAGAAGTATAAACTGTGAGGTTACATGACTTTATAAGTGTGTGTTGCAACCCTATTCACTTTAAGCCAGACGACAGTATTTTTTTCACCTTTCCAAATTGACACCACTTGCAGACGACAAAATAAATATGACTCACTATTGAAATTTGCTTTTGGAAAGGTATAAAACATTGTGGACAAAGGAGAAAATGCCAGTTAATTGCATTTTATCCTTTTACACAATGTTTTCAAATTGTTTCTAGTTTCGAGTCTTTTAAAATTGGGGATTGTTTGGTAAACGTTTAACCCGTAACGTTATATAGTTTGTATAGAGTCCTGAATTAATTGCTTATTTATTTATAATTTCATTTAATAAGGAATAATGGATTATCGCTTATTTATATGAAATATATGACGAAGTTTATCATGGTGTCGTGTAATAGGCTAATATAACCTTTCAGGCTAAGTGGCTCCTTTTCCCACGCAATATCTGCATTAAAACCTCAAGAAAGAATCGAAAAAGCTAGATATCTATGATAGAAAAACTCAAGCAGCTGTATGCAAATTTGAAATCTATTAATAGGCAACTTTTTTTTTTTTTAAAGACGCGTCTGTATTCACCATGTCTTCTCTGATATGCACAATATAGTGCGACGAGTCACGGTAAAATATGAGCGGCTCTCTGGCAAAATGGGGTTTAATTCAGGTCCCTGATACATCGGATACCGAGCGAGAAATCACATAATTATGGATCCATAAATGATCAATTTTGTCTAACAATCGCGTGAATCATGAGGTAAACTGGTCCGTTCACAGACAGAAAATTGATCGATAGCAAAAATGATTCGACCCAGGTCAGCCTGCCCCGACTTCGCAGGCTGACCTGAGTCGATACTTTTTGTAAATATATTAAACCCACTTTTCCCAGAGCATTGCTTAAATATGAGCCGTGCTCTGGAAAATGGGGGCTTAATGCACCTCCGTGATTCATGATACCAATCAAACCGTTGCATAATTATGGCTCCATAATATCCAATCTATTTAACCCTTCAAGTCCCAAACGACAAATTTTGGACTGGTCCAAATTCAAAGAGTCTGCAGACGACAATTTTAAATTTGATGAAAATGGCAGAAAGTTCTCAAAAAGTTTAGAAAACACTGTGGGAAAAGGAGAAATTGCTCGTTACGAGCAATTTCTCCTTTTCCCACAGTGTTTTCAAAAGACTTGTACTGCAGACACGTGAAAACCAGGGCTTGTTTGGGAAAGGGTTATTAAGAGAGTTAATCATGAGGTAGACTGGTCCTTGTACATACAGAAAACTGACCGATAGCGAAAAGTTTCGACCCAGGTCAGCCTGCGCAGACTGCGCAGGCTGACCTGAGTCGATAGTTTTCGCAGATGCATTAAGTCCCATTTTCACAGAGCATGGATCATATATTTTTTCTTGTTGCTATGATATGGTAAATACGTAACTATGTGAATAATTAATGCATTTTATATGCAAAAATACCCCTTATTTGTTAAAACTTTCATTCAAGGATGGTCTAAACAAGTTGGCAATTACATTTTAATTTTTGTCTTGTCTCAATGAAACCGGTTTATACGTAGGCGTGCGTTTTGTTAGTAGTCGTACGATTTTTATCGCACGACTATCAACCGGGTGTTTTTATTTAGGAAATATCATTCACCATATTGTAAGGATGTTGTAAGGATTGCATCCTCAGATAGATTGTATGACTTTCACTGATCGTGCGACTTGCCTCGTAATAAAACAGGCGATAGTTTTGTCGAACGATAATCGCAGGAAAGAAAATACGTCAGTTATGAGCAATGTATAAAATTATTTTTATACAGGACTTGAAAACAGAGGGGGAGGGGGGGTTGATAGTTCGAATCCCTATCCCGGCTAATTTCTTTCTGAGGACTGATGAGAGTCATTGCGATAGGATTATTTCCTCTGTCACCCCTGAAAAAATTGTTTCGATGATGGTTATGTGGGGGAGTAGCCAGTGGCTTTGGAAGAATATTGTGTGAAGTACAGGGAAAAGAAAAAGAAAGCATGGATAGGTGCACTGGCCGACGCGATATAAGTGAAATAATGTTGAAAACGGCGTTAAACATCATACAAACCGAACAAACAAAAAAAAAAGAAAATATTTTTATTTACCCATCAATAACCTCAGAGTTTCAAAACAGAATGTTCAGACTTACCTGGGAGTATTCGGGCTATTAAACATCTATCATGATGGCAAAATCCGCCCTTAATCCGGATAATCCCTGCTCGCGCCAAGGATGATTATCTTTATCAGTGTCGCGTGTTTGAATTACTACCCGAAAAATAATATATCCGGATAATAATCAACTTTTGATGAATTTGACAGCAGTTTTATTGACAGTTTGTTTAACAAGTGCGGTAAAATCGATGGATGCGTTTAAATCCTACAAATACATAGGATGACTTGTGGATTTCCTTAATCGTCCCTACGTTGAACGTTTTCGTATATTTTTTTTATTTTCTATGTTTCTTTAACTCTTTACCAAACGACAAATTTTGGACTGGTCCAAATTCAAAGAGTTTGCAGACGACAATTTTAAATTTGATGAAAATGGCAGAAAGTTCTCAAAAAGGGTAGAAAACACTGTGGGAAAAGGAGAAATTGCTCGTAAACTGTTTTCAAAAGACTTGTACTGCAGACACGTGAAAACCAGGGCTTGTTTGGGAAAGGGTTAAGATAAATGTTGTCACTGACGTCAGACAACATCGGATCTCTTTCCTCGGGTCTTAACCCTTTACCACACAATCCCGAGTTTTGACGGCCCTTGGTATTACACATTTGAAAACATTTTGGGAAAAGGAGAAAATGCTGGTAACCAGCATTTTCTCCTTTTCCCACAATGTTTTCTACCCTTTTATAGACAAATTTCGTAATTTATGCTACATTTAATTTGTCGTTTTCAAATGCTTTCAATTTAGACCCGTCTAAAATTTTGCCGTGTGGTAAAGAGTGGCTGTCCCGATGGTTGTGATATAGGGGAGCTTGTCTCCGAAGCGCATCGTCCAAGCCTTGATGATCGTTATACAGGAGTTCTTGTCTCCAAAGAGAGACGTCATGGGTCCGAGCCTCTATGTTCGTGGTGTAAAAGAGTTTTTCTCTGAAATGGATCAGCCAAGCCCAAATAGTTGTGATATAATAGGACGTGTGAAGCCTCGATGGTTGTGAAATAATAAATTTTGTCCCTGAAGCGAGACGACATGGATTCAGGCCACGACGGCCATGCTTCTAAAGGCGTACTTTGTCTCTGAAGCAGTGCGTCGTGAGACCAAGCCCTGATGGTCGTGATACAAGACAGTCTACATTATGAAGTGAGACGACATGGGTTCAAGCAACGATTGCCGTGATACAGCAGGCGTAGTTTGTCTCGGAAGAATTACTTCGTGAGGCCTCCTTCTCAGGGTCGTTAAAACTCAGGATTGTGTGGTAAAGGGTTAGATAAATAAGATACTTTGGATCGTATACATCTGAGACATGCTCTGGCAAAAGGGGCTTAATGCATCTCTGTGGTACATTATACCAAGCAAGCCATTTCACAAGTGTGGATCTATAAAATCCATTTTGAAGAACAACCGGCTGAATCATGAGGTAGGCTGGTCCTTTGACGAATAGAAACTTTAACAATAGCAAAAAGTTTCGATCCATGTCAGCCTGCGCGGACTGCGCAGGCTGACATGGGTCGATACTTTTTGCAGATGCATTAAGCCCCCTTTTCAAAGAGCATGACTCATATGTAGACATCTATACAGGGTGCGACCCCAGCTTGATAGATTGATTGATTGATTGTGTGGTGTTTAACGCCGTTTTCAACATTATTTCAGTTATATCGCGGCGGCCAGTGCACCTATCCATGCTTTCCTGGAGTTTCTTTTAACCAGTACTCCGCACAATATTCTTTCCAAGCCACTGGCTGCTTTCCCACATAACCATTATCGAAACAATGGTCAACGGTGAGAGAGGAATGAATCCTGTCGCAATGACTATCCCCAGCTTGATGGAAAGAACTTGAATTTAAGCATTTATGGAATAAAGGGGAGGGAGGTGTTGATAAATTACCATAGATTTCTGTAATAACAGTATAATATAACATTAAGTGGTCTTTCAATAAAACACCGGACCACCGTTATAATACGTTTATGATATGACAATTTGATCTACGTGGTATTCAATTTTACACCGAGCATTTCAAATTCTGATACCGACGCCACGTGACAGGTTTACAATACGTGGTGATTGTAAACAATATCGTGTGATTAATTGAATATAGATCTAATCTACGTTTAGTTATTAAATTTCCAGTAATTCCTGATGTCCACTATCGTACTTATTCAGGTGCTGACCATTCTTGGCCACATTGATTTGTTGGCTGATTGATCGATTGATTGATTGCTTGATAATACCGTTTTCAACATTATTCCAGTTATATCGCGGTGGCCATTGCACCTATCCATGCTTTCCTGGAGTTTCTGTTACAAGTACTTCGCACAACATTCTTCCCAAGCCACTGGCTGCTTTCTCGCATAACCATTGTCGAAACAATGATCAGCGGGTTAGAGAGGAATGAATCTTGCCGCAATGATTATCATCAACCCTCGGAAAGAAATCGTTCCAAAATGAAAGGAATTTCAGACGACCAATTAACTCTTTACAAAATTATCAAAATTTTAGACTCGCCCAAAATGAAAGCATTTGCAGACGACAAAGTAAATGTGATTCAAATTATGAAATTTGTCTTTGAAAGGGTAGCAAAAAAATGTGGGAAAAGGAGAAAATCCCGGTCACCAGCATTTTCTCCTTTTTCCACAATGTTTTCAAAAGGTTTCTTCTTCAGGGTCGTTAAAACTCGGAATTGTGTGATAAAGGGTTAAGCGACACAAAGGAAGAAGGCCATTGGAAACACGGTGGGAAAATGAGGAAATTACCACATTTACTTTGTCATCTATATAGGTCATTTAATGTGGACGAGTCAAACATTTTGTTGTCTGGTAGATAATTAGATGTCTAATCGACAGCTTGTTTCCCGTGTTCGGTTGCCCTATCTGTGCGATGTCATCTTATTTTGGTGGTTGGGTTTTTCGAGTCATACGTTTGGTTGATCGTGTAGTTTGGGTGCGTCTTCGACGTGTAGGTAAAAACGCATTTGCGCACACTTTGTAAAAAAGAAAGAGAAGAAAGAAAAGATTGCCAAAAAAACGTCACCTAACAGCTTTTACATTTCAATGCGAATGCGAAGACTGACATGGGTCGATACTTTTTGCAAATGCATAAAGCCCCCCTTTTCACAGAGCCTTACTCATTTACGACCGCGTTGTGTTACGATTCTAGCGAAGAAGGCTTTTGAAAGATCGTGGTAACCAGAACTTTCTCCATTTTCCACAATTCTGGCTGTCATTTTATAGACAACCTCCTTATATCAACCGCATTTTAATTTGCCGTATTCAAATACTTTCAATCTGAACGAGTTCAAAAACATGTCCTCTGAAAAAGGGTAAAAGCGAAATTAACGTTTTACGACTTGTGATTCATTCATTATAAATGATGAACGAGTGCTTGTCAAAAAAAATAAATAAAAAGTGATATCATATAAGTATGATTAATCCCTTTGGCCACTATTTGGAACATGATAACTTCAGCTGAAGCTTAGATCTAAGATCAGACTTCACAGAACATGCAGTCTGATCTTAGATCTTCACCACTGTTACATGCTTGCTTGGTGTCGTGCTAACCCGTGCCCATACAGCCTGTCTGTTCAATTTCGTACGGGTATGCGTTTTATCCCTCTTAGAAAAAGAGACGCGCAGTCCGCGCAGGCTGACCTGGGCCGAAACTTTTCGCTATTTGTCAATTTTTTTTATCTCCAAGGACCAGTCTACCTCATGATTCAGTCGTTTGTTTAAAAGTGTGGCTTTTGTGTATTCATAACTATGTGATGGCTTGATTGGTATCATGGATCAGCGGAGATGCATTAAGTCCCCTTATGCCAGAGCATGGCTCATTTATTTACTGACGGAGGGCTTAACTTTAATTCACAAGCTATGAGTGTCAAGCCCTATTCGACTTTTTTTCGGACAGCGTAGATCAAACATCAGACCAAACGTTCTGTGCAGCCTAATCTTTTATTTGCACTGTCAGAGATGATTTTTCCGCAGTAAGGCAGTTTGAAATCACAAAATTTTGGGTTTTTTTTTTTCTCTTGGTTTAAGTTTTTTCACATTTTTTTTTTTTCATTTAGGGGTATAAGGTTTAATACAAAAACAGGCGGATGAAATGGACAGACGAACTAAAAAAGGCAGACGTTTTATGTGTGAAATTGAAGTATTACTGAAATTTTACATAATATTGTTTTTTTTTTTTTGCGGCACGTTTATATCACGACAAAATCTTATTTTTTTTGCAATTTGTTTTTATTTGTTGGGAATTAATAAAGTTGGTGTGTGTATTACATGTTTGCTTAATGCTGGTTACTAGCATTTTGTTCTTGTCTTCATAATGTTTTCCAACCTTTTCAAAGACAAAATTCAATACTTAAGTCACATTTAATTTTATATCAGCAAATGCTTTGAATTTGGAACAGTTTAAGAAATGGTTGTCTGGGAGAGTAAACTTAACCGACAGCTGTAGCAAATTTGCAGCATTTGTCTCTCAAAGAAACATTGTGGGAAAATGACAAAATGCTGGATATCAGTATTTTCTCCTTTTCACACAATGTTTCAAAATCCTAGGGTTTTCAGGGTCGTTAAAACTCGGGTTTGTGTAGGGAAGAGTTAAATATTAATCTGCCCATGCTTAACATTATGTTATGTTCTGTTCTGTTCATAATGCTTTTGCCATCCAACAATCAAGAAAGGAAAAGAAATTCAAGAGACAAAAACTATAGTAAAAACTATGCTGTAATTATTAACGTAATGATTATATAGCTAACAATCCACCGTAAAAAAGTAATTAAAACCTGGACATTTTTGCTTGGGATATCCCTAATTATTTCTCCCACCCACGACTGTCGTTTTTTTTTTTTCTTTCCAAACCTTTTACCATACGACAAATTTTTAGACTTGTTCAGTTTGAAAGCATTCGCAGACGACAAATTAAAGGTGGCTTAAATTATGAAATTTTAATTTTATATGGTAGAAAAAAACATCGTTTGAAACGGAGAAAAAAATGCTAGTTACCAGCGTTTTCTCCTTTCTACCAGCATTTTCTCCTTTTCCTGCAATGCTTTCTGAAGCTTTCTACCTCAAGGTAGTTAAAACTCTGGACTGCATGGTACTATAGCCTCTACTAGCTTTCTTACGTCACATCTGAGACAAGATTTTGTGACGCTTTAGGATATTTTAGTGACGTCATTTATTAAAGCACTGTGTTCCAGCCCATTATTTAAAAATATGTCAACCACAAATTTCCCAGTCATTTCAAAAGTAAAAATTGATGATCATAGTAAAGCTTTGATAGTGTCGTTTTATTTTTAGAGTCTAAATATGGTATATATTTATGTTTGCATCTATACGGAACTAATCCATACCAAACGTAAAAGCTTGCCCCAGCAGTAAGTACGTATTACGTAGGTTTCACGTATGGATTTAATCGTTTTTACCCGCATATGTTTCTAGAGAAACATTTATGTGGTAGAGAGAGTCTGACATTTGACGGCTTTCGAGATTTTTTTTTTCTAACATCGCCTGGACAAAAAATGATATTAAGCTCCCCAAAAGCCAGAAAAATAGCATTTTTTTTTTAGACTCATTCAATTAAGTTTAATTTTCAACGTCAAATTATGTAAAAATCCTTCATATCTCCGATTAACGTTCACAAAGGGCAAACACATTCAATGTATCATGTACTTCGGTTGTTCAACTTGTGTTTATTGATGGGGTATTCTCGAAAAAGAGCCAGCAGCAGTTCTGATTGCTCTTGAGAGCGATAAGAACATGCTGTTTTCTAAAGTAGATCTAATTATCGTTCCAGACATTACTTCGGATAAACCCCAATATTCGAATATCAGGAAATTCGAACAAATGCAATTTTCGTTTATGAGGAATGAGACCGTAAAGTAAATGAGTAAAAAGGCTAACGACTACTCCACCCCAGATTTTTTGTCGTCTGCTTGCCCTTTACCAAAAAATCATGCATTAATGTGACCCTTAAGATGTAAGCTTTGGAAAACATTGTGGAAAAAGGAGAAAATGCTGGAAACCAGCATTTTTTCCTTTTGCCACAAAGTTTTCTATTCTTTCAAAGGCAATTTCATCATGTGAGCCACAATAACTTGTCGTCTTTAAATGCTTTCGATTTCGACGTGTCGAAAAAAAAAAGAATGTCGTTTGGCAAACATTTTAAAGGGGGGCGTGGATCTTTTACCGTTAATTACAATGTAAAAACCTCTTAAATTTAATAATTCTTTTACGCTTTAATGGGTTATCTTAGACATATCTGTTTCAATGTTTCCTTCACTGGCAAAACATGTCTCATCCTTTGGTCATAGATATGTTGCCCGTTTGGTGATCAACTCTTATCCCTCTAAATAATTTAAACAAAACTTTCAAGACGATGGTGAAAACCCGTAAAATGTTATTTCATTTTGTTTTACTCGGAGAACAGCATATCCTTATCGGACAGTGTAGATCCAAGCATCAGACTGCACGTTAAGTGCAGTCTGATCTTGATCTACACTGTCTGCAAAAAATCAGTGAGTCGCGCTGAGCAGCTTAAGACTTGACACAAATATCTACAATGTGTTTGTCCTAACGCAGTGACCAGTGCACTCAGCCATGTGTTCCTAGAATTTACCAGTACTTTGCGCAACTACCCTCACCAACCCACTGGCTGCTTTCCCAAAAACTCTTCGGAGAAACAATGTGCATCGGTGTGAAAGGAATGAATCCTGATGCAATAGCAATAGTTATGGTAGATCACGTGTAATGAAATCGTGAAACATCGGCCAATGTCGGTAAATAACGGTATTCTACGCACATCGATCGGATGTTCTCGTCAGTAACCGAATTTGATACAAACCACCAAATATTTGAAAAAATATTTGAGTCATGCTATGTGAAAAGGGAGCTGAATGCATATACAAAAAGGATCGACCCAGGACAGCCTGGGCCGAAACTTTTGCTATCGGTCAATTTTCTGCGTGTCAAAGGACCAGTACACGTCATTAGTCATTTAGTTGCTAGACAAAATGGACAATAAGGATCCATAATTATGTGATAACTTGCTTGGCACCCTGCATCACAGAGATGCATTGAGCCCCTTTTTGTTGCCAGAGCATGGCTCATTTGCATTTAATTACCTACGTGATGCTGTCCATTTTATTGAAGAGTCGGATATGGGGGTTTGGAAATAAAAATTGATGTAACTTCATTGATTGACGGGCAATATTTTGGGTTTTACATATAAGATACTAAGACAATAACAAATAGAATAATATTACCTTTTTTTTCCGATTTGTAACTTTGGCCATTACAGTTGGTCTACCTTAGAATTCTCAAAACGGGCTCGCTCGAACTGCGATACAAACTCGCTACCCATAGATTCGTCGTAATCTTAACTCCAAGACTGCCACAATATTTTATCTTTCAGATGTTGTTGAGATAAACGAGCAAAAATCGCGATATCTTTAGATGATAAATGTAAAGTTCTTGTTATTTAGAGCTATTTAACCCTTTATCACACAATCCCGAGTTTTAATAACGCTTACAGAGAAGGCTTTTGAAAACATGGTGGGAGAAGGAGAAAATGCTGGTAAGGATAGAGCTTCAATGCTTGTGACAAGCAAGTGCTCCTTTTCCAATAATTTTACCCATGATATACAGAAATTTTCCTAACTTCTTCTTTCTGCCGTGTACCTTTAATTTGTAAGTGATTTTAATAATTCTAAAATAGAATGCATGATAATAGGTTAACTATTTCAACGCAAACTAGTAAAGGATCGACTTTTCTCGCGGTCAAAAACGAACGTTCCACTGCAGTTGAATGTGTTTTCATTACAGTGTAGTTGTCCGGTATGGGACGATGTAGATCCAAGATCAGACTGCACGTTCTGTGCAGTCTGATCTTGGGTCTACACCGCCCGCTTAAGTTTTTTTTTTAAGTCTCCAACAGTGAAAGAGTCAGAAGTTGTATATCATATTTTCTGCTGACACGAATCTTATATTGTTAAGTATGTCTTCCCGCTTTTTTACGTCGGGTTTAATTACTCCCTCTCCCCCACTAGTATAGCACCCACAATCGTGACACCCGATAGCCCAAGATTATCTTTTCACTATTATCTTTATAATTTAAGCCCAGGTAAGGGCTCTTGAGACCTTAAGTATCGTATTTTATACCTAACAAGGCGCCGAAATGCGGTAGAGCGTATTGTATAGAAGCCCCCCACTCCCCCCTGAAATGTACAATCTATTTGTCCTCTTTTGATGGATTGGACACTCAAGTGACGTCATGCACGCGACATAAAGTGGCTCCGGCCCGTGCCATAGGTATTTGCTTTGTAAAAACTCTTAACTCCCAGGGAGAGGAATTTCTGGGTTGTTTACGAAGTTGTAGAGCGTTTAGCACTTTCAAGGGTATGAACTCGACTATTTTCGGACGGTTGAAAATACAATCCCCTGAAACTAAAAAAAAAAAAATGAATCATGCTCTGTGAAAAGGGGGCTTAATGCATCTTCGAAAAGTATCGACCCATGTCAGCCTGCGCAGTCTGCGCAGGCTGACATGGGTCGATACTTTTTTTGACAGATGCACTAAGCCCCTTTTTACTGAGCAGGGCTCAATCATTTATACCTCAAAAGTTTGAATAAGCAAGCAGACAGTATATATCAAAGACCAGACTGCACGTTATGTGCAGTCTGATCTTGATCCATACCGTCCGCAAAAGTCCCGAAGGTTATCATGCTGAAAGGGTTAACATTGATATCAGGTTTTTTTTTTCATTATTTTTTCCAAGACTTTGATGCAGTAATCAGATCTGTGTTCACAAGACAAATTTAGATAATACGATATAACTGAGAGAGGCCTTTCTTATGTTTTATGTTATATGAGAAAAAAAAAAACCCATTTGATTTGTATTTTGGGGTGTTTGAAACTTTTTGCTGTAAAATTGGAAAAAACAAAAATTTTCAACCGTTTTCCTTACAAAAGCGGTCTGCGGACATGTTGGAAATCATTGTAGTAAAAGGAGAAATTATTTGTCACAATAATTAATGTCCCATTTTTCCACAATATCTTCCTCAGTATCGAAGAAGACACGTTTCTGTCGAATTTCGTATCCTTCAACAGAAAATACATGTTTCTAGCTAGGAGTATGTCTGTACTAGATAACCCTTTCCCA
The DNA here is from genome assembly GCA_945859785.2 of Tridacna gigas. Classification (NCBI taxonomy): domain Eukaryota; kingdom Metazoa; phylum Mollusca; class Bivalvia; order Cardiida; family Cardiidae; genus Tridacna; species Tridacna gigas. Next base: position 73,292,061 of record OX244031.2, on the reverse strand, counting down.
AACAAGCCCTGGTTTTCACGTGTCTGCAGTACAAGTCTTTTGAAAACACTGTGGGAAAAGGAGAAATTGCTCGTAACGAGCAATTTCTCCTTTTCCCACAGTGTTTTCTACCCGTTTTGAGGCCTTTCTGCCATTTTCATCAAATTTAAAATTGTCGTCTGCAAACTCTTTCAGTTTGGACTAGTCCAAAATTTGTCGTTTGGGAAAGGGTTAACTGTTATCCCGCTATATGAATGAAATGATAGTAACAACCGAAATTTTGTTCTTTCAAGGCCTTTTTTTTTTTTGTTTGGAGGTGAGTGGGTAAAAATATCTCCATAACAGACAGTGTAGATCCAAAATCAAACTGCACGTCCTGATCTACACATCCGATACGCATCTCTTTACACACGCAGCTCGACAAGATCCGACTACGCAGAAATGCAGACTGTTGTAATCTTCCATATCTATTGCAGAAAAATAATCAGAAAATAGGTCTTAGTTGATACGTAAGAACATTTCTAATTACTACTGTGATCTGTTTACTGCCTTTATTCTTTCGATTAATCCTTTTTACAATTGGCCAACATCACATTTCTAGGAATAATTATATTAGTATTTGAGCAGTATTTGTTTACATGAAAAATTTTTTTTTAAAGTTTGAAATTAAAGCCTATTTTCTATAATTTTGACCAGAGTTATCCCCTTAGAAGAGCTGTATATTTGTAATTTGCTCCGCAACATATAATATTCTTTTCATTTTTTTTTTACTTCGCATACATTATATTATCATCTAAGCAAAAATGAAATTAAAAAAAAAGAAACTGTCCATAGGAATCAACTGTGGCATACGTCCTTAAAAAAGCAGTATTTAGGTTTTCACTTTCGGTTAGAAGTTTTCTTATATTTGTTTTGCAGGTAACGGGGTTTGAAATTGTCGGTATGATGACGACGGTAAGGGTGAAACTTCGAGGGCACTTCAAGGCTAATCCCAATTGATGTCCAGTCCATTCAGAACAGCCATTCAGTGTCCACTCAGGTAAACTGACCGCTCTGTTGAAAAATAAACTCATTATCGAATAATCTTCATGGTCAATATTTGACTATTAAAAACGTAAACTCTTCAAGAACAATCGAACAACCTCTTCTCTCTTTAACCCTTCACCTTGCAACCCCATGGTTTAACGACCTCGAGGATATAGGTTTTTATAAACATTGTGGGAAAAGGAGAAAATGCTGGATAAAAGCATTTTCTCCCTTTCCCACAATATTTTCTACCCTATCCAAGACAAATTTAGTTGTTTAAATCACTTTAAATTTGTCGTCTGAAAGCGTTTTCAATATGGACGAGTTTAGAATTTTGTCGTCTGGTAAAGAGTTAACCCTTTCCGAAACGAAAAACAACAGACGCTACCAAATTCAAAACATCTGCAGACAACAAATGCGACATTGATACAAAATGAGCTCAAGTTCTCGGATAGGGCAGAAAACATTGTTGGAAAAGGAGAAAATGCTGGTTACCAGCATTTTCTCCTTTTCCAACAATGTTTTCAAAAGGCTTCTTCCTCATGGTGGTCAACACAGGATTGTGGGATGAAGGGTAATCCGCCTCTTCTCACTTTTTAAAAGTTTATTGTACTCGGCCAATGTCCCCATGGTTCACCCGAGGTTTGTTTATGTTTAAATAATGTTTAACTCCAGTATTTAAGTTCAATCGTCACAAATCGGCGGTTTCCGTAACTTTATCCAACCCCGATCGTATTCAGTAGATTTTCGCTGGAACTACTTTCAGTCACATGATGATAAATATGGCGTCGCCCTTGAAATTTCCTCGGTGATTGTTTACTTTGTTGTTTTGCCCTCAAAATCAGTGATTCGTAGATGCCTATCTCAAGATACGCGTGCTATCAAATCATTTTTTATTTTTTTCCCAACATTGTTCAAAAGTCTGAAAAGTAAGGCTCCTGTTTTTTTTTTCTGGCAACTTTTTTTTCATGAGCACAAAATCAGTCTATTTCCGGTGAAGAATTGTAAAGCGTATGTTTATATATCATACAATGTAATACGGCCACGGGATTGGCAATTACTTCATCGTCCTCGCATGGATGATGTTGACTTAGCTTAGGTTTCGAGCCCATCCGACAATTCTGCGAACGGTTGCTTTAACATGTATTTGAACCGTGCTCTGTGAGAAACGGCCTCATGCAGGCGCAAAAAGTATCGATTCATGTCAGCCTGCGCAGTTCGCGCAGGCTGACATGGTCGAAACTTTTTTGATTTTGGTCAATTTTTTGCATGTCAAAGGATCAGTGTATTCCGAATTTTGGACGGTTGTTAGACAAAATGGATTTTATGGATCCATAATAAGTGATGTTGTCTTACTTCGTACAATGTTTCACAAAGATGTATGGTTGGTGATTGGTTGGTTGAATGAGTGGGTGGATCGACGGACAGATTGATGGACAGACGGACAGGCAGACAGACAGATAGGTTGAGACGGAGAGAGAAATATATCACTCCTTGGCTGAGGGAGGTGTAAACTTCATCTGCAAAATAAAGATGCAGACAAAAAAAAAAAAACCAGTCCGGTAAATTATCAGTTTCTCATTATTCGTATAAAAGATTTTTCCCGCAAGAGTATGCAGGCATATTCTTGATACTCGTCAAGGACAGATTAGATGAAAACGATAGTTTAATTGCATCTATATGGATGTCTTCTGTCGTGTGTGACCTGCCGCCGTTCTAAGAGGACAGGTCTTTGTATTGTGTCTTTGGGCTCCGCCAAGTTCCCGCTTTTCTTTCCCCTTAACCCTTTACTGTACCACACAATCCCGAGTTTTCATGACCCTTAGGAAAGAGGCCTATTTGAAAACATTGTTGGAAAAGGAGAAAATGCTGGTAACCAGCATTTTCTCCTTATCCAACAATGTTTTTTCTATGTTCGAAAGAAAATTCGAATATTTCAGTGGCATTTGAATTGTCGTCTGCAAATGCTTTCAATTTGGACAAGTCTAAGATTTTGTCGTCTGGTAAAGAGTTAACTCAGTACTACTAGAAAAAATGTAGACTTGTCCAAATTTAAAGCATTTGCAGACGACATTTTAAATGTGGCTCAAATGATAGAATTTGTCTTTGTAATCGTAGGAAAAGATTGTGGAAAAAGGAGAAAATGCTGGTGACCAGCATTTTCTCCTTTTTTCCACAATGTTTCCAAAAGGATTCTTTCTTCGGGACGTTAAAACGCGGGCATGTGTGGTAAAGGATTAAAAATCACACAAACCTGTAAATGCCATGTTCCGATTACATATTTCATATTCTGGCAAGCTTTCGTAATCCGCTTCCATGCCAACTGACGCGCAAAACTTTCTGACAAAGTCATCTCTCTGTCTTGACGTTCCAAACGTCGAAATGCGAATGGTCTCACTTAAACATGTCTTTTTTCACTCTTTACATGACGGTAAAATTTTAGACTTGTCCAAATTGGAAGCATTTGCAGACGACAAATTTATTTTGTCTCAAATAATGAAATTTCTCCTTGAAAGGGTGGAAAACATTGTGGGAAAAAGGAGAAAATGCTGGTTACCAGCATTTTCTCCTTTTCCCACAATGTTTTCAAAATCTTTTTTTTCGGGGTCATAAAAACCCTGGACAGTTTGGCAACAAAACACTGCACTCTGTATAATTTAGTATGGACCGAATGTCTGGAAACGGAACGGTCCATTTAAAACCGGGAGAAAAAGAAATACGATGCAAAGGAATAACCACGCCACAACAATGGCTATAGGTGACATTTTACATCATCTGTGTGCACGTGCAGACGGAAAATGTAACGTGTATTTAAGTTTTCAAGACTTTCCAGCGGCATGAGAAGAGTGTCCGTTACTAGGATCCTGGTTTGACGAAAATGCTCTAAGTGAAACGAAAGGAAAGATGAAAACCCGTTCATCTTTTTTTTTTCTATCTGACTGCCTTATCGACGGATGGGCGGATAGGTCTGCAAAACTTAGGCTTATTGAAATCACCGTCAGGCGAACGTTTGATTGATTGATTGTATGGCGTTTAACGCCGTTTTCAACATCATTTCAGTTAAATCGCCGCGGCCAGTGCGCCTATCCATGCTTTCGTTGAATTTCTGTTACCAGTGCTCCGCACGATATTCTTGCCAAGCCACGGACTGCTTTCCCACATAACCACCGTCGAAACAACAATCAGCCGTGTGAGAGGAATAAATCCTGTCTCAATTGTAATCATCAATCTTCGGAAAGAAATTGGCCGAGCTGGGGATTCGAACCAACGACCCCCCTGTTATCAAGTCCTCAGGCGAAGGGATGGAATGACTTGGTAACTGGATGACTGGGTTTTAACTAACGCACAGAATCATAGATGCTTATATGAGCAATGTCGACCAGAAGTTTCGTGCAATCTGATCTTGATCCTGCAGCACGAGACGTTCTAAGAGACTGTCTCATTAAAACCGCATTTAGATGTACAATATCTGGGTATTTTTTTTACCGGCGTTACTTGTCCGTGTTGGTAAGAACATATGAGCCATGCTCTGTGAAAAGGGGGGCTTAATGCATCTGCGAAAAGTATCGACCCAGGTCAGCCTGCGCAGTCCGCGCAGGCTGACCTGGGCCGAAACTTTTCGCTATTGGTCAACTTTCTGTGTGTCCGAGGACCAGTCTACCTTGTGATACGGTCGGCTGTTAGACAAAATGGATATTTATGGATCAATAATTATATGTTGACTTGCTTGGTATCATGGATCACGCAGACGCATTAAGCCCCCTTTTTGCCAGAGCATGGCTCATATGTAAAAGCATCTGGATCTTGAAGTGCAGAGCGATCCCTAAGTATCAAATAAACGAGACACGCTCCGACAAAAGGGGTTTTTAATGCATCTCCGTGATGCATGATACTAAGACTGCCATCCATGCCATAATTATGGATCCATAAAATCCATTTTGTATAACAACCGGCTGACTCATGAGGTGGCATAGTCCTTTGGCACGCAGAAAATTGATCCCCCGAAAAATGTTTCGAATCATTTCAGAACTTCGAGGACTGCGCAGGCTGACCTGGGTCGATGCATTAAGCCCCCTTTTCACAGAGCATGAATCAAATTAAAAAGTCAGTTTCAGTGATATCAGGTGTAACACTGAGGGTAACTTAGTACTAACCAAGACAAAACTGAAAGACAAAAAATGTAGAAGTCTGAAAACATTCGTGTAAAATATTCAAAATAAGACATCAGACTTTCATGCATTATCCTTTAGGTTGCTAGGCACGTCTCAAAGACCTTTTGCGAACAGTGTAGATCAAGATCAGACTGCACAGAACGTGCAGTCTGATCTTTAATCTACACTGTTCGTTAAGGAGATGTCTTTCCCCCCATAAAAATACCTTTGAATTAGCAAAATTTGGGATTTTACAATCGGCTTGAAAGTTTCATTTCTCTTATTTAGCAGGATGGGGATTAATACAAGCGCAGAAAATGATAAAAGAAAAAAAAGTTCTTTACATGCAAGTTCTCGGTCAGAAAGTTTTCAAAGGTGGTATTATTGCTAATTCTATTTATCATCATCATCATCACAACCACTGTCACAATCATAATAACCATTAGCATCATCACCATCATCATCATAATGAGTATCATCACAATCATCATCGCCACAATCATTATCGTTGTTATCATCATCATCATCATCAGCAGCAGCAGCAACAGCAGCAGCAGCAGCAGCAGCAGCATAAACATCTTCATTATTATTGCTAATTTTATTTATCATCATCATCATCATCATCACAACCATCGTCACAATCATAACAATCATTAGCATCATCACCATCATCATCATCATCATCAGAAAGTTTTCAAAGGTGGTATTATTGCTAATTCTATTTATCATCATCATCATCACAACCACTGTCACAATCATAATAACCATTAGCATCATCACCATCATCATCGTAATGAGTATCATCACAATCATCATCGCCACAATCATTATCGTCATCATCATCATCATCATCATCATCATCAGCAGCAGCAGCAGCAGCATAAACATCTTCATTATTATTACCCAATATATCAGCAAAATCATACGAATAAAAGATAAATGACAAAAAAAAAAACGAGACAAAACAGTATTCAAATCGTATGCAGTCAGATAAAAAAAACTGTAACTAAACGGCCCCCCCTTTTGCGAGGACGGTGTCTCGGGGTTTTTGCAATTTGCAACAGTTACAATGGGACACAGCAATCAGCTCGTACGGAATGATGTGACGCCTGATTACATAATGATGCGTCGGGATACTTCAACAATACAAATGTTTTGCGTTTAACTCTTTACCAAACGACAAAACTGTGGATTGGACCAAATTGGAAGCATTTGCAGACGACAAATGAAATGAAGCTCAAACGATGATTTATGCCTTTGATAAGGTAGAAAAGATTGTGGGAAAAGGAGAAAATGCTAGTTACCAGCATTTTCTTCTTTTCCCACAATGTTTTCAAAAGCCTTTTCTTCCAGGGTCGTTAAAACTTGGGATTGCGTGGTAAAGAGTTAACCACCTTTTTATGTAAATCGAAGGAGCTTTCCCCATCTTTAACAATAAGATACTGAGTCGACCCATTACGGCATTGGCTTTATTTTTACACTTTATTAACACAATCTCGAGTTTTAACGTCCCCGGGGAAAAATCTTTTTGAAAACATTGTAGGAAAAAGGAGAAAATGCTGGTAACCAGCATTTTCTCCTTTTTCCTACAACGTTTTCTATCTTTCCAAAGACAAATACAATCATAAGAGACGCATCTGATTTGTCTGAAAATCCAGTCGACTTTGACAAGTCTAAAGATTTTATCATGTGTTACAGTACCTCTTTCACTGCCAGCGTTAACGTTTTTAAATTTATCATCTAAAGTGGAAAAAGTAGTCCCGTGTGCATGTAACTACTACTAAATATCAGACATGTATGTGACTTAACTATGACTGCTTTTCTCTTTTTCATCTAATCTGAACTTTGATTAGGGAAGCCCATATATTCATTCGTAATTTTTTTGTCGTTAAAGAAAGTAAGAAAGTTTCTCGTCAAATCAATGTTCGCTGTGGAAGATAGAAGGGTAGGGGAACATTGAATCGCAAGAAAATGAAAAATGCAATATTCAAAAACGGTACATTAACTTGGCCTGGTTTCAAAGATAAATGCACTTTAATTGCCGTGTGATTCATGCGGACAGTCAACACGCTTAAGGGGGCCTTTTCAGATTTTGAGCCATGATTTAAAATTTTCGTGTGAAACACTAATAGATACCATATTTTTTGTGAAGAAACTGGACGATTTATTCATTTAAAAATAAAAAACGGGTGCAATTTTAGATGTTCACATTACGGGGCAGTCATTCTGTAACCTGTAACGCCGTATTACAGCAGATATGACGTCATCGTACTTATTTGAACACGATCTCACATAGCCGACTCTATTCGGCAAAGATCGGGTGATACGATGATCAAGTCCCTCGGATATATCACGTAGATTGATATGCACCTACGTGGCATATTTCTTCGCCGGAAATACGCCGTTTTACCTTTCTGCTAATAGTAAGGCTCTTCTTAAAAAAGAAAACATTAGTCACAATTTTCTATCGAAATCTTTATAAGTACATTTCCGTTGACAAACAGTTTGTAAATTTAATTTTTAACTTGGTTTATTAATTCCGTTGGAAGTTTTCACCGGCAGATTGATAGATGTGAACAATTTCACCATGGTTGTTCATATCGTTACTAATCGACTTACATGGGGCCGCCATTTTTAAGATCATATGATTGGCAGTTCAAAATGGAAACCTCCTTAATACGCACGAGGTTAGATGTAGTTACGGAATCAGCCGAGTTGTGACGAGTGAATCAACATGTGTTAGAGATTATGTGACATTCCTTCATGCCATTTATAAAATTCTGGCACGAAATCTAAAAAGACATGAGAAGGTTATGTATCCCATCAAGGAAATATCACGTGTCTCAAACACTGCTCGTACATTTTGTTGGAAGACTAGTAAGCAATTTGTGAAGAGGTTGTTAAGTATGGGATTGTTTTTGTAAAGGACTGATTTGTTATTTGGCCAACGAGCTCTGTTGATTTCAGTGGTAACAGGCATGTACCGAAATCCAGCTAAAAACCTATCTGAAGGTTGGTGTAAGTCTTCGCAATCAGACTGACGCTTCGTCTGAGGCTTATTATTGCTTTGAATTTTTTTCTGTGGGAAAGCAGCCAATGGCTATAAAAGATCGCAGTGAGTGGTATGGTAAGGAATGTCTATGACAGTAAGGATGGGTGGACGTGCCGCCGTTATGTAAAGAGAAATGAGCCATGCTCTGACAAAAGGGGGGTTAAATGCTTCTCCGCGATGCATTGTACCTAGCAAGTCATCATTATGATTGTGGATCCATAAAATCCGGTTTTTTTTTTTTTTTAAACCATCAAATCAGAAGAAGACTGGTCCTTTGACATACAGAAACTTGACCACTTAGCAAAATGTGTCGATTCAGCTCAGCCTGCGCGGACTGCGCAGGCTGACCTGAATCGATACTTTTTGCTAATTTATTAAACTTCTTTTAACAGATCATTGCTCAAATATCATTGAAAAAAATTCAGCCAACTATTGAACCAGTGGTCAAATTATATGTCCATTGCGCTCATGGCTCTTTCGCCATTGCCAAATATACTCAGAAAGCTGACTCCTTTGCAAGCTGGAATATGTAGAGTTATGCATCATAAACCCCCTAGTCTGCTTAGGGCGACTCGGTGGCTCATTTGTGCACAGTGTTGATCAAGATCAGACTGCAAAGATTATGTCGTCTGATCTTGAATCTACACCGTACAATACAGGGAATAGATTCTGTGCAATAGCAAAATAGTGGGGTTTTTTGCCATAAGCTGATATTTTTTACTTGGTTTATTTAACAGTTCAGAGGTTAACAAAGTATTAAAAAAGTCATTAGGTACTTTGTACACTTAAAAAGGCTGAAAACGATTTGCCGAGGGTAGTAAAGAACAAGATCAGTCTGTACTGAATGTGCAATTTGATCTACTATGGTATGGAACAAGATCAGTCTGTGCTACATCTGCAATCTGATCTAGAATGTATCCTGTCAATGGTGTAGAACAAGATCAGTCTGTACTGAATGTGCAATCTGATCTACTATGGTATGGAACAAGATCAGTCTGTGCTACATCTGCAATCTGATCTAGAATGTATCCTGTCAATGATGTAGAACAAGATCAGTCTGTACTGAATGTGCAATCTGATCTAGAATCTATCCTGTCAATGATGTAGAACAAGATCAGTCTGTTCTCCATGTGCAATCTGATCAAAATGTATTCTGTCAGTTACTTTTGAAAGAAAGTCGAACCTCATTAGTTCTGAACTAGAAAGTGTTTTTCTGCTGGTAATAGAACTACTTTTGTTCCTTAAGATATTTAACCCTGTACCACACATTCACGTGTTTTAACGACCCCGAGGAAAAAAGTTTTTGAAAACATTGTGGAAAAAGGAGAAAATGCTGGTAACCAGCATTTTCTCCTTTTCCCACAATGTTTTCGACCTCATTGACATCAAATTTTATCATTTGAATCGTGTTTAATTTGCCGTCTGCAAACGCATTTTTGGACAAGGCGAAACTTTTGTAGTCTGTTAACGAGTTAAAGGGTTGATGTGGTACTTTTATGCTCGCGTGCGTGTAACATTGCAAATCTGCAAAAAATAAACGTAAATTAAAATCCCGAAAAAAAGGGGATATCCGTTAATTATTTGCAAGATTTTGTTCCTTTACAAACCACTGGAGGTCCTCTATTCATTTCATTTCAATTTTCCACCCATTAGTTAGGAATATTTCAGAATTAGTGACTCTCATTCGGACCGAACCCTTCGAGCCCCAGAAGAAATAAAAAGAGCATTCGACACCTTTTGAAAACGTACTTTTTCCTAATTTAAGGACTTTAATTGGTTAATTTATATCACGAAATGTAGGACAGTGAAGATCCAAGCTCAGACTGCACAGAATGTGCAGTCTAATCTTGATCTACACTGTCCGCAAATGCTTTTAGAGAGAAAAGGGTAAAACATTTCTTTTTATGTATTGTTCGGAACGCTTTATTCTTTTCCCTACGATAAAGCGTTGACCAGTGCCGCTCGAATTTTCAAATTACGGAATCATTGGATTTACTTAATTAAAGTGAAGATTAAAAGTATAATTATTTGAGTGTGTAAGAAGATAACGTAATCGACAGGCAAGACGGAGCATGCGCGAGCTAATCAAACTGTTCTTACACTGTTTTAAGTAGGTTTATGAATGTTAATAGGGTTTCAATGTACCATTTGCCGTGGAAAAGGATCAAATAACCCTATTTTTTAAACCGTAGTTATCCAGTAGTATTCAGAAACCAATTTGTTATATAATAAACGGGGATTCATTGAGGTTGGCATGCAAATTAAAGCATGACCTTGCGACCCCAAGCTAATTTGCATAAATTATGCACAACTGGAGAATAAACAGCCCCTCAAGAGGCAGTTTAACACTTAGACAGCCGAAAATACTAAATCAAATCTTAAGCCGATGCTTTAAAAGCCAAAATATTTTGATTTCAAAGGTTCTACCGCAATACAAATATCACCACATCGGACAGCGTAGGTCAAGATCAGACTGCACGTTCTGTGCAGTCTGATCTTGATCTACACTGTCCGCAAAAGGGTATTATGTCGCATTTAGCAGCCCAAGGGTTATACAAGTTTTCGATTGTATTCATCTCCGAGTATTGTATGCAAACAAGCCGCTGTGGAGGATGCGATTTCTTAGTCCTCCCAAAACGGGGCTAAAATTGCCCCCTTTTACTTTTGGATGGTTTCCCTTTCGTTTACAATTACTCAATATTTTCTCGATTTGTCGATTTGTTTGTTTGATTGTATGGTGTTTTCAACAATGTTTCAGTTACATCGCGGCGGCCTTTGCACCTATCAATGCTTTCTTTTCCAGATATTTCTTTTACCAGTACATCTCACAATAATCTTCCCAAGCCACTGGTTGCCACTGGTTCCCAAGCAACTGGTTGCTTTTCAACAAAAACAATGATCAGGGATCAGACAGGATGTGAATCCAGTCGCCAAGAAGTAAAACCCCATTTTCATAGACCATGCCCCATAATCCTGGCTATTCAGTCTGTTACAACGATTAGATCGAATCATTTATTATTATCATCACGAATATCATCATCATTGTCATTGTCCTTCGTCTACATCATCATTATCATCATCATCATCAATAACGTCGTCGCCGTCATCGTCGTCATCATCATTGTCAATGCCGTTTCCTCACCATTATCAGTGAATTTCCTGGTACAGCCAGTAAGGCTATAGTATCAGATGCCATCCTTTTCCATACATGGAATGTCCTTTGTATGTTTACATGTCAACAGTCACGTAGACCAGAGCATCTATTCATGCCTTCCTTGGCTTTCCATAACCAACGCTACACACAACACTAGTCTTTTCCTACCTACTGGCTACTTTCCCATGTATCTGGCGATATGCTATACGGGAAGGATTTGTGTCCCGATGATGTTCATCAGTCCTCGGAGAGAGTTTTGCCGAGCCAAGATTCGAACCCACAAGTCACCGTTTACTAGCTCTGCATGCTACCGTTGACGTCCAGAGAGTCGGTGCAGCATTTTTAGTCTTTCACTAGACAGCAAAATTTTGAACCTGTTCGCATTGAAAGTACTTACAGACGGCAAACTAATCCGTAAACTGCTTCATAAATGAAATGAATCTTTCAAGCCGATAGTAAAACTTATGATTTTGTAGTTTCAAAATCATTTTTTGGGGAAAAAATATCTTCTTATCGGACAGCGCAGATCCAAGATCAGACTGAATGTTCTGTAGAGTCTGATCTTGATCTACACTGTCCGCAAATGGTCTGTAAGTCGCGCTTTTAGCAGCTTAATGATTAATTTTGACTCAAGTAGGTGAAGTTGTAATTGAGAGGACTGAAAATATTATTGGAAAAGGAGAAAGTGCTGGTTACCTCCTCGGGTAGCTCAGTGGTTAGCGAATCTGACTCGCGACCTGGCGGTTGCTAGTTCGATACCCGGTTGGGGCAAACTTTCTTTTCGACGATTCTTCTCCTCTCACCTCTGATGCATGTGAGAAAAGTAATCAGTGGCTTTGGAAAGAAAGTTGTGTCAGTACTAGTGTGAGAAAGCCAGGAAAGACATGGGTGCGTCACAAACCGCCATGATATGACCTAAGCTGTTAAAACGGCGTTAAACTCCAATACAAAATATTAATCTTCGATAGGCAGGGTTGCTAACCTTGACGTTTCAAATTCCTCAAAAATAGCAATTTTACATCAATTTGATTTCATTTGAGCCGTGCTCTGGTAAAAGGGGGTTTAATGCATCTCCGTTATGCATTATATCAGGCAAGACATCACCTAATTATGGATCCATAAAATCCATTTTGTCAAACGACCGACTGAATTATGAGGTAGAATTATCTCTTGACATGCATAAAATTCAAAAATAGCGAAAAGTTTCGGCCCCGGTCAGCTGACCTGGGTCGATACTTTTCGCAGATGCATTAAGCTCCCTTTTCACAGAGCATGGCTCATTAATTTGCAAGTGCATGTATCAACAAAATTTATGTCTTGCCATCCAGAAATAATAACGGAAATTTAGCCAAGACTAATGATAATAATAAGACCACCCTTTACCAAATGATAAAATTTGGATTCATCCAATTCGAAAGCATTTGCAGACGACAAATTAAATGTGGCTTAAATTATTAAATTTGTCAAAGAAAGATTAGAAAAGATTGTAGGGAAAGGAGAAAATGCTTGTTATCAACAATGCTAGGTCACCTTTTCTCACAATGTTTTCAATTTTTTGGTTTTTCAAGGTCATTAAAACACAGGATTGTACGCTGAAAGGCAAAAAGAAATAAATTTCGCGGTTAGTAACATGACAAAGTTTCACGTTTCGTTCCGAAAATTATCATTTTTATCACAGTTATCAACGGTCTATCATTGAATTATCAGTGATTACCCCTGTTTCACCCGTATATCTAAATAATCGGAATTCTTACGCCCATTTCGAACCATTGTTGTTCGATAGGACGCTCATCGCCGTCACGTTTTCGCTGTTTTCGTGACGCCATGTCTTTACTTTGCGCTATTCTGAAGACTTGGAAAGCAACAAGAATTCAAGGGAAAAATATGACGAAATGTACACGCCATTGTAAATAGTCCTTTTCAACACAACCCCTAGTTTCAATAATCCTAACAAAGAAAGGTTTTGAAAACATTGTGGGAAAAGGAGAAAATGCTGGTTACCAGCATTTTCTCCTTATCCCACAATGTTTTCTACCCTTCCCGGGGGAAATTTCAATTTGTGAGTCACATTTATTTTGTCGTCTGACAATTATTTCAATATGGACGAGTCGAAAGTTTTGCCGTTTGGTGAAGAGATGACGCCGTTTTCAACATTATTTTGGTTATAACCAGTCGGGCAGTGCACCTATCCATGTTTTCAGGGAATTTCTGTTACCAGTCCTTCGCACAATATTTTTCCCAAGCCACTGGCTGCTTTCCCACATAACCATCGTCGTAAACAATGATCAGCGGTTAATGAATACTGTCACAATGACTATCATTAATGCCCCAAAGGAAATTGTTCGAGCTGGGGATTTGAACCTGTGACACCCGCTTCCCTGTTCTCAAGTCCTGTCAAGCGCTACCGACCTCGCTACCAGATCTTAACTTTGCGCTCCTCTGATATGTCTTTTGAAAGAGTAGAAAACATTGTGGGAAAAAGAAAATAACACTGAATAATCACTGTGGCAGGAGGGGAGAAATTTCTCGTAACTACCATTTCCTCCTTTTCTAGAATGTTTTCAAAAGTTTACGGCCGCAACACACCAAACGTCATCCCCAGGATTTAACAAGTTGAGCCTTTGCAAAAGGATCTTTAACCCTTTACCAAATTTTATCTATCCAAACTGGAAGCATTTGCAAGCGACAAATTAAATATGGCTCCTATGGTGAGTTTTGTCTGTAAAAGGACAAAAAACATTGTGGGAAAAGGAGAAAATGCTGGTTACCAGCATTTTCTCCTTTTCCCACAATGTTTTCAACAGGCCTCTTTCTCAGGGTCGTCAAAACCCGGGATTGTGTGGCAAAAGGTTAAAGAAGAAAGCTGTACAAAACATTGTGACGAAAGGCGGGATCGAACATTTTCCAGTTATTCATTTTGTTCCTCAGTGTTTTCTACCCTTTCTTGGACAAAGCCAATCATTTGAGCCAGATATAACTTGTGCGTCTGCAAAGGCTTTTAACGTTTATCCTGTTAAATTAGTGAAAAGAAACTTTCAAGCCGTTAGTAAATACCTAAATTTTGCTATTTCAAAGGTATTTTTGGGGGTGAAAAATATCGCCATATCGGACAGTGTAGATTCAAGATCAGACTGCACGTCCTGTGCAGTCTGATCTTGATCCACACTGTCCGCAAAAAGGTTGTTGAGTCGCGCCTAGCAGCCTAAGGATTAACAGGATATAGTCTGAAAGTACCCTTTACCAAACAATCCCGAGTTTTACCGACCCTCAGGTGGAGGCTTTTTGAAAACACTGTGGGAAAAGTAGAAAATTCTTGTAACCAGCATTCGCACAATGCTTTCTACCTTTCCAGAGGACTTCACTTTATTTGTACCACTTTCAGATTTGTCGTCTGAGAATGCTTTCAATTTGAAAGAGTCTTAAAGTTGTCGTTTGAGAATGGGTTAAATAGTCTGGTGATGATATCAAATAATTCGGTGTACATGTATTTAAATACCTTGGCAAAGAACGCATTTGAAAGCATTGTGAGAAGAGGAGAAAATGGTGGGTTACCAGCATTTTCTCCTTTTTCCACCATGTTTTTTCACTATTCTTTCAGAAACAAATCCTAACATCTGGGTCAAATTTAATTTGTTGTCTGCAAATCATTTCAATTTGGATGAGTGTAGAATTTTGCCGCTTCGTAAAGAGTTCAGCGAACACAGGCAAAACATTTCCAGTGAAGACTGATTAACTTTTCTTTTCTACAACTTTAAAGTTTTTTTTTAACTGTACATTTCTTTTAATTTAATTTCATTGCTAAAACGGACTGGGTTATAAGGATTCAGTCTGTCAGGTGTTCGTAAACCCCAAGTGTTTATCAACTAACGCTTGAGCCCTTATCCCGAATGGTGAGCCCTTTTGCAGGACCCTTTCAACAGTACACGCCAAAATTCATACACTACTACTCCACCAATTAATGCATTTCTTATATCAGAAACAAGAGTAGTAATAATTTCTCTTTTACTGGTAAAAATCAAAATTCCAGAGTCCACGGTTAATCTTTAAAGGTCAGTCTAAGTTTGGGATTCGTGGAAAGCGTGTCCAGATGAGAAAGAAAGATTAAGACGGTTAAATCACCAAAAGGGGCGGGGCGTATTCTGCATGAATTCGGATAATACCAGACAACAGACACTTAAAATGCAAGACACTCTTTTTATTATTTACATTTAAAAGTGGTTAAAGTGCATTCAAAACGAGGCTGTCAACAAATTTGCACGCGCCTGGCACGCGACTCTATGCGCAGTTCTTAAGATTTAGGGAGCGGCCAAAATTTAGCAGAACTACTTTGGAACTGACTCTCAGAACGGGAAGAGTTCCATTTTAACTTTTTTGGGGGCAAATTATATTATTGTGAGTGGTATACATGTTTTTGCCTTTTGTCGTTAATGGATTCTAGATTTGATGAGAAATATATGAAAATGGGTAAGATTAAACAGGAGCTCAGCCCAAAATGGCAGGCTAATAATATACAAACAATGCCTTCGTGTATGTTCCAACAACAATTGCCAACTGGGCACATGTCTGCAAATGTGGCTCGTACAAAGTTTTATCGTTTTCATATCGCAAAAGACAGCTCACAGTTAACCAACTGCCGTAGGAGACTAGACTTCACTAATCAAACTGAAAATGTTTTCTATGATATAAAACACGCTCCCCAGATGTCCGTTGCCAGGAGAAACGAGCGCGAGCGGAACCGAGTCAAATTGATAAACATGACTTTTGCTACGCTTAGAGAACATTTACCGTTTGAACCTCAAAATACCAAAAGCAAGAAAATGAGCAAGGTCGATACCCTGAAAGCAGCCATAAACTACATCCGGTACCTCCAAGATCTCGTCGATGACCACGATGCTGTAAACGCTGTTTTGGATGACAGTTTAAATATGGACGCTGTCGATTCGCTCGTCACTTCCGGAACGTGTATTTCAGCGACCAGTACCCCGCACAGTACCCCGCAGAAATCACCGACGGAAACCAGTGCCTTGTCAGATTCGTCTTTCGATGGTTTAAGCATGGATGAAGAAGATTTGCTGGACTTTGCGAGCTGGTTTTAGTCAGATCGAACAAACCAGGGGCATAACGAAAAAAGGTAAACAAATATAAACTGTTTCAGGGTGTTAAAACGTTTAAAAAAAGATTCTGAGTTACTCCAATCTTGTGGTAGAAAACTTAAGAAAGCATTTTGGAAAAAAAAGATAATACTGGTTACCAGGATTTTCTACTTTACCTGTAAAGTTTTCCTGAATCCTTTCAGACAGAAATTTCCTCGTTTGAGGCACGCTTGATGTCGTCTAAAAAAAAGATTTAAGTAAATATTCTGCAACCGAGTTGTCGACCATTTCATTGAAATTGAAACTCGCGGATATAAAAAAGAAACAGGATGTCAATTTATGAGGGAATTTTGACAAAAACATAGTCTGTAATTTGATCGTTTGGTACAGAGGTGAATATGTCCTATCAAAACGTTTTTTTTTTTAATCAATATTCCGAGGGAAGTCTGGTCCAGTTGGGAGCTCAAACTCACAACTCCTGGTTATCAAGCACCTCGCTTAACCCTTTCCCAAACAAGCCCTGGTTTTCACGTGTCTGCAGTACAAGTCTTTTGAAAACACTGTGGGAAAAGGAGACATTGCTCGTAACGAGCAATTTCTCCTTTTCCCACAGTGTTTTCTACCCTTTTTGATAACTTTCTGCCATTTTCATGAAATTTAAAATTGTCATCTGCAAACTCTTTCAATTTGGACCAGTCCAAAATGTGTCGTTTGGGAAAGGGTTAATCAATCTGAGCCACCGAGGCTCTGCAAGATGTAAAGGGGTTTGGAAAAGGGTTAAAAAGATGTGAGCCATGCTCCGGCAAAAGGGGGCTTAATGCACTTCCGTAATTCAATATACGAAGCAAGACATCATTTAAGTTTATGTCCCTGCAGTCAATTTTTGTCTGACAATTGACTGGATTAGGGGTAGATTGATCCTTGGACATGCAGGAAAAGTTTACAAATAGCAAAATAGTTTTGACCCATGTCAGCCTGCGCGGACTGCGCAGGATGACATGGGTCGATACTTTTTTGCAGATGTATAAAGCACCTTTTTCACAGAGCATGGCCCAATTGTAAAAAAGGAGAAGGGTATCAGGTAATTTGCATGTCATGTTATAATCTAAGCTTAACTTTTCTACGGATTTCAAAGGCTCTATTTTCCCTTCAACACTTTACCAACAGAAAACATTTTAGACCGGTCCAAATTGAAAGCATTTGCAGACGACAAATTGTAAATGTTACAAATGACGTAATTTGTTTCAGAAAACCTTGGGGGAAAGAAAGAAAATGTTGGTTGCGAGCCTTTTCTCCCTTTTCCATGACTTTTAAAACCTTCTTTCCTGGGATAGTTAAAACTTCAGATTGTTTGGTTAAGAGTTAAACTTTTATACTGAATGACTCTTTCTACTTTCTGTACACCGCTGAAGAAGGCTTTTGAAAACATTACGGGAATGGGGAAAAATGCTGATAACCAACCTACAATGCTTTTCTACTCACCCAACACCAAAGTCTATCATTTTCAGCTTAATTTGATTTGCTGTATGGCAATGTTTTCAAAAATGAACAAAAGACAAAAATCTTCATTGTCGAGTAAAGAGCTGAAATATGCAATGATTTATAGATGCAAAGTCGCATAAAAGACGTAGAGAGAAGGAATGTTATTTGATTTAAAGTTACATCTAGACTCGTTTTCAGCGAGATTTTAACCCATGTCATCTTTATTTTATCACACTATAATCATTCTTGTACCTTCACGCCAAATGTTGTCCTTGACGTTTGCAAGGTTGCATAGATAACGACCGGTAGAAAATGCATTTTATTTTCTGGAGGACATCAAAGAAACCACTCTTGTGATGTTTCCGGTTTTAATTCAAAGATTTTCAATATAAGTATTTATCCTTTACACCAAATATTTCGGTAATTTATCTATGTTTACACAGCTGACTAAATTTTGAACCATTCTACAGTCTATCAATTTTTACAGCGTTTATTTCTCTCTCTCTCTCTGACCGTAAGGATGTATCTTTAACCCTTTCCCAAACAAGCCCTGGTTTTCACGTGTCTGCAGTACAAGTCTTTTGAAAACACTGTGAGAAAAGCAGAAATTGCTCGTAACGAGCAATTTCTCCTTTTCCCACAGTGTTTTCTACCCGTTTTGAGAACTTTCTGCCATTTTCATTAAATTTAAAATTGTCGGCTGCAAACTCTTTCAATCTGGACTAGTCCAAAATTCGGCGTTTGGGAAAGGGTTAATTTGCGATTTTACTTCTTTTCCAGACCGAAATAAATAGACCAAAGCGAAAGCATTTGCAGAAAACAAACTTATTGTTACTTCAAGTAAAGGTATTTGTCTTCCAAAGGGACGTTGAAAACATTTATAGTTACTAGCATTTTCACCTTTTCCCATACACGTTTTCAAAAGCCCTCTTAGGCTGGGTTGCTAAAATAGAGGATTGTTTGGTAAAGGGTTAACCACGATATTATACGTGTAACGGTGAATAAATGAAACAGATACTATCATTCAGTAGAAAAGACAAAAATAATGCAAAAAGTTGGCGTGCTTGCAAGTTTATAACCGTTAAAAAGATATAGAACAATGCAAATCCGATTCAACTGCAGTCTGATTTTGGTCTACACTAAATGCAAAAATTGCTTTTAGGTCGTGTTCGACATTTTAACTGTCACTTATGCCTTTCCCAAACGACAAATTTTGGACTGGTCCAAATTGAAAGAGTTTGCAGACGACAATTTTAAATTTGATGAAAATGGCAGAAAGTTATTAAAAAGGGTAGAAAACACTGTGGGTAAAGGAGAAATTGCTCGTTACGAGCAATTTCTCCTTTTCCCACAGTAGTTTCAAGACTTGTACTGCAGACACGTGAAAACCAGGGCTTGTTTGGGAAAGGGTTAAGCCATTACCACACAATCCCGAGTTTTAACGACCCCAACATAGAAGGCTTTTGAAAACATTTTGGTAAAGGCGAAAATGCTCCTTTTTCCACAATGTTTTTCTACCCTTTCTAAGACAAATTCTGTCGTTTGATCCATATTTACTTTGTCGTCTGCAACTGATTCCAATATTGACGAGCTTAAAATTTTGTCGTCTGGTAAAGGGTTAAACGGGAAGCTAACACAAAACGCCAAATGCATAAACTCTATTTCTTTTGACGACTAAAAATAGAACTCAATGAAACCCAGAAACACCTTCATCTGGCAGGTTTGATTAAACATGAGAACGGTATAGATCTAAGATCAGACTGCAAATTCTGTGCAGTCTGATCCCGATCTGTGTCGTCTGCGCAAACCTTTGTATTCGAATATGACGTCAGAACGCCCAATGGATTTTCAGCCCCCAATCAAATTGATTATATGCAATCTTGACATATTGTTTACCAACAGCTGGATAATACCTTCACTTAGAACGCCACGTGACGTGGTTGACCAATGAAAGTCTATACCGGATTTGTCCCACGTGATGGGGATTCTGTCATGCTATTGGTTAGTTGATTTCCTTCAATTACAAATATATCGTGTTATTTAATATAGGCGTCTAGTAGTAAAACTGTTGCTATCTATAGATACTGGAGAAGGGCACACATGCACACAAGCTTTAAAGAATTCTATCCTCAAAAGGGCCGATACGAAGGGTGAAATTTCCTTACACAAGATATTTTCTCTGGCGCTTAGGCTGGTAGATGATGGTTTTTTCAGCATGCAATTGTATACTGTCACTGTGGTAAAAACGAAACATTGTTAAAAATGTCAGTAACACCTAATTAAAAAACTAAAAGCTTCGTGAATACAGTGAAAAAGCATTTAACCCTTTCCCAAACGACAAATTTTGGGCTGGTCCAAATTGAAAGAGTTTGCAGACGACAATTTCAAATTTGATGAAAATGGCAGAAAGTTATCAAAAAGGGTAGAAAACACTGTGGGAAAAGGAGAAATTGCTCGTCACGAGCAATTTCTGCTTTTCCCACAGTGTTTTCAAAAGACTTGTACTGCAGACACGTGAAAACCAGGGCTTGTTTGGGAAAGGTTTATGGGCTTAATCATTAAAAGATGACAAAATTTAATACTTGTTCGCATCGGAAGTCAAACGATTTTCTTTTTTAATTTTTTTTTAAATGGTAGAAAACATTTTGGTAAAAGGAGGAAATGCTTATAATTAGCAGTCCTCTTATTCCTACCATATTTTCAAAATCTGTCCCCCAGGGGTCTTATAACACTGAAATGTTTAATAAAGGCCTTAAATAATCACTGAATGGACTACCATCAAATAGGAACACATACTTCACAAATGCAGTTATTAATAAAAGAGATGAATTGACTCCCATTCCAAGCGATATCAATTATACTTGTGGTAATTTGCATAATTGGATATAACGTAATTTCGTCACTTTTAAAGCCCCTGTTTCTGGGTTAGATACACTCGCGTTGTAAAAAAAGAAGTTTCAAGAAAGGTACCCTGTAAAGAAATATGTGCTAGTTGTAAATAATTTCTGCTTTAAATACAAGATAAAGAAAAAAGTTTTCTTGTTTTATCGCGGAAAGGCCAAATTTGCATAATAAGAATAAAAATAATCAAAGGTCTGTGTTAATTGTAAACAACGACAAAAGGGTATGTGAATGCAGTCAAGTCGGGGACATTATTTTTTGTAATCGAAATTTTCGACGAGTCACTTTCGGGCGCTGTAGCGGAAAAATCCGATTATACCCGATATTGAATGCGTTAATTCATCGGGGTCCCCGCTTTAAATCCATCAATTTTACTGACGTGAAACTAAAAACTGGGAACCTGTCAGCGCTTTTGAGTACAGCACTGTCTAAATCACAATTTAATTCGCGCTCCACGCGGGTGCTATAAACATGATATCTCAAGCGATCTCGAAATGTTTCTATGTCTGCACAACATTACAAATACGCTGAAGACGCCCGTGCCTTGCGTCATTTACTCATTAAATAGTTTATCTTTCTTTACAAATGTTTGAAAGGAGAAAATGTGTCTGACATGTCAAGATATTAATCTACATGTAACAGGTTTATTTAAGGAGATATCAAAAGCGCATTGAGAAATCTTCCTTGTAGCCATTGATTAATTAACCTCTTTTTAATGAATTACACCGGGGTGAACGTTCGGGCCCGCACTTTATTTTTTACCCGACGACAAAACGTTAAAGGATCCACATTAAAAGACGTTGACCCATGCTCTGTGAAGAAGGGTTTAATTTTAATGCATCTGCCCAAGTATAGACCCATTTAAACCTGCGCAGTCCGTGCAAGTTGACATGAGTCGATACTTTTTGCCATGTGTAAATTTTCTGCATGTCAAAGGACCATTCTACCTCATGATTTAACCCTTTCCCAAACGATAAATTTTGGATTGGTCCAAACTGAAAGAGTTTGCAGACGACAATTTTAAATTTGATGAAAATGGCAGAAAGTTATCAAAAAGGGTAGAAAACATTGTGGGAAAAGGAGAAATTGCTCGTTACGAGCAATTTCTCCTTTTCCCACAGTGTTTTCAAAAGACTTGTACTGCAGACACGTGAAAACCAGGGCTTGTTTGGGAAAGGGTTAATCGGTTTTGTGGACCAAATGGATTTTGTTGATCTATGATTGTGGGATGACTTGCTTTGTATAATGCATACATGCATTAAACGCTATTTTGACTGAGCATGTCTCACTTGCATACGACATACTGAACTTGGCTTAATTCATTGGATAAGTTTTTTAAAGTGTAAAAATATTGCAGGAAAAGGAGAAAATGCTGATGCCCACCACAATATCTTGAAAATAAATCTTTATGTCTCCCGGTGGTAAGAACATGGGATTGTTTGGTAAAGTGTTCATACAGGTTGACCGTTCGACGGTGCATTGAAACAATCCTAATTAGAAATGTCTTTGGCGCAGCCAGGTATTTGCAGAGCTCGATAAGTCGGTTGTTACAGGACTGGTCATTTTGAATCTCGAAATACCCGTCTATTTTTATCAGACCAGATGTGACGTCATCTGACCCTCACATAGGCGGCGCGTGTTAATGGTCATGTGACATTTCAACGACCTATCGCAAAATTCTTGATTGGAATCTAGAAATGCTTTAAAAAGCTACTTATCACCCTGAAAAAAAAAAAAAAAAAAACACCAATGCTTTCCTAACTCTACTTCTTCTTTGCTGTCGGTTTGCAAGCTATCGGCATACTAAATTCTGTGATAAAACATACGACCCATGCTCTTTGAAAAAGGGGGCTTAATGCATCTCCGTGATACATTGTACCAATCAATCCATTACATAATTATGGATCCATAATAGCCCCCTTTTTACTATCGACTTAATCATGAAGTAGAATGGTCGTTTGGCATACAGTAAATTGACCGACAGCGAAAAGTTTTGGTCCAGGTCAGCCTGCGCGAACTGCTGACCTGGGTCGATACTTTTCGCAGGTGCGTTAAGTCCCTTTTTCACAATGCATAGCTAATTTATTTTGCGTCGAAAGATCTGAAACCTAGCGCAAATGACAAATAGATTGCGAGTAGTAATTTCTCTTTTATTACAATGTTTTCACCTGTATACATGTCTTAAGCTTTTATCGTACAATCCTGAGTTCTAACGACCCTGAGACAGTGGGTTTTGAAAACATTGTTGAAACAGGAGAAAATACTGGTAACCAGCATTATCTCCTTTTCCCACAATGTTTTCTCCCTATTCAAGGACAAATACTGTAATCTGGAAAAAGAAATCTCATCTGTAAATTCTTTAAATATAGAAGAGTCAATTTTCATCCGTGTGGCAAATGGTTGAACATTGAAATACATCCGCGTTTGATTTTCCTAAGTTCGAGGCCATCTGCTGCAAAGGTGCGCCTGGTTACAAACAGGAAGAAGCCGTGCTCTGGCAAAAGGGGGCTTAATACATCTCCGTGTGGCATTATAACCAAGCAAGCCATCAATTACTTATGGAACCATTATAGCCACTTTTTTAACAACCGAC
This sequence comes from Tridacna gigas, assembly GCA_945859785.2. Taxonomy (NCBI): domain Eukaryota; kingdom Metazoa; phylum Mollusca; class Bivalvia; order Cardiida; family Cardiidae; genus Tridacna; species Tridacna gigas. The sequence goes on along the minus strand of OX244031.2, from coordinate 73,268,630 downwards.
ATAATTATGAAGTAGGCTGTCCTTGGATATACAGAAAATTGACGATTAGCGAAAAGTTTGGACCCAGGTCAGCATGCGCGGACTGCGCAGGCTGACCTGGGTCGATACTTTTCGCAGATGCATTGAGCCCCTTTTTCACAGAGCATGGCTCAAATGATTTTGTTGCTTTCATTCACGATGGCCTTTGCACCTATTTATGGTTTCTTGATGTTGAATGTTGTCAAATTTTCAGCGGTGAATGAGGAAAGAGATATACAAAATTGATCTCATTTCTTGAAAACATTGTGGCACATGGAGAATTTTCTACTTAAGTATAGATAATCGTATTGAGTTAAGATTCAATACTTAAATCGAAGTGAATAACTGCGGCGGAAGGAGAAATTGCTCGTGATGTATCTCCTTTTTCCATGATGTTTTTCAAACGTGTTTTGCTGCGAGAGGAAAGGTCGCTTGAAGGAGAGCCTTCCACAACTTAAGTTTCCCTTGCAGCCAGTGTAGATCATGACCAGACTGCACAGAACGTGCAGGTTGATCTTTGATCGCCCACATCAAATTTGCAGAGCTTTTCTGGACAAAAGCAGCCTTAAAATTGAGCCATGCTCTGTGAAAACGAGGCTTGATGCATCTGCAAAAAGTATCGACCAGGTCAGCCTGCGCAATCCGCGCAGGCTGACCTGGGCCGAAACTTTTCGCTATTGGTAAATTTTCTGTATGTCCAAGGACCAGTCTACCTCATGATTAAGTCGGTTCTTAAAAAAAGGGGCTATATTGGATCCATAATTATGTGATGGCTTGACTGGTATCATGCATCACGGCGATGCATTAAGCCCCCTTTTGCCAGAGCACGGCTCAATTGCATTTAATCCATGGTCTATGGAAAGGTGGTTTAATGCATTTGCAAAAAGTATCGAATCAGGCCAGCAGCCTGCGTAGTCCGTGCAGGCTGACCTGTGTCGAGGCGTTTTGCCTTTGGTAATGTTTCCGCATTTCCAGGGACCATTCTGCCTCAGGATTTAGTTTAGTTTAAACATATTTTATTCATCAGTATATAACAATCTACAGCAAACAATATAATCATATTACACATATACTGAAGAAATGGATCAGAACGGAAGCTGAAGCTTATAAAGTTATTCTCCAAATTCCGGTCAACGGTTATATTTTATGATGATTTCGATGAGAAAAATTTCGGAGTAAATAATGTAGAAAAACAACAAAAATAAAAGACAAAAACATCAAAGCAGAATGGCGTGGAGCGTTAATGGTAAAGATTTTCACTGCCGAAATATAGGCTGAGGACTGTTGTAAATTCCAACTTGACCGGCATTTCTTTTCAAAAGGAGTAAATGGTGACATAAATCATAATGAATGAGAACACTAGAAGACAAAGTGAACTGAATAGAAAATAATGCACAAACATGGTTTCGCAATAAATTAAAAAGAGGGAAAGTAAAATGGTAGACATTCAATTTTAATGCGAAAACGTGTGATTTAGCAGGTTGTTAGAAAAACTGGATTTTATGGATCCATAATTATACGATGATTTGCATCACAGAGATGTATTAACCTTTAGGCAACTAAGCGTGACTTGCTGACCTTTTGCGGACGGTGTTGATCAAGATCAGACTGCACAGAAAGTGCAGTCTGATCTTGGATCTACACTGTCCGATAAAGAGATACCTTTCCCCTCCAAAATATCTTTGAAATAGGAAAATTCGGGTTTTTACAATCGGCTTGAAAGTTTATCTTCTTTTATTTAGCATGATAAGGGTTAAATCCCCCTACAGGGCGAGGTTGGCTCATTCATTTTTTAACATTTTTCTAGACAGAAGGGCCTATTTTGGTTTACTGGCACTCTCGGGGATGATATCTCGAGCAAAAGTATAAAAAGTACTCCGAGAAAACAGAAAAAAAAACTTACCAAACGAACGAAAACAGAGCAAAACTTTAGGGGAAAAAAATTCGTCGCGAGGGAGAAAAGGGTGTTATACGGTGGCGTGATCCATTCTATCAGTCCACACACTTGTTTTAACAGTTTTCGATAGGCACTTATCTCTTTATCGGCTCAAATTCGACAAAATATCAATTATTAGATCATCCTAAACGGACAGGTATATCAGTATATGCAACTGAAATCGACAAAAACCGAATAATGGGTGCCCATTCCACTTTAGAAACACACGAAAACTAATGATAATAATGATAGGGGGCGCGCGTCACCGTGGACCTAATAAGATATAAATAGATATCGATTGCGGTCTGAATGGCTCTTCTACCCAGATTACGACTCTATATCCGCTCTTCAACGCGGAGGGATATCTTTAATGAAGTAGGTTAGCCCGATAAAGTAGTTCTTAACTCATTCAAAATAAATATGTTTTAAGAGGTCGTTTTAGTTCGGGATGCGCTCCGTGACCGCAGATTCCTTTTGAATGCTACCCAAACGGAGATTTAGCGCCCTTAATTGAACCCTTTACCCACTTTTTAACTTCCTTCTTGGACGATCACTTCATCCCTACCTTATTTCGGGATTCTCTTTGGCCATGTAGTTAAGGCGGTTGATTTATGACCCAGAGGTACTTGGTTCGCCGGTTGCATCGTTGTGTTCTTAGGTCAGAAATTGCAGAGCTTGAAATACAAGTAGTTGCGAAAAACTGGAAGCTGGAAACACATGTATGAGCGAGCTGTCATTTAACTTAAATACTATTGAAATGGTTGAAAGCGCCTTTTAAACAAATCAAAAATTAAAAAAAAAAAGACACACACGCACAAAGTTAACGTTGAAAATAGTGGTAGTCTTTAACTGTAAAGGCAAAAAGAGCGTCCCCTTCGCAGAGGGTTTTTTTTCAGGAGAAAGACAACAAAAAAATAAAACCTGTCGAAATCAGTATGATACTTACGTTTCATTTAACTTCGGAGATTTGTAGTATCATGACAGAAAGTACTTATCTATACAAATACTTAACTCTTTCCCAGCCAACAAAAAAAAATGACAGTTTAGAAAACATAGTGGGAAAATGAAAATACCCTCATGGTTTTTTTTTTTTTGTCAAAAGTTCTTTCATAAGGGTCAGATAAGCAAGACAGATCGTTTGGTAAATATGTCAATAAACCCTTAGCGTGTCGAATTGTTAAAATGCTCATTTTCCAACAGTAAAATGGATAACCAAAACAATGCAATTTCACGCGTACTTTGGCTATAACATCAAGCAAAATATCTGATAATTAACCCTTTACCACACAGTCCCAAGTTTTAACGACCCTGGGGAAGAAGGTTTTAGAAAACATTGTTGGAAAAGGAGAAAATGCTGGTAACCAGCATTTTCTCCTTTTCCCACTATGTTTTCTACCCTATCAAAGACAAATATAATTATTTGGGCCACATGGCATTTGTTGTTTGCAAATGCTTTTAATATGAATTAGTCCAAAATTTTGTTGTTTGGTAAAGGGTTAAATTTCAAGATCAGATTTCACATTGTGTTCCGGCTGGTCTTTACCTACTCTGCCGGGGAAAAGAAATCAATTCTGCATGGTCCCCTTGAATTAAAAAGGTTTACTGGTAATGTTACTTATGGTTCATGGACTCATGCCCCTCCATCTTCTCTCCATATGTAGTACTGGACTATTTCAAAATGTCTACAGAACCATAAGACAGGCAAAACTAGTACATGTTTACAAAGATGTAGAGAGGGTAAATGTAACTTTAGCAAATGGTGAATAACTCGTTTAGGGCATTTTCCATTCGTCATGTTTCCGAAAGCATAAGAACTATTGTACACCAGAAAAACACCGTATAAAGGGAACCACTGACAGGATGAATAATTCTGACCAAATCTACGACGAATCTTACATGGACATAATTTACGAGCTGCATTCATATATGAATATTCCGCCCAAATCCCTTTTCCGATTGGAAGAAATATACAAGAACTGACCTTTTAATTACTCATAAACTAAAATGAAAATTTCAAGCCTGTAGACCAAGATGTGTCGATTTCAAATTTCATTTTGCCGTAGAATTCCAACTAAATCGGAGAGTGTAGATCAAAGATCATACTGAACTTTCTGTTCTGTCTGATCTTGATCTACTCTTTCTTTAAACGAGCACAGTTGCGCACTTAGTAAGACTGCATTTTTTTAAATGAAAATGCTAAAGGGGAATTTGATAGAGGCGATAAAAAATTGGGTTGAGCATCATGGTCTAATAAAGGTTACAGCCTGTACATGGGCTACAGTATTCACTGTCACGAGTGACGATATAATTTCTTACCGAAGTTATATCATAGTGACAATATCATTTTTAAAGTAGCGGTATCATATTTTTGCAATGGCGATATCATTTTTACAGATGCTATATTGTTTTTACAGTGAAGATATCATTGTTAAAGTCATGGTATCACTCTGACAGTAACGAAATCATTTTAACAGCGACTGTATTATATTTTTTTCAGTGATGATATCGTTGTTACACTATCATTGTTACACTGATGATTGTAGTGACTATATCATTATTTTATGTCGATATCTTTTTGTTAGTGACGATATCGGGGTTTTTTTTACAGTAACGATAATATCTATTCAGTGACCATATCATCTTTTTATAGTGAGATATCATGTTTGAAAAAGGCGACATCATTTTTACAGTGCAGAGAATAGTCACAATAACGATATCATTTTTATAGTGACGATATCATTTTACAATATTTATCCTATTTACAGGAACAATATCATATTTACAGGAATAATACCATTTTCCACAGGGAAGATATTTTGTTACCTTAATGAAGAAAAAAAAAAAAAAAAAAAAAATTGTTTAATTGCAATACCGTAATAGGAACATTAGTCGGTTAAGGTATATCCAGATTTCGCGCCATTTTCGCAAAGGCGATTGGGAATACAACCTGATCAGTTACTCGCGTCGATTATAATAATGTGGGTGACGATGACGTCATATGTGGTCTCATAAAATAATGTTACCGATTGCATAACGCCCATCCCGTAATTTAACGTTAAAATTACGCCTTTCGCTTAATATAACGGTCCAGATTCCTGTCGATTGCAAAGGAATGTATACTTTGTTGTTTTTATCAGCGTTTCACAAAAACACCTTCTATTCACTTCAAAAAAAAAAACCTTTACCAGACGACAAAATTTTAGCCTTGTCCATATTGAAAGCATTTGCAGACGACAGTTTCAATGTGGCTCAAATGGTGCAATTTTTCTTTAATAGGGTAGAAAACATTGTGGGAAAAGGAGAAAATGCTGGTTACCAGCATTTTCTCCTTTTCCCATAATGTTTTTAAAAGGCTTCTTTCTCAGGGTCGTTAAAAGGCGGCGTTGTGCAGTATAGGGTTAAGAGGCTACGTATCAGAATAAGGAAGTACCTTTGTAATTATAACATATATTTTTCGTTTACATCTCTTTCCTATTTGTTTACGGTTTGTCAGTCATTCGCTTACTAAATTCAGTGAATTCAGTGACAAAACATTTTTGAAATTTGGTTTGAACGAAAAACTCTAAATAACCCCCTTTAAGCTTACAAATGGTCGACTAGCAATAGACTTGGGTGGCTTCTTACTAAACCTAAATCTGAATGAAATATGAAAACAATTTCACGATTAAGATTTCAGTGTATGTTTTTTTTTTAACAAATAATAATAGTAATAAAAAAAAATGACAAGACCATTTATGGTTGTCGTACTGAGAAGTATTGAATTTCATTTTCTCGTTTTTAAGTGTAATAATTGAATATTTTACTGTCAGCAATTTTTGTGCATAATTGATTTTTATTACAAGTACTTGTACTTTATAAGGCCAGACCCTTAGTTCGCCCTTAAACTCTTTCGAAGCACAAAGCAAGTTTAAGCCTTGCTGCTTCAAAGCGTACCTCAATGCCTTTTAGCGGACAGTGTAGATCAAGATCAGACTGCACAGAACGTGCAGTCTGATCTTTGATCTACACTGACCGATACGGCATGATTTTTCCGAAAACAAGAACTTTAAAGGTCTTATCTACTTGTAAATTTCCAGCCTATAATAAGCATCACAAATATCAGTCATGTCACAGTTTTTGGGTAATATTTCTTTAGCAGATAAAGTGGAAAGCAGATGAAGCAATACAGAACGCATATGTCGATATAATGTAATGGACTGATTCACAATAATCTAAGAAATATGGTTATCTGAACTCATGCTGTTTAACAATTCACCAACCAGCCTGAGTTTAGACCCGTCCATCCTGAATGTATTTAAAAAAAAAAAACCAAACAAACCCAAATTAACATGGGTTAAACTTAACTCTTTACCAAACGACAAAATTTAAAACTAAACCAAATTGAAAGCATGTGCAGATGACAAATAAAACATCGCCCAAATGACTGGGTTTTTTTTATGGAAAGGGTAGAAAACATTGTGCGAAAAGTAGAAAATGCTGGTTACCAGTAAATTATGAAATTTATCTTTGAAAGGGTGGCAAAACCAGAAAATTCTGGTTACCAGCATTTTCTCATTTCAAACAATGTATGCAAAAGCTTTTTCGGTCAGGGTTTTTAAAACTCGAAATTGTGTGGTAAAAGGTGAAATGATGCGATTTGGCTTTAAACAGGTGAAAAAAAAATCTTGGGGGAAAAGGAGAAAATGCTGGTTACCGCCATTTTCTTCTTTTCCCAACAATGTTTTCAAAAGCTTTGTTCCCTAATGATCATTTAACCCTCTACAACACAATCCAGAGTTATGACGATTCCCGAGGAAAGAGACGTTTGAAAACATTGTGGGAAAAGGAGAAAATGCTGGTAACCAGCATTTTCTCCTTTTCTACGATGTTTTCTACCATGTCAAAGACGAATTTCATAACTTCATGACTTCTGAAAACATAGTGGGAAAAGGAGAAAATGCTGGTACCCAGCATTTTCTCATTTTTCCCACGATGTTTTCTACCATTTCAAAGACAAGTTTCATAATTAGAGCAACATTTTTCTTACATATCGTCTGCAAATGCTTTGATTTGGACCAGTCCGAAACCTCTTCGTTTGGAAAAGAGTTAAACACGGGTTTGTTTCATAACCGGTCAATAAATGAATTGACTTTTATATGGGGTAAAGCCCGAACAAATAAGTTGAGACTGTTATGGTCTGCTTCGCATATAAATCAAATCTTTGATAACATAAGTAATCAAGTACTTCATATGAGCCATGCTCTGGCAAAGGGGGGCTTAATGCATCTCAGTAATACCCTATATCCAGGCAAGTCATTATCTATTTATCGATCCTTAAAATCCATTGTATCTAACAACCGACTGACCTATGACATAGAATTGTTCATGGACCTGCAGAAAATATAACAATAGCAAAAAGTGCCGACTCATGTCAGCCTGCGCAGACACTGCGCAGGCTGACATGGGTCGATACTTTTTGCATATGCAGTAAACCCCCTTTTCACAGGTCACGGCTCGTATCTATGTAATGCATCTATTATGTGCAAACGACCATTTAGACGAAGACTTCAGTTTTATGATCTCGACGCGTGGAGCAAAGGAACCTGAATTCTTACAAATTTCGCCTTCTATTACCTGATATATTAGGTTATAGACGATGAAGCATGTTACAAATCAAGCGCCTGTGGCGTGAGGATACGCATTGTCTAGTAATATCCTTTTATAGCTTGTGAGTATAAGGTTTATGCCGAAATTATTCATTCATGATTACAGGACTCATCTGTATCTTTCTTCTAGTGTTTCATGTTGAAGAAATGTAACATAATTTCCGTCAAGCAGCCAAGTTCAGGCAAAACTATTCTGTTAAACGATATTTTCGAACTACATGTACCAAAGTTCGAGCCTTTGATATTTCATTCTATTTTAAACACTTAAGTTGGAAGAAAGTGCAGCGTTTAACAGACTATAACAGTTTGGGAAAGAGACAGAGAGAGAGAGAGAGACAGAGAGACAGAGAGACTCCGCAGACTTGATTTCTTTGTACTGCGATTTGATTCTTTTAAAACTTCTGCCATTTCCCTTTTTCCTTGTGGACTATTTCACGATTTATTCTGCTATAGCAACAGTGTTCAGTCGAAACTCCAGACTGAGTAGCCGTTGGCAATACACATATGAGTAATGCTCTGTGAAAAGGGGGTTTAATGCATCTCGTGATGCATGATAACAAGCAAGCCATCACATAATTATGGATCTATGATAGCCACTTTTTTTTTTAAACAGCCGACTGAATAATGAGGTAGACTGGTCCTTTGGCATAAAGAAAATTGACCAATAACGAAAAGTTTCGCCCCAGGTCAGCCTGCGCGGACAGCTCAGACTGACCCTTTGAGCGATACTTTTCGCACATGCATTAAGCCCCCTTTTCACAGAACATGACTCAGGAATAAAGCCACATAAAAAGTAAATCTCAAAGTTTACGTCTGTGTGATGGAATTAACCATTCCAGCCTTTTTAGGGTGCCGAGTCGCGGTATTTCAATCGTAACGGTCGGGGCATATAATTCGGGGTTCCAATTTTGAATTCCAGATCAAAATTGGTCTCGAGCACCTATCAAAGTCATGTGACAAGAAATATATTCTTCTGTCATAGGTATACATTATTTTGACTATGTTCAGACAGAAAAGCAGCTAAACACATGGAAATAAAGTTGTGCCCTGTCCTGGAAATCTGGGGACAGAAGGATAGATACACTGGCTACCATGATGCGACCGTGCAACTGTCTAAAAAGCTGATTAACATCAAACAAAAACAGCAATATTTTTCAAGCTTGTCTTTCGTCGGCTCCGGGGAGTCTCCCTGATTTCCCCCACCTGAGTGCAATGAAAATAAAAGAAGTTTTTTTGTTTTAGAGAGTTCACCTTTCACGATGACAGGTTTCGGTACAGTTGTGGGTGTAGAGGTGCTGAACTAAACTTATTTACGACTCTTAAATACCATTTTTTGCTTCCGGTAAAAAAAATAAACTGTCTATAACTGGTTAAATAGCTTGCTAATTGATCGTGCAGACAAAAAACTTGGTTCCTCAATTTGGAAATGTGCCATGCTCCGGCAAAAAGGGGGTTTAACGCATCCCTTATTCCAAGCAAATTATCACATAATTATGGATCCATAAAATCCATTTTGTCTAACAAACGACTGAATCATAAGGTAGACTGGTCCTTTGACATGCAGGGAGTTGACCAATAGCAATAAAGTTTAGATTCAGGTCTGCCTAAGCGGACTGCGCAGGCTGACCTAGGCCGATATATATATTTTTTTTGCAGACTCATTAAAACCCCTTTTCACAGAGCATGACTCAAATGCATTCCTTCCATTGTACTACCAAAGCACTGTTGCTGTTCCCATGTTCCTGTTACATTTCTTCCTTACCATAGCTATATTGTTTATCTACTTATTAGTAATATTAAGTTAACTATGGGGCACTCGAAATACTAAGTTCAACTAAGTAACAAATACTAACATGCTCTCTGAAAAGGGGATTTTATGCATCTGCAAAAAGTATCGATGCATGTCAGCCTGCGCAGTCCGCGCAGGCTGAGATGGGTCGAAACTTTTTGCTATTGTTGAATTTTCTGTATGTCAAAGGACAGCTCTAACTCGTGATTCCTTCAGTTTGTGGACAAAACCGATCAATGCGACAACTCGCTTTATAATCATAACTCATTATGAAGATGTCTTAAAATCCCCCTTTTGCCATAGCAGGGGAAAATGCTTGTCACCGGCATTTGCCCCTTTTTTCACAATGTTTTTAAAAGGCTTCTTCCCCAGGGCCGTTAAAAGTCGGGATTGTGTGGTAAATAGTTTTAAACAAAATGGTAGTTTTGCAACCCATGACTCCCTCTATTGTTTCACGGCCAGATATGACGTCATTGTACCATCATTTCCTTCTTTTCCCACAACGATTTCTACCCTTTTAGAGTCACATTTCATCAACTGAGCCACATTTTGTTTGTCGTCTGCAAAAAGCTTTGAAATTGGACGGGTGTAAAATTTTATCGTTTGGTAATGGGTTAAAAGCTACTGTGTCATCTTTTGCTGAGAATAGCCGTCCAGTTTCTTCGCACTTGCGAATAAAACTACAGTTAGTAGTATTCATTACACAAACATATGGGCCATGCTATACAGCAACCAGTTTTGCAATAAAAACGAGAATCGCAAAAAATAATTGCAAAACTCGTTGCGATGACAGAGAATTTATTACATTTCACTTTATAACCAGTTTTGCAATAAAAACGAAAATTGCAATAGAATGATTTCATATATCATATTCGATCGTTTTCCATTCAAAACCAAGTTAGTGTGCAATTTAATGTTAAAGTGGATTATGTAAGACCTAAACAAAGCTGCAGAAAGTGATAATTCAAAGACCAATAACAGCATTTCAGGCTAAACACTATTAAGGCTTAAATCTTTGAAAACCCTCATATAGTCGATTAAATACCGTATACAACATTAAATTGTAAATGGTCAAGTCACGATATGTCTAAGCTAGTATTGCAATAAATTACTGCAAAACTGGCTGTGAAGTGAAATGTAATAAATTTTCTGTCATCGCAACGATTTTTGCAATAATTTATTGCAATTCTCGTTTTTATTGCAAAACTGGTTGCTACAATGCTCTGTGAAAAGGGGGCTTAATGTATCTGCAGATATAGGAGCGTGTAGTTTGTCCGGTGACATCCTAAGCATTTAGTCCATATCACAAATGCTACCATGCCCTGTGAAAATGAGGATTAATGCATTTGTGAAAAAATAAAAGGATCGATTCATGTGGGACTACATGGAATACCAAGGCTGACCTGAGTCGAAACTTGTTGTTATTATTAAATTTTCTGCATGTAGACGACAACTCTAAATAATTATTCAAACGGTTTTTGACAAAATGAAACCACACCATGCGACAACTTGCTTGGTACCATGCATTATGACGTTTCACTTAACCCTTCTTGCCGGCGGAAATATTCTTAGAAAGATATCGATAGAAAACTGTGATTCGTGTTGTCTTTTTAAGGGAAGCCTTACAATTTTAATAACGGTAAAACGGTGTACCATGTAGGTACATATCTAGCGACGTGATACAGCCAAGGGACTTGATCACCGGATCGCTCGACGTTTGCCGAATGTCACGGAACACCAAAATTTTCAGTCCTCGATCATAAACTGGTACCCGTTGTATCTCCCGTAACCGTCCGATAGACAATTTGAATTTCCAAGTCTCGCGTTATCTCATGAAATCTCTAACCGGGCAGAAACTCGACTCGTAAGAATCGGGTGTTACCTGTTGTTGATACGAAGATCGATAACAGGCTGCCAGTTTATCCTCGATCATTGGACACCGTTACTAAAAATAACACGCTGATGCTTCGCCTCTCTATAGTGTTTCTATATAACGGCACTGTATAGGGGCGATGTACAAATGTAATATTCATAGTAACGGTGTGCGTTAATCGAGTAATGAAAATTTCGGTGTTTCGTAACCGACCAATGGAGCTTCAAATGGCTGTGGTTATATCAATAGCTAATGAGCACTCGAGCTTTTGTTTGTTTATTTGCTTGTTTTGTGATTGCACCATTTTTAACAAAACGTCAGTTATTTCGCGGAAACCAGAGCACCTTGCCACGCTTTCCTGGTGTTTTCTTTCACCAGCAATAAGCATATAACTCTTTTCAAGCCACCGGCTGCTTTCCCACATAAAAGAGGTCGAAAAAAATAAATAAATAAATAAATAAAATAAATGAAAAAATATAGAGAGTTGAATAAGAAAAGAATTCCGTCGCAATCACTGTAATAAATGTTTGAAAGAACTCCGCCAAGCTTGGATTCGAGCTTATAACCCCTGATTTCACTGTGTGTTATCGGCTGAACAACTGGCCCCAGACTGCACGTTCTGCGTAGTGTGATCTTGATCCACACGGTCCGTGAAAAAAGAGACCAACGCTGTGTTTTGCACTGTTCACCCTTCCTCCGACAATGATGTATTTAATGACCCTGAGGAAAAGAGCTATTGAAAACATTGTGGGGGAAAGTAGAAAATGCTTAAAAACCAGCATTTTCTCCTATTCACATAATGTTTTCATACCTTTGAAAGACAAGTAACCTTACGTAAGCCACATTTAATTTCTCAACTGCATTTGCTTTCAGTTTAGACAAGTCTAAAATCGTGTTGGTTGGTTAAAGAGTGAAGGGTAAGAATTTGTCAACCAAGGTAATATACTGATTTACGTTTCTGAATATTTATTTACTTGCAGGTGAAGACAAAGTCATCCGAATGAGTGAAAAACGACAGATATAAAAAATGGCGGACCACGGGAGGACGACTTCAAACACCTGCATTCTAAATTTTGCCCAAATAAGGCAATTTCAGTATGTAAACTGAGGATAATTTTCTGCGGTGAAAGTTATACGGGCACGTGGCGTATTTTACATAAACTGTCATTTTAATTTTCGCTGATAATGTGAAGCGTGAAGTCAAAATTTGCATCCCCTTTTGGCAAATAGCAATTACGTGATTTCTTTTTAAAACACAAACCCTGTTGTACATATATGGTATTTTCGGAGGGTTAGGGAGCAGAATGCACATACGTGCAGGCTGATCTTGGGATATAACCTCCGCCAGTCTAACAATGATTTCGCTTATATAAATGTAATTCCAATAATACAGCAATATGGTTAACGAAAGCTGTGTTTGTGATAGTCGAGTACCTGTGTATAAATTTCGGCATAGTAAGGGTAAATCTTTTTTTCCTATCATAAACCAATTTTCTCGTCCAATTAGCAGTCTTGGTCGTTCATCTTAGCAGCCAGTGGCTTTTAAGGAATGTTGTATGAGGTACTAATGAAAAAAAAAAACTTCAGGAAAGCACGGATAGCTGCACTGGCCGCTGCCATAATAAATAATGTTGAAAATAGCGGTAAATGCCAAACATACGTGCAAAAATTCATTTTAGAATGCTGCCATGTTACTATGAGGACGACGGGACAATAATTAAAACTTCTGATATGTGATTTATACTTTCATAGGCATGGTCACTTATTGCGATGAAATATGTATTGACTAATCAAGGACTCAAAGTCATTAATTTGAGCAGGGGCAAAGCTGTTTTGCCTTTCGACGCCTTTTTAGTAACATTTTTGGAACTTTTTAGTACATTTAAGTAGCAAATACCTCTTTTCTCAAAATGACTTCACTTGTTCTGCACCAAGAGAAAGGCATACAACTCATCGTATATGAGCCATGTTCTGGCAAAAGGGAGCTTAATGCATCTCCGTGATGCACCATACTCCGCAAGACACTACATGGTTAGGGGTCTTCAAAATTCATTATGTCTAACAACCGACAGTATCATAGGGTAGAATGGTCCTTTGACATGCAGAAAATTGACCAGTAGCGAAGTTTCGGCCCAGGTCAGCCTGCGCGGACTGCGCAGGCTGACCTGGGTCGATACTTTTCGCAGATGCATTAAACCCCCTTTTTTACAGAGCATGGTTCATGTGAGTTTTCTTAAAGCTTTATTTTCCACGTCAAATAGTCCGGGTCGTGGCAATTTACAATTACACCGTACTAAAATGTATTACTGGTAAGAAAACTGCAAAAGACAAATAAATACATTATAATTTTTTGGTATTCGAGGAAAATATTAAGGATAGACTTTATTACAAATATTTACGGACCCTTCGATTTTGATTTAAAACGCTTAATCAAACAAGCCAATGTTTTAACGATCCTGATATAGAACGTTTTAGAAAACATTGTGAGAAAAGGAGAAAACGCCGGTAACCAGCATTTTCCTCTTTTCAAACGACGTTTTCTATCTTTTCGAGAAACAAACTTCATTACTCCAGCCAATGTTTTATTTGTCGCCTGCAAATGCTTTCAATTGGGACAAGTCTGGAATTTTGTCGTTTTGGTCAGAAGCTATAAGATTTCGTAATAGATTATTCAAATGCTGTTTGTAAAAGTACCTTTCGCTTAATACTAACGTATTCGGTTAGATAGCGAACAAGACCAGAGGCGAGCGACGCGGCATTTTAATCCATTCCCTCTGAAAAAAAAAATGTCACGGACGACTTAGACATAGTTCTGATAAAATACGCATAACAAAAATGAGCCGTGCTCTGTGAAAAGGGGGCTTTAATGCATCTGCGCAAAGTATCGACCAGGTCAGCCTGCGCAGTCCGCGCAGGCTGACCTGGGCCGAAACTTTGCGCTATTGGTCAATTTTCTGCATATCAAAGGACCTGTGTACCTCATGAATCAATCGGTTGTTATACAAAATGGATTTTGTGGATCCACAAATATGCGATGACTTGCTTGGTGTCATGGATCACAGAGATGCATTAATCCCCCTTTTGCCAGAGCGTGACTCATATTACTTAGGTTTCCTACATAAATACTGAGGGATACATTGTGACAAATGTAGAAATTTTTCGATGATTTGTTCTATGGCTTTAGAAGCCGTTTAACGACATTTTTTTTTTCAGTTATGTATTTGCGGCCAGTTCATCTATCCGTGCTTTCCCTGAGTTTATTTTCACCAGTACTTCGCCCACAATTTTTTTTTCTAATCACCTGGCTGCTTTCCCACTTAACCACTGTCGAAACAACGATCAGCGAAGAAATTATTCGTCCAAGTTATTTTTCTTTTGAAAAACGTGGTTGCTGCAGGACAAGAACAGCCGTTACTGATGACATGGTATTTTAAATTATACCTTTTGGGCGCTACTGGTAAAGATAGAGGCTCAGATTAAAGACAGCATCAAGATCAGACCGCACAGAGCGCGCAGTCTGAACTTTGATCTATACCGTACTCTTATTAAGTCAAGACTAGCCGATATAAACGAGCCATGCTCTGGCAAAAGGGGGCTTAATGCATCTCCGTGATGCCTGATCCCATGCAAGTCATCACTTAATTATGGACCCATTATATCCATTTTCTCTGACATGACAGAATCTTGAGTTAAACTGGTCCTTGGACATACAGAAAATTGACCAATAGCAAAAAGTATCGGCCCAGGTCAGCCTGCGCGGGCTGCGCAGGCTGACCTGGATAGATACTTTTCGCAGATGCATTAAGCCCCCTTTTCACAGAGCATGTTTTTTTTTTTTTAATTTAGTTTCATTGGCTTATTATTTTCGGTCGTCGAAACAAGTCGAGGTAATATATTTGGCGATGGAAAATTCGTCACTAAGAAACAATGGACCAGACTTAAGTTACTTTCGCCGTCCTCTAGTTCAGGTTCAGACCGCTCGGAGCGTGCAGTCTAATCGTTGATCTACACTGTCCGGTACTTTGTTACTTATTCTAACGGATACAACTTTGAAGAAGCAATATTTCGGCTGTCTTTTTCCTGTCCAAAAAGGCGCTACTTATTGACTCAACGCAATAAGGGTTAAATCACGTATGTTCAGTGCTTGTTTCATTCTCTTTGAATATATTAACCCTTTACCAAACGACAAAATTTTAGACTGATCCAAATTGAAAGCATTTGCAGACGACAAATTAAATGTGGCTCAAATGGTTAAATTTGTCTGTGGAAGGGTAGAAAACATTGTGGGAAAGAAGAAAATGCTACTTACTAGCATTTTCTTTTTTTCCCACAATGTTTTCTTAAGTTTTATTCTTCAGGGTCGTTAAAAGTCGGATTTCGTGGTACAGGGTTAAGGTTCATTTATTTATGATGCGACGTGCTTTTAAATTATCTAGTCATACCTCGGTGAGTTCACATAAAAATGATTTTTTTTATGAAATAAAAAAAAAAAGAGATATTTATTTACATAAACTTTTATTGGGGACGCGTGCCAGAATGGTTTAAGCTCCGCCCCCTAACGATATGCTGTTGTGCCACGCCCCATGGTAATGCAACCGTGCTCATAATTTTTTTTTCCAACAGACGACAAAATTTTCGGTAGCAATTTCAAACGACAAAGTATATGAGCCATGCTTTGACAAAAGGGAGTTTAATGCATCTCCGTGATGCATTTTACCAATCAACTTAATTCTGAGGTAGACGGGTCCTTCCACACTCAAAAAATGGACCAATAGTAGAAAGTTTCGACCGAGGTCAGCCTGCGCAGACTGAAGTCTGCGCAGGCTGACCTAGTCGATACTTTTCAGAGATGCAATAAAATCCCCTTTTCACAGAGCATTGCTTATAAAGATTTGGCTCAAATGATGGGATTTGTCCCAGATAGGCAAGAAAACATTGTGGGAAAAGGTAGAAATGCTGGTTACTACTTTTTGTTTAAGAACGATTTTTTCTTTTGTCGCTTCCCTAAGGGTCGTAAAAACATGGTATCATTTGGCAAAAATTTGTCACAGTTCCGGCTTCGTGCTTTGCAAGCATGCGCACACAAATCGAAACTTGCCTTTGATTTTTTTAGCCGATTTAGATGATTTTTTTTTTACGCACATAGCTATTGTTTGTTTACTAAAGCTTCATACACATAAACATTTTGAGGAAAAGTTTATGGACGATAATTCGTCATAATATATCAGCCATATTCCGGCAAAAGGGGGTTTACTGTATTTCTGGATTGCATTATACGAGCAGGTTATCATATAAATATGGATGAATAAAATCTCTTTTGTCAAACAACCGACTGAATCCTGATTTAGAATGGTTCTTTGACATGCAAAAAATTGACAAAAAGCAAACAACGTTTCGACTCCGGTCAGCCTGCTCTGGTTGCGCAGGCTGTCCTGGGTCGATATTTTTTGCAGATGCTTCAAATCCCCCTTTAGCAGAGCACGGCTCATATATGTCCAGACATTATTTTGTCAAGTATGACGTAACAATAACGAAGCGAATAACAGAAAGCGGCAAAAAATCTAGAGCAGACCGCGATTAGGTGAGCGTGATTCGGAGTAAATAAGCAATTATTGCCACCTGAACCAAGGCTAGAGCATACCCTGCTTTTCTATGTTTCCAGGCTACCTTTCACTAGCCTGCGTACGCAAGAAATCTGCTTACGCAGTATAGGTAAGCAAGCATCAAGTCTGAAAACAAGTTTCAATGAACTACAGAATCCTGTTTCCGCCATCCACTTTTCGACTTACGAGGAACTCGAAAAGTAGAAATTAGGCACACTAACTTCCACTTTTCTAGCAAAAAAGTTACCTCGAAAAGTCGAAAAGTTGAAGTTTTTGACCTGACAATTGTCAAAAAACTTTCGACTTTTCGACTTCACGTTTGTCTAGAAAAGTAGAAATTAGGAAGTACTAACTTCAACTTTTCGCGTTAAACTGCTAGGTCGAAAAGTAGAAAAGTGGAAGTTTTTCACATGACAATTGTCAATAAAACTTCCACTTTTCGACCTAGAAAAGTCGAACAGTCGAAAAGTCGAAAAGTTGAAAAGTCGAAAGGTCGAAAAGTTGAAAAGTCGAAAAGTCCTCGAGTTCCTCGTATTCTTTACGATTTGAATAAATATTTGCATAACTTGACACCAGCTAATACCTATTGGTAAAGCAGGGATATCTTGTGTATAATACTGTTCCAATAATTCGTGTAAATCTACGCAGTTTATTGAAACGCAGCTCAGATTATAGTGGACAAATCATAGTCGATGAGTACTGATAATGCTTTGAGTTTATACTGACGTTGATAAGATTAACGTGTTTATATTATCGTCATAATTATGATGTATTAATTATTCCTTTTTTATTTAAAACAGAAGAATGGATGTCTATTTTTGTCATAATAAAACACTTCGAAAACGTGTATTTTTGTCAAACAATTTATCATCTTCCCAAATGATATGCAAATACATGTACAATAAAACTCATCTAAGTGACCACCTATAGTAAACAAAAAAAAAAGCATGTATTTAGCGAGGGTAAATGTCTAAGAGGAGGCATTTATGTTAAAATGTACCCATACAAAGCAAGCAAGCACATTCTGAGTAACCCGTAATTGCTTGCTTAATGCTTTACCACACAATCCCGTTTTTATAACGAGCCTGAGAAAAACGCCTTTGGAAAACATTGTGGGAAAAGAAGAAAATGCTGGTAACCAGCATTTTCTCCTTTTCCCACAATGTTTTCTACCCTATAAAGAGATAAGTTCATGTTTTGGGTAACATTTAATTTATCGTCTGATAATGCTTTCACTTTGGACAAGTCTAGAATTTGTCGTTTGGTAAAGATTTAAATCTACAAATGACAAAATTTAGTCTCTGAAACCGAAAGCATTTGCAGATGCTAAATGAAATTTGGCTCAAAATATGCATTTCAATGGGTTAAAAACATTTTGAGGAAAGACGAAAATGCTGGTTACCTGCATTTTCTCCTTTTATCGCAATGTTTTCAAAAGCCTTTTTTCTCTTGGTCGTTAAAATACAGGACTTTTTGGTTAAGAGAAAATACATGCTGGACTGTACTATGACTATAATAATAACTGAAAAAAGTATCTATTATTCCAAGAAGACGAATCAAAGAAATTGAAATGTATAAAACATCTGTGTTGCTTGATTACCCCCCCCCCCCATACAGATAATCAGTTATGTGAGAAAAGTGAATCCTGGCGTAACGACGAGCATCAATCCTCGGAAAGGAGTTCGCCGAACTTGGGATTTAAACCAGCAACGCCCTGGTCTCAAGTCCCGGGTCCGTATTCCCCAACCATTCTTAAAAATATTCTTTGTCTACTTCTCAAGAATTTTCTAGATCTGAAAGTAACACAGCTTCTGATTGGCGAAACCAAATGGTTTAGCCAATCAGATGTTGTGTTACTTTCAAATCTAGAAAATTCTTCAGCGTAAGACTAAGAATTATCTTAAGAATGATTGGTGAATACGGTCCCTGCAAGCTGTGCCAATGAACTCAGCCCGATGTTGGAAGTAGAAAGTGTGTGAAAAGTAAACGCGAAGACCGGCGGCTCAGTTGGTAATGTAGTGGGCTTGAAACGGGGGGGGGGGGGGGGGTGAGGGGGAAGGGGAAGGGGGAGTCGCTTGTCGAATCCCAATCTCGCCGAGAGTTGATGGTAGTCATTTCTCTCACACCACTAAGAATTGTTTTGACTATGGTTATATGGGAAAGCAGACATGGCCAGTGGCTCGAGAAGAATAATGTGCAAAGCACTGGTAACAGAAACTCCAAGATGGGTAGCTTCTTTGGCTAATATATAAAGGAAACAATGTTGAAAATGGTGTTAAATTCCATCGAAACAAAGAAACAAAATACAGTGTAGCAGTAACCTGATCACGCGAAAGTTCAGTCTCTAGGAAGTCAGTTATCATAAAGTACAATTACGAACAACTTCAAATACGAACTGTTCTAAACCGCCGATTACGCAGTTGAATGATGTTGATATTGCCAGTCCGATTGAGTTATCCCTCTTTGAGCACTCTTGTCCATACATGTATAGGAAAAGAAAATGAACAAGTATCGCGTGACAGCGCGATATTATTGGAACCTACATGGTACCCATAACGTAGACAGATCGTTGACTAGCATATACATGTTACGAGAAAAGAAATCGAGAAATAAAGAAAAAATGCATCTCAGTAGAATATACCTCCCTTAGTACAAGTGGCTGCGCGCCGTTTGATGGTATGTCATATATGATAGCACTGATTTTTGTTCACGCGTGGTCCCAGTTGTAGATCTAAACGCGCCTTCTAACTGAAGAGTTCCACTAAGGGAAATTAGAAGTAATACTTTTGACGAAGTAACGTGGAAGTAATCGCATCACCAGAGCAACATCTCCATTTCTTACCATGTTTTCAAATGATTTTGTGTATCAAAACTCAACTCATTCAGATCTGTTTTATATAGTTTACGAGAATATTTTTTAAAAGTCCTCAGCTACAATTTTGCTTAAAAAAAAAAAAAAAATACTAGGGAAAAAATGAGCAGCGCTACGGTAAACGGGAGTTTAATGAACCTCCGTAAAGCATTGTACCAAACAGGGCATCAAATAATTATGAATTTCGACGATGTTTAGGTGGGAAAGCAGCCAGTGGCTTGGAAAGAATATTGTGCGGAGTACTGGTAAAAGAAACTCCATGAAAGCATAGATAGGTGCACTGGCCGCCGCGATATAACTGAAATGATGTTGAAAACAGCGTTAAACACCATACAATCAATCAATAATCATGAATTCATAGAATCCATTTTGTCTAACGACCGTATGAATCATGAGGTAGACTGGTCCTTTGAGGTGCTGAAAATTGACGAATAGCAAAAAAAAAGTTCGACCCATGTCAGCCTGCGCATCTGCGCAGGCTGACGTGGGTTGATACTTTTTGCAGATGTATTAAACACCCTTTTTTCACAGAGCATAGCCCAAATATAATTGATATAAATTTTAAAAACCATTTGTCGTCGCTAAGTTACCCTTTTCGTAGTATTAATGAGGTGATATAAGCCGGTGTGTCGTGTGCCCCAATGATAAATTGCCTATTAAAGACCCTTCACCAAAATCTCCGAGTTTTCACGACCCTTTGGGAGAAATACCTCTGAAAACATTGTGGGAAAAGGAGAAAAATGCTGGTAACCAGCATTTTTCTCCTTTTCCCACAATGTTTTCTACCTTTTCAAGGATAAATATCCATTACCTGAGACATGTTTAATTTGTCGTCTGCAATGGCTTTCGAAATGAACAAGTTTCAAATTTTATCGTCTGATAAACAGTTATAAAAGACCTTTGCTTTATAGTGGCGCCTCTAAGTTTCTATTTTACAAATTAACATACGAGCTATTTTTAGACTTACACCTAACGAGTATAACTGACAAAAAGGAGTTACAATCTAAGAAAAAGAAAAACAAGTTTTTCTCCCCAAATGCTTTAGAAATATTTACGGAAAAGGATCAATTGCCTGTCACAAGCAGTTTGGTGTTTTTTTTTTTTCCCTTCAAAATGAAATCTAGTGTTGGGTTGGGGAAACTGGTTTTTAAATGGTATAGCGTTAACCTTTTCCAAACAATCCCGTGTTTAAACAACGCTAGAACAGAAGCCTTCTGAAAACATTATTGGAAAAGGAGAAAATGCTGGTAGCAAGAATTTTCTCCGCTTTTTCCCACAAAGTTTTTTTTTTACTTGTTTTTTTTTTACCTTTTTAGAGGCAATTTGCACCGTTTAAGTCATATTAGATTTGTCACCTGAAGCAGCTTTCGAATTGCACGCGTCTAAATTTTTGTCGTTTGGTAAAGAGTTTTAAAAAAATCTTTCCTGGCCTCTTTTTTGTATCCAACAGCATATCAACATAGCAGTTTATCTAGTTACTATTAGTCCCTGAATGTGGCGCACCGCTACGAACTGCTTCCGGGTCGTAGTATCAAAAATAGTCCCGTTTGATTATTTGACAGCAAGCGCTTTTGCTGCTTTGTTTTATCAAAGAAAATAGAAAGACAGGTCAGAAAACTGTTTCTTTTGAAATTTAATGCGAAGTCTTTATTTCTTGAGGAACTATTTTGGGCCTGTGACCACATTAAGAAACATGGTCTACCACCTGGAAGGGCTTTTTTTTCACTGTGACTTTTCAAAGACAGTTTTGTTTGGGGTGGAGTAGAAGAAAATGCAATCGGTTGAGGTGCCATTTTTAATTAACTTCATTCGTGGGCCTCTGGACATATATTTGATGGAAACAAACAGCGCAAAGATGTGGGTTTGCCAATAAATGCACAGCAGAGGGTCAAAAATGATGAATTCCACTCTATTTTCATAGTAGCAGAACAAAAGCAGTGGTGTGACACCTGGGTGCTGTAAAATATGGCGGAAAAGGAACCAATATCAAGTAAGGAGAAATGGTTAAAAATCGGTATGTTGTTAGATGGAAATGTTAACTGACTTTTTTTTTTTAAATATTGACCACGATTCAATGATTGGTCTGACAGAATTGATCACATCGGGTTCATAAATCTACACTGTCCAATAGTTGTACAGATATACAGGCCCAAAAAGGCTTTAAATGGGGTTAGTCAGATTTCTATAATCAAACAGAATTCTTAAAAGAACCATGCTCTGGCAAAAGGGGGCTCATTGCATTTCCGTGATGCATTGTACTAATCAAGCCAGTACATAATTATTGATTCATAATACCCGGTAGCCATTTTTTAACAACTGGCTGAATCATGAGGTAGACTAGTCCTTAGACATACAGAAAATTGACCAATAGCGAAAAGTTTCGGTCCAGGTCAGCCTGCGCGGACTGCGCAGGCTGACCTGGGTCGATACTTTTGGCAGATGTATTAAGCCCCCTTTTCACAAAGCATGGCTGAAATGTTTTATCACCGAGTCTGTGTGAAAACCCTCACACAAATCCCCGTTTTCCCTAGATTTATACAGGCATTTAGAAACTCTCTACAAAGATTTGCAGTAAACGATGGGCTTTTTTCTTTTCATATTCTTAAGAAATTTGAAGCGAAAAAACAAGCTCGATTTCTCAACAGGTGTAATATCGATAGCCATTTTCGGCTTACTACTTTTTAGCGGCAGAATTTGTAGTTATGCGCACTGCGTATTGATAGCATTGTGCCATAGCACACAGATCAATCTTCGAAGAATGGGACATGCGCGTATTCAAATAAGCATTATGACGTCATATCTGATCTCATATAAATAGACGTGGCCACCGATTGCTCTACCACTTGAGCTCTGCGGGCTGTTCAACCAGCCCGCATATCTCAGGTGGTAGAGCGGAGGACTTGTAAACATCAAGTCTTGGGTCACTTTAGGGTGTGGGCCCCACGGTTAGCCATCTATAAATACTAATAGTCTTTCGGATGAGACGTTAAACTGAGGTCCCGTTTGACGGTGCTATACACCGAGCACGTTAAACAACAAGGCGTAACTCAGGGTGGATTTCGCCCTGTATCTTGCACTATCCCTCGTAACAAACGTAACAGCCGTCAGGGGGTGTCGCCAATATGGGCAAACGATAGCGACGATAACTAAATTCAAAAATCAGTCAATTGCAACACGACCATTCCAGAATTTAAACGCCATAAGTGCACATTTTCTACATGAATGAAACCACCAAGTTTCTGGACGCTTTCAGGGAAATTTACATGTTTTGAAGCATTTATCAGTGTTATACAAAGAAAGGGACTTACAGAAAAGACAATTAAAATGGCCCCTTTAACACAGCCCGGGCTTCGGTCTGATCAATTTTTCCTATTATAACATGATTGCAAAAATCAGTCATCTCTGCTGACTCAAGCAGGCTGATGCTGTATTTAGCTCTCTGAAAGGTTAAAACACTAAATCAAACGCATCATTATGCACGGCTTCAGTAAATTATATTTGAGCCATGCTCTCTGAAAAGGGGGCTTAATGCAACTGCACACAAAAAAAAAAAAGTATCGACCTGGGTCAGCCTGGACAGTCCGCGTAGGCTGACCTAGGCCGAAACTTTTTCCTATCGGTCAATTTTCTGTATGTCAAAGAACCAGCCCAAATCATGATTCAGTTGGTTGTTAGACAAAATGGATTTTATGAATCCATAGTTATGTGATGACTGCATCACTAACATGCATTAGGCGCCCTTTTGCCAGAGCTTGGCTCATTTTAAATAGAAAATTTCATTATGTAACATTTTTTTTTTCCTTCACGTTTTGTCGAAACACCCCCGCACAAATAGCTGATTGTCCATTGTCTAAAAGCTACGCATATTTTGTCAAGGTTACTCTTTTACCACACTGTTCCTTGGTTTAACCAGACGATAAATAGCAGACGTGTCTATTTTGGAAGCTTTTGCAGAATATAATTCTGTCTCAATATGATCGGGAATGCAAGGGTAGGAAAACCATGAGGGCAAAGTCACAAGCATTTTCTCCTTTTCTCACAATGCATTCAAAAGCCTTCTTTTCCAAGTTCGTCAAAATTCTGGATTGTTTCGGAAAAGGACAAACGACCTTGGAGAAGAAGGCCCTTGAAAATGAGCTTTGAAAAGGGCGATTAATGTATCTGCAAAAAGTATCGACTCAGGTCAGCCTGCGCAGTCCGCGCAGGCTGACCTGAGTTGAAACTTTTAGCTATGGGTCAATTTTCAGTGGGTCAAAGGACCATTCTACCTCCTGATTCAGCCTCTAGTTATGCAAATATTTACTGAAATTGTAAAGTTATGCACTTTAGTGAAACTTGCTTTCAGACTTGATGATTGCTTACCTAAATTGCGTACGCAAATTTCATGCGTACGCAGCTTAGAGAAAGGTACTCCAGTACTTTCTTCTTTCCCTACAATGTTTCTGAGTGCCTTCTCCCCCAGGGTCGTTAAATTTCTGAATTGTTTCGTAAAAGGTTAAAAGCCGATCACCACATCACTACTTTCCCATACAACAAAATTTAAGACAACAAACTTGAAAACGATTGAAGACTAGTGATAAATTTTGGCCCACGTCACGCTATTTGTCTTCAAAAGGGTAGAAAAAATTATTGAAAAAAGGAGAAATGTTGCTTTCCAGCATTTTCTCCCTTTTCCCACAATGTTTTCAAATGGGCTTCATTTTTAAATTCGTTGGAACACGGGATAGTTCGGTAAACGATTCAGTATTATATACATGTTTCAGTTAAAATCCTGTGAAGGATATAAATTTGTCAAAAAGGATGAAGTCACTAAATGTTAATCCATAAGCTGCTAAGCGCGACTCGCTGACCTTTTGCGGACAGCGTAGATCAAGATCAGACTGCACAGAACGTGCAGTCTAATCTTGGATCTACGCTGTCCGTTGAGGAGATGTCCATATATACCAAAAATAGCTTTGAAAACGGAAAATTTGGTTTTTTAACTATCGACTAGAAAGTCTCATTTTAGTTATATAGCAGGATAAGGGTTAACTCTTAAGCTGCTGAATAAACGGAAAGCAAATTTCTACTCAATACTAAATGCCCAAACATTGCGGTTTCAAAGTTGATCTCGTCGGAAAGAAAATACCTTATCGGACAGTGTAGATCAAAGATCAGACTGCACGTTCTGTACAGTCTGATCTTGATCTATCCCGACTGTCCGCAAAAGGTCAGTGGGTCGCGATCAGCAGCTTAAGGGTTGATATGTCTTTATAAGCTGAATGATATAGCGTGGATCTACCTTTATTGTGGCATTTGTCGGAGACAATGCCACTATGAGTTCAATACGGTATTTTGAAAATCGTGTATCGTAGTTCGTGCAAAACCGAAGGAAGTAAACCCAAATCAAACTCAACTTTTCTAAGACAAATAAGTGTATCATTTGCACCCAGATAAATGATTAACAATGGAGTATTAAAATTAACTGAATTATGCCACCGATCATGGGAATACTTTTTTTTTTAATTGAAAATGTCTTTACTCGCTATGGCTTTCTATTGGCGCAATCATACGCACAACGTTACCGTGTTCGTCCCAAAACGAGTTCGTCAATTGGCTTGTTCGTCCGTTGGCTTGTTCGTCCGGGCTTGTTCGTCCCACATTATTGTTCGTTTATTTTTCAAATTATTAATTCCACGCAATGGCTCCCTTGACAAATGCCACACCAGTGCTTTCAACGCTTTGATTTTCCCTGTAAAGTGATCAATTCGGTTCTCATATCAACTTTTTTAGATCTTATCCTGCTAAATAAGTGTAATGAAACTTTCAAGCCGATAGTAATCACCTGATTATTGCTATTTCAAAGTTATTTTTGATAAAGGAATATCTCCACATCGGACAGTGTAGATCCAAGATCAGACTGCACGTCCGTGCAGTCTGATCTTGATCTATACTGTCCGCAATAGGCTCTTGGTTCGCGCTTAGCAACTCAAAGGTTAAAACTCTCTACCAAATAATCCAAAGTTTTCACGACTCTGAAGAGGAAGGCATTTGAAAACATTGTGGGAAAAGGAGAAAATGCTGGTAACAAGCATTTTCTCCTTTTGCCACAGTGTTTTCTACCCTTTCAAAAATAAAATCAATCGTTAGAGCCACATACAGTTTGTCGTCTGCAAACTCGATTTTCGATCAATTTGATTTTTATGTTGATTTATTTTTTCCTCTTTGCCAGACGAAAACATTTTAGACTCGTCCAAATTCGAAAGCGTTTGCAGACAAGTCAAAAGCAGCTCAAATGTTAAGTCTGTTTTTGAAAAGATTAAGAGGAAAAAAAAAACATTGAGGGAAAAGAATAAAATGCCGATTACCAGCATTTTCTCCTTTTGCAAAAGTGTTTTCATCAGCTTCTTTTCCCTTGGTATTTATAAAACGTAATTGTTTGGTAAAGGATTAAGACAGGTCGTCTGCAAAGGAAGATAAACAACTCAAGAGTTACGACGGGGTTAAAACCGACAGGTGCAAGCAGATTGGAGACAGATAACGGACATATAAGTAAATCTCGCGAGATTTTTTTTCAGAAGTGGGCTGAAACTTTAGTGCGCATGCGCAGGAGCGTGCGCGTCGCTTGCAAAGAATGTCGGGAGGGTCTAAACCTATAGATTTTTTTAACAAATTTGTCATTTTAAGTGAAAATAGGCATTGAATTCTTTATAGCTATAGATACGTTTTGTTTTCCCTTACGCAAAACTTGATTTGTTGAATGTTAAAGTGATTTTTTTGTTGTTACCTGACAGGTTCCGAAAACTTTTTACCAAACATCCCCCGTGTTTAACAAACCCCTGCCTGAACTTTTAAAAGCCCTTTTGTGGTAAAATGAGAAAATGCTGGTAGCCATTAGGTTTTTCATACCCTTTCAAAGATGAAAATCTGCTTTTGAGCTACATTAAATCTGTCGTCTGCAAATGCTTTCAAATAATTCACGAATTATGGCGCACCCAATAGCAGCAGCGATTTGTAAGTCTTCCCGACTCTTGAACAACCATTTTTTCAAAAAAAAAAGAAAAAAAAAAACAAAACTTTTCTCCCACGGTTACAAATGAAATTCAACTGATACAATCAAGTACTTAGCGGTTTAGATCCAAGATCAGGCTGCAAGTAAAAGCTACCTTGTCTTAGAAGTTTTAAAAACGAGGCGTTCAATAATTCGCCAATTAAAAGTTCAGAAATTTTCAAAATTTTCTGTCTCTTATAGATAGGAAATTATAATACATTGATATTAATAACAATAATTATAGTAGTAGTAGTAGTAGTAGGAGTAGAAGCAGCGCTGGTTGTATTAGTTGTAGTAGTAGTAGTGGTAGTAGTAGTAGTAGAAGTAATAATAATGATGATAATGATAATTGTCGTCGTCGCCGTCATCATCATCATCATCATCATCATCATCATCGTCGTCATCATCATCTACTATCATCTACTTTTTAAAGTGACATGAATAGATGTAAACTCTTATACAAAAGACTGCACTTAACACAAAAGTGCTACAAATTTTGGGTGGACCTACTCAAAGGACGTTTCAAGGATATGACGGGGGCTATTTGAATTTGAAAAAAAAAACTCTTTACCACACAATCCCGACTTTTAACGACCTTGAAGAGAAAGGCTTTTGAAAAAATTGTGGGAAAAGGAGAAAATGCTGGTAACCAGCATTTTCTCCTTTTCCCACAATTTTTTCTACCCTTCCTAAATCAAATTTCAATTTGTCTGTCACATTTATTTTGTCGTCTGCAAATGCTTTCAATTTGGACCAGTCTAAAATTTTGTCGTTTGGTAAAGAGTTAAACGGGGAGGAGACTTGTCTAAAACCACCTTGCCAAAAACAAGTTTGGCAACCCCTCAGCCAATCAGCTTCGAGATTACAACCTGCACGCGAAACACCTGCTTCCATATTAAATTGGGAAATAAAGAAGCTTACCCTATCCTGAACATTGTCACGAAAAATTATATTTTCCTTTCCTTACATTATTCGTAACAATTCTGCTGGAAATAAAGTGAAAACTGCAGACGTTGCCCGGCTGATATATTTTTTTTTTTGCCCATAAATTTCAACAAGATAGAAGTTTGGAGAAGCAAATTTTGGGTGTCTTTCATTTGAAAAGATTGATGACTTTTCAGAGTTACTTGTGATAAAACGATCCCTTGCCTCAAATGTCGACTCTTTTTCACATCCTTGTATTATACAGTATTTGGAAACTTAAATGGGAAAAGAACAACTAATAGTTATAAACAATTCGTTCTTCCTCAATGTTTTCCTAACAGTTTAAGAGACGTACTTTGCTTTCCGCCAACTGATTGTCTTTTCTATCATTTTCACTCGTTTAGCTCCGTGTCTAAAAATAGTATGTTAATTCTCAACCTTTTCCGAAACAGTCCAGACTTTTAACTTTTACCAAACGACAACATTATAAGCCAAGCCCCCGTAGCTCAGTCGGTAGCGTACAGGACTTGAGAACAGGAGGTCGCTGGTTCGATCCTCGACTTGGCCAATTTATTTCCGAGGATTGATGATAGTCATTCCTCTCTCACCGCTGACCATTGATTACACGATGGTTATGTGGGAAAGCAGCCAGTGGCTTGGAAAGAATATTGTGCGGAGTACTGGTAAAAGAAACTCCAGGAAAACATGGATAGGTGCATTGGCCGCCGCGATATAACTGAAATAATGTTGAAAACGGCGTTAAACACCATACAATCAATCAACCAAACGACAAAATTTAAGACTCGTCCTAATTAAAAGCTGTTGCGGACGAAAAACTAAATGTGGCCCAATTCATGAAATTTGTCTCTGAAAGGGCAGAAAACATCCTGGGAAAAGGAGAAAATGCTTTTTACCAGCATTTTCTCCTCTTTCCACAATGTTTTCAAATGACTTCTTCCTCAGGGTCGTTGAAAATAGGGCTTGTGTGGTAAAGTGTTAAACAACCCTGAGGAAGAAGGCTTTGAAAACAATGTGGAAAGAGGAGAAAATGCTGGTAACCAGCATTTCCTCCTTTTCCCATAATGTTTTCAGCCCTTTCAGAGATAAATTGCTTGTAACCATCACTTCTCCTTTTCCCACATTGCTTTCTCCTTTGTCAAAGACAAATCTCAACATTTGAGCCACCCTTTAACCCTTTCCCAAACAACAAATTTTGGACTGGTCCAAACTGAAAGAGTTTGCAGACAACAATTTTAAATTTGATGAAAATGGCAGAAAGGTCTCAAAAAGGGTAGAAAACACTGTGGGAAAAGGAGAAATTGCTCGTTACGATCAATTTCTCCTTTTCCCAATGTGTTTTCAAAAGACTTGTACTGCAGACACCTGAAAACCAGGGCTCGTTTGGGAAAGGGTTAATTAGTCGTCTACCAATGCTTTCAACTTGGGCAAGAATTATGTTTGGTCGTTTGCTACAGATTTTAACCCGTGGGCTTCTAAGCGCTACTCACTAAGCGCAACTCACTGACCTTTTGCGGACAGTGTAGATCAAGATCAGACTGCACAGAACGTGCAGTCTGATCTTGGATCTACACTGTCCGTTAAGGAGATATTCTTTTCCTAAAAGATAAGTTTGAAATAGCATTATTGGGGGTTTTACTACTGGTTTGAAAATATCGTTTCAGTTATTTATCAGGATAAGGGTTAACGCGTCTTTCACAAATTTAGTTGCCTTTGCGGACTGTGTAGATCAAGATCAGACTTATCTTTAACCTTCACTCTCCGCTTTGCTTTTTAAATTTGAACGAAATTAACTTGGGAGTTATTTCTAGACAAAAAAGTGTGTGCTTGATCTATCCCGCGCTTTCAGTGTTGCTTTCAGGTTCCGCTTGTCTTGGTGTAGGACTCGTAACCTGGAGGCGCCTGGTTCGAGCCTCAATGGCAGCACTTTTATTTATTTATTTATTTATTTATTTATTTTTTCATTTTTTTTATTTCTTTTTTTTTTTTTTTTTTTTTTTTTTTAATTTTTTTTTTATTTTTTCTCTCTCTATCTCTCTCTCTCTCTCTTTTTTGTGGGAGTGTCCATAGGCAAAACACTTCAGAGCCCTAGGCTAGTACTGGTGAAAGCCTGGAAGTACATGAATAATGTTAGCTGTCGCCGTGATATGACTGAAACAATGTTGAAAGCGGCGTAACACACTATTCACCGAATCGATAAGTTCAGTGTTACCTTTTCAGGGCAAAATTTAGTATTTCGACCTCTTTCAGCTGATATTACCATCCACTGAAACCTAGAAAGGCTTTTTATATTAAAGACATGACTAAACAAGTACTGATCCAAGATCAGACTGCACGTTCTGTGCAGTCTGATCTTGATCTATGCCGTCCGCGAAAGCCTCTGCGTTTGCCCGAGTTGCTGACAGGGTATACAGATTATATGCAGACGATACCAATTTCCCCCATAAATAAACTGTTGGATTTCAATAAATATCAAGAGAAATTTCCATTGTTCAACCTTGTCAAGGCTATATCAAACGACAAAAATTTAGACTCGTCGAAAGTGTAAGCATTTCCAGACGACAAATTAATCACGCCGCAAAGGATGGAGTTTGTCTTTAAAAAAGAGTATAAGACAGTGTGAAAAAAGGAGAATGCTTTCCTTTCCCTACGATGTCTCAAAAACTTTCTACCGAAGGCAAAGGGTTAGTTCTAAGAACTTAACTGGGTCCGTATTCACAAACCATTCTTAAGAACATTATTTGTCTAATACGTATTTAGAAAGTTACACAACTTCTGATTGGCTAAACCATTTGGTTAAGCCAATCAGAAGTTGTGTTACTTTCAAATTTAGAAGAAAAAAAAAAAAAAAAAAAACTTGAGAATAAGACTAAGAACATCCTTAAGAATGGTTGGTGAATACAGACCTGAACGAGGAATGCTTGACAAAGAGTGAAGCAACATTTCTGAATGCGTACATATCAGCATTGCTGCGGTTGATGCTTTAGAAACACTCATTTGTTTTTAACACTTTTTCACACAATTCCGAGTTTTAGCGACCATGAGGAAGAAGGTTTTTGAAAACATCGTGGAAAAAGAAAAAAAATGCTGGATATTTTTTTGCGCCAACCTTTAGACTGAATTTATTTCGGCTTTCCTTCGTACTCAGAATAACAATGCTTTCCACGCTTTGAAAAACAGGTCCCATCATTTGAGCCACATTTCAATTGTTGTCTGCAAATGTTTTTAACTTGGATAAGTCTAAAATTTTGTCATCTGGTAAAGAGTTAACAATAAATGTCCCGTTATCGAGTACTAAAGAGCAATTTTAACCTCACCGTTTTCTTTTCTTCTTCTTAAACAGTGGGAGGGGTGTGCGCCTGTTCCTGGTGTATTTTTCCCCTCAACCTGTTTTTTCTTTATTTCAAGAGTTTTCTTAACTTAGGTGTTTAACTCTTTACCGCACAATGCCGCCCTTTGACGCCCCTTGAAAAGAAGCCTTTTGAAAACATTATGGGAAAAGGAGAAAATGCTGGTAACCAGCATTTTCTCCTTTTCCCACAATGTTTTCTACCCTATCAAAGACAAATTGCACCATTTGAGCCACACTGAAATTGTCGTCTGCAAATGCTTTCAATTTGGACAAGACTAAAATTTTGTCGTCTGGTAAAGGGTTAACGAAACTATTTGAAGATAATATTTCTAATCTTTAACTATTTTGGTTACCAAGAATGAATAGTACAAGGGAGGCAACTCGTCGATTTAAAGTTGGCCATTAAAAATACCTGCAGTAGTTATTTCCCTTGAAATGGCGAAATAATTTAATCAGCTAGGCTTTATGAACCCTGCAGTTTCTTTGAATAAAAAAGAAAAGCATTCCAAGCCATGTGTTCTCTTCATCAAACATTAATAAATTATATGATAAACAATTCATGAAGAAAAGAACTTTGATCTCATTTAACGATTTCGTTACAGAGAAAATAATTCAAACACACATGTAATTATCCCTTTCCCAAACAAACCCTGGTTTTCACGTGTCTGCAGTACAAGTCTTTTGAAAATACTGTGGGAAAAGGAGAAATTGCTCGTAACGAGCAATTTCTCCTTTTCCCGCAGTGTTTTCTACCCTTTTTGAGACCTTTCTGCCATTTTCATCAAATTCAAAATTGTCGTCTGCAAACTCTTTCAGTTTGGACCAGTCCAAAATTTGTCGTTTGGGAAAGAGTTAACTTACACCTATTCACAAACCAAATCCCTTAACTATAAGTAATTCTCGACATTTATGTTCCTAGAAACACATACTAGTACTAGCGCTGGGGCTGTGATGAGGGTAGGTCTACCTCGTTCACAACGGGATTCAAACGTCGAGCGTTTGAAGTGAGAGGTCGACACTGTGCGCGGACATATCACTGATTCCTACTATAATTGTGGGCAAAACAACTGCCTTTCATGTCAGAGGTTCTGAGTTCCATTGCCTTGGTAAGCAGTTTCAACTATACACACTCCGGCCCAGGAAAAATGAAATCTGTTCAGTTCTATGTTCAAGAAGGTTGGGACGAACTAGTAAGTGCGAACAAGTCCACGGACGAAAGAAATCTGTTGCACAAGCAGGGCACCAGTTAGAACGGTAACAAGGCTGGCGGAAGTATACTACGCTGCACGTGCAGAATCCTGTTTTAAACATTTTTTTTTTCGTTTCTGAAGTCAAATAGATCTGTAAGATCAAATAGAGGCAGTCTGAAAGGTATGCAAACCCGTTTCATGAATCGATAGTGAATTAAAGATGACAAACAAGAAAGGAAATTCCGAAATTTGAAATGGAAAAGAACCAGCGTTCTTCTCTAACCCACTTTTTTTTTCGTCCCGGGTTTGTTCATCCCAAAACTAGTTCGTCTCTTGGCTTGTTCGTCCCTTAGCGCGTTTGCACGGCTTGTTCTTCCGACATTTTTGCAGCATACTTTAGCGAAATGAATTTAAGTGCAGCATGAATAAAAAAGTCATATAACATCAAATACCCAAGAGTGATTCATTTGACTGGTCAATTAGTTTGTTTATGAATGTTTTTGTATATAACTGATATTTCTAAACTTAACAATTAATAATTGGCATACAGTCCATGATTTTTTCGCCATTGTTGGTTGCTTCTTGATACTTTGACACATAATCAAAATCCAAGATTGAGAACAAGATATGTCGTTATGAAATAGATGAAATATGATTAACAGGATAACTGAGTATTGTGTGAAGCTTAGCGACAGCAGCATTTCTGACATGCAAAATGAAAGCCTGAAGCAACAAAATTAATATATTGCATCTTCTTTGACGCAGCAAAAACCAGCATTTTCTTCTTTTCTCACAATGTTTTCTACCATTTCCAAAACAAATTCCAATTCTTCAGTCACATTTATTTTGTCATCTGAAAATGCTTTCAGTTTGGACCAGTCTAAAATTATGTTGTTTGGTAAAGAGTGAAGTGAAAATTTATCACCATTTATGTAATGGTTCTATGTTTTAAGACTCTTCGAAAGGTGTTCAGTAACATACTGTCAAAAAAGGAGAAAATGGTAATCATAGCCAGTATTTTCTCCTTTTTCTACAATATTGTTTTACTCTTTGAAAAACAACCTGCTGTGCTGGGTAGCTCAGTGGTTAGTGTATCTGACTCATGACCTGGTGGTTGCAGGTTTGATACCTGGTTGAGGCAGATTTTTTTTTCCAGTGATTTTTCACTTCTCACCTCGGATGCATGTGAAGAAAGTAGTCACTGACTTGGAAAGAAAGCTGTGTCTGCACTGGTTTGAGAAAGCCAGGAAACACTTTTTTTGGTGCACTGATTGCCTTGATATAACCTAAGCTGTTAAAACGGTATTAAACTGCAATACAAATAAAACACATCAAGAACAACCCCATATTTGAGCAGCACTTGTTCTCCACAAATTCTTTCAATTAGGAAAATTATAACAACAATATAATAATGTTGTCAGGTAGACAGTTTATTTACTGTTAGATATCTCTTTTACTTACAGATGACATGGTGAACACATTTCCAGATTCATTATATAGAGGTTCTGGGTTTGTTCCTCACTTGCAGCAGTGGTAGTCATTGGTGTATTCAGGGAAATGACATTGCAGAGCCCTAGTCTAAGACTGATGAAACCCAGATGAACAAGTTAGCTGTTGCCATGATGTAACTGATATACTGCTGAAAGTTGTGTAAAACACTAGGAGATAAATCTGTTACTGAATAGCGATGAACATTGGGCAGAGGTACATGTACAAAATTTGTTCTAAAATAATCAGCCGAGCCCCCGTAGCTCAGTCGGTAGTGTACAGGACTTGAGAACAGGAGGTCGCTGGTTCGATCCCCGGCTCGACCAATTTCTTTCCGAGGATTGATGATAGTCATTGCGACAGGATTCATTCCTCTCTCACCGCTGACCATTGTTTCGACGATGGTTATGTGGGAAAGCAGCCAGTGGCTTGGAAAGAATATTGTGCGTAGTATTGGTAAAAGAAACTCCAGGAAAGCATGGATAGATGCACTGGCCGCCGCGATATAACTGAAATAATGTTGAAAACGGCATTAAACACCATACAATCAATCAATCAACAATCAATCTAAAATAAAGTTCATTTGATACTTGTGCCATTGTAAATGCAGGTGGTATTATAGTATCCCTATACTGTCTATGTGTATGTCATGGACACCCTGTCTCCTTATGCTTTCTGTTTGTCATCTTTGAGCCGAGCCCTGGTAGCTCAGTTGGTAGTGTACAGGACTTGAGAAAAGGGGGATGCTGGTTCAATCCCCGGCTCGGCCAATTTCTTTCCAAGGATTGATGATCATCATTGTGACAGGATACATTCCTTTCACCACTGACCATTGTTTCAACAAGGGTTATGTGGGAAGGCAGCCAGTGGCTTTGAAAGAATATTGTGCATAGTACTGGTTAAAGATACTCCAAGAAAGCATGGATAGGTGCACTGGCCGCCATGATATGTGATATAAACTGAAATAATGTTGAAAGCGGGATTAAAAACCATACAATCAATCAATCAATTGTCGTCTTGGAATACATTTTGAATGGGACTGATAGTTTAAACAC
Organism: Tridacna gigas; assembly: GCA_945859785.2. Lineage (NCBI taxonomy): Eukaryota > Metazoa > Mollusca > Bivalvia > Cardiida > Cardiidae > Tridacna > Tridacna gigas. The sequence goes on along the minus strand of OX244031.2, from coordinate 73,233,837 downwards.
AGGAAAAAAAGGACAAAATGTAGGTTGTAGGTCAGGAAGCTGGAGGTGGATTTATGATAAAATCCACCAGTTTCCTATTCTTTACCAATGCTGGTCACCAGCATTTTCTCCTTTTCCCACAGTGTTTTCAAATCTGTCTTCCTGAGGGTATATATATAGTTAACCCTTTCCCAAACAAGCCCTGGTTTTCACGTGTCTGCAGTACAAGTCTTTTGAAAACACTGTGGGTAAAGGAGAAATTGCTCGTAACGAGCAATTTCTCCTTTTCCCACAGTGTTTTCTACCCTTTTTCATAACTTTCTGCCATTTTCATCAAATTTGAAATTGTCGTCTGCAAACTCTTTCAATTTGGACCAATCCAAAATTTGTCGCTTGGTAAAGGGTTAAAAGTCAGGGTTATGTGGTAAAAGGTTTATGTGGTAAAACCTTTACTGCACAATGCCGTCTTATAATTTTAACGACCGTGGGAAAGAAGCCTTTCGAAAACATAGTAAGAAAAGGAGAAAATGCTGGTAACCAGCATTTCCTCCTTTTCATGCAATCTTTTCTACCCATCAAAGAAAGATTGCACCATTTGAGCAGCATTGAAATTGTCATCTGCAAATGCTTTCAATTTGGACAAGGCTAAAATTTTGTCGTCTGGTAAAGGGTTAGGTGAGTTATGACCATTTTTCAACATCATTTTAGGTATAGTACAGGTTTCCTTTAAAATTTTGTAATCTCCTGATTTATCATTGTATTAGATTTGATATTTTACACACTGGTTTATCATCGTTAAGTTTGTATATCAGATTTGATGTAGGGTGGGGTTTTTCATGGGAGGGTCCTTGAGCAAGACACTACAGAGCTGTAACCTGGTACTGTTGAAACCCAGGGCATACTTGAATGAGATGTTACTGTGATATGCTTAACCCTTTTCCCAAACAAGCCCTGGTTTTCACGTGTCTGCAGTATAAGTCTTTTGAAAACACTGTGGGAAAAGGAGATATTGCTCGTAACGAGCAATTTCTCCTTTTCCCAGTGTTTTCTACCCTTTATGAGACCTTTCTGCCATTTTCATCAAATTTAGAATTGTCATCTGCAAACTCTTTCAATTTGGACCAGTCTAAAATTTATCGTTTGGGAAAGGGTTAAAACAATTATGAAAGTGATGTAAAACTCCATTCCAGTTATAAAATTATCAGTCACCCTGTAGTCTATTGCTTCTCCGCTGATTTTTATGTGCATACTGGACTGGTATGTTTACATCGTAAACATGAACCATGAATAATACATTTACCCTGAAAGTTTGAAGTAATTAAAATTGAAGTTTTCAGTTTGAGGAAAAATAAGCCACCTAATTTGCCATTTCAAAACTACTTTTGGACAGAATATCTTTGCGTAGTGGTCAGTGTAGATATCAGGTCATTCTGCAGTAAACATGCAGTCTGATCTTGGATCTTCACTAACTGCAAAGGTAACTATAGTTGTGAAACTGCCTTTAGATAGAAGATAATTGTTGATGTAGATTACAGGTCAGTGTGCAGTAAACATGCAGTCTGACCGTGGATCTGCATTAGCTGTCATGGTGAAATACGTGCAGTTGTTAAAGGCACTTGAGTGGTTTTAACTCTTTACCCCATGACAATATTTTAATATCAATTGTTTTCATGAATTTTGGCGAGTTCTGATTGGCTGAAAAAATTTTTTCATAGCTCCATGAAAAAAAAAATCAGTAGTTGTGCCTGAACTACTGTAGCTGTCAAACTAATGTAAACAAACATGTATGAATCATGAATTCTCACTGCAATATTCACCATACTTCCACTCACAGTGAAGGTTACACATTGCGGGTCCTACACACTGCCGTGTTAATACTTCCATTTTATTGGTTGATTTTCAGGACATATTCTTGCGCCATACAAATATGAGTGGAAGGGACTAAACTCAGACGTTATATTTAAAAATAAAGAAAATAAATGCAGTTTGAGTTATTTCCGTGGGTGTATGTTGTCTGTTATATTAAATTATAAGGAATGAAGAGAATGTTTTGTTTTTTTTTTCATGGAGGTATGAAAAAAAAAAAAACTTAATCACACTTTTGTATGAAACTGCTTCGCCGTGAAGCGGTTTCATACAAAAGTGTGATTAAGTTTTTTTTTTTCATACCTCCATGAAAAAAAAAAAACATTTCTTCATTCCTTGAGTATTTTAGACCGGTCGAAATTCAAAGCATTTGCAGATGATACATTAATCCTGCCTCATATGATTGGAATTGGCTCTGAAGGTTGGAAAACACTGTGGTAAAAGGAGAAAATGCTGGTTACCAGCATTTTTTTCCTTTTCTCACAATGTTTTCAAAAGTCTTATTTCCCAGGGTCGTTAAAACTCAGGATTGTGTGATAATGGCTTAAAGTAGATTTGAAATCAGTGTGATTTTTGCTTTCTATTTTCAGGAAGACAACGTGATTTAGAGATGGGTATTGGTCTGAATCTTTCCAGCTAGGGGTATTGGACTATGGAGTGAAGATTTAACCTGTTACTGCCTGAAAAAAAATTTTTTTTTTTATTTCAGGGCTGTTGTAGACCCATATGAGAAAATTCAGCAGATCTTCAAGAATTGTCTTAACCTTTTACCACACAATCCTGAGTTTTAACGACCCTGTGGAAGAAGACTTTAGAAATCATTGTGGGAAAAGGAGAAAATGCTGGTAACCAGCATTTTCTCCTTTTCCCACAATGTTTTCTACCCTATCAAAGACAAATTTCATCATTTGAGCCACATGAAAATTGTCATCTGTAATTGCTTTGAATTCGGACAAGTGTAAAATTTTGTTGTTTGGTAAAGAGTTAAACAACAGTGTTTAGGCCTACAATTTTCATGCATGTGTCTACTGTGAAAAATTTAAAAATCTTCTTTTTCCAAACTGAAAGGCAGCTAGCATCTGGTAGCCCTCTACCAGGGGTGTGGTCCGTGGACAAGTAAATTACAAAAATCTACTTGTCCGCCAGTGTGGCTCACTTGTCCAAAACAAAACAATTTTAATTAAAAAGGTACACATAAGGTGACATGTATGCAACATGGGGATACTCTCGACAAACCTTAAAAAATATTGTTACGATCGTCTGCATTCAACCATGGGAATTCTTTCAAGCACGCCTCATTGAAAAAAATGTTTTTGTCATATTTCTTGTCACAGTCCGCTTTACGTTTGGAGCCGCCAATCCCACTTCCGTTTGCATCGAAAATTTGATTAAAAAAAAAAAAAACATTTTCTCCGATTTTACGCACCAACTGATTGCTGAATCGAAAACTTTTGAATATTGAGACAGCTTCTGGCAGAGGTGTTAAATCTCGGCCCATTTCGCACCGAAGCTGTTTAAATCAGATTAAAGGCTAAAATTTTCATGTGTGCGACATTGTCATCAAAGATCTCTGAATCGGTGCTAAAATTATACCAATAAAATTATTTCAATCCATAATAATGATCTTGAAGGTGTTTACACATTTTCAAAAAACTGACATGCAACAACAGCCGCATATTTTACTGATTTTGTCTACTGCAGTGAAAGCGGAGGTGGACCAAATGTGTATTTTGGGTTTCCAGAAATCAGGGATCATCTCAAGACACTGTTAATCATTCAAAATGTCATTTTGTATGAAGTGAGAGCATATGTATTTCACTGGATATGTATATACAACAGATTTTTGTTTCTAAATTTTCCTCATATTTTCTACTTGTCCGCGGACAACTAGACTGAAAAAATTCACTTGTCCGACGCTGAATTTTCCCGAGTCGGACGAGTCGGGCATAGTATTTCCACACCCCTGCCTCTACCAATAAAGTTTGAATTGTGCCCCTTGGGGTCAAAATCAGCCACTCAGTGTCAAATGACTTTAAATAAGCTTGTACATTCTTATTTTTCCAACTACATGTATGTTTTAAAGTGTATCATGAACAAGAAATATCTTTGAAAAAGATAGACAGCATAAATTTGCCAGCAAATAGGCAGGGGCTCTAGGAATAAACATGTCTACATTTTTAGACTAGCAAAGCTAGTCTATAGGCATCCTGATTGACCCAGAGTCAAAGTAAACAAAAAACCCCACAGTTGCCAAATACTGCCTCACAGTAAAATACTTCTTTCTGTTAGAAATCCTAATCCTGTTATATATGACAATTTTGACAAAAACCACTAAATTTCTACCAATCCAATATGAACATGTCTTCTAACAAAGTAATAGACTGAACAAGATGTCATTTATAAGGTACAAGATCTTTGCTTATATGTAAATTAAGTGACCTATGCAAGGCTATTATCAGTTATTCCTACACCACTTTAACATTATGAATGAATCTAAAAATAGATACACCTAGATAACTTGTAGCAAATCCCAGCTGCATTAACTCTCTCTGGACAGGGAACCCTTATCATTCCTTCAGTCATTCATTATTTAGATCATTGTGTACACTTAAAGTGTTATGTTAAATGTTATTTTACGTCTTGAATATTAACCCTTTACCACACAATCCCGAGTTTTAATGACACTTGGGAAGAATCCCTTGTAACCAGCATTTTCTTCTTTTCCCACATTGTTTTCTACTGTTTTGGAATTGGGTTCCATCAGTTCAGCCACATTTAATTTGTGGTTTGTAACAGCTTTGAATTTCGTTTTGTAAAGAGTTAAATAGTTAACTACATCTTGTGCTATTGGATATTGACGTATTGATTGTATGGTGTTTAACGCAGTTTTCAACATTATTTCGGTGATATCATGAAGGCCAGTGCACCTATCCATGCTTTCCTGGAGTTTCTTTTACCAGCACCACCGCGACTCAGTGACCTTTTGTGGACAGTGTGGATTAAGATCAGACTGCGCAGATCGTTCAGTCTTTTCTTGGATCTACACTGTCTGAAAAGAGGATATATTTTCTCCAAAATGTAACTTCGAAATAGCAATATTCAGGTGTTTACCATTGGCTTGAAAGTTTCATTTAATTTTTCTAGCAGGTTAAGGGTTAAACTGGATTATAGTCCACCAATAGCATGCATAGCCCCAGTAGCTCAGTCGTTAGCATACAGGACATGAGAACAGGAGGTTACTGCTTCGATCCCGGGCTTGGCCAATTTCTTTCTGAGGATTGATGATAGTCATTGCCACAGGGATTCATTCCTCTCTCAAGTTTCGACAGTAGTTATGTGGGAAAGCAGCCAGTGGCTTGGAAAGAATGTTGTGCGGAGTACTGGTAAAAGATACCCTAGGAAAGCATGCATATGTGCAATGGCCGCTACTATATAACTAAAATAATGTTGAAAATGGGTTAAACACCATACAATCAGTCAATCAATCAAATTCGCTAGTCTGTCTGTACTTTCAGTACTTTGATTTACAACAGGGGCCCTTAGAATAAATATGGTTACATTTTTGACCAATCACAGATTTCTATTTATTCATTTTTATCAGTATCAAAAAGTAGGCCAAAAGCCAGCACATTCAGCTATGCCGAAAAAGAGTTAATTTCTTTTGTAGATGTAGTCATATTTGAAATGAAAAACCAAGAAATAGCTGCATTTTTGGCAGGTGTGAATCAAGACCAAACTGTACAGAACAGGCAGTCTGATCAAGGAACTACATTGCTCCTTCTGTCTTGACTTAAAATATCTATGTTCTGTCATCTGTTTAACCTTTTACCCCACAAACCGGAATTTTAGTGACCCTGAGGAAGAAGCCTTTGAAAAATATCATTGGAAAAGGAGAAAATGCTGGTTACCAGCATTGTCTCCTTTTCCCACTACGTTTTCTACCCTATCAAAGACAGAATCATCATTTGAGCTACATTTAATTTGTTGTCTGCAAATGCTTTCCATTTTGACGGATGTAAGATTTTGTCATGTGGTAAAGGGTTAAATTACCTTTGTGGCCAGTGTAGATCAAGATGAGTCTGCTCAAAACATGCAGTCAGATCTTTGATCTGCTGTCTGTGTTGCAGAGAACTTACAGGCAAAAATAACCCTGATATTGCATTTATAAACATTTTTAGCTCGAGACTGTAGATGTGCGTTCCATTCTTTTAACCCTTTCCCAAACGACAAATTTTCGACTGGTCCAAATTGAAAGAGTTTGCAGACGACAATTTCAAATTTGATGAAAATGGCAGAAAGGTCTCAAAAAGGGTAGAAAACACTGTGGGAAAAGGAGAAATTGCTCGTTACGAGCAATTTCTCCTTTTCCCACAGTGTTTTCAAAAGACTTGTACTGCAGACACGTGAAAACCAGGGCTTGTTTGGGAAAGGGTTAATGATTTATGGGTCAATCCTTTGTCACACAATTCTGAATTTTAACAGTTAACCCTTTTCTGAGTATGCTTTTGAAAATATTGTGGAGGAGAAAATGGTAACCAGCATATTCTCCATTTCCCACAATGTTTCCTAACCTGTCAAATACAAAACCTGCTGGATTTGAGCCACATTTGTCAACTGCAAATGCCTTCAACTTGGACAAGTCCAAAACTTTGTCATGTGGTAAAGATCTAATTGATCTATAATCTCAAGTTAATTTAAATGCATTGAAATTTTTGTAAATGCCAAGGTAGCGCAGTTGCTAGCCTACAGGACTTGAGGACAAGGGGGTCGCTGGTTCCATCCCTGGCTCAGCCAATTTCTTTCTGAGGATTGATGACAGTCATTATGACAGGATTGGTAAAGGGTTAAATGATGGAATCTGTCTTTGAAATGGTAGAAAATATTGTTGGAAAGGGAGAAAATGCTTGTCACCAACATTTTCCTCCATTTTTTGCGCAGTGTTTACAAAATATATCCTCCTCAGGCTCACAGTGGTAAATACATGGGATTGTTTGGGAGAAAGTTATCGACCTTGAGAAAGAAAGCCTTAACCCTGAACCACACAGTCCAGACTTTTAAAGACCCCGAGGAAGATGCCTTTTGAAAACATTGTGGGAAAAGGAGAAAATGCTGGTAACCAGCATTTTCTCCTTTGCCTGCAATGTTTTCTACCCTATCAAAGACAAGTTCCATCATTTGAGTCACATTTGTCATCTGTCAATGCATTCAATTTGGACAAGTGGACAGTTTTGTTGTTTGGTACAGGGTTAACACATTACCATCTGGATACAAATCTATTTACACACAGCAAACCATTTTATGGAACATTATTGCAAAAGGAGAAATTGCTTGAAACAAGCTATATCCCTTTTACTTCATTGTTTTGACATGTTTAACCCTTTCCCAAACAAGCCCTGGTTTTCACGTGTCTGCAGTACAAGTCTTTTGAAAACACTGTGGGAAAAGGAGAAATTGCTCGTAATGAGCAATTTCTCCTTTTCCCACAGTGTTTTCTACCCTTTTTGAGAACTTTCTGCCATTTTCATCCAATTTAAAATTGTCGTCTGCAAACTCTTTCAATTTGGACCAACCCAAAATTTGTCGTTTGGGAAAGGGTTAATATTTTGAATTTATTTGAGTCCTACCTGGCAAAAGGGAGCTTAATGCATCTCTGTGCAAGTTGTCATGTCATTATGAATCCATAAAATCCATTTTGTTGAACGAATGTCTAAATCATGAGGTAGACTTGTCCTTTGACATACAGAAAATTGTACCAGTAAGGAAAAGTTTGGGCCCAGGTCAGCCTGCACAGAGTGCGCAGGCTGATCTTGGTCAAAATTTTTTTTCTGCCCCCCCCCCATACATTAATCCCCATTTTTACAGAGCATGGCTCAATTATAAGTAATGCTGATCAGCTTCATTTTTGGCTCCTCTGTACCAAGGCAAGCAAGCTTATGTTTCTACCTGGTGCCAGAACTGCTTGTTCTTGTTTAAAATACTAACCCTTCTCTAAACAGTCACCAGTTAGAACGACCCTGAGGAAGATTTGGCTTTGAGAACATTGTAGGGGAAAAAATGCTGGTAACCAGCTTTTCACTTTAACCATTTTCCGCACAATGCCGCCTTTTGACGCCCCTGGTAAAGGAGCCTTTTGAAAACATTGTGGGAAAAGGAGAAAATGCTGGTAACCAGCATTTTCTCCTTTTCCCACAATGTTTTCTACCCTATCAAAGGAAAATTGCACCATTTCAGCCACACTGAATTGTCGCCTGCAAATGCTTTCAATTTGGACAAGGCTGAAATTTTGTCGTCTGGTAAAGGGTTAAGAAGCAAATGCTGTGATTTCAGCCCAATTGAACTTGATTTTTGCATAATGCTTTTAGTCTTGATTTTTGTGGCTTGGTAAAGAGTTAGTTAATCCATGGCCAGATGTTTTACAGATTTTTTGAAAGAATTTTGTCAAAAATAATGGCTACTCTGAGGTTGGTTTGTTTTTTGCTGAATAAGCTAGTACATTGGATGTTATAATTATGATGGTCAAAGGGACATAACTCATTGTAACATGGTTGTGTTGTACACTTTCTAGTTTTGAGGGTTAACTCTCTATCATTTTAATGATGTGTATTAACCCTTTTCCAAACGACAAATTTGGGACTGGTCCAAATTGAAAGAGTTTGCAGACGACAATTTTTAATTTGATGAAAATGGCAGAAAGTTATCAAAAAGGGTAGAAAACACTGTGGGAAAAGGAGAAATTGCTCGTTATGAGCAATTTCTCCTTTTCCTACAGTGTTTTCAAAAGACTTGTACTGCAGACACGTGAAAACCAGGGCTTGTTTTGGAAAGGGTTAATGCCTCTGGGAGATTAGACTTTTGAAATAATTGTGGGAAACCAGCATTTTCTCCTTTTCCCACAATGTTTTCTGCCCTTTCCAAAATGAATTTCAATTTTTCAGTGGCATTTATTTTGTCGTCTGCAACTGCTTTCAATTTGGACAAGTCTAAAATATTGCCGTTTGGTAAAGAGTTAACCCTTTACTGCACAATGACGCCTTTTGACGTCCCTGAGAAAGAAGCCTTTTGAAAACATTGTGGGAAAAGGAGAAAATGCTGGTAACCAGCACTTTCTCCTTTTCCCACAATGTTTTCTACCCTATCAAAGAAAAGTTGCACCATTTGAGCCACATTGAAATTGTCATCTGCAAATGCTTTCAATTTGGACAAGGCTATAATTTTGTTGTCTGGTAAAGAGTTAAGCCATATTTCATAGTTATGTACCCTGCAGATGCTTTCAAACTGGACAGTACTAAAGTTTTGTCCTTTGCTAAAAAGTTAGAGTGACCAGCATTGTGAGGAGTTTGTCTTAATTTTAATCCTTTGTCATACCAGCCTTCATTAAAAAATAAAAAAACCAGGATTAAATAGGCTCTTGAAAACAGTGTGAAAAGTGGTGAAACTGCTGGTAAGCAGTATTTACACCTTTTCCTTCATGTTTTCTACCTCTTCATAGACAAATCGCATCATGTCAGCTACATATTGATTTGTCGTCTGCAAATACTTTTAATTTGGATAAGTCCAAAATTTCATCACTTGGTAAGGAGTTTTTTTTTTAAATGTTCTGTATTGTAATGAAGTTATTGTTTTGATATAATCTCTCTACAGAACAACAAAATATTAGTTTGGTCCAAATTGAAAGCATTTGCGGACGACAAATGTGAATGAAAAATTGAACTTTGTCTCGGAAAGGATAGAAAACATTGTGGGAAAAGGAGAAAATGATGGTTACAATGTTTTCAAATTCCTCCTTTCAAATAATGGTTAAAAGTCAGGATTGTGTGGCAAAGGGTTCAGATTTTTCCAGATCCAAAGCTTTTGCAGACGACAAAATAAACACATGGCTCGAACACTGGAAATTGTCTTTGAAAGAGTAGAAAACATTTTGGAAAAAGGAGAAAATGCTGGTTACCAGTATTTTCTCCTTTTCCCACAATGTTTTCAAAAGCCTTCTGCCTAAGTGTCATTAAAACCTGGGATTGTGTGGTAAAGGGTTAACCTTTTCTCAAACCAGCCTTAAAGGTGCATGAAAATATTATGGGAAAAAGTGAATGTGCTTGTAATCAGCATTTTATCTTTTCCCTATTCTGTTCTACTCCTTTCAAGGCAAATTCAGTCTTGATAGCCACATTCATTTTGATGTCTTTGAATTTGGACAAGTCCAAACATTTGTTTTTTGTTGGAGAGATAATGAACTTGTTGCAATCTTTTTTGATGCTTTCATCAAAGACTTTTGTATTTGTGAATTAATCCTTTTCTAGATGACAAAATTTAGATTAATATGTACTGACAACATTTGCTGTCAACAAATTAAGCATGGTTCAAATAATAGAACTGTGTGTGAAAAGGTAGAAAACATTGTGAGAAAGGGAAACATGGTGGCAAAGGGGGAAGGTGTTGATAACCAGCATTTTCTCCTTTTCCCACAATGTTTTCTACCCTTTACCACACAATGCTGACTTTCAACGGCCCTGAGAAAAGAAACCCTTTGAAAACACTGTGGGAAAAGAAGAAAAACAGCATTTTCTCCTTTTCCCACAATGTTTTCAACCTTTTCAGTTGCAGATTTCAAATTTTAAGTCACATGTATTTTGTCGTCTGCAAATGCTTTTAGTTTTGATCAGTCTGGTTTAGTAAAGAGTTAAGATTGTTGAACTTGTTTTTCGGGTTTTCTGTTTCTGTTGTATACATCTGTATTTCATTTTGAGTATTAAAAAAGTTTCTTCTCTTTATACTTTGGTGTTCCTCTTTGCTTAAATTCGATCTCTGCTCAGAGAAAATAAGTTCTATAAACTTGTAAGAAGAACTGAAAAATAATATTCATCTTTAATAGTAAAAGGTAATTTCCCTGGGTCCCACCATCGCCTACCCAAGTGTCTTTATCGCCCATTCTCTATCCGGCTGTTGTTTCTCTATCCAGGGGCCTTTCTCTTTTTCCCCCATCTCTGTGTGCATTTCTTTTCGGGCTTGGGTGCGTCTCGATCTCGGTTTTCCCGATTCCGAGTCGACTCCCACTACCATTACACCACTTTGGAGCCTATAGGAATAAGGTTGTAGTTTCTATTTGAATACAATGTCTTGTAAAAACATTGAAAAAAAAAACAATGTTCTACCGGAAGTCTCGCTATAAACGTCAGGTGAGCTAAGTTCTTCAATCAAAACTTTTCTATTTAACCGCCCCATGTTTTAACAGTCAGAGAGAGGAGGGACTTTTTGAAAACATTGTAGAAAAGGGAGACATTTCTAGTATTTAAACCACCATTTTCCTCTAGTCACTCGGTATTTTCTTGAATTTCAAAGAAAAGTTTCATTCTTTTTTTAGCCACACTTGATTTGTCGTCGGCACTGACGTTTGTTGCAGCCTATCTTATTCCCCTGGGTGTTAAGCGCGACTCGCTGCCCTTTCGCAGACAGCGTACATCAAGATCAGACTGCACAGAACGCGCAGTCTGATCTTGGATCTACACTCGCCGATAAATTTAGGTTTTTACTATCGGCTTGAAAAGTTCATTTCTTTTATTTTAGCAGGATAAGGGTTATTCTTTGTCGTATAGTAAAATGTTCGCTTCAAATCAAAATACAAAACTCAGCACCTCCACAATCAAACACGTATGCAGTAGATAACTTTGAAAAAAAATATATATGAGCCACGCTCTGTGAAAAGGGAGCTTAATGCATCTGCGAAAAGTATCGACTCAGGTCAGCCTGCGCAGTCCGCGCAGGCTGACCTGGGCCGAAACTTTTCGCTATTGGTCAATCTTCTGTACGTCAAAGGACCAGTCTACCTCATGATCTAGACATTTGTTCTACAAAATGGATTTTATGGGTCCGTAATCACATGACGACCTGCTTGGTATCATGCATCACGGAGATGTAAAAAGCCCCATTTTGTCATAAGCCGTGGCTCCTATCTGAAATACTGATGCTTTTGTACCAAACATGAATGCATGTGAAAATATTGTGACAAAAGGAGCTGTTCGGCCTGGCTCCTGGTGCCAGTAATTTCTTAACCCTTATCTTACAGCATGTATATAACTAAAACAAAATTTAGTCGATAGTAAAAACCCGAGGTTGCTATTTCAAAGTTGTTGTTGTTTTTTTTTTGAGAAAAATATCTCCTTATTGGACAGTGTAGATCCAAGATCAGACTGTACATTCTGTGCAGTCTGATCTTAATCTACAGTGTCCACAAAAGGTCATTGAGTCGCGCTTTGCAGCCTAAGGATTAACCAGTCCTTATCACGGTCTACGTAGGTCCTCAAAAATGACCTGTAAATCTGTACCGATTTTATTTTACAATATTTTTTGTCGTTTTTTTTTTGACAAATAGAAAAACGCCAGGAAAAATGGAAAGGGGGGGGGGAATGATAAGACTAAAACCAAGGCCGTCGCTTTCATAAGTACAAGCATATCACAGCGATACCTCGCTTATCCCTTTCCCAAACAAGCCCTGGTTTTCACGTGTCTGCAGTATAAGTCTTTTGAAAACACTGTGGGAAAAGGAGAAATTGCTCGTAACGAGCAATTTCTCCTTTTCCCACAGCGTTTTCTACCCGTTTTGAGACCTTTCTGCCATTTTCATCAAATTTAAAATTGTCGTCTGCAAACTCTTTCAATTTGGACCAGTCCAAAGTTTGTCGTTTGGGAAAGGGTTATATATAACGTAACATTTTTTTTCTGCAAAAAACCGCACTTGCATGCTCATAGCTTACTCTGTAAGCAACAGCGTGAAGAAATAACTACAAAGATTGTCATTATCTGAGAAGTATGAAATAATAAACAAATAAGGTTGAAGAAATTACATGTAGCAATATAGCGAAATGAAACCATGATTGATTGATTGTATGGTGTTTAATGCCGTTTCCAACATTATTTCAGTTACATCGCGGCGGCCAGTCCACCTATCCGTGCTTTCCTGGAGTTTCTATTACCAGTACTACGCACAATATTCTTTCCAAGCCACTGGCTGCTTTCCCACATAGCCATCGTCGAAACAATGGTCAGCGGTGAGAGAGGAAAGAATCCTGTCGCAATGACTATCATCAATCCTCGGAGAGCAACTGGCCGAGTCAGGGATCTAACCAGCGACCTCCAGTCCTGCACGCTACCGACTGAGCTACTGGGTTCGGCTGTGTCAGCACCAACTATTTAAAACCAATAGACGAGAATACGAGATTTTTTAACCCTTTACTGAAGAACAAAATTTTAGACCTGTCCAAATTGAAAACTTTTGCAGACGACAAAAAAATAGTGACTCAAAAATAGAAGTTCACAAATGGAAGGGTGGAAAACATTATGGGTAAAGGAGAAAATGCTGGTTACCAGCATTTTCTCCTTTTCTCACAATGGTTTCAAAATACCTTTTCCTCAAAAATAGAAGTTCACCAACAGAAGGATAGAAAACATTGTGAGAAAAAGAGAAAATACTGGTTACCAGCATTTTCTCATTTTTCTCAAAATGTTTTCAAAAGGCCTTTTCCTTAGGGTCGATTTTTAACCCTTTATCAAAGGATAAAATTTTAGACATGTCAAAATTGGAAGCTTTGTGCAGACGACAAAATAATTGTCACTCAAAAATAGAAGTTTCACCAATAGAAGGATAGAAAACATTGTGAGAAAAGGAGAAAATGCTGGTTATCAGCAACCCCTAATTTCCAAGTGCTGTTCTCATCAACTGATCTATTTGGCTCTGTCATCGAACCCACAACCCCTAATTTCCAAGCCCTGTTATCATCAACTGAGCTACCGGGCTCGGCCATCGAACCCACAACCCCTAAATTTCAAGCCATGTTGTCATCATTTGAGCAACTTGGCTCGACCATCGAACCGACAACCCCGAAATTTCAAGCCCTGTTATCATCAACTTTGCCACCGGGCTTAGCCATCGAATCCAAAACCCCTAATTTTCAAGCCCTGTTGTCATAAACTGAGCTATCGGGCTCGGTCATCAAACTCCTAAATGTTCTAGCTCTGTACATTACCGACTGAGCCCTTCACGACGACCAAAATTTAACCCCGTTGGGGATGGGTGGGGTGAAAACAAGTGACGAAGACAACATAGTGAGTAAGACGATGATTACACAAAGATAAGACATTTAAAAATGAGAAGAGGAAAACCACTGCAATAAATTCACCCACCTCGGTGTTTAGTATTTTCCAGAATGTATCTATTAACTAAATAATCCATCAAATTTTGAAAAAAAATTGTCACATAAGCATTTTACACAAATGACTAACACACTAAACAGTAAATACAAAACATGTCCATATTAAGCACGTGGAAAGTCTGCAAATTTGATGGTCGAGGTGAAAAAGGGGCGGAGGTCACTGGAGATATAGATCAAAGTACTAAAAGCACCGATAGACTTGTGAATTTGAAATAAGTGGCCATGTTAAAGATAAACCTTGGTTGGTCTATAAAAGATTGAAGAAAAATGGTCAAACTCGGTTATTTTGGCTGTACCAGTTCCACTGGTCCATTCCGGTTATTAACTCTTTACCAAACGACAAAATTTTAGACCAGTCCAAATTGAAAGTATTTACAGACGACGAAATAAATTTGACTCAAACATTGAAATTTCTTTTTGGAAGAGTAGAAAACATTGTGGGAAAAGGAGAAAATGCTGGTTTCCAGCATTTTCTCCTCTTCCCACGATGTTTTCAAAAGCTTTCTTTTTTATTGTCGTTAAAAGTTCGGACTGTGTGGTAAAAGGTTAAATCCAATTCAGTTCAGAGAGGTGTTAAGTCCGAAGCGGTTCAATCCACTCTATTAGCCATTTACTTGTCTGTCAAAATAGGACATAAAATTATGTTTGTTGACCTTTAATTGGAGAACAAATAAAGAACATATCAATCAGATAATTTGGCATTTAAATATTGTTTAGAAGTTCACTTTTAGATTAATTTTCTATTGGTAAAAGTGCAGTCATGCTATTGCCTTCAGTTTTCTCAAGATTTGAAAGATGAATATCATTTTTTACTTATTTGTCCAGTTTATACAGATATTAGAAAAAAAGTATATTAACAAATTCTATTTCGTCAGGCCAAGCGTTTACAAGTTTGTCTGATGAGCAGTGCTAATACTCTTGTCCAGAAGAAACTAGGTCGATATGTGGATGAGTCCTTTAAGTTAAGGAAATCTCTCACTTAATATTTTCATTATTTTTTTCAAATGACATTCAGTTCTTCCTCCTATTGCTCTATTTTTTGTTAGCTTTGCCCTACCTTTTCGCATGTCTTTACCTTACTTTTCACCATGTATTCATTTTTTTTCTTTTTTCCTTCTCTTCTAACATTGTAAAAATGTCTAGAGCAGCAATGTTGTTTACGCTAAAAGTCTCTATATGTGACACTGACCTATACCGAAATAGAATTATGTCAATTTTTGTGGTTGATGACGAAAAACTCTGTAGTTTAAGTCAATAAAATATGCTGATTCTTATTCTGATTCTGAGTTTTAGGCTCGTGACGAATGGGTCAGTTGTTTCATCTGTTTAGATTTTGTTGTAGAATTGATAACTTGCAAATATTTGATTCAGTATTGGCCGCACGTAATCACGGGATCGAGTACAAGATGTGTCCAATCATTTATTTTCATCATCAGAAATGTCCGTCCAAGTGTGGTGAATGTCCCGTCCTTTGTCACCAATCCGTAGTAAGAAGTAACACACTTTTTCTTCTTCCTCATATTCTTTTAGAGGCCCAGTATACAGAAGTAGACAATGATTGATTGATTGAATGGTGTTTTACGCCGCTTTCAACATTATTTTGTAAATTTTGTCATAACAACGGATCACAAAATGAATTATTGTTTAAAAAACATTTGCTGTGTCTTTTAATAAATATTTCATATCTTTTCATACAGTTTTATACACATTTTGATATACACACGAACATTGTACAACTGTCTAACGAGGACAAGATGCGTGCTTGCCACCATCTATGGGAATCTGTGCACCAGTAATGAATGATGCATTATCTGAAGCTAGAAACGCGATGGCCCCTGCCACCTCGTCTACTTGACCAGGTCTGCCCAGAGGATGGTTGGCACTGCTTCGTTCCAGAAACTGAAACAAAAAAAAAAATGCAACAAAATTTTCTAGGCCAGGTTGTTATGAGTTAAAGCAACAGTTGCTATTGACTAAGCAACCATGAATCCGGGGCGGCTTTTGTCAATGGCCATATACTCATTTATTTTGTACTATTATTAACAGTCTGTTTTTATCCTGGGCACATCACCGATCGTAAGAACGGCACCCTTAACTCTTTACCAAATGACAAAATTTTAGACTTGTCTAAATTGAAAGCATGTGCCGACGGCAAATAAAATTTTGCACAAGTTATGAAAGTTGTCCTTAAAAGCGTAGAAACATTCTGGGAAAAGGAGAAAATTCCGTTACCAGTGGGAAAAGGAGAAAATGCTGGTAACGGAATTTTCTCCTTTTCCCACAATCTTTTAAAAAGTCTTATCTTTCAGGTTTGTAAATACTTTGGTTTGGGTGGTAAAGGTTTAACCCTTTCCCAAACGACAAATTTTGGACTGGTCCAAACTGAAAGAGTTTGCAGACGACAATTTTAAATTTGATGAAAATGGCAGAAAGTTATGAAAAAGGGTAGAAAACACTGTGGGAAAAGGAGAAATTGCTCGTTACGAGCAATTTCTCCTTTTCCCCATAGTGTTTTCAAAAGACTCTACTGCAGATACGTGAAAACCAGGGCTTGTTTGGGAAAGGGTTAAACTTCAGACGGTGCACTGTTTACGCTTACTGTACAATATCTTTTGTAAAACAGGCGTAAGTTTTGTAATACAATCATCACTGGATAAATTTTGGCAATAAGATTTCCATGACCCTGTCACCGTTGATAAAAGGCAATGCATATCCACTCAACACAAATAGGCTGATAAACTACTGGAAATCTAATCTGAAAATTCACTGAAGACAAGCATCAGTTTCTGTTTTCTATGAAAACCACTGTACAGGAAAAGAAAAACTTTTTTCAACAACTCTTTGTCAAACGACAAAAGTTGGGACCAGTTGAAATCAAAAGTATTTGCAGGAAATGAATGGGACTCAAATGATAGGGTTTGGCTTCCAAAGGGTACAAAACATTATTGGTAAGGAGAAAATGCTGATGAGTAGCATTTTCTCCTTTTCCCATAATGTTTTCAAAAACTTCTTTTTTCAGGATTGTCAAAACACAGGGTTGTTTGGTAAAAGGTAAAGCAATGAATTTGTCACAGCCCTGGGTCGTCAGAATTTATTCATTACCTTTGCATAAGCCTCTTCATCCATTCCCCCACGTTTATGTAGTTCTGTCACTATCACTCCAGGACTGGAAAAGAATAAAGTAAGAAAACCCCGACCACTGCATAACTGTATTCATTGTGCCTCAGGCCACTTTTAACTTATTGAATTGAATTGAATTAAATTGATTTGATTGATTGATTGATTGATTGATTGATGTTTAATGCCATTTTCAACATTATTTTAGTTATATCAAAGCAGCCAGTGTACCTATCTATGCTTTCCTAGAGCTTCTGTTACCAATACTTTGCGTTATATGCTATATAGGCTGCTTTCCACAATAACCATCCTGAAAACAATGATCAACTGTGAGAGGAGAATGAATCCTCTCAAAATTGAAATGTCTATCATCAGTTCTTGGAAAGAAATCACTAGTGATTATTATAATCACAATTTCAACTCCTAGTCAGACGACAAAATTTTAGGCCAGAAAGCATCTGAAGATGACAAATGTGTCTCAAATGGTGAGATTTGTCTTTGAATGGATAGAAAACATTGTGGGAAAGGTAGAAAATGCTTGTTACAATCATATTCTCCTTTTCCCACATTTTTTTTCCAAAACCCTCTACTTCAGGGTTGGGTAAAAACTTTGTGTGGTAAAGGGTTAAAGAAATTTTTTCAATGTTGTCTGATATGATTGTTTGTTTTGTGCTTAAAGTTACTTCAATATTATCTCATTTATATCACAGCAACAAGTGCACCTATCCATGCATTCTAGGAAAGTCTTTTAGCTTCCACAACATTCTATCAAAGCCACTGGTTGCTTTACATTTTGTTCGACGCTGAGAGAGGAATTACATCTTTGCAATTTTGGGAGGTCCATGTTAACCCTTTACCACACAATCCCAACTCTTAACGACCCTAAAATAGATGGCTTTTCAAAACATTGTGGGAAAAGGAGAAAATGCTGGTAACCAACTGAAAATCCTGTATTATTGTTTTTGTGCTGAGATACATGGTATCATGTTTAGTTATATGATTTTGATTTGATTTTAACTCCTTTTTAATGGCTTATGTCATATCAGGGCCGTTAGTGCACCCATGCATGTGTTTCCTGGCTTTCTAACAGCAGTACTTGCACAAATTTCTTTCCAAGCCACTGACTACTTATCTCACATGCATCAGAGGTGGCAGGCGAAAAATGGCCAGAAAAAAAGGTTTGCCCAAGCAGGTATCAAACCCACATTCACTGGGTCATGAGTCATATACACTATTGAGCTATACCGCTGGGCTAAGTATTTTTACATAAACTCTTTCACTGCCGACTAAATGGATTCGACTTTTCTCAAGGTCTAAAAGTATACTTTCGGCGGGAATGAAGGCATCTCTTGTCAACGATTAACATCAGGTAGCGGACAGTGTAGATCAAGGATCAAAATGCACGTTTTGACCTCAATCTATGCCATCTGCAAAACCTATTCAAGGCCACAATGGCAGTGAAAGAGTTGAGGTTTATTCTTGTTGAAAATAAAACAAAAAGGTGTTTTCACAGTTTTTAACCTTTGTTCTTCAGGTTCTAAAAGCATAAGATTGCCTAGTAAAGGATTAAACTGCATCTAGCTTGTGCAGTAACAAAATAGGATGATGACAAAAACTTGTATCTTACTTTACAGAGTTTACCCTCACTTGCTTAGGAGCTAGATCTGAAACATGAAAACAAAAGAATTCTAACATAATTCAGATTTAATAATTGTAAAAGTCAATAATTTATATCAACCTTTAAAGCTCCTGTCACAGCTTTGCAGCTAGTGTAGATCAAGATCAGATTGCATATAATGTACAGTCTGATCATTGATCTACACTCTCTTTGATGATACGCTATAGACAAAAACATTTGGGTAATTGCAATTATTTGGGTATTATTTGTACAATGAAAATGTTTGTGAAGTTGATTTGGCACTCTAGGGGTTAAACAATTTCAGGTTTCAACATCATGAATCATCCTGGGAGCACAGTGTTATGCAAGTTGACAAAACTGCTGCGGAACTGTTTTCTCACTGCAAAATTACCTTTTTTTGTGTTTAGTGTTCATTGCCATGTTCACATCATTTCAGTTCTATCCTGGCAGCCAGTGCAGCTATCCATGCTTTTCTGGAATTTCTTTTACCAAGACATGGTACGACATTCTCTTCTAGCCACTGGCTGCTTTCCCACATAAACATCATCAAAACAAAGTGCAGCAATGAGACAGAAAAGAATCATATCAAAGAGCCTATCATTAATGCTTTGAAAGAATTTGGCCTAGCTAAGGAATCAAATCAGTGACCCTCTGATTTCAAACGCTACATGCTACTGACTGAGCAAATTGGTTTTCAAAGTGTGAAATTTCAAACTTGTATACATGTAAGACTTGTAAACTTAAAAATGAGCTATGCCCTGTGAAAAGGGGTCTTAAAGCATCTGCAAAAAGTATTGACCCATGTCAGCCTGCGCAGTCCGTGCAGTCTGACATGGATCAAAACCTTCTGCTATGGGTAAATATTCTGCATGTCAAAGGACCATTCTACCTGATTCAGTAGGTTGTTAGACGAACAGGATTTTGTGGATCCATAATTATGTGATGAATTGCTTTGTACAATCATCACGGAAATGCATTATACCCTGTATTGCCAGAGTATGGCTTTTTAACATGTGCACATACATGCATTTATCCTTCTGGTATATACTTGAGTTAGAATTGATTTTTGCAACATAAAAACTGATTTACAGAGAGAAATTTGTTATAGCAAAGAATATTATTCTGCTGCCAATGGGTTTTTTTTAACCCTTAAAGTGCCTTTCACTACAATAGTTGCCTTTGTGGCCAGTGTAGATCAAGATCAAGCTGCACAAAATGTGCAGCCTGATCTTTGATCTACACTGTCCGCTTTGCCGATGCACTGCAGACAAAAAGTATCATGAAATTGCAATTATTTAGGTCACATTTCTGGGATAAAAAATTCTGTTACTCGGTTTATTCGGCACTTTAAGGTTAACCTGTTTTTCACATGTATTCATGAACAGAAGAACTTTATTATCCATGTTATACAGAAATGATTTCAGAGTCATATTTTTGTATCAGGGAGCAACTGTTAACTCTTTACCAAATAATGTTTTAACCGTTTACCACACAACAAAAATTTATACCTGTCCAAATTGAAAGCATTTGCAGATGACAATTTCAATGTGGTTCAAATGATGTAATTTTTGTTTCTAGGGTACAAAACATTGTGGGAAAAGGAGAAAATGCTGGTTTCCAGCTTTTTCTCCTTTTCCCACAATGTTTTCAAAAGGCTTCTTTCTCAAAGGTGTTAAAAGTTGGGATTGTGTGGGAAAGAGTTAAATGATCATGGGGAATCAGGCTTTTGAAAACTGTGAGGAAGAAGGAGAAAATGCTGGTTACCAGCGTCTCATCCTTCTCCCACACTGTTTTTCACTCATACAAAGAGACAAATCACATCCTTTAACACTTTCCCAAACAAGCCCTGGTTTTCACGTGTCTGCAGTACAAGTCTTTTGAAAACACTGTGGGAAAAGGAGAAATTGCTTGTAATGAGCAATTTCTCCTTTTCCCACAGTGTTTTCTACCCTTTTGGAGAACTTTCCGCCATTTTCATCGAATTTAAAATTGTTGTCTGCAAGCTCTTTCAGTTTGGAAGGGTCTAAAATTTGTCGTTTGGGAAAGGGTTAACCCTTTACCACACAATTCTGAGTGTTAACAACCATAAGGAAGAAACCTTTGAACAAAACTCTTGAAAAAGGAGCAAATGCAGGTAACCAGCATTTTCTCCTTTTCCAACAATGTTTTCTATCATACAAGACATTCATCTTTTGATGAACATATGTCGATGGTCCTAAAATTTTGTTGTTTGGTAAAGACTTGGGTTCCATTTATTTCACTGTGTACAAATGGGGTTCCAGGTAGGACCAGTCTTAAATTCTGTTGTAAAGTAGAGAGTTGATCTTACCTAGAGCACAGCATTTAGTAAACTGGTCTATGGCACTTTTAGACATACAATAAGATAGAACATTTGGAAACTGAAATTGAAGATAAAGAGAAATTAGCACTGTCGCAAAGCAGACAAATAGCCGACACTAGCACCTTGTCACTGAAGCAGCATAATCAGAGAACGAAAATGACTTTCAAAACAGAGTTCACCTGTGACATTGACCTTTGACCCATGTGACCCAAAAACAATAGGGCACCTCCTTGGGTCATGAGCAATACTTGTATAAAGTTTCAGGGTCCTAGGTCACATGGCTTTTGAGTTAGAGCATGGAAACAAAAACATGGACGGATTGACAGATGGACCGACAGACAGACAGAAATGGCAAAACCAGTATACCTCCCTCTACTTTGTAGGTGGGGGGGATATAATTAACCTTTATTCTGCTTATTAGACAAAAGCAGATTTCCCAAAGTTCATTAGCATTTCATGGGGGATGTTCTACTGAAACCAAACAGATAGGAGTAGACAAAGGTCATGACAGCTTTTAAAATAAAAAACATTGCTCAGTCCTTATGCATACTACTGGTTTCATATACCTCTGTAGCAAACAACAAAATTTTCATGATGGTTATGGTGGAAAGGAATCAGTGGCTTGGGAAGAATATTGTACAAAGTAATGTTAACCCTTTACAGCACAATGCCACCTTTTGACACCCCTGGGAAATAAGCCTTTTGAAAACATTGTGGGAAAAGGAGAAAATGCTGGTAACCAGCATTTTCTCCTTTTCCCAAAATGTTTTCTACCCTATCAAAAAAAAGTTGCACCATTTGAGCCACACTGAAATTGTCATCTGCAAATGCTTTCAATTTGGACAAGGCTGAAACTTTGTCGTCTGGTAAAGGGTTAAGAGAAAATCTTGGAAAGCATGGATAGGTGGGGTAACCACTGCTACATAACTAAAATATTGTTGAAAACAGCATTAAAAACCATACAAACAAACAAGTTAAAATAATGCAAAAAAAGGTGAAATGCAAGTTACCAATATTTGCACCTTTTCACATGATATTTTCTAGATCTATCCTTTCAAAGAAAAATCTAATCATTTGAGCCAAATTTCTTTTGTTGTCTGCAAATGCTTTCAATTTGGAAGCAGAGCTCCAGATCGAGGGAGTAATTTTGATTTCAAAATTGAAAATATTCATCACTCTCCACTAAACCCTATGTTATGGGTACTCATTAGAATCGTCTCATCGAGACAGTTCTAATGAGTACCAACAGAGGGTTTGGAAGAGAAATAATGGATTTAGAGTACTATCACTCCCTTTTATCTGGAGGTCTGTGGTAGGGTCTAAAATTTTAGGAATTGGTAAGGAGTTGAAACTCACAGATCTCAAGCCGGTCACTGATGATACATTCACAATAGAACCTTTGGTCTGTGTTAGATAGGGAACTGCCAACATTGTTAAATGGTAGACAGACCTGTAAGAGTAAGACATGCCAACAACATTTCTATTTAACCCTTAACCAGATGACAAAATTTCAGACTGTTCCAAATTGAAAGCATTTGCAGACGACAATTAAAGCTGGCCAACATGACGGAATTTGCCCTAGATAGGGTAGAAAACATTGTGGGAAAAGGAGAAAATGCTTGTTTCCAATGTTTTGAAAAGCCTTCTTCCTCAGGGTTGTTAAAAGTCGGGATTGTGTGGTACAGGGTTAACACTTTACCACAATCTCAAGTGACCCTTACAAAGAAAGCTTTTCAAAACATTGTAAGAACAGAAAATATTGGGGTGGTATGCAGCATTTTCTCCTTTTCTCAAAGTGTTTTCTACCCTTCCAAAGACAAATCACCTCATTCGAATAAAACTAAAATTGTTGTCTGCAACTGCTTTCAATTTGGACAATTCAAAATTTTGTCACTTAGTAAAGAAGAAAGTGCATTTAAACCTGTAGAAACAATCTGCATTGAGAAACCTACTGATTTCATAGACCAATGTCTTGCTTCTTAACCATCTTTTATTAACCAAATCGCAAAATTTTAGACTGGTCCAATTAGAAAGCAAAATGCACATGACAAATTATATGTGACTCAAATGAGGGAGTTTGTCTTTGTAAGGCCAGAAAACTTTGCTTTCAAATGCCTTCTCCTTCAAGGCATTAAAACTATGGACTGTTTGAAAAAGGATTAAATTAATTTAAGTGAACTTGCATCTAAAGCGCAGATGATAGCTTACAGGACTGGAGACCAGCAGGTCCCTGGTTTGAATTCCAAGCACTGCGATTTTTTTTCCTGAGGACTGATGACATCACTGTGACAGGATTCATGCCTGTCTGACCGCTGAACATTGTTTCGACAATGGTTATGTGGGGAAAGCAGTCTATGGCTTGGGAAGAAAAGTAATGGTAAAAGAAACTCTAGGAAATCATACATAGGTCCTCTGGCCACCAAGATATAACTGAAATAATATTGAAAACGACCTTAACCATCATTCAATCAAACGACTGACTGCTCTATGCCATATATTTTTGTTTCTCATATTCATATATCCCTAAACAAGAGGGCCATGATGGCCCTGAAGTCGCTCACCTGAGCCTTTTGACCAAGCACAACCAATTTCCAACATCTTGTGAGATATATGTATTACCAAACAATAAAATTTTAAACTCATCAAAGTTTGAACCTTCTGCATAAAACAAATAATATGTGGATCAAGCTGTAGGATTGGTCTCTCAAAGGGGTAGAAAACATTGTGAAAAAGGGAAAAAATGCTGGATACCAGCATTTTCTCATTTTCAAACAGTGTTTTCAAAAGGCTTCTTTCTGAGAGTCATTCGTACACTAGGTTTTCCTAAGATTTGACCTAGTGACCTAGTTTTTCAGCCAACATGACACATTTTCAAACTGGTCCAAGATATCATCAGGACAAACATTCTTACCAAATTTCAAGAGTACTGGACTGAAAATGTGGCCTCTACAGCGTACACAAGGTTTTTCTAAGATCTGACCTAGTGACCTAGATTTTGACCCAACATGACCCATTTTCAAACTCATCCAAGATATTACCAAGGCAAACAATCTGAGCAACTTTAAAAGAGTATTGAACAAAAAATGTGGCCACAACACTGTACACGTGGTTTTTCTAAGATTTGACCAGGTGACCTAGTTTTTGACCCGACATGACCCATTTTCAAATTCTACTGAGATATCATCGAGACAAACATTCTGACCAACTTTCAAGAGTATTAGACAGAAAATGTGGCTTCTGGAGCTTACACAAGGTTTTTCTAAGATTTGACCTAGTGACCTAGTTTTTGACTCCACATGACCCAATTTCAAACTCGTCCGAGATTTTATCAAGACAAACATTCTGACCAAGTTTCATGAGGATTGGACTGAAAATGTGGCCTCTAGAGCGTACACAGGGTAAAAAGTTGACGACAGACGACGCACGACGGACACAGCACGATCGCAATAGCTAAAAAGCTAAAGTGGCTCCATTTTTGGCAGTACACCAAATCTAATTTAACTTTACTTCATTTTATATGTTAACCCTTAGGCTGCTAAGTGTAACTCAAGGACCTTTTGTGGACGGTGAAGATCAAGATCAGACTGCACATAATATGCAGTCTGATCTTGGATCTACAATGTCCGATAAGGAGATAGATCTTTCCACCACAAATAGCACTGAAATAGGAAATTTCGGGATTTTACTATTGGCTTGAAAGTTTCTTTCCACTTATTTAGCCCTTTGCCACACAATCCCGACTTTTAACAACCCTGAGAAAGAAGCCTTTTGAAAATGTTGCAAAAGGAGAAAATGCTGGTAACCTTTTCCAACAATGTTTTCTACCCTTCCAAAAACAAATTTCAGTTTTTAAGTTGCATTTATCATGTCTGCAAATGCTTTCAATTTGGACTGGTCTAAAATTTTGACGTATGGTAAAGAATTAATAGGATGAGGGTTTACAAAGTTGGTTGACTCTTACCTGACATTTATATTCATCATTCTATCATACTGTTCTAGTGATGTTGTCTCTATACTCCCTGTTTCTATTATACCTGCATTATTTACCTGAAATAGAATTAAAATGAGCCATGCTCTGGCAAAAGGCAGTTATATGCTAAATGCATCACTGTGATGCATTATACCAAGGAAGCCATCACATAATTATGGATCCATAAAATCAATTATGAATAACAACCAAATGAATCACTGGTTAGACTGGTCCTAGGACATGCAGAAAATTGACCACTAGCAAAAATTTTCGATCCAGATCTGCCTGCTCACACTGCGCAAGCTGGCCTGAGTTGATACTTTTTGCAGATGTATCAAGTCCCCTTCTCACAGAGCATGACTCAAATGTTACTGACAGTGCAAATTAAAAGGAACCTGTTTTGTACCTACCAAAAGGAATACCTCATGGAAGGCTTGGAAGCCATAGAAATATGACTGAAAACAGTGTCAAAACACCATATAAACAAAAACTTCTGTTGGCCAGACAAATCTAATGGGGTCTGATAAACTGATCACTGGAAATTCCTAAATTTCTGCTTCAAAGATGAAGCAGAGCTCCAGATAAGAAGGAGTGATGATATTTTAAATCCATTATTTCTCTTCCAAACCCTATGTTGTGGGTATTCAGTAGAATCGTCTCGATGAGACGATTCTAATGAGTATCCATAACATAGGGTTTAGTGGAGAATAAGTAATATTTTTAATTTTGAAATCAAAATCACTCCCTCTATCTGGAACTCTGGATGAAGTCCATCATTGACCCATATTTAAATTGTCCTCTGAAAATGCTTTGAATTCAGACTAGTCTAAATTTTTTGGCATATGGTAAAGGGTTAAACTACTTACCAAGATGTCTAGCTTTCCAAACTGTTTTATTGTTTCATCTACGATCCTCTTTACATCTTCCTCTATTGTTATGTCACCTATAATACAGACAGCCTGAAAGAAACAGAAATTCCAAAACTATTGTTGTTCACCTCTAACCCTTTTCACACAATATCCTGTTTGAACTACCACAAGGTAGAAGGCTTTTGAAAACAATGAATCCAACCATCTAACCATATGAGCAACAGTCAACTTGTCGTCTGCAAATGCTTGCAATTTGGATCTGTCTACAATATTGTCTTCTGAAAAAGATTTAAAGCACCTTGCACAACTATAGTTGATGTCTGTGGTTAGGAGACAGAGCATCAGCCTCAAAACCACAAGGTTGCGAGTTCAATACATGGGAGCAGGTGTCAACTTTTACCAACACATCGGCGCTAGTACTGGTGTAGTTTCCAGAATGCAGAACTGAGAGAGACAGGTATAAGATGCAAGAACTTGTTTCTTAATCAAAGTAAAATGAATATGTTTGAATGAACTTACTTATATTTGCCTCTTGGCTAGTGTAGAGCACAATCAGACTGCACAAAATGTGCACTCTTATCTTTGATCCATAAATTGTCAGTATTGCCAAGACATTTTGAACAAGAGCAACCTTAACCCTTAACCCTTTACCAGACGACAAAATTTTAGCCTTGTCCAAATTGAAAGCATTTGCAGATGACAATTTCAGTGTGGCTCAAACGGTGCAATTTTTCTTTGATAGGGTAGAAAACATTGTGGGAAAAGGAGAAAATGCTGGTAACCAGCATTTTCTCCTTTTTCCACAATGTTTTCAAAAGGCTTCTTTCCCAGGGGCGTCAAAAGGCAGCATTGTGCGGTAAAGGGTTAACTGGACTAGGAATAAGACCCATTTAATTGCACTCTGATGGCTGCTTTTGTCTGTAGTGTTAAAGCTAAACGGACAGAGTAGATCAAAGATCAGACTGCACACTCAGGGATCATTCTGGTTGGACATATACTGTATATGAGAGAAAATGTTCCATTTGCTCAAAAATTATGAGAGATTTAAAATTTTAATGAGATTTTTTATGTTTCATTTTTCAGAAAGCTAACTCTTCTCCAAACGACAAATCCAAACCTCTTTAAGACACTATTTTAAAAGTGACTACTTTCTCTGAAATGAGAGAAAACAATGTTGGAAAAGGATAAACTGCTCAATTTGAGCAATTTCTCCTTTCCCCACATTGTTTTCACAAGTCTTACAACTAAAAACCAGTGTATCAACATTTTTTCAAAATAAGCCTTGACTTCTGGCTCTGCCACACCCTCAATGCAGATCTAAAATCAAATTCATGTAAAGGGGGCCCCTCAATAACAACTCTCATAAGCTGATCACAGTGATCTTTATTTTCGGCATTGACTATAGCTGTATCAAAGCTTTTGGATGCAGAAGGGGCTGCTATTGCCATTTTGTGATCAGAGGATGAAATGTGACGTTGAAGTGTGGTTGTACGAAAATTGTCAGTTCCAATGGCCATGTTATTTGTCATATTTAAATCTCGACAACAATGGCAGTGCATTTCGTTTTTTGAATTATCAAAGCGCAACCACCCATGTAACTTAAGCCACTTTTTGTTAAATTTGACTTTTTTTTTCGCTACCAAGGGATCTAAAGGCAAAGAAGTAGCGGTGTCATCGTTGGACTTGGTCGGCGATTTATCATGTTTATCTTGACTTTCAGCACTCTCATCAGTCTCGACTCGTGAGTTCGTAAGAAAACTGGTTATTTTATTACAAGATTTTATTTGGTTCGATTCTACTTTCCTCTTCTTGGGAGGCATTTTCCTCGCACTGTGCCTGACACAGAACTGCAGACGACTTAAACACGAACTGCATTCGTCCGCAACATCACGGTCCGCTAATGATAAGGAAAAACACCGAACAAGCCGAATGTTGCAAATGGTAATCTGCTTCCCGTATATCTTGTTTTACGACGCGGGGAACCAGTGTATAGACTAGTTTATTGAGCGGATTTCCGCTATGTAAGGACTGACACTCGAGTTCTATCCCTATCATCTGCCAAAAATCGGTATGCGAGATTTTATTTCAATTGAGATTTAGAAATGCGATTTTTGCAATTTTAATGAGAGAATCTCGCGATTTCGCGGCCCAGAATGATCCCTGCACACTTTGTGCAGTCTGAATTTGACCTACACTGGTCATAAAAGCACTTGTGGTTGTGAAAGGTGCTTGAAGGATTAATAATATGCGTAATCGAGCGCTGCAAGTACACCTACCCCTGCTTTCCTTTAGTTTCTTTTACCAGTACATGTATTTACTTCACACGATTTTCTTCCCAAGCTACTGGCTGTTTTCCCGCATAATCATCATCAAAACAGAGAGAGAGAAATTAATGACATAAAAAAAGGTTTGAACCTGACAGTCCCCTAGAGCTCTACATTCTTCTGCTGTTTTCTTTAAATTCTCTTCATTTCTGCCAGTAAGAGCTAGTTTGGCTCCAAGTTGACTGAAAAGTTTTGCTGTTCCTGTACCAATCCCAGAACTTGCACCTACAATTACCAAAACAAAGCTTTATTGGCTGTAGGTAGGCACATTTGCTGTCGTCCATCAAACATCCCTCTGTTTGAATTCAGTCTATCTATAGGACACACTCTTTCTTGTTAACTCTTTACCAAACGACAAAATTTTAGACTCTTCCAAATTCAAGGCATTTGCAGATGACAAAATAAATGTGACTCAACATTTGAAATTTGTTTTGGGAAGAGTAAGAAACATTGTGGGAAAAAGAGAAAATGCTGGTTACCAGCAATTTCTCCTTTTCCCACTATGTTTTCAAAAGTCTTCTTCCTCAGGGTCGTTAAAAGTCGAGATTGTGTGGGAAAGGGTTAAGGAAATACAGTCCACAATTTTGGTCCATTATCATTCTTGTAAAACTTGCATAACTTGTTTTAAATCAACAATACCTTAAACAAATTCCATTTCCAGTACAATATAAGTTGCTGTTTTGAAACTAGTCCAAATATTTAGACGTATACATGCTTATTTACCTTTCAACATTTATCATCGGACATTTCACATTTGATTTTTCTTATTGCATGTAACGTCTAAACGGGTCCCATTCAGTTCTATGTAGCAAATCTGATCTGTCTAAAACCAGTATTATAACAAAAGAGAACTTCATTTACCTGTAGGATGAACTTTTTTTGAAAATATTCAGCCGCTGTCTCGATAAATAATGGGCAAATTCATTCAGAATTCAATAAAATCACTCGCAAGTGGGATTGCCGACAGAGTCGTCGCCATGTTTTTCAGTCATGCAGACGGTTGCATAACAAGTAAGAATTGACTTTAAGTTTATAAACGAAATCTGTTCCAATGATCAAACAAGACCGAAGCGAACAAAATTTCGTTTTAAAAAAAGACATAATACCATTCTGTAAGTTGCACTGACCCGCACATGACGGTTCATTCGGAACAATCATATCTCTTCCACGGCAATTCATAACAAAACAGAGTGGTGTTGAATCGGGATGGATTTAGCTCATAAATAGGCAAGTTTTGGACAAATATCCTTTTTCAATCGAGAAATTATTCATTTATCTTACTTCTGATGTATATTTTATTGAACGAGTTCACTTGAAAGTATCCAAATTTGCTGTTCAAACAGCGACAAAATTCGATGTCGGAGTTTGCTAAAGGAAACTATGAAGGAGCCGATAAGACCCTACGTACATGATGGATGTCAGAATGAAAAACAACGTACGTAGGGGCTTATAAATAGGACTAGTTTGAAACATACGTTGCCGACTTGAAAACACAAGATACCACCGTGAAAGCTATTTAGGCATAATACCGGCAAATGCCAGCCAGTATATCGCACAAACCCATGAAAATCATAATTATAGGTAAAAAAAAAAAATGCAATCTTTTTACGGCTTCATTCAGTATATATCAAATACAATATTGGTCAACGGAATGAAGCTGAAATTTCATTGATGCCTTTTCGCTTATAAAACAATGCAACATACATGTATAGATTAAAACTGTACAGTGGTGGGCATTTGCCGGTATTATGCCTCTATCCTTATAGAGACAGGTTCTCTTTACATATGCAATAAAATGCTGTTAGTCTGTCTGGTTCGAAAACAGGTGCTTGCCGGTAATAGGCGAGTCGACGTTGCGGTAAAGCTCGATGTATAAAATCATTGCGTTATCGATCGGTAGAAATTGTCATGCAAGAATTAACAAATAACCGTATTAAGTACACTATTCAAAATCATTGCAATGCCTCAACTCCGTCGAGACATTTTTCGTACCAGTTATCAAAGCAATTTTCCCGTCGAGACGACCGAATTTTTGACCGTCAGCAGCCATGTTTACAACAAGTCAGTGTTGCATATTTAATACACGTGTCATAAAAATTACACTGGAATAAACTTAGACGGCTTTACACAATTCCGCTCTGGATGCGAGACTTCTGCTTTCCAGAAAAATCAGTCTGAAATGACTAAAAGCATTTAAATTACTTAGAGCGAAAAGAAAACGACGAATATGGCCATTTTGTCTACATTCCATAATTCTCACAAAGCAAACCCAAGGGACTAGCCTAAAATACATGGATCCGTGGCGATGAGATAAAACCGACTTTCTTGGTTACCGTCGTTAAGGGCTCACAAACAACCGCAGTAAATACATATACAGTATAGCAGAAAGCCTACTAAAATCGTGCTGTCATGACTGTTTCTATCGATTGGATTCTGGAAAAATATTCCTTTTCATGTGTTTCTGCCGATGAGATTGTCTCAACATCGTATTCGAACATAAATTACTCTAAATTACAAGCATTTTGAAATATTTACAGATTGTCAACAGAGAGGTGGAAGTCTAAGAAATGTTTAAATTTCAAGTTAAGGGAAAATGGTTGCCTGATGATTTTAAAATGTGTAAAGTGTGCTGTCAATTAACAAACTTGTTAATATCGTTGGCGGTAGTTTGTGTTATCTTGTGATATACTGAAGACAACTGGAGGTCGAGTGAATTACAGGGGCAATCAAACACACATTCTATCAGTTACCAGTTTACCGACATACCCTTTAAAATGGCAGATGTGCTAATCCACCTAAATATGGCTAAGTTAAAAGCTGATTTAATTAACATAAGTTGCCTTTTGAGCTGAACTTCCAAAACTGTACAAAACAGAATTTAGTCTGTTTCATAATTGAATCTACATGTACCTTCAGTAAAGAATACACGTAATAGTACTGAATTTAGGTAGCAGATGATTTGAATCCAAGAATAAACTGCTTTTTTTTTTTTTTTTTTTTAACTCTGATCTGTATCTACACATTCAGCTTTCTTTACGCACCAAGGGTTAATGTTAACGTCAAATTGAAACATTGATGACACATGCCCCTTTTTGGATGTGCAGAGGTTATTAAACAAGATTAGCTATTTTAGTGAACGTACTTTCTTTTTATTAGTATTTCATGTCTTTTCCACTGTAAAACTGTTTATGTTTTTTCAGAGAGTTTCAGAGGAAAAGAAAAACTAACATTAATTAATCCATTGCGTTGATCGAAACTCTTTGCTCATGTCCCATTGTCAATCATAATCATAATCATAATCCAAACTTGTAATCGCTTTGTATATCTCACGTAAGCCGCACACAATCGCAAAGCACATCTTTTAAACCTTTTCCTAAAACACACATAATATCGCACTTCTCCAACATTAACAGTCGCTTGTTTGTGGGCCGAAATAGCAGACAGCAAGGCTGCACATCGGGCCAAATAAATGCGATGACCTGATTGGGCAAATATCGATTTCCAAGGATCCATGACCTAGCCAACTTAGAAATTGAAACTCAAAACATTATACAGTTTGCAAGTGTGACCAAAAATAGCACGTTACTAGCCACTTTTTACAATGATTTAGCAAACAAGGTAGGTAGTAGGTAGGGCAAATAGGCTAGGAGCCTTGTACACTGGAAAGGATGTACACTAGGACAGCCATGAACACTAGGAACCATTAACATCAGAAATATGCAGGCAAGGAGCCATGTACTTAAGAGGCTATGTCCACTAAGAGCTACGCATATAAGAAACTATGTAAGTAGGGGCCATGTACACTAGGAGCCATTAACACCAGCAAAATGCAGACTAGCAGCCATGTACCTAAGAAGCTATGTACACCAGGACCCATGGACCTAGGAAGCTATGTAAGCTACATGTAGGAGCCATGTCTCATGGGTAGGTGTACCCACGTAGCCTTACCATGTACCTAAGAAGCTATGTACACTAGATTCATTGTACGCCGGGGAGAATGTACACTAGAAGCCATGTACACTGCGGAGAATGTTCATTAGAAGCCTTGTACAGTTGGGGGATGTACACTAGAAGACTTGCACACTCAGGAAAATGTACAATAGAAGCCATATACAGTTGGGAGAATGTACACTAGAAGCCATGTAGAGTTGGGAGAATAAACACTAGATGCCTTGTACACTGGGGAGAATGTACACTAGAAGCCATGTACACTGGGGAGAATGTACACTTAACGACTTGTACACTCGGAAAAATGTACACTAGAACACTTGCACCCTGGGGAAAATGTACACAAGAATCCTTGTACACTGGGGAGAATGTACACTAGAAGCCTTGTACATTGGGGAGAATGTACACCAGAATCCTTGTACACTGGGGAGAATGTACACCAGAAGTCTTGTACACTGTGGAGAATATACACTAGAAACCTTGTACACTGTGGAGTATGTGCACTAAAGCCATGTACACTGGGGAGAATGTAAACTAGAAGCCACGTACAGTTGGGAAAATGTACGCTGGAAGCCTTGTACATTTGGGAGAATGTACACTGAAGCCAAGTACACTGGGGAGAATGTACACTAGAAGCCTTGTACATTTGGGAGAATGTAGACTAAAAGCCTTCTACATTTGAGAGAATGTGCACTAGAAGCCATTTACTATGGGGAGAATGTACACTAGAAGCCTTGTACACTGGGGAAAATGTACACTAGAAGGCTTGTACACTGGGGAGAATGTACACTAGAAGGCTTGTACACTGGGGAGAATGTACACTAGAAGGCTTGTACACTGGGGAGAATGTACACTAGAAGTCACGGATAGTACATAGAGAGCCGTGCATACGAGAAAGAATACACATTCGGGACCAGCTTTCTAGGACCCATGCCTACTAGAGGCCAACAACAGAGGTAGAAACTTTTACCGTAACAGCTTACACCAGTCCGGAGGAAAACATAGAGATGTCGCGTTTTGCAAGCTGTTACATGATAAGTAAGGATAATTTATGATTTTGTTCTGTCCGCCTTCAAGTAATTTAAGTTGTGCATATATGGAGCTTACGAGTATCGTTTAGTGCGCAAGTTGTAAATACATACAAGTATGTAAGTATGCGTCTATGTGCTAGATGTCAGCCTAGCTTTGTCCCTATGGTAAAACTTGTTAAACTCTGTTAAAATTTAGTCTATGCCATCCTGGAGTTAGTTTCCACATTTCTGCGCTATAGGAAAGAGTAGATCAATGATCATACTGTGCAGTCTGATCTTGATCTACGCCGTCCGCAACAACTATCAAATTTGTCATCGGCACTAAATTGTTGAAACTCTTTTAGCTCTACATACGTAAACTAGACCTCTTTCGACGGTTGAAAATACTTGTACAATGTATTGAAACTTAGAGAGGTTTTTATCATATAGGCATGACTAAACAAGCGGACGGTATAGATCCAAGATCTTGATCTATGCCGTCCGAAAAAGACCCCTTGTTTGGTCTATGGCGCCGACAGGATTAAAAACATGTTTGAAATGTATAGAAGAATAGAAAGAGGAGACCGAATAATGCAGGTAGGGCCTTAGGCCATGTAGATCCGGGCCAGTTCTGCAATGTAAAGCACGACAAATGCTGTAACACGCTTTAAAAAGTTTGAATTCACTTCTTGTAAAGATGTCGTACAGATGATTGAATCATGTTTTATTCCGCTTTAAACCGTTTTCCAGTCATATTTCGGTGACAGCTCACATATTCATGTATGTTTTGGGTTTCACCAGCACTAGGCTAGGGCTCTGAGGCAGCTTGCCAAAGGGTCCCCCCCCCCCCCAAAAAAAAAAAAAAAAAAAAACAACCCGAGTGCTTCCAGTGAGGCTCGAACCGAGGCCCCCAGATTACGAGTTCTCTACTCAAAAAATACCACCTAACCATGCACGACCCCTCCTCTTCCTAGAGAGTATTTCAGTAATAACACGGCTAAAGCTTACCTAATCATCTCTTCTCTGGCTTTCACACGTGCCAGACTGAGACTCTGCAGTACCTTGCTCAAGGACACTCCCACGTGATCAGCGTCGCCATCCGGGATGGAACCAGGATTTCCTGATCACGAATCGTCTTACCAGACGACAAAAATATGTGTCGTGCTCTAACAAAAGGGAACTTAAGGCATCTCCGTGATGCATGATGCCAAGCCGGTCACCATATAACTATGGATCCATAAAATCTACTCGGTCTAATAACCGGCTAATAACCGCGGACTGCGCAGGCTGACCTGGTCGATACTTTTCGCAGATGCATTAAGCCTCCTTTTCACAAAGCATGGCTCATTTATACTTCCTGAATCGGAAGGATTTGCAGACGACAAGTTAAATGTAACTCAAAATCTGAGATCCATCTATCATACGGTAGTAAACATTGTTGGGAAAGGAGAAAATGCTGGTTACCAGCATTTTCTCCTTTTTCCACAATGATTTCAATAGCCGTCTTCCTCACTGTCGTTTAAACTAATTTGGTGGTAAAGGGTAAACTCTTTACCAGACGACAGAATATTAGTCTCGTCCATTTTGAAAGCATAAAAATTAATATTTTTGTTGAACTCAAATATGTTTCGAACGATAGGTATAGTCATTGAATGGCAGGAAAACATGGTGGGAAAAGGAGAAAATGCTGGCAAAAAGCTTTTTCCCCCAACGTTTTCTATCTTTTTCAAAGACTAATTCCATCATTACAGCCACATATCTTTTTTTTATTTTTCAATCTGTCGTCTGCAAATGCTTTCAATAATGGACAAGTCTAAAATTTTGGTTTCTGATAAAGAGTCTACCAAACGAAAATCTTAGACTTTTCATAAATGAAAGAATTTACAGACTACAAATTAAATGTTTCTCAACGGATGGATCTGTCTGTGAAAGGGTGGAAAATACTCTGCGAAAAGTAGAAAATATTGTTCTCCTTTTCCCATAGTGTTTTTCAAGTCTTCTCCATCGGGTCATTTGAAAACGCGATTGTTTGATAAAGGTTTTATTAATTCAAAAGAGATGTCCAATAAACATAGTTTTTGCTATGGTCTTTTAGAGCAACAGGTTGTTTAATACAGGTGGTCTCTCAGTCAGGTTCGAGTGTAATAGGAAATAGGTCGTATAGGTTTTTTTACTTGATTTTTCTCTTCTGCTCAGTTAAGTCTTTACCAAACGACAAAGTTTTAAACTTGTCCAAATTGAAAGCATTTGCAGACGACAAAATAAATGTGACTCAAAAATTGAAATTTGTTCTGGGAAAGTTAGAAAACATTGTGGGAAAAGGAGAAAATGCTGGTTACCAGCATTTTCTCCTTTTCCCACAATGTTTTCAAAAGGCTTTTTCTTTAGAGTCGTTAAAACCCCTGATTGTGTGGTAAAGAGTTATTGCTTCTAGGGTGAGAGGGGTTTTTCGTTCAGAGCAGTAGGTCGTTTAATACATGTGGTCTCTCTGTCAGGTTCGGGTGCAATAGGACATAAATCGTTTAATTCATATTATGATTTATACTGGATTCTTTCTCTTTTGTTCACTTAAGGTGTCACACCACTGGTTTTTTGCCATATTGAAAATAGAGTGAAATTGACCATCTTTGAAGCTTCACAAATCGCTTAATGGCAAAACTTTGGCTTTACCGTCTCTTGCTCTCAAAAGTACAGTCATGGTCCTTCAAAATAAAGCATAAAAAACAATATGTCAACCGATTGCGTTTTTCGCTAAATCCCAATCAATACAGGCACCCTAGAAATTGTCCTCTCAAAAATGCCTGTTCACCGCCATGACCCCAAGTTTTTGGCCCTCCACTGACATAAAATAGTCCAATCAATATATGATAAAATCACATCTAAATGGTCCCCCACTACCTAAATTTGAAGCAAATCTAAATTATATACCCCCAAGCCCTCTCAGCTCCACGAAACAGTGCAACAAAAGTGCTACTGCAAAATTTCACATCGGACTACTTTTGATACTACGACCCGGAAGCAAACTCGCCGTGGTGCGACACCTTAATGCGTCTAGGGGTAGGAGGGGTTTTTCGTTGCCACACAAAAATGTGATATTCTATACGAAGCATGTAATGCTATACTTCGTCGCTTTCAAGCGAGTAGCCGTTCAATTAACCCTTAACCTGCTAAGTAACTTAACTGAAACTTTCAAGCTGATAGCAAAAACCCGAATACTGCAATTTCAAACTTATGGTCTGGACAAAAATATCTCCTCATCGGACAGTGTAGATCCAAGATCAGACTGCAAGGTTTTGTGCAATCTGATCTTGATCTATAGTGTTCGCAAAAGGTCACTGAGCTGCGCCTAGTAGCCTAAGAGTTAACGCTCTGCCAGTCTAACATTAGTCCCTATCGAAAGCATTTGGGTGTGAAAAATTAAATTTAGTTCAGATATGATCTTAAACATCTTTGGAATAGATAGGAAACATTGTGTGAAAAGGAGGAGAAAATGCTGGTGACCAGCATTTTCTCCTCCTTTCCACACAATGTTTTCAAAAGTCTTTTTCGTCAGAGCTATAAAAGTACGGGATTGTCTGGTAAAGGGTTTAAAATTTACAAAGCTGAATAAATGTAATACATATTGTTATTTTAAGCAAAAGCCCGACTGAACATTGTAATTTGAGCCATGCTCTGTGAAAAGGGGGCTTAATGCCATATGCAAAAAAAGTCTTCGATCAAGGTCAGCCAGCGCACTCCGCGCAGGCTGATCTGGATCGAAACTTTTTCACCACAGGTCAATTTTCTACTTGTCAAAGGACCAGTCTGCCTCATAATTCAGTTGGTGGTTTTAACCCTTAAAGCGCCTTTCACTAATATAGTTGCCTTTGCGGGCAGTGCAGATCAAGATCAGGCTGCACAAAACGTGCAGCCTGATCTTTGATCTACACTGTCCGCTATGTTAAAACACTACAGGCAAAATGTAGCCATGAATTTGCAATTATATTGGTTTTATTCTAGAATTAAAATGACCATTGGGTTTATTCGGCGCTTTAAGGGTTAAAAAAAAGTGGCTATTTTGGATTCATAAGTATGTGATTGCTTACATGGTACCATGCAATATGGAGATGCATTAAGTCCCCTTTTGCCAGAGCATGGCTTAATTTCAAGGTCGCTCTGCTCGAGACAAAACTAATCATTCTGTAAAGTCCGGTAAGATCCGGGATCAGACTCTGCGTTCTATGCTGTCTGATCTTTGAAGCACAGTGTCTACCAAAGCACCACCGGTAGAGTACTTTTGCCAGACCACAAAATTTTAGACTTTTGCAAATTGAAAGCATTTGCAAGCAACTAATCCATTGTGGCTAAAACGATAGCTTTTTTTTTCTGAGACAATAGAAAACATTGTAGGAAAAGGAGGAAAATGCTGGTAACCAGCATTTTCTCCTTTTTCACACAATGTTTTCTAAAGCCCTTTTCCTTCAGGGTCTTTGAGACTCGAGATTGGTAAAGGGTTAAGGAACGGGCAAATGTATTTTGACAAACTTCGCCCTGAATAACATAAGACATGTGAGCCAGGCTCTGTTAAAAGGGGGCTTAATGCATCTGCAAAAAGTATCGACCCATGTCAGCCTGCGCAGTCCGCGCAGGCTGACATGAGTCGATACTTTTTGCTATAGGTCAATTTTCTGCAAAGACCACCCTCTCTACAAATTCAGTCAATCGTTAGACCGGACGGATTCTACGGATTCCTAATTATGTGATGACCTGAGATGCATTAAGCCCCCTTTTGCCAGAACATGATTCATGTATATAAGCCTTGTTTTTTCTTATTAGATTATCGAGAACGATTAAAAAAAAAAAAAAAAAGACCACTTGTGCCAAGGCTAACAACTGTGCTTTTAAGACATCCAATGTCTTGCAATAACTAAATAGTGGAAATAAAACCAACGGAGAAATTTTCTCATTTAAAGGAAAGGAACGTACCTCTTTAAAACGTTATGGGAAATGTAAAATGACCGATATGTGTGGATTACTCGGTTAAAGTTTGCATTCAATAGTGAGCGGTATGCACTGTAAAGAAAGAACATTAAAGGTTAGGCAGACCGAAAGAATATGTTCACCGTTATTAAATGTAAAATCACACCACCTCACAAATGGGAAGTAATAAATATTTGAACCTGTGAGCGAAGGGTTTTAAAATAATTGTACAAAAAAAGCATTGAATGTAGTGAGAGACGGATATATTGCATTCATTGTGTCAGTTATTTAAACGTAAACTGGTATGGTGTGTTAAAATTGTGAATGGAAACTTTTAAAAATAGACACAACGATGGACCGGATTAGGCTGATCCTGTGACAGTTGAATGCGACACAATGCTCTTGTACGGAGTAGATCAAGATCAGACTGCACAGAACGTGCAGCCTGATCTTAGATCTGCATTGTCCGATACGGAGACAGTTGAGCTTTGAAATTGTTGAGTTTTTTCTCTTTTCTTTTTTTCTTTTGGAAATCGTTTAGATTTTTAAAGAAGTCAAAGAAATGACCTTTTCAGGGTCATAGACGAAAACATGATCTTTTGCGGACGGCTTAAACCAACATTAGACTGCTAAGAATGTGCAGTCTGATCTTTTATCTACAATGTCCGCTTGTTTTTTCATTTTGATTTTCAGTGGTTTGTATTTTCAGCCTATGAAAAAAGTCGAATTCAAATGACATGATCCATGCTCTGTGAAGTGGGGGTTTAATGTCATCTGCAAAAAGTATCGACCAGGTCAGCCTGCGCAGTCCGCGCAGGCTGACCTGGGCCGAAACTTTTTGCTGTTGGTCAACTTTTTGAAAGTCCAAGGACCAGTTTACCTCATAAGTTAGACAGTTGTTAGACAAAATGGACTTAGTGGATCCGTGACCATGTAATGACCTGCCCGGTGGCATGCATCACGAAGATGCATAAAGCCCCCTTTTTGCCAGAGCGTGGCTCATATCATTTGACACCTAAAGAGTTAGAAAGTTTAGTGGACTGAGCTGGCTGACCTGGGTCAATATTTTTTGCAGATGCATAAAACCCCCTTTTCACAGAGTTTGTTATATATATATATATATATATATATATATATATATATATGGGTGGGCCGGATATGAGTAAAATGGCTTTTTTGCTTCGAAGTTAAAGGTGTGAAGTAACCCTTTACCACACAATCCCGAGTTTTAACGACCTGAAGAAAGGAGCCTTTTGAAAACATAATGGGAAAAGGAGAAAGTGCTGGTAACCTTTTCCCACATGGTGTCTAGCCTTCCCAAAACGAATTTCAGTTTTTCAGTCACATTTATTTTGTCGTCTGCAAAATTTGGACCAGTCTAAAATTTTGTCGTTTGGTAAAGAGTTCAATGTTTTTTTGTTTAGTTCGAAATCGTGAAAAGAAATGATAGCAAAATAAATACAAATATGGATGGAAATAAGAATGAAATGACAAAGTTCCGAAATTAAAAGTGTAAATCAAATGCAGTTTCATGTACTGGAGGTTAAGAACAGAAAGGCAATAAATAGTTGGGAATTAGTACATAGCTTGACCGAATGTTGTCAGATAAGAAAGTGTTGAAGGTACTTTTTCTGCGAATGAAATACAATTTTCTGAGTACGAGATCTTGTATAAAGAGATCAATAAAAATAGATACATGTAAATTGTAAATAGATGGACTGTATAAGTTTAAAATGACGAGAAAGTTCCGGAGTTAAATGTATTCAACATTAAAATTTTGTTAAATCGTGTCAGCTCAATGCATTTCTTTAGTGTGGGTGATTAAAAGAAATCGTTGAAATAAACAACAAATGATGGACTGTCAAGGAATAAGATTACAAAATCCTGGAATTTACGGTTATGTAATAGCTCTATTCTGCGTAGGTAAGTCCGTTTATCTATTTTTATAGCTGTCCTTTTTCGGCGTGGCTGAATGCGCCGGCTTTTGACCTACTTCTTGGCACTGATAAAGAATGAATAGATGGTAAACTGCGATTGGTCAAAAATGTGCACATGTTTATTCGGCGGGACCCCACTGACATATTTGATCACACATTCATGAGACCACTATCAACAAACGTTGCCACTGCTAATCGATACCCCGGAGCCTTGATTCATACCATAGCAAAATAATGTAGTAGAGAATGATTCTTTTCTTGTGCTATTTGGAAATTTAATCTTTTCATAAGCGCTACTCAATAATCCAATACTACTTTCTTTTCAACAAAATGAAAAACAGTGAGGAAAAAGTGGCAATTGCTCGTGAGGTTATTTTTCATTATTTTACTTCATATTGTGCCACAAAAGGTTTTAATAAATATATTCCAGCATCTCTAACGCCGTCTATCTTTTTTTTTTAAAAAGATATTTCTTATTTCTTCTCTGAGAAATTTCGGAGCTTTTAATTATCTCACATGAGCGACTTTTTTTCAACCCTATAACATAAAACTGAAAACATATTAGTAAAAGGAAAATTGCGCATCAGTTAATGATTTCAAAACCGGTTTTACTATGACTCATTTCTTTTAGTAATTACACCCTACAGATTACTTTTATCGCCTGTGACAGACCGCTTTTGAAAACATTATGGGAAAAGGAGAAATTGCTCGTCACGAGCAATTTCTCCTTTTACCATAATGTTTTTAACAGACATGCTGTACTCATGTATGACGTCTGAATTGGTGGCAATCTTCCATATTTTACAAGGGTGTTTTCAAAGTAATTTGTTTAAGATTTGTTTCATGAGGTAATAGGATAATTTAAACGTTGTGGTTACAATTCATTATTTCCTTAAAACCGTTGTGCTGATACATGCCAGGTACATGTATTCTATGAATTCATTAGACTGTCTGATTGCCAATTTGGTCAACCGACTGACGCGTTGTCTGCGCATGTCATATTCTTCGAAGATTCGACCTGTCTTATATGACGCATCACCCATCCCCCGTATACCAGGGAAAAGTAGGGCTTATATCGAAGCTATTAGCCTATTACCAAAGCATGCAGGGGCTGTTTTAATAAATGGTCGGTGCATAGGTTACATGCCAGCCGATCATAGCTGAATGAATGGCACCAGGTAGCGTTTTATTGAGTAAACGTTTATTTCATTTGAAATTCAAAGTCACGGTTGTTGTTTTGAAAAATTACTCCGCTACTGTACCCAGGATGCCCAAATTAGATAGATGTGTGTTTGTAGAATGCCATCTAGCGTGAGATAATGCCGACTGACGGCCTAACAAAGGGTTGTCCGTCCGTCTCGATAGCTTACTTTTTTTCCTCACAGACTAGTCATTTGCTTTTCTAACCGAGCAACCGACCACGTGACTGGCCTACTTTTTGCCTGCCTGGTGAATTGACCGACCTACAGCCCGACCCAAGCAATCATCGATTGACTGCTAGCTTACCGCCATATAGTTAACAGCCTTTCCGTTTTCCTAGGCGTTTTTATACCCTTATTGTTTACTTTAGGCCGCTACTAGGCCTTAAATATTTGCTTATCTGATTTCCTGAGCGACTGACAGCCCGTCTGATTCTAAGACAAACCGTCCGGCTAGCTTTCGTACTCGCTGGCTGCTTCATTTCTTCCCCACATATCGACGGACAAAGCGGCCGACCGACTGACTATTCTACACAATGTCGACACGACCTATCAATCAACTGCATCGATGACAAAATATAACTACCATCTCTCTTTTTGTCTCATTTCCTTTTATCGCACTGTTTTGCATGCATTCATTTATTTAACCCTTTCCCAAACAAGCCCTGGTTTTCACGTATCTGCAGTACAAGTCTTTTGAAAACACTGTGGGAAAAGGAGAAATTGCTCGTAACGAGCAATTTCTCCTTTTCCCACAGTGTTTTCTACCCTTTTGGAGAACTTTCTGTCATTTTTATAAAATTTAAAATTGTCGTCTGCAAACTCTTTCAGTTTGGACCAGTCTAAAATTTATCGTTTGGGAAAGGGTTAATTGGTCCAGTCCAAACTTTTGTCGTCATACATGGATCCGTGGAAATCGATATTTGACCAATCAGGTCATCACATTTATTTGGCCCT
This sequence comes from Tridacna gigas, assembly GCA_945859785.2. Lineage (NCBI taxonomy): Eukaryota > Metazoa > Mollusca > Bivalvia > Cardiida > Cardiidae > Tridacna > Tridacna gigas. The sequence continues at coordinate 73,191,522 of OX244031.2, read as the reverse complement.
ATGTACAGCCTTGCTGTCTGCTATTTCGGCTCACAAACAAGCGACTGTTAATGTTGGAAGTGTGCGATATTATGTGTGTTTAAAACGCTTGAATTTTAGGGAAAAGTTTAAAAGATGTGCTTTGCGATCGTGTACTGCTTACGTGAGATATACGAAGAGATTATAAGTTTGGATTATGATTATGATTGACAATGAGACATGAGCAAACAATTTCGATCAAAGCTATATTACGCAATGAATTAATTAATGTTAGGGTTTTTTTTTTCTGAAACTCTCCGAAAAAAAACTTAAACTGTTTTACAATAGAAAACAAAGGTAAAATATATGAAATACTAATAAAAAGAAAGTATGTTCACTCAAATAGCTAATCTTGTTTAATAACCTCTGCACATCCAAAAAGGGGCACGTGCCATCAATGTTTCAGTTTGACGTTAAGATTAACCCTTGGTGCGTGAAGAATGCTGAATGTGTAGATACAGATCAGAGTGCAAAAAATGCAGTTTATTCTTGGATTCAAACCATCTGCTACTTAAATTAAGTACATTTACGTGTGTTCTTTACTGAAGGTACATGTAGATTTCAATTATGAAACAGACAAAGTTCTGTTTTGCACAGTTCTGGAAGTTCAGCTCAAAAGGCAACTTATGTTATCTGGTCTTGTCTCTTGTTAATTAAAGCAGCTTTTGACTTAGCCATATTTAAGTGGATTAGCACATCTGCCATTTCAAAGGGTTTGTCGGTAAACTGTTAACTGATAAGATGTGTGTTTGATTGCCGCTGTAATCCAGTCGACCACCCATTGTCTTCAGTATATCATAAGATAAAACAAACTACCGCCATTGATATTAACAATTTTGTTAACTGACAGCACACTTTACACGTTTTAAAATCATCAGGCAACCATTTTCCCTTAACTTGAAATGTAAAAATTTCTCAGACTTCCACCTCTAGAGCTGTTGAATGAGACAATCTATAAATATTTCAAAATGATTGTTATTTAGTGTAATTTATTATCGAATACGATGTTGAGACAACCTAACAAGCCTTACAAAAATATTAATCATCTTTAATTCTATTATTTTTAAGCAAAACTGAGGATTATGAGGTGTTTCATTCTTTCTCGTAGAAGTTCAAAACTTTGCTGGCACAGGTATTACATTGTCCGTAACCCCTGAAATTCACACTTTTTGTACAAATCCTTGTGTAAATTAGTTCAAGTATCCATATATTTCTTGCCGAGAATCCATCATGGGCAGAAACATATATAAAGGAATATTTTCCGGAATTTAATCGGAAGAAAGTCATGACTGCACGATTTAAGTAGCCTTTCTGCTATGCTGTATATGTATTTACTACGTTTGTTTGTGAGCCCTTAACGACGGTAACCAAGGAAGTCGATTTATCTCATCGCCACGGATCCATGTATTTGGTAAAGATTTGAGAGATCAACGATATGTCATGGTGAATAAGATCAGGTTACAGTAATTTCACAAACAATTCCATAGCTTTGCAACCCTGATAAAAATGCCTTTGAAAACATTTTGGGAAAAGGAGAAAAAATGCTGGTAACCAGCATTTTCTCCTTTTCCCAAAATGCTTTCTACCCTTTTTAGAGCACAAATGAAGCTACTTTTTATTGTCTTCTGCAAATGCTTTCAAAATTTTATTTGTCGTCTATAAATGCTTTCAAATAGTGACAAGTCTAAAATTCTGTCTTCTGGTAAAGATTTAGGTTTATAGTATGGCTTTTTTTACCTTCTCGTTGACAATTGAAGTGATTGATCTGTTAATCCTTTACCAGACGACAAAATTTTAGCCTTGTCGAAATTGAAAGCATTTGCAGACGACGATTTCAATGTGGCTCAAACGGTGCAACTTTTCTTTGATAGGATAGAAAACATTGTAGGAAAAGGAGAAAATGCTGGTTACCAGCATTTTCTCCTTTTCCCACAATGTTTTCCAAAGGCCTCTTTCCCAGGGGCGCATTGTGCGGTAAAGGGTTAAACCGATCGATCGATTGTTAGTTTAATTCTGGCTGACATGCAAATACCCTTGTCATAATCGAACGCCAGCTTTCTTGTTACCTTTTCTGCGTCAAATATAAAAGCCTTGCTCTGGCTAAGCAGGGTTAAATGTATCTCCGTGGTGCTTTTAACCAAACAAGACATCGCATACAATTTTATGGATCCATAAAATCCTTTTCGTCTTGTAACCAACTTAATCTAAAAATAGAATCGTTCTTGGACATGTATAAAACTTACAAATTTAGCGAAAAGCTTCTACGTGGTCGATGCTTTTTTGCAGATGCATTAACTCCCCTTTTCACAGAGCATGGCTAAATGTTGAACGCAACTTACTATGGCTTATCCCCAAAAGGCGTGTAATAAGTCATCATTGGCAGCGACTGAGTTGATAGCGGAGCTTTATTTTTCTCGTACAGCCGACACATCTATTTAACATGTGTAAGACAAAACACAATCTCTGTTCCTACGAAAATACTCATTATCGCCATTCGATAGAGTTATCTCTCTTTGAGCACTCTTCTGCGTATTTGATAAGAAAATCAACAAGTCTCGGGAGAGAGCGCGATATTATTGGGTCAGGTACGGTGTCCGCAAAGTAGGCAAAACTTTAATTTATCCATATCGAGGATGATATATGAGAAATAAAAATCTAAATATACTCATTGGACCTTGCATCGCAATGAAACGTGCCTTCTTCAATAACGATAAATGCATTTGATTGTATTTCGTATGATATTGCCATTGATTTTTGTTCACACATGGTCCCAGAAGTAAGTCTAAACACGCCTCACTTTGAAGATCTTCACTAATGGAAATAAGTATTTACAATTAGGCTGGGTGCAGCAAATGATGCTGCACAGCTCCCTGGTGATGGTGCAGAATTCGTAGCCCGGAGACCCTGGGTTCCATCCCATCTCGAGGTGCTGGTCTTTTCATGGAAGTATCCTTGGATGAGATACCTGAAACCCTGGCCAAGTACTGGAGAAACCCAGGACACGCTTGAACAAGTGAGCTTTCACGACGATATGACTAAAGGAATGTTGAAATCGATCACAAAACCTTTCAATCGATCAACAGATGCAACCAAAAACGGCGTCTGATCTGAATCTACAATTATCACTGTGCTCTTTTACTGGCAAGAAAACTTCTGCATTAAGATGAAATAAGAGTATGCGAATGAAGTAGGAGTATACACTGAATACATATTGTCTTCCTTATTACAAATTTACTGTTAATGTTTGCACAAAACAACATGTATTACAATGTCACATTAAAATTTATGCTTGAACTTTGTTTCACAGTGACGTAAAATGCACGGAAAAAGCAAACCACTTAGTCACCAGCCACTATATATTATATTCTTATTCTTAATTTTGAAAGCAACACACTATCTAACTGGTTAAACGAAAGGAGCCATGTGCTATGAAAAGGAGGTCGAATGCATCTGCATATCGACCCATGTCAGTCTGCGCAGTCTGCGACTTGGGTCGAAAGCGTTTGGTTTTTTTTTTTGTAAATTTTCTGCCTGTCAAAGGACCATTCTACCTCAAGTTTCAGTCCGACCCAGAGAACAAAGCTTTTAAAAAACATTGTGGGAAAAGAAAAAAAAAAAAAAAAATGCTGGTAACCTCCTTTTCCCACAATCTTTTCTGCCCTTACACAGACAAATTCCATCATGTGATACCTATTATGTCATCTGCAAATGCTTCAATTTGAACCAGTCCAAGATTTTGTCGTTTAATAATGATTTAAGCTTCAATTTTCTAGACAAGGATTGATTGATTGATTGATTGATTGATTGATCGATCGATCGATCGATCGATCGGTCGGTTGGTCTGTCGGTCGGTTGATTGGTTGATTGATTGATTGATTGGTGTTTAATGCCGTTTTCAACATTATTTCAGTTAATCGCGGCGGCCAGTGCACCTATCCACGTTTTTCTGGAGTTTCTTGTACAAGCACTCCGCTCAACATTCTTTCGAAGCCACTGGCTGCTTTCCCTCATAACCATCGTCGAAACAATAGTCAGCGATGAGAGAGGAATGAATCCTGTCGCAATGACTGTCATCAGTCCTTGGAAAGAAATTGGTCGAGCCGGGTATCGAACAAGTACGTTCTAAAGTCCTGTACGCTACCGACTGAGCTGCCGGAGCTCGGCGGATTCATGAGAAGATTGTAGAAAGAGTGTTTTCGTATTCACTTCTCTAAACACAACGTTAACCTTGAAATAAAACATACTCGCTAAACGTTGTTGACATTTAAAATTTAATGAATGTCGATCATATTATTAATGCATGTGTAATTTGAGCCATGCTCTGTGAAAAGGGGGCTTCATGCACCTGCAAAAAGTATCGACCCAGGTCAGCCTGCGCAGTTCGCGCAGGCTGACCTGGGTCGAAACTTTTTACTACTGGTCAATTTTCTGCATGTCAAAGGACCAGTCTATCTCATGATTCAGTTTGTTGTTGGACTAAAATGATTTGATGAATTCATAATCATCTGATGACTTGCTTTGTAAAATGGATCACTGGGATGCATTAAGCCCCCTTTTGCCAGAGCATGGCTCATATATTTACCTCTTTGTTTGGTCTCTCTTTGAATCCATTACTGCATAAAGATGTGACAATTTTATAATAGTCTTATATTTTATATTTTATAATAGTCTTATATTTTATATTTTATAATAGTCTTATATTTTATAATAGTCGTATATTTTTTAATAGTCGTATATTTTTATATTTTATAATAGGCTTATATTTTATAATAGGCTTATATTTTATAATAGTCTTATATTTTATATTTTATAATAGTCTTATATTTCATAATAGTCTTATATTTTATATTTCATAATAGGCTTATATTTTATAATAGTCTTATATTCTATATTTTATAATAGTCTTATATTTTATAATAGTCTTATATTTTATATTTTATAATAGGCTTATATTTTATATTTTATAATAGGCTTATATTTTATAATAGTCTTATATTTTATATTTTATAATAGTCTTATATTTTATAATAGTCTTATATTTTATATTTTATAATAGACTTGTATTTTATAATAGTCTTATATTCTATATTTTATAACAGGCTTATAAAAGCCTACTCAGACACCTTGAAACTTACAAATTGCTCCTTCTTTCAATGGTATTTATACACTAAATTAAGATTTCTTTTTTGTGTGGTGTTGAACGTTGTTTTCAACAATATTTCTGTTATATCACGGCGCCCAGAGCGAATCGATTCTAGCTTTACTTGAGTTTCTTTCACCCATAAGTCGCACACTATTCTTCTCATATCACATAAATGTCGTCTAAGTAAGATTTGTACTTATGTTGGTTATGCAAAGTATTTAGATTCATGGAGCTTTAATATAACAATGTAGTTCGAACCCAGAAATATCCACTATGATGCCGTGGTGATGGCGGTTCACATATCTTTGAGCCTATAATTCAAACTCCGACCAGAATTAGGTGTGCTGTTACTTTTCATCGAAGCTTTGTTGTTCCTCTCTCCCTCTTTCACCCTTTTTGTTCGTCACACACACACACACTCTCTCTCTCCCTCCCTCCCTCCCACACAAAACCATTTTGTCGCACACTCTCTCTCTCTCTCTGTCTCTGCCCGCCCGGGTAGCTCAGTGGTTAGCATATCTGACTCGTGACTTGGTGGTTGCCAGTTCGATATCCGATTGAGGCAAACTTTCTTTTTGGCAATTTTTCGCCTCTCACCTCTGATGCATTTAAGAGAAGTAGTCAGTGGCTTTGGAAATAAAGTTGTGTCAGTACTGGTGTGGGAAAGCCAGGGAACACGTAGGTGCGTCACTGACCGCCATATGACCTGAGTTGTAAGCATGGGGTTAAACTCCAATACAAACCAAACCCTCTCTCTCTCTCTCTCTCTCTCTCTTTTCAACTCATCAACTAGTCCCCTCAGACGAATAGCAGTTCAAAATCCAAAATAAACCAAGGATAGCAATATATTATACATAAAGGATCATTGTATAAATTGTGTAAATTATGCATGTGTAATATGATACAACCATTATAATACCACCCTAAGGCCTCTAGGTGCGACTAAATACGCTTTTGTGGACAGTGTAGATCAAGATCAGACTGCACAGAACGTGCAGTGTGATAGATGGTTTAAACTGTCCTATAGGGTGAATTGTTTCATAGGGATGAAAGGTTTCTTTTTTTTTTCTATTTTACAGTTGTCTCTTTCCTAAACGATAAAACTAAGACCCTTTCCGAAAATGATACGAACGAAGAGTTCTTTGCAGGGTATAAAACGTTGTGGGAAAAGGAGAAAATGCCGGTTACGAGTATTTTCTCCTTTTCCCACAATGTTTTAAAAAGCCGTCTCTGCCAGGGTCGTTAAAACTCAGAAAAGGGTTAAAGGGTTTAAGTTCTTTACTTCCGGGTCATTTGTTTCAGCATAAATGCAATATTTTTGTAATTTGCGATTTTACCAAATGCTATTTATTGGGACAGTCCTTTTTATACTGCTATTTACTTTTATATATACTGCAGTAAAGATCTCAGAAATAGAGATTAACGACCCGGAAGTATAGATCTTGACCCGGAAGTATAGATCTTGATCTGGAAGTTTAGTTCTTGACCTGGAAATATAGATCTTGACCCGGAAGTATAGATCTTGATCTGGAAGCATAGATCTTGACCCGATAGTGTGGATTATGACCCTGAAGTATAGATCTTTACCCGGAAGTATAGATCTTGGCCTGAAGTATAGAAGTATAGATCTTGACCTGGAAGTATAGATCTTGACCCGGAAGTATAGATCTTGGCCTGAAGTATAGAAGTATAGATCTTGACCTGGAAGTATAGATCTTGACCCGGAAGTATAGATCTTGATCCTTCGAGTACCCAGTGAACAAAGTGGACATTTTTAAGTCTAGAAATGAAACCCGAATAGGTTTAGTTTCAAGGTTGCTTTTGACTAGAATGTTTCAGTAAAGCTGACAATATAGATCAAAGATCAGACTGCACGTTCTGTGCAGTCTGATCTTGATCTACAATGTCCGCGAAGGCGTATTGAAATACTTGCGGACCTAGATCTCACGCCGCTATTTGCAGCGTCTGATTATAATCTATATAATAGTGTTTGCCAATGTTTTTTTTTTTCTAATTAATTTATTGTATAACTTGACCCCTGGGACAAGTTTAAATATTAATAAGCTCTTTCGTCCGTCTTCAACAAAGCGTTTAATGGCTTATTGATATAATGGTGTTTTATGCCGCTTTCAGTATTTCATTCATACCACGGCGACAGTTCACATAATATCATACATGTGTGTCCTGGGTTTTTTACGGGTACTAGGTCAGGCTCTCACGTGTTTTGCCAAAGGACACTCCCGGGAAAACCCCCTGCGCTTCCAGATGATCGACATAAACTGACCTTTCAGGAATAGATGTGAAAACATTATGGTATAAAAAAAGGAATTCCCAATCAAGAAACCCTGGTTCGATTTTAGTTGGCTCGCTGGTCTTGGGTAAGGGCACTGCAGGGCTCTAGTTCGGTGAAATCAAGAAAAGACGTAAATAGGTAAGCTGTCATATGACCGAGATACTGTTGAAAGCAGCTTTAACCATTGAAGTTTCAAAGGGCCTGTGGTTATACAAGGGAGCATTCAAATTCGTCGACCACAAAAACGAGGGGGGGGGGGGGGGGGTGGAGGGCCGGGGACGCAATCAGTCAGCTATTTACCAATGAATCGTCCACATTGAAAGCATTCGCACACGACAAATTAAATGTGGCTCAAATGGCAGGATTTTTTTTTCTCTCTCTCAGAAAGGTTAGAAAACAATGTGAAAAAGAAAAAATCGTCGGAAACTCTAGGCGTCCAAAGGCAAATTCATCAATTTGAGCCACATTTAATTTGTCGTCTGTAAATGCTTTGGATTAGTACAAATCCAGAATTTTGTCGTTTGGTAAAAAGTTAAACCTTAATTAAATCTTCTTGAATCGTGCAACACTCATCCACAATTTTTCCTTGTTTTTTTTTTCGGCGTAGCTGAATGTGCTGGGTTTCGACCTACTTTTTGGTACTGAGAAAAAAAAAAGAATAAATGGTAATTTGTGATTGGTCAAAATTTTACACATGTTTATTGTAAGGGCTCCCCTTGCCTATTTTCGGTTAAATTTACGCTGTCTATTTTTTTTTTTAAAGATATTTCTTGTTTAACATTTTCAGTATTATGTATTCCACTGTCAGATGGAAACACAGCGTCTGCTTGTTATGGGACAGACCCGGACTGTGACTACTTTAGTTTAATATGCCCGGAAAACCAACTCATAAAACTGGGAGACATGTTCGCAGGGAGGAAAAATGAACAGGTACGCATGATTTTTTTCCCACCTCTTTCTCTTCCGTATGCATGGATAGATTTTTCGGAGAGTGTGGACAGAGATCAGAAATCAGATTCGTGAAATTGGCCCAACAGCAGTATATACAATCAGATGTAACATTTTAGCAAGATACAGGGAGCCCACATATTCGTACTTGTGAAACCCAGAAAAATCATGAATACATGCAAGCGAGCAGTCCCCGTTTAATGACTGCAGTACATTGTAGTTCAGTTAAATACCGTGACAAAAGACAAATACATAAAAAGACTCAAAAGCACCTAAAATCACATAAGCCGTGCGCTGGCAAAAAGGGGTTTAATGCATCTCGTGATGCACTGTACCAAACCAGCCGTCACATAACATATGGATCTATAAAACCGATTTTGTCTAACAACCGATAGATCATGAGGCAGTATGGTCCTTAGACATGCAGAAAACTGACCCATAGCAAATAACAAATGTAAGCCTGTGCGGACTGCAGGGGCTGACATGGGTCGATACGCTTTGCAAATGCATTGAACCCCATTTTCACAGAGCATGGCTCAGTTGTAAGAGCATTTCATAATCTACAACTTAAGTACTTCCTAATTCCAATCCGCCACCCGTAACACATTTGTTTATTGTGTTCACCATCCGTATACCCTCCCACTTGACTAGTTTACATTTACCACGCCCCCCTCCCCCTCCCCCCCCCCCGCGTTTCTCCGCGCACCTTTCAGCAATAATTCGCCCTTCCCTCCATCCGCCTTCGTTTCTCCTCTTTTCCCTTCAACCTATGATTACCAACTTGTTTCACTGTTCTCATTCCAAAAGCAATCACCATATGTCCTTTTTAATGATGAAAGATGTTCTGGCAAAATACTGAAAAAAAAAAACATATTGTAATGGTTTTACCCTATGGCTGCAAAATAAAAAAGCCGTTCTCTGGCAAAAGAGCTGCAAAATAAAAAAGCCGTTCTCTGGCAAAAGGGCCTTTAATGCAACTCCGCGATGCAATATACTGAGGAAGTCATCACATAATTATGGATCCATAAAACCCATTTTGTATAACAACCAACTTAGTCATGAGGTAGACTGGTCCTTTGAGATGCAGAAAAGTGACCGGTAGCAAAAGCTTTCGACTTACGTCGGCCTGCAGGATGACCTAGGTCGATGCTTTTTTGTAGATGCATTGAATCCCCTTTCCACAAAGCATGGCTCAAATAAATAGAGGATCTTACATGAGTGTTTATGTATTATCATTTTTATCAAACGAATTGACTAAAAATGTTTGACACGAGCCTTGGCGAGCGTCAAATACATTTTAATCAACGAGTTTGATAAAAATGATAATACATAAACACGAATTTGAGATTCTATTTATCACATAAAACGAATGACAGGCAAAATATATCCTGCATCATCACCTTTAGCTTATACACCTTTCACGGGTCCATAGTTACAGTTGTAGTTTGGTTTAAAAATGTGTACATACACAAGTAGATAGTTCTTTGATATTTACACCGAAAGTAGAATGACCCAGTTTCTAGAGGAGATAAGTCCACCTATTTCCGCAATTTTGTTGATTTAAAAGACTTTCGCTGCATTTCATGGTTTATATTAAACATGAAAATCAAAAACTTCCGCGCGTATACGCCTTAGGAACAATGACGTCACTTTTCCGCGAAACGGCGTAGTCGCACAAATTCCGGCACGTGCTGTGGCTGGTTTCTCCGGCTTCACGCGCTCACGACTAAAACCTGGCCCCGTGCTTATAAAGAAATGTTGAGAACGATCTCATGCTCAGCACAAAACCGTACTCAACGGCTTGAGTTTTGCTCACGGGAGTTTTGAACTCAGATGCTGCTTATAAACGTCGCTTGAGAACGTTCTCAGCTGAGCACAGTACGCACTTAAAACTTCGTGAACGTAAGCGACCAAACTACTGAAAATAGCCGATACCAACAGATTCGGCTCCAAGAAGATTCGACCCATGGCCCATGGCCGACCACGTTTTTAGAGAATATCCGGCCCAGATATTCTCAAAATTCGGCCCGGAAATGAGAAGATTCGTTGCAGTTACGTTGCCCAAGTGTGATTATGCATAACTTGTCCAGATTTATGGCATATATAGGTTCGGGAAGTGGCACGTTTGGTGTAAATAATATATAATGTGACGCCGGCAAGAGAAAGGGGTCTTACGGCTCCGACGTCAATTTCGAGAAAACATGTTTTAAAGTTTGCGCGTCTTATTTTTATACGACTACCACCATATTTTTGGCTTTAAACACATATTGTTGTTTGTATATAGTCTCCTAAGTCTGTCTACACGTACTTCAGTCACAAATCGATAAAATTAAGGCCGCCGAAGTCATTCAGTCAGTACCGAGTGTATCACTTCCTGCATGAAAACAGCGATGACCTCATTTAGATACGATGACATAAAATCAGTTTTAAAGGTAACTACGGTGACTACATACAAGAATATGCCTTAGGTAAGATTTGTGTACTTTTACATTTTGCGATAAGAATTTCTATCTCAATATTTCTTGGCGAAAATAAAAATTTTCCACACTTTCAATGACCCGGAAGTTGTGTCATCGGTAACTAACTAGTACAAGTTTTGTTTGTAGCAACGGTTTTGTTGTATATTGTCCGCCAAAATTTTAAAAGTAACTGAACAAACAAGTCCGCAAACTTACTCTCCCACTGTCAGTACGATTTTACATAAAATAATCATGTATCAGGACAACATTTTTGTTGAATAATTGAGAACAACATATCGGTTGTCACGGTTGAAAAAAAATACCCAACTTTTGAAAACAAACTTGATGAAGAATCCAGTGTTTTAAATGTAGACATATGATCCACTGTGAATCCGATAATTATTCAGGCAATGCCAACAGTGTTATATTTGAAACCGAAAACTAAGAATCTTTATGTTTGTGTGTGTTGGCCTTTATTTATTACGTTTAAAGTTTATGGTTATTCAGTACAAAGGCAGACATTGAAGTGGAACTGTGTGTTTTGAATTTCTTGTTAAGTTAACTAAAACTTGAATGGAAATGAAACATGATGAACATGTTAGATTCTGAAACTTATCATCATTTACCTATGTATTATCCGACTTCAGTTTGGCTTGTATTTATACCATTTCATAAATAAACTGAAGGTGGGAGCTCTATGGTAAACAGTCAGGCATATAGAAAGTAACAATGATTCTTAAGCAATTTGACAGAGGATCAGACCATTGGTTGATTTCAGATTATCGGATGGTGATTGGAATTCTAAAACCTGTATTGCAGATATTCTTTCTTTATTCCACTAAGTACCCACAACACAGGTTTCATGTCATTTAAGTTATTTTCAGTATGTATATTTTCAGTATGTATATTAGTTTCATTCTTGTCAGTGCAAAACTTTCATTACTTTCATTCTCATCCCAGGTAAATAGACACATTTGACTAATGGTGAAGTGGTTAGTGAAGGAAGAGACAGTGTAGTTAGCATGGCACAGCATTATTTCTGATCTTCAAGACCTGGAGGTCAGCATTCATAGAAAATGACAGGTATGTCTTGTTCAACAATCTAGCTTACAGAATGTTACTTTTAACTCTTTTGCTACCAAAATAAATGAATTCAGCTTATTTCAAAGTCTGAAAGTAGATTAAAAATAAACATCCAAAGGCAGCTTTTTCTCTCACATTCAACATGCAAAGATGACTTTATCTGTCACATTTGTGTTCTATAATTATGCGCAATCTTGCATTTTTTTTTTTTCACCTAATCATGAGTATGATTGCAAGTGATAGACATACCAATGTTTTACAGACTTAAAGCAATTTTTCAGTTATAAATACAAAATAAATTGCTACCTCACTGAAACTGACATATTTACATACATGAGCACCAAAAATACATAGCCTGTGAAGCAATTACTAGTGATACATCAATGGTTATAGGAACATATTGTGAAATCTTCTTCAGATCCACTTTGGTAAATAGATCTACTATCAACAAGAAAATATTGCTGTAAATCTTCTTCATTGTGGAGAGTTGTAGCAGGTTTGTGTATTTTCTTGTCAAAGATAGTTTCTTTGTAGAAATGAAAAGGTGAAAATTTTCATAAGAAAAAAAGGTTGTTGTTGCTTTCATTTCCAGTAGGTGTCAGACTTAGTAAACATTAAAAGTTACAGCATGGTCAACAAATATCTGTGACAGTCGTAATACTAATTTCAGAACATTATCCTTAACCTCAACTGCTAAATCTGTACAGTTTACTATATCATGTTCAGTCAATCATTTTCAGTAGACTTTCTGGTGATAAATTTCTCAAAGAAGGAGTGAAAGGATGAGACTAAAATTTGACTGTTTGTAGCTAGACTGCATGAGCATATAGGGTGATTTTGGTGTACAAAGGCAAAATTTCACTCATGATATATATAGCATCAAAGTTACAAAAGTGAGCTGGGTAGGTCTTTGCAACTGTCATTCAGAGATGACATCCATCACTTAACTCTAAACCAGATTGAAAAGTTAAGGACTGGTTTCATTTTCGGACAACAAATTAAAGTGTGGCTCAATTGATGAAACAGTTTTAAAAGGTATAAAACATTGTGGCTAGCGGAGAAAATGTCAATTACCAGCATTTCCCCTTTTCTCACTATGTTAACAAAGTCCTTCCTATGGTTACTAAACCAGAATAAGGGTTAACACAGTTTATTCTCTCTCCTCAAAAGAATGCATGTCTACATTAAATAGGTAAAGACAAAGACATTCAGTACAGTATGATGGTGCCTGGACAATACCATACCATTTTTTCTCCAGACGGGTGCTTTGGTATTATGAGAGGCTCACATGGAGAGCTATTGCATAATTTACATTAAATCAGTTGAACTCTAGTGTTTAAGTGTCCACAGTGTGCCACAGTTGGTAAAGGATACTTGAATATGTTACTTGTGCAATCAATCTTTTTCTTTTTAAAACCAAAGCTATTTGAACCATGTAAGTTACAAATGTCCAGTCACTTAGATATTCCTTTTCTTACTGACAATTAGCTCAAGATCAGACTTCTTTTACAATGTAGATCAAGATCAGACTGCAAAAAGTATGCAGTCTGATCTTTGATCTGTATCTTTCGTGTTGACAGTACTTATGGCAGACACCTTTGTAATTATATTTCTATTGGCCTTTTTTCTTAGACTGGAAAAAGTCCATTTAACACCTTACCAAATGACAAAATTCTAGCCTGGACCAAACTGAAAGCAAGGACAAGGACAAGTAACTGTTGATAAAATGATGATGATGATTTCTCGTTTTGATGGGATAGAAAACATTAGGGGAAAACAAGAAAATGCTGGTTACTGACATTTTCTCGTTTTCCAATAATGTTTCCAAGAGGACTTTTTTTTCTGGGGATGGGGGCCGTTAAAACTCTGGATTGTGTGGTAAGCGGTTAAATTGTATGGTAGGAGTTAAACTAATTTGTATATTTCAGTACATGTATTTTTGACAAATTTGGATATTTGCTTAGTTTATTACAAATGTTACGTGTATATAATCAATAGTCGTGGTATGCTACAGAAATAAATAACTTAGAGTAGTAATACTGTTTTTTGTCACTGTCCCACATTCAGGCTTGTATTGACATCCCTCTCTAACTGGACTTAAAACAACTTTTTATGTCTCTTAAGCTGAAAGCTTTAAAAGGAGAAATTGCGTGCAAAAGTTGATTGAATATCATCTTATTATGTTTTTGATGCTGCTGAAAAAAATATTTTCCTCTGTTATAAGTAAATCTGTGTGTTCTAGATATGTAATTTGTAATGGGGTTTGGACAGTCTAAAATAGCTGGTGAAGTAAAGGGTTAAAGTGTAGGTTTGATTGGTCTGTGGAAGACAGACAAAGGTATATGAGATGAATTAAAGATATCATTGAAATATAATCCTCTTAGTCAATTATTCAATCTATTTACCAATGAATTAAAGCATTGAAGCAAAACGTTCACCTCCTGTAGACTAATGACGTCATGTGCACCACGTCCTAGATCTTTTACCATTGACTCCCTTTGGTGAAAAGCTTATAACTTCCTTTTTTTTTTAGGAATTTTCATTCCATATTCACAGATTGTGTTCTAGACATGTACGTGCATCCAAATATGGGAAAAACTTAAAAAGTGATTTTTTGGCCATGATACCCCTTTCTGCAGTCACTGACACATATAGTAAATGATTTGAGGTTCCCGTGAAACAATAAATTACATAACAATAGAAGTTAAGCATACTTTAAGTACTTCATTATCATTATTTCTACTATTTCATATGCGGTGATACACCAGATATACCGAATAACACCGAATTATATCTGCAAAACACTTATTAGGTATAAATTACATTAATTAGACTTGTTAATATTAGTTCTTTGTGGTTATCTACACTTTAATTCGGTAATAAAAACATTACCGAATTACACCTTTAAAATGAATTCGGTATGCCGGAGAACTCGCAGACTGAATAATACCGAATTACCGAATTTTTTTAGTATAGAATTAGACTGTTGACCACGCTGAACTGTTTTCAAAAAGTCTATTCGATCTCATAATAATCTAATACGTGTTTTGTGGGTATAATTCGGTATTATAAAGTGTAATTCGGTATTATCAGATCTGCGAGTTCTCCGGGATACCGAATTCAGTTTAAATGTGTAATTCGGTATTGCTCTGCTACCGAATTTAACTGTAGATAACCACAAAGAACTAATCTTAACAAGTCTGATTAATGTTATGTTTACCTAATAAGTGTTTTGCTGATATAATTCGGTATTATAAAGCGTAATTCGGTGTAATTCGGTGTTATTCGGTATATCAGGTGTTATTCGGTATTTCCATGCACCCTTTCATTTTTTAAATGTTCCCCCCCCCCTCCGCACACCTTTTAAGAAGTTGTCATTGATTAAGTTTTGTTCCGTGATTGGAGACAGGTGTTGGTGATGAAAGCCAGGAAAAGATGTGACAAACGCCGTTCTGCAGTATCTCTATCCATTTTCTACAATTTAAATCAATTAACTATCCATAGATATCCTTCTTACCGAACTTCGTTGTTATTTATCAAAACCCTGTCCCTCTTGATATAAACCGTAGTTGCAGTCACTCATTCAAGTATTTCTTTGGGCATTTAATAGACTTAAAATTGAGAAAGGCTTGAACTGAAGTGTGTTTTGAACAATATTTCCGATTCTGCCATAAGCAGATGTTGTGGCATGCTGAAGCATTGTCACTTCTGCTTTTTGTCAAGGATCAAATATGAACAAAAACACGCATAGGTACATAATATAGATTATACCTTTAGTTTATATTTCAAACGTAATCGTTTTATAAACAGTCAATCCAGACAGGCCTAAATAATTACATGTAAGTATATGTACGTACATGTAGGGGAAAGCCGGGTAAAATTCGGACGCTTTTTGCAGTACCTTTGCGGAGGTTCAATAATGCGATATAGTGGTGAAACTCGGACGCAGGTCCACCCTTACTCATTCGGACTATCATTTTACTTGCATTTTATTCGCAAAATGTCTACTGAAATATGAGGCAAGATGTTAAGAAAGATCTTTTCTTCAACATATTGCAAAACGCGTAAATTCGGACGCGATAGGAAAAATACGGACACAAAAGAGGGGAAACCCGGACAAGTTAGTTATCGAAGGGTAAAATTCGGACAGCTTGAATTTTTGTTTAAAAATCTAAATCATCAATTATAGATTTTCGGAGATGAGATTCGTCAATCTGCGTATTATTCTTTTCTAATCAGTTGATCATTGACATAGAATGTATTGATTAGGATGATTGTTACTAAATCCACTTGTTTGTTATTCCGAGGATTTCCTTTAACAACTTAACAAAACTATAATGAACCTTTATCAGCCCTTTTCCAGACAATGAGTTTTGTTATATTTACAACAATATGGTTTTTTGGAGGGACCGATCGGAATAAACCTTAGCATTAGCTATCGGTTTATGCCAGTTTATACGTTGATTGCTGCCAGTCCGAATTTATACCAAATCTGAAAAATAGTGGGGGAAACTCGGACAACTTAAAATCTTCTTCTTTTTTTTTTTTTGTCTAAAAGTAGTTAAAATTGTTATAATCGTGTTGTTTATTAATTCATCTGTCAACAGACATCAGTTCTATAATTGTTTTCATTTATACTATACCTTTATTGGTTCGAGAACGGGACCTGTATGAATCCGCCTTGTTTTGAAGTCACCCAACTATCAAAACGAACGCGTGGGTGGATGACTTTAAGAAACTCAAACTAAGTCACCATCTTCGTGACGTAATTACTTTATGGAATTCCTTAAAAAGGACAGAAAGCCTATTTCAAAGAGGAGATAGTTTAAGGAATTGGTTCTGCTTTTCGTAAAAAAAAAAAAAAAAAAAACGCGGATTTTAGACAACCGTCAAGATTTATACGTTTGTCCGAATTTATCCGGTTTTCTCCTAAGTGTAGTATCATAATATCTGAATGGAAATAGGAAAAAAATCCGAATTATATAAAAACAAACAAAGAAAGGTACGTAAATGGGCAAAAGTAAGTCAGTATCTCGAAATCTTCTCCACTGTTTGCATTGGGTCGAATCGTCCTGCACACAAAAATAGCATGTTCTAATCGGATGGTGTCGACAGCTGATGCTTATGCCGATCCAGCTAGTTTGCACAAAAAAATAAAAAAAAAATGAATTCTAGCCCGGAGCAAAAAAAGTGATTTTGGGGGAAAAAACCATGGAAGATTTTAGCAGTTTTACTAAATCACTGCATACACTAACTTCGGTGGTACTTTCTAAGATAAGAAGACACCCACCTTAAAATGTATCGATAACAGAAGTAGCAACCAGCCTTAGTAATATTGATTTTATGTCAACCAATCAACTTTCGTTTAAAAATAGATTTCCTTCGAGCTTTTGTTTTCAAAATTCCAACTAAATTTCCAGCATTAACTGGAAAAACTCCTGGTTTGTCTTTCCAGCTTCGATTTCGATGGGGAAAACGACATAAATATGTTGGCAAAACATTTAAACCAACACCTCTTTTCTTTGTATACATTGATCTGCCGTCGTTCTACCAAAATAGGCCTATTCAAACTGTCCTCGACACGAATCATGAATTGCACCGGTCGCTAAATTCCTCTGAGCAATCCAACTAACGTTAGAAGGGTTGAACATTTTAGGAGGGACATATTTTTCTTTATAAATCGCAGGTGCGCCAGTTTTGAGCAAGCCAATGATAAAACTATGCCGTCCCTATTCCAAACCGATACCGTTCAAACTCTGTACCGTCACGAGTACGAAACTCCAAAGGGGTAACTTCGATATTCAAAACAGCGCGGTGTTTGCCCCCTTTCACACCGAACCTGTCTTCTAAAGAGGCGAAGGTATGCGGCGGCATTCATTTTCACGGAATACAAGACAGAGCAAACTCTCTTGAGTCTGGTTCAGACCTAGTCCAAGTATTTAGACGTATACATGCTTATTTACCTTTCAACATTTATCATCGGACATTTCACATTTGATTTTTCTTATTGCATGTAACGTCTAAACGGGTCCCATTCAGTTCTATGTAGCAAATCTGATCTGTCTAAAACCAGTATTATAACAAAAGAGAACTTCATTTACCTGTAGGATGAACTTTTTTTGAAAATATTCAGCCGCTGTCTTGATAAATAATGGGCAAATTCATTCAGAATTCAATAAAATTTCTCGCAAGTGGGATTGCCGACAGAGTCGCCGCCATGTTTTTCAGTCATGCAGACGGTTGCATAACAAGTAAGAAATTGACTTTAAGTTTATAAACGAAATCTGTTCCAATAATCAAACAAGACCGAAGCGAACAAAATTTCGTTTTAAAAAAAGACATAATACCATTCTGTAAGTTGCATTGACCCGCACATGACGGTACATTCGGAACAATCATATCTCTTCCACGGCAATTCATAACAAAACAGAGTGGTGTTGAATCGGGATGGATTTAGCTCATAAATAGGCAAGTTTTGGACAAATATCCTTTTTCAATCGAGAAATTATTCATTTATCTTACTTCTGATGTATATTTTATTGAACGAGTTCACTTGAAAGTATCCAAATTTGCTGTTCAAACAGCGACAAAATTCGATGTCGGAGTTTGCTAAAGGAAACTATGAAGGAGCCGATAAGACCCTACGTACACGATGAATGTCAGAATGAAAAATAACGTACGTAGGGGCTTATAAATAGGACTAGTTCAGACCATACTCAGCAGAGTTTGAGTTTCATGCTCAGGTGAGTACGATCTCAAGCTCAGGATTCTTTATAAGCACAAAATTCTGAGTCGGACTCAGAGTTGAGCAAGAAGCCGCTCCTTGAGCATGAGATCTGCTCAAGAAAGTTTTATAAGCACGGGGCCTGATCAGAACCGGGACCCAAAAAACGATAATACACTAGTGTATTATCAAAAATAAGTCATGGGTTTAATACACTGCCGGAGGAGGTTGTATGTGATAAATATGAATATTTCGATTTTTTTAATTCTGTTTAAAATGAAGAGGCTGAAATTGTATATCAAAGATCATACTGCACGTTCTGTGACAGACAAATTTGGCGTAGGCGCCTAGCACAGTATGCAAACAAACAGACGGAGGCATCCGACGTGTCTATGAAAATTATTCGCCTCAGATGATATATCTGCCCAAACGACCATAACTTTGCGTAGCATATCTTATTTGCATTCATTACAGGGAGGTAATTATGCTAACCGTTACAGTTAGGAAGTATATGAGCCATGCTCTGACAAAAGGGGGCTTAATGCATCTCCTTGATGCATGATACCAAGAAAGTCATCACATGAGTAGTATAGGAGGGTAGACCTCGGACATGTCCGAGGTCTACCCTCCCTGAGTGCCATTTTGTCCGAGGTCTACCCTACCTGAGTGCCATTTTGTCCGAGGTCTACCCTCCCTGGGAGGAAAAAAGCCGCATCACTGCAGATTTGGGTGTAATTCGGTTTCCGCGACGTAGGAATACAATTATAAATAGTCCGCTACTTGAATAAAAGTAGTTCCGGCAGGTGGTTCAGGTAGAGACCCTCGTTGGACCTAGTCTTTTTTGGAGAGTTGTTCTTTCTCTCTATTACCGTCGGACTTAGTCTTTTTTCCACAATTGTATTAAAAAAGTAGTTCCGGCTGATGTAAACAAGCATTTTGATTGGTCGAGACGTTTTCCCGCCAAAAATCGAATTGAAGGTGAATCACACCACAGGATGGTTCAGCCAGAGGTCCTCGTAGGACTTAGTCTTTTTTCCACAATTGGATTAAAAAGTAGTTCCGGCTGATGTAAACAAACATTTTGATTGGTCTAGACGTTTTCCCGCCAAAAATCGAATTGAAGGTGAATCACACCACAGAATGGTTCAGCCAGAGGTCCTCGTAGGACTTAGTCTTTTTTTCACAATTGGCTTAAAAGTAGTTCCGGCTAATGTAAACAATCTGGCTCAGGTAAATGGATCAGACTAGTTCAGGCAGAGACTATCGTTGGACTTAGTCTTTTTTCCGTCTTTATTCGTCTCAATCTTTCTCTATCACCGTTGGACTTAGTCTTTTTTCCACGATATGGGTTATTTTCCCTACTTACGCTGGGTCAGACAGAGATCATCGTTGGACTTAGTCTTTTTTTCCACGACATGGTTCCCAAGACAAAACCCTCTTCTATTGGTTTTAGCGATGTTGACAATTATTGAAGATAGATTTTCTAGGATTTGGTTAGTCCTGAAAAGGACTGTTTTTTGAGATTGAACTGTCTTTTTTGTCTTTTCTGTGTCTTTTTTTTGCCTTTTTTTGTTGTGTTTTTCCTCTATTGAGAACTTTTCTTTGTTTCTTTGGGTGTCTTTTTGAGTTTGAGTTTTGGAATCTTTGGGATCTTGAAGTCTTTGAAGTTGTCGATGTTTTTTCCATGTTTTCCCAACCCTATTTTTGACGGTGTTACATAGGTGGGATCGTATCGTTGTTTTTTGTGAAGTTGCTCATCATCGTCTTTCTCTATTTCTCGTTTTTTATTTTTTATCTTCTCTTCCTTTGGTTGATGATCTTTCTCTGGCTGTGTTTCCTTTGACTGTTGCTTTTCCTTTGAGTGTTGCTTTTCCTTTGGTTGTTTTTCCTTTGACTGATTTTCCTTTGACTTCTGATCTTTTTTTACAACTGTTACGAGGGAATCTGTTAGTCTTCGAAGGCTGGTTTTATCAAAGTCGAACTCCACCGGAATCTTCACAATAACAGGCGTAGTTGACTGTCTTTGCTGACATATTGTCTCGATGTTTCTGTTCAATGTTTTCAACTCCTCTAAAATCTGAGTTATTGTAGCATCTTGTTTTGATATCATCTGTCGCATCTCTTCCTCGAATTTGTTAACTGGCGCTGCCATTGGCTCAATGAATGTCGAATTCATGGCTGACGCTAGAATATCTCCACTGTTTCCACTCTGTGGCAAGGAGTTGTCTAAGATGTAGTCGGTTAAGTTGTAATCGGCTAAGTTGAGATTCATCTTTCCCGTTAACAGAATGTTTTTACTCGTACTACTCGAAGATCGAGAGCCGAATGATTGTAGAGAAATATCGTCAACGTTTTATAGGGTGGTAGGGGGATTGACCTACTTTGATACAGAATTAAGAGCGCGGACCCGGTCGGAAGCACCCACGAATGATTATAACACTTAGAGAGAGAAATGATAGAAATCTGGGGTACTAGCTAACCGATTGATCTGAGCTCTATTGCGAATGTAACATGTCCTATGATTGAACGAAAACAGCTGAATTTTAGTCAAGCAGAAATGATAATCTTTCGATTTTTTACATAGTTATACTGCTTACTTGCAAAAGGATGAACTACACTATATTAGGAAATATTATTTGGGGTGAAATTTTTCTTAGAGTTATGTAGAATTTTGTTTGACAAAATTTGAAAAGATAGAACTTTCTTAACGTTTGGTAGTCTTGAAAAGGACTGTTTTTCGAAGATCTGTATTTTTTTCAACCTCTTCGTCTATCTCTCGCAGCCTCGAACTCATTAATTAGCATGATAAGTAGTGCTATCTCATGACGTATCTGTCGTCGACGAAACCAATCTTCTAGCCAGTTCAGTATTGAGTAATATGCCACTGATCCAAACATGAACATACAAAACATTTTTATTCTCGAGTATTGAGAGGTAAAAATGATTAAATGAGAACTTGACCGGCTTTCTTTATACGTTTTTTACAGATGGAATGACCTACTTTGACTCGAAATTAACGTTAACCAATCGTTAGTTTCGTTATATTCTCTTTGAATAAGTAAAAGATAGATGAAAAACAAGTCTATACGTTCCGGTAGGGTTCAAGACTTTCTGATGAACTTAGTCTTTTTTGACAAGTTGAAGTAAAAATTACTTTTTTCTTAAAATCAGAATTGATTTGGTCTGACAATTTGAAGAGAAAGATAAAACTTTCTTGGTGTATGTTAGCCCTGAAAAGGGCTGTTTTTCACCATTCTCTGTAATGAAATTAATTTAACTATCGGTTAACTTAATTTCAAAACTAGAGAAAAGATCGAGGACTCTAAACCTCCTCATCTGAATCTTCGGGGAATATTTCACGCCGAAGTTCGTTGATTTCTTCAACTTTGGCTTGGACATACTCATTATACATAATGAGTACTCCTTTAATTGTGCAAAGTTGAATTTTTAGATTATACTGCACGGCTCTACTTTTGCACTTATCATATCGTTTTTCCATCCCACTCAGACGAAATTTAAGCAATTCGATCTGTCTGCATCCCTTTCTAAGTCGTCGCTCTGCTTCAAGCAATTTGAACCGTTTGTCGAGGGTTTTCATTTTTGAGCTCTGAGAGGAAAAGCTGATTAAAAAAGAAAAATATCCCCGTCTTTTATAGGGTGGTAGGGGGATTGACCTACTTTGACTCGGAATTAATGTTATCCAATCGTTAGTTTCGTTATATTTCTTAATTCAGAATTGAGTTGAGCTGACAATTTGAAGAAAGTAAAAACTTTCTTGTTGCATGTTAGCCCTGAAAAGGGCTGTTTTTTTTATGAAGATTCATCCTTCACTGGTTGCGATCGAGTTGTTGTTCTTCTTCTTCAAACTGCACCACAATGAAAGCTTGACAGCAATGATGACACCAAATCACTACACCATAGTCTTCATCATAGTCATAGAATCCCTCATCTGGTTCTGGACAATTGTGCTTTTCTCCAAGATGATGTAGGATACGAAAGCATTTTCCACACTCTATTGCACATGGTCTATCACACTGAGGACAATAAGGAAAAAATATAAGCATTTTTTTCTCGTCTTGGTATACTTTTACGATTTCTTATTCGTGCTACTCGAGAGAAACGAGAGTCGAATGGTTATAGGAAAAGTTCACTGAATTTTTATAACTTGATGAAGGGGATTGACCTACTTTTTCTGACTCAGAATTAACGTAGACCAATCGTCAGACTCGTTATATTCTTTTGTAGAAAAAGGTATGGCGGGAGTGGGGAAAAATGGTTGGTCTTGGCGGGCGTGGGGGAAAAAACGACGATTCTTCGGATAGGACTTAGTCTTTTTTGAGTCTGATGCAACCAATCTTTCGATCTGAGAAATACGTTTGTGAAAATTGACAATTTGAAGAAGCAGTCTTCCTGGGTATTGGTTGGCTCTGAAAAGAGCCCTCAATCCTAAAAGAAGGAGAGAGTGGTTCTTTAAAAAAGAACCATTTTTATCCATTATACAGGATATGCCGTGATGATAGAAAGATCTTTATACTTAACTACGTCCGGCAACTCAAATCCATCATAGCAGGCGACGACTTTACAAACATACGCCTCTTTACCGTCTGCATCTTTTCCGATTTCAACAGGAAATTTCATTTCAAAAATTATCTTGTTGAAACCTTGCAATTTAATACTATCACTATGTTCTACAGTAGATTTTACCATTTGATAAATTTCTGAAACGGAAAATCTTCTAGAGAACAAACTAGGCTGAGATTCATCCAAGTATCGTTCTGCATCAAAATAATGTTTTCTAATGAAATGCTCATGATTGAAGTACTTCTTATAGCGTAAATATTGCCCGCTATAATAAGATTGAGGCGGAGAACCAAAACCTTGTCTCACGGACATATCGCTAGGATAAAAAAAGATAGAGAAAGAATAAAGGATAGGAAAATTTTTGTCAGCATTTTATAGCTTGGTAGGGGATTGACCTACTTTTGCAATAGAATTAAGAGCACGAACGGGGGCGAGAGCATGTAGATAGAACATAACGTACTATATGATCTCACATAGAATGTGATGATCTAGCTACATTTTTCCATCTCTGAACTTTTTGGGGAAGAAAATCAAAACAGACGACTTTTTTAAATCATTTCTTTATTCATTCAAAAGCTCTTAACAATATCATTAAAAACAAATGTTCTAACACTTTATTTTATATATACAAAGACATTTTATATACAAAGCAATGAAGGTACATTTTATATACAAAGCATTGACAATACAGTTTTTATTTACAACAATGACAAAACAATTTTTACAACGCAAATTCACAGATACCTCGATTTTTCCACTTGTCTTCATGTTCCACAACAGTTTTGTGCAATTGTTCATTGCCTAAAAACAAACGATATACACTGTCCAATCCACTATATTCACACGTTCCTCTAATTTCAAAGACGTTTTTGAATACTGCTTTTGTCGAAAGAGTTGAAAGTACGATTTTTTCTGTGACATCTCTATCAAATAGGAGATAGCCTTCCATGATATCCACTCCTTCTGCATTATCTCTTGATTTTGTATACCGTAAGTAAAAGTTAAACAGGAGTGATTTCATTTTCAGCATGATCAGATAACTTTCTTCTGGTCTTCCTATGATAATGAATCGCCATCGACTTGTAGCTTGCAACTTCTTAGCGAAATAGTCACTTTTCCACAAACAAGCTGTCAAATAGCCTTTGATAGTGGTATCGAAATCTGACTCAGTCACCAGCATTGCAATAAAGTCGTGCATGCTATACATTTTGCAGGATGTCTCTCCTTTTGCAACTCCCTTGTGCAATTTATCTATCCAAAGTTTCACACAGTTGAATTTAAGGTTGAATTGTGTTCGTTCATCGAGCGTGTGCAGATGGATGAAATCTCTATAAACTTTTTCACGTAGTTCTATCGGCAAAGGCAGCATTTCACTTGACTGATTTCCACTTTTCGATAGACCCGTCTTACTTTGATCGTTCACTTCAAGTCAGTGTAACATGGTGTTGTTCCTTACAGTTATTTATACCCTCAAATCTTATAGGTCATAGAGTGCAGTATCGTTACAATGCAAATTCGCAGATACCTCGATTTTTCCACTTGTCTTCATGTTCCACAATAACTTTGTGCAGCTGATCATTACCCAAAAACAATGGAAATTTGCTGTCCATTTCACTATATTCACGTACTCCACTAAATGGAAAAACATGTTTTGAAATATCTTTTGTCGAAAGAGTTGAATATACGATTTCTTCTGTGACATCTCTATCAAATAGAATATAGCCTTCCATGGTATCCACTGTTTCCTCATCGTCTTGAATGGATCCTTTTTTGTAGCGTAAGTAAAAGTTAAACAGAACTGATTTCATTTTCAGGACGTTCAGAAAACTTTCTTCTGTTCTTCCTACGATGATGAATTGCCATCGACTTGTGGAATCCATTTGTTTAGCAATATAGTTGTCTTTCAACAAACAAAATGCTAAATAAGCTTTGAGAGGAAAATCGAAATCTGTGTCATCCCCTAGCATCACAATAAAGCTATGTATACCATACAATTTGCAGGATGTCTCTCCTTTTGCAACTCCCTTATGCAATTTGTTTATCCAAAGTTTCACACAGCTGAATTTAATATCCAACTGTACTTGTTTATCGAGCGTGTGCTGATGGATGAAATCTCTATAACTTTTTCACGTAGTTCTATCGGTAAAGGTAATATTTCACTTGACATGATTTTCACTTTTTTGATAGAACCGTCTTACTTTGATCGTTCACTTCAAAACAGTGTAACACGATGTTGTTTCTTACAGATATTTATACCCTCAAACTTTTATAGCCATAGGGAACAGTATCAGTATCGTTTACAATCACTCTTTTGGTGTATACAGAACGAAAGGTTTTTGTCTGTGGTTCACTGGTCACTGTTCTGTCTTTATGCCTTTTGATTCTACAGTCATACTGAACTTTGATTTCCACTGTACGATCCAGAGCACATTTCGAATAGGTGTCGAAATTCACCATCTGATTTGTATTGTAATCCAAAGTAATTCCCTTGACTTTACATTTGCTTTTTTCTTTTCCATCTTTTGTTCTCATTTTGTAAGCGTAATTCTTTGGACCTAATCCTCTGAAATGAGTTATTCTGCAATCAGGTTCTTCACCGGTCCATTTTCCTAGCCTACTGTTAATGATGGGAGGGTTCCACAGTGGAGGGTCATGAATGTACATACAACTATCTGTATCGAAATATAGAACTCTATTCCCCAACCTTTCAAGAACACTGTACAGTTCCAACCTTGCATAGGCTGTTACGTAGGATGCTACAATAACATTGGCTGTAGCATGCGTTTCGACAAAGTCCATCTTTTCTTCATAGTTGTTCAAAATGAATGGACACTCGTTGTCAAAAATTTCCACATGCTTCACCGTATATTTCGGGTCGGTAATCAAGTCAAAATATTTAGATGGTTCTCTGATGTATTTCGTCTTGCTCATGTTTTCACGCTGTGCTAATTTTCCCCAAAGACAGTTCAACATAATCTTAGCAAATGATCTTTTACCGGGATTTTTTTGAATGCATTTTGGATTGAGACGAATCCCTTCGGCTTCCTCATACTCGCGAATGAATTGATCCTTTTCCGAGTCTGTCTGACACCAACCGGGGTATCCACTGGCTTCTTGCTTGATTTTCAAGAAATTGTCCACATAGCCTTTAAAGAATTGGTCCGAAACAGAATCGAAATGCCAGATTTCATACACTTGCATTAGCTGATAACCACAGTCGAGAGCTTTGAACAGTTCGAATGTAACCCAAGTTCCAACCAAGGCTCTCTCTTCTTTTTCATGGTTACAAACGTTTGAGCTTTCTTGTGCACATTTCATACAGAGTGGAAACATCATCTTGTTGTTACAGTGAACTGGAAGAACAGGATGAAACAAATCAGTTGGGGGTAGAACTTTGCATTCAATGAGTCCTTCATACTGACGAATATTCTTCATGTCAATGTTCTCAGCAGCCAAGATTGATGGATGGCCTACAGGATAGAATTTATGTTTGCAGACGTAAGGATACAGAGAGCAATTGTCAATATACTTGATTTCCTTCTCACTGTTTTCCTCAACATCATAAGCAATTTTTATTGCATTACATCTGCCTCCAGTCAATCCCTCTCTTGGTTCGATGGGGTCACAGTTCGGGTATAGACTTTCAATGCTTTTTTTGTACTCTTTGTCCTTTTTCATCTTGGCATCGAATTCATGCTCCCATATGGTCACGACGTTATATCCCATTCTTTTGATGGTTTCTAATCGTTCGATGGTGCTGTTGTACAATTCATCCATTGTTTTTCCATTGATGGGGTTGATATATTTTCGATCTTTAAAACATGTCTGGCAACCATGAAATAAATCCCCGAGGAATTCATAGACAGTCTTTGATTGACGGTGAAATCCGTCTACAGTGTATTTCCCTATTTGAAATTCACCACCATTTTTGGCATGTTGAATATGAATCCCTTTTTCCCTAGCAATGCAATCCACCGTATTGCTTTCATAGAAAACCGGCGTCTGGCTGGATCTTTGCTTGAAATGATGGCTATCTGACCTTTTGGTAAATAATCTTTTCGCCAAATCTTGTTACAGGCTCCAGCTATGGTAAACGACTCTGTGAATGGGCAAATCCCACTCTGT
The DNA here is from genome assembly GCA_945859785.2 of Tridacna gigas. NCBI lineage: Eukaryota > Metazoa > Mollusca > Bivalvia > Cardiida > Cardiidae > Tridacna > Tridacna gigas. The sequence goes on along the minus strand of OX244031.2, from coordinate 73,164,148 downwards.
TCGATGAACAACTTTCTGAATTCACCACATCCTCGTCTTAGGATATCAACATCCGATCGACAGTACAACTCCATCTCTTTTTGAAAATTGAATTCCTCACCGTTTTGAACTTTGTCATTATACCAGACTATGAATTTCGATCGAACCTCTTCAGGCATTGAATCGGGCTTGTAATAAGACATATCCAAGTATGGGCCGACGTAATCCCAGAATTCGTCTGTATTTGCCCAGTGAGGAAAGTAACCTTTTTTCATTTCTTGAAGTCCAAATGTAGTCGGAAATTTCGCCAGCCCAAAGTTCATGAAACTGAAGGAGTCGATCAAACACACACCATTCAGTTCTAACTTCAAAATATTATTCCCATTCATGGTCAGTTCTGGTTCTTTCATCCCAACGTTGATAATGTGATTGAGAATAAATTTACCATCATAACCTTTGAGATTATGGGCGATAGCTATGATTCCTTCATGATGCTTTGTAAAGAGCCAGTTGCAAAAATGACTCAAAGTTTCTTTTCCTTGAAAAATAACTTCTCTTCCTTCTTCGAATTCACTACATGTGGAACAATGAAAATCAAGTGGTTTATCGATACATTCAGCACAGGCTCGGTGTGCAATACAATAATTCGGAATGTGTATCCCTGTGTCTTGCTGGCATTCAAAATCAAAGAAAATGAACAAAGGCTTTTTGACTACAGAAGAACTCGTCTCATCGTCACTGTCGTGCTTCATCTTACTCTGGTAAGGTTGAATAAAACAGCGATGAGAGAAGTCAACTATTTTCTTGCAGAGATGACACTTTTTCTTTCCCTTACAGACATGATTTTTCTTTCTGACAAAAAACTGGCCTTCACATTTTGAACAGAGTTTCACCAATTCACAAATGGTCTTCTTCTCTTTACCTTGAAGTGTTTTGTGTTTCTTCAAGCATTCTGCACTGAAAAAACATCTATGACACTTGGAACAGACATACGGTTTTGATTCCGATGGACATTTTCCAGTACGAAAGCAGCCTTTACAGATCTTTGAGCAAATATGGTCTTCCCGATTCTTGTAACGCATATCACAGAACTCACAATAATAACCACAATCAAGAAATGCTGTGATGGATTTGATGTAGTCATAGTGCTTTTGATGAAAGTACAAATGTATGATTTTACTATTGTCTGTCACTTCTGGATGTTCAAACACTTTCTTCAATTTTAAATGCTGTTGATGGACTTTAATAACATAGTCTTTTTCATATAAGAAATCTTGAATTTTTTTGTATTCTTCAGGACCTACAGGATGCGTCGACGAAACTCCAGCTTCATTCATCAATTTCTCGGCTTCAATCTTTTGAAGTGATCTGTTTGATCTTTTGATGATATCCCATCTTCGGTTCAATTTTTGGGTGTTTTCACGTTCATGGTGATAAATCCCCACAACAACGGCTCTTGCAAAACATAGATGATCTTCATTATTAATTTCAATAATCGACTGTTTCTTCTTTGCGAAAACTTTTGAATCCAATACTTCTGTACCCCTAACTCTTTTGCCACTTCCACTTGGGGGTACCGTATGTGTGATATCGAATGTCATGCAGCCATTGTTCAAGACGAATTCCTCATTCGACTGTAGAACTTTTTCAGTCTCGTCCAATATAGTATGACTCTCCAACTCCTCCACATATAGAAAGGGAATATGAATCCCCATATCCAATGAACGGTGATTGATGGTGATTCTAATCATATCCCTCGATTCAGCCTTGAACTTTTGAACGATCTGTTGGATAACATCGTCGAATAAGGCAGTCAGTTGCTGTGGTTGTAGCTCATCGAATTTCTTAAAAGACGCCTCCAGTACATGGGAATCTGTATTGAATTTTCTTGACTTCTTTTTTCCCACTTCTTTTAAGACGAATAGACTTTTCATATCCAAAGATTTTTTATCTCCACTTTCTTCTTCCTTGGGTGAAAATAACCCAGCATGACTTTCTTCTTTCAAAGATTTTCTGTCTTCTTTCAAAGATTTTTTGTCTTCTTCTTTCAAAGATTTTCTGTCTTCTTCTTTCAAAGATTTTTTGTCTTCACCATCACTTTCTTCTTTCAATGGTAAACTTTTTCTCTTTTTGGTTGACGGTGAAAATTTCTCATCATCGGTTTCATCATGACTGCTACTGTCTGGGTAGACTAGGATTCTTTTTCTTTTTTTTGCCGGCAGTAATTTTTTTCTCTTTTTCGGGATGGACTGAATTGTCTCATCGTCACTTGTACTGTCTGAATACGGTACTAGCCTTTTAGACATTGTTTTATGGCTGATTATAAGTCAAATAATGACCCAGAACTCAAAAATTCCTAGCTTTTTTATATCTATTTTCAGGGCAAACGTGTATAAAAAGAGGTGTTACGACTGAAATCTTCATCATTCTTCGGAAAGATTTCAAACAGGACAACTGGTAGAAAAAATGAGTGGGTTCAAGCTACAAAGTACAACACCAAAGAGAATGTACCTGTATGTTAACCCATACACTCACGATTATGAGATCACCAATATACCGTCAAGATATCAAGTCTACCATACTGGAAACTACGTGGGATCATTTCTATCCCACCAACATTTTGCAGAAAAAGACGTCTATCGTATCACCAGAGTCCTGGATCAAGCAACATTCGACAAACGCCATGGGGTGAGTGATATGACAACGAATATCTGTTTTACATGCAACAGATCAGGACATTGGGCCAGACAATGTCCAGAAAAAGAAAATCTGATGTGGAAATTCGTCTCTGTCCTTGTGGACCCCTACAGCCACGAGGTCAAAATCTCGTCAACAATGGAGACTGGTGGTGAATTCCAACATATGAAATACGTTGGGGCTCTATTATCCTATAAAGTAGACGAGAATAATCGGAAGACAAGATCGTCACAGACTACAACTTCATCGACTGGAAATCAAATCGAACAGGAGATCGAGAATATGGAGCATGATAACACAGAAATCAACGACACAGAAATCTGTAGAATTCAAGTAGAAATACATGATAAGCCGCAACAAAGTTCGCAAAAAAATAAACTTTCTTCAGAGGATACTCTTATACTCGATCAAAACAACGGACCCTCTTCACTGTCTGGAGAGGAGCAAAGCAACCAAGTTTCTTCTGGATCTGAAGAAAAGAAAATCAACGAAAAAAGAGAAAAGAAAAAGAAGAACTGTTTCTTCTGCAAAACAAAAAAACATGGTGCAAAAATCTGTCCAGATATTGTGTTGAAAAATAACAATGACGAACACAATGATGGAAACAATAAGAGGAAACGCAAGAGTGAATGTGAGCCTGACATCCCGAAGAAAAAAAGAAAAACGTGCCTGTAAAAAACATTTTTCAAAGAACTGTTTCAAAGAACTGTTTCAAAAACGATTCATTTATTTCTACAGTTCAATGTTTCATTGTATATATTTTACCAGTTCAATGTTTTCATTGTAATGATTATTGTACAAAAGTTTTAAATAAAAAGTTTTAAATAAAAGATATAAAAAACATATAGGACTTGACTTTTTTTGTTTTTGACAATTTGAAGAAAGTAAAAACTTTCTTGGTATTGGGTAGCCCTGAAAAGGGCTGTTTTAAAATTAAAGAGAACGTATTCTTTACCATTTCAATGAAGGATACATTCTCATTAATTTATTCTGCCAACCGCGATGTTCTGTTGGCGGTATCAGCTCTGATAAGTCTGGGTAAATATTACCCATCTTAGCGATTGGGGTACGAGTATAAAACTCATACCCTCGTCTTCCAAAGAACTCACGAAGAGCTTTATGGTTTAACCTCTTCCTTTCTTCTGCCTCGTCTTCTTTCTTTTCCATGGCCTCTTTTTCCCATTTCTCTTTCATCTCCTTCTTATTCTTCTTGCCACCAAATAGCCCACAGCAAAATTTCGATAACTTCATCGTGAAATGAGTTAATACAAGAATAAAAAATGCTGGCTCTTTTATAGCTTGACAGGGGATTGACCTACTTCGCGTTAGAATTAAAAGCGCGAACGTGGGCGAGAGCATGTAGATAGAACATAACGTACTATATGATCTATCTACAATGTCTAAGAGTATCAAATCCAAAAAATGTAACGAAACTAACGATTGGTTAACGTTAATTCCAAGTCAAAGTAGGTCAATCCCTCTACCAAGCTATAAAATCAATGAACTTCTTCTATAGTCATTCGACTCTCGTTCTCTCGAGCAAGACGAATAAATCATAAAGTAACCAAAGCGAAAAAAGAATTCAAAAATATGGAACAGATAAACCATCAAATAATTGACGCTCTCCAAGATTATTTAAATGCTGGTGAAGACCTGTTGGTATTAAAAAGACAACTCATAGCAGTTCAAAGACACCTAGAGCAGATAACGCAGCCATACAGAGAACTCGGAGAAAAATTACTTGAGCTGTTTATGCAGACAACAACTCCAGATCTCATATTAGTTGACGTTGAACTCGGGAGAAAGATCACCACGAAGGATGGGGCAATGACAATTACGAAAAGAACTGGAAGTTGTCCCATCTGTCATGCAAATTTCGGTTGCTGTCATTAGACGAGGAAAAAAGACAGTCTAACCTCCAAAAACAGTCCTTTTCAGGACTAACCAAATCTTAGAAAACCTATCTTTAACAATTGTCAATTTCGCAGATGTGTTGTTGTACTTTTGCAGAGAGAAAAAACTTTTCGATTAAAAAATCTTACAGAGAGAAAAAAACTTTTTTATCGATAGAAAAATTTTTTTCGAAATAAAAAAATCTTGCAGAGAAAAATTTTTCAAAAAAATCTTACAGAGAAAATGTTAGCAATACAAAAAACTTTTACGCTTAAAAATTTTTTATCATAGAAAAATTTCGGATAAAAATTTCGGATAAAAAATTTTTTACAATTTAAAAAAGTTTTTTGCAGATTAAAAATAGGGACGAATAAAACTAGGGACGAATAAATCTAAGATCGGGAAAGTCTAGAGGAATTGATTTCCGGAAAAATGTCGGAAAAAAGACCACACTCAGATCATATAGTCAGGCAATGTCTAAAGATCATACTGCTAGGAGGCAAAGAAAAAGACTAAGTCCAACGGTGATAGAGAAAAATTGAGGCGAACAAAGACGGAAAAAAGACTAAGTCCAGCGATGCTCTCTGCCTGAACCATCATGAGGAGGGGGAAAATAACCCATATCGTGGAAAAAAGACTAAGTCCAACGGTGATAGAGAAAGATTGATGCGAATAAAGACGGAGAAAAAAGACTAAGTCCAACGGTGATAGAGAAAGGTTAAGACGAACAAAGACGGAGAAAAAAGACTAAGTCCAATGATGATCTCTGTCTGACCCAGCGTAAGTAGGGAAAATAACCCATATCGTGGAAAAAAGACTAAATCCAACGGTAATAGAGAGAAAGAACAACTCTCCAAAAAAGACTAAGTCCAACGATACTCTCTGCCTGACCCAGCGTAAGTAGGGAATATAGTCCATATCGTGGAAAAAAGACTAAGTTCAACGGTGATAGAGAAAAAAGCCTAAGTCCAACGGTGATAGAGAAAGATTGAGGCGAACGAAGACGGGAAAAAAAGACTAAGTCCAACGAGGACCTCTGGCTGAACCATCCTGTGGTGTGATTCACCTTCAATTCGATTTTTGGCGGGAAAACGTCTCGACCAATCAAAATGCTTGTTTACATCAGCCGGAACTACTTTTTTAATCCAATTGTGGAAAAAAGACTAAGTCCGACGGTAATAGAGAGAAAGAACAACTCTCCAAAAAAAGACTAGGTCCAACGAGGGTCTCTACCTGAACCACCTGCCGGAACTACTTTTATTCAAGTAGCGGACTATTTATAATTGTATTCCTACGTCGCGGAAACCGAATTACACCCAAATCTACAGTGATGCGGCTTTTTTCCTCCCAGGGAGGGTAGACCTCGGACAAAATGGCACTCAGGGAGGGTAGACCTCGGACAAAATGGCACTCAGGGAGGGTAGACCTCGGACATGTCCGAGGTCTACCCTCCTATACTACTCACATGATCATTGATCCAAAAAATCATTTTTTTTTTTCTATCAACCGTCTGAATCATGCGGTAGACTGGCCCTTTGATATGCAGAAAATTGACCGAATTCGGCCCAGGTCAGCCTGCGCGGAATGTGCAGGTTGACATGGGTTGATACTTTTTCGCAGATGCATTAAGCCCCTTTTCACAGAGCATGGCTCATCTTTTGGTGTTGAAATGGGTACAGTAGAACCTGACCAACTTGTTGGTGCTTCGACGACAGGAGACTAACGTCAGACCAGACTGCTTTGACTTCATTTCGTATATGTAAAGCCATAGATCTAGCCACTGGCAAGCAGCACAGCTAACTTCAGTTTAACAATACAATAGACTCTTCGTCACGGCGAAGATTGATCACATTTTTCAACCTGGTACACCTCTTTACCAGACGACAAAATTTTAGACTTTCCGATATTAAAAGAATTTGCAGACGACAAACTAAAGATGCTTCAAATGAATAAATTTATATAAGATAGGGTAGAAAACGCGTCGTTAAAACACAGAATAGTTTGGTAAGCTCGCACAGTACACAATGCAACAATCTTTACAGTACAGTTGTCGAGGCTACTGTTTCGTTGCTGTATTTGACCGTAAAATCAACAGTTTTCTTTTTCTGGGTGAACTGTCACGATGTTGTCCGCCATTTACATAGTGTTGTGACCTCGATACAAATGACAAGTTGATCGGAAAAATGCTTTAATAGTTCATATCGATTGTAACCAAAACCCTGTATGAAACCTGAGGTGGAAATATAGATACATAAAACGCTGTCTAGTGCTTACTTTGTTTATTGTTATTTTGAGCAATTTTCCATTGTTTTTTCACAAACATGCATGTCTGTATAGAAAAAAAAAAAAAAAAAAATCAATGTTGAAAGACTTATGTTCGTTTAACAAAAACTATTTTATTCAATACTTTATTTGTTTGATATTTGTTTCGACCAATACATGATAAAACAATAAAACCAATTTAATCATTTGTTTTGATATTAACCTTTACCACACAATCCCGACTTTTAACGACCCTAAGAAAGAAGCCTTTTTAAAACACTGTGGGACAAGGAGAAAATGCCGGTAACCGGCATTTTCTCCTTTTCCCACAATGTTTTCTACCCTTCCAAAAGCATATTTCAATTTCTAATTCACATTTATTTTGTTGTCTGCAAGTGCTGTCAATTTGGACTAGTCTAAAATTTTGTCGTTTGGTAAAGAGTTAAACTCGCAGCATTTCAATGGTAGGCTACATGTAGCTAAGATTTTGCAAACAGTGTGGATCCAAGAACAGAATTCATAGAAGATTACCTCAAGATTTTTGAAACTGATTGCCGTTTTTTCTTTTTTTTTTTTTAATCTATTTAACTCTCCAGCAGACGACAAAATTTTAGGTTCGTCCACAATGCTTTCAAAGCCTTATTTCTTAGGGTTGTTATCACATAGATTGCGTGGTAAAGGTTCAAGGATTACGGTAGACCTAGCATAACTTCTAGAATTAGTTTTGAAATCCGATGTCAAATATATTCATACCACAAATTATCCTATGTAACATGCTAACAGATTCGTTTACTTCACAGATTTGCACTAGCACTTCGAGCCATTGCTCACAGAAAGATCTGTGCTGCAGCCGGGCCGAGAACGACACTATCGAACAGTTTACAGAGAAAAACGTATACGATATCTATAACAACTGTTCCGGGAAGCAGAGCTGTTTGAGTGTGCAGTCACCCTGGCAGTTACTTATTTCGACAACACAAACGTCAACCTACGTCGAAATAAACTATAGTTGTGTGGCTGGTAGGTAGAGACAACTCGCCATTCTTCAGCTTTGCAGTCTTAAGAGAATTAGAAAGTAACATAATTTCTGATTGGCCAAATAAGTTGTTTTATCCATCTGGTTTAGCCAATCAGAATTGTGTTACTTTAACATTTAGAAACTTCTTGCAATAAAGAGTTGCTCGTATTCACTCAATTGTTGGTTAATTCGAGCCGTGGAATTAAAACATGGGATCGTTTGAATATTTTCATACTATTGTATCTTTTCAGATAACAGTCCTTTAAAATTTTGCTCGATGGAAGCCCGAACAAATTCATATTTAGAACTAATATTTGACGGTTCGACGAAAAGGTTTGTGCCAGCTGACGTTGACAAGGAGTGCCGATGTGAACTTTCAGTGACGTCATCAAAATCCATTAAAATGATGGCAATCGATGTGAGAATGCATAGTTACCATAGAAACGAAAATGGGACGCAGGAATGTTCGTCTGCTACTTTGCGGTCGGCATCATGGGTGCAGATATGTGTCAACGTGACGGATCACTATAAATCCAATTTCAATAACGATCTCATAACTGAAATTAACATGACGCCTACTTCGCCATTTGAAATGAAATTGGAAAACTTATATCAGAATGGAGAGAGGGATGCGCCTGCTATGGTGTGGCTGGCCTTTGAAGGTAACCCTTTTGACATATTTAGCCCTTTAACAGACGACAAATGGTAGATTTGTCCATATTAAAAAAACAAGCCATGCTCTGTGAAAAGGTGATTAATGCATCCGCGAAAATTATTGACCCAGGTCAGACAACGCAGTCCGCGCAGGCTGACCTTGACCGAAACTTTTCGCTATCGGTAAATTTTCCGTATGTCAAAGGACCAGTCTACCTTATGATACAGTGCATTATCATGCATTACAGAGATGCATTAAGCCCCCCTTTTGCCAGAACATGGCTCAAATATACTTGCAGACAACAAATTGTACCTGGCTCAAATGATTAGATTTGTCCCTGGAAGAGTTGGCAACGTTTTGAGAAAAGGAGACCATGTTGGTTGCCAGCATCTTCACCAATGGGACATAAATCTCGATCTGACATGAACACATACAGACATCCTCTGTGTAAATTGTTCGGGAATAAAAGAACCTTGCCTGTTAGGTGCGGTGGCTTTACCCACAAGTTTTCAAAATGCTATTTCCTTCATGGACGTTAAAATTCGGGATTTTGTGGTAAAGAGTTTCAACTCAGTAAACGACGAAAATTTAGACTCCACTAACTAGAATGCATTTGCAGACGACAACTTAAATGTTGCTTACAGGATCATTTCTGTCGTAGAAATAGTAAGAAACATTGTGGGAAAAGGAGATGCTGATTACCTGCATTTTCTCATTTTCCCTCAATGTTTTCGAAGGCCACCTTCTTCAGAGTCGTAAGATACGGAAATATTTGATGAAGGACTTAACTCTTTACCAGACGACAAAAATGTAGACTTGTCCAAATTGAAGGCACTTGCAGACGACAAACCAAATGTGGATCAACTGATGAAATTTCTCTTTGATGTGGTAGAAAACATTGTGGGAAGAGGAGAAAATGCTGGTAACCAGCATTTTCTCCTTTTCCCACAATGTTTTCAAAAGCTTTCTGTCTTTTAAAAGTTAAAGATCGGGATTGTATGGTACAGAGTTATTGGTTTAGCCAATCAGAAGTTGTGTTACTTTCAAACTTGGAAAATCTTGAAGAATGAGTCTAAGAACGTTCTTAAGAATGGTTGATGAATACAGACCCAGACGACGAAAAATGTATTGCCTTGTCTTAAGTTAAAAACGCTCTCTGTCTGACCACAGCGGCTCTGAAATAGGACAATGTCTTGGAGTATATTGCCAGCACTGGAAATATCGTTGTTGTGAATTTATCAATTCATTGCCTTTACCAAATAATCCTATGCTTTAACAGCTCATAGGAATAAAGATCATTGAAATCAATGTGGATAAAGCAGAAATAGCTGGTTACCAGCGTTTTTTCCTCTACCCGTTTTGCGGACGAATTTCATCCTATGGACCACTGTCTTGTCTTGTCTGCGATTTCAACAAAAATCGAAATAGTCGTCATCTGATAAAGTATTAAGCGTTAAGAGTTATGTATGTTTTCCTACAGATGAATCTGGGGGACTTTTTACCTTGAACTGTCAACCAACGGAAACAACCACTACCACCACGACGTCAACCACTAGTACCCCAACTACAACTTCCCCCACCCTGACAACAACCTCCTCCCCCACAATTTCGACCACTTCTCCAACCACAACTTCAGCGACGACATCCACTCCTACAACATCAATTCTAACAACCACTCCAGTATCAACTTCACCGCGGACAACTACACAAACGACAACTACTCCCACAACAACTCCAACCACGACCACAACTCCCACAACTACGTCAACTCCAACAAGTACAACTATTCCCACAACTACTACAATAATGACAACAACGACTCTAACAACAACCTCTCCTTCACCGATAACTACCCCTACACCTACTCCAACAACAACCACGACGCCAACAATTACTACAGCAACTGAAACCACGACCCTATCTACTCCGGGCATGACTTTTACAACATCTACTTTAATACCTACCACTGCTTCATCGAATACAACCACGTCTTCCACAAAAGCAGTAACAACGACGATACCAGTGAGCACTACCAAACCTAGCACGACCGCTAGAGAGTCTTTGATAACGACAACGCTTGTACCAAGGACCACAACAAAACGGGTCACTACCTCTACAGTTACAACTCAACGACCTATCACGACTTCTTTCACCACTGCTTCAAGAACGACACCATTTCTAACGACGGTATCATTCACAACAACCTCCTCATCGATTTCAACAACACGAAGAACAATCGATTCACCATCAGAAACAGAGGAAATCCTGGGAGACGGAGGTATAGTTTCATTTTTTTGCTACCGCACTTTTTTTTATTGAATGCGAACATTTGACATAATTAGTGTCGCCAAAATGGTGTTTTGGCTTGCACAATTATCTCCCTTGAATTCATGCAAATCGTAAGCCTTAGACAAGATATTCAGGTGCGTGTATAGGTATATCATCTGAGGCTAAGGCGTTTTTAATAAAATAACGGACGTCTCTGTTTGTCTGCACCAGGCACTACTGCCGTAGGTGCAATTCGCAGCGAAAGAGTAAAAATGTCTACACCTTTAGAGCCCTGTATCGATTAAATGGACTTTTTCAATGATTGATTAATTGACTGTATGGTGCTTAACGCCGTTTTCAACATTATTTCAGTTATATCGCGGCGACCGAGCTTTCTGGAGTTTCATTTACCAGAACTACGCACAATATTCTTCCCAAGCCCCTTGGCTGCTTTCCAACATAACCATCGTCGAAACAATGGTCGGCGGTGAGAGGGGAATGAATCTTATCGCACTGACTATCATCAACCCTCGGAAAGAAGTTAGCCAAGCCGGGAATCGAACAAGCAACTTCCTGTTCTCAAGTCCTGTACGCTACCGACTGAAGTACGGGGGCTTGGCACTTTTTCAATGAGGACAAACAGCCGAAATTTTACATTTTTCCTAAAGTTGTTATAGCCCGAGTGTCACGAAGTCGCGAAGAGTATAAATCTAGGATCAGACGGTAGGTTTTTTTGTGGTCTGATCTTGATCAGCTCTATCCGCAAAGGCAACACACGTTGTGCGTACTGCTGTAGATTTACATATGATCCATGCTTTGGCAAAAGGGGGCTCATTGCATCTCCGCAATGCATGATACTAAGCAAGTCATCACATAATTGGGGATCCATGAAATCCATTGTGTCTAACAACCAACTGCATCATCAGGTAGACTGGTTCTTTGACATACAGAAAATTGACTAATAGAAAAAACTTCCGGCCCAAGTCAGCCTGTGCTGACTGTGCATGCTGACCTGGGTCGATACGTTTCGCAGATGCATTAAGCCCTCTTTTCACAGGGCATGGCTCATATATAAACTGATTCTAACCTTTTTAAATATTCCAGTTGACGACGAAACCCAAGAGAGAACTGTCATTCTTGCCATAGCAATACCAATAATAGTGTTTGCCATTGCCGGCGTGGCTTTCGGTATGTGGGTCTACAGGAAGTAAGTGTTGCTGGAAAATTCATTTTTTCCTAACCTTAAGTATTAATTGATAGTCTATTAAAATCGGTACTAGTTGATATCCTTTTATTATCGGTATGAATTGGTATCAAGTTTAATTCAATTACACTCTACTTCATATTTATAGTAAAAAAATCTCGAACATCATCTAATGTTAGAATGTTTTAATAACAAGTTATTATAATCAACATAATGCATGAATGTTATTTTAATACAGTTGATATCAATTTTTTAATAGATTTAGAGAGATTTTTTTTTTTCAATTAACCATTTGCCAGATGAAAAAAATAGAAACAAGAGGACTCTTCAAGCTTGCAAGTATTTGAAGACATTATATCAAAGGATCCTCAAATCAGGGAAGTTTTGTTTGATATGGTAAAAACACCGTGGAATAAAAAGAAAATGTTGTTTGCAAGCATTTTTTCTTTATTTCAACAATGTTCTTTACTTTTAGTCGTTAAAATCCTGGATTTTCCTGTAAACGGGTGACAAATGCTACAGTCGGGTTCATAACTTTTTGTAATATCGATTTTTTGCAGTGACGCAATCACGTTTACAGTGATGATATCATATTACTGTGAAGATATCAATTCGACAATAACGATATCTTTTTAGAATGACGATATCTCGTTAGATAGTGGCAATTATATTCGTATACTGACGACGTTTCAGAGCAAAAATATGATTTTCAGTACGAAGGTTTTTCACCGAAACGATATCTTTTTCACAGTGAGGAATTTATACAATGACTATATTACTTTTTTACAGCGACGAAATCATTTTAAATGGACGATATCAATCAAACAGTGACGATATTATTTTAAGTGACGCAATCATTTTAAATGGAAGATAATTTTCAAACAGTTACGACATTATCTTAAAAGTGACGCAATCATTTTATTAGTGATGATATCATCTTATTAGTGAGGATGTTATTTTAACAATTATGACATCGTTTTTTCAGCGATGACTTAACCTTAAACAGTGGTGATATCATTGTTACAATGACACCATCATGTTACTAGTAGTAAAATCATCTTAACAGTGACCATATAATTTTAATTTTATAACAGTGACAATACTAATTGTAACAGTGATCAAATCAATTTTAAAGTGACGGTATCATTTTAACAGTGATGATATCATTTATTTGAGTCATGCTCCGGCAAAAGGGGGATTAATGCATCTCCGTGATGTATTATACCAATCAAGCCATCACATATTCATGAATCCATTATAGTCTATTTTTTATCAAACCAACTTAATCATGAGGTAGATTAGTCCTTGGACATACAGAAAATCGACCTGTAGCAAAACGTTTCGGTCCAGCTCAACCTGCGCGGGCTGCGCAGGCTGACCTGAGTCGATACTTTTCGCAGATGCATTAAGCCCCCTTTTCACAGAGCACGGCACACTTTTACAATGACGAGGTTACTCTTACAGTGACGGAATCGTTTTGGCTGTGACGATATCATTTACACAGTGACGATATCATTCATACATTAACAATATCATATTACAGTGATGATACAATTATTTTGGGAGCTAATTGCTTTTATATAAATTCTAACTTATAATACTCTTACTTGTATGGGTTGCTTATCGGTTGAAGAGGCAACATGCTAACAACCCATTCTTGAGCCATACTTTAACCCATGATGCACTTTTCAAAGACTCAGTAGCCTGTGCGGCCGATGTAGATCAAGATCAGGCTGCACAAAACGTGCGATCTGGAATTTGATCTTCATTGTCCGTTTTGCAGAAACATCCTGGACAAGTGGACTCTTTAAATTGCAATTACTCTGGTGCCATCTCTATACTAAAAATCATCTGTTAGGCTTCTTTGTCGCTGTAAGGGTTAAAACCACCCGAGAGCAACTGATTATCTGATATACGTCCTATAAGCTACTTGCCTTTGTATATAAGCCGTGCTCTTGCAAAAGGAGCCTTAATGCATCCCCGTAATGCATTGTACCAAGCAAGACATCACCTGATTATTTATCCATGAAAATCCATCTTGACATACAAATGACTGAATCATGAGGCTGAATTATCCTTCCACATGCAGAAAATTTGAAGATAGCGAAAAGTTTCGGCCCTTGTCAGCCTGCGCGGACTGCGCAGGCTGACATGGGTCGATACTTTTCGCAAATGCATTAAGCCCCTTTTTCAAAGAACATGGTTCATATATATATATTTCTTTCTTGAACATCAAAATCCAGCGTTAACGCCCATGGCATGGCCACTCAGCAGGTATCGATGTTGGCACTCACCTAATGACATTTTGACATAATATAGATGAGCCATACTCTGGCACAAGTGGGGATTAATGCATCTCCGTGTTGCATGATACCACGTAAATCATCGCATTACTATGGATCCATAAAATCCAGTAAGTATAACAACCGACTGAATCATGCGGTATAGTGGTCCTTTGACATGCAGAAAATTTACCAAAAGCAAAATGTTTCGACCCATGTCAGCCTGCGCGGACTGCACAGGCTGACATGAGTCGATACTTTTCGCAAATGCACTTTTCACAGAGCATGGCTCATATATATTTCTTTCTTGAACACCAAAATCCAGCGTTGTCACTCGTGGCATGGCCACTCAGCTGGTAAATATCAATTTTGGTGCTTAACCAGTACAATGAAGTTGCGACATATGATAAAAGGCTATGCTCTGACAAAAGGGGGCATCACCGTGTTGCATGATACCAAGCAAGGTATCACATTACTTTGTAACACATCGCTTTGTATCCTTAAAATCCATTAACCCTTTCCCAAACGACAAATTTTGGACTGGTCCAAATTGAAAGAGTTTGCAGACGACAATTTTAAAATTGATAAAAATGGTAGAAAGTTGTCAAAAAGGGTAGAAAACACTGTGGGGAAAGGAGAAATTGCTCGTTACGAGCAATTTCTCCTTTTCCCACAGTGTTTTCTAAAGACTTGTACTGCAGACACGTGAAAACCAAGGCTTGTTTGGGAAAGAGTTAAGTACGAGTATAGCAATCGACCGAATCATGCGATAGAGTGGTCCTTTGACCATGCAGAAAGTGTACCAAAAGCAAAATGTTTCAACCCAGGTCAGCCTGCGTGGACTGCGCAGGCTGAACTGGGTCTATCCTTTTTGCAGATGCAATAAGCCTACTTTTTCACAGATCATGGCTCAAATACCAACACTTATCCCATATAGTTACAACCTTGTTTTATATCTTCCTCAGACGAACAAGCTCCTACAGACCATGGAAATCAAATCAGAACGGCCATGTTTCCACGACTACACCGACGAGTCAAGAATATGTTTATTTTGCGCCATTCGATGATACTGGTCTATGAAAATTGGTTGTAGAATTTTATCCTATAGAAAATTAAGCTTTAAAGGCCCAATAGCAGCCAAAGAAAACCAATGCAGGCGTTAAAATGCATTTAGATTTGAATCATACCATTTATAAGAATGGAAAATATTGTGAAGATGACAATCTGTTATTGTGCTGTCGGTCCAAGTGTTAGCTGCTAGCAGAAAAAAATGACTTTTAAAATTAGACAAAAAGTAAAAATAAGATAGAGTGACCTGACAACTTTTAACCTAGTTTTGAAAGTAATTTCACTGCCAATGACCAACATTGGGACCGTATAAAAACAGATTGGCCATCTTCACAATAATTTCCATACTTTTAAACGGACTGGTTTAAATCTAACTGCATTTTAAGACCCGATGTGTTTACTTTTGGCAGCTATTGTTACTTTAAGCTGCCGAAAAGTTGAGAAGAACCTCCGGCAAGCGCCTTTTGATGGGTAGTTACAACATTTTTAACCCTTTCCCAAACAAGCCCTGGTTTTCACGTGTCTGCAGTACAAGTCTTTTGAAAACACTGTGGGAAAAGGAGAAATTGCTCGTAACGAGCAATTTCTCCTTTTCCCACAGTGTTTTCTACCCTTTTTGAGACCTTTCTGCCATTTTCATCAAATTCAAAATTGTCGTCTGCAAACTCTTTCAATTTGGACCAGTCCAAAATTTGTCGTTTGGGAAAGGGTTAATTGTGAATAACCATAATGTTCAATCGATTCAATACATTTGCAACTTTAACCCTTTAGATTCTAGGAACGATTTACAGCTTTTTTCGCGGACAGTGTAGATCAAGATCAGACTGCAACATCGTGCAGTCTGATCTTCGATATACAATGTGCGATAGGGTGATATTTTTCCATCGAAAACAGACTTTAAATTGCTACATCTTGATTTTTACTATTGATTCCAAATATCAATTTATACAGCTATGTAGCCCTTTACCAAACAATCCCTTGTTTTAACGACCCCGAAGAAGAGGGCTTTTGAAAGCATTGCGGGAAAAGGATAAAATGCTTGTAAGAAGCATTTTATCCCTTTTCCTTGCCTATTTGCTTGCAAATTTACGTCTTTTTTAAAGATATCTTTAGTTTAAGATATAATGTATTTAAGCATTTACCTCAGAACCCCGAACGTTAACGACGCTGAGGATTCATAATTATGTAATGACTTGCTTAGTATAGTGCAACACGGGAATGCATTAAACTCCTTTGTGCCAGAGCATAGCTCAAATATCTTGACAACATACAGGTATAATGTCAGATGCTGTTAGATTCAATTTCAATGCTGTAACCTATAGTGAATTCTCAAAAAACCAAATTTCATTGTAATTTTCATCTACATGTATATGAGCCATGCTCTGGCAAAAGAGGCCTAAATGTATCTCCGTAATGCATTGTACCAAGCAAAGCATCACATAATTATGGATCCATAAAATCCATTTAGTCTGTCAGCTGACTGGATATAAAGGTAGAATGGTCCTTGGAAATGCAGAAAATTGACCAAAAGCAAAAAGTTTCGACACAGGTCAGCCTGCGCAGACGCATTAAGCCCCCTTTTCTCAGAGCATGGCTGATATATATATATAAAGTTTTGGACAATCTGTGGTTGTGTTACTTGGTATGTGTATTTGGTTGTCTGTTTTTAAATAGATAAAATATGTTCAAATAAAGCAAGAAATGTTTTCCGTTCATTTGTAAATGCAATACTACCCTGTTTTAAGGCTTTACCAAAAGACAAATTATAAATTGGTCCAACCTGAAAGCATTTTACAGACGACAAATTAGATACTCCACAAATTATGAAATCTGCCTTTGAAATGGTAGGAAAAAGGAGAAAATGTTGGTTACCAGCCTTTTCTCCTCTCACATTTTTTAAAAACTCCTTTTCCTCGTTAAAATTCGATATTGTGTGGCACAGGATTAATGAAGAAATTTACGGAGACACAAAATAACTGGCTTGTCAATTTATTTTCTATCTTCAGATTAAACATTAGATTTGGTCATCTTATCAACCTTCGACAAAGCTATCATAGTTTTTTTTTTTTAATTCTTTAATTGTACCTTCCGTTCTTAAGCCAGATTCCAGCCGATGTTTGATTATTATAACAACAACATCAACAATCATAATGACAACAAAACGAGAGAATCCGTTAGAATGGCTATATCTTACCCTATAATTACCTGTCTGTGCGTTGAACACATAGCAACAGTAACCAAGGAAGCTGATCTCATTGTATGGCTGCGAATCCATGTTATCCAGAAGTGAACAACATAGATTCATTGAATGATTGAATGGTGTTTTACGCCGCTTTCATCATTATTCAGTCATATCACGGAGACAGCTCACATATCCATATATTTCCTGGGTTTTACCAGTACTAGGCTAGGGCTCTGAAGTGTCTTTTTTTTTTTTTTCCCACAAAATACATACATAGTGCATACTGCAATACAACATTCAAAAACATTCGTATATTATTATTTTTTTCATTACAATTCATTTTAAAAGGATAGGTTGTATCAGTATACAATATTTATATACATGCTATTTTTTTTAACTGAAAAGGAAGGAAAATTAAGGTTAAAAAAGGGGGTGGAAACAGAGAGCGAGGGAGAGAGAGAGAGAGAGAGAGAGATCCTGAACTGTGACTAAGAGGTTCACTCACTTTAAGGCAGAGAAAAAAAAAATGTAAATTACAAAAATTTTGCCCATTTATTGTTAAAATGGCTTAATTGGTCTTTTGATAATGCTACTGCCTGTTCTATTTTGAGATATTTGTACAAGTAATTGATAAACATATGACAGTTTGGTAACTGGTTTGTTATTTTCATTTTAAATATGAAGTATTTAGCAAGTATAATTATATAGTTCAAGATAAAATGATTTACTGTAGTACCTGCAATTCCAAGAATTATATCTTTTAATTGAAATTTCACCTTTATTTGTTTACTTGTAAGAAAATTAGTAACACTATTCCAAATCGTTTGCGCATGCATACACTCCCAAAGTAAATGTTCTATAGTTTCCACATTACTTGCGCAAAAATTACATAAATTGGAAGATTCAATCTTTTGTCTGAATAGCAGTTTGTTTGTTGGAAGGATTCTTTTCAAAAGTTTGTATTGGAAACATCGTAAAGTTGTATCTAACGTTATTTGATAAGGTATTGTGTATGCATTTTTCCAATTGACTTTCTGACCAAGTAATTTTTCCCACTTTTCTTCGGATTTTGTTAATGAATTATTTCCTTTTAACTGGATTTTATATAACAGTTTGTTTGCTTTGTTTATCCCCCTAATTGTACTAAGCAATTGCTTATTTTCTACGTTTACCGGTAGTTGTTGTTTTATTTCATTTTTCATTCTAATGGGTATGCTTCCAATCAAGTTGTAATATTTTAAAAAGTCTTCCGGTTTAATATCATAAAGATTTTTAAATGTTTCAAAGTCATAAAATGTTTTTCTTCGGAAATCAAACAATTGTTCTAAAAATGTTATTCCTCTATCATACCATTTGTTGTAAAAGAATGTTTCGCCATTACATTTTATATTTGTATTATTCCAAAGTATTTCTTTCTTAACATTATTGTTGGCTGTATTGTTTTTAATTTTATTCCATGCTTTTAAAACATCTGTAAGAAAACCATGGTTGGAGCAGATCTTTTTTATATCCGTTTCCTTTAAATTACATTCAAAAATTAAATCATCTCCAAAAAGCTTTAGGGATTCAGAGAAGAATATTTTCCATTGTCCTTTTCATCCAAATATCTTTTAATCCAATTTGCTTTCAGTGATTTAACTAGTGCATATATATCTGGAACTGCTATTCCACCATTTTCAACTGAAAGTGTTACTATTGATCGTTTTAGTTTATCCGGTTTATTGTCCCGTAAAAAATGAAAAATACTTTTATTTATATCATGCAATACGTTTTCTGGTGGATTTTGTAGTACGGTTAGGGGGTAGATGATCTTGGGTAGTGCAAAGGTTTTTATAACTGTAACTTTTCCCAATAGTGTAAGTTTTCTGTGTTGCCACTGCTTTAAAACATTTTTGAAATCTTGAACTTTTGGAATGATATTTTCCTCTATGATGACATCTGCATAGTTTGAGAAGACAATTCCTAATGTTTTTGCTGAATCCGATGTCCAGATGAATCTTTTACCATTGCAGAACTGTAAATGCGTATCCTTTAGGCTACCTACTCTTAGAATAGTTGATTTCTTTGTATTAAGTTTCAAACCAGAAAAATTACCAAACTCTGTTAAAACGTTGATTAATGATTCAAAAAAAAATTTTGATCCGTCCGTAAGGAATGTAGCATCATCAGCGAACATAGTTTGCTTTATTTCTTTGTTTTCCACATTAATTCCCTTGATATCCCTATTTTTTTTTTAATGTTACTTGCTAGTATTTCCAAACAACATATGAATAATGAGCATGATAACGGGCAGCCTTGGCGTACTCCACGTTCAATTAAAAAGCTTTCCGACATATAACCATTATTTATAATTATACTATTTATATCGTTATAAAACAATTTAACCCATTTTATAAAATCCTCGCCGAAGTTTAATGTTTCCAGGCATTTGTACATAAAGCCATGATCTATACTATCGTATGCTTTTTCAAAATCGGCAAAGAATATAAGTCCTGGTTCATTTACTTTGTTGAGGTATTCAATACATTCTTGTATAGTTCTTATATTTTCCCCGATATATCTACCTTGGATAAAACCTGTTTGTGAAGAGTTTATGATTGAAGATATTATTTTTTTTAATTCTGTTTGCTATTGACTTTATTGCGATCTTATAATCAGTATTTAACAAAGTTATTGGCCGCCAGTTAGTAAGTGTATCCAATTCTTTTCCCTCTTTTGGAATTAAGGTTATTAAACCTTGCTTTTGCAATGTTGTTAAAGAACCTGTTTTAAAAGAGTAATTCATCGACTTAATAAAGTAAGGACTTAAATAGCTCCAAAATGCTTTATAAAATTCTACAGTCAATCCATCAGATCCCGGGCTTTTGGAATTTTTCATAGAGAGTAAAGCCTCTTTACATTCATCTTCAGTTAATATACCTTCGCAAATATTTTTTTCGTCTTCTGTCAATTGTTTTAATTCAAAATCAAGAATAGAATTATCATTGTTTGGAGCAGATATATTTTGTTTTTGATATAAATTACTATAAAATCTCTTGTTCTTCTATTATATCTTTTGTGTTTGTGACTTCTACATTATCAATTAAAAGTTTATGAATAGTTTTTTGTTCTATATGTCTCTTCTCTAAATTGGCAAAATATTTGGAATTTTTTTCACTATATTCAATTTGCATTGCCTTTGCTCTGATGATGTGACCATTTATCTTTCTGTCGATTATGCATTCAAGTTCTTGCTTTAAGAGATTTAAATCATTCATTTTAACATCTAAATCATCTGAAGTTGTATTTATAATATTTTCAACTTTTTCGATTTCTTTAAGTAAAAAGATTTCCCTTTCTGTTGTGTGTTTTTTCTTTTGTGTAGAGTATTTGATTGATTCATTTCTGATATTACCTTTCATAACTTCCCATAATGTGTTTGGGTTACAATTGTTATTGTTTACTGTTTCATTAATACAATCCTTTATTTTTCCAACAAATGTTTCGTCGAGTAGTAAGGAATTATTAAATTTAAAATAACCAGGTCCTTTAGTGGGCATGTTGCAATTAATATCTAATAAAACAATGGAATGGTCCGATTTGTATCCTGGTTTTAGTTTACAACCTTTCACAACATTATTCAAATAATTTGAAGTCAAAAAATAATCAAGCCTGCTGAATAGTATTGGTTTTGTATTTGAATGCCAAGTATATTGTCTTGTTTGTGGATTTTTAATTCTCCAAATATCTACGAGGTTATAATTTTCAATAATTTTGTTTATTTTATTTCTGCATTTTTTATTTGTATCGTCCCTACCATTTCTCTTATCGATATTTGTGTTTAAAACTGTGTTAAAGTCTCCCCCAATGATAGTATTTTTATCAATATCAATTATTTCATTAAGTTTTTCAAAAACGACATTATCATTATCGTGATATGGTCCATAAACATTTATTATTACGAATTCTTTTTCCTGGATAGTTATGTCCATGGTCAGCAAACGCCCTACAATGATTTCCTTACATTCTTTAATTTTAACATTCGACTTATCATTAACAAGAATGGCTACGCCTTCTTTATTTGTTTTGGTCCCACTGAAAAAACATTTCCCATTCCATTCTTTTTTCCAGTATTTATTTAATGGGTATGCAACATGAGTTTCTTGCAGCAAACATATAGAAACGTTATTGTCTTCTAACCATTGAAAGATCTGTATTCTCTTTTCTTTATTTTGCAATTTACATTAAAGGTACATAATGTTATACTCCTTTCTATGTAAAAAAAAAAAAAGAAGATATCCTTAATAGTCACAGTCCAGGATGAAGTATTTTGATAAGTACAAAACAAATGGTTCTGGAAGAACATGATTAATGCTTATATAATTGCATCAAGTTTTTCATGTGATGAAGTAGAATTTTTCGTGAGTAGGTTTTGAAACGACACCGATAAGTACCATTATTTGTAAACTGTTCTGAAAAATTAACATTTGCCAAAACAAAGCGTAGTGTCTTACCCAAGAACACACCCACGAAAAACCCAGCAGATCAGGTGGGGCTCGAACCCGAGGCCTCCAGGTTACGAATCCCTTACATTACCACTGAGCCACGCAGGACCGCGAACAAAACAGAACCATTCTGCGATGAATAATCGATTTGCATGGAATTCGGCTTATTTTTTGCTTCGATTTATTACGTTTTTCAATTATAATGCATTATAAATACCACAGGCCTTTGAAGTTCCATTGGTGAATCAAAAAACACCGCACTTGATTGTCATGATTCGATCATCTAACACCGTTACTAAAAATAGCACGATTGCGCATCATCTCTAAAGTGTTATTACATACGATATTGGGGCGATGCGCCAGTGTGCTATATTTAGTAACGGTGTCCGGTGATCGAACAATGAAAATTTTGATGTTCCGTAGTAGACGAATGGAGCATCAGTGGCCTATGATTATGCATTCAAAGCCTTTCCCACAAGCCTCGGTGACCACTTCATCATTTGGACACAATAACACACAGCATGATATCACGTGGAGAGAGTGATAACCGTAATTCCATTAGTAAATTAAAAGTACGTGCATTGTCCTTTCAACTCATCGGCGAAATATTCGGTGCTTTTGCGGACAGTGTAGATCAAGATCAGACTGCACAAAACGTGCAGTCTGATCTTGAATCCACACAGTCCGATACATCTTTTGAGTTATTTGGTTAAAACAGGCTCATGTTCTTCATAATTTTGAGCAGGAGAGGGACTTTTCTAAACTGTCCATTGGAATCTGTTGAGCACCTTACACCTATTGATAAGGTCCCCATGGCAGAACATAAAATGGACTTTCTTCTTCAAGAAAACAGATCCGATTGTAATATTCAACGCTTTTTTTTTGGGGGGGGGGGGGCGGTTTTTTGCAGAGTATCTCACAAATAGCGGACAGTATCAACCAAACGTCTAATCTTTCTTTACACTGTCCGAAAACAATAGTGCATTTAAGGCTTGGTTGTCCATTAAAAAAAAAAACCTATAATTGTTCGGAAAATTCTTGCGCGCGGGGGGGGGGGGGGTGACAATTATTTTCTTGGTAGATTTATCTACATCAAACGAACGGATTAATAAAAAGAATGGAAAGTAATTAATTTTTTAAATATGTACGATATTCCGAGGATGTGGCTTCATGGAAGCCTTGGTATGCCTACATCGACAGGGAAAATGTAAACATTAAGTAAGAAGGCAACATGTGAAAACATGTTATGGAAGGCAACATGTGAGAACATACTATGGAAGAAGGGTTTTTGTTTATAACGCTCACTCATTGACAATTTCCATTCATGTTATTCCCGTTGGATGTTTCATATAACAATGGACAATTTTGATGCTGTTGGAATAAAATATGAAATACTCGTTTTACTGCTGGAGTGACAATCACACAGTGAGGAATATTTCGCTAATTAGCGGCGTAATAATTCATTTCCAAGGTATGTGGAACTGTATTATTGGTTTAAAGACCAGAATTTAAGTCTAAGAATTTATACAAAAAAGTTCAGATAAGTTTTTAAGGTTTGTTGATTTGCTTCTTTTTGTTGTTTGGTGTTCAAAGCCGTTTTCAACATTCTATCTGTCATAGCACGTGCATGTCTGTGGTTTCTTTTCCCCAGTTATTTGCAAAAGATCTGTGCAAGCCACTAGCTGCTTTCCCGCATTTAGATCGTAGAAACAATATTCAACAACAACAACATATTTTAGAAACAATATTCAGCAGTAAAAGAGGACTGATCCGGTTGCAAGGACCATATATCAATCGTAGAAAAGAGTTTCGAGATGCTGGAGTAAGTTCCCATGATATCTTTGGAAATATTTCTTGCAGGGTTATCGACAGTGAGACCAGGGTCATTATCAACAAATACTCTTCGTCTTTATATCTTAGATTTTTTTTAAGGAATGAAGAGAACGTTTTTTTTTTTTTTCATGGAGGTATGAAAAAAAACAACTTAATCACACTGAATGAAACCGCAAAGCGGTTTCATACAAAAATGTGATTAAGTTTTTTTTCTTCATACCTCCATGAAAAAAAAAACATTCTCTTCATTCCTTATAATTTAATATTACAGACAACATACGCCCACGGAAATAATTCAAACTGTATTTATTTTCTTTATTTTTAAATATAACGTCTGAGTTTGGCCCCTTCCACTCATATTTGTATGGCGCAAGAATATGTCCTGAAAATCAACCAATAAAACGCAAGTATTAACACGGCAGTGTGTAGAACCCGCGCAATGTGTAACCTTCACTCTGAGTAGACAGCGACATTGGCTTGGCTTTGACGAGTATCTGAAAGTGTTTTAAAAAGAATGTGGAATATTGTATACATATTTGTTTACATTAGTTTGACAGCTAAAGTAGTTCCGGCACAACATAATTTTTTTTTTCATGGAGCTATGAAAAAAAATTTTCAGGCAATCAGAACTCGCCAAAATTCATGAAAACAATTGATATAAAATTATTTTAATTTGGACGTAACGCAATCGATTGGTGAAACCATTTGGTTTAGCCATTTAGAACTTGTGTCACTTTCAAATGTAAAAAATTTACGCTTCCACTGAAAACCTGAGACAGGAATATTTTCATACTCGCCCACTGCTAAGTTGTTTCAAGGGAGGGATAAGTTATTCATACCGTAGTTTACAATTTCATTTTCATAACTTCTGGTCAAATTTCATTGCAGGAATAATCAAAATGAGAATGAAGTTTCAAATCTGGACGTGCACTATTTTGTTGGTATTGGAAATCTGCCCATACTTAACTGGTTCAACGTGGACCGAAAATTACGATAACGATGATGACCTTCTCATAAGATACCTCAGAGCGCATGCGCAGTACCCTGGAAGTATCAAGGTAATTCTTGGCAGAAAAAAAACATGGCGGTTTTTTTTTTTTTGTAAAATTCAATTACTTACAACTGTTTTTCACCATATGAATCATTATCCCTTAAATACGACGGGTCCTGCTCGGCTCAGTGGTAAAGTGTAGGACTCGAGACCTGGAAGCCTCGAGGTCGAGCCTCACTGGATCCATTAAGGTTTTCGTGGGAGTGTCCTTGGGCAAGACACTTCATGGTCCTAGCCTAGTACTACTGAAACCAAGAAAATACACGAATATGTGAGCTGTTGCCGTTATATGACCGAAATAATGTTGATAGCTGCTTTGTTAAACGCGTAGCTAAAATCATTTAACTCTTTACCACACAATGCCGCCTTTTAATGACCCTAGGAAAGAAACCTTTTGAAAACATTCTGGGAAAAGGAGAAAATGCTGGTAACCAGCATTTTCTCATTTTCCCACAATGTTTTCTACCCTATCAAAGAAAAATTGCACCATTTTAGCCACCCTAAAATTGTAGCCTGCAAATGCTGTCAATTTGGACATGGCTAAAATTTTGTCGTATGGTAGAGGGTTTAGTCAACTTATTGCTGCCCAGTGCATCAGCTCTGTCAGTAATTAATGCACAGGGCTTGGGAGCAAGGGGTCGGTGTTAAAGCCTAACTAGGCCAAATTCTCTCTGAGGATTAACGATTGTCAATGTCAGGATGTTAGAAGCTCCACGCTTTTTCTCACCGCTGAACATTGATGGTTTCGACCATGTTTATGAGGAAAGCAGCCGGTGGCTTGTGAGGGTAATTCCGTGTTTTAGCGACTGTAAGGTAGGATCTAAAATTTTGTCGTGTGGTAAGGAGTTCAAACTAATTTGATGAATTACTGTTTATTTTCCAGTGTACTGATTGGATGGGGTCGTGCATACCGGGTAACGAACAGTGTTGTGATGATCTGCTGTGTAGAAATAAATTCGGACACGTTTGTCTGTATCCCCTGGAGAACTGCTACTGCGCTGAAATCAGTGCTTAACTGTAACTTTGTGTATAAGTAAATCAAAATGCAACCAACAACAAAACGAAAGTTGTCACGTTTTCTGTTCTTCTTACAGCGCCAAATATAAACTCGACTTACAGTTTTGATTTAAACAGCGATCGGTATAGAGCCAAGATCAGACTGCACGTTCTGTGCTGTCTGATCTTGCTCTATGCCGTCCGCAAATGCCCCTTGTTTTCACCTTAAAAAAATTCCAATATGTAGGTCTGTATTTACCAACTACACTTAATTTCATTGTAAGCCTGATACAGAATGCAACGCGATTTCTGATTGGCTGAACCATTTGGTTTAGCCAATCAGAATTTGCGTTACTTTAGATACAGAAAATTCTAGAGAATTAGGCTAAGAATGTTTTAAACCTATACCATACAATCCCGTGTTTAAACGACCCTGGGATAGAAGGCTTTTGAAAGCATTGTGGGAAAAGGAGAAAATGCTGGTAACCAACATTTTCTTCTTTTCCAGCGATGTTTTGTATTCTTTTAAAGACAAATGTCATTATTTGATCCACTTTTTATTTGTCGTCCGCAAATGCAATCGATTTGGCCAAGCCTTCTTTTCTGTCGTGTGGCAAATAGTTAAAAATAATTGATTAATACGGGTGGTACAAGGAAAGTGTTACGTGGAACCTGTACACTGGGTTTGCATTGGAGTTTAACACCGTTTTAACAGCTTAGGTCATATCACGACAGTCAGTGCACCTACGCATGCGTTTCCTGGTTTTTCTCACATCAGTAATGACACAACTTTCTTTCCAAGCTACTGAATACTTTTCTGACATGCTTCAGAGGTAAGAGGCGAAAAATCGGCGGGAAGAAAATTCGCCCCAACAGGGTATCGAACCCGCACTACCAGTCAGATGGGCTAAACACTGAGTTACCTGGCCAGACTGATCTTGTGCTGTTATCTTAACTCGTTACCAAACGACAGAATTTTAGACTTTTCCAAATTGAAAGGATTTGCAGACGACAAATTAAATGTGGCTCAAATGATGGAATTTATCTTTAATAGGGTAGAAAACATTGTGGGAAAAGGAGAAAATGCTGGTGACCAGCATTTTCTCCTTTTACCGCAATGTTTTCAAAAGCTTTCTCCCTCGGAATAGTTAAAACACGGAACTGTGTTGTAAAGGCATTATAATATTGCAAGAAAATGAAAAATACCGTTACAAAGTATTCTTGCTTTGGGTCGTATAAAACATGTAATCGAAATTTCGGTAACCAGCGGCCGCCTACGTGAATATGTTAATTTACTTCAATTTATTTAGTAGTATAGAGGTTAAAACATTGCAGGAAAATGAAAAATAGTGTTCAAAAGTACATGTACGTGTTGCCCAGGGTTCTCTTAACCCTTTCCCAAACAAGACCTGGTTTTCACGTGTCTGCAGTACAAGACTTTTGAAAACACTGTGGGAAAAGGAGAAATTGCTCGTAACGAGCAATTTCTCCCTTTCCCACAGTGTTTTCTACCCTTTTTGAGAACTTTCTGCAATTTTCATCAAATTAAAAATTGTCGTCTGCAAACTCTTTCAATTTGGACCAGTCTAAAATTTATCGTTAGGGAAAGGGTTAAGTCATTTGCCAAACGATGAAATTTTATATTTGTCCAAATTGAAGGAATTTGCAGACGACAAATTAAATGTAGCAGATATGACGGTAACTGTCTATGAAAGTATAGAAAACCTTGTGGAAAAAGGAGAAAATGCTGGGTACCAGCATTTTCTCCTTTTTCAACAAGGTTTTCAAAAGTCTGTTTCCTTTCTCAGGGTACTTAAAACTCGGGATTGTGTTGTAAGGAGTTTAAAATCAAATGGCTCAAAAGTCCTGGAAAGCGAATTTGTAGAGTAGCATAAATGTGTAATATGTTTAAAAAAAAGAATAACATCAAATGCAACACATGTGCAATTATTTTAAAATGGAGTTAGCAAGGGCAGGGTATTAAGTCTAAACTGGTCTGCCAAGCAGGCCGCGCAGTAACCGTTATTGTATTACTGTTCAGGGAGTGGCAATTTAATCCGCCAACCTTACGCAGTTTTTAGCTTGTATTAGATTTCGGAATAAATAAGTATACACGTGTAGGACAGTATATACTGTAGTGACAAAAGCGAGGTTGAGGTTTATTAGCTAAAACTGAAAGTAGAATGGGCGCAAGCGTGAATGACAGTATATTTGGTTCAGGTCAAACCGATATCACAGTACAGAGTGAGCGCGCATGCGTCGTTACGCATGATGATTTGGTTCTGGTCAAAACGATCACAGTAAGCGGATTTTTATATAACGGCGACAGCTCACATATTCATGTATTTCCTGGGTTTCACCAGTACTAGGCCAGGGCTCTGAAGTGTCTTGCCCAAGGACACTCCCACGGAACAGCCATCAGATCAAGTGGGACTCGAACCCGGGACCTCCAGGTCACGAGTCCCACACCTTACCACTGATCCACGCATGACTCTTTTGTTGGAGAGAGTTAGACGTGATATACAAAAGGGAGATTATGCGAAAATGTTAATTTTACCCTTTTTTGATAAGATCATATTAGTATCCAAATGCTTTCAATCATAAAATATAGAACGAACTAACAAACCAACGAAAGAGCGAATGAACAAACTGAAGAACGAACGAATGAACAAACTAAAGAACGAACAAATTAACGAACATACGAATAATTTTTTTGTCAAAAATTAAAGATAGTGTGTGACTTCTAGTGTTCTTTAATTCATCCATATAGAGGTTTACGACACGGGTTTAATCCTGCTAAAATCTCATCTAGACCATAGCAACAAATGGTTAGCTTTGGATATCCTTTCCGGGGTCTGCCACACGGCCCTTTGACATTATCCAACGGACATTTCGGCAGGCAGCAACACTCCATCGGCCATTTACCAAATCCTGCAAACAATATATGTAATAATTAACTCTTTCATTACTAACTCCCGAAATTCCACTTTTTTTCCAAACTCTAAAAATAGATTTCCATTTTTAAATTGAAAACGACTTTCGTCATAGTTTAAAAACAGAGTAGCGGACAGTGTAGATCAAGATCAGACTGCACGTTCTGTGCAGTCTGATCTTGATCTACGCTGTGCGCAAAAGGTAATCAAGTCGTCACTAGAAGTGAAAGAGTTAATGTTTTACCAAACGACAAAATTTTGGACTCGTCGAAATTGAAAGCTTTTGCAGACGACAATTTAGATGTGGCTTCAACTGGGGAATTTGTCTCTGAAAAGGTACAAAACATTGTGGGAAAAGGAGAAAATGCTGGTAAACAGCATTTTATCCTTTTCCCACTATGTTCTCAAAAGGTTTCGTCCCCAAATTCATTCATGTCTAAAAAATAAAAGTTAATTAACATTCACCGGTGAATTATAACATTCACCGGTGAATTATAAGGATATAATTCACTGACAGATTTCTGTACACTTCTAAAAAACATAAAAGAAAATATGATAATAAAAAAAAAAATACTTGTAGTAATTATCTTTTTTCAAAACTAACTTCCTCTGTTTCCCAGATGTTTTTGCTATAAACACCTGAATCATAGGAAGTTTGTTGTATAGGCACAAATTCTTTACAAGACTCTCAAATACATATGCGGACTTTATTGCGTCAACAAGAAATGTAAAATTGTCAACTTCAAATGGCTTCTTTTCTCCTTTCACTCGTCGAATTTTCGTGTGAGAAACAGCAGTGTACAGGTAGAGCGTCGGTCTCTCACACTGAAGGTTCCAGGTTCGAATCTCGTGATGGGCGGAGTCAACTTTTGAAACGACCCGTATCACGGAGCGAGTACTGTTTCACGGTCCGTATTCGCCAACCATTATTAATTTCATGCTTAGTCTTATTCTGAAATTTAGAAAATAAAACAACCTCTGATTGGCTAAATCATTAATTTAGCCCTGCTGTGGTAAAAGGGGGATTAATCTCTTTAATGCATTATACCAATCTAGTGATCACATAGCACTGAATCTATAAAATCCATTTATTATAACAATCGACTGTGTCAGGAGGTACATTGATCTGTTGACATGCAGAAAATTTACATAGGCTATAGCTATAGCAAAGAGTTTCGGCCCACTTCTCTTGTCATACTTATCTATTCATTTACCTATTTATTTATTTGTTTATTTATGTATTATTATTATTGTTGTTGTTGTTGTTGAATGAAAATCATTATTTCTCATAGTTGTACGTACAGAAGCACCTAAAAAACTGACAGTTTGCGCAAACTCTTTTAAGCACGAACTCAAGTTTCATAACCACGGGCCCAGACTAACTGAAAAAAAAAACAGACGGACAGATGGACGGATGACGTAAACGACACCATGACATAACCCCTTCAGGCCTTCGGCCCATTGGTTAATAAAAACTAAAATAAAACGGCTCACCTTGGACCATGTCGACGCCGACAGAAACTAAAAATAGATAAAGACAGAAAATAGAACCCAGTCTAGCCATTCTATTGAGTTATTTGAAAGTCTTTATCACGTGAACGCTCTTCAACGTATTATAAAGAAACAATACAGTGACGCTGTTTCACTTCCTTTTTGTTTTGTATTTCAGACATGCGTACTACGTCAAACATTTAAAGTTCGATGCTCTATCATTTAAAAGTTTTTGTACTTTAACAAATAAGACATGAAAAATATGCATCAGGAGACGTTTTTACGTTGACATATATTAATTTTGTTTTTACAAGTCCATAAAATCGTACTCTGTCATTATTACCTTTTTTTCCCTTAATTAACTCCTTACCACACATCCCGACTTTTAACGACCCTGAAAAAGAAGCCTTTTGAAAACATTGTGGGAAAAGGAGAAAATACTCTTAACCAGCATTTTCTCCTTTTTCCCACGGTGTTTTCTACCCTTCCCAAAACAAATTTCAATTTTTGAGTCACATTTATTTTGTTGTCTTCACATGCTTTCAATTTGGACCAGTCTAAAATTTTGTCGTTTGGTAAAGAGTTAAAGTTTTACAGACCACGACTGCACATTTGCAAAATACATTTTATAAAAGCGTACAAAAAAAAACACCATAAAATATTGCTTAATCAACCTTTTACAAGGTGACAAAAATTTTGGACTCGTTGAAAATAAATAAACGAACAAACAAACAAAAAAAAAAACATAAACAGACGAGAAATTACATGGGGCCTGAAAAGGGTAGGAAATGTTGTGTGTGTGGCGGGGGGGCGGGGGGGGGAACAAAATGCTGTTTTCAAAAGCCCTCCGCCAGGGTGGTTAAAACTCGGGATTGTTGGGTACAGGGTTGACAACGTCCGTTCTTGATCGATTAATCAGCCAATTTGACTTCAATTTTAACAACGCTCTACCTTGAAGTTCTTGTTTGGCGTAAAGTAAAACAATTTTTACCACACACGTGAAAATGGAAAAAGACTACTGCAAGAAGAAAAATTCGAAATGTACTTCCTTAAAGTGATACGTAGCCTCTTAAGTGTTTTTGGATTTGCACCGGAATCTGTCAAAAGTTTGTTGAGTTGTCACATGATCAATAAAATGGGTCGATTATGGGGTGTCGTATTGAAATACTGTTGATGTCATATCTTGGACTTTATTCACCAATCATTTTTGACAGCATTCAGGACCCATATTCACCATCCATTCTTATGAATATTCTTAGTCTCACTCTTCAAAATTTTCTGAATTTGAAAGTAACACAACTTCTGATTGGCTAAATCAAATGGTTTAGCCAATCAGAAGTTGTGTTACTTTCAAATTTAGAAAATTCTGGGTAATAAGACTAAGAACGTTCTCGAGGATGGTAAGTAAATAAAGACCCAGAGTCTTATTCTGATTCCCCGAGAATGTTCTGAATTTAAAAGTAACACCGTTTCTCATTGGCATAACCTGAATGCGATACATCCTAAATGTTGAAAAGTACTAGGAATGCAATTTCAAATGGTTGGGAATTCCTTATATAGCATTACTTAATCTACTTCTCGAGAATATTCTGAATTTAGAAGTAACAGAACTTCTTATTGGCTAGACGAAATGGTTTAGCCAATCGGAAATCGTGGTACTTTCTAAATATGAAAAAAATACTAGGAAAGTGATTCAGAATGGTTGGTGAATAAGCACCCAGGGCCCTTAGTCACCAATTATTTTGAAGTCCATTCTTTGTATTATTGTAGGTATAGAAAGTAAGAAATTTTGATTCGCGACAAAAAAAAAAAGAAATCTTTTGAGCCATGCCCTGGCAAAATGGGGTTTAATGGTTTTCCGTGATGCATTGTACCAGTCAAGACATCTCTTAACTATGGATCCATAATAGCCACTATTTTTGACAACCGACTTAGACATGAGGTAGGATGGTCATGGGATATGCAGAAAATTGACCAATGGCGAAAAGTGTCGGCCCAGGTCAGCCTGCGCGGACTGCGCAGGTTGACCTGAATCGACATATAGGCTATCTGCATTTGGACGGTTAAGCCCTATGGCTACATGAGCAAAGTGATTTTTTAAACAATGTTTCAAGCTGCTTTAAATAGCCTTTCAATCGTATCGCGGCGTATCAGGACAATTCCCCCCTAGACAACTGCCCCCTGGACAACTCCCCCCTGCAAATTCCCCCCTGGACAATTGCCCCAAGACAATTAGCCCCCCCACACACACACACACACAATTTCCCCCTGGACAATTACCCCCAAAGGCAAATTGCGCCCCCCCCCCCGACAATAGCCCCCAGGACTATTACCCCCTGGACAATTCCCCCCCCCGACAACTGCCCCCCCAGACAACTCCCCCCGCCAATTCCCCCCCGGACCATTGCCCCCGGACAATTGCCCCCGGACAATCCCCCCAATCTAACTCGAAATTTCTTCTGCTTTTGCTTTGGGACGAGGTCATTGTCGGCTTTCAGCGTCAGACCCTGGGTCCACTTCCAAGGCCGAGTTCAACTGGAACTAGATTAGATTATATTACTAGATTTTTCATGTGATCACATTTGAAGTACGCACGTCGAGTAGGAGTTCCTCGCGAACAGAAAATTGAGTTCATCGAGTTGTGCATATGATGGTATGAACATCCTGGTGGGAATTGTCTGGAGGGGGGAGTTGTCGGGGGGCAATTGTCCTGGGGGCAATTGTCCTGGGGGGGCAATTGTCCTGGGGGATTTCCCGGGGGGGGGGGTGTCTGGGGGGCAATCATCCGGGGGTAGTTGTCCAGGGGGTAATTGTCTGGGGGCAGTTGTCCATGGGGTAATGGTCCAGGGGGTAATTGTCTCCGGGGGCTATTGTCTTGGGGGGGGGGGGGATTGTCCAGGGGGGAATTTGCAAGGGGGAGTTGTCCGGGGGGGGGGGGGACATTTGTCTGGGGGGGAATTGTCCTAGACTCGTATCACGGTAACAGGGTATCTTTCGATTTACCAGTGCTTGGCAAGAGCCCGTGATCATCATCAGCTCATGGCAAGACCCTAATTCAAATTCTCGAAAACTTTCTAAATTTGAAAGTAACGTTGTTTCTGATTAGATCAATCAAAAGGTTTTGCCGTTCAGAAATAGCGATATCTTCTAAATCAGGAATTCATAAGACCAATAATGGAGTTAAGAACGGTTAGTGAAGACAGCTCCCAGACACACCGACCACGTGATCAATGTTGGGAAATCGGATTGTGCCAAGAAGTCTGGATATTAAACCCACAATGTTCATCACCGAGCCACCTAGGACCCTCAGCCACGTTTGTACCTGTTTACGTGGACATTAATTAACAAAGCACAAATTCGAAAAGTTTCATCTTCATCAAAACCGTTATCGAGACTCATCTTTTTTGTCCTTCATTAGTGTGACAATAATGTTGATTAAGTATTAAAATTAACTAGTGAAATTAACTCGATTATTGGTGCAAGTACAATCTGTAGGCCTATTACAAATTTATTTTTTTTTTTGTCAGACAAAAATTAGGCTCCTGTGTACGAGGGGGTGATCCACAATAAACCGGGCTAAGTTTGCTCTAATCAGAGTCTAATTTTTCAGACTGAAAATTTTTGTAAGGTTTTTTTTTTTTATTCGGAACATTAAGGGATAATGGATAAAAAAGTCAAAATGGGACAGAAAGACATAAGTGATTGGTATTTGGGCGAATAATCGCGAAGTGGAAGGATGAAAAATATTCTTGCTGTAGTATTCATCTTTTGTTTGCTTGCTGAATTTGTACCGCTGTCAGAAGGTTAGTGTTAATCATATAAATTCAACATTTTGTTAGAAAATTTATAATTGAGTCATGCTCTGGCAAAAGGGGGCTTAATGCATTTCCGTGATGAATGAAACCAAGCAAGTCATCACATAATTAGGGACCCATAATAGCCACATTTTTTTAACAACCGACTGAATCATGAGGTAGACTGGTCCGTTGGCATACACGAAACTGACCAATAGCGAAAAGTTTCGGCCCAGGTCAGCCTGCGCGGACTGCGCAGGCTGACCTGGGTCGATACTTTTCGCAGATGCATCAAGCCCCCTTTTCACAGAGCACGGCTCTATTATTTCTTTCTAGTTCTTGTTATGAGGATAAGGCAATCTGCTTTTCATCACTGTGGGTACCAGCAGTTGCACTTTCTGATATTCACTTAATTTACTTAAAATATATATATTAAATTCTATAGAAATTTGAGAAATCTAGATTAACCGATAAATTCGATATTTTACCAGAAACGAATTAGTCGTCGTAAAAATTTATCACATAAGTATCTCTCTCTCTACGTTTTGATTATTGCTTTTCTTTATGAAGACTTAAAACAATTTACGTATATGACTGGCGATTTGATAGTATGAATTTTTTACAATCAGAATATACATATCATATATGGATCGTTGTGTTAAGTCAATTTTTTCATTGTTTCAAGATACCAGCATTTTCAAAGTCATTTCTTACAATGTTGGGCTTTTCCTTTAAATGATTGTAAAGATCTGTTAGCCACTTTACACCAAGAGGAACATTATTACTGGTTTATTCAGTTGACAATAAACAAGTGTGTCTAAGCGAAGAATTTTTTTTTCTTTTTTTTTTCTCTCTTGATGTTTCGTAAGAAAGGAAGGATTTTTCAATTGTATGGAATATTTAGCGAATATAACTTTCACGAGAATGTCCCACTCGCGAAAATAGCGAAAATTTCCTTCCCGCGAAAAAAAAAAACCCGATATACGGTAATTATGTGTCATACTGTGTGAAAAGGGAGCTTACTTCATCTGCAAAAAAAAACATCGATCCAGGTCAGCCTGTCCAAGTTCGCGCAGGCTGACCTGGGTCGGAACTGTTTGCTGTTGGTCATTTTTCTACATGTCCAAGTTCGCGCAAGCTGACCTGGGTCGGAACTGTTTGCTGTTGGTCATTTTGCTACATGTCCAAGTTCGGGCAAGCTGACCTGGGTCGGAACTGTTTGCTGTTGGTCATTTTGCTACATGTCCAAGTTCGGGCAAGCTGACCTGGGTCGGAACTGTTTGCTGTTGGTCATTTTGCTACATGTCCAAGTTCGGGCAAGCTCATGTGATGAATAAACATTTCCATTATTCATCTATCCTATAATTTTCTGTAAGTTCTGCTCTGTTTTCGCACGATCTGTCACAAGAACTATTTACCTACCCTCTATCTAGGTGGTCCGAAGCCGCACTTGTGTCGATGTTCAATCCACTGTCACCCTAGTAACACCTACAATCACTGTCCAATATGGAACTGGCCACGGCTGAAACTATGCTGTCTTCATCTGGATGGATAGGTAGGTTATTTTTGGCCAAGGTGATGTATTCATATTTTTTATCCGTTTCACTGTAGGTGGTTATAAGCCGCACTTGTGTCGGTGTTCAATCCACTGTCACCCTAGTAACACCTACAACCACTGTCCAATATGGAACTGGCCACGGCTGAAACTATGCTGTCTTCATCTGGATGGATAGGTAGGTTTTTTTTGGCCATGGTAATGTGCTCATATTTGATGTTCATTTATGTCTAAATAGTTATAAGCCGTACTTGTGTCGTTGTTTAATCCACTGTCACCCTGGTAACACCCACAATCACTGTTCAATATGGAACTTGCCACGGCTGAAATTATGTTGTCTACATCTGGATGGATAGGTAGGCTATCATTGGCCATGGTAATGTATTCATATTTGATGTTCATTTATGTCTAGATGGTTATAAGCCGCTCTTGTGTCGGTGTTCAGTCCACTGTCACAGTGTGAACACCCACAATCACTGTTCAATATGAAACTGGCCTCGGCTGAAAAATGCTCTCTACATCGAGCTTGATACATGCACTTTGCATCTGTTTGCCCACGATATATACTTGTGAAAGTAATCTACATGTATATAGATGGACTAGTCCATGCCCGTTATCGATCTTGGTATTAATGCCGTATTCTACGACCCTGAAGAGAAAAGTCTTTTGAAAACATTGTAGAGAAAGGAGAGGGTATGGTTATAAACGATAGCCGTTCAGTTGAGTCGCAATTATCTGTCTTCTGTTAATGCTAAAAAAAATACAAGTCAGTGTTTGTCACTCAACCTTCACCGTTTTAAGTGTAATATACCTGTTATGAAGTTTCTTATCTTAAACCCCTCTCACTCTAGGGCATCCAAGAAAAAATGCAGAACGGCGAGGTGCGCGCAGTACGATCGTAAGCTATGCGGTGGCATCGCCAACAGACGCGTTGAGATCGTCAAGCTACGGCGAACACTTTGTACATGCACAAAACAAACGCCGTCGCTCGGCGTTCTGATAAGAGTGCAGTGGGATCACCGGAAGGTCCCCTTAACAGCTCAGTAAGGTCTCCTACAACGCCACAGGAGCTTTGGCGGCACGCACAAAGGTCGCAGTGCGAATATTGTTGTTGCCGGTGGCTCTTGCACGGAGACTGTACGGCGTTCTCTGAGTTGTAACCGCGTCTCTACTGCGCTTATATGGCGCGTCAACAGTACCTACATGGGTGAACCATTCATCTTTCTGCGCTCTTACAACGACTTTCGGAACTGTAACGATGATCATTGCTCTTCGAAGGTGCTTCTACCGCGTCCATCGGTCTTTGCATGGCAAAAACGAAACTATATTAGACGACGTATGCAAGTAAACATTCATTTCACCTTCACTGATCTACTCCAGCAAGCTGGGATACTGTTGGACTTGCTCCTTTTTAGAGGGTCGTTTATTTTTTGTCCTGCGTTTTTTCTTTTTGCGGGCATAATTTTATTCTTTTGACTTTTCGAGAGGAAAGAAAAGAAACAACTAATGAATAAATGCGTATACTGCTTGTTTTTATAGATAATGCAAACGAATGTCAGCGACGTTTAAGCGCCTTGAAAACGCCGTGAAAGCCCAGTGCACGCAATGTGAGCAATGTGAAACGCAGTGCACACAGTAGCGCCGTGAGAGAGCGGAAAATCGCCACGAGGAATTCCGTCGGAACGCGATAGGAGTTCCGTAGCAACGCCTTGGTCGCGGTGAGAACGCCGTTACATACTCATCTTCGCGAAAAATATCCGATTTTTCCAGTGATCTCATGGCGCTCCGGGAAATTAAGCGACGCCATACCAACGCAATGGAAACGCTGTATATTGTTGATCGGGGAACCTTACCTTATACGTATGCAGTTTAGGTAAGCAAGCATCAAGACTGAAAACAGTACCACTGAACTGCTTAACTTATAACTATTTGATAAATATTTGCATAACTTAACGACAGGTCGTACTTTTGGGAAAAAAGGGGGATCTTGTGTGTGCGTACTCAATGAGGTACATTATAACATTGATTGCCAAGTTCAGCTGAGTAGAGTACAAAAAAAGTTTTATAAGTACTGACCCTTGTTTCTTAGCTTCCGCCTAGCTACGTGCATGATTTTATTGTGTTTCCGCATTAAAATTGTGATAGATGTCTTCTCAGAGTGTTTCCTCACTGGGTAATATGAGCTGAACTATGGCAAAAGGGGGCTTAATGTATCTCCGTAATGCATTATGCCAAGCAAGGGAAGATATAACCGAGGATCCATAAAAACCACTTTGTGTAACAATTCGCTGAATCATGAGGTGGAATCGTCCTTAGACATGTAGAAAATCGATCAATAGTAAAAAGTTCCAACTATTTGCAAATGCATTAAACCCGCTTTTCACAGAGAATGGCGCATATAATTAATTCAACTTGGTTGGAAAAAAATACTCTAAACGAACACTTATCTCTTCTGTTTTTCAGTGTGTGAGTACTGCCGCATGAACCACGGGAATTTTCCAACGAAGCTAAGCATAATGCATAGTGCTCTTTCCAACTAGCAGTGTATTAATTGTATGCCTGTCTTCTATGCATGAAAATAAATATGCAAGCTTTACACTTTTTGTTGGAGTACAACTGTCTCTCTCTCTCTCCTCCCAGCATACTGCCTGTATGGGACTTGATTATGACCTGCAATGGAGCTTTACAACTTCTTTTATTTCAATTCAGGAACCAGAGGCTCAGTTATTTGCTGTTGGAGTTTTAACAAGGATTGTCTGGTTCGATCCTGCTAAAGGTACCCGTAACGTGCCATTGTAGGGTGCCATTCGGAAAACCTCGGGCGATCCGTTGATAAATCCATCGGCTATATTACGTCGGGTGATATGCACCTACATGGTACATTTGTTCGCTGGAAATACATGTACACCGCTTTATAGTTCTTAAATCTGTAAGGCTCAACTTAATAAAGAGAAAACACGAGTCACAATTTTCAATCGAAATCTTTCTAAATATATTGACAAAAAGTTTGTATATTCAGTTCTTAGCGCGATCTACCAATTTTCTTGGCAGATTTTACCGACAGGTTGATAGATTTTAATAACTTACGATGCGATGTGTCCGTCGTACATCGTGCGTCGTGCAATTTACTTTGTGTGTACTCTAGAGGTTGATTGATTGATTGTATAGTGTTTAAAGTCGTTTTCAACCTTATTTCAGTTATATCGCGGCGTCAAGTGCACCTATCCGTGTTTTCCTGGAGTTTCTTTTACCAGTACTCCGCGCAATATTCTTCCCAAGCCACCGGCTGCTTTTCCACATAACCATCGTCGAAACAATGATCAGCGGTGCGAGAGGAATAAATCCTGTCGCGACGACTATCATCAATCGTTGGAAAGAAATTGGCCAAGCCGGGGATCGAATCAGCGACCGTGTACTCTAGAGGCCACAGTCCAGTACTCATGAAACTTGGTCAGAAGATGTGTCGTAATAAAATCTTGGACAAGTTTGAAATTGGATCAGAAACTAGGTCACCAGATCAAATCTTATGAAAACCTTGTGTGCACTCCAGAGGCAACATTCTCAGCCCAGTACTCGTGAAACTTGATCAGGTTGTTCGACGTGAAAATATCTCGGACAAGTTTCAAGTTGGGTCACATTGGATCAAAAAGTAGGTCACTGGGAGAAATCTTAGAAAAACCTCGTGTGCACTCCAGAGGCCACATTTTCTGTGTGGTACTCATGAAACTTGGTGAGAATGTCTGTCTTGACAATACTGTATCTCCAATAAGTTTCAAGATGGGTTACATTGGATCAAAATGAAGGCCACTGGGAAAAATCTTAGAAAAACCTTGTGTGCACTCCAGAGGCCACATTTTCTGTCTGGTACTCATGAAACTTTTTAGAATGTTCGTCTTGACGATATGTCTGACAGGTTTCAAGGTGGGTCACATTTGGGTCAGAAAGTCGGTCACTGGAAGAAATCTTAGAAAAACCTTGTCTGCACTCCAGAGACCACATTTTCTGTCTGATACTCATGAAACTTAGTGAGAATGTCTGTCTTGACGATACCTCCAACAACCTTGGGTGCACTCTAGAGGCCATATTTTCAGTCTGATACTAATGAGACGTGGACAGAATGTTTGTCATCATGACATTTCAGACAAGCTCAAAATTGGGTCACATTGGGCCAAAAGGTACATGTAGGTCACTGAGTTAAATCTTTAAAAACCCTTGTGTGCATTCTAATACCCATGAAACTTGTTCAGAATGTTGAGTTTGTTGAAATGTAGTACAAGTACAAAATTGGGTCAAGTCGAGAAAAAAAAGTAGGTCATTGGGACAAATCATAGAAAAACCTTGTGTGCGATCTGGAAGCCACATTTTCAGCCCAATATTCATGAAACTTGGTCAGAATGTTTTCCTTAATGAATCTTGGGCAAAAATGAAATTGAGTCATGTCCGGTCAAAAGGAAGGTCACGGGGACAAATCTTCTTGTGCGCACTCTAGAAGCCACATACTCAGTCGGATACTCATGAAAATTGGCCAGAATGTTTATCCTGATAAATTCTGGGACAAATTCAAAATTGGATCAAGTTAGACAAATGTAGGTCACCAACACAAGTCTTAGAAATGCATTCTAAAGGCCATATTTTTAGTCTGAGATTCATCAAGTTTGATCAGAATGTTTGTCTTGACGATATCTCAAATAGGTTTGAAATTGGATCTAGTAACGTCAAAATGTAGGTCACTGACACTCATGTGTTTACAGCATCACAACCAGAATTTGCTCAACTTTATCAAGCCTAGATGACTTTTCTCAGGTGAGCGCACCGCGTATTAATATTAATCCTGCACAGGATAATGATGCGTCATAGCAGACAGGTCAATCTTCGACGTCAATAACGGCTTAGATGTAGTTACGGAACCAACCGAGTTATGCCGAGTGTGTCGGATGCCTCGGTCTATTAGTTTGCATGAAATGCCCCGTTTAGACACCTATACAGTAAATGTCTAGTTTGTCTTATATGTATATCCCCTTTCATGCCACTTTCTTGTCCTTTCTTATCAAACTTACAAGTTTTCGACGATGGTTATCTGAGAAAGCAGCCAGTGGCTTGGGAAGAATATTCTGCAAAGTACTGGTTAAAAAAAAAAAACACTCTAAGAAAGAATGGATATGTGCACTGGCCGCCGCGATATGACTGAAATAATGTTAAAGTTAATGATAAAGGCGTAAAACACCATAGAGCTGTCCTAATAAGAGTTTTTAAAACTAGCAACTTGATGTTTACCCCGAGATTGTTGGGTAAAGGGTTTACATTCCAAATCAAGTCATTCTGCAAAGTGACTAAATAATCCTTATTATTTTGGACATCATTCCAGTGATAAATATAGAGGATATTTGTTTTTTTCGGTGAAAGATCGAAATTTATTTATGAATCGATCATCTTCACCAGACAACAAAAATTTAGATTGGTCCAAATTGAAACTATTCGCAGACGACAGGGTAAATGTGTTTTAAATGAACCAATTTGTCTTTGAATTGATACAGAACATTGTTAGAAAAGGAGAAAATGCCGGCCACTAATCATTACTCCTTTTTCGACAATTTTTGAGAAACATTTCTTCTCAGGGTCGCTTAAATATTACATTTTATAATAAAGGGCAAATGTATTAACAACAATAACTTTTCTGAAACAGTCTGTCGGTTTGCATGTACTTCAGTTTCAACGTTTCTGTTTTAATTATACATTTTTGAAAAAAAAAAAAAACACTTACTTTCACCATACAGCTAGTGGAATGAAATCCCATCCAGTTTCCATGATAATATTCAAAACTTATGTATGCTATTTTCTAGCATTATGTCTAAAAGCTATTCAAACAACAGTAGTTTTCAGACGGATTTCAAGTTTCATTACGACGACAGCTCACGTAATCATGTATTCAAGTCCATAGTCCGTCTTCAGAGACCATTCTTAAGATCTTTATTAGTCTTTGTATCTGAGATTTTCTAAATCTGAAAATAACACATCTCTGTTACTTTCAAATTTAGAAAATTCTGAAGAATAAGACTAGGAATGTTTTTTAAAATTGGTTGGTGAACATGGTCCCGGGTACTCACAGATTGTTCTAGGCTAGAGCTCTGCATCTAGCTTAACCCTTTCCCAAACGACAAAATTTGGACTGGTCCAAATTCAAAGAATTTGCAGACGACAATTTTAAATTTGATGAAAATGGCAGAAAGGTCTCAAAAAGGGTAGAAAACACTGTGGGAAAAGGAGAAATTGCTCGTTACGAGTAATTTCTCCTTTTCCCACAGTGTTTTCAAAAGACTTGTACTGCAGACACGTGAAAACCAGGGCTTGTTTGGGAAAGGGTTAAGGCTACACCAATGTGATCAGCTACTCTAACAGAGATCGAAACTAGAAACTCTTAGTTTAAATATATTCATTTTACATCGACTGAGAAACAAGTTCTTACAACTATAATAATGTCTCTAGATTCTGCCTCCTGGGGGCTACACCAGTACGTGCGCCGAATGTGTGGGCCAATGAACAGTCCTAAAGTTGACACCCGCTCCCTGGAATTTAAGACTTGTTCGAATTGGAAATATTTGGAGAAGACAAATTAGCTATGGCTGAAATAAAGGAGTTTGTCTTTTACAAGGTAGAAAAAATGTGATAATAGAAAAAAAAAAAATAAATAAATAAATAAATAAATAAATAAATAAACTGGGTAACCAGCATTTCCTTCTTTTCCCACACTGTTTTCAAATGCCTCCTTTCTCAGGGTCGTCAAAAATCGTAACTCTTTCGGAAAGAGTTGATTACTGAACCATGCGAGACTCTCACAAAAGTTTGTCATAGCTAAAGTTTGAAAACATCGTCATCTAAAACAGTGATCGATGATACGAAGCCACGTTCTGTAACATCTCTCTTTTTTCTTTTGTTATTTATGAAATGATAAAAAATAATCTATTCACTTTGCATCTGAATCTGTGTCGCTTTAATTTATTTGTCCTGCAAAAAATGAAATGCTAAATAAATTATCTTGCGACTGCTATATACCGTTGACGATAAAGCTAAAAAATATCAAATCTGATTGGACCATGAAAAATGTCACGTGGACCGATATCAGGCCAATAGAATCATTATAAATCTCTTTAGTTTGGTGTGACAGATAGACAAGAACAATTTAATATTTGGGCAAACTTTGTCGAAGCGGAAGGATGGAGAAGGTTCTATCTGCAATACTCGTACTTTGTTTGATTTTAGCCATTGTACCTCTTTCAGAAGGTATGTACACAAGTACCTGTATTCGAAAGTACTTTATTTGACGATCTATACGGAAAATATAGAGGATAACTGTTTCGGTTTATGATCGAAATTTCTTTCATCGAGTGAAAAGCGAAGGCTCTATTTTCACGTGTGGCGAAGCCAAGAGTGAAAATATGGCCTTTGCTTTTACGAGATCGCACACTGAATAAACAATTATCCTATTTCTTTTTATGCTCTTCACTTAAACCTTTCTTTTCACGCCTAATTTTTGCTTATCGTGAAAAGTATGTGCGTTTTTCAAGCGAAATAGATCTATTCATTTTAGTCGAATATGAACTAGCTGTAATAATGACGTCATGTAATAATGACGTCGACCACTTCATAAAACGTGACGTTCGTCCGCTACAAATGCATTTTTATTATATACCTGTAAGTTTTCCGGGTTAAATACATGCGTCGCACGCGGCTAAAATCACACACGACGGAAAAAAAATCCGTATTCCACTCAGTGGAATTCGGTTCCAAATATGGTATGATGACGTCGTTCTCGATTTGATTTTACGCAACGTAGTAAAATCAAGCATTATCTCAAGACGTGTTCAATCTATTTTTAGTAACGCCAAATCTTATTTTTCCGTGTGTGAAGATCTGCCCCAAAATAAATTAAAAGCATTATTCCAAGTCTAAAACAAAACATATGAATAATATTAATCAACTATTTGCCCTTTATTGAAAAAAAGTACAATTGCAACGCAATATTAAACGAGATTATCGTGACATCAACTGTCGGCTGCTAGATCGAATATTATTGTTTTATATGTTAACACAATGGGCGTGGTGGAAATAATACTAAATAAAATTCATCCGCCATTCATGAAAAAAAGATGTTAACGCCTACTAAACCAATTTTTCTTATAACTATGCTTCGTTTTCGAATAAAATTGTCACTAAATGCATATATTTTGGTTTTTGGTAGTTTAGGTATATAATAAATGGAATATTATGTTGTAGTGTGTTTCCTGGGGCTTGTATTTACTTCTCGCTGCGTGGGAAAATTTTGATATCGCGCTCGACCTTCGGTCTCGCGCGATATCAAATTTTCCCACGCAGCTCGAAGTAAATACAAGCCCCAGGAAACACACTACAACATAATATTCCGTATATATTCTATAAATATCAATGGCATATCAAAAATAAAAAGATATATACGCCACGGGGAATTACCGAAAACAACTGTACCGGATTTTGATGAAATTTCCAACAAAATAGGGGTTAGAAGCACGAAATAATTAGATTTATTTTATCGAGTGAACATCATCAGTAATATTTTCACGACTGGCGCATGAACGATGGACACTGGATCGTGTGATAGGCGGAAGGGTGCTACAATTCTTGAGATACAACTGTTATGTGATAAAATGAATCCGACATTCGTTAGCTTTTGAGGAAAAAAAATTATTAAACTAAAAAATGTTACTAAACTCGTCAAAGGCTCACTTAATAAACTTTTGTAGACTCGTTACCAAAAAAATTCTGTCTCAAACACCAACTCATGCCAGATCCGAATATATTATCATCACAGGTTTCTTAGTGATACATGTGGAGAAAAATAGTCTATTTCATTATTTCCCCAGAAAGT
Organism: Tridacna gigas; assembly: GCA_945859785.2. Classification (NCBI taxonomy): domain Eukaryota; kingdom Metazoa; phylum Mollusca; class Bivalvia; order Cardiida; family Cardiidae; genus Tridacna; species Tridacna gigas. Next base: position 73,119,604 of record OX244031.2, on the reverse strand, counting down.
TACAGGGGTATTTGGCGTATGAAGCCACGCTAATAAAGTTTGTTAAGTGTCTATATAGGAGAAGGAAAATATTTGCGAGTATCCATCCCCCTTTTTCAGTGGATTTGTTTGGCTATTAACAATACTTCTTTGGAAAAATCAAGCCTATTTTGCGCTCCAAATTGCTTGGAAATATAATGATTTTAAACACACACACAAAAAAATTCTACTGCAAATTTTTGTATACAATTTCTGTAATTAGACACGGGGAAAAACCCTAGATTTGTGCAACAGACCTGACAACAAAGATGATGACCTCACCAATGCTGGGCCTATACCAAGGCTATATCTCAGGCCTACAGGGGCTGTGTTTATGAATGACTAGTGCATAGCTTATATGCCAGCTAACCATGGCTGAATGAATCGTACCAGGTAGCATTTTAACGAGTAAAAGTTTATTTTATTTTCAAATTCGCTGCACCGATTGCGGTTTAAAAGCAGTGCGGTTCTGTATCCAGAATGCCCATATCAGACAGGTACGTATTTGAAAAAGAAAAAACCATCTTGTGGAAGATTATGGAATCGAATAATGCCATGTACGCATGCGCATACTACTTTCAGGTATAGCTTATACACTTCGACCCACATACATGTATATATCGCTGCTGCTGTTTTACACGACTATCGAGTCCTATATAGATAATATAATGTATGCAGAGTTAAAAGATAAAAAAAAAAAAAATGTTATTTTGCCGTGCAAAATGCAAAGATAACTCTCGTCAAAATTACAGAAAATAGGTTCTAATGTCAAACTTTTAAAAAGTAACAAATACTGCTCAAATAGATAATTATTCTGAAAAATGTGATGTAAAAAAGGATTAATGGAAAGAACCTCTAAGGCAGTATACCGATCACAGTAGCAAGAAACTCTGCCACACTGATTGATCCTATATTGGTCACCGATCCCATACAAGTAAAATATGCAGACATCTTGGACGTCGATAACGACATAAGCGATCATAAAGCCACATCTGTCTTAATCAATTTTAGTCATAAACCTAAAATATGCTCCGAAAGAAAAGTTTGGTACTATGATCGCGGAGACTATGTTCAACTTAACAATGGAATATTTAATGAAGATTGCAGCTTTATTAACAACACGGACATCAATGACGCATGCGAACGATTTACGAACAAACTTTTAGAATTGATGATACAATTTATTCCAGCAAAGGAGGTTACCATTCGACCTAATGACAAACCATGGTACGATTCAGAAATTAGACGACTAAGCAGACATCGCGACAGACAAAGGGCAATTGTAATAGCTCGAGGACGTAACTCCGACTGGGAAAAATACAAAGTCTTGAGAAACAAAGTTAACAATCGTATCAAATACGCAAAACAGCGGTATTTCAGCCATCTAGATGAGAGCTTATGCAACATTCGCACCGAAAATCCTCAAAAATATTGGAATCATCTTCGAAATTTGGTCAATTCAAATAAAAAGTCTGAATCAATACCTATTATTTGTACAACTGACGGTAACACAGACTCTTCACTGTACTGACTTTGAAAAGGCAGAATGTCTAAATGAATATTTTGCATCAATCTCAAACATAGACGACTCGACGACTGACCTACCAAATTTTGAAGCAAAAACCAATAGTAAATTGGAAAGTATTCCAACAACAATTCCAGAAATTGAAAACATCATTACTTCTTTAGGTATTAATAAAGCAGTCGGTCCAGATTTGATAAGCCATAAATTGCTCAAAAACGTCAAAAACAGTATCTCATATCCATTATCACTGTTATTCAACAAGTCTTTAAACGATAAAAAAATTCCAGTGAAATGGAAAGAATCAATTGTAAACCCCTTGTTTAAAAAGGGAGATACATCTATAGCTGCTAATTATCGACCGATATCCCTCCTCAGTTGCTTAGGTAAACTTATGGAAAGATGTATTTACAAACATGTGTATAATTACCTTCATTCTAACAATTTGTTATACGAAAAACAGTCTGGATTCCTTCGTGGCCATTCAACTGTTCATCAATTGCTTGAGATATATCACCAAATCGTTTCGTCCATAGATGCTAAACAAAACCTTTGCATGGTATTTTGTGATATATCAAAAGCATTTGATAGAGTATGGCACAAAGGTTTACTTTTTAAATTACGACAACTCGGAATTTCAGAGCTCCTCATCAATTGGTTTGCAGACTATCTTAGTGGTCGAAAACAGTCCGTAATTGTAAACACTGTAATGTCAAGGTTAAGGTCAATAAACGCCGGTGTACCGCAAGGCTCGGTCCTTGGTCCTTTGCTATTTTTAGTATATGTTAATGATATTTCAGAAGATCTGTTAAGTATTTCTCGTCTCTTTGCTGACGACACATCTCTTTCCTGCTCTGCAACACATATCCCAGACATTCAAGGTATCTTAAATCACGACCTCATTATAATCTCTCAGTGGGCCAAACAATGGTTGGTAACATTTAATCCCTCAAAGACAGTAGCAATGTTATTCAGTAATAAGAACGTTCAACCCCCGGATTTACTCTTTGATAATGTGGAAATTCAATTTGTAGATAATCACAAACATCTTGGTTTAACTTTTAGTAGCAATGGAAAATGGCATGAACATATCAATAACCTATCTAAGTCTGCATCTAAATTACTTGGATTGATGAGAAGCCTGAAATTCAAATTAAAGAGGGAGTCACTAAATCAAATATATATATCGTTCTTGCGACCAATTATAGAATATGCGTCATCAGTATGGGACAATTGCACTGCGACTGAAAAAGAAACACTAGAAAAAGTCCAAATAGAGGCCGCCAGAATAGTTTCAGGCGTAACTCGATCTATTTCACTAAACAACTTATATAAAGAGATCGGCTGGTTAACTCTTGACGACAGAAGAAAATATCAAAAATTAATTCTTATCTATAAAATTGTAAATGGTCTTGCCCCACCATATCTCAGTAATATATTTCCTTTACCGGTAAATTCCAGAACCGGTTATACTTTGAAGAATGCCAACCAAATTGACTTAGTTGCTTGTCGCACTGACCTGTATGCAAAATCCTTTATCCCCTCTGCGGTATCACTATGGAATCAGCTTCCCGATAATTTAAAATCTTCTCCATCTCTATCAATGTTTAAATCCCGTGTTCTACAGACCTTTTCCGTTTCGCAAGTACCAAGATATTATTTTGTTGGGGAGCGTAAATTCTCCGTTTTGCAAGCTAGAATACGTAACAATTGTAGCGACCTGAAGTTTGACCTCTTTTCCAACCATATATCTCTGGATACAATCTGTAGATGCGGACATCCCGTAGAAAACGCCGAACACTATTTATTTCAATGCCCACTTTACATTGCTGCCAGAATTAAACTCTTCCATCAATTACGCCGGTTTCACCCTCTGAACGAAAACATGTTACTTTTTGGATCGAACACTTTTAATTTCGAAGATAACTCTTTCATATTTACATCAGTGGAGCTCTATATAAAAGAGTCAGATAGGTTTAAGTAATGTCTCGCTGCACTCATTCATTTTCGTTCGATTTTCAGGGCTGGTATGTCCGAGGAACAGCGGTTTTTACTTTGACATCAGACTGATGACAATATAGTATTGCTTTCTATAGTTTTTATTAGATGCCATTTCGTAAAAAAGTATCTCATGATCGGAAAATCAATACCTTCTATACCTAAAAACGAAACTTTTGGATCCATGACTGAATATAAGCACTATCTAGAAGGTATTAACATGTGTAAGAAACCATAAGGGAACGGCCGAACCTAACTTGTTAGAACTTGTGGCCAGACCCCTTTGCCAAATATTTCTGTGTTTGTATATTATAAATATGATTTTGTACAAAAATGGCAATAAAATATGTTTAAACTAAAAATCACAGTAGCAACTAGAAATGTTAAAAAGTGTCAACAAATACTGATTTTCTGATCATTTTTCTGCAGCAAAAAGTTTTCAGCGGACAGATTCCCCGCCCCCCTTCCCCGGAAGAGTTTCTTCTAATATCTTGAACAATGCTTTGAAAAAGGTATAGCAAGCGGTGACTTTTTAAGAGATACGAATCTTTTTTAAGAGTTATTGGCAATTTGAAGTACCTTCCCTTATAATAAACATCTATTTTGGTATACCGGTCATGTATAAATCTCCTTTTTTTCTGCGTGTGTGATTTCCACAGCTTTAAAAGGCTACCTACATGCTATAATATACTATCTCACTTTTATAGTGACCCAAATGGAATATAATAGAGTTACAAACATTAACAGAAAGCAAATGTGCTCAGCAATATGCAGAGAATACACTGCGACATACAGCATTAAGTAATTTTACTTTTGATTGTCATTTTACCCCTAGGAGCATTAGCGCCGCACGTGTGTCGGTGTTCAATCCACTGTCACCCTAGTAACACCTACAACCACTGTCCGATATGGAACTGGCCACGGGTGAAATTATGCTGTCTACATCTGGATGGATAGATAGGTTATCATTGACCAAGGTAATGTATTCATATTTGATGTTCATTTATCTCTAGGTGGTTATGTGCCCCACTTGTGTCGGTGTTCAATCCACTGTCACCCTAGTAACACCTACAATCACTGTCCAATATGGAACTGGCCACGGCTGAAATTATGCTGTCTTCATCTGGATGGATAGGTAGGTTATTTTTGGCCACGGTGATGTATTCATATTTTATATCCGTTTAACTGTAGGTGGTTATAAGCCGCACTTGTGTCGGTGTTCAATCCACTGTCACCCTAGTAACACCTACAACCATTGTCCAATATGGAACTGGCCACGGCTGAAACTATGCTGTCTCCATCTGGATGGATAGGTAGGTAATCACTGATGTCTATTTATCTCTAGGTGGTTATCATCCGCACGTGTGTCGGTGTTCAATCCACCTTCACCATCTGAACACCTACAATCACTGTCCAATATGGAATTGGTTACTTGTGAAACTATGCTGTCTTCACCTAGCTAGATAGGTGGGGTATAAATCGCTCTCCCCTTGTATTCACTAGTTATTCTTAATTGCAGTCATGGTCCAAGTGTATATTTAGACAGGAACACAGTTTCTGATTGGCCGAGCCGTTTGTTTTACCCAATCAGAAATTGCGTTATTTTGAAATTTAGAATAAGACTGAGTTTGCACTTCATGTCACTTTCAGCGTGTCTTGAGTTCTATTTCGACGTTTGATTCCCAGTTTTTACCAAACTTAAAACCTCGTTTTTCTTAAATTCGAATGCAATATCGAACAAAAAATTCCTTCTTACCATGAGGTCAAGGGATACCTCAGTTCAGAGTTCAGTTCATTTTATAGGCAAAGGACTGGTTTGTTGGTGCGTGCAGCAGCCGGATTCTAATTTCTACCACCATTCATACAAGCATTATCCACGTTAGTAAATCAAACCCAGTAAAAAAGACAGGGGCTGCAACACTTTTTTTTTACTGTGTATATTATCTTGGTAAAAACAATTAAGATTGTTTTATTATGTTTTTCAGGTTGTGAGCTACTGTCTTGAAAATAGCTGCGTAACAGAGAACTAATGTATTGCTCGCTGTTTATATCGGAGAATAAACATAAGCATGAATTCTTGAGGATGTTGTCATGGCCAAAATGATTACATTCCTTTAATCAGTGCACAAATAATTAGAGTCATGCTCTGTCAAAAGGGGGCTTAATGCATCTCCGTGATGCATGATACTGATCAAGCTATCACATAATCATGGATCCATAATAGCCACTTTTTTGTAACAAAATATTGTGTTAATATATGTGCTCCCACGTCCGAGCCAAATCCCCATCCCACATCCATCTCTGTCTGTGTGATAAACTTATAATATGTCACACTAGAACTTCACTCGTCACAACTCGGCCGATTCCGTACCTACATCTAACCTCGTCCGTGTAAAGGAGGCTTCCATTTTGAACTACCAATCACATGATCGTAATAATGGCGGCGCCCCTGTAAATCGCTTAGCAACGACATGAACAACCACGATGAATCTATTCACATCTATCGATCTGTCGATGAAAGCTCCCAACAGAATTGATAAACCACGCTAAAAATTGAGTGTACATACGGTTTGCCGACTGAAATTTTCTTAGAAAATTTAGTCATGTTTTCTTTTTTAAGAGGAGCCTTACAATTTCAATAACGGTTAAACGGTGTGCTTCCGGAGACGTGCGAAGTGTACCTAGTAGGTGCTTATCAAGCTACGTGATACAGCCGAGGGATTTGATCACCTGATCACCCGAGGTATGCCGAATGAGTAGAACTTGTAACACCTATCGAGGACCGTTTTACTTTGGCCTTCTAATGAACCTAGCTTATTATCTAAGGACAGTTATGGCAAAAGGGTCCGTATTCACCAACCGTTCTTAAAAATAGTCTTGGGCTTATTCTCCAGATTTTTTTTTTTAATTTGGAAGTAACACAACTCCTGATTGGCTAAACTATTTGGTTTAGCCTATCAGAAGTTGTTTAACTTTCAAATTTAGAAAATCCTTGGTGAAAAAGGTAAGGATGTTCTTAAGAATGGTTGGTGAATACGGATCCAGTATTTGCTTGAGCCATGCTCTGTGAAAAAGGGGCTTAATGCGTTTGCAAAACAGTGTCGACCATGTCGGCCTGCGCAGTCCTCGCAGGCCGACATGGATTGAAACTTTTTGCTACTGGTCGATTTTCTGCATGTCAAAGGACCTGTCTACATCATGATTCAGGCCATTGTTAGACAAAATGGATCATCTGGATCCATAATTATGTGATGACTTTCTTGGTAGAGTGCGTCACGGAGATGCATTAAGCCCTTTCAAAGCCCAGGGCGTTGCTGTTTGTTTCTGTCAAATATACAAGAACACGCTCTGTGAAAAGAGAGCTTAATGCATCTGCGAAAAGTATCGATCCAGGTCAGCCTGCGCAGTCCGCGCAGGCTGACCAGGGCCGAAACTTTTCGCTATCGGTCAATTTTCTGTATGTTAAAAGACAAGTCTACCTGATGATACGGTCAGTTGTTAGACGTAATGAATTTTATGGATATTTAATTATGTGATGTCTTGCTTGGTATTATGCATCAAGGAGATACATTAAGACCCGTTTTGCCAGAGCATAGCTCATATGTATGTCAATTACATTCAGAGCAAGAGCAAGTTAAAACAGTCGACACACCATGCGGTTGTGATTTTTCTACCCACTACAAACACAGCTACGCTAAAAAAAAAACTACAGGGAAGAAAATGCCCGCCCTGGTTGTAGACCAGTCCTTTATGTGATCAAGGGCACAAACTAGTCTCCTATGAAATGAATGACTTACACCCCGTTACGACAGAAATCATCAAGTCAACACCAGAAACATATACATTTCCTCTGGTACATGGCTTGAGAACAGGAGGTCGCAGGTTCGATCCCCGGCTTGGCCAATTTTCTTTCCGAGGACTGATGGCAGTCATTGCGACAGGATTCATATCTCTCTCATCGCTGACCAATTTTTCGACGATGGTTATGTGGGAAAGCAGCCCGCAGCCCGTGGCTTGGAAAGAATATTGTGCGGAGTGCGGGTAAAAGAAACTTTAGGAAAGCATGGATAGATGCACTGACGACCGCGATATACCTGAAATAATGTTCAAAATGGCGTTAAACACTATACAATCAACCTATCTATTTATTCCCTCTGATGAAACACTGCAGTAGAAGTGCTTGCAACCAAATTTTCTACGACTCGGGAGGGTTCGGCTGGGTAAATCAGTGGTCAACGTATCTGACCTGCTGGTTGCGAGTTCGATAACAGATTGGAGTAAACTTTCTTTCCGGCTGTTTTCCACCTTTCACCTTTAATGCATGTGAGAAAGTATTCAGTGGCTTGAATAGAAAGTTGTGTCAGTACTCGTGTGAGAAAGCCAGGAATAACATGCGTGGGAGTACTGGCCGTCGTGATATGACCTAAGCTGTTAAAACGGCGTTAAACTCCAATACAAACCAGTACAAACGTAGGGTTCTGAGTTTCGGGGGTCTTATTCTTTCTGTCTTTGTTGCTGTTGTTTATTTCAGTCAAAAGCTCATGTTGCATAGTGTATTTGACCAATATTGTTCTTGAGCAATAAAGCATTGGAACCAACCTAGGCTGTTTTTTCCGGGCAAAGAAGATCAAGATCAGAACGTATAGTCTGATCTTGGATCTTCAGTGTCCGCTACTATATCACTTATTCTGGCCAAAAGCCATGTAGAGAATACATTATTTCTGATGCTTTTTTTTTTCCTAATTAGAAAGGTCCATGTCATTAATTCAGCGCTCTTAGGGTTAAAGGCCCATTAGCAACCAAAAGCAAACAATGTAGGTGTTAAAGTACATTCAAACTTAAAACATTTAAAACTGTGAAAAGTACTATGAAGATGACAATCTGTTATTGTACGGTCGGTCCTATAGTTAGTCGCTGGCAGAAAAAAAAATGAATTTAAAAACCAGGTAAAAAAATAAACAAAAGATGAATAAAGCGACATGGCAACTTTTTTCCTAGTTTTAAAATTCATTTCTGGTGTTTATTTTATCAATACTTCTAAGAAAACTCCAAGCAACTGGTGACTTTCTCTCTCCAATATCGCCAAAAGCAGTGCTCAGCAGTGAGAAAGGAGTGAATCTTGTTCCAATAAAAACCTAGAGAAGAGTTTGGTCAAGCTTGCAACCGATGTCATGAACCCTAAAGTAGTACCCCTATGCGTCACTGATTCAGACGCCGGGTGGGGACTTAAAAATTAGTGCAAGAGCATTTCTTGTTTGCTAGCATGTGCAATAAGAAAATGGCGGCTACATTATTTTCTAAACTCATGTCCGTTCAAGCCGTTACTTCGAACTAGCCGACATACCTAATTAACCCTTAGGCTGCTTATCGCGACTCGCTGACCTTTTGCGGACAGCGTAGATCAAGATCAGACTGCACAGAATGTGCAGTCTGATCTTTGATCTACACTGTCCGATAAGGAGATATCTTCCCTCCGAAAATCCCTTTGAAACAAGAAAGTTTTGGGCTTGTGCTATCGGCTTGAAAGTTTCATTTCTTTTATTCAGCAGGATACCGGTAACGGTTAATGCATGTTCGGATAAACTAGATGCACTTCACCGCATTATATACATCAATCACTTCTAATTATTATTTTGTAGCGTCAGCTTCGCAAAAGAAAAAAAAAATTGGGCTGTTTGTTTTTTGTTCTTTTTTTACCCTCTTTATCAATAATTTTATTATGATAAAATACAGGTAAATGATAAAGGATTTGATATGCAATAAATTAACCTTAACTATTTGCTTTTTTTTTTTTTGTGGCTGTTTTCTAGGGAAAAAAGTATATACGTTAAGTATTATGCAAATGTTACACCGGCTTAAACTTTGGAAAAGACCACCAACCGTTTTGAGAGAAAAGTCAGACTTTATTTGAGTTTTCGGATACCTTTATCAAGATCATCTGCACCAAAGAATTAGCCCTATCTTGAATTTGCACTGTGCAGTGTTTCTTTTAATTCTTGCCAAAGTAAGTCATGAAAATACATTATTTGAATTTCTTTCACCGACTGAACATCGCCGTATCATCATCAACATCATCATCAACATCATCATCATCATCATGAACATCATTATTATTATTCACAATAATAAAGATTAAGCAGGGATTTCGGCTCGTGATCCAACACGTACCGTCTAGACCCGACCACTTTACATCCGCGAAAAAACATATTTCATTACCATTTTCGAATTCAGCATATTTTCTTCTTTTAAATCACAGAAATTAAAGACTATTTTCGCAAGAATAACGATATGGTTTGTTTATTCGTATATTGATTTAGCAGATTCCTAAGGAATGCTTGGACACCCTCGCCTTCAGCTGGGTCTCCAAATATGTACATGTATTGCGGGACCAGGCGAATATTAGTAGACGCAAACCCATACTTGATCCACATTTTATTAACTTTTACGCGGGAGAGGAACGAAATTGCTCGGTTTTTTACAAGAAATTTCCTCTTAACTAGCACAACGCTCTTTCAAACGTAGGAGTTTTCCCCTCGCAGCAAACCACATTTCGTCAATTCCAGGTAATGCGTTGCCAATTTCAGGTAATGCGTTGCCAATTCCAGGTAATGCGTTGCCAATTCCAGGTAATGCGTCGCCATTTCTAGGTATTGAGTTACATATTCTGGTATCATTTTATATCATTGTATGCCTCTCTCTCTCATGTTTACTCCACATCTTATCCGTTACGTTTGACCGGTTATCACTATCATCATTATTATCATTATCATTATTATTATTATTACCTTATGACTTACCAAATTTTTTTTTTTTTCATATAGGTTTTTTGGGGATCAAATTATTTTTCTGTCATGTAGTATTAAATGTTTATTTCAGTGACCAATGGAGAGGGCCGTACTTAGGTTTTTGAACTCGTGGCTCGATCCATTGGCCCCCTTTGCTGTTTAAGTATGAATTCTATACGTAGTCTCTGCAAATTATGGTATTAAAATATGTTCGAACTGAACATAGCATGTCCCAATATGTCGAAATGTGGCAGCACACATCAATCACAATTAAAATTGAGCCGTGCTCTTGCAAAAGGGGGCTTAATGCATCTCCGTAATGCATTATACCAAGCAAGACATCGCCTAGTTAGGGATCCATAAAATCCATTTTGTCAAACAACCGACTGAATCATCAGGTAGAATTATCCCTTGACATGCAGAAAATTTGAAAATAGCGAAAAGTTTCGGCCAATGTGAGCCTGCGCAGACTGCGCGCAGGCTCACATCGGTCGATACTTTTCGCAAATGCTTTAAGTCCCCTTTTCACAGAGCATGGCTCAATTTTATTGCGTCAGCAAAACAATTTCGCTGGCTTGTTTATTTTTTTCTTATTAACAAGTATTTAATGGTACAAGATTTTTGCAGATATATTAATCTAAATTAGCGGCTAATTTAAAAAAAAAAAGTTCGCACTGTGGTGCAAATGTTACGCCTGCAAGAGATCAAAAAATGTCAATCATGTTAACTCTTTACCAAATGACAAAATTCTAGACCTGCAGTTCAAACTGAAAGCATCTGCAGACGATAAAAAAGAATTGACTCAAAGAAAAACTAAAGTTTGTTTCGAGAAGGGTCAAAAACATTGTGGGAAAAGGAGAAAATGTTGGTTACCAGCTTTTTCTCCTTTTCCTACAACGTTTTTAAAAAGCTTCTTTCTCAGGGTCGTTTGAACTCGGGATTGTTTGGTAAAGGTTTAAGACATTTTCCTTTACAATCAAAGGTGCGTCCTTAGATGTCTTTGAAAATCCCCTAGAACAAGATTACCTTGCCATTAACATTCAGTCTGATCGTGAAACTTCACGTTCCGACGTTTTGCCCAGTCTTTTTCCAAAGTAAGTCATGTAAGTGCAAAATTTGCAACTCTTTCACTGACTGAAAAATCGCCATTTCGACTATTTTGCACCCTAAAGATTGATTAAGTCACGTGAACTACTATCAGCCAATAGAATAGTTTGAACCTCGTTCTGAAAACGGAAAACATACGAGACCCGATAGCAATCGTATATTACGATTTGTCATTTTGGAATAGCGTCGACCAAACAGCAGGATGAAAAAGGTTCTTGCTACGATACTTGTATTTTATTTGATAGCTACTTTTATACCACTGTCAGAAGGTAGGTAGACGTGCCTCAGCTTCGAAGTTTCTTACATGAACCTCGACACCTTTTAAGTTTTAACTCTTTACCAGGCGAAAAAATTTTAAACTTGTTCAAATTGATGGTATTTGCAAAATACAAAATAAAAGTTACTCAAAAAGTGAAATTAGTTAGGGGAAGGGAAGAAGATATTGTAGGAAAAGGAGATAATACTGGTTATCAACATTTTTTCGCTTCCCCACAATGTTTTCTAAAGTATCTTTCTACAAGATCGTTGAAACTCGGGATAGTGTGGTAAAGAGTTAAGACGAAATTTGTGTTACCACTTTTGAAAAGACCTTCGCAATTAGACACATTACCTGTTACGAGTAATTTCTCTTTTTCAGCGGAGTTTTCAAAGTATTCATATAATGAATCTAGACTGATGGCGTGTGTCCATATTTTTACAAGTATGTTTACAAAATTGTCTCTGAGAGCTGCGAATTTGTTTCAAGGCGATTGAGTCAGAAGATCTGTAACAAGCCGTTTCATTGGGCAGCTCCACAAATTTAATGTTAGCAACTGTTATACGATTTTTCATTACGTTTTCACTGAACGACCTTCTTTATTCCTCGGCACAAAATGTTGAAATTGAAAGACTTAAATGAACCAGCTATTGGTTTTGATGTTCATTTTATCTCTAGGTGGTTTTCGTCCGCACTTGTGTCGGTGTTCAATCCACTGTCACCCTTTCAACACCTACAATCACTGTCCAATATGGAACTGGCCACGACTGAAAATATGCTGTCTTCATCTAGATGGATAGGTAGGTTCTCATTGATGTATATTTATTTCTAGGAGGCTTTCATCCGCACGTGTGTCGGTGTTCAGTCCATTGTCATCATCTGAACACCTACAATCACTGTCCAATATGGAACTGGCCACGGCTGAAACTATGCTGTCTTCATCTGGATGGATAGGTAGGTGATCACTCGCCAAGATAGTCTGCCATTCAGGCCCTGCATTTGAGTCACTTCGATAAACAAGGACTACACAACTATAGTAAACCTACAGAAATATATGTTGTTATTTGCTCTTTAACTCTTTACCAAACAACAGAATTTTGAACTCTACCAAACTGAAAGCATTTGCAGACGTCAAAATAAATGTAGCTCAATTGATGGTCTCTGCTTCTGATAGGGTAGAAAACATTGTGGGAAAAAGAGAAAATGCTGGTTACCAGCATTTTCTTCTTTTCCTACAATGTTTTCAAAAGCCTTCCTTTCCAGGGTCGTGAAAACCAGGGCTTGTTTGGTAAAGGGTTAAAATACAGTAGTTAATCAGATCTTGAGAACGTTACATGAGTGCATGAGTGTACTTTTTTTTCTCTCTTTTTTTAAATGAAAAATGCTTTTTTCAACGGACTTAAATTACAAGAATTGACTTCATGCAATGGCGCTCAAAAAATAGGTCCAGCTGGTCACATGACCAACTAGCTTGACCAACTGACATGATAAACATAGTCACGTGGTCATGTGGTTAAGTGACCTTATATCAACAAGTGTGACCCCGTGTTATACGATGGGATTTATGGCTATATATATGACGTGTGATGGTCGAAACTTTATTTTAAAAATCCGATTTCAAATGTAAAAATATTGCCATTGAAACTGAAGAGGGGAAAATGAAAAAGGGTGTTTAAAAGAAAATTTGAAGAAAAGGTCGGTTTGGATTTTAAAAAAGAACAGAAGAAATCGTTGTTAATGTACTTTTGGTTTTATTTTTGTATTTCGCCGTCGATAGAATTGCCCTTTAAAAGAAAAAGAAATACTATAAATTTATGGAATGGGAGTTAAGAGTTAATCAAACTGATTACATACGTCTAGCTACACTTATGATGACGTCACAGGAACATTATCTTTCTTTTCGCCTGAATTTTTGAGGGGGAGTGGCCTTTTCGTGGAAGGTATTTCTTCCAAAGTTTGACTGTTTTGTTAGTCTTAAGGATATTTTGGAAAGAAAATTGAGTTTTCTTCATTTATAATCGCACCAAATCTCAGACTTTTCCAATAAGTTTTTTTAGGGGTGAGTGACCCGTGAATTGTTAAGGTCTAGCTGTATACATGTACATACATGTAGTGTGACGACTTCAAGCGCGTGCGGACTACTTTCAGCTTTGTTTCCGATTTAATAAGTCAAAATCTTACGTTCTAATATTCATCCGCTATTCATGAAACGGACGCTATAACCAACTTGTTTTTTTTTTGTTTCGATTGTTATCGTTTTCGAATAACATTTTCAATATTTGCAATACATGCATTTTATTGTTGAAATTTGTATGTATCTAAGAAAAGGAATACTATTACGTTGTAGTAACTTTCCTGGTGCATGTATTTGCTTGTCGCTGGGTAGGAAAATTTTGACATATCGGTCGATTACAAATTTCCACGCGCAGCTGGAAGGAAATAAAAGCACCATAAAAGTAACTACAACATAATATTCTGTATGTACTCAGTCATTCGCTAAGGTATTTACTTTTAGTTGTGGAAGAAACAAGTTATCCAGATCTAGACGGACAGGTACTTATTACATGATAAGGTGTTGTAGAAGTGACATAGGCCTACATTCATGTACATGTGTATTCTGCAAATGGTCAGTTTTTGTGCAAAGTGTCGTTAACATATTAACTTGTTCAGATATATAGCCGTTTAACCGAAATTTTGATTCACAACATTAACTTATTATTAGGCCCTGTTATACGCCATGATCGCACCTTTTTACTATATGTAGCCGTCCAGTTTGTTTAATCTTCAAGAAACAAACTATATTTGAACCGTGATCTGTGAAGAGGGGCTTAGTTAATACATCTGCAAAAATATCGACTCCGGTCAGCCTGTGTCGAGTTCTTTTTATTTTTTTCTGGAAATAAACATGACGTCGTATTTGTAAAAACTGGACGTCACGTGCCAAGAGCACTTGTAGATTTTTCAGAAACGGTGTGATACTACATGTATATGCCTAATTAATTATCTAGTAAAATTCTATTATGTCTGCAAAAGATTAATAGCTTTCAATTTGCTCCCTATGCCAAAAAAACCTACGTTTTAACGACCCTGAGGAGGGAGTCTTTTGAAAACTGTGAGAAAAGGACAAAATTCTGGTAACCTTTTCCCACAATGTTTTCTTCCCTTCCAAAGGTAAGCTTTTATTTTTGAGTCACCTTTATTTTGGCGTCTGCAAAAGCTTACAATTTGGGATTTCAGTCTAAAATTTTGTTGTTTGGTGAAGAGTTAAACCGGCGTATGTGGAAAATATCAAAGCTTGAAATAAGGTGTTATGAACTGCCCTGGTTATATATAGCTTAAACAGTGTTATTGCCTGCATTTGAGCCACGCTGTGTGAAAAGGGGGGCTTCATTTATCTGCAAGAAGTGTCGAGCCAGGTCAACCTGGGCGCAGGCTGACCTGGGTCGAAACTTTTTGCTATTGGTCAATCTTTTGCTTGTCCAAGGGCCAATCTACCTCACGATTCATTCGGTTCTTAGACAAACTGTATTTTATGGATTTATAATTATCTGAGGACCTGAATGGCATAATGCAACACGGAGATGCATTAAGCCCCCTTTTGCCATAGTATAGCTCATTTATGTTTCCTTTTTCAGATTGTACATAACATACCCTAGAGAGAAACACCTTGAATTTTGGAATCTTGGGGTTACGACAGAAATTGATGACGTGCTCGCTGCCTGCATTTTCATTAATAATACAAATAAATATATAAAACATTAAATAAGTTGAGTCTGTTTCCTCTGTCTGTCTTTCTGTCTGTCTGTCTGTCTGTCTCCCTCCTCTCTCTTTCTGTTTTCTAGCTCTAGTGACCTTAGACCTTTACATAACCAAGCGTATCACTAAGTCAGCCTAGTCCATGATCATTGCAGACTCGTAAGAGATCAACAAATAAGAGAATTGTCCATTTTTCTATTCCATTCCTCTATCAACAAAATCTATGTTTAATTCTCAAACCCTTGGCTGCTAAGCGCGACTCACTGACCCTTTGCGGACAATGTAGATCCAAGATCAGACTGCACAGAACGTGAAGTCTGATCTTGGATCTACACTGTCCGATACGGAGATATTTTTCTCTGAAATGTACCTATGAAATAACAGTATTTGGACTTTTACAAAGGTCCCTACAAACTGCATGCAGCTCGATTAATTCAACGGACCAAAAAAAGTCTACGAGGGTATAGCCACAGTTCGTGGACAAACGCCATTAAAACTACACCGTTTGAGCTTCACTGATTTTTTTTTTCAAATGATCTAACAAAACCACTGTCTGATATTCACAATAAACTGTAGTAATATAATAAACAGAAAATAAATTACGTACATAAAACAAACATGACCACACGTGCGCCTGCGCAGCTCACATAACGAATAACGACGTCAACGTCATTCTTTCTCAAAATATTCACCGCTGACGTCTACACAATGAAGATGCCAATCGACCTATGCCTGGAAAACACTGCAAAACCAGTCTGAATTATAACTGCACAACAAATCCTGAGCTGTTGTGTACAGTTCATCAAAGTCGTTCATCATCGTGTAGAGTGTGGCCCAGGTCTTCGTGTAGCACGCATCTTATAGTTCAATGTCACTTTCCCTGCGACGAGAGACCGGACGGCCGCTCCACTTATCGTCACAAACGGTTTCTCATCCTTCGCTATACCTTTTGTGCCACACATATTATGTTTATTTCACAATACAATTATATAAATCATATTGCTGGAAATGTTTTTTTTTTTCTGCGAGATATCATAATATCAAACCGTTTGAATATGGAATAAAAAAGTTATGGCTTTTGTCCACGAAGTTTTGGCTGTAACCTGATGTCACTCCCAACCCCTTTTAAAGGGATCATCAATTTTCTCACGACGCCAAAGAAAACCATGTGTAGGAACTACTGAAATAACGAAATCTGTCTTTAAACACAAATACAAATGAATTTTGTGCACCTAAGACGACTGACCAAGCAGAGTTGTATTGATCCAAACGATCAAGCGAGTTGTTTTGACCCTGGGGAAGAAGGCTATTTAAAACACAGTGGGATATACAACGGCAACTAGTTTATCACATACCCCCGCCCCCGCTTTCAATATAGCCATTAAGAATATCCTTTTCTCACACACGTTTGAGATGATATTTTCTGACGTCATATAGGAGCGTTATATACATATATATTTGTGACTTACTAGGTTAAAACATTGTATTCTTCCTCAGGCGTAATAAAAAAAAAAAAAAACTCCGACAGATATTTTCCGTTCAGTTCAACTGAGAAACCGATGATTGTGGTATTTTTTTTTTTCAGATTTATGATAAAGTTGTTATATGTCAGCTTATATGGAACTATTTAAGCTCCGAGCGTACGTACCCTTATGTCAAAGTTGTGAGTTGGTTTAACCCATGATTTCATATTTAGGTTTCTCATTGACATCTTGCGATCTTTTAAGTAATTCTTGATCTACAGTCATATGATAAAAAGATTCTGACATACGTTGGCGTTGAAAGAAAATCTTACTATTCAAGTCGTCAAGAAAAAAATGTTATTTAACTCCCCAAAGACTCGCTTGATAATATTTTCCCTAGACTCGTTCAATAGGGTATATCGGCGTGACATTATTATATTCACAAACGCCAACTGTCAAGAAGTTGGCATCGTCGAGTGATGGTTCCCTAATCAATTGTCTGTATTGTTCTGGTTCTCGGTGTCGCTCTACCGAAGGACTTGTGGGTGGAGAAAAAACGGACCCGTCTAAACCCAGTTCGTTTAATTTCTTGTAATCAACAGCTGGTCTATCTAGTAGAGTTTTTTTTTCAGCCATGTTCAAGTTTGAAATAACTGGGTGGAGAAAATGAAGTCTTTTGTAAAATAAAAGTTTTTGGAATAAACAAAATCAATGCTCCCTCCGGAGTTACTAATTCAGGAAAAATTAGTCCACTAAATATAATCTAACAGTTCTAAATCACCAATATGAACGAATTTCGACAATAGAACAAAGAACAAAGTGAACCCTTTGTTCCGTAAAAATTTTACACGACTGACTATCTTCGTAAGTAAACAAAACTGTGCAAAACCCCGCGAAGCATGTTTACAAAAGGCCGCGCGAGCGTATGAATGCAGAGAAGTGCCGGACCAGTCAAATTCTTGTTATGCCAATTAACTGGTTTTACTGTTCCCGCAAAACCAAGGTCCGCATTCACCAACCTTTCTTAAGAATATTCTTGGTCTTATTCTCGAATATTTTCTACATTTAAGAGTAACACAAACTCGTGATTGGCTAAACTAAAGAGTTGTGTTACTTTCAAATGTAGAAAATTCCGGAGAACAAGACAAAGAACGTTCTTAAGAACGGTTGGTGAATACGGACCCAAGCCTATGTCAGGTCTTATATAGATCTATGTATAGATCTGTAGAACATCGCAAATCGGAAAAAGATCAGGATAACCATTCAATCCAGTCTGGATGCGATTGAATAGATTTAGCCTACACTATTGCTGTCGTTGCGAGTTTTAGTACCTAGTCCTTCGTTCTGGATGACTTCAAGTCAAGTCAAGTCAAGTAAATTTTATTTACAAAGTCGAGGACAATAACAGCGTAACATAAGCTCTGTTGAGCTTTTAACACCGACTTGACAATATATTATGACATATACAACACACACAAGCAAACATATACCAAATAAAGAGCACACATTTCTGCAGGGGAAGAAACTCCTTCTGCGAATGATCAACATTCCAGCTATTGTGACCTCCCCTGACAGTTAAAAGTTTGAAACATTTTGTAAGAAGGTAGTCGCAGTACTAAAAGTCACATGGTAAAAAGTGCAGGGCAGCAACAGAATTAAAAGATTACAGAAAACAAAACATAAAAAGCACTGAGGTTTTCATCTGTTTCACTATGGGAGAAGGCCCCAGCTACAATGATCACCAATGCAACGTTAGCCTTCTCCCCTAGTGAGATTTTTTTCCTACAATAAGAAAATAATAAACATGCATAAAATAAGAATTATACATGCATTCAAATCTGATAACAAAGCAAATTATGCAGAAAAAGCATCAGAACAAAAGTACAAACCAAAGTAACACCAAAAGAAACAAAACACAAAGGCACATGAAAGCACAAGCAGAAGGGTTAATTTTTTAGGTCCACAGTAGCAGCTCCAGTTTTAAAGCTACTTATTTATGACAAGCAGAGCAATGACATATCTCTCCCTCCCATGAATTAATAAGATTACGAAACTGATTAAAAGATGAGGTTTCTCTAAAATGGCTAGGGAGAGAATTCCATAGAACTGCCGCTGTGTATCTAAAAGATCTTCTACCATACCTTTCTGTCCTGGGTTGTGGGATCTCTACTGTATTTTTGTTCCTAAAATTATAGTAAGAGTCTTTGTATGTAATTAAGCCATGCAGATACTCAGGACTGAGTTGATGTAAAATTTTAAAAGTTTCAGTAGCAATAGATCTTAGTCGTCTAACTTTGAGTGATGGTAAGCCAGATTTCTTAAGAAGTTGTTCATAACTACTAGCATGATCTTCATAAATAAATCTTAATGCACGTTCCTGAATTTTTTCAATTTTCTTTGTATTCGTCTCGTTTGTAAAGTGCCAAGTTAGGGGACAATAATTAAAGTTTGACATAATGAAAGAATAATAGATGGTCAGTCTTCCTAGTTTATTAAAATATTTGCCAAGACGTTTGAGCACATTTAATTGTTTTGAAGCTTTTCTGCATATACTACTTATGTGTGAGTTAAAACTCAAAAGAAAATCCAAGTTTACACCAACTAATTTGACTTCATCTTCACTCTGAATTATGATACCATTGAACTTAAAATTAAGATTTTTTTTATGAGTTTTATGACCTAAGGTGATAGCTTGGAATTTTTCTGGATTTGCTTTCATTTGATTTATAGAGAACCATTTTATCAGGGAAAGGCTGTCTTCTTCAAGTATTCTGACTAGATCTGGTATAGAGCAACTTGCATAAGATAGAGTATTATCATCTGCGTAATTATAGAGTTTTGATTTTTGTACAAAGTGGAAAATATCATTAATAAAAATGTTGAAAAGTACAGGTCCTAAGATACTTCCCTGTGGGACGCCCTTAATTATTTCCTGAAAATTACTACAAATTTTACCTACTTTCACACATTGTTTACGATTTGAAAGATAGCTTTTGATAAGATTTGTAGCTGATGGTGTGAGACCGTAATGTTCAAGTTTCAATAAAAGCAAATCATGAGGTAAGCAGTCAAAGGCTTTGGATAAATCCATCAGAATAGCTGCAAGGTATTTATTATCTAAATGTATTTTCCAGTCCTCAACTACTTTGAGAAGAGCAGTATTACAACCAAAGCCAGGTCTAAAAGCACTTAAATAAGGGTTAAAAAGCGTTCAAAATGGTCCATAAGTTGAACATATATGGCTCTTTCAAATACTTTTGACATTACAGGCAATAGACTAACAGGTCTATAATTACTCTTATCCATTAGACTTGTTTCTTATAGCCCCTTTCTGAAACACATTCTTGTATAATATTGTTAATCAACATTAACACAGATGCAAAGGAAAATGCTGTGACGATCAGAGAGACTGCACGTAAAAAACTCTAAATCAAAGTGCATTAGTTTACCCTTACTCTTTAAAAACAGTCAGTTTTTTACCTGCATTGTAGTTGCAAACGAAGTCGAACATAACTGGTTCCCAAAGATTTCTATGGTTCCCCTCATGGATTATTTATAGATGACGTTCCGGATATAGTTACAGTTTGGTGTGAAGTGTCAAGACTTACGTGAAACAATTTACTGCAACTTGGGTAAGGATTTGCGCTTCAAACTATTTTTACGGAAATAATTGACTATTTTCCTTAATATAAAACTATTGCTCGAGGATACGAGATTTCTTAAGTCATGCTTACATGGGTGTTGTCAAATGGTTTTAGATCTGGACTTCCCATCCATGATCCAGGGATGGATTTATAAAACCAAACTTGAAACCACATTTCACCCAAACTCTTTACCAAAGGACAAAATTTTAGACTAGTTCAATTTGACAGCATTTGTAGACGACAAAATAATTGTGACTCAAAATTGAAATTTTCTTTGAAAAGGGTAAAAAACATTGCAGATAAGGAGAAAATGCTGGTTTCCAGCATTTTCTCCTTTTCCCCATGTTTCTCAGAGCTTTCTTAGGGCTATTAAAAGTCTGCATTCTGTGGTAACTGGTTAAATATTCACCAGACAACAAAATTTTAGATTCATCGATATTGCAAGCAGTCAGTATTTGAACGACAAATTGAATGTTTGAATGTGGTTTAACTCTTTATCAAAGGACAAAATTTTAGACCAGTCCAAATTGAAAGCTTTTGCAGATGACAAAATAAATGTTACTCAAAAATTGGAATTTGTTTTGGGAAGATTAGAAAACATTGTGGGAAAAAGAGAAAATGCTGGTTGCCAGCATTTTCTCCTTTTCCCACAATGTTTTTAAAAGGCTTTTTCGTTAAAGTCGTGAAAAGTTGGGATTGTGTGGTAAAGGGTTAAATCACTGACATTGCCTTTGAAGGAATATTTCTCCTTTTCCCACAATGTTTTCAGAAGCCTTCATTTTAAAGGTCAGTAAAACACAGGATGGTGTGGTAAGGGATCAAAGGTGGAACACTAAATTTTAAACTTTTACACAAGATGTCCATTTTGACAGCATTTCAGTCTACTGATCAAATGTGGTGTAAGCAATGGGATTTGTCTAAGAAGGGTAGAAAACATTGAGGGAAAAGGAGAATGTTCTTGTGGCTACCATTTCTCCATTCCCAGCAATGTTTTGAAATGCTGATTTAGTCTTGATATTTAAAACATGGGATTGTTTGGTGAGGAGTGATGTCACACTTTCCCTTTCCCTCAGTGTTTTCTACTTTTTTTATAGACAGCAGTGTTGCACCTAGCACAGAAATTTTGGGGGACACAGGGGCCCCCTGATCTATAATTTGGGGTCATTTTGAAAATTTAGGGGACTAATCTATCAAAATGCATAAAGTTACATAAAACTTGACATGCAAGCACAGCCTGGTGATGATCGGCAGGCTTGCCTTGTAAGGGTACTCTTTCCCATTCATCTCTTGTTTAACCCTTTACCACACAATCCCGACTTTTAATGACCTTGAGAAAGAAGGCTTTTGAAAACATTGTGGGAAAAGGAGAAAATGCTGGTTACCAGCATTTTCTCCTTTTCCCACAATGTTTTCTACCTTTCCCAAAATTATTTTCAACTTTTATTTTGTTGTCTGCCATTGCTTTCAATTTGGACTAGTCTAAAATTTTGTTGTGTGGTAGAGTTAAAAGGGAATTTTAAATTTTGAAAATTCCTGACAATCATTCCTTTTCATGATCTTTCACGTTACTGTTATTTTCTTTCACGACATTGCCTGTGTCCACTCTTTCCAACAGAGCTCCAGATAAGTGGGAGTGATGGTATTCTAAATCCATTATTTCTCTTCCAAACCCTATGTTGTGGGTACTCATTAGAATCGTCTGGACGAGACAATTCTAATAAGTACCCACAACATAGGGTTTATTGGAGAATAACTAATATTTTCAGTTTTTAAATCAAAGTCACTCCCGCTATCTGGAACTCTGTTCCAAGGACTGGTGTTCGTTCGTCGATGCACCAAATTTTACACTCTGGTTCAGAGATAAAGAGCTTGCTATGATGATAGATCAATTGGCAAAAAAGAAATTAGAAGCGCATTGGTACATGTTTGAAAAAATATGCCTGTTTGCCCACACTGTTGTCCATCTTAAGGTACAAAGTTAAAAATATTGCGAGAATCCCAAACTCCACTGTAGTTGCAATGCTGAGGTAGTTCCAATGATTTGACCATAATTAATTTGTCATGTGCAAATGTTTCAGTTTGGACAAGTGTTAAATTTTGTTGTATGGTAAATGGTTAACCCTCTACCTCCTAATCCCTACTTTCAATGACCGTGAGAAAGAGGGCATATGAAAACAGTGGTAAAAGACTGGTAACCAGCATTCTCTCCTCTATCCACAATATTTTTTAAAGACAAATTGCGTCATTTGAGCACCATTTTATTTGTCATTTGCAAATGCTATCAGTTTGGACGAGTGTTAAATTTTGATGTCTTGTAAAGAGATAAAATGCATAATTACATGTGAACCACGCACTGGCAAAACACAGGTTTCACCCATTACCACACAACAAAATTTTAGACCCATCCAAATTGAAAGAATTTGCAGACAACAATTTCAATGTGGCCCAAAAATGTGATTTTTCTTTGATAGGGTAGAAAACATTGTGCGAAAAGGAGAAAATGCTGGTTACCAGCATTTTCTCCTTTTTGCACAATGTTTTCAAAAAGCTTATTCCTCAGGGTCGTTAAAAGTTAGCATTCTGTGGTAAAGGGTTGATACATCTCAATGATGCATCAAACCAAATAAGGCTTCATTTAATCATAGACCCATAAAACCCATTTTGTCCTACAACCAATCAAATCATAAGTTAGACTGGTCTTTGACATGCAGAAAAATGGCTAGAAGCAAAAAGTTTTGACCCAGGTCAGCTTGGGTGGACGCTGCAGGCTGGCCCTGGTTAATACTTGTTGTAAGTGCATTAAATCCCCTTTTTACAGAGAATGGCTCAATATATAAGCCATGCTCTATGAAAAGGGGGCATAATGCATGTGCGAAAAGTATCGACCCAGGTCAGCCTGTGCAGTCCGACCTGGGCTGAAACTTATCGCCATTGGTCAATTTTCTGTATGTGAAAGGACCATTCTACCTCATGATCCAGTCGGTTGTTAGACAAAATTGATTTTATGGATCAACAGTCATGTGATGTCTTGCTTAGTATAATGCATTAATGGAGATGCATTAGGCCCCCTTTTGCCAGAGAATGGCACATATGTAATTTAAACGCTAGAGGCTTTTAGATGTCATGCAGTTATCATGGATTATTTTCTTTTCAGGTACATCAGATTAACAGTTGAACAGTATCGATCTATGCTGTGCACAACAGTGACCTTAAAAGCTATGGTTATCTTCCCCAACATACTTTCCCCATGTCAGGATATGAAAGTGCCAACAGCTTGAACTCGACCCTCCTGCACAGTGATGGTAACCAAACAATTACCCTTTACCAAACAGTCCTGAGTTTTAACGCCCCTAAAGAAGGAGGGCTTTTGAAAATATTACGAGAAAGGGAGAAAATGCTGGTAACCAGCATTTTCTTCTTTTTCTACAATGTTTTCTTACATTTTAAAAGTACAGTAAAACCCCAGTATTAAGACCACTTTGGTTCTTTGACAAAGTGGTCTTAATAGCGGGGTGGTCTTAATACTGGATCTTGGCTGCCATGCAATGTAAAAAGTCTTCTGTATCTTGAAAAGGCTTAATTAATCCTTTCGTTTTTGGCAAAGTCTTCTTGTCCCACAATGTTTTCAAAATCTTTTTATCTCAGAGGTATGAAAAGTCTTTCCAAAGAATTCTTATTTTCTCATAATGTTTTCAAAAGCCTTTGACATCAGAGGCATTTAAAGTTGTTCCCAAAAATTTATTTTTTGACTTCAGACTCATAAAATGTCTGTACAAGGAAAATGCTTAATTAGTCCATTTCTTCTGAGCAATGTCTTCTTTTCCCACAATGTTTTCAAAATCGTTATATTTCAGATGCATGAATAGTCGTTCCAAGCAATTTCTTATTTTCTCATAATGTTTTCGAAAGCCTTTCAGAGGCATGAAAAATCTGTCCAAGCAATTTCTTCTTTTCCCATATTGTTTTCATAAGCCTTTGACTTCAGAGGTGTGAAGTCTTCTCTAGCTGCGAAAGGGTTAGTAAAATGCTTCTTGTTTTTTACAATGTTATTCAAATGATTTTCTAAACACAAAAGAATGCAATGGTCAAGAAGAAGAATGATTTAGCTGCGAAACAGTTTTTCTAGAACAAAAAAAAATCTTCATCAATAAATCCTTTTCTTTTCGTTTCACAATAGTTTCACATTTCAAACTAACACGAAAAAAAAAATAACAAAAACACCCACCTGTGTTTTCCCTATTTTAAACTGCGTGAAAACAGTGCATCCGAAAGACAGAATTTGTTTGAATGACAGTCTTTAATCAACAAACTGGTGGTCATTAATTGCCAATCAAGTCCAATCAGTCAAATCAACAAACAGAACAGTTTGTGGTAGTCGTAATTGGTGATTGCCGCAAATCATTGCTGGTCGTTATACGGAATAGCGGGTGCCCGTTTTTACGGGAGGCAAATCAATTGAAATAAAAAACACAAAGTTTGGTTCTGGGAAAAAAGGGGTCGTAATAGCGGGTTGCCCGCTTCACTGAGAGGTCGTTAAGTGGGTTTTACTGTATATTTCATGTGATTCAACTTTAATTTGTCATCTGCAAACACTTTGAATTTTGACAAGTCTACATTTTTGTTTTGTGATAAAGAGTTAATGCTTTCCCAAAATACAAATTTTTAGACTCTTCCAAATGCTTAACATTTGCAGATGACAAATTCAAAGTTGGTACAGATGAGCCTAAGTTCTCTGATAGGATAAAAATCATTGTGGGAAAAGAAGAAAATGCTGTTACCAGCATTTTCTCTTTTCCAACAATATTTTTCAAAACTTTCTCCCAATGAGTCGTTATGAATCAAAAATCAGGCTTTTTGGTAAAGGTTAACTCCTTAGCAGATGGCAAACCAGGGGGTTGATGGTTTAAATCACCAGCTGGACAGATTTGTTTCAGAGAGTTGATGATAGTCGTTGTGGCAGGATTCATTTCTTTCTCCCAACTGATCATTGATTTGAAGATGGTTATTTTGGAAAGCAGCCAGACTAGCTATATGGAAAAAAAAAAAACTGAGTGAAGTATTGCTTATAAGAAACTCCCGGAAAGCATGGATAGGTGCACTGGCTGCTGCAATATAAGTGAAATAATGTAGAAAACGGGATAAAACAACATACAATCCATTTACCAAACATTCTTGTCCAGGATGTGTTTGATATTTGAGCCATGCTGTGGCAAAAGGGGGTTTAATGCACCTCCTTATTGCATAATACCAAGCAAATCATCACATAATTATGGATCCATAAAATCCATTTTGTCAAACAACCGACTGAATCATGAGGTAGAATGGTCCCTTGACATGCAGAAAATTGACCAGTAGCATAAAGTTTCAACCCAAGTGAGCTTGCATAGATTGTGCAGACTGACATTGGTCGAAAATTTTTGTAAATGTATTAAGCTCCCTTTTCATGAGGCATGGTTCATTTGTTTTTCAGAACCCAGACCACGATTGACCAATGGTCAGATAGCTGCCATCACCATTGGGACCATATTTGTGTTTTTCATGACCATGATGGTGTTTGTTTGTGCTGGGGAGTACTGGAAATACATAAATGGAAAAAAGAAAAAGGTAAAATTTTGAAATTCTTAACTCTTGACCACGCAATCTCAAGTTGTATTGACCCTAAGGAAGAAGCCATTTGAAAGCATTGTGGGAAAAGGAGAAAATACTGGTAACCAGCATATATTTTCAATTTGGACCAACCAGTCTAAAAATTTGCTATGTGGTAAAGGCTTAACTCTTTACCACACAATTTTAACGACCATGAGAAAGAAGCTTAGAAAATACATTGTGGGAAAAGGAGAAAATGCCGGTCACTAGCATTTTCTCCTTTTTCCACGTTTTCTACCCTATCGAGGACAGATTTCGTCATTTGGGCCACCTTCAATTTGTCGTCTGCAAGTGCTTTCAATTTGGACCAGTCTAAAATTTTGCTCTGTGGTGAAGACTTAACCCTCATCCTGGTAAATAAATAAAATGAAACTTTCAGGTTGATAGTAAAAAACAAGATTTTGCTGTTTCAAAAGTATTATTTTGGGAAAGATATCTCCTTATCGGACAGTGTAGATCAAAGATCAGACTGCACGCTCTGTGCAGTCTGATCTTGATCTACACTGTCCGCAAAAGGTATTTGAGTCACGCTTAGAAGTCTAAGGGTTAAATGGTGAGCAAATAAGCAAAGTTTTAGCATAGAAAAAGAGAACAGTGTCAATGTGATGTTTTTACGACTTCCACTATTGGAATAAATAGGATTAACTTGCACAATTAGTTTTCAAGCTTATTGACATATTTCAGGCGCAGAGTTATTTGATATTTTCACATATTTATTGGTTTAGAGCAAGACAACTGTTACAGTATGTTGATTAATAATGAGTTACTATGTT
Source organism: Tridacna gigas (assembly GCA_945859785.2). Taxonomy (NCBI): domain Eukaryota; kingdom Metazoa; phylum Mollusca; class Bivalvia; order Cardiida; family Cardiidae; genus Tridacna; species Tridacna gigas. The sequence goes on along the minus strand of OX244031.2, from coordinate 73,092,636 downwards.
TTAACAAATACTGTGTTTTATCCCCTGTATAATAAGGTAGGCAACATCTGGTATTTTTGTTCAGTCCTTCTCACAGTACTCTACAGTCAATTTTCCTACCTACCAAAAACTAGTTAATGTATTGGTAGTATACAAGAGACAAACAATTGATTGATTGATTGAGTGAGTGAGTGAGTGAGTGAGAATGATTGATTGATTGATTGATTAATAGATTGATTGGGTTTTTTTTTACCTCTTTCAAAATTATTTCAATCATATCATAGCATTAGTTCAAATATTCAAGTTTGTGCTGGGTTTCAGACATAAAAGACTAAGCCTGTGAAATGCCTTGCCCAAGCACCTGCCACAAAAACTCAGTGTTTCAAAGGAGGCTAAAACCTGGGGCCCCCAAGTTATGAGTCCTGAGACTTAGCTACACAACACCCAAACAAACATTTAACCCTGCACAACACAATCCTGAGTTTTGCTGATTCTGAGGAAAAAGCCTTTTGAAAACATTGTGGAAAAAGGAGAAAATGCTGGTTACCAGCATTTTCTCCTTTTACCACAATGTTTTCAAAAGGTTCTTTCCCTAGAATTGTTAAATCTCAGGATTGTGTGGTAAATGGTTTAGGTATATTTTACCTAGACACCAGGTCATTTTGGAGCGATTGACTGGGACCCTTGTTGACAACAGTGAGTGCTTTTTCCCATCAAAGTCGACCAGAATACCAGTCAACTGGAGTTTAATACTGCCAATTAAACATGTTTCTTTGTGATTCATACTAGGGGTTGTATTTCACACGCAAGATTGTCTGTTGCAGTTTTACGCAAAAATTAGAACACACACATGGTCAATATTTGGTAAATCAAAAAACGTTATTGCTGCAATAATATCCACTTTTACAGTAACTTTATTATCTCATATAGAATTATAGAATTTGAGTCATACTCTGAAAAGGGGGCGTAATGCATTTGTAAAAAGTATTGACCCAGGCCAACCTATGCAATCTGCTCAGGCTGACTTGGGCAGAAACTTTGTTCATCAAATTCCTGCATGTCAAAGGACTATTCTACTTCAGAATTTAGTTAGTTGTTAGACAAAATGGATTTTATAAATCCAGAGTTACATGATGATAAGCTTTGGTATCATGCATCACAGAAATGCATTAACCTTTTACCACACAATCCCGAGTTTTAACGACCCTGATGAAGAAGGCTTTTGAAAACATTGTGGAAAAAGGAGAAAATGCTGGTAACCAGCATTTTCTCCTTTTCCCACAGTGTTTTCTATCCTATCAGAGACAGAAATCAGTATTTGCACTACATTTGTCATCTGCGAATGCTTTCAATGTGGTCGAGTCCTAAATTTTGTCGTGTGGTAGAGTTAAGCCCCTTTTGCCAGAGCATGGCTCATTTATTTTTGTCTGTTACAGCCTGTTTTACAGAGACAACGGCATGCAGCCTCAGCCATGACCAACGTCAGAGAGGAAAGGGCAGTAAACCAGCTACAGATACCAATTCAACAGGAATCCAGTTTCAGCCAATCAGATTTCATCACGACATCCTCTCTAAAGGACTCTGATAGTAGCGGAGAGAGTAATCACAGACATCGACATTCCTCGGCTGTTGAAGTGACTAGTTCGAAAGTAGGTTATAGTGATACTTTCGTGTTAGGGAAAAACATGACATTGAATTCTGATGACAGTTTAGAGCACGTACATTTAGATTGTGTAGATACATGTGACGAATCCGACTTAAAGTCAGAGGATGATGTGACCATGGTTCCCCTGATTTTACGGCAGTGTGATGACACCTTGGAGATGGAAGGAGATTTATATTGTGATAGTGTCGAGTCAAGAGACCAGTTCCAGCTAGAAGCAGACGTGTGATACAAATTAGTTTATTTTTTTTCTCTCTGTCTATCCATCTTTTTCATAAATATTCATATGAATTTATCTATTGTAAATATATCTCAACCCTCTGTACCAGAGGAGAAAATTTTAAACTAATTCAGATTGAAAGGATTTGCAGTCAGCAAATTAAGAATTTTTCATATAATTGGATTTTCCTTTGATAAGATAGATAATGCTGGTTACCAGCATTTTTTTCTTTTGCCACAGTGCCACAGTATTCCGATACAACTTCTTTCACAAGGTCTTTAAAACCTAGTATTGTTTGGTAAAGGGTTAAAGCTCTATGGAATTAGCCCTTTACCACATGGCAATATTTTAGACTCATCCATATTGAAGGATTTTACAAATGACAGTTCAAAATTTGTTCTTCAAATTAAAGTATTTGTCCTTGAACGGGTAGAAAACATTGTGGAAAAAGAAGAAAATGCTGGTTACCAGCATTTTCTCCTTTTCCCAGAATGTTTTCAAAAGCCTTCTTTCTCAAGGTCATTTAACCTGTTCCCAAACAAGCCCTGGTTTTCACGTGTCTGCAGTACAAGTCTTTTGAAAACACTGTGGGAAAAGGAGAAATTGCTCAAAACGAGCAATTTCTCCTTTTCCCACAGTGTTTTCTACCCTTTTTGAGACCTTTCTGCCATTTTCATCAAATTTGAAATTGTTGTCTGTAAACTCTTTCAATTTGGACCAGTCTAAAATTTGGCGTTTGGGAAAGGGTTAAACCCAGGATCATGTGGTGAAGGGTTAAGCCTTTACCAAACAAGGACATATTCTTACAACCCTTCACAATCATGCTGTTGAAAACTTAGTGGAAAAGAGAGAAATGCTGGTATCCAATAATTTCAACTTTTCCCCCAGTGTTTTCTAAGCCATCAAAGACATTGCTTTTTCACAAACAAAATGCATTTATCTACAATGTTTTCTAAATTTTCGAAAACGTAGGTAATGGTATTTGAGTCACATTTATGTTGTTGTCTGCAAATGCTTTCAATATGGACAAGTCAAAAAATTTTGTCATCTGGTAATGAGTTTGAAAAAAAAAAGTTTTTTTTTTCTTTTGTAATCCTTTTCACTTCAGGGTGTTGGAAATTTATGATTTTTTTTTATTTTTTGATGCAATATGGCTTGTTACATTATTTTAAGTTTGCTTTAAATACAATTGTTATATTTTTACTTCCAAAATGTGTTTATTGTGAATGTCTGTGGCCTTGATTTTTTAAACCTTTGAACAATTTTTTGTAAGAACATTGTTTCATTTATAGCTAGGCTGTTTTCAAAGAAAACATTGAGGTATTGTCATATTCTGGTTGTTGTTTGCATCATGTTTGTTCAAACACTTATACATTTTCTTATAACTCTGTAATAACTAGAAGATAGTTACTTCATAGTTTGACTAGAGGTTAACCATCAAAACAAGAAACTCAAACCAGGAAAGCAGGTGAACCCCAAAATATTTTGATATCATTTTTATGACCCTTTTTGGACTTAGGGTTTTTACTGGTTAAACAACTGCAACATGGCATTAGTGCAGTTCGTGGTGCTCTTTGATGTCTTATCTTTGATGTTTTTTACTGCTTTTTGCTGTTGGTCAATTTTCTGTATGTCCGAGGACAGTCTATCTCATAATTAAGTTGGTTGTTGAAAGAAGTGGCTATTATGGATCCATAATTATGTGATGACTTGCTTGGTATAATACATCACGGAAATGCATTAAGCCCCCCTTTGCCAGAGCATGGCTCGAATGCATCATTTTTAGATTAACCCTTTACCACACAATCCCGACTTTTAACGACCCTGTGAAAGAAGCCTTTTGAAAACCTTGTGGGAAAAGGAGAAAATGCTGGTAACCAGCATTTTCTCCTTTTCCCACAATGTTTTCTACCCTTTCCCAAACAAATTTCAATTTTTCAATCACATTTATTTTGTTGTCTGCAAATGCTTTGAATTTGGACCAGTCTAAAATTTTGTCATTTGGTAAAGTGTTAAGGAGATATCACAATACATATTTCTACCTTTTAATTTTTTTCTTTTTTTACTGATATATTAGAGTGAATTAGAAGCAGGGTCTGAATGTGAGGCTACCTCTGAACTATATAGAGATGTGAGAAAGGTTACTATTGCATAGAATTTTTTTTTTTCAGATCACTGTGTTATGTTCCCATGAAAAACTCCTATGCGTTTCTTCTGTATAAGTGTGATTTTCATTTTCTGTATATATGTATGTATTGTGCCTTGTGTTTTACACCCCAGCCCCATATGACATGCACATGCTTTGTGATTATACCCCCCCCACGTATGAAGTAGAGGGGGTATACTGGTTTCACCATGTCTGTCTTTCTGTCTATAGTCTGTCCATCAATCTATCCGTCTTTTCATTTCAGTGCTCTGTCTCAAAAGCCATTTGACCTAGGACCTTGAAACTTTATACAAGTGTTCCTAATGACCCAGGGAGGTGCCCTATTGTTTTGGGGGTCACATGGGTCAAAGGTCAAGGTCACAAATGAACTTCATGTTCTCTGATTGACCTGCTGTAGTGACAAGGTGCTGAGGGGAGTATTTTTGTCTGCTTTGTGACAGTTCTAGTTAGAAACTGGATTGAAGGCTTTTAAAGTTTTTGTTGTTATGCCATTAGCTCTTTCATGAAAGACAGAATTTTTGACTACACCACATTTAACTCTTTACCAAACAACAAAATTCTAGACTAGGCCAAATTGAAAGCAGTTGCAGACGACAAAATAAATGTTACTAAAAGATTAAAATTTGTTTTGGGAAGGGTTGAAAACATTGTGGGAAAAGGAGAAAATGCTATTCACCAGCATTTTCTCCTTTTCCCATAATGTTTTCAAAAGGCTTCTATCTCAGGGTCATTAAAAGTCGTGATTGTGTGGTAAAGAGTTAACCCTTTACCGCACAAGGACGCCTTTTCACGCCCCTGGGAAAGAAGCCTTTTGAAAACATGGTGGGAAAAGGAGAAAATGCTGGTAACCAGCATTTTCTCCTTTTCCCACAATGTTTTCTACCCTATCGAAGAAAAATTGCACTATTTGAACCACGCTGAAATTGTCGTCTGCAAATGCTTTCAATTTGGACAAGGCTAAAATTTTGTCGTCTGGTAAAGGCTTAAAGCAGTTGCGGACCACAAATTATGCAATGCAGCTGATGGGATTTCTCTTTGAAAGGGTAGAAAACATTGTGGGAAAAGGAGAAAATGCTGGTACCCAGCATTTTTTCCTTTTTGCACAATGTTTTCAATAGCTTTTGTCCTCAGGGACAATGAAAACATGGTATTGTTTGGCGACAGGTCATATCTTCACCAAACGACCCTTTGTTTTTACAGCCCTCAGGAAAATTTTTGATGACTGTAGGAATAGGAGAAAAATAGGATGAAATGAATTTGTTGTCTGCAAATCGAGGGGTGAATGCGAAACTATTCCACCTGCATTTTGGAAAATATCACAGGAGAGGGGAAAAAAAACCCGATTCCGTGAAAAGTGTTGTTAGATCGTCTTGTTTAATTATTTTGTGCTGAATTCATGCTCTCAGCTCAACACAACATATCTAAACAAGATGATCTAACTAGTCTTTTCACAGAAATGAGAAGCGTTTTTCCCTCTCCTGTTAAATTTTTCGAAACGCAGATGGAATAGTTTCGTATTCACCCCTCGAAATGCTTTCAGTATGAGCAAGTCTGACTTTTTTTCATCTGGTAATTTCAATTAGTTATGATAGTTTTCATGCTTTCATGCTTTCACCATCATCTACCTCAATGTGTTGAATGTTTTTGTATGTACATTGTAGAGTGCCATTGAAAACGTTAGTTGCCTTGTACCTGTTTTTGACAGTCTGGAGTTTTAACAATAAGACTTTCGAAAACATTGTGGGAAAGGAAGAAAATGCTGGTAACCAGCATTTTCTCCGTTTTTCACAGTGTTTCCTGCATGTCAGAGAGAAATTCAATCATGTGAACAACAGACGATGTGTAGTCTTCAAATGCTTTCAAACTGGTCAAATCTAATATTTTTTTTTCTGGTGAAGGGTTACAGCAGAATGATTTTTTTTTTTTCCACCCTTTACCACACAATCCAAACTTTCAACAACCCTAAGATAGAAGACTTTGAATACATTGTGGGGAAAGAAGAAAATGCTGGTAACCATCATTTTTCCCTTTTTCCCACAATGTTTCTTTTACCCTACTAAAGGGAGAAATCATCATTTTAGCAACATTTAGTCTATCACCTACATATGTTTTCAATTTGGTCCAGTCCAAAATTTTGTTGTTTGGTAAAGAGTTAACTCTATACCAAATGAAAAAATCTTAGACTGGTCAAAATTGAAAGCATTTGCAGAAGACAAATCAAATGTGATTCAAAAATTGAAATTTGTTTTGAGATGAGTAGAAAACATTATGGGGAAAAGGAGAAAATGCTGATTACCTATGGAGGGGAATATCCGCCAAAATTCTATGGGTCTAGATGACAATCTCATTTGTGAACATTAGATGTCTATTCGTCTTCTTTCTTACATCTTACATGCATATTGCATCTCATGTGTCATTATTACTAGTGCATACTGTTAGATGCTAATTGCCTGCATCATTATTATAACTTGATCATATTTACTATTTGTTTTTGTTGATTATGAATGATTAATTCTTCCTGATTACTTCCTACTGCATCATTGCATTTGTCTTTTTTCCCGAGTGCTTGCTGCATGTTTCTAGTAGCATTTTACTTTCTTCTAAATACATGTTATATTTGTTATACTTCCTTCTCCAGTATTGAAACTTTCCTAATTGCAGACGAGAAGCATAATGGGTGACAAATGTTTCGGTAACAGACAAGTTCGGTAAATTGGACTTATAATAGTACATCTATCCGATGTTTAGGTAACAAGGTAATTATATAGTGTTTAACCCTTTACCACATAATCCCGAGTTTTAACGACCTTGAAGAAGAAGCCTTTTGAAAACATTGTGGTAACCAGCACTTTCTCCTTTTCCCACAATGTTTTCTACCCTATCAAAGACAACTTCCATCATTAGAGTCACATTTGAATTGTCGTCTGCAAATGCTTTCAATTTGGACAAGTCTACTTTTTTGTCTTGTGGTAAAGAGTTAATGCACCGTGATGTTTTTCACATCAAGTAAAGTCTTGGCTCTCATTTGTTCAAGGGTTCTTTTTTCCACACGCTTTCAGACATAATAATTTTGTTATGTTGTTATGTTGCTCCTGCCATGCTGTATGTAAAATAATATACCTGAAATCACTATCACATCTTACTTTCGATATTCCAACCATATAGTTGAGGTGATAATACCCAATCCTCACCTTGTACTCGATGTATCTTCCTTTAAAATGTTTTTATGAATATTTCAGTGCGAAAATATTTTCTTCCTTAACACTTTGCCAGACGACAAAATTTCAGCCTTGTCGAAATTGAAAGCATTTGCAGACGAAATTTCAATGTGGCTCAAATCTATTGATAGTGTAGAAAACATTGTGGGAAAAGAAGAAATGCTGGTTACCAGCATTTTCTCCTTTTCCCACAATGTTTTCAAAAGGCTTCTTTCCCAGGGGCGTTAAAAGGCAGCATTGTGCGGTAAAGGGTTAAAGACTTCCAAACCAGCCATTAACCCTAAGAGTGCCTGTCACTACTTCAGTTGCTGTTGTGGCCAGTGCAGATCAAGAACACACTACGCCAAACACAGAGTCTAAACTTTGATCTTCACATGCTCCTTTTCCAAAGCATTCTGAACAGAAAAAACCTTGAAATCGCTAGAATTAAGGTTTTATTTCTACAATGAAAATGGCACTTAGGTTTATTCGAAGCTCTTAGAGTTAAACTTATGGATAATTCAATTGTTTCTAGAAAGATGGCTAATACAGAAAATATATTGTGGCAAATGAAGAGAGGGGGTGAGAGAGATAGATAGATAGTGACATATACTCTTTTGGCAAATACTTTTTTCAAACAGCATGAGCAGTGTGTGATCTGAATATGCCCTATCCCCTTAACTTTTATGTGTGCAGTCTGATCTGCAAATTTCTCCTCGTCTATTAATGTTTCAGGGACATAAAAATGAGTTTTAGGGTTTTTGTTTTTAATTTTTCGTCACAAATTCTAAATAGCCATCTTTAAACCCAGGTTAATCTCTAAGATATATGGGGGATCTTCTTTATCTTGTTGGTAATGGGAGGTATGAAAACAGGCTGTTAAAGAATTCGCGTTTATTTATCGGCGCCACCGGTTTCCCATATGGGCGACGGCCCCTGAAGGCTATTAGTTATGTTACAGGGATAGTGCAAGATACAGGACGAAACCTATCATAAGTTACGCCTGGTTCTTTAACGTGCTCGGTGTATAGCACCGTCACACGAAACCTCGGTTTAACGTCTCATCTGAAAAACTGTTAGTAATTTTAGATGGTTAGCCGAGGGAATCGAACCCACTCCCTCAAGCGTCCCGACACATGACGTTTACTAGTCCTACGCTCTACCACATGAGCTATACAGGCTAGTATAGGCTGTTAAAGACACATGTCTATACATGTATATAGTATATAATACTCCCTTTGCTCTCGCAAAGTTCGTACAGGTGTCTGGGACCTTATATGATTTTTTTATGCAGTGATGTCCGTGTTGTATTGATGAATACACTTTAAAACCTGCGGACGACGACTTGTGTGCACCAGACCAGATTTAAAAACATTGTGGAGGCAGGAGAGGAACAAAACAAAACATTTTTCCTAGACAAGCACAATGTACATAGTCAAAATTACAAGAAGTATGCAACAAAGCATTGTCGAGGCCTCTCTCTCTCTCTCTCTCTTTTCATTTGCTACAATGTTCACCTGTAATATCTTTATTAATTCGCACTGATTAACCATAAGTTTAACCCTTAGAGCATCGAACAAACCAAACGGCCATTTTCATTTTAGAAAAAGAACATCTACTATAAATGATTTCAAGGTTGGCCTTCTTCATAATGTATTAGAAAAATAGACAGAGTAAATCTACGATCAGTCTCCATGTTTTGTGTAGTCTGATCTTGATCTGAATTGGCTGCAAGGGTGAAAGGTGCTCTAAGGGTAAATGGCAGGTTTGCAAGCCGGCCATTTTGTTCCCAAAAGAAAATATTTTCACACAGGAAATGTTAACAAAGACAGTGCCTTTTTGATAAAACATATTTATAAAACTTAAAATTGGCTTAAACTGGGAGTCTGTTATCTGTAGGACGATTACAATGGGTACAGGTTTAGGATTGTGTATTATTGATTAAATCAGCTAAGGGTGAAAGGGTGAAAACCGAAAATAAGATGGTGATCAGAATTTATCAACTTCAGGCATTTATAAACAGCATGAAAGGTACAACATAAAAAATATTATTATGTCGGAAAACGAGCGGCAATTGCAAATTAAAAAAAAAAAAAAATGGTTTGCACAGAAAGCTATGTACTGGGTGTGAGAAACATCAGGGCACTGCCTTGTTACAGAACATTTATAAGTCCAATTTACCGAACTTGTCTGTTACCGAATAATGTATATGAAAGCGCCATCTGGTATCATAATATGACTTGTCGTATTCGTGTAAATGCCATTCTTGTTAGTGCATACTTCGTTCGCCTTAATTCAGCTACCTATCATAGCTTCACTTTAATATGACAAAAGCTCATAGTTTTTGCCAGAATATGCATAAACAAGAATGTAGCACTTTAATAAGCTATACAAACGTGGGAAATGGGAAAAAAAAATCAGGATAAGGAAGTAAGATGGATGAAATCTTAATGTCAAAAGGGGCATAATGAACAGAAGCGCACGCTGCTAAATAACAATTTTATGGCATACAAGTGGAAGAAGAAAAATGGAATTAGCATCAAGCAACATGCACTAGTAATAATGAAACATGAAATGTTATATGCATGTAAGAAAGAGGACAAATAGACATCTAATGTTCATAAATAAGAATGTCATCTAGACACATAGAGTTTTGGCGGATATTCCCCTCCATAATTACCAGCATTTTCTCCTTTTTCCACATTGTTTTCAAAAGCTACCTCTCTCAGGGTTGTTAAAAGTCGGGATTGTGTGGTAAAGAGTTTAGTATTTTCAGATTTACAGCCAGAATTTTTTACAGACTTGTGCAAAGTTCGCAACATTAGTTATTTGCTTCAATCATGCATAATGTATGAACTCTTTACCACACAATCATGACTTTTAACGACCCTAAAAAGGAAGCCTTTTGAAAACATTGTGGGAAAAGGAGAAAATGCTGGTAACCAGCATTTTCTCCTTTTCCCACTATGTTTTCTACCCGTCCCATAACAAGTTTCAATTTTTAAGTCACATTTAATTTGTTGCCTGCAAATGCTTTCAGTTTGGACTAGTCTAAAATTTTTTGGTTTGGTAAAGAGTTAACTCTTTATCAAATGATAAAAATCTTGGCGACGTCCAAATTTAAAGGATTTGCAGACGACAAATCAAATGTGGCTCAAATGATGACTTTCGTCTCTGAAAGGATAGAAAGCATTGTGGGAAAAGGAGAAAATGCTAGTAACCAGTTTCATACGAGTAAAGATTGTTGTCTATATATGTCTTCAGTTTAGACAAGTCTAAAATTTTGGTGAGCTGTAAAGTGTTAATGGACTTGGTGCAAGAAACAAATTCATAATTTGTATAGCTCAAAAGATGATTCCTGTCTTTGAAATGGTAGAAAACATTGTGGGAAGAAGAGAAAATGCTGGTTACCAGCATTTTCTCTTCTTCCCACAATGCTTTCAAAAGCTTTCACCTTCAAGATTAAAACATGTGCATGTTCATCACGCATGTAAGGTTTCTTTATCAGTCATGTACTCTGTGTGGAATAATCATCATGTCTACAAACTACTTTATCTCTTTACCAAACGACAAAATTTTAGACTGGTCGAAATTGAAAGCATTTGCAGACGACAAAATAAACGTAACCCAAAAATTGAAATTTGTTTCAGGAAGGGAAGAAAACATTGTGGGAAAAGGAGAAAATGCTGGGTACCAGCATTTTCTCCTTTTCCCACAATGTTTTCAAAAGCTTTCTTTTTCAGGGTCGTTAAAAGTCAGGATTATGCGGTAAAGAGTTAACGTATTCACCTGTGGCTCTTTCTATCAAATCTGGAAAGTGTGCATCTACAATTATATTTCAGTTTATTTTATAAGTCTATTTATGAATACGCCGTCTGTTAATTGTCATCTTTGTTTTTTGAAAACTTTGACCAAAGGTATATAGTAATACAAGGAACATTACAAGTCTGCATTTCTGTTTGATCAGATCAGATCAGATCCTGCGTAGATGGAGAGGTACGCATCAGATTTGACCTTCTCTGTCATCCAATACGCACCTCTTTACAAAGGCAACTCGATCTGATCTGACCACACAGAAATGGAGATATGTTTTAATGTTCAATTTGTATTGCATACCATGAAAATCTTTTCTGACATTTTGCAGAGTTTTGTTATTTACAGAAATTTTAAAGCACTTTACAACAAGATTTGGACCAAGTTTTGATCGTTTACTTGCTTTTATCTGTTTTTGTTTTTATATTGTAATAGCAAATTATACTTCACTTTGAAGTCTATTAGAAAGAAAGCAAGGGCTTAACTCTCTACCGGACAATCTCATACTTTCACAATCCTGTGGAAGAAAGCTTTTCAAAACATTGTGGGAAAAGGAGAAAATGCTGGAAACCAGCATTTTTACGACAATGTTTACTCTCCTTTTCAAATATATATGCTGTCATTTGATTGACATTGAATATTTTGTCTGCAAAGTTTTAATGCTTTCAAATGTGAAAAGTCTCAAATAGGTCATCAAGTAAAGACTTAACAGCTATATTTTGTGCTTAACCCTTTACAACACAATCCTGACTTTTTAACGACCCTGCGGAAGAAGGTATTTGAAAATATTGTGGGAAAAGGAGAAAATGCTGGTAACCAGCATTTTCTTCTTTTCCTACAATGTTTTCTACCCTACCCAAACCATATTCAAATTTTTGGGTCACATTTTTTTTTTGTCATCAGCAGATGCTTTTAATTTGGAAAGGTCTAAAATTTTGTCATGTGGTAATGAGTTAAAATATGACAAAATTTTAGACTAACCCAAATAAAAAGCATCTGCAGAGGATAAATTTAGTGTGACTGAAAACTTGCAATTTGTTTTGGGACAGTTAGAAAACAGTGTGGTCACCAGTGTTTTCTCCTTTTCCCCCAGTGTTTTCAAAAGGCTTCTTTCTCAGGGTCATTGAAAGTCGAGATTGAGTGGTAAAGGGTTAATAATTCAGTTTAGTCTGTAGCTTTGCAAGCACTGTATGATCAGCCTATCACTTGGTAATTTTGGACCAATCAAAACAGAGTACAGTACAAAGTGACTGAAAAATGTAAGAAGGGAAAGAGAAATTACAATGTTTTTAAAAATTCTCTTTCCAAGGGGATGTAAAATCATTATCAGGAAAACTGTCTAAGTATCTATATTTTTGCTATAAATTGTATCCGATATTAAATCATAAAATTGTTGAAACCTAAGTATGAAACATGCTCTATGAAAAGGTCACTTAATGCATCTCTGTGGTGCATGATACCATGAAAGTCATCACCGTATTATACATCCCAAAAATCAATTTTGCCTAACAACTTACTGAATTATGAGATAAAGTGATCCTTTGGCATGCAGAAAATTAGCCAAGAGCAAAAAGTTTTGGCCCAGGTCAGCCTGCGCAGGCTGATCTGGGTCGATACTGTTTACAAATGCATTAACCCATTCCCAAACAACAAATTTTGGACTGGTCCAAATTGAAAGAGTTTGCAAACGACAATTTTAAATGTGATGAAAATGGCAGAAAGTTATCAAAAAGGGTAGAAAACACTGTGGGAAAAGGAGAAATTGCTTGTTACGAGCAATTTCTCCTTTTCCCACAGTGTTTTCAAAAGACTTGTACTGCAGACACGAGAAAACCAGGGCTTGTTTGGGAAAGGATTAAGCCATCTTTTCACAGGGCATGGCTCATATAACTTTTTGTGCTGCCATAAATTTCTTCCAAACTATCTTATAAATATTTTTATATAAAACAGCATTCTTTTGTTTTCCTTTTATCTAACTTTCTACATGTCACAAAGTTCAGTAACACTTTCTATTCCTTCAAGGGCTTATTGATGCCATTTCTTCTCACAGCACTTTTAAAACAGGGTAACAAATGGATTTTTTTTTTTTTTTTTTAATATTGCAGTTTAATGCCATTTTATCAGCTTATATCACAGCAGTCAGTGCACCTACACTCGTGTTACTTGCCTTTCTTTCCAAGCCACTGACTACTTTTTTCATATGCATAACAGGTGAGAGGCGACAAAAAGCACCAAATAGAAAGTTTGCCTTGAACTGACAACCACAAGGTCACAAGTCAGATACACTAACCACTGACCTACCAAGGCAGGCAGTGACAAATAGAGAAGCCCACTCAGGTAGCTCAGTGGTTAGCGTATCTGACTCGTGACCTGGTGGTTGCGAGTTTGATACCGGGTTGAGGCAAACTTTCTTTCTGGCGATTTTTTTCGCCTCTCACCTCTGATGCATGTGAGAAAAGTAGTCAGTGGCTTTGGAAAAAAAGTTGTGAGAAAGCCAGGAAACACATGGGTGCGTCACTGACTGCCATGATATGACCTTAGCTGCTAAAATTGTGTTAAACTCCAATACAATACAATACAAAACAAAGAAAGTTCCTAAATGGACTACTTTTCCATATGTACATTTTTTTTGATAATACACTTGTGTATTACGGTTTTTGAGTCCCCCATATTACAGTTTTTTTTTCATTTGACTATATCAGTACCAAGAAGTAGGTCAAAAGCCAGCATAAATCAGCTGCACTGAAAAATTCATATTCCAGACTCTACAGAGTTAAATATGGGAGTTAAAAATGGACTCGGCTTTTTACCAAAGGACAAAAATTTCGAGTTGCCCAAATTGAAAGCATTTGCAGATAACAATTTAATGTGGATGGAATCATGCTCTTTGGCTGTGAAAGAGTAGAAAACATTGTGGAAAAAGGAGAAAATGCCGGTTACCAGCATTTTCTCTTTTTCCCACGATGTTTTCAAAAGCTTTCATGTCAGGACCTTAAAACTCAGGATTGTGTGGTAAAAGGTTAAATCAACTTCATTTGTTGTGTAATATAGGGGTGAAATAAGTTCCTTGTGTATACAGAAAACATTGCCAGTGGGCCTTGGCCAAAAACATTACTGGAAAAGGAAAGCAGTAGCAAATCTACATGGATGTTTCACAGAGTCTTAACCTTTTCCCAAACGACAAATTTTGGACTGGTCCAAATTGAAAGAGTTTGCAGATGACAATTTTAAATTTGATGAAAATGGCAGAAAGTTATCAAAAAGGGTAGAAAACACTGTGGGAAAAGGAGAAATTGCTCATTATGAGCAATTTCTCCTTTTCCCACAGTGTTTTCGAAAGACCTGTACTGCAGACACGTGAAAACCAGGGCTTGTTTGGGAAAGGGTTAAATTTATTTACAAGAATTATTGCACATTGTGTAACTATCTTTGACAATGACCATTCTCTCCAGATGTAACCCTTAACCAAACAATCCCTGTTTATCAACCCTGAAGGAAAAAAGCTTTTGAAAAAAAAAAATGTTGGAAAAAGAGAAAATGCTGGTAACAACATTTTCTCCTTTTTCCAAAATGTTTTCTACTCTGCCAAAGACAAATTACAAATGTTATCAATTTTAACAAGTGTAAAATTTTGATATCTGGTAAAGGGTTAACTCTTTTTCTTCATTAGTGTGTTTTATAATTTACCTAAAATAAATGCACTTAGAGCAAGGGCCATTGAACCCCCAATGGATAACCACAGAACACCGTAATTTTCATTGGTCAAATGCAGCTCACTGGTTCATTCACCATTATATACAACACCGTTATTACATGTTTTGTATAGACATACATGGTATAGAGATGCTGCACCAATGTGCTATTTTTAGTAACAGTGTCCATGGATTGACCAATGAGAGTTTTTGTGTTCTGTAATAGACCGATGGAGCTTCAAAGGCCTGTGGTCAGAGTGAGTAACAGGGTACGGTAATACATAACAAATGGGTGGGGAAATAAAAGCAAATAAAATATCTTAAAAATTATATAGACAGTGCTCCTAAGGACTTTACTTACTTAACAAATGGGATCAGTTGTTTCATCCTTTCTCCACCAAATACTACCGTGATTTCACCCTTTACCACACAATCTGAGTATTAATTACCTTAAGGAAAAAACTTTTGAAAACATTGTGTGGAAAAAGGAGAAAATGCTGATAGCCAGCATTTTCTACTAGTCCGACAATGATTTCTATCCTTTCTAAGAAAATTTCAGCTTTTGAAGGCTTTTGGAAACATTGTGAGGAAAGGAGAAAATCATGGTAATCATCATTTTTTTGTTTAGTCACGATGTTTTCTACCGTTCCATGCAAACATTCTTTTTTTGCTTATTTTTTTTTTTCTCAAAATAAATAATTCAATTTGGATGGTGTGTCAACAAATGCATAATTAGCACATAAACACAAATATAATGATACTTAACTCTTAGAGCGCCGAATAAACCTATCAGACTGTTTCAAACTAGAAATACAACTCAAATAATTGCAATTTCATGGTTGCTTTTGTCTACACTGTTTCAACAAAGTGGACAGTGTAAATCAAAGATCAGGCTGCACGTTTTGTGCAGCGTGATCTTGATCTACACTGGCCGCAAAAGCAACTATAGTCGTGAAAGGCGCTTTAAGGGTTAACTCTTTACCACACAACAAAATTTTGGACTCAACCAAATTGATAGCATTTGCAGACCACAAATTATGTGTTGCTAAAATGATGTTTTCTGTCTTTGACAGAAAACATTGTGGAAAAAGGAGAAAATGCTGGTGACTCTATGCAAGACTACAAAATTTTGGACTTGTCCATACCGATAACATGTTCAGAAGACAAATGAAATGATTGTTGTCTGTGAATGCATAGAAAACATGGTGGGGAAAGGAGAAAATGCTGGTTACCAGCATTTTCTCCTTGCTCCACAATGTTTTCAAAGGCTTCTTGGTGTGTGTGTCAGTCTCACAGGGTCCTCTGATAAATTGTTCTGTGAATGCATAGAAAACATTGTGGGGAAAGGAGAAAATGCTGGTTACCAGCATTTTTTCCTTGCTCCACAATGTTTTCAAAGGCTTCTTGGTGTGTGTGTCAGTCTCACAGGGTCCTCTGATAAATTGTTCTGTGAATGCATAGAAAACATTGTGGGGAAAGGAGAAAATGCTGGTTACCAGCATTTTCTCCTTGCTCCACAATGTTTTCGAAGGCTTTCTTGGCGTGTGTGTCAGTCTTACAAACACATGGTCCTCTGGTAAATTGTTCAATGTCATCAAAGAAAGAGCTCCGTTTCTTTAACCCTTTCCAAAAGGGCAAATTTTGGACTGGTCCAAATTTAAAGAGTTTGCAGATGACAATTTTAAATTTGATGAAAATGGCACAAAGTTATCGAAGAGGGTAGAAAACACTGTGGGAAAAGGAGAAATTGCTCGTTATGGGCAATTTCTCCTTTTCCCACAGTGTTTTCAAAAGACTTGTAGTGCAGACACGTGAAAACCAGGGCTTGTTTGGGAAAGGGTTAATTATCTGTATGTTGATCAGTATTTTATGAGAAAGATGTTTCCTGAACACATCAAAAGTTTGTCACCATGACTACTTTTCCATTTCTATCTTCTTGCTGATTGGTCAATTCATCTACTAAGTTATCAATTGGTATCTTCTTGGATATCTTGCACCTGAAATAAAATGAAACAAATCAATGAATATTACAAAGATCAATAAATAGATCTTTAGAAGCTACTACAGCTTATGGGATAAAACCCATCTGTCTCTTATACATGTACCATAATGATTAACCTAATCCAATTTCTAATACTACAATAATTATGATAAAATCTATCTACCTCAAATACTATTATGAAAAAAAAAATCTGACCTCTAATAAAATGTACTGTAATTTTTATATGGTAAAATCCATTTGATTTCAAAAGCTACCATTGTAGGACAAAATACATCTGATCTCTCCTATTTAATGATAAAATCCATTTCATCTCGAATACATATTAATCCAGGCACAGGCCTTTGAAACTCTATTTGTCTATCATGGAACAACAAAATTTTCTTTGGTCGATCATTGCATCGCCTGTATATCACGGATTACTCAAATTTTCTTTACACTATTACTATCAATAGCACATTGGCAACTGCCTCTATATTGTATATAATAAGACCTTCTATATATGATATAGAGGCAGTCGCCAATGTGCTATTTATAGTAACGGTGTCCGTTCAGGAAAATTTCGTCATCCCGTCACTCCCGTGATAGATCAATGGAATTTCAGTGGCCTATGATCCAGGTTAGCCTACGCAATCCATGCAGGCTGACCTCAGTCAAAACCTTGCTTTCGGTAAATTTTCTGCATGTCCAAGGACCATTTTACCTCGGGATTCAGCCGGTTGTCGGACGAAATGGGTTTTGTGAATCCATAATTAACCCTTTACCACACAATCCTGACTTTTAACGACCCTGAAATAGAGGCCTTTTGAAAACATTGTGGGAAAAGGAGAAAATGCTGGTAACCAGCATTTTCTCCTTTTCCCACAATGTTTTCTATCCTTCCCAAAATAAATTTCAATTTTTGAGTCACATTTACTTTGTCCTCTGCAAATGGTAACCAGCATTTTCTCCTTTTCCCACAATGTTTTCTATCCTTCCCAAAATAAATTTCAATTTTTGAGTCATATTTACTTTGTGCTCTGCAAATGCTTTGAATTCGGTCAAGTCTAAAATTTTGTCGTTTGGTAAAGAGTCAAGTGATGACTCATTTGGTGTACTGCATCACAGAGATGCATTAAACTATCTTTTGCCAAAGCATGGCTCATATACATCAGTCATGCATCAAAACTAACTTTTTTTTTTATGTCATAAATTAATGAGTGCATTTAACTCTTTTGGCGCCAAATAAACAAACTCCACCTCTTATGATGGCTGTAAATACAGTCCACTGAGTCTCCGGAAGATTTTTATCATATAGGCTTGACCAAACAAGCAGATGGTATAGATCAAAGATCAGACTGCACATTCTGTGCAGTCTGATCTTGATCTATGCTGTCCGCAAAAGTCCCTGTTTTTGCCTATGGCGCTGAAAGAGTTAAGAAGTATTTAACTGTCTAAGGAACATGGGAAAATTACCAGCATTTTCTCCTTTTTCCACATTGTTTTCAAAAGCTTTGGTCATCTGGGTTGTTAAAAGAAGGAATTGTGAGGTAAAGGATTAAGAGAAAGATGGAAAATATTCAGGCCAATTCAACCCTTCACTAAACAATCTGATATTTCAAAGACCCTGAGGAAGAAGGTTTCTTTGAAAACATTGTGATAGAGCGAAAATACTGGTTACCAACACTCAATACAATATACTATAATAGTATGCTATAGTTCATACTAGTAAAGGACGGTTCGATAAAATATTTTGTAGTTAAAAAAGTCATGGCCATACTTTATATTTCCTCTGTCCAGTTTTTCTACAGCATCATGCAGTATATGTTGGTAACGACCTTGTTGTGAATAGGATAAAGTCCAAGCTGCATCAAATAGATAACACAGACTGGCTCCCCGCATGTACAGAAGGTGAGAATCTGGTGGGTCAAGCTTGAATAGAAAACAAAAATCTTTGTGAAAAGGATAACATCAAACAACATCACAAAGATTACACAGACTGCCTCTGTGCATCTACAGTAAACGGAATTAACCCTTACCACACGATCCTGAGTTTAACGACCCTAAGGAAGAAGGCTTCAGAAAACATTGTCAGAAAAGGAGAAAATGCTGGTAACCTTTTCCCAGAACGTTTTCTCCACTACTAAAGAGAAATTTTATTTTTGAGTCAAATGTGTTGTCTGCAAATGTTTTCAATTTGGACAGATCTAAAATTTTGTCATTTGGTAAAGAGTTCAGGTGGATCTAGCTTAGGCTGAATGCAGAAAAGAAAAACAATGGTACCCATACTTTCAGCATCCACAGAAGGTACTGAACATTACTTGCCTCTTAGGAAATGGTTGTTTACAACAGAGACAACTTCAATGAAAAACTCAGAATTTAATTACTGCTTAATGCAAGTGGCTGCTTGAGGCAAGAGACCGCTGACACATGTTTGATTGTTCTGTAACATAAAGTGCACATGTGTTTTGAATGAATAAAATAGCCTTAGGAGGAACAGAAATGATTTTAATCAATGTGTAAAATTTCACAAATTAGATAGTAAAATAGAAATTTCACCTGCAAGTCCATCTGTTGTGTGACCCACTTTGCGGCCACGCCTAGACAGGAAATGACATCATGTTTATGTGGGGTGGGGAACTTTCTTCTCTCTGACAGTAACTGTGAATCCTCTTCATTTGTGTACATTCTTACTGATCAGAACAAAACATTAATCATTAAAGTACCTTTCACAACCACAGTTGAATTTGCTGCCAATGTAGATCAAGATCAGACTGCACAGAAAGTGCCGTATGATCTTTAATCTTTACTGTCCACTTTGCTTAAACACTTTAGGCAAAGTCAACCTTGAAATTGCAACTATTTTGGTCTTAATTCTAGACTGACAACGTCTTTAATCAGCAACCAGGGTTCGTATTCATCAACCATTCTTAAAAATATTCTTGGTCTTAATCTTCAAAATTTTTTTGGAAAGTAACACAATTTTTGAGCTGATTCTGTACCAAACAACAAAATTTTAGACTTGTCCAAAATAAAACCTTTTGCAGACAACTAAATAAATATGACTCAAAAATTGATAACGGTTACCCTTTCGATAGTTAACAATCTGCCCCAAAATTAAAGTCATTTTCTTGAACAATGATAGAGATATGAAAAAATGTCTAACTTTTATAGGATGACAAAGATGACGCAGATGATGCCGGGGTTATAAAAATACATGTACCTCGGGTTTTCTGAGCTGACATTGGGGTGGAGCGGTGGTGCAGTGGTAAAACACTGGACCATCAATCCTGAGGTCTGTGGTTCAATACCCATCCTGGCCAGGACCTTTCTGAGACACTTTGTGTTTCCCATCCAACTAGAGGTGACTTGGTTTGAAGCCCAGAGGTAGTCTCACATGTATGGGTGCTTTACATCGGGCAAGTTACAGTGCCAGGGCGGTCTATTCGAAGAAGAGCTAGGGGCTTGTACTCTGATCTCCTTGTATCCAATTCTTTCTCTTCAGTGACCCATCCCACATATGCCCAGAGCACGGAGGGACCTTAATCCTACAAAGTCATCATTTCCTGAGCTGATGATACAACCTGAGCTAACGATATAAAACCCTACCTCCATTATCTATGACCACATCCACACCTAGACCCCCAGTCTCCTCCATTACAGAGCTCACTAGGATATTTGTTCTATGCCCCATTTCTATAATCTGACCTGTTATGAGAATCAAGAGCCTCTGGTTCTTACCTCTTTACCAGACAACAAAATTTTAGCCTTGTCTTAGACAAAGTCTTTTAGGACCAAAAATTAAATGTTACTCAAAACATACGTCTCTTAACCCTTTACCAGACGACAAAATTATAGCCTTGTCCAAATTGAAAGCATTTGCAGACGACAATTTCAATGTGGCTCAGATGGTGCAATTTTTCTTCGATCAGGTAGAAAACATTGTGGGAAAAGGAGAAAATGCTGGTTACCAGCATTTTCTCCTTTTCCCACAATGTTTTCAAAAGGCTTCCTTCCCAGGGGCGTCAAAAGGCGTCATTGTGCAGTAAAGGGTTAAGGAGTAGAAAACATTGTACGAAAAGGAGAAAATGCAGGTTACAAGCATTTTCTCCTTTTCTCACAAAGTTTTCAAAAGCCTATCTTCCAAAGGTCCTTCCTCCTTTTCCTACAATGTTTTCAAAAGGCTTCTTCTCCAGGGTTGTTAAAACTCTGGATTGCACTGTAAACGTTTAACCCTTTCCCTAACGACAAATTTTGGACTGGTCCGAATTGAAAGAGTTTGCAGACGACAATTCTAAATTTGATGAAAATGGCAGAAAGTTATCAAAAAGGGTAGAAAACACTGTGGGAAAAGGAGAAATTGCTCATTACAAGCAATTTCTCCTTTTCCCACAGTGTTTTCAAAAGACTTGTACCACAGACACATGAAAACCAGGGCTTGTTTAGGAAAGGGTTAAGCATTTACTATTGTACAAAGATAAATGGCCTGAAAAAAGGAATTTACTCATCCATATCAGAATGTTGAAGAACATGTATAAGTGACTTTTCCATGATACATATTATATTACTTTGGATACTATGAATAGTAAAAATGGAGGGGTGAATACGCAACTATTCCATCTGCGTTTCGAAAAATTTTACAGGAGAGGGAAAAACGCTTCTCATATCTGTGAAAAGAATAGTTAGATCATCTTGTTTAGATATGTTGTGTTGAACTGAGAGCATGAATTCAGCACAACATAATTAAACAAGACGATCTAACAATGCTTTTCACGGAATTGAGTTTTTTTCCCCTCTCCTGTAATATTTTCCAAAATGCAGATGGAATAGTTTTGCATTCACCCCTCGAAATAGTGTTGCACCCCCTGTGTTTTCACTGGTTTTGATTTTCTGGCGTGAACGATCTGAAATTGGTTGGAAATTAGAATCTGGCTGCTGCATACACCAACAAACCATTCTGTTGCCTCTGAAATGGACTGAACTGAGGTATCCATTGACCTCATGGCAGCTGCTGCTGATCGAGCTGTTTCACTCTATTGTGAGAGGTATGAGACGAAGACTGCAAACTGTTCTGCAAGCTCTAGGCGGAAGTATGCAATATTGACTAATCGTGTGTGCCCATTCTCTGCAGGTCACTTTCAACCTGTCGTCAGTTTCATTTTGACATTCAATTCCCATTTTTTAAAAGATTCTCATTTTTCTTAAATTTTAAAGCAATATCTAAGCAAAAATTCCTATTTACAATGAAGTCAAATGATACCCCAGTTAATTTCATTTTCATTGGCAAAAGACCGGTCTGTTGGTGTATGTAGCAGCCAGATTCTAATTTCTACCCCATTTTATATCATTCACGCCAGAAAATCAAAGACAGTAAAAAACGAAGGGGGTTGCAGGAGTTTTTTTACTTCGTACATTTACATATTATTATTTTTCTCCTTTGCACATATTAATTTCATGTCAGTCCAAAAACAACCAGTATGGTAAAGAAATTATTCCCCTACATTCTATGGAAACCACTTGGCCCAAATGCAAAATCACCTGGTGGTGAACAGAAATGATGGAGAATGCGTACCAAAAGATGGAATAAAACCTTCTAGAAATGATTTCTCAGCATTTGAACCAACAACTGCAATAACCTGGAAAAAAAAATAAATAAACAAAATTTAACCCCAATTTTAACTCTTCACCACACAATCCCGAGTTTTAACGACCATAAAGGAGAAGGCTTTTGAAAACGTTGTGTGAAAAGAAGAAAATGCTGGTACCCAGAATTTTCTTCTTTTCCCACAGTGTTTTCTATAATCTCAAACTGCCGTTTATAAACCCCATTTCATTTGTCATCTACAAACGTTTTCAATTTGGACTAGTCTAAAATTGTGTCATTTCATACAATGTTAATGACCTGGAGGAGGGAGGCTTTTGAAAAAATTATGGGAATACGGGAAACCTGATAACCAGCATTTTATCCATTTCCCTCAATGTTTTCTACCCTTTCACAGACAAATTCGAAAATTTGAACCACATTTGATTTGTCGTCTGCAAATGCTTTGAATTTGGAAAAGTCGAAAATTGTGTTTTTTGGTAAATGGTTATCCAACATATATGTGCACAACAAATGCTTTTTCTTTTATGCTTTTTGGTAGTTTAAAGAAATCTTACAGTGAATTATAACAATATTATTCATCAGTGAATGTTATAATACACCGAAGAATGTTATAACTTTTATTTTTGACATGCCACAGGTAGACTTTTTATAGAACATGAATGAATTTTTAGCGAGCGAATGTGAAAAGCAAAGGCCATATTTTCACGAGTGGCTTTGCTACTCATGAAAATAAAGCCTTTGCTATTCACTCGATGAGAGAAATTTCAGTCATTCACCGAAACAGACAATTATCCTCTATATAATGCAAGTTGAAGACTACATGTCTGGCAATTTGAATATAATGATATCAATCTAACGTTTGAAAATAATCATATAATACGATAACATTAGTAAACTGGGGAAAAAAAAAAGGGATGGTGACAGCCCTGAAATTGATTGCATGATGTAACAACATTTGAGCCATGCTCTGTGAAAAGGTGGCTTAATGCTTCTGCGAAAAGTATCCACCCAGGTCAGCCTGCGCATTCCGCGCAGGCTGACCTGGGCCGAAACTTTTCGTTATTGGTCTATTTTCTGTATGTACAAGGACCAGTCTACCTCATGATAAAGTCAGTTGTTTAAAATCAGTGGCTATTATTGATCCATAATTATGTGATTGTTTGCTTGGTATTATGCATTACGGAGCTGCATTAAGCCCCCTTTTGTCAGAGCAAAACATCACATAAATATGGATCAATAAAATCCATTTTGTCTAAAAACAACTGATCTATGAGGTAGACTGGTCCTTGGACATGCAGAAAGTTTACCAATAGCAAAGAGTTTCAACCCATATCAGCCTGAGAGGATTGCACAGGTTGACCTGGGTACATACTCTTTGCAGATGCATTACAGTAACTCTTTCACTACTAATGACGACTTGAGTAGCTTTTGGGGATGGCATAGATCAAGATCAGACTGCACTTTCTGTGCAGTCTGATCTTGGATCTACATCATCCGCTAAACTGTTTTTTAAACTACGATGAAAGTCGTTTTCAAAGCAGTGTCTATTTTTAGAACTTGGGAAAAAAAGTGGAATTTCTGGAATTAGTACTGAAAGAGTTAAACACCTTTTTCACACAACACGGTTCATTTACCTTTGCACCCCAGTGTCGTGCCAGCTGTATAGCTATGATGCCAAAAGATGAAGCCCCGTCCAGAATAAGCACAGTATCACCAGCACACACACGGGCTTGGTAGTGTAAAGCTGTGTAAGCCTTTATACAGTCACCTATACCACCAGCCCCTTCCTCAAACCCCAACATGGCGGGTTTTTTCACTACAAGAGATTATCAAAATCCATTTTCTCATAGCAACTATGAACCTTACGTCTAATCCAACAATCCTGTCTTTCAAAAACCTTGAGGAAGAAGACCTTTTCAAACACTGTGTGAAACTTCCACTCTTCTGCCATGATTGATTTACTATCCATTCTGCCAGACTTTCTTGACCAAATTTTTTGCAATACTTTCTTTGCCATTTTTCTGTCATGTTTATGTGAATTTTCCCTGCCCTGTTTTCTTGATAATTTGTCTGCTGTGCTTTATGGACCCTCTTCTTAGAACAGGTTCTTTACCCTCGTTTCTTTCTCTTCTGGTAAATATTCCTCTTACACTTTCCTGTCCATTTCTCTTCTATATCGACTTGTCACCTTTCCAGCATATTATTTTGTCTTTTTCAAAACTATGTTTTCTCAATTTTCAGTCAACAATACATTCATGTCTGACTTTCTGTTGTGTTTCTTTGTTCATTCACCTCATATTTATTCTATTTTGCTTGATTCCCTGTAGTTTCCTTGGCAAATTTCTTGAGATATAGTGTGTCAATGCTTACCCAAAGGATGCTTGAAAAGTGTCCTTAAAAAGAATCATAACTTTTTAAATGGAGCAGATCTTTATATAATAATCCAACTTAACCCTTTACTACACAATCCTGACTTTTAATGACTCTGAGGAAGAAGCCTTTTGAAAAAACATTGTGGGAAAAGAAGAAAATGCTGCTCACCAGCATTTTCTCCTTTTCCTTTAATATTTTCTATCCTATCGAAGACAAAAACCATCAATTTAGCAAAATTAAAATTGTCGTCTGCAAATGCTTTCAATTTGGTCCAGTCTAAAATTTTGTCATTTGGTAAAGAGTTTAAATACTTACAACATCTGTTTAATGTGAAACAATAGGAAAAGTACACTGATGTGAAATGCCTAGATGCTAGATCAATACTGAATGGCACTGAGCATGGCAAATGCATTCATGAAAAAATTTCTATTCGTCTTTCTAATAAAAGCGGATGTTGCATCTTTCCCCATAATATTGTCTTTAACCCTTTCCCGCACAATGCCGCCTTTTAATGACCCTGGAAAAGAAGCCTTTTGAAAACATTGTGAGAAAAGGAGAAAATACTGGTAATCAGCATTTTCTCCTTTTCCCACAATGTTTCAAAAGGCTTCTTCCTCAGAGTCGTTAAAAGTCAGGATTGTGCGGTAAAGGGTTAAGTTGGATTGTCTGCCCTATCAAAGAAAAATTGCACATTTAGAGCAAACGCTTTCGATTTGAACAAGGCTAAAATTTTGTCATCTGATAAAGGGTTAATATGCTATGCACATCTTATACATGTAACTATAGACCTAGCCTGCAAGTTGAAATGTGATATGAAATCGTCTGGTGCAATTTTGAGGATCATCTATCTGAAAGCATCGAGAAATTTGTTTGGCTGAGGATAAGTAGAAAAATACTTACCTAAATCATACTCGTTAAATAAACAAAATTCACCACAACCAGAATAGACACTATCCAATGGAAGAATTCCTAGAAAATGGTAGAGAAAAGAGTTTATGAGACCCTGAGCCAGTGCAGAAGAAGGCTTTTAAGAATACATTGTGGAGAAAGGAGAAAATACTTGCAGCCAGCATTTTAGCTATCTCCCACATTATTTCCTATCCTTTTGAGGACAAATCCCATCATTTAAATCATATTTCATGTGTTCTCTTCAAATGCTTTCAAAATAGAGTTAATAATTTTGTCATCTGGTATAGCAATAAGAATTAACCCTTTACCACACAACAAAACGGTAGATTCTGTTTTATTAAAAAAAATTCCTGATGAAAAATTTAGTTTAGCTCAAATGATGATTTCTGTCTATGAAATGACAGAAAACATTGTAGGAAAAGGAGAAAATGCTGATTACCAGCATTTTCACCTGAAAGGCTGGTTACCAGCATTTCCCCTTTTCTAAAAGTGTTTTCAAAAGCCCTCTTTAGTTAGGGTTGTTAAAACTTGAGAATGTGTGGTAAAGGGCTAACCTTTCAGCATACAATCCCATGTTTCAGTGACCCTGAAGTAGATGGCTTTTGAAAACATTGTAGGAAAAGGAGAAAATGCTGGTAACCAGCATTTTCTCCTTTTCCCACAATGTTTTCTACTTTATCAATGAAAAATCCCATCATTTGAGCCACACTGAAATTCATGTCTGCAAATGCTTTAAATTTGGACTGCTGTAAGACTTTGTTGTGTGGTAGAGAGTTAAAGTAAAGGTTCAAGGTTAGGCTGTAAGACCACTGTTTCAAGTACCTAGCACACTGTCTCCTTCCGCTACATTAGTGACCCCAGGTCCTATCTGTGTGACTATCCCTCCGACATCCTGACCACATGGATAGCTCTCTCTACCGTCTGGATATATCTGTTCATAAATCTAGCCAATAAAAGAAGAGATAAGTCACCTGATTGCTTGCTAATAGTATAGTGCTTTATATCACTTTCAACATTATTTCAGCTACATCACTGCAAAAGATCACTGATTCATGTATGTCCTGGGTTTCACCAGTACTAGGCTGGTGCTCTGAAATGTCTGCCCAAAGAACACTCCAACAAAAACCCTAGCCTAATGGTGGGGATGGAACCCCTGACTTCCCAGTTATGAATCCTACATCTTTACCACCGAGCTGCACAAAGAAAGGTCACAATGTTATTATGTTACTTAAGCACAAGTAGACGAAAGAAAGTTAATAGAGGATGTGCAACCTTTTTATAAGAACAATAATATCACCAGACTTTTAGCTGTAGTGACAGCTGCTTAGTTTAGTTTAAACATATTTATTTTATATCAATTGAGAAAACAAGTTCTTACAACTTATACTAATATCTCTTGATTTTGTTTCCTGGGAACTACACCAGAATGTGTGGCCCAAACAATCCCAAAGTTGACACCTGTTCACAGATATCAAACTTGCGACAGCTAGTTGTAACCATAAGACCTACAGAGTCTGAGTGAAATAGTTAAGGTCAAAGAAAGAATATGCACAGAATGTGCATTCTGCTTGGATCTATACTGTCTGCTGTGTTGTGACATTTTGACAAAAAACAGCCCTGTAACTGTAATACTTGGGTATCCTATCCCTGCCTGAAAATGTTGGACTTGTCCATTTTCAATCTTGAGTTTTTACCACCCTGAGGAGGACTGCCTTTGAAAATATTGTGGGAAAAGGACAAAATGCTGGTAACCAGTAAAAGCCTTTTTCCAAAGGGTCATTAAAAGTCAGGACTGTGTTGTGAATTTTCATATTAACATAAGGGTTTTTTTTTCTATCAGTGTGACAAATCACTAACCTTCTGGCTTTGCGGAGGTAATCCACATGCTCTGACTTTGACTAAGACCTGCCCTTGGGCGGGGGAGGGGACATCTACCTGTAGTAACAAAAAATATTGAGTGATACCACTGAATTGTACTAATGACCCCCAGATTACTTGAACTGTATGTTACTGACAGACCTACTAGCTTAGCAAACATACAACTAACTATTTGCCAAACAAACCTGAGTTTTCGTGGCCCTAAGGAAGAGGGCTTTTGAAAACACTGTGAAAAAAAAAAAAGAAGAAAATGCTAAATGCCAGCACTTTCTCTTTTATCAACTTTGTTTCCAATCCTTCCAAAAGAAAAATTTCAATTTTTGAGTCACATTTATTTTGTTGTCTGCAAAATTAATGTTCTCAATTTGTACAAGACTAAAATTCTGTCATTTGGTAAAGAGTTAACTCTTTACTACAGAATCCAAAATTTAAACAATCCTGAAAGTGAGGGCTTTCGAAAACACTGAGGGAAAAGAACAAAATGCTAGTAGCCAGCACTTTCTCCTTTTCCCACACTGTTTTCAACCCTATCAAAGACAAAAGTCATCATTGAGCTTTATGTAACATGTCAGCTGCATATGCTTTCAA
This sequence comes from Tridacna gigas, assembly GCA_945859785.2. NCBI lineage: Eukaryota > Metazoa > Mollusca > Bivalvia > Cardiida > Cardiidae > Tridacna > Tridacna gigas. Next base: position 73,064,574 of record OX244031.2, on the reverse strand, counting down.
TTTGGTCAAGTCTAAATTTTTGTCATGTGATAAAAAGCCAACAAAGGCGGTCACTAGGAGAGGTTTGGCTGTACGAGGGTTGTTCTGGAAGTTCGTAGAATTTTTTTATAGGACAAGTTATAATCGCAGTTTAATAAAATAGAATATACGGGCACAAATTTCAGATTTTATTCTATCCATTCCCTGTGTATTTTTCTAGTATCTTAAATAGCAAAATTTTCTTAACAGAAATAAAACAGCATGTAAGTCATACCCGGAGCACGCCGACGTCATAAGTAACGTCAAGCGTCATTTAAGTCCAACGAACGTCGCACTTTCTCCACATAGTCACCCGCAAGATCCACGCATTTCCGATGCCTGCTTATCCACTTAGTGTACGTTTCTACATACCACTCTTCAGAAAATGACGACACAACTGCTTGGGCTTGTTTAGTAAGGTCGTCAGCTGAATCAAACCGTATTCCGCGTAACTGTGCCTTGAGCTCCGGGAACACGCGAAAATCCATGGGGGCGAGGTCAGGACTGTATGGTGGGTGCTTCAAGACCTCAAAACCCAGCAGAGTGATCTCTAGCTGTGTAGATTCCGCTCGGTGTCCCGGTGCATTATCCTGGTGTAGTATTACTTGGTCATGGTTCAAGTGGGGCCGTTTCTTCCGTATCGCGTTAACGAGATCCCGCCTCAGAACCTAAAGAAAGAAATGCACGGTTCATTAGGTTTGCGTAAATCAATATCTCATTTTTTGTTATTTATTTGATTTATTTATTTATTTATTTAGATTTATTTATTTATTTATTTATTTATTTATTTATCATTTACCTTAGAATAGTATGCCGCTGTGACTGTTTGGCCCTCTGGAATTCGGTGCTGTAATAGCATCCCATGCCGGTCCATGAAGTAAACGAACATCTGTTTTCCTGCGCTTTTTTGGACCCGAGCCTTTTTTGGTGGAGGGGTACGCGGGGTTTTCCACACCGATGACATGCGCTTAGTTTCCGGGTCAAAGTGGTGCAGCCAGGTCTCATCCGTGGTGATAATCCTGTCTAAAAATGCGTCTCCCTCTGTTTCGTAGCGGCTAAGAAACTCCTGTGAACATCGCACCCGGCATTCTTTTTCACTTTCCTTGAGCAATCGGGGCACCCAACGCGCACTAACTTTAGACATGCCCAGTTCATCTGTTAATATCCCATGCACCGTGGATACCGAAACATCGAGTTCATCTGCAATCGACCTGACAGTAATTCTCCTATCACAATTTACCATGTCTTTCACTCGATCCCTAACTGAACACACTACGACGGCCGGCCGACCAGATCTAGGATCGTCCTCAATAGAATCACGTCCGCTTCTAAAACGCGCATGCCACTTATATACAGTAGCTGGGCTGCATTTTTTATATTTTCCTGTAGATTTGATCATGTTCAACGTTTCTGTTGGTGATTTTTCCAGCGCGACACAAAATTTCACAACACTTCGCAATTCGACGTCGCCGGTAGACGTCATCTCTTCCGGTCAGCGACTTTTTGATATCTCCTTCAAAATCGTGTAGCTCGTTTGAAAGAACCGAAAACGTTATGAAATTTGCAGGAAATGACGTCACGACGTTGTGTTAACGATTGACGTTTTCGCGCCATTTTGATGCCAATAGAAAGTATATAAGATACAATGTAAAATCTGTTATACTATGTTATACATTGTTAAGAAATGGACTGCTCCGGTATCCCGATATTGTGTTGCTAGGGTTACCGCTATTTTCGGTTATTGTTGATATTTTCGAATAATCTTTTGGAAATGTAGTCACGGTATGTTTAAGTACTTATACCTTGATATTTACCTATAAATTACAAATAATATGGATTTTAGAGCAAAATTCTACGAACTTCCCGAACAACCCTCGTATTTAGGATTCTAAAGGTTACAGAACAGTTCTTCACACTTTACCACATAAACCTGAGTTTTAAGGTCCCTGATGAAGAAGGGCATTTGAAAACATTGAGGGAAAAGGAGAAAATGCAGGTAACCAGCCTTTTCTTCTTTTCCCACACTGTATTCAACTTTATAAAAATTCTATCTCTTGGGCCACATTTTAACCCTTTCCCAAACAAGCCCTGGTTTTCAGTACAAGTCTTTTGAAAACACTGTGGGAAAAAGAGAAATTGCTCATAACGAGCAATTTCTCCTTTTCCCCACAGTGTTTTCTACCCTTTTTGAGACCTTTCTGCCATTTTCATCAAATTTAAAATTGTCGTCTGCAAACTCTTTCAATTTGGACCTGTCCAAAATTTGTCGTTTGGGAAAGGGTTAATTGTTGTCTGCACATGGATCCAATTAAACAAGTCTAAACTCTCATCATTTTGTGAAGAGTTACCACAAACATGAGACAGAGAGTGACGACAGTATCATGTCCCGATTTTCCTTTCAGATGCAACAATTTACAGTATATCATTTAATCTCCTATAGATTAACTCTTTACCACACAATCCCAAGTTTTAAAGACCATAAAAGAGGAGGCCTTTAAAAAACATTGTGGGAAAAGGAGAAAATGCTGGTAATCAGCATTTTCTCCTTTTTCCCACAATCTTTTCTCCCCTTTCACTGAAAGTTTTATTATTTGTTGTCTGCAAAGGCTTTCAATTTGGTCCGGTCCAAAATTTTGTTGTGCAGTAAAGAGTTAATGCTTTGTGTTCTGCAGAAGACAACTTTCAAGATCACTACAGAAAAAAAGAAAAGCACATAATGAGAAATTTCTCCTTTTTTCAAACTGTTTTTATATACATGTACTCCTTTATCAAATCTCAGGTGCTGGTAATGCGTATCAGTGCTCCTATTTCGTGCTTTTTTTTTCACCAAGTAAAATGCGGCAAATCTGTTCCAGGAAAAAAAGAGGCTTATCCTTTCTGTCTCTTTCCTATCTCAGAAAACATTGTGATAAATCAAGAGCAACTTCTCTGCTTGTACTGATGGTTTGAAAGTTGTCAACTTAGATACCGGATGCATTTACAATGTAGTTCATTTACAAACTAGTACTTTTAAGTCGACATGTACTTACATTTTGAAGACAGTATTCTACTCTTCCTGGGTTAGTTTTTGAGCTAGCCGATACAACTTTCTGTATGAGGGTTTTCATCTTTAGCTTCTCTGACCTGATACACAAATAAAGATGAAACAATTCTTTACTAGATAACAAATTCACTCCCTCCAATATTAGAAGCATTTGCAGACTATAAAATTAAATGTAGCTAAAAGTATACATGTAATTTGTTTTTGAAAAGGCAGAAAATCATCAAATGTACGAACAGTGTTTTGTGCTGCTCTTATTGTTATTTTTAAACTCTTTATGATTCGACGAAAATGTAGACTTGCTCAAATTGAAAGTATTTACAGGGTACAATTTAAATGTGGCTCAAATGATGGAATTTGTCTTTGATATGACAGAAAACATTGTGGGAAAAGGAGAAAATGCTGGTTACCAGCATTTTCTCCTTTTCCCACAATGTTTTCAAAATGGTTCTACTTCAGAGTAGTTAAAACTTGGGATTGTATGGTAAAGGGTTAAGTCATACTGCTATGACTGCTCACCTACTTAAGTCTGTTGCATTTCATCAATATAAGGCCAGGGCTTTTATAAGTCTTGCCAAAGGTCATTCCACCAAAATTAAAAAAAAAAAACAGCTTCTCAAGTACAGTAAGTAAGGCATCTTCAACACCGAGCATGAAGGACCTACGTGCAATCACACCGTCCAATTTCATAGGGTATAACGTCTATCACAATGAGTTATTGTGACAATTTATGACCCAATTTGTAATGTAACTGATTGCTGATTGTATGGTATTTAATGCCGTTTTCAACATTATTTCAGTTATATTGCAGTGGCCAGTGCACCTATCCATGCTTTCCTAAGTTTCTTTTAACCAGTACTACGCACAATATTCTTTCCAAGCTACTGGCTGCTTTCCCACATAGCCATCGTCTGAACAATGGTCAGCGGTGGGAGAGGAATGAATCCTGTCGCAATGACTGTCATCAATCCTCGGAAAGAAATTGCCGGGGCAAGGGATAGAACCAGCGACCTCCTGTTCTCAAGTCTTGTATGCAACTGACTAAGCCACCGGGGCTCTGCAGTTGCAATGTAAAATGTTTCAGGAGACTATTCAAGAGTCAAAGAGAGAAGTTTGACATATCCAGCTCTGAAAATCTGCCTTGCGGTACAGTTAGCTTTCACAGCAATGTGGTTTGCTGCATGTCTGTGGTAGTTAGGCACACAGGGGCTCGAAACATACTTTAATATGCATAAATGTACTGAATTATAGACTTTTCTGACAAAAATCAGAATCTCTGAATATAAATATATATTTATATTCAGAGATTCTGATTTTTGTCAGAAATGTCTATAATTCAGTACATTTATGCATATTAAAGTATGTTTCGAGCCCCTGTGGTTAAGCACCATGCATTATGGTTAGTGCCTAGATGTGGAACTGAGCTCTTTGACATAACATTTGGTGACAGATGTGGGATTTATGCTTTAAATTTGGGAAAGTCTAAAATTTTGTTGACTAATATTGAGTTAAATCAATACCTGAACCAAATTTGAAGCAGACGACAATTTTTAATTTTTTGTGACCAAATGGGCAATTTATTTATCTATACATACATAAATACTGGACAAGAAAGTCTAACAGTTCACCATAGTGTAGCATCTTTAAATTATTTAGGCTTTATCTCTTAAAAATGCATAATAAATTTTGTCTGAATCCGTACAAAATGGAATGCATGTTAACTTGTCCGAATATTGGTATATCCGAAATCTAGTATCGGAAATATGACCCTAATCATTTCGGGTACTTCTGCTTATCTTACGAATATAAGCAACAAATACATGGTGTACGCTGACAGAAAATTACAGACAAATGAAAAGAGGGGACATGTACCAATAACAATGACGGGCAGTAACATAGTTGACGTCTTCAAGGATAAATTTCCACCCCCTCGTTTGTTGTCGTCTTCATAATAAGGGAAATAAATATGTATTTAATATTCAGCCTTTCAGTATGAATACTCTCCCTTTCCCTTTATACATCGACAATGAGCCTTTGAGGTATGCTGCCAGTTTATACTTTTCACATGACAAACGTTAGACTCTCCCAAATTTTGCTAGTTCTCCTTTTCCCACAGAGTTTTCAAAAGCTTCTTCCTTACTTTCATGAAGACAGGATTGTTTCATAAAGGTATTAACTTGTTATGCTGAGCTCAGGGGCAAAGTCAATAGGGTTCTGGTCTCGAGACCAGGGGAACACTGGTTTGAATCCCCAGCATGGCAAATTTGCTTCCAAGGATTGAGGGAAGATTGCAACAGGATGATGAAAAATATCTCCTTATTGGACAGTGTAGATCAAAGATCTGACTGCACATTCTGTGCAGTCGGATCTTAATCTACACTGTCCTCAAAAGGTCAGTGAGTTGTGCTTAGCAGCTGAAGGGTTAATAAAATCCTATCTCAAATGCCAACAAATATCCTGTAGATCAAGGCAAATATTGTATCTGTCCATGTGTGTCTGCAAACAAACTGCACCTCTTTACTGATAGAATCTCTATTGTGAGCTACAATCTGTCCAAGCTGGTGGATTCTTTCTTTTAGCGTCAGCGTTGCACAGAACAGAGTGAAGCTATGTTTAGATTCAAATCTGCAACTCCGATATTACCAGCCATATGCTACCAACAGACCAACGTTGGCTCTACAACATTAACCCCTTACCAAACAACCTGTGTTTTAAGGAGCTTGAGGAAAGGCTTTTGAAAACACTGTGAGAAAAGGAGAAAATGCTAGTAACCAGCATTTTCTTCCCTTTCCAACAATATTTCCTACCCTTTCAAGTTTTAACTTTTTCCAAACAAAATCATAGATTGCTACAAATCAAAAGCATTTGCAGACTAATACTCAAGTGTAGCACATATTATGAAATTAGTCTTTGAAAAGGGAAGAAAACATTGTGGGAAAAGGAGAAAATGCTGATCATCAGCATTTTCTCCTTTTCCCACGCTGTTTTTGAAAGTCCTTCTCCTTAGAGGGCTTTAAAACTCTGCATTGTTTTGTAAAAGGTTAGAGAAAGATCTCATTAATCGAGGCACTTTTAACCCTTTACCAGACAACAAAATTTTAGCCTTATCCAAATTGAAAGCATTTGCAGACACAATTTCAATGTGGCTCAAATGGTCAAATTTTTCTTTGATTGGGTAGAAACATTGTGGGAAAAGGGGAAAATGCTGGTTGCCAGCATTTCCTCCTTTTCCCACAATGTTTTAAAAAGGTTTCTTTCCCAGGGTCATTAAAAGTCAGCATTGTGCGGTAAAGGGTTACTCTACTGTATGCAAATCCTTTTAAGGTACATGTATATAGATGGACAGGAGATGAAAATCAAAATATAGACTAGAAATAGGTGTGTCAGAGACACGGATGCCCCCGCTAAATGGTATTGGTCACAGGTATGTCATATGAGAGAATCAGTAGGTATTGCAGAAAATTGTTGTTTTGGATAACAGCTTAGAAAGGGTTAACATTGGTGGTATATCACTTCTTGTTGACATAGCAGCCAGCAGCCATTACATAAAGATGAAAAAGAGGTTCATGACAAATTCATTAAAAATTTCAATGATGCCATAAATCATGGAATTTTTAAAGAGAAGTTTATATTGATTTTAGAATGGATCAAATACAATATTGTTGTTGTAATGGTACAAATTTGAGCCAAATGTTCTATGATAATTGATGAATATATTCTTAAATGCACCAGTTACGCTGCATGCAAGGTCAAGTTTGTCATTTGACCTTCAACTGTGACCTTGAACTTGGGCATATCAGAACAAACTTTTTGCATGGCTCTAAAACTCTTAAAGCACAACAGCTATACAAATTTACTTGAAGTCTATCTGTTAATTTAGTAGATATGCTCTGGACAATATCAATATTGTCTTTTGACCTTTAATGTTGATCTTGACCTTGAACCCATCAGAAGAAAATTGGCACTAGTACTCAAAATGGAGAACAAGTTCGCAAAGTTATTTTGAAATTCATTGATAAATGTAGAAGTGGTGCTCCGGACAAGGTCAATTTTATCATTTGACCTTCAACTGTGACCTTGACCTTGGGCATATCAAAACAAACCTTTCGCATGACACTAGTACTTGTTAAGGAGAACAAGTGTGCAAAGTTTTTTTTAAATCCATTGATAAATGTAGAAGTTATGCTCCAGACAAGGTCAATTTAAACTTTTGACCTTCAACTGTGACCTTGACCTTGGGCATATCAAAACAAACTTTTCGCATGACACTAGTACTTGTTAAGGAGAACAAGTGTGCGAAGTTTTTTTGAAATCCATTGATAAATGTAGAAGTTATGCTCCGGACAAGGTCAATTTAAACATTTGACCTTCAACCGTGACCTTGACCTTGGGCGTATCGAAACAAACTTTTCGCATGACACTAGTACTTGTTAAGGGGAACAATTGTGCAAAATTATTTTGAAATCCATTGATAAATGTAGAAGTTATGCTCCAGACAAGAATGGGACACACACAGTAATGCACACATGCACGCACAGACGGACACAGGTAACTCTATATCCCCCCCCGCCATGAATAAAAAGGAAAACATCACATTTAAAATCTAAAACTTTTTAATACTTGTAAATCCTCCCTCATTGAGGTTATCACTCCTTACCATACGACCAAATTTTAGACCTGTCCAAATTGAAATCATCTGCAGATGACAAATTAGATCTGGCTCAGATATCTGGATAATGTCTGGAAAGGGTCAAACACATTGTGGGAAAAGGAGAAAATGCTGACTACCAGCATTTTCTTCTTTTCCCACAATGTTTTCTTCAGGGTTGTAATGACCCGCGACTGTGTGGTAAAAAGTCAAATAAATAAATGAAAGACATTTTAAAAATACAATCAGTAGTACAGATAACAGGTGTATCTTCTTATTCAAAGAGTAACCTCTCATATGGTCTGTGTAGTGGGTTACCATTAGAATGGGCTGAAACAGACACTTCTAATGAGTTTCCACAACATAGGTTGAAAAAAATAATGTTTTCAGAATTTGAAAAGCCCCTCTAATCTACATCTAATTATCACATTACATTGTTTTCAAGTCTCATCTCACTCTATACCAAACAACAAAATTCTAGACTGGTCCAAATTGGAAGCATCTGCAGATGACAAACTAAATGTTCCACAAATTATAAAACCTGTCTTTGAAACAGAAGAGAACAGTGTGGGGAAAAAGGAGAAAATGCTGGGTACCAGAATTTTCTCCTTTTCCTTTAATTTTTTAATAAGTCCTTTTCTTACAGTTGTAAAAACGTAAGACTGTGTGGTAGAGGATTAACTCTTTACCAAACGACAAAACTATAGATCAGTCCAAACTGAAAGCAGTTGTAGAAGACAAAATAAACCTGACTAAAAAATTGAAATTTGTTTTGGGAAGGGTTGAAAACATTGTGGGAAAAGGAGAAAATGCTGGCCACCAGCATTTTCTCCTTTTCCCATGATGTTTTCAAAAGGCTTTTTTGTCAGGGTCGTTAAAAGTCGGGACTGTGTAGTAAAGAGTTGATTTCCATTCAGTTAAAAGTTGATCAACATTTATAATACACTATCACTGTATTCATGTATTATTTCAAAGTCTTCAGGGACTCACACAACCTGCAGATAGTGTTGATCAAGATCAGAATGCACAAATCAGTGGTCTGATCTAAATTGCACTCACTGCTGCTGGAGCAATATTCTGGCTAAACCAGTCTTGCCGTTGCAACCAGCCATGCCATACGTTATTCCATGCTAAACTCTTTAGCACACCACAGAAATGCAGACTTGTCCAAATTGAAAGCACTTGCGGACGACATAATAAATGTTGCCCAAATTATGGAATTTGTCTTTGATAGGGTAAAAGATATTGTGGGAAAAGGAGAAAATGCTTGTTACCAGCATTTTTTCCTTTTCCCACAATGTTTTCTGGTTACAAGCATTTTCTCCATTTCCAACAATGTTTTCAAAAGGCTTATATCTAAGGGTTGTTAAAACTTAGAATTGTGTGGTAAAGGGTTGAATTCCACGACAGGCTATACGATTGGGTGAGATATGCTGTCTCCATCAATCACTTGCAAAGCCTTGGAGATAACAACTGGATCTTGACACACCAAACTGAGCCAAGGCCAACTTGACCCTTTTAGAGCCAAAGGGAGGAAAATCAACTTTTCCAGAATGCACACATCAAGATCAGACTGCAGATAATGTGCAGTCTGACCTAGGATCTATAAAATCAACACTCAACCTATGGATACTGTCTTCAAAACGGAAGGTTTTGGGAAAGGAAGAAAATGCGATTTTTGCTTTTCTCACGCTTTCAAAGTTGATTTTTTAAACTCTTTACCAAACGACAAAATTGTAGACTATACAAAATTGAAAACATTTACAGACAACAAAGTGACTGTAACTCAAAAACTGAAATTTGTTTTGGGAAGGGTAGAAAACATTGTAGGAAAAGGAGAAAATGCTGGTAACCAGCATTTTCTCCTTTTCCTACAATGTTTTCAAAAGGCTTTTAACTCAGGGTCGTTAAAACTCGGGGTTGTGTGGTTAAGGGTTAAAAGATAATAATAACAGGATTGTTCGGATAACAGTTTTAAGAATAACAGCAGATTCTTGTCTCTGATTGGTTATTGTCTATCACAAGCCCTCTGTACAGTGGCCTTCATGTAAATCATCTAATGTAGATTGCACTGAAAGATAGAGAAAAGACAATACAGTAACTCCTGTCTTGATGGACACTTCTGTTGGGAAAGTATCCTGTGTTAACCCTTTACAAAACTACTGTGTTTTAAAGTAACTTAATCCTTTACCACAATATCCTGAGTTTTAACAACCCTGAAGAAAAAGGCTTTGCATAAACATTGAGGGAAAAGGAGAAAATGCTGGCACCCAGCATTTTCTCCTTTTCCCACAATGTTTTTCACCCTTTCAAAAAATAAATCCAAACATTCAAACCATGTCTGCTTTAGTCTCCTTTCCCCACAATGTTAATAAAAGCCTCCTTTCTTAGGGTCACTAAAATTGTTTGGCAAAGTAAACAAGAGACAAATTTTTGGAAAGAATTTGCAGACATCAATTTCAATGCGTCTAATATACAGGGATTTGTCTTTATGGTGGGAAAATGAGAAAATGTTGGTTGCCATCATTTTGTTCTTTTGCCACCAAGTTTTCAAAATGTTTTCTTTCTTACGGTAACATACACAACAAAATAAGACTCTTTGGTTAATCCTTCATCCAACAATCCCCTATTTTAAGGATCCTGCAGGAAAAGTCTTTTGAAAAAGTTCTGGAAAAAGTAGAAAAAGCTGATGCCCTGCATTTTCTTCTTTTCCACCGTGTTTCTACACTTTCAAACACAAACAATATTTCAGACACATACATGTATGCATTGTTGTCTGCCAGCATGTTCAAAATAGGCAGATCTAACATTAAATTTTCTGCTAAAGAGTTCAGCCTTTGCCTTACAATCAAGACTTTTAACAACCCTGAGAAAAAAAAACAAAAAAAAGGGCTTTTGAAAACATTGTGGGAAAAGGAGAAAATGCTGGTAACCAGCATTTTCTCCTTTTCCCACAATATTTTTCACCCTACGAAACACAAATTTATGTTTTGTGTAATCTTTGATTTGTTGTTTGCAAATGCTTTCAATATGGACAAGTCAAAACTATTGTCATTTGGTAGAGTTAACACCACCAATGAAATTGAACTTTCACTTTGGTAATAAAAATGTAACTAAAATGGTTACCTGGCACCATTATCAGATCTGTGCTTTGTTCAACCATGCTGCCGTTGTCTTTAGGTAACAGATCAGATGCCTCAACAGTACCTGATCCTAGTACAGGGATAGGAAGGGTGCTTCCATCTGTTGTTTGAATTGTTAAATTTTCTGTAAATTGACTAGAGTCTTGCACCTGTAAATTGAAACATGACAAAAAGAACTGAATCTGTCACAAAGGAGACAAATAACCCCCACCAGAACCTTGTCACTGCTGTGCCACAATCAGAGAACAGAAGTGATTTTCGAAACAAAGATCACCTGTGACCTTGACCTTTGACCCATGTGACACAAAAACAATAGGACACCTCCTTGGATCATGGGCAACACTTGTAAAACGTTTCATGATCCTAGGTGGAACAGCTATTGAGTTAGAGCACAGAAATGATTTTCAAATGAAGTTCATCTGTGACCTTGAACTTTGACCCACATGACCTAAAACTAATAGGGCACTTCTTTGGGTCATGAGTAACCCTTGTATGAAGTGTCACGGTCCTAGGTCAAATGATTTTTGTGTTAGAGCACGGAAACAAGAAAGTCTACAGACAGATGAATTGACGGATGGATGGACAGACAGACAGATATGATGAAACCACTATACCCCCCTCTACTTCATAGGTGGGAAGACATAAAAACAATGGATGAAAAGGTAAATAGATAAAGATTTTGACATCAACCCTTTACTAACCAATCCCAAGTTTAAACAACTCTGATGAAGAATGGTTTTGAAAACATTGTTGGGGAAAAAGGTGAAAATGCTGGTAACCAGCATTTTCTCCCTTTCCAACAATGTTTTCTACCCAATCAGACAGTTCAAACTCATTTGTAACGATTTTGTGAGTGTGGTCTGCAGATGTTTTGAATTTGACAGTGTAATTTTTGTTGTTTGGTAAAGGGTTAAATAAAGGTGTGAACAGAGTTGAGGGACAACCCAACTGATAGATTGGTGAGTGTATCATGCCATTTTCAGCTTTTCACTGATTATATCTAAAGGACACATGCACTTCTGCATCATTCATTCCTTCCTGGGCCCCCATTAACCCTTTCCCAACAACAAATTTTGGACTTGTCCAAATTGAAAGAGCTTGCAGATGACAATTTTAAATTTGATGAAAATGGCAGGAAGTTCTCAAAAAGGGTAGAAAACACTGTGGGAAAAGGAGAAATTGCTCGTTACAAGCAATTTCTCCTTTTCCCACAGTGTTTTCAAAAGACTTGTGCTGAGACACGTGAAAACCAGGGCTTGTTTGGGAAAGGGTTAACTTTACCAAACGACAAAATCTTAGGCTGGTCCAAATTGACAGCATTTGCAGATGACAAATTGAAACTAGCTGAAATGATGATTCCTGTCTTGATAGAGTAGAAAACATTGTGGGAAAAGGAGAAAAAGCTGGTAACCAGCATTTTCTCCTTTTCCCACAATGTTTTCAAAAGGCTACTTCCTCAAGGTCGTTAAAACTCAGGATTGCGTGGCAAAGAGTTAACTCTTTACCAAACGACAAAACTGTAGACTTGTCAAAATTGAAAGCATTTGCAGACGACATATTAAATGATGCTCATATGAAGGAGTTTTGTCTATGACAGGATATAAAACTACGTGGGAAAAGGAGAAAAACATTGGTTACCAGCATTTTCTCCTTTTTTCCACAATATTTCCCAATACATTCAACATCAAGGTCATTAAACTTGGGACTGGGTAGTAAAGGGTTAAAAGGCATGCTAATTTCAATTTTTATTGAGCAATGCTCCGAAAAAAAGGGGTTTTAAATGCATTTGCAAAACAGGATCGACCAAGGTCAGCCTGTGCAGTCCACGCAGGCTGACGAGGGCCGAAACTTTTGACTACTGGTCAATTTTTTGCAGGTCAAAGGACCGGTTTACCTCATGATTCAGTCGATTTTCAGACAAAATGGAATTCATAGATTCATAAGAATATGATCACTTGATTGGTACAGTGTGTTGCAGAAATGCATTAAACTCCCTTTTTGCCAGAGCATGGCTCAATTATACATCACAACACTGGCAATCTGATTGGCTAAGATCATTCTGTATGGGCTAAACAGATAGCTAGTCTTGGACTCAGAATAAGAGCACTACCTTCAATAATTGTTTACTAATTACACGGTGACCAAATTCTTGAGACAGGTTAATACTGAAAAGCAACAATTTGACTGGTTTAGATGGTAAGATTCATCACTGAGATTGCTGAAAACATTGAGGAAAAAGGGGAAAATGCTGGTTACCAGCATTTTCTCCTTTTCCTACAAAGTTTTCAAAACCCCTTTGTGGAAGAAGTCCTTTGCAAACATTGTGGGAAAAGGAGAAGATGCTGGTTTTCAGTATTTTCTTGATTTTCCACAAAGTTTTTAACTCTATAAAAATCAAATCCCATTTTTTTTTAAGGGTCAGTCAATCGTTGAAACTTCAGGTAACAAGTTAACCCTTTACCATGCAATCACATGTTTCAACAACACTGAGGTAGAAGTCTTTTCAAAACATTGAGGGAAAAGGAGAAAATGCAGAGAACCAGCATTTTCTCCTTTACCCACAATGTTTTATACCCGATCAACAACAAACTCCATCATTTTAGCCTCATATAAATTGTTGACTGCAAATGCTTTCCATTTAGTCGAGTCGAGTCCAAAATTTTGTTGTTTGGTAAAGAGTAAAGAAGAAGATGGAAGGTATATTTATTTGCAAGTACCTCCATATCAATAGCACCAAAAGTGGACTCGAATTTATCGTCTCCATTTAAGGTAGGTTGCTCCGAGGCTGCTTGGAGCTGAAATATTAAATCATTTAACCTTATTTGAGCCATTCTCTGGCAAAACAGGGGTTAAATATGAAGGTTGTCCTTTTAACTCTTTCCCAAACGACAAATTTGGACTGGTCCAAATTGAAAGGGTTTGCAGACGACAATTTTAAATTTTATGAAAATGGCAGAAAGTTATCAAAAAGGGTAGAAAACACTGTGGGAAAAGGAGAAATTGCTCGTTACGAGCAATTTCTCCTTTTCCCACAGTGTTTTCAAAAGACTTGTACTGCAGACACGTGAAAACCAGGGTTTGTTTGGGAAAGGGTTAAGTCAGAGGAATGGTACATCTTTACATCAAATTTTTAGAATAACCCAAAATCAAACATACTGTTTGAAGAGAATTTAAATTTGAATAAACTTATGGTAAAATACATACAATTACATATGTATGTGATGTTTCACGTAGGCATTGACGTCGGCTTGCAGCAAACTGGTGGTGGTATTGTTTTCTGATGTCATTTTATATGTAATTGTATGTATTTAACAACAGTTTATTCAGAACTAAATTTTAATTGTGTGTTAGATTTTCGATTATTCTCAAAATCTGATGTAAAAATGTACAATTCCGCAATCTCTGAAAGAAAACCCTTGTACATCATACCTAGCAAGTCATCACATAATCAGAGATGCATAAAATCCATGTTGTATAATAAACGACTGGAAATGCAGAAAATTCACAAATGGCACAAGTTTCCACCCATGTCAGCCTGCACGAACTGTGCAGGCCAACGTGCAGGCTGACATCAATACCTTTTGCAGAAGCATTTCACAGAGAGTGACTCATGTATGTATTCAAACAAAAACTCTTCATGGATCTTCAGTGATTAAACTCTTTGCTATGACCACAGAATCTTAAAACTCATCAATACAATAGTCATTAAATAAAGAATGGGACTGGTTATATACCTTGGAAACTATACAGAGCTCTAGAGGGATTGATTTTGATTTCAAAATTGAAAATATCAATCACTCTCCACTAAACCCTATACTATGGGTACTCATTAGAATCGTCTCATCGAGACAATTCTAATGGGGCAGGGTGGTCTTGAAAATGGTAAAGTGATTTTGCAATTTGTTTTTTATGTCAAATGATGTACTGTCAGAACTTAAACACAATTTCTTTTTTATGTCAAATGATTAACTTTTAGAACTTCATCATACGGGCATCATTTTCGATGAGTTCACTCGTAACATTAGAGTTGAAGAACAACATGCTTACGTGAAAATCAATTGTATTAACCCTTTACCACACAATCCCCACTTTTAACGACCCTGAGAAAGAGGTCTTTTGTAAAAAAACATTGTGGGAAAAGGAGAAAATGCTGGTAACCAGCATTTTCTCCTTTTCCCACAATGTTTCATATCCTTCCCAAAACAAATTCCAATTTCCGAGTCACATTTATTTTGTCATCTGCAAATGCCTTCAAATTGGATAAGTGTAAAATTTTGTCGTTTGGTAAAGAGTTAAGGAAGCTCAAGCAATGAATTTTTTAAAAACATGACATATTATAAGCGGCGACAAACAACTTTTACAAACAGCAGTTTTTTGACGTATTGCTTCATTTAACCTTTTACCACACAATCCCGACTTTTTACAACCCTGAGAAAGAATCCTTTTGAAAACATTGTGGGAAAAGGAGAAAATGCTGGTAACCAGCATTTTCTCCTTTTTTCACAATATTTTCTATTCTATCTAAGAAAAATCGCATCATTTGAGCCACAATGAAAGTGTCGTCTGCAAATGCTTTTAATTTGGACGTTTCTAAAATGTTGTCGTGTGGTAAAGGGTTAACAATTTACCACACAACAAAAATGTAGACTTGTCCAAACTGAAACTTAAACTGTCGCAAAGCGGACAAATACCCTCCATCAGCACCTTGTGAGTGAACAAGGACAATCAATAAATGGAAATGATTTTTAAAACAAAGTTCAACCCGTGACCTTGAACTTTGACCCATGTGACCAAAAACAATAGGTCACCTCCTTGGATCATGAGCAAGACTTGTATAAAGTTTCAGGGTCCTAGGTCAAATAGCTTTTGAGCTAGAGCACGGAAACGATTTTCAGACAAAGTTTATCACTGACCTTAACCTTTGACCTATGCCACCCCAAAACAATAATACATCTCCTTGGGTCATGAGCAAGACTTGTATAAAGTTTCAGGGTCCAAGGTCAAGTGGCTTTTGAGTTAGAAGATGGAAATGAAAACATGAACAGATTGATGAAAGGACAAAAAGACGGATGAATGGATGGACAGAGAGACATGGTGAAACCAGTATACCCCCCCTCTACCTTGTAGGTGGGGGGTATAATCATTTGCAGAAGACAAAACTAATGTGGCTCAAACGATGATCTTTGATAAGATAGAACACACTGTGGAAAAAGGAGAAAATACTGGTTACCAGCATTTTCTCCTTTTCCCACAATGTTTTCAAAAGGCTTCTCCTGAGGGTCATTAAAACTTGTGGTAAAGGATTTACTCTTTACCACAAAATCCAGAATTTTAACAACCCTGAGAAAGACGCCTTTTGAAAACATTGTGGGAAAAGGAGAAAATGCTGGTAACCAGCATTTTCTCCTTTTCCCACAATGTTTTCTACCTTTCCCAAAACAAATTTCAATTTTTGAGTCACATTTAATTTGTCGTCTGCAATTGCTTTCAATTTGGACCAGTCTAAAATTTTGTCATTTGGTAAAGAGTTAAGAAGACAATATGGAAGTTATGAAGAAGCCAAGACCAGGCCAGCCAACAGGAGCTACACATGCAGAAAATATATGAGTCATGCTCTGTGAAAAGGGCATTTAATGCATCTGCAATAAGTATCGATTCAGGTCAGCCTGCGCAGGCTGACCTGGGCCGCAACTTTTCGCTATTGGTCAATTTTCTGTATGTCAAAGGACTGGTCTATCTTATGATACAGTCGGTTGTTAGGCAAAATGGATTTTATGGACTTATAATACTGTAATGACTTGCTTGGTGAAATGCATCACGGAGATGCATTAAGCCCCCTTTTGCCAAAGTATGGCTCATATATGAGGGAATTATTGAATAAAGCAGAATTAGTTAGGAACAAGCAGATGTGCTGTACAAATCCACTATAAGCACAACTAGTTAGAACTAGAATAACTATCACTGAAGGTGATAAATACCCCCGCCCCTATATTTCATGTCACAGGGGCAATAACTCTGCAATGTCAATTTAGGGGCAATAACTCCGTAATCATTAGGCCAACACTCATGAAATTTGTGCTTTGCACATCTACTGCTCCTGGTGAATATCATGACAAATATCAAGTGAATAAGACTTAAACTGAAGGAATAGTTCTCTGGACAAGAAGTTTTGAGTAAATTCAGGGGTAATTAATTTGACAAACATTTGAGAAAAATGCATCTTGAACCTCTACTGCTCCTGGTGAATATTTATGCAAAGTATCAATTTAATTGGACACAAAACTAAATGAGTGTAAAAAAGTGCAGACCATGATCTGATAATATGTCTGAGACACAGCGGCTGGTCTGGATCCAAACTTGTTGCAAATGTCCAAAGGTGCCTTTTCGCATAATGTTGGCCAACTATACATATGACAGAAAAGACCTCCTTAAAGTGAATCAGACAGAAACTGTAGGAGGACTTGTCCGGACAAGCATTTTTAAGTCAAATCAGGGGCAATAACTCAGTAATTCTTGATGGAATTTTTACAAAATGTGTGTCTGGCACATCTACAACTCCAAATGGACACTTCTGCCAAGTATAAAGCGAATCGGACTGAAATTGTAGGAGGCGTTGTCCGGACAAGCATTTTAAATGTGAATCAGGGGCAATAACTCAGTAATTCTTCATAGAATTTTCACGAAAGTTGCGTCTTGCACATCTACAACTCCTAATGAACACTTCTGCCAAGTTTAAAGTGAATCAGACAGAAACTGTAGGAGGAGTTGTCCGGACAAGCATTTTTAAGTCAAATCAGGGGCAATAACTCAGTAATTCTTGATGGAATTTTTACAAAATGTGTGTCTTGCACATCTACAGCTCCTAATGAACACTTCTGCCAAGTTTAAAGTGAATCAGACAGAAACTGTAGGAGGAGTTGTCCGGACAAGCATTTTTAAGTCAAATCAGGGGCAATAACTCAGTAATTCTTGATGGAATTTTTACAAAATGTGTGTCTTGCACATCTACAGCTCCTAATGAACACTTCTGCCAAGTTTAAAGTGAATCAGACAGAAACTGTAGGAGGAGTTGTCCGGACAAGCATTTTTAAGTCAAATCAGGGGAATAATTCAGTAATTCTTGATGGAATTTTTACAAAATGTGTGTCTTGCACATCTACAGCTCTAATGAACACTTCTGCCAAGTTTAAAGTGAATCAGACAGAAACTGTAGGAGGAGTTGTCCGGACAAGCATTTTTAAGTCAAATCAGGGGCAATAACTCAGTAATTCTTGATGGAATTTTTGCAAAATGTGTGTCTTGCACACCTACAGCTCCTAATGAACACTTCTGCCAAGTTTAAAGTGAATCAGACAGAAACTGTAGGAGGAGTTGTCCGGACAAGCATTTTTAAGTCAAATCAGGGGCAATAACTCAGTAATTCTTGATGGAATTTTTACAAAATGTGTGTCTTGCACATCTACAGCTCCTAATGAACACTTCTGCCAAGTTTAAAGTGAATCAGACAGAAACTGTAGGAGGAGTTGTCCGGACAAGCATTTTTAAGTCAAATCAGGGGCAATAACTCAGTAATTCTTGATGGAATTTTTACAAAATGTGTGTCTTGCACATCTACAGCTCCTAATGAACACTTCTGCCAAGTTTAACGTGAATCAGACAGAAACTGTAGGAGGAGTTGTCCGGACAAGATTTTGCAGACAGACCGACCGCCCGCATGACTGACTGACCGACCGACCGACCGACTGACAGGCTGATTCCAGTATACCCCCCACAAACTTCGTTTGCGGGGGTATAATAAGCCATGCATCAGTTCACCCTAATTTGCCAGCTAAGCTTGTAAGTAGGCATGTCCAAGCAAGACGGGTACCTCCCTATTCAAAACTACCAGGATTCTCTCTTTACCACATGACCAAATTTTAGACATGACCAAATCGAAAGCATTCACAGATGACAAAATATATGTGACTTAAAAATTGAAATTATTTTTGAAAAGGTAGAAAACATTGTGGGAAAAAGAGAAAATTCTAGTTGCCATATTTCATCATGTACGCACAATGTTTTATACAAGAGCACCACATGTGGGTGCCAACGCTTGGCTGCATTTGTTTGATTTTCAAAGAAAAATTCAAAGTCATAAAATGGGCATAACCGTGTCAAAAATACTTTGGTGGTTAGTTGCATGGCTGTACAGATTTCTGTTTTGATAGTGAACAACTTGTCCAAGTTTGAACTAAATATCTTCAGTAATGACAGAGATATGATAAACAAAGTTTTTGGGCAATGATGCCAGGTCTACGACAGTACCTTGACATTTCCTTCGAAAAATTTTCTTCCTTAGGGTTGTAAAGAGATGAGATTGTGTGGTAAAGGGTAAACTCTTACTAAACTCTTACTAAACTACACAATCCCGACTTTTAACTACCCTGAGGAAGAAGTCTTTTGAAAACATTGTGGAAAAAGGAGAACATGCTGGTAACCAGCATTTTCTCCTTTTCCCACAATGTTTTCTACTCTTCCCAGGACAAATTTCAATTTTTGATTCACATTTATTTTGTTGTCTGCAAAGGTTTTCAATTTGGACTAGTCTAAAATTTTGTCGTTTGGTAAAGAGTTAAGATGCATTTAAATTTAAATAATACCATTAAAAGTATGGAAATTATTGTGAAGATGATAATCTGTTCTTGCACAGTCAGTCCAAGTGTTAGTTGCTAGCAGAGAAATTAATTTCAAAATTAGGTTTAACTCTTTACCACGCAAAATATTAGACTAGTCCAAATTGAAAGAATTTGCAGACGACACACTAAAAGTGACTCAAAAATTGAATTTTGTTTTGGGAAGGATAGAGAACATCGTAGGAAAAGGAGAAAATGCTGGTAACCAGCATTTTCTCCTTTTTCCTACAATATTTTCAAAAGGCTTCTGTCTTAGGGTTGTTAAAACTCAGTAAAGGGTTAAACTAACCAGGTCACTCTATCTTTTGCTGTCTCTTTGCCAGATTTTAAAAAATTCATTTTTCTGAATGTGAGTAACACTTGGACTGACCATCAATAACAGATTGTCATCTCCACAATATTTTCCATACTTTTCAACGGTATGAATTAAATTCAAATGCATTTCAACACCTGCTTTGTTATTTTGGCCACTGTTGGGCATTTAACTAACCTGAACTAGACTGCCTGGAGGAAACATGGATGGATTTAGACGAGCAAGTAATTGAGCTGTTTCAGGAGTTAATGTTGTACTGATTTGTGTCGTGCCATCACTCAAATGCGTTTCTATACGTGATATCACATGGCCTGCATCTGCGAACAAAAATAGGAAAAATATTTCTTTTACTCACTACTGTTTTGGTTGTCTTGGCTAAAAATGTCTTGTAAGTGTAATACCTAGGACTGAACCAACCAGAATAATCAATCTGATCTAGATCAACGAATTAGCTTTAACCCTTTACCAAACAAAACCATGTTTTAATGACCTTGAGAAAGAAGGCTTTTGAAAACATTGGTGGGAAAAGGAGAAGATGCTGGTAATCACCTTTTCTAACATGTTTTACGTCCCAAAATTTTTTTCAACTTTTAAACAACATTTGTTTTATCATCTGCAAATGCTTTCGATCTTGACTCCTATTCCAACAATGATTTATACCCTTTATCATCTGCAAATGTTTTCCAATTTGACAGAGTCAAAAATCGCCTTGTTTGGAAAAGATTTAAGGTATGCATACCATCTCCTGGACCCTGGGTCAAGGTCACAGTCACTGTTTCTGGTACAGGGCCTGAATTGACCACATTCTGAGACCAGACATTGAGATCCTGTAGGGGCACTACTACATTCGTGCCCATTGCCTCAACATTCACCTGTAAAGGAAAAACCGAATAAGCCATGCTCTGTGAACATAGAGTTTAATGTATCTGCAAAAAATACTGACCAAGGTCAGCCTAGGCAGTCCTTGCAAGGTCAATACTTTTTGATGCAGATGCACTACATCTCCTTTTCACAGAGCGTGTGTGTGTGTGTGTGTGTGTGTGTGTGTGTGTGTGCTTAACAAATAAAGATCTTTACCACCCTTTACCACACAATCACAAGTTTTAACAATCCTGATAGAGAAAGCTTAAGAAAACATTGCAGGAAAATGAGAAAATGCTGGTAGCCAGCATTTTCTCCTTTTCCCACAATGTTTTCTACATTTCAAAAATACAAATTCCAATTTTTGAGTCATACTCTTATGTTGTCTGCAAATGCTTTCCATCTGGGCAAATCTAAAATTTTGTCATTTGGTAAAGAGTTTAAATAGAAACAACTGGCAGTTTTAAACCAAGTGAAAATGCCTATCTATTTGTTTGTTTGTTTTTTTTTTATTTTTTTGTCATTCTAAGGGCTGAATCTTTGTGGTGGACTAGTCTTCAAAATATTGATAAAATGTTACTAGATAATAATTGTTCCTTAACCTTCAGCCAAGCCCTGGTAGTGGAGTAGAAAGCGTATAGGACTTGAGAACAGGGGTTCACTGGTCCAAATCCCCAGATCCACCAGTTTCTTTCCTAGGATCGATGATAGTCATTGCAACAGGATTCATTCCTCTCTTACCGCAGATCATTGTTTCGATGAAGTTTATGTGGGAAGGCAGCCAGTGGCTTGATAAAAATATTGTGCAAAGCACTGCTGGTTATCAGCATTTTCTTGTTTTCCCATATTTTTTCGAATATATTCAGGGTTGTAAAAATACAGGTTTGTTAGGTAACTTTTATTTATGTACTTATAAAAGTGGTCTCTTAACAGAAGTTGGTTGTTTCATAAAAGTGGCTGCAAACACACATTTGACTGTGTATCATTAAATAAGTAGAACCATACTGTAGGTGCTGTTAGAGCAAGAGAACCAGTCTGAATATCTTTCACCGATTGGTGGATATGGTTTTTGAGATCTGTAACCGTTGGAAACAAACTTAAATCATGTCTCTGCAGTGTATCTGTGGTACCGCTATAAACTTCTCGGCAAACATACGATCTGAAACATTGATAAAAATAAACATGATCTGAAACACACAAAGTTCAAACTGGTTTTTCATACACTTAGATCAATATTGTACGCAGTTAAGACGAAAACCTGTAAAGAATGCACTGTCAAATCTTGGATATTCAATATTTAAGCACCCTTAAAGATATTTTAGGTCAAAATTTCATTATTATACTCTGTAACATTTCATCACATTCTGTTTAGTACGAATTACATTGTATCTAATTGTGTCAAAAACTATGGATTTCTTTTTAAAGCTTTACTAGACAATCCCCTAAGGAAGAAGACTTTCGAAAACATTTTGGAAAAAGGAGAAAATGCTGGTAACCAGCATTTTCTCCTTCTCCCAAAATGTTTTCTTCTCTGTCAAAGGTAAATTAAATTATTTGAGCCAAATCTGATTTGTCATCTACAAATGCTCTAAATTTGGATATATCTTGAATCTTGTTATGTAAAAAAGGATTAAATAAATCACCTATGCTTTTTGCTTAAAGTTTATGAAATGCTTAAGTTAAAATTCAGGTTTTCATTCAACAACCAATAGAAAGAGAAGATAAAACAGATCGTTCAAACTCAGAGAAAGATAAAATACAACAGATGAAAGAGAGTCTGGACATTCCCATATCAGTGGAAGAAAGTTGGCTTTGATTTTTGATGAAGATGCAACAAGTCGAAGTAGTTGCGTTGTTTGTAAAAAGTACCCTCGGGTACCCAATAAATCTTCTGCACTACATACAGGAAAATTGAACTTAACCCTTTTTCACACAATCTCAAGTTTTAATGACCCAGGAGAAAAGGGAGAATGTTGGTAACCAGCATTTTCTCCTTTTTCGAACAATGCTTTATAACCTTTCAATGACAAATTCCATCCTAACAGCCACATTTAATTATTTGTTGTCTTCCAATGCTTTTTACTTGAACTAGACAGGAATTTTTGTCCTTTGGTAAAGAGTTAAAAGCAGATCCCCTGAAAATCCATGCAGCTTCAAAAATGTGTCTCTACTGTATGAAGCATGACTGTGTTTAACCCTTTCCCAAACGACAAATTTTGGACTGGTCCAAATTGAAAGAGTTTGCGGATGACAATTTTAAATTTGATGAAAATGGCAGAAAAGTCTCAAAAAGGGTAGAAAACACTGTGGGAAAAGGAGAAATTGCTCGTTATGAGCAATTTCTCCTTTTCCCCCAGTGTTTTCAAAAGACTTGTACTGCAGACATGTGAAAACCAGGGCTCGTTTGGGAAAGGGTTAACCAGACAACTCTACACAAACTGACTTTTCTCTTACAACCTCATTCAAGGATTCATCACAACTTGATGATGACCACCCCCCTCCCAGCCCCCAATAAAAAAAAGGGAATTTATCTGATACTGTTCAAACAAGTTTTATGGCTTGCAAGTATAGACAGAGCTTTCGTTGCTCTTTAGAAGAAGAATAATGGAAGTTGTCAGCTGTTTTGCCCCCCCCCCCCCTTTCATCTCTTTTTACACCTTGCTCTTGTTGTATAATGACTGAAAAAAACATATGGACTTGCCAAAGTGTACCTTGGACCCTCCTGTTACAAGGGCCAAAAGAATTACTAGCCACTTTTACCATTATTTTACAGCCCTGTAACAACTCCAAGCATGTAGGACAAGTAACCAAACTCTTCATATTCTATAGAAAAAGAAAGAAAAAAAAAATAACAGATTACCTTAACATACGTCTGACATGATATACCCTTGTCTCCCCACCTGCCACTATTTCCCGTATTTTCTGAGCAACTAAAGGATGGAGTCTGTTAGATTTATCTTCCTCTGGTTGACTGTGCTGAGATTCCATGGGAGTATGTACAGTTTGTATATGAGTAGTGTCATTCCCTGACATTTGTGGAGGGAAAGCGTCATGAAACTCATGGGCGGATTGGAGCGGGAGCTGCACATAAAATCTGAAAAAAAAGGAAAAAAAAAAAAACAAGAGGGCCATGATAGCCCTGGGTCGCTCACCTTAGTAGAGTGCCTTAAAGGTTTTTCTTTAATTTGACCATGTGACCTAGTTTTTCACCGCAGGTGACCCAATTTCAAACTCATATTTCATGAAGACAAACATTCTGACCAATTTTCAAGTCAATTGAGCACAAAATGTGGCCTCGAGTGCCCTAAAGATATTTAATTTGACCTAGTGACCTAGATTATGACCCCAGGTGACCCAAATTTGAACTGGTCTTTGACTCTATCAAAAGAAACATTTTAACCAATTTTCAAATCAAATGAATAATAAATGTGGCTTCTAGAGTGCCCACTAGCTATTTCTTTAATTTGACCAAGTGAACTAGTTTATGACCCCAGTTGACCCAAATTCAGACTCATGTGAGATTTTACAAAGACAAACATTCTGACCAATTTTCAAGGCAATTAAGCAAATAATGTGGCCTCTAGAGTGCCCACAAGGTATTTCTTTATATTGACCTAGTGACCTAGTTTATGGTTTCAGGTGAAATCCAAACTCATCTGTTATTTCATCAAGACAAACATTCTGGCCAAATTTCAGGTCATTTGAGCAATAAAGGTATTTCTTTAATTTGACCCATTGAACTAGTTTATGACCCAAGTTGACCCAAATTAATCTTATGTGAGACTTTATAAAGACAAACTTTTCTAACTAATTTTCAAGGCAATTGAGCAAATAATGTGGCCTCGAGAGTGCCAACAAGGTATTTCTTTAATTTGACCTAGTGACCTAGTTTATGACCAGAGATGACCAGTTTTGAACTCAATGAACTTGTTGCGCTTAGATGGGCAAACAAACTTAGAAGAGAATCACTACATAGCAAATATCAAAGCTCTACGCCTTCCAGTTTCAGAGAAGATGATTCTTAAAGTTTTCCTTCTCTGTTCCTATGTTCAAACTTGTGACCCCGGGGCTGGGCCAACTTTTGCCCCAAGGGCATCATATGTACAAACTTGGTAGAGATCCACTAGAAGATGCTACATACCAAATATCAAAGCTCCATGCCTTCCTATTTCAGAGAAGAAGATTTTTAAAGTTTTCCTTCTTTGTTCCTATGTTGGAATTTGTGACCCCCGGGGTGGGGCCAGTTTTGACCCCAGGAGCATCATATGAACAAATTTGGTAGAGGTCCACTAGGCGATGCTACATATCAAATATCAAAGCTCTACACCTTCTAGTTTCAGAGAAGATGATTTTTAAAGTTTCCCCTCTTTGTTCCTATGTTCGAACTTGTGACCCCCGGGACAGGGCCAGTTTTGACGCTAAGGGTATCATATGAACAATTTTATTAGAGGTCCACTAGGAGATGCTTCATGCCAAATATCAAAGGTCTAGGCCGTCTAGTTTTAGAGATGATGATTCTTAAAGTTTTCCTTCTTTGTTCCTATGTTGGAAATTGTGACCCCCGGGGCGGGGCCAGTTTTGACCCCACGGGCATCATATGAACAAACTTGGTAGAGGTCCACTTGGAGATGCTACATGCCAAATATCAAAGCTCTACGCCTTCAAGTTTCAGAGAAGAAAATTTTTAAAGTTTTCCCATTTTGTTACTATGCTCAAACTTGTGACCCCTGGGGTGGGGCCAGTTTTGACCCCAGTGGCATCATATGAACAAACTTGGTAGAGGTCCACTAGACGATGCTACATACCAAATATCAAAGCTCTACGCCTTCCAGTTTCAGAGAAGATGATTTTTAAATTTCCCCTCTTTGTTCCTATGTTCGAACTTGTGACACCCGGGGTGGGGCCAGTTTTGACCCCAAGGGCATCATATGAACAAATTTGGTAGAGGTCCACTAGGAGATGCTTCATGCCAAATATCAAAGCTCTACGCCTTCTAGTTTTAAAGAAGAAGATTTTTAAAGTTTTCCTTCTTTGTTCCTATGTTGGAAATTGTGACCCCAGGGCGGGGCCAGTTTTGACCCCAGGGGCATCATATGAACACACTTGGTAGAGGTCCACTTGGAGATGCTACATGCCAAATATCAAAGCTCTATGCCTTCAAGTTTTAGAGAAGAAAATTTTTAAAGTTTTCCTTCTTTATGACTATGCTCAAACTTGTGACCCCCGGGGTGGGGCCAGTTTTGACCCCAGGGGCATCAAATGAACAAACTTGGTAGAGGTCCACTAGGACATGCTACATACCAAATATCAAAGCTCTGCGCCTTCTAGTTTCAGAGAAGAAGATTTTCAAAGATTTTGCTTTTTTTCCCTTTTTGTTGCCATGGCAACCAGAGTTGTGGGTGGAATTCAATTCTTTGAACTATTTTGGTAGAGCTTCACCCAAGGAAGATCCCTGCCAAGTTTCAGCAAGATTGGCCCAGTGGTTTAGGAGAAGAATATGTTTAAAGAAATTGTTGACGGACGACGGACGACAGACAACGGACGACAGACGCCGGACATACGGCGATCACAATAGCCTCACCTTTAGCACGTTGTGCTAAGCTGAGCTAAAAAAGAAATTTAAAGTTTTCCTTCTTTGTTCCTATCTTCCAACTTGTTACCCCCGGGGCAGGGCCAGTTTTGACCCAGGGGCATCATATGAACAAACTTGGTAGAGGTCCACTAGGAGATGCAACATACCAAATATCAAAGCTCCACACCTTTTGGTTTCAGGAAAGAAGAATTTTAAAGTTTTCCTTCTTTGTTCCTATGTTCGAACTTGTGACCCCAGGGGCTGGGCCAGTTTTGACCCAAGCAGCATCCTTGGAACAAACTTGGTAGAAGTCCACTAGGAGATGCTACATACCAAATATCAAAGCTCTATGCCTTCCCATTTAGGGGAAAAAAAAAATTTAGGTTTTCCTTCTTTGTTCCTATGTTTGAACTTGTGATCCCTGGGGCAGGGCCAATTTGACCCCAGTGGCATCATATGAACAAACTTAGTAGAGGTCTACTAGGCGATGCTACATTCCAAATATCAAAACTCTATGCCTTCTAGTTTTACAGAAGAAGATTTTTAAAGTTTTCCTTCTTTGTTCCTATGTTGGAAATTGTGACCCCCAGGACAGGGCCAGTTTTGACCCCAGGGGTATCATATGAACAAACTTGGTAGAGGTCCACTAGGAGATGCTTCATGCCAAATATCAAAGCTCTACGCCTTCAAGTTTCAGAGAAGAAGATTTTTAAAGTTTTCCTTCTTTGTTAATATGCTCAAACTTGTGACTCCCCGGGGTGGGGCCAGTTTTGACCCCACGGGCATCATATGAACAAACTTGGTAGAGGTCCACTAGGCAATACTACATACCAAATATCAAAGCTCTACGCCTTCCAGTTTCAGAGAAGATGATTTTTAAAGTTTCCCCGCTTTGTTCCTATGTTCGAACTTGTGACCCCCGGGGCAGGGCCAGTTTGACCCCAAGGGCATCATATGAACAAACTTGGTAGAGGTCCACTAGGAGATGCTTCATGCCAAATATCAAAGCTCTATGCCTTCTACTTTTACAGAAGAAGATTTTTAAAGTTTTCCTTCTTTGTTCCTATGTTGGAAATTGTGACCCCCGGGGCGGGGCCAGTTTTGACCCCACGGGCATCATATGAACACACTTGGTAGAGGTCCACTAGAAGATGCTTCATGCCAAATATCAAAGCTCTAAGCCTTCAAGTTTCAGAGAAGAAGATTTTTAAAATTTTCCTTCTTTGTTCCTATGTTCGAACTTGTGACCCCCGGGGTGGGACCAGTTTTGACCCCAGGGGCATCATATGAACAAACTTGGTAGAGGTCCACTAGGAGATGCTTCATGCCAAATATCAAAGCTCTATGCCTTCTATTTTTACAGAAGAAGATTTTTAAAGTTTTCCTTCTTTGTTCCTATGTTGGAAATTGTGACCCCCCTGGGCAGGGCCAGTTTTGACCCCAGGGGCATCATATGAACACACTTGGTAGAGGTCCACTAGGAGATGCTTCATGCCAAATATCAAAGCTCTACACCTTCAAGTTTCAGAGAAGAAGATTTTTAAAGTTTTCCTTCTTGGTTACCATGCTCAAACTTGTGACTCCCCGGGCGGGGCCAGTTTTGACCCCAAGGGCATCAAATGAACAAACTTGGTAGAGGTCCACTAGGACATGCTACATACCAAATATCAAAGCTCTGCGCCTTCTAGTTTCAGAGAAGAAGATTTTCAAAGATTTTGCTTTTTTTTCCTTTTTGTTGCCATGGCAACCAGAGTTGTGGGTGGAATTCAATTCTTTGAACAACTTTGGTAGAGCTTCACCCAAGGAAGATCCCTGCCAAGTTTCATCAAGATTGGCCCAGTGGTTTAGGAGAAGAAGATGTTTAAAGAAATTGTTGACGGACGACGGATGATGGACGCCGGATATAGGGCGATCACAATAGCTCACCTTTAGCACGTTGTGCGAAGGTGAGCTAAAAAAAAAAATATGAATGATGAAATACAATTATTCAAACCTGTCTTAATCCTTTAAAAAACAATCCAGGGTTGTAACAACCCTGGAAAAGAAGACTTTGGAAAACATTGTGGGAAAAAGAGAAAATGCTGGTAACCAGCATTTTCTTCTTTACCCACAATATTTTCTTCTCATCCAAAGCCAAATCCCATCATCTGACCATGAACCACATTTAATTTTTTTCTTTGCAAATGCTGTCTATTTTGACTAGACAAAAATTTTGTCATTTGGTAAAGAGGTAAGCTGCAAGGCCATTAAGAAAGATATAAACTGGCCACTACAGGCAAGCGGTTGTCTAAAACAGGGACAAATAGAGCTGTTCCAAAGCAAGACAAATACCCCCATCAGCACCTTCTGAAGCAGCACAATCAGAGAACAGAAATGATTTTCAAAATAAAGACCACCAATGACTTTGACCTTTGATCCTGAGAAAATGCTGGTAACTGGCATTTTTTTCCTTTTCCCACAATGTTTTCTACCTGATCAGGTAACAACAGCTCATTTTTATCAATTTCAAGTCTGTGGTCTTCAGTTACTTTCAACTTGGTAAAGTCAATAAATTGTTATTTGGAAAAAGCTAAGTCACATACCAAACAATCTAATATGAACTCTTTTGATGTCATATGTCCATGAATCATGCTCTGTGAAAAGGGGGTTTAATGCATCTACACAAAAGTATCGACCCAGGTCGGCCTGCACAGTCTGTACAGGTGGACCTGGGTTAAGACTTTTTGCTAATGGTCAGTTCTCTGTATGTCAAAGGACCAGTCTACCTCATAATTCAGTGGGTTGTTAGACAAAATGGATTTTGTGGATCAATAATTATGTGATGACTTGCTGGGTATAATCCTTTACCACATGACAAAATTTTAGACTAATCCAAATTAAAAACGTTGGCAGACCTCAAAAAGGAATGTCAATCAAATGATGAACTTAGTCTTTAACCCTTTCCCAAACAAGCCCTGGTTTTCACGTGTCTGCAGTACAAGTCTTTTGAAAACACTGGGGGAAAAGGAGAAATTGCTCATAACTAGCAATTTCTCCTTTTCCCACGGTGTTTTCTACCCTTTTTGAGAACTTTCTGCCATTTCCATCAAATTCAAAATTGTCGTCTGCAAACTCTTTCAATTTGGACCAGTCCAAAATTTGTCGTTTGGGAAAGGGTTAAACGGGTAGAAAACATTGTGGGAAAAGGAGAAAATGCTGGTTACCAGCATTTTCTCCTTTTCCCACAATATTTTCAACAGCCCTTTCTTCAGGGTCGTTAAAAGTCGGGACTGTATGGTAAAGGGATAAAGCATCAAGGAGATACATGAAACCCTTTTTGCCAGAGCAGGGCTCAAATATTTTTATTGAGGGCTGAAAATACACTTCAAAAGTATTTCAAGACATTCAAAAGTCACAGCCTAGAATCAAGAAGCCAAAGTTGTAGATCTAGGATCAGACAGCATGCTCTGTACAGACTGATCTTGATCTACACTGTCTGCAAACGCTACTCATGTCACACATAGCACTACAAGGTTTGGAATAATGAGAGCACTAACCTATCTTGTCCAACTTTTTCAATGTTTGTCCTTTTTAAAGTGTGGAATGCCTGATCCATCGCTTGCTTTGTACCTTTCTTGTCCAAGTTTGGGTCAATTTTGAACTCAGGAAATTTTCTTACTTTTTTGATGTATATTCTAAAACATAAAATTTACAATAAAATTAGTTGTACTATTTCTGATTTTTTTTAAATTAATATTTATCACCATCATCATCATCAGTAAATGCTTGTAATAAACATTTTCTCCTTTATGACAATGTTTTCTTCCTCCATCAGAGAGAATTTTGCAGAAAAAGAAGAGAAAGTTACTACAGCATAATATTTCTTTTATTACATACCTACAACTTTTAACAACAGAATATTGCAATTATTGACATTTTATTACAAAATGGTATGCAAAACAAAACAAATAAGGATTTTGTGGGAAGTAACTGCGTTTTTATGAATGGCAGAAGAATATTATAATGCAACATTTTGACCACTCAAATCACAAATCAATATGTATGTATTCTGCGCCAAAGAAATGTCATCGTACCATATTTGGGACTGTATTTGACACGGTGTAGATACCAATTTTCTTTTTCTGTCGTCTGTGTGATATCTTATCCAAGTGAGACGCATGTAGTTCAGTTGGAAAATTTACAGGTGTATAACAAAAGGTAAAGACACCCACCTCGCAGGACAAGTTTGTTTATAGTCCCCAGATGAATTACTCTCTCCCTGTTTCTTTGCTAAGCTACCCTTTCGTCTTGGACCAAACTGACATTCTTGTACAATTGCCCTACTACCTACAAACAATGGAGAACTTCGGATTGGCTTCAGAATGTATTAATTGCTCTTCCAAACAATCCTGAATTTAAACGACCATCATTATCTCCTTTTCTCACATTTTCTCTCCTTCCACAGAAAATCTCATCATTTGAGTTGCATTTGATTTGTCGTCTGCAAACACGTTTAATTTGGACAAGTATGAAATTTTGTCCTTTAGCAAGAACTTGACAGAAAAATTTAACTTGCAGCAAACAAAATTTCAAAAAGCCCCATTAAAACATGAGAATAAACAGAAATGAACTCAATTACTGCATTTCAAAGACAGGCAAAATTCTTGATATCTCCTGATTTTTTTACCCATTGACAAAAATTTAGACCAGTCCATTTGACAGATTTTTTACCTATCAAAAGTGAGATGTGTCTAAAATGATGCAATCTGTTTTTAATCCTTTACCACCAAATCTGGATTTTTAACCATGCTAACCAAAAAGACCCTTTTCAGCAATGTTTACTAAACCAATCCCCCCCAAAAAAGTTTTTTTTTAATAGTATTTAATTTAAATCCTGCAGATGTTTTCAATTTGGACCAGTCTAAATTTTTGCTATTTGGTTAAGTATTAAAAAGTGTTTCAAATATTTTGGAAAAAGGAAAAAAAATTGTGTTTAAGAGTATTCTCTCCTATTTTCACTCTATTTTCAAAGACTTTCTTCCTCAGAGTCCTTGTGACACAGGACTACTTTTTTATTTTTTTTTTTAAAGGATTAAAAAATGAACCAGAATCACCATGTTAACCCTTTACCAAAAAATTCCCAGTTTAAATGATCCTGAGACAGAAGACCTTTGAAAACATTATGGGAAGAGGAGAAAATGCTGGCAAGCAGCATTTTCCACTTTTTCTACAATGATTTCTACCCTTTTAAAAACAAATTCCGTATTTTGAGCCATGCTTCATATATGTTGTCTGCAAATGGTTTGAGTTTCGATCAATATAAATTTTTGTCATCTGGTAGAGAGTTAACTCTGCCAAATGACGACATTTTACACTGTTCCAAATTAAAGGGTTTGCAGGACGACAAAACAAATGTTGCACAAGTTTGAAAATTTTTCTTTGAAAGGATAGAAAACACTGTAGGAAATGGAGAAAATGCTGCTTACCAGCATTTTCTCTTTTTCCCATAATGTTTTTGTAAAAGTCTGTTTCCCAGGGGTCATTAACACTTGGGATTGTGTGACAGAGAGTTAAATAAAGAATCACCAAGTAAAAGCTCAGATTCATACCTGTATTTACAAATGGAATTCCATCATAAGGAACATATTGAGATTTCCACATAAATCTGGTCGACATTTTTGCCGGACTAGGGGACTGCCTGGTTCCCCAAAAACTCTGAGTTGCTTGTTTGTGATAGGTCAGTAAAATATCTAGCTCCGCCTCTGTGTCAACATAACCTCGGAAATAGTTCCCAATTTTCTGAAAGAAATGTAACAAAATGATTTCGGTACAACATCCATTTGAACCAAGGTCAGCTCTGCACATCTGAAGGTGCTTTTAAAAATTGTGTAGATCAACAAAACATAAATTCTGACAGTGTTTATTCTCCACATTCAAAAAAGGGGGGGGTGACCCTTGTCTTTGAAAAGCAGGGTGAATTTCAAAAACTAGGGGCAGCTTGGTCAATTACAGGGTATATCTAAATTCCCTACAGTTGAAAAAATATCTTGCTTCTTCTCTGTCCAATATCAATGGGCACCATTCATTTTGAAAATGATTAGATTTCATTTTTTTTTGTACTTGGGACGGGTCTCCTGACCTATGGTGTCTGTCATAGCCAGGTCATCTTCAGAAGTCTGGACAATATTGTGACTAGAACTAGATCTAGTTTTTTTCTTAACTCTTGTCCAAAATGGAAGTATTTGCAGATGACAATTTACATCTGGCTCAAATGATGAATTTTGTCTTTGACTGGGTTGAAAACATTGTGCACACTATTTTCGAAAGACTTCTTCCTTACGGTCGTCAAAAACTCGAGATAGTGTGGTAAAGCGTTAAAAAGCCACAAATTTAATTACGATCATTACCAGAAGTAGATTTTAATAGTAAGAAATTGGCAGGTGCTTTGTCACTTCATGCGTACATAAAACCTCTGACACATTGAGATTTTTCTGGTGAAACAAAAGTTTGAAACTGCAATGTTTGGTTTATGACTACAGCCTGCAGAATATTGATGTTCGTTTAATCTATTTTGCAGTTTGCGGCTGAAAAGTTCTGATCTGTGAAAAGTTTCTCAGTGATGAATAAAGGTTAACCCTTTACCAAACGACAAGATTTTAGACTTGCCCAAACTGAAAGCTTTTGCAATGGACAAATTTATTGTACCTCAAAAATTGAAATTTGCCACTGGAAGAGTGTAAAACATTGCTGTTAACTGTTTACCACACAGTCCTGACTTTTAACTACCGTAAGAAAGAAAGCTTTTGAATACATTGTGGGAAAAGGAGAAAATGCTGGTTACCAGTATTTTCTCCTTTTCCCACAATGTTTTCTACCTGTTCTAAAACACATTTCAATTTTTGAGTAACACGTATTTTGTCGTCTGCAAATGCTTTCAATTTCGCCTAGTTCAAATTTTTGTCGTTTGGTAAAGAGTTAAAGAAGAAAATACTGGTTACTAGCATTTTCTCTTTTTCCGATAATGTTTTCAAAGGGCTTCTTCCTTCGGGTCATTAAAACTTGTGATTGTGTGATAATAAGGACTAATGTCTTACTTTCCCATTTTAAATTATGTAGCATAAATCAACCTGTATGTCCATAACGGCATTAAATTTATACCAACCTCACAACTTTTAAGTCTAGCAGCCCACGCTGGACATCCAGGGGGCAGAGGGGTTGCTGGGGACGGCATCCAAATAGCAAGGTCCTGTGCTGATGCTACAAGATCTGAGGATCCGACATTTTCTGATTCATCCATGGTTTCCACTGCAACACAATTGGTTAGTTTAGTCTATACTTACTGAATTTACAGAAAGTGTGGAACAAGTTCTTGGGTTTCACCCTTTACCTCACAATCCCAACTTTTAACAACCCTGAAGAAGCCTTTTGAAAACATTGTGGGAAAAGGAGAAAATGCTGGTAATCAGCATTTTCTCCTCTTCCAACATTGTTTTCTACTCTTCCAAAAACAAATTTCAATTTTTGATTCACATTTATTTTGTCATCTGCAAAAGCTTTCAATTTGGATTAGTCTAAAATTTTGTCTTTTGGTAAAGAGTTAATCCTCTTCCAGACGACAAAATTGTAGACTTCCCTGAATAGGAAGAATGTGCAGATAACAATAAATTTTTCAAGGTCATCTGCTGAAAGTTTGTTTAACTCTTCAACAACAACAAAATTTTAGTCTTTACCAAATTGAAACAATTTGCAAACAACAATATAAAAGTGACTCAAATATTGAAATTTGTTATTGAAAACAGAAAACATTGGGGGAAAAGAAGAAATGACCAGAATTTTCTCCCCAGTGTTTTCAAAAGTCCTTTCCTTACAGGTATTTAAAAGTCGGGATTATGTGATAAAGGCCCTAACGGTTATGGAGGTAAATACAGTCAAATCTGTGCAAGCAGCCACACATGAACAGCAGCCAATCTGTGTGCAGCAGCCAAGACAAGAACGCCTGTGCATATTTCTTCTTTAATTACCATGTGCACAGCACTAATCTGTCAATAATCTGTAAATACAAATTATAGATGCAGTGGCAACATAATTCGCCACGGCAATGAACAATTTTCCAAGTGCCCTGCCACCTCACCAGACAACAAATTCATTACATTGCAAAGTTTTACTATTCAAACGTGTATTCAAGTGAAATTTCCCCGTTTTATGGTCTCACAAATCAAGTATGCTAACTAAATCCAATTTCCCCTCTAAGCGCCCAAAACACACCGAAAAATGAAGTCATCGAAACCTAGTTTAACCCTTTACCACACAATCCTGACTTTTAACGACCCCCGAGAAAGAAAGCTTTTGAAAACAATGTGGGAAAAGGAGAAAATGCTGGTAACCACCATTTTCTCCTTTTCCCACAATGTTTTCTACCCTTCCAAAAACAAATTTCAATTTTTGAGCCACATTTACTTTGTCGTCTGCAAATGCTTTCAATTTGGGCAACTCTAAAATCTTGTCGTTTGGTAAAGAGTTAAATGTGCAGT
Organism: Tridacna gigas; assembly: GCA_945859785.2. NCBI lineage: Eukaryota > Metazoa > Mollusca > Bivalvia > Cardiida > Cardiidae > Tridacna > Tridacna gigas. The sequence goes on along the minus strand of OX244031.2, from coordinate 73,029,797 downwards.
TGGTGCATTAAGTCACTGTGATAGACACTTGACATATGTTTACTTAAACATGGATTTACACAACTCTAGGGTAAGTAACTATTCATTCTATGATTTACTAGCAAAGGTAGACGGCCATTAGTTGTTTCAAACGACCATTAGTTTACAATTAGTATCATTTTCTTTTTTTAACATTACAATGCATGACCTTCAACACTTCATGATTTGTTTTCATGACAATTCAATGCTGCAATCTTGGATTTTGCCTTGAAGTGTGTAAGTATATATGGGGCTCTCAATAGGGAAGCTATTCTGTACCCTGGGAGCTGCCAAGGTACAGCAATATGTATTCGGAGCATAATTATTATCCAATCAGATCTTGAGAAATTTCTTTGCAGTATCATAAGTCTTTTGTCTTCGCGATGTTAAAACTCAGGATGGTGTGGTAAAGGATTAAACCTTTACTAAACAAGTTTTAATGACCCTGAGAAAGAAAGCTTTTGAAAACATTGCCATAAAAGGCAAAAACAATGGTAACCAGCATTTTTTTTCCTTTTTCCTCAACATTTTCTAACCTTTCACAGACAAATCCCATTATTACTGACACTTTTATTATGTCGTCTGCAAATGCTTTCAAATTGGACAATGTCAAAATTTTGTTGTTAGGTAAAGGGTTAACCCTTTCCCAAACAAGCCCTGGTTTTCACATGTCTGCAGTACAAGTCTTTTGAAAACACTGTGGGAAAAGGAGAAATTGCTCATAACGAGCAATTTCTCCTTTTCCCACAGTGTTTTCTACCCTTTTCGATAACTTTCTGCCATTTTCATTAAATTTAAAATTGTTGTCTGCAAACTCTTTCAATTTAGACCAGTCCAAAATTTGTCGTTTGGGAAAGGGTTAAAGACTTTAGAAGCCACATACCAGGGTTGGCTACCAGAGTAGCCGGTTTCAGGTCCACATCACCGACTGCTATAATCGCTTGTTCTGGACTAAGCACATGCCAAACACGTCCGTCCATATCGACAGACTGATTTGGGAGAATATCTGATGGGGAAGATACTGTCACAATTTGCACCCCTGGGGGGAGGCCAAGTTGGGTTCCTTGTAACACAGTGGGTGAAGACAGTAAGCTCTGTAGGGTGGGGTTTGATATGGTTGGCGATACTGAAATTGACAGAAAAAATATGTAGTATTCATGCCCATTGCTAAACATTTCATAAAAGATCCTGTGATGGTATGATCCTGAGAAAAAGGCATCTATAATCCTTACGGGAAAAGGATTTATTGTGTTGTGTTTAACAGCCTTTTCAACAATTTTGTAAAAAAAAAGGTTAGGCCTTTATGAATCTCTATCCTGTGCTTTCACAACCCAAAGGAAGTAGACTTTTGAAAACAATATGGGAAAAGGAAAAAATACTGGTAACCAGCATTTCATTCTTGCTACCATTTTACTTTGTACCCTTTCACAGCAAATGCCATCGTTTGAGCTAATTTTTGTTTGTTTTCAGCAAACGCTTTAAAAAGGCAGAAAAATCCAAAATTTGTTCTTCTTTAACCCTTTCCCAAACGACAAATTTTGGACTAGTCCAAATTGAAAGAGTTTGCAGACGACAATTTTAAATTTGATGAAAATGGCAGAAAGTTATCAAAAAGGGTAGAAAACACTGTGGGAAAAGGAGAAATTGCTCGTTACGAGCAGACACGTGAAAACCAGAGCTTGTTTGGGAAAGGGTTAAGGGTTTAGAGTTATCAGAGCATCAAGCTTTTCGTCGGAGTGTCCTTGGACAAGGCACTTTAGAGCCGTAGCCTATGTTAGGCAAAACCGTGGAAAACATTGATAAAAAAGTGAGTTTTTGCTGTGATATGACTGAAATAATGTTAGACTCAGCATACAACATCATTCAACAGACTGCTAAGAGTGAAGAGAAAATATTCATCCTTACCCACATTGAGAAAATTTTGATTTGACAACAGTGCCCCAGATCCAACAGCCATAGACTCCACATCTTCACTCTCTTCACCCTTAATGTCTCCTAAATCAACCGTTGAATGTGGGGATATGGTCAGCACTGAGATTGGATCCGTTGTTGAAGATACATTTTGGTCATCACTTGCCATCCTGTTTTAAATTTAAAGAAAAAAAAATTGAATTATGGTCCAAAACAGTGGATTTATGACAATTCTTTGTTAATTTCTAAAATCATTTGTTCTTCTTTAACCCTTTGCCAAACGACAAATTTTGGACTAGTCCAAATTGAAAGAGTTTGCAGATGACAATTTTAAATTTGATGAAAATGGCAGAAAGGTCTCAAAAAGGGTAGAAAACACTGTGGTAAAAGGAGAAATTGCTTGTTACAAGCAATTTCTCCTTTTCCCAGTGTTTTCAAGACTTGTACTGCAGACACATGAAAACCAGGGCTTGTTTGGGAAAGGGTTATAATACTTCTAGAAATTTCAAATTCTTACTGGTCATCTTTCGACCTGCTGAAAGCATGTTAAATCTGCGTGTCAACAATGAAAATGGATGTGGATCAATAGATAAATGACTTAACTTCACATTGACCACCAGTTTAGTGCCAGGTTTTTATTGATCTTACAGTAATTTACCTTTTTCTGATGTAAACATGTGTGGGTAATGTGTAAACAAATGTTTATGATTAATTAAGTTGACAGTGCATGCTCATTAATTTTGATTTCATCAAGGAAAAAAAAAAATGCGGTATCATGGTCAATTTAAGTGCTAACTATTACTCTTTAACCCTTTACCAGACGACAAAGTTTTAGCCTTGTCCAAATTGAAAGCATTTGCAGACGACAATTTCAGTGTGGCTCAAATGGTGCAACTTTTCTTTGATGGGGTAGAAAACATTGTGGGAAAAGGAGAAAATGCTGGTTACCAGCATTTTCTCCTTTTCCCACAATGTTTTAAAAAGGCTTCTTTCCCAGGGGCATCAAAAGGCAGCATTGTGCAGTAATGGGTTAATACACACACCTTAGTTTCCTTTTCTATGCATAACTTTTTAAAAAAGAAAGATAAAATTAATTATGATTACAAAACTTTACTAAATTTAGTTCCAGAAAATGCACAGCAAATGTCAAGCTTTCTTTCAATTTCCTTGCAAGTAGGCCATTGGTTGTTTACATTTTAAAAATCTATAATTGCAAGAGGGTAATAGATTTTTCATTTGTGTTTTGTGAAGATTAATCATTCAACTATTTATCAAGAACCTTATCATTTGCAGAAAACAAACATATTGATGCATACTGCCACTTAACCCTTTACTGCACAATGCCGACTTTAAACGACCTTGAGATAGAAAGCTTTTGAAAACATTGTGGGAAAGAGGAAACACCCACAATGTTTTCTACCCTAATAGCTATGAAAGAAAAATTCTGTATTTTGAGTAGCATTTGTCGTCTGCAAATGCTTTCAGTTAGGACAAGGCTCAAATTTTTTCGTCTGGTAAATAGTTAAAGAGATGCACGTATGATTAGATCTTTTCTGGAAGTATATAAAGAAGGAATGCTTCAGGGTGTACCAGACACAATCACAAAAATAACATCAGAGCTACCCTGCAAATCGAGGGTTACAGCACTTGCCCTGTAAGCAAGGGGTTCCGGTTTCTAGTCCCATACTGGCCACACTATTTCCCAAGGGATTTAGTTTAATGGCGTCAGAGGTGGTGGTAAGGACCAAAGGGTCCTTAGAACCCAAAGAGTTGAGCAGCTCCCAAAAATCAGGAGGGGAAAGGGATTATTGTTAATCTGTATTGTAAATGTTGAGCAGCCTGGGAAGCTCAGTGTTTAGAGTGCGGGGTTCCAGGTTTGAATCCCCTAACACTTATAGCCACACTTTTTCCCCGGAGGATTTATCTAACCCTTTAATAAACAATCCCGTGTTTTAACAACTCTGAGGCAGAAAACATTGAAAACATTGTGGGAAAAGGAGAAAATGCTGGTAGCATTTTCTCCTTTTCCCACAATGTTTTCTACCCCATCAAATACAGAAATCATCATTTCAGCTAGATATAATTTGTTGTCTGCAAATGCTTTCAATTTGGACCAGTCTAAAATTTCCTTGTTTGGTAAAGAGTTAAGAGGTAGATTCAGATGGGAAAGCAATTGATCTTTTGTTTCCCTCGAGTTTGAGGCACAGCATGTTCTCTCTACTTTCTTGTGAGCAAAATTGTTTGACTTCCAAGTTCCAGGTGAATTGACCCTCAGAGGCTCAGTCTAACATTTTACCATTTTAGAAGGTCAAGCTTTTTTAACCAAAGAGTGAATGCATATCTACAAAATTTATCAGGCAAGTTCTGGTCAAGAAACGGAAAATGAAAACGGACTATGAGCTAAAATATTACCGAAACTTAGCATTTTAAACTGAAAGCGAAAGTAGAATTCGACTTCGAATCGTTGGGACCAAAAATACTTTGCGATCTAGCTTTTGCATCCGCCATACCGGTTTGCCCAAGTTTGTGACATGTCTGAAATCGGCCTGTAAACTAAAACTAAATATTGAAAGAGAAAGGAAAACATTATTAGCAATATAAATCGCATTTTAAATTCAATTTTGGCCACCGACATTCTGTTGATATTTAAGTGTGAGGTCAAAACGAGTCACAAACCTCGAACTCAACAATTCAACCTCGTCCTGAGTAAATTTTTACCGGAAACGAGATTGGGTGCGCTATAGATAGGGTTGGTAAAAACCCGTCCCGGTTCAAAACCGTATGGTCGTCTTTAATAGTCACCCTTTTATCCCTTGTGAAAGATGATGGGCAAAAGAGAAGAAGGAAAAAAAGTAAAATAGCAGAAACATCAGGTTCATTCAGAAAGACACTGCTAGAATTTTTCATAAAAAAAAAAATATAATGCATACATATTAAATTTACTCTTTATCAGACATCGCGGTCACAGTACAAAATGCAAGGAAAGTAAAAATTTTTCTTTGTTATTTTTCATTTTCTCACAATGTTTTTCATTGGCTTTTTTCTTCTGTGGCATTATAAAATAGTTTTTTTGTTTGATGGTTGAGTGGTTATTTCTCTATAGATATCGAAATAGAGATCTATTTGCAAGATGTTCAATTGTGACCAAGATTGTTTAAATCACAACAAAACATTATTGGATCCCTAAATTACCAAGTGGGAAACAAAACACCCATGTTTCCTTTTTGTCTCAACAATGTCTATATGTATCTATCCGCTTAAAGACAAATAAAATGTAGCATTTATTCATCTCATGTTTTATTCTGTTCAGTGCCTTTCAACTTTGATTACCTAATCTGCATGTATTTGCAACTCGAGTGGGCCAGGATCGGACAGCATATACCATGCAGTCTGATCTTGTACCCACATTAATTTATTTTACAAGTAATTTTGTCCATTTTTTGTATTGTACGGCTATTTTATCACTCAGTCTAGTGCCCTTTCAACTATCAGTAACTGGTAGGAGTTATATTTGACATATTTTGGCTGGGATACATCACAAGGTCTAATCTTGGGCCAATACGTATTGTTATATATAAATCTAACCATTTCGCCTAACCAAGTTCATGTCTTCATTTTGTGTATGGCTTTTTTTAACTTTTCTTTCCTGATAAAAATTATATTTGTGACTTGTATGGACATTGATCTAACAGCATATAGCATGCTGTTTGATCTTGGTCACACTGACTGAGGCAGTATTCAATCTAAAAGTTGCAATAATAATGTACAGGTGGTGTATGGGTAAACAGTTTTTTGTATTATTAACTTGTTGTATTTGAAAATGAAACACTTACGGAGTTACGTACCTGTTTTTTTCCTCCTTATTCTTGTATGTTTGTTACTAGCCTCGTTTTTTTTTTTTTTTTTTTGTAGTTTGTACTTGTATCTATGTATATATCTAGGTCTTTGAGGGTAGTTTCATAATATTTTACTTTTTCTTGATTATAATAATTTTGATTCAATCATTACTTGATTTGGCACTGGTGTTGACCATGATCAGATTGCACTTAACGTGCGGTAGTTTCATTATTTGGTACTGGTGTGGACCATGATCAGACTGCACTTAACGTGCGGTTTAATAAGGGTACACTCCAAGAGTTATGATTCCAAAATGTAAATGTATCTTTTAGTCTTTCCTTGTTAAATTTAGCGTATGAGACCCAGTGTTTATCATTGCGTAGCATTTTGATACCTCATCAGTTACGAAATACTGTTTTGTATTCAGGTATTTTTTTACGATTATTCTAAGCATTGCTCTGTCTTATTCTGAATATTTGTCGTAAACTTTCCAAGCACTCTTTAAGCATCCTTAACATTCTTAGGTATCACATATACTACAACTTTCCCGACTTTTTCTTTTGTTCTTTTGTTTTCGTTTAAAGCGCTATATTTACCATTCCGAAATTACACTAAGTTTTCATTTATCATTTTTTAATGTTTTCACTTCTTTGTCTAGGTGGTGTGGAGTATCTAATGAGTCTGTTTGATTTCACTTACAACATAACTGTGAGACATTGTTATGAACATAGATTTGGACATGTGTTGGATTGCTACATGCTGTTCCTGTACTTACTATGTGCTGTAACATGAACTGTAGAATTTTAAGGCATCTTTGTAGCCATCCAAAATATTGTCCACATCTTCATTTTCATCTGACTGTTACACTGTTCGTCCTTCTTCCAGTCCTAAGCTGTATGATATATTCATATTCAGTCCTAATGAATATTAGTCAATCGTTATCTCTGTCCAAACAGATTGTACATCGCACTAAAAAACGACTATTGACAGGTAAACGCTGTGAAGAGAATGTACAATTCTGTAGATCGGTTTTTCACTTTACCATTTATAGCTTGTTACCGTTCATGGTAGTGATTCATCTTTTGATTCTGCGAGCAGGCGATATCCATCCAAATCCTGGTCCGCAATCTAGTGAGTCTTCAGATAGTTTGTCGAGTACAGATTTAAACAATTTTCTTAATCTTCCCAATCATCTCTCTACCGTCCATTATAATGTCCAAAGTATAGCTAATAAGCTTGATACTCTAATTGCGGAGTTTTCCTTTTTTGATGTTGACTCATTTTCTGAGACTTGGCTGCATGATAGTTTATCTTCAGACGAGCTGCTTTTCCCGTCCTTCCATCCCCCAGAACGAAAAGATAGAGCTCACGACCGATATGGAGGTGTAATTTTATATGTAAAAAATAATTTATCTTACACACGCAGAAGTGATCTTGAAATTGGTGGACTTGAGTGTATTTGGATACTGATCAGGTGCACTAATCATAGGACCATTTTGTATGGTGTATTTTATAGAGCACCGAACTCTGACTCGACTTATACTTCACTTATTGAAGATTCTATAGATCTTGCTATAAATTCTAATATTGCTGATGTTATCATTACTGGTGATTTTAATCTGAATACTATGAACGAAAATCAATTTCGTAAGATTGAGGCTTTATGTAATCAATTTAATTTAGTTCAATGTATTGATGAACCAACACATTTTACCGAAAATTCTATGTCTACCATTGACCTTCTTTTTGTTACAAATCAAAACTCAATTCTAACAACTGGTGTTGGCGAGCCTTGTCTTGGTCTCTCTGTGCGTTATCACTGTCCTGTTTTTGGTGTATTTAACTTCTTCAAGCCTAGGTTAAAAACTATTCAACGTACCATTTGGAAATATGATCAAGGCGATTATAACCAGTTAAGAGGCTGTCTTGCTGATTTCGAATGGCATTCTATACACAATGATAATATTGACATATATGCTGAAAATTTTGCAAGTGTAATCATGGACAAAACCCGTTTGTTTATTCCAAGCAAAACTGTCAGGATAAACCCCCAGGATCCACCGTGGATGACCTGTTTTATTAAAAGGAAAATTCGTTATCGTAAGAGATTGTATAAAAAAGCTAAGGTATCAAATAAAACTAGTCACTGGATAAAATTTAAATCCGTTAGAAATGAAGTAATATCATTAATTCGTCAAACTAAAGCAAATTACTACGATCTGTTATCCTCAAAATTAAAATCTGGTACACTATCTCCACGTGATTGGTGAAAAACTTTAAAGTCACTTATGTCTTCAAGTTCTTCATCGTCAATCCCTCCTCTCTTTGATCTTTCTTGCGATTCAGTGGTAATTGACGACAATGAGAAAGCTAATGTACTTAACTCTTATTTTGCAAATCAGTCACGTATAGATGATTCTTTAAGTACTCTTCCGGAAGCAAATTACCCACTGTCTCAAACCTCTTTAGATGCAATTAATATTATGCCGTTTGAAGTACTGGATGTTTTGAAATCACTAAGACTTGGGAAAGCCTCAGGGCCTGACGGTATTAATAATAGGATTCTTATTGAAGTAGCTGGACAGATAGCACCTCATCTATGTGATTTGTTCAATTACTCATTAAATAGTAATATAGTTCCATCTTCATGGAAAATATCCAATGTATGTCCAATATTTAAAGCCGGTGACCCTTCTCTTCCATCAAACTACAGACCCGTTTCTTTATTGAATAGTATCGAAAAAGTATTCGAACGCATTATATTCAAGCATGTTTATAACCATCTGAAAGACATCAATTATTTTACACCCTTTCAGTCCGGTTTTATGCCTGGTGATTCTACAGTTAATCAAGTAACTGGTCTTTATAATGAAATATGCAAAGCTTTGGACGACGGGCTTGAATTTAGAGCTGTGTTTTTTGATATAAGTAAAGCGTTTGACAAAGTTTGGCATAAAGGCTTACTCTTTAAGTTGAATCGGGCCGGGATTCATGGTAAACTGCTATCTTGGTTTTCCAATTACCTTTCGAATCGCTTCCAGAGAGTTGTCTTACCAGGGGGAGTTTCACCTTTGTGTCATGTGCAGGCTGGAGTCCCGCAAGGATCCATTCTAGGACCTTTACTATTCTTAATCTACATAAATGATATAGTTGATGATATTCAGGCAAATATCAATCTTTTTGCAGACGACACAAGCTTGTCAATGACTGTAGGCGATCCGACTGATGTAGGAAGTATTTTACAATCTGACATCGATAAAATTACAGATTGGGCACAAAAGTGGCTGGTTAAGTTTAACCCTGCAAAGTCCGAGTCGCTGGTCATATCCCGCAAACGTATTAAGCCAGATCATCCAAGTCTCTTTATGTCGAATATTGAAATTCCTTCAGTTACGAGTCACAAACACTTAGGTTTTTTCCTTTCTAATGACGGATCTTGGGACATCCATATCAATAAATTAATTGAAAAAGCATGGAAAAGAATTGGGGTTATGCAGTATCTGAAAATACGACTCGACCGACGGTCACTTCAGACCATTTATTTTTCTTTTATAAGGCCTATTTTGGAGTATGGCGATGTCATATGGGACAATCTTTCGCAGGGGTTAAAGGATCAGCTAGACAAAGTTCAAAATGAAGCTGCACGTATAGTTACAGGCTGCACTAAACTAGTTTCTATTGCTGATCTTATTCAGGAATCTGGTTGGGAAACCTTAAGTGAAAGAAGGCGTAAACATAAGTTGATTCACTTCTATAAAATGGTAAATGGACTCTCTCCAAATTATCTTAATGTTCTCGTCCCTCCAACTATTGGTAATTCAACAACTTATAATCTGCGTAGACCTAATAATTAAGAACCATTGCGTGTAGAACTAGCTTGTATAACAGTTCATTTTTACCGTCTGTAATTTATGATTGGAATTCCCTACCGGATGAGATTAAGAACGCAGTATCACTGTCATCTTTTAAATATCATTTAAACCTTGATAAACCCACGCCAAGACCACTGTATTGCTTCGGCGAAAGAAAAATTCAGATTATCCATGCTAGATTGCGTAACAGATGTAGTTCTCTTAATCATCATCTATACATGAAAAACTTGGTACAATCGTCACTTTGTAGATGCGGATCAGTTGAAACAACTGAACACTATTTTCTAAAATGTCCAAATTATAATGACTTAAGAAATATTTTGTATTCTAATATTCATGATATTGTAAGAGTCTCCCTTCGTGTCATCTTATATGGGGATGAGAATCTTAGCCTGCATGATAATGAAACAGTATTTGCAGCAGTGCATAATTATATCCGTGCAAGTGGAAGATTTGCTCTTTAGTTTGTTGTCTCTTGGTTTCTTTGTGTTGCTCTGTTTCCAAGGGACAATATAATATTCTGCTGCGGAAACTGGCAGCGGACACTCGTGGTGTATCATTTTTATCTTCATCTTTATAAACTGTACAAGTAAACACTTGCGTAGTAGTGACAGTCAGGTTGTAATGCTTTTATTGTCTCTACTTATGGCCTCTCATATTATATGAATTCTTCACCAAAAGGTCAAACACTCCACTCCTGCACACTACCACTTTCCCTATATTTTTTTTTCCTCACTGCTCTGTTTTCTTAAACTTAAAATATCATACTTTATACATGCAATGACCGGAAATTGGAGAGGAACTATATAAGCTTTGCTTTCGTTCCAATCCATTTCTGCAGGATTATTCTTTGTCAATCTAATGTAATTGTATTGTTCATGTACATGTATATTGTAATTCTGTCGAATAAAATATGTTTAAATTCAAAAATGTAGCAGGGTCACTTAAATGCCATGTCCACTTATAAATCTGCATTTACCTGTGTACTACTTGATCGATCATTGCACTTTAATCAATCACATGACCTTTCAAAATGTCATGTGACTGATTGGAGGGAAATTTTAGAACACAGGCAAAAGCAGACTGACCAAATAGACATGGCATGCCCTACAACACCAGTTATTTGAGCCACAATAAATTTGTCATCTACTGATAACTTTCAGTATGAAAATATGTAAAATTCTGTTGTCAGGTATTTAGTTCATCAAGGACATTTGGCACATTTTTTTCCCTAAATGGACAGATTTTTTTTCCAGTTTCGCTCAGATGTATGTGAAGTGCAAGAATGAAAAGAAAATCATAAGTTGCGAAGCAAAATACAAAGATACAGTTCTTAAAGGGGATAAACTTTTTTTTTTAAATTACAGAAAATATGTTTTAATTTCAAACTTTGAAATAAAAAAAGAAACAGTTCTAAAGTAACAAATACTGTTCAAATAAACGATAATAAAAAGGGTCAGTCTAAAGAATTAAGGCACTAGACAGATCACAGTAGCAATTAAGAATGTTCTTTCGTGTCAACAAAGACCTAGTTTCTGATAATTTTTTTCCGCAATTACAAAAAAACAGCGGACAGATTTTCTTTCAAAGTTTTGCACAATGGTACTTTCTGTTATCTTGTAAAAAAAAAAAGATGAGAAGAAAACATTAAGCAGGCCATTTTTAAAGACCCTATAGCTGCCATAAGTAAACAATAGGGCGGTAAAATGGATTTAATTCATACCATCTGCAAGTATGGAAATTATCGTGAAGATGACAATCTGTTATTGGTCGGTCAGTCCAAGTGTTAGTTGCTGGCAGAAATGTGAATTTCAGGTAAAAAGTAAACAAAAGTTTGGGTGACCTGGCGACTTTTAAAGTTTAGATTTCATTTTTCCGCTAGCGAATAACACATTGACTAATTGACTGGTTGTACAATAACAGATTTTATTTTATGCTTTTTGGTAGTTTATCGAGAAATAATGGTGGATTATAGCTTGATATTTCATGGTTACGACCAGTGAAAATAGCATGGTTTATCAATTCCTTTAGGAGCTTTCATCGACAGATCGATAGAAATGAATAACTTCACAGTGGTTGTTCATGTCGTTGCTAAGCGATCTACAGGGGCGCCGCCATGTTTAAGATCATGTGATTGGTAGTTCAAAATGGAAGCCTTCCTTTTACAGACGAGGTTAGATGTAGGTACGGAATCGGCCGAGTTGTGACGAGTGCTAGGTAATTAACGCGTCCCATTCCAATGGAGGAAAATATGAGGTAATTTACGCTAAGTATATTTCTCGCGCTTTACGTAATATTGTGTGATGCGTTGTTATGTGAGAGGGGTACGCCACAGGGAATTACCGAAAACAACAGTAGTGGATTTTGATGAAAGTTCCAACAAAATAGGGGTTAGAAGCATGAAATAAATTCAATATGCTTTTTCGGTGAAAGATCGAAAATTATTTCATCTAGTAAACATCATCAGCAATATTTTCACGTGTGGCTGCGCCACTCGTGAAAATATTACCGATGACGTTCACTCGATGAAATAAATTTCGAGATCTTTCACCGTAAAAAAAGAAAAATCATCTATGTAATCTTTACAATAATTTACATGCTTTTAAATAGTACGATTTAAACTTAAATGCATTTTAACACCCTCATTGTTTACATTTGGCAGCTATAGGGCCTTTAAGAGATACAGTTCTTTTGTTTAGAGTTATTGACAAAAAAAAAAAAAAAAAACTCCCTTATAATAAATGTCTATTTTGGCGTGATTTGGCATCCTGATCCCGAGGAAAAAGGCTATGGAAAACATTGTGGGAAAAGGAGAAAATGCTTGTGATCAGTTGATTCTCATTTTCCTACGACGTTTTCTACCCTTTCAAATGATAAACTCTCAACAGTTTTAGAAACATTCAAATCACAGCCGTGATCTGCAAATGCTTTCAATCTTGACCGGTCTAAAGGTTTGTCATCTGGTAAAAAGCCAATCGTTGATAGTGGTCTCAAGTGCATAGGTGTCATAATACTCTCCTTGAAATCCTGAGGAGTGCAGATTCGGTCTGTGTGCCGTGAAGTCATTTCACCACTAAACGTTGGGCGTTAATTTGCTCATTGATATAACTCCAATTAGCGAAGGAAAGCGAGGTTAACTAATTATATTCATGTCACAATATGGCAAGTGCCATGTGCAAAGAAGTAAAATGTTTGCCCCCAAGTTTCAAAGGATAAGGACACAGTAGTGTATGGGTAGAGTGTCGGTCTTTTGCATCAAAGGTTTTTGATTCGAATCTCAAGATGATCGGGATCAACATTTGGAACTACACTCGATCATCACGCCAGTATAACTGGCTTAGGTTTCAAGGAAGCAATCATCGAGAGTGACTGTTCCCGGTTGTATTTATGAGCATACTTCATACTTGATGTGAAAATAAATGAGCCATGCTCTGGCAAAAGGGGACTTAATGTGTCTCCGTGATGCATAATACCAAGCAAGTCATCACATGATCATGGATCAATAAAGTCCATTATGTCTAACAACCGACAGTATCATAAGGTAGACTGGTCCTTTGACATACAGAAAATTGACCAACAGCGAAAAGTTTTGGCCCAGATCAACCTGCACGGACTGCGCAGGCTGGCCTGGATCGATACTTTTCGCAGATGCATTAAGCCCCCTTTGCACAGAGCGTGGCTCAAATTAATAATGATACTCATGTCAGTGTGCGAAAACCGCACAGGCTAACTTGGATTGAAACCGTTTGCCATTTGTAAGTTTTCTGCATGTCAATTAAATGTTCATTTTACCCCATGATTCAGCCAGTTGTTGGACAAAATGGATTCTATGAATCCAAGTGATGTGATGACTGGCTTGGTACATGTATAATACATTTTGGAGATGCATGAAACCCCCTTTTGTCAGAGCATGGTTCATATTGTTTATGTGTAAAAGAATATTGGCATAGCACCACAAAGGCTTTGACTCTAGAGCAATATGTATACAGAGTTTAGCAATTTTCTACCATAGTTTTGGACATAATGATTCCAAAAAAGGCCAATTTGGTCGATTTGGAGCTCGGACATCGTTTGTCACATTTTCCAAAAGTAAACGACTCACACCCTAGTTTCCAACGATACTGTATATAACAACATCCTCGGAATGATGTAAGCACTATGGCAGGAAGTCATTCACCATTATCGTGCTTTGATATTCTTTGATGTTCTCCCAGGGAAAGACTGAAAATGTTGTCCATTTGGAGAAGGGTCATAGTTTTATTTTACAGGGTTCCCAAAAGTAAATGTGTACATATATATACATTAAAATATTATAGACATAGACATGTCTATATCATAAAAATATCAAAGGCTGTTATACTTCAATCCTCGTACTCCTAAAAATGCTGGACATGCTAATTTGGCAGGCCATTGTAGGCCTATTTGCTGACACATTCATGACAATATACAAGCCTTCGTTGCTACCACGAAACAATGTCTAGGACGCCTTTTCGTGAACAACTTAACTCTTTACCACACAATCCCGAGTTTTCACGATCCTGAGAAAGAAGCCTTTTGAAAACATTGTGGGAAAAGGAGAAAATGCTGGTAACCAGCATTTTCTCCTTTTCCCACAATGTTTTTTACCCTTCCCAAAACAAGTTTAAATTTTTCATTCGTATTTAATTTGTCGTCTGCGAACACTTTCAGTTTGGAACAGTCTAAAATGTTGTCGTGTGGTAAAGAGTTAAGATAGGGGATAATCCTTTTCTTGTACTGTTTGGTCATTTGATATTTTCAAGTGTTAATCTGTAAGCCATTACTGTTTGTTCACGTATATTTCTAGACATCATTTAATAAATTATTGACCTCTTTTCCAGTTATGTCTACGTGTTTCTTCAGATGCATCATTTTCTAAGCAGCAACTTCTGTTTTTGCATCTGGATGATTTAGATTAACATCTTATCTTGAAAAGTATATCTAATTGAAAATTTCACTTTTCAGTAAAATCTAAAACATTGAGTGAAAAGAGGCAATTGATGGCGAGGTCATTAATTTTCATCATATCAAACCACAAAAGGGTTTCAATTTTCATACTCCAATACCACTCACTTATCTTTCACGACTGTCATATGTGTATTTCTTGTTTCACAGCTTCTCTTAAACTGTTTATTCCTTTACTGCACAATGCCGCCCATGACTAAGAAGCCTTTTGAAAACATTGTGGGAAAAGGAGAAAATGCTGGTAACCAGCATTTTCTCCTTTTCCGTCAATGCTTTCTACCCATTCTAAGAAAAGTTTAACCATTTGAGCCACATTGAAATTGTCGTCTGCAAATGCTTTCAATTTGGACAAGGCTAAAATTTTGTCGTCTGGTAAAGGGTTATAGCCGTTCTGTGTTAACCCTTTACAACACAATTCTGAGTTTTCACAACCCTCAAAAAGAGGGCTTTTGAAAACATTGCAGGGACCTGAGAAAATCCTGGTAACCAGCATTTTCTCTGTTTCCAAATGTTTTCTATCTTTTCCCCCTACTCCCCCCCCCCCCCTTGCAAAAAAAAAAAAAGACAAAAAAAAGAAAAAGAGTTACATTGTCATCTGGAAATGCTTTCAATATGGACAAGTCTTAAACTTTGTTGTTTGGTAAGGGGTTAAATCTCATGTGTATTTGCTATATATTTCAAAAAGGATTTATCACAAATGTTATTTTCACCCATGACCAGACCGGCTGAGAGCCAAGAACAGATTTGCACAGATATAATTTCTTGGGCTTATTTGACTAGGCACTGAATGGTATTTTAGTATAACCAGAATCAGGCCAGGGGTCTTAAACCTTTACCAAACGACAAAAATTTAGACTGGTCCAAATTGAAAGCATTTGCAGACGACAAATTAAATGTGGCTCAAAAACTGAAATTTGATCTGGGAATGGTAGAAAACATTGTGGGAAAAGGAGAAAATACCAGCATTTTCTCCTTTTCCCACAATGTTTTCAAAAGGCTTTTTCTTCAGGGGCATTTAAAGTTGGGATTGTGTGGTAAAGGGTTAAACTTTTACCACATAATCCCAACTTCTAATGACCCTGGAAGAGAAGGCTTTTGAGGGAAAAGGAGAAAACACTGGTACCAGCATTTTCTCCTTTTCCGAAAATGTTTTCTACCCTATCAAAGACAGAAATCATCATTTGAGCTTTATTTAATAAGTCATCTGCAAATGCTTTAAATTTGCTCTAGGCAAAAATTTTGTTCACTGGTAAAGAGTTACGTATCTTGCCAAAAGACAGTCTCCCAAAAAACTCAGCATCTCAAGTGAGGAATGAAATGGGACCTCTGGGTTGTGAATTCGTTGGATTGTGAATTCACCACTGAGCCACAGGGGACCGCTTTAAGGTAAGGTTCCAAAACAATAATTTGAGCCATGCTCTGGTAAAAGGGGGCTTAATGCATCTCCGTGATGAATGATACCAAGCAAACTATCACATAACTATGGATCCATAATAGCCACTTTTTTTTAACAACCAACTTAATCATGAGGTAGACTGGTCCTTGGAGACACAGAAAATTGACCAACAGTGCAAAGTTTCAATCCATGTCAGCCTGTGCCAACTGCGCAGGTTGAGGTGGATTGATACTTTTCGCAGATGCACTAAGCCCCCTTTTCACAAAGCATGGCTCATTTATTTAGTGAAAACACTCCGTAAACAAGAGCATGCATACGGGTGCCACTCAGCTGCAGTGCTTGATTTTCATTGAAAATTCTTGGTTAAAAAAAGGGCATAACTGTGTCAAAAATATTTTGATGGTTACCTGCCCTTGTCATATGGCTTCTCATGTAGGCAGTTATCAACTTGTCAGAGTTAGAAATAAATATCTTCAGTAATGACAGTGGCGTTTTAAATGTCAAAATTTTTGCACCATAGTGAGGATGCAGATGATGACAGACCTATGACAATAACTTGACATGTTCTTCTAAAAACAACCAAGCTAAAAAGGGAATAGGAGATCTTGTTCTAATGTAAGAACAAAAGGAGGAGTGGTCTCACATCGTAAAGTACATAAAAAACTACTTTTTTTCTTTCTTTTCGAAATTTTATTAGTTTTTTTACTATTTCTTTACACTGAAAGGTTAAAGCAAAGAACAGAGCAAAATTATCTAAATGCTATTTACAAATGTGCTTCAACAAATTTGTGTAATGGCAAACACAGTCTGAAATGTACTAAGTATATTTAGATGAACAACACTGTCAGTTTGCCTAGAATTTTGTTTAACTTACATTGAAGACTTTTTTATGAAATTAGGTTAACTCTTTGCTACACAATCCCATCTTTTAACGACCCTGAAAGAAAAGGCTTTGAAAACTTTGTGGGAAAAGGAGAAAATGCTGGTAACCAGCATTTTCTCCTGTTCCCACAATGTTTTCTAACCTATTAAAATGAGAAATCATCATTTTAGCAGCATTTGTCGTCTGCAATTGCTTTCAATTCGGTCCAATCCAAAATGTTGTTGTTTGGTAAAGAGTTCAATGCTGCAACCATAATGTCACTTTGAATTATCTATTTTGCCTCAAAAATACTTTTTTAAGATATACCTTTACTCATTTTCATCCAGGTTTTTTTTTAACTAATTTCATCTTTATTTTATGTAAACATAATCATTCTTGTGTCTTCATGCCAAACGTTTCCCCTGATGTTGCAAGGTTGTATTATTACGGCGGATAGGAAATGCACTTCATTCTCTGGAGGCTATCACAGACAACACTGTGGTTGTTTCCAGTTTTAAAACCTAAGACAAATCCCTTGAGTTTCTGTACACCGTATATATCCACTTTTTATCCATGTTTAGCATGAATGACTAGATTCTACACACTATCAAGTTTTATCAGCGTTTGTTTACTCCCTGGCTGTAAAGATGTATCCTTAAACCAAATGAAGATATTCTTTTCATGAAATTAAGCTAAATACTATCACATCATTTTCCATTTTTAAGTAATTTTTCTGGCACATTTTTTAAACTCAAATTGTAGGTATTTTTAGAAAATAAAGCTACATTGTGATACATAAATATCATTTTGAATCAGTTAATATTCAAGCATATTTTTACTTAAATTGTAGGTGCTTTAAATGAAATTGGGCCAAATACTGCCACAGTTTTGTCTTTTTCGAGTCATTTCATTGGTTAGAATTACTAATTTAAACTGTCGATATTAGGATAAAATTATGCTAAATACTGTAGATCTATTAGTACACCGTATTATAATCTTTAATGGCCTCATTGGCATGAATATTTCTAATTAAAATGTAAAGTTCTTTTTAATGTAATTAAACATATCCGGATATTGTCATTTTTTAATCATATATTTGCCCAGAATATTTCTAACTTTAATTGTAAATATTTTTATGAAATTCAAATGTAGACAATCAAATTATTGTCACTGTGAAGTGTAGGTTTTTAAAACTTGAATTCTAGCTTGTTTTCAAAAACAAATTCAGCTACATGCATATTTTACCATAGTATTATTTTGAATTGTCTCCTTGGTTTGAATATTTTCTAACTTAAATTGTTTCTATTCTATAGGAAATAAAGCTACATACTGCCAAAGTATTGCAATTTTGAGTTGTTTAGTTTTCTAAAATATTTTCATCTTTATTTATAGCTATTATTATTACATTTTGTTTTTGTTGTCCAAACTTAAATTCCAGCTTTTTTTTTTCATAAAATTAATCTATATTGGTGCATATCATTATTCTGAATTGTCTCATTGGCTTGAATATTTCTAACTTACAATAGTTTATATTCTATATGAAATAAACAAAGTACTGCCAATATATTGTCATTTTGAGTTGTTTAATTATCAAGAATATCTCTAACTTTAACTATAGGCTATTATCTTCAGAAAATCTGGCAAAACACAGATACAGAATAGCCATTTTGATTTATTTGGCCATAATAGTTTTTCATTTAAATGTAGATATCTCTAGAAAATTGGACATGATACTGACAAAATCTTTTCATTTTTGTTGAAACATTTTCATTCACCCTTTGTATGTGTTAGTATCAAAACATGCTGTAGATAGTACCAAGTAAGAAGATAATAAGCTGCAGAATATATAAAATACTACATAAAGCTGAATACTATGCTAGAGTACACCATCCATAAGGAGATTATGATATTTCATATACTCAAGTACACCATTATCACAGATTATGTTATTTCAGAGAAATTTCTAAATACTTTGATGAAAGTACACCGTAACTGTAGCAGACGAATATATTGTAGAAATGTAAATATATCTTATATGATATGACTAAAAAAAAATTGTAAAAGATTATTGAACAAATTTAGGTCAAGTTTATGACAATAATAACCAAAGCAAATAGGGTAGCATCAAGATCTCTTTGCGACAATCACCAATCACCAAAGCAGGGTACGAACAACAACACAAGCAGAAGTTAGTATCATCATGATCAGTGATTGATTATCAGGTATCTAAATTTTTGCCACAAAAGAAAATTTTAGACTGGTCCAAACTGAAAGCATTTGCACTGGACAAATTCAACATTACTCAAACCATGAAATTTGACTTCGAAAGGGTTAAAAACATACTGAGAAATGGTTGAAAATGCTAGTTAACAGCATTTGAGCTACAATCAATTTGTCTTCTGCAGCTGCTTTCAATTTGGGCCAATCTGAAATTTTGTCGTTTGGTAAAAAGTTAAATGAATTTTGATTTGCCAACTTTGTTGCTTCCTACATACTGTCCTTTGTTGAAAAAATTCTGTTCTGTAAAACCAGTATGCCAGCAGCACAAATCAAACACACCCTTATAACAAGTCCTAGTTAGATGTAGATTGATTACCTCCACCGATACAGCAATTGTACAGGGATTGGTACAGGCTACTAAAAACGGGCAGACTTCTGCCAATTTATTTTTAGAACAGGGGAGGTCACTCTCACCTCCTGAGCGGTAGATTTTCCGATTTTTCTGACCTCACAAACAAGTGAATTGTATTTTTGTTATCACCTTTTAATGTTTTTTCCTACAAATACTCTTTCAGTTTTGATCACCAATTTCAAGTTGTGCAAAAATTCACCATGTAATCTATACAGCCGAACTGGATATGTGTAAGATGCTCTGATTGGCTATTCTTAGATATACATGTGGCCAAATGAAAAGCAACAACACAATAGCCTGTACCAGATGTAATATGTAAATCTACAACGGGGACCAGTTTAAGTCTGATCAAGCTAAACTGTAAAAGAACGTGGGATGGAGACATTTAACTCTTTACCAAACGACAAAATTTTGGACCTTTCTAAATTGACAAACTCAGTGTAGCTCAGATGTTATAAGTTGTCTTTGAGAGGGAAGAAAACATTATGGAAATAGAAGAAAACTACCCCATCAAAGACAGAGGTCATCTTTTCCAGCTGCACTGATTGTTTGCAAAGTTTTCAGTTTGGTCGAGTTCAAAATTTTGTCGTTTGGTACAGTTAATGCAGTTTTCTTGTCTCTCATACTTGTGGCTATTGTTTTTTGGTGAAAGTCTACTTAACCCTTTACCACACAATCCCGACTTTTAATGACCCTGAGAAAGAGGCCTTTTGAAAACATTGTGGGAAAAGGAGAAAATGCTGGTAACCAGCATTTTCTCCTT
Source organism: Tridacna gigas (assembly GCA_945859785.2). NCBI lineage: Eukaryota > Metazoa > Mollusca > Bivalvia > Cardiida > Cardiidae > Tridacna > Tridacna gigas. Next base: position 73,009,523 of record OX244031.2, on the reverse strand, counting down.
TTCCCACAATGTTTTCTAACCTATCAATGACAAATTTCATCATTTGGGCCACCTTTAATTTGTCCCCTGCAAATGCTTTCAATTTGGACCAGTCAAAATTTTGTCGTTTGGAAAAGAGTTAAGACAAAGTTAGGCACGGCAATGTATCAACAAATCGTCGTAGTTGGAGAAAGGGGGATCTGGTAAGACTGGTTCTTGAAGACATGGTTTTCCGACCCAATGATTTCCAACAAAATGTCATTGATCCAATACAGGTACCATTTCGACAAATTTTAACATTAAACACAGAAGAGCCTTCGTCTTGAATAAGACACAAACACAACATTGCAAAATACATGACTGTGTAGCCCTCAATTTACATATATAAAGGTATTATATCAAAAACCTCTAGTTGTACATCTTTCTTTAGCTCCATTAGGTTATATTTGCCTGGTTAAATACTTATACACTTTGATTCATTGCACATTCCTCTTAAGAGTGGTTTTAGCTAAGTTCACCTTATATCAGCTGAAAAAAAAAAAAGAACAAGAGGGCATTGGCCCTAAAGTGCTGACCTGAGTAAAGTCATCTGCAGTTGATAAAGCTGAAGTTACAAAAGGACAAAGTTAGAGACAGGTTGCGATATGAACATGCCATTATTTAAACCCCAAAAACTGTACCTTTTTACCTAATGTAATCATCAAGTCTTTACACTTGCAAAGAAGACTATTAAAAAGCATTTTCAGTATTTACAAGAAATTTTGATTCAAGCAAATAAGTCTAAAACAGGCTATTGTAAACTTTATAATATTCCTAAGTGACTAGTATATTATTCACTGCTTATGGGAAGGAAAAGGTAAGTACAACTAGATATATGAGTAAATATGTTTCAAAAAATATTTTAAGACCGACTAAATAGGGTTAAGTACAACATTCCTGAAAATAAGCAATCCAGTAACTAATTAATCAATTAACATTGACAAAAAAAATTAAGGAGATAATAAATGAGACGAGTACAGACTGAGTATCATTAGAATCACCCTTTACCAAACAAACCCATGTTTTAATGATCCCCAAGAGAGAAGGCTTTTGAAAACACAGCAGGAAAAAAGGAAAAAAAGTGCTTGTAACCAGCATTTTATCCATTTCCCAATGTGTTTCCTATCCTTTCAAAACTAAATTCCACTATTTCAGCAAACGTTAATTTTCTGTCCATGATGAAAAAATGTGAACAAAAATAAAAACACTAGAACTCTTAAATGATGCACCTTAACTCATTACCACACAAAAAATTTATACCCTTCCAAATTGAAAGCATTTGGAGAAGACAATTTCATTGTGGCTCAAATGATGTGATTTTCCTTTGATTGAGTAGAAAACTCGGTGAGAAAAGGAGGATATGCTGGTTACCAGCATTTTCTCCTTTTCCCACAATGTTTTCAAAAGGCTTCTTCCTCAGGGTTGTTAAAAGTCGGCATTGTGCGGTAAAGGGTTAACTCTTTACCAAACACACCAGAGTTTTAAAGACCCTGCAGAAAAAGGCTTCTGAAAACATGGTAGGAAAAGGAGAAAATATGATAACCAGTATTCTCTCCGATTTCTGTCTTTGATAGGGTAGAAAACATTGTGGAAAGGAGAAATTTTAGCAACCTGCATTTTCTCCTTTTCCAACAATGTTTTCAAAAGCCATCTATTGAGGATTAAGGCATATATAGACTGTTGTCTTCAAATCCCTTCAATTTGGACAAGTCTTAAATTTTGTTGTTTTTGTAAACTCATTTATATTGAGTGCTAAAGTCTCTGGATGTTGATGTGAAACGGTTGAAAACATTGTGAGAGGAGGTGAAAATGCTGGTTTCCAGCATTTTCTCCTTTTCCAAAAATGTTTTTATTTTATTTTCGTGTCGGTCTCGTAAACTTGGAATTGTGAGGTAAAAGATTAGCCAACATAAGAATTACAAGAATAATACGAATGGATTTAAAAAAAAAAAAAAAAAAAAAAAAAAAAAAAAAAAAAAAAAAATCATACATGGCGTATGTACAAATGAACCATGCTTTGGCAAAAGGGGGCTTAATGCATCTCCATGATCCATTATACCGATCAAGTAAACATATAATTACAGATCAATAATGGCCACTTTTTCAAATAACCAATTTAACCCTTTCCCAAACGACAAATTTTGGACTGGTCCAGATTGAAAGAGTTTGCTGACGACAATTTTAAATTTGATGAAAATGGCAGAAAGGTCTCAAAAAGGGTAGAAAACACTGTGGGAAAAGGAGAAATTGCTCGTTACGAGCAATTTTTCCTTTTCTCACAGTGTTTTCAAAAGACTTGTAATGCAGACACGTGAAAACCAGGGCTTGTTTGGGAAAGGGTTAGTTATAGGTAGACTGGTCCTTGAACATACAGAAAATGGACCAATAGCAAAACGTTTCGGCCCAGGTTAGCCTGCGCTGACTGTGCAGGCTGACCTGGATTGGTACTTTTTGCAGATGCATTAAGCCCCCTTTTCACACAGCATGGCTCAAATGTCATTACATAAAGCAGAAATTCCAACACCAAATGTACAAAATACTTTAATTACATAAAGCAGAAATTCCAACACCAAATGTACAAAATACTTTATCTTGCAACTAGCTGCATTACTGTCGGATAAAGCCTGTCATACGATGACACTTTATCCAACAGTCTTTTTTAGCACAAGTGAATATATCTGCCTCAAACACGTTACTCATGAACAAATGAGAACAGGTTCACTTGGTGTCATTGAAAATTCACATCACATCTTGTATTTCTGTTTTTTTTTCTCGTGACTATGTTATTCCTTCGAACGTTTAGTATTACTGAAACCCAGAGTGATTCACCTAGCGTACTACTTAAATGTTGGTTTAAATTCAAATCTTATCCACCAAGTCTCTTAATAAATGCACATGTTGCATGATAAATAGAAAGATATTTTTGTGTTTAAAAATACCCATGCTATCTAACTCAACTGGGAGCAATAAGTACGTTTCTTCAAGAGAAAATTCTCCAAATCTCATTAGATAAAACAGATACTTTAAAGTGGGAGCAGAAGAGAGGGTTGGTTCCCAGTATTTTCTTCTTTTTTTTTCTACAATGTTTTCTGCTCAGTCAGAGACAAATCCAATCATCTGCATTGCATTGAATATAGCATTATTTAGCATTGATATATAGCATTAACCCTTTATCAGACGCCAAAATTTTAGCCTTGTCCAAACTGAAAGCATTTGCAGACGACAATTTCAGTGTGGCTCAAATGGTGCAATTTTTCTTTGATGGGGTAGAAAACACTGTGGGAAAAGGAGAAAATGCTGGTTACCAGCATTTTCTGCTTTTCCCACAATGTTTACAAAAGACTTAATTCCTAGGGGTGTTAAAAGGCGGCACTGTGCAGTATAGGGTTAAATGCTTTCCATTTGGACAAGTGTAACATTTCGTCATTTTGTACAGTTACTACAGAAATCTCAGTTTACAAAGCCTAACATCGCATTAATTCTGTACACAACAAAAAAAAAAAAAGAAATAACATTAATATTAAAAAGAAAAAAAGAAAGTCCAAACTTTTGTTTGAACATAGAAACATGACAATATAATTACACAAAATGCACCAGTATGAGTTAAATAAATACCAGTAGGTTATATGTGGCAGACTATAAATTATAAATAGTCAACAATTACATATAACCATCAAGCACAAAATATCTATGTCCCAGTTCTCAAAGATTATGAAACATAGTTATTATGTGTGCTAAGTTTGTATTCTATTATCTTTAACCCTTCAACAATCAATCCCATGTTTAAACATCCTGAAGAAAAAGGTTTTTGAAAACAATGTGGGAAAAGGACAATATGGTGGTTACAAGCATTTTTCTCCTTTTCCCATAATGCTTCTTAAAGCCTTCTGAAAAAATTTTGGGAAAAAGAGAAAATGCTGGGTACCAACATTTTCTCCTTTTCCAACAGCATTTTCGAAAGCCTTTTGAAAAAAATTGTCAGAAAATAAGACAATAGTGGTTACTAGCATTTTTCTACTTTTTTCACAATGTTTCCAAAAGCCTTCTTCCACAAGGCTGTTAAAACAACAGGCTGTTTGGGTAAGGATTAACTTGCCATTCCTCCTCAATATAAACAAACTTAGACTTTACACCTCATACACATTTCTTTTTTCTCTAGCTTTGGTCAAATTTTCCTGCTAATAGCTCCCTCACCAAGTAATATCTAAAAACATGGTGACAAAGTCAGGCATTGCTCAATTTGAGCAATTTCTCAATTTGTCAGCATGATTTATAATCTCAGTCCCCTTCATGATGATCTCAAATTTGTGGAACAATTATCAATATCCCTTCAAAAAAAATAGTAAAGATGATTGATGATTTACCATTAAATATTAAATATTAAATCATGCATTACATGATTTAATATTTCTTTCCATATATTTCACTATTTTCCTTTCAAAATGAAAAGACTTTTACAACATGGTTTGAGGATTTATCATGAATGTTAAGCAAAAATTATCAACAATTTAAAATCTTAACAATCAATCTTCCATTAAAATAACGATCTTTCTCTATGTAAATTTCCGTTGAAATTTGTACAAAGGACACATCAATTTTCACAAGTTTTTACAAGTTTTTTTCTCTGAACACTTTACCACACAATCCTGAGTTTCAATGACCCAAAGGTAGAGGGGTTTTGAAAACATTGCAGGAAAAAGAGAGAATGCTGGTAATCAGCATTTTCTCCATTTCCCACTATGTTTTCTGTCCTTTCAGAGACAATTCACACTATGTAAACCACAGTAAATTTGCAATCTGCAAATGCTTTAAACTTGTACAGGTCCAAAATTTTGATGTGTGGTAAAGAGTTCAGAAGAATAATGGTATGGTCATATCAGTCTTAAGGATTCCATTGTCATCCTCCGTTTCAAATTCATAGTCTCTCTTTAAGGGCAAAAAAAAAAAAACACACACACACTAGTTTAACTCCTACACAAAATATATGAGCCATGCCTCATAATTCAGTCGGTTGTTTGACAAAATAGATTTTATGGATCCATACTTATGTGATGTCTTGCTTGGTATAATGCATTACGGTGATGCATTAAGCCTCCTTTTGCTAGAGCATGGCTCATATAGAATAGTAAAATAACACATGCAAATACTTAGAATTGTACATTTAGAAATCAGAGGGCCTTGACTCTCTTCTGAAATCTTTATCATAACAAAAATCAGTTCAAGTAATCAAAAGCTCACAATATCTTTATCACCACACAAAATTAAAATTCAGGTAACCCATTCCCTATGTAATCCTTGTCACCACACAAACTATAGCGCACATTTTTCTTATCATCACACAACTGAAATGGACATTATCTTTATCATTATATAATGAAAAGCACATGTTTTTCTTGCCAGCACAAAACAATTGTATTGATACAATTCATAGTGCACAATTTTCTTATCAACACACAAACCACAGTGCACAGTATCTTTCTTAATCACTACATAAACCATTGAGCACAATATCTTTATCACCACACAAACCAGGGTGCACAATATCTTAATCACTACACAAACCAAAGGTCACAATATCTTTATCACCAAACAAACTAGAGTGCACAATATCTTTATTACCACACAAAAGGTCACTCAATGTGACTCTTGAGACCAACTGTCCATTTTTGTAGAAAAGTTTTTAAAATAATATACATGTAATTATATATGCAAATTTTTTATCACCACACAAACCATACTGCACAATATATTTATCACTACATAACCCATAGTGCACATTATCCTCATCAAGAAACAAATTTGCATCAAAATAGCTCATCAAACATTTAACTAAAACACTTCATTATCTTTGATATAAGTACTTCATAGATCAGATAAAGTAGACAAACTTCAATATAATCTCTTTGATAATTATTATATCTAACCAAAACCCCATGTTGAAAGTAGTCCTTTACCAAACAAACAAATGATTTAACACCCCTCAAAAAAGAGAATTTTGAAAACATTAAGGAAAAAAGCAGAAAATGCTGGTTACAAATAATTTCTCCTTTTCTAACATTGTGTTCTAATCTTTGGAAGAGAATTTAATCAGTTCGACAATATAAAATTTGTCATCAGCACATGCTTTAGATATGGACAAGACTAGAAATTTGTTTTAAGAAGGGTAGTACCGACATTTTCTTTTTCGACAATGTTTTAAAAGTTGTCTTCTTCTGATTGTTAAAACTTGTGATTGATTGGTATGAGGTTATACTTCTCATTGACCATTTAATTACCAATCTCTCTCTCCATTCTATGTGAACCATGCTTTGTGAAAAAGGGGCTTAATACATCTGCAAAAAGTATCAAACCAGGTCAGCCTGCGCAGCCCACACAGGCTGACCTGGGCCTTAACTTTTCGCTAGTGGCTAATTTTCTGTATGTCTAAGGACCATTCTATCTCATGACTATAAGTCGATATTTAAAAAAAGTGGTTATTGTGGATCCATGATTATGATGTGATGGCTTGATTGGTATAATGCATTAAGCCCCCTTTTGTCAGAGCATGGCTCATATATACAATTGTGTTTATATCCACAGAATACTTAACCCTTTACAAAATGACAAAAATGTAGACTTGTCCAAATTGAAAGTATTTGCAGATGAGAATTTAAACATGGCTCGAAAGTTGGAATCTAATTTTGATAAGGTAGAAAACATTGTGGGAAAAGGAGAAAATGCTGGTTACCACAATGTCTTCAAAAGGCTTCTTCCTCAAGGTCATTAACACTCAGGATTGTGTGGTAAAGGGATAAAATATTCTGACAAATATCAAATATGATACAACAATTATAGATATATATTATAGTTACTGGTATGTACCGGTATATTAAGAATACATTGCTACTGTCCACAATGAATTGTAAATGAAATCGATCCGCGTGCTTAGCAGCCTAAGGGTTAATATGAGACAGTATTTTAATATAACAAATCTTATTTGTTGCAAATGTGTTGTAGTATAAAATTGGTTGTAACACTCTTGACACTGCAAAAATAGACTTACATAACTGCATCCTAATCAATAGCCATGTTCATTGACATACCAATTCCTAAATTAATGAGTTGTTCCACAATAACTGCTCTGTCAGCCAAGGTTGTAGCACGGTACTTGTCTAATGTAAACAAGAGGTTGCTCATATCATTTATTTCATCACAAGGGAAACATTAATTTCCGACAAATTTAAAAAAAAAAAAAATCAAACTATAGCCAATGCTCATTTCAAGCAACTGCTATATAACTGTTTTTTTTCCCATACCAATCATTCTAACCAAAACATTTTCATTTGATAACTCTTACCAGAGGAAAGAAGTTTAGACACAAAGTGAAAGCATTTGTAGACAGCAAGTAAAAGGTAGCTTAAATGTTGGAATCTGTTTCAGAATGGGTAGACAACATTTTGGGAAAGGAAGAAAATGCTGGTTCTTTTAAAAGCATTTTACCTCGGGCTGTTAGAACTTAGAGGTAGGCTTATGAAAACATTGTGAGGAAAGAAGTCAATACTGGTAACATTTTCTCACATTTCTTTGTATTTTATCCCTTAAAGAAAAAATCTCATCAATTAAGTCAAATTTGTCGTCTGCAAAAGCTTTGAATTTGGACAAGTTTCAAATTTTGTCATTTGCTTGAGTCAAAACATTGTGGGAAAAGGAGAAATGCCTCATAACCATCAGTTCTCTCCTTCTCAAGTTTTCTACTCTCTGAACGGCACTTGAGCCCAGTTTAATCCTTACCAAACAATTGCAAGACTTAACGACTCAAAGAAAAGGGCTTTTGTAATCAGTATGGGAAGCAGTGAACCAGCATTTTCTCCTTTTCTCATAACGTTTTCAACCCTTTTAAAAGACAATTTTCATAATTTAGGCAACATTTAATTTGTTGTCTGCATATGCTTTCAATTTGGACCAGTCTAAAATTTTGTTGTCTGGTAAAGAGTTAATGAAATTTGTCTGCAAATGAGTCATTCAATATGGGTCAGTCTACAACTTTGTCGTCTGGTAAAAAGTTGAACTTTGAATGAATCCTCTACAAACCTCATTGCTTATAAGGCAAGCTGTCTGCAATCTCGGATTATAAATTCTGGCTTAACCCAAAGAGCCCCAAGTAAACCCATGGGCATTTTCAGTCTACAGATAAGTCACAAATGAATGCAATTTCACTGCTTTAGTTTAAAGTCTCAGAACAGTGGACAGACAAGATCACAGATCTCAATCTGTATTCACCAACCATTCTCAACTCTTTACCACACAATCCCAAGTTTTAACAACCCTGAGGAAATAGCCTTTTGAAATCCTTGTGTGAAAAGAATAAAATGCTGGTAAACAGCATTTTCTTCTTTTCCCACAAGGATTTCTACACTTTCACACACAATTACCATCATTTCAGCTATATTAAATGTTGTTTGAAAATAATTCGAGTTTGGACCAGTCCAAAATTTTGTCGTTTAGGACAGGTTTAGGAATGCTTTTAGCCTTATTCTCCAGAATTCTCTATACTTGAAAGTAACAAAAATTGTGATTGGCTAAACCATTTGGTTTAGCCAATCAGAAGTTGTGTTACTTTCAAACTTAGAAAATCTTGGAGAATAACACTATGAGTGTCCTCAGGAATGGTTGGTTGGTACAGACCTAGACTGCACATTCTGTGCAGTCTGATCTTGATCTGCATTGGTCACAAAAGAAACTACAGTTGTGACAGGTGCTCAAAGGGTTAACATCATTTTGGAACAACATGGAGAAACAGAAAGTCATCTATCCTTCAAGTATGAAATGAACCGACAGATATTTTCAGTCATGAACTATCATCCGAATAATTGCAACCCTAAAACTGCTTCCACTTCTTTACACCAAACAACAAGATTTTAGACTCCTCCAATTTGAAAGCAATTGCAGATGACAAAATTAAGGTGTCTCAAAAGTTGAAAGTTGTTTTGGGAAGGGTAGAAAACATTGTGGGAAAAGGAGAAAATGCTGGTAACCAGCATTTTCTCCTTTTCCCACAATATTTTCAAAAGGCTTCTTTCTCATGGTTGTTAAAAGTCTGGATTGTGTGGTAAAGGGTTAAGAATGTTGCAGTGACGCAAACAGTGCTTTGTGCAGTCTGATTTTGATCTACACTGACTGTTTAAAACAATACAGCTGCAGTAATTCATGCTAAAAAAAGCACTCTAGAGGAAAAAATGTATCAAACCTTTGAAAAAGGCAAAAGCTGAAATAACACAATAGTATCCTCTGTAAATTTCTTAAATTTGTCCAAGTCTAAAATCTTCCATCTGGTAAAGGTTAATACAAGTTGGTATGGTAGTTTGTGAACTCACAATGACCGTCCAGTTATCATGAATCCTCCAACAAGCAAATAACCATGACAGATTAGAGCCTGAGCTCTCACAGTAAAGTACATGTATCTAAGGAGTAAAATTTATCCAGTGCAAGTATATAGAAATATTTAGAAAAAAGACAACAACAATCAAACTTCACATGAGTGAGATAAGTCACTGTTGGGTGAAGTTTGATTGTTGCTTTTTTTTTCTAAATATCCAAGTTTCACCGAGTATTCATTGCCTTTGTTATGACATGTAGGTTTTCACGGTGCCTTTGACATCTTTCTGGCATATCGGGCACGTCCTCAAGGCTGACCCGCACTCGTCACAGGCACAGAGGTGTCCACAGGGCAGTAAAACAATACAGACGGTATTCTTAGTGCATACCCGGCACAAAGTCTGTCCTTTCAGCTTCTCATTCTCCTCCTTGATTGACTTTGATCTCAAATCTGAAAGTTGTCAAAAAATATGCTAATATTTTGAAACAATCAATTTCCTTTAAAGCCCAAATAGCTGCCAAAAGTAAAAAAAGTGGATATAACATGCATCTAAAATTAAATCATAATATTCAAAAGTATGGAAGTTATTGTGAAGATAACAATATGCTATAGTGAGATCTGTCCAGGTGTAAGTCACTGGCAGAAAAATGAGTTTTAGAAGAAGGTTGAAAGTTGCCTGGTTGCTTTACAAAAGACATGTATCTGTTGTTTACATTTTACTTATTTCAGACTTCGTAAATTTTCTGCCAGTGGCTAACACTTGGAAGACTGAAAATTATCAGATTGTCGTCTTCACAATAATTTTCACACTTTTAAAGGGCATGATTTAAATTCATATGCATTTTGACACTTGCCATGTTTACTTTTGGCAAGTACTAGGGTCTTAACTCATGAAAAAATTAAAAAAAAACATGAAGGCCATGATGGCCCTGAAGTCGCTCATCTGAGCCTTTTGACCAAACATGACCCAATTCAAATCTCTTCTGGGATAACACAACAAGCATTCTAACAAACCTTCATGAGTATTGGAATAAAAATGTGGCCTCTAGAGGGTACACAAGGTTTTTCAAAATTTGTCTTGGTGACCTAGTTTTTGACCCAATGTGACCCACTTTCAAAGTCATCAAAGAAATGACAGAGACAAATATTCTGACTAATTTTCATGAGCATTTGACTGAAAATGTGGACTCTAAGGTGTACACAAGGTTTTTCAGTGATTAAGCCCACTGACCTAGTTTTTTGACCCGACATAACCCATTTCCAAAGTCATCCAGAATATCATCAAGACAAATATTCTGACCAATATTCATAAGTATTTGACTAAAAATGAGGGCCCTAGAATGTACACAAGGTTTTTCTATGATTAGACATGGTGACCTAGTGTTTGACCCGACATGTCTCTTCTTCAGGCTCATTGGAGATATCATCAAGATGGAATATTATGTTGTAGTGTGTTTCCTGGGGCTTGTATTTACTTCGAGCTGCGTGGGAAAATTTTGATATCGCGCAAGACCCTCGGTCTCGCACAATATCAAATTTTCCCACGCAGCGAGAAGTAAATACAAGCCCCAGGAAACACACTACAACATAATATTCCATTTATTATATACCTAAACTACCAAAAACCAAAATATATGCATTTAGTGACAATTTTATTCGAAAACGAAGCATAGTTATAAGAAAAATTGGTTTAGTAGGCGTTAACATGTTTTTTTCATGAATGGCAGATGAATTTTATTTAGTACTATGTTGCGTAAAATCAAATCGAGAATGAGGTTGAAAGTAGTTCATTCGTGGATACGTCATCATACCATATTTGGAACCGTATTCCACTGAGTGGAATACGAATTTTTTTCCGTTGTGTATGATTTTAGCCGCGTGCGACGCATGTTTTTAACCCGGAAAACTTACAGGTATATAATAAAGATAAATATTCTGACTGACTTTCATGAATATTGGACTAAAAACTGTGGCCTCCAGAGTGTACACAAGATTTTTTTAAGATTTGACCTAGTTACCTAGTTTTCGACTTTTTGACCCAACAGTCATTGTCCGAGATACATGTACCAAGACATTCTGACTCACTTTCAAGAGTACTGGACTGAAAACATGGCCTCTAGAGCATAAACAAGGTTATTTTAAAGACTTGACCTGGAGGATAATTGGAAATCAAGACTGTGTTTCACTAACTGTGAATGCATGAAATTTGTGTACATATTTGTGTAAGTAAGCATCAAGTCTTTACACACTTCCCTCTAATGCATAACTAAAAATTGCATAAAAAGTTGCGTAACTTTACACCAGCTGAAACCCTTCATTAAAGCATGGATCACAGTACGTGTATGTTATGATCCCTGATAAAATATGTCTTCTGCAAAAACTAATGCCATGCTCAAGTTGCTTTCATATGCAATTATACAATTAATTGCTGCAAGTCTATACACTTTAGTGAAAGTCAGTCAAGGCACACATACTTCTCTTTCTTATTAATTAAAGCTTTGCAAACCATTGCCTTACTAAATTTACAGATAAAACTTTTATGGAGTGAGGTTTTATTTTAATCCTCTACATTTATGGAGTTAGGTTTTATTTTAATCCTATACATTTATGGAGTTAGGTTTTATTTTAATCCTCTACAAACCTCATTGCTTATAAGGCAAGCTGTCTGCAATATTGGATTGCCACCCCCCCACACCCCAATTTAATACATTCGCATTCGCTTCCTGTCCAATGTCAATGGTTTGTGCTATTTGTAAATTTGTAATGACTTTTAAACCCCATACAAATCCCTTTATTCTAGACACATTGTCATCTGCAATTGGTTTAATTATGAATGACTATACCATTTTGTTGTTTGGTAAAGATTGAATTGTGTAAAATAAGCCTGTTCAAAGTCTCTTTACCAGACATTACAATCTTAACCCTTTACCAGATGACAAAATTCTATCCTTGTCCAAACTGAATGCATTTGCAGACAACAATTTCAATGTGGCTCAAATGGTGCAATTTTTATTTGATAGGGTAGAAAAACTTGTGGGAAAAGGAGAAAATGCTGGTTACCAGCAATTTCTCCTTTTCCCACAATGCTTTCAAAAGGCTTCTTTCCCAGGGTCGTTAAAAGGTGGCATTGTGCAGTAAAGGGTGAATTTTGTCAATTTTGAAAATGCTCCTAAATGAAAGTTGAATGTTGCTCATATAATATGATTTGTTTTTGGTAAAGTAGAAAGCACTGAAAAGGATTTTTTGTTTTTCAACCACTATAGTACATATTGTAAAAAACACAGGCAAATTTTGTAAGGTTCCAAAACCGTTAGGCTTGACTTCATTGAAAGAATGGTTGGAATATATTCAATAAATGAAAATGGGCCTGTATATATACCTACTACTGGTGTTATTAAAATTGCAATCTTCATTCAAATCTTCAAATTCAGTGACATTTAAAAAATTAATTAAAATGAAAATAAAGAGAAATACATGTACTTAACAAAATCAAACTAGAACTGTCACATATAGTGACTTAATTAATGTTAACAAAAATAAAAAGGAACTTCAGTTTATAAACAAAACAACTGTTTCTATTTCCCAAAATGTGCTTAAAGACTGAAGGAATGTAAAAAGTCATACTCATGCTGTGCAAGGTTAATCATTCCATTTCAAAAAAAGATGAGATTCATCACAACAAAAGTTAAGAAACAATGTAACTCTGTTATTAAAATCTTGTTTATTTTTCAACAAATAATTTCCATTACTTTTAGAGTGAAATAATCATAACTGTGTCAGAGTTTTATCTTTCACATAAGTGAGATACGAACTAGCGCCATCATTAGTCAAAGTTCTTTAACCCTTTACCAAACGACAAAATTTTGGACTGAACCAAATTGAAAGCATTTGCAGACGACAAACTATATGTAACTAAAATGTTGATTTCAGTCTTGGATAGGGTAGAAAACATTGTGGGAAAAGGAGAAAATGCTGGTTATCAGCATTTTATCCTTTTCCCACAATATTTTCAAAAGGCTTCTTCCCGCGGCATTGTGTGGTAAAGGGTTAATCATATACAGTAAAACCCCGCCTAACGACCTCTCAGTGAAGCGGGCAACCCGCTATTACGACCCCTTTTTTCCAGAACCAAACTTTGTGTTCTTTATTTCAATTGATTTGCCTCCCGTAAAAACGGGCATCCGCTATTCCGTATAACGACCACCAAATTAACAACTAATTAAAGGAAACAGTCTAAAATGACACCCGACTTACGACCATCACTTCACACCTTGTGAAACCATTATCAATACTAGGTGGGGAACAAAGTTGTTTACATTTGATCTGGGTTTTACGACATATGATTTACGGCAATCACCAATTACGACTACCACAAACTGTTCTGTTTGTTGATTTGACTGATTGGACTTGATTGGCAATTAATGACCACCAGTTTGTTGATTAAAGACTTTTATTCAAACAAATTCTGCCTTTCGGATGCACTGTTTTCACACAGTTTAAAACGGGGAAAACACAGGTGGGTGGTTTTTTTTTTTTTGTTAGTTTGAAATGTGAAACTATTGTGAAACGAAAAGAAAAGGATTTATTGACGAACATTTTTTTTTTTGTTCTAGAAAAACTGTTTCGAAGCTAAATCATTCTTCTTCTTGATCATTGCATTCTTTTGTGTTTAGAAAATCATTTGAATAACATTGTAAAAAACAAGAAGCATTTTACTAACCCTTTCGCAGCTTACTAACCCTTTCGCAGCTAGAGAAGACTTCACACCTCTGAAGTCAAAAGCTTATTAAAACAATATGGGAAAAGAAGAAATTGCTTGGACAGATTTTTCATGCCTCTGAAAGGCTTTCGAAAACATTATGAGAAAATAAGAAATTGCTTGGAACGACTATTCATGCCTCTGAAATATAACGATTTTGAAAACATTGTGGGAAAAGAAGACATTGCTCAGAAGAAATGGACTAATTAAGCATTTTCCTTGTACAGACAGTTTTTGAGTCTGAAGTCAAAAAATAAATTTTTGGGAACGACTTTAAATGCCTCTGATGTCAAAGGCTTTTTAAAACATTATGAGAAAATAAGAATTGTTTGGAAAGACTTTTCATGTCTCTGAGATAAAAAGATTTTGAAAACATTGTGGGAAAAGAAGACTTTGCCGAAAACGAAAGGATTAATTAAGCCTTTTCAAGATACAGAAGACTTTTTACATTGCATGGCAGTCAAGATCCAGTATTCAGACCACCCCGCTATTAAGACCACTTTGTCGAAGAACCAAAGTGGTCTTAATAGTGGGGTTTTACTGTACATTATTTCTTAAACACTGCCGACAAAGATTTTCATGTAAATTAAACTACCAAACCTTATCATTGTAACAAAGCTATGATTCTTTTCATATTAAGATGCAAGATAAAGTTTGTTACACTTAAGTTTCTTTGCGACTATTTTTAGTTCCAGATGTAAAGTGCTGTTAAAGACGTGAATAGGTCTGATTATTATGTATATTTCAATACATACATGTGGGCCTACGTTTACGGATACTATGAACTAAATATAATAAAATGTACACAAAACATATAAATTGAATAATCTGGTATTTCGAAATAAAAAATACTATCATATCATATACAATGTATCTTGAAAAAATATCTTGAAAATAATTTTATATGTGTACATCCAAAAAACATGAAATTGTATCCATGGTAACCAGTAAAATGAATGATAAGATGTGCAAATTATCATTAATGGGAGGAGAATAAGACTTTATGGATATAATTACAAGAAAAGGATAATAAAACAAAATATATCTGAAATATATATGCTTATAAAATGTGTACATTGTATACATTTTATATAGTTATATCATAATGACAAGCTATATAAGCTTTAATTGATGCATGTATATAGTGCAAGTCAGGGGCTTAAAATTGTAAAATCTTAAAAGAGAAAAAAAAATTCTTGCAAAAAATTTATCCTTTGTCCACAATTCTTAACTGTCAATGATGAATGAATTAACCCTTTACTGCACAATGACGCCTTTTGACACCCCTGGGAAAGAAGCCTTTTGAAAACATTGCGGGAAAAGGAGAAAATGCTGGTAACCAGCATTTTCTCCTTTTCCCACAATGTTTTCTACCCTATCAAAGAAAAATTTCACCATTTGAGCCACACTGAAATTGTCATCTGCAAATGCTTTCAATTTGGACAAGGCTAAAATTTTGTCATCTGGTAAAGGGTTAATGAGTTTAGCCTTTACCCATAACATGAATAAAGGAAAGAAATGAAGTTTTTTAAGTATTTACCGGCCAAAAATAATTACGGTACATAGATATGACAGAATTTAATATGTCGCTTTTCAGAAAACAATTTTCAAGTTACAATGATCCACCAACTATTAGGGAGGGGAGAGAAGGGGATAGGGAACACAAAGTTCAGCCAAGACAGTGAACCACTCCGATGGAGGGGAAGGATACAAGTAATATCAAAGATAGAAAATTTCAGTTTGTAAATTCCCATCATCCACCTAAACCTTGGACGGACAACTGAGTATCTTTATGGTGAGCCAAGAAGTCAATGCACCCAAAAATGTTTCAGCTCGTTATCAAGGAACAAAATGGTAGACTCCACCAAATTTCAGGCATTTGCTGTAAACCACTTCAATGGAGCTCAGAAGATGATTTCTGTTTTCTAAATGGTACAAAACATTGTGAGAAAAGGAGAAAATGCCAGTGGCCAGCATTTTCTCCTTTTCCCACAATATTTTTGAAGGCCTCCTTCTTCAAGGTTGTTAAAACCAGGGCTTGTTTGGTAAAGGATACAACCATTACCTACAGCAAAAAACTTTAAGAAAACATTTTAGTCAAATGTGAAAATTGCTTTGAAGTGCTATTTTTGATTTGTGCCATGCTCTGGTAAAAGGGGGCTTAATGCAGATCTGTGGTGCATGATACCACCCAAGCTATCACATGATCATGGATCCAAAAATTTATTTCTTTCTAACAACTGACTGAATCATGAGGTAAACTGTCCTTTGCCATACAGAAAATTGTCAAAAAGCGAAAAGTTTCGGCCCAGGTCAGCCTGCACGGACTGCGCAGACTGCGCAGGCTGACCTGGGTCGATACTTTTTGCAGATGCATTAAGGCCCCTTTTCACAGAGCATGGCTCATATATATTGTCTACAAAAATAGACTTTAACTTTTTACCAAACAGCGAATGTTTAGACAAGTCAAATCAAAGTATTTGTATCCAACAAAAATAAGATGTGGCTCAAATAATGAATTTTGCCCTTGAAAAAATAGAAAACACTGTGAGAAAAGGAGAAAATGATGTTTACCAGCATTTCCTCCTTCTCCCACAATGTGTGCAAAAGCCCTTATACCACAGGGCCATTAGAACTAGGGATTGTTTGGTAAAGGGTTAACCCTTTACCTAACAATAAATTTAGCCTAGTCCAAATTGAAAACATTTGCAGACGACAAAGGTAGCCCAAATGATGAAAGCTGCCCTTGATAGATTAGAAAACATTATGGGAAAAGGAGAAAATGCTGGTTACCAGCATTTTCTCCTTTACCCACAATGTTTTTAAAAGCCTTCTTCCTCAGAGTCGTTAAAAGTCGGGATTGTGTGGGAAAGAGTTAAGAAGTGCTACGTGCTCTAACAGTTAGAAACAGCTATGACAACATCGATTCACATAACTATTACAATAACTTTCCACTGGCACATGACAACATCCATTCACATAACTATTACAATAACTGTCTACTGGCACATGAAATTTCATATCGCATGTATTCTACAGATAATTACAGATAATTCATGAACAGATAACAGAGATGCAACTTTCAAAAGATGACTATTGGCTACCTATCATTCATAAACAGATAACAGAAATGCAACATTCAAAAGATGACATTTTACCACTATTTTATACAAGTAGAGAACACCTATCATATTATAAGTCTGCTATTTCCAATACCTTTAATTATTGTTAGGTAACAACCTACAAACTAACTATAAACAAATTTATTTCAAATTAGCAAGATAATACGAGACATCGCAAGAACACCCTTTAACATAAGAACCTTTCCACAAGAAGACAAAACCAAAGCTGGCAACTACAGCCCCATCACATAACAACATTTTCAAATGGAAACATCATCAAAATTTAATGGCGGCAAAGAATTATAAAGCTTTTCACAGAAAAACAACATCAAACATTGCAAAAACTCTCTGCAACATAATACCTTTGCCACAACAAGGTAACATGTAAGGATGAAAAAAATCTCTCTAACATAATAATCTTTTAACCCCCAAGTTTTAACGACCCTGAGGAGGAATGCTTTTGAAAACATAGTGGGAAAAGGAGAAAATGCTGGTAACCAGCATTTTCTCCCTTTCCCACAATGTTTTCTGCCCTTCTCAAAACAAATTTCAATTTTTGAACCACATTTATTTTGGTCGTCTGCAAATGCTATGAATTTGGAATAGTCTAAATTTTTGTCGTTTGGTAAAGAGTTAAGACATGTATCAAAATAAAATTTCAAAGAGGAAATAAGGCCAGCCAAAAAAGTCGTATCTTTCTCAAATGCCAAGGTGATATCAATGAATAAAAGCTTATCTAATACTTTTTTTCACACAAAATATCTATGAACATTGGCAAACAGTGTTTAGGCAAGAAAGTTTAAAGAAAATTTAATAGAAGAATGGCATGAATGGTAAAGTTTTGTGGTAAAATTAAATAGGATGATAAATATGATACAAACCTTGATTCATTTAAATATTCAAAACATCCAAGCACAAGCATTTACATCAAAATAAGTCATCATGAATGAAAACATTTTCGATCAAAATGACAAAAATTTACAATACCAACTATGTAACAGTGTAGAAAGACAATCAAGGGTGATAAATGATGTGATAAATGGTAACAAACTATCAAGAGGAAAGGAGGAATTACTTGAACATTATACACTTAACTATAGCTTGTAATCACCAATTGCTAAGCCAAATCATAAGCAGCTATCTTCTTGGGAGTATCAAAATCAAATCTCAAAGAGGTCAGTCAACCGAAGGAGGGTATTGTGGAGAACTCTCAACTGGCAGTAAACATTGTGGAAAATGGAGAAAATGCTGGATACCAGCATTTCTCCTTTTCCATCAATTTTTTTCAAAAGTATTAGTCCTCAAGGTCGTTACAACTTAGGAGTGTATGGTTGAGTGTTCAGCTAATACAAACAATTAACCTCATTTGCTGAAGATTTCTGCTGTCAGCCCTTATCAAAACCCCTTAACTTAGCATTAACCCTTAAGCTGCTATACTCGACTCGCTGACCTTTTGCGTGCAGTGTAGACCAATATCAGACCACACAGAATCTAAACTGTCCTGTAAGGAGATATTTTTCTCCAAAAAATATGTTTGAAACAACATTATTTAGATGTTTACTATTGGCTTCAAAGTTCTACTTAAGTTATTTAGCAGAATAAGTGTTTAAAAAGCTATATATAAGTTACTAGATATATATAGAAATAATCAAACTATTCTTCTAAGACTCTCTTTGCCAAGACTACTTCAGAGCTCCAGATAAGAGACAGTGACAGTATTCTAAATCCATTATTTCTCTTCCAAACCCTATGTTGTGGGTACTCATTAGAATCATCTCGATGAGACGATTCTAATGAGTACCCATAACATAGGGTTTAGTGGAGAGTGATTAACATTTTCAATTTTGAAATCAAAATCACTCCCTCTATCTGGAGCTCTGCTACTTCTCAAGAACATCCTCATTCTAATCAGAGGGCTACCTATACTACATGTATTCATACTGTGTTGGTCTGATGGAAGCTTTCTTTTGAACTCTTTACCAAACCACAAAATTTTAGACTGGACCAAACTGAAAGCATTAATTCTGCAGACGGCAGATTAAACATGACTCAAAATCTTAAAGTTGCCTTTGGAGGGTTTAAAACATTTTGGAAAATGGAGAAAATGCCGGTCGCCAGCATGTTCTCCTTTCTCAGAATGTTTTCAATGGTATTTCTCCCCAAGGTAGTTAAAACTTAGGATTGTGTGAAAAGGGTTAAAAGGCATAAAAGAATATTAATTAGAAGGATACCAGGTTCAAAACTATCAACTTCTGACTGCTTTTCCACTAAATTCTTTTTACGTAATATAAATGCAGATCTAGTGTCTTTTTACAAAAGCAAGGAGCCTTGCCTTCAATTCATAGTACATGTATTTTTTTTTTTTTTTTCACTTCTCGCGCAGTAATTTCCATTAAAAATATAGTTGACTGAGTAAATTTCTGACATGTGATCTGCTTAACCCTTTACCACACAATCCCGAGTTTTAACGACCCTAAAGGAAACGCCTTTTGAAAACATTGTGGGAAAAGGAGAAAATGCTGGTAACCAGCATTTTCTCCTTTTCCCACAATGTTTTCCACCCTTCCCGTAACAAATTTCAATTTTTCAGTCACATTCATCTTGTCATCTGCAATTTTAAAATTTTGTCATTTGGTAAAGGATTAACTATTTACCAAACAACAAAATTTTACATCCGTCCAAATTGAAAGCTTTTGCAGACGACAAAATAAATGTGAATTAAAAATTGAAATTTGATTTTGGAAGAATAGAAAACATGGTGGAAAAATGAAGAAAGTGCTGGTTACCAGCATTTTCTCCTTTTCCCACAATGTTTTCCAAAGGCTTTTTCTTCAGGGTGTTTGACCCTTTACCAGACAACAAAATTTTAGCCTTGTCCAAATTGAAAGCATTTGCAGACGACAATTTCAATGTGGCTCAAATGGTGCAATTTTTCTTTGATAGGGTAGAAAACATTGTGGGAAAAGGAGAAACTGCTGGTTACCAGCATTTTCTCCTTTTCCCACAATGTTTTCAAAAGGTTTCTTTCCCAGGGGCGTCAAAAGGTGTCATTGTGCGGTAAAGGGTTAAAAGTCGGGATTGTGTGGTAAAGGGTTAAGATAAATAATGTAATCAATTGTTTATCTTAAAAGTTGTCAGTAATAAAAGATATTGTCTGATATTATTAAATCTGTAAATGGACACATTTTGTTGCTGCCTTTTTCAACATTTGTTGTAAAACAATGACAAAAATGACTTGAATTGTGCTTTACTTCGCAAGTGTATAAAGAAACTGTGCCAGGTTTCAGGAGAAAACTTAAGTCCCTTATTTTGCTCTGTTTTCTTACAATAAAATCTTCAATAAAAATTATTTTCTGAAATCAAACTTTGACATGCTTCCATTATGCTGCAAGACAATAGACTCAAAGTCCTGTACAGGGAGACTTGTAGGGCAGCACATGTATTTAGCACTGAGAGAGAGAATGAATCAAAGCAGTGAAAACACTGTTGTGGCATTTGTTAAGGGAGCATTGTTTGGAATTAATAATTTGAAAAATAAACAATAGAAACAGCTTCAAAATATTCGCTTGAAAGTCAATCTACTATATTAGTCATGCAAAATCCGATAGAGAAGGGTGCAATCTTGTGGGACGAACAAGTCAGGGTGAACAATCCTGGGACGAATAAGCCCAGGAACGAACTGGTTTCGGGACGAACAAGCACGGTACGTGTGTGTCATTACGCCATAGCGGATCAAGCTATTTTTGATAAAAAGGAAGTATTTCCACGATCGTCGGCCTAATCCAATTTATTGTAATACACCATTTTCAATTTCATATCCGAGTGCAATCGAAATACTTATTTTTCTCAGAAAAATTTATTCTAATTGGGTTTACTTCCTTCGGTTTTGCACAAAATATGATACATGATTTTCAAAATGCCATATTGAACTCATAGTGGCATTGTCTTCGACAAATGCCACAAAAATGAAACTTTTCATCTAATCTAACACATTATTTCGAAGTTACTTGGTGGAATATACATGGTGACCTCAAGAAAATTGAAAGCATAAAAAAATGTATTAAATCCTATGAAAGTCAAACAAATTTCTTGAAATTTGCTGCACATAAACCTCAGTCTGTATATGATCATTCCCAAAAGTTCCATTTATCTTAGTCACTTTGCATAAAAATCATGTTCTTTCCAAAATATGCTCCAAATGGTCCCCTTGCATAATTATGTCACGCACAGTTGTCAAATAGTTGAAAAATGGGAGAGCTAAAACGGTGTATGTAGAGTGTTATGTGGCAGTGCTGATGAAGTTTTTGACATCACTGGGACAATGTAGAGGGTTAGACAGGGCTAACCCCCCTCCAACACCTGCAAACTTTAACCCTTTACCAGACGACAAAATTTTAGCCTTGTCCAAATTGAAAGCATTTGCAGATGACAATTTCGGTGTGGCTCAAATGGTGCAACTTTTCTTAGATAGGATAGAAAACATTGTGGGAAAAGGAGAAAATGCTGTTTACCAGCATTTTCTCCTTTTCCCACAATGTTTTCAAAAGGCTTCTTTCCCAGGGGCGTCCAAAGGCGGCATTGTACGGTAAAGGGTTAAATGACTCCCTAGCCTTGCTTTAAGAGAGTGATTTTAGTAGAGAC
Source organism: Tridacna gigas (assembly GCA_945859785.2). Classification (NCBI taxonomy): domain Eukaryota; kingdom Metazoa; phylum Mollusca; class Bivalvia; order Cardiida; family Cardiidae; genus Tridacna; species Tridacna gigas. The sequence continues at coordinate 72,987,628 of OX244031.2, read as the reverse complement.
TGATAAGCAGGAAGTGTGACATTGAGTATCATGTGTACCAGTACAACCCTCAAACAATAGGTGAACTGAAGGTAGCAACTGCAGGAAAAAAAAAGTCATGGAAATCCCCAAAGAGAAATATGTTCCAGTAATTGACAATTTGCATGATATATGCAAGTGTGCCTTATCTTTTTCAGCTTTATCGATGGACTGACTATTTTGTAGTCCATTTTCAGTTAGAAAAAATCTGGGGGGATGCTAACTAGAGGGGGAGCATCAACAAGGGACATTACGGTATATTGTTTTATAGTGATATTGATTTGAGGACTATCAACAGTGTTTAAGCAGTTACTTACTCCTGTGGCCTAATGCATGCACCAACTCGACTTTTAACGACCCTTGTGTGGTAAAGAGTTAATTGAAATTTTAGAGATTTATACGATTGATACCCTTGAAAAGGGTACAAAACTGTGTTTTTGATAGCCTCCTTCCTAAAGGCCATGAAAACAGTTGGGCCATACTCTGTTAAAAAGAGGCTGACCTGGGACAAAAATTTTTGCAAATGGTAAATTTTCCATATCTCCAGGATCATTCTGTGGTATGATTCAGGCAGTTTTTAGATGAAATGGATAAAAAGTATGCAACAACTTTCTCGGTATCACACATAGCAAAGGTGCATAAAGTTGCCTGTTGCCAGATTTTTGCTCACTTATTATTTCATAAAAGGTAAATACAAAGTTGTCCAGTTGTCAAAACTGTTGTATACTATTGCACTTGTTAATTACCTTGCGGAGCTAAAGCTGTTGTCAGATAAAGCCCACTGGGTGTAGGTGCAGAGTTCCATCATCCATTATGAACATCCCCAGAATGGAGTACCTTATCTAGCACAATGTTCTGTGAAGAAGACCACCTTTCTTTCATAAAAATCTCAAAATTATGTGCGTAAATGAGAAAAAAGAAAGTCTCCACAGCTCTCAATATGAACACTTAACTTTGGGCAAGATAGTTCTTGTAATTCAGCTCAACCTTACTATCATTATTCTCTTTTTCCAGCATGCAATCCAACATGTTATATTAACCCTTTACCAAAGACAAAATTTGTCCAAACTCAAAGCTATTGCAGATGACAAATTAAATGTTGGTCAGTTGATGAAACCAGCCTCTAATATGGTAGAAAACATGTGGGAAAAGGAGAAAATGCTGCTAAGCAGCATTTTCTCCTTTTCAAACAATGTTTCTGCACTATCAGAGAGCTTAAGCACATTTGTACCAAAACTGAATTTGTCATCTGCAAATGCTTTGAAATTGGTCTAGTCTAAAATTTTGCTGTGTGGTAAAGAGTTAAAAGGCTCTCTCTGCAGGTACTTGAAACCAGTTTTGAACCCTTGCAAACGTAAAAGGGCAAAGCAGAGACAAGCACAAAGCACCATAGCATGAGGCCAGACTTTAGAGCTGTAATACCATATTTGCATAACACTGACGCTTGTCAAAGTCAGCATCAGATAAAAATTGTTAAAGAAACTGACAACATTGACTTGCATAAAATCATTCTTTGAAGTTTAGTCAATGATGCAGTTCTTGAATTTTGATCTTTTTTTTCATCATGAAAATTAATGCTGTTACGTTATATCTGAAAGTAAGGAAAAGCAGTCTGTGGAACTGGGAATTAACTCTTTGCCACGGGACAAAATTTAAGACTGGTCCAAATTGAAAGCATTTGCAGACGACATATTAAATATTGCTCAAATGATTGGATATGTTTCTGAATGGTAAGAAAACATTGTGGGAAAAGGAGAAAATGCTGGTTACCAGCATTTTCTCCTTTTCCCACAATACTTTTAAAAGCCTTCTCCACAAGAGTCGTTAAAAGTCGGGATTGTGTGGTAAAGAGTTGGGGTAAAGATTCTAAACTCCAACTATTGCTATACTTACCCCTCCAAACCTACCGCAACTATTTATATAGGATCCTACGTAAGTGTTCAAGTGTTATTGAATTTATTAAATAGGTTATTTAAAACAAAATAAAAACCCGAGGTTTGACAAGTTTCTCTCTTGTTTTAAACGACAAACATAATAGATTCAAAGTAACATGAATACTTATGAAAGATCCACTCTACAACATGACCGGGATTTATTCAACAAAATTGTACAATCTAAACGGTCTTACACCAAGTGCCGTAATTAGCTAACTATGAGGATTTGTTATGTGCTATCTTAGTTAACCCTTTCCCAAACAAGCCCTGGTTTTTACGTGTCTGCAGTACAAGTTTTTTGAAAACACTGTGGGAAAAGGAGAAATTGCTCGAAACGAGCAATTTCTCCTTTTCCCACAGTGTTTTCTACCCTTTTGGAGAACACTCTGTCATTTTCATCAAATTTAAAATTGTCGTCTGCAAACTCTTTCAATTTGGACCAGTCTAAAATTTGTCGTTTGGGAAAGGGTTAAAGAAATAGATCCTTTCCCATATTTTTAAGTGTAATATACTAATATTTCATTAAATTATATAGAACAGAATGTACTACTGACAACACTTAACTCATTACCACATGACAAAATTTTAGACTGATCCAAATTGAAAGCATTTGCAGACGACAAAAGAAATGTGGATACAATGATGAGCTCTGTCTATGAAAGAGTACAAAACATTGTGGGAAAACAAATCAAAGGTGGTGCAATTGACAAAATTTGTCCTTGATGGGATACAAAATGTTGTGGGAAAAGGAGAAAATGCTGGTTACAGCATTTTCTCCTTTTTGTATAAAGTTTTCAAAAGGTTTCTTTCTCACGGTTGTAAAAACTTGGGATTGTGTGGTAAAGGGTTGAATTAGTGCTCTCGCCAAAAGTTGTTTTTTGTAAACCTAGGCATTAAATTATCTGCAATAGCTGTGTAGGCCCTCAATAATGATTTTAAATTAAGACATTCCGAGATTTTCCCCTGACCTAATTTTAGTTTGCAGGTGCCATATTTTTATGCCACACAGAATATTGAATGGGGTAACATCACTGCAATGCCAATAGGTCATGTTATAAAACAAGATTTAACTCTTTACCAAGCGACAAAATTTTAGACTAGTCCAAATTGAACGCATTTACAGATGAAAAAATAACTGTGGCTCAAAAATTGAAATTTGTTTTAGGAAGGATAGAAAACATTGTGGGAAAAGGAGAAAATGCTGGTTACCAGCATTTTCTCCTTTTCCCACAATATTTTCAAAAGGCTTCTTTCTCAAGGTAGTAAAAAGTCCGGATCGTGTGGTAAAGGGTTAAAACGATACATTGTTCTAAAATCTAACAGCTCACAATGACATGCTAAATAAAACTAGCAATAAAGGTGCATTGTCAATTTTTGTCAGGAATACTTTCATTTGCTGACAATACTATATTGTGTGGGAAGGTTTAGACAAACAGAAAATAAAGCAGTGTTTTGAGTATAGCAATATTGGAATTACGTGCTAGTGAAGGTTGGAATCTTTTTTCTGAAATCTGGTTAATATTAATGAAAAGAACATTCCACAAAACATTAATTCTGATTTGAATTTGCACTAGAAGCTTGTATTTAAATGCATATTGATTAAATGTTGCCTGCTAAGTTTTTGTTATCGAAGGTTTGTTATATGCCAAATAGAAATCCAGACAATAGAGTCTTAATAAAAAAGTCAACCATTAGAAAAGACAGTGAGATAGACAATGTTCCTTTCATTAGAGAAAAACAAAAATAAATATTCAAGCAACACATAGTAATTGTGTACCAACCCCCTGATGTACCTTTGCACAAAATCACTGTCTTGCCATCCTCTTTTGAACCTGAAACAAAAGAAAATTTTGAATACCTTACTATAACAAGATTCATAATATAAACAATATTAAATAAGGTCATTGATTGTATTGTGTTCAGTGCTGTTTACAACATTATTTTAGTTATATCACAGTGGCCAGTGCACCTATCCATGCTTTCCTGGAGTTTCTTTTACCAGTACTCTGCACAATATTCTTCCCAAGCCACTGGCTGCTTTCCTACATAATCATCGTTCAAACAATGCATTCCTACTCTATTTTTAATGGGCTAAACCATCGTTTAGCCAATCAGGACTGGTGTTGCTATCAAATTTAGCAAATTCTTGAGAATAAGGCAAAGAATTTTCTTCACAAGAGGGCAGTTGGTCCTAAAGCCCTTACCCGAGTAAGGTCATCTATCGTTGATAAAGCTGAAGAGATCCTGGTTTTAATGATCTAAAACACAAGAATGTAAGTGACCTACTTTTTGAACTTGTCAGAGATATCACCAAGACAAACATTCTGATAATGTTTCACGAGTATGAGGCTGAAAGTGTGGCCTCTAGACTGCACACATGGTTTTCTAAGATTTGGCCCAGTGACCTACTTTTTTACTCAAAATGCCCCAGTTTTGAGCTTGTCCCAGATATCATCAAGACAAACGTTGTGAGTTTCTGACTAAACCTGTGGTCTATAGAGCACACACAAGGTAGTTGTTGATGACCATATGACGGACGCTGGACACAGCATCATCACAAAAGCCCACCTTGAGCACTTCGTGCTCAGGTAAGCTAAAAGTGGTTGGCGACCACATGCCCAGGTTTATAGTTAGAAACCTCAACCTTTAGTGCGCATAGTAAATCAGAGACACTTTCAGCCTAGGAATAAAACCCTAACAATTCCACATTTCATGGTGTTTTTTTTTTCCCAGAATGTCCCTGCTAATTGAACAGGGAAAAGATCATAAATCAGACTACACGTTTTGTGCAGTCTGATCTTACTCTACACTGTCCTAAAAGCAACTATAGTTGTGGGTTAACATAGGTGCACTCAATCTTGGTACAAATTATTAGTGCTCTTTACTCTTTTAGTGCCAAATATATGAACCAGGCTTTGTGAAAAGGGGGCTTAATGCATCTACGAAAAAGTATCAACCCAGGTCAGCCTGCGCAGTCCACGTAGGCTGACCTGGGCCAAAACTTTTCGCTATTGGTCAATTTTCTGTATATCAAAGGACCATTCTACCTTATGATTCAGTCAGTTGTTAAAAACAGTGGTTATTATGGATCCATGATTATGTGATGGCCTAATTGGTACAATGCATTACAGGGATGCATTAAGCCCCCTTTTGCTGGAGCACAGTTCATATAAACTCACCCTCTTTTGAAGTCACAAAGTACCATCCATGAACCTCTGACAGATACCTCTCTTACAGGCATGACCAAACAAGCGGAAGGCATAGATCAAAGATCACACTGCTGTCTGATCTTGATCTATGCCGTCCGCAAAAGCCAATGTTTTAGTCTATGGCGCTAAAACAGTTCGGTGTTCTGGTTTGGAATTTTCCTTTTATAAAGTTTTCAATATATAAACCAGTGTAAAACTTGTGGGCAAGGCCTATTATTATTATTATTTATGTAACTTGAACCAATTGTAGACATCACTTGACAGTCAATTAACTGACTGGCCACAATAGCTCATCTTGAGCACTTTGTGCTCAGATGAGCCTAAAAGGATCTTGCTCTGTAGCAAATTATTAAGCTCTACATTACCTGGAAAAACTCTACAACACAAACGCTTCTTTATGACTGTTTCCCCTTTATCTGTCAAGATCTGGGTACTTACAGAGGTACTTACATAGGTAAACACGGACACCCAATGTATTTGAATGTAGACATCATTAAGTCTTATCACTTCTGCCAGTGTGTCTATTCAATTCCTGGAATTTCTTGCAGCAGTACTTTGCACATTACTCTTTCAAGGCTACTGGCTGCCTTCCCACTTAAACATTGTCAGAAAAATGTTTAGAGGTGAGAGAGGAATGTCTATATCAATCCTCAAAAAGAGTTTATTTGAATTGAGATTCAAACTCAAGACCCCTAGATTTCAAGCTGTGTATGCAACGGACTGAGCTTCTAGGTTTGGCTTCGAATGTAGAAACACTGGAATTAGAATCTGGTTAGTCATAATACATGTACATAGTACAGCAATATCAACCCTTCTTCTACAGCATGATAAATTTTAACCCTTTACCACACAACAAAATTTTAGGCTGGTCCAAACTGAAAGCATTCGCAGACGACAAATTAAATGCGATTTGAATGATAGGATTTGTCTCTGAAAGGACAGAATACATTTGTGGCAAATGGAGAAAATGCTGGTTACCAGCATTTTCTCCTTTTCCAACAATGTTTTCGAGGCTTCTTTCTTGCAGTCTTTAAAACTCATGTTTGTGTGGTGAAGAGTTAAACCTTTCAGCACCAAAGGTAAAAACCGGGGCTTTTGCAGATGGCATATATTCAAGATCAGACTGCACACAACATGCAAAATTATACTGTTAGCTTGATTAGGCACATATATGAGGGATGTCCATTAAGCATGTAGACTTTTCTCATAACTCGACTATTTATCAACCATTTAATACCAAAATTTGGTGACATATTATTGGACGTGTCATTGATACATGGTACAAGGTTCATTAAAATACACTGATCAAGTAAAAGGTTACAAAGAATTAAAAAACATCACTACCTGCTATCCGGTGCACAACGTAAGACAACTTTGACGTCGCTTTGAAAAATCATCCTAAAACTTTTTCAACGCATTCACAACCAGTATGTATACATTTTCTATAAAGGGCAATTCATTTGTCATACATGGCAATGTGGAAAGTGTTTATCGAAGGAAGGGAAGACACAATCTGCAATGTTTCCCTGTCATGACATCTTGCATGATGTCATAACCCCAGCCCTTTGGGTGGGACTTGATCTACGTGGAACAGAACAAGAGTTGAAGAACTTCACACGCTCTGGTATGGGGAAAAAGTCTCAATTTTGGATGGTAGTGCCTTTTATCTATCTACCTGCCTGAAGTATGAAAAATTAACTATCTGTCTGTCTGGTTCTCTGTCCACTAGCAGCATAACACCACAAACATGTGTTTCCTGCCAGACTTTGGCACTCTTGACTTCATCGGGGTGAGGATTTCAGTGTATTATAATAAAACCATATGTACATTTATGTTTCATAGATAAAATAAAGATTGTGTGAACTATGGAAAAACACTAATATTCCTCTTCATGGAAAAAGTTTAAGATGACTTTTCAAAGCGACGTCAAATTGGTCTTATGTTGCGCGTGCGGTAGCAGTTAGTGGTGCTTTTTAATCTTTTGTAACTTTTTACTCAATCGTTGTATTTTGATGAAATTTACAGAATGCATCAATGACATATCCAATAAAACATCACCAAATTTTGGTATGAACCCTTTACCACACAATCCCGACTTTTAACGACCCTGAAGAAGAAGCCTTTTGAAAACATGTGGGAAAAGGAGAAAATGCTGGTAACCAGCATTTTCTCCTTTTCCCCACAATGTTTTCTACTCTCTTTCAAAAACAAATTTCAATTTTTGATTCATATTTATTTTGTTGTCTGCAAAAGCTTTCAATTTGGACTGGTCAAAAATTTTGTCGTTTGGTAAAGAGTTAAATGGTTGATAAATAGTTGAGTTATGAGAAAAGTCTACGTACTTAACCCTTTCCCAAACGACAAATTATGGACTGGTCCAAATTGAAAGAGTTTGCAGACGACAATTTTAAATTTGACGAAAATGGCAGAAAGTTATCAAAAAGGGTAGAAAACACTGTGGGAAAAGGAGAAATTGCTCGTTACGAGCAATTTCTCCTTTTCCCACAGTGTTTTCAAAAGACTTGTACTGCAGACACGTGAAAACCAGGGCTTGTTTGGGAAAGGGTTAATGGACATCCCTCGTACCTCATTACTCAGTCGGTTGTTATACAAAATGGATTTTATGGATCCACAATTATTTGATGTCTTGCTTTGTATCTTGTGTATCATGGGAAATGCATCACACCCCCTTTTGCCAGAGCATGGCTCATATATTTGGTGTTGAAAGAGTTACGTGCTGTAACAATGATTCCCTATTTCTACATGTATCAATGATATGAGCCATGCTCTGGCAAAAGGGGGCTTAATGCATCTCCGAAATGCATGATACCGTGCAAGCCATCACATAATTGTGGATCCATAATAGCCATTTTTTTAATAGCCGACTTTATCATGAGGTAGATTCGTTCTTGGACATGCCGAAAATTCACCAATAGTGAAAAGTTTGGGTCGATACTTTTTAACAGATGCATTAAGCCCCCCTTTCACAGAGCATGGCTCATATCAATTGCAAAAGCCGTTAAAATATCGATGTTTTCCAAAGCTGTTAACTGCACGGACACTTACCTCTATAACAGGGGACAAAATTTTAGTCTTGTCAAAATTGACAACATAATTATGAAGATGACAAATTAAATTTGGCTCAAACAAAAAACTTTGTATTTGAAAGGATAGGAAACAGTGTAAGAAAAGTAGAAAATGCTGGTTATTTCTCGCAATGTTTTCTACCCTATCAAAGACAGAAATCATCATTTGCGCTAAATCTAATCTGTCGTCTGCAAATGTTTTGAATTTGGTCGAGTCCAAAATTTCTTTGTTGGGTAAAGAGTTACGTCCTCAGTAGGTTTCTTGAAATGTAAACCTTTACCATGAGACATAGACAAAACATTCGAGCCATGCTCTGGCAAAAAAAAAGGGAGGGGGGGGTGTTTAATGCATCTCGATAATATACATCTCACTGTTGCATTATACAAAGCAAGTTATCACATAACTATTGATCCATAAAATCAATTTGGTTTAGTTTTAATGTAAGCATGTTGATAATTTGTTTTTGTATTTTTAAGTTATATACCGTCTGAAGGTCAGTGCAATGGTACGCTAATTCCCAGCTTGTGTAGTATACAGATTTTCTTTAAACACAAAGTAATGCAATCTCGGGTAAAGTCAGGCAATCAGTCTTGTTCAATAGAGCATTGACTATCCCTATTATGTATCGAGCCCCTGATTTCAATAATAGTGTGGTGGTTACCTTTTGTTGCTATCGACACACTGCTTTTCTGGCTACTTTTCCTTGAACTTCCAGACAGAGGCCCACTTGAAGAATCATCCTGGTTACGTAGATCCATGTTAGCTAACTCTCCTGCAAGTGTCCTTGCGTTCTCCGCTTCTTCAAACTCCAGTACTTTTTCCATAATGGTCTGAGAGCTAATACCTGAGCGACCTGTTGAGACAGAGAGCAGTCATAAGCTTTTAGTTAACAAATTAGACTTTACATCCCGCTTGTGGAGAACTTTCTACAACTTTGCAGCAAAAGGAGTAAATCACTTTACTGTTTGATGTAAAACACATGGTGTAAGTGACCTACTTTTTGACCAGACATGATTCAATTTCGAATATGTCAGATATCATCAAACACTCTGACCTAGTTTCATGAGAGTCAGGCTGAAAGTATGGCCTCTAGACTGCACACAAGGTTTTATAAAGATTTGGCTCTTTGACCTACTTTTTGACCCAACATGACCCAATTTCGAATATGTCTGAGATATCATCAAGACATACTTTCTGACCTAGTTTCACTAGTATCAGGCTGAAAATGTGGCCTTTAGAGTGCACACAAGTCCATTCAAATGTTTGGCCATGTAACCTACTTTTCGATTCTGCATGACCAAATTTCAAACCCCTCTGAGATATCATCAAGACAAACACTCCAACCTAGCCTCATGAGTATCTGGCTGAAAATGGCTGAAAATTTGGCCTCTAGAATGCACACAAGGTTTCTCTAAGATTTGGCCAGTTTTCTCTACAAAAGCCCATGTGAAAGTTGTGACCCCAGGGCTGGGCCATTTTTTACCACTTAGTCACACACCAAATAATAAAAGTTTAGGCCCTATGGTTATAAACAAGAAGATTTTCAAAATTTGGTAGCACTAGGCCTTATGGTTTAGAAACAGATGATTTCCAAAGTTTTTATGACATAAGCTCATGTAAAACTTGTGACCCACAGGGAAGTGCCAACTTTGACCCCGGGGCTATAGTTTGAAGAAACTTGGTAGGGGTCTATTGGATAAAGCTGTATACTAAATTTGCTAGCACTAAGCCTTGTGGTTTAGAACCATAAGATATTTAAAGATTTTGCTACCTAAGCCCGAAGTAAATAGAGCAGGTGTGAAAATGCATTTAAAACGCAGTCCTCGCAGGCTGACCTGGGCCGAAACTTTTTGCTATTGGTGAATTTTCTGTATGTCAAAGGACCAGTCTACCTCATGATTACGTTGGTTGTTAAAAAGAGTGGGTATTATGGATCCATAATTAACTGATGAACTTGCTTGGTACGATGCATCACGGAGATGCAATAAGCCCTGTTTTGCCAGAACATGGCTCATATAGATTTACATTTATACAATTTACAAATATAGAAATTATCTGTCTCATGTTTTCTACACCTGGTTTTGAAATTCATTTTTCTGCCCGCAACTAACACTTTGAGCGACTACATAATAACTGATTGTCATCTTCACAATAATTTCCATACTTTTAAAAGGCAGAAATTAAATTCAAATGCATTTTAACACCAGTTTTGTTTACTTTAGGCCGCTATAAGGGCTTTAAGCTTTTACCAAACAATCAAGAGGAAACAAGGACATGGAAAACTTTGTGGAAAAAAAGGGGGGGGGGCAAATATTGGTGATCAGCATTTTTCCTTTTCCTACAAGTTTTTCTATCTTTTCAATGACAAATTCCAAAGAAAATGCTGATAACCAACATTTTCTCCTTTTCCTGCAATCATTTTCCACCCTATCAAGGACAAAAATCTTGATTTTAATGACTTACAATTTGTCTGCAAATGCTTTCAGTTTGGACGAGTGTAAAATTTCGAACTTTGATAAAATTTTCAAAAAGTTCCAACACCATACTCACAGACCATTCTAAATTCAATTCTAATTCTACATTAAAAAACTAGACATCTTAATGGCTAAGACACAATATTTCAGCCAAGCAAGTGACTAGTCTAAGTTTTCAATAAGGCCAATATTTGAGGTTGCTGGTAGATCAATTCCGTTTTAAACTATGTAGCTTTCAAGGGATTGGCATCATTGATAACTTACATGTAAATCTATGGCTCTATGATGATTGCATCCCAAGTTTATATTCACCAACCCACATGGTTTAGCAAATCAAAATTTGTGTTACTTTGAAATAAAGAAAATTCTTGAATAAAAGCCTAAGAATGTACTTAACCCTTTACAAGACGACAAAATTTTAGCCTTGTCCAAATTGAAAGCATTTGCAGACGACAATTTCAGTGTGGCTCAAATGGTGCAATTTTTCTTTGATAGGGTAGAAAACATTGTGGGAAAAGGAGAAAATGCTGGTTACCAGCATTTTCTCCTTTTCCTACAATGTTTTCAAAAGGCTTCTTTCCCAGGGGTGTCAAAAGGCATCATTGTGTGGTAAAGGGTTAAGAATGGTTGGTGAATACTGATGCTGTATGATTAACCAGTACTTGCGCTCACAATATCGATGATTCACAAGGGTAACCTGGTTCAACATGGGACTCCAACCCTGAACCTGGGGTATAGGCTTTCCTCAAAGCAATTTACCAACTTTAAGATCTGGCGACCTAAAGGAAGCAAAGGAAGAACCAATTCCACACAGCTGGTAAATCATTGACTACTCAGAATGCAATGATAAAGTCTTTGAAGTCTTAAACCTCTTCATCAAACAACAACATCTTAGCATGTTCCAAGCTTTGAATTTGGACCAGTCTAAATATTTGTTGTTTGGTAAAGGGTTAAGACGGATTGATTGATTGGTTGATTGTATGGTGTTTAACGCTTTCAGTTTCATCATTATATCAGTTATATCGTGGTGGCCAGTGCACCTATTCATGCTTTCCTGGAGTTTCTTTTACCAGTACTTCGCACAATATTCTTTCCAAGCCACTGGCTGCTTTCCCACATAGCCATTGTCGAAACAATGGTCAGCGGTGAGAGAGGAATGAATCCTGTTGCAATGACTGTCATCAATCCTTGGAAAGAAATTGGCCGGGTGACCTCCTGTTCTCAGGTCTTGTACGCTACCGACTGAGCTACGGGGCTCGGCAAAAGGTTAAGACATTTTGCAAACAGAATCAAAAGGTCCTCGTCAATCATGGGTACAAATCATCCAATCCAAATACCCTATTAATCCTAACTTGAAATTATTTGCAACTTGTCATTTGATCTTGAACAAAAGTGTACGAAAACTGTCTTCACATCTGTCTCCTATCAAAACATGATCCAAGTGTAATGCCAGCTTCCACTGACAACAAACCTGAACATTTGGAAATGACCCATGCTCTGGCAAAAGGGGGCTTAATGTATCTCTGTAATGCATTGTACCAAGCAAGACATAACTTAATCAGGGATCCATAAAATCCATTCTGTCTAGCAACCAACTGAATCATGAGGTATGCTTGTCCTTTGGCAAGCAGACAATTGACCAAAGCACAATGTTTCGGCCCGGGTGAGCCTGCGCAGACTGACCTAGGTCAACATTTTTTGTAGATACATTAAAGCTTCCTTTTCATAGATCATGGCTCATTTAGATCAGGCTGTACATGTATACATTCTGTTTTATTGAAACATCAAAGTCAAACAAGCGAACTGCCCAAAATATCAGTACGTGCAAAAAAACTAAAGCCTGCTTAAAAACCTCAACTCTTTACCAAATGACAAAATTCTAGACTGGTCTAAATTAAAAGCATTTGCAGACGACAAAATAAATGCGACTCAAAAACTGAAATTTGTGTTCGGAAGAGTAGAAAACATTGTGGAAAAAGGAGAAAGTGCTGATGACCAGCATTTTCTCCTTTCCCCACAATGTTTTCAAAAGGCTTCTTCCTCACAGTCATTAAAAGTCCAGATTGTGAGGTAAAACAAGTAAACTGCTTAAAATATCAGTACATGCAAAAACATTAAAATATCAGTACATGCAAAAACATTAAAGCCTGCTTAAAAAACTTAAAACTTTCCTGCTCTTTTACTGGCATTGTGAAACAGTCAAGAACATGTTCTTGTCATGAAGCCTTTTATACAGTATTTTTCCGTTCATGACATACAAATAGAATAATTTATGACGTCATGACAGCTATGAATATTGTGGCTATAGCAATAATAGTGATTTACTACACTGGGAGTAATTTGAAAATGAGAAAATAAACTGTATTTAGTTAACCCTTTCCCAAACAAGCCCTGGTTTTCATGTGTCTGCAGTACAAGTCTTTTGAAAACACTGTTGGAAAAGGAGAAATTGCTCGTAACGAGCAATTTCTCCTTTTCCCACAGTGTTTTCTACCCTTTTTGAGAACTTTTTGCCATTTTCATCAAATTTAAAATTGTCGTCTGCAAACTCTTTGAATTTGGACCAGTCCAAAATTTGTCGTTTGGGAAAGGATTAAGTGATGACGATTTTCAGTTATCCTCCAGTTGGAATATAATTTATTTCATTTTTTACAAATCAAAAACATTGCATGAAAGATCGTGAAATGTGTACCCCTGTATGACCTATCATTAGTCAAACTATATATGGCCATCATCATACTAATTAAGACTAAAAACCCAGAAAAAAGTTGGAATTTTAATTTTTAGAACTCTAAAATTGTATGAGTGCAAAACCTGCATCACTCATTTATGTACATGATAAGGAAACCACCACAAATACACAGTTTATTACATGTACTAAGTAGAAAGGCAGGTTGAGGTAGTGATCAACAAAATTAAAAATAAATAAAAAAAATTGATAAATAAAAAAAAAAAAAAAAAAAAAAAAATGATAATATATAAAACTGAAAAATGAAAGGTGAAAAAGGGGCAAAAATAAGTTAAAAACAAGAGGGCCATGATGGCCCTGGGTTGCTCAACTTAGTAGAGTGCCTTTATGGTTTTTCTTTAATTTGACCATGTGACCTAGTTTTTGACCGCAGGTGACCCAATTTCAAACTAATATTTCATGAAGACAAACATTCTGACCAATTTTCAAGTCAATTGAGCAAAAAATGTGGCCTTGAGTGCCCTAAAGATATTTCTTTAATTTGACCTAGTGATCTAGATTATGACCCCAGATGACCCAAATTTGAACTGGTCTTTGACTATATCAAAAGAAACATTTTAACCAATTTTCAAATCAAATGAATAATAAATGTGGCCTCTAGAGTGCCCACTAGCTATTTCTTTAATTTGACCAAGTGACCTAGTTTATGACCCCAGTTGACCCAAATTCAGACTCATGTGAGATTTTACAAAGACAAACATTCTGACCAAAATTCAAGGCAATTAAGCAAAGAATGTGGCCTCTAGAGTGCCCACAAGGTATTTCTTTATTTTGACCTAGTGACCTAGTTTATGGTTCCAGGTGACCCAAATCCAAACTCATCTGGTATTTCATCAAGACAAACATTCTGGCCAAATTTCAGGTCATTTGAGCAATAAATGTGGCCTCCAGAGTGCAAACAAGGTATTTCTTTAATTTGACCCAGTGAACTAGTTTATGACCCAAGTTGACCCAAATTAATCTTATGTGAGACTTTATAAAGACAAACTTTCTAACTAATTTTCAAGGCAGTTGAGTACATGATGTGGCCTCGAGAGTGCCAACAAGGTATTTCTTTAATTTGACCTAGTGACCTAGTTTATGACCCAAGATGACCCAATTTTGAACTCAATGAACTTGTTGCGCTTAGATGGGCAAGCAAACTTACAAGAGAATCACTACATACCAAATATCAAAGCTCTACGCCTTCCAGTTTAAAAGAAGAATTTTAAAGTTTTCCTTCTTTGTTCCTATGTTCGAACTTGTGACCCCCGGGGCTGGGCCAGTTTTGACCCAGGGGCATCATATGAACAAACTTGGTAGAGGTCCACTAGGAAATGCTACATACCAAATATCAAAGCTCTACACCTTCCCGTTTAAGAGAAAAAGAAATTTAAAGTTTTCCTTCTTTGTTCCTATCTTTGAACTTGTGACCCCCGGGGCGGGGCCAGTTTTGACCCAGGGGCATCATATGAACAAACTTGGTAGAGGTCCACTCTGAGATGCAACATACCAAATATCAAAGCTCCATACCTTTCGGTTTCAGAAAAGAAGAATTTTAAAGTTTTCCTTCTTTGTTCCTATGTTTGAACTTGTGACCCCAGGGGCTGGGCCAGTTTTGACCCAAGCAGCATCCTTGGAACAAACTTGGTAGAAGTCCACTAGGAGATGCTACATACCAAATATCAAAGCTCTATGCCTTCCCATTTAAGAGAAAAAAAAAATTTAAGTTTTCCTTCTTTGTTCCTATGTTTGAACTTGTGACCCCCAGGGCAGGGCCAATTTTGACCCCAAGGGCATCATATGAACAAACTTAGTAGAGGTCTACTAGGAGATGCTTCATGCCAAATATCAAAGCTCTATGCCTTCTAGTTTTACAGAAGAAGATTTTTAAAGTTTTCCTTCCTTGTTACTATGCTCAAACTTGTGACCCCCAGGGTGGGGCCAGTTTTGACCCCAGGGGCATCATATGAACAAACTTGGTAGAGGTCCACTAGGCAATGCTACATACCAAATATCAAAGCTCTACACCTTCCAGTTTCAGAGAAGATGATTTTTAAAGTTTCCCCTCTTTGTTCCTATGTTCGAACTTGTGACACCCGGAGCAGGGCCAGGTTTGACCCCAAGGGCATCATATGAACAAACTTGGTAGAGGTCCACTAGGAGATGCTTCATGCCAAATATCAAAGCTCTATGCCTTCTAGTTTTACAGAAGAAGATTTTTAAAGTTTTCCTTCTTTGTTCCTATGTTAGAAATTGTGACCCCTGGGACGGGGTCAGTTTTGACCCCAGGGGCATCATATGAACAAACTTGGTAGAGGTCCACTAGGAGATGCTACATGCCAAATATCAAAGCTCTACGCCTTCAAGTTTCAGAGAAGAAGATTTTTAAAGTTTTCCTTCTTTGTTACTATGCTCAAAATTGTGACCCCCCAGGGTGGGGCCAGTTTTGACCCCAGGGACATCATATGAACAGACTTGGTAGAGGTCCACTAGGCAATGCTACATACCAAATATCAAAGCTCTACGCCTTCCAGTTTCACAGAAGATGATTTTTAAAGTTTCCCCTCTTTGTTCCTATGTTCGAACTTGTGACCCCCGGAGCAGGGCCAGTTTTGACCCTAAGGGCATCATATGAACAAACTTGGTAGAGGTCTACTAGGAGATGCTTCATGCCAAATATCAAAGCTCTATGCCTTCTAGTTTTACAGAAGAAGATTTTTAAAGTTTTCCTTCTTTGTTACTATGCTCAAACTTGTGACCCCCGGGGCGGGGCCAGTTTTGACCCAAGGGGCATCAAATGAACAAACTTGGTAGAGGTTCACTAGGAGATGCTACATATCAAATATCAAATCTCTGCACCTTCTAGTTTCAGAGAAGAAGATTTTCAAAGATTTTGCTTTTTTTCCTTTTTGTTGCCATGGCAACCAGAGTTGTGGGTGGAATTCAATTCTTTGAACAATTTTGGTAGAGCTTCACCCAAGGAACATCCCTGCCAAGTTTCATCAAGATTGGCCCAGTGGTTTAGGAGAAGAAGATGTTTAAAGAAATTGTTGACGGACGCCGGACGACGGATGACGGACGACGGACGCCGGACGCCGGACATAGGGCGATCACAATAGCTCACCTTTAGCACGTTGCGCTAAGGTGAGCTAAAAAAAAAAATCATGGTTATTTGCCTTTCTAGTAGGCTTTCCCCTTTTGACAGTAAAACTAGCACAAGTTTTAGATATAAATATCTTCAGTAATAACAGCCATATCAGAAATTGTGAGTCTGTGTATTGCAATATGGACAAACACACAGCTGTGACAATTTGACATTTTCTCTGGCAACAACCCAGCTAAAAGGGAGAATAAACACCAACTTACCATCTCTGTTCAAGATGAAAGCGATGGCTTTCTTTATCATCTTTGGTGTGTACCCCATTTCTAGTACACTCTGTGCTGGATCAGTCAACAGTATCTGATCAACCAATTTCTGTCCATTTGAAGCTGAAAGCAAAAACCAATGGTTTTTTATTTAGCTGTTTACCAAATGACAAAATTTCAGACTTGTCCATATTGACAGTATTTAACCCTTTCCCAAACAACAAAAATTTGGACTCTTTACGAGCAATTTCTCCTTTTCCCACAGTATTTTAAAAAGACTTGTACTGCAGACACGTGAAAACCAGGGCTTGTTTGGAAAAGGGTTAATGAAGATACATCTTTACTGCCAGAGAATAAAGAAACACCATTAAAACTTGACAGTGTGTAGAATCTAGTCAGCTGTGTAAACATAGATAAAAAATCTATATATATGGTGGATGGGATATGTCTTCCATTTCAAACCAGAAACAACCGCAGTGTTGTCTTTGACAGCCTCGAGAGAATGAAACGCATTTTCTATCAGTCGTAATCTGTGCAACCTTGCAGCCATCAGGGGCAACATTTGGCAGGATGATACAAGAATGATTATAGTATCATGAAATAAAGATGAAACGGATTAAAAACTGGCTGAAAACAAGTATAGATGTATCTTTAAACCACAAAATAAATGTAGCCTAAAGGACAGAAAGCATTGTGGGAAAAGGAGAAAATGCTGGTTACCCACTGGTTACCCGGTTTCTGAAAGGTTAGAAAATAGTCTAGTTACCAACATTTTCTCCTTTTCCTTCAAAGGTCTAAAAAACCTTATTTTCCGGGTCGTTAAAACTTGGGATAATGTGGTAATCAGTACATAACAAAGTATGCTTTTACCTTTTTGGGTCAGTTCCTTATCAGCTGGATTGGATGGTTCAATGACTGGTGTCTCCTCGTCCTTAAATAATAGAAAAAGAAATGAGCCATGCTCTGTGAAAAGGGGGCTTCATGCATCTCCGTCAAGTCATCACATAATTATGGATCCAAAATAGCCACTTTTTTTTAAACAATGGACTCAATCTTTAGGTAGGTTGGTCCTTAGGCATACAGAGAATTGACTAATAGTGAAAAGTTTCAGCCCAGGTCAGCCTGCGTGGACTGCGCAGGCTGACCTGGGTCGATACTGTTCACAGATGCATTAAGCCCCCTTTTCACACAACATGGCTCATTAATATTTGTTCTTTACAAAATGTTAAATAGAAATGTGGCAACAAATGCCTGAATGATATATCTTAGAGTCCTCCATATTCAATTCATCAGCAGAAAAACTAGAGCTATCACTAAACGTGATCATACCCCCCAAAAGCTCCTTGTCACAAAACAGATTAATGTCACAGGAATGCAAAATAAGTGACTGGAGAGTCAATTATACCAGAGCTATCACTGAAGGTGATGAATATCCTGCAATGGCTTCTTGCTTAAGAATTACTCTTTGTTACAGACTAAAGACTTGGAGAGAATAAAACTTACTTGATACATTTTTTTTTACCAGTTGGACAAATTGAGACTGGTTTAAATGAAAAGGTTTTGCAGACAACAAATGTCTTTTCATGCAATGTTTTTGACCAGACTCTACATCTTACTTATACAGTACGGAAACTAACGAAAGCAACCACCGAACCGAATCGCTCTTGGAAATGTTATTTAATTAACTAAGAACAATTTATGATATGCACATCTTTGCTGAGTGCAAAGTCTATCCATGAAGTTTGAAAGAAATTTGTCCAGAATCATCAAAGGGCCGTAACTCCATGAAACGTTAATAAACCATAACCAAAATAGGATATGCACATCTCTGCTTGATACTGAGTCTATTTGTGTAGTTTGAACCAAATCTGTCCAATAGTTGATGAGAAAAAGAGCGGACAAGAAATTTCATGAAAGGGCCATAACTCAGTGAAAAATCAATGAACCATAACCAACATTTCATATGCACATCTCTGCTTGATACTGAGTTTACCTGTGAAGTTTGAATAAAATTCGTCCAGTAGTTTATGAGAAATAGAGCGGACAAAAAGCTACAGACGGACGGACGGACGGACCGACCGACCGACAAGCTGACTCCTATATACCCCCCAAACAGAGTTTTGGGGGGTATAATTATTTGGTGTAATAGTTTTTGAAAGTAAGCATGACATAGAAGCTGTGTTAAAAGTATTCTATCAAAAGTATAATTTATTTTCATCAATTCAGCAAGGGCACCGTCATAAAGAGAACGACAAAAAAGGGCTTAGCTCTTGGAAATTTTATTTAATTAACTAAGAACAATTTATGATATGCACATCTTTGCTGAGCGCAAAGTCCATCCATGAAGTTTGAAAGAAATTTGTCCAGAATCATCAAAGGGCCATAACTCCATGAAACCTACATAAACCATAACCAAAATAGGATATGCACATCTCTGCTTGATACCGAGTCTATTTGTGTAGTTTGAACCAAATCTGTCCAATAGTTGATGAGAAAAAGAGCGGACAAGAAATTTCATGAAAGGGCCATAACTCAGTGAAAAATCAATGAACCATAACCAACATTTCATATGCACATCTCTGCTTGATACTGAGTCTACCTGTGAAGTTTGAATAAGATTCGTCCAATAGTTTATGAGAAATAGAGCGGACAAAAAGCTACAGACCTACTGACGGACGGACAGCTGTGTTAAAAGTATTCTATCAAAAGTATAATTTATTTTCATCAATTCAGCAAGGGCACCGTCATAAAGAGAACGACAAAAAAGGGCTTAGCTCTTGGAAATTTTATTTAATTAACTAAGAACAATTTATGATATGCACATCTTTGCTGAGTGCAAAGTCTATCCATGAAGTTTGAAAGAAATTTGTCCAGAATCATCAAAGGGCCGTAACTCCATGAAACGTAAATAAACCATAACCAAAATAGGATATGCACATCTCTGCTTGATACTGAGTCTATTTGTGTAGTTTGAACCAAATCTGTCCAATAGTTGATGAGAAAAAGAGCGGACAAGAAATTTCATGAAAGGGCCATAACTCAGTGAAAAATCAATGAACCATAACCAACATTTCATATGCACATCTCTGCTTGATACTGAGTCTACCTGTGAAGTTTGAATAAAATTCGTCCAATAGTTTATGAGAAATAGAGCGGACAAAAAGCTACAGACCGACCGACGGACGACGGACTGACGGACTGACGGACCGACAAGCTGACTCCTATATACCCCCCCAAACAGAGTTTTGGGGGGTATAATTAAAAACTTGGTTCAAATAGGCCAAGGGTGGAAAAAAATTGTGAGAGAAACATTTTTTCCTTTTCCCACAATGTTTTTGTACCTCTCTAAGACAGCATTTAATTTGTCAACTGCATTTGCTGACACACGTATTTTGGATAAGTCTAAACGTATTTTGTGTTAATTGGCCCTTGATGACACAATCCAAAGTTTTAACAAACCTAAGTTAAAGGCCTTTTGAAAACATTGTGGGAAAAGGAGAAATGCTGGTAACCAGCATTTTCTCCTTTTCCCACAATGGTATCTATCCCATCAGAGAACTAGAGCTTATTTGTATTAATTCCAAATCTGTCGTCTGCAGATGTTTGGAGTTTGGGAGGGTCTAAAATTGGTCGTGTGGGAAAGGTTTCAGGGCTTTATTTTTGCCCTTAACCCTTTACCACTCAATCTAGACTTTTAAAGACCTTGAGAATGAGGCCTTTTTGAAAACATTGTGGGAAAGAAGAAAATGCCGGTAACCAGCATTTTCTCCTGTTCCCGCAATCTTTTCTATCCTTCCCAAACAAAGTTTAATTTTTCTGTCACATTTATTTTGTCGTCTGCAGATGCATTCAGTTTGGACATTGTCGTTTGGTAAAGGGTTAATAAAGGGCTTTATTTTTCTGTAGGAGGTAGTTATGAGGGAGTAGAACACCCACCCCTCACATCATTCTGGGGTTCCACTGGTTGATGGTATCAACTACAAGCATCAGGTTGATTGATTGATTGTATGGTGTTTAAGGCCGTTTTCAACATAATTTCAGCTATATCGCAGCGGCCAGTGCACCTATTCATGCTTTCCTGAAGTTTCTGTTACCAGTACTCTGCACAATATTCTTTCCAAACAATGGTCAGCGGTGACAGAGGAATGAATCCTTTCGCAATGACTATCATCAATCCTCAGAAAGAAATTGGCCAAGCCTGGGATCGAACCAGCGACCTCCTGTTCTCAAGTCTTGTATGCTACCGAATGAGCTACAGGGGCTTGGCTACAAGCATCAGGGCACAATTATATGGAATGATTTAACCCTTTACCAAACGATAAAATTTTAGACTGGACTAAATTGAAAGCATTTGCAGACGACAAAATATCTGTGACTCAAAAATTGAAATTTGTTTTTGGAAGGGTAGCAAACATTGTGGGAAAAGGACAAAATGCTGGTAAACAGCGTTTTCTCCTTTTCGAACAATGTTTTCAAATGGTTTCTTTCTCAGGGTCGTTAAAAGTCGTGCTTGTGTGGTAAAGAGTTAACTCTTTACCACACAACAAAAATGTAGTGTTGTCCACACTGAAAGCATTTGCAGATGACAATTGAAATATGATAGAATTTGTCTTTGATAGGGTAGCAAACATTGTGGGAAAAGGAGAAAATGCTGGTTACCAGCATTTTCTCCTTATCCCACCATGTTTTCAAAAGGCTTCTTTCTCAAGTTAAAACTTGTGACTGTGTGGTACAGGTTTAAATTTATAGTGTGAAACTTGTTTCACAATTGAAGTAAAGTTGATGAATTTAACTCTCTTTTAAAGCCCTAATAGTGGCCAAAAGTGAGCAATGAGGGTGTTAAAATACATTTGAATTTAAATCATATCTTTTAAAAGTAAAAACAATTATTGTGAAGATTACATTCTGTTATAGTACAGTCGGTCAAAGCATATGTTGCTGCAAGGCAGATGAATTTTAAAACAAGGTAAAAAGCAAACAAAAGATAGAATGACCTGGCAAATTTTGATCCAATCTTAAAATTAAATTTTCTACCAGCGACTAACACTTGGATCCAATGTGCAATAACTGACTGTCATCTTCACAATAACTTCCAAACTTTCAAAAGGTATGATTTAAATTCAAAAGCATTTTAAAACCTACTTTGTTTACTTTTTGCTGCCATCAGGACTTTAAACAACACTTTTCCTAAAATCAAACTATTTCAGATGACAAATCTAATTTTGCACAGGTATCAGTATATAAATTTTTGTTTCAGAAAAGCTAGAAAACATTATGGAAAAAAGGAGAAAATGCTTGTTTGCAGCATATTCTCCTTTTTCCAATAATGTTTTCAAAAGCATCTTCTTAAAGGTTATCAAAATGGTTTGTATGGTATTTCACACCAGACTGAACATTATTTAAGTTATATCAGTGCTGTGAGTGCAACTGCACATGCTTTCCTGAGTTTCTTTTGTCAGTACTTTGCACAATATTCTCTGGCTGCTTTCACACATAAACCATCATTGAACTTTGATCACCAGTGAGAGAGGAATGAATCCTGGTGCAAGGAATATTATCAATCTTTGTAGGGAAATTTGCCGAGCTGGGGATTCGAACAAACAACCCCCTAGTTTCATGTGCCATACAGTGCTGCTGGGCTTGGGATGGACTATTTGGAAAAAGTTTAACCCTTTACCACACAATCCCGACTTTTAACGACCCTGAGATAGAAAGCATTTGAAAACTTTGTGGGAAAAGGAGAAAATGCTGGTAACCAGCATTTTCTCCTTTTCCGACAATGTTTTCTATACTTCCCAAAACAAATTTCAGTTTTTGAGCCATGTTTATTTTGTCGTCTGCAAATGCTTTCAATTTTGGACTAGTCTAGAATATTGTCTTTTGGTAAAGAGTTAAAAATAAACTGTCACAACTTACATCCTGTGTGTATTGGATGGCCATATGAACCAGGTTGATGAACTCTTGACCTTTCACATGTTTCAGGAAAGCGCAGTGTTTGGACCATCTTGCATGCTCTATCCATACATTGTCCTCGGCGGTCCAATGCCTAAGACCTAAAGAAATTCAAAGAACAAAATTCTGAATCGAAACACCTTCCTCACTTACAAAAACAACATTAGAATACTGACAGGTTGATAAATTACATCATATACCATTGGACTGTATGCATCTTCTCTGATACAGTGTCATAGATCTTCACAAAACATAGAGATCCAAAGACAAGGCTTGATCCTTTCAGAACCAATACATGTACAGTGCTTTAAAAATCCTAAGATGACATTTAACCCTTTTCCACACAATCCAGAGTTATAACCACCTTGAAGTAGAGGATGTATGAAAACCTTGTGGGAAAAGGAGGAAATGCTAGTAACCAGCATTTTCTCCTTTTTTACCATTTCAAAGGAAAATCTCACCACTTGCGCCACATTTATTTTGTCGCCTTCAAATGCTTTGGACTTGTTAAAATGCAGAAATTTTTGGTAAAGGGTTAATTTCAAATCACAAACCGATATGCAGATGTCACTCTGTAATGATTTTTGATTTACAGCTCCTTGCAATAAACCAGACCTCCAGATAAAAGGGAGTGACAGTATTCTAAATCCATTATTTCTCCTCCAAACCCTATGTTGTGGGTACTCATTAGAATCGTCTCGATGAGACGATTCTAATGAGTACCCATAACATAGGGTTTAGTGGAGAGTGATTAATATTTTCAATTTTGAAATCAGAATCACTCCCTTTGTCTGGAGCTCTGAATAAACAGTTTGCTGCATTCTTTGTTTCTCATTTAGAAAAATCTGTTGCATGTCGAGGGAATGGATTAACAAAAAATACTGCCCAATGCCTTCTTTTGCCATATGCTATTGTATCTTTGATGTATACATTTCAAAATAATATCTTGCCATTATTCAAAGATTTCTTCCATGGTGCTTAGACATACATAAAACTGACACATATTCCCTCCATACCTTGTTCGTAGTACCTGCTATCACCTGTCTGCAAAACTGGTGACTGGTAAGTAAGAACAGTCTTTGAATATATTCATTGATATAGGTAAAAACTGTCCTTATATGTAAAAACTGTCCTATGACAGACTGACATCTTCCGACAAAATCTTCACGGTACAACAATAAATGTTATTCTCTCTGTTGCAGCTAGAAATACATAGGAAGACACCACTAATCATGTACAACACAATAAGCTTGATGTGGCTTATGGAAAAAAATACACAAACACGCAAAACAATGAGGACACGGTGTTCCAAATATCTCTCAAAAACACAGTCATGTGCATGCTGACTTGTTTATGTTGTATTTCAAAAAAAACTACAGTAAATACACAAGTAAGTAGCATTCATTATATTCATACATTCTGGTACCATATGATGCATCACAGCATTAATGCCTCTAACGTCACGCAACATATTAATGGCTCTGGTCAAAAGTTCTGTCAAGCATTGATGAACACCGTCTGCAATCCAAATCAACCATTAAAAGCTTCAGTCTAGCATCCAAAAATTACTGATTGAAATGCTGGTGTTCCTTTGGATTGAAATGTTCTAGATTACTGATTGAAATGCTACAATATTCTATGGATTACTGATTTAAATAGTCTGGTACTCCATGAATCACAGGTTGAAATGGTATGTTGTCACAAAACTCACTTTTGAAAAATCAAGTGTCAAGAATCACTGCTTGTAGCATCAAAATGCTCTTTTTTCCCTAGAATCATTGTTTGATATGCTCTAATGTCCAATAAATCACTGACAGAAATGCTACACTTTTCCAAGCTCACTTGTTGAAATGTTCCAGTGCCCCATGATTCACTGTAGAAATGCCTTAGAGTCACACTAATCATTGACTGAAATACTCAAGTGTCCCCTGAATCATTGCTCATAGTGCTCTAGTGTCCAAACAATCCCTGATCAAAATGCTTGTTTCCCCAGAATCTTTGGTTGGAATGTTTCACTGTCCTGCGAATCACTGTAGACATGCCCTAGAGTCACCCATATCATTGGCTGTAATGGTCTAGTTCCCATGAATCACTGATTAAAGTGTTTTAGTGTTCTGTATATCACTGGTTAAAATGCCTTTGTGTCCCATGAAGCACTGAGTAAAACATAATAGTTTCCTAAAAATCATCAGTTTAAGTGCTACAATGTCCAATAAATGACTGGTTGAAATTGGGTCTTATTCCATGAAGCACTGATTGAAAAAGTCTTGTGTCCCATCAAATACTGACAGTTATGGTAAAGTGCCCTGTGAAATTCTGATGACCTCTTTCCATAGAAATGGTTCTGGTGTAGCATCCAATGAATAAGTGACTGACATGGTTTGTTGTCCAATAGGAAAAAAATCCTGATGGCTATGATACCATTGTTTCATTAATCTTCAATGACAGATGCAAATGATCTTTCCTGAAAATAATGATATGGTTTCTGGTGGAATTGTGATGGCTTTGATCTACTGCCCTAATGAAACACTCATGACTTGGTCACCTGTCCATTTAGATACTGTAGCTAGGGTCTGGTGTCCCATGGCTTTGGTCAGATCTCTCTTGAATCAGAACAGGCCATGGGTGTTCCTTTAAAAAAATCTGACATGAAAGAATTGCATCCAAATGTCATTCTACAAAAAATATTTTACTGTGCAAGATGATGACAATTTAAAAATCTCTAGCCAAACTGAAATCTAAGTGCTAGACAAACTCAGTATGAATTATGACAATATTCTGAATGAAAAAAGGTATTTCAAAGTAAATCACTGTTCTCATGATAAACCAAATTAATGATAAATGAAAGTATTTCAACCTACTTAAAAATCTAATTCACATTTAGATGTCATAATTTAACTAGCTTGCTGAAAACTGCATTTTTTATTTTTCCTATGTGAAAGCATTGATGATTGCCACAATGACAATTAAAATGTAGACCACATGACAACTTTATTCTTCTAAAGGGAAGAAGTCTTTGTATAAAAAGGAGAGATTCATTCATTCATTCATCCATCCATCCATCCATCCATTCATTCATTCATTCATTCATCCATTCATTCATTCATTCATTCATTCATTCATTCATCCATCTATCCATCCATTCAAAAAAGTATTACAAATGGAAAAGAATATAATACAATAAAAAGCAATATGACAAGTGTAAAATATGATAAAGATTAGTGCAATGCAATACATAGTACAAAGCAAGAAACCACACTTCAGTCATTCCCCGTCTGTTTCTCTCGCTCACTCACCCTTCCATCCATTCACCGCCCCATCCAAAACAATATCAGCAACAGACAAGAATACAATACAATAAAATATGACACAGATCAGTGCAAAACAATACATATGAGCCATGCTCTGGGAAAAGGGGGCTTAATGCATCTCTGTGATCCATGATACATCAAGCAAGTCATCACATGATCATAGATCAATAAAATCCATTTTGTCTAACAACCCACTGAATCATGAGGTAAACTTTCAAATATAGAAAACTGACCAATATCGAAAAGTTTCGGCCCAGGTCAGCCTGCGCGGACTGTGCAGGCTGACCTGGGTTGATACTTTTCGCAGATGCATTAAGCCCCCTTTTTTACAGAGCATGGCTCATATTACAAAACAAGCAACCACACTTCAATCACTCTCAGTCTGTTTCAAAAAGAAATAATTTAGAATCTTTAGCAGACACCAACATTTTAACCCTTATAGCCCTGGAACCGACGTAAGTTGTTTTGCAGACAGTGTAGATCAAGATCAGACTGCACAGAATGTGCAGTCTGATCTTTGATCTACACTGTCTGCCACAATGTTACATATTCCAATGGAAACAACCTTAAAATAGCAATATATTGGACTGTTTTTCCAAATTAAAAAGATCCAAATCATTAATTCAGTGCTTAAAGGGTTAAAGTTATCAAAATTGAAAACGTAGTGACTCAAATGATGTAAAATGTCTGTGAAAGAGGGAACAATATTATGGGATACAGAGGGTGGGGGTAATTTCTCTATTTCTCACAATGTCCTCAAAACACATTCTTCCTCTGGATTATCGAAACATGTGATAGTTACAGAAGGTACGGCTTAAAAATGACAGACCATGCTACTCCATATCAGCCTACTGGACACAACTTCACAGGCTTTGCACAAAATACAGACTACAATCAGTTTGTTTGTTAAGTGTTTAAGGTCATTTTAATGTTATTCCAGTTATATCACAGTGGCCAGCGCACTATCCATGTTTTCCTGGAGCCTCTTTTACCAGTGCATCAATCACCATTCTTTCCAAGCCACTGGCCACTGGCTGCTTTCCCACATAACCATCGACAAAACAATGGTCAGCTGTTGATTGATTGTATGGTGTTTAACGCCGTTTTCAACATTATTTCAGTTATATCGAGGCGGCTAGTGCACCTATCCATGCTTTCCTGGAGTTTCTGTTACCAGTGCTCTGCACAATATTCTTTCCAAGCCACTGGCTGCTTTCCCACATAACCATAGTGGTGAAACAATGGTCAGCAGTGAGAGAGGAATTTATCCTGTCGCAATGACTATCATCAATCCTCAGAAAGAAATTGGCCGAGCCAGGGATCAAACCAGTGACCTCCTGAATGTCAGCTGTGAGAGAGGAATTAATCCTGTCGCAATGACTATGATCGATCCTCTGGGGTCCTGCGTGGCTCACTGGTGGAGCGTGGGACTTGCAACCTTGCGGCCTCGGGTTCGAGCCCCACCTGATCCACTGTGCTTTTCGTGGGTGTGTCCTTGGGCAAGACACTTCAGAGCCCTAGCCTAGCACTGGTAAAACCCAGGAAATACATGAATATCTGAGCTGTCACCATGATATGACTGAAATAATGTTGAAAGCGGCGTAAAACACCATTCAATCAATCAGTCAATCATCAATCCTCAGAAAAAAAATTGGCTGAGCTTGGGATTTGAACCAGCAACTCCCTGGTCTCAAGTCCTGTGTGCTACTGGCCCCTCCCAGACCAAGGTCAGTCTGTTATAACTGAGGCAAAAAGTTGTCTGCAGGAGACCTGTATATCTTAAACCAAATAGGTTTTGTTTGGTTGTGTGCACAGCTTTCACTGTTAAATACAATGTACTAGCATTAATTTCTTTCTTTCAAGAAAAGGCATAATGCATGGACAAGGAAACTGTAATCTAAAATGTTAACTCACCAATTCCACAATAGTAACACCTCACGCAGTCTCCAAAACCTGTCAAAAAAGACAGAACATTACATACGAGCCATGCTCTGTGAAAAGGGGGTAAAACCCTTTACCAAACAATACCGAGTTTTAACCCTTAACCCTTTCCCAAACAACAAATTTTGGACTGGTCCAAATTGAAAGAGTTTGCAGACGACAATTTTAAATTTGATGAAAATGGCAGAAAGGTCTCAAAAAGGGTAGAAAACACTGTGGGAAAAGGAGAAATTGCTCGTTTCCCACAGTGTTTTCAAAAGACTTGTACTGCAGACACGTGAAAACCAGGGCTTGTTTGGGAAAGGGTTGAACTGCTCAATAAATGAAACGAAAATATCCACTCAAGAGTAAAAACACAAATATTGCGCTTTCAAAGTTTATTTCACTGTGAAGAAATTCTGTATCGGGCAGTGTAGGTCAAAGATCAGACTACACGTTTTGTGCAGTCTGATCTTGATCTACACTGTCCGCAAAAGGTCAAGTTAGTCGTGCTTAGCAGCCTAAGGGTTAGGGACCCTTAGGAAAGAGGCTTTTGAAAACATTGTGAGAAAAGGAGAAAATGCTGATAACCAGCATTTTCTCCTTTTCCCATAACATTTAATGTCCTTTCAAAACCCATTTCCATCATTTGAGTCATATTTAATTCTTCGTCTGCAAATGCTTTGAAGTTGGGCGGGTCTAAGATTTTTGTCGTTTGGTAAAGAGTTAAAGCACTGGCAAAAAGTAAAGACTCATGTCACCCTCAGCATTCCATCAGTTATGCTTGAAAATAACATCTGTTTTTTCAGTCTTAACTCTTTACCAAATGACACAATATTGGAATGGACCAAATTTAACCCTTTACCAGACGACAAAATTATCGCCTTGTCCAAACTGAAAGCATTTGCAGACGACAATTTGAATGTGGCTCAGATGGTGCAATTTTTCTTTGATCAGGTAGAAAACATTGTGGGAAAAGGAGAAAATGCTGGTTACCAGCATTTTCTCCTTTTCCCACAATGTTTTCAAAAGGCTTCTTTCCCAGGGGCGTCAAATGGCATCATTGTGCAGTAAAGGGTTAAAGCATTTGCAGATGACAAATTAAATGCTGCTAAAATGATGATTTCTCATTTTGGTAGGGTAGAAAACATTGTGGGAAAAGGAGAAGATGCTGGTTACCAGCATTTACTCCTTTTCCCACAATGTTTTCAAAAGCCTTTTCTTTCAGGGTCGTTAAAAGTCGGGATTGTGTGGCAAAGTGTTAATCACATAATGTTTATTTCATTCACCGTTTCCACACAGGACAGTATATTTAGCATCATCTTTAGATTTTATCACATCATTTTTATTTTATGCACTGTATCCTGAAAATAAGTCATTTAATTTGCATCATGCATATTAAACAATATCCTTGCTCACAGCCAAAACTTTTTTTCAAAATTCATTACTCCAAATTTCCACTAAATTTCGATGTGGATAATTTTATTTCCGAGCAAAGCTTGAACCCTGAGATCTGTTATGCCGCTTTTTCTCCAGCCAGGTGTAGGGTAGACTCCATGGTGTTTAACGATGTTTTTAAACATTATTTCAGTTATACCATGGCACCCAGTGCATCTAGCAATGCTTTAACCAGTATTTTGCACAATATCCTTCCTACGCCACTGGCTGCTTTCCAAGATAAAAACAATTACGAGGATTGAGAGAGGAATGAATTCTGTCGCACACACTATCACCAATCTTAGGAAAGAAAGTGGCTCAGCCATGGATTTGAACCAGAGACCCCTGTCCTCAAGTCCCGTACACTATTGACTGAGCTACCTGGGCTCGATGCCAGGCATGGGGATTGATCAAGGTGAACACAAAAGGCGGTCCTTTGATGACACTTACATTGAGCTTTGATTACACAATCAATCTAACCCTTAACAACTAAACGCTGAAATTGAACAACCTTAAGGAAGAAGGCTTTATGAAACATTGTTGGAAAAGGAGAAAATGCTGGTTCCCAGCATTTTCCCCTTGTCCCACATTGTTTTCAGGATTTTTGACTATTAATTAGGTCAGACATATGCTGTGATGCCGTTTATTCCAAAGGGGGGGGGGGGGGGGACAATTTAATCTTATTCTTCCAATTTTTATGTCAGACACATTCTATATGGAAAACTCTTAAATTTGCTACAGAAAGAAAGCAATAAGATCATGTAACCTGCATAGTAAAACCCAGCCTCTGCCATGATTTCTGGAGTTTGGGACAAATTGTCGGGCCAGCCCTCATAACTCGCCATTCTCTGTGCCTTTGATATGTACTGCCTGTGCTTCGGATTGTTCAGGGCTGGTCAAAGAAAGAAAAAGAAATACATGTATAGGATCTGATATAAGCTGGCATTTGAGATAAGATTTTATTAACTCTTTACCACACAGCAAAATTTTAGACAAGACCAAATTAAAAGCATTTGCAAACAATGAATGAAATGCAGCTCGAATAAACAATGTCTGTCTTTGATCGGGTAGAAAACATTGTGGGAAAAGGAGAAAATGCTGGTTACCAGCATTTTCTCCTTTTCCCACAATGTTTTCAAAAGGCTTCTTTCTTGGGGTCATTAAAACTCAGGACTGTGTGGTAAAGAGTTCAGCAAATCTAGAAAAATGTTATTAAGCCTGCCTCTGGCAAGCTTAACAACATTTTTGTAGACAAGTTTAATAAAATCTTATCTCAAAAAACCAACAAATGTCAGATTCTTTTTTATCATATAATATTTCGAGAACCATCCTCAGAATATGCAGATAACTAGATATGCCCAAGCAGTACTTTCTATGAGTAAAACCCAATTCACTTCTTTGACAGAAGTACGAAATAACACATCATTTGATGTTAACCATTTCCCAAACGACAAATGTTTTCATGGCCTTTAGGAAGGAGGCTATCAAAAACACAGTTTTGTACCCTTTTCAAGGGTATCAATCGTATAAATCTCTAAAATTTCAATTAACACTTTACCACTCGAGTGTCGTTAAAAGTGGAGATTGTACATGCATTAGGCCACAGGAGTAAGTAACTGCTTAACCCTTTCCCAAATGACAAATTTTGGACTGGTCCAAATTGAAAGGGTTTGCAGACGACAATTCTAAATTTGATGAAAATGGCAGAAAGTTATCAAAAAGGGTAGAAAACACTGTGGGAAAAGGAGCAATTTCTCCTTTTCCCACAATGTTTTCAAAAGACTTGTACTGCAGACATGTGAAAACCAGGGCTTGTTTAGGAAAGGGTTAAATAATGCTTATCTAAGACTTATAAAATAAGAAAATTTGTAATTGGTATATTACACTGAAAATAAGGGAGGTTACGTCATAAAAAGATATCTTACCTACCCAACCACATAATTCTAGACTGGTCCAAAATTGAAAGCATTGGCAAATGACAAGATAGATGTGCTTTAGAGCCGGGATTGTGTGGTAAAGAGTTAAGTAAAAATTCTTAGTCAAAAAAGGGGCATAACTGAGTCAAAAATGTTTTGATGGCTACCTGCCTGTGTTGTATTGGTGCCCCTTTTGATAGTGTACAACTAGCCCAAGTTTGAGGTAAATACCTTCAGTAATGACAAAGTTTTTGCCTGACGACGTAGATGAGGATTTGAGGGGCTACAATAGTACCTTGACCTTTTCTTCAAAGACAGCTGAGCTAATAATTTCATCATTATGAGCCCAAAGGGTTACTTAACCCTTTACCAGACGACAAAATTTTAGCCTTTTCCAAATTGAAAGCATTTGCAGAGGACAATTTCAATCTGGCTCAAATGGTGCAATTTTCTTTTGATAGGGAAGAAAACATTAGTGGAAGAGGAGAAAGTGCTGGTTACCAGGATTTTCTCCTTTTTCTGCCATGTTTTCAAAAGGCTTCTTTCCCAGGGTCGTTAAAAGGTGGCATTGTGCAGTAAAGGGTTAAGGGTTAGAAAAGTTTACTTTGTCTTACCTCCAGACGATAAAGTCTTAGGTGGAATATATTCCGATAAATCATTGCCGCCCTCAGCATCCGTTGATGCTTGTGGTGGTATGTGGACTTCTTTGAGCTTTTCTATAAGCCTGTCTAGCTTGTCCAGATTTTCTGTTTTACCAGTATAGACAATCGGCACATTAAACTCAGGATTTCTGTGGAGAAACTTGCAGTTGGGGTTAATTCTCTGGTGAATCCTGTACGGTACATCTGTCGCCACCCAGGAATGCCTGCGCAGCCCACAACAGTAGCAAATGACCTCATCCCCTTCTGCCGCATAATAAAAACCTGCTTTAGCAAGATGTATCAGAAATGGCTTATTTTCCTTCGGATAATTTCGGAGAGTGCACATTCTCAAGAGCTCATATTGCATGGTAATTTGTGGACCAGGGTCGTTTCCATCAGCTATCAGGTTTACAATATCTAATACTGGTTCAAAAAACTTGGCAGTCTCATTCTTGAAAACAGTTATCTCAAGTTGTGGAGCTGGTAACTGGGGTACATGGGGCAACGCTTTATCCAAATATCTATCCAGGCCCTTTTTCTCTTTATCATAGCTTGATTTTCTTCTAAGAGAATGGGAATCCCAATCTTGAAGATTTTCCTCCAGAGCTAATCTGAGCTTGAATTTCACAGATTTTACTGGTTCATGATGTAATGCTTTGTACTGCAGTAGATACTGCACATTCCTCTCTTCAAGTAGTCTATCAAACCTACTGGACTCAGCTAAAGGTGCACTGTCAGGCTTTAAATCATGGGAGATCATAAAAAAATCTTGGGATGGACTGCTTGATGTGCGAGATACCAGGAGTCTGTTTGGTCTTGATTCTTGCATTCCATTGGTTATTTGTGCCTCTTCCCTTTGTGAAATCAGCCCTTCACAAACAGTTTTCTCATTCCCCTCTCTCTCAATAACACTTTCATCTATGTCATTCTCATCAGATGAATCATCAGTTGAACCATCTTTGTCATCTATCGAATTATAACCTGAATCCAAACTTTCATTGATCCCCCATACTCTCGCATCAGTTTCTTCTGTTTGATTTTCAGCTGTCTTCTGTGCACCTGTACCTTGGAAAAGACAGTCCTCTTCTTGATGCTTAAAATCAATAATCTTGTTGCAATTTGTTTTTTTTTCTGCACTTTCATGTATTTCTTCATCTTTTGTAACATTTTCACTTTGATCTGTACCATGATGTATACCACTTTCATTATCCCTCTCAAACTGACCATGTCTGATCACTGGAGATGTATTATCTTCAAAGTTAGGTGTAGAAAATTCTGTTAATGTTGTGTTGTCAGCTGGCATACCATGGGCTTGGTATACCCCAATAGCATCCTTCAAATCTTCTGAACCATTTTCTGGTTCTTCAATCTCAGCTATGGATAAAGCATTCTCTCTGGATCTGTTGTTTTTTAACCCTAGCTTTTGATCAGAGGGACATAACTTTTTTGCTACTATTAAGTTTGTAATATCTTCATCCCAATAACTGTCTGCACACATGCCTCTGATTTGTTTCTTTGCTGCTGCTTCTTGAGTTTGATCCTATACAGTAAATGTATCAACAATCATCTTTTATTTAGTTGTTAACCCTTTACCAAACAACAAAATTTTGGACTCGACTAAATTGAAAGCATTTGCAGACAACGAATTAAAAGTAGCTCAAATGATGATTTCTGTCTTTGATAGGATAGCAAATATTGTGGGAAGAGGGGAAAATGCTGATTTCCAGCATTTTCTCTTTTTCCAAGAATGTTTTGAAAAGTCCTCTTTCCCAGGGTCATTAACACTCAGGATTGTTTGGTCAAGTATTAGCCCTTTACCACACAATCCCAAGTTTTAACGACTATGAGAAAGACGTCTGTTGAAAACATTCTGGGAAAAGGAGAAAATGCTGTAACCAGTGTTTTCTCCTTTTCCCACAATGTTTATACCCTATCAAAGACAGTCTGTCATTTGAGCTACATTTAAGTTGTCGCCTGCAAATGCTGTCAACTTAGACGAGTCTACATTTTTGTTCTGCTGTAAGAGGTTAAACAAAGATAACCCAATTGAATTATAAGGTCTGGAAACAAATAGTATGCAGGTGACTTCTTTCAAATATCCTTGTGGAGAATACTCTAATATCAACATATATTTAGTCCTTACAGCACTTTTCACAACATTTTCTTTTGCCTCTGCAGTCAGTGCACATCAAGATTAGGCTGCACATTTTGAGCAGTCTGATCTTAATCTACACTATTCACTTGGCTGTTCTTAAAGCCTTGTTCCTCACAGTCCTGGCAAAGATGTAACTCTTTACTCAATGACAAAAATTTAGACTCTACCAAACTGGCAGCATTTATACCAAATTTAATGTGGCTCAAAGATGATTTCTATATTTGAACAAGGAAAAAACAAGAGGGCCATGATGGCCCTGGATTGCTCACCCGAGTCAATAGGTGAAATTTCACTCAGGGGTCATAATGACCCAATTTAAAACTCATCTGAGATATTATTTAGACAAACATTCTGACCAATTGTCAGGTCAATTGAGCTGAAAATGTGGCCTCCGGAGTGGCCAAAATGTCTTTCTTCAGTTTGACCTAGTTTATGACCCTATGTGACCGTATTTCAAACTCATACGAGACATCAAAACAAACTTGTTCACCAAGGTTCAGGTGAATTGGGCAAGAACTGCCGCCTCTAGAGTGCCCACAAGGTATTTCTGTAATATGACCTGGTGACCTAGATTATGACCCTATGTGACCCAATTTCAAATTCATTCAAGATATCATCAAGTTAAACATACAGACAAATTTTCAGGTCAGTTGAGCAAAAACTGTGGCCTCTACAGTGCCCACAATACATTTCTTTAATTTGACCCAGTGACATAGTTTATGACCCTATGAGACCCAATTTTTAATTGATCCGAGATACCATCAAGTCAAATATGTAGACAAATTTTCAGGTCAATTTAGCTAGAATTGTGGCCTCTAAAGTGCCCAAAAGGTATTTCTTCAATGGGACCCAGTGACATTGTTTATGACCCTATGTGACCCAATTTTGAACTCATCCGAGATATCATCAAGACAAAAAATGTGGCCTCTAGAGTGCCCACAAGGTATTTCTTTAATTTGACCTAGTGACCTACTTTATGACCCCAGATGACCCAATTTCAATCTCATCCGAGATTTAATTAACTCTTTACCAAACAACAAAATTTTAGACTGGTCCACATTGAAAGCATTTGCAAATGACAAATAAAAAGGCCCAAATGATGAAATTTGTTGTAGATGGGTTAGAAAACATTGTGGGAAAAGGCCTCTTTCTCAGGGTCGTTAAAAGTCAGGATTGTGTGGTAAAGAGTTAAAGCAAACATTCTGATAAATTTTCAAGTCAATTGAGCAAAAAATGTGGCCTCTAGGGTGTCCACAAGGTATTTCTTTAATTTGACCTAGTGACCTAGTTTATGACCATAGGTGACCCGAATTCGAACTCATCCAAGATTTCATCAAAACAAACATTCTGACCAATTTTCAGGTCAACTGAGTAAGAAATGTGGCCTTTAGACTCTCCACAAGGTATTTCTTTAATTTGACCTAGTGACCTAGTTTTTTGACTCCAGGTGACCAGATTCCAAACTCATCCAAGATTTAATTAAGACAAACGTTTTGACCAATTTTCAAGTCAATTGAGCGAAAAATGAGGCCTCTAGAGTGTCCACAAGGTATTTCTTTAATTTGACCTAGTGACCTACTTTATGACCCAAGGTGACCCAATTTCAAAGTTATCTGAGACTTAATTAAGAAAAACATTCTGACCAATTTTCAAGTCAATTGAATGAAAGATGTGGCCTCTAGAGTGCACACAAGGTATTTCTTTAATTTGACCTAGTGACCTAGTTTTTGACCCCACATGACCCATTTTCGAACTCATCCGTGCTTTTATCAAGACAAACATCCTGACCAAGTTTCATGAGTATCAGACTGAAAATGTGGCCTCTACAGCACACACAAGGTTTTTCTAAGAATTGACCTAGTGACCTAGTTTTTAACACAACAATGACCCAATTTCAAACTCATCCGAGATTTTATCAAGACAAACATTCTGACCAAGTTTCACAAGTATCTGACTGAAAATGTGGCCTCTAGAGCGTACACACAAGGTTTTTCTAAGATTTGACCTAGTGACCTATTTTTTGACCCCACATGATCCAATTTCAAAGTTGTCCGAGGTTTTATCAAGACAAACATTCTGACCAAGTTCCACAAGTATCTGACTGAAAATGTGGCCTCTAGAGCACACACAAGGTTTTTCTAAGATTTGACCTAGTGACCTAGTTTTTGACCCCACATGCCCCAATTTCAAACTTGTCTGAGATTTTATCAAGACAAACATTCTGACCAAGTTTCACAAGTATCTGACTGAAAATGTGGCCTCTAGAGCGTAAACAAGTTTTTTCTAAGATTTGACCTAGTGACCTAGTTTTCGACCCCACATGACCCAATTTCGAACTCGTCTGAGATTTTATCAAGACAAACATTCTGACCAAATTTCACAAGTATCTGATTGAAAATGTGGCCTCTAGAGCGTACACAAGGTTTTTCTAAGATTTGACCTAGTGACTTAGTTTTTGACCCCACATGACCCAATTTCGAACTCGTCCGAGATTTTATCAAGACAAACATTTTGACCAAGTTTCATGAGGATCGGACTGAAAATGTAGCCTCTAGAGCGTACACATGGTAAAAAGTTGATGACAGACGACGCACGATGCACACCGCACGACGGATGACAGACAACGGACACAGCACGATCACAATAGCTCACCATGAGCACTTTGTGCTCAGGTGAGCTAAAAACAGGAAGTGTCACCAGAAGCACAGTTTGCCTAAAAAAGTTAATTGTTAGGGGTGGCAATCATTTGGTCTGTATAAAAGAAGCTCTACAAAAACTTTAACATGAAATTTAAATCTGTGACCTTGACCATAAAATCATGGGCATGGCTAGGGTATTGCTCAGTGAAACTTGGGATTTTCGACTTGTATCTGTCATCAATCCACATATGATGCAAATCCATCAATTAGTTTGGAAAACATGAGCTCTTAACTCTTTACCACACAACAAAAATGTAGACTTGTCCAAATTCAAAGCATTTGCAAACGACAACATAAATATGACCAAAAAATTGAAAATTGTTTTGGGAAGGGCAGAAAACATTGTGGGAAAAGGAGAAATTGCTGGTTACCAGCATTTTCTCCTTTTCCTACAATGTTTTCGAAAGGCTTCTTCCTCAGGGTTGTTAAAAGTCGGGATTGTGTGGTAAAGAGTTAACCCTTTACCACACAATGCCGATTTTTAATGACCCTGAAGAAGAAGCCTTTTGAAAACATTGTGGGAAAAGGAGAAAATGCTGGTCACCAGCATTTTCTCTTTTTCCCACAATGTTTTGTATTCTTCCAAAAACAAATTTCAATTTTTGATTCAGCTTTGTCGTCTGCAAAAGCTTTCAATTTGTACGAGTCTAAAATTTTGTCATTTGGTAAAGAGTTAAACAAGAGGGCCATGATGGCCCTGTTTCACTTCACTGGCTAATAAATGTTTGGTTTGTTTGGTTTGTATTGGAGTTTAACGCCATTTTAACAGCTCAGGTCATATCATGGCGGTCAGTGACGCACCCATGTGTTTCCTGGCTTTCTCACACCAGTACTGACACAACATTCTTTCCAAAGCCACTGACTACTTTTCTCACATCCCTCAGAGGCGAGATGCGAAAAATCGCCGGAAAGAAAGTTTGCCTCAATCGGGTATAAAACTCGCAACCACCGTATCACGAGTCAGATACACTAACCACTGAGCTACCTGGGTGGGCGGCTTATAAATACCAACATAGATACCAACCATGACAATTCTAGGCCAAATTGTTTTGAACAAGAGGACTTATAAAGTTTTCTCTTTAAAAGCCAACGTGGAAGTTGTGACCCCAGGGCGTGGTCATTTTTCACCACAGAGCCACATTTACTTGATTCTTCCGAGAAGTCCACAAGATACAAGATAAAGCAATATATCAAATAATACAGGTCAAGGCTGAATAGTTACAAACAAGATTTTCAAAATTTCCACAATACAAAGCCCCTGTAAACCATGAGACCCCTGAGGCAGGGCTAATTTCAATGCCAGGGTTAAATTTTAAACAAATTCAAAAGTGGTCCACAAAATGACGCTATATTCCAAGTTCAGAGGCCCTAGGACTTATCGTTAGGAGCATAAGATTTCTGGACTTTTCATTCTATAAGCCCATGTTAAATTATAGCCCATGGGGAGGACTTCTGAATAAAAATGATAACACTCACAAAATATTACAGCGATAGCTCATGGTCAGAAACAAGAAGATTTTGAAAGTTTTCACAATAGCAGCCTATTTAAAAACTCAAGACTTGTGGAGGGCAGTTCCAATTTTGACCTGAGGGCTACAATTTGATGAATCTCGATAGAGGCAACCTAGACAAAGCTACATGCTAAATTCAGTAGCCCTAGGCCTTATGGTTAGGAACAAGAAGATTTTCAAAGTTTTCACCATATAAGCTCATGTAAAAACTTGTGACTGCCAGGTCCGGGCCAATTTTGACCCCAGGGCTACAATTTGAAGAATTTTGGTAAGGTTCAATATATTAAGCTACATGCCAATTTGGTAACCCTTGGCCTTATGGTCAGAAACAAGAAGGTTGTCAAAGCTTTCGATACATAAGCCCATGTAAAACTTGTGACTACTAACGTAGGATCAATTTTGACCCCAGGGCTATAATTCTAAGACTCTTTTTAGAGGTTCACTAGATGAAGCTACATGCACAATTTGGTAGCCTAGGCCTTATGCTTAAGAATGAAAAGATTTTCAAAGTTTTCACAATATAAGCCCATGTAAAACTTGTGACCACAGGGACAGAGCCAATTCTGGCCTCAGGGCAACAATTTGTAGAAATTTGCTTTTGGTCCATTACGTGAAGCCATATGCCAAATTTGGTAACCCTAGGCCTTATGGTTAGAAACAAGCAGATTCTTTACATTTTTCAATATACAGGCCCATGTAAAATCTGTGACCCCAGGCTATAATTTGAAGAATCTTGATAGAGGGTCTATTACATAAAGCTACATGCCACATTTGACAGCCCTAGGCCTCGCTGTTTAGGCCAAGAGAATTTTTAAAGATTTTCAATATTTTTCAGTTTGTTGCCATGGCAACCAGAGTTTTATCACGAATCAAATTCTTTCAAGAAATTCTGAAAAGGACCATGGCAGGATCATTTCTGTTAAGTTTGGTCAAAATTGGATGGGTAGTTGAGATGAGATGAAGATGTCTGATTGATTGTATAGTGTTTAATGCAGTTTTCAACATTATTTCAGTTATATTGCGGCGGCCAGTGCACCTATCCGTGCTTTCCTGGAGTTTCTTTTACCAGTACTACATACTGGCTGCTTTCCCACATAACCATCGTCGATACAATGGTCAGTGGTGAGAGAAGAATGAATCCTGTCACATTGACCATCATCAATCCTCGGAAGGAAATTGGCAAAGATCGAACCAGCGACCTCCTGTTCTCAAGTCCTGTATGCTACCAACTGAGCTATGGGGGCTTGGCATGAAGATGTCCGAAATAAAAGTTAATGCAACAAAGGACAGACGCACTGTAGGACACAAAACAGACAAAGGGCCATGACATATGCTCGCTGGCCTTTTGCCAGTGGAGCTATAAACTTTCATGTAAAACTTTGAGAAAGATCCAACTGTACAACCTTCATCATAAGATTATGTGCATGGGTGGGGCACTGGAAAATAATTTGGACCTATACCTATCATCATACAAATATATAGAGGATGTTTGTTTTTTCGGGTGGCACAGCCACAAGTGTAAATATTACCAATGATGTTCACGAATGAAATAAATTTCGATCTTTCACCGAACAAAACAACAACAAATATTCTATTTATTTCACGCTTCTAACCCCTATTTTGTTGGGACTTTCATCAAAATCCAGTAAAGTTGTTTTGAGTAATTCCCTGTGGCGTAGCCCTAACATATGGCACCGCATTACAATATTACGTAAAGCTTGAGAAATATAGCCTATATATTACGTCATATTTCCCTCTGGTTGAATGGGACGCACCATTTACCTTGGTTCCTAGTGCACTGGAACTACTGTTTCCACCTTCAAATGAGGAGTTAGAAAATATGAAACGGTATTTTTACTGGTTGTAACCATGAACTATCAAACCATAATCCACAATTATTTCTCGCTAAATTACCGAAAAGCATGAAATAAGAATCTATCTAGTGGTGAACTCTTAAAACCCTTTACCATAAATGTTGGCGCCAACTCTAACAACAACACTGATGCTGGTGGGTAGTGGACTTCATCGATTCCAGGCAAACCAAAAAATGCTGGTTTTCGGAATTTCTTCTTTTACCTACAACATTTTCTACTCTTTCAAGACAAATCGAATCTTCTGAAACACATCTACATGTATATGCTATATGCCAATACTTTCAGTAAGGTGAATGCAGCCCAATGGTATTAAATGTCTACGCTCTCCTATCTATTTGGTGAATACTCACAAAAAGCAAACTTGAAATTACAATATTTTTTACCTTCTGAGACTGAATGGAAAGGGTTATTTGGGTTACTTCACTAAGTCGGAGCTTTATGGCTTTCATGGTTGAAATTATTGTATTTATCTTGTCTGTAAGCAGCTTTGACCTACAAGCACTGACTTCATCTCTGTTTGTGAAATATACTTGACAGATTCTGTACAAGCAAAACACATAGCCAAATAAGCTCATGAACATGAAAAAAGCTTTCCATTGGTATCCATACAAGCCTGAAAAAAAAAGGAGGCTTCAATGTTACTTTCACTCATACACATAATTCTTTACCAAACAACAAAATTTTGGACTTATCCAAATTGAAAGCAATTGAAGACAATAAAAAAAAAGAAAAAAAAAAATGTGACTCAAAAATATTCTTTTTTTCAGAAAGGGTAGAAAACATTGTGGGAAAAGGAGAGAATGCTGTTTACCAGCAGTTCTCCTTTCCCCACAATGTTTTCAAAAGGTTTCTATCTCAGGGTTGTTTAACTCTTTACCACACAATCCCGACTTTTAACAACCCTGTGAAAGAAGCCTTTTGAAAACATTGTGGGAAAAGGAGAAAATGCTGATAACCAGCATTTTCTCCTTTTCCCACAATGTTTTCTGCCCCTCCCAAAACAAATTTCTATTTTTGAGTTACATTTATTTTGTGATCTGCAAATGCTTTCAGTTTGGACCAGTCTAAAATTTTGTCGTTTGGTAAAGAGTTAAAGTCATGGTGGTGTGGTAAAGGGTTGGGTGCACTATTTAGCTGAGGAGAGCTGAGAAAGATTCTTCTGTGGTTAACTCTTTACTACACAATCCTGCCTTGGGACAACCCTGAAAAAGATGGCTTATAAAAACACAGTTGGAATAGGAGAAAATGCCGACGACCAGCATTTTCTCCTTTTCCCACAATGTTTGCTCCCCTATCAAAATTTTGTCATTTTGTCATTTTGCAAAGACTTAAGATGGATGAATTGCAATGAGGAATCCTGATATAATGGTACCCTGCTGGCACTGGTCACATGGTACGGTTGAAAAGCAAACCAAACTCCATACCTTGACCGATGGATCCCCGAAGAAAATACAATCAAATGGTTGTTGCCCTAATGTGAATAAAATACTAGAAACTGGACTGTATGTCATTGAATTTGTTGCACTGTATCATATTACACTTATACGCATGAAGTGAAAAGCACATCACTGGTAGTGTTTGAATGACGTTACTACAACCTTTTTTTCCGCAAATTAAGGTTCTTAAGTTCATCATATTAATGAAAACAAATCAATATTGCAACTTTTGATTTAAATTCAAGATAAAACTTTTATTTTGTCTCTGTACCATTTTTGTTTCATAAATGTTTACATTTTATATTTTTATCAAATTGTTCATGTTAGTGTGACTTTTTTTTTTTTCGCTATTACACATTTTAAATTCACATTGTTACATGCAAGGCTGTGGGAATAAGGGAGGCTAGTTGCTCTTTGTCAGTATGTTTTATTTGAATTCATGTATGGAACTTTAGCTGATGTCCATTATCCATATTATCCAAAGAGGTGATGTGCAAATCTGTTTTATAAGTTATTGATATAGACTAGAATTGGTGTCAGGTAAAAAAAATCACTTAACATGCTCTGGCAAAAGGTTGAATGGATCTCTGTGATGCATTATACCAAGCCAGTCATCCCATAATTATGGATCCATAAAATCCATTTTGTCCAGTATATGGCTGCAGCATGCTGTAGACTGGTCCTTTGACATACAGAAAATTGACCAATAGCAAAAAGTTTCTGCCAATGTCAGCCTGCAAGGACTGCGCGGGCTCACATGGGTTGATACATTTTGCAGATGCTTTAAACCACATTTCAGCATGGATATAGTTTAATGACTTTCGTCAAAAATTCAAAAATACCGTTTTCTTTAAGTGTATATTTTATCTGTAACATTTTTGGGTAAAACAAACAATCAGAAATTTTATGGAAAAAGAGTACCTTCAAATTTTGTTGAAAAAAGCAGCAGAAATAGGGTTTGACACCACAATCGAAGGCATGATATTTTGAGCTTCCTGTTGAAAGAGAGTTAAAGAAAAAAACATAATAAATTTATCCTTTACCATATAATCCCACATTTAACAACCCTACAGTAGAAGGCTTTAGAAAATTTTGTGGGAAAAGGAAAC
The DNA here is from genome assembly GCA_945859785.2 of Tridacna gigas. NCBI lineage: Eukaryota > Metazoa > Mollusca > Bivalvia > Cardiida > Cardiidae > Tridacna > Tridacna gigas. The sequence continues at coordinate 72,944,848 of OX244031.2, read as the reverse complement.
AAGAGGGCCATTGGCCCTAAAGCACTCACCTGAGTAAAGTAATCTACAGATGATAAGGCTGAAGAGATCCTGGTTTTAATGATGTAAAACATGTGAGTGTAAGTGACCTACTTTTTGAACCAATGTGACTAAATTCCAAACGTGTCCAAGATATCATTAAAACAACAATTCTGACCAAGTTTCATGAGTATCAGACTGAAAATGTGGCCTCTACTGTGCACACAAGGCTTTTCTAAGATTTGGTCCTTTGACCTATTTTTTTACCAGATGTGACCCACTTTGAAAGTTGTCCAGGATATCATCAGGGCAAACTTTCTGACCAAGTTTCATGGAGTCAGGCTGAAAATGTGGCCTCTAAGAATGCACACAAGGTTTACCTAACATTTGACCATGTGACATACTTTTTGCACCAACATGACCCACTTTCAAACTTGTCTGAGATACAAGATAAACATTCTGACCAATCTTTATCAGTATAAGACTAGAAAATGTGGCCTCAAAGGAGCACCTAAAGTTTTCCTAAGATTTGGCCTAGTGACCTACTTTTTCACGCGACATGACCCAATTTCAAACTTGTCTGAGATATCAAGACAGACAATCTTACCCAGTTTCATGAGTATCCGATTACAAATGTGGCCTCTAGAATGCACACAAGGTTTTTCTAAGATTTAGCCCAGTGACCTACTTTTTGACCAGACAGGACCCAATTTCAAACTTGTCCCAGATATTATCAAGACAAACATTCTATCCAACTTTCATAAGTTTCAGGCTGAAAATGTGGCCTCTAGAGGGCACACAAGGTTTTTCTAAGATTTGGCCCAGTGACCTACTTTTTGACCCACATGACCCAATTTTAAACTTGTCCAAGATATCATCAAGGCAAACATTCCGACCAAGTTTCACTAGTATCATGCTCAAAATGTGGCCTCTAGAATACACACAAGGTTTTTCTAAGATTTAGCCTAGTGACCTACATGTACTTTTTGACCCAATATGTCCCAATTTCAAACATGTCCGAGATATCATCAAGACAAACATTCTGACCAAGTTTCATAAGTTTCAGGCTGAAAATGTGGCCTCTAGAGTGCACACAAGGTTTTTCTTAGATTTGGCCCAGTCACCTACTTTTTGACCCGACATGACCCAATTTCGTACTTGTCTGAGATATTATCAAGAAAAACATTCTGACCAAGTTTCATGAGTATATGACTGAAAATGTAGCCTCTAGACTGCACACAAGTTAACTGTTGATGCCTGGACGACGGACACAGCACAATCACAAAAGCTCACCTTCAGCACTTCGTACTCATGTGAGCTGAAAATGCTACAAGCATTTTCTTTTTTTATCCACAGTTTTTTTTCAAATTGCTTCATTTGAGCCAGGGTAAATTAGTCATCTGCAAATCCTTACAATTTGGGCAAGTTTAACATTTTTTCGATTGCCGAAGGAGCAAAACTATCCGACAACTATCGAAAAATATCTGTGACAAAAAACAGGAGTTATTTCCCTTTAATCTTTAACTCTTTACCACACAACCCAAAGTTTTAACAATCATGAGAAAGAAGCCTTTTGAAAACCTTGTGGGAAAAGGAGACAAGAGGGCCATTGGCCCTAAAGCGCTCAGCTGAGTAAAGCCATCTACAGCTGATAAAGCTGAAGACAGCCTGGTTTTAATGATGAAAAACAAATGAGTGTAAATGACCTACTTTTTGAACCAATGTGACCTAATTTCAAACTTGTCCAAGATATCATCAAGACAAACATTCTGACCAAGTTTCATGAGCATCAGGCTGAAATGTGGCCTCTATGGTGCACACAAGGTTTTTCTATGACTTGGTCCAGTGACCTACTTTTTGACCAGATGTGACCTACTTTGGAAGTTGTCCAAGATTTCACAAAGACAAACTTTCTGACCAAGTTTCATGAGTATCTGGCTGAAAATGTGGCCTCTGGAGTGCACACAAGGTTTTTCTAAGATTTTTCCCAATAACCTACTTTTTGACCAGACATGACCCAATGTCAAACTTGTCCAAAATATCATCAAGACAAAAATTCTGACCAAGACTCATGAATATATGACTGAAAATGTGGCCTCTAGAGTGCACACAAGGTTTTTCTTAGATTTAGCCCAGTGACCCACTTTTTGACCCGACATGACCAAATTTCAAACTTGTCCAAGATTTTATCAAGACAAACATTCTGACCAATTTTCCTGCATATCTGATTGAAAATGTGGCCTCTAGAGTGTTCTCAAGGTTTTTCTAAGATATGGCCCAGTGACCTACTTTTTGAAAAGACATGACCCAATTTCGAACTTGTCCAAGATATCATCAAGACAAACATTCTGACTAATTTTCAAGAGTATCAGGCTGAAAATATGGCCTCTAGAATGCACACAAGGTTTTTCTTAGATTTAGCCCAGTGACCTACTTTTTGAAAAGACATGACCCAATTTTTGAACTTGTGTGAGATTTTATCAAGACAAACATTCTGACCAAGTTTCAAGCATATCTGACTGAAAATGTGGCCTCTAGAGTGCACACAAGGTAAAACACTGACGCCGCACGACTGATGCCGGACACAGCACGATCACAATAGCTCACCTAGAGCACTTCACGCTAAGATGAGCTAAAAGTGCTGGCAACCAGCATTTTCTCCTTTTCCCACAATGTTTTCTCTATTTTCAGAAGCAATTTTTATCATTTTATCAATGGTTATTTTGTCATCTGCAAATGCTTTCAATTTGGACAAGTCTACAAAGATGTTGTGTAGTAAAGACTAGACTCATTGCCAGACAATAAAATGACTTGTCAAAATTGAAAGGATTTGTAGACAACTAATTAAGTTTGGCCAAAATGATTGGAATTTCTGAAAAATGAGTAAAACACACTGTTGGAAAAGGAGAAAATGCTGATTACTAGCATCTTCTCCTTTCCCGAAACTGTTTTAAAAGCTTTCTTTTACAAGGTTGTTAAAACATATGATTGTGCTGTAAAGGGTGTACTATGGTTTGTAATGAGGTACAAATAGGCTAATGCCACAGCATTCATGTCCTTTGCTGGATCAAAACTGTATCAACATACCTGAAAAAAAAGTCCACCAAAGGATCCTTTTTGCCAGTTTGTAGGGAATGCCAAGCAGTGGTGTACGAGAAGAAGATCGTAAATTTTATTTTTTTTCAAAGTTTTGTTGCCATGGCTACCAGAGTTCATAATGAAATCAAAGAAATCTGAAGAGGGTCACGGATGGATCAGTTCTGTGAAATTTGGTCAAAATTGGTTCACAAGTCTAAGAGAAGATGTTTGAAATAAAAGGGAGCCCATAGGCACACAGACGCACCCACTGACACATACATACACAACAGACACAGGGCCATGAAATCAGCCAACAAAAGAGGGCCATGATGGCTCTGTATCGCTCCGCTGGCTAATAAGTACAAACCATACATACCAAACACTAGAGTTCTAGGCCAGATGGTTTCGAACAAGAGGACTTATAAAGTTTTCTCTACAAAAGCCAATGTTTGTGACTAGTGTTGGGAAAAATGATTGTGAAAGATCAATTAACTATTGATTAACCATAGCCGATGCTGATCATCGATTACAAATACATAAAATCAATCAATGGAGTAAACCTGAATAACAGCCAACTTAACCAAGCGATGCCAAAATCAACCAAGGGATGCAACTCTGAAAGCTTCAAAACATGAAAATGGTGACTGACACAGTCAAATAGCTTGAAATTAGTCCCATCCATGGGCAAAAATATATCTGAAGCATGGAAGTATTTTGGCCTTCATAATTTAAAACAAGATGAGCATCCTATGAAGTGTAATTTAAATCTAAGCAGATCTGTCTGGAGAATATGTAGGAAAATATACTAAAATATGTAAGAAAAGTCTCACTGCAATTAAATGTTTTCAAAAAGCAAATTTAATGACTGTATTTGACAAATGTTTTAATGTTTTAACAAACCTGTGTTTGAAAATGCTGTGGAAAAAAGGAGAACATGCTCGTTAGGTGCATTTTTTTCCTTTTCCAAGAATGTTTTATAACTAATTTGTCTACGTTAAAGCCATAACCAAACACCAAATTTTATATTCTTCTATAACCAATTATGTGACCAATTATCGCATCAGAAGTTGAATTTGATTCTAACCAATCGTCGATTAGCATTTTCAACTGATTTCCCAACACTATTTGTGACCCTATGGCAAACGCCAGTCTTGACCACAGAGTTATAATTACTTGAATCCTGGTATAGATCTGCACGATAAAGTCACATGCCAAATAATACAGGTTAAGCCATATGGTTATAAACAAGTAGACTTTCAAAGCTTCCTCAATATTAGACCCCTGTAAAACATGAGATCCCAGGGCTAAATTTTGAATAATTCAGAATTGATCAAAATTTGGTAGCCCTAGGAGCAAGAAGATCTTTTTTTAATGTTCACTCTATATAAGCACATGTTGAATTTAAGACCAATGGGGTGGGGCCAATTTTGACACTAGGGCTTTAACTTAAAACAATTTTGGAAGAGGCCTGCTAATGATGACACTCACAAAATATTACAGCTGTTTCTCAAGGTAAGGAACAAGAAGATCTTGAAAGTTTTCACTATATAAGCCTATGTAAAACTTGTGACCCCAGAGCAGGGCCAATTTAGACCTCAGGACTATAATTTGAACTATCTTGGTGGAAAACCATTAGATAAATATACATGCAACATTTGGTAGCCCTAGGCCTTATGATTTAGAACCAAATGAAGTTTTCAATATATAGGCCCACATTAAAAATTGTGACTGCCAAGGCTGGGCCAACTTTGACCCTAGGGCTATAATTTGAACAATCTTGGTAGCTGCCCACTGGATAAATCTTTATGCAAAATTTGGTAGCCCTAGGACTTATGATTTAGAACCAGCAGATTGTTAAAGTTTTCACTATACAAGCCCATGTAAAACTGGTGACTCCTGGTGCAGGGCCAATTTTGACCCCAGGGCTATAATTTGAAGAGACTTGGTACAGGTCTATTAGATGAAGCTACATGCCAAATTTGGCAGCCCTCGGCTTCATAGATTTGGACAAGAAGATTTTCAAAGTTTTCAACAATATTAGCCCATGTAAAGATTTTCAAACATGTTCAATATTTTTTAGTTTTATTGCCATGGCAACCAGAGTTTTAAAAGGAATTAAATTCTATCAAGACATTCTGAAGAGCAGGATCATTTCTATGAAGTTTGGTCAATACTGGATGAGTAGTTTCAGAGAAGAAGACGTTTGAAACAAGCATTCTGATAGTATTGCATAGCAATACACAGTCCCCTACCGGCCGTATGTATCGCTGGCATGTCAGTGAAATGTTTTAAGTCCAAGGCCCGTAAATGCGTCAAAAAGCAGTGGAGCGGGACGAAACTCGAACTTGATGTGTAAGTCATGGTGATTGATGTACACACCAAAAATCAGCTCGGTATGTAGCAGCGTTTAGAAAAAAAGTGCAGAAAAATGTTTTATCAGTGAAATTTTGTAAGTCCAAGACCCATAAATCCGTGAAAAAGCAGTGGACCGGGACGAAACTCAAACTTGATGTGTAAGTCATGGTGGTTGATGTACACACCAAAAATCAGCTCTATATGTAGCAGCGTTTAGAAAAAAAGTGCGGAAAAATGTTTTATCAGTGAAATTTTGTAAGTCCAAGGCCCGTAAATGCGTGAAAAAGCAGTGGAGCGGGACGAAACTCAAACTTGATCTGTAAGTCATGGTGATTGAGTTACACAGCAAAAGTCAGGTGAATATCTACCAGCATTTAGAAAAAAAAGTCCAGAAAACTGATTTATCAGTGAAATTTTGTAAGTCCAAGGCCCGTAAATCCGTGAAAAACAAGTGGACCAGAAGGAAAGTCGAACTTGATCTGTAAGTCATGGTGGTTGAGTTACACAGCAAATCTGAGATCAATACCTACCAGCGTTTAGGAAAAAAGTCCGGAAAACTGATTTATCAATGAAATTTTGTAAGTCCAAGGCCCGTAAATCCGTGAAAAACCAGTGGACCGGAATGAACTTGATCTGTAAGTGATGGTGGGTGACTTACACACCAAAACTCAGCTCAATATGTACCAGCGTTTAGAAAAAAAGTCCGGAAAACTGAATTGTCGGACTGATGGACGGACGGAGTGCAAACCTAAAGTCCCCTTCTGCTTCGCCAGTAGGGGACTAATAAAAGTTAATGCACAGACAAACTCACAACAGACACAGGACCATGACATAAGCTTGTAGAGCTTAAAAATTACAAACTTACTCTAGATGTGAACAGTTCTTTTCTTTAGTAAAGCTGGGAAGGTCTTCATCCCAAAAGTCTGAAATGTGATGTATTAAGAATGCACATGAGAAACAAAAACTTGAGATAAAAAACACATCATTATGATAATTTGATTCACAACATCACAGTCAGTATTAACAAACCATTCTTAAGAACATTCTTAGTCTTATTCTCCAGAATTTTCTAAATCTGAAAGTAACACAACTTCTGATTGGCAAAACCAAAAGGTTTAGCCAATCAGAAGTTGTGTTACTTCCAAATTAAGAAAATCTCTGATATAAAGACTTAGAATGTGTTTCAGAATGGTTAGTGAATATGAACCCAGACCACCAGATGGACATATTAAAACAGTTCCATGAGACCAAATCAACATTATGATAATCATATGAGCACTGACAAAGTATCATTCAAAGAAAATTTCTTTGAAGACAATCCTAAAATTGTTTGATATTATATTTTCTAAGTTTTCCCTGTACAATCTTTCAAAATGGTCATGTCCGAAATTTTGTTGTTTGGTAAAGAGCTAATCATGACAGTTGCCAACACAATTTCAAAAAGTTCAGATGAACCAGTTTTCTTTCTCGCATTAATTGATTATGAAACAAATTCCAGAACTACTACTTATTATTTGATATAATTACTTCCTGAAACCTTTACTAGTACTAACAAATACGTGTAAATAGTTTTCAAGAATCGTCCAAGCTCAATATGCATTTGAAAAAAAAAATACTCTTACGTGAAAGGCTTGAGTTCTTAACTTATTATATCTTTGTAATTTTCCTAGTAAAAACATTTAATTAAACATTTCTGCAAATGTTGAAAATCTTTATCATATAGTGGTGAACTTGTAAATAAGATCAACCTGGAGTTTTGAGCAATTAACAAGAGGGCCATGATGGCCCTGTATTGCACCACTGCCTATTGAATGTGCAATACATGTAACTGACATTGACAATCATTAACTCTTTACCAGACAACAAAGTTTTTGACTAGGTCCAAATTGAAAGCATTTGTAGATGACAAATTAAAGGTGGCCCAAATGATGAAATTTGTCCATGATAGAGTAGAAAACATGTGGGAAAAAGAGAAAAAGCTGGTTACCAGCATTTTCTCCTTTTCCAACTATGTTTTCAAAAGCCTTCTTTCTCATAGGTGTTAAAAGTTGGGATTGTGTGGTAAAAGGTTAAACTGTAAGAAACCTATATTGCAATAAAAATTTCATACAGAAAATAAGCCTAGCCTACCCCCAAGAGTTGAAGCTTTTCACATGCTAGGATGATGAAACTGAGTACAAGCAGGTCTAATAAAGTATCATACATACAAAATATCAGTATTTTGACGAGACAATTTCCAACAAGAGGGCCAGAAGATTTTCAGTTTTCTTTATAAAAGCATTACGAAAATTATAACTGTAAGGTCTGGCCCATCTTTGATCCTTGATCTATAATTAGTTCAATCCTGGTAGAGATTTACTATACGATAATATATTCCAAATAATACAGGTCTCTGCCAAATAGGTATAAACAAGAAGATGCTTATAGTTTCCACAATGTAAAAGACATGAACCTCGGGGCAGGCCAGTTTTGACCAAAAGCATAAATTTGAAAAAAACTTAGTAGTGATCTTATAGAATAAGCTACATGCCATATTTGGCAGCCCTAACATTCATGACTAGGAACAGGATGATTTTTTTTTTTTTTTTTTAAGTTTCCCCCATTAAAGTATAGAGTCCATGTGAAACTTGGGACCCCAAGGGCAAGGTAAATCTTCACCCCAGGGCTACCACTTGAACAATCTTGGTGGAGATCCACTAGATGAAGCTACATTCAGAATTTGGTAGCCTGTGCCTCATGCTTAGAAACCAGATGAGTGCCTTAGTTTTTAGTCTATAAACCATTATACAGCTTTTGACTCCTAGAGCAGGGCCACTTTTGACCAGGGGGCTATAATTGGGAGAATCTTGGTAGAGCCTAATGGTTAGGTACAAGAAGATTTTTAATGTTTTCACTATAATAAGCCAATGCAATACTTGTGACCCCCTGAAGCTAGGCAAACATTGACCCGTGGATTACAATTTGTAGATCTCTAACTCTTTACCAAACAACAAAATTTTAGACCTGTCCAAATTGGAATCATTCTGCAGACAACAAAGTAAATGCACCTCAAAAATTGGAATTGATTTCAAAAGGATAGAAAACATTGTGGGAAAAGGAGAAAATGCTGGTTACCAGCATTTTCTCCTTTTCCCACAATGTTTTCAAAAGGCTTCTTTCTCAGGGTCGTTAAAAGTCGGGATTGTGTGGTAAAGGATTAATAGAATTCCATCAGATGAAGCTACTAGCCAAATTTGGTAATCCTAGGCCTTATGGTTTCAGACAAGATTTTTTAAAGATTTCCAATATTTTTCAGTTTCGTTGCCATAGCAGTCACAGTTTTTATCGGAACCAAATTCTTTGAACAAATTCTGAAAAGGCCCATGGCAAGATCATATCTGTGAAGTTTAGTCAGAATTGGATGGGTATTTTCAGAAAAAAGTTGTTTGAAATAAAAGTAAACGTACAGATAAATGCATGAAGGATCAAGAGCCATGACATAAGTTTGCTTGCCTTCAGTAAGTTTGTTTGTTGGCATTGGAGTTTAACGCCATTTTAACAGCTAAGGTTATCACAGCAGTCAGTGCACCTATGCATGTGTTTCCTGGCTTTCTCACACCAGTAATGACACAACTTCCCTTCCAAGCCACTGACTACTTTTCTGGCCTTAAGCAAGAGGAGCTAAATAAATAGGAAATTCTAAATTGCAGTTTGTAACTAGAGGCGCTTGAGCGCCTGTATCGCTCCACAGGCCTGATATTTCTATAATGGCGAAAAGAAGTTTTTAACAATTACCATTCAATCCTGCATTTTAGCTCACTGAAGAAAAAAGGTATGAAAAAAACTTGTGAGGTCTCACTCTGTACCAGGTCACCAGGATTTACACCCCTTCTGTCCACTCTGCATTTACTCATTAGTAGGTCAACAAACCTTTACCAGATCAAAAGGACTATAAAGTACCTACAACATGGGGGTTTTGTTATTAAAATACTTTTTCTTTTTTATCTTGGCATGGTTACTCAGGCTTAGTAATAAGGCAAAATTGAAAAGCTCAAGTTGTGAAAGGTGCTCAAGCTTTTATCTTATTTATGGCCAGTGATATTTTATTACTAGTACTAACTAATAGCATATCATTGGAGTAAATTGTGACCTTAATACCAAGGGAAATGTGTGGGCTTAAATAGGACAGCCCTGACTAGGTCAAGTCAATCCAATTTTCTTCCTTTTTCTTTGTTAGTCGATAAAACTAAGATAATAAATAGTTTTGGAGAAGAACATTTTTTTGAAATATAAGCCTTGTCTATAAAAAAATGTGTTTTTAGGTGTATCATTTTTTTAAAAGGAATTTGGTATACAACCACCATAGAAACAATTTGGCAGACAACCACCATAGGAACTTACCTGCAAAACAACAATGAAATCCAATGAATAGTTTTAGAGAAGAAATTTTTCAAAGATTTTACTTTATACCATAAAAGGAAAATGAGTCTCCCATAAAAGCCATGTTTTTTGACAGATCATTTTTTTTTAAAGGAATTCTGTAAACCTGTATCTAAGGAACATTCCTGCAAAATAATAATGCTATCCAAATAGCGGTTTGGGAGGAGAAGATTTTTAAAGGTTTTTTAATTTGGTTGCCATGGCAACCAGAATTCTTCATGGAACACAATTATTTGATGGAATTTGAAAGAGGACCACCAAAGGAACATTCCTGTGAAATTTGGTAAAAATCCAGTCAATAGTTTCTGAGGAGAAGTTTTTTAAAGAAAAAGTTTACGGACGCACGCACGGACGAACGGACGAACGCACGACGGACACAACGCCATGACAATAGCTCGCTGGCCTTCGGCCAGTGGAGCTAAAAATTACTGTACAAATAAAGCTGGCAGTGTTAATTCAATATGAAACTTTTCTGTTTGTTCTGTGCAGTCTGAATTGATATATTTGTTGGCAAAAGCAGGAATGCTACCAGAGGCAAAATTTATCTCACCTATTTTGTCCCTATATGCTTTCATTTTTACCATAACAGTCTTCACCTGAAAAAGTACAATTTGACAATCAGTCATGCATGCTTTACCAGACAACATAATCTTCTCTTCATCCAAATTGATAAAATCTGTAGACATTTGAATAAATGTATGGTAGATCAAATTTTGTAATTCATCTTTGAAAGGTAGGAAAAAAATTGCAGGAAAAGAGAAAAAATTCCCTACCTAGCATATTCTTCTTTTCCCATGAGGTTTTCAAAAGACATTATGCCTTTCCTACCTGTAGATAAATTTTGTTGCATAAATAAAAAGAAAAGGTTGCCATGAGTAGAAAATTCTTTGGGAATCAGCAATTATCAAACTGTTCCGCAGGTTTTTTTTTTTTTGTATTTATATCTGAATGCATTTCATATGATTGTCATTCCCTTTATATTTCAATGTTTACCAAATGATGCCACACTTAAAGGTAGCTGAAAAAGACAACCTTTGAAAGTTACCTACATTTTCCCTTTCCTGGTAACTTCTCAACGATAAAACACATCATTTGAGCTAAAATTTTGTCATCTGCAGATACATGCAGATTCAAAAAGGAAATTTCTAAAGTTTTATCATGTGGTTCACCCTTTACCACACAATGCCGACTTTTAACGACCCTGGGAAAGAAGCCTTTTGTAAAGTCGTGGGAAAAGGAGAAAATACTGGTAACAAGCATTTTCTCCTTTTCTCACAATGTCTTCTTCCCTATCAAAGAAAAATTACACCATTTGAGCCACACTGGAATTGTCGTCAGCAAATGCTTTCAATTTGGACAAGGCTAAAATTTTGTCGTGTGGTAAAAAGTTAAAGAATTGGGTAATCTGAAAGAGGGCCATGATGGTCCTGTATCGCTCATAAGCTTTATAAAACAGATGTGCAATACGTCTCATTCCGGGCATCCAGAGAATATTGCTTTTACATGCAAAGATAATGAGGAAAGACTATCTAGTCAAGTATTATTCACACAAAATTATAAATGACCTCTAACAAACAGTATTTTGACAATATTTTGACAAGAAGACTGGATAAACTTTGGAAACAGAAAAAACTAGAAACTAAATCACTAAAGGTGATAAATACCCCCGCCCCTATATTTCATGTCACAGGGGCAATAACTCTGCAATGTCAATATATGGGCAATAACTCCGTAATCATTAGGCCAACGCTCATGAAATTTGTGCTTTGCACATCTACTGCTCCTGGTGAATATCATGACAAATATCAAGCGAATAAGACTTAAACAGAAGCAATAGTTCTCTGGACAAGAAGTTTTCAGTAAATTCAGGGGTAATTAATTTGGCAAACATTTGAGAAAAATGCATCTTGAACCTCTACTGCTCCTGGTGAATATTTATGCAAAGTATCAATTTAATTGGACACAAAACTAAATGAGTGTAAAAATGTGTAGACCATGATCTGACAATATGTCTGAGACACAGCGGCTGGTCTGGATCCACGCTTGTTGCAAATGTCCAAAGGTGCCGTTTCGCATAATGTTGGCCAACTATACATATGACAGAAAAGACCTCCTTAAAGTGAATCAGACAGAAACTGTAGGAGGAGTTGTCCGGACAAGCATTTGTAAGTCAAATCAGGGGCAATAACTCAGTAATTCTTGATGGAATTTTTACAAAATGTGTATCTTGCACATCTACAACTCCAGATGGACACTTCTGCCAAGTATAAAGCGAATCAGACTGAAATTGTAGGAGGAGTTGTCCGGACAAGCATTTTAAATGTGAATCAGGGGCAATAACTCATTAATTCTTCATAGAATTTTCACGAAAGTTGTGTCTTGCACATCTACAACTCCTAATGAACACTTATGCCAAGTTTAAAGTGAATCAGACAGAAACTGTAGGAGGAGTTGTCCGGACAAGCATTTTTAAGTCAAATCAGGGGCAATAACTCACTAATTCTTGATGGAATTTTTACAAAATGTGCGTCTTGCACATCTACAGCTCCTAATGAACACTTCTGCCAAGTTTAAAGTGAATCAGACAGAAACTGTAGGAGGAGTTGTCCGGACAAGCATTTTTAAGTCAAATCAGGGGCAATAACTCACTAATTCTTGATGGAATTTTTACAAAATGTGTGTCTTGCACATCTACAGCTCCTAATGAACACTTCTGCCAAGTTTAAAGTGAATCAGACAGAAACTGTAGGAGGAGTTGTCCGGACAAGCATTTTTAAGTCAAATCAGGGGCAATAACTCACTAATTCTTGATGGAATTTTTACAAAATGTGTGTCTTGCACATCTACAGCTCCTAATGAACACTTCTGCCAAGTTTAAAGTGAATCAGACAGAAACTGTAGGAGGAGTTGTCCGGACAAGATTTTGCGGACAGACCGACCGCCCGACCGACCGCATGACCGACCGCATGACCGACCGACCGACCGACCGACCGACAGGCTGATTCCAGTATACCCCCCACAAACTTTGTTTGCGGGGGTATAAAAAAAAACTTTTTTATGGCATGAATGGTAAAGTTTTCGGTAAAACATAAACTAAGACAAACCTTGTTTCATTTAAATATTCAAAACATTACAGCATAACCATTAACATTAAAATAAATGATCATGTATGAAAACCTAACATTTTCTATCTAATTAACTTGAATATAACAATGACCATGCCTGTGTAGTGTAACATTTGAGGGTGAAAAAAAGCCATATTCAGTTATACAGAAAACAGGAGTTATTTCCCGTAAGCATTATAACTTAAGCTTGCTTTTCTTTTTTTTTTAACCTATAATAAGCCAAACTGAAAAGCTATCATGTTCTTTCCCAGACCAAAATACTGAGGGAGGTCAACCATTTTTACCAACTGGCAGAGAAGTCAGAACTAGTTTTGAGAAGAAGATTTTTATATTTCTAAAGATTTTCAATATCTTTCCAATTCTATTGCCATGGCAACATGGCAACAAGATTTTTAAATGAAAGCCAATTCTTTGAAGATATTTCTAAGAGGTCCATGGCACAATTTCTTTTCCCCAAAATTGGATTAGTAGTTTTCAAGAAGAGTTGTTTAAAATCAAGGTCTAAACACCAACAAGATTCAATAACGAATCCAGAAACAGACACAGGCAGGGCCATGGTATAAGCTTACTGGCCTTCAGCCAGTGGAGCTTAAAATTGTTCATTATGACACAAGTCCAAATGTAAATTACAATAACACAATTAGAAGGTAACATCCTGATCCTCACTGAGATTAATTGATTGACTGATTGATTGATTGATTGACTGTATAGTGTTTAATGCCATTTTCAGCATTACTTCAGTTATATCACGGCCACCAGTGCACATAACCATGCTTTCCTGGAGTTTCATTTACCAGTACTCCGCACAAAATTCTTTCCAGGCCACTGGCTGCTTTCCCACATAACCATCGTCGAAACAAAGGTCAGCGGCGAGAAAAGAATGAATCCTGTCGCAATGACAATCATCAATCCTCGGAAAGAAATTGTCCAAGCTGGGGATCTAACCAGCGACCTCCTGTTCTCAAGTCCTGTGCACTACTGACTGAGCTACGGGGGCTTGGCTCTATAACTGATATTTAATATACATAATGTGACACAAATACTGTATGTCATATTGAAAGCACTTACGTTCAATGGAATCCAGAAGATTCAGTCCGATTAATGTAACTCCTTACCAAATGACAACAATTTGGACTTAACCATATTAAAAGCATTTTGAGACGACAAATTAAAATGGTGCTAATATGATACCATTTATCTTTTAACTCTTTACCAAATGACAAAGTTTGAGACCTGTCCAAATTGAAAGCATTTGCAGACAACAAATGTGACTCAAAAACTGAAAATCGATTGGGAAAGGGTAGTAAACATTGTGGGAAAAGGAGAAAATGCTGGTACCAGCATTTTCTCTTTTTCCCTCAATGTTTTCAAAATGCTTCTTTTACAGGGTCATTAAAAGTCAGGATTGTGTGGTAAAAGGTTAAATGGAAGACAAGGGGGCCATGATGGCCCTGGGTCACTCACTTTAGTAGAGTGCCTTAAAGGTTTTTCTTTAATTTGACCATGTGACCTAGTTTTTGACAGCAGGTGACCCAATTTCAATCTCATATTTCATGAAGACAAACATTCTGACCAATTTTCAAGTCAATTGAGCAAAAAATGTGGCCTCGAGTGCCCTAAAGATATTTCTTTAATTTGACCTAGTGGCCTAGATTATGAACCCAGGTGACCCAAATTTGAACTGGTCTTTGACTATATCAAAAGAAACATTTTAACCAATTTTCAAATCAAATGAATAATAAAGGTGGCCTCTAGAGTGCCCACTAGGTATTTCTTTAATTTGACCAAGTGACCTAGTTTATGACCCCAGTTGACCCAAATTCAGACTCATGTGAGATTTTACAAAGACAAACATTCTGACCAATTTTCAAGGCAATTAAGCAAATAATGTGGCCTCTAGAATGCCCACAAGGCATTTCTTTATTTTGACCTAGTGACCTAGTTTATGATTCCAGGTGACCCAAATCCAAACTCATCTGGTATTTCATCAAGACAAACATTCTGGCCATATTTCAGGCCATTTGAGCAATAAATGTGGCCTCCAGAGTGCAAACAAGGTGTTTCTTTAATTTGACCCAGTGAACTAGTTTATGACCCAAGTTGACCCAAATTAATCTTATGTGAGACTTTATAAAGACAAACTTTCTAACTAATTTTCAAGGCAATTGAGCAAATAATGTGGCCTCGAGAGTGCCAACAAGGTATTTCTTTAATTTGACCTAGTGACCTAGTTTATGACCTAAGATGACCCAATTTTGAACTCAATGAACTTGTTGCGCTTAGATGGGCAAACAAACTTAGAAGAGAATCACTACAGACCAAATATCAAAGCTCTACGCCTTCCAGTTTTAAAGAAGAATTTTAAAGTTTTCCTTCTTTGTTCCTATGTTCGAACTTGCGACCCCCAAGGCTGGGCCAGTTTTGACCCAGGGGCATCATATGAACAAAATTAGTAGAGGTCCACTAGAAAATGCTACATACCAAATATCAAAGCTCTACACCTTCCCGTTTAAGAGAAAAAGAAATTTAAAGTTTTCCTTCTTTGTTCCTATCTTCGAACTTGTGACCCCCGGGGCGGGGCCAGTTTTGACCCAGGGGCATCATATGAACAAACTTGGTAGAGGTCCACTCTGAGATGCAACACACCAAATATCAAAGCTCCATACCTTTCGGTTTCAGAAAAGAAGAATTTTAAAGTTTTCCTTCTTTGTTCCTATGTTTGAACTTGTGATCCCAGGGGCTGGGCCAGTTTTGACCCAAGCAGCATCCTTGGAACAAACTTTGTAGAAGTCCACTAGGAGATGCTACATATCAAATATCAAAGTTCTATGCCTTCCCATTTAAGAGAAAAAAAAGAAATTAAAGTTTTCCTTCTTTGTTCCTATGTTTGAACTTGTGACTCCCGTGGCAGGGCCAATTTTGACCCCAAGGGCATCATATGAACAAACTTAGTAGAGGTCTACTAGGCGATACTACATACCAAATATCAAAGCCCTACGCCTTTCAGTTTCAGAGAAGATGATTTTTAAAAGTTTTCCTTCTCTGTTCCTATGTTCGAACTTGTGACCCCCGGGGCATGGCCAGTTTTGACCCCAAGGGCATCATATGAACAATCTTGGTAGAGGTCCACAAGGAGATGCTTCATGCCAAATATCAAAGCTCTATGCCTTCTAGTTTTAGAGAAGAAGATTTTTAAAGTTTTCCTTCTTTGTTCCTATGTTGGAAATTGTGACCCCCGGGGCGGGGCCAGTTTTGACCCCAGGGGCATCATATGAACAAACTTGGTAGAGGTCCACTAGAAGATGCTACATGCCAAATATCAAAGCTCTACGCCTTAAAGTTTCAGAGAAGATGATTTTTAAAGTTTTCCTTCTTTGTTACTATGCTCAAACTTGTGACCCCCGGGGCGGGGCCAGTTTTGACCCCAGGGGCATCATATGAACAAACTTGGTAGAGGTCCACTAGGAGATGCTACATACCAAATATCAAAGCTCTACGCCTTCCAGTTTCAGAGAAGATGATTTTTTAAAGTTTTCCCTCTTTGTTCCTATGTTGGAAATTGTGACCCCCGGGGTGGGGCCAGTTTTGACCCCAAGGGCATCATATGAACAAACTTAGTAGAGGTCTACTAGGCGATGCTACATACCAAATATCAAAGCTCTACGCCTTCCAGTTTCAGAGAAGATGATTTTTAAAAGTTTTCCTTCTCTGTTCCTATGTTCGAACTTGTGACCCCCGGAGCAGGGCCAGTTTTGACCCCATGGGCATCATATGAACAAACTTGGTAGAGGTCCACTAGGAAATGCTTCATGCCAAATATTAAAGCTCTATGCCTTCTAGTTTAAGAGAAGAAGATTTTTAAAGTTTTCCTTCTTTGTTCCTATGTTGGAAATTGTGACCCCCGGGGTGGGGCCAGTTTTGACCCCAGGGGCATCATATGAACAAACTTGGTAGAGGTCCACTAGGAGATGCTACATGCCAAATATCAAAGCTCTACGCCTTCAAGTTTTAGAGAAGAAGATTTTTAAAGTTTTCCTTCTTTATGACTATGCTCAAACTTGTGACCCCCGGGGCGGGGCCAGTTTTTACCCCAGGGGCATCAAATGAACAAACTTGTTAGAGGTCTACTAGGAGATGCTACATACCAAATATCAAAGCTCTGCGCCTTCTAGTTTCAGAGTAGAAGATTTTTAAAGATTTTGCTTTTTTTTTCCTTTTTGTTGCCATGGCAACCAGAGTTGTGGGTGGAATTCAATTCTTTGAACAATTTGGTAGAGCTTCACCCAAGGAACATCCCTGCCAAGTTTCAACAAGATTGGCCCAGTGGTTTAGGAGAAGAAGATGTTTAAAGAAATTGTTGACGGACGCCGGACGCCGGACATAGGGCGATCACAATAGCTCACCTTTAGCACGTTGTGCTAAGGTGAGCCAAAAACAATGTGGGAAAGAAGAACATTCTGGTTACCTGCAGTTTCTCTTCCTCCAACAATATTTTCAAGTGTTCTTCCACAGGGTCATGAAAGTAGAACTGTTTAGTAAAGGGTGAAGTCTTTACCCACTTTTCCCATCAAAAATTTAATGGCATTAGTAGATAATGTATTTAAATGTGTCTCAAATCTTGAAAATTGTCTTGGCTTTGAAAGGGTAGAAACATTGTGGAAATGCTGGTTACCTGCCTTTTCTCATCTTTCAATAATGTTTTAAAAAGATTTTTTGTCAGGGTCACTAAAACAGAGGATTGTTTGACAAAGAGAAAAGATTCAAACTTACCAAAGAATAAAACTCCAATAGGCAGATAATCTTCATTATGCCCATACACCACCCTTTAAACTTGTCATACTCTAAAAAAGAGAACAATTCAAAAGCAAGAGGGCCATGATGGCCCTGTATTGCTCCCCTGTCTATTACACACCATACATAACAAACATTATATTTCAAGGCCAAATGATTTCAAGGCCAAATGGTTTCAAAGTTCAAACACAAACATTTTCAGAGTTTTCTCTATAAAAGCCTATATGGAAGTTGTGGCTCCCAGGGTGATGAAATTTTTGACCACAGAGCTAAAATAACTTTAAATCCTAGTGGGGATCTACAAGATAAAGCAAGCATTCAAAGTTTCCTAATTTTAAAGCCCCTGTAAAACATGTGGCCCTGAGGCTGGACCAATTTTGATCCCAGGGCGAATTTTTTAACAAATTTGGATGTGTGGGTGTGGTAGCACAATGTTTCATGGTTAGGAGCAACAAATCTTCAAATTTTTCA
This sequence comes from Tridacna gigas, assembly GCA_945859785.2. Taxonomy (NCBI): domain Eukaryota; kingdom Metazoa; phylum Mollusca; class Bivalvia; order Cardiida; family Cardiidae; genus Tridacna; species Tridacna gigas. The sequence continues at coordinate 72,926,612 of OX244031.2, read as the reverse complement.
TATGGTAAAATTTTACATTCATTTGTTTAATCTACTAGGCATTTTTTTTCAACGGTCTCATTAAAAGCCTGTTCAATTCTATGGTAAAAAGTTAACCCTTTACCAAACAATCCTATGTTTTAAAGATGCTCTAGAAAGCACAGTGGGATAAGGAGAAAATGCTGGTTACCAGCATTTTCTCTTTATCCCACTGTGCTTTCCACTGCTTCGAAGACAACTCCCATGATTTAAAACAAGAGGGCCACGATGGCCCTGTATCGCTCCACTGGCTTATAAATATAAACCATGAAGAGAAGTCTTCACTATATAAGCCCTTATAAAACTTTGACCCAGGGCTACAGTCGGACTAAATGGGGAATATGTGTATTAGAAGAATAACATGCCAAATTTGGGAGTTCTTGGTCTTATGGCTAGTAACAAGACGGTTTCTGAACTTTTCACTCCATAAACCCATGTAAAACTTGTGACCCCCGGTGCAGGGCCAAACTTGATCCTAGGGCTGTAACTTGGGCCCTCTTTGTAGTTGTCCACTAGATAATGCTATAATTATGCAAAATTTGGTAGCCTAAGCCTTATGGCTATGTACACCAAGATTTAAAAGTTTTCCCTATGTAAGCCTATGTAAATCTTGTGAACCTCCCCCCCCCCCCCACCCAGCATGAGGCCAAATTGACCCCAGGACTATAATTTGGGCACTTTTGGTAGACCCCAACTAGATCAAGCTAAATGCAAAATTTGGTAGCTCTAGGCCTTATGGCTAGGTACAGGAAGATTTTTAAAGTTTTCTCTATATAAGCCTACATAAAACTTGTGACCCCTGGGGCAGAGCCAATTTTGACCCCAGGGCTATAATTTCAAGAAACATGATAGAGGTTTACTACATAAAGCTACATGCCAAATTTGGTAGCCCCATGCCTTAAGGTTTCAGACAAGAAGATTTTTAAAGTTTTCTCTATATAAGCCTATGTAAAACTTGTGACCCCTGGGGCAGAGCCAATTTTGACCCCAGGGCTATAATTTCAAGAAACGTGATAGAGGTCTACTACATAAAGCTACATGCCAAATTTGGTAGCCCTATGCCTTATGGTTTCAGACAAGAAGATTTTTAAAGATTTCCAATATTTTTCAGTTTTGTTGCCATGGCAACCAGAGTATTTGAAGGAATCAAATTCTTTCAAGAAATTCTGAAGAGGACCATGGCAGGATCATTTCTGTGAAGTTTCATGAAAATTGGATGGGTAGTTTCAGAGAAGAAGATGTTTGAAATAAAAGTTAATGCACGGACGGACGGACGGACGACGGACACCGGGCCATGACATAAGCCCGCTGGCCTTCGGCCAGTGGAGCTAAAAAGATATTTTACTTTTTGTCTGCAAATGGTTTATGTTAAGGGAGATCACTCCTTCCTTACAGCATAGCTTCTTCCCGTATAAAATCAATACCTGACAACTGCGTTAGGGAGGATTCTCCTTAGCTCAGTGGTTAGTGTATTGGTCTTTTAAACCTCATTAAACGAGGATATTTGCCGCACGAGTTCAAATCCCAGCCGGGGTGGTTTGTATTTGAGCTGTGCATTTGTTGCGAGCTTTCATATTCTTAAGACTTCAATTTGGGCAATGCTAAAATTTTGTTGTCTGGTAAAGGATTAAGGAACTCCAGAATAATACATAATCATGACTTACCATGAATTTCAGGATAAGCTTTGTAAATAGGTCTTTTCACTGATTGGATTGGTAATTCAATGATCATGGATTTGCCCTCAGCCATGCACGCACAAAACGTCATCCTAAAATATGATTAGGGGCAACATGTCGAGGCTAACAGGGGAAGTTAATAATGAACCTCATAAGCTGCACTTGGAAAAAAAATAAGCAATCACTCAATGATACCTATCTGATTTCAACAGGATAGGTGTATTCCCTATTTATGCACAAGTAGAGGCTAAATTTCTGACCTTCAAGTATGACCTTGACCTTGAAACAACTGAAGTGAATAATTCAGAGCCATAATTACAGTCGAACCAATTTATGGCATGTTGACAAATGTTAGAAATGTTCTATAATGCAGACCCTTTCTATCAAAGATCAAACAAACAATCAAAACTGCGATTTGCTCCGAAAAATAAACAAAAACTCTCTTATTAATGTGTGATCATGCAAATCTAAACTTCATTTTTACCTGCACTTGCTATCAGTCTAGCATTACAAGGGTTCATACAGTTAAATAGACATAAACTTTACACCTTGCAGTCAGTTATTGATTTTCTGGTTTACTGCACTATCTATGCATATACACCTGGGTTATTTAAAGCACAGCAACCAATCAAAACGCATACTGCTTGCTCCACCATATGCAAGCAAAGGTGTACACAGGAAATTTATTATCTCCTCTTGGAGATTAATGACGAAAATATTTTGTATTTGGATGGTTGCCCAGGTAATTTTCTGAGGGTTGCACTCAAATAATAGTTGCTGATTTGAAGAGAAAGATGGGAAAAAAAAAATATTGAATTTTTGTAGTTTTTGATGTCATCCTGGAGTAATATGACAGAAACTGTATGATTTGCGCATAGCTGGCGCAAATATACGAAGAGTCTGGCATTGTTTTTTACGGTTTGTATAGATTTTAATGGTCGCCTATAGGGGTATAATGGTCCAAAAAGTCAAAATCTGCATGGTCGCTTATTACAGGTCCTTTACATAGCAAAATTTGTCGGGAGAAATTTCATGTGGTCGTTTACAACAGGAGGTCGTTTATTGCAGGTGGTCGTCGGTGCAGATTCGACTGTACTAATTGGTAAGTAGAAAAGTTGTCAAAAATGTTACCATCTGACCGTCACCTGTTAACTTGACCTTGGCCCTACCTGAACAAATTTTTAAAATGGCACATCTACTCAAAATGGAGAACAATTTGGCAAAAATTAATTTTGAAATCCATCCATATGTGTAGAAGTTAATGCTTAGACAAGAACTTTATATGATAATTATACAGTTTGACCTTAAAGTGTGACCTTCACCTTGGTCCTATATGATCAAATATTTTAAATGGCACATGTACTCATGAAGGAGAATAATTGTTCCCAATTACTTTGAGATCTATCTAAAATGTAGAATTTAAGGCTCAGATATGCTCTATTAATGACAATTCTTTCATTTGACCTTTTAAAGTGATAATGACCTTGGGCCGAACTGAAGAAATGATTCAGGTGGCAGTTCTACTGATACAAGAGAACACTTGTGTAAAATTATTTTTAAATCGATAAATGTACAAGTTGTTGGTCAGACAAGCTCTTTGTTATGAAATTATCATTTGACCTTTCAATGTGACCTTGACCTTGGACCTAACTGAAAAAATTATTCAAATGGCACTTCTACTTGTAAAAGAGAACTCGGGTGTTTAATAAGATTATAATAGATCGATAAATGTAGAAGGTGTAGCTCAGAAAAGCTCTTTGTATGACAATTTTATCATTTAACTTTTAAGTGTGACCTTAACCTTGGACCTAACTGAATCAATTATACAAAAGGCACTTCTACTGGGAAATGGAAAACAATTGTGCCAAATCATCTTTAAATGCATCGATAGTTATAGAAGTTATGGCTTGGAGAAGCTCCATTTATGACAATTTAATCATTTGAACTTAAAGTGTGACAACTAAAACGCTAGAGTAAAATGGTGGGAGAAAGCAAGCAATAGGTTGCTGATGAACTTTTGCCATATTGATAGGTATTTTTCTGTCACTAGATCGGTAATGACAGCTCAAAACATAATTGCCGATGTGATATCATCTGTTCCTGTTATTGGATGATGTCACTGATACGAAAATATCACTCGGGAACAGAGGCGGCAAAATTCGCATACTGGCAAAATTCTCTTACACTACTTCATTTAATCGAGTGCAAAGGGTGTGAAGTTTATGACACTTACAGAATAATCTGAACAACAGTCCGGAGTCCATCAATTAAGACATGGGTAATTATCTACAATTAACACCATTATGCTTGAAACCCGATGTCACAGTTTGCATTCAAATTTTTCTGCTGTAAAAGTTAAGATGAAGTTCTCAGAATCACCTGAATTAAAATTGCACAGACTTTTGAAGTGCTCTAATAAAAGTCATATAGAGTGATTTCCCTTTCCTGTCTTGATCATACAGGTGCTTTTGAAAAAAAGAGTACCTACTTTTGTTTTACGAGAAAGTTTCTTGGAATTCAATTTCAGTATAGGAACAGGCTTTACTAGGGGCCCAAATGCATTTTATAGTTTTTTTTTTTTTTGTTGTTGTTGTTGTTGCCTGAATTATGGTAAAGGAAATGAAGACAAAAGCATGAAAAATCAACTTACTTATCGAATAACGGTTAATTCTTAATACAGTCTTTGTCTGAACAATTATTCTAATGTGTACGTAAGGCTTAAATAAGTTTGTTTGATAAAGAGTGTAAACAAGTATACATAACTTTGGGATATTTGTAATCAATGAACGCTGAACCAAACTAAGTTGGAGAAGCTATGGACCGATCTTTCGTCCAGAACTTAATTCGTGGACTTATCTATTCATAAAATCGACAAAAATTAGTGCTCAACGAATAATACTGGTTTCACAGTATTTCCTATTACATGATTTTTCATCTGTAATTTCTTTCAAAAGTGACAAGTAAAGTTACCGTTGTCTTGGAAAGAGACAGAAATTTCCTTTATGTATACAAATTTTTTAATATCTGTATCATCTTTTGACCTACTGTATATAAAACTAGAGCACTGCATGGGAATGCTTCACTGCAGTTACTTTTAGTGAAAACTTTTAGTCCAAAAAGGGGGATAACTCTCAAAATTATTTTGATGGTTACATGCCCTTATTGTCTGTCATAAGTTTCCCCCTTGATAAGTAACAAATAGTCCAAGTTTGAAGTAAATATCTTTGATAATGATAGAGATGTTACAAAATGTCAAAGTTTTTGAAAATGTAAATACTTCTGTATGACAGCAAAGACGAGCACAATAAAAAAAGATAACCCAAAAGCTATGACAATACTTGACATTTTCTTCCAAAACAACCAAGCTAAAAATGTGATCTTTATTTTAACATTTTGGACTTGTTCGATTTGAAGGCACCTGCTGGCGACATATTAACCCTTTACCACACAATCCTCAATTTTAACGACCCTGAGGAAAAGGCCTTTTGAAAACATTGTGGGAAAAGGAGAAAATGCTGCATTTTCTAACCAGCATTTTCTCCTTTTTCCACAATGTTTCCTCCCTATTAAAGGACAAATACTATCATTTGAAAACCATTTGAATTGTTGTCTGTTTTCCTTCAATATGGATGAGTCGAATGTTTTGCTGTGTGGTAAAGGGTTAAACATTGTTCAAATGATGGGACTGGCTTTTGAAAGGCTGGAAAAAAACATTAGAAATGGAGAAAATGCTACCTGCATTTCCTCTTTTTCTACAATGTTTTCCAAAGTCATCTTTCTCAAGGTCATTTAAATTCAGGACTGTTTGGTTATGGGTTACAAGAGCATAAGAGCAAGTTACTGAAGACATCTTTTGCCACTTTATAACCTGGCCTTGGAGACTAACTTCAAAGTTAACAAAATACTCACAGAAAGAGAGGCCATGAGATCCACTTCATACCTAGCCCAACTGCAAAAGAAACAAAACATCCCTGAGGTTATTTACCTGATATCAATTACATCAAAATACATTAAAGATGACAACAATGCTTACTGAAATCAGGTCATAATACTGACAAACAAGAGGGCTATGATGGCCCCCAGATGCCCACCAGAGCCTTTTTGGCCCCACAGGACCCTTTTCAAATCTCTTCAGAGACATCAAGACAACGATTTCTGACAAACTTTCATTTATACCTAACAACCTATTTTTGAACGTGTTCAAGATATTATCAAGACAAATATTCGGACCAAGTTTCATGAGTATCCAGCTTAACTCTTTAGCAAATGACAAAATTTTAGACTGGTCCAAATTCAAAGCAAACTGCAGACGACATATTAAATGTGACTCAACAATTCAAATTTGTTTTGGGAAAGGTAGAAAACATAATGGGAAAAGGAGAAAATGCTGGTTACCAGCATTTTCTCCTTTTCCAACTATGTTTTCAAAAGGCTTCTTTCTCAGGGTCGTCAAAAGTTGGATTGTGTGGTAAAGGGTTAAAATGTAGCCTCCAGAGGATCCACAAGGTAAAAGTTCATGACGGACAACGACCAACACATGCCGAACTCGGCGCATTCACAAAAGCTCACCTGGAGCACTTTGTACTCAGTTGAGGTACAAAGTTCATTCATGGGATATAAGTCAGATTTTTTGTTTCATTTCAAGTAACAGTAAAATGAAAGTTTCCATTATCTCACTGGAAAAATGCGAAGTCTGAACTTAAACCATTAAATATTTTTTGAGACCCAGTATAAGATTTCTTTTCTTTCTTAACTTTGTCTTTTTCCAAGCAGTTTATTTTCAGACCAGAGAGCACAGTAAAAGTACTCTGATATTGCATCTACACTATCGGCCATCTTGTGAAATGTTCTAGCAGTAGCACTTATCAAATTGTAATTTTTTGGTCTGTTTACCGGATTGAAAGAGTTCATTTTGTTTTTCCTGCACTTTACGGTTGACCCTTTAGCAAGCAAGCCTGAGCTTTAATGACCCTGAGGAATAAAGCTTATGAAAACACTGTGGGAAATGAAGAAAACGCTGGAAAGCCAGCATTTTCTCATTTTCCCACAATGTTTTCTTACATGTCAAAGAAAAATCCTTACATTTGAGCCACATTTTACTCTGTCTGGTGTCTGCAAATGTTTTCGCAACAGATGAGGCTTAAATTTTGTCCTGCGGTAAAGAATTAATATAATAAAGGACACATGGCAAAGATCACTGAACCAACAAAAGTAACACATACCTTGTGGTTTTTCTTTGCATGGTCTCTGATTTAACTCCTTAGAATACCTGGTTGCTTGTCCCTAAATACATAAAAAGTCACTTAAATAGCCACTTCAGTTACCTACAAACATTGCTGTAAAAATATATATGCTATCTTGTATCTCATACATAGACACACACATGCATAAAATATGCCCCCGTTATATGGGTTCCCAATTTGATAGTGAACAACAGTTACTTTTCTGAGTTTATATCCTCAGTAATGACAGAGACATCATGAAATGTAAATGTTTTTACATGATGAATTCTTAGTCTCAAAAGGGGCATAACAGTGCCAAAAATATTGAACTTGTTACCTGCCCTTGTTGTATGGTCTATGTAATTGAATGGTGTTTTACGCTTCTTTCAACATTATTTCAGTCATATCACGATGCCATATTCATGTATTTCCTGGGTTCAACCAGTACTAGGCTAGGGCTCTGAAGTGTCTTGCCCAGGGACACTCACACTAAAAAGCCAGCGGATCAGTCCGGGCTCAAAACTGGGGGCCTCCAGATTATGAGTCCCATACTTTACCAATGAGCCAGGCAGGACCCCTCCTCTTGTTGTATGGGTTTCCCCTTTTAATAGTTAACAACTACTCCAAGTAGTGAATATCTTCAGTAATGACAGAGATATAAAATAATGCACTTTTTGCATGATGATGCAGACACAAATGATGAAAGAGCTATGACAATACCTCAACATTTTCTCAAACAAGAGAGCCATTGGCCCTAAAGTGCACACCTGAGTAAAAGCATATATGACTGAAAAAGCTGAAGAAATCCTGGTTTTAATGATGTAAAACAAATGAGTGTAAGTGACCTTTTTATTGACCAACTTGACCTACTTTTGAACTTGTCAGAGATATCGTCAAGACAAACATTCTGATGACATTTCATGAGTATCAGACTGACAATATGCCCTATGGACTGCATACAAGGTTTTCAATGATTTGGCCAAGTTACCTACTTTTTAAACTATTGTGACCCAATTTCAAACTTGGCTGAAATATCGTCAAGACAAGCTTTCTGACCAAGTTTCATGAGTATCAAGCTGAAAATGTGGCCTCTACAAGGTTCTTCTCAGATCTGTCAAAATGACCCACATTTTAACCCCACATGATTCAATTTTCAGCTAGTCTAAGATATCACTAAGACATACTTTCTGACAAAGTTTCATGAGTATCAGCCTGAAAATGTGGCCTCTACGGTGCACAAAAGGTTTTTCTAAGAATTGGCCCAGTGACCTGGACATGACCTAATTTCAAACGTGTCTTTGATATCATCAAGACAAATATTCTGACCATGTTTCGTGAGTATCAGACTGACAATGTGGCCTCTAAAGTGCACACGAGGTTTTTCTAAGATTTAGCCCAGTGACCTACTTTTTGACCCAACATGACCCAATTTCAAACTTGTCCAAGATATCATCAAGGCAAACATTCTGTGTATCTGGCTGAAAATGTGGCCTCTAGAGTGCACACAAGGTCTTTCTAATATATGCCCCAGTGACCTACTTTTTGACCCGAGGTGACCCAATTTCAAACTTGTCTGAGATTTTAACCAGATGAACATTCTGACCAAATTTCTTGAGTATTGGGCAGAAAATGTGGCTTCTAGAGTGCACACAAGGTTTTTTTAAGATTTGGCCAGGTGACCTACTTTCTGATCCAATGTGACGAAATTTCTAAAATGTCTAAGATTTTACCAAGGCAAACATTCTGACCAAGTTTCATGAGTATCAGACTAAATATGTGGCCTCATGCATACACACAAGGTAACCAGCATTTTCTCCTTTTTTTCACATAATGTTGTCTACCCTTTCAAAGACAAATTTTATCATTTGTGCACATTTAATATGTCATCTGCAGAAGCTCTTGATTTGGACAAGTTTGAAACTTCTTTGTCTGCTAAAAGGTTACACCTTGTTTCTCCATTTGCTCTTTTAGTTTGTGGTTTCAAATGCAAAAAGGACGAAAATGAAAGGTTGATAGAAATTATGTGTACATGAGCCGTACTCTGACTAGAGGGGATTTAACCCTTTACCAGACGCCAAAATTTTAGCCTTGTCCGAATTGAAAACATTTGCAGACCACAATTTCTATGTGGCTCAAATGGCGCAATTTCTTTGATGGGGTTGAAAAGATTGTGGGAAAAGGGGAAAATGCTGGTTACCAGCATTTTCTCCTTTTCCCACAATGTTTTCAAAAGGTTTCTTTCCCAGGGGCGTCAAAAGGCAGCATTGTGCGGTAAAGGGTTAACTCTTTACCAAATGACAAAATTTTAGACTGGTGCAAATTGAAAGCATTTGCAGACGACAAAATAAATGTGATTGAAAAATTGAAATTGGCTTTGGGAAGGGTAGAAAACATTGTGGGAAAAGGAGAAAATGCTGGTTACCAGCATTTTCTCCTTTTGCCACAATCTTTTCAAAAGACTTCTTTCATAGGGTCGTTAAAAGTCGGGATAGGGTGATAAAGGGTTAATGCATGTCTTTGGTGCATTATACCAAGCAAGTTGTTGAATAATTATGGATCCATAAAATCATTTTGTCTAATAAGCAACTGAATGGTGAGGTAGAATGGTCCTTCGACAGTCAGAAAATAGACCAATAGCAAGAACTTGCATTAAAACCCCCCTTTTCACAAAGATTATATGTGTAAATATACCTGTAAATACAGCACATAAACAAAACAAACAATCATGAAAATGCTCCAAATACAAGTGACTGTTGGTATTGAACTTTCAACCAATTTTGGATATCTCAACTTCTGTCCTCCAATTGTCTAAAAGAAATTCAAAGTCAATGGATTAACTTTCACCAATTTTCAACTCCAATAAGGTAATTTATTCACATCATTTATGGCTTGTTTAACCATCACTTCCTCTTTTTCCCACAAAGTTTTCTACCCTTCCAAAGACAAATCAAATTTGACATCTGCAAATCCTGCTGCTTTGGAAAAGTCTAAAACTTTGTTGTTAAAAATGTCTGAAGCATTCTTCTCTGGTATTAACCCTTTACCACACATTCCCGACTTTAATGACCCCGAAAAGGAAGCCTTATGAAATCATTGTGGGAAACGGAGAAAATGCTGGAAACCAGCATTTTCTCCTTTTCCCACACTGTTTTCACCATCATCCCAAAGCAAATTTCAATTCTAATTTACTTTTATTTTTTCGTCTGCAAATGCTTCCATTTTGGACAAGTCTAAAGTTCTGTTGTGTGGTAAAGTGTTAAATATAATCTAAAACTTCAAACAGGAAAGTATAATCACAATACAATCATTTTCACAAAAATCATTTACCATACATTCCTGAGTGTTAATAACGCTGATAAGACAGGCTTTTGAAAACACTGAAGGAAAAAGAGAAAATGCTGGTAACCAGCATTTTCTCCTTTTCCCACAATGTTTTCTACCCTATTAAAGACAGAAATCATCGTTGAGCACTATTCAAATTGTCATCTGCAAATACTTTCAATTTGGTTAAATACAAAATGTCGTTGTTTGGTAAAGAGTTAATGCTGCAAGCAAAATGTCGGCATTCTAGGCCTTACAGTTTCAGATTAGTATGTCTTTTATGTTTGCATTATAGAAGTTAATAGAACATAGTAGTTGACCAAATTTTGACAGGAAAAATAGTTCTGGGGTCAACCCCCATAGATCCTTTCAACTAATTTTGTGGGCTGGACTGACTGATAATTTTACACCTGTTTCACCATTATTTCAGTCATATCATGGAAACAGCTCTCATATTCATTTATGTCCTTGGTTTCCGCAGTACTACGCTAGAGATCTTAAAGTCTATTGCCCAAGGACATTCCCATAAAACAGCCAGAGCTTAACTCTTTACCAAACGACAAAATTTTAGACTGGTCAAAATGGAAAGCATTTGCAGACAACAAAATAAATGTGAATAAAAAAACTGAGATTGTTTTGGAAAGGGAAGAAAACATTGTGGGGAAAGGAGAAAATACTGGTTACCAGCATTTTCTCCTTTTCCCACAATGTTTTCAAAAGGCTTCTCTCTCAGGGTCGTTAAAAGTTGGGATTGTGTGGTAAAGGGTTAAAGTAAGGATCAAACCAAGGGCCTCAAGCTGCACAGGGCCCCAGGGCTTGTACTAACTTGCTAGTACTCCTGATACTTATCATCCATACCAATTTTCCATGAAATCTGGGTCCGTATTCACCTTCCATTTTAAAGAACAATCTCAGTCTTATTCTCTCTGATTTTCTAAATTTGAAAGGAACAAAACTTCTGATTGGCTTAACTATTTTGTTAGCCAGTCAGAAGTTGTGTTACTTTTAAATTTAGAAAATTTTGTTCAAGTCTATACATTGTCGTTAGGTAAAGGATTAGATATAGTAATGGCAGTCATCCAGGTAACATGATCAGAATTCTCTTGTCAATTTTCATTGATATTACCCATTCAGCATTTCTGCAATGCTTCTTTGAAACTGGTCCATTTGTTAATGGAGAAATCATAGTTAGAAATCATTGTTTTCTAACCTTTCAGAAACAAATACAATCATTTTAGCCACATTTAATTTGTCATCTGTAAATGCTTTCAATTTGGACAAGTCTAAAATTTTGTCGTTTGGTAAAGAGTTAAAGGATTACTTGATTAGATTAGCCCCAGAAACCATACAAAACTATGGAAAAGGCTTAATCAGCTTTTTTTTTCCTTTTCCCAAGATGTTTTGATTAACTCTATACCAAACAACAAAATCTTTGACTTGTCCAAATTGAAAACATTTTGCAGATGGCAAACCAAATGTGACTCAAAAATTGAAATTCGTTTTGGAAAGAGTAGAAAACATTGTTGAAAAAGGAGAAAATCCTGGTTTCCAGCATTTTTTCCTTGTCCCAAAATATTTTCAAAAGCTTTCTCTCTCGGGGTCATTAAAAGTCAGGAATGTGTCGTAAAGCTATCTTCCTGGGATTTATAAACACATACGTTTACTTGCTAAATTGTTGTGTCTTCACCAAACAATTCTTTTTTTTTTTAACCCAGTTGAGCTCTTGCGCCTGAATTCATGAAAAAACTTAGGTCTCCTATTTTGCTCAAATCCACTAGGACTAATTTCCTGACTTAAGTTGAGTTCATTATTTGAGACGCAATTCACTAACAATACCAGACTTCAGTAACGCTCTCAAATCCCGAGTTGATGCAACAGTTCCACACACAACTCTGCAAAATAATGGACTTATCTCAGTTAACAAACTAAAGCTGAGTTGAATCTGAAATGTCTCAGCTGAGGATTTGAGAATGTAACTTAAGACTATTACATCAGAAACTGAGTCTGTTTACCCTTTACCACACAATCCCAACTTTTAACGACCCTGATGAAGAAGCCCTTTGAAAACATTGTGGAAAAGGAGAAAATGCTGGTAACTAGCATTTTCTCCTTTTCCCACCATGTTTTTTAACTCTATCAAGGACAAATTTCATCATTTGAGCCAACTTTGATTTGTCGTCTGCAAACGCTTTCAATTTGGACAAGTCTAAAATTTTGTTGTTTGGTAAAGGGTTAAGGAATTCAAGCAAAATAAAAGATTTCAAAGTTTTTTCATAAAACTGGGTCCAAGTTCTAAAGAAAAGCTATGGTGGTTATGTCTGTAGTGCCTTTAGTGTGTCATTTGACATTAACTATGATTTCTCCATTAATAAATGGACCAATTTCTTTTTGAAAACATTGTGGGAAAAGGAGAAAATGCTGGTAACCACCATTTTCTCCTTTTCCCACAATGTTTTCAAAAGGCTCCTTTCTCAGGGTCGCTAAAAGTTGGGATTGTGTGGTAAAGGGTTAATTTTTTATTTGTCCACATTGAAAGCATCTACAGGCGATAAAATAAATGTACGAGAAATTGGAATTTATTTTGGGAAGGGTAGAAAATATTGTGGGAAAAGGAGAAAATCCTGGTAACCAGCATTTTCTCCTTTTCCCACAATGTTTTCTACCCATTCAAAGACAGAATGAATGCTTACAATTTGAACTGGTCTAAAATTTTATTGTTTAGTACAGAGTTAACTCTTTACCACACATTCCCGCTTTTAACAACCCTGAGGAAGAAGGCTTTTGAAAACATTGTGGGAAAAGGAGAAAATGCTGTTCCCACAACATTTTCTACCCTGTCAAAGACAGAAATCATCATTTTGGCTAGATTTAATTTGTCGCTTGCAAATGCTTTGAATTTGGTCGAGTCCAAAATTTGTTGTTTGGTAAAAGGTTAAGGAGGTTTTAGAGTCATTTGCTCTAAATTTCATTTAGGAGGTAATAAATGTATACTGCATTTACCTGTTTCTCAGACAAAACACTATACTCCGAGTACGATAAAAAAGATGTGATACGTATGTCCTCCCGCAGATCAAAGCCGTCAAAGTACATCTTGTTCCAGCATGGCTTAAGGTACAAATTCCACACACTTGAGGAAACCTTAAAGCGTGTCAAATTTTTCATGCTTTCTTTACATGGATCCACAAGAATCCTTCGGCTGTTCTTAGAAGACTGATAAGGTAACGTGTTCTCCAAGATTCTCTGTAAATGAATGTATGTTTGAATACTTGTTATATAATTCGGACATGCTCTTGGAAAGGGGGTTTAACGCATCTTTGCATTATATGGATCCATTTTTTGTTTAACCCTTTACCACACAATCCCGAGTTTTAATGACGCTGAGAAAGGCACCTTTTGAAAACAATGTGGGAAAAGGACAAAATGCTGGTAACCAGCATTTTCTTCTTTTCCAGGAATGTTTTCTACCCTTTCAAAGAAAGAAATCGTCAGTTTAGCAACATTTAATTTGTACATCTGCAAATGCTTTCAATTAGGTCCAGTCCTAAATTTTGCCTTTCAACTTAACCCTTTACCAAATGACAAAATTTTAGCCTTGTCCAAATTGAAAGCATTTGCAGATGACAATTTGAATATGGCTTAAATGGTGCAACATTTCTTAGATAGGGTAGAAAACATTGTGGGAAAAGGAGAAAATGCTGGTTCCAGCATTTTCTCACAATGTTTTCAAAAGGCTTCTTTCTTAGGGGCATCAAAAGGCAGCATTGTACGGTAAAGGGTTAAGTCAGCCGGCATAAATTGCACAGGTTGACATCAGTCGATACCTTTTGTAGATGCATTAACCCTATACCACACAATCCTGACTTTTAACGACCCTGAGAGAGAAAGCCTTTGAAAACATTGTTGAAAAAGGAGAAAATGCTTGTAACCAGCATTTTCTCTTTTTCCCATGATTTTTTCTACCCTTCCCAAAACAAATTTCAATTTTTGAGTCACATTTACTTTGTCGTCTGCAAATGCTTTCAATTTGGTCCAGTCCTACATTTTGCCATTTCAACCTAAGTCAGCTGGCATAGATTGCACAGGTTGACATCAGTCGATACCTTTTGTAGATACATTAAGCCACCTTTACACAGTAATAACTATCCCTTTACCAAACAATCCCTGGTTTTCACGACCCTGGGAAAAAAGACTTTCGAAAACATTGTGGGAAAAGGAGAAAATGCTGGAAACCAGCATTTTCTCCTTTTTCCACAATGTTATCTACCCTATCAAAGAAAAGTTACACCATTTGAGCCACATTGAAATTGTCGTCTGCAAATGCTTTCAATTTGGACAAGGCTAAAATTTTGTCGTCTGGTAAAGGGCTATTATTGACTGAAAATATTCAAACAGTGAGAAGTAGAACTGAGGCAAAGGGAACAAATATTCCCCACTAGTGCTTTGTCACTGAAGCAGCACAATCAGTGAAAGCAAAGTTCATCTGTGACCTTGACCTTTGACCATGTGACCCAAAAACAAAAGGGCAACTCCTTGGGTCATGAGAAAGACTTGTATGAAGTTTCAGTGTCCTAGGTCAAACAGCTTTTGACAGATTGACAGATGGACAAACAGACAGACAGATGGATGGACGGACAAACAAATGGACAAACAGATGGACAGATAGACAGACAGACAGACATGGTGAAACCAGTATACCCCCCTCTACTAGGTAGGTGTGGGGTATAATTACTTAGCTGATATGACAGAGCTTTCAGCTTCTGTAATATCCCTATGAATGTGATCAGCCCTCTTTGGAAAGTTTTATCCGATTTGTCCAATTGTAGTGAGGTTATACATACTTTCATTTATCTCAAGGGCTAGTTGGTGATAACCCTTTACCACACAATCCCAAATTTTAACAATCCTGAAAAAACCTTTCCCACAATGTTTTCAACCCTATCAATGACAATATCATTTTGGCCACCTTTAAATTGTCATCTGAAAATGCTTTCAATTTGGAGTAGGCTAAAATTTTGTCATATGATAAAAGGATAGCCATGATGCTACGCAAATCTCAACATGTTTTCAGTTTCTGTATACATGTATGTTCTTCTTAAACTATTAGAGCAAATTAATTGTATTTGTTAAATATTTGACATCAGCTGTTTCAGGGTTAAAATTCCTGCTGAAGGACAGTGTAAATCTATGACCCTCCACTACTGTTTGTGCACATTTCAACCCTTTACACAATTCTGAGTTATGGTAACTCCGAAAGAGAAGGCTTTTGAAAACACAGTAGAAACGGAAAAAAATGCTGGTAAACACAATGTTTTCTACACTATCCAAGACAGAAATCATCATTTGGGCTATGGTACATTCAATTTGCTGTCCGCAAATGTTTTCAATTTGGTCAGGTTTAAAGTTTCGTAATTCGGTAAAGGGCCACTACAAACATCTCACCTTATCATTGCAGATTAACTTTTGGTCAGACAATGAAATGTTTATATATGTCCATAAAAAAATCATTTGCATGTGTCAGTCAAATGTTTCTAATATAATGGAATTTGTCTTTCAAAGGATAGAACAAGAGGGTCATAAGGTTTTTCTAAGATGTGACCAGGTGACCTCCTTTTTGACCCCATGTAACCCATTTTCAAATCGTTTGTGATCTTATCAAGACAAACATTCTGACAAAGTTTTTGGAGTATCAGATTGAAAATGTAGCCTCTAGGGTGAACACAAGGTAAAAAATGACTGCATGACTGACACAGCAAGATCTCAAAAAGCTATTCTCGAGCACAATGTGCTCAGGTGAGCTAAATAAGTTAATAATGATTCCTTTAGCTCACTTGGAGCACTTTGTGCTCAGGTAAGCAACAAAATAAAGTAATCAAAGATTCAGAATTTCAATCTTGGTAAAAATCTTACACTTTACCATATTTTGCTTAAATTTTGGGACACCCAAAAAACTGGGACACCATCAAAAAACGTGAAAATAATTATTTTTCATGACCCAAAGATTTGGGCCATACTAAAAGTTGCAAAATAAGACAGTATTTTTTTGTACCAAAGAATTGGGACAGTGAATATCTACACACACACAAAAAAATCTTTAATCCGCTTGATAACCTTTGTTTACAAGCATTTGCTTCGCGCAGTTCTGCACGTAAGCATTGCTTCCAAACCCTCTTGATATCATCGGGAATCTCCCGTTTCAAGGAAAATAAATCCGATCACCCCGACAGACAATTAAAGAACCCATTTGTAAAAAAAGAACCTAAATAAAAGTAAAAAGGGTGTGATTAACTTGTACCAAAGGGCAAAGGTACATATCATGTGTATACGTACATCCGAAGTCGACAAGTAGTGTGTGTATGTTTCACGGTCAATCGGGTTCGTTGTATAAAAATAGAAATCAAGATATCCTATAGTCTAACTGGAGTTTATCGATCGAAGATTGTCAACCACTCAAATTTGAGAATGGGCCGAGCATGTACTTTTCAGAACGGAAATCAAATCGTTGTTTACCTCACGTTAACAGGTAAAATACGTTTTAAAGTTTTTATATAAGCGCAAAACACCAATGCTGATTGCTTTCCCGGGATGCATACAAAAGTGACTGAAAACATTTAGTTTACGAGGGTCAGTCAAAAATAAGTGAGCACTGCTTAATAACTTTTTAAAACTACGTGGTAAACAAATTACGTGCTTATAATACCTCAAAGTAATCTCCCCTGGACTGGATGACAGAATTCCATCTCTTTGGCAACGCTTGGATGCCGGTTGCTAGGCTACCAAAGTTGATTCGTCGTACCTCACTGTTCACGGTACACTCAAGTTCATCCAAACTCTCATAGCGTATTCCCCGTAAGGGCTCCTTAAGTTCTGGGAACAAATCAAAGTCAGGGGGGCTCAAGTCAGGGGAGTAGGGGGGATGATCAAGAACTTCCCACTGGTATGACTCCAGCAGCTCCTTGACAACGTTGGCTTTATGGGGTGACCCGTTATCGTGTAAAATTAGCGGCGTGTGGTCAATCATCTCTTGGCGCTTTCGGCGTATTGCTGGACGAAGTATTGTTCTAATATACATCTTATAGTACTCTTTATTCACAGTCTCACCAGTTGGTACCCTATGTGCTGTCAATACTCCACGAAAATCATACGCAAAGATCATCAACATTTTGGCACAGTTCTGACTTCGACGGAATTTTACGGGTCTTGGTGAGTTTTTTGTATGCCATTCACTGCTTTTGCGCTTTAATTCGGGTTCAAAAGACCGAATCCATGTCTCATCGATTGCAACGATTCGTTGTAACATTTCATCGCCATCTTCACCATATCTTTTTAGAAGTTTACAGGCAATGTTTACACGTTGGTGTTTTTCACTTTCCGACAGCATGTGGGGCACCCATCGGGCACCCATCGTTCTCATTTGCAGACGTTCCGTTAAAATTCGATGAACTGACCCGTGACTTATGTCCAACTCATGAGCAATTTCATCACATGAATATCTTCTGTCATCGTTCAGCAGTTTTGCAACATTTTCCACATTTTCACCGGTCGTTGCCGACAAAGGCCTTCTGCACAGGTGCTTGTTGCTAACTGTATTTCGCCCGTTGTTGAATTGTCTTACCCATCGGGTGATAGAACTATATGGAAGTACAAACTCTGAACCTACTTCCTCGAGCGCTTTCTGAATTTCTATCGCGCTTTTACCCCGCCTAGCCTCAATCTTAATATATGTTACTTGTTCGTCGCGCGTCAGCGTGAACGCACCGTCCGCCATGACAGTTTTGTAAATGACGTCATATTTACGTGACGTCATGTAAAGTTATTTTTTCCCGCGCAAATTTTGCACGAGACATTAATGAACAATCGTGCCAAGTTTTGTTAGCCTACGTAAAAAAATAAAAAAGTTATGAGGCAGTGCTCACTTATTTTTGACTGACCCTCGTATCATTAACGAAAACAATGAAAAAATATGAAGTTTTAAATTCCTACTACACAAATTGACTACAGGAATTCCAATTTATCTAAAAATAGACAGACCAGCATGTGATCGTGGTTTTATTGAAATTGCAGCACTAATATTCGATGGGTAAGTGGTCAGTGACAAACAGTTTGACAGCTTGTCTTGTTTGACCCAGGGATCGTATATTACGTATAATATACGATCCTTGTTTGACCATAAGTTTTGGGACACCACGGAAAATAATTATTTTTCGTCAACCTAAATATTGGGACATCTAAAAAATTATTTATTTTTTACTGTCCCAAAACTTACGCAATTTACGGTACTTACCATTATGTTCTCTTCCATGTACCTGCTCTCATTCATGTATATTTGTGTAGTATTCCAATACACATCCTCTGCTTGCAAGCCATGCATGTAGCATGTCTGCATTTCTGAGATTCCATTCAAGTTGTCTGGTACAGAGAATACACAAGAAAGACATCAGTTAGACAGCAGCAGCCATAAGATGACTGTTACAAGCCAAGGAAAACATTATATAAATCTTTGTCAGATGTAGAAAATTTTAGACTGGTCCATGTTGAAAGCATAAGTCTTTACCCAATGACAAAATTTTGGACAATGGTAAATTGACATATGCAGATGACTATATAAATGTAGCTTAAATGATGATATGTGTCTTTCATAGGGTAAAGAACATCGTGGGAATGTTTTCAAAGCTTTCCTCCTAAGGGTCCAGACCTCCAGATAAAAGTGAGTGATGGTATTCTAAATGCATTATTTCTCTTCCAAACCCTATGTTGTGGGTACCCATCAGAATCGTCTCGATGAGATGATTCTAATGAGTACCCATAACATAGGATTTTGTGGAGAGTGATTAATATTTTCTATTTTGAAATCAAAATCACTCCCTCTATCTGGAACTTTGGGGTCATTAAAAACTTAGGACTGTCTTGTAAAAGGGTTAATATAATGATAATGACATAACTTTATGTAGATAATGATATTTAAATTTGGAAGCATAGACACATTGTCAGAAAAGGAGAAAATGCTGGTTACCATTATGTTTTTGTTTACTAAAGGGTTAAATCTCCTAAAAGATTTAAACCAAAAGAAGAGTTGCACATTGCCTGATAGCTCAATTTAAAGAGCACAGGCAATGCGAGTGTGGGGTCCAGCATTCAACTTCCAGTTTGGCCACTACATTTTTCCATCTCTGGTTAACCCTTAGAGTGCCAAAAGAAACCAAAGAGACATTTCAATCCAGTAGCAAGAGCCAACTTCTTGCAATTTCTGGGTAAGTTTTGTCCAAAATGGTTAAAAAAAGCTGACAGTGTAGATCAAAGATCAGACTGCACATTTTGTGTAGTTTGATTTTGATCTACACCTGCCACAAAGGCAACTACAGCCCTGAAAGGTGCTTTAAGGGTTAAATATTTGGCACTGAAGAATGACCCATGAAGATATCTATGTAGTTTAGACATTTTCTACCCTTGAAAAATACTCCTTCTTTCTGTCTCTATCTATGCATAAAGGTCATGTGATTGAATTGACCCATATTGTTACTATGATTTTTGTTTCATTGATAATCATTTTTATCACATAAAGCCTCCTCCAGCAGTGTATTAAACCCATGACTTATTTTCGATAATACACTAGTGTATTATCATTTTTTGGGGTCCTGGTTCTGATCATTTTTTAGTCATGAGCGCGTGAAGCTGCAGAAACCTGCCACAGCACATGCTGGATATTTATACTACTACACTGTTTCGCGGAAAAATGACATCATTGTTGCTAGGGCATATATGCGTGGGAATTATTTTATTTTCATGAGTAATAAAAACCAAACAAGAGGGCCATGATGGCCCTGGATTGCTCACCTGAGTAGAGTGCCTTAAAGATATTTCTTTAATTTCACCAAGTGACCTAGTTTATGACCCCAGGTGACCAAATTTCAAACTCATATTTCATGAAGACAAAAATTCTGACCAATTTTCAAGTCAACTGAGCAAAAATGTGGCCTCTAGAGTGCCCTAAAGGTATTTCTTTAATTTGACCTAGTGACCTAGATTATGACCCAAGGTGACCCAAATTTGAACTGGTCTTGGACTTTATCAAAAGAGACATTTTAATCAATTTTCAAATCAACTGAATAATAAATGTGGCCTCTAGAGTGCCTACTAGGTTTTTCTTTAATTTGACCAAGTGACCTAGTTTATGACCCCAGTTGACCCAATATAGTCTCATGTGAGATTTTATAAAGACAAACATTCTGACCAATTTTCTAGGCAATTGAGCAAATAATGTAGCCTCTAGAGTGCCCACAAGGTATTTCTTTAATTTGACCTAGTGACCTAGTTTATGGTTCCAGGTGACCCAAATCCAAACTCATCTGATATTTCATCAAGACAAACATTCTGGCCAAATTTCAGCTCATTTGAGCAATAAATGTGGCCTTCAGAGTGCAAACAAGGTATTTCATTAATTTGACCCAGTGACCTAGTTTATGACCCCAGTTGACCCAAATTCAAACTTATGTGAGATTTTATAAAGACAAAATTTCTGACCAATTTTCAAGGCAACTGAGCAAATAATGTGGCCTCAAGAGTGCCAACAAGGTATTTCTTAAATTTGACCTAGTAACCTAGTTTATGACCCAAGATGACCCAATTTTGAACTCAATGAACTTGTTGTGCTTAGATGGGCAAATAAACTTAGAAGAGAATCACTACACACCAAATATCAAAGCTCTACGCCTTCCAGTTTCAAAGAAGAATTTTAAAGTTTTCCTTCTTTGTTCCTATGTTCGAACTTGTGACACCCGGGGCTGGGCCAGTTTTGACCCAAGCAGCATCCTTGGAACAAACTTGGTATAGGTCCACTAGGAGATGCTACATACCAAATATCAAAGCTCTACACCTTCCCGTTTAAGAGAAAAAGAAATTCAAAGTTTTCCTTCTTTGTTCGTATGTTCAAACTTGTGACCCCTGGAGCGGGGCCAGTTTTGACCCAGGGGCATCATATGAACAAACTTGGTAGAGGTCCACTCTGAGATGCAACATACCAAATATCAAAGCTCCACACCTTTCGGTTTCAGAACAGAAGAATTTTGAAATTTTCCTTCTTTGTTCCTATATTTGAACTTATGACCCCCGGGGCAGGGCCAGTTTTGACCCCAAGGGCATCATATGAAAAAACTTGGTAGAGGTCCACTAGAAGATGCTACATACCAAATATCAAAGCTCCACGCCTTCCTGTTTCAGAGAAGAAGATTTTTATTTTAAAGTTTTCCTTCTTTGTTCCTATGTTCGAACTTGTGACCTCCGGGGCAGGGCCAGTTTTGACCCCTGGGGCATCATATGAAAAAACTTGGTAGAGGTCTACTAAGAGATGCTACATACCAAATATCAAAGATCTACGCCTTTCGGTTTCAGAGAAGATGATTTTTAAAGTTTTCCCTCTGTTCCTATGTTCGAACTTGTGACCCCTGGGGCAGGGCCAGTTTTTACTCCAAGGGCATCATATGAAGAAACTTGGTAGAGATCCACTAGGAGATGCTACATGCCAAATATCAAAGCTCTATGCCTTCTAGTTTTAGAGAAGAAGGTCTTTAAAATTTTCCTTCTTTGTTCCTATGTTCGAACTTGTGACCCTCGGGGCGGGGCCAGTTTTGACCCCAGTGGCATCATGTGAGCAAACTTGGTAGAGGTCCACTAGGAAATGCTACATACCAAATATCAACGCTCTACACCTTCAAGTTTCAGAGAAGAAGATTTTTAAAGTTTTCCTTCTTTGTCACTATGCTCGAGCTTGTGACCCCCGGGGTGGGACCAGTTTTGACCCCAGGGGCATCATATGAACATACTTGGTAGAGGTCCACTAGGAGATGCTACATACCAAATATCAAAGCTCTGCCCCTTCTAGTTTCAGAGAAGAAGATTTTCAAAGATTTTGCATTTTTTCATTTATGTTGCCATGGCAACCAGAGTTAAGGATGGAATTCAATTCTTTGAACAACTTTGGTAGAGCTTCACCCAAGGAACATCCCTGCCAAGTTTCATCAAGATTGGCCCCGTGGTTTAGGAGAAGAAGATGTTTAAAGAAATTGTTGACGGACGACAGACACCGGACATAGGGCGATCACAATAGCTCACCTTGAGCACCTTGTGCTCAGGTGAGCTAAAAATGCAGCTGAAGTTTTTTAAAATCAACAAAATTGTGGAAATAGGTGGAATTATCCCCTGTAGAAACTGTTTGATTCTACCTTTCAGGGTAAATGTCAAAGACCTACCTACTTGTGTACATACACGCTTGAAACCGAACTACAACTGTAAACATGGACCCGTGAACGGTATAAAGGCTGAAGGTGATGATGCAGGATACTTATTTGTCTGTCACATTTGTGTTTATGTATTCTCATTTTTATCAAACTCGTTGACTAAAATGTACATGTATAATATATGACGCTCGCCAAGGCTCACGTCATATAATTTTAGTCAACTCGTTTGACAAAAATGATAATACATAAACACTCATGTAAGATGACTTTCCAGTGTATTCAAGTGCTGAAGAGATCAGTGAAGGGAGAGCACAACTAGAAAAACTGTAATGCATAGACCAAATCACTCACAGTTTTTTGTTAAAATAATCCTATCGGGTAAATTAGGCCTTCGATGGTTTGCTCACATACTGTTATTTATCAATGGGGTTTACAAAGTTTACCTCACCGATGGGAAGAGTTACGCCAAAGTACTCTAATATCTTACGCCCAGTGCTATGTATTTTAACTCTTTACCAAACTAGGTGTGTCCCAACCAACCCCCTTTCTTGTAAGGAAAATTCAAGATGTCTCTAGAAGAAAATGTAATGCAGCTTGAGATCATCTTTGAAGGTGAAATGAAAAAGTACCGGTAGTACAGCCAACACCATATTTAGCAGCAAAATGGTTTAACGATGGTAAACTGCCATTAATGATAGCCTTGATCTGAAAGTATCGTTAATTACATAACACTGACTCTTTACAAGGCAGAAAAAATTAGACCCTTTCATACTGTAAGCATTTTCAGACACAAAAATAAACGGAGCTAAGCAATGGAAATGGTCTTTGAAAAGGTAGGGAACATGGTAGGTAGAGGGGAAAATGCTGGTTACCCCCAATGAATTTAACCCTTTACCGCACAATGCCGCCTTTTGACGCCCCTAAGAAAAAAGCCTTTTGAAAACATTGTGGGAAAAGGAGAAAATGCTGGTAACTAGCACTTTCTCCTTTTCCCACAATGTTTTCTACCCTATCATAGAAAAATTGCACTATTTGAGCCACATTGAAATTGTCATCTGCAAATGCTTTCAATTTGAACAAGACTAAATTTTTGTCGTCTGGTAAAGGGTTAAAAGCCTCTTTCCTAAGGATCATTATAAGTGTGTCTTGCTTTGGCAAAAGGGGGTTTAATGCATCTCTATAATGCATTATAAATATGACGCAAGTCATCCCATAAATAGGGATCCATAAAATCCACTTTGTCTGAGAACAGACTGAATTTTGAGGTAGACTGGACCTTGGGCATGCATGCATAAAATTTAGAAAAACGGGGAAGTTTTTCATCCAGGTTGGCCTAAGTGAATTGGGTCGATACGATTTGCAGATGTATTTACCCCAGAGCATGAGAGAATGGCTCAAGTTTATCCCAAGAAAGCGAGCTAAACTATGGAAATTGTCTTTGAAAAGGTAATAAACATAGTTGGTTAATCCGTTACCACACAGTCCCGACTTTTAACGACTCTGAGACAGAAAGCTTTTGAAAAAATTGTGGGAAAAGGAGAAAATGTGGGTAACCAGCATTTTCTCCTTTTTCCACAATGTTTTCTACCCTTTTCAAACAAATTCTAACTTCTGAGTCACTTACAATTTGTTGTCTACAAATGCTTTCAATTTGGAGTACCGGTAGTCTAAAATTTTGTCGTTTGGTAAAGGATTAAGGAGAAAATGCTGGTCACCTACAAAGATTTCAAAAGCCTCTTTCATCAAGGTCATTGTAAAACCAGATTATTTGGTAATGGGCCAAGACAGGGGATATGGCTGATAGCCTTAAGGCAATGAAATAGAGGATATTTTTTTTCTGTGAAAGATCGAGATTTATTTCGAGTGGACATCATCTGTAATAATTTCACAAGTGGCACAGCCATGAGTGAAAATATTACCAATGATGTTCACGAGATGAAATAAATTTTGATCTTTCACCGAAAAATACAAACATTCTATTTATTTCATGCATCTGATCCCTATTTTGTTGGAACTTTCATCAAAATCCAGTACAGTTGTTTTCAGTAATTCCCCTTGGTGCACCCCTTCACATAACAACGCAATACAATATTGCGTAAAGCATGAGAAATATAGCGTAAATTACGTTATATTTCCCTTCATTTGAATGGCATGCGCTGATTACCTAGGTAACCTAGATTACCTAGTGCGAGGGAACTACTGTTTCCACCTTCAATTGAAGAGTCAGACAATATAAAATCGGTATTTTCAATGGTTGTAGCCATGAAATATCAAACCATAATCCACCATTATTTCTTGATAAACATGAAATAATATTTCAATACCTATCTCAAAAAAGATGTCATCCCTCAAAACTCTATATCCTTCCACTGCCATATCAATTTCAAACTTATTTAAAGTTGCTTGATAAGTATGTTGTCCAGCTGCACTTCCACTAATGAGAGTCCTAAAGTGAAAATAAAGTACACAGCTTCACAAAAGGTGACTTCATCCTTAACCACACAATCCCCAGTTTCAACGACCATAGGAAAAAAGCCTTTTAAAAATATGGTGGGAAAGGAGAAAATGCTGGTGACCAACATTTTCTTCTTTTCCAACAATGTTTTCCAAGCTTTCATAGACAAGTCAAATAATTCTAGTAACAATAGTTGTTGTCTGCAGATGCTTTTAGTTTGGACAGGTAAAAAAATTTGTTGTTTTGTAAAGACTTAACCCTTGCAGTGCAGAAACCCAGTTCATTTGCTTATGCAGACAGTGAAGATCAAGATCAAACTGCAATAAAGATGCAGCTGGATCTTGGATCTTCACTGTCCACTTCTTTGACAGATATTCTAATAACCAGTCTTGATATGGAGAATAGATGGCTGGCATATTGGATTGGAAAAGATTATTGGGCAAAGCATAGGAATTTAAATATCCATTAAGCTGAAGATAAATCGGATAAAATTTGGGAGCCTACCCCATAAACTTTCCTAATGCAAGACACTAACCATCTATTCTGTTTCTCATTTATACTCTGAAATCCAACTAGAGTAAAATGAATATTTCACTCAAAATATGGCACATACTGACACCTTTCTCACATTGAGGAAAAAAAAGCACTATGGATAATGCAGC
This sequence comes from Tridacna gigas, assembly GCA_945859785.2. NCBI lineage: Eukaryota > Metazoa > Mollusca > Bivalvia > Cardiida > Cardiidae > Tridacna > Tridacna gigas. Next base: position 72,901,028 of record OX244031.2, on the reverse strand, counting down.
TGCATTAACCCTTTCCCAAACGACAAATTTTGGACTGGTCCAAATTGAAAGAGTTTGCAGATGACAATTTTAAATTTGACGAAAATGGCAGAAAGGTCTCAAAAAGGGTAGAAAACACTGTGGGAAAAGGAGAAATTGCTCGTTACGAGCAATTTCTCCTTTTCCCACAGTGTTTTCAAAAGACTTGTACTGCAGACACGTGAAAACCAGGGCTTGTTGAAAGGGTTAATGACATCTTGAATGATATTGATTACCTCATAAATGTCATGTTTACCAGTGGAAAAACATTCAGTGGAAAAACGTTGTGGCAAAGAAGACAATATTTCTCTGTTTTAGCGTTTTAACATATCAGACAACAGAAAAAGCATGTTCACGTGTTGAAACTATTTACAACTTTTTAGCTCAGCGACAGTTTTTCCCGATAATATTTTCATTCACCCAGTTAGATGCTTCTTTAACCCTTTACCACACAATCCCGAGTTTTAACAACCCTGAAGGAGAAAGCTTTTGAAAACATTGTGGGAAAAGGAGAAAATGCTGGTAACCAGCATTTTCTCCTTTTCACAAAATGTTTTCTATCCTACCCCACACATAAATCACCAGTTAAGCTACATCTAATTTCTCGTCTGCAGATGCTTTCATTTTTGTCAAGTCCAAAATTTTTTCTTTTGGTAAAGAGTTAAAAGTACCGGGTAGTTCCATTTCGCAGGTGTATGCTTCTATGGTCAGATGACCATTTGACGGATGACATGAAAAATATATGGCACCCTGATATCTGGTTGAAATTAATGCAAGTGACAGGATAAATTGCAATACCTGCAGCTTCAGGATTGCTTGAGAATGTCCATTTTATTTGAGACATGCTCTGGCAAAAGGGTGCTCAATACATTTCCGTGATGCATTATACCAGTCAAGCCATCACATAATGATGGATCCATAATAGCCACTTTTTTTTTTACAACTGACTTAACCCTTTCCCAAACGACAAATTTTGGACTGGTCCAAATTGAAAGAGTTTGCAGATGACAATTTTAAATTTGATGAAAATGGCAGAAAGTTATCAAAAAGGGTAGAAAACACTGGGAAAAGGAGAAATTGCTCATAACGAGCAATTTCTCCTTTTCCCACAGTGTTTTCAAAAGACTTGTACTGCAGCCACGTGAAAACCAGGGCTTGTTTGGGAAAGGGTTAATCATGAAGTAGACTGATCTTTGGACAAACAGAAAATTAACCTATAGGGAAAACTTTCGGCCAAGGTCAGCCTGCTCGGAGTGTGCCAGCTGACCTGGGTGGCTACCTCTCGCAGATGCATTAACCCCTTTTTCAGAGAGTATGGCTCATATATTTAGCACAATAAGGGATTTCTCTTTACCATGCCGCTAAATTTTGGACTCGACAAAATTGAAAGACACTTGCAGACGACAAAATAAAGTCAGCTCAAATAATGATTTCTGTCTTTGATAGAAGAGAAAACATCATGGGAAAGGGAAAACATGCTGGTTACCAGCATTTTCTTTCCCTACAGGGTTTTTACAGGCCATCCTTCTTCAGGATGTTAAAAGTCTAGATTGTGTGGTAAAGGGTTGAGCCTTTCTCAAACAAGAAAATTTTAGACTCATTCAAATCAAAGCACATGCTGATGGCAAATTAAATGAGGTTTGAATGATGGAACTTATCTTTAAAAGGGTAGAAAACATTGTCAGAAAAGGAGAAAATGATTACTTCCAGTTTCCAATCTGGATGGTTTACAGCATTTCCTCCGTTTCCAATAAAGTTCTCAAGAGCATTTTTTCCCAGGGTCATTCAAACACTGGATTGTGTGAAAAAGAGTCTATATTCCTGTCAAGTACAATTTTTCAAACCTAATGTAAATTACACACAAAACTGTCAAATTAAGGGAGATAATCCTTTAACTCTTTACCACAAGATAAAATTTTAGACCAGTCCAAATTGAAAGCATTTGCAGATGACAAATGTGACTGAAAAATTGAAATTTGTCATGGGAAGGATAGAAAACATTGTGGGAAAAGGAGAAAATGCTGGTTTCCAGGATTTTCTCCTTTTTCCATAATGTTTTCAAAAGGCTTCTTTCTCAGGGTAGTTAAGAGTCTGAATTGTGTGGTAAAGGGTTAAGGGGCATTAAATCAAATTTCATTTCGCAAGTATTTCAGAAATCTTAACAAAGACGGCTAATTTTTATTCGCATGCAAAGAGAGCTTTAAATTTAAAGCACAACCAGAACTGAGCCATGCTCTGTGAAAAGGGGTCTTAATCCATCTGCAAAAAGTATTGAATTTGTTTCTGAAAGGGTAGAAAAACTATTAAGATAAAGATAAAATGCTGGTTACCAGCATTTTTCTAATTTTCCTAAAATGTTTCCTAAAACTTTGTTTTTGAGGGTCAAGAAAAAATGTTTTACTACAGAAAAAAGAATAAAATACTCACAGAAGCAGCAAGAACCTTGTCAAATTGGACGATAAGCCACCTGTTAGGATATGGGATAATTAATTAATTAAAGAATGATACGTCACAATGATAAACAGTATGACTCTATTTGTTTAACTCATGACACAAATGATGGAATTTGTCTGTAATAGGATAGAAAGCATTGTGGGAAAAGGAGAAAATGCTGGTTATTTCTCCTTTTCCCACAATGTTTTCAAAAGGCTTCTCCTTCTGGATCATTTAAAGTTAACCCTGCTCATTAACCCTTTACCACAGAATCCCGAGTTTTAACAACCCTTAGGGAAGAAAGCTTTTGAAGACATTGTGGGAAAAGGAAAAAATGCTGGTAACCAGCATTTTCTCCTTTTCCCACAATGTTTTCTGCCCTTTTCCAGAAAATCTTCATAAATTGAGACACTTTCTATTTCTCGTCTGCAAAAACTTTCACTTTTGATGAGTCTAAAAGTTTGGTGTGTGGTAAAGGGTTAAGGGGTTTGAACCCTGAACATTTGATGTGAGAGGCTTAAACCCTTACACCACTACCTCACACAGATTGTAATTAACAACCACTAAATCTTTTACTTTACAATCTTGTGTTTTAACCCTTTAGCATGAGCCAAGTCTAAAATGAAACCACTTCCTAACAGCAATTCAAAGGTGAATTAAATGAAAGCATCTTTTTCTAAAAGAGCAGAAAACATTTTTGAAAAAAAGAAAAAAAAAGTGCTGGTTACCAGCATTTGCTCCTTTTCCCTGCCTTTTTGATTGTCATTAAAACTGAGAAAACAACAACAACAACAACAGAAAACATTATGGAAAAAGGAAAAAATGCTGGTAAACAGCATTTTTTCCTTTCACCACAATGTTTTCTCTTTTCTAAGACAAATCCTACCAATTATGCCTGTTTTGATTTTCCATTTAAGATGTTTACAAAAATGGACATGTCCAAAATTTTGTTGTATGGTGCATAGCAAAGACATTGTTATTAATTCTATCAGTTTAACATTCAGTCTGTATCAATCTGAATATGGGTATCTTTAGTGATGATGATTTTCAATTTTAAATATATATTTTTTAAAGACAACGGACACGTTAATTGAAAGATAACGTAAAAACAAGAGCACCGCATGCAGGTGCCAACACTCAACTGCAATTGCTTTTAGTGAAAATTCTAAGTCGAAAAAGGGGCATAAATGTGTCAAAAATATTTTGATGGTTACTTGCCCCTGTTGTGTGGGTTTCCCTTTGGATAGTTAACAACTAGTCCAAGTTCGAAGTAAATATCTACAGTAATGACAGATATCATAAAATGTCACAGTTATGGCATAACAAATTCTAAGTCAAAACAGGGCATCACTGTTTCAAAATTATTTTGAAGATTTCTTGCTCTTTTCTTGATAGTTAACAACTGGTCTCAGTTTGAAGTAAATGTGTTCAGTAATGACAGCGATATCATAAAATGTCAAACTTTTTGTAAGATGATGAAGCAGACGACAACAACGCAGACAATGAATCTGACAACTCCAGGGCTATGACAGTACCTCCTGTAGAATCAGTGTTCCCACTCACATCTCTTTTTGGGAGTGCATGCGCTCCCTGGAATACAAGTTTGGGAGTGCAAGAGAAATTCTAGGAGTGCACTTAATACTGACAATTATAGAGCATCTATGGAGGACAAGTAAGGGTCTGTTGCATTGAAAAATTGTTTTGATGAGTCTAACTCTGCAGTCGGCTGCTCTTGAAAACAATATGGATAATTTTAAAAAAAAAGAAGATGCTTGTTGTAATTTCCTTACAGGGCCAGTTTCAGAGGGACAACTTACAGCCTGACGGCCAGTAGAATTTCCATTTCACTGTCAAATTCAGACACTAATTACCTTTCACTTATTGTTTTATAGAGATATTTATGTAAATTTACTGTGTAAAGTCATTGATTAAGCTGAATAGACAGTTTGAAATGCCTATGATCGGACGATGTCAAACCAATTTTTGTTGTGTCATGGGTTTTCGCATTTCTTACAGCGATCTTTTTTTCATGCCTGTTAAGTTTTGGAGTAGTATTTCTGCATGATTTGACATAGATTTGTCAATAAGAATAGCATTGTACTTCAAAACCTTTAATTTTACACTAGGAAAGCGGATTGATACCAAGTTTGATTAACGGTCATAAACAGTGACTTTCACACTTGATAACTTGTCCCAACTGGCGCCACTGGTGATCGACAACGGGAGCCCTGAAACCTGTGCGTGCATGCACGTTTCGCTTCATATTTTTGTGCGTGATTATTCAATTCAGTGCGTGAATCACGCACATATGTGCGTGAATGGGAACCCTGAGAATGGATATGGGGATGCAATAGACAGCTGGATCAGTAAAGGTTTAATTTCCTAGAGTACCTGGACATGAATAGTTTTTGTTGTTTTGTTTCTTTTTTTTTTTTTTATATCTATAAATGATTCTAATTTGTTCTTGTCTGTTTTGAACTGCACACTATAATTTATAAAAGTTACTGGCTGCTTTCTCAAAAACAACTTGAGAGTTGTAAGTGTAACTGGTGGTGAAAAATATCATGGCTCGACCGGGATTCGAACCCAGGGCCTCAGGAATACCATTCCTGCACTCTAACCAACTGAGCTACCGAACCACATGTCGATACGGCCGCACGATATATCACCAAATACTTGTACCCGGCTACATATACCCCTTCCTAATTTAGAATTTGTCCCGAATTCTGGAGACAGAGAACCTTTGTGAAACGTTCGCGAGGTGCCTAAGCAGTAGCCATCCACATTGTGGGTTATTTACGGTGGGCGCCAAATGTAACTGGTGGTGAAAAATATCATGGCTCGACCGGGATTCGAACCCAGGGCCTCAGGAATACCGTTCCTGCACTCTAACCAACTGAGCTACCGAACCACACTATATATCACCCGGCTACATAAGCTAAATAAACAAACCATGGTAAAAGCAATCTGATTCTCTTTGTTGTATCTTGTTTGCTGTTTTCTCCCTCCTTGCTTGCATGTCCTCCTTTGAAAATAAATCATATTACATGTACATTTTAGAGAGTTAAGTGCAGCTTTACCCATGAAACACCTAACATGGATTTCATTGTTTTTGCAGATAGTGTAAATCAAGATCAGCCTACACAGGACATGCAATCTGATCTTGGATCTATACAGTGCACTTCTTTTACAGATGAGCCACACTCTGGCAAAATGGTATTTAATGCATTTCCATGATGCATTAAACCAAGCCTGCCGTTTTAAAAAATAATGGCTCCATAAAATCTATTTTGTCTAACGATGGGGTAGAATGGTCCATGCACTTGCTGAAAATTTACCAAATGCAAAAAGTTTGCGGCGCCACTGCACAGGATGATCTGGGTAATAGCAGATAATTAAACCTCCTCACCCTTCCTATATTATAAATTAACATGCAGACTGCACAGGCTGACCTGGGTCAGTACTTTCTTGCAGATTTTTTAAGCCCTCTAACAGGTGGTAGCTTTCCTTTTGTTTTAAGTTCATATGTGTAGACAATATTAATGTTTAGAATATGGACAGATGTTATGAAACACGCAGAAATGCAAATTGATTGACTTGTTAACTTTTGCCTGGTAGTTGTACCTCCAACTGTACGTGAGTGTATACTGTAAAAAAACTACTATCAACATTATTTTAGTCATATCACAGCAACAGCTCCTGGTTCAGATGTAGGATTTATAACCTAGAGTCCTTGGTTCAATCACCACTCCAAACAATCTGTTTTACACAAAATAATCCTTGGGCAAGACACATTAAGAGGACAAGGATGAGAGTCCTGGTCTAGTACTGACGACCTTATGACCTTTCCTCATAATGTTTTCAAGAGCTGTCTTCCTCAGGGTCATTTAAACTTGGAAGTGTGTGGTGCAGGGTTAATCCTGAGAAAGAAATTTGCGAGCTGTAGCTTAACAAAAATAACCCTCATTACAAAACATTAACATATGAGACACACTCTAGAAAAAGAGGGCTTAATGCATCTCCGCAATACATGATTAACTCAATCCATCATGTAATTATGGATCTATAATAGCCACTTTTTTTAACAACTGACTTAATCTTTAGGTAGACTGGTCCCTTGACATACAGAAAACTGACCATAGCGAAAAGTTTTGGCCCAGGTCAGCCTGTACGAACCGTACAGGCTAACCTGGGTCAGTACTTTTCGCAGATGCATTAAGCCCCCTTTTTACAAAGCATGGCTCATATCTTTATGACCAAGGAAAGCAGGCTTTAGAAAACATTGTGGGAAATGGGGGAAACTACTGATAACCCACAATGCTTTCTAATCTCTCAAAGACCAATCTCATCATTCGAGAAAAATCATTGCTTCTCTTCTGCAAATGCTTTGTGTATATACCTCTGCTGACAAGGTCAGCTGTATTGAGTAGTTTGCTATAATAAAGAAAAGACTGTCAAAGTCAGACTACATATGGAGTGCAACACATGAAAAGGGGCCTTTGGACATATGCGTAAAAGTAAGTCATGCCAGATCAGCCTGTGCAGTCTGTGACTAATCCGAGACGACACTTCCTGTTTTTGCACGATTATCTGTTTCAAGAAAGTCTACTGTATAAAAAAGTCTTCTGTAGGCTAATCCGGGACGACACTTTACGCAAATGTCCGAAGGTCTCATTTCGCATGTTGCGGGCCATAATATATTACGAACAACAATGAACAACAATGAAGTAGACATGAGAACCTCTATACCTGCAAGTCACATCTTCTTTGTGAAGCGTTGATAGATTCATCTGAAATGGAAAGCAAAATGGATAAACTTTTTTCAAAACCGAGTCAAAGTAACTGTTGTAAATTTGTAAACCAACAGTAAAACAGCAATGATTTTATTAAACCTTTACTGATCCAAGTTGAAAGCATTTGCAGATGACAACTTAAACTTGGCTCAAAATTAACCAGGATATGAACTAGGGTTTGAATTTATTCATCCACTGGCAAAGTTTTGCCAGAGGCTTTTTTTTTTGCAGTGACAAAATCAATATAGGACTGTAATTTTTATCAAAACCATTTAAAAAAGCATATTTTGCTTATTGACATTACTCCTTTTGTTAAAGTTTTAAAACTAATGAAAGAAACGAGTAACAACAAGTTCAAAACATTTTTTTACTGTATAAGTCACTGTACTTGTGTAGTTATTTTTTTGCTGTAACAACAATCAATTCTAATTTCATTCTTTTCTGTTCAGTTTCTTTGTCATTAATTTTATTCTATTATCAGCAAAGGGGAAAGCTGCAATATGTTTTATTAGGTATATGGACACGATTTTTTAAATTCCTTATTTCAGGACACTTTCAGTTAACAGATGATATGGATTTTACTGTCTTCTTGTGACAGTAAGTGTACCAAAATACATCAGTGTTGTCATGTTCAGTTCTGTGACTTATGGTAATATGGAAGTTTTCTTTTCCTTCAATTCATTACAGTTTTAACCCTTCACCAGACGACAAAATTTTAGCCTTGTCCAAATTGAGAGCATTTGCAGACGACAATTTCAATGTGGCACAAATGGTGCAATTTTTCTTTTGACAGGATAGAAAACATTGTGGGAAAAGGAGAAAATGCTGGTTACCAGCATTTTCTCCTTTTCCCACAATGTTTTCAAAAGGCCTCTTTCCCAGGGCGTTAAAAGGCATCATTGTGTGGTAAAGGGTTAAAAGATGCCAGAGGTTTTGATGAATTTCTTCATGAAGTTGGGTTTCTCCATCGGCCTCTTTATTTCCTGGGGCTATATTGATATTTTGGTTTTAGAGCTACTTGAACAATGATGCTTTTCCTGCCTTCCTTTCTTTGATTTGGACACAAATTTTGTAATTAAAAAGTCGCTAATCTTTTCAAACAAGTTAATCAAAGTTTGTCTCATCCTCGGTTGTTAGGTGATTACATGATTCTCGGTTTTTCAGGTGCTTTAAAATTCGTTCCTGAAAGAGTGAAAAATGGTGTGGGGAAAGGGAGTAAATGTTGGTTACCAGCATTTACCATCATTCACTCCAATTCCGAAAATGTTTTCTAAAAGATTTTTCCTCATGTAGGTTAAAATTCAGAAATGATTGGTAAAGGGTTAATCAAGAGTAGTCTGACAAGGCACATTGTGGAAAATGAATTAATGTAAATCACTTTAAATAAGCAAGAACTTTATTTCGTGAGTTCATCCCAATTTTCCCATTTTAATTTTTCGCATCTTACTAATTCGCTCAAAACCAGACGTGGCTCATTTATTTCTGGAAGTATCATGCCGAAATATGTCAGTTATTATACGGTCTGAACAGCGCAAATGGGCGATAAATGGCAGATGACAGTGCTGCTTTCGTGGACAAAATCTGGGAAGCTGTTACCACCCCAAACTGAGTGTACCCCTTACTTCCCTAGATGTATGGTAAATGCAACAGGGGTTTAACTGGATTCATCCAATAAAATTATTTAGATCAATATTGCATTCAACCTTTTGTGTTTTGTGTACCGTTTGAGATTTTGAATGGTTCGTTTTCACACATTACAATTTGGTCCATATTTTCAGAGGTTTGTAAAGAAGATAATTATTCCATGTATTGAGGTAGTAAGAGATGAATTGGACCTACCATTGAGACAGCATGCGTTATGCATCTTTGATATTTGCAAGACCCATCAAGGCAAAGAACTTCGAGAAATAGTGGAAAGAAATAACATTCAAATGGTTTATGTTCCCGCAAGTTACAGAGACCATCTTCAGCCATTAGATTTTGCCATTAATGTGCAATTTAAATCTTTAATGAAGTCATGTTTTGAAAACTTCTATGCCAGTGAGATTGCAAACCAAATAACAAGTAACGAATCTCTTTCTTTTGATATGCATCTGTTTAGGTAACACCATCACATGCAAAATGGTTGTTAAAACCACTTCAAACACTTGGAAACAATGAAAAGAATACTAAGAGTGGATGGGTTCAAGCAGGCAATCAAAGTGACTGAAAGGGACATAACTTTTGTAATCTAGAAGCCAGTATAAAAGAGTAACATTTCCTTTGGTGTATGTTACGACGCATTATGTATCTATTTCTGGGAAACATGATTGTAATTGTTTCAATTAAAATTAGAAAACTAAAAAGTTTTTTTTTTGTGAAGTTTTGAATACTTTGATATAAGTAGGGATTATCCATTATCAAAGCTGTTTCTCAACAACATATCGGTACAGTAATATGTAGATGCAATTTCAGACATGATAGTTTCCTGATAATACATAATTTCGGGTAAGTCTATTTCTGTTATCAATATTTTGCTAGAACCTTGAATTTGCATAGAGAAAAACTCGCAAATATTAGCAAAAAATCAAGTTCTTGTGAAAAAAAAAGTGATTTACAGTAATCATGAAATAAAGCACCCACCTTCAAAGCTCCAAGCTGTGTATAAATCGCCGATAAGTAGCAATAGTTTCACCATTATCCTGAAAATACTATCCTCTGACTCTGTCCTCACCAGTAATGAGCCACCCTTTCAAAAAGAGTAACAAGAAGGCCACTGGCCCTAAAGCACTCACCTGATTAAAGTCATCTACTATTGATAAAGCTGAAGAGATCTCGGTTTTAATGATGTAAAACATGTGAGTGTAAGTGACCTACTTTTTGAACCAATGTGACTGTATTCCAAACGTGTCCAAGATATCATTAAAACAATAATTCTGACCAAGTTTCATGATTATCAGACTGAAAACTTGGCCTCTACGGTGCACACCAGGTTTTTCTAAAATTTGATACAGTGACCTACTTTTTGACCAGATGTGACTTACATTGACACTTGTCCAAGATATCATCAAGGCAAACTTTCTGACCAAGTTTCATGAGAATCAGGCTGAAAATGTGGCCTCTAGATTGCACACAAGGTTTATCTAAGATCTGACCATGTGACCTACTTTTTGCCCCGACATGACCCACATTCAAACTTGTCTGAGATATCGACAAGATAAACATTCTGACCAGTCTTTATCAGTATAAGCTGAAAATGTGGCATCTATAGAGCACCAAAGGTTTTCGTAAGATTTGACCCAGTGACCTACTTTTTCGGCCAACATGACCCAATGTCAATCTTGTCTGAGATATCATCAAAACAGACAATCTGACCAAGTTTCATGAGTATCTGACTACAAATGTGGCCTCTAGAGTGCACACAAGATTTTTCTAAGATTTAGCCTAGTGACCTACTTTTTGACTGGACATGACCCAATTTTGAACTTGTCCCAGATATTATTAAAACAAACATTCTACCCAACTTTCATGAGTTTCAGGCTGAAAATGTGGCCTCTAGAGTGCTCACAAGGTTTTTCTAAGATTTAGCCCAGTGACCTACTTTTTGACCCGACATAACCCAGTTTCAAACTTGTCCAAGATACCATCGAGACAAACATTCTACCAAACTTTCATGTGTTTCAGGCTGAAAATGTGGCCTCTAGTGTGCACACAAGGTTTTTCTAAGATTTGGCCAAGTACCTACTTTTTGACCCAACATGACCCAATTTCAAAATTGTCCAATATATTATCAAGACAAATATTCTGAACAAGTTTCATAAGTTTCAGGCTGAAATTGTGGCCTCTAAAGTGCACACGAGGTTTTTCTAAGATTTGGTCCAGTGACCTACTTTTTGACTCGACATGACCCAATTTTGAACTTATCCAAGATATTATCAAGACAAAGATCCTGACCAAGATTCAGGTTGAAAATATGGCCTCTAGACTAGAGTGCACACAAGGTTTTTCTTGAATTTAGCCCAGTGACCTATTTTTTGACCAGACATGACCCAAATTTAAACTTGTCCGAAATATTATCAAGACAAACATTCTGACCAAGTCACATGAGTGTATGTCTGAAAATGTAGCCTCAAGAAAGCACAGAAAGTAATTGTTGACGCCTGGTTGACGGATGACGGACAACGCTCGCCTGACGCCGGACACAGCACGATCACAAAAACAGCTCACCTTGAGCACTTCGTGCTCAGGTGAGCTAAAAATAGCATCTATTAGATTCAGGCATAAGACATTATTCCCTCACATATTCCCCCAAAAGTTGGACTCAAAGCTGACAACTTCTGGATAAAAAGCATCTTGCTATAGCCCTTTACCACACAATCCTAAGTTTTAATGACCTTGAGAAAGAAAGTTTTTGAAAACATTGTGGGGAAAGGAGAAAATGTTGATTAACAGCATTTTCCCCTTTTTTCCACATTTTTTTCTATTCAGTCACAGGTAAGTTTCATCATTTGAGCTATCCTTGATTTTTGCGTCTGCATATGCTTTGAATTTGAACAAGTAACGAGTAACTATTAAAATATAGAGTTACTCTTAACTCTTTACTCTTTGAAATTTTTCTTTCAATGTTTAGAAAACATTGTGGGAAAAGGAGAAAATGCTGGTTACCAGAAAACATTGTGGGGAAAGGAGAAAAGGCTGGTTACCAGCACTTTCTCGTTTTCCCACAATAATCCCAAAGGGCTTCTTCCACAGGGTCGTTAAAACCCCGGATTGTGTGGTAAAGGTTTAACTAACTGACAGAATTTTAGCATTATCCAAAACAAAGCATTTTCAGACCAAAGAGCATTAATACTGATGATAGAAGATAACTGTCTTTCATTGGTTAGAAAATATTGTACAAAAAGGAGAAAAATTAATGATGGCCAACTGTATTTTCTTTTACCACAATATTTTTATCATTTTCTTAAGCCATGGAATGTAAAAACACAGACTCATTTGTATAACAATTAACAACATCACAAAGAAATGGTTACCAATTGTGATTAAAGAAAGATAGCATTGTAAGAAATGCAAATTGATACACTAATTAACTTTTGCATGACAGTTGCAGGTCCAGCTATATTGACTGTATACATGTACTGTACAACATCACTTTCATCATTATTTTAGTCATATTACAGCAACAGCCCACAGATTCAGGTGTAAGATTTATAACCTGGAAGTCGATGATTCAATCGTCACTTGAGACACTTGGTTTTTCACAGGATAGTCCTTGGGCAAGACATATAGGGGCCAATTAACCCTTTCCCAAACAACAAATTTTGGACTGGTCCAAATTGAAAGAGTTTGCAGACGACAATTTTAAATTTGATGAAAATGGCAGAAAGTTATCGAAAAGGGTAGAAAACACTGTGGGAAAAGGAGAAATTGCTCGTTACAAGCAATTTCTCCTTTTCCCACAGTGCTTTCAAAAGACTTGTACTGCAGATACATGAAAACCAGGGCTTCTTTGGGAAAGGGTTAATACTCTAGTACTGGTGAAAACCCTGCCACACATGAATAAGTATGCTGTCACAATGATATGACGGAAATAATGTTGAAAGCGGCCTTAAACATCAATCAATAAATATCTATCAGTCTTACCACGATATTTAGACTGATTTCAGCCCTAAATCGCCTTTCACTACTATAGTTGCCTTTGCATCCAATGTAGATCAAGATCAGACTGCACAAAATGTGCAGTCTAATCTTGGATCTACACTGTCTGCTTTCCTGAAACACTGCATACAAAAAGCAACCAAGAAATTTCAATCATCTGGATCTTATTCCCAACTGAAAATGTCCATTTGGTTAATCTGGTACTTAAACCCTTTCCCAAATGACAAATTTTGGACTGGTCCAAATTAAAAGAGTTCGCAGACGACAATTATAAATTTGATGAAAATGGCAGAAGTTATCAAAAAGGGTAGAACACACTGTGGGAAAAGGAGAAATTGCTCGTTACGAGCAATTTCTCTTTTTCCCTTAGTGTTTTCAAAAGACTTGTACTGCAGATGCGTGAAAACCAGGGCTTGTTTGGAAAAGGGTTAAGGGTTAACTCTTTACCAAACGACAAAAATTTCAGACTGGTCCAAATTCAAAGCAATTGCAGATGACAAAATAAATGTGGCTAAAAAAATGAAATTTGTTTTGGAAGGGGTAAAAAACATTGTGGGAAAAGGAGAAAATACTGGTTACCAGCATTTTCTCCTTTTCCCACAATGTTTTCTAAAGGCTTCTTTCTCAGGGTCATTAAAACCCGTGATTGTGTGGTAAAGGGTTAACTGGTAGAGGATTAATTGGTAGAGGTTTAACTCTTTACCAAACGACAAAGAGTTAAACCTCTTTAATTTTTGTACTCCACCAAACTGAAAGCACTTGCAGACAACAACATAAATGTAGCTCAACTAATCATTTCTGTCTTTGATACAGTAGAAAACATTGTAGGAAAAGGAGAAAATGCTGGTTACCAGCATTTTCTTCTTTTCCTACAATGTTTTTAAAAGGTTTTTTCCTCAGGGTTGTCGGGATGGTGGGTAAAAGGTTAAAATGCTTGATGTTAGGAGTCACTAGGCCACTTTTTTGTGCAATATGCAGTTTTAACGCTTTACCAGACAACAATATTTCAGGCTTCTCCATATTAAAACTAATTGTAGACAACAATTTCAGTGTAGCTCAAATGGTAGCATTTGGTCCCAGAACAGATATAAAATGATGTGGGAAAAGTAGAAAATATTGGTTGCCAGCATTTTTTCCTTATTCACTAATGTTTCCAGAACAAATTAAATGTAGCTCAAATAACAGTGTGTTGAAGTATATAGTCAAAGCTCCAGTTGCTGGCAGAAAAATGTACATGTATTGTAACCCTAGAGCATAAGTTGGCAATTTTAGTTCTAGTTTTATAATACACTTTTCTACCAGTAACTGAAATTTTAACAGGTTCTACTGTAACATATTATTAGAAGCATAACAATGTCCCTACTTTACACTCACCTGAGTAAAGTCATCTACAGTTGATAAAGTTGAAGAGACCCTGGTTTTAATGATGTAAAACACATGAGAGTAAATGACCTGCTTTTCGACTCGACATAGTAAAATTTCAAAGTTGTCCAAGATATGATCAAGACAAACATTCTGACCAAGTTTCAAGAGTATCAGGCTGAAAATGTGGCCTCTATGGTGCACATGAGGTTTTTCTAAGATTTGGCCCATTGACCCACTTTTTGACCCAATATAACCCAATTTTGAGCTTTCCAAGATATCATCAAGACAAACATTCTGACCAAGTTTCATGAGTATCAGACGGAAAATTTGACCTCTGTGATGCACATGAGGTTTTTCTAAGATTCGGCCCAGTGACCTGCTTTTTGACCTGATGTAGCCAAATTTTGAACTTGTCCACGATATCATCAAGACAAACATTCTGACTAAGTTTCATGAGTATCAGACTGAAACTGTGGCCTCTAGAGTGTACACAAGGTTTTTCTTAGATTTGGCCGGACATGACCCAATGAACTTGTCCGAGATATTATTAAGACAAACATTCTGACCAAGTTTCAAGAGCCATAAGGCTCAAAATGTGGCCTCTAGGATGCACATGAGGTTTTTGGAAGACTTAGCCCAGTGACCTACTTTTTTACCCGGACAGCACACGACATACAACGCATGACAGTCGAGAGACACAGCACAATCACAAAAGCTCACCTTGAGCACTTCATGCTCAGGTGAGCTAAAAATGGTATACATTTTTTGGACTCCCAAATTATTTTCATTTTGCTGCTAGTGTACTTTTAACCCAAACTGGAAATTCTAGCATCATTCTTTTAAAAAGCATTATATTTTGCTGAGAGAGAAGAAGAAACTTGTTGACAATTTGATCCCAAAATTGTTTGTATTTGACAGCTAGTTAGCCTTTAAGCCTAAAACCTAAGAATTTGAAGGTATAACGCTATTGGCAGAAAACTTGATCTTTCATGACATTTTGAATGTACTTGATAATTTTTAGGATCATTCCTTGCTGTTTGGTAAAGAGTTTTATCTAATAAAGGCACACAATCCTTTTACACGTACTTGAAGTCTAAATACTGAATCATCCATACCTCACTTAGAACTTTGGATTCATCTGACAACTTTCCAGGATATACCTCTTCAGGTATCTCATCTTGAATACTATCACCTACGTCCTGTGTTTCTGATGGTTTTAGCTCGGTCTGAGATTCGATTGCATATAACAATCTGTCTGTAAACGCCTCTATGGACCTATGAGCTATTGCTGAAAATAATAAATATTAATAATAATAACATAAAATTATCATTAAACAAGAGGGCCATGATGGCCACTGCCTTAACAATAATTGTATCATGTCCTTAAGAGGCACTAACAGATACATTAATCCTAACAAGTCTGTATGGCAATAAACTGTCAAAAAGACAAGAGGGCCATGATGGCCCTGGATCGCTCACCTAAGCGAATAGGCAAAATGACCCCTGGTGACCAAATTTCAAACTCATCTAAGATTTAATTAAGACAAACGTTTTGACCAATTTTCAAGTCAGTTGAGCGAAAAATGTGGCCGCTAGAGTGTCCACAAGGTATTTCTTTAATTTGATCTAGTAACCTACTTTATGACCCTGGGTGACCCAATTTCAAGTTTTCCGAGATATAATTAAGAAAAAACATTCTGACCAATTTTCAAGTCAACTGAGCGAAAAATGTGGCCTCTAGAGTACCCACAAGGCATTTCTTTAATTTGACCTAGTGACTTAGTTTTTGCCCCCGCATGATCCAATTTCCAACTTGTTCAAATTTTATCAAGACAAACATTCTGACCAAGTTTCACAAGTATCTGACTGAAAATGTGGCCTCTAGAGCACACACAACGTTTTTCTAAAATTTGCCCTAGTGACCTAGTTTTTGACCCCACATGACCCAATTTCAAACTCATCCTAGATTTTATCAAGACAAACATTCTGACCACCTTTCACAAGTATCTGACTGAAAATGTGGTGTCTAGAGCTTACACAAGGTTTTTCTATGATTTGACCTAGTGACCTAATTTTTGACCCCACATGACCCAATTTCGAATTCGTCCGAGATTTTATTAAGCCAATAGCTAAAAATAGCCTAGGACCCCCCCCCTTTTAAAAAAGTCTTTTTCAAATACAAAATGATGCCAGTGTATACAAGCAGGATTACAAATATAAAATATAATAACTCTAACAATGAGTGTTTTGACAAGAAAATTTCCAATTAATTGGGAGAAATCATTTTTTCAAAGGCATGAACGGTAAAGTTCTGAAGGGAAAATCTGAATGATACAAACCTTACTTTACATCAAGTATTCATCATAATATATCACTCTTACTGAAACTGAACATTTTCTATCAAAAACAATTTGAAAACCAAACATTAGTCATGCAATTGTGCAATTTGATAATCAGTACATAAGCTTCTAAGCCATACTGACTTCATGTACAATAAGATTTTCAAGCACCTGACTACACAAGCCTTTGTAAAACATCTTATCCCCAGGGCTGACCCCGTGGCTATACAATCAGTCAGTTAACTTTGCATTTGCGTTTTTTCTCTGCAGCAGTTGTTTTTCTGGGTCTACTTTCTAAAATGCCATGATTTTAATCGTTACAAAACAGCCTTCTTATATGGCAAACCAGATTTGACCAATATCTGAATGGGAAGATGGACTTGGATGGTCATAAAATACATATGATTATCAGACCCTATCTTTGTCATTTTTTTATAGCTAAGATTATAGTTGATCATAGAAAATGACTTACATGTTTATTTCAAAATCAAAACTGCGGACAATTATCTAATGGTAGTCGCAAACATTCAAGTCAAGAATGTTAACACATTTTTGTCATACACAAACATACCAGAAAGTACATAAAAACAAACACAATTCAAGTGAAAAAATCATAAGTAATACGGATTTGAACAATTGCAAGCAAACTTTGCTTTGGTGTGTTCATGAAAAGAAGACTGCACAACATTCATAATATTTAAAAGTGGGACGTTCAGAATTGTCAAGTATGTGAAGCATTCTGCTTAGGAAAACATGCACAACTGTTTTCAAATGTCATGACACAAGGTTTCGCTGCCATCTCTATGAGCCCTGTTCCTGTTTAAAAAAAAACACTAGCATTTCACAGTCTTAATATTTTTGTTGTAGTGAATGAATTATAATAAATGCAGTTAAGAACATGGAAGTCAGGTATGTGCACTGAATTGTGGTTTTGAGGGTGTTTCTTGCCTGAGCTTACAATTGAATGTGTCCATATTAAAGCCCAATGGGAACTGCTCCCACTATAGGCTTTATGTTTATTGGTACACCTTTCCTATCCAGCAGAGACATCAAGAGGAAATATGTCAAGTGCATTAACTACATATTAAAACCATGCATTAATAATTTATATATGTGTTTACCGGTATATTGCTTTCTTGCATAAATATTCGTAGACCTAGCTAAATGTCGAACATTTTAATGTTCACATAAGTTTTTTCAAGTTCTACATGTTCTAGTTTCTGTATTCAATGCATGGCCAGGTACATGAAGAATGATTGTACTGTGAAAACAGCAAGTTCTAAAATGACCCAATTTACATTTTCCAATGGAGATAAGATTAGTAAATGTTAAAATGAAGTTAAAGTATAGCGATGTGACTTTCATTTTTGATAATTTTCTAGCATGAAAATGCTTTTTTTAACTGACTTTGAATGTATAGTTTTAACAATCTTGCTACAGGATGAAGATACATGCAAACTTTGGTGGACCCCACAAGGAAGGGCCAATTTTGACACCTGGGCTACAATTTATAAAATCTTGGTAGTGGTCTATAAAATGAAAGTTCATGTAAAATTTGGTGGCCCTAGGCCTTGTGGTAAGGAACAAGAAGACCCCCAGGGCAGGGCCAGTTTTGACCTCCTTAATAATTTGAAGAATCTTAGTAGAGGTTCATTAAAAAAAGCTACAGGTCAAATTTCATAGCCCTGGGGCCTATGGTTTATGGACAAGAAGATTTTGAATATTTTTCAGTTTTGTTGCTATGGTCACCACAGTTTTTACATGAGTCAAACTCTTTTCAGATATTCTGAAGAAGATTGTAGGAGAATCATTTCTGTGAAGTTGGGTCAAAATGTTGTTTCAGAGTAGAAGATATTTGGAATGAAAGTTAATGTACTGACACACACACACACTGACAGATGCATGCACAGATGCACACAGGACAGACACAGGGCCATGATAGAAGCTTGCTGGCCTTTGGCCAGTGGATCTGAGCCAAAGACAGAACCACAAAAGGAGAAATTGCTTATACAAACATTTCACCTTTTGTCAAAATCTTTTCACATGAAAAGTTTTCTAAAGTGGTAAAATATTGAGACCAACTACAAAAACTGCACTTTCTATCACAAACACGGACTTCCAAATCCGACATATCTTATACTTCTGCTTCTGCTTGATACCAAAAAAGTATTCAACAACATATTTTACAATTACATAGCATGCGGTCTCTGTCACATCATATTTTGTTAGATTGCCCCTTTACCGCACAATAACGCCTTTTAACACCCCTGGGAAAGAAGCCTTTTGAAAAAAACATTGTGGAAAAAGGAGAAAATGCTGGTAACCAGCATTTTCTCCTTTTCCCACAATGTTTTCTATCATATCAAAGAAAATTGCAACATTTAAGCCACACTGAAATTGTCATCTGCAAATGCTTTCAATTTGGACAAGGCTAACATTTTGTCTTCTGGTAAAGGGTTAATCTGGCAAAAAAGCACTAACCTTCCTCATAGTTTGTCCTGGCATGTTTGCTTTTCCACAGTTCCATGATAGGCTGTTAAGTAGAAATCATCATAAAAACAATTAAGTTCAGACATAATAATGACACACACACACACACACACACACACACACACCTCCAGTTAAAAGGGAGTGATAGTATTCTAAATCTATTATGTCTCTTCCAAACCCCATGTTGTGGGTACTCATCAGAATAGTCTCACCAAGACGATTCTAATGAGTACCCATAACATAGGGTTTAGTGGAGAGTGATTAATATTTTCAATTTTGAAATCAAAATCACTCCCTCTATCTGGCGCTCTGTGTGTGTGTGTGTGTGTGTGTGTGTGTAATTGAGCCATGCTTTGTGAAAAGGGGGCTTAATGCATCTGCAAAAAGCATCGACCCAGGTCAGCCTGCGTAGGCTGATTTGGGCTGAAACTTTTTGCTATCGGTCAAAGGACCAGTCTACCTCAGGATTTAGCTGGTTGCTACACAAAATGCATTTTATGGATCCCTTATTATGTGGTGTCTGGCTTGGGACAATGCAGTGCAGAGATGCATTAAGTCCCTTTTTCACAGAGCATGGCTCAATTGATTTTTATCATATACCTATGAATTAACAATCTGACTAAAATATGAATGTTACATGTACCTTCAACACACCTACAACAGACCAGAACAAGTTTCCTGTATCATGCACGAACTCTGTTTAGGTTTTTCCATAATCCTACATGTACTCTGCGTAGAAAATTATGTTCACAAGACTACTTCAACAAAAATGTAGATCTGTTCTGTTCATGTTTGGCTCTTCCCATCGAATCTAAAAAATTGTGGCACTCTATGTTTTTTTGTCATTACAACAGTCTGCATTTCATGTGCAGATGTGCCTGCCACCATAGTAAAAGTGGTCGGATGCAGGTCTTATTGCATGAATTGTGTACAGGTCTGCAATGCATTCGAACTTGTCCGAGATATGATAAAGACAAACATTCTGACCAAGTTTCCAGAGAATCAGGCTGAAAATATGGCCTCTAGAGTGTAGACAAGGTTTTTCTTAGATTAAGCCCAGTGACCTACTTTTTGACCTGACATGACCCAATTTGTCCAAATATCATCAAGACAAGCATTCTTGATGAATTTCAGGCTGAAAATGTGGCCCCTAGAGTGCACAAGGTTTAACTAAGATTTGGCCTAGTAACCTCCTGTTTGACCCAACATGACCCAATTTCGAACTTGTCCAAGATATGATCAAGACAAACATTCTGACCAAGTTTCAAGAGTATCAGGCTGAAAAAATGGCCTCTAGATTGAACACGTGGTTTTTCTTAGATTTAGCCCAGTTTTGACCCGACGTGACCAAATTGTGATATTGTCCCAGATTTTATCAAGACACATTCTGACCAAGTTTCATGCATATTTGACTGAAAATGTGCCCTCTAGAGTGCAAACGAAGTAAAATGTTGATGCTGCATGACAGACTATGGATGCCTGACACAGGATGACCACAATTGCTCTAAAAAAAGCTGTATAAAAAAAGTCTTTTCTTCTTTTCCCTCTGTCAATACTTTCAACATTCTTCAGTTTATGGGATGTAAAAACATTTATTTACTCAAAGGTTAAGTCTTCTCCAAACCACAAAATTTTGGACCAAGTTGAAAGCATTTGCTGATGACAGAAAGATTGAAGCTCAAATGATAATTTCTGTCTTGGATAGGGTAGAAAACATTGTTGGAAAAGGAGAAAATATGCTAGTTTCCAGTATTTTCTTCTTTAACCACAATGCTTTCAAAAGCCTTCTCTTTCAGGGCTGTTTAACCCTTTCCCAAAAAAAGTCAAAGTTTAGACTCTTTCAAATTCAAAACATCTGCAGACAACAAAATCAAAATTGGAAAATATTAGCTGTATAAAAGCTCTTTGATAGTGGAGAAAACATTGTCGGAGGAGAAAATGCTTCTTTTTCTTCTTTTCCCATCATGTTTTCAAAAGCCTTCTTTCCCAAGGTTGTGAAAACCAGGCATTGTTTGGTAAAGGTTTAACTCTTTACCACACAATCCCGACTTTTAAAAACCCTGAGAAAGAATCCTTTTGAAAACATTTTGGGAAAAGGAGACAATGCTGGTAACCAGCACTTTCTCCTTTTTTCCCACAATGTTTTCTATCCTATCGAAGAAAGAAATCATTATTTCAACATCACTCAGTTTGTCATCTGCAAATGCTTTCAATCTGGACCAGTCTGAAATTTTATTGTTTGTACAGAGTTGACAAAGGAATGTGTGGTAAAGGGATAACAGTTTCAAAAATACCAAGTAAATTGACATTAACTTTTCATCAAACAACAAATTCAAAAATGTGGCTCAAATAATGGAATTTGTTTTTGATTGGGTAGAAAACACAGTGGGAAAAGGGGAAGATACTGGTGATTTTCTCCTTTTCCCACTATGTTTTCAAAGCCTTCTTTGTTTGGGTTGTTAAAACTTGAAATTGTGTGGAAGAGGGTTGATTATAACTAAAGCAAATAATGCAAGAAATGTAGATTGACTGACAAAATATGCCAGGAAATTTGGGTTGCACCAATACAAGGCTAGCGCTCTGAAGTGCCTTGTCCTCGAACACTCCAATGCAAACCTAGTGCCTTGAGTAAGGATATAATCAAGGATTCATGGCTTTGTTCATTTGTCTTGGGAGTTTTCTGCCATTTAAACAGCACAGGTCTTATCTGGGCAGTCAGTGCACCTATGATCCATGTGCTTCCTGGCTTTCTCACACCAGTGCTGACACATCTTTCTTTTCAAGGCACTGACTACTTTTCTCACATACATCCAAGGTCAGAGGCGAAAAATTACTGCAATGAAAATTTGCCTCAACAGGGTATCAAACCCTCAACCACCAGGTCATGAGTCAGATACCCTGCCCACTGAGCTACCCAGCTGGACTCCTGGCTGGGTTTCCATTCCTGCATGTTAACCACTGTGCTATGCAGGACCCCTCATGACGATAGCGAAGACTACCTCCTCCCTCTATTTGCCCTTCATAATTCCTGTGCATCAAGTTGTTTGCCATATAGTAACATCTAAATACATCTATAATATATTCTTTAATAATCTCATAAATTTTCTAATATATTCTTTTTCCAGACTGAACCTAAAATTATGGTATACATGTATACTTTGACAGCAATTTGTTTGATTAAAGGCCCCTGCATACATTTGGACAATACAGTGTAAGTTTTGACATACCGGTACACAAGAAGGATTTAAACACTTCCATATGAACAGCAATTTCAGACAAGAAATGTTTTTCAAACGATGCAATTTCTCTATGAAAAAGCTGAGAATGTTGTGCTCCGGGAAGAAAATGCTTGTTACCACCATCTCTCCTTTCCCAGTTCCCACCATAATATTATACAATTATTATTGTATTCAAAAAGCCTCTTTTGACAGTCATTTAGGGGCAGAATTTATTGGGAGAATGGTGTATGTAGAAAAGCTGTCCACATTGTCACAAGTCAATTCACATTATATCACAATTTAACTCTTTACCAAACAACAAAATTTTAGACCAGTCTAAACTGAAAGCTTTTGCAGATGACAAAATAAATGTGACTCAAAAATTGAAATTTGTTTTGGAAAGAGTAGAAAACATTGTGGGAAAAGGAGAAAATGCTGGTTCCAGCATTTTCTCCTTTTCCCACAATGTTTTCAAAAGGCTTCTTCCTCAGGGTCGTTAAAAGTCAGGATTGTGTGGTAAAGAGTTAAATCATGTGCTGATGTGCCTGCCACCATGGTAAAAGTGAAATATTTTGGTCTACTGAAAGCAGCACAAAACAGCAAACAAATAAATTTCTATTTGAACAGATACCCGACTATGATTATCAAAATTCTAATTTCTTAGAAGTCACATGCATTGACAGGTTGATAAGTTATTAGAAATTTGTTTTCTTTAGGTGATGATGTAACTTTACAAAAACCTTACATTTAGCACTAACAAATTGTAAACTCATTTGCAAAACAGGCAGAATCGCTCAAAATGAGCAATGATTTTTACCCTTTGCCACAATGTCTTCACACGTCTGTTATTATGTTCATTATCCTTAACCCTTTACCAGACAACAAAACTTTAGCCTCGTCCAAACTGAAAGCATTTGCAGACAACAATTTCAACGTGGCTCAAATGGTGCAACTTTTCTTTGATAGGGTCGAAAACATTGTGGGAAAAGGAGAAAATGCTGGTTACCAGCATTTTCTCCTTTTCCCACAGTGTTTTCAAAAGGCTTCTTTCCCAAGGGCGTCAAAAGGCGTCATTGTGCAGTAAAGGGTTAATTTACAATAGGTTTCTTCTTTTTCAAAACCAGACGCTGAAAATTTGAAATTTAACACTTTATAGCACATACAATCCCAAGTTTGAACAACCATGAGGAAAACTGCTTTTGAAAATATTGTGGGAAAAGGAGAAAATGGTGGTAACCAGCAATTTCTCCTTTTCACAAAATGTTTTCCCCTTTTTTCAAAAGCTAATAGCTAATCCTAGCATTTGAGCCACCTTTATTTTGTTGTCTGCAACTGCTTTGGATTCCGACATATCTAAAACTTTGTCATGTGGTAAGGAATTAAATACACTAATATCAATTCAGTCTTCAGGCAAAGTTGTACATAGATGCATTGATTAGAAAATGTTACGACAGGTGGAAAAAAGAAATCACTTGTACTAAGTGAAGTCTCCATCCACAGACTGTTTTTGGATGTTGTACTATTAGTCATTGCAAAAGGAAGGGCTTTTCCATAGATTGCAAAGTCCAACTGCCAATTTTTGGACAGAGTAAAGTTCCCAGGTTTAGCTTGCACAGGAACAAGCAGTCTACACTATTTGACACTTTTTTGCCTTTAGGATGTTTTCTAAAACCTGCTCCTTCAATATCATTCAAAGTTCAAGCATTGGACTTGTCTACATGGTAAAAAGCACTCTAAGGTCACTTTACTTACCAGTTTCATGTCACTGGTCCTTCCTTGAGAACCTCCCGCTTTTGGCATCTTCTGATGCATTCGGATGATTTACCCTGCTACTCTAAACAGTTCTTCACTTATTGTTGCGTAACAATTGCTGATTCACCCGTTGTCTGCACATACAGATAATGCTGATTCACCTTCAAAGAACTTTAAAATCAATGACTGAAACTGCTTTTTTCGTAGTTTGAGAGCAATTATGCACACCTGGTCATACAAAAATTACACTTGTTTTGCTTAATTTTGTGTCTGATTTTAATATAAATATTGCATATTAACATATTTGATTCAATTTGCATTGGCTGTTTGAATCTTTTTCACTCTTATTTCCGTTAAAGATACATGTATTGTGATGTATTGTGATTATTAGTAGATTATTCATCTGGATTGACTATTTTTGAAACGATTTCTGGTGAAATATACAAAAAATCAGTTTTGTGTATTTTATGTGTATTTTAGTTCATGTTAGGTCCTTGAAAATGTCCGAGTTATGTTGTTTTAGCATAAAAGTTGTGTCACAGCCCAACATCAGTATGTCATAACATCTAATATAATCATGCTAGCAGGGGTTGCATAGGATATGCTGAAACACAGTTTAGTTCAACTCTTTACAAAAGGTCAATAAATGCACAATGAAATATTCAAAAAAAAATTTCATAGGGCCTGCAGGTAAAGTTCATGTCAAGTGTTGACAAGGGTTACTATAAATTTCAAGTTCGATTAACCCTTTACCATACAATCCCGAGTTTTAGTGGCCTCGAGGAAAAGAGCTTTTCAAAACAATGTTTTCTACACGTTTAGCGACAAATCATTTGAACCACAATTAATTTGTTGTCTGCAGATATTTTCAATCTGGACAAGTCTAAAATTTTCTCATCTGGTACAGGGTTCCAGTCCAATCATCTTTTCCTCTTTTATATTCAGACTTTACTTGATCAAAAACAAAGTAAAGTCTGAATATTAAAAAGGAAAAAATTATCCAACTGGGACCCAGGCTAGGGTTACAAGGGTGTGCAGGGTAAATTTTTTTGAGTTTCAGTGTAAAAGATGATGGAAAGAGCTACTGCATAATGGTGT
Source organism: Tridacna gigas (assembly GCA_945859785.2). NCBI lineage: Eukaryota > Metazoa > Mollusca > Bivalvia > Cardiida > Cardiidae > Tridacna > Tridacna gigas. The sequence goes on along the minus strand of OX244031.2, from coordinate 72,875,885 downwards.
TTATCACACCTTCAGCTGCTTTTTGTAGCCAATTAAACACTTGTCTCTATCGATCAGAGGAAATTAATGACAACACAATTAATGACAACCTTGTAACAATGTCAACACTTCTTAAAAAGTTTGAGGAAAAAAAATGGGATTATTATGTTATTTTTATGGTTATGTAACTTTTTGTTTTACTGAATTCTTCAAAAATTCATTTAACATTCGGACCAAAGGTTTTCAAAAGTGGGATAAAATTAACACACCTTTAAGTGGTAATAAATGGTGATAATAGAACACACTAATGATCATTATGTATTATGTTCTACAAAACTTCTATAAAAAATTAAGATTATAATGACATTTATACGGAACACTGGTGTACGGTGAGCAACGGTGTCTCAAATCAGATATTACACACTACTGGCCTACACTAAACTCGTCATGTATTTTCAATATCCTAGTCACAGGTTTCATGCCGTTTACAAGTCATTTTAAGAATATTAACATCCATGGTACCAACCGATAGCGGAAACATTATTCTACGTGAAAATCATGTCACAATTTCCGACATTCGAAGTTGCTAAGAAATATCTAGCTTGAACCTGTCAATCAAACTAACCACTAATTGCTCGGATTGCTGGAGAAATCGTCCCCTGGAGAAATCGTCCGAAAACTGCTAGGGGACGATTTCTCTGGAGAAATCGTCCCCTGGGGACGCATTCTCTGGAGAAATCGTCCCAAAATTAAATTTTGGAGAAATCGTCCCCATATTCAAAATTCATTCTAAATATAATTGTTAAAGTTGTCTTTGAAAATAAAACTTTGAAGTTTTTTTTTTTTGCTATAGTAGTTTCATTTTGTGAAGGGTTTCTTACTTCAAATGTTTTCTTTTTTTTATTACACCGTCATTGTTTATACAGCAAATTTCACGCTAACAGGTTGTTTTTAACACCTTTCACGGCTGTTACAGGTAGCTTACACCTGTAAGAATCTTTGTTTGAATTTGATTTAAATCCATTTATACAGTTTATACGTTCGTAAAAAGTGCAAGGAGTCATTCGATCATAAAATGTATTTTTATGTTGTCATAATGAGTCTGCATCTCTCTATTTTTTTCCCTCTCACTCGACTAAGTTATTGTTTTTTATGTATTATAACGGTTGCCATCCGCAGATCGCTCTTTCTCTGTCTGTCTGTCTGTCTGTCTGTTGAATCACGTGGCAAGGGAAACTAATTTTTATGTTTTATTGATTTTGATTTTTCGTCCGAAGATTTCGATCTCTCTCCCCTCCTCTTTCTCTGTCTCAATCATTTTGTATGGGTATTTATGATGTTTTATAATTGTTTTTCGTCTGGAGATCTCTCTCTCTCTCTCTATCGAAACTTCTCTCTTTCTTGTATCACTTGGTACATGGGTGATTTCCTGTATCACTAGGTATGGGTAATTAATACTGTTTTAAACAGAAGTTTCATTCTTTCCAAATACATACATGTAGCTGGATTTATGTTTCATGGTGTTTGAGTCAAATTCCTGTGTTAGGGTCAGCCTTGTTCTTTGGTCGATTCCGGCCACTCGATCGTGATTGTGTTCTTTGGTTCGATCCCTGGGAAGGTGTTAATTGAATCAGATCCCTACATTTTGTACAAGTAGACATTTTTTAGACGATTCCATGTTGAAAACATGGACTGAAAAGGTGGATTTAATTGAAACCTATTCAACATTTTTTTCACTCATTGTAAACGTAAATTTCCCAACAATGTTTTCTAGAAAAATTGAAAACGTTTCTGAAAAGCGGGAAATACATTTAACTCCTTTCCCACCTTTTGTACCGTAAAAATGAGGTGATTTTTTATTTCCATTTAAGCCACAGTCATATCGTTATTTACAACACTTTGAATAGTACACTACTACTCGTGAATTGTTTATCCTTATTATATACAATATTCTCCTATTAATTTTTTAACAGAACTAATGACTAAATTCAGTACAAACACCCACAAAACAATAAAGGGGATTACCTAAATGGTTTGGTTGACAATTAAAGTAGTTATTACACCCTTTACCACACAATCCCGAGTTTTAACAACCCTGAAAAGGAAGGCTTTTGAAGACATTGTGGGATATGGAGAAAATGCTGGTAGCTCTAGGCCTTATGGCTAGGTACAGGAAGATTTCTTAAGTTGTCACTATGTAAGCCCATGTAAAACTTGTGACCCCGGGGGCGGGGCCTATTTTGACCCCAGGGCTAAAATTTTGGCCTGCTTGGTAGAGGCCCACTATATATAGCTACATGCAAAATTTGGTAGCTCTAGGCCTTATGGCTAGGTACAGGAAGATTTTTAAAGTTTTCTCAATATAAGCCTATGTAAAACTTGTGACCCCTGGGGCAAAGCCAATTTTGACCCCAGGGCTATAATTTGAAGAAACTTGATAGAGGTCTACTACATAAAGCTACATGCCAATTTTGACCCCAGGGCTAAAATTTTGGCCTGCTTGTTAGAGGCCCACTAGATATAGCTACATGCAAAATTTGGTCGCTCTAGGCCTTATGGCTTGGTAAAGTAAGATTTTTAAAGTTTTCTCGATATAAGCCTATGTAAATCTTGTGACCCCTGGGGCAGAGCCAATTCTGACCCCAGGGCTATAATTTGAAGAAACTTGATATAGGTCCACTACATAAAGCTACATGCCAAATTTGGTAGCCCTATGCCTTATGGTTTTAGACAAGAAGATTTTTAAAGATTTCAAATAATTTTCAGTTTTGTTGCCATGGCAATCGGAGTCTTTGAAGGAATCAAATTCTTTCTAGAAATTCTGAAGAGGACCATGGCAGGATCATTTATGTGAAATTTCATGAAAATTGGATGGGTAGTTTCAGAGTAAGATGATTTTTGAAATAAAAGTTAACGCACGGACAGACGCACGACGGACACCGGGCCATGACATAAGCCCGCTGGCATTCGGCCAGTGGAGCTAATAACTGCTACAGTTAGAATCTTGAGCCCGGGCGGACAAGCCCAGCGATTAACAAGCCTGGTGAAGAACTTGATTTACCAACAATTCTTATGCACATTCTTGGTCTTTTAATCACAGGAATTTTCTAAATTTTAAAGTTACACACTTTCGGATTGGCTTAACTATTTCGTTTAGCCAATCAGAAATTGTTACTTTCTATTTTCCGCTTGTTTTGGTAGGAAAATATTCCGGTTTCCCATAATCACGCAATAATATTAAAATAGAATGAAATTTCCCATCCATGAGCTATAAATAGAATATACTATTTTTTTTTTACCTCACACTCGCCCTCTTCAATATGAACGTTCGTTTCTTAAATACTGCTTTGTTTTGGTTACATATAACTGCCTCCTCTCTTAGCTGAAAAATATCTGATGTTTTAAACGTGCCTGGATAAGCTTATGTCTTGTTCTTACATCAACTTAAAAAAAAACACACACAGAATAATGTATCGCGCAAATCTGAACAACACAGCCAATAATTTCCGCTACTACCATAATTATGATCACGTCACATGTTCTCTGCGCATGACAGCAGTACGTATCCTTTTAGTCTCACTCGTCACAACTCGGCCGATTCCGTACCTACATCTAACCTCGTCTGTATAAGGGAGGCTTCCATTTTGAACTACCAATCACATGATCTTAAACATGGCGGCGCCCCTGTAGATCGCTTAGCAACGACATGAACAACCACTGTGAAGTTATTCAATTCTATCGATCTGTCGATGAAAGCTCCTAACGGAATTGATAAACCACGCTAAAAATTGAATGTACAAACTGTTTGCCGACTGAAATACTCTTAGACAGATAACGATAGAAAATTTACTCATGCGTTCTTTCTAAAGAGGAGCCTTACAATTTCAATAACGGTAAAGCGGTGTGCCTCCGGAGATGTGCGAAATGTACCGTGTAGGTGCATATCAAGCTACGTGATACAGCCGAGGGATTTGATCACCGGATCACCCGAGGTATGCCGAATGCTTTTAGTCTCTGACCACTTCCTGGTTACGAGACCGGAAAAGTGCGCATGCGCACTCGTGTAGGGCAAAAAGGCCAAATAAAACAGTGGCAGATTATTGAAAGTGTAGGACTCGTGAACACAATGTCCTACAGATTGTGGGTTCGTATCCCCGGCTGGCCAACTAAAAATTACTAATAGTCTTTCGGATGAGACATTAAACCGAGGTCCCGTGTGACGGTGCTATACGCCGAGCACGTTAAAGAACCAGGCGAAGCTCTCAGTAGTTTCGACTTGTATCCTTGCACTATCCCGCGTAACAACTAACCGTCTTCTGGGGGCGTCGCTCAGATGGGCAACCGGTAGCGACGATAAATAAACGGAAATAACCAACCAACCAAAGTGTACACAAAATTGTTAAATTATGAGCGATTATATGAAAAGCTTGCCCCCAGAGGCAAAGAAACGATAATCAGACTAACTTATTTGCTAAGGGTTCAGTAACGTGGAAGAAAACGATCCGCATTTTAGTGACAATTTAAGACGAAGACTTCAACAATAAAAAAAAAGTGTCGCTGTTTTGGGTTGATGTTATCATCAAAGGAAATGTTAACCGACCCCAGGAAGTAACAGACAAACCCCGTGAAGCATGCGCTGGAACACTGCGGGAATGGGAAAAATGCATGTTACCAGCATTCTTTACCTTTTGCCGTAGTGTTTCCACAAGCCCATTGATGTAGGGTCGTTAATTAAGACGAGGGAGAGTTAGGTAAAGGATTTATAAAGTGTAGCCATCTGATATATCAAATACTTGTTAGTTTAATCGACAATACGGTGGATATTTTAGTTTAACTTCAATGGCGGAGGGTGTGGGTCGAGATCGGCATAGTTCATGCTGTTATCTCTAATAGTTTAGAGTGTGTATTGTGACCAATTTCATCATAAAACAAATTTTGGCGCAGACGCATTTGAAAACATGAATGAATGAGCGAGCGAGCGGATGGATGGATGGATGGATGGATGGATGAACTAACGCGCGAATGAAGAACGAACGAACAACTGTATATTGTACTATTGTCGTCTGTGGCTGCTCTTTCCATAATTGCTTTCCACCAAGGATCGGTTGTAACATGTGATTTAGAAAAGGTTGAAAAAGGTTGAAATAATGTTAACCAGCATATTCTCTTTTTCTCACAATGTTTAAAAAGCTTTCTTTTCTCTTGGTCGTTAAGACTTGTGATTGTTGGGTAAAGGGTTAAATGGGAATTGTGACAGTAATTAGTTGAGCACATTGTATATACTGGGAGGCATTTTAGCGTGTCATATACATGATAATGTAGGGAAACAATATTATGGACCTTAGCCTTAACCCTTAGCCTCCGTTTCGTGACGGTGATCTTGAATTTACTCTGCGAAAAGCATAATGAGAGATCTGTTTGCACATGGGGGTAGCGTGGACTTGAAATACATCGTTACAAATCCTAATTTTGGTTTAAATAACACTAATTAAGATTTATGACATAAACTTGAAGCGAATTCCTGGCTTGTGCTGGTCAAAAATATAAGTACGGCAGGATATGGGTCAAAAATTAATAACGTTATATGACGATGGTCAATAAAGTACAAAAAATTAACGGTGAAAAATCTCTCCAAAAAACATACGAGGTCAAAGAAATAATTTGAATAAAAATATACGGGGACGCGTTTAGGAGACGTTTCAACCAACTCGTCATAGAAATTACAGACGTTTTAACCAAAAGTAGGGCGTTTCGACACTGGGACGTTTAAGCCAGATACTAAGTTACTAATCTGTTTGTACATCCCGGTGCACAGCATGATAACGGCATCCTGTAACATGATAAATCTTCACAGATTTCAATCAGCAAAATCTTTCGACAAAGCGAAAACATTGCGTGTGAAAATAGCTTTCAACAGTGGCGATATTGAACTTTTTGCCCTACAAACAGTGCGCATGCGCGAAAAGTGGAATTCTGGGATCGTATTTCCTTGGCAACGAACGGCGTTGTAAAAGGGTCTATAGACCCTTTTAGTCTCTGACCACTCCCTGGTAACAAGACCTGAAAACTGCGTATGCGCACTCGTGTAGGGCAAAAAGACCAAATAAAACAGTGGCAGATTATTGAAAGTGTACACAAAATTGTTAAATTATGAACGATTATATGAAAAGCTTACTACCAGAGGCAAAGAAACGATAATCAGACTAGTTTATTTGCTAAAGGTTCAGTAACGTGGAAGAAAACGATCCTTCAGTAACATTAGACGAAGACGTCAAAAAAAAAAGTGTCGCTGTTTTGGGTTGATGTTATCATCAAAGGAAATGTTAACCGACCGCAGGCAGTAACAGACAAACCCCGTGAAGCATGGGTTGGAACACTGCGGAAATGTGAAAAATGCATGTTACCAGCATTCTTTACCTTTTGCCGTAGTGTTTCCACAAGTCCATTGATGTAGGGTCGTTAATTAAGACGAGCGAGAGTTAGGTAAAGGGTTTATAAAGGGTAGCCATCTGATATAACACATACTTATTAGTTAAATCAACAACACAGTGGATATTTTACTTTAATTTCAATGGCGGAGTGTGTGGGTCGAGATCGACACTGTTCATGCTGTTACCTCTAGTAGTTTAGAGAGTGTGTATTGTGATCAATTTCATCATGAAACAAATTTTGGCGCAGACGTATTTGAAAACATGAATGAATGTTTGAATGAATGAATGAATTTTTGAATGAATGAATGATTTTTTGAATGAATGAATGAATGAATGAATGAGCGAGCGGATGGATGGATGGATGAACTAACGTGCGAACCAAGAACGAACAACTGTATATTTCCCTGTTGTCGTTTGAAGCTGCTCTTTCCATAATTGCTTTCCAGCAGGGATCGGTTGTAACATGTAATTTAGAAAACAATGTTGGAAAAGGTTAAAATAATGTTTATCAGCATATTCTCCTTTTCTCACAATGTTTGAAAAGCTTTCTTTTCTCTTGGTCGTTTAGACTTGTGATTGTTGGGTAAAGGGTTAAATGGAAATTGTAACAATAATTAGCTGAGCACAATGTATACGGCATTTTGGCGTGTCATATACATGATAATGTAGGGAAACAATATGGACCTTAGCCTTAACCCTTAGCCTCCGTTACGTGACGGTGATCTTGAATTTACTTTGCGAAAAGCATAATGAGAGATCTGTTTGGACATGGGGGTAGTGTGATCTTGAAATACACTGTTACAAATCCTAATTATGGTTTAAGTAACACTGATTAAGATTTATGACATAAACTTAACGCGAATTCCTCTTGTGCTGATCAAAAATATAAGTACGGCAGAATATGGGTCAAAAATCAGTAACATTAAATGACGATGGTCAATAAAATACAAAACATTAACGGTGAAAATTCTCTTTAAAAAACACACGAGCTCAAACAAATAATTTGAATAAAATATACGGGGACGCGTTTAGGGGACGTTTTAATCAATTCGTCATTGAAATTGCGGACGTTTTAACCAAAAGTAGGGCGTTTTAACACTGGGACGTTCAGGCCAGATAACAATTTACTAATCTGTTTGTACATCCCGGTGCACAGCATGATAACGGCATCCTGTAACACAATTGATCTTCACAGATTTTAATCAATAAAATCTTTCGACAAAGCCAAAACATTATGTGTGAAAATAGCTTTCAACAGTGGCGATGCGCGAAAAGTGGAATTCTGGGATTGTATTTCCTTGGCAACGAACGGCGTTGTAAAAGGGTCAATAGGGTGTCACTAAATTGCTTCCGGGTCAAAAGTAGTCCGATGTGGAAATTTTGCAGTAACACATTTGTTGCACTGTTTCGTGGAGCTGAGAGGGCTTGGTGGTATATAATTTAGATTTGCTTCGAATTTAGGTAGTGGGAGACCATTTAGATGTGATTTTATCATATATTGATTTGTCCATTTTATGTCAGTGGAGGAACAAAAAAATTGTAACATTTTCACCTCCGAAAATAGCGTCCGCTTGTTGCTACGGGAAGTGACGTCACGCCGACATACCCAAATGATGGAATTTGGATTAGGAAGGATAAAACATAGTGGGAAAAGGAGAAAAAGCTGGTTACCAGCATTTTCTCTTTTCCCACAATGTTTTCCAAAGTTACTTTCCACAGTCATTGAAATATGGGATTGTTTGGTAAAAAGTTAAAGATTAAAATATTTGATAATACAAGTAATACAGGAAACCAGCATTTTCTCCATTTCCCACTATGTTTTCTCCTTTGTAACACCATCATTTTGAGCCATATTGACCTTGTTATCTGCAAGGGCTTTCAAACTGGACAAGTAAAACAAACAAAGCAAATGTTGGTAATCGGTATTTTCTTCATTTACAAAAGTCTTTCTAACCCCAAACAGGATATTTCACCACTATTTGAGCCATGTCTAATTTTTCGTCAGCAAGTGCTTTTGAGTTTTGACAAGTTTGAATTTTATCATTTTGGTCAATGTGGGTAAAAGAGAAAATCCAAATGACCAGGATTTTCTCCTTTTCCCACAATGTTTTTTTTTTTTTTTTTTTTAACTTTTACATAACTCATACCTTGAGCCAATTTAACCCTTCACCACACAATTACGACTTTTAACGACCTTGATAGAGAAGACTTTAGAACACATTGTGGGAAAAGGAGAAAATGTTGGTAACCAGCATTTTCTCCTTTTTCCCACAATGTTTTCTATCTTATCAAAGACAAATTTAATCATTTGACCAATGTTTAAAGTGTTGTCTGCAAACATTTTCAGTTTTTGACAAGTCGATATTATTTGGTAACAGGGATCGTAAATTACGTGTAATATACGATCCCTGGTGGTAAGGAGTTAACCTTTTACTCTTTGCACAAAAGGCAAAATTTTAGATAGGAGAAATGCTGGATAAAAGCATTTTCTATTCTTCCAAATGACGCTTTAGATTTTCGGCATATCTATCGCTTTTACGACGAATTTCGGTGTTAAAATATGACTCGTTCACTATCAAACACTTCTAAAGATGACGTCTATTTTCACCTCCGCGTCGGTTACTATCACGCGATCAACGAAAGTGCGCGGATGTCCGTCATACCCTATGTCAGTGGAGGAACAAAAAATTGGGGTCATGGCGGTGAACAGGAGTTTTTGAGAGGACATTTTCTATGGTGCCTGTATTGATTAGGATTTAGCGAAAAACGCAATCGGTTGACATGTTGTTTTAATGCATTTTTTGAAAGACTATGACTGTACTTTTGAGAGCAAGAGACGGTAAAGCCAAAGTTTTGCCATTAAGCGCTTTGTAAAGCTTCAAAGATGGTCTATTTCACTCTATTTTCCATATGACAAAAAAATAGTGGTGTGACACCGTATAGTAGTAACAAGACGTTTCGCCCCAGAGATGTTTCCCCCCTGATCGATTTCCTTATTTTTCATCCCTAGTCGTTTTGCCTCCGAACCCTAGTCGTTTCGCCCCCAAACCATTTCCCCGCTAGTCGTTTCGCCCCAAACCATAACAGAGGGAGATAGTGTGACAGCAGGGATGGTATATGTAATTTCCCCGCTGGTCGCTTCGCCCCCAGACCAAAAGTGGGAGAGTGAGAGCATGGATCGTATATGTAATTTACGATCCCTGGTGTGAGAGAGAGAGAGAGAGAGAGAGAGAGACAGAGAGCACACTTGGACAATAATGGTTCGAAGTACTTTGAATTACAGTGTAAATTATGAAATATGTCGACAATTTTCATCATTAAAGAAAACGAAAGGGAAAAGAAGAAGAAGAAGAAGAAAAAAAAAAAAAAAAGACATCTGTTTACCGATGTCGGCACCTTTTGTAGTCTTTTAATGATCACCTTTTTTTATTTATTTCGAGTCATTAGTCATACGGTATTCAACCAGTTAATGCGATTAATGGTGAGGTGTGACAATACGTGCTCTATACAAAATTATACGTCTTTAATTATCTCATTAGCACCTTTACCAGGAAAGAGTTTCATATTGTTCGGTTGGTTCTTTAACAGTTTTCGACGAGCAACGAGTGAAAGCGGTAAAATTTTCATAATTGGTGTATCTTTTTGTTTTAAATAAAATCTTTCATAGACCGACGTCAATGCTGTTCCCATTCGAAATTTTCGACTGCAAATTCTTCGAATTTGGACAAGTTTACTTTTTTTCACTTTTGCTTCCAGTGCGGTAAAGAGTTATTGTCCGATGTATTAGTATAGCATTGTGGGGAAAACGATGGTGGCCATCACTTTCTCCATTTTCCATAATGTTTTCAATCCTTTCAAATTCAATTGTTTGAGCAATAATTACATAAGATTAAATTGTCGACCGCATATGTCTTCAATTTGGACAAGTCTACATTCTCTCTCGTGTGGTAAAAAAAACAATGCTCGGTGTGCTAATATTTTGAATGATTACCTTTTATCAGTGTTACTTATCTCTCTTCCCAAATGTTAGCCTGCTAGTAACATATATTACGAATTTAGTTTATAAATTATTACAATGTCATGTTTTCCTATATATGTATTGTAATCATGTTGTACGACCAGAAGCTGTAAAGCTTACGTCAAATAAAAGAATTGAATATAAATAGCTTCGCCGAAAGGTCACATCATCATTGACCAGCCCGCATAGCTCAAGTGGTAGAATTTTAAACATCAAGTCTTGAGTCACTTGAGGGCGTTGCTTCGACCCCACGGCGGGCCATCTAAAATTATTAATAGTCTTTAGGATGAGACGTCAAACCGAGGTCCCTTGTGACGGTCCTATACACCTAGCCTGGGTTCCAATCCGATTTTTTTTCCCTCATCTATACTAATTCGGACCGTACTTTGTCAAAAATGAGGTTCCTTTGTGACAAAGTAAAGTCCGAATACAAAAAAGGGAAAAAAATGATCGGATTGCAATCCAGGCTACTATACACCGAACACGTTAAGGAACCAGGCGTAACCTAGAATGTGTTTCGTTATGTATCTTGCATTATCCCCCGTAAAAAAACTAACAGCCTTCATGGGCCGTCGCCCAACTGGGAATCCGGTGGCGACGATAAATAAACGCAAATTCAATCAATCGCATCATCGTTCATCTTTGAAATCGTTGTCCGTTGTGCACAGTATACTAAAGCGGACTTACGTCAGTTTCATGCATTACACGTTAGAAAGAAGAAAATGGCCGCCGATCTGCTGATTCCACCTACCAGATTATCTTTTAAATTATTTACTTTAAATGATATCTGTCATTATTGTATTTGTATTTATTTGAATGGCTAAAGACATGTTTATGTCGATTGCTGAATAAAATGTACGTTTAAAAATTTATTGCCGTCCAAAAATGTTCTCTGGTTGAAATAGTCCAATCTGTTGCCGGTCAAATAACTTTAGAACACGTTCCGTCATATCCTGTTAGGCCCGATTATCAATGCGTTAATTACGTATTACGCAATCTATGCCATTTCGGCTTTGCTTCTGTGAAGTAGCGTGATTGGTTTTGCCATCCCTTTGTCACATTATGCATTACTCTTTTTTTTTTTCAGTGTGAAGAGATTTCACTATCTTGATTAATACTTTATACTTATGAGGTTCATTGGGAATAGAATGGCATGACTGATATTGATCAGACAGAAAATTTGTGAACTTTGACCCTGATTTTTCTTTGTCCGGAATCCGTGGACCCGTGCGTTAAAAGTGTGTGTGTGTGTGTGAGAGAGAGAGAGAGAGAGAGAAAGAGAGATGCAGTACAGGGATAAGACTGAAAACAGTTTTGTCTCCAATGAGCATACAATAAGCGAAACAGTAAAGTAGCAGAACATTGGCAACAGTTTTACTACATATCATAATCACTGAATGTACGAACATTTTCTGTTTGATGTAAGAGAGATTATGTCTATCGGTGTGGTTCAAAGATCACACTACAACTTTTGTATAACAGTACGTATAATGCGAACGCAATATTTTGGATATTTGTTAACCAATCCTGGCTCATTTAAAACAGAAACACAGGCCATAAGTTGTGACTATAGTAAACTATAGTTATATTTTACATTGCCAAAATTGTCTTTGCTACCGTGGTACAGTTGTCAGGTCATAGGATGTCGAGGAAGCAGGTTACTTTCAATGCATATGACAGAACTTCATTGTAAGAACAAAATAAGTGAGTGAATCTCTAAAAGGGTTACGGATAAATGTACTTTCATATCAAAAACAGTGGATGAATATATTATCACATTTTCTTTTCTATCCACCATTTTATTTTATTAATAAATGAGAAAAAGATCTAATGTCGAACTCATTTGTTTAAAATGTAATGGTTGAAAGGACTAGGCCTGACAGTGCATTGTACATAAAATGTTCAAGGCTGAGGCAACAGACATCATTTGTAAAACTGAATGACATTTACTTTTTAGATAATTGCTTAAGCCCCACAGTTTAGAACATTTTCAATCATAAGGTTTACATATTCAAAGTACATGCATTACAATGAAGTTCTGTCATATGCATTGAAAGTAACCTGCTGTTGGGTTTAACAATTTGCTATTTTCAAAAATGTTTATCATTGTTTCAGAATGAATTATCAGACATTTGAACTAGATATCTACATCTTTTCAATTTTCTTGTAATTTTTATGTAGACAGAACGAATGAAACTCATTCAAAATTTAGATCACTGTGTTGTTAGAAGCTTGCCCATAGCGAACGAAGCTATTTTACAACCTTTTTCTGGTCAACCTGGAAATAGACCGATCGCTATGATTAGATCTATCAAAACGTTTTCCCAAAACAGATCCGTTTTTTAACCACTGTTCAACTGTCCTATTCTCAAGTAGATTTGCACCTCTCTTTTACGTAAACTTGCCTGCGATCTAATTTTCGGAAAGAGCTACCTGTTGAGCGTAAACACTCAATCGTCAAACACTTTTATCTCTTAAGCAGAATTTTGAAAGAGAGACATGAAGTACCTACATGTATCCTACTATAACTGTTTCGAACTACCGTAGATCTATATAATTATATGTTACATTAAGTTCTTGCCCATTGAAAAATATAAATACATGTATATGCATGTACTATCTAGGATGTATTGACCTTGATTATCAAATACATTTATAAAATTTGAGCCATGCTCTGGCAAAAGGGGGCTTAATGCATCTCCATGATCCATTGTACCAAGCAAGTCGTCACATAATTATGGATGCTAAATACATTTAGTCTAACAACCAGCTCAATCATTGGGTAGACTTGTCCCTTGGCAAGCAGGAATTTACAAAAAGTTTCAACTCGGGTCAGGCTTCGTGAAGTGCGCAGGCTGACTTGGGTCGATATTTTTACAGATGCATTAAGCCCCTTTTCACAGACCATGGGTCATTTATTAATGAGCCAAGCTCCGGCAGAATGGGGCTTAATCCATCTCCGTGATGCATCATACCAAGGCTGACCTGAGTCGATACTTTTTTCACAGATGCATTAAGCCCTCCTTTCACAGAGCATGGCTCAAGTACATGTACAGCTGTTTTGAAAATCACAGCTAAAAAAAGTTCTGGACATGCATATATCCTATAACATTTTTCCACATCTTGATTTACATGTATTTGTCCAAATGGTATTTCAGTTTCAGATCAAGCCCAGAACCTTTGAAACACTGGAAATTTGCGACTAATTAATTATCACCATGATGTTTATGAAATACTGTTGAAAGCAGGATAAAACACCATGCAAACAAACAGAATGCTAATTAAGATACCGTTAAATGACAGAAACGTTCATTAAAACCTTTAGAAAAGGAGCCTGATTTGGTTTCGAGAAATTCTATAGATAGTTTATGAAGCGTACTTATGAAATCTCAATATTTAATAGCGAGCAGCGCACAAGAGGCGTCGCGAAGCGACGCCTCGCGTAAGCGAGAGCTTATTGGTAGAGATGGTGTCAAAAATGTACATACCTTATGCCGTTGAAAAAGTGGTGGACCGGAAGTAAACAAATTCAAATATGGCGGACGTAAGTGACGTAAAAGACTGGTACTTAGAGCGTACCTACCCTATGATTTCTGACAACGTTGACAATCACGTGATTTGAAACAGCGTTCCAGTCTGTAAACGAGACCCTCGCGAGATTTTGTGAAATACGAAGGAGTTCGGTGTTTTCCGTATCTCTCCGAGGTACGGATATTTCCGAATACATAAATAAACGTTACGGGAATTAATAAGCAGCTCAAGCTTTCGGGTGAGCCAATCGATCTTTTCCTACAAGTTTTTTCGCGCTCTTGCCAATGAATACTTTGTTAATGTTTCATTTGTACGTTTTCCCTAATTTTTAAAATCCATCTATGTATGTATCTATCTATTTATCTACCTTGTTCGGTAAAATAGCGAAACAACTCGGCCAGTAGGCTACTTAACTAGTCCCCAGGTCAAGTCAGCCCGAGCAACTTAAGTTTGTTTATCTATGTAGATATTGATGGATTGATTGATTGGCGTGTCTTTTATTCTGAACAGAACTTGACAAAATTCGATTCTCATCGAGATCTACATCTGCTTTAGGGTTAGAATGACTGCCTCTGGAGAATGCCCTCATTGACTGAACTAATCTTTATCATCCAATCTATGATATCTGTCATGCATGTTTAAGTGTACTTTAGAACTACGCTGTTACAGTGAGTTAACAGTTAAAACATTTGCAGAAAAATGGGATATTCATTTAGGTATTTTCTCTAGAAATGATATTTAAATTTAACCCTTTACCACACAATCATGAGTTTTAACGACCCTATAGGAGAAAGTTCTGAAAACATTGAGGGAAAAGGGGAAAATGCTGGTGACCAGCATTTTCTCGTTTGTCCACAATGTTTTCTATCCTATCAGAGAACTTAAGTATATTTGCACCAATTCTAAATTTGTCATTTGCAGGTGTTTTGAATTTGGACATGTCAAAAATTTGTTGTGTGGTAAAGAGTTATAGGCCTCTTTTTGTAGAATGATATTGCTTATCAGTTTTTAACTTCTCAAGACAAAATCTGGTTTTATGCCTTTTTAACAGGCCTGGTTTAAATCAGCTTTTAACAAATTTAAGTTTATTTTATCACCACCAATCCATTAGCTGCATTTACCTGCATAGTCATAAAAAAACATATGAGTATGATCGATTAATTGATAGTTAAGAGTCGATTTGTGGCAAAGTAATGACAACGACTTGAGAGCTGCTGAAATATTTTTTTTCTACAGATTTGTTTTTGTGGGTGACTGTATTGTATCCATTGGATGATCTGCAGACTGCAGCCGTTTGATCATGGCAAAGGGTTTGTTGTCTGGAAATCCTGTCTCAACCCCAGATTGCACTTAGAGTCATGTAGGACTATCCTTGAGCAAGGCACACCGTAGCCACAGGCTAGTGCTGGTTAAAACATTACTAAGAAAGATGTTAATGACAATAAGTAAGCTAAGTTGCTGTGGAAAGCAACATAGAACTCTATACAAATATTTACAAAGATTGAGATCTACAAACTTAAATCTCTGAAAATTCTTTATTTTCTTCCTAGATCCATGCAAGTAAAACGTTTGTTGTTCATAACTTTAATTAAGAAATAGAAATACTCTGTTGTCAAAGCAATGACTAAATAGAAATTAATTCAATTTGAATACCAATGTCAGATAATGATTAAAAAAAGGGAATACATGATTTTTAACTAGCCTCTTTTGGCCTTACCTATTTTGATACTAGGACTTTTTTAGATTGATCAGTTGGTGTTTTACTCTCCTTTCAAATTTATTTCAGTCATATCAGACTGACAGCTCACTCTTTATTGTAGTTTCCTTGGTTTTACACATAGTCCATGCTTGGAATGTACCTTGCTTTGCCCATAGACACCCACATAAAACCAAAACTTTATCTTGGATGAGGATCAAATCCAAGGCCCTAAGACTACTTATTCAACACCTTAAGCGCTGAACCACTCAAACCCTTTGGAGGGTGCCATTTTGACCCAGATCCTACAAACTCTTAAGAAACTTTTAAGTTCTACTCTTATTTTGTTTAACCTTGTTTATCCCTGATAGTAAAAAGATGAAAATGTTTTGATGAACTGTTTGTTTTAGTAATCAAAGATTGCAACAAATTCATAGCCCAAGATATCAACATCCCTGACAGTAAAAAGATGAAAATGTTTTGATGAACTGTTTGTTTTAATAATAAAAGATTGCAACAAATTCATGGCCCAAGATATCAACGAGTCAACATTGCTTCAAGTACTGATAATTCTGCCCATCCATTGGTCAGTCTTTTTGTCTGTCCATCCACTGTATCAAACAGGTCCAATGATAAATTAAGTCTTTTCCAAACGGCAAAATTTCAGACCTGTCAAAATTAAAGCATTTGCAGATGATAAATCTATTTCACATGATAGTTTTTGTCTTTGAAAGGATAGAAATGTTGGACACCAACATTTTCTTCTTTTCTCACAATGGTTTCAAATGCTTTCCTCCTCAGGATTGTTAAAACTTTGGATTGTGTGGTAAAGGGGGAAAATGGTGGCTGTTGCAACAAGTTACTTCTGGCTAACAGGGCATTGCTGTACATACATGTACTTGGAGGCAACAAAGCTGATATAACAACTCCTAGTTTCTGTTTGTTATATCCCCTGATTAAGAACACTTGCCAACATACACAAATTAAGCTTGTCAACAATGTAATGAGAGTCCAAAGGAAATGCTACCCTAGAAGTGATTCCAACACAAACCCCTGCTCTACCTGAGCCTATGATGTAGGTCTACCAACTGAGCAACATGATCACCCTATATGATCAGTGCTACTAAAAGATTTTTGGTGTTAACTGTTAAAGGGGCTTTTTTAGAGTTTAGATCTTCAGATTCAATTTTTCTTTTCTTTTTTTTTTTTTTTTTTTCTTTAAGCATAGATGAATACCACTAAAGACACTGGACAGTTACCGGTAAATGCAATAAAAAGGTGCAAATTTGGCATTCAAATAATAAATATACTTGGCAATATATGTTACTCCGTCTACTGTTATGCTACCAAATATGACAGCATCATACTAATACATGTATGTGTAATTCTTGCATGAAACCTGCCCGGCCAAGTAGCTCAGTGGTTAGCATGTCTGACTCATTATCTGGTGGTTGCGGGTTCAATAGAGCGATTTCGGGTAATGCCGACACTTTAAGACAAGACGCCGAGTAAATATTTTGTACTCACGATGCCAATTTACCATGATGTCGGAATTACTCGACAGGTATATTTAGAACAAGTATAGTCTATTATGCGGATGCTTAATGCAACATGAGGGAACGCTCTGCTTAATCAAATTAATCGTATGAAGTCTGTTAATTCCGACAGATTTCGTCTAAACCCAACACCCACTCGAAGTTTTAAAAAAAAAACTTACAATAACCTGAGAACATCAACAAAACATTTCTCAGACCAGATTTTATTTAGTTCTTACAATATTCACACATATATGGGAATGCTTTTATTTGATTTTCAGGTATATCAAGTAATAGTTCTTCACCAGTACAAGTGATATGCCATTTCCTCGGACAGTTTGAACAAAAAATCCATCCATTACTCGTACCATCATCTGTTTGACACCCAGGACAAAGCTTTTTCTCGTCAAATTCATCGTCTGAATCAGCATACGCAACTTCACTGCCCGGTTCCGATTCTGACGAAGAATAAACCACCTTACGTTTTTTACTCTGCTTGGCTCTTTTCTCAAGAGATCTGGTCTTTTTTATTTCTTCACGTTCTTGCTTCTTTCGCAGTTTCTCTTCTTCCTTTTGTTTTCTTTTCTGTTCTCTCTCCTCCTTCCTTCTAATTTAGGCCTCTTCGTCTGCTTTCTTTTTATCCTGTCGTTCTTTCAGCATCTTTAATGCATCCATCCCTGACAAAGCTTTCGGCAGTTTCTGGCGGATAGTTGCTGTCTGTTTTTTCTTTCCTATCTCCGGAACGGAAAGGAGCGAAAAGGATGGCAACACGAAATTTTCTGTGCCTTTCTGATGAATAAAATTTGAGCTAGTAGAAGGCTGTTCTAATGCACATTTTTTTGGAAGGGTACCGCTTATTTCCGGAGTTGTCAAGGAGCTAGTCGATGCTGAAACATGTACTAGTGATAAGATACTGTCAGCAACAGGTAAGCTTTCCGCTGGAGTTGTTACTACAGTTAAAGTTTCCACTCCAGTTGTTACAACAGGTAAGCTCTCCTCTCCAGTTGTTACATGTAACACAGGAAAGCTTTCCGCTCCAGTTGTTGCAATAGGTAAGCTGTCCGCTTCAGTTGTTGCAATAGGTAAGCTGTCCACTCCAGTTGTTACCACAGGTAAATGCGAATTGACTGATATCGTGTCAGAAACAGAAGGGACCGGTATGGAAAGTACTGGTTGGTGCAACTTATCATTGACGGAAGAGGATGTTTCCAAGCTATAAACTGGAACAGACATATTTGAATGTTCATTGTTATTTTCAGACGACATAGATGGCTCTGTTTCATGCAATTTCGATGGATTCAGTTTCGAAACATCAATGTTTTTAGGGCACAAAGGAAAAAGTCCACAACGATGAAATCTATGGATAGCATTTTCGATTTTTGCGACCTTAAGCCACGCCTTTTTAAAAACGGCAGGAAATGCTTTTTGGTGAAAGATTGGCCGATGTTTTCAATGTGCCAATCTTTGACCATCTTTCTCCATGCCGATTTCATTGGCCCAAAGAATCCTACGTCGCAAAATATGTGTTGCGTTTGGCAATAGGCAATATAAAAGTATTCCATTATTATTGCAAAAGGCTGATGCTTCTAGAGACATGTGTGTTGAATGACCATCAACGTATAGTATAACAGGTTTCGGAATAGAATGTTCTTTGATATATGCATCAAATGCTTTAGAAACTCGACAAACAATTCACTATCCATCCAACCGTTTACTGTTTGACCATAAATGGCTTCTGGAAATTCATGGATACTTGAATCTCTGAAACGTTCGCCGGGAAACACTATCAATGGGGGTACATACTGGCCCATTGCATTGAAACCATGACCGTAATCTGCTGTTTGGTACTCGACGTTACCTGATAGACATGACGGGCGCCTTTTTCGGCGAGAACTTTGCCTGTGTTCACACAAAGTGGAAAACCACTTTCATCGGCGTTGAATGAACGTCTTGGGTCTTTTAACATTTCCTCCCAACCAAGTACTTCTTTTTTCAGGTACGACTGTAACCCCAAAAACCAGGTATCAATCATTGATTGCGTAATAAGCGCTCGCTGGTGACCGAGTGCCATAGCTGTCCTCTCAGCTAACTCGGGGTGCCGTCTCATGAAACCATAGTACCAGTCTTTGCCTGGCATATTGTTATTAAAAGGAGTTGTCCGTCCGTCGTGATCTAGAACTTTTTTAACTTCCACAAGCAAATCGTTCTTTTTGAGAGGGTAACCAATACTGCCCATCAATTTACAATAGTCCACGAGACAACCCTCTTCCGATTTCGTAAGGGCTGTTTTACGACCAGGACAGGCTCCCAAGCAATACCGTCCACTCAATTTATCAATTAGCGTAGTCCGCGGAACTCCAAATGTAGCGGCTGCTTTTTTGCGAGACATAGCACCCGACTCTACCATTTTGACAGCATTTTCCAACTTTAAGGGTGAGTAATTCCTCGTTTTCCTGGCTCCAAGTTGCCTTGACATTTTATCTGAAAGAAAAAAAAGTACTTCTATAGAAATGGACAGTAATAATCATGATCATATGGCAGTGAAAACATGAAAATAATGCAGAAATACCCCCTCTAACTGTTGATATTTAGACTGGCGATATACCTTAAATAGTTGAGTATATATTAATTAAATCTAGTCAGGCCATTCACTTGGGCAAACATTCGAAAAACTAAGCATAGAAACAGACTAAAATTGGGACCACTGCAGTCATATGTAGATAATTTCAGGTAGGTGCTCATTGAAACATTTCAAAACTAAACCTCTTATCATATAGAACCGTATTCTTAATCAATCAACAGTGTTCTTATTAATTACTTACAGTATTATATTTTTGTGAACTATTCTATATGCACGTTTTTTAACAATAAATGTGGATGTTAAAATGATAAACAACCTGTTTCTTCCGGGTGTCGGCATTAGACGCTTCAATGGTTTAAATCGGCTGAACCCGACACCCCACAAATATTTTTAATTCTAATGTTTAAAAATACGTGCATCATATAAAAAGATACTCACGCGAGTTAAACTCAGAAATTCGATTAAAAGACATTTATGTATAGTTTTTTACCTACCTCAGTAACGCTCGCCTCTTACAGATTCCCGTAACGCGCTGTTTTCGACGACGGTGTAAAAGTTGTCGTGTTTCAAAAATGGCGTTTATACAATCGGGCGCTGGTGATTTTTCACCTCTCACCTCTGATGCATGAGAGAAAAGTACTGAGTAGCTTGGAAAGGAAGTTGTGTCAATACTCATGTAAGAAAGCCAGGAAACACACGTGTAGGTGCAATGACCGCCTTGATATGACAAGAGCCGTTGAAACGACGTTGAACTCCAATACAAACAAATGGCATGAAACCTAAAAATATCTTAAAGGGATATCTAGTCCATTAAGGAAATACCCATGTTTTTCTTTTTTCGGAGGGTGGAGTGGCGTGACTTATTGTATACATTTGTCTAGGCCTATATTCTTTACTGGTGGTGTGCTTTGCTTAATTCTGCTCAAGATGAATTATATTTGAACTTTAGTGAGATTATATAAAAAATCAGAAATAGATCTAGATCTACCCCCCCCCCCCCCACACACACACACAATTTGTAGGCATTTGATTTGGAGATTTTCTTCCATCAAAGTAGCGCTGCTCGCCTTTAGGCTTTGCCTATATTCATATTATCGAAAATGGAATTTTACTGCCAATATTAAAATATCACAGATTTACCCAAATATTGTAATTTAAATGATTATTTCTTTACAGAAAAATATCATGTTGGTAGTGTAGTCCTGCGATAACACTGAATGTTCTATGCAGTCAGATCTTGCTCTACACTGTGGCACTCCGAAGACCATAAATCGACACTAAGAAATTCGGCAAATATACACTTCAGGAAATAATTTTACTATAGCTATTTATTATTTATTTATTTATTTCTCTGCTTGCAATCATTTCTCTTTTCATTTCAGTAAATTTTGATAAACAATGAGGTGAAAGCTATTTAGTCAATACAAACACTTGAAAGAGTTATCATTCTTTGAATGTATGACGTCAGGATGACGTCAAAGTTCGCTAGGAGTATGATTTTTCCCGCTAGGTAATTTTCATGAATACAATTTATCCATTCTGACGGAAACACCGAATCGATTCTAACGCGGTAAGGCCGGTACTGGCAACCTGTTTTCGATTCAAACGATTAAACTGAATGACTTGAAAAGGGTACCATCACCAGAAGTATAGTTGAAAATCCAAGATGGCTCCATGAAATGGGAACTGAAATTTGACTTTCATGGGTATATATTCAGTTTTATTTTTCGCGTTACTTAAAAGCGGGAAAAACCGTAAAACGGCTTTTCCCGTATCATCAAATTGTCTCATCTCTAGATTCCAAACAAAACCTTTGCATGTTTTTTTGTGATATATCGAAAGCATTTGACAGAGCTTGGCATAAAGGCTTGGTATTCAAACTTCGTCAGTATGGAATCAATGGACCTCTCTTGAATTGGTTTGTTAACTATCTTGCAGGTCGCAAGCAGACAGTTGTAGTTAATTCTGTGAGGTCAAGGTCAATGTCAATCAATGCTGGTGTCCCCCAAGGCTCAGTGCTCGGGCCTCTACTCTTCTTGGTTTATGTCAATGATATCTCCGAAAATTTATTAAGTATATCTCGTCTATTTGCAGACGACACCTGTCTCGCCTGCTCTACGTCACAAATACCTGACATCGAGGGTATTTTGAATCATGATCAGGCTTATCATGATCTCCAACTGGGCAAAGCAATGGTTAGTAGACTTGAATCCGTCTAAGACAGTTGCTATGTTATTTTCCAAAGAAAACATCGGCCCTCCTACCTTGCTGTTTTATAACGTCCATGTTCAATTTGTAGACGATCACAAACGCTTAGGATTAACATTAAGTAGTAATGGTAAATGGCAAGTGCATGTAAACAACTTAACTACCTTTGCATCCAAAATTCTCGGGATCATGAGGAATTTAAAATACAAACTTAAACGTGATTCTCTCAATCAAATTTATATATCATTCCTGCGTCCGATCTTGGAGTACGCATCAGTAGTTTGGAATAATTGCACTGCGCGAGAAAAAGAATCCTTGGAGAAAATACAAATTGAAGCAGCCAGAATAGTAACTGGCTTAACCCGATCTGCATCACTGGCCAACATATATAAAGAAATTGGGTGGTTAAGTCTTGACAACTGAAGAAAATACCAAAAACTATTACTTGTATATAAGATAACTAATGCTCTTACTCAAAATTATCTCACTGACATATTCCCTCAACAAGTAAATAATAGAACAGAATACACTCTACGTAATGCCAATGAATATGATTTGATTGCGTGTAGGACTGAATTGTTCGCAAAATCGTTCTTTGCTTCGGCAGTGTCTCTTTGGAATGAGCTTCCCCGAGATCTAAAGTCTATAGAATCCATATCCTTATTTAAATCTTCAATTTTACGAACATTCGCAGTCCCTGAAGTACCGCGTCATTATTTTGTAGGAGATCGCAAATATTCGGTATTTCACGCAAGAATGCGTAACCAATGTAGTAATCTCAACTCAGATCTCTTTACTAATCACATAATACCGGACCCAAGCTGCATCTGTGGACATGAAGCTGAAGATGCAGATCATTTTTAGACTAGCGAAGCTAGTCTATAGGCATCATGACTGACCTAGAGTCAAAGTAAACAAAAAACCCTACAGTTGCCAAATACTGCCTCAAAGAAAATACTTCTCTCTGTTAAAAATCTTGATTCTGTTACATATGACATTTTTTACAAAAAAAAAAAAAAAAAAGAAAAGAAAAAATAAATAAATAAATCTCTACCACTCCAATTTGAACATGTCATCTTACAAAGTAATAAACTGAACAAGATGCCATTTACAAGGTACAAGATCTATGCTTATATGTAAATTAAGTGACCTTTGGAAAACAGAGAATCACTTCCTACACCATTGTAACATTATGAATGAATCTATTAATAGATATTACCTTGGTACATTGTAGCAAATCCCAGCTGTATGAACCCTCAGTGGACAGGGAACCCTTGTCATTCCTTCAGTCATTCCTTATTTAGATCATTGTGTACAGTTAAACTGTTATCTTAAACTGTTATTTTAGTCTTGAATATTAACCCTTTACCAAACAATCCCTAGTCTTAACGACACCGAGGAAGAATCTCTTTGAAAACATTGCTGGAAAAGGAAAAAACTCTGGTAACCATCATTTTCTCCTTGTCCCACATTGTTTTCTGTCCTTTTGGAATCAGGTTTCATCAGTTCATTTAATTTATGGTCTTCAAAAGCTTTGAATTTGGACGAGTGTAAAATTTTTCATTTTGTAAAGAGAGTTAAATAGTTAACTACATCTTGTGCTATTGGATATTTACTAATTGATTGCATGGTGTTTAACGCCATTTTCAACATTATTTCAGTGATATTGCGGCGGCTAGAGCACCTATCCAGGCTTTCTTGGAGTTTCTTTTACCAGCACTTCCGCGATTGAATGACCTTTTGACGACAGCGTGGATTAAGTTCAGACTGCACAGAGCATGCAGTCTGATCTTGGATCTACACTGTCCAATAAGAGGATATATTTTCTCCAAAATGTAACTCTGTAAGCCTCCTTTGTACGGACGAGGTTAGATGTAGGTACGGAATCGGCCGAGTTGTGACGAATTTGACATCTAGTTTACCCAAGTGTGAGATTTGATAAACTAGATGTCGGTGCGATCGGTTTTCGAATGTCCTCAGGCCCTCATTTTTGACAAAGTAAAGTCCGAATATAAAAGAGGAAAAAATGATCGGATTGGAACCCAGCCTAGAAATCCTAGAAGAAAAGACGAAAAACTTACATTATTTTAATTGAAAATATTTCCAACAAGGTTTCAGTGATCATATTGTATAGTCATCCTATTTGATATCATATGAAAGGTTGATATCTAGGCTTTAATGTAATACTAATTTCAGCAAAATCAAACGATAAATAAAAGATTTAACTTGGGGGCCGTTGGGGCAGGGAATCACAGCCTACTGTTTCGAGTGGGCCGGGGAATACACTTCGCGTATATTTTCAACTATAAATCGAACGTAATAAATTTGCCGTAGTCTACCTCTTCAATCAATCAAACTTGATTGCTTCCTCGACATCCTATAACCTGACAACTGTACCACGGTAGCAAAGACAATTTTGGCAATGTAAAATATAACTATAGTTTACTATAGTCACAACTTATGGCCTGTGTTTCTATTTTAAATGAGCCAGTATTGGTTAACAAATATCCAAAATATTGCGTTCGCATTATACGTACTGTTCCGGGACGTTTCGCCCCTAAACCATTGTTTCCCCTAGTCGTTTCGCCCCCAAGACGACCCCTTCCCCCACCCTTGGTCGTTTCCCCGCCCCTCCCCTAGTCGTTTCGCCCCCACTGGTCGTTTCGCCTCCCAAGTTGTTTTCCCCTAGTCGTTTCGCCCGCTATACAAGGTAAAACTAATTTGCACCTTAGAGCGTGTATTCATCTTTAACAGGACAATGGTGAGAAGAGGCAAATATTTAAGGTGCATTGATCAATCAACGCCCTGTCACGTCAGGTCTAAGGATCCTTAGTTACCGGCCAGCACTTGGCCTTAAAAGTGGCCATTGGGGAAGGCGTGATTAGGGTTTGTTACACTGATATTTTGAGGTTGTTTTCCTGAAAAGTTGTAGTGTATGGTGGCATATTTCTGCCGCGAGATACGAGATAGCTATCGTGATAATTTGAGAAAACTTTCACGATAATTCGAAGTTTCCTGGAAATTTTATCTAGATAGTGAAAAGTTTTCTGAAAAAACTATCACAGTAAACTTTGCTATCTAGAAAATTTTATGTTGATTATTTCTCATTCGTGCACGAAGCTGACATCGAGGTAAAATTATCGCGATAGTTCTACCCGTCTCTCGATATCTATAAATAGAAAAATCAACATTTGGATGAACTCGGAAGTTTTTGACTGTACAGGAGACAAAGTTGATCCGAAACAGTATCTAATTATAGATACCGTGAATGTCAGTTGTGGGCACGAGCGTAAAAAAATCGTGATAACAGTTAGAAATATCGCGATATTTTTATCTTGAAACTTTTTGTTAGCTAGATAATATTTCCAGGAAAGTTTGTTTTATCGCGATAGTTCTCTAAAATTATCATGATAGCTATCTCGTATCTCGTTGCAGAAATATGCCACCATAGTAGTGTAACCATTTACTGGCCATTTTTCTTATTTTCTTTTTCTCATGATCGGCGGACTGTCACAAGGAACACATGCATGACAGACGGAAAACACAAACACCTTATCTTTCCGCCTTTGACTGGCGGGAGATAATAGGTTGACATTTCCGGCCCAGTTTGTGATTTGCATGTTCTGGTCAACATGTATGGTTGTATTTTCTAGTAAATGCTCGATAAAACAGCCTTCTCGTGACATACCTGTTATCCGGTACGCGACTTCAGTAGAAGTTTGCCGTGATAACAATACGAGTATTTACCATTCATACACAATCCAGAGTTTCTCTTTATGCTGATAAATTATCTGACTGTTGGGGTCGATAAGGATCAGACGGCACAAAGTTGTAGTGTGATCTTTGAACCACACCGATAGTCATAATCTCTCTTACATCAAACAGAAAATGTTCGTACATTCAGTGATTATGATATGTAGTAAAACTGTTGCCAATGTTCTGCTACTTTACTGTTTCGCTTATTGTATGCTCATTGGAGACAAAACTATTTTCAGTCTTATCCCTGTACTGCATCTCTCTTTCTCTCTCTCTCTCTCTCTCTCACACACACACACACTTTTAACGCACGGGTCCACGGATTCCGGACAAAGAAGAATCAGGGTCAAAGTTCACAACTTTTCTGTCTGATCAATATCAGTCATGCCATTCTATTCCCAATGAACCTCATAAGTATAAAGTATTAATCAAGATAGTGAAATCTCTTTACACTGAAAAAAAAAGTAATGCATAATGTGACAAAGGGATGGCAAAACCAATCACGCTACTTCACAGAAGCAAAGCCGAAATGGCATAGATTGCGTAATATGTAATTAACGCATTGATAATCGGGCCTAACAGGATATGACGGAACGTGTTCTAAAGTTATTTGACCGGCAACAAATTGGACTATTTCAACCAGAGAACATTTTTAAATGGCAATAAATTTTTAAACATACATTTTATTCAGCAATCGACATAAACATGTCTTTAGCCATTTAAATACATACAAATACAATAATGACAGATATCATTTAACGTAAATAATTTAAAAGATAATCTGGTAGGTGGAATCAGCAGGTCGGCGGCCATTTCCTTCTTTCTAACATGCAATGCATAAAACTGACGTAAGTCCGCTTTAGTATACTGTGCACAACGGACAACGATTTCAAAGATGAACGATGATGCGATTGATTGAATTTGCGTTTATTTATCGTCGCCACCGGATTCCCAGATGGGCGACGGCCCATGAAGGCTGTTAGTTTTTTTTTACGGGGGATAATGCAAGATACATAACGAAACACATTCTAGGTTACGCCTGGTTCCTTAACGTGTTCGGTGTATAGTAGCCTGGATTGCAATCCTATCATTTTTTTTCCCTTTTTTGTATTCGGACTTTACTTTGTCACAAAGGAACCTCATTTTTGACAAAGTACGGTCCGAATTAGTATAGATGAGGAAAAAAAATCGGATTGGAACCCAGGCTAGGTGTATAGGACCGTCACAAGGGACCTCGGTTTGACGTCTCATCCTAAAGACCATTAGTAATTTTAGATGGTCCGCCGTGGGGTCGAAGCAACGCCCTCAAGTGACTCAAGACTTGATGTTTAAAATTTTACCACTTGAGCTGTGCGGGCTGGTCAATGATGATGTGACCTTTCGGCGAAGCTATTTATATTCAATTCTTTTATTTGACGTAAGCTTTACAGCTTCTGGTCGTACAACATGATTACAATACATATATAGGAAAACATGACATTGTAATAATTTATAAACTAAATTCGTAATATATGTTACTAGCAGGCTAACATTTGGGAAGAGAGATAAGTGACACTGATAAAAGGTAATCATTCAAAATATTAGCACATCGAGCATTGTTTTTTTACCACACGAGAGGGAATGTAGACTTGTCCAAATTGAAGACATATGCGGTCGACAATTTAATCTAATGTGTAATTATTGCTCAAACAATTGAATTTGAAAGGATTGAAAACATTATGGAAAATGGAGAAAGTGATGGCCACCACCATTTTCCCCACAGTGCTATACAAACACTAATACATCGGACAATAACTCTTTACCGCATTGGAAGCAAAAGTGAACAAAAGTAAACTTGTCCAAATTCGAAGAATTTGCAGTCGAAAATTTCGCATGGGAACAGTATTGAAGTCGGTCTATGAAAGATTTTATTTAAAACAAAAAGATTACACCAATTATGAAAATTTTACCCTTTTCACTCGTTGCTCGTCGAAAACTGTTAAAGAACCAACCGAACAATATAAAACTCTTTCCTGGTAAAGGTGCTAATGAGATAATTAAAGACGTATAATTTTGTATAGAGCACGTATTGTCACACCTCACCATTAATCGCATTAACTGGTTGAATACCGTATGACTAATGACTCGAAATAAATAAAAAAAGGTGATCAACGGTATGGATCAAAATCCGTAATACTTCAGTTTATTCTATTAAAAGACTACAAAAGGTGCCGACATCGGTAAACAGATGTCTTTTTTTTTTTCTTCTTCTTCTTTTCCCTTTCGTTTTCTTTAATGATGAAAATTGTCGACATATTTCATAATTTACTCTGTAATTCAAAGTACTTCGAACCATTATTGTCCAAGTGTGCTCTCTCTCTCTCTCTCTCTCTCTCTCCAGGGATCGTAAATTACATATACGATCCCTGCTCTCACTCTCCCACTTTTGGTCTGGGGGCGAAGCGACCAGCGGGGAAATTACATATATCATCCCTGCTCTCACACTATCTCCCTCTCTTATGGTTTGGGGCGAAACGACTAGCGGGGAAATGGTTTGGGGGCGAAACGACTAGGGTTCGGAGGCAAAACGACTAGGGATGAAAAATAAGGAAATCGACCAGGGGGGAAAACATCTTTGGGGCGAAACGTCTTGTTACTATACGGTGTCACACCACTATTTTTTGGTCATAGGGCAATTAGAGTGAAATTGACCATTTTTGAAGCTTTACAAAGCGCTTAACGACAAAACTTTGGCTTTACCGTCTCTTGCTCTCAAAATAACAGTCATAGTCTTTCAAAAAATGCATTAAAACAACATGTCAACCGATTGCGTTTTTCGCTAAATCCTAATCAATACAGGCACCATAGAAAATGTCCTCTAAAAAAATCCTGTTCACCGCCATAACCCCAAGTTTTTGTTCCTCCACTGACATAAAATGGCCAAATCACTATATGATAAAATCACATCTAAATGGTCTCCCACTACCTAAATTTGAAGCAAATCTAAATTATATACCACCAAGCCCTCTCAGCTCCACGAAACAGTGCAACAAAAATTTCCACATCGCACTACTTTTGACCCGGAAGCAATCTCGCAGTGGTGTGACACCATACGTACGAACCCCCCCCCCGCAATTGTCATGCGAAGAGAATAGGTGATGCGATCATATGGTGTCGCACCACTGCGAGATTGCTTTCGGGTCAAATGTTCTTTAAATGGGTTTATGCACCGTATCGAAAAATAGAAAATATACTTTAAATGGGTTTATGCACCGTATCGAACAACGTGGGCATGAACGGAATTCTCCCGTTTCCCCTTTTCAATAACACTACATTTTGTTTCTCCGACAATGCCTTCAGAAGTATATAAAAATGAGGTACGGAAACGTGTGAATGAGGAAAATAATTATCTAGTGTCAAGGACATTTCAAATGACAAACGACACTTAATTGATATGAGACATGCTCTGTGAAAAGGGAGCTAAATGCATCTGCGAAAAGTATCGACCCAGGTCAGCCTGCGCAGTCCGCGCAGGCTGACCTGGCCAAAACTTTTCGCTATTGGCCAATTTTCTGTATGTCCAAGGACTAGTTTACCTCATGATTAAGTCGATTAAAAAAAAAAAAGAAAAAAAAGTGGCTTTTATGTATCCATAATATGTGATGATTTGCTTGGTAAATAGAGAATACGTACATAGTGTTGTCGTAGATCAAAAATATCTAACGAGGTTGGGAGAATTAATAATTGTCGAGCCTTGGCGAGACAATTATCAATTCTCACAACCGAGTTAGATATTTTTGATCTACGGCAACACTATGTACGTATTCTATTTATCTTTTAACCTATGATTTGTACTCATTGTGAAAAGATGTGAAAAAATGTTGCTGACAAATACATTTTAAAAGTTTTAAAAGTTTATTTATGTCGGAACTCCCATTTTAAAATTGCATTACCCACATACATAGTACTTTATCGTAGTTATTAAACGTCCGAAAATTGCGATTGAGATCGCATGGGATTATTCTATTTGAGAAGACGCGGTAAACGAGCATTCAAATGACGTCACAGGCAGGAATTACGTAGGCAGATCATCGGAAAGTAGCCCGCGTGCTATGACATCGTTCTTTTTTCGCGGGCTTTCTGTAGTAATCGTTACTATTTTTGGAATGCATTTCATTCATAAAATGGTGATGGGGGGCGGAGTCAGTGGAACTTACTGTTCTATAAATATCCGTGGTATATCAAAAATCTATAAATATCCGTGGTATATCAATATGGAATATTATGTTGTAGTGTGTTTCCTGGGGCTTGTATTTACTTCGAGCTGCGTGGGAAAATTTGATATCGCGCGAGACCGAAGGTCGAGCGCGATATCAAAATTTTCCCACGCAGCGAGAAGTAAATACAAGCCCCAGGAAACACACTACAACATAATATTCCATTTATTATATACCTAAACTACCAAAAACCAAAATATATGCATTTAGTGACAATTTTATTCGAAAACGAAGCATAGTTATAAGAAAAATTGGTTTAGTAGGCGTTAACATCTTTTTTTCATGAATGGCGGATGAATTTTATTTAGTATTATTTCCACCACGCCCATTGTGTTAACATATAAAACAATCAAAATGGCTGCCGTGTTCACGTGGATACAGTGTGACGTCATCATACCATATATTCAACTGAGTGGAATACGGATTTTTTTTCCGTCGTGTGTGATTTTAGCCGCGTGCGACGCATGTATTTAACCCGGAAAACTTACAGGTATATAATAAAAAAAAATATCGCATGGGTGTTATTGCATGGATATCCGGTTAGTTGAAAGATAAAAAGCATTACGGAGATGCATTAAGCCCCTTTTTGCCAGAGCATGGCTCATATACATGTACAGCTGCTGTAATAAAGTTACTTCAAAGGGTATCTTATCATCTGGATGACACTAACTTATACGGTGGATAACCCTTCTTATGTAATGCTTTTCACTAGTTTATGGAGAAGTAATGGTGGATTATGGTTTGATATTTCATGGTTACGACCAGTGAAAAATACCGATTTTATATTTTCTAACTCTTCAATTGAAGGCGGATACAGCAGTTCAGTAGGAACACTAGTTACCTTGGTAATCAGCGCGTGCCATTCAACCAGAGGGAAATATTACGTACATGTACTTTACGCTATATATCTCGCGTTTTACGTAATATTGTAATGCGTTGTTACGGGGGGAGGGTACGCCGCGGGGAATTATCTAAAACAACTGTACTGGATTTTGATGAAAGTTTAAAAAAATAGAGGTTGGAAGCATGAAATAAATAATTTTTTTAAAGGCTTCTTTCTCAGGATCGTTAAAAGTCGGGACTGTGTGTCAAAGTGTTAAGGGAATCACATGTGGAAAAAGGGTTAAAGAGCCTCACTTTATAGGTCAGACACGAACTATTGCCAACTAGGGTTGCTGCTATCTGCAGTGGATAAGCCCTTTTGAAGTTGTCCGAGGGCTCTATGATAAACTCATTTTTATCCCTAAGCTCATCGCCTTTGTCATGCTGAATGAAAACGCCTATAAATGTCTCACTCTCTGCAGGTATGATATAATCGTCCGCTACAGTTACTTTTACGGTTTCTAGCCATTGATCCCGTGCTTATGCAAGGTATAGTTTGTCCCCTTAGTTTTATGATCAAATTCACCCGCATGCCCTTGTAGCTTTGGCAGCAAATGGTCAATCATTTCATCTTCGTCCCACTGCCGTCTCTCAGCTATTACCTCGAAACGGCTCACTCAGACTGCCCAATCTTCTTTCCCGGTAAGTGGTGGTATTTTAAATTCAAAACTGCTGGTGGACCTCGGTATTCTATTGTGCATAGAGTAAAGGATGTGATTAGGGTGCCCATAACTATTATTCTGAGATATCCTCCTTTCATCTTGATGTTGGCGCGTGAGATTTTGACCTACTGGAAAGTGTGGTCTCAGATCAGGCTGCATGTCTGACTGAGTATTGTTCAAGACTCGCTGGGGCTCTCTAGACCCGTTTTGGGCCTGAGAGGCTGAAGTTTGGTTACAAAAAGGGGATCGCACCACACGCTGACTGGCTACTGTCGTTTGACCATAAGGCTGTCCTACTTGGGAGGAATATAGATCAGACGGCAAATCTAGGGATTGTGCTTGCATCTGAGTGTTTCTTTCTTCTGCAACCTGAGCAAGACTACCACAGGTAAATTTTACATTTCCCAGTGCAAAACTACTCCCAGACGAATGAGCGTCTTGGCTGTACTGTTTCTGGGGGACCACCGTATTTAGGTTCGAACCCGCAACCTGTGAAGCAGCTGCAAAAGACAATCCCAGCTGTGGCCTCTTAATTCAGCGAGTTTGAAAATTGTCCCCAGAAGATAAGTCTACTGTTAGAGGGGGCTCCGTTGGAAAAAAAAGGTTAGATTCTCCCGATGACGTCGGGAGAAATAAGTTATAATGGCGCAATGAAAATGAACCGTATACATTCTGGAAAGAAAGTAAAATTACGCCAATACACGTATAGGAACAATAAAATCATAAATGCAATAACTAGCAATAAGACTAAGCTTTCTTTGTGTAAACTAAATGTCTCTCGAAGGTCTCGAGAAACTAATTTATTTGCCCCGAACTTCTCACGGTCCGAATCAGATTTGTTTACATACCAACGGTTGAGAGGTCGATCCCATAGTGCATCATGTTGTCGGGTCACGAAAGGTCACAAGACTAACATGGCCACAGAGATACAATACGGAGGCCTACCAAAACGTGGAAAATCGATCTAATAATGAGATGACAACGCCTGATAAACATTGCAGGGTCAGTAAATAATCCCTTACTCACTGTTCGTATACCGTGAGGAGTTCGCATACTATTTGATTTCAGTGAAAATACATGCACTATCGAGCGAGCTGTCAGGCCAAAATAACGTTCACTTGTAATTGGGTCAGTAAACAACCGGGTTACAACAATAAATTGAAATGTATCTGAAATAACGAATTTTACTTCAGTCGGAAACTGAGTCCACTAGCGAATTTGTCGAAATAAGTATTGTCGTGAAACCGAGCCCTGGTCCTATGATTTTTTTTTACTTTTCAGCAGTTTTCTAATTTTGTTTATCACACAAAACCTCCTCCAGCAGTGTAATCGCAGAGAAAACCTGGTTCTTGTTAATTGGCAATTATGAGCGACTGAAACTGGTCAAACCAACCATAGCACGTGCTGGAATTTGCACCACTAGGCCATTTCGCAGTAAAATGACGTCATTGTTGCTACGATGTTTCATAATTTTAATGCCATAGTTTTTTCCTGTCGACAGAATTTTCTTTTTTTTTTTTCATTTTCGCTCAGATGATAATATAATCTATACGGAGTAAAAATAATAAAAGGAAACCATATGTTACGGAGCAAAATACAAAGATACAGTTCTTTTAAGGAGATAACTCTCATCGAAATTACAGAAAATAGGCTTTAATTTCCAGCCTAGAAAAAAAAAAAGTTTCAATAATAACAACTACTTCTAAAAATGATTAGTCTTAGAAATGTGATGCTGGCCAATAGTAAAAAGGATTAAAATCGAAATGATTTAGGCAATAGACGGAGGATTTTCTGATCGATTTTCTACGATTAAAAAAAAAAAAAAAAAATGACTTTTTTTTTTTACAGAAATAGTGCTTTCTAATGGTTTGTTAAAAAAAGAAAAAAAGCGGGGTGGATTTTTAAAAGTTATTGAAATAATTGATTACCTCCTTTTATAGTGAACGTCTATTTTCGCGTGATTTGGCATCCCGATCATTTATAAATCTCCTATTTTTCTTCCGCGTCAGTAATTTCCAGATATTTAAATAGCAATCGACATATTACAGACGAAATTATACTATCTCTTTGTCATACTTACCCAGTGAAATATGTACAAAAAAGAAACATGCGCAAACTAGTGAGCAGAGAAAAATGTGGCATATGTCATTTAATGAAAATAAGAAATACAGCAAAAGCAGTTTCAAATAAACAAAATTGTGGAAGTCTTTCGATTTACATCCTTTATAATCTGCTTCATTGTGCTTTCGATGTAAATGTCACAGAGCTTTCTTCTTGCGTATGTATACATTTCAAAACCTAGCGACATTTGTAAACATGGACCCGATAACGATATATGGGCTAAAGGCGAAGATACAGGATACTTGTTTCTCTGTTTTTCCTATAATGTGATTAATAGAATCTCACATTTGTGTTCATGTATTATCATTTTTATCAAACTCGTTGACTAAAATGTACGAGCGTTGTCCAATAAAATCGCGAATTTCGTAGTTACAACTCTTTCTGACGTCGGAATGACATGAAAAATCGTGACAATGTCCAGCGGTCATATTGGAATATATTGTATCTTTATATACATATTTATTGCATAAATTGGAAGCTTTTCTAAATGCAGTCGATTTCTATACTCCAGTAACCAATGGTCGGCACACGCCGAAATTTTTGAAATGAGATAACTTTATACAAGTTTTATGATTAGCCGTCATTTGGAAAAGTACAAATACAAAAATCATATTGACGTAAACGTCACGATCTGGCGCGTAAGCACACAGAATTTTATATGCCTGACATCTTCAATCGCCGCGCTGTAATATGATTTCCGCTTGTACTACTTAGTAATTTAAGTTTCAGAAAACGGCGACGTCAGCGGAGCAAAAATCTGTCGCATACCGCGTGGACAAGGGATTGACACCAATACAACCTTAAAGAAAGAAATGGAAGCGACAACGATCGGTAGAAACGCCTCTAGAACAGTTCGAGGGATGAATGCTAAACTCTTATGGTTTGGAAAACTTTTACAGGGGAGGGGAAAAAACCTTCTCATTTCTGTGAAAAGAATTTTTAGATTATCTTGTTTAGATATGTCATGTTGAATTCTATGCTTTTCACAGATACGAGAGTTTTTTTTTTTTTCTTTCTTCAGTACATAGGATTTTCCAAAACGCAAATGGAATAGTTTCGTATTCACCCCTCGAAAGTTTGGTGAATACCTGGCACAAGGCGTTTTCAAATGGATGGACGGCAGATGATGCGGGACAACACGGCCGACCTCAGCAAAGGAGGATTTCAAACGCCTGAAGGACGTGATTTACGTGAATCGCATGAAACGGTATGCAAAGTGGCCGATACAGTCCGCACGAGTAAATCTGATGTACATGGCATACTGGCTGGAGATTTCAGTGTCTGCAGCTTGTGTGCTCGATGGGTCCGGCGCCCACTTTTCTTTTCATATTTCGCTGTAGTGAAAGCCCATCTCCGAGGCATGAGATTACTGTCACCCCCTCCCCCACCACCCCGAAAAGCCTCGGTCAGTAGTGTTGATATTTTTCTGAAATGGGTTTGCAGCCGTAGAAAGGAGTGACCATCTTGTGTAACGTTGGGGCTCAAAACCTTTTTTAACGCTATAACGTCGGTAGTATGCGCCGACCCCCTTTCAAGGCTCGCGTCATACTCGTCTATTCACTCGTTTGATAAAAATGGTATACCACAAACACCCATGGGAGGTTATCCCTGACAGTAAAAAATGTAAATGTTTCAATTTAGAATTCTTATTTAAACAGTCAAAGGGCGTAACAAGTTCACAGCCCAAAATATCAGCAGGGCAAATATCACAACATTTTTTGCAGTCAGTACAGATAAATCCGTTTGTTCACTGGTCAGTCATTTCGCAAGTCTATCTTTTTCACTCGAAACGAGTCCTGTGATAAATTAACCCTTCACGTTTTGACTCTGATGACGAAGGCTTTTGAAAACATTGTAGAAAAAAGAGAAGATGCTGGTAACCAGTATTTTTTCCATTTCCAACAATATTTTCTAATCCATCTAAGACAAATCCCTAGACATGAGCCTTATTTGATATGTTGTCTGCAAATGCTTTCTATTTGACCAGGTCCAAAATTTTGTCGTTTGATAAAGAGTTACGCGGGAAAACTGCTATGGGACTAACATGATACCACTGGCTAACAGAGCATTCCTATACTTCTCGAGCTTCCCTGAACATTTGAAGGCAACATAGCTGACATAACAACTACACTCTGTGCCGATTTGTTATATCCCCTGCTCATAAAGAGAACCAGAACAATTAAGTTTGTGAATATTATAATGAGAATCAATGGGAAAGTGACCTTAATCCCTAGGTTGCTATATTTCGTGGAAATGTCCTTGGGTAAGACACTTCAGAGCCCAAGCCTAGTACTGGTGGAATCCAGGAAATACATGAATATGTGAGCTGTCGCCGTGATATGACTGAAATATTGTTGAAAACGGCGTAAAACATCATTCAATAAATCAATCAACTTAGCCTGCTAAGCGCGAAGCTATGCGTGACCTACTGAGCTTTTGCGGACTGTGTAGATCAAGATTAGACTGCACAGAACGTGCAGTCAGATCTTCGATTTACACAGTCCGATAAGAAGATACCCCCCCCCCCCCCCCAAAAAAAAAAAAAAAAAAACCTTTGCAATAGAAAAATTTGTGTTTTTACTTTCGGCTTGAAAATTTCATTTCACTTATTTAGCAGAATAAGGGTAAATAATAGACCTGAACCCAATGCCTCTGTCCTTGCTTAGTTTTTGCCTTACCAACAACATATGCTGCTTGGAGAAATGCAAATGCAGGCTTGGTCTAAAGGAGTCCTGCCCTGGGAGAAAATGTGCTAGTGCATTGATCGCCATAAAGCTCCAGCCCGTTGTAGTTTGTGTTTTTTTGCAAATGAGTCGACCGTCACTGGAAAGATTTGCCAGGAGAGATTGAAGATGCAGTCTTTATGCAGATAGTACCGATGTATCCATGGGACATCGGGTTTTTTTCAAATGTCTAACAGTGACGATCTTGTTGATGTAAGACCAAAGGCTGATCTCACATCAGGTCCCGCTTGGAAGTACCAGAGGGCTGCCATAAAGAGCAAGGAGTCCCAGACAGCTCACAAAGTCATATATCAGACGCGGTTTAACAGTTTCAGAAATAGCTTGGGCTCAGCTTAGAGCTGCTGAGCTGGACATCGTCTCTAGATAGGGACATGAATAAAATTGCAAGCAATTTGTGTCTTGTAATAGATTTGTTTGGACTTCGATGTTGTGTAAGAAGGCATAAGCCGAGGAAGACGAACTGCTTCTTGCACAGGTGGAAAAGAAGCAGGCTTAATCATCGTTTCCATCATCAGGAACAGAGAAACAGCCCGCCAAAAGACAGTCAAACCTTGTGTGATGGTATTGGCCCTCTGCGCAATATGCGATGTCGGTAATACCTTCTCAGGAAATCTTCACCGTACTTACAATCTCTAGATCTCTGAGGTTATAGCAGCCCTCGAGTGGCTACAACAAGGATAGGGGGACCATGGTGACCTAATCCGAGTGCAAAGTGACAATCGGAAGACAAAATCTTTTAACGTTCAAACAACACCACGGCTCAGAACCATCCCTCCACATCAGAGAATTCAGGAAAAGAAAAGGGATCAAGCGCGAAGATCTAGGTAACATCTTTCGAAGGTGTCTGATGAATGGATTTCACTCGCAGAATAGTTCACCAGGGTCTGTATTCACCAACCATTCTTAAGAATATTCTTAGTCTTATGCTGGAGAATTTTCTATTTTGGAAGTTACACAACTTCTGATTGGCTAAGTTGAAAATTCTTGAGAATTAGACAAAGAATAGCTAACGCTTTCAAACAAAGTCAAGGGGAAGTGTGGTGATTATGCATTTGGGTTATTTTCAATTATAGGTCTGGTAAAGCTGGTAAGAACACACGTATTTGGTTGACATGTTTTTTATGCATTTTTTTGAAGGACTATGACTGTACATTTGAGAGCAAGAGACGGTAAAGCCAAAGTTTTGCTATTAAGCTATTTGTGAAGCTTCAAAGATGGTCAATTTCACTCTATTTTCAGTATCGCAAAAAACCAGTGGTGTGACTCCTATTATACATTACCTGGGCACTCGAGCGTAGCGGGAACCACTGAAGTTCTGAGTCTTCCACATTCATTCCAGAGGAAGACAGCAAAGAGTTGACATATAGGGCCTACTGTGGTGCGTATAGAACGCAGCCAAGAAGGTAAGACACTTTACTGGTGTTAGAAGTTAGATTGAACGAACTCACCATGACGTGTAGTGATGATAAGTAGCTCGTGGATGTCGAGCGGTACGGGTAGCTCAGTGGTTAGAGCACTAGCCCTGTAAGCGAAGGGTCCTGGGTAGAATCTATTTAATATGTAGCTTGTGGACCCATACATTCGTTACTTTAACATCGTATTTTTGCACAAGCGCGTTACGGCCTGGTAGATGATTTTATAAGACTTTGGAAAAATAAGACATTGGGCATATTTGCATAATGATTGTTTTTTTTTCATTATTTTTTTTATTAATTCTAGTATGATTATTTCGTGACATAGACAGTTACGTTGGATGTAAAAACAGCCTGAGGTCATGCATCTATTTTAAGAACCTAATTGGAAAAACCCTTGCTCAAAATATCTGAAAGATTATTTGTTGGTAAACCAGATGTCACATGTTGATTGATATAAATTCGCATGATCGCATGTCCCTTAGCTTCACCCATTCTGAACAGATTTTTTTTTCTTTATTTCCCGTATAATACCAAAAACCAATTAAAGCCCCAATAAAGTCCAAAATTAGATTTTTTTATGCTTGAAAAAAGGCACGAATCTGTTAGATTTACTCTTATTTTGTCGCCAAGGGGATAGGGGCGTTCATTGCAGCATCGGTTCATGTCACAGAACCATACAAAAAATCCTATTTTTTTTTTATCAATTCTCCCAAGTGACGTTGCCACGCACTATTCGGAATCATTCTGGTGTCCTATTTGTAGACACCATGTGACCGATGACGTATTACACAGACGATGTGCTTTCTCTCCTTAGAAAACGTTGCTAAACTTCGGTAAGTCTTTAATTTTCGTTAAATTACTTTCGCTCATCGTATCTAATTTATTTGTATGCATTTGATTGGTAAATCGGAGTTGTGTTATATTTATTTCGATCATGAGATGCCTATTTCTTCTTGTCAAGAGTCGTCCAAACATCGAATGACATCTCGGCCTATAACACTTTCGGCCTATTACAATTTCGACTAGTAAGAAATTCGGCGCATACAAAATCGAATGTCTACACAGGGTATAAAGGTTTGTAATATGAGCCATGGAGAATAAGTCAAACAAAATGTGGACGGTTTATAACGAAGATCAGACTTTACATTATGTGCGATCTGATCTTGATCTTCGTAGGTAATGAAAAAGTTAAGAACTTTGTGGAGTTTTTTTTTTGGTCTGTAATTACTAGCGAATTTTGACCTGAGTTTAGCATCAGGTGGTGGACGTTTTATATCAAAGGTCAGACCTCTTACTAGGTGCAGTCTGATCTCGATCTATGCTGTCAACAAAGGATATTTCTCAACTTTCAAGAGTTTAGTAAAACACATTGCTTATAGTTATTTTTACTGCTAGTTTTTGAAGACAGGGTTGATGTTACTTCATCAGTCAAGTTATTGCATGCAGATGAACCATACTTTTCAAAATTATAGATACATATTCCAAAGCTGATAAATACATGTATTTCAAGTTGTTGGAGTGCAAGACAATTGAAGACAAAAGTAGACGTTTACTAGTACTCAAGTAATATTTATCTACCACATTGTGATTAAGAAAAATATTTTTTATGTCATTTTTTACTGATCTCTTTTCTTTCCAATCTAAAAACAGTGTATCTTTTTAGGGTGTGATACAGAGAGACCAAGATGTTTGTTAACCGACAAATAGATATCCCAGTCTGGTGTTATTATATCTCTGCTGTACGACGATTTTTTTCACAGATTTTAGCACAGTCCATGTCAACAGGTATTTGAATGATATTTAGATCTACATCTATTACACATTAATGTTAGAACTTCGAAGTCCATTATATTTTAAGCTTAGAAAGGATCAGCTGCTGAAGGGATGATTGATCAAATACAACTTTTTTACACCCTTGCCATAAATTTTTGAAAGGAGCAATTATTTGCTACAAGCAACTGCTCCTTTCTCACATTTCTCCATTTAGTTGATTTTTTTTTTTTTTTTTTTGAATATTCCCTAGTTGTCGGTTGTTTAATGCCATTTTCAACATTATTTCAGTTTTATCACGGCAGCCAGTGCACCTGTCAATGCTTATCAAGAGTTTCTGTTTCTAGTACTTTGCATAATATCCCACTGGCTGCTTTTCCACGTAATCATTGTCAATACACTGATTAGCATTGAGAGGGGAATGTATCCTGTTGCAATGACTATCATCAATCCTGGGAAAGAAATTGGCAGAGCTAGGGATTTGAAGCAGCAATCCCCCAATCTCAAGTCCTTTATGCGACTAGCTGCACCACTAGGGCTCTGCAGTAGTATTTCGTAAAAGTAATGTACTCTTGAGATAGAAAAAGGCATGCCTTGGGGCTAAAACAAATTAAAGTCCAACTTTTAGTAAGCAAGCACAAAAGGTACACTCAAAAGCTGCTTTGTATTAAGCCAGCACCAAAGAGACTCTCAAATTGTGTTGTTGTTTTTTTTACCTTGAAAAAGAAGGCTTTTGAAACATAATGAAAAAAGGTGAAAAGCAACATTTTCTATTTCCAAAAGTGATTTTACCTTTTTAGACAAGTTCCGTCATTTGAGCCACATTCAATTTGTTGTTCACAAATGCTTTCAATTTGGACAAGTTAGAAATTTTATCAGCTTGAAAAGAATTAGTATAAAGGTGGCCACAAGGGCAGGGTTTACTGTATAAAGAAATGAACATATCTTGTAAAATAGTTCTAGAGATACAATCTGAGACTAGCAGATTAAAAATACATGTGTTTTTCAATCTAAATTTACTCGATTGATTGAATGGTGTTTAATGCGGCATTCAACATTACATCAGTCATTTCATTGCGTCAGTTTGCTTGTTCATGTATACCCTGGGTTTAAATGGTGCAAGGCTATGGCTCTGTAGTGTCATGCCCAAGGACACTCTTATGAAAAACCCATTGCTTCCAGTGAGGCTCAAAGCTCGGACCTCCAGGTTATGAGTGCTACACTTTACCACTGAGCCAGGGAGACCTTATATAAATTTGTATTTCAGACTCAAAATGCGAATGCAGTCTCAATGGCAGTGTAAGATACAAGGACATAGTTGTTAAATGGCCTCTTTAGGATTTCATATAACTCTACCAAACAACAAAATTTTGGACTAGTCCAAATTCAAAGTATTTGCAGCCAAAAATTTAACTGTGGCTGAAATGATGGAATTTGTTTTTATTAGGGTAGAAAACATAGTGTGGAATCAAGAAAATGCTGGTTACCTGCATTTTCTCCTTTTCTCACAATGTTTTCAAAACACCTGGAGATGCATTAAGTCCCCTTTTGCCCGAGCATGGCCCATACATACTTTGCATTATTTAACTCTTTACCAAACGACAAAATTTTAGACTGAACCAAATTGAAAGCATTAATTTTGCAGATGACAAATTAAGTGTTGCTAAATTGATGATTTCTCTTTTTGATAGGGTAGTAAACATTGTGGGAAAAGGAGAAAATGCTGGCTACCAGCATTTTCTCCTTTTCCCACAATGTTTTCAAAAGCCTTTTCTTTCAGGGTTGTTAAAAGTTGGGATTGTGTGGTAAAGAGTTAAAAAGAAATTTATGTTCTTCTCATTTCAGTGTCTCATTTTGGACAGAGTGACGTGACATTTGAACAGTGTGGACAGGGAAAAAATCGCTCTCAGTTTATAGACAAATATGGACAATATTAGTGCATCTACTAACTTAACAATATACCAGTAACATCAGAATGGACTTCTGCAGTGATTGGTGATCGTAATTTTAGAATTTTGGAACAAAATTGTGGATTTTGGAGGTTTCTTTTGGAACAATTTGAGTGAGTAAAATGCAAAATACGAGTAAGAACTCTACCTATACATATACCT
Source organism: Tridacna gigas (assembly GCA_945859785.2). Classification (NCBI taxonomy): domain Eukaryota; kingdom Metazoa; phylum Mollusca; class Bivalvia; order Cardiida; family Cardiidae; genus Tridacna; species Tridacna gigas. The sequence continues at coordinate 72,834,189 of OX244031.2, read as the reverse complement.
ATACACATCATCTACAGACAATAAAGCTAGAAAACAAGTTTGGACAGATACAGTTACGAGCTATTGCTTTCTGAGTGCTGGAATAGATAATGGGTATAAGATGACTGATTTTGCTTATGAGCTATGCTCTGTAATAAGGGGGTTTAATGCATCTGTGAAAAGTATCGACCCAGGTCAGCCTGTGCGGACTGCACAGGCTGACCTGAGACGAAACTTTTCACTATTGGACAATTTTCTGTATGTAATAGGACCATTCCACCTCATGATCAGTCAGTTGTTAGAAAAAAATGAACTCTGTGGATCCATGATTATGTTATGACTTGCTAGGTATCATGCATCACAGAGGTGCCTTAAGCCCCTTTTGCCATAGCCTGGTTCATGTTACTATACACAGGTATTTACTTATGAACAGGACAAAGCCCAGGTAGCTCAGTCAAGGACTTGAGAACAGGGGGTCAGTGGTTTGATTCCTGGCTTTTCCAATTTCTTAGAATTGATGATATTCATTGAGACATGTGGGAAAGCAGCCAGTGGCTTAGAAATATTATTGTGTGAGGTACTTTAAAAAGGGTTTTTATCGGTTTTACCCTTTACTAAACAATCTTGAGTTTTCACGACCCTAGAGATGAAGACTTTTGAAAACATTGTTGAAATTCTCTGGTTACCAGCATTTTTTTTCATTTTCCCATAATATTTTCTACCCTTTCAAAAGCAAATTTCAATACTTGAGTCCCATTTATCATCTGCAAATACTTTCAAGTCTAAAATTTTGTTGTTTGTCAAGAGTTAAAAACTATGTGCAGAAATGGGTTAACCATTTACCAGATGACAGACTTTGGACAAGTCCAAATTGGAAGTGTTTTTTGACAACTACTGTAATTCAGTGTGGCAGAAAGGATTAGATTTGTCATTGAAATGGTAGAAATCATTGAGGGAATAGAAGAAAATGCTGGTTACCAACATTTTCTCCTTCACCCATGAAGTTTCTAAAGCTATCTCTTGGGGGTCATTAAAAGACGAGATTGTTTGCTAAAGGACCATTGTATACTTATTTAAAAGCTTGAAAATATGTAGATAGTGAAAACAATTGCAGTTTGCTCAAATGTACTTTTTATAGGTCTCGAACTTTGTAAGATATGGTTTTGTTTTAAAATTCATGAACATGAATTAAAACTGTAACCCTTTCCCAAATGACAAAATTTTATGCTAGTCCATATTGAAAGCATTTGCAGTTGACAAAATAATTGTGACTCTAAAATTAAGATTCTTTTTTGGAAGGGAAGAAAACACTTGGAAAAGGACAAAATGCTGGTTACCAGCATTTTCTCCTTTTCCTACAATGTTTTCAAAGGGCTTCTCTCTCAGGGCTGTTACAAACTGTGAGTGTGTGGTAAAGGCTTAAACTGGAAACAGAGTTTAGTATCTTTCAATAATTTTCCTTTTAGTAATAAAAAACAATGGTCACAAAAATATCACACTCGACTCTTTACCACACAAACCCGGGTTTTAATGACCCTGAAGAAGAGGGCTTTTGAAAACATTGTGGGAAAAGGAGAAAATGCTGGTAACCAGCATTTTCTTCTTTTCCCACAATGTTTTCTATCCTTCCCAAAACAAATTTCAATTTTTCAATCACATTTATTTTGTCATTTGCAAGTGCTTTCAATTTGGACCAGTCTAAAATTTTGTCATTTGGTAAAGAGTTAATCATATTGGTAATCTTAATTCAATATTCTTCATGACTGTTGTAAAAACTTAATACTGGCAATCTGTACCTTGGGCAAAAATACTGTTCACGTAAAACTTTCCATCATAGAGCACCTAAGGTAGGAAGAGAAACAGAAACAAGTAAATGTATTTGACTGATATATGTCACAATGCAATAAATCTGTTTTCAACAGTATTTCAAGTGTATAGCAGTAGCTGTACACTTACTCATGTTCACTGGGTCAATAACTGATATCCCTTTGCCACACAATCCCGACTTTTAACGACCCTGAGAAAGAAGCCTTTTGAAAACATTGTGAAGAAAGGAGGAAATGCTGGTAACCAGCATTTTCTCCTTTTCCCACAGTGTTTTCTACCCTTCCCAAAACAAATTTCAATTTTTCAGTCACATTTATTTTGTCATCTGCAACTGCTTTCAATTTGGACCAGTCTAAAATTTTGTTGTTTGGTAAACAGATATTACTGGCAATAAAGCTGGGGGAGGTTACTTTTTGTAGGAAATTACCTATCAAGCTCCAGCTACAGTTGAATTTTGAACACATGTTTTACAAATCATATCAACCAAAAGGCCATGGTTGGCTTGCAAGCATCTTCACGTCCTTGTTTATTAACCCTTAACCACACAGTTCCGGGTTTAAACGAACCTATGGAAGATGCCTTCTGAAAACATTCCGAGAAAAGGAGAAAATGCTCGTTGCCAGCATTTTCTCCTTTTCCCACTGTGTTTTCTACCCTACCAGAAACAAATTTAAATTTTGAGTCACATTTATTTTGTCGTCTGTAAATGCTTTCAATTTGGACCAATCTAAAATACTGCTGTGTGGTAAAGAGTTAAGTGTCATTGCAACAGGATTTGATCCTCTCAAACTCCCGAACATGATTTGGGTTTGCTCATGGGGGAAACAGCCAGTGAATTTTAGAGAATTTGCTGAGAATTACTAGTATATGAAAAGGCGCATTATTAAATTTAAACCTTTTTCAAACAATCCAAGTTTTAACAATTCTTAGTAAGACAGCCTCTCCAAATATTGTGGGATAAAGAGAAAATTTTGGTACAATATAGCCTGTAGAAAAAGCAGAAAATGTTGGTAGCCTGCATTTTTTCTTTTTTCCCCACACTGTTTTCTACCCTTCCAGAGAGACATTTATTGTGTTGAGTTACATGTACTTTTTCATCTGCAAATAGTTTCAATTTAGATGAGACTAAAATGTTCTTCTCTTGTATAGATTGGGTGTTTATTTGTTGGAGCATTTTGCACCACTTTGAACATTATTTCAGATATTTATTCATGTCAGTGTGACAACTCATTACTGTCTTTTCTGTATTTCACCAGCACAAAGCTGGGGCTCTGCAGTGTCTTGCCTAAGGACATTCCTTAACCCTTAAAGCCCTGGATTGATTGATTCTATGGTGTTTAATGCCATTTTCAACATTATTTCAGTTATATCATGGCGGCCAGTGCACCTATCCATGCTTTCCTAGCGTTTCTTTTAGCAGTGCTTCGCACAGTATTCTTTCCAAGCCACTGGCTGCTTTTCTCTCATAGCCATTGTCAAAACAATGGTCAGCGGTGAGAGAGGAATGAATCCTGTCGCAATGACTATCATCAATCAGCGGAAAGAAATTGGCCGAGCTGGGAATCGAACCAGCGACCTCCTGTTCTCAAGTCCCTTATGCTACAGACTGAGCTACAGGGTGTGGCTTAAAGCCCTGGAACCAACTTAAGTTGTTTTTGCAGACAAAAGCTGTTTTTGCAGACAGTGTAGATAAAGATCAGACTGCACATAACATGAAGTCTGATTTAAGATCTATACTTTCTGCTACTATGAAACAAGTTTTTTCAAAATAAAGCAAGACTGCTACCATTTTCTTACTTTCCAAGCAGGTGCGCAACCCTTTACCAGTTGGTAAAATTTTAGTTCAATTGTTCAAATTGGAAACAATTGCAGATGAAAAATTGGACGCAGTAGCTCAAATGAAAAGATTTGCTTCAAGAAGAATAGTAAACATTATGGGAAAAGGAAAAAATACTGGTAACCAGCAATTCTGCTATTTCCATAATGTTTCAAAAGCATTTTTTTTTGTTAAAATGATTAAATAGTGCTTTACATAATAACTTGGATGTTTTGGTTAACCCTTTACCACACAATCCCAACTTTTAAAGACCTTGGGAAAGAAACCTTTTGAAAACATTGTGGAAAAAGGAGAAAAATGCTCCTTTTTCCACAATGTTTTCTAACTTTCCCAAAACAAATTTCAGTTTTTGAGTCCCATTTATTTTGTCGTCTGCAAATGCTTTCATTTTGGAAATGTCCAAAATATTGTTGTTTGGTAAAGAGTTAAGGGTTGAGGGCAAGCAATAGCTTCTAACATTGCTCTGTATGTATGAATATATTTTTTTTTTATTTTTTGTCCACAAATTCTTCTTGTAGGACTATTGTGATGTACATGTATTTGAAATAATAAAATAATATTACACTGTATTGCCTTGATTGTTGCATGAAACATATCTGTCTTTGTGAAAGCTGTGATCTGAACCAGCCAGTTTTATATCGTAGTACTGAAGGCCAGCTTTTCACATGCTACATATTCTTCAGCAACACCACAGAATATGTCTTTGGAAATCTGATTATTCTGCTGTATATCTGAAAAATTAGAAAAAGACGTATTCTCTTTTTTAATTTATCTGAATCTGAAACTGTAAAAAAAAAAAGACAGCAGTATAGTAATAGGTGTAGGTTTACTCCAACTTCATTCCATTTGATAACAGAATTGATTGCAACATTTGTTCAGCATGTGGTTGAACTTCAATAATGTTGAAAACTGTATATGTATGAAGTCATAACTGTACAAATACAGCTTTTAACAAACCTGTTTCGAAACAGCATTGGTAATTACTTATCATTTGTAGGGAAGAATCATGTGATCCATTTTCCACAATGTTACTTTTCCATATGGATCAAAATTGACTACTGCTGCATTTCCAACCTTTTACTAATTTTCTTCACATGTTCTTCACTCTAGTATGGCATATGTCTCAAAGCCCGAACAGTAGCAAAAAGTACACAAAGAGTAGGTCAGCAGTTGCTATGCTGCTCTATCTTTTTTTAACTTTTTACTTGATTTCAATTTTTTTTTTTTTGCCATTGACTTACACTTGGATTGACTGTACAACAACAGATTGTCATCTTCCCAACAATTTCGTACTTTCAAAAGGTATGACTTAAATCAAAATGCATTTTAACACCCACTTTGTTTACTTTTGATGGCTGCTGGGCCTTTAAACAGTAGCACATACAATCATGGGTATGGGCTATACATCAAACAAATGAATGTAGTTTTTAGCCTTTCAATTTCTGACAATCATTCTGTTTACATGTATGATACATGTAAATTCTAGAACAGTGTAATGCAGTATCTTTTACTCAGTAATCAGCTCTTTTGCAAATGAAGCCCAGTTTGATTGACTGAGTGATACATACGTGTAGCTTTCAACATTATATCAGTCATACCATTTTGACAGATCATTTATTCATATGTTTCCTGAGTTTTAACAATATCTGAAGTAACTTGCCCATGGACATCCCAACGAAACCCAGTGAGAATTGAATCTGAGTCATGGATTACTTATATTATGCATTTACCACTGAGACATGAAATAATCCTTGAGCCCTTTACAGCTGTTCAGTTGAATAAAACTTGTGGCATTACTAGTATCACAAGGGTCAGCTCAAGTAATATAGGAGAACTGTGAAGCCCTAAGTGACAAAACAAAATTCAGTCCCATAAGCACAGTAGTATAGCTTAATCAGCTGTCTACCGGTATTTTGTCCAACAGCATATTTTCAAGAATTCTGCTCCATTTTCATCCTGGCCTATAATGAGGGTTTCATTCAAGATCTAGCAAAATGAGACAGCAAAAACTTCTTGCAGTATACCAGTAATCTTGAATCTACACTGCTTCTTTAAAGGTATAGCCCATGCGGTGGGTTGAGGTGAATCCCTGAAACTGCAATACATGTACATTGTTTCGAATTTTCATTACTTTACCAGTCATGTAAATTTTGTGAATTTGGCTATTGAAAATAAAATTTGTTTTATCTGATTAAGACATATGTACCTGAAAAGTGGTTGCCAAATTCTGAATCTACTGGGTTGGAATCGCAATCATAACAGAGTCAGAAACCAAGGCTCATCTGCATCTGCACAGTCAGTATAATTCAGTATGTGTATCATCATGTAGGAGAATCCATTCACATTGGCCAGAGATGTGTAAAGTAATTATCTCCATACTCTGGAATATCATTTACATATCATTTAACATTCTGTGCTAGAAATTTAATGGTGTTTTACTCCGCTTTCAACAGTATTTCAGTCATATCATGGCAGCATCACACAAATTCATGTATTTCCTGGGATTCACCAGTACTAGGATAGGGCTCTGAAGTGTCTTGCCCAAAGACACTCCCATGAAAAAACCAGCAGATCGAACCCCAGACCTAATAATGTGCAAATTCATCTTTTACTCTTTACCAAACGACAAAAATTTAGACTTGTCCAAATTGAAAGCATTTGCAGACGACAATTTAATGTGGGCCAAACGATAGAATATGTCTTTGATAGGGGAGAAAATATTGTGGGAAAAGGAGAAAATGCTGGTTACCAACATTTTCTCCTTTTCCTACAATGTTTTCAAAAGGCTTATTTCTCAGGGTCGTAAAAACTCGGGATTGTGTAGTAAAGGGTTAACATACAATCCAGTGCTGTAATGACCCAGAGGCATAAACCTTTTCAGAACATTGTAGGAAAAGGAGAAAATGCTGCTGGTGACTAGTATTTACCTTTAATTCAACAATTGTTTCTCCTGTTTCAAATACAAATCATGTAGATCCAATACAAGCTATGTCGTCTGCAAATGGCTGCAATCTAGACAAGTCCAAATTTTGTCATCTGCTAAAAAAAAAAAAAAAAAACACCAAGATTCCATTGATATGTGCACTGACCAGGTTAGGGAAAGATAATTGGTTTCTACGTTCAAATTTGTGTCACCTAAGAAATTCAGCCATTTAAAAAAAAAAAAGGGTGCAGATTTAATTCAACACATTGAGTTTCAATTGCATTTCTAAAGTGTTTTATACACACACACACACACACACACACACACACCAAATACTTAGCCTTGTCCAACACTAAGGCATTTGCGGAAAAACAAATATTTCTCAAACAATGAAATTTGTCTGTGATACAAGAAAAATATTGTGGAAATAGGAGAAAATGTCGGCTACCAACTTTTTCTCATATTGCCACCATGTTTTCAAAAGCATTTTTTCAATATCTAAAAACTAGGGATTGCTAGGTAAATGGCCAATCTCCGAATAAATATGCGTCGCGTATATCCGAGGTTCAGACTACATTCATGCAGATTTAATCATTATCTGCATTCTCTGCAAAGAAAATGGGTCAATCGGGTGCTGCGCAAAAATGAAAGATCACTTTCATCTCAGAGGTGAACGGCGAGCGACAGTATAATTCATGTATTACACACCAAGTAATTGTAAATTAGTGTGAAATATATGAATTATACTGTCGCTCGCCGTTCACCTGTGTTTCATCTTACTAGCCGATATTCATTAATCAGAAAGTGCTTACGTATCCTGTTCCAACAGTAAATTGGGAAATCAATACAGATATATAGCGATAAATCTGTTTTTAACACAATAAATATAACATGAACGTAAGGCGACTTACCGATTCAAGAATGCGAACTGAAATCCGCATCTGTTTTCAGACAGTTCTCTCATTCTGTATATTTACACGGAGCTTCTTGTTCAAAACAAAAGAAACAAATCCTAAAATAGACGCCCGTTTGTTCTTTCTGTGTCGCTCTTCGGCAAATTCGGTAAAGGAACTTGGTTTTCTGTCGAATATGATTCTCACACCGTCACACCGTCCTCCATTTTGTTTTTCGTTTACCTTAGCTCCAAGGTATCACATGGTGTACCTACGTCATCGTTATTGATGTAAACAAAAGTTAGAGATACCTGGTAGTATTTCTTGTAGTTTTGAAAGTAATTCTTCTGCCAGGGAATGGAACTTTGACCAATCGCACATTAAGAGAGTGTCATCGTTATATTAATTTACATAGTTTTAAATGGTATGATTAAAATTTAGCTTCATTTTTTACCCCGCATTGTTTACATTTGGACTTTATTGGGACTTTAAGTATCCAGTACAACGACCTAGGGATCCAATAAACTGCCCTTTTCTTTATTCGTTGTTTTACTTGAGCAATTTAGTCAGGGCTCTCGGACCTCGACTTTCGTGTCCATAATTGCACTGGTTAAGTTATATAAGGAACTACTTCATACATCTTCAGTAGAAAGTAAGATGTGGGAACCAGTAAAACGACCATGGGGATTCAGTAAACCGCCCTTGTCTTTATTTATCAGACCTCTCCAACAGCGGTGAGTTTAAAAGGCAGACTGCCACAGAAATCGCTGTCTAAATCCATTTGTTTTTGCGAAATTGTTCTCATACAATGTCTATTTCATCATGGTTTTATACATAAACCGAAATCAAAAAAACTGAAATAGGAAATAAACGTGTTTTTTCATATGATGGATTTCCAAAAGAATTATTATACTATATTGACTGTAAATGACCTATCCAATAATTGCAATTTTTCATTAAACAAATAAATCTAAGCAAAAAGAAAAATTTCGTTAAAAAAAGAGAACAAACACCGCTGGAAAAGATCACGTGACTTGATACTCTCTGGAGAATTCGTACCCTGGAGAACTCGTACCAAATCTCGAGAGCACGAGTTCTCTGGAGAACTCGTACCCCACAAATAGATATAAATAGGTTGATCAGTATGTTTTCAAGTTTTATTTTTCAAAACTGACTAGACTCTAGCATTTTTCTCAGTTTTATACAAAAATTCTATGGATTTATAATGATATAGATTTGATGAAATAACACACAGAGTTGCTTCTAGGATGCGGGATTGCGAGAATCCCGCAAAAATCAACTTATGAGCGCAAAAAAAGTCGTGCCTCTTCGCCTTACGTACCGCACACCTCAAAAGAGTCCGTGGTCCTTTGGTTTTGGGCGGACTGCGCAGGCTGACATGAGTCGATACTTTTTGCAGATGCATTAAGCGCCCTTTTCTCAGAGCATGGCTCATTTATCTACTTTCTTAAATTATGAACGTTTAGACAAATAACCTCTTCATTTTACATGTCTGCAGCAGACAACTTTTCAAAATATTTTGGGAAGAGGAGAAGCTGCTAATTACTGCAATTTCTCCTTTTGTCACAATGATTTCCATCACGTCAAAACACCATCTTCCACATTAACTATCAAAGTTTGAATTGTCGTCTGCATGCTTTTTTCTGTTTGGGACAGTCCAAAAATTGCTGTTTCGGTTAAAAGATTAAAAAATGTTACATTTATTTTTAACATGTCTGGTACTAGTATTATGTATAGGCCACCTTTATTTATTGTCATCAGGTAAGATTCTTGCCTATTTAATGGAATTAGCATATTGTATCAAATTTTAATTGAACGATTTCTCCTTTCCAAAAATATTTTGGCTTATCTGAGCACACATTACAAACATTCATTAGAGGTTTGTTCCTTTTGAAAATGAGCCAAAGTGGATCATCATCTTGAGCTTTGTGTCCTTGAATTTTGAAAAAAAATATGCTTTTCTGAGCATGTTAATAGCATATGGCCTACAATTTCTTCAAATCTTTACCAAACTCGCGTTGTTAGATATTTATGAGAGCTTGGTTCCTTTCAAAATTGAGCAAAATCGGGTCATTGAGTCACAAATTACATGCTCTTGAATTTTAAACAACAACAACAACAACATTTTTTAGCTTGTGAACAGCTTACAGCCTTCATTTTACTTTCAATCTTACAAGAACCCACACAGTTTATAGATATTCACGAGAGCTGGATTCTTTTGCAAACCGTCGGATTATTGGGTCAGAAATCCCATGCTCTTAAATTTAAAAAATGCATTTTGAGCTTGTCAAGAGCTTACCGCATGTATTTTTGGAAACTAACATGAAAAAGAATAGCTTTGCTCATATCAGCTCTCAATTTCATTATACCTCCAAAACTCTTTGTAAAAAAATCGAGCCTGTATTTAAATACCAGAAAAGCTGGTTTTAGTCCGTATAGGCCTCTTGTTTCTAGAATATTATAACAATGTGGAACATGTACTGTTTTGTGCCTTTACACCAGCAAAATTGAAAAAAAAAAAAGTTTTTTTCTTATTTATTTAATGCCTAATTTGTTTATACATCTACCATAATATATTGAAATCAAAAACCAAAAAACTATTTGAAAACATTGATGCCGACCTCTCCTGGCTTCTTTTTTAAAGAAGCCAACTTGTTGACTTAGGGCTCTGGCATCGCTTTTTACGTCCCCTTTTTTGTACATATAAATGACGCTTTCGCACTGGTTAAGTTACGTAAACAACCACTCCATATACATGTAGGTTTGATAAACAAGAAGACATGGGATTCAGTTTACCGGCATAGAGGATACAGGAAACTGCCTTTACTTTTACTCATTGTCTTAGTTGATTAAGTTTGTCGACAAGCTCAGGCATGAACATATGGGTTCAAAATATCACATCTAACCATTTTTCACTGGTTAAGTTAGATAATGAATTACTTCACATATGTTTAACCCTTTCCCAAAGCCCTAATAGTGGCCGAAGTAAACAAAGCGGGTGTTAGTCGCTGGCACAGAATTGAAATTCAAAAACAGGTAAAAAGTGAACAAAAGATGTAGCGACCTGGCTACTTTTGACCTACTTATAAAATTCATTTTTCTGCCAGAGATTAACACGTAGACCTACCATACAGTAGCAGACTGTCACTTTCACGATAATTTCCATACTTTTAAATTGTATGATTTCAATTCAAATGCACAACCGCCTTGTTCGCTTTTGGCAGATATTTGGGCTTTGAATGAATTACTTTACCAGAAGGCTCTGGGGTAGTTTTGGAGACAAAAATTGCATACCTGACTCGTGCCAAGTCTCAAACATCAATCTTTTGGTCCAAAATTGCATATCTTACCCATTTGCGCTGGTTAAGTTATATAAGTATCTACTGTACCTTATTATATTTTAAAACGATATTAAGATGGGAGATCCAGTAAACCGCCCTTGTCTTCGCTCATTTATCAGTTGAGTGAGTTCTGCGGCAGGCTCGAGCATCAACCTTTGTGTCCGAAAATTGCATATATGACAAATTTGCACAGTTCAAGTAACATAAATAACTACTCCATAGTGTTTTTAAAAGATAGTAGGATGGGGGATCCGGTAAAACGACCTGGGGGATCCAGTAAACCCTCTTGTCTTTATCCGTTGTCTTAATTGAGTAAGTTTTTCAGAAGGCTCGAACATCAATCTTTGGGTCCAAAATTGCATATCTGATAAATTTCTACAGTCCAAGTCATGACTCGTGGGGGGGGGGGGGAAATCCAGTAAACCGCCCTTGTCTTTATTTATTGTCTTAGTTGAGTAAGTTTGTTAGAAAGTTCGAGCATCAACCTTTGGGTCCAAAATTTCATATCCTACCCATTTGCACAGTCCATGTTATATTGGTAACTACTTCATAATCGGTTTTAAAAAGAAAGATAGATGGGAGATCCAGTAAACCGCCTTGTGGGATCCAGTAAACCGCCCTGGTCTTTATTCATTGTCTCAGTTGCGTAAGTTTGTCAGCGGGCTCAAGCACCAACCTTTGGGTCAGAAATTGCATATATATGACAAATTTGCACTGTCCAAGTTATATGAGTAACTACTCCATAATGTCTTAAAAAGGAAGTAAGCCATGATGGGGGATTCACAAAACCGCCCTGTGGTATCCAGTAAACCGCTCTTGTCTTTATTCATTGTTTTAGTTGAGTAAGTTTGTCAGCGGGCTCAAGCATCAATCTTTTAGATCTAAATTGGATATCTTACCCATTTGCACTAGTTAAGTTATATAAGTAACTACTTCATTATGTTTCAAAAAGAAAGTAAGATAGGGTATTCAGTAAACCGCCCTAGACTTTATTCATTGTCTTAGTAGTGTAAGTTTGTCAGCAGGCTCGAGCACCAAGCATTGGGTCAAAAATTGCATATTTTACCCATTTGCACAGTCCAAGTTATATGAGTAACTACTTCATAATGTTTTAAGAAGAAAGTAAAATGGGGGATCCAGTAAATTATGGAAGGGGATATCCGCCATTTCAATCATTATTCATGATGAGACTTTCATTCTTCCTGATGAAATTTTCAACTATGTTTTACAATTTTAACGCTGACTTACAATTACGTTTTGCCTATTATATTGTCTATGTTGACATTTAAATTACTTTTTTTGTTACTTCATTTTACAACAAACTATTTTTTATCTAATTCTATCATTTTTAATTCTTCATTTAACCCTTCCTAATATATTTGAGACATTTAATTTCATATCGACATTCTTAACACAACGAAAAAGATCGATGTTTAAATTATAAATTATCAACCAAAAGAGTTTTACTAAAAATCATTTCAAAAGTTTTAATTTCCAGTTTATAATGACAACAAGGACAAGTAAAAGACAAACGACGAAATTGAATTCTTCTTTGCGCTGAAATTTGGCCCTTCTAAAATATGGGAGGTAACTCTTAAAAAAAACGACTGCTCCCCTATACGGTGCTACGCTATATTTTTCCCAAGGAAACAAGTCCGCCTGTAAGCAGATGCGTAGTGTGAAAGTCCGTGGTGGTATGAATCACTTTGACAGAGGTAAAATACCGGCAGGCGTGTAGGTTTTTCGGCCAGCAGGGTCGCAATTTTTTGCGACTTACGTCACTTTCAAATGCTTAAATCTAAGACCATACTTAAGTTAGCCCACTTTCAATTAGTGGGTTATGATAAGTATAGCTGGAAGTTTGTGTGTGCTAAATTTGAAGCAATTCGAAATTTTGACAGTTACCTCTCATTGACCGGGTCGCACCTCGGACGTTTGGATTTGAAAACAGATTTTTTTTTGGGGGGGGGGGAGGGGGGGCGGGGGTCAAACCCATTAAATTGGGTATCAAAATGTTCGTCTTGATCCCCTGAGTCCACCTATGTCAAAGAGGAAGAGATTGGTGCATATATGAGCAGTCTGCACTATCCAGAAGGATTATAAAAGAATGAAAATTAATTAAAGACAGACTGTCTGTAGGTGCAGTCTGATCTTGGGCTGCACTTTCATTCAGTTAAAAGTGGAGTATAGTGAGACTGCATGTATGTGCAGTCTGATCTTAGGCTGCACTCTCCACAAACACCATAAGAAAAATGTTGAAAGATATTGAAGGTTCGAGCTTTAGAACAAGACTGCAGTCTGATCTTAGGCTGCACTCTCCACAAACACCATGAGAAAAATGTTGAAAAGATATTGAAGGTTGGAGCTTTAGAACAAGACTGCATGTATGTGCAGTCTGATCTTGGGCTGCACTCCCATTCAGTAAAGAGTGGAGTATAAGATCAGACTGCATGTTTTTGCATTTAGCTCTAAGGCTGCAATTTTCACTGTCATGAAGTGAACAAAATTTTGAAAAATATTGTCCTTTGAAAGAGATGGGTAGAAGAGACTAAGATCAGACTACATATAAGAACAGTCTGATCTTGACCTGCACTATGTACAAAGATCATGAAGGAAAGAAAAATAAGTAAAGACAGAGGGACTAAGTGGGGCTGCACTTTCATTCAGTAAAGAATGGAGTATAAGGTCAGAATGCATGAATGTGCAGTCTGATCTTAGGCTGCACTCTCCACAAACAGCATTTGAAAAATGTTGTAAAGATATATTGAAGAGTGGAACTTTAGAATAGACTGCATGTATGTCCAGTCTGATCTTTGGTTGCATTCTTATTCAGTTAAGAGTGGAGGTTAAGATCAGCCTGCATGTTTGTGCAGTCTGATCTTCAACTTCAGTCTTCAATAACATGAAGGGAACCAAATGTTGAAAAGATTTGTCCTTTGAAAGGATATGGTCCTTTGAAAGAAGATGGGAAGCTGTAGAAGAGAGTGTAGGTTAAGATCAGCATATATGAGCAGTCTGATCTTGGCCGACACCATCTGCCCTCTATTCTTCTAAGTATATTGCTGGAATGGTCTAAAATTTGTCATTCCAGTCTGATCTTGGGCTGCACTATCAGCATTCTCAATCGGTTAGGACTAGAAGTTAAGATCAGCCTGCATGTTTATGCAGTCTGATCTCAGACTGCACTCTTCAATAACATAAAGAAAACCAAATCTTGACAAGATTTGTCCTTTCAAAGAAGATGGGTTAGGGTTAGGAGAGACTGCAGATTAAGATCAGACTACATATATGAGCAGTTTGATCTTGGGCTGCACTGTCTACAAAGATAATGAACGAAAGAAAAATAAGTAAAGACAGACTGCATGTAGGTGCAGTCTGATCTTCGGCTGTATTCTCATTCAGTAAAGAGTGGAGGTTAAGATCATCCTGCCTGTTCGTGCAGTCTGATCTTAGGCTGCACTCTACACAAACACCATTAGAAAAATGTTGGAGACATATGAATAAATAAAAGACCAAAGACACAACTTCGTCTTTTTAAGCAATGACTTTACTCTCCAAACGGAAGAAGAAATGTGTAGGCTATGGTTTTATATTGTCCTTTTAAATGGTACCCTGTAGATTTAAGCCCCGCCCAAAAGGAGGGCTTTTGTTCACTTCCCTCTATTCTTCTAAGTATATTGCTGGAATGGTCTAAAATTTGTTGTTCGAGTCTGATCTTGGGCTGCACTGTCTGCATTCTCATTAAGTGAAGAGTGGAGGTTAAGATCAGCCTGCATGTTTGTGCAGTCTGATCTTAGACTTCAGTCTTCAATAACATGAAGAAAACCAGTATGCTGAAAAGATTTGTCCTTTGAAAGAAGACGGGTTAGGGTCAGGAGAGAGTGCAGATTAAGATCAGACTGCATATATGAGCAGTCCAATCTTGGGCAACACTATCTACCCTCTATTCTTTTGAGTATATTGCTGGAATGGTCTACAATTTGTCGTACCAGTTAGATCTTGGGCTGCACTATCAGCATTCTCATTCAGTTAAAAGTGGAGGTTAAGATCAGCCTGCATGTTTGTGCAGTCTGATCTTACATTGCAAGAAATAAAAGAAAATAAAAACTGTTAAACAGCCTTTATTTGCTGAAAAATAACATTCTCTTCATAACTTTTTACCAGATTAACCCTTTACCACACAGTCACGACTTTTAAATTAACAACCCTGAGAGAGAAGCCTTTTGAAAACATTGTTGGAAAAGGAGAAAATGCTGGTAACCAGCTGCTGGTAACCAGCATTTTCTCTTTTTCCCACAATGTTTTGTACCCTTCTCAAAACACATTTTAATTTTTCAGTCACATTTATTTCGTGGTCTACAAAATTCTTTGAATTTGGACCAGTCTAAAATTATGTTGTTTGGTGAAGAGTTAAACATTAACACTTGAAAATCAGACATTTTAGATTTTTTTTTTTCTTTAACATCAGACATGTTTGACTTGTTTTTTTCTTTGAAAGCATTGTGGGAAAAGGAGAAAATGCTGTGTTCTACCCTTCTCAAACTTTTAACAACCCTGAGAGAGAAGCCTTTTGAAAACACTGTGGGAAAAGGAGAAAATGCTGGTAACCAGCATTTTTTTCCTTTTCCCACAATGTTTTCTACCCTTCTCAAACTTTTAATTACACTGAGAGAGAAGCCTTTTGAAAACATTGTGGGAAAAGGAGAAAATGCTGGTAACCAGCTGCCGGTAACCAGCATTTTCTCCTTTTCCCCCGCAATATTTTGTACCCTTCTCTAAACACATTTTAAATTTTAAGTCAGTTGTGGTCTGCAAATGCTTTGAATTTGGACCAGTCTAAAATTATGTTGTTTGGTAATGATTTAAACATTAACATTTGAAAATCAGGCAATTTCGATTTTTTTTTTTTTAAATCAGACATATTAGACTTGTTTCTTTCTTTGAAAGCATTGTGGGAAAAGGAGAAAATGCTGTGTTCTACCCTTCTCAAACTTTTAAAAACCCTGAGAGAGAAGCCTTTTGAAAACACTGTGGGAAAAGGAGAAAATGCTGGTAACCAGCATTTTTTTCCTTTTCCCACAATGTTTTCTACCCTTCTCAAACTTTTAATTACACTGAGAGAGAAGCCTTTTGAAAACATTGTGGGAAAAGGAGAAAATGCTGGTAACCAGCTGCCGGTAACCAGCATTTTCTCCTTTTCCCGCAATATTTTGTACCCTTCTCTAAACACATTTTAAATTTTAAGTCAGTTGTGGTCTGCAAATGCTTTGAATTTGGACCAGTCTAAAATTATGTTGTTTGGTAATGAGTTAAACATTAACATTTGAAAATCAGGCAATTTAGATTTTTTTTTTTTTTTAAATCAGACGTATTAGACTTGTTTCTTTCTTTGAAAGCATTGTGGGAAAAGGAGAAAATGCTGGTGACCAGCATTTTCTCCTATTCCCACAATGTGTTCTACCCTTCTCATACCTTTAATGACCCTGAGAGAGAAGCCTTTTGAAAACACTGTGGGAAAAGGAGAAAATGCTGATAACCAGCCGCTGTTAACTAGCATTTTCTCCTTTTCCCACAATGTTTTCTACCCTTCTCAAACTTTTAATTACCCTGAGAGAGAAGCCGTTTGAAAACATTGTGGGAAAAGGAGAAAATGTTGGTAACCAGCTGCTGGTAACCAGCATTTTCTCCTTTTCCCACAATGTTTTGTACCCTTCTCAAAACACATTTTAAATTTTCAGTCTTTGACTATCAGACATATTAGACTTGTTAGGGTTTTTCTTTGACCACCAGACATTTTAGATTTTTTTTAATTGACTATCAGAAATTTTAGTGTTTTTTCTCAAGCTAACATTTTAGAGTCTTGTTTTGACTATCACACATTTTAGAGTCTTGTTTTGACTAGTAGTTTATCACACATTTTATAGTCTTGTTTTGACTAGAAGTTTCTTGTGTTTTTTTATATTTTTTTCTGTCGTTCAGTCATAGGCCACTGTCTTGAGCGTCAGTCTTTTAGTCTGTCTGTTTTGGTCTGTTTTGGTCTGTTTGAATATTTTATTAAGTTCCTAATTTTGTCCACAATCTGTTTTGCAGTCAGCTGTCCGTAACGCGTCGGTCATTTAGTCATAAGGTATTTGACTTTCTTCATTGTCGGTGGCTCTCCTGTCCTAATGTAAATGTCAAAGTCCTGTCTAATAATGTCAGTCATTTCCTGGGTCATAAATTGTTTTCTCTGCCTTATCTGCTCGAGCACCTCATCCTGCTGAGCCTGGACCCTAGCCTGTTCCTGCCTCCTTTCCTCATACTCATCCATTTCCCTTCTAAACTGAACTTGTTCCTCTGATGGTCTAGGGTCCAGGCTCTGCAGGAGGGGTGAGGGAGATGGGGTTGAGACCGTCAAACTATCATGTTCGTCCGTCGTCAGGTATGCGCCAAACTGGTTTGCAATCAGGGCAAGCACCACTGTCAGGAAGTCCATCTGCTTGTTGGAGGCCCCCAAGTTAATCAAGTTCAACACCATGCTAACTATGTCCATTCCATATTTCATTTCAACGCCAGTCCTGAGGGCCTCCGACAAGTAGAAGGCTTCCGTCATCATCTTATGTTTTCTGTCAGTCTCATCTGCCTGGGCCCGTCTCAGTATCCGAGACTAGTCCAGGTCCGTAACAAAGGTCAAAACTGTCTTATAAAAGTCTGTCCTCTTCTCTGGTAATTCTAGTCTTGAGAGCAACCTTTGCGTCAGTCCGGAATTGTCACCGAAATTAGAACCGTCCATCACATTTGTCTTCGTGGAAGTCTGATTTGGGCCTGGGGTCTCATAAGTCACAGTCTGGTTCGAGGAAGTGTCACTGTGAGACGGGCTCGTCGGGGTCTGGTCAGTCACAGTCAGGCTCCACGGGTTCTTGTCAGTGTCTGTCGCCGTCCTTGAGACCTTCTGTCCGCCCCCGTAGAAGTCCTGTATTTTCGTTACTGTCCGGAGGGAGGTCCCAATTTTGTCTATAAGTCTGTAGTGTGTGTCAGCCGTCGTCCGTCTATGGCAGAGTAGTTCTGCCAGGTCGTCGGCGATCAGGGGGTCGTGCTGTTGCATGTTGGTCGTCAGTCCTTTCCTGTTGATGGTACAGGAAAACCGTCCGTACTTAGAGCACCTGCTAGCAGTCCATGCTCGATTTAGACATCGGTTGACCGATGAACTGCTATCGAATGCTCTTCCCCTGTTCGTAAACAGTCGGTCAGTGTCCGGGTGTAGCTGTGTCTGAAGGTCCTCAAGTCGTCGGTACAAGGCCTCAGACACCGTGACCACCTCAGAGCCCGCGGTGCCTGAGGTCTTGTGCATTGTAACCAGGATGCAGAAGAACGTCCTGTCATCTTTCGTCTCTTCCATTGAGTCTTCTAAGGCTGTCAGCGTCATGTTGGTAACGACGGACGGCCTGCATCCGTTGGTCATATTGATCCCCATCACCAGGCAGTCCGTCAGACGGTCAAGGTGGTCATGTCTGTCCTCGTCCGTCATCTAGTCGGCTGAGGTAACGTTATCGTAGTAGTCTGAAGTCCAGTAGGTCCGTCTGGCTTCGGGCCACGGAAGTGATGCCAAATCCCTTGCCGCCACTTCCGCCTTCCGTTCCGCTGCCCTGTTCCTGAGGGACCAGATGAAGACCTGGATGGTGAGGCTGGTCTGGTTCCACCAACCCTGAATGCTTAACACCTCTAAGAAATCCCTCTGCCTCCCCATCCAGGCCGAGACCAGTCCTTGCAGGAACATGTCCAGTCCGTCCATGCCCGTTTCTGTCTCGTCTGTCGTGTGTGGTTGGTTGCATTCGCAGCTGTAATGGCTAATCCCACATTAGAGGTTAGCCAATGTCTGAATCTTCATGTATTCTCCTGAAAGGGAAAGAAATAGTTGTTAGCCGATAAAGTCAATGCAACAGAATGCAATCCTGCCTCATGTTAGAAAGCCGCCAGTGGCTTGGAATGAATATTGTGCAGAGTACTGGTAAAAAGAAAATCCAGGACAGCATGGATAGTTGCACAGGTCGCCAGGGCCTAACTGAAATATTGTTGAAAACGGCGGGTAGGGAAGCCGCCAGTGGCTTGGAAAGAATAATGTGCTGAGTACTGGTAAAAGAAAATCCCGGAGAGGATAGATAGGTGCACTGGTCGCCAGGACATAACTGAAATAGTGTTGAAAACGGCAGGTGTGCAACCCGGCAGCAGCTTGGAAAGAATATTGTGCAGAGTACTGGTAAAAAGAAAATCCAGGACAGCATAGATAGTTACACTGGTCGCCGGGGCATAACTGAAATAGTATTGAAAACGGCAGGTAGGGAAGCCGGCAGCGGCTTGGAAAGAATAATGTGCGGAGTACTGCTTAAAGAAAATCCAGGAGAGCATGGATAGGTGCACTGGTGGTCAAAAAGGGAAAAATTAGAGGAGTAGGAGACAGATTTTCAGGTTGTCAGACTATTAATAACTGCTATATATTTTAATACTTTTTGTACTGGCATTAAACCAGTTCTCGCCAAGTACCAGATTACGCCAACTTATGTCTTACACGGCTTTACAAAGGTCCATTCTCTGTAGTCTAAGGTGCAAATTCCTATTTTTGCTTCTCTGAGTATGTGCAGGCTTTGCCACATGCCTACATGCAATAAACAAAGTGTCGCTACGCCGTGCTTTCCAAGTCTATTCCGGTTTTTTCCGGTCCATTCATGTCTATTCCGGTAATTCCATACACCGGTCTATGCCTGATCCGGTGAATTTTACGTACCGGTAAAAAAAATGCATTTTTTCAACGTGTTAACTCTGTATACATGTAACGAAATTGTAGAAAATGGAATTCAGCTGAAATTTCTTTTTTCACCTTTTCTCTTCACACACAAAAAAATAAACAGATGAGCAACATTCATGTGATAAATGCGGTCGGCTACGGCGGTAGCTCAGTCAGTCGTACATCGCTCACACTTTTAGCGTAATACCCGTGTTCGAATCACAAACCTGTCTCACCTCTCCCAAGTTGATTCAACACTAAATCAATGAGAGATAATGTTATTTATACATACCTGTCCAATGCTTGGTAGGTATCATCAGGGCCTGCCACATCTAAGGTTCCGGAAGTCTGAGTAAAATAGCGCAGCACCGTTAGCTTCAGGCTCCTGATCACAGTTCTTGGCTAACCTTCTGTCGACCAAGCACACGCCAAACACAATTCCTTCAATAAGAGGTCTGAAGTATCAGCCTGAAATGATAAAGAGCAATTAAATGCAACAGCATAATCCTAATTCTTAAGATTTTATCAAGAAATCATGTTCAACTTGTGAAATAGTGAAATGACTGACCAATACAGGCAAGTGGCATGGTCGGAAAAACATTGCCAAAATAAGCCATTTTAGCCTATTTTCCAAAATTCACAAAATCCAAACCCAGGAAACTAGCCTGAAAATGCTAAGCTAAATTGAAACTCAAAACAATGCATAATTTGGGGGTAGAATAAAAAATAGCACGTTACCATGCCGATTTTTCGCAATCTTTCACGGTATCAGTCCACCATTATTTTTGCGGCTAAAGCTAGCCACTAATTCCATGAAGCCTTACTTTCGCATTTGGGGTCAAAACTAATGGAACAAAGAAGGAAACGGTTGAATGCTGAATGGTGGAGGACGTGTTTTTATGTTGAAACTTTTAAAGAAGAATTTTTAACTACGAACTGGTGCTCTCAAATATAATTGGTGTTGGGTAACATTATTCCAGGTGTAACGATATATGTGACTCCTTATTCCACCCCAGCTCCAGTATATTAGCTGCGAACTGAACTTTTCGACTTATTTTATTCCCGCGTATAACGTCCTGAGTGGCAGCCATATTTGACTTTATGAATTTTTATTTTAACAAGGACTTTTACGTTTCTTAACTTGGTAAATCGTGAACACAGGATTTTTCCCAAATAATATTTAGAGAACAAGAGGCTCAGTCGTATTTTCTATTCTCTTTTCATACTGAAAATTAAAGGACTTCAATTTTCTATCGTATTTGCACGCAACATGATGAGTGGCAGCCATATTGGATCCTAGTAAATTTCATACTTTGAAAACTAAATCTACATCTGATTTACTTATTAAAACATACCCACAAACTTTGTAAAGACTGTACTGTGTGAACTAGGTGTTTTATCACATTATAGGAGTTTTAGTGAATTTTAAACGAACTTTTACAGTATTTTAACTTGGAACTTTTAATGATAGTTGCAAGGTTGTTTAATTGCAGTGTTGTTCAAATAACAGTGAACTATAGTTGGTATTCATATAAGAACAGATCCCACTTTGGCCACAAATTCTTTGCTGAAATTAAAGCCTTCTCTGGTTGGTAACAAAAGATTGCAATAGTTATAATTGAAAGTGCTGTTTCCTGTTCTGCATGCATCAAGCTCTTGCAAATTGTAGATTCCAGACAGCCTTGCTCTTAAAACAATAAACAGACTGATCTTGCTCTCACTGGACTGGCTTGAAATTTGGTAGCAGATTGACTGAATGCGGATAACCGGTTGGTGTTATGCTACTCTGGTATTATCTCAAACAACAATAAAAGGAGTTATAAAAAAAAAAAAAAAAAAGATAAACATTTGAAATCTTCTGAGAGACGTGAAATATTTAGTAAGTTATACTGAGAAAACTGTCACATATCTACCCAACACGCAAGTGACAGGAAGTCTTAACTCTTGGAGTTAAACAAATTCGGACTATACAATACTGTTTGGGACTGTTCTACTGCAAAGAACTTTGAAAAAGATGGCTCTCACAACAGCAAACCCTATATCTCCTATGGTTAATCTAAGAACTGAAAAACGAGATTATGTTCTTAATAGACAGAAATCTTTCCACAGAAAAAAGTTGGCCTGTAATAGACCGTTTATGAAAATTATACCTAAAGATGGTGGAAAACAGATTAAAATTGAATGTAGTGCAGGTTGTTTTGAGCTATTGAAGGCACAGCTCCTAGACATGGACAACCTAAAACCCTTATTTGATAAGTACAACTTAGCTGCGGAACTTAAACAAGTTACAGACCAGAACGGCATCTTCCCTGAGTATACTCTTCGAGCATTTAATAGACTAGCAATGGGAAGAACAGGAAAGAAATTGAAGTTCTCCGTCAATATATATAACACACAGTGTTCACTTTTGATAAATGGAAGAAATGCAAGTATTTTTCAGGATGATATCTTACCTGATATATTAGAACTCATCCAGTTAAATCCAAATATAACTCACATTGACAGTGATATTGCTCAGCTTATAGAAACCTGTATACAGCATAGCGTCGCAAACCCAACAACAAACACTAGTGTAGTTGCGGATACATCAGGTCTCGGTAATCAAGTATCAATAAAAATGCTGCCGAATATTATGAAATCCAATGAATCAGATGATGAATCTGACGAAAATAGTATATGTTCTGAATGTAATACATACGTCTCAGAAGGAATTAGATGTGACGATTGTCATCAATGGTATCATTACAGCTGTGAAAGAGTAGATCCTGACCTTATGGATTTTCATGACAAAGAGCAACCTTATCAGTGTATATCATGTAGACTTTTGATGCCTTTAAAAATCAAGCTATTCACATCTACAGATGAACATATAAATTCTATCCTTAATCCTGAAAATGAAGAAAATTTGAATAGAAGTGAAGATATAGACATCTGCCAATCCACAAATCAGGATAATGACAATGATATGAATAAGACTCCAGATATTCCCACGATAACAGACAAACCTGATAAAGACACCAATGATAAAAAATCAACTGTGGTAATCGATGATGAGGAGACCTCCAGACCTGAAGCAATAACCGAAAATGAAGTAACTTTGAATACAAAAAATCCTAGAATACAAAATAGACAAAAAAAATCCGGTAAGAAGATTGACCCTGAGATGCAAGAACTTAGACAACAAATTCAACATTCGAGTTTAATAATAAAAATGCTAGAACAAAAAGTTAAAGAATTGGAGCACTCAAATTCACTACTGAGACAAAATACATTATATCAGCCACCCTCTGATAATCAAGATATTGGTTTTGGACTCCATAGGGAAATCCCAAAAGGAAGACTGGACCCCTATGTTGAAAGTAGATTATCACAATTGGAAATGAATACTAGAATAAATTATATAGAACAGAACCAACAATTGTTGCAAATTCAATTGCAGCAACAACAGATAGCTTTATCCTTTAACCATTTACAGCAACAACAACAACAACAGCAGGTATTCAGTGGTCTCGTAAACAATCAGAGAATTATACCGACTTATATGCCAACTTTCAGTATGCCTATGAACGTCACACAAACATATCCTCCACCCCCAAGGTACTATATTCCACAAATGGGCAATGTGCAGCCTGATACTGTAAACAATGAAGCAAACAATGCTCCTCAAGAACAGAACACTTATAATTATATAAACCATACAGGAGGGAATCAGCAGATGTCTGCTGAAAGTACTATTGCACACCAATCAACAGAAGGAAAAAATAATCAGCTACGTACTACAATTGCAGGGCATGCACCGAAGCATACCTCACAGGCGTATAGAAAGCAAGAGCATGAATTAGTTGAAGAAAACAACAAGATTGGATTTAACAAGGTACATCAGGAAATTGAGACCTATTATACTGGCCAACCTCTGATTACTACAACGAATAAAAACATGTCAAGTAAACCAAGAATGCATTCTACCCCAAAGAAAGTTTCATTCAAGGATCAAACAAATGGCATCTTCCGTAGTAGTCCAGATAGATATACCAAAACTAAAGATCAGCAGAATGTCCCCACCTCTATAAATTGTGGAAACCATTTTTTGTTCAAGGGCAGAGCAACATACAGACTCGACCAAAAGGGAATAGCCCAACAAACAGGCTATCCATAATAACGCTCAATATTAAAAACGTTAAAGGAAATCTATCATATCTTCAGAAATTAATTCAAGAACATGACATTATCTGCTTACAAGAACACTGGCTTTTTGGATTCGAACTAAAGTTGCTTGATGAAATCTCAGATAATCATAAGGCCCATGCCAAATCCATAGATATGAATAATCCCATACCCCCAATACAAGTACCAAGAGGATATGGTGGCTCAGCAATATTATACAGAAAGAATTGGAATGTCAAAGTTACCAAACATTCTGATGGACAGGACCGAATTAATGTCATTGAGTTACACACAACCCCAAAAATATGTGTTGTGAATGTTTATTTACCTTCAAGAGGGAACAACACAAAGGATAGTTATCAATCTACACTCGACGAAATTAGTGAAATTTTACAAAAATATGGAAACACACATGCTTTGATTTTATGCGGGGACATGAATGCCTCCTTGAATAGACATCAGGAGAATAATCACGATAAGATGTTCAAAAAATTTATCAAAGACCATAATTTGACTACTAAACAAGATGGAACCCCAACATTTACCCATCCGAATGGAGAAGACAAGTACGAAATTGATTATATTCTGACCAACTCTACTGCTCAGAAGCTGATTCAACACTCGGCTGTAAACCTTGATGAACCTTTGAATACTTCTGATCATGTTGCAGTTTCAACAACCTTGGCAGTGGAATATGACCAGAAGAACAGTGTTAGGAAACAAAATACACAACCCAAACCAAACTGGAATAAATGTAATATCGACTTGTATAAATCGGCCATAAAAACCCAGCTTGATGAACAATGCTTATCTGACACAAATATCTTTTCTAGAGTGAAAAAACTCAATGAAATGCTAATTCATGCAGAGAAAGAAAGTATACCACAAAAAAGGATTAAATCAACAAGAAAAAATCTTAGAGTTGTCAGTGTCTCTATAAAGCATGCAGTAAAGGAAAGTAAACAAGCCTGGTGGGAGTGGAAGAAAAGAGGGTCTGTAAAAGACAGAGAAAACAAAAACTTCCTGGAGATGAAAACAGCAAAAAAAATTCTGAGAAAAGCATAAAGACAAGCTATTAACAAATTGAAACGAGAAAAAATGAAGAATATTATGAAAAGTAAGGGTGATGATAAAACATTTTATAGACTCATAAAAGAACAGCGGGCAACTACAAGTGTATCCACAGACTTCCTTACCATTAATAACAAAGTAATTGA
The DNA here is from genome assembly GCA_945859785.2 of Tridacna gigas. Classification (NCBI taxonomy): domain Eukaryota; kingdom Metazoa; phylum Mollusca; class Bivalvia; order Cardiida; family Cardiidae; genus Tridacna; species Tridacna gigas. Next base: position 72,809,226 of record OX244031.2, on the reverse strand, counting down.
CAATGAAGAAGAAATAATACAAGCTTGGGCAAATTATTTTGAACATTTATCCCAGCCTCTGGAAGACAAAGACTTCTGTGCAAAGTATCTGGAAAACATCAAAAACGACCTTGTAGTAATGGAAAAAATTGCTAGTATAAGGAATGCTGAGCCTAATCCTGCTACTGTCGAAGAGCTCAAAAGTGCTATTTTAACGCTCAATAATAACAAGGCCCCCGACATTTTTGGCCTCACTGCTGAACATCTAAAACTTGGAGGAGACATTGTACTTAACCCACTTCTTGAAATTGTAAATGCCATCATTCGTACTACACAGATCCCACCAGAACTGAAAGTAGGAATACTGACACCTGTTCATAAAAAAGGAAATGCTGATAACCCATCAAATTATAGGGGAATCTCTGTTACTCCAATTATTCTTAAAATTTTAGAACAAATACTAATATCAAGACATGAACAGTTGTTCCTTGAAACTCAATCTGAACTTCAATATGGATTTACAAAAAACAAATCTTGTCTTATTGCTGCTTTTCTCCTAACTGAATGCCAAGCGGAAACAAAAAATGCTGGGCAGAAAATGTTTTTAACTACACTAGATACTCAAAAAGCTTTTGATGTGGTATCTCATGAAATATTATTGCATAAGCTCTACTCTGACGGTATTCCAGACTCTGAATGGTTACTTATTAAGGACATATATACTGACATCACCTCAAGAGTTAAATGGAAAGGAACAATGTCTGAACAATTTCCACTCCTACAGGGAGTCAGACAAGGAGGTGTGCTCTCAGCTGGGCACTATAAGAGATATAACAATCCTTTACTCTTACAACTCCAAAGAAATTTTCATGGGATCACAATTGGTACAATAGACATCCAACATGTCACATGTGCAGATGATCTAGCCTTATTGTCGACATCTTCTGAAGAAATGAATGACATGGTAACACAAGTGCAAATATATAGTAACAACAATAGATATAAAATAAATCCATCCAAAAGTAAAATTCTTCAATACAATTCAAGTAAAGAGTTTAAAAAACCAGTTTTGCAGGGAGAAACTGTTGAACAGGCAGCCACTACAATCCACCTTGGTATAGTAAGAAAAGATGATGGAAAAACGGATATACAGGACTGCATTGATAAGGGAAGAAGAACTGTGTACTCACTTATGGGAGCAGGCTGTCATGGAAAAACAGGAATTTCTCAAACTGTAAAAGCACACTTGTGGTCAACATACGTTATTCCAAGATTTGTCTATGGACTTGAAACTGTTTTTCTAACAAAAAAGGATGAAAATATGCTAGAGGTTTTCCAAAACAAGATTCTTCGACAGATACAACATCTCCCAGATCGCACTGCTACTACTGCTGTAACTTCTCTTCTTGGGATCCCTCCTGTAGTCTCAATAATTCACAAAAAGTTACTGAATCTCTTTTTCTCAATATTATCCTCACCCGGGACAAAAGAATACGATGTCGTAATTAGACAACTTGCAGTTAGGCAAATAGATGAAAAAAGCATGATTTCAGTATGCCGGAGACTTTTGATTGAATATAGGCTACCCACAGCCTATGAATTGATTAATAATACTCCAACAAAAGAAACCTGGAAAAACATGGTAAGGGGAGCTATTCACTGTAAAGTAGAGAGTGACTGGAAATATGATATCTCCGAAAAACCATCGCTGAAATATATCAATTCTTCAGTATTAAAAGTTGGAAAAATCCATCCATTATATGCTACTGTTAGACCTAACATCCAGGATATTCAAAGAGCAGAAGTTAAGGCAAAAGTTCTAACTGGCACGTATATCCTCCAGTCAAATCGCTCTAAGTTTAATCAGTTTGAGGTCAACCCAACTTGTGGTCTTTGTCTAATGCATGCAGAAACAAGAGAACATTTCATATCAGAATGTAAATCACTTTCTGATACAAGATTAAAATTTATAAGCTTGATAGCAGACATCCTGAATACAAATATTGAGACAATCAAGTCGTTGGATCCTGTAATATTTACGCAGCTGTGTCTGGACTGCACTCATCCCGATTTATGTGACCATCTTGTTATTGAGAGTAAAATTATAGAAGTCCTTGAGTATCATACTAGAAAATACATTTTTGATATTCACTTTAAACGTTCAAAAATTCTTGATGATAAACAAATAAATTCATGTAATAGAAAAGTCTAGGAACTGTTAAGTACTACATATAAGGTAGAAGAAGAATATATGATCCTGTATGCGTAAATATAAAGAAACAAAATTTTTTGTGATTGTACATTACTGAATATGGAGCTGAAAGTGGCCTGTGTTATTAGGCATACTGTGTAAATATAGTGTGTTGCAGATATTGGATATTTTTACTTTTTACCCAAGATTTCTGAGGTGCTCCGCAAAATCAACGGAGGAATTTTCAACGAACAGAACAGAACAGAACATGACCTCCTGTTTTGAAGACAAACTAAATGCTTTTTTTCAATAATCTTACACAATTCATGGGTGTAATGAGTACTCTTCTTATCAAAATTGCATTCAAAACTAACCTTATTATTTCTAATTTTGACCATGGCCAATTCGAAACAAACTGTTTACATGTGCCTTAAGGCAATGATGAAATTGTTCACACATGCCAAAAAACACATTAAACAAGTAACATACCTTGATACTGACTGATCTAAACCATGCCAAATTGCCAGTCTGTTACGCAGAAAATTCTAAAAATTAGAATTTTTAGAAACTTCTGCATCAAGTTTAAGATATCAGCACTTTACAACATATGTAAGAAGCAAAAAGAACGCGTAAACTGAACCCTTTCCAAACTTTTTGACAGAAATTTCCCCTTAGCATTCAAATTCAATCAAAGGGAGGTAATCCAAATGTCACAGTCAGAATTGAAGGTTTTGAATATCATGAGCCAATTGCTAATGCTCCTAATATGGTGAAAGAATGTGTTTGTGAAATCTGATACCATTTCTGATAATTCCACATTCTTGAGAGCCTAAGTGGTCAGTTTATCCTTTATCCTATCTACAAGACAAAGGAATATGCACAGTCTCCCACTTTCTGAGTTGACTTTTTCAAGAAAGGAAGATCTTTATCACAAATCATGGTGAAATCTCAGTGATAACAAACAAAATGCCTGTAAATTACAGGAAAACCTTGGATTAGTTGCAACAAATCCACCAAAAAGGGAGCTACTGAGTTTAAAAAAGGTCATCAGGCACACTGTTATGGGAGTTCCCAAAACATCATAATGATGTCATGCCGACAACATGCGGCACTCCAGTCGATCCCTATTTAGCAATTATCTGAACAGTGTCGGAAATGCCGCCTCTGTATCAGCTCAGGAGCATAATCAAGGCCCCTCTTCATAACAGAAAATTAACAATCTCCATAACAGCCAAACACCCACCCCTTTGCCGCCCCCTCCCCCCCACACACACCTTTACTATGTGAGAAGAACTATCATGATAAAACAACAAAACCAAATAGCAACATGGTTTGAAGAAAATGGTTTAAATGTACCAGAATTGCCTAAATCTAATCCGTTTCAAACAAAAAGTGACCGGTAAAGTCCGAAAATGGCGAAATATGGCAGCATGGCTTCAAGCGCCAAATTCGCCAAATTCACAAAATTCGACTTTTCTCAATAACGTATGCAAGTCGATGAACCAGCAGTTTCAACCGTTTACCATCAACCAAGACTCAGTATACACCATAGCCAAATATATCGGTTTGGCCAGTCCAACCTACACATTCGTTGCGGGCCACAGACTTGTCGGATAAAGCATTTCGGAACTTGACGACTCTTTCCGGACAAGATGGAGAATTGAAGAATGCACTGGCCATATAGCTATGTGGATTTGTTGCTGTAATATCAGAAATGGGTTTCAATTTACCAGAACTGCCTAAATTAAACTGGTTTCAAGCAAAAAGTCACCAGTAAAGTCCAAAAATAACAAAATAAGGCAGCATGACCTCAAGCGCCAAATTCGCAAAATTTGCCTTTTTCCGCACTTTGAGTTACCTCCCTTCTTTAAATCAATTTCAGCCAAAATTCACAGTCTCAGGATCACCTTAAGTACTATTTCCAGACTAGAAATTGATGGAATTACTAGACTGAATGCAATTGAAGGACAAATTACAAACTTCATAAAACGCTAAATTACCTTATGGCAATGATGAAATTGTTCACACATGCCAAAAAACACTTTAAACAAGTAACATACCTTGATACTGACTGATCTAAACCATCCAAATGAGGCTCAATTGTACAGAACTCATTTTACATGGATTGTTAACCCTTATGCAAATAAGCATATTTCACCCTATTTTCCTGGCAATTTAAGCTCACAGACAAGTCTAAGGAGAATCACTTGAACTTCACTTTTACAATGTCAGGCTAGTTTTCTGTTCCCTTTATGGACTTAAATCTTACCTCAGGTACTTGTTCAGTTGCAAAAGCACTGTTTTGCCTGTCTCAGGTTCCATTTCTGTTCAAAATGTCACATTTGTCACAATTTTTTAACATACCATGCCAAATTGCCTGTCTGTTACGCAGAAAATTCTAAAAATTTGAATTTTTAGAAACTTCTGCATCAAGTTTAAGATATCAGCACTTTACAACATATGTAAGAAGCAAAAAGAACGCATAAACTGAACCCTTTCCAAACTTTTTGACAGAAATTTCCCCTTAGCATTCAAATTCAATCAAAGGGAGGTAATCCAAATGTCACAGTCAGAATTGAAGGCTTTTAAATATCATGAGCCATTTGCTAATGCTCCTATTATGGTGAAAGAATGTGTTTGTGAAATCTGATACCATTTCTGATAATTCCACATTCTTGAGAGCCTAAGTGGTCAGTTTATCCTTTATCCTATCTACAAGACAAAGAAATATGCACAGTCTCCCACTTTCTGAGTTGACTTTTTCAAGAAAGGAAGATCTTTATCACAAATCATGGTGAAATCTCAGTGATAACTAACAAAATGCCTGTAAATTACAGGAAAACCTTGGATTAGTTGCAACAAATCCACCAAAAAGGGAGCTACTGAGTTTAAAAAAGGTCATCAGGCACACTGTTATGGGAGTTCCCAAAACATCATAATGATGTCATGCCAACAACATGTGGCACACCAGTCGATCCCTATTTAGCAATTATCTGAACAGTGTCGGAAATGCCGCCTCTGTATCAGCTCAGGAGCATAATCAAGGCCCCTCTTCATAACAGAAAATTAACAATCTCCATAACAGCCAAACACCCACCCCTTTGCCGCCCCCCCCTCCCCCACACACACACCTTTACTATGTGAGAAGAACTATCATGATAAAACAACAAAACCAAATAGCAACATGGTTTGAAGAAAATGGTTTAAATGTACCAGAATTGCCTAAATCTAATCCGTTTCAAACAAAAAGTGACCGGTAAAGTCCGAAAATGGCGAAATATGGCAGCATGGCTTCAAGCGCCAAATTCGCCAAATTCACAAAATTCGACTTTTCTCAATAACGTATGCAAGTCGATGAACCAGCAGTTTCAACCGTTTACCATCAACCAAGACTCGGTATACACCATAGCCAAATATATCGGTTTGGCCAGTCCAACCTACACATTCGTTGCGGGCCACAGACTTGTCAGATAAAGCATTTCGGAACTTGACGACTCTTTCCGGACAAGATGGAGAATTGAAGAATGCACTGGCCTTATAGCTATGTGGATTTGTTGCTGTAATATCAGAAATGGGTTTCAATTTACCAGAACTGCCTAAATTAAACTGGTTTCAAGCAAAAAGTCACCAGTAAAGTCCAAAAATAACAAAATAAAGCAGCATGACCTCAAGCGCCAAATTCGCAAAATTTGCCTTTTTCCGCACTTTGAGTTACCTCCCTTCTTTAAATCAATTTCAGCCAAAATTCACAGTCTCAGGATCACCTTAAGTACTATTTCCAGACTAGAAATTGATGGAATTACTAGACTGAATGCAATTGAAGGACAAATTACAAACTTCATAAAACGCTAAATTACCTTAAGGCTCCTGATCACAGTTCTTGGCTAACCTTCTGTCGACCAAGCACACGCCAAACACAATTCCTTCAATAAGAGGTCTGAAGTATCAGCCTGAAATGATAAAGAGCAATTAAATGCAACAGCATAATCCTAATTCTTAAGATTTTATCAAGAAATCATGTTCACTTGTGAAATAGTGAAATGACTGACCAATACAGGCAAGTGGCATGGTCGGAAAAACATTGCCAAAATAAGCCATTTTAGCCTATTTCCAAAATTCACAAAATCCAAACCCAGGAAACTAGCCTGAAAATGCTAAGCTAAATTGAAACTCAAAACAATACATAATTTGGGGGTAGAATCAAAAATAGCACGTTACCAGGCGGATTTTTCGCAATCTTTCACGGTATCAGTCCACCATTATTTTTGCGGCTAAAGCTAGCCACTAATTC